>CAMZMU010000100.1:2999743-5885826 GCA_947311845.1 Poa pratensis | reverse complement strand
TTAACCGTTAAAAGAAAGACTCTACTTTGGGAAATTGATTTGTATACAAATATGAATTTCCATACATATAAATGAAGAACTAAAAATAAATTCGTAAATAAAATTATTTAAAATGGGTATGGCAACCCCTCTCTTGAGCTCCTCTCTACTCTATGTGCCACCTCCGACAACCCATGAGCCGTGACGCCTCTTCACTGGCAGTTGAAATGGTTGTGGCCCTCGGGTTTGGTCTCTCTGCCTCTCTTCCTGCTTCCCCTATTTGGCTGATTGGGTATGATGCATGAATGGAGAAGGAATGGCCACAACCTTGGAGGAGGAGAGGGGGATACAAGTGGAGGGAGGAAGAAGAGGAGATAGGGGTTAACAGGTGGACCCAGCATATTTTATTATGTATTGGATGATTTTATGATTATTTTTAATTTGTTTATTTGCTTACTGTGGTTGTCATTAGGATCCATGCGGCGCCACGTCAAGTCAAAACCAGCTTGACTCACCTCTGCGTAATTCGAATGATTTAGATAGTCAAAGGTACGTTGTTATCAGTTTTGGAGTTCAGGGTAAAAAGTAACGGTTTTGCTAAATCTAAGTCGACTGTGTGCCGTCCGATTAGATCAGACGTCTAACATCGTCGACTTAGACATAAGAAAATCTAAGTCGACTTAGACGTAGACACACCCGAAAAATAAACTTTGGCAATAGCTGACTGGGGAAACGCGAACACATTTCCTTCTTCTTTTTTCTTCCCATCTCCCGTTTAATAGTAGAGATTATGATTTGTTTCCAACGAATAATGCTGATCTATCCGAAACAATCCCTTATTTTCAGAAAATAATTTTGGAAAATCATGATTGTTTCCAAAAATAAAATGTAGCAAATTAAGCCAGCCAAGTTAATTGCGGTGACGTCGGCGATATCACTGCACCATGGCCGGCCATGCTAGCTAGTAAAGTTAAAGAGAAAAGATACTGTAAATGTAAAGCACGGTGCCAATTAACCTGGTGCGCATCAGCTTTCGGTTGCAGGTCAAGTCGCGCACTAACTCAACAAATATATAATCCTCTTTTCCTCGCTAGGTTCATGCATATCACAAGCCGAGCAGAAGTCAAGCGTTGTGCTTCGCCCCGAAGAAAGAATCATGCATGGAAAGACAGCATCTTCCGTACGCATGCGTCAGCTGATTAGTAGTGAAGAAAGGGCTTTGTTATGTCGGCCTCGGCCATGATTATTTTCCAGCGGCTGATCTGATCGTTTCGCCGGATTTGCTAACTGTGGGAGTCATCGTTATATATATATAAATATATATATATATATATCTAGCGCTTCCCTGGACAGACTTGACGAAGGGAAAGCTAGCGCATTGATTCATCTTCTTCTCCTCCTCCCACTAAACTGACAAACTGAAGGATGGCGGCTGACGACGACCAGCTGCACTTGCTAGCACTTTGCAACGGAAGAAACGCCGCCGGGCTGCCCGACGAGGAGTACGCCGCGGAGCCAAGGTTTTGGATTTCGGTTTTGCATATTTACCGGCCACGACCGAAATAGACGAATTTCGGTGATTTCGGCCATTTCGGTGAAATTCCGGACGAAAAGCTAAAACCAAAATTTGAAACTTAGCACAAAAATTAACCAAATTCAGGGAAATTTTTAATTATTCCAGCAAATTCTAAATGAATTTAAGATCCTGAATTTATTTTTATCAAAATTTGTAAGTTTTCGCCCGGAAAATAGTAATACCGGTCTGGACCGAAATAGCCGAATTTCGGCCGGATTTCGGTTTTCCGGGCCGAAATCCAAATCCCTGCGCGGAGCTCCAGCTCCAAGAAGTGATCATGTCCTCCGTCATGGCGGCCGCGGCGCTTGCGGTACCGCCTGATAGCTGTGCTCCTGCTGCCGCCACAAGCTATGAGGCCGCGGGTGAGTGCTCCTCCTCTGTCTCGCTGCTGATCCCACCGCTTGCCCCCGCCACCGACGACGACGCAACTGTACTCGAGTGCCTCCCCTCGTCAGCTGGGCCGTCCATCCCCGCGACGTTCTTATTCTGCAAGATCTGCTTGGACGCCGTGCCACCATCGGACGCGCACAGCGCCAGCCGCGGCTGCGGGCACGCCTTCTGCGGCACCTGCCTGGCGGGCTACATCCGCGTCAAGATCCAGGACAGGATCGCCGACGTGAGGTGCCCTGAGGATGGCTGCGGCGGCGTGCTCGACCCCGAGCTCTGCCAGGGCATGGTCCCCGGGAGGCCTTCGAGGCGTGGTGCGCCGTGATGTGCGAGTCCATGGTGCTCGGAGCCAACAACAACAAGGTGTACTACTGCCCCTTCAAGGACTGCTCGGCGATGATGGTGGACGACCTCGGCGGCGACGTCGCGGAGTCGGAGTGCCCGAGCTGCAAGAGGCTCTTCTGCGCAAGCTGCGGCGTGCCGTGGCACGCCGGTGTTGGCTGCGCCGAGTACGGGCAGCTCGCGGCGGGGGACAGGGGGAAGGAGGACTTGGCGTTGATGGCGATGGCCATGGGGGAGAAGTGGAAGAGGTGCCCCCAGTGCAAGTTCCTGGTACAGAAATCCGAGGGTTGCTTGCACATCACTTGCAGGTGCATGGTGCCCCTCCCCCGCTCGATCGCGTCGCATGTGGTACTACTACTTGCATTAATTAATTTAACCATTAGTAATTAATTTGCTAGTGCAGGTGTGGCTTCGAGTTCTGCTATGGATGTGGGAAGCACTGGGCGTCTCATTCCTCGTGCAGCGCAGCGTGAGATCGGCGGCCGATCGGAGCAAGTACTACCATTATTTATGTTGGTTAATCTCCTTGTAATCGTGCTTCTTAAATCGTGTTGCTTACATGCTATCTTGCGGACCATGATGTGGCTTTCTATGTACGTGGACTGGTTTTAGTTACAATCATCACGCTAGTTATATGTGTTGGCAGCGAGAATTCTTACATTAACATATACTAGCAAAAGTGTCCGTGCGTTGCAACGGTTCTAAAAATAATTCAATATGTGCTCACAAACCTAGAAAATAATAATGTAATTTCTATCTCTCAAGCATCTTAGTTTTAAGTTCGTACCGTTTGAAATATTTCAGATTTTGCTTCAAATATAGTTCCCTAATTATACTGTACATCAATCCTCTCTAAAGAGAAATAAAATGTAGCTCAATATTTTCAAATATGCATCTTATTGTTAGGATTAATCAGGTCATTATTTTTCTTGTGACACTATGTTTCATTATTTTCCTATACTTCAAGGAGGGAAGTCTGTATTTCTCGAGACTAAACATGTACATTTCGGGGCATTACTATATGTGTACTTCTAAGCTGTTATTTTAACACTTTTTAGACATTTCATGTTGCTATTATGTGTAATTTACGCCTCTCACTTTTTTCATGTTTTCTGGATTTTCACGTGAACATTTTATGTTCTATCGTTTTTCCTGAATTTCTTTTCATCAATTAAAATTTCACCATTGGAATTTTTTCTCTACACAACGTGGTGTACTATTCGCTATAAACATTTGCACATTCTGTTAATTTAGAAGTTGCACAAATGCTATTACGCACGCAAGAATAAAAAACTGTACTTCATATAAAATAGCTGCTGGACAAATTGTCAAAAAAAATAGCTGCTGGACAAATTGTCAAAAAAAAAAGCTGCTGGACAAAATCGAAGCGGAGTTCTCTTTTCTCCAGCGCATATTTTTTTTCATATCCCATCACACCGCATAAGAATCTCTTTCTCCTTTTCGCCATTATTTGCTCTCTTCCTGGTCTATCCAAATGTCTTGCTTTTGCTTTGCATCAGCGGCACCAGTGTAGAAAACTCCCATGAGCTACAGCCGCATGTGCTATCTGTGCAAGAAATTAGAAGGCGTAAACTCTCTACTCGGTTCCATCTGTGGTTCTGATCTGCTAGCTCCGTGCCTATGCACCAATGTTGCTGAGCTCGATGCCGGAGCAGGGAAGGGATAGAGAGGAGCCTTCGTGGGCAGTCGAGACCTGTGGAAGAGACGGGTGGGCAGGGGATGCGTGGGCCGACGGCGGGAGGTGCTGGGACAGGGTCACAGGGGGGTGGGGCGGGAAGTGGCCGGCGCGGGGCGACGGGGTTGACGCCGGGATTGAGCAGTCGAGACCTGGGGAGGAGACCGTTGGGCAGGGGATACGTGCGCCGCCGACGGGAGGCGCTGGGACAGGGGGATGGGGCGGTTCGTCCGCTCCCATCCTCAGCCAGAGGACCATGTCAATCTGCTGCAAGGACCATGACACCTGCTGCCCATCGGACTACCCCACCTGCAACGAACAGAGCCGCACTTGCTCCAAGGTACCACCAGCTTACCAATCTGTGACCCATCGATTATGTTCTCAGTTTGATTTATGGGATTAATTTGCATGGAAAAATTTGTTGGTTTGGTGCTGACGGAGCCCTTGGGTCGGGGCGGCAGCGGACCGCTCCAGGAGATAGCAGGTGCATGGGGCGACGCTAGTTTGACAGGCGTCGGAGACAGGGACTCAGCCGTGGGACAACCCGGAGCTCGGAGACGGGGGATCGGTGGCGGGTGTTTCCGAGGTAGGCGGCGAGTGGTGGCGGCAGGTTGGGGAAGAAATCCTGTTCGGTTCGAGGAGAAGTTTGGTCGGTGTGAGGGCAAAAGGCTGATGAGAGAAAATCGAACCGTTTTTTTTCCACTTGCCAGTGGCAGTGGTAGGTAATTTTCTTCAACTTCAGGGGCAATTCCAATAACGTACCACAAGAAGTCATCCTTCCTTTATTATTAGGTATATAGGTATAGATAATCTCTTCTCTACTATATAATATTGGTAACGGTGTCCGGTACGTCGTGGTCATTTTCCGTTTTAGCCCCTCGCGAAATCAAAAATCAACCCGCAGTCCATCTTCTAAGGGGAAAAAACGGTTCATAGCTCTGCCTCGCGTCCAGAACCTCTCAGCACCGTTGCCTTGTCCAGGCCCTGCATCGCGGCCTCCGCCATGGACCATGTCCCGCACCGCAGCCACGGATTGATCCTGCACCACCAAAGTCCGTCTACTCCTACCTCCAGCCTCCTGATCTGCCGGTGAGGACCCCTTTGCCACCCGAGACGCCCCCGCCATAGGAGTCCAACTTGCCGACCAGGGAGGACACCTCCGTCCACTGCATCTAGCGGGTCCAGCGCCGCCCCGAACCATGCGCCGCCGGGGAGTCCATCTCGCGCCGCCGAGAAATCCATGAGACTCCTGGCCCGTTCGTCCGCAGGCGAACTAAGCTTCATGCCACTTCAGTACAAGTAAGAGGGATTTCGTCATCGAGCGATTCGAGCGGCAGCTCCGGCGTGGCCTTCGTTCCTCTCCGATATGCCCCTCCCTCATCCAGCAGATCCTCGGTAGCGTCGCGGAGAGAGAGGGGAAGACGGAAAGAAGGTGAGGATGGGGAGGAGATGTCAGCGCCGGGGAGGGGATGAGTGGGTCGGGGCTGGTGGAGGAGAAGGAAGGTCGACCTGCTGGAGAGATATAGAGAAATTGATTGAGGGAGATGAACTGAGACTTTCAGAGAAGGAGAGATGACCACGAGCGTCTCCGCCGCTGTGTACGCGTTTTCTGCTGTTGAAGTGTTGATTGCGTTGGGTGTTCTAGCTGTTCTGTTTTCTGTGCTTGATTCGTTGCTCCTTGCATGCGGCTCACTTGGTGTGTGTATGCTCTGCTGCTGATTGTGAGAGATTGTGTTCATTTTTTTAAAACAAAGTAGATATTGTATTCCTGCTGATATATTCATATGGGAGACCACAATGACTGGAATTCTTCATCTGGATAATAGACAAATACAATATATTTGGGGACAATTGTTCTAACATTATTGAACGAGCTAATGTGACCACCTTATTAGAAAGAAACAATAGCATCAAACGATTTATTCGTCTCCTTTTATTTCTGGTATGTTGAAAATAAAGAACCGATCTGTAGCCTCAGTTCAGACAAAGGTTTTGGTTACCGGTTCAAAAAAAAAAACCCGGAGGGGGCTGGTATTTCCGGTAACCGTGGTTACCAGAAAATACCGACCGGTTACCGGCCTAAAATTCCGGCAAAAATTTAGGATTTAAACATAAAACATCAAAAAAATCAAATTTAAATTTTGGGAGCACGAATTTGGCCCAAATTTAAATATTCCAGGATTTTTCTCCCGGTATACACAATTACCAGGTGTGGCCGGTAAATCCGGTTACCGACCGGTTACCGCGGTATTTCGGCCGGTAACCGAAACCCTGGTTCAGACTCAACCAACCTATCTTCCGTCCTTTGTGAGATATTAATGTAAGTAGCTTGAGCATATGTCCTCATTTTAGCTCCTAATTGACGTGGAGGAAAAATAGGGCCTTTTCAATATAGCATGAATCAGCAAAAATCATCGCACATGCTGTAGCAAATTCAGCCTAGCTACCCTTGTGGTCGCGAGAAGAGAGGCCCGTCTGCTCATTTGCCGATACAGCGACCACGAGGTGATGACCATGGCGATCCAAAGGTCGTCGGAAAGGCGGCGCAAAAACTACCTATGCAGCGTTATGGTGACAGTGCTCACACGCAGTATCCGCTCCTGTGGCCCGCGGTCGTCACCTGTCGTACAACTGTGTCCGAGAGATAAGGTATATAGCTGATTTTTTTATTCTCTGGCCCGTTACAACGCACGGGCATATTTGCTAGTGTATTCTATATATATGTTGGCACCTAGAAATCTTACGTTCCCAAAATTATTTTATGACATGCATGATTTCTAACGTGGTGTTTGTAGGTTTCTTACGTCACATGCACAAGAGGCACGTCCCAGGTGTTATTACATGCGTATATTAGTATTTCTTATTACTAGCAAAATGGAAAAGGAATTAATACGTGACAAAGCATCCTATTGGAGCCCGGAAGTATCCGGAAGTAAACCCTAGCCGCCTCCGGGTCGCTCCCAGGCGACCCCGAGGCGTCCGCGCCGCCGCCGCCAGAAGCCGCCCTCCCCGCCCCCCTCTGCCCCGCCGCCGCCGGAGGAGGCCGTCCGACGGTGGACGGCGGCGGCGGGGCGCCTCCCCGGTCGGTTCCCCTCCCAAAAATCCAATTTCTTCCTCTGGATTCGCCCCCGTCGCCCCCGGCCCTCGACCTGCTGCTTCGCCTCTGAGGCCCTGCTGCTCTCCTTCCTGGAGCGCGGTTTGCTGCGGAGGTCGGTTCGGCTTCACGTCCCGGCGGTCCAGCCGTCGATCCCGGCCCCGGGGGCGCCGCCGGTTCTTCGACGGTGCTCGACGTGTGCGGCGGCGCCTGCTCGCCTCCTTTCTGGTCGGCTGGGCCGATTCCCGTCGCCTCTGCTCCACTCCCGTCGTGCTGCAGGGGTGGTGGTGTCGTCCCGTCCTGATGCGTGGCTGCTGGCCTGGGACGGCGGCGCGTGGGGCGGGCTCCCTCAAGCTCGTCCGGCCTGGAGTGTTGGGGTGGCAGCCTACCTCCAGGCCCTGTGGCTGGCGCTCTCCTGCGATGGACCGTCAACTTCGACGCGTTTGGCTCTGCGGTGGTGCTCGGTGGATCTGCGAGGGGTGGCGTTGGGTGGTGGCGTCGGTGGTTGATCCGTTGTCTCCGGTCGCTGATGGCGTGAATCACACGCTCGTTGGGAGACCCCAAGAGGAAGGTATGATGCAGTTCAGCAGCAAGTTTTCCCTCAGAAAGAAACCAAGGTTATCGAACCAGTAGAAACAACAACTCTTCAGAAGGTTGTTGGTGGCCGCACGGCGCAACACGATCACCGTAAAATTTCAGGTCATTTGCACGTCGTTTGGTCGCCTGAAACGTAGAAATATAGAAAAAGGGGTTTTCTGACTGTGCAGGGTTAATTCCAGAAAAATGGAGAAGTTGTTAATTATCCCCAAAACTCAATATAAATCATGAATATAACCCTTATATGATGCAAATAACATGGAATAACATGTAATAAAATGTAAAGTTCATGTATGCATTTTACATGCATCACCCGGCAATGGCGCCCGAAAATAGTCTTGATGACCCACAAGTATTGGGGGTGTATCGTAATACTTTCGATAAATAAGAGTGTCGAACCCAACGAGGAGCAGAAGGTGTTGACAAGTTGTTTTGATCACGGAATCACTGTAAATACTAGCAGACAAGTTTTTAGGGGTTTTTGATATTGCAGATAAATAAAATAAGAGTAAATAAAAGACAGTAATAATAATTGCAGCAAGTGGCCCAATCCTTTTTAGATCAAAGGATAAGCCGGTTGGTTTACTTATGATGGCAAAATGTTCTTGAGGACACACGGGAATTTCGTCAAGTGCTTTCGCTTCCTACAGCCAATTAATCTTTATTGTTTTGAGAAGTGTTGTGTGGGTGAACCTATGCTAATGCACTGCCCTAACTTGGACTAATACATACTTATGATTAAATTCCTTGCAAGCATCCGCGTTACAAGGAAGTAATTAAGATGAATCTATCTACAGCCTTAAACTCTGAGATCCTACACTCCCTCATGCACCGGTTTACTAACGGGTGTTTAGGTTTCTGTCACTCCGGCAACCCCACAATTAGTAGCCGAATACACAATGCATTCCCCTAGGCCCATAAAGGTGAAGTGTCATGTAGTCGACCTTCACACGACACCACTAGAAGAATAACACCACAACTTAAATATCAAACCATTAAATATTACTCAACATAATTCCAATACTAACAACATGACTTCTCCCATGTCCTCAAGAACTGAACGAACTACTCACAAGACATCATATGGATCATGATCAGAGGTGATATAATGATGAATAACAATCTGGACATATACTTTAATTCACCGATAAAACTTAATAGCATCAACCACAAGTAGTAATAAACACCGGGAAAGTTTCCCCTATGAACTACACAAAGTATAACCCTAGATGTTACAGCGGAACGAAGTGGAGCAGTGGAGATGATGGTGACGGCGGTGGAGATGATGATGATGATGATCCCGATGAAGTCCAGCGTGATGACGATGATGATGGCGATGATTTCCCCCCTCCGGGAAGGAATTTCCCCAGCAGATTTCTCCCTGCCAGAGAGCTTTTTCTCTCTCTGTGGTTTCCGCCTCGTGGAGGCGGCAGAATATTTCCTCGATGGCTCTCCCCGTCTTAGGGTTTCTGGGGGATGAAGTACGCGAAGGGGGAGCGCCAGAGGTGGGCCAGGGCCCCCACACCCACCACGGCGTGGCCAGGGGGGACCCGCGCCGCCCTATGGTGTGGGCCCCTCGTGGCCCATCTCTGCCTCCCCTTTTGGTTGCCTCCGGCATCTGATAAAATAGGAGCTTCAGCATAATTTCCCTGAATTGACGATCTTTAGAAATAGGGTGTCTTGACGGTGCTTTTTCCATCTGAATCCTGACTCCGGCAGTTAATTCTCCAATAATCATGAAACATGCAAAACAAGATAAAATAACATAAGTATATCATCCAAATATGAAATATATCAATGAATAGCAGCAAATTATGATATAAAATAGTGATGCAAAACGGACGTATCAACTCCCCCCAAGCTTAGACCTCGCTTGTCCCCAAGCGAAAGCTGAACTCAGTAAACAAGACCACAGGTTTATGGAGTGAAGCGTCGATAATAAAGAATACGGACAAGAAGCATCAACATGTATTAATACACAAATCATTTTAGACAGCAACTTCCCCTCATATAACTTATCTTGAAACGAGTAATGGAAATCACAATAAAGGTGCATAAAGAAAATCATAGTTTGGTGATGGCAAACTTCGTTCTTGGTCAGAGAACAATTAACATATTGTACTTATCTTTCGAGTAGAGTCCTTATATTGGAGCTATATTGCAGAACTTACATGCTCAATTATCACAATTTCTTTACAGTCATTGATAACTTTCAAAGTTATATTCCTTCAGATAAAAGACTTGTGCAAAACAAGGAAGGATAACAGACATGATTGATAATATTAATATATAGCTGGTTGAATCACAACAACTCAAACGCTTGCTTAAGAAAGAAGGGAATAGGTTTACTGACTCATCATAAAAGTAAAAGAAAGGCACTTCGCAGAGGGAAGCAGGGATTAAATCATGTGCTAGAGCTTTTTAAGTTTTTGAAATCATATAGAGAATAAAAATATAAGTTTTGAGTGGTGTATGAGAATTGTCAACGAATGGTAGTGGGTGAAAACAATATCTTTCTTGTCAACCAGACTTTCAAGAGCGGCTCCCATGAAGTACGTTATTTCTACCAGCAAGGCAGATCATCCCTCTTTTTCTCTTTTGTTTACACATGCAGTTATTCACTGGTATCATTGCTTGTCTAATAAATCAGGGCAAAAATATGAAGAGAATTAAGCGGTTAAAATTGTAATTAATTGGGCCTGGGCACCCCATTTGCCAGCTCTTTTTGCAAATTTAATAGATAAGTGGATGTATATGCCGCTAGTCTGGTGGTGAATGTCTGTCTGACAAGCTAAATAAAGAATAACCCATATACTTCCTGATGAGCTAGTAAACAGTGACACAAATAAGGAGTAGTAGCTTTTGAATAGTTTAAAGGTAGCACATGAAGTATTTACTTAGAGTGGCAAGGAAATACCACATATAGGTAGTTATGGTGGACACAAATGGCATGGGTTTTGGCTCAAGGTTTGGATGCACGAGAAGCATTCCCTCTCAGTACAGGTTTTTGGCTAGCAAGGCTGGGTAGCAAGCATAAGAGTGGAGGGATACAAACAAATATAAATATAATAGAAACAATCATGCAATCTTCCTTGTAAGCACAAATAATTTTAACTTAAGAATACTAAGCTCATGAGCCAACAAGAAAGAAAGATAATGAGATAATGTATCTACATGCAATTCCCTCTTTTCTATTTAAGCTTCAAAGTATTGTTGCTACTGACCAATGCTAAGTTTGCCAAAACCAAATAGATTTACTTGATGCTCCCAAAGTGATGCCAATACTAACAACAAGATCATTCATATGACAGAAATTTGCAAACTAAAATAAAGTGTGCAGAAAGTAAATGACAAAACTTCTCATTAATATTCCAATAACGGAAACTCACACCAAGGGACACATAGATAACCAACTAAAGGAGAGATACTTCCACTCTGCAAACCATCCTATTGATAATCCCCAAGAGCAAGGAATCACTGTAGCACAATTCGATAAGTATTTGAGTGTCGAACCCACGAGGAGCTGAAGGTAAACTATCTATTCTCTAAAGCCCTATAACCCTCTTATATGGCCTTTTATGCAAAGCAATAAATTTAAATATGAAAGGAACTAACTAATGGAAGCAAGTGATGTGGAATGGGTTTATCTAGTAACAAGTTTTCAATCAAGTTTCAAATGCAAGTTTCTTAGAGCAAGTTTCTAGAGCAAGTTTCTCTCAGCAGTTTTCTCAAGCAAGTTTCTCAAAGTAGCAAGTATCAAATATCTCAAGTAGCAAATATCTCAAGGGAGCAAATGTTCTAGCAATTGTTATTTCATTCGTGTGGTTGTCACAATTAGTGAAGCACATGTTTCAGTCTTAATTGTTTCTTCTAGGAAGGAGCCATAAATAGGTGTAGCCAAGTAAATGAGCAAATTACACAACTCTTATGATGGATCTCATGGCCAAGTAAATGTGCAGCACAAGAATTATTAAGACATAATTGTCCCACCATAGCCTTAAGTTCTAGGGTCCCCCATATATATCCCCCATAATGTAACTTCAAGTCTCAGACCACGGTTTCTGTCTTAGTACTCCGACCCGTCCTACTCAATCCATTACACTACGGTGATCACCTTACATGCATTCCCCAATATATGCGTGCACTCATACATTGTACATCAAGACAATCATAAAAGATAACAAAACTTGTATGCAACCAATCAACGAACTATTTCACTATTGCCATGAACAAATCACTTCTCAAACATAGATGGGGAGACACAATAGATCAAGGGAATAGTATATTGCATCATATATCATGTTTGCCAAGAGTTTACAGTGGAGAGATGGAGATGATCTTGCTGTAGATGTTGATGATGAACACGCCGGAGGGGGGTGGAGCCCTCCGGAGGTGATTCCGGCGGCGTTTCCCCCCTCCGATCTTCTCGGCGGCAGCCTTCTGACTCTCTGTTTCGTGGTTTTGTGTTTCTCGCCGCCTCCTCGCGAAACTCCTCGGGGGACTATTTTTATAGGTTTTAGGTCAAGACGAAGCCACGGAGACGAAAACGGACGGCATCGGAGCCACGAGGAAAAGAGGTGCCCACGCGGCCAGGAATCTGGCCGCGTGGGACCCACCAAAATCTCCTCGGACTTCCTTTCGTGCGCTTCCTTGGCTCCTACGCTTTCTTCCTTCCAAATATTGATGCCGTAAAATATTAGGTCATTTGGACGTCGTTTGGTCCCTGAAACATCAAAATATAGAAAATAGGGTTTTCTGCCTGTGCAGGGTTAATTCCATAAAAATAGGAAAACTATGAAATATTCCCAAAATCATTATAAAACATGATATAACCCTTATATGATGCAAATATGATTGGAATATAAGTAATATAATGCAAAGTTCATGTATGCATTTTACATGCATCAACATCCCCAAGCTTAACCATACTCGTCCTCGAGTATGAAGGTGATAAAACTAACATGGACTTTGCATTTAATACTATCAATGGATATCAAAGATGATTACTATTGCTACATAGAGTCAAATGATTCATTCTTCAAAGGAGTAGCAATATGCAAGATAGATTATGAAGTGATATCAAGTATTCAATGCAAGATGTTCAATGATAATTCACAAAGTGTAACATGAAAGAAAGTACTATGGACCACATGTATGCATAATGAAAAGTAAGAACATCCTATAATGGTCATAGAGTATTCATGAAAATCTGAATATAAAAGGTGGACACTTTGGAAAGATATATAATGAGTAGAGGTAAAGCATGAATAAGTTTCATCTAACTTCCAAACTCTTCTACTTAAGTTAATGATTGCAATGTGGTAATCCTTGGTGTCAAGCTCTCATTACCCCTATCATAGCATCTTGAATGATTAAAGTTTAAAGTGAAAGCAAATATGAGTAGTGTGCTTGACAAAGTATAGGTTGAATGTCTCATGCCCCTTGAATACAAGTACCTACACCATGGTGTTACTCAACTTGGGAAACAAAGTAAGTTCAAGTTAAATATCATTGTAAGTAATAATAGCATCATTAAGAGCGTCAACTGGGGTACCTCTTGTCCCAGGATATGGAACAAGCCCATATCAAAATGACAAGACAAACAAACAAAATGAACAATCTCAACACCCTTTTTATTTACCATTGGATAGCTTTTTATTATAAGGTGTATCACTGAGGTTCACCATAGTATGTAAGTAAATTTCCACCATGAATGATGCATGGCTTAGATTAGCGGCCCAGGCGTCTCTCTAACCATTTATACAAACTCATTTAAACTTGCTTTGTCTCCACATTTATTTCACCCATGATAAGCATCCATAAACAAAAGTACATGATATCAACTAAATAAAATGAAGAGCATGTTGAAAGCTTGCCATGTGACAGCACATATGAGCTAACTCTCAACCCAAGACATTTGTCAAGCCCACAACATCATAATTTTAATCACAATGGGTCATGTTTATTTAATGCAATAAAAGTAAAGTGTGCATCAAGTTCGTGAGAGCTCTATAACCAACTTTTCCCATGACAATCAACAACATAAGCATTTTCATTCAGAGGTATAGATAACACAAATATCATGATAATCATACTCGGAATAGCATAAAGCTAATAGGTAGATATGGTGGACTCACTGGAAAAACTTTGGTTGAAGGTGTTGGAAACAAGTTTTTACTTGTTGGAATTTTTGGGCTAGCAAGAGGGAGAAAGTTGACCGTCTAAATGCATGCATGAGTGTCCATAGAACTAACCAATCCATGTTAAACAAAGTAAAGTAACATTCAGCATCAAAACATGAATAAAAGATAGCTCTTGATAAAACACTTGCATATTAACACTCATTAACAAAGCATATGAATCATGCAACTATATGTATCTTTTTGAATCAACTTAAACATCCCTTTCCCAATCTTTTAATAGCATCCAACTTAATTCAACCCAAATTTCCAGTACCTCTTTCATATATAAATGATGGTGGTGGTCTCACAAAATAAAAATCAAACCAAAATAAAAAGCAAACAAAAGACGCTCCAAGTTTATGCGATAAGGTGCATTGATCGAAAAACAGAAGTTAGACGTGTGCAAACCGAGAGTGTGTAGGTCCAGTGGGGTTGTCTTCACATCCCCAAGCTTATGGTCTTCACCATCCTTGGATAGCTCTTGGTGCATCTCCTCTAATCCCTGTGAAAAAACTTCAAAACACCGTTTCTCCCATTTCTTTTCTGTGGGGTGACATTAGTAGTGATAGACAAATAGATTTCTTGCTGCATATAATCCTTAGACAAAAATTCATATGAATGTCCAGAAAGTGTATAATGTTGTATGCCTACTTATAAACTCAATTGGATCAAAAAGATTCAAGTTAAAAGTTCAAAAAATGCATCAAACAAAATGGGACAGAATCTGTCCAGAAAAACAGCAGCAGCAAAACGTATTTTTCTACCCTACTTAACTTTGTCGAAAAATTCCGAAAAATTCATGCATACAGAGGATGAAAAGTTGCAACTACAGTTCAAATATCAGCTCATTCGGAGTTACAGAATAAGAATTAAAAATCATACCGTGCACAGATTCGTGCAGGAATAAAATCTCCGAATGCTATAAGCAACTTTTTCAAACCAAAATGGGTAAAACTTGGCACTTTATTAAAAATTCCAGAAACTAAACTAAAAACTAAGTCTCTTGTTACAGCAAGAGGACACAAAGAAAATCACAAATAAAAACAACCGGGTTGCCTCCCGTAAAGCGCTTTCTTTATAGCCATATAGCTAGGCTTCTTACTTGGTATCAAGATGGTTGGAGTGAGGTGGCTTGGCATCCCCAAGCTTAAATTCTTGTACTTATTTGATATATGTAGGGTGAGCCTAGGGGTAACATCCCCAAGCTTGAGTGTTTGTCCCTCTTGATATTTGTTCATCACCCTCAACTCTTCCACTTGAAAATTCTCTTTACACAAAACTCATCATAAAACTTGATTAGAGGGGTTAGTGTCTCCATAAATTAAATCCACATAAGTACAGAAAAGACATATCATGAGTTGATTCTAAACATTAACTAATGTTACTATGGTTGTGTATTGTTCTTTGATCCAAAGAACCACACAAAACACAAGTAATGAGAGTAATGCAAAATAAAGACAGAATCTGTCAAAAACTGGACAGCCCGTAAAGAGTGAATTTTCAGAGGCACTTACGTTGCTCAAATCAGAAAACTTTGAACTAATGAAATGTGTAATAATAACTGAATATTGCTGACGTGAAATTTCAGGTCAAAATTCCTTTTCTGTGATTTTTAACATTTTTCGCAGTAAAGCTTAGGAATCTGTTTTCTGGACAGCAAATTACTATTGTTTGATCCTACCTCTCAAAAGAGGTTATTCTTTCCATAAATATGAAAAATAAGATACAAAGGTGATGTTACAGTAGTAAACAAGCACCTTGACTCAAAAACCGAAAATCAAACTGAAGAAATAAAAAGAAGCAAAACCAAGAAAGGTTCAAGAGAAACAAACAAAGAAGAAAGAAAATATTTTTGTTGTTTTTGATTTAGCAAAAAGGCAAAAGAAGAAGCAAATATATACAACATAAACACTCTTTTTATTTGGTTTTAGCTTTGGGAAAAGTTTTAATGATAGAGACTTTGCAACGGTTCCATTGGCATGAACAACACATGTTCAAGGTCGACCCCAACTTCTCCATTACTCATCCTTCTCATTTACTTTCCCAAATTTTATATAAAATGAAAATCTTAAACTAATTGTCACAAAACAGTAGGTAAAGATATTTTACATGTTGTAAAGATATAAAGGTGTGTTCAAACCGAATAGGAAGTTAAAGCATAAGGAACACACCACAGAATATTAAACAATTTACTTTTAAGTCTAACTCTCTTCCTATGCATTGGAATTTTATATATGAATAAATAACAACAAATTTGAGGTAACCAATGCATATAATAATCAATAGCTTGCATTTTAAATAACATAGAAACATAAAGGGGATTCTTATCTCTCCTCTCTCATAATAGTTGCAAGCATTAAAGTTAAACATAACCACATAGTTTTGAATAGAATCACCACATAAAGACTTATCATCTAATGAGCATAATGGATCATCAAACTCAATTAAATCACTTTCATCCTCAATAGTAGGGGGACTAAAAATACCATATTCATCAAAACAAACTTCCCCAAGCTTAAGGTTTTCCTTAGCATTAGCAATAAAGGTGTTCAAAGAATTAGTACTACCACAAACATGATTGTTATGCAAATAAAATTTAATTTTCTCCTCAAACACTTCATGTCCTAACTCAAGATAGATATTATACAATTCTATAATTGTTTGGTTGTTTTCCATTTTATAATTTTTTTGTGTTTTAGATTTATATGTTAGTATGCAATGCAAACAAGAATAAAAGCTTAGCACAACGCTCCCCGGCAACGGCGCCAGAAAAGTGCTTGATAATCCCCAAGAGCAAGGAATCACTGTAGCACAATTCGATAAGTATTTGAGTGTCGAACCCACGAGGAGCTGAAGGTAAACTATCTATTCTCTAAAGCCCTATAACCCTCTTATATGGCCTTTTATGCAAAGCAATAAATTTAAATATGAAAGGAACTAACTAATGGAAGCAAGTGATGTGGAATGGGTTTATCTAGTAACAAGTTTCTCAATCAAGTTTCAAACGCAAGTTTCTTAGAGCAAGTTTCTCTCAGCAGTTTTCTCAAGCAAGTTTCTCAAAGTAGCAAGTATCAAATATCTCAAGTAGCAAATATCTCAAGGGAGCAAATGTTCTAGCAATTGTTATTTCATTCGTGTGGTTGTCACAATTAGTGAAGCACATGTTTCAGTCTTAATTGTTTCTTCTAGGAAGGAGCCATAAATAGGTGTAGCCAAGTAAATGAGCAAATTACACAACTCTTATGATGGATCTCATGGCCAAGTAAATGTGCAGCACAAGAATTATTAAGACATAATTGTCCCACCATAGCCTTAAGTTCTAGGGTCCCCCATATATATCCCCCATAATGTAACTTCAAGTCTCAGACCACGGTTTCTGTCTTAGTACTCCGACCCGTCCTACTCAATCCATTACACTACGGTGATCACCTTACATGCATTCCCCAATATATGCGTGCACTCATACATTGTACATCAAGACAATCATAAAAGATAACAAAACTTGTATGCAACCAATCAACGAACTATTTCACTATTGCCATGAACAAATCACTTCTCAAACATAGATGGGGAGACACAATAGATCAAGGGAATAGTATATTGCATCATATATCATGTTTGCCAAGAGTTTACAGTGGAGAGATGGAGATGATCTTGCTGTAGATGTTGATGATGAACACGCCGGAGGGGGGTGGAGCCCTCCGGAGGTGATTCCGGCGGCGTTTCCCCCCTCCGATCTTCTCCGGCGGCAGCCTTCTGACTCTCTGTTTCGTGGTTTTGTGTTTCTCGCCGCCTCCTCGCGAAACTCCTCGGGGACTATTTTTATAGTCGGTTTTAGGTCAAGACGAAGCCACGGAGACAAAAACGGACGGCATCGGAGCCACGAGGGGGAAAAGGAGGTGCCTCACGCGGCCAGGGAATCTGGCCGCGTGGGACCCACCAAAATCTCCTCGGACTTCCTTTCGTGCGCTTCCTTGGCTCCTACGCTTTCTTCCTTCCAAATATTGATGCTCGTAAAATATTAGGTCATTTGGACGTCGTTTGGGTCCCTGAAACATCAAAATATAGAAAATAGGGTTTTCCGCCTGTGCAGGGTTAATTCCTTAAAAATAGGAAAACTGTGAAATATTCCCAAAATCATTATAAAACATTGATATAACCCTTATATGATGCAAATATGATTGGAATATAAGTAATATAATGCAGAGTTCATGTATGCATTTTACATGCATCACCTATATGATAACTTCTCTACTCATGATATGACTCGACTGAAAAGTAAAAGGTAAAAGATAATGGTGATGATACCGCGGCACTCCCCTCAAGCTTGGAACAAGCTGAGGGATGCCAATACCAATGATGAATTACTCCTTCGGTGGTGATGGTGAATTTCCATCATCAAGCTTCCAAGGTAAAGGCTCTCCATCCAGAAACGACGACTTGGTTTCGAGTATCCTGAAACTGGCTGCAGAGCTTATTCGTTTAAATCTGGTCTCATACTCACAGTTTTGGTTTTGCATGTCGTAGAGTTGTGCTTGTAATTTGTTGGTGGTCTCGTGGAGTGAGAAGATATCATCCCAAAGCTTGGTGGTCTCCTTTTTGTGCTCGGTAATAAGTTCAGCAACTATCCTGTGATAGATGTCCACTTCACGTTCCCCCATCTTCTTGTACCTAAAAACTTCATGCTCCAATTCTTCCATCCTGGCTTCCAAGCTTCCTTCTCCTTTAGGACCCCGGACATCTTCTTCCGCACCTCTCCATTCTTCAGTAGCAACTCCTTGGGATGCATCTTCAGCTCATTGATGTACGGGTTGACGACGTTCACGAAGAAGCTATCCTTAGAAGGCCCCGAAGAGGACATGGTGACTCCAAATCCAGGACGATATCTGGCAGAAACAGGTCGAAACGAAAACACGACGAGAAAACGATATACGGACCTCGGGGGATCCAGGGGATAATATAGCAAAAAGTTTCATAACCAAAGGAAAGTCTAGGTCGAAACCGGGCTGGAGACGGGCTCCGAGGCGCCCTAACCATACCACGGCGCGGCCAAGGGTGGGCCCGCGCCGTGGGGTGGTGTGGTGCCCTCGGGCACCGTTTCCTCCCCGTTTTTGGCTCGTAATTTTCCATATTTAATAAAAACAACAAAAATATAAGTTGGGAAGTCGAACGCAAACTTTTTCTTAACAAAACTGTTACTTATTCGAAAACAGTGATGCACCTAAAATGCATCTACTTTTACAAGCACTTTGAGCATAATTTGCTCAGGAATCTTCCCATATTTGAATAAACCTGCTGAATCTGACGCTGTTTTTAGGAAAGTCTCGTTTTTGGTTATTTTTGCAGGAAATTAAATCGAGGAAAAATACCACATCATTTTTTATGGAAAAGGAGGACAACGTGCAAAGGATGGACACGAGGAAGCCGGATGCCCAAAAGGGGGGCCCACGCGGCCAGATCCTTGGGTCGCGTGGGCCCACCTATCTGGAGCCTCGGGCGCCGCCTCTCCTTCGGCTTTTCGCGTACCCCCTCATATATACGAAAAAGAGGTGCCCTAGAGGAGAGGAGCTTTCGCGAAACACACCGCCGCCACCACCACGATCTTCGTTTTCGGAGACAGATTGATCCAGGATTTCTCCTCCGTGGAGGGATGGAGACCGTCTTCACCGCCATCTTCACCGCCTTCATCTCCATCGACCATGAGCTCCCTCTCCATCACCATGTGTGAGTAGTCCGCTGTAGGCATGTGAGGTGGATGGGGATTGGATGAGATTGATCATGTAATGATACCCGTTGTTCGAGATCTTAGGGGTTTATCTTGAGGATATTTTTGTATTGTGTTGATGCACTTATGCTATGCTTAATGCTTGTTACTAGGGCCCGAGTGGCATGATTTCAGTACTGAACTTATTTTGCTTCATCATATAATTGAGTTTGGTATTTATCTGCAAAGTGTATCACCTGCTATTATGTTGAACCTGCGAACCCTAAAAGTGATAGTATAGGGAAAACAAGGGGGAGATGTTTTAGTTTGAGGATTCTATGTGTTCATGAAGTGTTAATGCGTTGTTCCGGGCTATTCGAAAGGGTAGACCTTAATTACCTGTAGTTCCAAGTTGGCCCCGGTGAAATGGGCAGGTAGGACAATAGATGTTGTGCAAATTCTCTTGGTTAGTACGCACAACTAATTATGGAACACATACCTACATATATCGGAGTTAGAGATAAGTCCCATTGCTATTTATATATTATTATATGATCAATCTTATTCATGCAACACCCCGCTATCACCTCATGCCTACGTTTTAAATCTCTGAGTTACACTTTCACTTTTCCGGTGAAAACTGGGAAACCCTTGTTCACTACTGCTGTTCTATTTGCTACTTGAATCATACTACTGCCATCACTATCACTGCTGCAAGTTTATTGATATACAGGTGTGGTTGAGAGTGACGCCTCAATTGCCAAAGTCTTATTGGTATTCTTGTGTTCCCATCGTGTCGAACTATAAATTTGGGTAATACTTCCCAACGAAGATTTCAGCGATCCCCTATACTTGTGGGCATCAAGACATTTTCTGGCGCCGTTGCCGGGGAACCTAGCTTTATTGGTAAGACAACTTGTTATCATTTATTTGCTGCATTTGCTTTTTCCTAACCATGGGAAAGGAAAAGATACTCCGAAGGAAGTAAGGCCTTCAACTACTCGTAGAGGTACTGATTTGCAAGTAGGCCAAACTTTTCACCTAATGTTGCTTCTGCTATTGTTGCTAAGAAAAAGAAAAGTTTATCTAGTTCACCATTGTCTAAGATGTCTACTAGTATTGAAAATAATTTAATATGTGGTAGCATAGACAAGAAGTGACACCTGAAACATCTGAGATAACTGAAACACCTGAATCTGCTATTATTGAAAATGTTGAGTCTGAATTAGAAGATAATGAATATTGTGATGATGAACATGAAACTTCTTCTGAGGAAGAGGATGCATTTACTATGGCTTTTATGGATTCGAATTTTGATAAATTGGATAAACTTGATATCTATAAAAATTCTCCTCTTGATGATTATTTCCCTGTTACTGAGAAAATGAATGCTCCAGCTATTAAAATTAAAGACAAAGATTATGAGTTTAGTGTTGATCCTGAAATAATTGAAAAAGCTGAGAAGTATAAGTTTTATGGGAGAGACAATGAGTTCCCTTTTGAACACATTGCTGATTTGCATGATTTATCTGTGTTATTTGGTAAAGATGAAATCCACCAACGCTATTATTTCTTAAAGTTGTTTCCTTTTACTTTGGGAGGAAATGCTAAAACTTGGTATAATCGTTTAGAACCTGGATGTATTACTAGCAAGGAGGAATGCTTGCAGGTATTTTATAATAAATATTTCCCTGCTGATAAGATTCATGGTTTAACTATTGAGATTAGCAACTTTTCACAAACAGAGAAGGAGGATTTACCCCAAGCTTGGGGGAGGTACAGTAAGATGGTTAGGAAATGTCCTACCCATGGCTTCAAGAATAATGAAATACTTGATATATTTTACAATGGACTAACTGAAAATACAAGAGGCTATCTTGATAGTATTGCAGGTAGTGTTTTCAGGGAAAGGACCGTTGATGAAGCAATTGAGTTATTGGAAACTATCTCTAGAAACTATGAAGATTGGAATATTGAAATAATAGATGACAGAGAGATATTTCCAGAGAAGAAAGGAGGTATTCTTGAATTAAACAATGAGGCAATGAAGGGAGCCTCCAAGGATATGAAAGAGAAGGGAATTAAAACCTCTCATCTTAAGGAATTATCTGAAATGGGTGTTAAACTTCCTATTGATCGACCATGTTTTCCAATCCCAGTCAATGCTATAAGCTCTTTGGAAGGTAATGAAAAGGTAACACCTCCTATTGATGTATCATATGTTAATGATTTTGCTTATCATAATAAACCTGAAGAGCATGATATTAGAATGAATATGATGGAAAACTCTCATAAAATTAAATTCCTTCGTGAAAATATAAATGCTAGTGTGGGAGAAGTTAGAAGAATTGTTAAACACTGTGAAATGATGAATAATCAAATTGAACAAATGGTTTCTCTTCAAAATCAATTGTATGAAAATCTTATTGAGAAGAAACAGGTTTGTGGGGTTAGTACTAGAGGTGGTGCAAGTACTCAGGACCCTGACTATCCTGAAAACCATCCCAAGAGAAAAGAGCAAGAGGCTCTCAAAAGGAAATCTTCTGCAGGAAAATCTCCCAATGGAAACAAAGGCATTGATGATTCTCAAGAACAAGACAATGATATTTCTATTTCTGATGCTGAGACCGAAGATGATAATGTTGAAGAAGAGGAATCATCTCCACCTGAAGAAGATCAACATGAAGTTGAAAATATTGCAGAACCTGAACCTCCTGAAAAGGAAGACCCTCAACCATCTACTGAGAAGAACAAAAAGAAGAATCATCCAAATCCACAAAAAGGTAAAGAGAGGGATCCATGGGTACAAAGACCCATACCATATCCCCAAGAGGTAATGAAATCTTTGGATGATGCTAGGTTTGAGAAATTTTTTGAGTTGATTAAAAATTTATGTTTGCAAATTCCTCTTGTTGATGCTATTAAAATTCCTCCATACTCAAAATATATGAAAGATATTGTCACTAATAAAAGGAAGATACCTAATGATGCAATTACTGCTATGCTTGCTGATTATTCATTTGAAGGAAAATTGCCTGAAAAGCGTGGAGATCCTGGTATTCCGACTATTCCTTGTCGTATTAAAGAAACTTATGTGAAATATGCACTATGTGATTTAGGAGCTGGTGTTAGTGTTATGCCTTTTTCTTTATATAAGAAACTTAACCTAAACAAATTGGTTCCAACTGAAGTTTCATTGCAAATGGCTGATAAATCAACTGTTGTGCCTATAGGTATATGTGAGGATGTTCCTATCTCTATTGCTAATGTGTTAATTCCTACAGACTTTGTTATATTAGAAATGCCTGAGGATGATAATCTATCTATTATTCTTGGAAGACCCTTTTTAAACACTGCAGGAGCTGTGATAAATTGCACTGAGAGCAAAGTGACATTTAATGTAAAGGAAATGAGCATACTATCTATTTTCCCAAGAAGAATCTGTTACAGTGATAAACAAGAGTGTGAATTCTATTCAAAGAAATACTATTATGATTGGAAGCTTTGAAATTGCACTACCACCTCCTGCACCAAAATATGCTACCTTGATGATTGGAACTATTCCAATCAAATATGAGGTATCTTGAAACTCTTCTTTATATCTATAAAATAAGAATCATGTATTATATCTTTTGCATATTATTAATGAGACTTGATCAACCTCATTACTAATGTGGAAATGATGAAAACTTGATTCCCATAAAAATTTGTATTGCATTTTAATTTTATTTATCTTAGAATTTTAGAGTATATGCATAATCATAATTATTTCAGAGTTCAGAAATTCCAGAATATGAAGTTTGAAAAATTCTCTTTAGAAAATTGTCTCTGAAAATTCCAGAAAAATTTGGAGGTAAGTTATTTAACCAAAATGGGGTGACACGCGGCCAATTCCTTGGCCACGTGGGACCCACCAACTTTGTCCCCAGGTGGTGTTAGGTGAGTGTCCTGTGCCCATCTCCTTCCCCTCGACAGAAAACCACTTCCAGGTATTTTTCCCAAATTTTCCCGAGCTCGTTCTTCCTGCTATCCTTGGATCTCCAAGTTTAGGGCAGATTTTTCAAATCTGTTTGGTGGGATTGCTCCTTGGTATGTGACTCCTCCACCCATCCAATTATTTTTTGTTCTTGTGCCTCATGTATGAAGTATTTTGCTGCACTAGGTGTCACCTAATATGCTTGAGAAATCCATGGATTTAAGTTTTCTAGTTGATATGGATGCATGATATTGATGTGGAGACTAGTTATGGATGGCTCAATGTTGTTTTAGAGTGCTACATCTTAATTTTTGTTGAATATTATTTATGGGCAGCAAGGTACCATGATGAACAAAGGCAAGGCATTGCTTGGGATGAGCTCAAGACCGAGGAGAAGAGCATCTAAAGTCTCCCTTAATTATGATGACAACCATCTTTGGGAGGATGATGCAGTTTTTGTGGGAGAGAAGCTGAAGATCCATACAACTAGATGGCAAGACCCCATGTTCTTGAGCAGTGGGGGATAAAAGAAGACTTCGACACCTTCGCCAATGCAACTGGTTTGCTTGAGTTTGCCCAAAATCACGAGGAACTCTCGCGAGAATTCCTCTCCACATTCAGGTTTGAGGGCCCTGAGATCTACAAGCACGTAAGAAGAGTAAGGCACCCACTCCTACCTTTGTTTGTAAATTTACTATGAGGGGGAGCGCCTTGTTATGTCTTTGGAGGAGTTTTGCAAAGCTATTGGTGTGGAAAACAGGGGTAGTTGGGATGAAACCCGTGCTGACTCCAACCAGGAGCTTGTTGCATTTTGGCACTCTATTTCTGTTAACTCTCATGATAGATTGAATAGGGGTAAATTTACTCATATACAGCACCCAAGTTTGAGATACTTTGCGTTGTTCCTTGCAAGAGGATTTCTTGCTAGAGACAACAATTCTGCTTGCACGGGACCAATGGTTTATTTACTTAAATGTGCAAAAGAAAACACCACATGTGAGTATAACTTGGGAGTCATTCTTGCTAGATCCTTGCATACGGCTGTGAGTAGAAATATTACTGATCAAACCCCTATTTATGCTGGTGCTATTGCTACTTTAGTGTATGAATACATTAAAGATGAAAGAGGTTATGGTGATAACATGGGTACTCCTGTGATGAGTCCAATTTACTCGATTTTGCTTTGACTACCCGTATGGATATAAGTGTGATGCATGGGGATCATTATTGGTATAACTATTTGAGTACTAATGGACAAAGAGTGCCCATTAGGCTCCCCCGTGCTGACCTTTTTGACAGGAGTACCGGAAAATGGATTGTGGAAGAGATGCCGCCTCAAGAGGAGCCACAAGATCCAGGGATGCAAGGCTACCAACCTCGAGAGGAGCCCCAAGACTCAGGAATGCAAGGCTACCCATATGGTTACTTCCCTGGAGGTGGAAGTGGATACAACTACTACCCGGGATACTAGCTTGATCGCAAGCTTGGGGGAGTACCTCTCCCTTTCCATTCATTGTGTTATATCACTGTTATCTTGTTATGTTTTAGTTTCTTGTTCTAAAAATCAAAAAACACAAAAAGATTTCTTTTGTTTAGTTACTTCTGGACATTTACTTTATGCATCTTAAAACTAAAAAGAACAAAAACATTTTCGTTTTATTGAATCCAAAGTGAAAACGGAGGTGCA
Organism: Poa pratensis; assembly: GCA_947311845.1. NCBI lineage: Eukaryota > Viridiplantae > Streptophyta > Magnoliopsida > Poales > Poaceae > Poa > Poa pratensis. Next base: position 5,860,606 of record CAMZMU010000100.1, on the reverse strand, counting down.
GGAATTGCTGAAATCTGCTCACTGTTCTATTTTTCATATTTTCTCTGTAACTCCGAATGAGCTAAAATTTTAACCACTACTGCAACTTTTCATAACCTACACACCCGTAAATTATGAGATTTTTCTGAAGTGTCTAGGTAGGGTAAAAACAGTACTGTATGCAGTAGCATTTTATGGCAGATTTGAGTTTTTATTGCGCAGTTCAAATTGGGAGAGGAGAACAACAATGATGAGTTGATGTGCATGAAGTGGATGAAAGGTATGACACCTTTGCCTGCTTATGTGGACTTTTTAATAACAGCAAGTACGCACATCATAGTTTCTTTAACATCTAGGGAAGTGGTAGCAAATGTTTATCTCTCCGTGTTCTAGTATGTTATATTATGATGCAAGTGAGATAATATGTAGCGACAACACTTGGATGTGAGTTGAGTAATTGTGGCTCTAAACAAAGGTCTACGCATCCCATTGTGCTTGCTAAACTTGCCAACCAAAGAATAAAAAATTTTTCAAATGATAAACATGAAGTCATATGCTTGACAAGCTTAGTGGTTGGGAGTTAACTTAAATGTGCTGACACATGGAAAGCTTTCAACATTGCACTAAATTATATTTAGTTGATATCATGTACCTTTGTTTATGGATGCTTATCATGTGCGAAATAAATGTGGAAACTTAGTAAGTTTGGGAGTAAGAATAATTGGCTAGAGAGACGCCTGGGCCGCCAACCTAAGCCATGCATCATTCATGGTGGAAATTTACAGCGTACCATAGTGAACATTCAGTGATGCACATCATAATAAAAAGCTATACAAATAGTAAATAAAAGAGTGCTGAGATTGTTCATTGTCTGTTTGTCTTGTCGTTTGGACATGGGCTTGTTCCATGTCTTGGGACAAGAGGTACCCCAGTTGACGCTCTTGATGACGCTTTTATTACTTGCAATGACTGAAAAACTCGAACTTGCCTAGTGACCAGAGTTGAGTAGCACGTGGTGTAGGTACTCGTATTCACGGGGCATGAGACTTTCAACCTCTAGTTGGTCAAGCATATGAGTCATAATAGGGAACACCAAATGGTTTGATAAAACTGAGAGCAAGGTTGTAAGCACAATGAGTTCATTAGTCAATAAAAGAAAGAATCAAAAGATCTCAAAAATCTTGTCTTGATTCAATTAAAAGCGATGCAAGAACCTTTGTTTATTTCTACAGTTGGGCAAACTCATCCAAGTATTGACACTTCATGATATTTCTCTTGCAACATGTATAAATGCTTTAACACTGATTAGATATACCTTTGCTAGCATTTTGTTATTTGTTATGGAAATTATGTCTTGAATACTTGTTGGTATTAAACGGTGTTACATATGCAATGCAAAGTTCTTGTCAAAGTCTTTTTATCGCTTCTGCACTATGTTTGAGTTGTTCGAGGACAAACAACGAGCTAAGCTTGGGGGAGCTGATGCACCTAAAATGCATCTACTTTTCCAAGCACTTTGCTTCATAATTTGCTCCGGAATCTTCCCATATTTGAATAAACCTGCTGAATCTGACGCTGTTTTTAGCAAAGTCTCGTTTCTGGTTATTTTTGCAGGAAATTAAATCGGGAAAAATACCACGTCATTTTTTATGGAAAAGGAGGACAACGTGCAAAGGATGGACACGAGGAAGCGCCGGAGGCCCAAAAGAGGGGGCCCCACGTGGCCAGATCCTTGGGCCGCGTGGGCCCACCTATCTGGAGCCTCGGGCGCCGCCTCTCCTTCGGCTTTTCGCGTACCCCCTCATATATACGAAAAAGTGGGTGCCCTAGGAGGAGAGGAGCTTTCGCGAAACACACCGCCGCCACCACCACGATCTTCGTTTTCGGAGACAGATTGATCCAGGATTTCTCCTCCGGTGGAGGGATCCGGAGACCGTCTTCACCGCCATCTTCACCGCCTTCATCTCCATCGACCATGAGCTCCCTCTCCATCACCATGTGTGAGTAGTCCGCTGTAGGCATGTGAGGTGGATGGGGATTGGATGAGATTGATCATGTAATGATACCCGTTGTTCGAGATCTTAGGGGTTTATCTTGAGGATATTTTTGTATTGTGTTGATGCACTTATGCTATGCTTAATGCTTGTTACTAGGGCCCGAGTGGCATGATTTCAGTACTGAACTTATTTTGCTTCATCATATAATTGAGTTTGGTATTTATCTGCAAAGTGTATCACCTGCTATTATGTTGAACCTGCGAACCCTAAAAGTGATAGTATAGGGAAAACAAGGGGGAGATGTTTTAGTTTGAGGATTCTATGTGTTCATGAAGTGTTAATGCGTTGTTCCGGGCTATTCGAAAGGGTAGACCTTAATTACCTGTAGTTCCAAGTTGGCCCCGGTGAAATGGGCAGGTAGGACAATAGATGTTGTGCAAATTCTCTTGGTTAGTACGCACAACTAATTATGGAACACATACCTACATATATCGGAGTTAGAGATAAGTCCCATTGATACTTATATCTTATTATATGATCAATCTTATTCATGCAACACCCGCTATCACCTCATGCCTACGTTTTAAATCTCTGAGTTACACTTTCACTTTTCTGGTGAAAACTGGGAAACCCTTGTTCACTACTGCTGTTCTATTTGCTACTTGAATCTACTACTGCCATCACTATCACTGCTGCAAGTTTATTGATATACAGGTGTGGTTGAGAGTGACGCCTCAATTGCCAAAGTCTTATTGGTATTCTTGTGTTCCCATCGTGTTGAACTATAAATTTGGGTAGTACTTCCCAATGAAGATTTCAGCGATCCCCTATACTTGTGGGCATCAAACAGACTCTGCAGTTTTTTGAACTTGACTTTTAATAAAATCTTCCGGAGTCACTACTTGAATAATATCAACGTCTTCGTTATAAGAATCCCCAGAAATATAATGCTTGAGTCTTTGACCATTAACCACTTGAGATTTGTCACCATCAAGCGAAGTAATTTTGATTGCACCTGAACGGTAAACCTCTGAAACCTCGAAAGTAATTTACCTGCAAAAAATCTGAGACGAGACCTATACAATAGAACTTTCTCACCAACATTAAACTCTCTCTTTAGGATTCTCCTATCATGCCATTGTTTCACTTTCTCTTTAAAAAGTCTAGCATTTTCATAAGCTTCACTTCTCCATTCATCTAAGGAACTCAAGTCAAGTAACCTTTTTTACCGGCAAGTTTAAAATCTCTATTAAGTTCTTTTACGGCCCAATAAGCTTTATGTTCTAATTCTAGAGGTAAATGACAAGCTTTTCCGTAAACCATTTTATAAGGAGACATACCCATAGGATTTTTATAAGCAGTTCTATAAGCCCACAAAGCATCATTAAGCTTCCTAGCCCAATTCTTTCTAGATTTATTAACAGTCTTCTGCAAAATAGATTTAATCTCTCTATTTGATAATTCTACTTGTCCACTTGTTTGAGGATGATAAGGTGAAGAAATTCTATGATTAACATCATATTTAGCAAGGGTTTTTCTAAAAGCACCATGGATAAAATGAGAACCACCATCAGTCATGAGATATCTAGGCACACCAAACCTTGGAAAAATAATATCTTTAAGCATTTTTAATGATGTCTCACCATCAGCACTAGATGTTGGTATAGCTTCTACCCATTTAGTAACATAATCAACAGCAACAAGTATATGAGTATAACCATCAGAAGGAGGAAAAGGACCCATAAAGTCAAATCCCCAACAGTCAAAAGGTTCAATAACAAGAGAATAATTCATAGGCATTTCATTGCGTCTAGTTATATTACCAACTCTTTGACATTCATCGCATGATAAAATAAATTTTCTTGCATCTTTAAAAAGAGTAGGCCAATAAAAACCTGATTGTAAAACCTTTTGTGCAGTTCTATCTCCAGCATGATGTCCTCCATAAGCACTTCCATGGCATTTTCTCAATATTTTTTTTGTTCAAATTCTGGAACACATCTTCGCATTATACCATCCACTCCTTCTTTATATAATGTGGGTCATCCCAAAAATAATGCCTCAAGTCATAAAAGAATTTCCTTCTTTGCTGAGCTGTAAAGGTTGGAGGCAAATACTTGGCAACAATAAAGTTAGCATAGTCAGCATACCAAGGACTTTCTCGCGAGCTTACCTTTATCACAGCCAATTGTTCATTTGGAAAACTATCGTTAACAGGAACAGGATCATAAGAAATGTTTTCCAATCTAGACAAATTATCAGCGACAGGATTTTCAGCACCTTTCCTATCTACAATATGCAAATCAAACTCTTGTAATAAAAGCACCCATCTTATAAGTCTAGGCTTAGCATCTTTCTTTTCCATAAGGTATCTAATAGCAGCATGATCGGTATGGATAATAACTTTCGAATCAACAATATAGGGTCTAAACTTATCACAAGCAAAAACTACTGCTAAAAACTCTTTTTCAGTAGTGGCATAATTCTTTTGAGCAGCATCAAGAGTCTTACTAGCATAATGAATAACATTCAACTTCTTATCTACTCGCTGTCCAAGAACAGCACCTACAGCAAAATCACTAGCATCACACATAATTTCGAAAGGTAAAGTCCAATCAGGAGGTTGAACAACAGGAGCAGTGGTTAAAGCCTTTTTTAGAGCTCAAAAGCTTCTTTACAATCATCATCAAAAACAAAAGGTACATCTTTTTGGAGAAGATTAGTAAGAGGTTTTGAAATTTTAGAGAAATCTTTAATAAACCTTCTATAGAAACCGGCATGACCGAGAATACTACGAATACCTTTAACATCCCTGGGACAGGGCATTTTCTCAATTGCTTCAACTTTAGCTCTGTCCACTTCAATACCTCTTTCAGAAATTTTATGTCCAAGAACAATCCCTTCATTAACCATAAAGTGACATTTCTCCCAATTAAGAACAAGATTAGTTTCCTCACATCTCTGCAAAACTTTATCAAGGTTTTGCAAGCAGTTATCAAAAGAAGTTCCATAGACGGAAAAATCGTCCATGAATACTTCCACAATTTTTTCACAAAAACCATGAAAAATAGCAGACATGCATCTTTGAAACGTAGCAGGAGCATTACACAAACCAAAAGGCATACGCCTATAAGCATAAGTTCCATAAGGACAAGTAAAAGTAGTTTTCTCTTGATCTTTCGCTCTAACAGCAATTTGTGAAAATCCAGAATAACCATCAAGAAAGCAAAAATGAGTTTTCTTAGACAACCTTTCTAACATTTGATCAATAAAAGGTAAAGGATAGTGATCTTTCTTAGTAACTTTATTAACCTTTCGAAAATCAATGCACATCCTATATCCAACAACTACTCTTTGAGGAATAAGTTCATCATTTTCATTTGGCACAACAGTAACTCCTCCTTTCTTAGGAACACAATGCACAGGACTTACCCATTTACTATCAGCAATAGGATAAATTATACCAGCATCGAGGAGTTTTAATACCTCATTTCTTACCACTTCCTTCATTTTAGGGATTAACGACGCTGGTGCTCCACAACAGGTTTTGCATCATCTTCCATGTTGATGGCGTGTTGACATACAGTAGGAGAAATCCCTTTTAAATCATCCAGAGTGTATCCGATAGCTCCTCGGTGTTTCCTCAATACTTCCAATAACCTTGCCTCTTCAGTACCTGAAAGTTTAGAACTAATAATAACAGGATATGTTTTCTTATCATCAATGTGAGCATATTTAAGATTATCAGGCAAAGGTTTTAAATCAAAAACAGGATCTTCTTTAGGAGGTGCAGGGGTACCCAAATCTTCCACCGGCAAATTATGCTTAAGTAATGGTGGTTGATGAAGAAAGATATTGTCAATTTCATTCCTTTCCTCCATAAAGACCTCACTTTCGTGTTCCTCCATAAATTGCTGCAAGGCATTGTTAGGAGCAATAGCAATAGCAGCCAGTTGTTCAATTTTCGAGTCCTCATTAGGCAAATCAGTTTCATAAAGTTTCTTACCAAACTTAGAGAAATTAAACTCATAAGATTCTCCATTAAATTTAGTGTAAATTTCTCTTTCTTACAATCTATAATAGCACCACATGTATTCAAGAAAGGTCTACCGAAAATAATAGGACAAGTTTTACTAGCTTCAGAACCAAGTACTAGAAAATCAGTAGGATATTTAGTTTTACCGCATAAAACCTCAACATCTCTCACAATACCAATGGGAGAGATAGTTTCCCTATTGGCAAGTTGAATAACCACATCAATATCCTCAAGTTCACAGGGACTAATTTCATGCATAATTTCTTTATAAAGTTCAAAAGGAATAGCACTGGAACTTGCACCAATATCACATAAACCATAATAGCAATGTTCTCCTATCTAACTGAAAGCACAGGAACACTTGTTTTCCTAGATTTACCAGGATGCGAAACAATATTAGAAGCATCTTCACAAAAGATAATATGTTCTCCATCTACATTTTCAGTTACCAAATCCTTTACTATTGCTACTTCAGGTTCAACAGTTATTTGTTCATCAGGCTCTAAAGGTTTCTTGGCACTTTTATTAACCACACTAGCTATCAGAGAATGTTCCTTGACTTTAACAGGAAAAGGTATTTTTTCAATATAAGGTTCTGGCAAAATGTGATCAACAGTATGAACTTCAATACTTTTACCAATGGCCGAATTGGTTTTATCTTTATAAGGTTCATGATATTTATTCAAATCCTTCTTAGGCACATCAAGATAAGAGGCAAAAGCTTTGTAATAATTTGCAACAACTTGAGAATCAAGACAATAAACAGCACTAACATTACGGAAATCATCAGTCTCCATAAAAGATTTAATGCATTCGTAATCATAATTTATACCTGACTTTCTACCTTTGTCGTTCTCCCATCCTTCAGTATTTTCCTGAATACGGTCAAGAAGGTCCCATTTAACTTCTTCTTCAGTACGTGTAAATGATCCAGAACAAGAGGCATCCAATAAATCCTTATCATGAAGAGAAAGCCTTGCATAAAAATTATTGATAACAATATTACTTGGGAGCTCATGAATGGGACATTTGAGCATTAGTGACTTCAATCTCCCCCACGCTTGGGCAATACTCTCTCCATCATGAGGCCAAAAATTATATATGCGATTTCGATCTTGATGAATCTCACTAGGAGGATAGAATTTAGAATAAAAGAGAGGTACAATTTCCTCCCAGCCAATAGATCGGCCATTCTTCAGCATCTTATACCATTCCGCAGCTCGGCCCTTCAGTGATATAGAGAATAACTTCCTCTTGACTTTTTCCATTGAAATACCTGCACACTTGAACAACTCGCATAATTCATGTATAAATAGTAAATGATCACCAGGATGGATGGTTCCATCTCCAACATAGCGGTTATCCATAACACGTTCAACAATTTTCATAGGTATTTTAAATGGATCTAATTCAGCAGGCGGCGGTTCATCTACTACCTTAGCAGTGGCAGTAGTATTCCCAAATAGGATTCGAATGGAGATCTCTCCATAATAAAAAAAGCAGCAAGCAGAAATAAAAACAACACTTACAGTAAAGGTTTCCCTTACCAATTCCACTTACCAATAGCACTTCACTCCCCGGTGATACCCTTTCTCGTAATTACCCCCCAATGGCGCCAGAAAACAGTTGCTAGCCCCTTCGCGTGGTACCTGCGTGAAAGTAAATGGGTTAGGTTGAGACTCCAAGTGCAGAGTGTATGTAGTAGTAGAAGACAGTTTTCCCCACGAGGGGTGACTCGAGGGTTTAATATCGAACTCTCGGGGAACCAGTATTTCAGGTGTAATCTCCTTATCCTTCTCTTGAGAACCTGCAACAAAATAAATTGTTTTGTGCCCTCAACCTCACCAAGTGGTTGTCAAGCACAAGGTGTGAGAATAAAATAAATATGCAAAAGTAGTAAATATGCAATGGTGGTAAAATAAATATGCAATGATGGTGGAAACAATGGTAAATGATATTTTTGGGTTTTTTTATGATGAATGCAAGATATAAAAGTGTTTTTGTATTTTCGGATTTAATAATGGCAGCAAACAAAAGTGGTGATAAAAGTGTTGGAAAGGTGTTTCTTATGATTAAAAATGGACCGGGGTTCATGGTTTCACAAATGCACTCTCTCTTGATAACGTGGTAGACAATGGAACACTAAAATTAACATGAAAGATGGCAAGACATGGTTTGACAAGTTATTAATAATATGGGCATCACGTCCTAACATAGAGATCTCAAGTATAAGTTGTTCTCTCTCTTATGCTCCACCAAGATGCGAACTAAATCATAACACTTTAGTAATTAAGATAAATCAGAGCATAGCAATAAGTTCAATGACATGAAGTTAAAATAAGAACATGCTAGATCTAGTCATGGAGGTAGTGGCAAAGGTCACATCCACTCTCCGGCAGCATGGTATTTTTGTTTATCCCTAGTGAGGCAACAAAGTAAGGTAGAAAACCCAAGTGGATCGTAGAACTATCTGTCACGTTCACGGCACTAGCCACCCCCCGTTACTCTAATTAATGCACATGTTCCCCCTCACACGCTCTCATAAACATGCTTGATCATGACAAGTAAATAAGAACGGGGTACATAATATGCATCTACTTTCATAACTGAAACAAAACCATTGCAATCTCAAACATGTATTAACTCATAATAAAGATCCACCAGAAAGGAATTACATAGATGACCGTAATCATGTTCAGCAGCTCATACGGTACTAATTAGTGAAGCTCATAGAGAGGAGAGAGACATAAGTTACTTCCACAAACCCATAGTACAGGGGTGGACTACTCCCTCTTCATCATGGTGTCGGTGGAGATGTTGTTGGAGGGGAAGGAGACAACGCCGGCAGCGCCCCGCCGGAGTTTTCCCCCTCCAATCTTCAGCTCCAGATCTCTATTTCGTGGTTTCTGTGTTTCTGCGGCGCTCCATTTCGCGAAAGCCCTGCGGGGTCTATATATAGTCGTTTTTAGGTCAAGGCGAAGCTTCGGGAAAAAGGATCGACAACAGCGGAGGCCCGAGGGCCAATTTGGTGGGTCCCACGCGGTCAGGGAATCTGGCCGTGTGGGCCCACCCCTTTTGGCCTTCTGGTCTCCGTTTCTTCGCTTCCTTTGCGCCTACATTTTGTTCCTTCCAAAAAAGTGACCCCCGTAAAATTTCAGGTCATTTGGACGTCGTTTGGTCGCCTGAAACGTAAAAATATAGAAAAAAGGGGTTTTCTGACAGTGCAGGGTTAATTCCAGAAAAATGGGGAAGTTGTTAATTATCCCCAAAACTCAATATAAATCATGAATATAACCCTTATATGATGCAAATAACATGGAATAATGTGAGGACCCCTCGTACAGTAGTCCGTGGTGCCCACGTTATGTAAACAGATCACGATCCCAATGATCAGTGCATCGCGATCACATAACTAACATGGTATACAAAGTTACATCATCCAACTCAAATAGTACAAGACTTACATAAAAGAAGGCCACACGACCAAGCTTGCAACCATCGTCACGCAGGACGGAATTAACTACGATATAGCGGAAGCTTTCGGTTAGCGTCGGCCCTCGTCACAACCGGACGCATTCCACAGAGCAGTTGACCGGTGACACTCAGTTGGCGTAGGCGTCGGCGTACTCCTCCTTCTCGTCGTACATTTCCTCGTTGTAATCTGGACGTTTGAATATCCAGGGACACAGCCATATGAGTACATTTACGTACTCGCAAAACCACCTCAAGGCTTAAGTTTTTGAAAACTGGGATAGCTGCTATATATTGGTATAGGGCTTAGTTTTCGCAAACGATGCTTTTAGACATAGAGATTACAACATCTCTATATCCTTGTTAAACAAAACATTTAGAGATGGAATTCTCTCTTGTAGAAATAGCTTGTACTATCTCCACATTTTTGTAAAACACTTTGTAAAACTTTTCAAAGACACTAGGATGGGGATACCCATTTTTTCTCCTTTCCATGAGATCAGACTGATTGCCTCCCCGAGACCAACCATCTTCTCCCATTTCCGTACCTCCCAGGTACCTTCTTGATGCCTCCTCTTTTTCCGCCGAGAAAACCACTTTTCTTTGGAAAACATAAAACTTACCCATACGCCTAGATCGGTGGCCTTTCCAACCGTCCATGACCGCGGACATGGCTATTCGAATAGTTTTACACTCTGCAGAGGTGGTGCACTTTCACCACACCAAACGGTCATTCCGCCGTGTTCAGCCACGGTCCGTCATACGACAGTATGCGGGGGTTCGGTTAACCTGATCAAAGCTTTCCACTAATCCACCCTAGTACGGAGGACTCCCGATAGGTTTATTCCCCCCGGCACCGTGTGCTCCACTAGACCCCTGGTCTCTCTTAGGACGCCACACCGCCACGGCAGGGGACCCAACGTAATCGTCCGGCGCGGATCCGCCGCATGTGTATTGCCTCGTACAGACGGCAACCCGGCTTCGAGGGACTCTAACCCTTATAGAAGTATGAGATCCTCCGTACTAAAGTGGACAAGCTTCCGGCTAAGCCCTACCCATCTCAGGTAATGTGGTTGCACGGGTTAATTGTTCGGGCGGATGCTAGGGCAGTACTTTGTTTTTCTCAAAAACATCTCCACCTCCGACTGCTCCCAGCAACTCGGGTTTTCATAAACATCTCCATTTGCTCCCAGCAACATGGGTTTTGTAAAACATTTTCTCGCCGATCGCTCCCAGGGACTCGGGTTTTTCCTCCGAAACATTTTACCGAAAACCGGCTCCCATCCTAAAGTTTTGGAGATAAGGGTATACGGATATGCTACTAGAAAATATAATTTTCTTGATAGCGCCTTCAGTAGAAGGCTTCTCAAGTAGGAACTTATTTTTATAAAACCTATTATCTACTAGTAGATATATATTTGGCCAAACAATAATTTTTGGAAAATAGTTTTGGGGGTGACAAAATGCCACATAAAAGATAAAACATGCATTATTTTATTTTGAAAACAAGACATGCTTTGTACAAATAGTAGGAGTTCAATAGGGTGTTGAGGTGGCTTGCCTTGCTCAGCAAAGTGTCCCTGGTCTTGATCTTGATGCTCCTCAGGTTCACTCCTAACTTCCAGTTCCTTCCCGATCGTATCTAACGCCGTAAACAGGAAAAAGAACAACACTCAAGACAATACCATAGGGACATAACAAACAGCAAGCATTGCACCAAACACCAAGCTAGCTAACAAGAGCAAGCAATTGACTTAGTGATACAACAACAAGCAGAAAGTCCATAAAGCTAAGACAAACAATCAAACACACCTAAGAAAGTATCCACAACAACCCTAATAGTTAAGAAGGTGGTTTTAACTAAACCCTAAAACAAAACTCCACTTAGGGTGATTAGGTCAAGGGCTGCTACCGTAGTTTAGGAAATACTTCAGACAAAAGTATCTCTTTAGTTTTCAGGAAGTACTTCAGACAAAAGTTAAGTTACCAATTATTTTCTATTATTAAATTATTTCACCAAGTTAAGATAGAGACATTAACAAACTACTCATGCTAGTATTAAACTTAAAGACTACCAAGTTCAACTAACAAGGCAAACATATTAAATCACACAAACATGTTTGGCAACTACAATACCATTTATTATTTATTTACAAATAGGGTTAAGGTGATAATTAGACAACCTTTTTGGATCACTTTCAAATTGTAAAACTAAGCATCACTAATAAACTTAAATAACCAGTAGCTAACATTTTTAGTTGGGAGTGGTTATTTAGCTCATAAAAGTTTTCTGACAACCAAGCATAATTAAACAATGGTTAAAGTTTTCAATCACCACTTAACAACACACGCTTAGCACACAAACACACCTAACATAAACCACTAACAATCCTAACATATTTAAAGTAACTTTATTTGGTGAGCTACAGCACCAAAACAAATCACAACAACAATAACAACATTTCATAAAAGACCAAACAGTTGTTTTATCATTTTTTTAAAGGCAGAAAACACCATTTTAAGAGTTTATTGAGTCCAGGGTGTTCTGTTCAACCAAATTTTATGAAAAGCTAGATTTAGGTTCTTTGCATGAATTAGAAACTACTGCAATTGGATTTGCCCAAAAATCTTAATCACAGAAAATCAGATAAATGCTAGAAAACCCTACCGGTCCAAACTTCAAACTCATGCCAATTCAAATCTAGGCATCGCAAACACATGAGGTTAACTTCTACAGAAAGCTACACTCACAGGCATTCCAGAACAATTGGATTTACAAAATTTGGATTCATATTTCTCAGGTTAAAAATAGTTCTTTGTTTTAGACCAGTGGCAGTACAGTAATTTTCATGCTCAAACAAAATAATATTTTCGAGATCTGCAAGTTGCATGTGGTTCCAAACTCACTTAGCTACCTCTGTGATTTTTGGTTTGCACGAATATCAAGTTTATCTATTTTATTTTGAATTAAACTAACAGGACAGAAACAGATCTACACAGAAAAGAATAAAGCTACTGAAAAAAAAAGTAGTCGGGCCAAATCGGCACAGGGATGGGCCAACTTGGGCTGGATCCGGCCCAGCTCGCACAACAGCAGCTTGCCTGCTTCCTCTCGACAGGCAGAGCACGGGCAGAAGCTCGTCCATGGCGACGAGCATGGGCTGCTCACCTAGGGCGTGCGAAAGTCGAAGCCGAGCGTCTGGATGGAACAAGGAGCTCGAGGGGAGGCCGGGGGTGGCTGCAGATCAAGGCGGCGAGCTCCGAAACGAGGGTGAGGTTGATGCCATCCGTGGTGGCCACGAGATGGCCACGGAGGCTCCGGTGTACCTACAAATAAATGGAGATGTCTAAGATAAATATCTCAATAAGGGAAGAGGATGAAGCAAGAATGGAGAGCAGGGGAGGTCGGGGTCGGCAGAAATCTCCATGGCAAGATCTCGAAACTGAGATAAAAATCTCATGTTCCTCACCGGCAGACAACATGAGAGCAAGGGATCTCGCTAGGGTTGTGAGAGTGGAGATGGTGGAGTGCAAATGACAAAGAATCGGGACGGGAGATGGCCTGTGGCTTCTTAAACATGTGTGTGCCAGTCCATGGTGGACTCCGACCATGGGCACGAGTGAGGGAGTGCACGGGCCAGGGATTGGCTGCAGGAGGCGGTGGAGGAGCGTCTGGGCACCCAGCCAAGGGCTTTGGACGCGAGTGAGTGGCTCGGAGCCTCTTGGCTCGGCCGGAGTCAATGTCGGGTCCGACCTGCACGCCAGGTGCTCGAGTAAATGCCAGGAAGCTGATTGGTGGTCTTCTCGGTGCTGGGGTGATAACGAGGGGGAGAGGGCTGTCTAGGGTTGAGATATGATGCAGGGGAACGGACGTGACTAGGCTAGAGAGGGGGTAGAGCCTTTGGGCAGGCTGTAGCTATGCATGGCAATGATGCACTCACCACCATCCTCTCTTCTCTCTCTCTCTCGGTTTTACAGCAGCACGCACTAGTAAAACGTGCCAGGGGAATCACTAGGAGGGTTAGGGTTGGTTTGGCAAGAGGTCTACAGGTTTTTGAGCGAAATTTGAAAAGTTCCAATTAAGTTTAGAAGTTGACAGAATTTCAGAAAACTGACGACATGAAGGTCAGAAAACCATCATGTATAAAGGATCAAATGACCAATATTGTTACGAGGAAAGATACAGAAGTCAAGTACTACCTATGAGGATCTCAAAGATCAACAATGCACGAAGGAATAGGAGATTTTGAGTGGTTTTGAACGGAGCCGAAAATGGTATAAATTTCCAAGTCCAGAAATCTGTTATTTTGGTGACATCAAAACCAACATGCAGTAAATAGGTTTAAAGCATGAAAAGCTCAAACAAGACTTTGGAGTGATAAACAAGATGGATTTGAAGAGATTAATGAAGATGAATATTTAATTTTACCAAAAGTAAAATAATGGTGATGCTCAAAATATGCTATCTTTTAACAGAAATAAAGATAGTTTCAGAGAAAGTTTTGAGTTCTCTTCAATATTTTGAATAACATAAGAGAATATTTTTGAATAAAAGGGTCACATATGACCATAGGAATGTTGTGTAATTTTTCTAAGAATTTTGGAAATACTTTTATTCACAAAATATTTTAAAATCCATTTTTGGCCTTTTGGTAAATAATTTATGATAAATAAGAAAAGGCTTCAAAAACAAATATTTTTGAAATGAGATGAGAGGGTATATAATATGGATCACAAAATTGGTTTTTACTAAATAACTCATTTGAAAAGTATCTGAGATTGCTTTTGAAAACAAGGAAAAAATGAGGCTTTTTAGTTGGCACCAAAACTTGGAGAGAAAAGGAGTTTAATGGCCAAGGCAAGAACTTTGGCCATAGTAGATGTGAAATACAAGTCATGAGGATGAGAAAGAAAGGTTTGGTTGCGCTCCTAAAGAATAAGGAGTGATTTTAGAAAGATTGCCAAGATAAGAGGATATAGCCACTAATTTAGAATGCCGCCAAAAGGGCTTCGAAATAAAATGCTAGGGAGTTTCATAACCCACTTCCATAGCTTGGATGGAAAGTACATATATGGAACATGAGATCTGCTAGTGCATAGATGAGTAGAGCAAGTTTTGCCACAATGGCATGTCTCCAAAGTTGGAAGATTTGAATTGCTAGGAAGATAGCTAAAGACAGGATTCTAATCTCTGATCCTTTTTATAAAGTCCTAATATTTGTAGGTTTCAAACCATTTAAGCCCACACACACTCACAAACAAACAAGTATAAACATTCCAAGATAAACATAAGAAATGATCACACCTCTAGCAAGTCACAACAAGACAACAAGTTCACTCAAACAATTGTGTTTACAAAGCAATTTCCCAAGTGTTTTTGTGAGTTGGTGATCAAGCAAGATCATGACATTATCACCAAGAGGTAGGGTTTAAGTAGGTTGTGCTCACAAGGTTATTAATAGGTGTTAACAAACACAACCAACAAAGTACCCAAAGCCAAACAAAGTAATGGGAAGTGAATCACAAGCATTAGTGAAACATTTGAAAAAAAGTTTTTGTTGCCCCTGATTTTTGGCTCTCTAATAAATGTGTTTTTCTGGCCTCCCAAAATTGGGCTGCGACAAATAACATGTAATAAAATGTAAAGTTCATGTATGCATTTTACATGCATCAACATCCCCAAGCTTAACCCATGCTCGTCCCGAGTATGAAGGTGATAAAACTAACATGGACTTTGCATTTTAATACTATCAATGGATATCAAAGGTGATTACTATTGCTACATAGAGTCAAATAATTCATTCTTCAAAGGAATAACAATATGCAAGATAAATTATGAAGTGATATCAAATACTCAATGTAAAGATGTTCAATGATAAATTCACAAAGTGTATCATAGAAGAAAGTACTATGGACCAAATGTATGCATAATGAAAAGTAAAAACATCCAATGATGGTCATAGAGTACTTCTTATGAAAACTGAATATAAAAGGTGACACTTTGGATAGATTAATAAGTACTAGTAAAACATGAATAAGTTTCATCTAACTTCCAAAGACTTCTACTTAAGTTAATGCTTGCAATGTGGTAGTCATTGGTGTGGAGTTCTCATTACCCCTATCATAGCATCTAGAATGATTAATGTTTAAAGTGTAAGCAAATATTAGTGGTGTGCTTGACAATGTATTGGTTGAATGTCTCATGTCCCTTGAATACAAGTACCTACACCATGTGTTACTCATTTTGGTCCACAAAGTAAATTCAAATAAAGGTCATTGCAAGTAATAATAGTATCATCAAGAACTGCACTGGGGTACCTCTTGTCCCATGACATGAACAAGCCCATGTCAAAACAACAAGACAAACATACAATGAACAATCTCATCACTCTTTTATTTACTATGGGTATAGCTTTTTATTATGAGGTGCATCACTGAATGAACATTATGCTTATGCTGTAAATTTCCACCATGAATGATGCATGGCTTAGATTAGCGGCCCAGTCATTTCTCTAATCATTTATACAAACTCTTTGAACTTACTAAGTATCCACATTCATTTCACCCATGATAGGCATCCATAAACAAAAGTACATGACGTCAACTAAATATAAATTAGTGCAATGTTGAAAGCTTGCCATGTGACAGCACATATGGGATAACTCCCAACCAAAACTATTGTCAAGCCCACAACTTCATAATTTTAATCACAATGGTTCATGCTTATTAAATGCAATAAAAGTAAATTGTGCATCAAGTTCGTGAGAGCTTTTAACCAATTTTTCCCATGACAATCAATAACATAAGCATTTAAATTCAGAAATGTAGATAACACAATATAACATGATAAACATACTAGGAATAGCATAAAGCTAATAGGTAGATATAGTGGACTCACTGGAAAAACTTTGGTTGAAGGTGTTGGGAAACAAGCTTTTTACTTGTTGTAATTTTTGGGCTAGCAATAGGGAGAAAGTTGACCATCTAAATGCATGCATAAGTGTCCATAGAACTAATCAATCCATGTTAAACCAAGTAAAGTTAAAATTCAATATCTAAACATGGTAAAAGATAGCTCTTGAAAACACAATTGCAAATTAACATTCATTCAAAGCACATGAATTATGCAACTATATGTATCTTTTTAAAATCAACTCAAACATCCCTATCCCAATATATTTAATAGCATCCAAAATAATTCAACCCAAACTTGCAGTAGCTCTCTCATATAAAAATGATAGTGGTGGTCTTATTAACAAACCGAAATAACAAAAGCAAAAGAAAACACACACTCCAAGTTTATACGATAAAGTGCTTTGATCGAAAAACAGAAGTTAGACGTGTGCAAACCGAGAGTGTGTTGGTCCAGTGAGGTTGTCTTGACATCCCCAAGCTTATGGTCTTCACCATCCTTGGATAGCTCTTGGTGCAGCTCCTCTAATCCCTGTGAAAAAACTTCAAAACACCGTTTCTCCCATTTCTTTACTGTGGGGTGATATTAGTAGTGATAAACAAATAGGTTCCTTGCTGCATAAAATCCTAAGGCAAAAATTCATATGAATGTCCAGATAGTATATAATGTTGTATGCCTACTCATAAACTCAATTGAATCAAAAAGATTCAAGCAAAAAGCTCAAAGAATGCATCAAACAATATCAAGACAGAATCTGTCCAGAAAAACAGCAGCAGCAAAACGCATTTTTCTACCCTACTAAAACTCGTCAGAAAAATCTGAAAACAATCACGTATACAGAGGATGAAAATTTGAAGCTACGGTTCAAATTACAGCTCAATCGGAGTTACAGATAAGAAATGAAAAATCAAACCGTGCACAGACTTTGTGCAGGCAGAAAACTTTCTGAAAATGAATAGCAACTTTTCAAACCCAAAATAGGTAAAACTTGGTTCTTTATTAAAAATCCCAGAAACAAAACTAACAAACTACTCTCTTGTTACAGCAAGAGGACTCAAAGAAAATCTCAAACAAAAACAACCGGGTTGCCTCCCGTAAAGCGCTTTCTTTATAGCCATATAGCTAGGCTTACTTACTTGATAATCAAAGGGGACGTAGCTCATGAGGGAGTTTGAACCTTGGTGTGTCCCACTTCCTTGGGAAGTGTTCCATGCTCTTCTTATGTGGAAACTGAAACTTCACATTCCCTTCCTTTGAATCAATAATGGCACCTGTAGTACGAAGAAAAGGTCTTCCCAAAATAATAGGACTAGAGGTTTTATTCCCCATGTCCATGATTAGAAAATCAACAGGCACAAAAGTCATGTGTAACTCTACCATAACATCACTTACTTTTCCTAGAGCATGTCTAATGGAATCATCAGCAAGTGCAAGTTCAATAGAGCATTTCTCAATATTTTTAAGTTCAAAGACTTCATATAGTTCTTTAGATAATATAGAGACACTAGATCCTAGATCTAAAATGGCATGGTGTGTCTCTTTTCCAATGGTTACTAGTACCTTAGGGATCCAGATATCCCCAAGCTTAGGTGGTATCATAGCTTCTTGATTGTACCTAGCAATCTTTTCTTTTAAGACATGATTAGCAATATAGGAACCAAAACCAGCCTGGTTAATATTAACAGAAGGATCACTTGCAAATTTTTGTAAGATAGAAATTAATTCATGCATGCTACACTTTTCTAAATCAACAAATGGTTCCTTAACTTCACTAAGCATTTTAACTTCCTCAACGTTTCTTTCTTTTTTAATCCAAGCTTGTTTCTTAATAGGAACTTCCTTCGCATGATTAAATGATGGGTTTTTCCTTAATAAATCACTAACACAAACCAACTTTTCCTCAATACTGTTGAGACTAATATCTTTTTCAAGAAATTCTTTCTCACATAATCTTAGTTTATGCATAACATTAACTAATTCATCATTTATCTTAGGAATAATATTTTTAGAAACAGATGCTAGTTGTTCAAAATCCTCTTTATTTGGTAGTTTCTCTAAACCAGCTTCGAATTTATCTTTAGAAAATGCAAGTGCTACTGTGGTATCCCTACCTCTTCCTTTCTACCAACAAAGTTATAAAAAATTCTTCTAAGTGTCATGGCCGCACAGGATGGTGTTGACAGGACAAAACTTCCACCTGTAGCCCCATCTAAAGCATTTTGATACCAAGGATCTATTCCATAATAAAAGTAAAGTTCTAGCTTTTCATCTTCACAAGGTGTAGGATCTTCATAGTGCATCCTATTAATTCTAACCCAGGCATCTTTTAATGTTTCTCCAGGTTGTTGTTTAAAACTAGAAATGGAACTTAAAGGAAGACTCACTTTCTTTTTGTTTTCAAGACTCATGATTGCAAGTTTTTATGTGTTTTTAATTTTTTCACTACAAAGGAAACAATTTTTGTTGACAAATCACTTTCGTCATGTATTAGCCAGAATTCGTCAACGATTACTTGGGGGTGACGAATTTTGATCGTCAACGGGTTCGTCATGGAAGCTCCGTCATAAATATCGGGGGTGACGGTATGCACTTTTTCGTCAACGTCAAACGTTTGATTGTGACGACTTAGAAATCCGTCAACGTTTAGGGTTAATCATTGACGGCCATATTTGTCACTAAAAATTGAAAAATTCGTCAATAGAAAATTGTTGGGAAGGATCTGATTGGTCCAAAATACCTGACGTGGCCTTACATGTGGGTCCCATCATGCTGATGTGGCTGCTGACAACGTGGGTCCGATAGCACTTACGTGGAATGCTGTCATATGGGTCCACATTATGGCACGTGGCATTCTGTCATGTGGGACCCGCATAGTACTAACTGGTGGGACCTACAGTAATTATTAATTCATTTTCTCAACAATTTCTCAGAATAAATTGAATTCACATGGACACCAGGGTATATATTAAATTCAGAGCCAAAACACATTATACGGTCTGACCAATGCCAAATCACAGATGATGGATATCATACGTACACAGATATTAGCACATTAAATAAGCTCACACTCAAAGCCAATGTACGAATCACGTTTCCCATCAGAAAAAAAATAACAACAGAGATTTTTATTGCATAAACTACGTATGCATCTTCAGTTATGCACCTTTTCTTATCGAACTAGCTTCCTGGTGTATCATCTGCTATAGTCAGCTGCTGCTTCGTGCTATTTCTTTTTCCTTGAAGAACTTGTTGCCTACAGCAAAAAGTTTACACAGAAATTAATGAAGCATTTGTAGATTCCAGTTTTCCAAATTGATTTCACAATCTCATTTGGAAGACAGAGGAATTGCCAAAACAAATGGCTAGGAAAAACTATAAATCTGGACCTATTGAGATTGGACACACCTGGGTTTGCAATTTACACGGTACCAGAACTATTTAATGGGATTCAATGTTCATAATATAATGACAGGAAACAAAACTCATATTGCAGTATCAAAGTGGAAGGATATGAATTCTACTATTACTTGCACAAAACAGTGAATGAAAATCCATACCAAAGTGTTCATTTTATCAGAAATTTATCTGTGCATGTGAACATATTCTCCGCCAGCTTTCTTACATAGCAGTGGTTGTACTAGTAGCTACGATGGGGGTGGTGGGAAATGTTCTTGATACCTCCGTTCTTGGGCTGCAACAAAAGACAACATCATCAGCACAATGGATCAGATCACATAGAACTGAAGCACAAAGTGTGTCAACCAGTGGGTGGACAGGTGAGTAGGCAGCCAACGTGGCTTGGGCATCTTCTCGATGATCTCCTGGGTGTCGTACACCATGTAACCGAGGAAGATCAACAGGCCAAAGTAAACCTGCAGAGCACACAACCATTTGTGTCATGGTTTATTCACCCAAAACCAAAAAGATTAATAACATTATTGTTTTGGTCTGCAAGGGTAACAAGGTTGGCGGTATGTATATCACCTCAAACAAGAAGTAGCTATACACAAGTGCACTACACATACACTAGCTGCAGGTGTGCATGCTATAAAAAAAAACGGACTACCTATAGCCTGAGTGCCAGTTCTACTGTAAAAAAACGGAGATGTCAAAGCAGCTACACGCTTTTCAATTCCAGTGATAACTTCATCCTTGAATTGATCAAAGAAAATGAAACAAAAAAGTAGTCTAGCAACTTCCTACTTGTTTGTTGCGCAAGGTACTGAAGGAATAACTGAAACATTTTTTGCATCGGTCATTTAATGATTGCACTAGACAAATGTGAAGTTGCCAAAATGATCAACTCTTCAAGATTGATTTACCCAAATAGCGAGTACCATTAGCTACTTTATTTGGTCAGATATTTTCGAAGGGAGGGCTTTTCTCTGGATTGTATAAGATGGAATTATTTTTGGTTGTTCTGTATCAGGACATGCGAGTACTTGCAACAAAAAGCATTTACATCTAAAATGTAAAACAATGAAATACAGCTCGTGTGTCCATCGAGCTCTCGTGAAATGTCTAATTCCCAAGAAAACGGACGTGTTCAAGCAATGGTCATATTTATAGAAACTGCATGGAAGTGGTATAACAGAAATATATATCTAGCACCATGACCGCTTGCACCTTTTTCTTGGCAAATACTATGTAGTACAGTATAACACTACTTTTCTTCTTGGCAAATACTATGTAGTATAACACTACTTCTCTTATCAACCTGTAGCTAGTAGCTGCAACAAAATTTGTCTTACTTCATTTTGGGAAGTTGATATCTAGCATCTCCAATTACGAATGATTCATCCTCTGCTCAGAAACTGACCCCAAAAAGAAATTCTACCACGGCATAGCAACAGTAAAATACAGCACGCCTATCTATCTACAAGACCTTTCGTGAGATGCTATTTCCCAGGAAAACAGACATGAAATTGCAGCTTGGATCCAGATCATTTCCCAGGATAACAGATATGAAATTGAGGCTTAGATCTAGATGTAAAACAGGGAGGGAGAGTGGTACTGACATCATCGACGACCTTCTCCCCCGCTGCTTGGATTAGTGGCCGGCGGCGGCAGCTCGGGGACGTGGTCGGTGAAGACAAGGCCGGCGGCAGCTCCGAGTCGGCGCCGGTAGGAGCAGCCTGGTCAGGTCATGAGCAGATCCTCCTCCGTGCCTCCCTGCCGCCGCTCCTGCGCGCTGGAGAGCTCCCCCGCCCGCGCCGGTCCCTCCGTCGGCGAGCGGCACTATCGAGTCGCCTTGCTCTGCTCGTCCATGCCAGTACAAGAACGACGCGCTGAGCCCCGGCACATCCCCCGCCTTGGTCTCACAGAGCGAGAGCCCAGAGGCTGGCCGGTTCGGATCCATCTGTAATCAGGAGGGGCGGGCGCCATCCGTCGCGCGGTGGAGGTGGGCCGGCGTGTCGGCTCGATTCAGATCGGCGGGATGGAGGGGAGGGCGCCGCCGGGCCATGGGGATGCAGCGGAGGAGGTCCAGGCAGGCAGTGCAGCACTGGGGAGGCGTGCCGGTGGTGGGGTGGCGAGGATCCGCGCCTGTCGCCGGAAACGGTGGGGAGGAACGAGAGGATGGAGGCGAGTGGAGCTGGCGAGGAGTGCGACGCCGCAGGGAGGGAGAGAGATCGTGGGATTATGGGACTCTCTCGTGGGATTGTGGATAGCATAATAGGGTAAGGTTGAGGTGCGGGATAGGCGGTGAATCGTTGGATGGATCAGGTCAGGTGTGGACGGTTCAGCTCGGTAAGATTGGGTCGATCCGCGTGGAGTGTTATGTCCTCATCTCATTGGCTGGAGGGTGAAATTTGAATTAATTTCAACAAATCGATATATAGTCATTAAATATGTGAAATCAGGTAGAAAGATAGAAAAATCATAATATTTCGGGATGATCCATCAAATATGGACCACTTTGCATGAAAATTGTACTGGTGCCATTTTGCACCATATTTTTTGTACTCGCTTCACAAAAGAAAGTCATTTTTGGCATTTAGAAAATGGAAAATGACATTTATGAAAACTAATTTCAAAATTCAGTTTGGAAACATTGTTTCCCATGCAAACATACACCTATGTGCCAAATATTGGTAATTTATCACAAACTATGCCACGAAAATGGACATACCTTGGTCAAAATATCGAGACCGAAAGCTTGATCAACATTTCAAGATATGTCTTTTCATGCAGGATCAATATTGTTGCAGGAATGGATCATGATTGTGGGCTTTTTTTTGGGACAGCACTCGTGAAGCCTAATTGTGGTCAGACCAACATGGGTTGGTCGACATCGATCATGTCGGTTATAGTGCATCTTGGAAGCAAGGTGCACACAGAAAATTCAGATTGACCTGCGATTTTTTGTGAGTGGTCATGTAGTAATATTAGGCGTCCTTGCCGATTTTCAGAATTTTTTGACAATTATAGGTGTGTTAATCATTTTCTTGGAAGAAAAAGGCCAGAAAATGAAAATAATGCATGAAAATGTGTAAAATTCATATAAAAATCATTTTAAACTCATATGAATCATGCAATGTTGGTAGAATCATGTAGAAAATGTGATGCACACAATTTGACAATTGTTTGGTCAAGTTTGATTCAAAAGGTGCACTTAGGAGGGCATTTTGGGTATTATGGTCAAAACATCGAGTCCAAAAGCTTCATCAACATTCCAACATGTGTCTTTTGGTGTAGGATCAACATTGTTGCAGGAATGGATCATGATTGTGGGCTTTTTATTGGGACAGCACTTGTGAAACCTAATTGTGGTCAGACCAATATGGGTTGGTCGACATCGATCATGTCGGTTATAGGGCATCTTGGAAGCAAGGTGCACATAGAAGATTCAGATTGACCTGCAATTTTTTGTGAGTGGTCATGTAGTAATATTAGGTGTCCTTGCCGATTTTCAGAATTTTCTGACAATTATAGGTGTGTTAATAATTTTCTTGGAAGAAAAAGGCCAGAAAATGAAAATAATGCATGAAAATGTGTAAAATTCATACAAAAATAATTTTAAACTCATATGAATCATGCAATGTTGGTAGAATCATGTAGAAAATGTGATGCACACAATTTGACAATTGTTTGGTCAAGTTTGATTCAAAATGTGCACTTAGGAGGGCATTTTGGGCATTATAGTCAAAACATCGAGGCCATATAAATGGCCATGATCTTGTTATGTGTGTTTGCCGAGGGAGGAAATAGCTTTCAAATAAAATCGATTTGTATCAGGGTTTTAGAAAGTTTGTGGTATCGTGGTGATAGCTGCCTTTACAATTTGTTGTTTCCAGTATCGAGTCTTTAACCACCTTTTATTCTACTTTTGATTAATTTCCTCCTTGCATAAATATTACAACGTTTCAACTTTCTCTTACTTCACAAGGCGTCTAGTGGTCTAGTGGATAACCATAATATGTTCCTTTGGGGAGGTCTTGGGTTCGATTCCCCATCTCCAACTTTTATTCCGTTTTCTAGTATTTGCCTCGCTGCATACATATTAAAAAGGTTTTCCGTTACCCAGTATTTCGCATTGTGGGAGATGGTGCAGTGGTTACCTATTACCTTATACCTGGTGGAGGTCTTGTGTTCGATTCCTGCTTGGTGCATTTATTTTTTATATATGCAAAATGAACACAATATATTATATGGTAGAGCTTGCAGATCACTAGACCTCATGATATTTAAAACTTATAACATTTAATATTTTCTCGGCTACTGGGTCCCGCAAGAAAAAATGAAATAAAAATTATAACAAATTATTTTTTAACTGACATGTGGGTCCCAAATTATATTCGTTGACAGTTTACATACACCACGATGTTGATTCGTCACCTATTAATAGAGACGATGGCAGCCCTTCCAGGTTTGGTAATAGGTGACGATTTTTCGTTGACGAAAATAAAACCGTCAAGCATTAACCTACATGCGTGACGCCAGATGCAATCCGTCACCTATTAAGACATATCCATGACGGTATGCAATTTCGTCACCAGGGTTTTCGTCAACAAATATCACATTTCTTGTAGTGTTTTATGCAAAACTGAAAGTAAAATGACACTAATGCAACTCGAAATAACAAATGCAACACAAAAATGCAAAACTGAATATAAATATGCAAACCGAAATATAAAGATGATATGCAAGACAAGAACAAAACAAAATAAAATGATTGTAGGTAAAGATGGATAAGATGATGCTCACGTAGGTGCAACCTCCCCAAGCTTAGGTTGTTACACAAGCTGGTGATGAAGTTGACTTGATGTGAGTGATCCTTGGATAAACCTTTCAGCTATGGCTCCCCGGCAACGGCGCCAGAAAACGTCTTGATACCCTTTCTCGTAGTTACCCCACAATGGCGCCAGAAAACAGTTGCTAGCCCCTTCGCGTGGTACCTGCGTGAAAAATAAATGGGTTAGGTTGAGACTCCAAGTACAGAGTGTATGTAGTAGTGGAAGACAGTTTTCCCCACGAGGGGTGACTCGAGGGTTTAATATCGAACTCTCGGGGAACAAGTATTTCAGGTGTTATATCCATATCCTTCTCTTGAGAACCTATAACAAAATAAATTGTTTTGTGCCCTCAACCTCACCAAGTGGTTGTCAAGCACAAGGTGTGAGAATAAAATAAATATGCAAACAGTAGTAAATATGCAATGGTGGTAAAATAAATATGCAATGATGGTGGAAACAATGGTAAATGATATTTTTGGGTTTTTTATGATGAATGCAAGATATAAAAGTGTTTTTGTATTTTCGGATTTAATAATGGCAGCAAACAAAAGTGGTGATAAAAGTGTTGGAAAGGTGTTTATTATGATTAAAAATGGACCGGGGTTCATGGTTTCACAAATGCACTTTCTCTTGATAACGTGGTAGACAATGGAACACTAAAATTAACATGAAAGATGGCAAGACATGGTTTGACAAGTTACTAATAATATGGGCATCACGTCCTAACATAGAGATCTCAAGTACAAGTTGTTCTCTCTCTTATGCTCCACCAAGATGCGAACTAAATCATAACACCTTAGTAATTAAGATAAATCAGAGCATTGCAATAAGTTCAATGACATGAAGTTAAAATAAGAACATGCTAGATCTAGTCATGGAGGTAGTGGAAAAGGTCACATCCACTCTCCGGTAGCATGGTAATTTTGTTTATCCCTAGTGATGCAACAAAGTAAGGTAGAAAACCCAAGTGGATCGCATAACTATCTGTCAAGTTCACTGCACTAGCCACCCCCCGTTACTCTAACTAATGCACACGTTTCCCCTCACACGCTCTCATAAACATGCTTGATCATGACAAGTAAATAAGAACGGGGTACATAATATGCATCTACTTTCATAACTGAAACAAAACCATTGCAATCTCAAACATGTATTAACTCATAATAAAGATCCACCACAAAGGAATTACATAGATGACCGTAATCATGTTCAGCAGCTCATACGGTACTAATTAGTGAAGCTCATAGAGAGGAGAGAGACATAAGTTACTTCCACAAACCCATAGTCCAGGGGTGGACTACTCCCTCTTCATCATGGCGTCAGTGGAGATGTTGTTGGAGGGGAAGGAGACAACGCCGGCAGCGCCCCGCCGGAGTTTTCCCCCTCCAATCTTCAGCTCCAGATCTCTGTTTCGTGGTTTCTGTGTTTCTGCCGCGCTCCCTTTCGCGAAAGCCCTGGGGTCTATATATAGTCATTTTTAGGTCAAGACGAAGCTTCGGGAAGAAGGATCGACAGCAGCGGAGGTCCGAGGGCCAATTTGGTGGGTCCCACGCGGTCAGGGAATCTGGCCACGTGGGCCCACCCCTTTTGGCCTTCTGGTCTCCATTTCTTTGCTTCCTTTGCGCCTACGTTTTGTTCCTTCCAAAAAAGTGATCCCCGTAAAATTTCAGGTCATTTGGACGTCGTTTGGTCGCCTGAAACGTAGAAATATAGAAAAAGGGGTTTTCTGACAGTGCAGGGTTAATTCCAGAAAAATGGAGAAGTTGTTAATTATCCCCAAAACTCAATATAAATCATGAATATAACCCTTATATGATGCAAATAACATGGAATAACATGTAATAAAATGTAAAGTTCATGTATGCATTTTACATGCATCACCCGGCAATGGCGCCCGAAAATAGTCTTGATGACCCACAAGTATTGGGGGTGTATCGTAGTACTTTCGATAAATAAGGGTGTCGAACCCAACGAGGAGCAGAAGGTGTTGACAAGTAGTTTTGATCACGGAATCACTGTAAATACTAGCAGACAAATTTTTAAGGGTTTTTGATATTGCAGATAAATAAAATAAGAGTAAATAAAAGACAGTAATAATAATTGCAGGAAGTGGCCCAATCCTTTTTAGATCAAAGGATAAGCCGGTTGGTTTACTTATGATGGCAAAATGTTCTTGAGGACACACGGGAATTTCGTCAAGTGCTTTCGCTTCCTACAGCCGATTAATCTTTATTGTTTTGAGAAGTGTTGTGTGGGTGAACCTATGCTAATGCACTGCCCTAACTTGGACTAATACATACTTCTGATTAAACCCCTTGTAAGCATCCGTGTTACAAGGAAGTAATTAAGATGAATCTATCCACAGCCTTAAACTCTGAGATCCTACACTCCCTCATGCACCGGTTTACTAACGGGGGTTTAGGTTTCTGTCACTCCGGCAACCCCACAATTAGTAGCCGAATACACAGTGCATTCCCCTAGGCCCATAAAGGTGAAGTGTCATGTAGTCGACCTTCACACGACACCACTAGAAGAATAACACCACAACTTAAATATCAAACCATTAAATATTACTCAACATAATTCCACTACTAACAGCATGACTTCTCCCATGTCCTCAAGAACTGAACGAACTACTCACAAGACATCATATGGATCATGATCAGAGGTGATATAATGATGAATAACAATCTGGACATATACTTTAATTCACCGATAAAACTTAATAGCATCAACCACAAGTAGTAATAAACACCGGGAAAGTTTCCCCTATGAACTACACAAAGTATAACCCTAGATGTTACAGCGGAACGAAGTGGAGCAGTGGAGATGATGGTGACGGCGGTGGAGATGATGATGATGATGATGATCTCGATGAAGTCCAGCGTGATGACGATGATGATGGCGATGATTTCCCCCCTCCGGGAAGGAATTTCCCCAGCAGATTTCTCCCTGCCAGAGAGCTTTTTCTCTCTCTGTGGTTTCCGCCTCGTGGAGGCGGCGGAATATTTCCTCGATGGCTCTCCCCGTCTTAGGGTTTCTGGGGGATGAAGTACGCGAAGGGGGAGCGCCAGAGGTGGGCCAGGGCCCCCACACCCCACCACGGCACGGCCAGGGGGACCCGCGCCGCCCTATGGTGTGGGCCCCTCGTGGCCCATCTCTGCCTCCCCTTTTGGCTGCCTCCGGCATCTGATAAAATAGGAGCTTCAGCATAATTCCCCTGAATTGACGATCTTCAGAAATAGGGTGTCTTGACGGTGCTTTTTCCAGCTGAATCCTGACTCCGGCAGTTAATTCTCCAATAATCATCAAATATGCAAAACAAGATAAAAATAACATAAATATATCATCCAAATATGAAATATATCAATGAATAGCAGTAAATTATGATATAAAATAGTGATGCAAAATGGACGTATCATTTACAAACTTTCATATTCATGTCACAAAAATGAACTCATGCATAATTGCTTTATTCGTTGGCAGTTCATGATATATATAGATATGTATTTGAGTTGCTTGTGTAATTATAGAGGAATTAATTTTGATATTGGACTCAGAATTATGTCAGTTTTCCATTTAGTTTCCAATTCTTCTTTGTTTTCCAGAGGTGCTAGAGTTCTAGGTGATTGTTGGTTCGTGGATTAGCGTTGGAGATGAGAGTTGTTTTCTTACATATATTTCTTTGGTTTGAATAATTATGAACAATTAATTAATCAGGGTTTGCTAATGAGGTCTGCTTAATCTGCTTGATTTTAAGCCTTTACTTTATTAGGCTTCGCACATCTGCAATACCTTAATAAAGCATTGCCTACCAAATTTACTTTTTTGCAAGGTCTATTGTCGCCGATTTGTCATTATTTCTTTGTTTGATATATATAAACGGCCACTTTCCATAAATTTACTTTTGTCTTATCATTGCTTCTTAACCTATATTTGATTTCCTTCTCATGTGTCCTATTTAAGTTATCAAGGAAAA
Organism: Poa pratensis; assembly: GCA_947311845.1. NCBI lineage: Eukaryota > Viridiplantae > Streptophyta > Magnoliopsida > Poales > Poaceae > Poa > Poa pratensis. The sequence continues at coordinate 5,831,997 of CAMZMU010000100.1, read as the reverse complement.
GGTCATGTCCAAGTGCTTAGTTTAGGTATGCTCGACTTATTGTGTGCGATGATTTATTTGTATCAGGAATTGGTATATTTTCGGATCACAAACAGAAGAGCCAGAGTCAAGACCTCACCATACCGTAAGGTCTCATCTTTAGACGATTGTCATCTTCCCAAGGCCAGGCCAACCTTTTCCCCTTTTTAGTTTTTCGTATCTTCACATTGCTAGGCGAGGAACCATATTTACTTTCATGTTATTTTGTTTATGAACTTGAAGAAGTCACAGCTCATGACCGGGAATCACCATGGAGGGCATGTTGTAGTGCTCACTGACTACTACCGGAGTTCATCGACAAGAAGGTAATTTATCTATCCAAATGAATATATTTAGTTTCTTGCAGCTACAGACCTGTATTACTTATAACTGAACATTATGAGTATTTTGTAATTTAGTAGTTGTAGCTAAATGTAATAAGAAAATCAGTATTCCCATCTATGTGCGGAAATCGTTTTTTAGCATTGGATGTGGAATATTGGAACCTAATCTTGCTCTTCTAAAAGTTATTAAAGGTTGGACAGTGTCAGGTTTCTTTCCTCCAGCCAGATCGACTTAACATGGTTTAAAACTAGCTGCAGTAATGGATAGTGGCTTAAATCTATAGTATGGAAGTGAAAACAGTCCTATGATGCATACCAAAGAATATGTCTTAGTTCAAGTTTGTCGCCTAAATGAGGTGTTGTTGCATGTGAGGCTCTGAGCAATTCATGATGCTTATAATGTTTGTGCGTATTCAGACTTTTGTCTTGAAATAATTTCTGAATCTACATATACTCATATAGATCAAGTACTATTTTTCTGAAATCATCATTTGTACATTTGAAGTCAATGTTCTATATTTTGTATATTGTAGGGTTGTCTCTTCATGTATTATTCGAAGTCGAGCTCAGTGAAGTGTACCATTGAACTGGCACAGGTAAATGGATTTTACCTTCAGCTAATACAATTGAATATCCACATGGTATGCTTAGTATTTGACAGGTACATCATGTTGAAACATCTAATTAAAGCATAATTTATGGTTCTCATTCTGCCAGTTTGATCTTCTACACAATAGTCAATTCGTATGATGGTGGCCTTATATGTGTTTGCTATGATTGATGGTTTGTTTTGTAGTTCTTTGCTTCCACTATTGGTTCATATAATATGCTTAGAGATTACTTTTTTCGAAAAGAGTGCAAGATATCTGACAATATCTTGCCATAGCCATCTTAATGGTTTTTCAAGCAATTGTACATATGGGTTAAATTTTTGTTTGTGTCACGGGGCTCTTCTCCTGTCATGCCCCTCAAATAGATGAATACCGTCCAGCAGCTACTTCTATTCTATGTTATCTTTCGTTTTCTACAGAAATAAAATACATTTGCGGCAAAGCACACTTGAGAACTACACTTATAAAGCATACCATTTTTGACCTGATTAATTTCTCTAATATTGTCCAGTTAGTATCTTAGAGATCTTCACCATAAGCTACATTATACATATAAAATTACATAATAAGGCACAAAATAGAAGTGCTCTTACTATTTGTGCTCTTTTGGTGCCCTTTGTTCTATCATTTTTTTATGTGTTACAACTTTGGTTGACCGCTATATTTTATTTCTGTTTGTTCTCCTACTTATTGCTTTTTGTTGGTCATGTAATACATACCAGTCTAGAAAAAAAAATCCATCCAGCATGAACTATAATGCGTATGCAGTTGTGTTTCAGCAAGCATACTTGATCTCTATATTGTTTTCATATTTGCATCCTTACTGCAGATATCCGCTATTGTGTTTCGTCAAGAACATGAGATGCATGCACAGATCCTGCCTGACCAACAAACAACTTCAAAGATGTGCGGCAAGATGGAAAGGTATATTGCCTGAACAAATATATGGTGACATTGGTGGTGTAAGAAAATTGCTTGAAAATCTTACTTCATTTTCTTGCAAGATAGCAAATTTTCTTTCAAACATGGCTCATGCTTTAAATTCTCAATTGTTCTTTATGGGAAATTTTCATTAGTTGGATAAAAAATGAATGATATGTGCCTGGTCCTAATTGAACTGCATTCACAGACATTTTATTTGTGGGCTCTAATCCATCTAGGCCTGTTTATTCATGTTATGTTGAAGTAGATTTCGCAGCTGGTTGTTGGTACTTCCTACTACACTGTCGATTCCCTTGAAACATATCTACATTTAACTAGGCTGATGCACCAATGGTCGGTATTGGCATAGTTTTGTCCTTCTATAAAGTTATATTTAGATCTCTTATTCACCACACGATGCCAATCTTCTTTGTTCAGAACTGAACCTTTATGGAATACGTAGTACCAGTTGCTATTTCTATATTATTTTAGCTTTTTATGAGCTGTGTGGAAGATCAAAACCTAGATGAATACTTCTATATATCAATCATTTTGTCCCTATAGGAAACATATTTTGTAAATTTCCTTGCACTAAACTCAGCTTGTGATAATCTTTCGCATCGTAAAAAACCTAATTTATGTAGAAGTATCACCCAGCAATAATAATCTTTGAAACGGTTTGTACCATTCATATAAAGGAACTATCTTGCCTGAGGAGTCATGTCTACAAACTTTATGTGTGGAAGGGCGATTTGCTTTGTTGTTAACTGAAGCTAACATCTCTACCTGTAGATGATTATGTGATGCCCCTTCATCAGCTGTTCCTGCCTTCCTATCAGTACCAGTGGTATATATGTATTAACGCGTGCTTATCAAACTATCTATCATATGTTTGTGCTCCCAATCAATTGTGATGATTGTAGATGTTGTAATCAATAACCTATCTATCCTGTAGACTCTGTATATGTAAGAGCACTGTGCTTTGCTCTAAACCTATAATAGCACTGATGTGTATAATAGTTATTGACGATTGTGTAATACTAAGATCGTTATATAACGTTTTGCAAATTGAAAATCAGTGTCAATGGCGGGTGCAAGCCGCGCCACGGAATCTAGTTTGATTGCAACGTTTGCCGGTTCGGTCGATCTGTGCAACTTGATATCCTATACATAATGCACATGCTTTTCTTCCCCTTTTTCACGGCGAAAAGAACCTCCTAGCTAGCTCGAGCGGTCAAATCAGATAGGGGCATGGAGGTCGGTCTGGTGGGCTGCTGTCCACACTCCACACCAACCCCGCTCCGTGCTAGCACTCATGACGAACGAGGAAATCAAGGTTTACGCACCTTGATACACGACTAGGCGTCGTCGCCAAAAACGATTCCCAGATTATATCTATATTCTAATCTAGTACACGAGGCGAGCGCCAACCTCGTGCGCATCAGCTTTCAGTTGCAGGTCAAGTCGCGCACTAACGAAGGGAAAGCTAGCGCATTGATTCATCTTCTTCTCCTCCTCCCACTGAACTGTGTTAGACTGTACCTGTAATCAGTAGAATAGGTCCATCACTTATCCATGCATTGCATGGATAGTGCACTCACGCACGCTCCCGTGTAGATATATAGGATCGGCAGGTCTAGCACCGCCTCTCTCCCTCGGTCCCTCCTATATATTCTGCTGTAATCCTGTGTAAAGATTAATCTAATACAAGTGCGTCTATGCACACCAAGTTCTCCCAGCCTGTATTCTTTCAAACTGACAAACTGAAGGATGGCGGCCGAGTCTTGTTCCGTCGTCCACGACCAGCTGCACTTGCTAGCACTTTGCAACGGAAGAAACGCCGCCGGGCTGCCCGACGAGGACTACGCCGCGGGGCTTCAGCTCCAAGAAGTGATCATGTCCTCCGTCATAGCGGCCGCGGCGCTTGCGGTACCGCCTGATAGCTGTGCTCCTGCTGCCGCCACAAGCTGTGAGGCCGCGGGTGAGTGCTACTCCTCTGCCTCGCTGCTGATCCCACCGCTTGCCCCCGCCACCGACGACTCGTCAGCTGGGCCGTCGTTCTTCTTCTGCAAGATCTGCATGGACGCCGTGCCACCATCGGACGCGCACAGCGCCAGCCGCGGCTGCGGGCACGCCTTCTGCGGCACCTGCCTCGCGGGCTACATCCGCGTCAAGATCCAGGACAGGATGGCCGACGTGAGGTGCCCTGAGGATGGCTGCGGCGGCGTGCTCGACCCCGAGCTCTGCCAGGGCATGCTCCCCGGGGAGGCCTTCGAGGCGTGGTGCGCCGTGATGTGCGAGTCCATGGTGCTGGGAGCCAACAAGGTGTACTACTGCCCCTTCAAGGACTGCTCGGCGATGATGGTGGACGACCTCGGCGGCGACGTCGCGGAGTCGGAGTGCCCGAGCTGCAAGAGGCTCTTCTGCGCATGCTGCGGCGTGCCGTGGCACGCCGGTGTTGGCTGCGCCCAGTACGGGCAGCTCGCGGCGGGGGACAGGGGGAAGGAGGACTTGGCGTTGATGGCGATGGCCATGGGGGAGAAGTGGAAGAGGTGCCCCCAGTGCAAGTTCATGGTACAGAAATCCGACGGTTGCTTGCACATCACTTGCAGGTGCATGGTGCCCCTCCCCCGCTCGCGTCGCATGTGCAGTGGTACAACTTGCATTAATTACTTTAACCACTAGTAATTAATTTTCTAGTGCAGGTGTGGCTTCGAGTTCTGCTATGGATGTGGGAAGCACTGGGCGTCTCATTCCTCGTGCAGCGCAGGGTGAGATCGGCGGCCGATCGGAGCAAGTAGCATTATTTAATAATGTTGCAATCGTGCTTCTTAAATCGTGTTGTTGCTTACATGCTATCTTGCGGACCATGATCGATGTGGCTTTCTATATATGTGGACTGGTTCCCAAAATAATGTATTCTTACATTAACATATAATGTATTCTATATGTTGGCACCGATCGAGAAATCTTACGTTCCCAAAATTATTTTATGACATGCATGATTCCCAAAATTACGTTCCCAAAATTCTTAAGGCACGCAGAAGAGGCAGCTAGCAGGTCTCGTATATGTACATGCCCCTCTATTTCTCTCCCTTTCTATTTTGCATAAATAAATCAACAATACACAAGCATCGATCCAAGGCGCACAGTCGATCGACTTGCCTGCCAAACACGATGGAGTCAACACCTGCGCCTCTATCACAACGTTGAGCAGCATGCAAGCCGAGCTGAATGCCATAAAGAAGAACCCTAGCTAGCTGCCTACCTATCGATTAAATCATCAAGGATATTCTTTTCTTGCCTAGGGCATATTATTCGTACATGTACGTCCATGCATCTACAACCATGATCTGCGTTATCTAATGCGTCATGATCGAGCTTAGTTCATGCCGTGTTGGTGCGTCCTCTTCGTCGGTTGGGACATGTGGCTTGCCTCTCCTGTTGCTGGAGATGAGATTGTCTCCAAGTTTCCAAGTGTTTCATGCCATGTGAGCTGTGATGCATGCAACGGCAATATTGTAGGTTGGATCTTGTGGAGGACCAAGTGTGGAAAATGGAAGCTTAGCTGGCTACTTGTCATCCATCCATCTCTACTTCTCTAGCCTAGTGTAGCAGAACGATCAAGGCGGCGGCACAACTAGCTACTAGTAATAGTAGGCTGGAGTGCTTTTTCTTTCTTATGTCTAACTAACCGAGTTGGAATTTATGAAGAGACAATCTAGCTAATGAACCAATTCGAGAAAATGGAAGTCTAAGTTGTCATATCGGATTTTTGTCTCAGGGTAGAGTCGCAAATGGATAAAGATCGATGTGAAGTCTTCATGCGATTGAAGGGTACTCACGGAAAGGGATAAAGCTGCAGGCCGATCGATGTCCTGTGAACTTACGCTTGATCGATGCATGTGTCCTATCGGGTTACCACAAGGTCGAAAATGATTATCAAGATCAATTTTGACGTCTTCGCATGGGCCAGTTTTCTTCCGATTCGATCGTCTTGTAGCGCGGTCATCAGAGCATCCATCACGGGTTGACTAGGCAGAGACACTAAGCCTCTCGGGCATGACTTATCTATATTCAAGTGGATATTGTGCATTAGACGATATGCTTCCTCTTGACCGTTACTTGTGGCTGATCAGACTCCTGCATCGGATTTGGTCAGTCCCTCTCAAATAGTGCTCATGCTTTGCTTTTGGAATTTTCTGCATGACATTGACTGTGTAGTTGTATATGAGTTCGTATTGAGTTGTGCCCCTACTGCTTACTCTATGATTTTCTTAATTCAATTGCGATTTTGGGAGAATTTGTGCGGACGATGTGTTTGATATAATGCCTCACCTTTTATTTAGTTATCTCTGTGTCCAATGTGTCACCACTAACAAAGATCAACAACTTGATATTTAGGCGCACATGGGTAGACTCTCCTGGAGAGTTACTCATGAACAATCTGTCTACTGGAGACAAAGCTGTGCTGTACTTCCAGCCATGTGGCTGGTTTGGGTATGATAATATTGACTGCCCCTGTTCAGTTCACCTCGTCTTCAGAATTACATCTATGGGAACAATATCTTCCCACTGCTGGCCTCTTATCCCTTGCTACAGTGAAGAGCAGGCGATAAGAAGGCGACTCCGGTTTCCCAACCTCGCCGCCGGCCAGGCCAGTGGTTCCCTCCCTCTCCGCATGCCGCCTCGGCGGCGGGAGAGTGGGGGAACCCCGGTTCTGCGTTTCCGGCTTGTAGTTTGTAGATTAGGTGTGTGTGCCCTACCGACGGCGTCGAAGACGGTGGCGATGGCGTCGGCGAGCTGGGCGTGGTCCTTCCCCTCCTTTCCCCGTTCCGGCCTCGTCGCCGGGGAGGTCGTGAAGGTTCGTCGGGTGCGCTCCTCCGTTTGTGCTTCTCCGGGCCGTGGTGGCGAGGGGAGAAACTGGTGGTTGTGGGCGGTCCGCTTTTGTTGGTGGTGGTGCAGGTGGTCCTCTTCGACGTGTGTGCTCCGGCCGGCCATGGTTGCGAGGGGAGCGGCGTCTGGAGGTGGTTGGGTGTTGTTGGAGGTGGGCCTGGGCGGCGCCAAAGCGGCTGGAAGATGGGTGGAAGCGGGGAGCTGGCGCTGTGGCCGAGTGCGTTCAACGCGTCTCAGTTCCGTCGCGCGGCGGCGGACGGCTCCTGCGGTCGACTACAAGGTGTGGCGGTGCTCGTTTCACGGCGGCAGGTGGTACGGCGTCTCCGGCGGCGGCTAGGTTCTTGGGAAATCGGCCTTTTGAATCCGATTGTGGTTTCTTCAGGTCGCTCGGGGTGCTTTGTGCAAATTTCTGGGTCCTTTTGTAATTTTCTTTTCCTTTTGGACCTGCTTGTGATTTGTGCTGAGCTCCTGAATATATGCGTCGGATCCTCCTCTAAAAAAAAAGAATTACATCTTTGGATTGTTAAACTGACTTAATCAATGAAGTGCTTTGACTATAGATTTATATGTAACTCTAGGCGCAAACTTAAATTTCTTCGATTATGCTGTAGTTTTATTATTCTTTGCTAAATTGCATTGCTCGAGAGACAAAAATATTATTTTAGAATGGTGTAATTCTCAATGTAAGGAACCACCTTGTATGCTATTTTCCACGACTTCTACGTTCATTAGAATGCTTCTTTTGGCAAGTATTCTGGGAACAGCCAAACATCTGACATACCTTGTGCTCAAGATGGAACCTGTACTTTTTCAGGTTACGCAAATTCTGAGGAACAACATTTCTTCCATCTGCAATCCTGATCCAGAGCATAGTCATCTAGTCCCTGTGCAGATCAAGCAAATTGAGGTTAGGCAATGGCACCCTCCACCTCCTTGTACTCCACTACCATGTATTCCATCCTCCACGCCGGTGCTCCTCCCCCACTGATGTCGTCAGCTTCGTCGCCGGTTCAACATGCTGGCTGGCTGCGGCCGTGACCGCGGGACGAGACTCCTCTCTCTATGTTCGTAACCTGACCAGTTCGTTTGGGTGTAGAAGAATACTCTGTACAATTACAGAAGTGTCTCGACACTAAAATGAATGACCAAGTTGCCTTTCGACCCAAAACTGGTCCAACGAATTTTAACCATTGGATCCTCTATATACTACACACTAAAACGTGTAGTAGGATGTACTGTAAAATACCCCATTATTATACCTTATGTTGGTATTGTCCTGGTGAATAAGACCTTTACTTTTCAATCGGGAGATACCGAGTGCGATACGTTTTGCTTCTCTGACGAATAAGCCCTTTATTTTTCCTCCAGACCTTCTGAAGTTTCTTCGTAAGAAAAGGAGTATGTCTCTCAACGCCTTTAGTCCTTTACATTATTGTTTTGGTTTGTTTTTCATTACAGCTTCCTCATATGACTTGCATGGATATGTGCTCTCTTCTGAGTAGAGATACTTAGGTTGCCGGACCCCATACCAGCTGATTGCGTGGATCACACGTTCGCTGGGAGACCCCAAGAGGAAGGTATGAAGAAGTGTAGCAGCAGTTTCCCTCAGTATGAAACCAAGGTTTAATCGAACCAGTAGGAGAAAGAAATCACTTCTGAAGGTGTTGGTGGCGGAATATGGCACGGCGCAATACCAGGGAATCCGGCGCCAACTGGAATCTGCACACAACACAATCAAACTACTTTGCCCCAACGAAACAGTGAGGTTGTCAATCTCACCGGCTTGCTGAAAACAAAGGATTAAACGTATGGTGTGGAAAACAGTAGTAAATTGCAGAGAATGAAAAGGAACAGTGTTTGCAGTTGGTTGTATTATCAGTGTAAAAGAATGGACCGGGTCCACAGTTCACTAGTGGTGTCTCTCCATAAAAGATAACTAACATGCTGGGTGAACAAATTACAGCTGGGCAATTGACAAAATATTGAGCGCATAACAATGCATATATATGACATGATGATTACTATGATATTCATGTGGGCATTACGACAAAATACATAGACCGTTATCCAACAGTCTATGACTAATAATCCACCGCCAGGTTGTCATACCGAGTTCCCCGTTGGTATTAAGTTGCAAGCAACGGATAATTGCATTAAGTAATGTGCGTAAAGTAAACAAATGCATTAGACCTAACGGCGTACCCTTAAGCTAAGCATCGGTTATTTTATCCCTAGTGGCAACAGCACATCCACAATCTTAGAAGTTATTGTCACTCTCCCAGATTACCGGAGGCATGAACCCACTATCTAGCATAAATACTCACTCTTGGAGTTACAAGCATCTACTTGGCCAAAGCATCTACTAGTAACGGAAAGCATGCAAGATCATAAATAACATATAAGATAGATTGATAATCAACTTGACATAGTATTCAATATTCATCGGATCCCAGCAAACACAACATGTAGCATTACAATAAGATGATCTTGATCATGATAGGCAGCTCACAAGATCTAAACATGATAGCATAAAGTGGAGAGACAACCATCTAGCTACTGCCATGGACCCGTAGTCCAAGGATGAACTACTCACGCATCACTCCGGAGGCAGGCATGGTGATGTAGAGCCCTCCGGTGATGATTCCCCTCTCCGGCAGGGTGCCGGGAAGAGCTTCTGAACCCTCCCGAGCTAGGGTTGACGGCGGCGGCGTCTCTGGAACTTTTCGTGGATAATGGCTCGGGTATTTAGGGTTTTCGCGTCGGGAGGAATAAATAGGCGAAAGGGCGGCGGCTGCGGAGCCACGAGGGCCCCACACCACCCCACGGCGCGGGGGGGGCCCGCGCGGCCCCATGGTGTGGGCGCCACGTGGCTCCCTCCGTGTCTCCTCTGGACTCCGTCTTCGTGTTGGAAAAATAGGAGGTTCTGTCCAAGTTTCGTCCAATTCCGAGAATATTTCCAGACTAGCTTTTCTGGAATACAAAAACAGCAGAAAACAGGAACTGGCACTGTGGCATCTTGTTAATAGGTTAGTCCCAGAAAATGCATAAAAATGCTATGAAGTGTATATAAAACATGTAACAATTGGTATAATATCAACATGGAACATCAGAAATTATAGATACGTTTGAGACGTATCAAGCATCCCCAAGCTTAGTTCTACTCGTCCTCGAGTAGGTAAAACGATAAAAACAAAATAATTTCTGAGGTGACATGCTACAATCATAATCTTGATCAAATAATATGTAAAGCACATGTTATGAATGAAGTGATCCAGGTCAATGGTCTATAGTTTGCTAGCAAGTAGATAATGAGCAAACAACTGAATCATATAAGCAAAAACTTTTCATGAATAGTACTTTCGAGACAAGCATCAAGAGTTTTGCATAAGAGTTAACTCATAAAGCAATAGATTCTAAGTAAAAGGTATTTAACCAACACAAAGTTTCAGCAATTGCTTTCAACTTTCAACATATATATCTCATGGATATTTGTCAACACAAAGCATATAATAAGTGCAATATACGAGCATATAAAAATTGTTGCACCAAAGTTGACACTAGTGTTTGCTTCTAAGATAGAAAGAAGTAGGTAAACTGACTCAACATAAAAGTAAAAGAAAGGCCCTTCGCAGAGGGAAGCAGGGATTAAATCATGTGCTAGAGCTTTTTAAGTTTTTGAAATCATATAGAGAGTAAAAATAAGTTTTGAGAGGTGTTTGTTAATTGTCAACGAATCATGTACAATATGACCCCTGCCAACCAGACTTTTAAGAGCGGCTCCCATGAAGGACGTTATTTCTACCAGCAAGGCAGATCATCCCTCTTTCTCTTTTGTTTACACATGCAGATATTTCACTGTTTGTCATTGCTTGACTGATAAATCAGGGCAAAAATGTGAAGAGAATTAAGCGGTTAAAGTTGTAATTAATTGGGACTGGGCACCCCATTTGCCAGCTCTTTTTGCAAAATTAATGGATAAGCGGATGTATATGCCGCTAGTCCGGTGGTAAAGTCTGTTTGACAGTTGACATAAAGACATCCACCCCGTCCTCATGAGCTTGGTAAACATTGACACAAAATAGGAGTATAAATTTTGAATAGTTTAAAGGTAGCACATGAAAAATTTACTTGGAATGGCAAGAAATACCACATATAGGTAGTTATGGTGGACACAGATGGCATGGATTTGGCTCAAGGTTTTGGATGCACGAGAAGCATTCCCTCTCAGTACAGAGTTTAGGCTAGCAAGGTTATTTGAAGCAAACACAGGATATCAACCGACACAGCAAGGCTTATATGAAAACATATTGCAAGCATTATAAGACTCTACACTGTCTTCCTTGTTAACCAAACCCTTTTACTAGAAAATATCTAGACCTTAGAGATACCAATCATGCAAACCAAATTTCAACGAGCTTTACGGTAGTTCTTCATTAATAGGTTTTAACTACATGATACAAAAGCTTAAACATGAACTACTTGATAACTCAAAACAATTGACAAGTATCAAATTATCCAATACAATGATCTACAAGAATATGTAAGCTTTTTCCATTATACCATCTACCACATGCAACATTTTCTGTTCCAACCAAACACCAATCAATTTATTTCAACATAAACTCTCCAAACAATTATAAGTGAAGCAAGAGAGTACTTTCTTTAAAAGAACTAACAGCTCTGAATAAGAGATGCATGAAAAACAGGAGCTAAAAGCATAGCAATAGCTAGATAAGAATACTCAACAAGTATAAGTGAAGAATAGGAGTATTCATATGAAAAAGCGGAGCGTGTCTCTCTCCCAATCAAGAATGCTGGGGTCCAATCAAGTTGACCATAAGAAAAATAAAATACTGAAAATAAAAGCACACAGACGCTCCAAGTAAAGCACATATGATGTGAAAGAATTAAAATATAGTTTCACTAGAGATGACCTGATAAGTTGCTGATGAAGAAGGGGATGCCCAAGCTTAGACGCTTGAGTCTTCTTGAAATATGCTGGGGTGATCCATGGGAGCATCCCCAAGCTTAAGCTCTTCACTCTTCTTGATCACATTATATCATCCTTCTCTCTTGACCCTTGAAAACTTCCGCCACACCAAACTCAAAGTAATTCTCATTAGAGGGTTAGTGCACAATCAAAAACTCACATGTTCTATAAGGACACAAACATGACCGTTACTTTTAACATTAGCTACTGCCACTGATGTTATGTGAAGCTCTTCACCCTAAAAAAGAATTCCACTCAACACTAGTAAAAGAGAGAATGCGAAAAATAAAAGACAGAATCTGTCTAAACAGAACAGTCCGCAAAGACGAATTTTTTCGAGGCACTTACGTTGCTCAGATCGAAAAACTTTAAACTAACGAAAGATGCGTACATATCTGAGGATCACGCACAAAAATTTCAGATTTAAATAATTTTTCTGTGATTTTACAGAATTAAAACGGTGAACAGCAGAAATCTGTTCCTGCGCAGAAATCCAAATCTAGCATCATCTTCCTATTAGAGGCAATACTTGGCACAACAATGCGATAAAATAAAGATACAAAGGAATTGTTACAGAAGTAAACAACTCCTTGACTCAAAAAAGAAAAATTGCAGAAATAAAATAATGGGTTGTCTCCCATAAGCGCTTTTCTTTAACGCCTTTCAGCTAGGCTAGAATATTTTAATGATGCTCACATAAGGATAAGAGTTGAAACATAAAAGAGAGCATCAAGAAGCATATATAAAACATGTTTAAATCTAACACACTTCCTATGCATAGGAATCTTGTAGCAAATAAATTCATAAAGAACAAAGTAACAAGCATAGGAAGGTAAAACAAGAGCAACTTCAAAACTTTCAGCATATAGAGAGGTGTTTTAGTACCATGAAAATTTCTACAATCATATTTTCCTCTCTCATAATAATTTTCAGTAGCATCATGAACAAACTCAACAATATAACTATCACATAAAGCATGCTTTTCATGATCTACAAACACATACTTTTTATCAAGCTCCAAAATAGTGGGATTAAAACTTTCAAACCCACTTTTAACCATTTTATAACAAGATGATTGATCATTCTCAAGAGGTATGGGACTCCATCTAGATAAATTCAAGACCTCTCCTATCCCATTTTCATTAGTAGAATACATAATATTATCAAGCAATATAGGACCATCATCTAGAGCTTTATCATAAACATTTTCTAAACAAACTTTCTCATTACCATGCATTTCGAAATTACGCACAAATAAAGGATTATCATAAGATTTATCAAAATAGCATGGATTATCATAAATAACAGTAGCATACTCATTTCCACAAGTTTTACTCATAGGGAATATTTCAAGAGAATCCACAGGAACATAACATTCATCCTCCTTTGATAAGGATGGAGGGTGATCAAATAATGTAAGAGGTAAAGAGTTACTCTCATTAGAAGGTAGGCATGGGTAGCTAATCCATTCTTCCTTCTTTTGTTCATCACTCTCCTCCTCTTTTTCATCCAATGAGCTTTCAGCTTCAGCAGTAGTTTCTTCTTCTACAGGTTCCTGCAAGACAATGGTCTCTTCTTTTTGAGGATGTCTTTTCTCAAGAAATTCAGTAATATAAGGATTATCATTATAATACTCAAGGCAATATCCAAGCATAGCAAAAGTATCAGATCTATAAGGAGCATCATCATCTTGAATATAACCAGCAATTTCATAGGCACCCTTAAAAACAAAAAATTCTTCAATTTGTTCAAGATTAACAAAGTCATAGTTTCCTTTAGCATAAGCAGCCAAGGTTTCATTATCATTATAATCACATTGGAAAGGGAGGTGTTTATGCCTTCTACAACATAAAGATTCATTAAAGCAGTAGGATTCATCATAAGTAGAGCACAAGTTTTTAGCAAAATAATTCAATCTACTTATTTGTTCCCATAAATATTTCCCTTTTTGAGATAAGCGGTATTCCTTATAATAATTTTGTTGTTCCTCTGTGAACCCACTTAGCCAATAAGATTTCGCTTCAGAGAGACCAGCCATTGATAGCAAGTAAACAACTAGACATAATAACAAACCGAAATAAACTAGATGCAGAAAACTAATTTTTTTGTGTTTTTGATAAATAAAGCAAACAAGACTAAATAAAAATAAACTAAGCAAGACAATAACAAAGTAAAGAGATTGGAAGCGTGAAACTCCCCTTGCAGAAATCCTCTTGCTCCCCGACACCAGAAAAAGAGCTGTTGCAGGGAGTTAGAAGCTCTCAGAAATATTTCTTCTCCCCGCAACGGCGCCAGAAAAGAGCTTGATTGCGTGGATCACACGTTCGCTGGGAGACCCCAAGAGGAAGGAATGAAGCAGTGTAGCAGCAGTTTCCCTCAGTATGAAACCAAGGTTTAATCGAACCAGTAGGAGCAAGAAATCACTTCTGAAGGTTGTTGGTGGCAGAATATGGCACGCGCAATACCAGGGAATCCGGCGCCAACGTGGAATCTGCACACAACACAATCAAACTACTTTGCCCCAACGAAACAGTGAGGTTGTCAATCTCACCGGCTTGCTGAAAACAAAGGATTAAACGTATGGTGTGGAAAACAGTAGTAAATTGCAGAGAATGAAAAGAACAGTGTTTGCAGTTGGTTGTATTATCAGTGTAAAAGAATGGACCGGGGTCCACAGTTCACTAGTGGTGTCTCTCCATAACAGATAACTAACATGCTGGGTGAACAAATTACAGCTGGGCAATTGACAAAATATTGAGCGCATAACAATGCATATATATGACATGATGATTACTATGATATTCATGTGGGCATTACGACAAAATACATAGACCGTTATCCAACAAAGTCTATGACTAATAATCCACCGCCAGGTTGTCATACCGAGTTCCCCGTTGGTATTAAGTTGCAAGCAACGGATAATTGCATTAAGTAATGTGCGTAAAGTAAACAAATGCATTAGACCTAACGGCGTACCCTTAAGCTAAGCATCGGTTATTTTATCCCTAGTGGCAACACACATCCACAATCTTAGAAGTTATTGTCACTCTCCCAGATTACCGGAGGCATGAACCCACTATCTAGCATAAATACTCACTCTTGGAGTTACAAGCATCTACTTGGCCAAAGCATCTACTAGTAACGGAAAGCATGCAAGATCATAAATAACATATAAGATAGATTGATAATCAACTTGACATAGTATTCAATATTCATCGGATCCCAGCAAACACAACATGTAGCATTACAATAAGATGATCTTGATCATGATAGGCAGCTCACAAGATCTAAACATGATAGCATAAAGTGGAGAGACAACCATCTAGCTACTGCCATGGACCCGTAGTCCAAGATGAACTACTCACGCATCACTCCGGAGGCAGGCATGGTGATGTAGAGCCCTCCGGTGATGATTCCCTCTCCGGCAGGGTGCCGGGAAGAGCTTCTGAACCCTCCCGAGCTAGGGTTGACGGCGGCGGCGTCTCTGGAACTTTTCGTGGATAATGGCTCGGGTATCTAGGTTTTTCACGTCGGAGGAATAAATAGGCGAAAGGGTGGCGGCTGCGGAGCCACGAGGGCCCCACACCACCCCACGGCGCGGCTGGGGTGGGCCCGCGCGGCCCCATGGTGTGGGCGCCACGTGGCCCCTCCGTGTCTCCTCTGGACTCCGTCTTCGTGTTGGAAAAATAGGAGGTTCTGTCCAAGTTTCGTCCAATTCCGAGAATATTTCCAGACTAGCTTTTCTGGAATACAAAAACAGCAGAAAACAGGAACTGGCACTGTGGCATCTTGTTAATAGGTTAGTCCAGAAAATGCATAAAAATGCTATGAAGTGTATATAAAACATGTAACAATTGGTATAATATCAACATGGAACATCAGAAATTATAGATACGTTTGAGACGTATCACCAGCCCATGCTACCTTTAATCGGCAAAAACGCAGACTGCTCATTGGTTTGAAGCGTTCTTGGGAAAATGCTGCTACCCTGTCCAGCTTTCCTTTGCTAGATGGTCATCTTCAGAAAACATACATGCTCCTGTTACTAACCTGCCTAATGAGGCTGCCTACGCTAAACAAAAACACATCGATGTAAGCATGCTTCAATTCATCTATGTTAATCTTTAGAAATTATATATATTTTGCAACACCCTGTATAATCTTACTATCTCCACATTAGTTCTAACTTGTTGCGTATTGTTATTTTTAGCCTGGATGTAGCTTGGCGGCTCTCGCAACACCGCCCTCAGTCAACAAGCCAATCACTCTATGGTTCTGCTAACAAACTACATTATGGGTCACCACTCTGTCTTCAAATTAAGACAACTACGGTAGGGTTCTGCTAACAACAATTATCGTTCTGTTTCAGGACGAGGACTGTATTGATTGATTCCAAAGTTCGCAAGCCTTTGTTCCGAGATGACGCTGATAAAGGGAAGACAACTGGGCTAGGAGATCAAGTGTTAGAGAAAGCTAGAAGCTTTGCTGAAACTGATGAGGTAGTGTGTTGTTCTTGATTAATGGGTCATTCCGATGGTATATATGAACAAAGCCTGAGTACTAGCTTTTTACTTTTAGATGTTTCAATTGTCTGAACAGTTGTGTCCAAACTTACATCTATTTTCTCAGGTTGTCAGTGCGTCTTCCAAGAAAGCCAAGCCTTAGGCAATACGACTCCAGGTTCACATCAGGTATAAATGATGCGTTCAGAATACATAAATTTCTTTGGCTTTCCACGATGGATACTGTCTCCAATTTAACTTCTCAAGTGCACAGACTTTTATTGATCGACTAAGTACATACATTGTCTTGCAGGGTTATTTTGTTTTGCCTGTGAATATAATGCGTCGGTGCTACTTCCCTGATGGCCATGATCGGTTTACTTTTGGACGTTCATACTGCTTGAAGTTGGTGATATCTACCTCTTTGTATTCGAGTTGATGAGCCCCATCCAATCGCCTGAACCTTAAGATGCAATGTTTCAAGACCCTATTTATCCTTAGACTAAGCTGTAGTAAAATGTACGTGTGACTATGTTCTGTAATAGACTAAGACAATATTTATTGCTGCATGAACCATTGGCAAGTAATTTGTTTCTGTTACCTCTATAGATGGTATGTGATTACTCCTTGCTCATTCTTATCACCTCATTATTTCTTCGATCACTCATGTATCGAGTGGTCTTTCTCGCTTTTTTTGTGTGTTATTCGATCACTCATGTTTTTGTTCTGTACCCTGTATGTTTTTGTAGAGGATTCCGAAGGCCATTTCTGTAGCTTTGAACCTAGGGTCTTCTGGTGATGCAGTTATGTCGATGCATGGGGGGTGATAGTCCAATCTCAATACGCCATTTGTGCTGATGGGAGGAGAAGATTCACACCTGGCTGGTGTTCTTTTGTCACATGAAACCGGCTTAGGGCTGGCATGAATTGCTCTTCACCGACAAAAAGTCTTTACATTCAGGTAGTTGCGCAGTCGCGCTCGTATAGCTTAAATGATGAGCATGATGGAGCACTAGTGCATGCAAGCGAGCCAACTAACTCCCACTGGTCCGGTCCGGATTGGTAGGTAGACGTGTCGTCGCACGCGCCACCCATTCCCTCCCACGGCACTCGTGGCCTTCCATCCTCCCGTCCAACTGACCTAACCCTTCTCCCCGCGGCCGGCTCTAGCTCCTTCACCTACCCTTCCCGCCTATATATCCCTTGCTCGCACACATGGCACAACACCACACCAGTACAAGCGCACCTGTCATTCATTCATTCATCCGTCTCCTTCAGCTTCCCTCTCCGCCCCGCAAACCTGCGTAGATCGATCGAGTTACTAGCCTCTCGCAGCTGGTGAGCTAGTCTCGGTCGATCGCTGGTACATACATACGCCCGGAGATCGATATGGCCGCCACCATGACCGTGGAGGAGGTGAGGAAGGCGCAGCGGGCGGAGGGACCGGCAACAGTGCTCGCCATCGGCACGGCGACGCCGGCGAACTGCGTCTACCAGGCTGACTACCCAGACTACTACTTCAAGATCACCAAGAGCAAGCACCTCGCCGACCTCAAGGAGAAGTTCAAGAGGATGTGTAAGCATATATACATAGCAGCCATGCATCTTTGTTTTAACTTGCTTGCCACAGGCACTAACTTGATCAGCAGCCACGCATCACAGCACACAAAACTACAAGTTAAGCCTGTACATGTCTTGGTGGGAGGAGTCCTTTACTTCGTTCGCAGGGACCACGGACATGCAAACGAACACGCACCGGGACCAGGCTGATGAAAACGAGCACGCACGGGCCAACCAAGCACACGGGCAAAAAACAAAAATCCCATCCCGTCGCCGACTACCGTCGGTAGCATGACCGTGCACCGTTGGTAGCAACGCGGCGTGCCAACGGTAGCATCGCCGACTACCGTCGGTAGCATGACCATGCACTGTTGGTAGCATCGCCGACTTGGCTCCTTCGGGAGCAAAAAGAAAAATTGCTACTCGGCAAAATTGCTACTCAACAGCACAACAAAATGCTACCAAAGCTTTATGGATTTGCATCAAAATGAAAACAAGTTGCTACAAAACTTCAAAACATTTGCACCAAAAATTAAGGAAAAAAGTATCAAAACAGAAAATTTGCTACAAATGATTTGTTGATTTGCATCAAAAAGAGAAAATACTGTGCTACAAAGCTTCGAAAAATTTGCACCATAACAAGAAGAAAAGAGACAAAAATCAGCAAATATTTTTGCTCTAGCAGCACCATTGCCGACCTACGGGAGCACCGCTGCCCACCATGGCAGCACCGGCGCTGACGTCGGCGAGCGTAGCAGCGGCGTCCCCCCATGGCAGCACTGCAGCGCACCGCCGGTAGCGCGCCGGCCACCCCAGGTAGCACCGCCATACTCATCATAACCTACATCAATCGATCTACCCTGACCGATCGATCACCTCAGAGGCTCAGACCCGGTGGAGCCAAAGCCGCCGTCGCCCTGGCAGTGTCATCGAGATCGTCCACCTCTAGCGTGGCGACACGCTCGAGGACCATCTGGTCGACGCGGTCCCCAGGTGCACAGCGAAGTCGGCGTCGGAGTTGTTTAAGAGCAGGACCCCCCCCCCCCACGGGTCTCGGTAGTCGGCGTCCACCGCGCCCGTGCCCACGTCGATGCCGTGCCTCCACGCCAGCCCTGACCACAGTGCTACACAAGAATTCCGTCGAACAGATCAAGGACATGAGGGGGCGTGAATAAGGAGGAAGAAAGAAGGACGGCGATTATGTACCGATGCGCACGTAGGTACCTTTGGGGGGACGGCGAGGCAGAGGTCATGGGAGCACTCCAGTACGACGGCAGCAGCGCCCTAGTGGCATGGGAGCACCGTGCCATCACAATGTCTGCAGCCAGTGGCGGAGCTCCGTTGAAGCAAACCTGGGCCGTGGCCCGCCCAGGTTAGTCCAAAACAGTGAAGCATTAGAGAATAATTGGCCGTAAAAGAAGAAAAAAACACGCTCTGCTTTGGGCTGGCCCGCCCAGGGATTCCCGTGAAGCTCCGCCACTGTCAGCAGCGCCTCCGCGCTATGGGAGCACCGCGCGACCACAACGACAGCAGCGCTGCCGTCCCATGGGAGCACCGCGCCACCACAACGGCAGCAGCACCTCCGCGCCATGGGAGCACCGCGCCACCACCACGACAGCAGCGCCGCCGTGCCATGGCAGCTGGTCGACGAGACGAGGTCGAGCTCGCCCAGGGCCTCGCCGGGCGGAGGGAGATGGGAGAGGGACGAGAGCGGATGATGGGCTCGGGAGCTGGAGAGGGAGGCGCATCGGCGGGGAGGGCCTGACCTTGCCGGGGCAGCGCGAGCTCGCCGGATTTTTGCCGGCCGCGGTGGTGACGCCCATGACGGTAAGGACTGGGGGAGCGCGGCGGCGGCAGCTCACCGGAGCGAGGGGCAGCGCGCGGCAGCCTAGCAGAGCGCGGAGGTGGAAGTCCATCAGGGCACCAGGTGCGGAGGCGTAAGCTCGAGAGGTAACGAGAGCTATGGTGGGGAATTGGAGAAGTAGTACTCGTACGGGAGTTTGAGATGAGGATGAAGACATGGTGTGGGCCCATGGAGAGATATTTTTCCGGCACAAGAGGACACGCGTCGCTCGCGCGACCCGGGGGACGCGTCGCGTGCGATCCCCCGGATGATACGAAGTGTTTTCCTTAGTTATGTCTTGAGAAGATATATCTTGCACACATGGATATTTCCATATATGTAGATGGCATGTGCATGTGTGGGTGCATGTCTTCCTGTTAAGTAGTTTTAATAAAACTTTGCCCATAGTAAAAAAATAGGGGGGTTATGGGGAAATCAGTCACTACAAATTATATTTGACTAGTGATGTGGCCAGTGTATGTCAAACGCACATAAAAGAAGCATGGCCAGGAAAAACTGCCAACAGCTTCACACGCCGAGCTTATTGCCCTTTAAACTGCTGTTCGGTTTTAACTGCAAGTTATGTCCGCGACTTCATCCTCGATGAACCCCCGTCAATGCCTTGGTCTACCTTTGCCTTGTCGTTCTTTGGAGTATCCGGTGGCGAGGCGCTTGGCCACGCAGTGCTGCCATGTGGTGCTTTGTTCCCTGTGGTGTTGTTCTTCCTCATGTGTTTCTCTTCGGCTGGCCTGCACGTGATCTCGGTCGTGTTGCTGTGCTTGCTCAAGACCCTCCCATGGTCGCCGTTGTGTTGTGGAGAGCTTCGGGCTCTTGGTGTCGTCTCGGCTCATCTTTGCTCAATGACGACGCAATGATGCCTCCCCAACCTGCTAATCGTCTCGTCCTCTCGTGGCGGAGCTCCCAGTCAAGGTTCGTGCTAGGTGCTAGGCTTGGCACTCGTTGGTTGTGGATGCTCCTGAGTTGTGCTGTGGGATTCGATACGCAGGCCGGTGCGGTGCGCTAGGTGGTTTGCTAAATCTTGGTATTGTGATCTCTCGACAACACCCCTCATCTACTTGTGCCTCATGGTGGCTCTTGCCGTTCCCTTTCCTCATCGTGTGTGTGTTTTTTCTTTTATCTCTCCCCTTTGTAATCCCCGTGTTCTCTGGTTCATTTGAACCTATCTTGTAGAGGCTGCAAAGACTCAAGGCAACTTTGAAATATATTCAGGTGGGGATTAACTCCCCCGGTGAAAAAAAAAAACTGCAAGTTAGGTAATAGTAATACTTACTATTGCCACACACAGTGCACTCGAGTTAGGTAATAGTAACACTTACCACTGCAAGTTAGGTAATTCCCATCGTTTAGTATATTTCAATGTTTTCGCTAACATATACTTTGTTTTTTGGAAAAAAATGTAAATATTATTTCAGTGTTTTCCTTAAAAACATATGATCATTTTTTTCTCGGAAGATACTTACAAATCAACTACTCCTAGGACACATGAATGAACCAAGAATTTAATTCCCTAGGACAAAGTAGTGCATACTACCGGACACGACCATGACATGGCACACTACCTACGAACTAGTGGGGCCACGCTATAGTGACAGAAATCACCACGAACACGATTCAGAGCGAATCCATGAGTTGACTTGAGAGCTAATCTCCGATTTTAAACCGAGAAAACCCATTGTAGACGGCACTTGCACACCTAACTAAGGAAAAAGTCCTAAACAAACTCTGAACTTGTAGGCAAAAGATAAATCGAAGCCTGAACTTTGAATCCCGGAAATTGGTACTCCGAACTTGTCAATCCGGGTATATTCTGGACGCTAGGCCTGTTTGGATCACCAGGAATAGTACAAACCTACCGGGATAACGTGTTACTCTCCCTGACGACCCGGGTCCACAAGTCATATCCATCCCCTTCATGATTTTCCCAGATTAACCACGCCCTCTTCACGATGTAGTTGCAGCCGCTTGTGCCTCGACTCTGCTGGTCGTCGCCGGCTGTGCATCGCAGAGCTCCGGCAAGCCACCGCTACCCACGCCCCTCATAGACAAGCTCGCCGTCGTGGTTGCGCGTGTCCTGGCCGTGGTTCTGGTTGCGCATCTCCAAGCTCCCAGATGCGTCGTGCCTCCTGCCATGGCTCCGGACGCCGGCATGGGCGTGTACGTCGTCCTCCAGGTCGTGTACGTGTAGGCTGCGGTATGCGCTCCCAGTGGTGGGATCAAGCGGCGGCTAATCGAGTTGCTGGTTGTGCTGGTAGGTGACGTCCACGATGAACAGAGCACATGTCGTCTAAACTGCCGCCATAGTCCAATCTAATCGCGAGTACGCGCAGGCCAGCTTCAAGTCTGTCCTATTGCATAGAACAGAGAGCATCGCCATAGCTGATAGCACAAGCACAATCGCAACTATGACGAGATACGCAAAAGAAAAAAATCGCATGTGCGCGGCTGTTTGCGAGTTGCGACTGATGCTCCGACACATACTAGTAGCCTGCTACTCACCGCACAAGCCATCCTCGACGAAGTCACACGACAGCTTAGAGCGTCGATGTGCACTCTTGCACGGATGGAAAGAAAATTGAAAAGGGGATCAGCTTAAATGCGAAGAGATTGGGGAAGAAGATGAATATGACAAGTGGGCCAATGCTGTCAGTGAGATATGTAATTTGTTTTTTTTTTCTTCCGGCGTGGAAAACACATACAAGGTTTAAAATAAACCGGGATTGACAAGTTCAGAGTGCCAATTTCCGAGATTCAAAGTTCAGGGTTTGATTTATCTTTCACCTACAAATTCAAGGTTTGTTTTGAACTTTTTCCACTAAGGAAAACAAACACATGAGTACTTTTCCCGGCCGCGTCCATTTTTCCTCTTTTGGGATGGACACACGAGCGCCCTAGACGTCACCACCGGGATTGATGTGGGCTCGTGTTTGCAGGCGACAAGTCACAGATCAAGAAGAGGTACATGCACCTCACGGAGGAGATCCTGGAGGAGAACCCCAGCATGTGCGCGTACATGGCGCCGTCGCTGGACGCGCGTCAGGACATCGTCGTCGTTGAGGTCCCGAAACTTGGGAAGGCGGCGGCGCAGAAGGCGATCAAGGAGTGGGGCCAGCCGCGGTCCAAGATCACCCACCTCGTCTTCTGCACCACCTCCGGTGTGGACATGCCGGGCGCCGACTACCAGCTGACCAAGATGCTCGGCCTGCGCCCGTCGGTGAAGCGCCTCATGATGTACCAGCAGGGCTGCTTCGCCGGCGGCACGGTGCTCCGCCTCGCCAAGGACCTGGCTGAGAACAACCGTGGCGCGCGCGTCCTAGTGGTCTGCTCGGAGATCACCGCCGTGACCTTCCGCGGCCCGCACGAGTCCCACCTCGACTCGCTGGTCGGCCAGGCGCTCTTCGGTGACGGTGCTGCAGCCATGATCATCGGAGCCGACCCCGACGTGTCCGTTGAGCGTCCGCTGTTCCAGCTGGTGTCGGCGAGCCAGACCATCCTGCCGGACTCGGAGGGCGCCATCGACGGCCACCTCCGGGAGGTCGGCCTCACCTTCCACCTGCTCAAGGACGTGCCCGGGCTCATCTCCAAGAACATCGAGTGCGCCCTAGAGGACGCCTTCAAGCCGCTGGGCATCGACGACTGGAACTCCGTCTTCTGGGTGGCGCACCCGGGCGGGCCGGCGATCCTTGACATGGTCGAGGCCAAGGTGAACCTCAACAAGGAGCGGATGCGGGCCACCAGGCACGTCCTCTCCGAGTACGGCAACATGTCCAGCGCATGCGTTCTCTTCATCATGGACGAGATGCGCAAGCGCTCCGCCGAGGATGGCCACACCACCACCGGCGAGGGAATGGACTGGGGCGTTCTCTTTGGCTTCGGCCCCGGCCTCACCGTCGAGACCGTCGTCCTCCACAGCATGCCCATCGCCGCTGGTGCCACCGCTTGATCGACCATTCCTTCTCCGTTTACCTGCGACATGGATAAAACTACTACTCTACCGCCGCCGCCGCTGCTGCTACTACAAAGTAATTTGTATCGTATATTCGTACCTACATGGTCTGTATTTGTTGGTAGGATTCGTTCTACTATTATGTTGCTTGTGTCCCGCACGTGTCATATCCTAGTCGTAATCATACCGAGTTTTTAAGGCCAAGAATTTACTGAAGGTTTAAGTAAGTGTCATAATATGGATTGCAAGGTGTATTTACCTGTGTACGAGAAGATTGGCTGTTTACTTTCAAGCTTATGTGGTGGGGAAACAATTGGGAAAAGAATGTAGAGCTTCAAATATCAGAGTACGTACTATTGTCGTCATGAATTAATTTATGAGATTCCATTATTTGTCTTTTGTCAGATGGCAGCCTTGAGGTTGACATATGTGTTTCTAGTCATACTTGTTTGTTTCCTCAGGAATTCAGAACGATAAGTACCTTTTTGTGAATTCAAAAGCAAGAAAAAGTAATACCTAATTAGATTTTCCGTAAGGTAGGCCAGAAATATCGTTTCTAATGCTGTTTTTCGGACATCTTACTCCATTGAGCGCCGCAGCGAAGATCGTATTGTGATGCAACACTCTCTTTTTCTCTAGGTCTACGTAGATCCGTGTGTATTTAACGTATTTGCAAACCAGTGAAATATTATCTTTCAAAGAAAATATAAATATTCGCAATAATTTAAACTAACTATAAATCATGACGGTAAATTCTCAAGATCAACTATCATACACAAATTAGACATGCTGTAAAAAAATGCAAAAACTTAGCACGTCTACACCAATTGCATGAGTCACAGCCTCTTTGGCGACGGCGGCATCAACAACATCCTTGACATGGTTCCCGACATGGTGATGAAGTCGAGTGAGTCGACATTGCTATATAGGTAAATGTGAGATATCGCCTTGAGACACAACCCAAAAAAGCATATCGCCTCTCTCCCAGTGCAAGATCACAAGAGATCGGGTTCGGGTGCCTGCTCTCCCACACATTTCGACATGCAGCCAGCGGAATGGAGTAGCCCCAGAGCAACATGGCGAGATGGAATGATGGTGGTTCGTGACCGTGAAGAAGCATATGTGATCTAGTTTCTGAGTGCGTCTACAGTTTGTATCTGCCTATTTATATAGACGTGGGAAGTAATCCAACGTCCGAGTCACTAACAACCCATGGTTTCAGAAAATATAAAACAGTTGTTTATAACACGTCCGATTAATGACTCGAAAAAATTAGACACAATTAATTTTCCGAGCAGTAAAAATAAATAGCAATGCGCATGAATCTGTGCCCGCCTCTCGACCCGTCTGAGAAACACCGAAAATGCAACACCACAACTACAATGATCTCCACATACTATCCACACCCTTCATTTCATCAAGATTCGTGCAACAAATTCATCAGCGAATTTTCAAATGTCAACGCATTATCAATAATTGATGGATTTATGTAACATGAATTTTAGATTCATGTACTAACATGAATTTTCTGTGCATGCATTGAAAAAAAAAATTAAAACCACGCGTTAACATATTATTTAGTTTTTTTAACACATAAAATAGTATGAATAATATGATTCGTTGGATGCATAATCAACGGTCATGATAGTATGTGGAGATCATTGTAGTTGTGGAAAGCCTCTACTTCAAGAAACACACGCACACGCAGAGCGCAAGTCGAGCGACGAAGGAGGACCATGCGTAAGTCAGTCCCCTTCTCAAGATTTAGTGAGTGGTAGAAGTCAATGCAATATAAAGTGGTCCAAATCTTTCTCAACTAGCAATGTTAGCCTACGACGTTTAGCCCCGATCCACCCTCTTTCCATGCGCTAGTCGGTCACATGAGATTTTTCAGAAATTTAATTGGCTATGAGATTCAAGCCCGTCGGTAAATTGCAAACTCCCCCACATGGCCTTAGGGTACATCACATCACTTTTGTTCCAAATCACTGTTTTGTTTTACCAAAGTTTTCAGTGGATACTGTTACTACCTCCGATCCATATTAGTGGACACAACTTTGTCTAGATACACATGTATCTAGTCTAAATACTTAACTAGATACATATGAATTTAGACAAAGTTATGCCCACTAATATGGATCGGAGGGAGTAGTTGAATGTCCGCCTTGAACACGAGATTGTGCTCATCGATAACTAACAATGAACTATGGCTTAAATTTCCAGTTTGGTGTAAATGAGTTTCAACTAATGTCATATATATTGGTACTAGGCTGCCGAAGGCTACGCCGTGGGTGAGCATATAAGTCACGCTCCTGCCATACTTATCAGCTTACTAGAGATGAGCCTGTTGTAAGAATGGATATTCTCTACCCAAGGGACCCCTCTCCATGTTTACTAGGCGCACTAGTAGTTATGCACGCGCACCGCGCGTCTGAACAAGATATCCACAACCAAATTGAAGTATATCACCTGCTCATTCAACTTAATGCGAATTTTAAATACTACTATAAAACATCAAGCAAGAGAATGAGAACTGCATGTTTCCCCCATGGATGATCCTCACGATGTCATACAACAACACAATGTCCAGTTTGCATCACTCACCATAATTTGTCCAACAAGTTTAAAAATTTCAAGAGACTTGCTTAGAACAAGCAATCAGAGGCATACAACAGATACAACCATGCTTGCATTACAACAGATACATGAATGCTTGGTCCTTTCTTAAGCCCAAAATGTTTCTTTCCTCTAGTGGAGAACTCGCTTGGTAATTCATATTGGCAATATCATCAGCAACTGCTCCAACGAGAAAGAGTGCGGCACATTGACTATTAAAACATGCTAAATGCTAATTCAAGACAATAAAATGTATAAAACATGAGACATCAACAAAGATAGCCATGAAAGACGTAGCTTCTCTGCACATCAATTACTGCTATTTGGAAAAGATTAATGAGTTTCCTTACGGTTCATCTAGGAGATGTACTGGCCGGCAGGTAGTGGTGTTGACGTATGTTCCCTTCAAGGGAGGCTTATCGGCACAGGATGTCCCTCGTTAAGCTGCTCAGAGCATAACAACGCTCCATGGACACGGACACGGGGCCAAAGACAAAGACGAAGCAGAGGCGACGTCCCAGACTCGACGCTGACCTCCACAGGAAGGTCTGCACATCCATCAAAGTGAACCTCTCCTCCGGTGTTTGACTTGCTGATGCATGGAACGTGTTCCTACTGCAAGGATCTTGTGGTTCCGCTAGAGGTGATGTAAAACAAGTCTCAATCCTTTCCTTGGGCTCAAAATAAGTAGAAGTACAAACGGAATTTATCTTGTTATACATCAGGCATAGGCCGCTTTGCCTCGGCAGGAGTTACTTGCCTCGGCAGGAGTTCGTTCACTCTTAAATCCACCTTGACTTGCTGTCCGTAAGACCGTAACTCTGTACACAACTTGGTCTGCTGCATCAACCATCAGACCACCACTTTAGCATGATAAAATCTGGATTAAAGGGTAGTAGAAAACATGTATGACATAAGCAGTAATATCAGTTATACATGCTATTGCATAACAGTAGGATCTGAACACTTTTAATGCTATGAATTTTGCTAACACTTGTGCATAGAATCTTTATGCTTTGGTGCAAGTAATTATGTACTGTCATAAGGTGCAAATGCAACCAATTTGATCTAAAACAAGGAATTCAGCTCGTGTAATGAAAAATTCACAAACACAAGCAGTCATTTAACATCAATAATCCATCAAAATTTGAGAAGCACAAGCCATAATCACCAGATTATACAAAACAAGCATTGAGCAGGATTAAACTATCCAGAACGCAACAACTTCAAGCCATAATCACCAGATTATACAAAATATACCCATCCAAAGTATAAGCATCCAATTTTTACCTAGATGCAGACAAGGGGATCCGGCTGTAGGTAGTACGGCCGTGGCTACAGGGTGAAGGTAAGAGCATTTCAGTGATGCATCCTCTAGTCGATAAACACCAACAACATACAATCCCCAAAGAATAACTTGCAGATTTAATTGATAGAAAGAGGAGCGAAATTATCAGGTGATATTTTTCCACCGTTCACCTTGAGCACCTTGCCCTCGTCCCTTGACTGGATTGGGAGCCGCAGTGGTGCCCAACTGCCCATAGCTGGTGCGGGAGGAGCATAGGAGGCTAGCTCAAGTCGAAAAGGGATCCAGGGCGAGTGCGGCATACAACAGCGGCATGGCTGCTCTGACCTGGGATTGCCCGCGACAGCCATGGGGTCGATGGCGGTTCTCTCTTCATCTCACCGCGATCTGATGTCGCGTGCCGAAGGCGGTGGCGCGGGCCATCTCCGGAACACTGGAGGGGCAAAGGCGACAGAGTCCTGGGGCGATGCGGACATGGAGGTGGCGGCACAGGGCGGAGCGGAACGTGCCGGCAGAGAAGGGCGGCGTGACGCTACTGGTCAGCGGGGAGCAGTTTGTGTGTTGATGATGCATTGTATTCGGAGTTTCGGACGCGAGGCGGCGAGGCTGAAATCCTTTGGGTGAAGTGCGTTCCGTCATGGTAAATTGCTAACTGCACCCTTGACTTAATCGGAACCATTAGATTTTATTAGGTGGGGCTGATCTGACGGTGCTTGTCTGTCTAGGTACGTTTGATGGGTAGCTTTAAGAAAACTCAAGTTCGCTTGTTTAATAGCAGTGTAGATACATGGAAAAAAGTTAATGGCCCGCACCGTCAACGACGCCTCACGGCGGAGCAGCTGGTGGACCCCAACTATGCTGAAAACAGCCCAGAGTTGGTAAATAGTACTCCCAGTGGAGCGTCGGGCGTCCGATGAATCCCGAATCGTGGAACCGTCGTGAGAGGTGGCCTTGGTAGAGTGGCAAGAGCTTGCACGAGGTCCTCTCGCAGTACGGCTACCAACCGCCGTAGCCACATGTACCATGGTTCGTGCCGGTGGCCTTTTCGTCGCGCATGTGGTCGCGCTCCTCCTCCCCGCGTCGCGCAACAACTTCTTATCCACACGCCGGCTAACCCTCCCTTCCCAAAGTAGGAGCAGCCCTCGCCGTGGGCTACTTCTTTCTGTGGGGCACCCGCCTCGTACCCAAGGAGTCGTGGATAGAGCCGACCTTGTTGCGGGGCTGCAATGTTATGTAGGAGCCGCAACCATCATGGCAGCCCTCGCTGCCGCATGACAATCGTTCTTTGGCCGCATGAAGCCGAAGGAGCCTGGCACGCTGCCGCCGAAGACATAGGAGCGTGACAAGGACGAGTTCCAACAACAATTCGCCGAAGCCAAGCTTTCGTTCAAGTTCGCATAGGCGTGATCGGCGGCGAAGTGTGGCATCCAGATAGTTCAAGGCGAAGACGAAGCCGGCGAGGATGGAGATGGCGGCGGTGAGGAGAAGGTGATGACGGCGCGGTGTCGACGGGGCCGTTGGCGGTGGAGCGGATTACTCAGTCTTTGACAGCTTTGTTCGATAACCACCACTAAGGTTTAGTTAGTTTAGAATATTGCTCAAATTATAAAATAATCCTGAATTTGAATGAAAATTCGTTGGTTTCATTTAAATGGCAAAATATACGATAACCCCCCCCCCCCCCGTTCGCGCGCCTTCTATCATATGCCCCCCTTTGTGTCACTGACATGTGGGGTCACAAGGGGGGCATATGATAGAAGGCGCGCGAACTTGGGGGGTTATCATCAATTGCCCCCATTTAAATTTAAGTTTTAAATTTTGTTTAGGAAATATATCGAGCTCGCCGTAGAGGGCAGCTGACAACAATATAGGGGCAGCATGTGCCAACGCTTCAAAACGGGACGATTTTTGTCATTTTCGTGCCATCTATTGAAATCGCCGATGAAGGGAGCGTCAGGGGGCACGAAGCGTCCATAATCCACACCTGCCGTAGCTGCACTAGCCACATGTTTCTTCACAGCAATCATCTATCTTTCAAAAAAAAAGTGGAGTTCACTCTTCTCCCTATTGCACTAAATCTGAGTCAATTAATTCAGAACGGAGGGAGTACTCGGCAATACACGCAAGGCAGTGCACTGGGCACGCGGACACTTTTTTTTCTTTAATGTACTTTCTCTTTAAATATAAGATGTTTCAGAACTTGTCCATATTCACATGTACACAAATGTATTTAAATATCATTTAGTGTGCATCTAAACAATATGTGTAACACTTAAAATATATTATAACTAGCAAACGTGCCCGTGCGTTGCAACGGGGTGAAAAAGCAACTTAGAATAAAGAACATTGGCACAAACCAAATTTATTCCAAAGCCGATTGATCTGTGTAAAATAATTTTGTTTTTCTAATACTTGGATGAACATCAAGTTTTTGTGGCCACAAAAACCCTGTCATTAAAAGAAACACCGAACCGTACAAAACATTTCAACAAAAACAAAAATACAATAAAATCTTTTAGATGTCCTTCGTTTTCAACATCCAGACCGTGTCGACGGCGCGCCGCTAATGCCACTCCTCCCTGAGTGGTTGCGGACGGAAAGTCGTTAATACCCGAATAGATCGTAAAAAAATCTGTGTTGATACTTCTTATCTCCGTGATAGCTTGATATGAATTTATCTCATATGACCTCTTGGTTGTCCATCGAAATTAATTGTTTAACTGGCGTGCTGCGCTTAAACTCACGGTTATTTGTTGTAATCTATTTTTTTCTGGCTGAAACGTGAGCCCAAACAAAAATCATTTCACCCCCTAACACTAACCAGACCCGTGAATTATTAGACTGTTAGGTTGTTCCAACGGAGTTTATATGCAATAGCATCCTCTACAACATCCTTCGCTGCACCAATGCTAATGGTCCTCTCCAATTCCCTTTGGACAAATATTTGGACATCGCCATTGATTCAGCTGAAGTACTACCATGCATGCGTTCAGTAATCAATATACAGTCAAGTTCTTGATGGTGACGTGAAAATCCGCTTCACTTTTGGGGATTATGGACTGCTGCACCTGCGCGACATATCCCGCCCGCTCTCCTGTTAGCATGCATGCCCTTCAATATCCTCTGAAGAGACCATCAAAAATATCCTCTGCAGCAAGCCTACTTGCCTGCAACTCCACACGCATAGTGCAGAACCATGCGCGTCGGCGCGAACAGCCGCCCACAAGATGCTCACCTACCTCCCAGGAAAATATACAGCGGGAAGCAACAGGGAGGTGCGCCACCGAGTCCTCTCCACTCCAGCGACCTCCTCCCCTGCATGGGACCGTCGGCTTGAGGTGATTCAGGTGGCCGACGGGCAGATGCACGTACGGGGCAGATGCACGGGCGAGGCCGTGTTCCGGGCATGGACCATGAGCACTAAATCCACACGGCCGGACTGTGGACAAGCCGAGCACATGAGACCCGAAGAAGCTGGGGGCTCGGGACAGAGCATGGCCGGCCTAGCGGTGGCAGGAGGGACGGCCCAGGCGGCGAAGTGCTCCTACCGCGAGGCGAGAGAGCGTCAGGAGCGTGGGTGGCTGGAAGTTGCTTTGACGCGAAAAAAAAGAAACGAAACGATATTTTAACTTATGGTGGCAGTGGTGGGTAATTTTCGCTAACTTTAAGGGCAATTTCAATAACGCACGAATCCTTAATGCCTAGGACACGAGTTCTACTCGGCTGCGTATTCGCTGCTGTCGTGGTGTAGCAGGAACGCGCGCCGAGGAGTTAGTCTCGATCGCCGCCGTTTCGTGATTGTGCGAGCCGAGGGTTGCGTCGGCCACCGGTGCGAGTTTTTTTTTTTGCAATGGGTGTAATTTGAAACGTTTTTTTTTTTTGACTTATGGGTGGTATAGGTGGATAATTACTTACAATTGTATGGGTAAATCCAATCCAACGACACACTAAACCACGGAAGCCTTAGGTAAAGATTAAAACGGAAGGGGTACTGGGCAACACACGCAAAGCGGTGCACTGGACATGCGGACACTTTTTTCCCTTTGTATAACAACTACTCCAGGAGAAACGCGTTTTGGCTCCCGGGAGCACATGCTCCCGGTATGTTAAAAAAAAATTCAAAACTTGTCGAAAAATTGCGAAAAAAATCATGCATGTACCTGAGCATGTCACGCACCACTGTGTCAAATTTGGCGACGAATCGACATCGTATGCGCCCTGTGCAAAAATGACAAATTTTCAGATCTGAGATTTGTCATTTTTGCACAGGGCGCATACGATGTTGATTCGTCGCCAAATTTGACACGGTGGTGCGTGACATGCTCAGGTATATGCATGATTTTTTTCGGATTTTTTGACAAGTTTTGAATTTTTTTTAACATACCGGGAGCATGTGCTCCCGGGAGCCAAAATGGATTTCATCTACTCCAGTTATCATTGTATTTGCACGCCGAGACACAGATCACCATTTTCTCTAACGTCCTACCCGAGTAATTTCTGCTCCGACCCCCGGAATTTATTGTCTTGTTTCAATTTTGCAAGCAGCGGAACGGGAGAATGTCAGATTGAAAAATGTATTATTCCTAGAGAGTGGACAAATGAAGGGCAAGCTCAACAGAGGCCTTTATTTTGAAAAATTCAAAATCATATTTAAAGTTTCACAAAAACTGAAAAAAGTCCTAGATGCAAGCAATTTTGTATTCTATCAGTGTGTAAAATATTAACAGGAAATATCTTGTATTTTGGGCTGCAAAAAAATGACAAAAATCTGACATTTGAATGTAGTGAACATTGCAATATTTCAGCTCTTACAATTTGTCAGATTTTGTTATTTTTTTGTGTAGCTTAGAATATGAAATATTGTGATTTGAGATTTTGCACGTTGATAGATACGATATTGTCTACCGTCGGGATTTTGTTTCTTTTGGATTTTGTAAACTTCAGAATATGATGTTTGGATTGTCAAGAGGTCCATCAAGCTCGGCCTCCGTTTCTAGTTTCCTATTATCTCCATCCGTATACAAAAGGCCGGTAAAAGTATGCAGAACCGAATGGCTCATTTCTCTTCCCGCCTTTCTCTCTCTCTCTCTCTCTCTCCAACGTCTCAATCAAAGTCGACTCCCGTTCACCGCTGCCACTTGGAGTGAGGTCGTGTGGAGCGGCTGGCTTGTACAATGTAGTACTCGTAGGTCCGAGGGAGCCAGATCTACGCTAGATCTGGTGCTGCCTAGTAGTTGTGTTCTTCGTAAGTGAGCTCCAGTGGTCGGAGTGGGAGGCCAACGTTATAAGCAGCTGCATCATGGACTCCGGGAATAAGGAGTTTTCTCTCGATTTCTTCGGCTGGCGATGCAGGGAGTTTCGGCGAAGTGCCGACAAGAGGATGGGAAAATCGACTCCGGTGGATGGCAAGCAAAGGAAGACACAGGGATCTACTCTAGGGAGCTCACACACGGTGGTCTAGTCGACCATCGATCTTGTTAGCCGGCGTGCGGCTACTCCCGGCGCCGAAATCTCAACGTTCTTTGTTCAACTCCACATAGGAGGCCCCAGAGAGACTCCTCGTAGGCGTTCCATGTCTTCCTTTCCCCAAGTGGCAGGTTCCCGGGTTGAGAATTTATATATATTTATATTTATAGACACACACAGACACACAGACCCACACACGGACACACCCACCCACACACACAGACACCTTCGAAATCGGACTGTAACTTTAGTCATGCATTTGACTAATAAAATATGAGTTATATACCATGAAACTTCTCTAAATGTCGTGACATAAATTTCAATATATGCTTAAATTTCGAGGAGTACCTGAGGGAGTAGCTAACATTGCATAAAGCCCACATACCTTGGCTGTCCACTTGGCCACAATTGTGTTTTGTGTTAAAGATTCTCTTTCCTCTTTAAGACATGGAAACTGTGTGGTTTTGGTTCCGGAGTTCCCTTTGACTTCTTCTTTTAGATATCTGAAGCTTTTAGTCACCACCATCTAACTAACCCACCTTTACATTGCAACTAATAAGTGGATAGAAATGGATTTATTCGGTGTCCTATATGTCAGCATGAGCTAACAAGCACCTCAGAAAGCATAAATCCACCAACTACAGAGCCAAGCATAAGGGCACGTTGATTGATGTAACCCTTTCCCGCACACGGTGTCACGATTCCGTATGACTGCCAGGCTTCCTGTTGCTGCTAGTTGCAACGCATTAGGTCATGTGTCAATTGTTCGGAATGCATTGCTTAGCTACCTAAGCTTGTAATGGTCTTGTTCAGGTTCTCCGGCCACTTGGTTTCATCCCAGCGACTAGTCGATCGAGAGGCATAGCTTTCTCTGGGCGTTTATTCACTCTCAAGCAAAGTTCAATCCTTTAGTTGAAAATCATAATCACGAGTCAGAGATATTGTCTCTGTCTGACTATATTGGGCAGCTTAATGTGTAGGTATAAACCTCGCCAATTAGCTATTTGCATTTCTAATTGGTGATAAAATCAGGAGTGAGTTACGCGCAAAAAAAAAGGACATCAGGATTCAGGAGTAACTTCAGTCTCGAAAAAAAAATCAGCAGCGAGTTTTCATCAAAATAGTTTTTTTTTAAGCTCAGACAGTAGGGGGTAAAACCCTACTGCTCCATTTTCGATTTTCTATTACCCATGCCAAACTGGCCAATATTTACATTATTACAATCATCAAAATAGTTTTGAAAGGCTATTTTCATCTATCAATATTAACCAAGATATTAGAAGTACTCCCTCCAATTTTATTTACTTTGCGTTATGTGTTTAGTTAAAGTCAAACTTTATCTAGTACTGGAATCATTATGAAGTATAGTTCCATATTATATACATTTGTTAATAAGGATCTCGGGTCTGGTAGTAGATAAGGTCCAAACAAGCATACAATTCAGTTCAATGGTTGGAGTTGGTGGTCGATCACCTCAAACAAAAATGCATAAACACATAGAGTTCAGGTTCAGAAATAATTAAGCATTAACAAGCAAGTACAAGTAGAACATAATCAACTAGTAATATACAAGACAGGGTCAATGCCTGATGATGACTCAACTAGACAAGTTAACAGTGCTCCAAACAATTCACTCCCAAAATATGCTTGCTACTATTAGAGCTTGGCAAGTTCAGATTTCAGAATAAACAAGTACCTTTTGCATGTCGACAATGCACTCAAATCACACACAAAAAATATCTAAGGTACCCAAACATACGTTCACGAGAAGGATATAAGTAACAGTTCCATGTTTTCCGTGTCCAGACAGGTAGAGCATATATTGGCTATAATTTGAGTGCCTTTTCAGTTAATCACTACTGTGGTTATTTTTGCCTTGCTATGTGGCAGTGCAATCTCCAAAATAATTAGAGGTAAATCTCCAACTCAAAACCTATCTGCAATTTATCTTAATCTGTTGTAACGCCAATTATAGCCTATAAATACCAAAGCTTCCCAACCAATAAAGCTATTATGTTTAACATAACCTGATTAGGTCTCCAAATTATATGGCAAGCAGAGTCATTTGGAGCAAGCACATGAATCGCTCAGGGAATGGCTGAGTCCATGCGTTTCTTACATACAGGAATTAACTCTCTAGCGGATGTGGCTATGTTTTTGTAAATAGTCCATCGTCTGGAGGTGTTTCCTGCTGCTTGGTTTTCATTTACAACAGTTGTGGCACCGTCAAATTCAACGGAAGTCACCTTCAGGTTGTTATCCATAGCTAGCTTCGTTCCTAAAGCGATTCCCACTAAGGATGCAGTGAGGAACTAAGCTACTGTGAAGGTAGAAGTGCATATGCTGAATCGGAACTAAGCTACTGTGAAGGTAGAAGTGCATATGCTGAATCGGAACTAAATCTCCATATTGCTGAATCGAAAATTGGGAGATGTACAACAGGAAAAGAAGGAGAGAAACAAAGGGTGGACCTTCCATCGCGGTGGAGGCCAGTCTCGCTCCTGGTCGGGCTCCCGGAGTGGCAGGCCAGGTCGAGGCCCTTTGTCGCCGGGCGTCGTCGTCCACGGCCAGCTCTAGCCACTCCACTCCCCGGACGGCGGCACGGACAGAGGAGTAGCGACCACCTCCCTTGCGCGTTACTGGTGGTTGCACAGCCCTCCGTGGCTCGCGTGTGAGTAGCTACTGGTGGTTGCTGGCGGGCGGAAGCGCGAGATGCGGCGTCGGCGAGGGCCACCAGCAGGCGGCGCGTCGTCCTCGACGCCGGTCCAGCAGGGGGACGGCGGAGGCGAGCGGCGGAGAGAAAGGGGATCGAGCCAGCGGCTGGTGCATCGAGGCCGGAGTCGACCGGAGGTTCCACGCCGTGGGAAAAGAGAGAGGAGGAGGAGCTGGTGCCGGGGCTGCGGGCGCAAAGGGGATCGGGAGTTGGTTTCGGTGGGAGGGTCGTCGGACGGGACGAGAGGGATGAGAGGGAGGTGGTGTCGCTCGCTGGGTACCTTACTGGGGTGGGGTTCGGGCTCACACTTGCGATTTCAGTCTTGCACTAATCGATCAGCTCAGGTGGAGGCAACTGTCCCTCTCCTCCGCCGGTTATTCAAGTAGTGGGGTGGGGTGGGGTTTGCGGCCGCCCTCCGGCTCCTCTCCCTCTCCTCCGCCGGTTGGAGTGGGGGAGGGAGGAGGGTGTGTCCGCTGTAGATTTAGGTGTGTTCTTCCTTTGCTTTTCTGCTTGAATAAGCCGGATCTAAAGCCTGTTCCCTTTCCCTCGTTGCGGTTCTGGCTGCCGGAGCGCTGGTTGCCGGAGATGGCCATCAGGCTGGATCTGAAGAGGTTTGTGTCCCTAAGCTGGAGGAAGGCCCTCGTTGCGCTTGTACGGACTGCACGTACCAATCAAGCGGATGGATGGATGCATCGCTTGTACCTACCTCTCCATGGGTGCATGCACATGCCGTTCTACCACAACACGTGGTGGAAAACTCCCACGCATGCACGCACCATTGCACTTGTCATGTCGGGATAGCTTCCAAGAGATTGTTATCGGAAAAGGTCCATCGAGGCACGGCAAGTCCGGCGATAACACGGATTACACGCACCTCGATCAAGCGAACCCACCGTGGCCTGGCGATGGCGGAGGACGTAGGGAGTCGATACCGCGCCACATGCATCGGCGCAATGTCCACGTTGCCGAAAGGCAATGCATATTCCCAGCACAGACCAAGAACCCACGAATTGACACGACGCCTCGAGAAACCTCGAGCCGAAAATGCTAGACTCTTGGGTCCCCGCTGAGAACCTCACGTCGACACCCTAAGGCCACCGGAAGAACCGAGGGGAATGTGCGCAAGACCTCCAAATAGAGCGTCTCCAGGGATGGAGCCAGAAATTGGAGATGGGGGGAGGGGGAGGGGGGGGGGGGGCAAGAAGCAGAACATCAAAACATAGACAAAAATTGTGACAAGAAACATTAATAAAATATGTCGGTTTTCTGCAAGATGAATGGAGTTACATTTCTATCAATTTGAATTCGGCTTTACGAGGACGAAGATCAAAGATCTCTATAATTTCTTCAATGGTGATCTTTTCTGCTAGTTCCCTCTCTATGTAGACTATCACACAATGGCGAAGAAAATCATCTCCCAGTTTAGTCCGAAGACGTGTCTTCACTAGTTTCATAGCTGAAAAAGATCGATCTGCCATTGCAGTTGACACCGGAAGAGTTACCACTAAACGTAACAACCTTTCAACTATTGGATAATCTGATGATTTTCTAGTCTTAATTATTCCTTTTGTCAAATCAGCAAGTGATTTGCGGTTTTTGATCTCTGGATGATTGATTGTATCAAGTTGGAAATCTGGTAACTCACACTCCAGCCTATCTCTTTCTTGACTAGAAAAATCAGGATAGAATTTCTCCACTAGAGTGCATATCTTAGACTTGTCAAAATTATCATGTCTCGGATCCTGTGATTTTTATGGTATCACATTTTTCGCGCCCTGTGTTTTATGATTGCTTCTACCTTTATATTAATCATAGTTTCGTGGTATCACATTTTCGCAACAATTTGAGCTCAGTTTACTACTTTACTCAGGCATTTGTGAAGTGTTTTGCAGGCCTGTAAGTAGTGTTTTTCAGGCACAATTTGGAGTGTATTAAAATCATTATTAAAATTTCAGCAGATGTAAATTCATGATCAATAGTCTAGCAGATGTAAATCATGTAGTCCTACGAGCCAAAGTAGTACAAAATCATGATCAAAATTTCAGCTAAATCACATAGTAAATTCATGACTGGAAGTTCATGATCAATGTGTTGGCATTTAAATGTAGAAAGTAGTACAATTACATTTCAATTTTCATTATCAAAAATTCATGATCAGCATGTAGGATTTTAGCGGTAAAAAGTATAAATATAGTTACATTTCAGTTTCATGATCAAAACAGTCCCATTTTTTTACTGTGCCTTTTATTCAAGATCAGATGCAAATTCACAGAATTGCTTCTCATGCCAGTTCATGATATGCACAGAAAGATGTAACTTCCTCTTACAGTTAGTTCGTCATGTAGCTTATAAATTCAACAATGAAATGCATGCACGATGCATCTCATACTGTAGTACTAACGGCTCAATAGAACTCTCACTAACGCATAAGAAAATGCCAAGTCTGTAGTAGCACAATATTGTTGTTAGCTTACTGTCGACGACTACAAATAATATTGTTGTTAGCTTACTGTCGATGACTTAAAACTGGAATGCCGCGAAGGCTGCATTCAGTATTTCTGGAAACCGAAGTATTGCATATGAAAAATATCTGGTTCCTACACGAGTTTTTGATTGATTTGTATCATCGGCTCCTTGCCGGAAATATTGTACTGACCGGGATTCGTCATTAGTGTTTGAGTTGGGTTTTGCCAGGGGAAGTGGTGGAATCTGGTCTTATTTTCGTGGCAGATAGAAGAGGCGTGTAGTTCCTGTGAACACCTTCTGGGATTTCTTCACACTACATCAAAACTGCAGGTCAGTTAAATGTAAATTTTCTACCTGGAGATGCTACACCCTATTTGGCATGTAATCACTCCTGCACTGGATGGCTACTGGTCATAGTTGTATGTTTTGTGTGCTTAGGTTCATGTGTGTTTTGCAAGAGTTGTTTGATCATGGGATGCTCGCACTATTAATTAGCTGCCCCATACTGCATTTTCGAGATCCAGCTAAATGTAATATTCGGCTACCCCATAAGCATGAACACAAAGCTGGTAGATGCTAGATGTAACTTAGCTTTTCTAGGGAGATGTATATGATGGTAAATTATCTACTTCTAGTGTGAGTGCGGAATGTAGATGTATCTTTTTGGGGATAACTCACAAGCTTTTAACCAACTCCATCGAAAACAACAGTAAGCAAAATGTAAAAAATCCATGTTAGTCATTGCTTTCTGATGTGGTGCAAATGTGAGTTCATTTTGAACACTGCTAAATGTAAGTTCCACAAAAAAGCTCTTGCATGGATTTTTTCAATGAACCGTTATAGCAGATTGCGTGTTTTCAGGGGCTGGGCTTCAGCTTCCTTCTCCATATTTTTCCCAACTTTGTTGCAAATGTACAATGCTTTATCTCTCTGGTTGTCAGCCACGTCTCTCTGAGATGAGCTCATCTTGACAGAGAACCCTACATGCTTAGCATATCAGTTGTAGTTTAACCGCGCCTCCTCCGGTGATTCAAATAGCATGCCAATGTATGGAGTTTTCGGAATGAACCCTTCTGGTGTTGACTGCACTTCACCGTCGCTACCACTTTCTGCACTAGATAAGGTCGGACTAGTTGCTGTTGGCGCCTCTATATGCATAGT
Organism: Poa pratensis; assembly: GCA_947311845.1. Lineage (NCBI taxonomy): Eukaryota > Viridiplantae > Streptophyta > Magnoliopsida > Poales > Poaceae > Poa > Poa pratensis. The sequence goes on along the minus strand of CAMZMU010000100.1, from coordinate 5,792,620 downwards.
ACCTTCCGTTTCCAAATTTACATCCACACATGACCTTGCGGACCAGCAGCATCTGTTGCCTCTGTGTCAAAATTTACACCCATCGCAAGACCTTGCGGACCAGCGGCACCATCAATATCATCATCAGGTGGATTGTTAAGATCAATCACAGCAAAACCTTCAGCATCCATTGGCTTGTACACTGCAAATATAGGGGAGCAAGCTAGGATGTTAAAAACTACACTACTGAATCGAACCAGAAAAATAGATAAACATGACAAACTAGCAAAATGTGTTAGCGTATTTTTCTCTTTCATTTATTTATCTACAACAGTTCCTTTGTCTCATTTTGTTTGCAAACTACCGGTAATTCTTGCTGATAACAATTCTTTCATCCTTGACATTCAAATGCAGGTTCAAGAAATTATTTGTCAGACCAGCAGTTACATACTGAGACAAAATGTAAGTTTCTCCAAAAATAAAGCTCTTACTTTACTTGCTGTCAATGGGATACAAGTTAAAACCTTTTACTTGCTGCAAATAGTACTACTGAGACCAACTTAAATGTTCTTTCAGCAGTTTTTCATCCAAAGTAAAGTTCTTTTTAGTTGATCCTGGTATCTACATGAAGAGTAACTATGTGCAAAGTCTTTTAGTTTCTGCGATTCTACTTCCTCTAGTCATATGAAAAATATCTGGTTTCATTTTTCAGTAATTCACAGCAATTTCACTACTAGGAAAAGGGTTATAGAGAGGTTGCCATTCTGTGGCGCATTTCTGTGGCGCATGGATTCTGGTGCGCCACAGAAATTTCCGACTTTCTGTGGCGCATCTTTTGCCCATGCGCCACAGAAAGTAAAATTTGTGGCGCATGTCCACAGATGCGCCACAGAAAGCCATACTTCTGTGGCGCATGAGACACCATGCGCCACAGAATTCCTGTGGGTCCCACGTGCAATCATTGGGCCAAGGTCCATCTGGGGACATTCTGTGGCGCACCGTGGCTGGTGCGCCACAGAAACCCAACTTTCTGTGGCGCATCCAATACCATGCGCCACAGAAAGTTGGGTTTCTGTGGCGCACCAGCCACGGTGCGCCACAGAATGTTCACTTTCTGTGGCGCATCAAACACCATGCGCCACAGAAAGTTGGCCCAGATCTACAAAAAGGTGGCACCACCCTTTCCCCATGCATGTGACCTTCTTCATCCTCCCATCTAGCTCGAGCTCCTCCTCTCTCCCATGCCATTTTGACCATCCTATTCTCCATTATTTGTTATTAAACCTAGTTTATTTGATATATAATTGGTGAGGGCTTGGGGAGAGCCTCCATATATATTCTCCTCCTCTCTTTTTGTCCACAATTTTCTCTCCATCACCACACACTCTCTCTCATCGATCACGGTCACGTCTCGGCAACGGATCTAGATCTACTAGGTGGGTATTGTTGGATGGATGTTTGTTAAAGGCATGAGAAACTTGTCGGCGGGCGATTGTGTGTGTGGTTTGCATGAAGCAAACTATTGTTGAACGGATCTATGCATGAAACTTGTGTGTGGTTTGCATGAATCTTTGCTTGCGCCGGCGTGGTGCATGGATGTTTGCCGAAATGTTGATTCATTTCCATTTCGGTAAATTTTTGCACCACATATGTCCTACTTTTAGGGGAAGTCATGCCGAATTTTTTCGTCGAACATTTCCGACTTTCCGATTTCCCGCATGAGAAGCTTGTATATGTGTGTGTGCATGTTGCGGTTAATTAATTCTAATTAATAACACATACTCTATATGTATACCGCGTAGGCGACCATGGTCATCAAGATGAGCTCCAATCGAATCAACAACTACAAGGAAGAAGCGAAGGCGGAAATGATCGGTGCAACGGGCGCCAGATACGATGTCCGTGTAGAAGTTGCAAATTTGTGAGATGGATCGACCCTGATTCCGGACAATTGGAGGAACACCTGCTCAGGCGCGGTTTCATGGAAGGCTTCAACCAAGCGCCGACAGCAAATGTTGCGCCTGAAGACGAGGGCGGGCAAGATGATCGTGACGAAGGAGATGCCGACGGACATGGTCATGATGGTGGTGGAGAAGACGCGAACACGCCGCAGAGCTCGCTAATGTCGGCCTTGATGGAGTCTCATGTTCAAGAACTGCTCCTCAAGAACGCGAGCACCGTTAGAGAGAAAGCCAAGCTGGCGCAAATGGAGATAGACGGGAAGACTCCGTTGTATCCTGGGTGCCGGCCACAGGATACGCGCTTGCAAGTAACGCTTGATGCTCTGGAGATGAAGTCGGGAAACAAATGGACCGACGCGAGCTTCAACAAGAACATGCAATTCTTGCACGAGCGTCTTCCCGAGGGGAACACATTGCCAACTAGTATCGAGGAGGCCAAGAAAGTCGTTTGCCCTCTTGACCTACCGCACGTTAAATACCACGCCTGCATCAATGATTGCGCAATTTATCGGGGCGAGTACGAGGACAGAACCACATGTCCGGTGTGCGGCCAAGGACGGTACAAGAGCCGTGGGAAGAAAGTTCCTCGAAAAGTGGTATGGTACTTTCCTATCACTCCCCGTCTGCAGCGGTACTTCGTGGACCCTAAGGAAGCAAAGCTCATGCAATGGCACGCGGAAAGGGAGAAGCCCGAAGAAGATCCGGAGAAGGGCAGGATCCTTACACACCCTTCAGACGCTAGCCAGTGGCAAGAGTTGGACGCCGTCGGAAATTTCGGAGGCGACGCAAGGAACGTCAGGCTCGGTATGAGCACCGATGGACTCAATCCGTTCGGCAACCAGAGTAGCACGCATAGCACCTGGCCCGTGTTTGTATGGCCTTACAACCTTCCCCCGTGGTTGTGCACGAAGCAAAGGTACATACACATGAGTATTCTCATTCAGGGGCCGAAACAAGCAGGTGTCCACATACATCTGTATCTCGCGCTGTTGAAAGAGGAGTTAGCCACGTTGTGGGAGACGCCAGCCCGTACGTGGGATGCCTACACTGGAGATTATTTCGACATGAGAGCCGCGTTGCTCACGACGGTGCAGGACTATCCTGGTTGCTCATATGTATCGGCCCAGGTAGGCCACGGATTCTGCGCATGTGTCAGGTGCATGGATAAGACCCCGCATCTCCAGCTACCAAGGAATCCCGGGTCTTCGAAAACCGTGTACCCAGGGGCTCGAAGGTGGCTTCGCATGGATCACCCGTGGAGAAAACGCGGTGACCTGTTCAATGGTAAGGACGAGATCGAAGGAGCCCCGAGCCCGAGGAGCGGCACAGAAATCGACGAGCTGTTGAAAAATTGGGAGGAGTGCCCCGCGCCGGGAAAGAAACGACCGAAGGTAGATCCGCTGCTGGGTGTATGGAAAGCGAGGTCTGTTTTCCACGACTTGGAGTACTGGAAGGTCCTCAAGACGCCACATAGCCTCGATATGATGCACATTACGAAGAATGTCACCGAGGCTCTGCTTGGCACTCTTTCCAACATGCCGGAAAAGACCAAGGATGGGACGAAAGCAAGATACGATCTGAAATGGCTTGGTGTCAGGAAAGATCTTCAGGCTCCCGATAGCGATGACGATGATGATGATGATGATCAGACGGAAGGGACTCAAGGTCGCCGCAAAAGGGTAAAGAAGAACACTGTGGTGCTTCCCGCTACGTGCTTCACTATGAGTCCGGAGGAGCTCGAGCAATTCTACATGTGTCTCCTAGGAGTCAAATTTCCTCATGGTTACGCGGGGCAGATAAGCAGATATCTGGACGGAACGAAGAAGAGGTTTAGCGGGATGAAGTCTCACGACTGTCACGTGCTGTTGACGCAGATACTTCCCGTTGCGATTCGAGGGATAATGGACGAGCACGTCCGTGATACGCTGCTTGCCCTTTGCAACTTTTTCGACGTCATCAACAGGAAGTCGATCGGCGTGAAGCAGCTCGACAGGCTAGAGGAAGAGATCGTGCTGATACTATGCGAGCTCGAGATTTACTTCCCGCCAGCATTCTTTGATATCTGCGTGCATCTCCTTCTCCATGTCGTTGATGACATCAGGCAGCTCGGGCCAACGTTCATGCACTACATGATGCCGTTCGAAAGGATGAACGGTGTCATGAAAGGATACGTCCGCAACAGGTCCCATCCAGACGCAAGCATGGCCAAGGGCTTTCTAACCTACGAGTGCATCTCCTTCTGCCAGAATTATCTAAGCACCGAGAACCAGGATGTTGGTCTCCCCACGAGGAAACACTTCGGCAGGCTCAATGGATATGGTCACCGAGAGGGCACCAGCTCAACCTTTGTCAGCATGCAGGGTCGAAAGGACGACTTCGACAGGGCTCACCGGGTCGCGCTACAACACTTACAATTGATCGAAACTTGGGTGGAACAGCACAAATGCTTACTCGAGCAACATTACATCAAACTGGGCCGGCCGAGGAAGAAGGGAGACGTAACCAGAGCGCACAACTCTAGCTTCACGCGTTGGTTCAAGCAAAAGCAACTGGAGCTAGCAAAGAACAAAGCACCATCTACGGAAGATGAAAGACTCATATTCTCCTTATCACGGGGTCCCTCGCACAACGTAAAGACCTATCAGGCGTACGACATCAACGGCTACAGATTCTACACCGAGGAAAAGGACAAGAAGTCGGAATATCAAAACTCAGGAGTAACTATGCTATCCTACGGCGATGAGGAGGCTACTGTCAAGGAAAGATACTTCGGAAGGATTGAGGACATATGGGAGCTCAACTACTGTGGAGAGTTGGTGCCAATGTTCCGTGTAAGATGGGCCAAGGACGTCGTCAAAGAAGGCCGGTATTTCACCACCATGGTAATACCCGATGCCAAATCGAAGAACGCCTCCGCGAAAAATGAGCCATGGGTACTCGCTAGCCAAGTTGAGCAATGCTTCTTCATTACCGACCCGTCAAAGCCTAGCCGTGTTGTCGTGAGGAGGGGCAAGAGGAGCATCATCGGAATGGAAGGAGGCGCCACCGAGCAAGACTTGGACAACGAGCCAAAGATCGAGGAGGAATTCGACAAGTTCTTCGACATGCCTACTACTAGTACACAAAGAAGGAAGACCTCCCTACCTACTAAAGGTTGTCCGTTCACGCGAAGAAATCTCAAGGTGACCGGCCTAAAGTTTTCAACCGCAAGAAGGGAAAGAAAAGAAACTAGCTCGCGGAACCAAGACGAAGAATACTTTTTTGGTGCATTTAATTTGTGTGTGTGTGTGAGACAATGGAAGCATATATTATGAATTTGATAATTTTTGTGTGTGAGAGACAAAGTATATGTATATCATGAATTAGATAATTTATGATATGTGTATCTCATAAATTTATGTGTGTTCTTTCTTTAAATTTAACCAAAAAAGAATAACAAATTTATTTTTTTAAACAAAAAAATGTGAGACAGCCAGGAATTGAACCTGGCTGCCCAAGTGTACAAGTTTCAGAAGCAATCCATTGGGCTATGTAGATTTCATTGTCATAATACAGCAGAACTGGTTTTTAAAAATCGCACTAGACAATTCTGTGGCGCACGCACCCGGAGGTGCGCCACAGAATCCTCAATTTCTGTGGCGCACCCCTCCAACGGTGCATCACAGAATCCGGCCTTTCTGTGGCGCACCACTCCAACGGTGCGCCACAGAATTCTGTTGCGCCCACTTACATGTGGGTCCACCAACTTGCCTCCACAGAAAACTGCTAAGGATCCAAAATTTCTCTCTCGCGCGCTCGACGACCACCACCGCGTCCTCGCCGCCAGCAGCTCCCGCGCGCTCGACGAGCACCGCGTCCTCGCCGCCACTCCACCGCGCTCGACCCGCCCCGCCACCGACGGCCAGGAGCACCTCCACCGCCACCCCCGCAACGCCCCTGCCCTAACCGCACGCTCGGCCCCGCGTGGCGCCGCCGACGAAGACCTCCCACCCTCGCACCTCCCTTCCCTCCGCACCGGCGACGACCTCTACACCGCGCTCGACGACCTCCCCTCCCTTCCCTCCCCCAGGTGCTTCCCCTTTCCTCCTCCTCCCTCCCCTACCGAACTTCTGCACCCAAGGTGTTTGTAAAAATTCCCCTCTCATTCATCCAGCATTGGTAACCTGTGGTGGTTTTGTGCTTCTGATGTGTGTATTGTTAGTGTTAATCTTGTTGTATAGGCTTAGTCTCATGTGTGTTCTTGTGTGATGTGTGTGCTCGCGTGAAGTAAAGAACTGATGACAATTTCATGTGTGTTCTTGTGTGCTGTGTGTGTTGTGTGTGCTGTCCACTCAAGGTTCACTGATGAAGTAAAAAACTAGTTGGAACTAGGAGCAACTAGGAGCATGCTCTAGTAGATAGTATTCACATTTATCATGTGTGCTCCATATGTGTTTATTATGCAAATTTACTTATAGTTGCAATTTTATTTCGGTGGAATATAGAAATTTTCATGCATGCAGCATGTGTGGTGTGGGGTTTTTATCAACAAATATGTCCAGGATGTGGGGTCAAGCATTTACATGTCAAGTACATAATTAATGATATGAAAATTGTGACATTGGAATGCTCCAAGTTTGATACACTCCAAGAGTAAATAGTTTAGGAGTGATTAGTTGTTTGCTTGCTGCCAACAATTGTGGAAATGCAGATACAAAATATCAAGATTAGACCCAACAATTTTTAGTAGTTTGCTTGCTGCCCAATGATTTATTTTGCTGCTAGGTTAGTTGCTGCCCACTTTGTGTTAGTTGCTGCTAAGTATTTGTGTTGCTGCCCACTTTGTTTTAGTTGCTGCTAAGTATTTTGATTATTTCACTAATGGTTACTGGTTTGATTAGCTCCCAAAACCATCATGGATAATTAACCAAACTATTTCAAATCCTTTCAAACTTGATTTGATAAGGAAGATGAGATGGAGTAGATGAGATCTATAAAGGTGCATTTCCCAAATTTTCAAGATTTAATCAAATGGGAAAGGCCTAGAAATGCTATCTGTTAACATGAGTGAAGATAGGTTTTATTTGAAGAAAGGCCTAGAAATGTTTCTTGTTTTTTATTTCTGTTGTTGATTGCTAGTAGCCTTGCTGATAATTGCTTTTAGTGCTGGTTGCTGTTAGTTGAGATGAAAAAAATGTTAGTGCATGCAGTAGCAAATGTGCTAAGTGCTAGTTGTTGTTAGGTTAGTTGTTGTTAGGTTAGTTGCTTGCTGTTTTTTTGCTGTTATAGGTTAGTGCTTGCTATGGTGTACTAGAAGTGTTAATTCTTATGCTTTTCTTGTGCAGACCATCGGCTTCGACTACATCAACTACTAAACTAAAGTTCCCCTTTGGTGAGCATTTCGTCGAAAACCTCCGGTGACCGTGTGTTTTGTGGTACCACGACCATCGTTGCGTGGTTGTTTCTGATGCTGTTGCCGGCCAGCTATGCCGGCGGGAAATGTTGTTGTTGTGATGCTGTTGCCGGCCAGCGATGCCGGCCATTATTTGTGAAATGCTTGTGCAGGTACCCCGTGAGGCCCTTGAGATTGCCGGAACGTCGATTAACTTCCGTTCCGGCAAATTCGGGTACTCCATATGTCCTATTTTTAGCAAAGGTAATGCCAAATTTTTTCGTGAAATTTAGCATGACTTTGCTAAAAATAGGACATATGGGGTATTGCGGCTAATGCATGGGCCGGGTATCTTAGTACTAAATTAAGTGATACTTTTGTTATATTTGTTGTACTAACTTTTTTCCTCTTTTTCAATGCAGTGCAAACATGTCCTCCGAGGCCGGCCCTTCTAAGCACATGAGCGTCGAAGAACAAGCTAGAGAAAAGAACAAGTCGTTCTGGGAAGTGAACCCGGAGATGGAGGATGCGGAGGCCGCCGAACTGGCTCGTGACGGCGATGGTGACTTTCTGTTAGAGATGGAGGATGCGGAGGATGCGGAGGACACCGACGGAGATGGGGACGCAACCACCACCACCGAGGGCGGCGACCACACGGATGTCGGGGGTGGCGACCACACGGATGGCGGTGGTGGTGGTAACCCGACCGCTAAGAGGCATAAGAAGCAGAGGAAGGACCGGACACCGAATGCGGTGGCCCCCATCACAGACACGTTCACTAAGGTCTCCTTAAGTGGCCAACCACAGGAGCCTAGGAACATCGCAAAAGGGTACGCATGCAACTAGGGTGCATCCTCCGGGAAACCGTGTCGATCAACACGTATGACCTCAGGAGCGCGGAGAATGAGGCTTTGCGCACACAACTCCTCAAGAAGCTTCACGAACGATACATTTTCCCGGATGATGGAAACAAAAAGGTGGACAACTTCGCCATCACGAAGATGAACACCGCCTTGACCAGCTGGAGAGGCCGGGTGAAGGCGAAGATTGAAAAGGGTCTTAGCTGGGAAGAGATCAGTGCCAAAGAGCCGTACATCGACATAGAAGAGTTCGAGGCATTGAAGTTGTCCTTGGCATCTCCGGAGGCTGAAAAATGGACCGAGTGGGGGAAGAAAATGCGGGCACTGAACTTAGGTAACCACCATTTGGGAAGCGGCGGTTACGCAGGAAAACAGCCCGTTTGGGACAAGGAGGATGCCGAGGTTGCGAGACTTGGGAAAGAGAACATGTGGCATAAAATCACGGACGAGCAAGTTAGGAACTTTGTTCGGTCCGCTACTATCTGAAGCCGGGGACGGGGGAATTCGTTACCGACTATAAAGATGTGCTGGATTTCGAGAAAACGCTGGTAAGGAACTTAATTACCGCGGATATCTCAAAGTCCATTTGCGTTGATTTCTACATGGGTTCACGTTTATTTCCTTTGTCCGCAGGAGGCTGAGTTGAAGGCTGAGGCTGAGGCCGGCCCGTCGTCCCAGGAGGCTCAGGCCGGCCCGTGGGACACGACTTTCAACCGGGCGATGAACGTTTTCAAGGGGAGGGACAAGTCAAAGCCGCCGACGTCAGCTGGCCGTGTGACCGGCTTTGGTACGGCGATGAAGTTCATCGAGTACTACAGCACGGACACCGACAAGAAAAAGGAGAGGAGGAAGCCGGCTAAAGATAGAGCCGAGGTTCTCGAGCTAAGGAAGAAGCTGGAGACACTAGAGAAAGAAAAGGTGGACTCTACCATGGTGGACAAGCTAGTGGCCGAGAAGGTGAACGAGCAGCTCCGGACGATGTTACCCCCTGGGTTGATGGAGGGGTTAGCTGCCTGGAATGCGAGAGGTCAACAGGGGCCGATACACGTGCCCAGCTTCGCCGGCAGCACCTCCAGCAATAACGTGTCGCCGGTCCTGGTGACCCCACCGGTGCTCCCTGTCGTGGATCAACATACACCAAGGCCGGAGAATAATGATAATGCGCACGAGCGGCCGGAGAATGATAGGCCGGCCGCCGGCACCGGCGCCCTTGTCTCGACATTAGCCGAGCTCGACGCCATCACCAAGGTAACTAATTAGTTAGTCCGCGACATCTTCTATGACTATATATGCCTTTGATGACTGCCATATCTCATGCATGGTGCCCAACATGTGTTGACTCCCAGGACATGCCTTGCATACTCCTGCATAGGGTGGGGGTCGGCGGCGAGTTGAAGGAAGTCGCAACGGCCAAGATCATACAACCTTTGACCCGCGATATGCACAACACCCGAATGAGCGAGGTCGTGATGAAAGTCAATGTGAGCGAGGTACTGCCTGAGTTCCATGACATCGACCCCCCCACGCAACCTCCGGGAGCCGAGAAACACATGAAGCTTGGCGAATGCGGGAAGTGGATGATGGAATGGCCGAAGACCCAGATTCGTCTTGGGGATGTTCTTCATGGGGTCAGGCGCACCGGCGGCGCCACCTCGAGGCCCCGGCCCCAGGTCGTTCGGCCCCCGTCGAGGCGGCCACAAAAAGCTGTTGCGGATGAACCGGCGCCACAAGCAGCCGTCGCCACCACCCAGAAGGAACCGCCGGTCGCCGCCACCACCACCCAGAAGCTACCGCCGGTCGCCGCCACCACCGGCCGGAAGCTACCGCCGGTCGTCGCCGCCACCAACCGCCACAAACAGTTGTTGGGAACATCTTCACCGCAACCGTCCAAGGTTAGTTCTGACTTTCCGAATTCCCCGACTTTCCCGACTAACGGATGTGCTATTGTTTATGTTTAGGACAAAGCCGTTGCACCTCAACTTGGTGGCAACGACGACAATGAGGAGGAGGAGAATGATGTCAACGTCGATGACTACATCAACACTGGCGCCTGCATGGATGGTATGTACATGCCTCTTGTGGATGAAGAACCCTTCCGCGACCACCGCGGTCAACCTGCTCGTCCCACTTCATGCACACAACGCCTGGCCTTCACCGACACGCCTCCGGATGCCGGCGATCATCAAGCTCAACCGGGTAACATTTTCAGCCCTAACACACTGAAAGAAACTGTTAAAGCGGGGTTCACTTCACCCCCACAATCCACAGAGATGAAGAACAAGAAGCACAGGAAGAGAAAAGGATCCTCCACCTCTGCGAGCCAGCCAGCTCCTAAGATCCGGGGTCTTGAAGACACGATTCCACCCCGTGCGGATGGCTTCCCCCGAGTTCATGAAGCTGGTAAACCTATCTTGTCTGGGGACTTGCTCCGCCTTGCAGAAGGACCCATGATTGCCTTGCAGGAATCTATCTTGCATCTAGAGGAGCTCCTTCTTAAAGACAAGCAGCCGAGTTACCCGGCGTTCGCGGTCAAGGTGCCAAACGAGCTGGTGGACTTCGTCCAGGAAGACCCCGCGGATGTGTTCTTCATAGCGTACGAGGACATCTTCAAACTCTTTCACACTCAACGGCTGGACTATAACATGGTCCGCCTATATGCGCTCGATATGGCGATGAAGATCAGGAGAGATGATACCCCGTACGTCGCGATAGTGGATCCCTACTACATGCGCGACAGCCATCTAGTGGAAGGATCAAAGACACGGGAAACGGCCACGGAGTACCTCGTAAGGGTCATGCTGGCCAACAAGAGGAAGAACGCCCTTCTTCTGCCTTTCTTTTTCGAGTAAGTACACATCCGCTCGCCACCGTCGGATCTTATGCCTTCTTGTACATTTCTTCCATCGCTGATCCTTTGTCCAACATTCTGTTTCAATTGTGTTGAGCAGGGACAAGTACTGCGCACTCATCTACGTATCCCCGAGGTGGTCCATTGCCACTTATTTGGACTCGGGGAATAAATCCACGCCGAGACGATACACCAGAATAAAGGGTGTTCTCGATGACGCTCTCGAGGCCTATGCCCAAAAGGGCGGCCCCTTCCATAAGAAGTCGGAATTCTTCACGGAGGACAACACACACAAGTTCCAGCATGGGACCGGCTTCCATTGCATCAAGCAACTGGATGGCAGCGTGAAGGAGGCCTACTACGCCCTCCATCACCTTAAAGCGATTGTCCGGGATTTCGAGAAAATGAAGATTCCATCTGGTCTCGCAGAATACACCAAAATGGCGGATGCTCTCACCGATGCTGATTACAGAACAGACTTCCATCGCATCCGGCTGCAGTTGTCAACGATCATCCTCGACGATGTCATTCACAAATCAGGGTCCTCCACTACCCCAGAGGTATTATAGAAGTGCATGTGTAGGGTTATATATTATATATATGCTATGCTATGAAACCCAAATAGGATAGCCATATGATTTCCAACCATGACAATTGATTGATTGTCTTGCCTCTCTACTTAGATGAATAAATTATACTCTATTTATATCACTAACCAATATATATCCCAATCCATCTTCAGGGTTGTGTCAGAGGGATATCGAAGAACGACTAGAGGCACAGAATGACACCAGGGAGTGGAAGACGAAAGAAGGCTTTCTACCGTTCCCGGCGCCGCTCAAGAAGAGGACTCCATGATCATGCATGCTCCCGCGCGCTCTTGCTCACCATCATCGCCGATGTGTACTACATTTGATCATAGTTAGGCGGCGAACACTTGATTTGTAATGTGTAGTGTGAAATGATGAAACATTCGGCACTTTTGTGACTATGTGTATATATGTATCTCGATCGGGCACTAAGTAATATGTGTGATGACATATTGATTAATGTGTTTGTCTGTTTATATACCTGTCAAATATACCTGTATTTCTGTATAAACCTGTATAAATCCTGTATATACCTGTATTTGTACAGCAAAACGAAAAATACCGGTATTTCTGTTTCATATTTCTGTGGCGCACGCTTTTTTTTTTGTGGCGCACCACTTTCTGTGGCGCATGAAGGAACAGTGCGCCACAGAATTCCTCTGCATAGGGTGCTGCCGAGCATTTCTGTGGCGCACCGCGCTGCGTGCGCCATAGAAAGTTGCACTTTCTGTGGCGCACGCCCTGGGTGCGCCACAGAAATAATTTTTGTGGCGATAATTCTGTGGCGCACCCAGCAATCCTCCCGGTGCGCCACAGAAAGTCAAAAACGTGCGCCACAGAAAGGCCTTTCTGTGGTAGTGTTTACAGAACTGTGCATTCTTTCTCTCTTTACATCGTTCCTCTACTAAGATAATTTATGCGTATTAGGTAGTTTTTGTTCTTGCCCTAAAAAATCTATATGTTTGGTGACAATTAGTTACACTGTGTGTCCAGTATTAAGCTGTCAGCTCATAGCTCACACAAAACTTGACAATTGTTTATTTTCACTTCCTTTCTAGGAGTCTTACATCGTGTGTCTTATAATTTTACTTACTGAAACTTTTTTCACAAACTGTAAATTCATTGTCAAGCCATCTAATTGACAATGAAATCCCAGGATTTCTTACACCCCATAGTTTCTTACAGCGAAGGCACAAATTTTGGAAATTGCTGCCAGGCAATTCATAAATTTTTGTGTTGCCTCTAGTTGACAAGAATAGCACAGGAACCTATTTCAATTTCTTACATAGCACAATTTTTTCAAGCACATCCATAGGAATTTGACAACAAATTATGTCTATACCATTACAGGGATGTAAATTAGGAACATGGACTGTGGTGTTGATGGGGGAAGGGCTGGAAAAGCAGATGGTGGAAACAAAGAGATGATGGAGTATGCACGAACTTACATCTCCTTTCTGAATCTTCTACTAGCTGAAACCTATAGATCCTTTTTGCTGAAGATTATACTTCTTGATGGAGATGCAATTTCGTACCTGTGTGCTATTTCTGGACAGAGATCTGGGATTTCGATGTAAAATTTCCGATGTGTGCTCTGTTTTGTTTCTTGCAACCTGGAGAGGGGGCGAGAAGTAGGACAGAAGGGGATCCCTGGTGCTGATTTTTGCATGGATGTAAATCAATGTGATTTACTAGGGGTTTTGGGGCTAGGTTCCTCATCCGCCGGCTATGGTGCAGCGTTGGGGAAGAAGATCACAGCTGGGTGCGCCTCGCTTTATTGTCCCGCCAAATCCGCACCTGGCCCTCGCGTCCCGCGCGTCCTGGGGCGTGCTCGCGGGAACACTTTCCTTTTCTGTCGTGTGGCGCGCGCGGATCTTTTCCGTTTATGGGTTTGTCGGACTGAGCTCGTTGTAAGGCAGATCGTGGTCGACCACGATCTAGCAACGTCCTTCAGAAATTTATGTCTAGAGATGGGTAACAAGAATTACGACTGTAAGGACTTTGCCCGTATTCAAAAGACATTCGTGTACATCATCAACAACGAAGTCACACTGCCAATCGATGATTTCTACACTGGAGTCCAGTCACCCTCGTACTGTCCACAAGGCACTTCCACCGGCGCCGGTACTAGCCAAGCATGCACCACAGACACAGAGTACGGCTCGTGAATTTTTCTTTTATTACTTCATAATTTGTTCTTTCTATCTTCGATAGCTTGTTGTTCTTTCTATCTTCGATAGCATGTGTACTTTTCTACACTTGTCGATTTCGTTGTGAACTTGTATACTTTCTACCCTTGTGTTAGAACTTGTTATGTGATCGATGGATATATGTATATATATGATGAATGTGTCTTGTGAATTAAAGTTTTATGTGATCACATTGTGATGTTAATTGTGATATATATGTTGAATATTGTTATATATTGCTGAATTGCCCAGCCAAATGGCCTGGATATAGATGTACCACTGACGGGCGGGTGGAAGTGGGCCGTCAGTGGTAGGTACTTCTACTCATGGGCGCCACACCAGTGCCCGTCAGCGGAAGTCTTGCCAGGTGGCCTCCCAGGCCGCGCTGGACGGGTGTCCACTGACGGGCCACGGACACCCGTCAGTGGAGCTTAAAAGTTAGACTTCCATTGACGAGTGATTACTGAAGGGCGCAAGACTTGTCGGTGGGGGGTTTAAGGGCCCGTGAGTAGAATTGTTTTCTGATGTAGTGTTACCATCTATTTGAGGGTGATAGGTTGTACTGAAAATTCAGCCGTTGAATTTGTTTCTTCTAACTTTGCAAATATATTGAGTTCTGTTTCGTTGGTTTTCGTAATTGGTACTGATGACCTAATGCTCCGATCTCATGTATGTAAATGCTAACGAGGTCCGAGCTATTATTATTTTTGTGCATGTGAAACCACATCATAGATGGCTAAATTCGGTGCACCCCCGTCACAGACGGGTGTCTTATGAAACCCAGTCTATGATGTGCATCATAACAGATGGGGATTTATAAAACACCCGTCAGTGATGAGTCGCATGACTGATGGTTGTCCCTCCATCTGTGATGGCCTGACTTATCAGTGACAGAAGCCTGCAGATGGATGGCAAAACAGTCAGGGGTGAGATTTTTTACCTCTGCGATAGGCTATTCTCCAGAAGTGGTAGTAGCAGGAAAGAGTTCCTTCTTTGCAGAAAATGGTACAGGTGACTGAGGTGGCGTCTTGTGGGAGGATATATACATTGAGATTGAGGTTTTGATGGCTGCAGCACGTCCCCCTTCAAGATGCGCTTCAGTCAGAGGTACGTGCTCTGGAACTTATTTACAATATGGGGAGTAGATAAATTATTTTTCTTGACGTACAAGGCAGGTGCTCTACCAATTTTTACTATTATAAATGGGAGTTGGTCGTTCGTACGTCGCAAGCGAACCATCGCCTCCTATCAATCGCTGCCGAGCAATAAAGGCATACGCCAATCACGTCGCTAACCAGGGGAAATCGGGAGGCAACTCCTCTTTCCTATTAACGCACGCCTCCCCCCGGTCAAAAACTCAGGACGCAATCTCTCCCTAACAAAATATCACGGCGCAATCCCTCATGGCCTCATCTCTAATCTCTTGATTGTATGTTGCCTAGCGTAGGTTTGTACCTACTACTATCCTACTCGGCGGCGCGGTAGGCGTACGACCGGGAGCACGCGGGGTGGCAGCTCTACTCGTCATGGAACGACAGGGATGGTGATACGCGAGCTGTTTGCATCGACGAGGTCGCGGCCGCTCTACTTCGTCGATGAGGCAGCCTGGATCGACTGCCTCAAAATCAAATGCGCCCTCCACGTCGGCTGGACCTTAGGAACCAAGTTCATCCATGGCGCAGCAACGTTTTCACCCAGTAGGCCGACACCCGAGGACGACGCTGCTCACGCTATCTTCACCTAGGCTGTCGACTACATCTGGTACGATTTTCATTCCACTAGCTCTGCTATTTTCTAGAAGTACTATCTACCGTGATCAATTTAGATGGAGTACTAAATACTATTCTCCGATTTCTTTATGCCGGCCATGATTGATTTGACCTCAACTGGCCGTGTACGTATCTCAAAGGTGAATGCCGAGGAGTCGCTGGGCATCTTCACCAAGGTCAACAAGTTCAAGGCGAGATTTCACTAGATTTTAGGAGATTGAGCACAAAGTCCGCGAGGAAGCAATCCGAGGTAATCCAATCCAAGCAAGTGCCGCCCCTATATATGTACATGCTTGGCTCAACTAATCTCTTCAGTGCCAGTGCAGGACTCAAGGCAACCAGCAGTCTAGGAGCTCTTCGGTCTCCTAGACCCAATATATGCATGAGAGGCAAAACTAGGCAGGCTTCATGTATCATAGCAGCTGATTTCTCTTCCTCTTTCATCATCTTGTATGCCAGAGTTCATTTTATTTTTGTTTTCGGTCTTCTGAACTTTGTAGCCACTTTAACTTTATATTAGGCACGGATCCATCGTCTCTATTGATTAATGATATCTTTACAAAGGATTAGCACAACTAAATTGTATTGTTTTTTCATGTTTTTGTAGGTCGTACGCAGGTTCCTTGTAAGCTACAAAGCATTGTCGGTTGTCAAGGTTAGAGTGGGAGTGGTCAGATAATGCCTTGTCAATAGGGTTGTCTTCTTAAATATATAGAGATAGAATTGGTAAGAGATTCAGCAATGTAAGCCGCTTCCTATAAGCAGCAGAGCGCTTCAAATTTTCTTGTTAAATTGGTTTATTATATTTATTGGAGAAACTAATGTGCATAAATTTATACGCATAAATCTATACAGTAATTTTTTTTAGTTGGACTGATTTATTTTAGTTGTATCAACAGTACTATGAGCCTTTTAACTCCATGTTTTTACTTAAAGATTAAGATACAAATATTATACGCACTATCGACTCGCCTAAATATTTTTAGAAGCAAAATAACACGAAAATCACGGTGGTGTCGCGTTTGAATTTGGGAAGTATACTTTGTGACTCTCTGACCAATATTTATTGATCGTCTATATGCTAATTGTTCTGTAGCAACCCACTGGGGTATTTAGCTAGCAATTTATTAAAGTTTGATTTTGCTGATATTTCTCTTGGAATCATCTGAGCTTTTTTTTTTGCAAATAATGTCTCTTGGTCATAACGAGAAAGTATCCCATGGAAACTGACCTTCAGTGGAAACGTGGAAACCAAGATGTAGACGGTCCGATCAACAACGTGCGTCTTGGATTAACCAACAACATGTCCCATATATTTTGCACAAAAACGCCTGCCTTAGCTATTGCATTTGTGCACATAACTCCTTTAAAATACTTACCTTGGAGCATACAGCCCTCAAATTTAATACGAGCCGGTTGAGAGGTTTCGTGAGTTGAGGATCTGGATATTCTTGCCAGGGGCGTGGCTGAGCACTAGATTATTGAAGACGTCGAGGAGCCTAATCTTGGTTTTCACTTTTAGCGGCCGCCGTTGTTGACGATGAGCTCTGGCCGACGCTGTTGGGCCCATGAAGCCGGTGCAGAACTTGACGGGATCCGGCAGCATGGCGCGAGCTGCACCGTGAACAAACTCACTGATCCATTCCCCAAGTTTATGATGTGAAATCTTCAAAATCTGCACCGTGGTCATGCTCACTTCTCGGCAAGTCCAACCCTAATTCATGGCGGCTGGAGCATTTGGGGATGAAGGAGTGGTGAGCTAGGTCGGGAAGCAAAAAAAATGGCAGGGTGTTTCATGCAAAAACAATAACCAGATAGGATGGTGGAGAGGAGAGGTCAATCTGGACCAAACATTTCGGATCCAACGGCAGTTTCCATGTTTCCACTGAAGTTGAGTTTTCATAGGATACTTTCTCGGTCATAACAGTGTGACGTTTTACTTGGAACGTCTCAGGTAATGAAAAATAAGTAGTTGGCTCCTTGCTTTCTATGTATAGCTTTTACCAAAATACATTCAGAGAAAAGTAGGATCTTAAGTTTTTGGAATCCTATATACCTAAATTTTCTATATATACACACACGTATTTTTACCTTCAAATGTGTGATGAGGAACAAAATTTGATGAGCCGTAGCAACGCACGGGCACTCAGCTAGTTTCATTAAGGTAGGACAAAGAAAAAAATACAGAGCTTGACCCGGTTTATGAGGGAAACTGGGCTGAAAAACCAAAGAAAGAAAAAAAGAAAACAAAACCGACAACGCCGGGGACGCCATCGAACCAAGCACTCCTCCAAAGCCCTCCAAAGCCAAACCACCCCACCGAACCTCAGGGCAAAATCCGGACACGCCAAGAGCTTCCACGGTCGACCCCGATCCAACCAAACACAGCCCAGAGAAGAGGAAGGACTCTTCGACGATGCCTCCGAGGAAAGGAATGACGCCCTGAAGGGCCAACATCGCCGGCATCGACCCCCGTCGAAGACGGGACTTTCGCCCAGAGCCTTGCACCCCTCCACATATCCGAGCCCCTGGGAAGTAGCTCAGCCACTTCCAACAGCGAGACGAAGCCGCAACTTTGTCCACTCCGACAACGGCGAGCCATACGTAGCAGAATCAGGGAGCACCGCCACATCACCATGGAGGATTTCCCGACTCGATGACCCGCACCACCATCACCGCTGGTGAAACCCGGGGCGCCGACTGCTGCAACACGCCGCTCACGAGATAGCGGCGCCCAAGCTGGCTCACGCGGGCCCAGATTGGGCCCACCACCACCACTGCACCAGCTGCGCCTCCACCAGCGCCCTGGCCGCCGCTAGGCTTAGGCGAACACGAGCGCACGACTCCAACGCCAGCCAACCAACCTCCATGCCGCAAGGACAGCGGAGCAGGAGCAAGGCCAGATCCGGGGCCCGAGCAAGGGAGGAATGCTACAACAGCCGCCCCACCACCATCTCTCCAACCACCGCCATCCTCCACCGCCGACCACCACCGTAGCCGAGCTCGACGACAAGCGCTGAATGCCACGCCACACCGACGGACACCGCATCGAGTCCCCTCGCTCGAAATGGCGCCGCTCAGGGAACAAGGTCCCACCACCGCCGGATCCGCGCCCCGGCAGTGGGCACCGGCGGCGGTAGGGGAAGGCGGGGGGGTCGCTTGCAGCAGGAGTTCGCCGCCCAAGTCACCCGGGGGAGGGCGCCGCGGGGGTTCCGCCTTTAATGGATAAATTATGGCATCAGCATATTTTCTCTAGCAAAAGAGATCAAAGGGCCACGTGATATGATCAATCACAGTAAGAACTCAATGCATTCACACAAAATCAAATGTGGGTTTAGAAGATACGTTCCTTGTAAAATAGCAAGTACATAAATTAAGTAGCATTAAATTAGTACATTATTGCTTTTAAATGGTCTCATGATAACAACAGGCGCAAATTGTTTTTAGAGAATAAACATCAGCTACACTTGATCTAGGATCCTAAAGTTATTCCTTCACTTGGCACATCTTTTTAAGCCACCCAAGTCTTCCACGAGGGGTCTTCAGGGTAAGAAACATTTCACGATATTCCGGTCTAACGAACAATTGGGTAGCTATGAAATGCTCATCGCTGCCCTCCTCAACTCCAGCATCCACAACTAACTCCATGACTTCCGAAATATTGCTTCCTACTCGATCGACGGCCCTCATAGATGTTGCAGAGTTTCTTGGGCTCACATTCTCATCCGAGTTGACTATATGATTGAGTTCTGCGTGCGTGCAACTTGTCTCGGGCTTCGTCGAGTTATGTTCTTCGTTGGAAGACTTTTGTAAAATTGCCTCTTTAGATTGCTCATTAACTTGCTTATCAATGATGCATATATCATTTCCATCGCCAGCACCATGCTCGCTTTCCGTAGTTGTACTGACTGCCAAATTAGCCTCATCAGGTGTTGTTGAATCCAGCATATCCTCGAACATTATCTTTAGAAGATCAACATTCTCGAGTGGTTCAGAACGGAACTTGCTGCAATCCGGCATTGCCTAATGTTTTTTTGGAAAAGATAATATGGTTGAGTAAAAACAGATAAACATGAACCTGTAATAGAAAAGAAAATTATACCTTCATCTTTTTTGCCCACCATTCTGGGCTTGCAGATATTAATTTATTCATTTTAGGACACCGCCCTTGATCATCTTTACTCTCCATCAATGCCTTCCATGTCTGGTAGTCTTTCTTCAACGACTCCCACTTGCTTTTAAATTGCTCGTCACTGTAACCTTTTTTCGTTATTAAGTTTAATTTGGCGCATAAGTTCTTATACCCGATAGCATTCAAATGGTCGGTTGGTCGATTTCCAGCTAAAACCTCAACGGTACAAATATCACAAAATACTTTAGTAGCAAAAGTATCCCAATCTGGTTTTCCTTGCTTGTTTTCGTCCATCTGCAATTACACAATTTTTCATGGAGGGACAAACTAAACGTCAAGACTCATATATATCACTTGAAAACTAACAGGGCATACAAGTGGAATATGTAACACTAATATAAGAACGAGGACTGTTAATACAGAGAGCAATGAAGGTGATAATAGAGCAAATCAGATCCGTCCACCTGTACTGTGCGTTTTATTTGGTTTTTCTATGTGTGTCAAGATATGAAGAATTGGAGGATTACTATACATAATAAGTAGCTTCTGAGAACAATTTCACCTACACACTACTGTGCCGTCCACTTGTACTTCGACAGAAGAACAAGAAATGCTTCAGGGATAGGTTTTAAGGAGGTTGAAACCCCTACCATGCTGCAGGGCTAGTACAGGACAAATATCAATAAATTAAAGTAATAATTTCATTTTTGTTCCACCTTATGTACTCCTACATCAATTTTCAATTTGGAAATTTAATACATGTTAGATTGAGTTTATAACTACCTACCCAAAATAATTCATACTTTACCATAAGCATGTAATATAGACTTTCCCCTTCTTTTCTTGATAATATCACATATCCACTCTTCTGTCAGGTCATGCAGTTTCGTTTACACTACACGTAGAATATTATTACAGCATAATTGCAGCATAATCTTTAATATAAGATTTGCATGTATACATTGGAACGACGAAACCTTAACATTTAAAATAAATTGGAATGTCACAACAATCATTCAGGTACCACAGATAGCAGGCATCATCCAAAGACGAAAGTTGAACATATTGTTGAATTCTATTCTATAAATTACTACGAGGCAAGTTCATGTATTGAAATAACATACAAGCATACGCGTCTAACTTATAGTGTAAATTTGAATAAATCATCAAAACATTGACCAATTAAAGAAATTGCATAATGTTTCTATGGTCCGAATTAGATAAAGGCCACACAAACATCACATCACTATCTACAGAGTATTTGCTTTTATTTATGCAAGAATAGCCTAAAGATCAACTATTGTTCTCACATTTGAGTCATTGCGAGTCAGTTCTACATCAATATCCCGCTTAAGTTCCAAAATGTCCTTAGATATACCAACAATCCGCATTCAGGATGACAATTCAGCATTCATATATTGAAATAACATACAAGCCTAATAATTTAGACATGAAAATATGAGAAGTGCCACATTCAGGATGACAATTAACTAAAATACAAGCTCATGGAAGGAAAAACATAAGTTTGAATGGCAAATTTTGTTTTGGCTTTGCTAATTCTCAGTGACTTGATTTTTTTTAAATCTTAGTCATTTGAAATTGCACAGTACGAAGCCTGAAATTAGATTCCAAATAAATATGCAATTTAAGCAAACGTTCCTGCAGTTTCTAGTATTTCGAATTTACAATAGGGATTCCAACAGAAGGGGAGCCTTGGCGCAGCGGTAAAAGCTGCTGCCTTGTGACCATGAGGTCACGGGTTCAAGTCCTGGAAACAGCCTCTTGCAGAAATGCAGGGAAAGGCTGCGTACTAAAGACCCAAAGTGGTCGGACCCTTCCCCGGACCCTGCGCAAGCGGGAGCTACTGCACCGGGGCTGCCCTTTTTTTTTATTCCAACTAAGATTTCATTTTGCCTTTTCAGCTTTCTATCAGTATAAATAAATTCCTCACATTCGATCTTACATAGATTAATTCTACATATGGAATGGGATGGGAATGGTGATGGGTGAATATTGATCCAAAGGATAAAATATATGACTGAGATTTCAGAAAAATCGACACAAGATAGAAATAAGTAGACCAGATTGTTTACCTCATATGCACTTCGTTCTGTACAAGTAGAGTCTCCTTGAGTTGGAATAATTTTTGATGTTCTACTAGTTGGTGATGTAACCAAGGGAAGAGATTGCTCATTCTGTGCTGGTTGCATAGGCTCCGATGAAAAGTTCACTTGAGATGATTCTTGAACATCACGCGGCGATGCATTTGAATTCGCATGTTCTGATGTTGGATCTGGATGGTGAAACTTGCAGTTGGTGCCAAATTTGCATGTTCCTCGTTGCATATAATGCGAACACAATCCTGCACCCTGTAAGATAAGAAAGCACCATGTTCTCACTAAAAAGGGTAATTTATAAAATAGCATTAAAAGCATTAATATGTCTACAATGCATGGAAAAGATAAAATAAAACCATGAAATGATTACCCTAACAAAACAAACTTAGGTGGACAAGGAATTAAACAACGTGAAATAGAGTTCCAGAAAGACTCACTGGACGAAGTGGAAGCCCAAGAAAGTTCATCTTCACTTGCTCGGCTTCTTTTTTTCCTTCGTGGCGGTTGTAGTTGCATGCTTTCCTAGAAAAATACTGAAAATACTTCTATAAAAAATAAGATTTTTCCAAACACTACCATATCATTTTGCAAGGGTAAGGAACGGGCAAACATTGTCTTAAAACAATAGTGCTTCTAAAATAGAGTATGAAAAATAGTTAAGCTTGCATGCTATCATCCATCACTCTTGTTGATCACTTAAAAATATAGTTGAATCAATTTAATTTGTATTAAAATATTCATCTTCAACAAACATTTTGGATTTAAACGAAGAATGGGATGTATAAAATATTAAGGATTTCTGCCACAAAATTTAAGATAAAATCAGAAACTACAAACTTCGAACACCAAGTAAAAAAGAACATTTAAAGAAAACCATGTTTCTTTGGAAACTAAAGACATATGGCTCTATAAGAAAGATGAAAGTTTTGAACTAGCTCATTAGCAATAAGAATGTTGTCAATGACTCTTCGGCCCTTAACGCTTAATTGGCTTCCGAACATATATAGTACTAATAGTGGTGAATAATGCATATACATATACATTAGAATGCATGAGCATGATGTCGACACTTTTATTTGTATTCCATCCATTTCAAAACATAACACATATGGTTTTTTCAACTATCATTATCAAAAAATGCGCAAGAAAATTTAACAAGTAATTATTCACAATAATTTATTTTTCTCTTATTACCAAGACATCAATACTAGGAATGCCATTTCTCGCTGTCTTGTAACCTCTTCACCACAAATGCTTTATCAAAATACACTTTGTAAACGAAAATGAAGGTAGTATAATTTGTATCTACGTGATTTCAAAATATTTGATGCTACACTGTTAAGATATCGGCTTAGTTGCATCATTTCTCATTTGGTGTGACTGCCAAGCTTGGAACCAAGTAGGATCAATACATAAATTAAAAACAACCGGCAGACTTCTAACAAGATTATCAAAAGGCTATTTTCTTGGATAATATGGTATCCTTTTCTAGTATAATTTATAGCTAAATATTTACAATCTAACTGAGATGCATAATTTTCCTACATAACTCATTTTGAATATGAGTTTTAAGAAAGCTGGGGGCAACTGGATCGTGAGTAAAGTACTGAATTTAGACATGCTCGAAGGAAGCTAACAACTATGGTTCCGTAATTGATATCACATAAGCATAGATGAGCGCATAGAAATAATTTGTCATCAGACCAATATAGAAATTGCATAGAAAGCGAGAAATGCATAGTGCAATTAACGATTTGAGAATTAGGAGCAAGTCATGATTATTTTCCGCGCGTGATTAGGGATCAGATCGGCTAGGAGCAAGTCGTGCGGCATCTTCTCGATATAATTTGTTAATTTTCCTTTTATAAAGCTCACTCGCCAAAGAAAACTTTATATAAAGCTGAGCTAGGTGGAAAGACCAATCAATATATGGGATCAACAACTGTAATAAACGAGTATATCAGTGATGAGATTCATTAACCGTCGTTGGTGACAATTTAAGATATGGTTATGAATGAATATTCACGCACGCACCTTCTTGTTGTTGTTCTTGGATGGGTTGGATGCCTGGCTTTGGCCACCGCCGCCGCCGCCGCCTCTGCTGAGTAGATCAGGGTGGTTGAACCAGCACTTGGCCCCAAACCCGCATGTCCCGAACTTGACGTAGTAGGAGCAGTCGGCCACGCCGGACCGCCGCGGGTACTCCGGAGGCTTCGTCGTCTCGCCGGTGCCCGAGCTGGGGGCGAGATTCTTGGAGCAGGTGGCATCAGAGGAGGAGCCGCCCACCGGGTTCATCGGGATGGGCGGTGCGGCGCCATCGGAGGCTGTCGGGGATGTGCGGGGCTTGGCTCCTGCGTCGGTGCCCCCGGGTCCGTCAGGCTGGGCGGTGCGGCGCCATCGGAGGCGCAGGGCTTGGCTCCGGCGGAGCCGCCCACCGGGTCCGTCAGGCTGGGCGGTGCGGCGCCATCGGAGGCGCAGGGCTTGGCTCCGGCGGAGCTGAACACCGGATGCAACATGCAGGGCGGTGCGGCGCCGGCATGACCGTCGGAGGCGGCTTTGGGCTTGGCTTCGGAGTTGCCCATGGGAGCTGAGCTGGGCTGACTGGTGGAGACGAGGCGGTGGGGACTGAAAAGTGAAAACTGACTAGAAAGAAAATAAGAGAAAAGCGTACGAACCGAGGATTTTGACTCATCAATCAATAACTCCCTTAACGCATAGGGGCTTCTTTGTTTTCCTACTACTTTGCTGCATTATTGTTACTAGTTGAATTCGGCGTGTCGACCCTTGATCAAAAAATTCTTGATGGTTTGTTTCTTTGTCTTAGCTGCATAATATATTCTGTAAGTAGAAGTGGTGATTTTGATTTCTACCAGATGGACTCAATTAGGAAAATATCTCATGTGGGAATGTTGTTTATTTATCTCCTTTAATCCTTTGAGGTCCTCCATGTTAGGTCTGTACGTACCTAGTAATACCTTAGCCGATTAATAAGTAAATATCCAATAAAGGAAAAGCTGTTCAACATAGTCATATTTGTGAGCTGAATTAAGTATGAGATATTTGTAAAAACACAAATTGAATCATGAAAATTATCAGGCCAAAATTTACAGATAGATTCGAAAAAAATAGCTAGGCCGTCCGGTCGGCCGGCGAGCACGCACGGACGTACAGCTAGCTACCTGGCCGATCGATTGATTACCTGAGGCCCGGTCGGCAAGCGAGCATGCGTGTGCAGCTAGCTAGCCCGGCCGGCGCGCTCGCGCATCTAGCTAGCTAGTACCGCGACGCTCCCGGCTATGCACAGCCGATGCCCGTCATCGACCGTAACGCACCCATGCAGCTAGCCTGGCCGGCGAGCGCCACACACCATGACGACCATCCGCAGCCGGCTTGCTCTGCTCGGTGCCGACCTCGCTGTCCGCGTGGCATAGGAAGCTACATGTGAGGACGCGTCAGGAGATCACCGCGCTCGGGCTTCTACTCGCGTTCCCGAGCCGCATCGCCAGGTAGCCGCGCTGCCGCTCGCGAGGTCGGCAGCGGAGGAGAAGGACGGTGGCTCGGTGGCGGCGGCGGCGTGGTGGAGGCAGCCGCACCGGGGAGGAGAGCCGGTGGGAGAAACAGAGGAGGATTCGTGGCCACCGCCGCCGCCGCTGTATCGGGGCTGGAGGGAGAGTGGATGAGGTGAATGTGAGTTTTAGGGATCTAGGGTTACGGGCTGGCCTCTTATATTTGAGGACTCGTTCGTGAATTGTAGAAAATGCAAGGGTTTTTGTGGAAAACGACCACGGGGACCATCAGATCGGGAAGCGACGGCGCGGATCTGAATCGTTGTAGATTACTGTAGAAATCTACAGTAGTTGTGGGGCCAGGAGCAAGGATAGAGCGAGACTTTCTCCGTCTTTCATATATAGGAGGATGAGCATGTTTGATAGCCTGCAGCCAAACAAAACTGCCAACTACGAAATTAATTGATTGTTTGGTTATATTCGGCTAGTCGTTTTGGTTGGCACGTTCATTGATTTACCATTGATCGGGCCAAGCACGCTTGAAACGACCGAATCGGCAGTTTTCGTGGAGCGAGCTTCAGGGATGCAAAAAGGGACGTCGTGGTGCGCGTGGGAGCTACGTGGAGATGGCGAAATTCCGGGTCCGTTTCGCGGCACACATAGCTCTCACCTCCTCCCTATTTCGTCAACTCCCCATATTTTCAATCTATATCGGCGGCTCCTCTCTTTCCTTCTCTGTGATCGGATCCGTGGCGTCGTCTTCACCGACGGCACAAGTTATTCGCGTCCGGCACCGGATCGTCGCCTACGTCCCCTGCAGCAGCTCTACGCTCTCCTCCCTCTCCCACGGATCCGCGGCGTCTTCTCCACCAACGGCAGGAGCTCCTCTTCTTCCTCTCCGACAACAGTTGCTCTCCTTTGTCTCCAGGAGCCGAGGCCGAGCAGTAGAGTCGATTTATGCAGTATTCATGTCACATCTATATTATTAGGATGACGCACTGACTTTGAGCAAGCAGACATCATAATTCATAGCCGTGATTCAAGCACGCGTCCTAATGATTCACAAGATCGTAGTTAGGCGCACTGCATATCCCATAGTCACATATGGTACTATGCTCGCTCGAGATCAGGAGAGGATTGCTAATCTGAACTACATCCACATCTCGAGCAAAGTAGAGGTTGTCCAAATGATTCGGATGGGTAAAGCCCCCCTTTATGAACTTGTCCGAAGGTTTATAGTGGGGGTGTTGAAGGATAACATCCACACCTATGTGAAAGAGTATGTTTGCAAATGTTGTAGGCCATAACCAGAGTTTTAGAGTCATCCATAATACATCACTCCCGGGCTTCGTCGTCTCGCCAGTCCCCGAACCGGCAGCGACGTTCGTGGAGCAAGGGGGATCGGTGGAGGAGAAGGGCGCGGCGGCCGCGGCCGGGGAGCCGCCCACCGGGCCCATCAGCCTAGGCGGTGTGGGGCGCGGGGCCTGGCTACGGCGGAGCTGAACACCGGATGCTTCAGGCAGGGCGGTGCGGCGCCGGCATGACTGTCTGAGTGCTTGGCTTCGGAGTTGCCATCGGAGCTGATGGAGACGAGGCCGTAAGCAGTGAGTGTGCCACGCATGCACGCACTGAGAAAAGAAGACGACGAGGAGGGAAAAGAAAAAAAAAGAAAAGAAAACCCGTACGAACAACGCCTTTTTGACCCATCACGGAGAGGGACATGCTACTTGTTTTTTTCTTTGTAGTGTTTTTTTTTATGGTAAATAGTACGTAGTTTTTTTCTTTTTTGAGAACGTCCGGACGGCCGATCGTACGTTGCCCGGAATCCATTGGACGATGTACTCCTCGAGTCCTCGCCGGAGATGGAGGCATGCACGTCCACGGCCTCTCATCCTCTGACTCGGCCACGTAAGCGGCGATAGCTGCCACCATCTTCTTTCCTTGACGAGGACTAGAAAACTGCTAACCTCACCAACATACGAGAAGTCCAAAGTCAAAACTTTTTAATTTTATTCAACTTCATAAAAAGCCCTAGCAATTTAATAACATTAATTTAGTATATTATGAAAGTACATTCCAAGATACATCTAATGCATGATATTGATTCGGTGTTGTAAATATTGACAAAAACAATTCAATGAAGTTGATCAAACTTAAGAAAAATGTTACTTGGAACAAAACATAAGCACAATTATTTCTAGATGGAGGGAGCACATCACATCATGAAGATGCCGAACAAATAATATAAAAAGCAGTGAAAGCAAGTCAAGCGGTGCCAGATGATGAGAAAATAGCGGCGCATCTTTCTTTTGAAAAGTGACCAAACGGGACTTTTAAGCATAGTATCAGATGCCTTATTTTTTTAGTTAGGATCTCCTTCTCACTCAAAAGTAGGGTAAAATACCATCCAAAGTAGATGGGAAGTTATTGGAAGCGGTTGCAGTTCCCTCAAACCAGAGGATAAGTGCTTTTCCTTTGATTGAACCTAAGAAGAGTATGCTTTTTAACGGTCGACTCATCACATCCTGGGGTTGAAGAAGGTCCCAAGGGTTCGGTTGTTCGCCGATGAAAGTGGTACGTGAGTTGGGTTTAGAACGTCGTGAGACAGTTCGGTTCCTATCTACCGTTGGTGTTATCATAGATTAAACAAGTATTCAGTCCCCTGGGGATATAGCCCACTTCTCTTCAACACCAGCTTTCTTCCGCTCTTTTTATTGGCAGAAAACGGAAAGATACGATCCGTCCGGTTCGAACTGACTTAGGTTGGGCCAGGGACCCGCCGGGAATTACCAGTCGTTAGGCCTATTCAAGCCAGAACCCTAAAACTGTAAGCAGCCCATAGGAAGCAACAATAGAAACATGTGACATATTTGCAGAAATAGATATTTTAGGCACAATAGAAAGTACGAACTGACTTAAAGCACGAACATGAAGGAAAGGCTGAATTCGAAACATCTTGAATCGGATTCTCTCTTCTCAGAGAGCTTGAGAGTGAAATGAGTGGGCCGGCCAAAGAAGACCACTATGGAAGTGAAAGGGGAGGGCAAGAGCGGTTCGAAGGTCACATCTGCAGATGCTAGGCAAGTGGGTATGGAATTTATTCCATCGGCATCGGATCAAGGAATATTGATTACTGGGTTGGGTAACCCCAACATGAATACCCGCAGCTAAGGAAAGCCCCTTCTTCATAAGACCAAGAAAGTACGAGCGTCTTTCGAAGATTGGAAAATCTCCCATACTTGGAGAGAAGCAAACCAACCGGCCGATTTGCAACTGACTAGAACTTGCTGAATAAACTCCTTGGAATCGAAGGCCTAACTGAGGGTCAATCCTATGGTAACCCCAACCTAGGAATGCCTGTTTCACTTCCTTGACAGAGCCAACTGAGATGCTCTGTCTCCATGTTCATATTCTAAATTGTTCTATTGCCCTAGCAGTTTTAGTCTAAATTGGAGTTTTTGGCGTCAAAAGGTGTTGCCTCTATCCCTCTTTGTGTGAGGTTGAAGCCACTAACCTCTCTCTGTATTTCAAAAATAGACTCAACTACTTGCTTCTCAAACTGTTGTTGTTGTAATTGTTTTGAGCTTGCTCCGGCCATGTCAACTATGATGCTCTCGCAGCTGTCAGTCCTTTCACCAGTGAATGTTGTCATGGGCTACCTACTTCCCGAACCTCCGTGTCTTCGGGGTTTACGCGTCCTAGTCCAAACCATTGGATCGATCAGAAGAAGAAAGGCAAAGGAAAGCCGTGGACTTTCTCACGTGAAGAACTCCTTCTTATGAGCTCATGGACTTGATCAATGCTAGTTCAAGTTCACGTTCAAAAGCATCAGCTTCATTTGCTCCTCTGAGCAATTTTGTTGTTTGCTAAATTAATTTACTCTCATAGTAGTAAAATCAGTTAATGCATGATTACCACATGCAGCAAAATAGCTGGCGTCATGAATCGAGAACTAGATGGTACCATGGTCTATGGACAACAAAGATAGCCTTCGAAAGTCGTAAGAGTGGTTTCTAACATCACCATTCCTGCTGAAGGGGCCCAGGGAATCCCAAGTAACCATACAGCTTAAAGTTTCATGAACAAGAGAACTGATTTCTCCTGAAGCAATATTAGTGTGGTGTCCGTGCAAACAAATACATACTTCCCCGATCCGTTATACATGTCACCAGAATATAACTAATCATGTACAACTCGACAGCTAACCCGCGACAGATTTTTTGATCAGAGGGAGTATATTCTTCCTTCGGTTCGCTGCAGCCTACTAGCTTTCTTCATCGACAATAATGGTTGCTCCTGTGCCTATCCCAATTTCCACCAGCGAAGCCGTCTCTTCTTCGAGTAGTTGGGGCAGTGGACATCCCTGCTGAACACACATGCAACGGCTCAAGTTGTAGCTTTGTGCATATTTCAGTATTCATAAGCAAATTCGTTTTGGACACACCAAGCAGTGTTTTTTTTTCTTAATTGGATTTCCGTGATATATGGCATTACCTCTTCCTCAAGAAACAATCTCACTTTGATGTCCTTCAGTTTAAAGAAGCTCTCGCACAAAGATTTCAGCTTTCCAACCTACAAATGAACTTTGGCAGTTAAAGCATCCAATGGGGCAACAAAGTGCTGCAACATCTCATAACCAGCTTAATAAGACAAGAGCGGTAAATATAGATTGCCAGCCTGACGTATATTGCCAAAAGGCAGATCAGATGAACGATCTGGCGTGGCTGTATGTACTACAAATAAGTGCCAAAGGGAGTCGGAAATAAGGATAGCTAAGTGGTGCCAAGAAGTACTTACAGTAGTTGCAGGAGGAAGTTTCTTTGTCAACGGTTGCTTCTCACCCATAGATGGCCCTACACATTTCAGGGTGATACCTGCATGCAGAGTAGAGCATTTTCAGTTCTTTCGTGCTAACCAATTAGCCATATTATTGTCCAGTTCATCAGTTTTGTTATAGTTCAAAATCATTACTTATAAGCTCAGAAGCCATCTTTTGCGGGCCTAACGTCCTTGAAGTTGGCTTCTCATCTTCAATGCCATGTAAAGCCTTCAGTTCAGCAAACCTGCATTAACAATTGTAGACTGCCTTAAGTATGCTGAGTTATTAATCTATAAAAAGGTAAAGATCAATTAGCTACTGGTGATCCAACGATCAGGTACATATATCAGAAGTAAATCTAAATTGACATTGAAACCAAGAAACAAAAGGTCACGTCAAAAATGAAGCTAACAGTCTAGTCCTAATTGAATAACAAGTAAAACCATAAATTTATTCTTGTCACATAATCTGGCAAGCCACATTTGACTAAATAAGTTGCATTCTGTCGAGATAGATGCATTAGGTTGATATAGAAACACCATTCTTCTGAAGCAATTATGGCAACACAACTGAAGTAACTGAATTTGCTCTTTCTAGAAGCAAGAAAATGTATCGAATGTCAATGGACTATTTCCTCCATAGAGTTTGTAGTGCCAGTATGTGATTGAAAAAAAGAGGGGAACCTTTACCAAATTACCTAGGGTGTAGCTGTTTGATCACTTCTGGGTCATCCGATTCCTTTTTCCCCATAACCAGGCGAACATATCTATAATTTTGTATCAGAGGCATCAGAATCGTGAGGCCACTATCAAAGAAAGCAGACAAATTATATTTATTTCAAAAAATACATGCTCATGAGTAACAAATAACACGAATGTTGTCACATTTAGCACATAGAAAAGCATCTATGAGTCATAAATTTAATTAGAATCTCAAGCCAATAACCCAGGCAACTCAACTGGTAATGACAATCCAGCCATACATGGTTTATATGTCACACAGCAGGTAATAGTTTACAGGGCCAAAGGGATTACTGACCGTATTTCGGCTTCCCTCCTTTCACGCGGACTTACCTAAAGATGGTAAAAAATACTGAGGATGTAATGTATTGCTAAACATATCTGCCGAAGAAACACCAAGATGAGCAGCAAATACCTCACTGCCATTTAGTATTTTAGCTTTTCCTAGTCGAGCAACAAGCACAAAACGAGGAACACCACCCTTGGCAGGATCGGCTATAGGATTGTCAGATATCCTGACGTCCTTTCAGAATAGTAAATTTCAGCCATGACGAGCTATAATTAATTATATGCAGCAATATGAAAAATAAAAACAGTGGAAAAATCTTTTGGAAACCAGCTCACCATTAAACTAGGAAAGAGGTTGAGTGTATCCACAGAAGGAAAGTCCTCTATTTCATTAGATCCTGAGGCATTTGAATGTCACCATTAGCAAAAATCCAAATGTACTTGAAGGTATTATCATAAAATCTTTGTTGTCAGGAATATGAGGGGGACAGCAAAAGCCAGGCTACAAAAATACCTAACAGAAGGACTTGCAGCTTTTCAAATGGCGGAACATCTTCAGCAACAAGAGGCCCTGATGAAGGCAGATTAGACGGATACGTTACATGTTTTATCCTGTTCTTGTTCAGATGAAGCTGTTCCAAGCTGCAATTAAGGATTGAAATGAAATGCGGAAGTAGCACGCACTTAAGCACAAAAACCTCGATTTTTATATTTATACCTTCTTAAATAAGCAAGTTTCACAATTTCGTCCCATGAATCAATGTGGTTGTCTTCTAAATTTAAGAGCCGCAGTGTATTGAAACCTTGCACAAATTCTCCAACTGGAGTCTGGAGGTGATGTCAAAATAAGTTTAGTTCGTAAATAGTTTTTACTAATGTAAACTTATCTGAAGCAATAAAGGTACGAGGTGCAAATACTGGGACAGTTAAGCTTCAAAAAACTCGTTTCTTTGGATACAGATGAGAAGAAGAACAAGCGCAATAGACATAGACATAGAACATGACAACAGAGATACGAGAAGAGATAATACCGTGATTGTGCTTAGCTTGTTCCATATTAGATGGACTTCATTGATAGATGCAAATGGGACTTTAATCTTTTCAACCTGTTCCACATAAGTCAACATCAACTCATAGTGTGATTTGATACCGACAGATAATACTTCAAGTGGCAAGCGAGCAGTATACCACTTCCCATGTTACACCACAGTTGTTGAGAACCAGAACACGGATATTCTTCAGCAGTGACCTTTCTACAATATAATTCTCCATGATATTGTTTGTCAAATCAAGAACTTCCAGAGATGGCAGAGCTTGACAAAGAGAGAAGATATCCTGAGAAAAAGTTAACTGTTTAGGCACATATCAGAGGAAACATGGCATTAACATTGGCCCAAAAAAAAACATAGGTAAGAGAAAATGACTGGTTGGATATCAAACATGTTACTATACATGTATTGTTTGTTAGAACAGGGTTGCTACTTGCTAGTTGTGTGTGTAGTTACCATACAGCCCCGACCTTGTGGCAGGACAAGAGGGGAGGCCACCCTGGGCCCAGCGAAAATTAGGGGGGGGGGGCACCCAGGCATGCGCTACGTATAGGGATAGGGCCGACTGGGTTTTGATGCCTGGCCTACAGCAAATAAAAAAAGATCAGATCCTGGATAGGCCCGTTATGCTCTACAGCCCACCCCTACACCGAAGCGGAATTCGGATCGGGTCCCTTTTCTTCGCCGATGTGGAGTCGCATCGCGAATGCTTTCGACGCTGCTCGTCTCGATCAGAAACTGGCGCGCCTTGCCTCATTGGATCATGTTCACCTCCTGCTCGCCGACTAGCCTGTTGCTGATCTTTCGGCTCAATGACGACCACCCATATAAGGTATGAGCTAAAGCTATCTCTTATGTCTCTACAATCTGGTTTTCAATCTACTAGTCAAGAGGTAGTCAGCAGTCTATGCCCTAATTTTGACATGACGGATTGATGATTGGTTGTTGCTTATCAATAACGATTTACAACTGAAGATTAAATATTTATGTTGTGTATTTATTGTTACAACAGGGCATTGATAATCGATAGAACGGACATATATTGTCCAATGACATATTACAGGGATTTTGATTTGCGAGCTCTACATGATAACCGGTAAGATTTTACTAAGTTCTTTTGTATCTGTGTGCAGGTTTTCGACCGCTAACTTTTCTTTAGATCTCAACGAGGTCATGTCATCTACTCCCTCCCTTCCGGTTTATAAGTTTTGCGCGTATACCTAGGTCTTCAATTTGACCTATATAAAATAAATTGTATAATACAAAAGTTATATCATCGGAAAATATAACATCTGAAGTTTCTAATGATATATTTTTTGTAATATATAATTCATATTAAGTTGGTCAAATTGACGACCTAAGTACACGGCTACACGCGCAACACTAATAAACCGGAACGGAGGGAGTAAGAATTGTTCATCCGACAGTGAGAAAAATAAAATTAAGTTATACGATCTTAGAGAGGACCCCTTAATGAAAATTTGAAAAGTAATAGAAGCTTCAAGAAATTTTCGAGGTAACTTGTATAGATATTTTTGAAGTATTTATTGGTAACATCTCATGTATATATATACATATAACGAATAACTTTTTATATTTGTACTAAGGGGCCCCAAATTCTAGGTTCGCCAGGGGCCCAAAAATCTCAGGACCAGCCCTGTTATCTTTGCTTATTTCCCTCAGGTACATGTTCTGGCCTGTTGCCACCCATTCAATACAGAAGCTCATTTCATAACATTGCTAACGCAGTAAAGGTTCTAAAGGTGTTTTAAACTGATGTAACAACATATTGGGTGATGATGACATGGGTTAACACTGAAAATGGACACCATTAACACGAGGACATTGCCAGGCAGTACTTACGCACAGCTGACAGCAGAGCTAAATACACATGTTTGTTATATATGCATTAATAAATCTCCAAGCTTATAAGTGGTGAAATTTAGCAGCGTCACATGAGACCACCAAATTGTTGCGTTCCTCGTGACATAGCATGCTCGAATTAAAAAGATCAAATAGAATGAGAAAACAAACAGGTATGATATTTATGTGCCTGTTTCAACTTATAAAGTTGCAAATCTAGGTCCATACTAATTAATAATGAATCAAAATACTAATCTGAAATTTGTGAAAGTGTACTCGCAAAAGGAAGGGTACATACTTGCCAGTGAGAAAACAGATTTCCAGTTAAATCCAGTTGTCTGAGATCTGAAATAAGCAGAACGATTATCAGCAGTCATGAAAACTTGGGATTATTATAGACTTTGTGTGAACTAGATCCAAGTCTCAAATAAATTTGTAAAATTATCAGTTCAGATGCTTTCATACTACCTGATGGAATTTAGAAAATGCATGCCACTCAAACAGATAATGTATTAGTAATTTCAGTTAAGGAAGGTGCTTAAAACCAAAATAAGGGTCTTAGTTGAAAGTGAGAACAATCATGGGTCTATTTAGTTTTACGTTTGTCAACAGAATAAAAGAAGAGCAAGTCTATTCCATTATCTTAGATGCCGAAAGACACTGAATGTGCCATACGTATGGAACATCCGTGAACAAAACATGATACATTGTCCTACCTCAAAAGAAGATAACAGTATCAAAATGGAACCAGATAAGGTAAGAACTACGAGATAAGTACTTACTTGGAACCAAACCCTGCAGTTCCTCCGGTGATCCGGTCGAGCTCACTCCCATGAAGGAGACAGACGCGCACAACAGCTCATCGAAGTTCTTCAGCTTCTCCCGGACCTTGTTCGTTCCTACCAGTTCCACCGACACGCGCTTCTGGCTCGTCGAGAACACGTACATTTCATCTGAAACACAACAGAGTGTGCACGTATTGTGTCAGTTGACTCATTTCCAATGTACTACTCCCTCCGTTCCAAATTAATTGACTTCCATTTGTCCACATGTCGATGTATCTAGACATGTTACATGTATAGATACATACATATTTGGATAAATGGAAGTCATTTAATTTGGAACGGAGGGAGTACAAGATATATATCGAGACATTCACTACTTAAAATCGGAGCCGGCTCCTCTAACTTTGCTCTTACAAAGTCAGGACCCTAACATAGCCTATATCCACCGTAGAAACCTCATCTAACGGTTCTCATTTGCCTAGTACTAGTTGCTGCTCTGTACTCTGAAACTCTGAATGTTTATTGAACATATCCCACGGAACTGTCCAGCCTCACGCCGCCGGCGACTCGCCGCCATGGCCACGCCACACCGGAGCTCCCTCCCCACCCCGGCGCTCGGCTGCGGCGTCCGTCCATGGCCCGCACTCGGCTACGGCAGCGGCCGCCACGGATGTGGCGTCCGTCCATGGCGCGCATGGCCACCACGAGGCCGCGGCGGGGGGCGGCCGCGTGCTGCTGCACACGCCGGTGGACCTCGACGCCCGCGGATACGGACGCCATCATGGTGAGTTCATGGCTGCCGCTGTTCATGGCGGCACACGTCGCCTCCGGGAAGGTGCACCCGCAGCTCGCCGGGGCGCCCGTCGTCGTGGCATGTTCTAGCAGCCTCTGCGCCCCTGCGCCGCCGCCGTCGACGACCTCGCCGCGCTCTACAGGGTCTACGTCACGCCGCACGCCACCTACGAGCAGCTCACAGAGATCTTTGGGGAGGACGGCGTGAAGCTTGGGCCTGACGGGACAAAGAAGCCTGTAAGAGCCATGGTCCGCGAGGAGTATTTCGACGGCGTCGCCGCGCTGCTACCGGATGGGAGTGTCCGTGGTGTGGTGGCCCATGAGTACGCGCAGGCGCCGCCATCTCCGCCTCCGGCGGCGCCAGCAGGTCTTCTTGAGTACTACAGCTAGCAGGAGCAGTATCTTGGTCAGGACCAACAGCAGCCTCCGCCTCTGCCTCCCGTGGCGCCGGAGGATCTTGTTGATTTTTACAGCCAGCAGCGAGCCAGCGATGGTTAGCAACAACCGTG
Source organism: Poa pratensis (assembly GCA_947311845.1). Classification (NCBI taxonomy): domain Eukaryota; kingdom Viridiplantae; phylum Streptophyta; class Magnoliopsida; order Poales; family Poaceae; genus Poa; species Poa pratensis. Next base: position 5,756,453 of record CAMZMU010000100.1, on the reverse strand, counting down.
TGGCCGGCGGCGCTGCCGCTAAAGTCTCTCCGGCGCTGCTCTCTCACTTCCTTCCGGCGCTTGAGGTGCAACTAGTACTAGGCAAAGGAGAGCAGTTAGATGAGGTTTCTACGGTGGATATAGGCTATGTCAGGGTCCTGACTTTGTAAGAGCAAAGTTAGAGGAGCCGGCTCCTTAAAATCATGCGTAGGCAGAAGGAAATCCCAAGCGTGTCAAAGCTTATTTCTACATTGTGCAGCTCCTGCAGCAAGGAGGCTCTCGCATCTCATCAGATCAGAAGTTCTGTCTTGGAAGCGAAATCGACAAGCGCACGCACCTTCCTCCTCCTTTGTGAAGTCGTCGACGCGGTAACGGAGGCGGATGGCGTCGAGGAGCGCGATCCCGGCGCTAAGAGAGGCGGGGCGCGCGAACGAGGCCGAGCGTTCTCCCGCGGCGGCGAAGTAGCGGCGGCCGGCGAGCGAGCCGTCGTGGCGGCCGCCGACGCCGCCGTCCCAGTCCACGCCCACCCAGTCGCCGGCGTGGCCGTCTACGGGGCCCAGGTAGCGCACGGTCCCGGAGCGGCGCGGGTCGCCGGCCGCGTGCACGCGCTGGCCCAGCCAGAAGCCGCCGCCGGCGGCAGAGGCGGCGGCCATGTGATGTGGAAGGGAGTCGAACTGAATCGGAGACGATGGAGAATGATGGGCCGACAGAAATGGAGTGGACCCACCCACGACTCATTTAAGTATGTTTCATTTGGGTAATGAAATACTCCACTTATTTTTGGACGGAGGGAATACTAATTCTTTGATTCTCAAAAATAATGAAGTCGTTCTGCAAATATGTAGTCAAATTTTCTAACCTTACCTTCCTCAAAAAAATTATAAACTTTACCTTGCAGATAATATGAAATGTTTGTATTGGTAATAAGAGCAAAATGGTATTTACTGGAGTAATAATTAAGAAAAAAGATCCTCTGATTTGGTAAAATGTCTCTAAATCTTCGTGCCACCATTGAGACCAACACAAACTTGCACTATGAACTCAACATTTACAGCAAGCACGTAGAGTTTTCGCCGAAAATGGCATGAGTTTCTACAGGAAAAACACACACAATCAAGTGTGCAGCACATCAAACATCATCTGAACAACCCAAAGTCCCAAAGTAACAAAAACCAACCTTTGTTTGGGGAGTAACATACCCCCCCCCCCCCCCCTCCCCCTCGGGGCTCGCTAGAACACCGGCCGTTTGCGCCCTATTCGATGACTCCAAACATATATGTTTTCTTAGTGCTTTCATGATCTCGGCGGCATTGATTCCAAGTTTCCAACCTCGAGTTATCAATGGTGATTGCAAGGGAGGGATGAGGAAAAGCGAAAGAAGAAAAAAAGCGCGCCAAAATTGGATCTCATGGCTGATGGAGGAGTTAGTGCTTGGCTGGAGTAGGAGTGGCACGAGCATGCACCCGTAGGTAATGGTGTGTTGCTCCGTAGTCGAATTGCGAAAAAAATAAGGATAACATAAGACGAGAGGGGGAGAGAAAAGCGAGAGTAGGAGGGACACGTCGTTGGCCTATGATAGGGTCAACAAAGGTGACAAGGAAAGGTTACCACTCATATGATAGCAAGTTCTGTTATCGGCTAAACTATCACATCTTTTTTTATCAGAAATGTGGAACGATGTAACTATTATTCGATGGCTAATAAAGCGAGCCACGATGCTCTTTCTACATAAACATTTGTCCTAACCCAAACATGCCATCAGTTTAGACGTATGTGTCTAGTGAAAACACCAAGGACGTGTTTGATTTAAATTAAAAAATTGAGGATTTAAATGTATACGATTTTTTCTAAAGAAAACTTTAAGCACCAAAGTGAGGTTGTTTTACACTTTAAACGCCGGCCAGTCAACGCGACCAAAGCTAGCTAGGAGATCAATACCGCTTAAGAAATCACGGTACAATATTAAATAAAAGCATAGTATCAACTTAGTACTCTCAGAAAATAAAAGCTAAACAACTTTCTCCTAAAGTTGGATTAAAACCTAGTAGAACATTTAGCAAAAAAAAGAAAAGAAAAGGCATTGTACACTTGTGCACACAGCACAAGCCAGCAGGCCTCTTTGATTAGCCGCTAAGCCATCCCAACCTCCCTTGTCACGCGTCATCGGCCAGCCATGGCTTCTCCATATAACCGACGGAGCAAGAAACGGAGGAGACTTCCGCCATTCATCTAAAGACGCCACCTTTTTTAATACTAATCGCCAACTGTACTTCTTCTCCGGATCGATCGAGACCCAAGGGAAGAAGCCATGAGCAGCGCCGAGTAGTAAGTCCCCCGCCGCCGCCGCCGATCTTTCTTTTTCTCCCCTGATTTTTCGATGTTTCCTATGGGGTGATTGACGGGAGATTTGGGTTCCTTGTCTGCTCGCAGCGACTACCTCTTCAAGCTGCTCCTCATCGGCGACTCCTCCGTCGGCAAGTCCTGCCTCCTCCTCCGATTCGCCGTGAGAACCCCCTTCCCCTCATCTCCAGATTCTCTTCCGACTGTCGATTCAAAAGAAAAATCTCGCATCTTTCTTTTCCGTGGTGGAGTCTGTCTGATCGATCCATTTGCAGGACGACGCGTACGTGGACACCTACATCAGTACCATCGGCGTTGATTTCGTAAGTACAGGATTGTACGGCTGACCTGGCTGACCCCCTTCTGTTGTTATTCATGGAGCAGAGCTCCATTATTAAGTTAGCTGCTGCTGCAAAGTACAGACGTCTGATTGAATGTTGTGTGGTACAAATGTGCTGCAGAAAATCCGGACCGTCGAGCTCGATGGCAAATCGGTGAAGCTGCAGATTGTGAGTCCACTATGAGAACGAGAACCCTACTAATTCGAATTCAGTTGTTTGCTAGCTTTTGTTACACATTGGAATTATTAGAATGGTGGGTGGGAATTGGTGGGACTATCCTAGATCTTGATGTTCGGCTACATTGGTAGATTGATCCGAAACGGTAGGTAGTGGCTCTGCAAATTAGGGGCGGCTCCTGGTCTGTGCTCTCGGTCCGGACAAAATTTAAGGCACTGGTTGGTATTCGTTTTATTACTCAACCTTGGGCCTGCTCCCTGTGTTAATTTTTATCCAATGGATGAACCAGGGAAGTGGAGTTGATTTTGGTCTGAAATTGTAGCAGTGCAGTGATGCTTCGAAATATACCAGTTGTGCAGCATGCCATGCAAGCCATTTGTCACCGGTTATATAAGGTGTCAAATGATAAGGACCAAATAGAGTCCTAAAACCCATTAACCTAATTCTGGGAACTAGCCATCCAGCTTTGTCCAGAGGAGTTGGTGTAGCTTATGTTATAAAGACGTCTTCATGTTCAACCTGTGCGCATTTATTTAAATCACCTAACTTAGATTGGGCCAGTGTACTCCCAGTTTATCATTTCAACTGCACATGCTTGCCAAGAACCACAGATTATGTACCATTGGAGTCTATGTGTGCCTATGAATTATGATAAATTGTTAGTTGAGATTTGATGTGTTAGGTCTGCATCGTTTTATAACTATTCAATTCTCCGTAATGATGTTGTCTTCCGTGTTCAGTGGGACACAGCAGGCCAGGAGAGGTTCAGGACAATTACAAGCAGTTACTATCGAGGAGCCCATGGAATTATTGCAAGTCCCCATGAACACCTACATGCTTTATCATCCGGGATTTACGATCTAGATTCCTATAGAATTTTCACGGGTTTTAATATTCCTTGCAACACATTTCAGATCGTATATGACGTGACAGATAGGGAAAGCTTCAACAATGTCAAGCAGTGGTTGAGTGAGATTGACAGGTATGCCAGTGACAGTGTGTGCAAGCTTCTAGTTGGGAACAAATGTGATTTGGTTGATAGTTAAGTCGTTGACACAGAGGAGGCCAAGGTAAATTCCGTCTCTCTCTTTTTTTTGTTTACTTTCATAGGCACTTTTAGCCATAGTTCAGGCAACAACAGATACCTAGTTAGGAACAATGAATAGATAGTTGCCACGCAAAAAAATTCAGTAACCACTAAAATCCATTTCCTTCTTGAGAAACCTGCATGCTTATTAGTTCTTCCTGATACCCATCTATGATCAATTGCAGGCTTTTGCAGAATCATTAGGAATGACTTTTCTTGAGACAAGTGCAAAGGAATCCATCAATGTGGAGACGGCTTTCTTAACCATGTCATCAGAAATCAAGAAAAGGTAAACCCAGAAATGCATATTTTTTATGTGGGCTTTTAATTCCCTGTTTATCTGCTATAGTTGGCACTGAAAGATCATCACATGAGCTTTATGCTCGTGGAAATAAAAGCGACGAGATTTCTGAGAGTGGATCTGCATTTACTGTCTTTAAAATATGACAACCCAATGCTCATATTTTGTTGGGTTGTGTGCATCATCAAGAGAGGCTGGGAGAGCTGTAACATCTTGTTTTCAGAACGAATTTGCTTTCTTAAGTTAATAAATGCTACAAACAATTAATTTTGATATTCACACTAGTTATTTCTGGGGGCTGAATGCAAATTATGCAGTTCTCTCCAATGGCTGGTTACTTTCGCCACCCTCTAAATCGTATCTTACTATAAATCTGCATGCTTCCTGTGTGATAGTCTCACCTTCTGTTTGTGTGAAAGGTCTACCTGACTACTGAATCTACTTGCACACAGGATGCCGAGCCAACCTGCCGCTTCGGGGGAGAGGAAAACAACCGTCCACATGAAAGGGCAGCCGATACAGCAGCAGCAGAGCAGCTGCTGCTCCTCATAGGCTCACGAAGGCTCCATTACATGTCATGAGATGTCTTATTGAGCGGTTCGAGGCTCGAAGATTCATCAAAGGCTAGAGAAACAGGGCAGTGAATTGGATATACTGAATTACAAAATTGTACTATACATAGTTTGTGACTTTGTGTTACTTGATGTTAAATGTTTGGCACAGTTTGAGTTTGCCATGCAAATGTCATTGGTCATTACTTCATCAGTGTATTATTTCAAGTGATTGATGGATCTTCAAGTGACAAAAAGTATTACATGAAATCGGGTTGATTCAAGCTTGCCAATTACCTTTGTAATATTTCAGGAATGATCATCTTCTTATTAATTTGCTGCAGTTATGTCTTAGGCAATTCTGGGAAGAAGCTTGACAGCTGACTTATGTAACTCTCAAAATGGGCAAGAGGCCAGGAAAAATTGTGATACATATAATAAACCAATGAACTTGATATCATATAGTAACTGAATATGTGAGTTTCAAGTTCTAACAAGGTAGGATATATCTGACAAAACGAATCAACAAAAGCTTCAACAAACTCAAAAAAACCATCACAACCAAAGGCACCAAGAAAAGAACATACAACATCCGTCCTAAGCTGAGCAGCATTGCTTCTTCTCGGCACCGGCGTCGGTGGCGGCCACGTTGATGGTTTTGCCCTCCTTGACTCCGGCACCAGCCCCTGCCCTGTCCTCCTCGGAGGCCACGGCCTTCTTGCTGATGGTGTGGTATATGTCGCCGAGGATTAGCTGGAACGCCTCCTCCACGTTCTTGGCCTCAAGCGCAGACGTCTCAATGTAGGACAGCCCCTCCGCCTCAGCGTAGCTCCGGGCGTCGTCCGTGGTGACCGCCCTGAGGTGCGCCAGGTCGGTCTTGTTGCCGACGAGCATGATTCTGATGTTGGCGTCCGCGTGGTCACGCAGCTCCTTGAACCACCGGCTAATGTTCTCGAAGGTCGTGGGCTTGGTCACGTCGTAGACCAGCACCGCCCCGAGCGCTCCACGGTAGTAGGCGCTCGTGATCGCCCTGTAGCGCTCCTGCCCCGCCGTGTCCCAGATCTGCGCCTTGATTATCTTGCTCTCCACCTGCATTCAGTCAGGTTAACAAGAGATCAGATACTGTTTCGCTATGCCTCCTGAGAAATTATACATCCGGGAAAGATGAGTGGAGTTAACAATGCCCTGTGTTCCCGCTTCCGAATTGAGAGGGATTAAGAGCAGTTTCTTGTTATGAGCTACTTAAACCGTAGCAGGTTGAAACTATAAAAGTAGCAGGTAAAAAAGCAAACAAGAAGCAAAGTCAGGGCTATGATCATGTTGTACCCCTAGACTCTAGTAGCTTGCTGTCACACAATAATGGGTGTAAATAAGGACATAAATACAAGTTGACAGTGACACTTACTAAGCCAGCAGTGGAATTGAGTGTGACACTCCCTGAAGTTAAGCCTAAACTAAAACTAACTTAAGGCCTATGACAAGCAAGGCCCGTTCAAACCAGATGAGCAAGCGGCATGCAGCTGGCATCTATTCACCTTAAATCCAATCCACAACAAGCGTGCGGATCAGCATAGACGATCGATCAGTTTCGTGTTCACTATATCCCCTGAAAAATAATGCAGGGAAGATAACTAGAAAACCAGCTACATGACACGTTAGTAGTGCCCTGTGTTCCCGTTTCTAAGTTGAGAGGGATAATATGATTTATGAGTGGTTTCTGGTCCTGTAAAAAAAAGTGTGGTTTCTTGTCATGGGTTCTTTAAATCGTTGCAGCTGAAGTGGTAAAACAGCAGGTAAGAAAGCAAACAAGAAACAAAGTCAGATTATGGTCATGCTGTACCTATAGACTCTGGTTGATTCCTGTTACACAATAGTGGGTGTCAATTAGCCTATGGACAAATTAAACACAAGTTGACAGTACCACTTGCTGAGCCAGCTACTGAACTGAGTGGACATCCTGAAGTTAAGCTTAAACTAACACTAATCAACAGTCTATGTCCCGTACGTCAGGGTATCGATGGAAGCGTTCTATCGGTATCGCTTCTCGTATTTGGGCGGCGACGCTGCAAGAGATTCTGTGGCTACGAAAGCATGGTGACAGGCTATGTGCTACTTGAACAAAAGAAAGTAAAACCACTCAAAACCAGAATCCTGCTGCAGTGCAACTTTCACACAAATATGGTGCTATCCCTGTTTGCGTTGAGTGCATATGTATGCACACAACATGCATGACCAAAATATTTGTTGGTTGCTCATGCTTGTTAACAACCTGGACAAATCAGTATATAAAGAGAGCCATGGCAAGCCCATCTTAATGTAGCTAGTAGCAGCACAAAGCTAGGTAACGACCGTGGTTTATATAGATAGGTTGAGAAGAGATTGATGGGACACAAAATATATTGAGATGTTCGAGGGAACTGATATTGTGTGCCAACATGCCGGTGGAGCCAAACTAGAGCAACAACATGGCCAAGCAACGTCCGGAGGTTCAGTTGCACCTGTGGGTTTAGTTCAGTTTCGTTTGACATAAAACCCAAGGTCGGCGAGTCTGTTCACGGCTTGGTCACATCGTTTGTTTCCTGTAGAACAGGCCGTCACTCTGATATCGTCGCGGAATTGCACGAGGAACAGACCATGGCAACAGAGTAGGGCGACACCCAAGTTGTAACAGAAAGAGATAAACAAGAGAGAACCGGAAAAGGTGCATCAGGCTGTAGATGGCACGAAAACTCTAGCATCCAACTCGTCTAATGCCCATATGAGTTGGCGGTGCCTCCGACGCGGAGCTCGTCTTGGACAGGCTTGGCAACAAGAAGCAAAGCATCATCTTTATTCAATCTTCCGGCGCAACAGCAGTGTTTTAAACAGCAAGTACAATTTGAATGTAGCTGGTTTTGAGGTTGGTGTGTAACTCGAAGATTTTGGTTTTTTGACTGATTAATTATATAGCTGTTAGTCTGAAAACTACTGTAGAACCAAACAAGGGAGGGTAGTTACTGGTTAGGCAGATCTCGCTAGCTAGTGAGGATCGCGTCTGAATCTGATCTCTGTCCTCAAATATATACCAGCGATCCACCTACTTATTAGTACCAAGCTAGCGTTTTCAGCAAACTAGATCTGGGGCGCAAGCAAGAAACTCAGCAAACAGATCAGATCGATCGATTCATCGGATCGGATCTAGCAGGCAAAGCAACCATCGAGGAAATCGGAAGGAAGGACCAGGGGGGAGCGGAGCTGGGATGGATACGTGTTGGTAGCAAGCGACGGCTAGTCCGAAAACTAGAATCCATCAATCAAAGGTTAGGTGGATCTCGTTAGCTAGTGAGAATTGTGTTGGCATCATCTTGTTCAATCTTCCGGCGAGTTTGACGTAGTACTGTAGTAGTACCCCGTGTTTCCGTTCTGAATTGAGAGGGTTTAAGAGTGTTGTGAACTCTTCCGCGGCCAGATGGTTGGCAGGCTGAAGCGCCAAGCGCCAGGTCGCGGGTTCGAGTCACACTTCTACCTTAATGACAAGCCGGGGTGGCGTCTCCCCTTCGGTCTTGTTATTTTTTTTTAGTGTTTCTTGTTATGAGCTACTTAATAGCAGGTTGAAACTGTAAAAGTAGCAGGTAACAAAGCAAACAAGCAGAATCCGGGAGTAGAATTGAGTGTGAACTCTGTGAAGTTAAGACTAAATTAACAGTAACTATCTTAAGGCGTATGACAAGCAAAGCCGGATCGATCAGGTTCGGTTTCACTATGCATTATGCTGGAAAGATAACATCTAGAGAGCTGGACACGTTAATGGTCTGTTCCCGTTTCTAGGTTTAGAGGGCCATAAAGAGCAGTGTCTGGTCCTGTAAAAAAAACGTGTGGTTTCTTGTCATGAATTTTTTAAATCGGTGCAGCTGAAATGGTAAGAAAGCAAAAAAGAAGCAAAGTCAGATTATGATCATGCTAGACTCTAGTAGATTGCTGTTACACAGTAATAGCCTATGGACATATTAAACACAAGCTGACAGTGCCACTTGCTGAGCCAGCTACTGAACTGAGCGTGACACTCTCAAGTTAAGCCTGAACTAACACTAATCAACGGCCTGTGTCCCGTACGTTAGGGTAACAATGGAAGCGGTCCATCGGTATCCCTTCTCGCATTTGGGCGGCAATGCTGCAAAACAAAGAAAAAACACTCAAAGCCGGAATCCTGCGGCAGTGCGACTTCGATGCAAATATGGTACTGTCCCTGTTAGTGTTGTGTGCATATGTACTGCATGCATGCCTGCCTGCAAAATTTGCTGGCTGCTCATGCGTGTTGACATGGGGGGGAAGTGGCTGCTCATGCGTGTTGACATGGGGGGGAAGTGGAGGAACCGGGTACATTATTAGCCTTGACGGATGAATGAGCATATAAACAGAGCCCATGGCAAGTCCATCTTAGCGTAGCTAGTAGCGGCACAAAGCTAGATTACATAGATTGAGAAGAGATTGATGGGAACACAAAATAAAGTGAGATGTTGGATGGAACTGATATTGTGGTGGTAGTGTCTACCCTAGGAAAATACTCGCCCTGGCGCATGCTTTTAACCGATATTAGCAAGAGCCCAGATTTGTGTCACGAACACCATGGCCAGTGCGTTCGATGCTACCCTTTTGTACCGTAGCCGGTCCGGGATCTTCGGGTTCTCTAGCAAGAAAGGCGTCATCCTCAAACTCCCGGTGACTTGGGCAGTGACAACAGTCTTGTAAACAGCTTAGTATAATTTGTAACTGGGAAATTTTGTGTTGTAGGTTGGTAGCAAGCGACAGCTAATCTGAAAACTAGAATTAATCAAAGGTTCGATAGATCTCGCTAGCTAGTGAGAATTGTGTTGGCAGCAAACAAATTTAAGCGTCTTTGAATGTCTGAATCTCTGTCCGACTGTCCTCAAATATAGTATCAGCGATCCATCTATACTTACGAAGCAAGCTTTTGCAGCGAAACGGGATCTGGAGCGCAAGCAAGTTAGAAATCCGCAGATCCGATCCAACGATCCATCGGATCTAGCAAGCAATCAAGAAAATGAAGTGGTGTGTAACTGGAAAAATTGCTTGGTTTATCAAATCGTAGCAGTAAAAACCCAAAACAAGAAACGAGGTCAGGATTATTACCATGCTGTACCTTAGACTCTAGTAGCTTACCGTTCCAAAATAATGTTAGTGAATGAGGACATAAATCCAAGTTGACAGTGCCACTTGCTAAGCCAGCAGTAGAACGGAGCGTGACACTCCCTGAACTTAAGACCAAACTAACACTAACTAACTAAGGTGTATAACAAGCAAAGCGCGATTGTTCAGGTTAAGTTTCACTATGCCTCCTAAAAAAATTATGCAGGGAAGATAACAAGTAGAGAGCCAGCTACAGGCTATGCTAATAGTGCCAGCTATAAGTAGAGAGCCAGCTACAGGCCTCCATGCTATCTTTTCCTAGTCTCTTTTAGGGTGAGAGATCAGTATCGGCAGCACTGTAAACAAACAGCTAGTACCATGATTAGTATTCCGTGTAGCTAGTGCTGAGGTGGGTGCAGGTGTAACTGGAAAATTGCTTGGTGAATCATGGCCTGAGATTGTATACCAAGGGTTGTTAAGTACATCTCGCTAGCTGGCTGGCAAGAATTAATCATCACTGAATCTGATCTCTGCCCCAGAGACTAGCGATCCACGTAGTAGTAAACTAGTAGTACCAAGCTGGCGCTTGCAGCGAAACTAGTACTGTACTAAGCTAGGAATTAAGCATCTGTGAATTTATTTTTATTTTTTTAGATCAAGCATCTCTGAATCTGATCTCTGTCCCCGAGAGACCAGCGATCCACAAGCGAAGACTAAACTAACACTAACTTAAGGTGTATGACAAGCAAAGCCTGATTGTTCAGGTTAAATTTCACTATGGCTCCTAAAAAGTTATGCAGGGACGATAACAAGTAGAGAGCCTGCTACAGACTATGTTAAAAGTGCCCTGTGTTCCGTTTCTAAGTTGAGAGGGATATTAAGAGCGGTCTCTGGTTCTGTCAAAAGAAGCGTGGTTTCTTGTAATGAGCTTTTTAAATCGTTGCAGCAGAAATGTTAAAAACAGCAGGTAAAAAAGCAAACAAGAAGCAAAGTCAATTATGGTCATGCTGCTGTACCTCTAGACTCTAGTAGATTGCTGTTACAAAATAATGGGTGTCAACTAGCCTATGGACACAGTATTAAATACAAGTTGACAGTCCCACTTGGAAAGGCAGTCCTACTGAACTGAGTGTAACCCTCTCTGAAGTTAAGACTAAACTAACACAAACAACAGCGGCGCAGGTTGGATATGGGCTGTCACAAGCAAAGCCAGTAGCAATCCGGTGAGCGGGAGCATCTAGTCATGCAAACCCAATTCAGCAAGCATGTGGATCGGCACGACTGATCATACATGTGCCATGGCTTATCATTCACGCAAATATTGTGCTCTCCCAGTTTGTGTTGTGGTCATATGGACTGCATGACTACAAAACTTGTTGGTTTCTCATGCGTAAATCGTGGATACATTAGTCTTGAGAAAACGTGGGGTATATAAAGAGAGCTATGGCAAGTCCATCTTACTAACCTAGGTAGTAGCAGGGCAAAGCTAGGTTGCATAGGTTGAGAAGAGATTGATGGGAACACAGAATGTACGTTGAGATGTTGGAAGAAACTGATATCGTAGCATCTACCCTGAGAAAACAAATACGCACCCATGGCATCGAGCCAACTGATACAAAGAAGAGCCCGGGTACGCCGAACCTGAGGAACACCATGGTGGCATAAAAGGCATCGCCTAGTTCCAGATGATGGCGAGTTTGACAGCGGTAGCAGCAATGGGGACGATGTCCACAGCGTCGAGGTGGGTGTGTGTTTGGAAGAAATCGTCCAACGGGTGTGGCCTTCATCCTGACCAAGCCTACGACAGTTGGCCGTGGGCGTGACCGATCATACATGTCGCACGGCTGATCTCCACAGGAAAAGCACCCACCCGGATCATTGGGATCTCAGCGGGGTTTGCCTGTCACTTTTGCCCCTCTTGTAATGTAGTCGTCCAAGTCCTGTCCTCTCAATTGCTCTTAAGATCATTGTGTGTAAGCAGCTGGTTGAAATTAGTACGTAGCGGGTGCTGAGGTGGGCGTGTAATTGGAAAAAGATTGTTTGGTTAATCGTATCCTGAGATTGTCAAGCTAGCGAGTAGTAGTAGCAACTAGCAAGCAAGCTCGAGAGGGTTGGTTGGTACTGGTAGATCTCGCAAGCTGCCTGGTAAGGAATTAATCATCTCTGAAACGAGATCTGGGGCGGAAGCAACTTATAAATCAGCGGGGGTTGCCCGTGATTTTTGGCCCTCTTGTAATGTAGTCTTCCAAGTCATCTTCTCTGAATTGCTCTTACGATCGTTGTTTGTAAGCAGCTGGTTGAAATTAGTACTAGTAGCGAGTGAGTACTAGTAGCAAGCAAGCAAGCAAGCAGCTCGAATGGGTTGGTTGGTAGGCAGATCTCGCTGGCTTCCTGGCAAGGAATTCAGCATCCCTGAATCTGATATCTGCCCCTCAGAGACGAGATCTGAGGCGGAAGCAAGTTAGTAATCCGCAGATCCGATTGATTGGTTGATTGATGCATCGATCGGATCTAGCAAGTAATGGAGCGGATTGGGGAGGATGGAGGTAGGAGATGGGGCTCACGTACGTGTAGGGTGCGCGTGGCGAACTCGACGCCGATGGTGGACTTGGACTCGAGGCAGAACTCGTTGCGGGTGAAGCGGGAGAGCAGGTTGGACTTGCCCACGCCGGAGTCGCCGATCAGCACCACCTTGAACAGGTAGTCGTACTCCTCCTCCACGGCCCGCCCGCCGCCGCCACGCCCGCCGCCCGCCATTGCTCCTCCTCGATCCCCTGCCTGTCTGGATTCTTCCTTGTCTGGCGAATTAATCGCCCGATGAATCTACTGTACTGTGCCGGAACTGGACTGGATCAAGTCTTCAAGTGGGACTGAACTGAAGGAGCTTTCTTTGCTTTGCTTAGCAACTTGCTCTATTCACTTCACTCTGCTTGCTTCCCGCTCCCGTGAGATCGGGCGTTTTTCTCTGGGGTTAACGTGTGAATTTTGGATCTCCTATTCACTTTATCACAGGGTCAGTCGAATGAATTCGCATTCACATTATCAAACCCAGTTGCAACTCAATATTAGCACGAATCACGAAATAAAGAATCAAATGGTTTGGAACAGTTACAAGTCCACCTGCAACTCAGTCGAGTCGAATAAGAATTAGCTTGATTCCCGTTCGCATGACGTTATCAAATCACAGTTGCAAGTTGATTTGCAACCGATGCACGAATCACGAAGCAAATCAAATGGTCTGAATCAGTTGCAGGTCCACTTGCAACTGATAACGTCGTGCGAATGAAAACTAAACTAATTTTCATTCGATTGAGAATTAGCAAAACCGTTTATCGTAGGTATTTTCAAAATCAATCTTGAAAAGGACCCAAAATAACTTCATATGATGGATCTCATGTAAGAGAACAATTCCTTCCATTATGAACTTGTCTTTGATAGAAGTCGAGTTGTCTACGTATCCTGTATAATTTTATACACGAATGTGAATCTTTGCAAACATTGGTTAGTGTTTTATAAATAACATTCAACAAGCAGATGGATGGGGGCATGTTGTATGACCTTTCAATATCCAACACACAGTGGCGGAGCGAGCACTTCCTCGGTGCAAAGCCTGTGCAGAAACTCAGGAAGCAAAATATCGATGATGTGCGAGCTAAGCGTAATTAGGGGCTAAAATAGCTAGTCCGGTAGACAAGTGCGGATGGCCAAATTGAAGGAGTAGTTTCACATCTTGTTAATGGGGGACTGTCTATTCTTCAATATGCGGACGATACAATCATCTTTATGGAACACGATCTTGATAAGGCGACGAATCTGAAATTGATATTATCAGCATTCGAACAATTATCGGGATTAAAAATCAATTTCCATAAAAGTGAATTGTTTTGATTCGGCGATGCACAGGATGCAGCTGCTCAGTATGCTGATATATTCGGTTGTGAGCAGGGTCAATTTCCTATAATGTATTTGGGCATACCAATTCATTATCGGAAACTGACTAATGCGGAATGGAGGCATGTCGAGGAACGTCTGCAAGCACGGCTGTCTAGTTGGAAAGGAAAATTGCTATCCCTTGGTGGGAGGTTGGTGCTCATTAATTCGGTACTTACAAATATGGTACTGTATATGATATCCTTCTTCCAATTACCAAAAGGTGTCTTGAGTAAATTGGATTATTTCCGATCAAGGTTCTTTTGGCAAGGGGATGGTGAGAAAAAGAAATATCGACTGGCAAAATGGGATGTTGTTTGTAAACCAAAAGATCAGGGTGGGCTGGGTATTCACGATCTCAGCATCAAGAACTCAGCTCTCCTAGGGAAGTGACTGTTTAAGCTGCTAACCGAAGATGGAATTTGGCAAACTCTTCTCAGAAGAAAATACATCGGTTCAAAGGCGGTATCACAGGTGTATTGGAAACCTGGTGATTCCCACTTTTGGGCCGGCCTAATGGCGACTAAGAAACATTTCTTTCGCTTTGGTGTATTCAATATTAAGGATGGCGCGGAGATTAGATTATGGGAGGACAAGTGGTTAGGTAACACCACCCTCCGGGAGCAATATCCTGCTCTATACAACATTGTTCGACACAAAGGGGATACTATAGCCACTGTTATGCAGTGCTCACCACCCAATGTGACGTTCAGACGTGATTTATTTGGGCCGAGATTAGCATCTTGGAATGCCTTGCTGGCACGGTTGGCCTTAGCCCAACTTACACATGGTCCCGATGAATTTCGGTGGAATTTATGCGGGAATGGAAAATTCTCAGTAGATTCTATGTATAGGGAGCTTGTGCATTCTGATATTCCAGTCGATGATAATAAAAAAATATGGCAAATGAAGATTCCACTTAAAATAAAAGTATTTACGTGGTATCTTCGTAGGGGTGTCATTTTAACCAAGGATAACCTTGTCAAACGGAATTGGCATGGAAGTACTAAGTGTGTATTTTGTCCACAACAAGAGACAATAAAACATTTATTCTTCGAGTGTAATTTCGCACGTTCTATATGGTCAGCTGTCCAAATAGCGTCTAATCTTTATCCACCCAAGTCTGTGGCCAATATTTTTGGTAACTGGTTACATGGGATAGATAAAAAGCTTAGAACGATTATTAGGGTGGGAGCGAATGCAGTTATATGGTCGCTTTGGCTTAGTAGAAATGACAAGGTTTTCAACGATAAAGATGTTTCTTATTTGCAGGTACTCTACCGATGCACAGGTATTATCCGTACGTGGTCCACCTTACAGCGTGTGGGACATCGAGACCTCTTTACGGAGGCGTGTGCATGGCTGGAGGAGGTGGCAAGGGACATTTTATCACAACATGGGTGGCCGCTTGATCGCCGGATTGGACCTCCATAGGACGTCGAGCTTGCTTCAGGACATGGGCGTCTTACTGTAGTCTTTGATGATTGTAATTCGCCAGTTGTCGTACTTTTCTTTTAGTTCTCGCTTGGATTGCGGCTGTGTGCATTCTTCATGCAGAGGCCGGGTGTAATACTTAAACTTTTGAGTAATAAAGCCCTTTATCTAAAAATGTGCGGGTGGCTGTGGTCAAGGTGAACATGTCTTGTTTCGGTTAGCGGTTAAGGCTCTCCGGCACCGGAGTAAACTCTTTCTATTGCGGGGGCCTATGGAGTTTGGGGATAATTGTTTTTTCCTTAGTGGCACACGTGACGAGCTCCCATTGTGCCACTTGTTGGCCAGCGTATGTCCACGCGTCACCCTATCATTGGGCCACGTGGCGACGTGCCAACGAACCACGTGTCCTCGTTTGATTGGGCCACATAGTTTCCCCTGATTGGCCCAACTGCCGCCATGTTGGTCCAGATGGCACATATATGATGCACGTGTCGTCCTATCATTTGGTACACGTGTCGGTATCTGCAAATGCCTCCTGAAAGCAGGTCATCCTGCCACGTTTCACATGAGTCACGCTAGATGACAAGGTTAACGTCACCCGACCGTCGTGACAGATCAATCATTGGTCTCACAGGAGTGCTGCCACTTTTCCGGCAAGAGGACATACAAACATGACGTTTTAGTCCGTCACAACGAATTGGGCCAGTCATGCCTCGGACTGTGTGTCCGGGCCGTCAAGGATCCAAGACGGTTCCTGAAATCCGTCTCATCTCTGACGCGAGATAGTCAACAGATGGTAGATCTGTCGTTAAAAAGGCTTTACGACGGATAAGTGAGCTCCTATTCCTACCACAGACCCAATCTGTGGCTGAAAACTGGACATGTTGTATTGAAAGCATCCACTGCAAAGTCGAAGAGGAGCGGGGGTTACCGCTCCCCTTGCTTCACTCCTCTTCCGTTGTGAATGTTGTTGCCTATCTCTCCATTGATGAAGATACCCTTGATCTCACCATTGTTGATACTGATGTTGAATTGTTGATGCTGCTGGCCGGAGAAACCCTTAGGATTGCAAGCTTGTAGCCGTCCTTCTGCCTTCGAGCGTTAGTGACCCTAAGTGTTATTGTATACGGATTACGTACGTTTATCCTTGGTCGAAGATTATGATGAAAGTTTCATCTACATGCACAGCTTTGGAGCGTTACCTTTCCTTTTGCCTTCGAGGCGTAACGCGAGTTGCATGTATAAGCGAATGGATGTTCATGTCACTGCAGAACATCTCCAAACTTGCCAATGCTTTTTGACGGCCTCCACACGCGCCAAAGCTCACTGGAGTTTGAGAGAAAGGTTTTGAAGTTCAATATTCACATCGTACCAAGGTTCACCCGATTACTAAAAATTGTTCCTACTAGCCACCATGCACATATTATAGTTACTCCCTCCGATCCTAAAAAAGAGGCGCGACGGTTATTTTGCAAAAAAAAACCCTTACTCGACGTTGCTCAACCCGCACTCCCTCGCGACGGTCAACCCACTTTCCCCTCCTCCCGCACCGCACTCCTCCTCCCGCACCGCTCTCCTCCTCCCGCATCTCGCCGCTCTCCCTCTCGCCGCCCTCTCCCTCTCGCCGGCCCTGACCACCGCCGCTCCCCACCACCGCCGCTCCCTGATGACGGTAAAGCACACGTCCGTTGGGAACCCCAAGAGGAAGGTATGATGAGTGCAGCAGTAAGTTTTCCCTCAGTAAGAAACCAAGGTTATCGAACCAGTAGGAGATCGAGATCGCTTCGAAGGTGTCAACGGTGCCAGAAAACAGTCTGGTGCGGAGTTGGTCTGACTCGTCAACTTGGAACCTGCACACAACAATCAAACTACTTTGCCCCAACGAAACAGTGAGGGTGTCAATCTCATCGGCTTGCTGAAAACAAAGGATTAGACGTATAGTGTGGAAAATGATGTTTGCTTGCAGAGAATGTAAAAGAACAATGATTGCAGTAGGTTGTATTTCAGATGTAAAAGAATGGACCGGGGTCCACAGTTCACTAGTGGTGTCTCTCCATTAAGATAACTAACATGCTGGGTAAACAAATTACAGTTGGGCAATTGACAAATAGAGAGGGCATAACAATGCACATACATATCATGATGACCAATATGAGATTTACTTAGGGCATTACGACAAAGAACATAGACCGCCATCCAGCATGCATCTATGTCTAAAAAGTCCACCTTCAGGTTAGCATCCGCACCCCTTCCAGTATTAAGTTGCAAACAACAGACAATTGCATTAAGTATGGTGCGTAATGTAAACAACACAAATATCCTTAGACAAAGCATTGATGTTTTATCCCTAGTGGCAACAGCACATCCACAACCTTAGAACTTTCTGTCACTGTCCCAGATTCAATGGAGGCATGAACCCACTATCTAGCATAAATACTCCCTCTTGGAGTTACAAGCATCAACTTGGCCAGAGCCTCAACTAGTAACGGAGAGCATGCAAGATCATAAACAACACATATATGATAGATCAATAATCAACTTGACATAGTATTCCATATTCATCGGATCCCAACAAACACAACATGTAGCATTACAAATAGATGATCTTGATCATGATAGGCAGCTCACAAGATCTAAACATGATGGCACAGAGGAGAAGACAACCATCTAGCTACTGCTATGGACCCGTAGTCCAAGGAGAACTACTCACGCATCAGTCCGGAGGCGGACATGGTGATGTAGAGCCCTCCGGTGATGATTCCCCTCTCCGGCAGGGTGCCGGAGGTGATCTTCTGAACCCCCCGAGTTAGGGTTGACGGCGGCGGCGTCTCTGGAACTTTTCTGGAAATATGGCTCTCGGTGCTAGGGTTTTGCGTCTGGGGGAATAAATAGGCGAAGGGGCGGCGTCGGTGGAGGCACGAGGCCCGCTCCCCACGTGGCGGCGCGGCAGGGGGCCCACCCGCGCCGCCATATGGGGACGGCGCCTCGTCGCCCCCCTTCGTCTCTCCTTCGGACTTCTGGAACGTGTCGGGAAAAATAGGCATCTGGGATTTTGTTTCGTCCAATTCCGAGGAAGTTTCCAGAACAGCTTTTCTGAAACCAAAAACAGCAGAAAACAGGAACTGGCACTGTGGCATCTTGTTAATGGTTAGTCCCAGAAAATGCATAAAAATACTATGAAGTGTGAATAAAACATGTAGCTATTGGCATAAAACTAGCATGGAACATAAGAAATTATAGATACGTTGGAGACGTATCAAGCATCCCCAAGCTTAGTTCTACTCGTCCTCGAGTAGGTAAACGATAACAAAAATAATTTCTGAAGTGACATGCTACCAACATAATCTTGATCAACAATATTGTAAAGCATATGAGATGAATGAAGTGACTCAAGGCAATGGTCTATAGTTTGCTAACAAATAGATAATGAGTAAACACTGAATCATATAAGCAAAAGCTTTTCATAAATAGTACTTTCAAGACAAGCATCAAAAAGTTTTGCATAAGAGTTAACTCATAAAGCAATAGATTCTAAGTAAAAGGTTTTGAAGCAACACAAAGGAAGATTTAAGTTTCAGCAATTGCTTTCAACTTCAACATGTATATCTCATGGATAATTGTCAACACAAAGTAATATAATAAGTGCAATAAGCAAGCATATAAAAATTGTTGCACACAAAGTTGACACAAGTGTTTGCTTCTAAGATAGAAAGAAGTAGGTAAACTGACTCAACATAAAGTAAAAGAAAGGCCCTTCGCAGAGGGAAGCAGGGATTAAATCATGTGCTAGAGCTTTTTAAGTTTTTGAAATCATATAGAGAGCATAAAATAAAGTTTTGAGAGGTGTTTGTTGTTGTCAACGAATGGTAGTGGGCACTCTAACCCCCTTGTCAACCAGACTTTCAAGAGCGGCTCCATGAAGGACGTTATTTCTACCAGCAAGGTAGATCATCCCTCTTCTCTTTTGTTTACACATGTATTTTAGTTTATTTATAGATGACACTCCTCCCAACCTTTGCTTACACAAGCCATGGCTAACCGAATCCTCGGGTGCCTTCCAACATTCACATACCATGGAGGAGTGTCTATTTGCATATTAAGTTGCTTACTGATAAATCAGGGCAAAACATGTGAAGAGAATTATTAATGAAAGTTGTAATTAATTGGGGCTGGGCACCCCGTTGCCAGCTCTTTTTGCAAAATTATTGGATAAGCGGATGTATATGCCACTAGTCCATTGGTGAAAGTCTGAATGACAAGATGAAAGATAAAACACCACATACTTCCTCATGAGCTATAAAACATTGACACAAATAAGGAGTAATAAAGTTTTGAATAGTTTAAAGGTAGCACATGAAGTATTTACTTGGAATGGCAGGAAATACCACATAATAGGTAGTTATGGTGGACACAATGGCATAGGTTTTGGCTCAAGGTTTTGGATGCACGAGAAGCATTCCCTCTCAGTACAGGTTTAGGCTAGCAAGGTTGTTTGAAGCAAACACAAGTATAAACCGGTTCAACAAGACTTATATGAAAACAATTGCAAACATTATAAACTCTACACCGTCTTCCTTGTTGCTCAAACATTTTACCAGAAAATATCTAGACCTTAGAGATACCAATCATGCAAACCAAATTTCAACAAGCTCTACGGTAGTTCTCCACTAATAGGCTTAAACTACATGATGCAAGAGCTTAAACATGATCTACTTGAGAGCTCAAAACAATTTCCAAGTATCAAATTATCCAAACAATGATCTACAAGCATAAGTATGTCTTTTCAATATACCAACTACCACATGCAGCATTTTCTGTTTCCAACCAAATAACAATCAATGTTGAGGCTTTCAGCTTTCGCCATAAACATAATAATAAGTGCTGAGGCTTTCAGCTTTCGCCATGAACATAAACAATAAGTGCTGAGGCTTTCAGCTTTCGCCATGAACATGAATAATAAGTGCTGAGGCTTTCAGCTTTCGCCATGAACATAAACAATAAGTTAAGAACACAAGTGTTCATATGAAAAAGCGAGCGTGTCTCTCTCCCACACAAGAATGCTAGGATCCGATTTATTCAGAAAACGAAAACAACAAAACAAAAATAAAAGCACACAGACGCTCCAAGTAAAGTGCATAAGATGTGACGGAATTAAAATATAGTTTCACTAGAGATGACCTGATAAGTTGTTGATGAAGAAGGGGATGCCTTGGGCATCCCCAAGCTTAGACGCTTGAGTCTTCTTGAAATATGCAGGGATGAACCACGGGGGCATCCCCAAGCTTAGGCTTTTCACTCTTCTTGATCATATAATATCATCCTTCTCTCTTGATCCTTGAAAACTTCCTTCACACCAAATTCGAAATAATTCTCATTAGAGGGTTAGTGCATAATCAAAAATTCTCATATTCTGTGATGACACAACCATTATTAAAGCCTCTGGACATTAGCTACAGCCACTGATATTTTGTGGAGCAAAGAAATTCACTCAAACATTGTAAACGAGCGAATGCAAAACAAAAGGCAGAATCTGTCAAAAACAGAACAGTCTGTGAAGACGAATTTTTTGGAGGCACTTAAGTTGCTCAGATGGAAAAGCTCCAGTTGAATGAAAGTTGCGTACATACTGAGGATTACTCATGATTTGTTTCAGAATTTTTAGATTTTTCTACAGAGAGAAAAGCTCAAATTCATGACAGCTAAAAATCTGTTTCTGCGCAGAAATCCAAATCTAGTATCAACTTTCTATTAAAGACTTTACTTGGCACAACAATGCAATAAAATAAAGATACAAAGGCATTGCTACAGTAGTAAACAGTACCTTGACTCAAAACAAAAAGAAAAGCAAAAATAACAGAAAATAAAAAACAATGGGTTGTCTCCCATAAGCGCTTTTCTTTAACGCCTTTCAGCTAGGCGCAGAAAGTGAAAATCAAGTGTTATCAAGAGAAGAAGCATCAACTGAAAGATTGGAAATTTTCTCAACAATACATTGTATTTTATCTATGTAAGTTTCAGAAACTCCCCTTTCATTACTTTTAGGCAAACTATCCTAACCAAATAAATTTTCAGGCACAATCCAATTAAAGTTCTTTTCTAGTGCCTCATGCATTCCTACAAGCTTACTAGGAATTGGTATTTTACTCTCTCCTTCATAACTAGTTTCATTGGTGTACTTGAGTCTTTACTTTTCTAATTTTTCAAGTATATTAGCAATATCGATGTAATAACCAAGCATCCTATGTCGCATAAAAACCTTTCTATCTTCACTAGCGACATCACCAAATTCTTTGAGAAGAGTTTCTAAAACAAAATCTTTCTTTTCACCCTCTTCCATATCATGAAGTTTAAGAAACATTTGCTGCATTATAGGATTAAGGTTAACAAACCTAGCTTCAAGCATGTGGACTAAAGAGGCAGCAGCAATTTCATAATTAGGGGCAAGTTCTACCAAGGATCTATCTTCAAAGTCTTTCAGTTTGCTAACATGACTAAAGAATTCTTCGATGTTATCTCTTCCAATGATAGACCCACTTCCTAGCAATACATCTTTTAAAGCAAACTTAGGGAGCAGCATGATGAATAAAAATAAAACAAGTAACTAATTTTTTGTGTTTTTGATATAAAGAAAGCAAACAAGACTAAATAAAAATAAACTAAGCAAGACAAAAACAAAGTAAAGAGATTGGGTGTGAGAGACTCCCCTTGCAGCGTGTCTTGATCTCCCCGGCAACGGCGCCAGAAAACAGGCTTGATGACGGTAAAGCACACGTCCGTTGGGAACCCCAAGAGGAAGGTATGATGAGTGCAGCAGTAAGTTTTCCCTCAGTAAGAAACCAAGGTTATCGAACCAGTAGGAGATCGAGATCGCTTCGAAGGTGTCAACGGTGCCAGAAAACAGTCTGGTGCGGAGTTGGTCTGACTCGTCAACTTGGAACCTGCACACAACAATCAAACTACTTTGCCCCAACGAAACAGTGAGGGTGTCAATCTCACCGGCTTGCTGAAAACAAAGGATTAGACGTATAGTGTGGAAAATGATGTTTGTTTGCAGAGAATGTAAAAGAACAATGATTGCAGTAGGTTGTATTTCAGATGTAAAAGAATGGACCGGGGTCCACAGTTCACTGGTGGTGTCTCTCCATTAAGATAACTAACATGCTGGGTAAACAAATTACAGTTGGGCAATTGACAAATAGAGAGGGCATAACAATGCACATACATATCATGATGACCAATATGAGATTTACTTAGGGCATTACGACAAAGAACATAGACCGCCATCCAGCATGCATCTATGTCTAAAAAGTCCACCTTCAGGTTAGCATCCGCACCCCTTCCAGTATTAAGTTGCAAGCAACAGACAATTGCATTAAGTATGGTGCGTAATGTAAACAACACAAATATCCTTAGACAAAGCATTGATGTTTTATCCCTAGTGGCAACAGCACATCCACAACCTTAAAACTTTCTGTCACTGTCCCAGATTCAATGGAGGCATGAACCCACTATCTGGCATAAATACTCCCTCTTGGAGTTACAAGCATCAACTTGGCCAGAGCCTCAACTAGTAACGGAGAGCATGCAAGATCATAAACAACACATATATGATAGATCAATAATCAACTTGACATAGTATTCCATATTCATCGGATCCCAACAAACACAACATGTAGCATTACAAATAGATGATCTTGATCATGATAGGCAGCTCACAAGATCCAAACATGATGGCACAAGAGGAGAAGCCAACCATCTAGCTACTGCTATGGACCCGTAGTCCAAGGATGAACTACTCACGCATCAGTCCGGAGGCGGGCATGGTGATGTAGAGCCCTCCGGTGATGATTCCCCTCTCCGGCAGAGTGCCGGAGGTGATCTTCTGAACCCCCCGAGTTAGGGTTGACGGCGGCGGCGTCTCTGGAACTTTTCTGGAAATATGGCTCTCGGTGCTAGGGTTTTTGCGTCTGGGGGAATAAATAGGCGAAGGGGCGGCGTCGGTGGAGGCACGAGGCCCGCTCCCCACGTGGCGGCGTGGCAGGGGGCCCACCCGCGCCGCCATATGGGGACGGCGCCTCGTCGCCCCCCTACGTCTCTCCTTCGGACTTCTGGAACGTGTCGGAAAAAATAGGCATCTGGGATTTTGTTTCGTCCAATTCCGAGGAAGTTTCCAGAACAGCTTTTCTGAAACCAAAAACAGCAGAAAACAGGATCTGGCACTGTGGCATCTTGTTAATAGGTTAGTCCCAGAAAATGCATAAAAATACTATGAAGTGTGAATAAAACATGTAGCTATTGGCATAAAACTAGCATGGAACATAAGAAATTATAGATACGTTGGAGACGTATCACTCCCCATCACCGCCGCACACCCCTAACCCTAGAAACCCGCCTGCGCGAAAGATTTTGATGCCAAAGGTGGCATTTTTACTTGCCGGAGATGCATGCGGTTCTGGGCGAGGACGTGGTGGATCTCCGTGCGACGGCCCTCGATCTGCTATCTGGAGAAGCGGATCTGTAGCTGGTGGCGTCGCGCGTCACCATGCCATGGTGCCACGGCTCCGTGCGTCAGGTATTGTTTCTTCTCCCCTCCTCTCTCTTCTTGCAGTGATTTGTTCAAACTGTTGTGTGTGCAATGTGCCCGTGTTCGGTTAATACTCATCTAGGCACATAGCCCACAAATCCGCAACTGTGTCCCCCACACTTTGGCCAACCAAAACCATATGCCATGAGTAATGAAGCATATAATGGATCTTTCCATTTTATGGCTTGACCTTGACGTTGTTGCCTGGGTCTTGCGGTTCTTTGTGATCAATAGAAACATCATTGTGATCATATGGGAGTAGTTCATGTAGGTTGAGAGGAATGGCTGGGGCTCCTGTTGATGTTCACTAACATGAACAAGCCTACACATTATTATCTCGTGTAACTTCAATATTTGGAAGGTGTGATATGAATTGGCACTTTCAGCTGCAATTCCTTGTTCTTTGTCTTGGAATAAGCTGCTGCTGTAGAGTAAGCACAATCTTTACATCCCATGAGTTTTAGCACTAGCTTGTGATTGATAAATGCATCACTTACAAGCAAACAAGCTTCACAACCGTGAGATTCAATTGTGTGCTTGCACTCCTATTCCTGAGTACATTGTGATAAATTAATGAACTGAATAAGCAAACAAGCTTCACAACACATATGTTTGCTGTCTCACTTACAAGTGTCAATATTTATCAGTGCTTTATGTAATTGAGTGAGTACATAAAGAGCAGGAGCACATATAGTGCAAATACATACAGATTGTAGTGATTACATACACTCCTAAACATACAGATTTGTTTGCAAAATATTTTTCTCCTTCTAAACAATGACCACTCCTTGTACCCCTTTCCTCTTTCTTTTCTTGTTTGGTGTTGCTCCATTTGACAAGGATAATGCCTCTGCTTCATAAGCAGCTATAATTTCCAAGGTCTTTCTATAGAGTTCACCATCAATCCTTAGAGCCATAGGCAGAGTTCCTTCCCTCAACATTTTGTCCTTGTTCATGTGGGGAGTCTCATATTTATTGCCACCTCTAGCATTCATAACTTCCAGCAGAACTGACTGTAAAGTTATGAAAACTTTGTCAAGATTATCCACAGGATAACTATGAAAGCATCTTCAACTGATTCTATAAGGTCATTCAGATTTTTTGGGGCAGTTTCTAGTGTTAAGGACTGAATGGACCTAAAATATGCAAGGTCCAACACGTTCATATCCGGTGAATTTGCAGGTTGTTGCATTAGCTTTATATCCATCCCTGTTTTTCTTACAGCTGCTTGAAAAGCTGGATCACTAGGCAACACATGTGTACGTGTGTTGTCTTGTTGAATATAAATTGTCCCTTCGTCATCATCTGGCCATAGGGCTTCAATAGCTGGAAGTACTTTGTTACATAGGTAGTCTCGATGGACATCTCTGGTAACTGTCACTGGCTTGACTTCCAAAGTGCCTTTGGCTCTGTTCTTAGATTTCTTTACAGCAGGAGTTAGCTTGACAAATGGCCAGATCCCAATTTTACCATCAAATGTTACTCCATCCGCATTGCGCCTTGGCCTCGCCACTGCACAAAGAAACATTACTTTTCCTATTCTGGTTTTGCTTTGGATACTGCGCTCAGGATTAGCTTCTTCTGGCGATAGATAGTAGGTCCTCTTTTTTTTAGTCAAGTCAAACCATTTTTCATCCGTATGCAGAATCTTTCGCATGTCTATGAATTTAGGCATAGCTTCCGACACAGTTCTTTCATCCACCATCTTGACAGTGAATTTGAGCCTGTCAATTTGGTTTGCTAGCTTGAGATAGGGCTTTATAGTGCTTGTATGCTTCCTAATCTTGCCCCATTTTAACCTCCTTTGCAATGATGTATATGGAACTTTCAAAGATAGTGCAAGTGCCCTCATGGTAGAACGTTTGTTGTAAGGAATTGTTGGTATCCTCTCTAGACCATGGTCCTTTCTCTTTCGGCCAGATCTTCCTTTCTTTTTGTTAGACACATCAACTTGTTCCCCACTCTGAATTTGATCTCTTGCCTGTTTCCAAATTTTCTCAACAGTTCGAACACTTATTTGCAATAGCCCAGCTACAAGTTTTTTATCAGCTGCATGATCAGCAGGGAGTACCTCTCTTGCCTTTTTGAGTGCTTCCAGTGCAAGATAAGCTCCAAACCTGTGATCATCTTGCATGTTTTTCTTTCTTCGATTGTTACAAACTGCAAAATGATAAAACTGTGTTAGAACTGCAAAATATAGTCTCAGCAAGTATGAATTGTTTATGTTGCAGCTGTATGCCGTGGAGTCCACTGTATTGTTTGTTGTTTCACTGTGGTGTATAAAATGAGTGTATATTCTTGTAGACTGTGGTGTATAAAATGAGTGTATAAAATGAGCAGTTTTTCACTGAGTGTATAACTGACTATCCCTGACTATCTAACTGGAAAGCATGTTTGTATTGTCTTTTTGCTCCTCCTTGTTAATCCTGTTACCTTTTGCCTGAACTACTCCATTACTTGTTTGATTGTCTTGTAGAGCTATTGATTGTTGTCAACGTAAAGAAACTAACGTGGGTGGTTTCTTGTTGCAGTTGCCAGAGGAAGGTCAGTTGCCTGAACTACTCCATATACTCCGATATATGGGGAGCTACTCACTGCAAAATGACTCACTCCCTGTACAGTTGCCAGAGGAAGGACAGAAATGGAAAGGTACTACTGCTGTGATATTCTGTTTTGCAAACTAAAAGCTTGCATGGGATCCAAATGTTATTGAACTGTTTCTTATATACACGATATTAGTCAGATTAGCCTGCTTGTGTTATTACTTGACCGCAGTTGCAGTGGCATGTAGCTTCTGTTGTCAATTCTGTTGAGTTATTTGCGTAAGACAAACCGATTGTGCTGGGCTAAACATACTGTTATGAGTGCAAGGAATGCTTGGAATAAATTGGGTGCTATGCCGAAGCAAGGATGAACAACAAGGATAAACAGGTGAGCGTATGGTACTCCTATCATGGTTATCTGCTTGTAGTACTGTCATGGTTATCTGCTTGTACTACTGTCAGCAGCAATCTGACAGTATTTGATTAAGCAATTCCAGATTTTAAATGCACTAATATTTTAGGACACAACCATGGACACATGGATAAGTTCTGGTTGACTGTATACTCAACTGAAACACGGCCATGACTAAATGCAGGTGGTAGCAAGGATGAACAATAAGGACCTGATGATGATCCGGAGGCCGAGGAAGAAGAAGAAGCTGCACTGGAAGCTGCATTTGAAGATGCGCTTGAGCCATCCATTTCCTGGAGTTGGCGATCTGGAGGCGAGTGCTGTTGCTGCAGGTGAGCTGGAGTATTGCTTGTTGCTCTGCAATTTCAATTGCTTGATCTTGTTGACCTGAACCAGGTGTGCTACTGCCCGGCGGAGCTGCTGCTGTTGGCGAGGCGCCCCAGCGGCCGGCGATCTGGAGGGAGCTGGCCGGAGATGGTCCGGCGAGCTGCTGCTGCTGCTGCTGGCGAGGCGCCCCAGCGGCCGGCGGCTGGCGGCCGGCGATCGAGCGAGGCTGGCTGGCGCTGGCGCTGGCGATCGATCCCGCTGGGGCCACAGTGGCTAGCGCTGGCGATTGATCCCGCAGGCCGAGCGATCGATCGATCCCGCTGGGGCTGGCGCTGGCGCTGGCGAGCGATTGATCGATCCCGCTGGGGCCGCAGTGGCTGGCGCTGGCGCTGGCGATCGTGCCCGCCGGCCGAGCGATCGAGGCTGGAGCTGGCGATTGAGACGGAGGGACACGAGCGAGGCGAGGGGCGGAGGGACTTTTCTTTTTAGTTTTTGAATCGCTAAGGATAAAAATGTAAAATGGACTTTGTACATGAGGTGCGCCTCTTTTTTAGATCGGTGGGAGTACAAGATTTGACACATGCATAGTCCTTCACTGATAGACGAAATTAAGTATCACAGAACAAAACATAACGAAACCATGTTCCACCTTGTTTCTTGCATTCCTTAGCACATGCGTCGGACGCACGTTGTGCTTTGTGGGCCCCCACTCAATTTCCAGTCCTCCCTGTACATCTCCGATAGGATTTAGCCATGCCCTCAGTCAGCCCAGTTTCAGTGCCCCCAGTGGCCCAGGCCCAACATTTTTTTGTCAAAGCCCAGTAAGAAAAGAAAGGCTGGTCGGCTTGCTATTCCAGTTTCTCACGTTTTTGTCAATAATCGTGCATATCTGATAGATTAACTCCGCCGCTCCCGACGCTTCGTCTCTGGAGAACCTTCCGACGCTTCGTCTCTGCAGAACGAGAGCAGATTAGGCCATCGCCGCCGCCCTCCGCCAGGCCCTGCCCGCCGCCAGATCGCCAGTCTGCCGCGTGCCCGGCCGGCCGGCGCCGTCTTCCCGTCTCCGCGTTGAGCAATTACAGGTAAACATTAGGGCTTTCCAATTTTTGATTATGATCTTTTCTATCTGGTTCTCTCGATCTTGTCAGTTTCAAATAGAACACATCTTACTGGTACGGTGGTAGCAGGACGTACTAGTATACTACCCAATTTTTAGGATTTGGGAATGCAATCACGGCCTGAATGTAATCCGGCTAGCCTGACTAATGTACTAGCACATTTACTTTTATTTTCCTGCTACACTAGCATATGAACTTATACAGAATGTGTTTCAACGATTGGCAGGGAAAAAATGGTTTTATTAAGAAACCAGCAAGTGCCAACCCCAGCACCACCGTACAGAGTTCAACCCCAAATGCACATCATATGCTAGTGTAGCAGGAAGACAGGCATTAACAAGGAACATCATTACCGTGTTGACTGTTTCTTTGTTGTGCTGGATCAGCTAGGAGAAGAGTTTAATAATAGATCCAACGAGGTAAATTCTGAGTTGCTTCGATGTATGTCTGCTTTGAGTCCAAGCTAAGTGATCTATTTTGTCAATTTATAAGGAGAAGTTGGTGCAGCTGGCTAAGTTTTATCCTGATGACTTTAATCACAAAGATATGGTGACCCTTGAGCATGAACTTTCCCTCTATATAGATAATATACTCCATGATACAAGGTTTTCTAGTCTGGACAGTACGTATTGGTGATTTGGCTAAACTCATGGTTGATACAAGGAAGCATCTCTCCGGTCCGTTGGTATTTCAACTTTTGTAGAAAGGTGCTCAGATGGGGAACCTAGGAGCATGGGCATCAGGATGGAATACGAACAGTTTTAGGTGCAGAATAAGCTGTAATTCTACACAGTACGAGTTCCATCGAACCATCTCGGTGAGCAGTCGGTTTTCTCGTGGGTTCGGGGTTAGATTAGAGCTGCCCACTAACCCCGTTACCTCATATTTTTCCCCATCGTGGTGTTGAGTTGAACACAGCACGGCAGTGAGCGGTTGGCGACGGGGTGAGCGGCCGGCGGCGAGCAGGTGAGCGGCTGGACGCTAAGCTGCGCGTGCGCTCTGCGCTCCGCTCCGTCGTGGCCGGCCAGCGGAATCGGTAGCGTCGTGCTCGGACGGCTGAATCTGCGGCAATGGCGGCATGGTGCAGACGTGTAGACAATGCTTTGCTTCTGCTAGCATATTTTGCCATGGTAATTTCGTTCGGTAGCTACCTTCTACCTGGTCTCATGGGAGTGTGCTATTCAGTAATATTACTGCCACCATGGTGTTTGTTTTTATGTCTGATTGGGAATTGCTGTTGTAGCAGTAATATTCTTATGGAGAAATCAGGGATAAAGAAAATGCAGGTTCTAAATTCCATTCACTAGTTCTGAAAATAATTCTAGCTTGTCCCTGACGACATATCGTTTCAGAATCCTTGTTTGTGTCTAACAAGTAATAATTTTTCAGGATTCCACGTTATAAATTTGATGGAATAGCAAGGCAATGTTGTGCAAGCGAAAAAGGTCCACTGTTTGTGTTCATGTTTAGCTAGCTTGGTGTCGCCTGAGGTGAGCTCAATCCTCAAGTCAGCTAGCTTTTTTTAGTTCAAGGCTTCAAAGCTGTGTTGCAGATTTTAATTTGGGGTTTCGTGGTATAGTATTGATTTGTATCGCTGCCAACCTAGATTTACACAGTTCTTAGTTTGAGAAAATACAAGCCCCCAAACTCCAGTTCCGTCGAGGTTACCCGAGCGCAGACCTTCAGGTGAGGAATCGATGTTGGCACTTCTGTTTCCTCCTGCTTTGTTCGCGTTCGTGTCCTAGATCCACGTTGCCTACGTCCAGTTCTTTATCCAGATCCATAATTTTGTTTAGATGTTTCTTAAGCTCTTAAACTTCTCATGTCTTTGATCCACTTGGACATGTTTGGAATTTATTTCTTTACGTTCAGAACTGTATCAGGACAGTGAATCTGGGCATGCAGAGTCTCTATTGACACTGGTGTAAACTGGTAGTAATATATTTCTGAACTATAGTGCTTTGTGATTTTTCTTGCAGCTGTTTTGTGAGTGGCATGGAGCTGTGTCCACACTAATTTGGTGCATAGTCCTGATTATCTACAAATTAGGGATGAATTTCATCTTTGTTGCGCGAAACCATCTACAAATTAGTTAGAGTATATGAAATGGAATCTATTTATTAAGGCCACTGGAAATTCGTAAGGCCACATTTGGAGAATGGAGACATGCTAGTTTTCAAACTCATTGTGATTATTTAGGCACTTGAAGCTATATCGGTTGTTCTTAGATGGTGTTAATGTGTGATATTAGGCAGACATCCCACCATGCCATTTATGTTGCATGAGATGGTCTTGTTGGAACTTATGTTCAGTCTCTTGAATGTTATCCTAGTTATCTGCCATTTATGACAGCATATGTTTTATTCGACCGGTGGAGTTCTTAAGTTGTGTCATTAGAGCGCCCGACCAAGTAAATCTTACGTACA
This sequence comes from Poa pratensis, assembly GCA_947311845.1. Taxonomy (NCBI): domain Eukaryota; kingdom Viridiplantae; phylum Streptophyta; class Magnoliopsida; order Poales; family Poaceae; genus Poa; species Poa pratensis. The sequence goes on along the minus strand of CAMZMU010000100.1, from coordinate 5,725,776 downwards.
AGTCGAAAAAAAGAAGCAAATCTTACGTGTTGTTATCAGGTGGTTCTAGTAAATTTTACGTCCTGTAATTGGATTATCCCCGTTAATTTAACAGGCACATCTGAACTTGTCGTTAGTTCTTATGTATGGAACAAATGGCGTGTAAAAACGGAATCAGACAACCATGTTCATAGGTAGATTTTCTTACGTAATATCCGCTCTATTATTTGTTGTATACGTTTTACTGTACTCGGTGAAAGTCAGGCACGCAGCTGGCTTCGATGTTATTTCTTACCTCGCATGCAAGGAATCTTACGGAGCACAGAAATGTATTTTTTTTAAATAATATTATTTTAAATCGTTATTCGGAAAATAGCACGCGATTTCAAACTTTTTGAAGAATAGCGCGCCGTTGGCACGGCCCATGCCGAAAGGACCCTCTGCGGCTAACTGCCGTGCCGAAACAGCACACTTTCGGCACGGGCCGTGCCGAAACAAGCCCAAACCATCCTATTAGCCAGTTGTCTCCCGCCCTCTTTTTTCCCGCCTTTTTTTTCCGCCATCGTCGCTCCCGCCTGTTTCTCCCGCCAATTCTTCTTTGCTCCAGTCTGAATATTCTGCTTCAGAACGAACTACACTAGGACTTCTGGTTTTGTCCCTCGGCGTTGGCATGATGTTAGCCAAGAAACCCGTTGATTTGTCCGATCAAGAGGTAACAACTCCCAGTGAATATTTGATCGGGATTTGGTCCATAACGACTGAATCCTAACATTCCAGAAATTAGGATCAAACCCGAAATTCACCGTCAAATAGTACTGGACAACGCTGATTTTCACTTTCTCTGGCTCCATCAACTGAATCTCCACATTTTCAAATTCACCAAGATCAACCCCTGACTCAGTTGCACGGACTGTACCGGCACCATAGTGCACAACAACATCGATCAGTTCCATTACCTACAAAATTTATTCCATTATCAAATACTACACAGCGAATATATCTAAATATTGCGACCACCGAAAATAAATATCCTAATCAAAATATACAATACATCTAACCCACCACATATATCTACACTAATCCTTGCATATCCACCGACAAATTATATTAAACCTAAAAAATCTAGAGATTAGGGGTTTACCCTTGACGCGTGCGTAGCTCCCGCTGCTCGGCTTCAATCTACCACCGCCACCGCTGCACCACGCATCTAGCTTCCCCAACACCAGCACGACCACCACTTTTCACCATTGTTGCCCACCATTGCTCCACCTCCACCACCAAACGCCTCCACAAAAAGCTATCCCATCAACAGATCGGAGATGTCCCAATCCTCCTCTTCTCTATTTATTAAATATGTGGGCTTGTATTGATTTTTTGGGGCCGGAGTCAGTGCAAATTGAAAGAACAGAAGAGAGAAGGAGCAGAAGAGAGAAGGAGGAAAGCAGGTCGAGAAGAGAGAAGGAGGAAAGAAGAAGGGGACGGGTATGCTTATCCAGCAGGTTTCGGCATGGGCCGTGCCGAAAGCGCTCATGCAGAGGGTGCTTTCGGCATGGGCAATGCCGAAAGCTGGGTTTCGGCACGGGCCGTGCCAACGGCGCGCTATTCTTCAAAAAGTTTGAAATCGCGTGCTATTTTCCGAATAAAGTTTAAAAATAATATTATTTAAAAAAAATCCCACAGAAATGTACTGAAAAGTCTCGGGGAGAATCTTACGGAGCACGCAGCGGTTGGCTTGGAAGGTTTTCTTACGTCGCATGCAAAGAATTTTACGAAGCGGAGAAAAGTCTGGGGCGCGCAGGCTGGTTCGGCCGTACGTGCGCGGGATGAGCGGGCTGGTTCGAACGTGGGCGCGCGGGATGGGCGGGGTGCAGAATAACAATTCTACTCCCTGGGAGTCAAATAGCGCGACCCTATACTATTCATTCGCAAATGAATAGTAAAATTCGAATTTTGAATCTGTACGAGCTGTCTCTCGTACTCGTTAAATTTAGCGCTAATTATTACTGTATCCTTATAATAGTTGGTATCAGAGCAAGGTTTGGACGTTCAATCATTGAAAAATTAAAGTATTTAAATTTGGAAGTGAATACAGAAAAAATAATAAAAACTATAGACAATATTGACATAAGGTGCAGAATAAATTCCTCAGAAGAGCATACTTGGCATACTACTAATAGCCATAAAATCTCTTGATATCTTGGGGAAAGAGGCAAGACATTTTAGATCAAAAATTTGCAAATTTATTTGAAGAATATCAAAAATTAGTAGAAAGGTGCTCTGGCTTAAATAGTAAACTTGACCTAGCTCTGCATAAAATAGAAGAAGCAAAGTTAAGACAAAATACCATTTGCAAGAATAACGATTATATTAAAGAAGAAGTCCTATCCATAGGAAAACATATAAACCATAACGTGAACAAAAGCAAAGAATCATCTTCAAGACCAGAAACGAGGCAAGATTTACTTGAAATAAAATTGCTAGTGCAAGAAGTAAAATCTTTGATCCTCTCATAGTTGCATGAACGAATATAACCAAGCATTAAAAGAGGCAGAAAAATACTTAATACCTTCTATAGGATTCTCTAATCAAGACTCACCAAAAGAAGATTCCAAAATAATAATAAGGCAGAATAACACAATATTGTAGTTGTTAATCCAGATATTAGAAAAACTAAAAAATCTAGAAAGCAGCAAAGAAATTGTGTTAGCCTCATCCGGATTATTATCATCATCAAGAACTATTAATTCAGAAAAATGGACATATCTAAAACTAGAAGAGACAAAAGTCTCCAATTAATAAGAGAAGATTCTAAGCCACTAACAATAAGGCATAGAATGTCATGCAGCAACATAGATGACGCTGATAATTTGGAAGAAGTAATAGACATGCAAAGAGACATGGAAAGATATCACAAAGATACGCTGAGAAAAATTAAGCCCCAGCAAGTTTATCATATGGGTATATTTGAAAGAAGGACGGGGTTATACAGAATATCTTGAGAAGTAGAATTAAGTGTGTTAACACACCCTGTAGAATTAAGAATTGTAAGCAAGAATATTGAGAATGAACTTAAATTCCGTGGGTATAAATATATTCATCATGGCATGTATATCATAGGCGTTAAAGTTATGACAAGAAAGAAATTAGGAGCAAAACTTTTAATAACTTTATTAGACAAAAGATGGGAATCAGTAGATAAAGCGGCATTAGGATTCATGGAAGGAGACATGAATGAAAATATGTTAATAACCTATATAGCCCCAGACCTAATGATGCCTGTAAAAGAATTTATTGAGAAAATGAGTTTTGGATTTCAGACTAAAGGATATGAAGATTTTAAAGGAACAAATCTGCTAATAAGCATAGAATTTATAGGAAGGTTATCTAATCAAAGTAGTTCTAGATATCGAGTAAACGTAGACGATGTCATTGAAAGTATGCAGTATAAGCCATATACAGTAAAAGCCATATAATTGGTGTACTGCAGGACATGTGTCCTGCATTGGTGGCAGTCTTCCAGGGCACGCTTCCAGAGCTAGACACCTTAGTGCCTATACTCCTAGACTTCATATTATTACCCTCTACATTCATCATTCTTGCTTGAAATCTTTTGGTTTCCACGAAACAACATCTTCTTGCATGCATACATGGTGGCATAAGCATGCGTACTCCAAAGCTTAGCTGGCAGCACTAATTCTTCAACCATATATATATATATATATTGCCTATCCCGCCCGGATGATTGATAATACATTATCAATTGCTTTAATATGCGCCGACCATGGTCCTCCATGCCCGAATTATTGATATTGAATATCAATATTCATGGTCTATTCAGGAATTTGGGAGTCTTTCATGTCGATATCATATTTTAGGAATTATTATTCTTCAAATTTCTAAATTCTTCTTCATTTTGTTTCTTCAATTCATAAAAAATTTCAGTAAATTCGACTCGTACTTCTCTTAAAACTTGTTCTTTTATTTCTAATATGATTGAATTCTTAGCTTCTTCCATTTTCTCATCTATTTTTTGGTCTATATATTCTCCATCCATTGGATCAACACCTTTTATGAGGCATTGCTTATATGAACCATATTTTGGCGATTCTTCTTCTTTTGGCTTCTTAGAGCCTGAAGCTTCTCCTTTTTGAATTACTGAAGCAACGGTATTGCTTTCTATATATGCTTTGGCTGCTGGCTCTATATAATAATTTTCTCCTATTGCGCTCCTTGCTCTGGTCAAGGCTTCATTAATATCTAAATATTTTCTCCATGTTACATCTTCTTTCATTTGTTTTGCTTTTACCTTTTCTATTAATATTTCATCAAATGTTACATATATTCCTGGCTTTTTCCCATCAAATAAAACATATAATGGTTTCACTGGGCGTACCTCAATTTCTGCTGATTTTGGCAATATTTTATTTATTTCGTTAAAATATTCAGCCAAGCTATTAAGGACTGAGCAGAAGTATCCTTTGTTTTCTTTTGCATTGTTGGCCTGGTACCAAAAGTTGTCAAGTAGGCATTGTTGTCTATTGTTGACAACCACATGGCGTTTGGGATTGAAGTTGAATGTATTTGGGGGAAATATTGTTAGAGAATTTTCAGATCCAAATTGCATTTTCTCCATGATGAATGTGAGAGTTCCCACGCTTCATTTCTGCAGGATAGGAGATCGAGAGAATTTGTCAGGTAAATTATTATCCTTACCTTTAATATGCTCAAATATAACTTTGTATCCATTTCAGCTATAATATCTTCAAATAAAACCCATTTCTAGTGGAGCTTTTCTTGCTATTTATCTGATTATAATACCTACATATTGCTTCACAGTCGGTTCGTACTGTAAATTCTTTAAATCCTAAGTATAACCTAAATGCGTTTATGGCATGGACAACTGCAAGGATTTCTCTATCAATGTTATTCACTGTTTTCAATTTATAGCTACCTGAGGCATATCTGCATATTTTCTCTTCTGCCTTAGCAGAGTACTTATTTGGCTTTTGTTTTAATATAGCTCCCCATCCTATTTTGGATGCATCTGTTTCAATTGTAAAATAGTTATCTTCTAATGGTAATTCTAGTGGCTTTAAGTTCTTGACCTTATCTTTTATGGCTTGGACTAATTTTATGCTTCTGAATTGAAATATTTTTGACCATTTTTCTTAATTTAGCATATAATGGTCCAGCAAGTTTTGCTAGGTTATCTATATAATTTCTTGCATAATTTACAATTCCTAAAATTGTTGTAGAACCTTTCTATCATTCATGGAATCTGGAAATTGTAATATTTCTTAGCAATATGTTCTTGCAAGTATATTTTTCCTTCTCCTATTTCATGTCCTAGAAATTAATTTTTTCTTTGCAAATTTCCATCTTCTTTTGATAATATCAACCCATTTGTTCTACCTTTCTAAAAATACTTCAAGGTGAGCAATGTTCTCTATATGATTTTGAGAAAACTAATAAATCATCTACATAAACTAGTACAAATGATTGATTTTCATTAAAAATATTTTGCATTTTTCTTTGAAATAATGCAGGGGCATTTTTAATCCTAAAGGCATAACAAGCCATTCGTAATGGCCCTGCGGACATGTAAATGCGGACATGTAAACGCTGCCCAAGGGATCGACTCTTCGGCCATTTTTACTTGCCAAAATCCTGCTTTTAAATCAAATTTAGAAAAGAATTTACTCCCTTGTATCCTATTAATCCATTCTTGCTTATTGGTATATTGTATGCATCATCTATGGTATTATCATTAAGTCTTTTATAATTAATAACCATTCTAGATTTGCCTCTTACTTCTTCAGCATGATTTCTAACTATAAAGGCTGCAGATCTATGAGGACTTCTGCTTTCTCTTATTGCTTTTAATTTTAACAATTCTTCAATATGCATTTTAAATTCTTCTATGTCTTTGGGAGTAGCTTCTATTGGGCCTGACTTTATTATGTAATCTGGGTTTATAATATTAATTTTGCAAACTATAGAATTCTTATCCCAATATTTCATTGGTATTTCTCCAATGATTTGTATGTCTTCTAGTCTTTGAACAATCTTGTCTATATCTTTTTTGGATTTTATGTCTCGATACCAATTAGGTGAAAAGGATTGCAACCCTATACATTCTGTGCAAGTATTTTCTATATAAAATTCATCTAATATGTCACAAACTTCTTCTTTGCAGGTTTCAGGGTTTTCTGGCTATGTTCATTGTCTAAATAGGATATTTCAATATTTTGTAAAGATTTCCTTTGTTTTCGCACTTCGGATATATATGGAACACTATCTTGATAAGGAATAAATGTAACTCCTTCTTCGTGTATAATAGTGGTTTGTAAAGATTGTTGTAAAAACCTTAATCCTAAAATCATGTCATCATTTATAACAGATAAATCTCTGATTGTAATTTCATCTATTATGTATTTTGTTCCATTTATGTAGCTTTCAATATTATAGGCCAATTGGTTATGAACTTTCTTTATTCCTGACATGTCTGTGGATACTTTGGCTTTACTATTTTCGATAGTCTTTACTATTTCAGGACATCTTGCAAAATATTTATCATGAATAATATTTTTGTGCAACCTGTGTCTAATAAAGCCAAAATTTTATAGGAAATATTTGGTTTTAATATTATTTTTACTGGAATTCTTATTCCTAATACTTCCTTGAATGGTAACGAACTATGTATCTATTTCGAAACTTGTTATTGCATCTTTTAATTGGATTAACCTATCTCCTTTATTTTCTCTTATTGTTACCATCTGATCTTTTAATTCAGTGATTTTGTCTATACTACCTTCTTGTTCTTTAATATTACCATTATTTTCTAAATTATATTTTAGCTCTTCTAACTCCGCTTCTAGCTTGTTTATCCTATTTTCTAGGACCCTAACTCTGCTAGATAAGATTCGGTCTTCTCGCTCAATTTCTACTTCTTGTCTCCAAGCTTGGTTCCTAGCCTTTAAACATGAAGTGCAAGCTTGTTTTAAGCATAGGTTACATGTAAATCTATTATCCTGGCTTGGGTAATATATGCAAAAACGCATTTAATGTTATAATCACCTTTACCTCTAACCCAATCATGCTCGCATTCTAATTGATTCATCATTTCAACTTTTAAACCAGCTATTTGATCTATAAAATCTAATTCATCTTCGCTTGATTCTTCTTCTAAAATCTCATCATCTAATTCATCAGTTTCTATAATTGAATATATTGATTCATCATCCTTTATTTCCTCATCACAAACCAAAATATTTTCATTAATACTATCGATAATTAGAACTCTTTCTTGGTCTTCATATTTACTAGAGTACCTTTTCTGATCTTTGTTAGGACAAGTTTTACTTAGGTGATCAGGTGAATTGCATATAAAACACCTACATGTCTTATCATAATTCTTCCTAGAATCATATCTTCTAACATTCCTTTTATGCAAGTAAGGGGCTCTATTATCGGACCTTCTTAGGAAATATCTTTTCTTTGTTCTAAAATTCCTATTATCTCTATTTTGGGGTTTATGATATTTTCGGTTTTTATATCTTTCTTCCCATATGTTAATGGTATTTGAATAATGTTATTACAGAAATTATAATCGGACTTTTTCATAGATCTTTGTGCTTGTACATTTGTACATACCTTTCTTAGATGTTTAAACACAAACGTTATGGCTTGAGAGATATTTACTATATTTCCATTTGATTCTTTCTTATAATCTTCAAATATTATAGACCCTAGAGGGTCAGGCAATTTGTTAAAGTATCTTTCAACTACCCCTTTATTGTATCCTTGCTTAGCTGTGGTAGCATTATATAAATAATGTTGAGAGAATTCTTTTATACCTCTCCAATTGGTTAGTGTTAATTTTTCTATTTCTCTTAGCCTTTCATTTTGTAATGTTGTATATCCTATTTCTGGGTCTTCGCTATAACCATATTTGATATCACATTAGCGAAATTATTAGGATTACTTCCAGCCCTTTTTAAATTTTCATATAGATCCGGATAACTTTCTACCCAATTTTCCCATAAGACCTTAACAGACTCTCCTAAAAAGGTTTCAAGATATGTTAACATATCTTCAACCTTAGTACCTATATTGTGCTGATTTTGTATATATTTTTGAACTATTAGACCTTTCCAAATGCTAAGTATATTTGGCCAATCCACTGGGTCATGCATGGGCTGCTAAATTTAAAATTGCACCATCGTTCCTATAATTTTGAAACTGTACTGGTTTTTCAAAATCTCTCCTCTCGCTACCCATGTGCCTATATTGCCCCGGAATATATGTGGGTTGAAAATCACCAGTTTCTGGAGGCAGAGGCCAAACTCCAGCTCTTCTAGAGGCGGTCGCCCCGTGCGCCAGTCCAGGATATCTGGCCGCACGTCACGACAGTGCAACATGATGGAAATCATTACACAATCAGGCACAAAAAGTGCTACAAATGGTTTACAAGGCCATCAAGGCATTACAGAATATCATGCCAAGCATGGCTCAGGACAGAGTTTAACTGGCAGCGGAAGACGACTAAGGCAACGGCTTGGAGCGGCTCCACTCCACAGGCATCTGGCTGGGCTACTGATCCTAGCACGCTCTTGCTCCATCTTCTTGCTAGGTCTGGCCACATGAAAAGCCAGTCTGAGTACAATGACGTACTCGCAAGTAAAATAACCACAAGACATGAGCAGTCAGGCAATCATGCAACAAGTTATCCAAAGAAACAACATCCTACCACATGGCAACAGTCTACTCGAGTATCATCAACATCCTGGCATAGCAACAAGTCATAGCATAATCAACCAACAGGGGTATCGCGGGTACAGAGTCCAAGCCGGGTGGGGTTGGATCGTATACCAGCAATCACACAAGACCTTACCTGTGACGAGTAAACGGTTGTACCTCTTGGTACTACATAATACACAACAACACCTGTGATCAATGCTAGGCTCCACGGTCTTACTACATCTGTCAACTGCTAGGCCCACGGGCCTCATCCTTTCACTTGGGCAAGCGCGAGTGATGTTGGCTCAGGCCTAACTCTAGGCTCCCAACGATCACACCGTCACCCCTAAACACGGTAACCATCCACAGCTCAAGTAACATTCCCTGCATCGTCTTATTGTTCATTTAGTGAAATCAGGTTGTTCAACTTTCTTTCAAACCGAACTTATGTTTAACCTCCTGACACGACAAAGACACACAGTGTGACCGACACTGAATTGTTGTTCCATGACCTTGGAACGAGGCTAGACATCCAGATTTGACACTCTCGAGAGGTTGCAAATACCACCCATCTAAGTGCACCACACTCAGCCGGTACTTTAGGATATCCTCCTTAAGGCGAACTCAGCAAGATACACTCACATAACCGTTCACACTATCAAGACACTCCCTGTATAGCTACCGACACAACTCTATGTCTTATGACGAAGTGAATCCGGCACGCCCCCAACAGATGAGCGACGCCTAGCTCCGGAACCTTCACAAGACTAGCCCCGACCACAAAGGTAACTGACTAGACTTGCCAAAATGGTAGCATCAAAGGAGGCTCAATAGGATACGTAGGTCAAGGCCCGCCCATATGAGCGACAGTGGTAGTGCTTTCGATGTTCAGATTAGTGGCACCATGGACTGACCCTATCGTTGCTTGGAGGGGTGTTTCATTTAATCAAGTTTCATCATAACAAGTCCAAATAACAGGGGATTAGTCCAACACAACAATCACAATATCAAAATAATATACATCATCAAACAACAAGACATTAGTAACACAATATTTCAAGCAATTGTTGTTGTTTGTATTGACCGGGTGACTACGGCGGCGATGACCAGCAAGGAAAAGAAACGTCAACCGGAAGACTACGGCAGCGATTCCGCTGGTAAGCGCCTTCTCGTTCGACTATAAAAAGAAGAACGTCGACCGGGAGACTGTGGCAGCGATTCCGCTGGCAAGCGCCTCCTCGTTCGACATGAAGAGAAACGTCAACCGGGAGACTGTGGCAGGGAACCCGCTGGCAAGCGCCTCCTCGTTTGACAAGAAAGAAACGTCGACCGGGAGACTGTGGCAGCGATTCCGCTGGCAAGCGCCTCCTCGTTCGACATGAAGAGAAACGTCAACCGGGAGACTGTGGCAGCGATTCCGCTGGCAAGCGCCTCCTCGTTTGACAAAAAGAAAGGGTGTTGCGACGATTCAACCGACCAGCGCCACCGCAGATCAACTAGAAAAGTTGGTAGGATATGTAGTCTCCAAAATGAACGGAAAATCATCCATAAGAAAGAAAGCATCCATTCCACTCGAGGATTACCTCGACGTGGTGTCAGCAATCTTGGCAAAAAGAACCAAATGGAAAGCAAATGTCCCAAGCGTCGCAGTCCAGGCGGGCGTATGCCAACCACGTTTGACGGAGGGAGGAGAAGCAAATAACTCTTTTGGCAAATGCCCCCAACTCCGAGGATCATAAGACGACATTCGTCCGCTCCTCACCTCGGCGAAGGAGAAGAAGCAAACAATCATAGGAACGCATGTTTTATAGTTGTTTATTTTAGAGGGTTCGACAAAGCCACGCGAGTACGAGGCACACAGTTAATTCACACGTCATTCTAATGCATACATGGATGATGAATAAAACATGGCAGGAGCAATATTCGAAGTAACATTTTGAACACAATAATAACAGACCGACATAACATATACCGAACGCAGACAAATATAAACAATCGGCATGGTAATAAGCAAATAACAAACAACATTGCAGGACGGCTCATAGCAAGGGGTTAGCTTGCCTCCGAAGATCGACACCATTTGGCTTGGAGAATCACGAATGCGTCACGGGTCAGGGTCTCGGTTTGCCGGTACCGCGGAAAACACCTAAGCATGCATACAAGGGTGCTGAGCACACAAGTATTTTACAAAAATGTAAAACTTATACTACTGGACAGAGATTTTAAAACTAAGAATTTACAAATTTGAATCACCTCAAACGGAGTTGTGGTTTGGGAGAAAACGGCGAGCGAAAAATAACTATCCGTCGCTCACGCATTCAGCTAACTCAAACTTGAACGATCAGGTTCCTGTAGCTTGCTCTGGCTCGCGTACAGCACGCACGGGAAGCCGGCCAGCGGTCGCCGGCGCCGGCTGCTGGGATGGCCGGAGCGCCGGGAGACGGCGGGGATGGGATGGCGGCGGCATACCGCGGCCAGGGGAGGCGGCTTCGGCGTCGAGGACGCTTCCCTCGCGTCGGGCGCGAGCTCGCCGGCTCGGCCATGCCGGAAGGCACGGGTGGATGGCAGCGCCGACCGCTGGCTGGCCAGGGAGCCAGGCCGACGGCGGGGAGGGCGCGTCGCGCCTCGCGGCGCTCGGGAAGGAATTCTAGAGGGCAGGGAAGGCTCGGATGCAGGCACGCCGCGAGCTCCCGAGCTCGGGAATGGCGGCCGACCACGGGGCGCTCACGGTGATGCTTGTCTAGATGGTCTGAGGCATGCAATTGGAAGCGGTGGAGATGGGTAACGCTACTGGGTTGTTGTGTAGGGCTGGGAGGTGAGGGATAGCTCGGGAACGTGCTCGACATGGCTTCGGTGGCCACAGCCGAAATCCGAGGGAGACAAGCTCGTTCCTCGAGCAAACTCACTGGGAGTCCGAGGGGAAAAGGAGTGTGAGGTTCTGGGGAAGGAAAGTGTGGTGCAGCCCCAGGAGGGAGGCTCGGGCTCTCTTCATATAGGCAGGGAAGAGTGAGGCACCGACGGTGCACCGTTGCACCTACTTTGCTCCAAGGATTAAAGGGAGGGGATAAGGAGGAGGGCTGGATAGGGGAGACGAGCTGGAGGTGCAGTGTAGCACCTGGTCGCACTGTAGCTGGAGATTAGGCAGAGGTTTAGGGCTAAGCGAATTTAGGTCACCCAAAGCGTGAGTCTAGAGCGCGACACGAGTGGCATCGATGCGTTCCCGGTGACTCGGGGCACGAAAGGGTCACGTCACTACGCTGTACTACTACTACAAACAACATCTAGCAAGCAAAACATCAAATTGGGACAAAAAGCCAGAGCAAAGTTTTTGAAAAATTCAAATGCACTTAAGGTGTTCGATGGGTGTCCTACAAGAAAAAGTTGATCCAAATGATCCCAAATTTCTGTGGGAGGCTTCTAATGGGACAGGGAACACTTCCTCAGGTGGTCAAGATTTATGGTGGAGTGTAAGTAGTGTTTTGGATTTAATGGCCCGGTAGTGGCAGATTTGGTAATTTCTTCAATCTGAAAAAGTTGTATAGGTCATGGCGATGTTCATGCATATATGGGATATGCATGAGGATAGGGGTCTCTGGAATTTTTGGCGGAATTTTCTAAGCAAGATGAAGGAGAGTTTCTTTGGAGAGGCGAGATATCGGTTTTACTTATAGAAAAGGGCATTAAGGTTTTATAAGGAAAACCCTGATGAAGGGAATCAAAGATGATCAGAAACATCCAGAGAATATTCCCGGGGTTGGGACATAGAGGGGTACATGATCTCAACATCAATCACCAAAAGTTCAAATGAGTTTTCATAAAATTCAGAGAAATCCAAGTTAAAAAGTTTTCGCAAATTTTTAGTTCACCCCTTTTTCAGAAAAACCGGTTAGTGAAATTCGGGGTGTTACATGAATGCATGCCCGATATGCGGTGCATTGCGGTATAAGATCGGGCGAGATGACCCAGGTGATGTTGAGGGCCAGCCGAGCCCCAGGAAGAGGGTTCCCGCGAAGGTGATGTGGTATGCTCCTGTAATACCACGGTTGAAACATTTGTTCCGAAACAAAGAGCATGCCAAGTTGCTGCGATGGCACAAAGAAGACCGTAAGGAAGACGAGATGCTGAGACACCCCGCTGATGGGTCTCAGTGGAGAAACATCGACAGTGCGTTTGGGGAATTTGCAGCTGACGCAAGGAACTTAAGGTTTGGTCTAAGTACAGATGGCTTGAATCCGTTTGGGGAGCAGAGCAGCAGTCATAGCACCTGGCTCGTGACTCTATGTATCTATAACCTTCCTCCTTGGTTGTGCATGAAGCAAAAGTATATTATGATGCCAGTGCTTATCCAAGGCCCGAAGCAACCCGACAACGACATTGATGTGTATCTGAGGCCATTAGTTGACGAACTTTTACAGTTATGGTCTGACGAAGGCGTACGTGTGTGGGATGAGTACAAACAGGAGGAATTTGGCCTACGAGCGTTGCTGTTTGTAACCATCAATGATCGGCCTGCTCTTAGTAACATTTCAGGACAGTCAAACAAGAGATACAATGCATGCACGCACTGTTTAGATAAGACTGACAGTATATATTTAGGTAACAAGAATGTGTACCTGGGGCATCGTCGATTTCTTCCAAACAGGCATCACGTAAGAAACAGAGGCAAGCATTTCAAAGGTGAGGCAGATAACCGGACGAAGCCTACACGCCATGATAGTGATGTTATATGTGACATGGTCAAGGATATAGAAGTAATATTTGGAAAGGGTCCTGGCAGTCTATCTGTTCCGAAAGACGCTAACAAGCGCGTACCCTTGTGGAAAAAGAAATCTATATTTTGGGATTTACCCTATTGGAAAATCCTAGAGGTTCGCTCTGCAATCGACGTGATGCACGTGACGAAAAATCTATGCGTGAACCTGCTAAGCTTCTTGGACGTGTATGGGAAGACGAAAGATACACCGGATGCACGACTGAACCATCAACATATGCACGAGAAGACGAAAGACGACCTAATTAATCCAGAGAAGTATCAAGGTCCTGCCAGCTACGCTCTTACCAAAGAAGAGAAGGAGATCTTTTTTCAAGTCCTGAGCAGTATCAAGGTCCCGTCTGGCTACTCGTCGAATATAAAGGGAATAATAAACATGGCAGAGAAAAAGTTCCAAAACCTGAAGTCTCATGACTGCCACGTGATTATGACACAATTACTTTCGGTTGCATTGAGGGGCTTCTACCGGAAAACGTTCGAGTACCCATTGTGAAGCTATGTGCATTCCTGAATGCAATTTCTCAGAAGATAATCGATCCAGCAACTCTACGAAGTTTACAGACGGGTGTGGTCCAATGTCTTGTCAGCTTTGAGTTGGTGTTTCCACCGTCCTTCTTCAATGTTATGACGCACCTCATAGTTCACCTAGTCGAAGAGATTTCCATTCTCGGTCCTGTATTTCTACACAACATGTTCCCCTTTGAGAGGTTCATGGGAGTCTTAAAGAAATACGTTCATAACCGTGCTAGGCCAGAAGGAAGCATGTCCAAGGGCTATGGAACAGAGGAGGTCATTGAGTTTTGTGTTGAATTTATTCCTGATCTTAAGCCGATCGGTGTTCCTCAATCGCGTCATGAGGGGAGACTGCGTGGAAAAGGCACGCTAGGAAAGAAAGTACCAAGAAGTATGGACGGACATTCTTTCACTCAAGCACACTACACAGTTCTACAAAATTCCAGATTGGTGCTCCGTATATCGTGAAACACATGGATATTTTACGTTCAGAATACCCGGAGAAGACTAACTTCTGGATTAAAGGAAAACCCGTGGATACTTTCGGCAGTTGGTTGCGTACACATCTCATTAATGACAACACTGCTGGACAAGAGCTATACTTGTTGGCCAAGTCACCATCTTCGACTATATTGACTTTCCAAGGCTACGAGATAAATGGGAATACATTTTACACGGAAACCCAAGACAAAAAGAGCACTAACCAAAACAGTGGTGTCCGCTTTGATGCAACAAACGACGATGGAACAAAGGACACATATTATGGTTGCATACAGCAGATATGGGAACTTGACTATGGACCTTCTTTTAAGATCCCTTTGTTTCAGTGCAAATGGGTTAACCTGTCATGCGGGGTAGAGATAGACCGGCGGTACGGAATGACTACAGTGGATCTCAACAATCTTGGGTACCACACCGAGCCATTCGTCCTAGCCAATGATGTGGCTCAGGTTTTCTATGTGAAGGACATGTCTTCCAGACCGAAAAAAAGAAAAGATAAGCAAGCCGATACATCATACGATCAGCCAAAGCACCACATAGTTCTTTCAGGGATAAGAAACATCGTGGGAGTGGAGGACAAGACAGACATGTCAGAAGATTACAATAAGTTTAATGAAATTCCGCCCTTCAAAGTGAAAACTGACCCAAGCATCGTGTTAAATGATGAAGATTGTCCATGGCTACGGCGCAATCGGAAGAAAGGGACACACACGAAGAAAAAAGTGAACACTAGATAGGGATGTTGTTGCTGATGTGTAATAATGTATTAAACCTTTTATCAAATGCACACGGTTTCCCCGTCATACAGCCCAACGGTGGCTACGGGAATCCGAATGATTTGTATTCGGTCGATGAACTGAAGGATTTTGTAGATAGAACAAAACACACGGTTTCCCCTGCATACAGCCCAACGGTGGCTCGTGAGTGGCCACATATCAAATGCACCGTTGGACGTATGCAGGGAATCCGAATGCTTTGTATATCAAATAAACTACACTGAGTGTCGAACATGTTCGAGAGGGGGGTATATATAGGGTCATGTGGCTGATCCAGCAATGCAGATTTTGCCCTCAAAAGAAACACACCCCTGATCCAACGGCTCACAAGCGCTTGAAAGAAACACACCCCTGATCTAACGGCTCACAAGCGCTTTAAAGAAACACACGATCCGTGTGCTTCTTTACTCCCGGTTGGTGTTACCAACCGGGACTAAAGGCGGGCTTCGCGGTCACGACTCGTGTCCTCCTCCATCCCTGCCCTTGCCACGTGTCCTCCCCCAGCGCAGCCCTGGTCACGTACGTGTCCTACCCCAGCGTTGTCCTGGTCACGTGGCCTCCCCCAGCGCTTATAGCCACCAGCCTAACGCTGGCAGATAAAAAAAGGTTGTACGAGACATATTATTAAACAAACATTGCAACTTACACACACAACAAGAAAAGTGGTAGTAGCGACAACACAACATAAATTGAAAAAGAAAAGTCATCTACCATCGACATAGCCTCCCGCATCACAGAAAAAAGGGCGGGAGGAAAAGGGCGGGAACAAAATGGCGGGAACAATTGACCGGGAAACAAATTTTACTCGAAAAAAAAACCGATTAAGTATATTCGTCATTGTTAATGCCGACAATTAAGTTACATAGATATAAAATAAAAAGAAACTAGAGAAAAAAACAAAACAGAAACCAAATAGATATAAAGCAAAACAGAAAACATAAGAAATAAATCAATAGAAAAAAGAACAAAGAAAAAAGGAATCAGAAAAAAGAACAAAGAAAAAAGATATAAGAAACTTCAAAACAACCTTTAGTACCGGTTGTAGCTAACAACCGGTACTAAAGGGTTGTCTTCGCGCGGGAACTAAATGCGGCCGAAAAATAACCCTTTAGTACCGGTTGTTATCTACAACCGGTACTAAAGGGTCTTCTGTACCGGTTGTAGATAACAACCGGTACTAAAGGCCTTTCTGAGGCTTTTAGGCCTCCTCTTCTTCTTCCCCTTTCCTTCATTCTCTCGATCGATCGCGCGTCTCTCTCTCACCTTCGGCGACGGCGAAGCCCTACGTGTTCCTCCGGCCTCACCGCGCCACCCCCTGCCGTGTCCCTCTCCGTCCACCGCCGCGCCTCCCCCCGCCGTCTCCGTCCACCACCACCGCGCCACCACCACCACCGCGCGCCACCGGCCACCACCGCGCGCGCGCCTCTCTCTCCCACCACCGCGCGCCTCTCCACGACCTCCACCACCGCGCCTCTCCGTCCACCCGCGCCACCACCGCGCCAACTGCTCTGGCCTCCACCACCGCGCCATCGCCGGAATCCACCACCGCCCCATCGCCGGCCTTTTTAGGTAAGTTTTTTTTTTAGTAGATGTAGCAAATATTTTTTAGAAATTGCAATGTTTGTTTAGGAAGATTTTGTTAGAAATTTTAGGTTATTATTAGTGTAGCAATTTTGTTACAAATATTGCTAAGTAAGTTTTTTTTAGATAAGTTTTTTTAGGAAGATGTAGCAAATATTTTAAGTGTAGCAAATATTTTAAATGTAGCAAATATTTTAAGTTAGCAATTTAAGTTAGCAAATATTTTAAATGTAGCAAATATTTTAAGTTAGCAATTTTAAGTTAGCAATTTTAAGTTAGCAAATATTTTAAGTTAGCAATTTTAGGTTAGCAAAGTTAGGTTAGCAAATTTTTTTTTAGTTGCAAAATTTAAGTTAGCAATTTTAAGTTAGCAAAGTTAGCAAATTTAAATTAGCACATTTAAGTTACAAATTTATATTAGCAAATATTTTAAGTTAGCAAATATTTTACATGTAGCAAATATTAGCAAATATTTTAAGTTAGAAATATTGCAAATATTTTACATGTAGCAAATATTTTAAGTTAGAAATATTGCTAAGTTAGAAAATTTTAGTAGCAAAGTTTGAAAATTTTGCTAAGTCATTTTAGTTGCAATATTGTTATTTTACTAGCAAAGTTATTTTATTAGTGTATAAGAAATATTATCAAAGTTTGAAAATTTATCAAAGCAATGTTATTTTTAGTTGCAATATTATTGTGTATAAGAAATTTAAAGTTGTTTGCTATGAATTAAAATTTTGCAGTGACATTGAGCTATGGAGGACGACAACCCCATCATCCGAGACGACCAGGCCTTCATCCGAGACTTGGAGAAAGAAGAACGCATGCAAGCAATTATATTTGATAAGACCCTTGGACCCAATTCCGATGGAGAAGATACCGACGAAGAAGACGACGAAGATTTTAGCGCCAAATGTTTGAACGACTCCGGTGAGGGACTTGAGTTAGAAACTTTCAGAGACGACGACGACGACGAAGAAGTGCCGTTACAAAACTCTATAGAAAACTCCGGCGAGGTATATATATGTAGCTCAGTGCGGAGTTCTGGTTAGGGACATGGTCCCGATCACCATTGCAGAATGGAATCAGCCGAAGAAAGCCAACACTGGCGCAAAATATCTCGAGCAACCAATTAAAGATGCCCTTTGGGACTCGATATTGGGTTCTTTCAGCCTACCGGCAGATCTCCCAGAGAGGAGGAAGGATAAAGTCAAGGAGTGGACTCTTAGCAAGATGGCCCAGCAATTCAACAACTGGAAGAAAACGTTGTGGAAAAATATGAGAAAAAACTCCAGATTTCACTGGACATCTAGAGAAGCTAAAAGATGACTGGCCTGAATTTGTGGCGTATAAGAAATCGGCCGTCGCTGTGGCCCGATCGCCCAAAATAAGTTGAATGCTAAGAAGAAGAAATATTTCCATCGTTTGGGCTCAGGTGGCTACAAGACTGCCTTGCCTAAGTGGGAATCCTATGAAAACGAGCTGCGTCAAAAAGGGATCCTCCACAGACAGATGACTGGCCCGACAGGTCCAAGTTATGGTTGTTCGCGCATGGGGCAGTGTTGGACCCAGACACAGGGCTGATTGTTGCAAGGGAAAATGGAAGAAAAGAATTACAAGAGTCGTAAAAAAATAGTTGACGCAATAGAACTAGTCAAGGAGGGAAAATATGTTCCCGATAGAGAGGACGAAGCTTTCACTCGCCCTCGGGAATAAAGAACACTGGGGACGATGTCGAGGCAGAGGAGGCGGGTTGGTTTTCTTGAAGGGTTTCGGCGGACGCTGCAACTTATAGAAAACATTGAAGAAGAAGAGGGAGGCGGAGAGGTTTACTGCATTAGAACGCCAGATGCATGTGTGAAGGAGCAACTGGCCTTAATTACCCAGCAAAGGGAATCTCACTGCGAGTAGAAGATCTGCAGTCGATGTCTGCCCATCTCAGCGGAAAAGCAGCGTGGGTTCCACGCAGCTACAAGATCCTGCAGTTGATGAACCAGTTGATGAACCGTCGGCGGCGCGCTACCCCGTGGATGATATCACGGAGAAGACAAATTGTGAGTTACATGCGCCAATGAAGAACATTAGTTTTCCGGTGGCGATGGCTATGCTTTACCACATCAACTTGGAGCAACCTTCCATTTTGGTGAGATTCCGGCTGGATTTGCTCGTGTCGGGGTCACGAAAGTTATGTCGGGATTCAACTCAATGATCTTGACATTCCCGGAGCTGAAGGCGAGAAGACATTGGGAGAAGTCGAACTTGGTATCGTTCTATGGAAGAAGAAATACATCAAGTTTCCAGACTCGGCGCCAAGGCCACCGACTCCTCCGGTTAGAAATTCACCACAGCAAAGTCCACCCTCCTCCCCCGACGATTGGGAGCCCACCGCGAGTCCATCGCCCGCGCCGTCCCGTCAGCCGACTGCTGCGCCCACTAGTAATTTGACAAAGCGGAAGCTGTTCACGTCGTCCCCTGTCAAGAAACGTGAAAAAAACCCAAGGAAGTCAAGGCTCCTGAGAAGTTAGCTGGCGAGATGACTAGGAGGAATTAGAAGTGAGCGCACAAGGCGAGGCTACAGCCTTTTTTGAACAAAAAAAAGGAAAGACTGGAGGCAAGACTGACCCCATAAAGGAACTTCTGAAGACTATACCAACTGAGGTAAAAGATCACACCGTTGACAACCTATATGACCCTCCACCACCGCCCCTTTCAGACTATGAGCGAGGTATTGACAAGGTACTTTCCTCACAGATGGAGCAAGAAAAGCGTGCGGGAAAAGAGTTGCCCAGCTCGGAGAACAAGAAGCACAATCGATCGCCCCGCTCATTGTGCCTTCTGAAGCTCGGGAAATCGAGCATGGAGAAGTTGTCATTGGCGACACAGGTTACCCCATAGCGCAGATAACAATTCAATATAAATTTGAACTCGGGCTGCCTCTGGTCGAAAATCCGAGTGCTCTAACAACACAGTTATATAAATTGCATAACTGGTACATGGCCGCCGCAAAAGAAGGGAAAATCTATCTCATGGCGGGAGTTAAGGAACAACACTACTTCCGAAATATGGTGTGCAGGTTGATTCTCCGAACTTTTTCAGATGTACAATCAACTTGCTCTCGACAAATCTATCATCAGCTGCTATTGTCTGTAAGTAATTTATTCGTGTAATTTAATTATTTATAGTTAAGCTCGTTCATTGCTTGTAATTATCCTCACAACATTCTTTTGTACGCTATTATGCAGAATGAAGATTCGTGAATGCCGAATGGGAGGAATCTGGGACATTGGGTTCATTGACCCGGATAAAGTTCATGAAGACCATAGCTAACCATCCCGAGGACACAGAGGACGTTTTGCTAACGTTTTTAAGCGACAAAGTACCAAAAAGGAAATACTTTTTCCTTACAACTTCGGGTGAGTGTTACTGTCTTGTACACATTTATTTTGCTTTCCCGATATTAAGTGTAATTGATGAGTTCTGAATACCTGCGTATATAAATGTGCGCAGGTACCACTTCATTCTGCTAATCATTAGACTCGAGGAAGGAGAAGTTGAAGTCTGGGACTCATTAAGGAGAGATCAAGATGATTACAAAAGCGTGCGTCTAATGCTCAAGAGGTAATTTCAATCGCACTATATCGGCCTCTTTCGTTCATTTCCGGATATCAAAAGTATAAGTAATAACTCCTCAATTCATTTTCTTTTCCGGGCAGGGTTTGGAAAAGTTCATCGCGGAAGAACGCGGTGAATGGAAAGATAAGCTGGAGTTCAAGGCTAACAACGTAAGTACTACTACGTATCTAGGTCTGTGTATCTTTCTAATACCATTATCATTCTCTTGATTATTATTTGATTAAATTATATTCTTGTATAGTGGTGTCTGCGACAACCACAGGGGACGGAACTACGAGTTTATTCACATGAGGGTCAATGAGAGAGTCAATAGTGTAAGAAATCGAGAGGTACGTAAACATCATACACAACTTTTATTTTGCTACCATCAATTGTGTTTAGTTTCGATCATAACTGATTTGATCTCCTTCTTTTAAAGATGTCAAGGAAGCGGAACCAGCTCCTACCAAAAACCGCGTAAAAGCTATTGCGGAGGAATTGGCGGGATTCATTCTGACGCATGTCGTAGATGAATTCGGTGAATTCCACTATGTCGAAAATAGACTCCCTCCATGCATGTACTAGCTAGCGGTGATCTCCATTGTAATTATGAGTACTTTATATGTAACGAGAGTACTTTATATGTGTAATGAGTACTTTATATGTGTAGTGAGTACTTTATACGTGATCTCCTCCGAAACCCTGAAAAATGAGCGAAAAGGAAAAAAACAGAAACCCTAAACCCCGAAAAATAAGCGAAAAGAAAAAAACCGAAACCTAAACCCCCTGAAAAAATAAGGGGGGGCAAAAAAAGCAGGAACCTTTAGTACCGGTTGGTATTACCAACCGGTACTAAAGGTCCTCAGCTGCGCGCGCAGGTTCGCCCACGTGGAGGGCCTTTAGCACCGGTTGTATTTCATACCGGTACTAAAGGGGTACCCCTTTAGTCCTGACCCTTTAGTACCGGTTGTATAACCGGTACTAAAGGCCCACTTGGACCGGTACTAATGCCCTGTTCTCTACTACTGATGTACGTATTTTCATGAGAGGAGACGTGGCTGTTTTGTGAAGGAAAATATCAAGATCCATAATCTTACTAGTAGGAAAAGGCTTATAGCCACCAGCGTACCGCTGGCGGACAACGTCTTCGTCCGCCAGCGCTACGACCGCTGGCGGGCGGTTTTTCGAGTCCGCCACTGGTTCTGGACGTACCACTGGTGGACACCAGCACAGCCCGCCAGCGGTAGGAACAGGAATCTGGGAGGAGGCGGGGCAAACTACCGCTGGCGGGCACAATACGCTCCCGCCAGAGGTATTAAACGTACCGCTGGCAGACGATAGACAGGGCCCGCTAGCGGTAGTTGCCGCGGCTGAGCTCAGCTGGAAAAAAAAACGGGGACAGTACCGCTGGCGGGCTGACTAAATAGTACGCCAGCGCTCCGTTTAGTACCGCTGGCGGGCTGACTAAATAGTACGCCAGCGGTAACCTGGGAAAGTGACATAAGTGCGGCCGCACCTACCACCCTTGCTCACTTATTGCACTTCACTCTTCTCTCTCTTAGCTCGAGTTTCCCCCATTTGTGGCTCCTTTCCTCCATGAAATTAATCACTTTTAGCCAACAAAAAGTGATTTAGTTGTTAGATCCCACTAGATCTCTCCCTCACATCAACTTTGACCAAAAGAAATCCACTCAAGTCACTCAGATCTCAAGATCTAGATTTCATCTTCGGCCGACTTCCGCGGTTATTTTGACGTGTGTTTTAACATTCTTAAGGTGATCTTTTAGCGATATAACTTAAAGCACATTCTTAAAATTAATTTGGTCGGATAAATGCGCCCGCCGTAACCATGCGAAATGCTGGATGAAAAATGGCTTGGAATGTGTGAAATTGAGTTGTGATGAATAAATTTGTATTGTGATGTGTGAAAATTAATGAGGGTGCCAATACCATGCCGGAATGTTGATTCATTTTCCGTTTCGGCAACTTTTGGCACTCTCCTTGGGTCCTATTTGTAGGAAGGTCATGGCGAATTTTTTCGTGAAATAAACCCGATAAAATATTAAATGGTGCTTAATTGTTGTCTTGATTATACAACGTGCAGGTGATAATGGTTATTATGAGTGAACATATCGTGAATACATACTTGAGACACGCGACGGAAGACATGCTGCAGAATAAGCGCAAAGATATACAGTGTCCGTGTCGCGCATGCAAACTCGAGGTCGGCATCAGTCCATTTACCGGAACTTTGCTAGAACACCTGCTCTTCCGTGGTTTCATGGATGGCCACACTCGTTGGTTAACAGATGATGAACATGATGGAAATGATGGTGCGCCGGAAGGAAATAATCAGGATCAAGGGCAGCAAGACAATAACAACGAGGGGCCAGAACACGAAGAGCCTGATCCGGATCCCGTGCAACATGATGAAGTAGAAGAAGACGATGATGATCGTGTGGTACTAGAAGATGGTTATACGACTTGTCACGTGGCCCCGCCCCCAACCTCGCGACATTTCAAGCATATGATATCAACGGGTTCACTTTCTACACAGAAGCAAAGGACAAAACTTCTGACTATCAAAATTCAGGGGTAACAATGCTATCTTACGTCGGTGACAAAAAGTTCAGGTACTACGGAAGGATAGAGGACATCTGGGAGCTTAACTACTCTGGAGAGAAGGTGCCGATGTTCCGTGTGAGATGGGCTAGGTTATCCACCGTGAAAAAGGAAGACCAATACTTCACCACCATGGTTTTACCCGAAGCCGGCACTTCATGAAGCAGCACGAACGTCACCGCACAAAATGAGCCATGGGTATTGGCTAAGCACGTGTCTCAGTGCTTCTTCACAATCGACCGGTCAAAGCCTAGCCGTGTAGTCGTGAGGAGAGGCAAAAGAAACATCATTGGAATGGATGGAATCGCGAACGAGGACGACTTCGACCAATACGGTGACCCTAATATTGAAGATGATGAAGATGATGATAACACGCCATACACATCAAGAAGAAGCAGAACCACGCTACCCACGAGAGGAGGTCTTCCATTCTTAAGAAGAGGTCATAATGTGGGGCTGAATTATGTAGCTAAGACCACCAAGAAAGGCAAGAAGAAGGCCAAAGGCTAAGAGAAAAGCGCGAGACACATGCATGTGTGTTATTGTAAAAAGTTGTAATTTAATTAAGATGTTTTGAACAATGTGATGTGTATGAATATTTATTTATATACACACAACTATTTTAAACGTATTTTGCTATGCACAACTATACTAGAAAATACTAAATAATAACAATAAACAAAATAAAAAAACAAAACAGAAAATTTTAAAACATACCGCTGGCGGACAAAGCTTTCCGTCCGCCAGCGGTAACCATATACCGCTGGCTGACACCTGGCCCGTCCACCAGCGGTAAGTGTGGCCGGCCCACTTACCGGCCGGTCGGGCCGCTCTCTTTCCATCTTCCCAGTTCCCCCACCCACGCCCGGCCTCCTCTCTAACCCTAACCCCGGGCCGCCGCCGTGCCGCCCCGGCCTCCGAACCGCCCCGCCGCCCACATTCGCCGCCACCGCCACCGTCGACCGCCGCCCCACCCCGCACCGCCCCGATTCGCCGCCCCGCGCCGCCCCGACTCGCCTCCCCGCGCCGCCCCGACTCGCCTCCCCGCGCCGCCCCGATTCGCCGCGCCGCGCCGCCCCGACACGCCTCCCGCGCCGCCCCGACATGCCGCCCCACCCCGCGCCGCCCCGATTCGCCGCCCCGCGCCTCCCCGACTCGCCTCCCCGCGCCGCCCCGACTCAGACGCCCGCGCCGCCCCACCCCTCGCCGCCCCGATTCGCCGCGCCTACTCGCCGCCTCCCCGATCGCCGCCGTCGCCGGCCTACTCCTCCATGCCGCCGCGCCCCTCCCAGTGAGCTCACCCGCCGCCTCCTCCCTGTCAGGTATCTGTAGTGGCAAGGAATAGTAATATGTGGTAGTTGTGAGGGCATAGTAGGTATTTCCTATATGAGGCCACCTTGTATCCCCTAGCTCTATATAAGAGTAGCTTGTATCCTGTGTTCAACAACCAAGAAATGAAACCCTAATTTTTATCTTACTTTTCTGCAATTTATCTTTCTGCAATTTATTTCCAATTTCCTGTTTTATCGGATCTGAGCACCCGAGCTCCAATTTCCCCCAATTTCTGTTATCTTCCATGTCCAGGAAGGCTGGGGTGAAGAAATAGCCCGATGCGGGTGCTGGGAAAGGGGATGTGTAGTTGTAGCCATGGATTTGGGTGGGAGCAGGGTAGGGGAAAGCAGATGGGGTGGGGAAGAAAGGAAATTGCGATGGTGGTGTCGCCATGGATGCGAATCAAACCAAGGACAAGAAGGGGTCGCCGCTAGCTTGCAGCAACACTGAACTTGGCCGTGAGTTAATCTCAAGATGTTTGGTTTATCATTTACACCAAATTACCAAATGGATTAGTGCGACAGACAATGTCATCAGATCAATTGAATATGCATACACCCCGAACTTCCTTATTGACCAGTGGGAGTTTTTCCATCAGCTATGTGTCAAGAAGTATTGCATTGAGAAGAATCTGCTGTCTTCACCAAACTATCTTCAGCACTTGGAACTGGATATCATCTTCATTACATATTTGCCTCCTTGATATGGTGACTGAACTAAAATGGATAATTGTCAATGATAAAAGTTTCTGTAGAAACTTGTCCATTGGTGACCAATGGTCTCAAGGGGGGAGTAATGTCAGGTATCTGTAGTGGCAAGGAATAGTAATATGTGGTAGTTGTGAGGGCATAGTAGGTATTTCCTATATGAGGCCACCTTGTATCCCCT
This sequence comes from Poa pratensis, assembly GCA_947311845.1. Classification (NCBI taxonomy): domain Eukaryota; kingdom Viridiplantae; phylum Streptophyta; class Magnoliopsida; order Poales; family Poaceae; genus Poa; species Poa pratensis. The sequence goes on along the minus strand of CAMZMU010000100.1, from coordinate 5,700,462 downwards.
AGCTCTATATAAGAGTAGCTTGTATCCTGTGTTCAACAACCAAGAAATGAAACCCTAATTTTTATCTTACTTTTCTGCAATTTATCTTTCTGCAATTTATTTCCAATTTCCTGTTTTATCGGATCTGAGCACCCGAGCTCCAATTTCCCCCAATTTCTGTTATCTTCCATGTCCAGGATCCATCGGGGTCCTGACACTCCCTCCCCTCCCACCCGTTAACCGCCGTGCACGGAAGGTGTTTGTTGAAATGCCATTACTATTTTTTACCCCTTATTTGTGGTTAGTGGTGACAATATGAAGTATGCATGTGAATATGGTTGCGGATGTGATTCGGTGGTGGTTGTGATGTGATTCGAAAATGCCGATTTTGGTGGTTGTGATGAATATAAAATGTTTGCAGGTACCCTTGAGTTCCTTGAGATTGCCGGAACGTTGATTAGCTTCCGTTTCGGCAAATTCGGGTACTCCATATCTCGTAATTGTAGCAAAGGTCATGGCAAATTTTTTCGTGAATTTTGGCATGACTATTTCTAAAATTAGGACATATTCCAAATTTTTTCGTTATACTAAAGTTCGACTTTTCTCGTTAGTGTGAACATGGCGGACAACGACGAGGCCGGCGGTTCTCATATACAAGACGAGGATCCGATGCAGGCGTTCATAGTGAACGAACTCACAAATACCTTCAAATCCATGTTTCCTACCGTCCGTGAGTTTGTTGGGACTTGGATGAAGGGAGGCCAAGTAGGACCTCCCCCCATGATCGGCTACGGGTGCGGCAACTCTATCACTAATTTGGTTCCTATCTTGCCAAATCATGGGACGCCAGAAGATGCGCCGGTGAACAAGCCTAAGAAGGCACGTAAAAGATACAAGAAAACAAAATTGGACGACTCCACCGTCCCACCGGAGCAGGGGACTGATTCCCGGTTTGTGGACAGGATACCCATCAAGGACTGGCATAAGATGCATCACTTGGGTAGATCGATCCTGCCGGCGGATCGTGTCAAACAGTTGAGAGGACATTTGTTGGACCTACATGAGGTTGTTCTTGTTGTGGAGAGGAAACTTCTCGACCAAGAAGCTCCAACATATCCCCTTTTCATTGCAAAGGTACCAGATCGGTTGGGCTTTGTCAGGGAAAATGGCGCAGACCTGCTCTTTGTGAGATTTGATGATATCTTCCCAGTGTACCATAGTCTTCCGCTCCACCCATCCATAGTCCGTCTTGTTGCGCTCCAAATGGCGCACCAAATCAAAATGGAGAATACCCCCGGCATCGTGATGGTTGACCCCTACTACATGCAAGAAATGTTCGTGAACAACCCTGAGGGTAGGAAATCCGCGACCGGTTATCTCCAAAAGCTCTTCCTCGACAATGCGTCGAGCCCGCCGTGCTCATTTCTCTTGCCTTATTTTCTCGAGTAAGTCATGCCTACCTGTCATAACATGCTTCCACAGATTTCCATCGTTGAATTTGCTTCTACAATGGTGATGTTTTGCGCAGAAACAAACACGGCACCCTCATCCACTTGGACATGGAACGCTTAGCTGCCTTGTATCTCGATAGCGGGGATCGCTATGAAGACAGGGCGGAGTCTAAGCGGGACTACACCGACATCAAGATTGTTCTGAATAATGCTCTCCACGGCTACGCCATGAAGGGTGGCCCGATTTTAAAAACAAGAAAGTCAGAGGATGGAAGGTTTAGGTTCGCGCACAGAACGTATTTCCCCTGCATGAAGCAGGATTCAAGTAGTTGCATGGAGTCATGGTACCTCCTCTATCAAATGAGGTGGTTTTTAAAGTTTCAACGACGAGGCCAATTTATTTCTCGTGATTTCAACGCATGGGTCGCAAGACTAAAGGACTCCGCTGATTATGTTATCAGAGCCGAGTTCCGATACATTCAGAACATGATCGCGCGAATCATCATGTGTGACATCCTAGATCAAGATGGACAATTCTACTACGGCTTACAACCACCAGCTAATGCCGATGTAGAAAGGCGCTTAAGCTATTCGGGTGATCACAGGCCATTCAACTCGTTAAATGGTTGTGAACCATTCCCGTAGATACCAGAGAGAAGGTGATCGAGGAACAAATCTTTATTCTGTCTTATGTACACAACTCGTTGGATGCATGCATGCTTAGTTAATTTTTTGTTTGCTTTAATCTTTCTTCTCTCTTATGTACACAAATCTTTTTTCTTACAACTCTTATTTGACTTATAATTTTATATGCGTCTTGTGTACAGAGAAATGAGGAAGTGGTATGTGGTGTACAAAGGTCGTGTTCCAGGAGTCTATGAAAAGTGGGAAGACTGTAAAAAGCAAGTGAACGAGTTCAAAGACAACAGCCACAAGAGCTACAAGACTAAAGCGGAGGCGGAAGCTAGGTATGCCAACCATCTACTTGAGGAAGAAAAGACGAACCGGATGATGAAGTCCAACATCATCGTGAACAACCACAACATTTACGAAAGTAAAGCGGAGACAGAAGCTAGATATTTTCATCACCTGCTTGCGGAAGAGAGGAAGAACCGGATGAAGTCCAACTTCATCATGATCCCCTTCTTACTGATCATTATTGGCATTCTCTTGTATAAGATTGTGGTTTAGATGACAGTAGTAATCCATTTGGAAAACTTCCGTGTATGAATCTATCGACATGTATTCGTGTATGACAACTTTTGACGCGTTTGTATGTGGAAATTTCTATGTTATTATCATTTTCGTCGCCTGTACCTCAATATCCTGTATTTATATTTGATATGCTGCTGGAATACGTTATTTAAAAAAAAACAAAAAATACCACGAAAATGTACCGCTGGCGGACACAGAGGCGTACCGCTGGCGGACAGCGCTCTCAGAACTCCAACCAGCGAGGCGTACCGCTGGCGGCCGAAGTATCTTAGCGCTGGCGGCCGCGGCTGCACGCCAGCGCTGCCAATCCTCTCGCTGGCGGGCGGTAGTTGTGCCCGCCAGCGGTAACGATCCTTACCGCTGGCGGATGGCCGCCCGCCAGCGGTAAATCGTTACCACTGGCGTAATCACCGCTGGCGGGCGCCCGCCCGGCAGCGGTAGACCATTTCCGTCCGCCAGCGGTAGGCCTTTTCCTACTAGTGTCTGTTTTTATTCCTGCCGGTCAAAGAGAAGTATAAGGAAACAAATGGGGCGCCGCCAGCGGTAGACCATTTCCGTCCGCCAGCGGTAGGCCTTTTACTACTAGTGTCTGTTTTTATTCCTGCCGGTCAAAGAGAAGTATAAGGAAACAAATGATTTTGTTAGAGATGAGATCGGCTATTTCTTTGGAAGGTCTCGGCCACCGGAACAGATCGACGATTTATCTGGCATGTATCTACCGTGGAGATTTGCTAGGCTACAAGAAGTCGGATGGGGTCCACCAGACATGCACGACCAGATTGATACTACAAATCAATTAGATAGAGTGCACAATTATTTGCTTGCCTTTCTTTGTAACCGACTCGTACTAGTTTTAGGGATATTTTGCGTGTGGCTGCTTAACAGCCAGTTAAGGTCGGCTAATATATAAAGCCATCGTTCCATCATGTAAAAGGACAGATTTGAGTTATAAGAAATAGACACGATCACTAGTGGAAACATGGGCATTAGTCTCGGGTGGTAAGGGCCTACCGTACCGGCTCATCACCCGAGACGCCGCAACCGGGACTAGAGCCTCCCTTCTAGTCCCGGGTGTCCTACGACCCGGGACTAAATCTCCCCCACGACCTGGGACCATTGCTCAACTTTTGATCCGGGACTAGTTCTCCCCTCTAGTCCCGGTTCGTAAGCCAACCGGGACTAGTGACGAAAATGGCTTTAGATCAAAGGCTTGGTTTCTAGTAGTGGATGTGTGTTTGGGGTTAAAATCCTCGTACCGAGTTTGGGAAAAGCTGACTAAAAATCCGTAAGTTTCTTGAGGAATCTTTGCAAAAACCTCTACTGGCGTGTGAGGTCCTGCGACGCGTAGGAGATTACAAGCTGAGCCTATACGGTTCGTCCACTTTATTCCTTCGACTAGAAGAGTTTGCGTGTTATTTCTGCGGGGTTTGTGAATATCTTCGTAAACCTGCGATTGTTACTTGCTGCGATGGAGATTTGTGCCGTAAAAGATCGGTCCAACAACGGATCCAATCTCGGCTCCACATCAGCTCCAACTCCAGCTCGTGGTCAATGGCGGGGCGAATCAGCTGACGAGCCGAGGGAGGTGTGTCGTTGGTCTAAACCAGGCCACAATCAGGTCGTTGGAGGTTGGGCAGATGTCGCCCCAGACTTTGTATCTGGTTTAGTCGCCAGCGAAATCGCTGACCGCTCTAGTAAATGCATTCCCATTTCCAGTTCAAAAAAAAAAAAAAAAAAATGGCGGGGCGAATCCAGCCACCGCAGCCGGCGCAGCTACTCCAGCATGACCACGGGCGTGGCGCCGACTACGGCAACTCCGGCGAGCACGGGTCTTGCGAGCTCAAAGTGGTTAGTCTAGTCGGCCATGCCGTCGGCGAGGGCTCGTCTACCAACTCCCATGCTTCGCCATTACAGAAGGCATCCGTTCCCCTGCTTCGTGTGTGTGTGTGTGGACCTGTCATCCAAATAACTGCAAAATAACTTCTTGAGTCGCCGTTGATTTTGTCTTGCAAAGCTCCCACCATGTCATAGTCATGCTCAGCTCAGTCAAGCTTGGCTCAGTCAAGTACCTTCAAATCTTTCTTGTTCAGCGCCAATTACTGGGTTCATTGTCAAATGTCTGCGAGCACTGAAGCATCAGTTATCAGGATTAATTATGGGCAATGACTGCGATTGTTGGACTGAATATGCTTCATGTTGCCGTTCTTGACTCACTCAAAGTACCTTCAAGCCTTTCTTCCTGTAGCTATGCCACGATCGTGGAAAATAGCAAATTAAACTCAGTTTTTGGATTAGTCGTTAGGAGAAGAAGTCAGGGCATTTCAACGTTGTTTGAAGTAATTAACCTGCTGCACTAGCACATTGCAAGAGCTATTAGGACAGAAGTCAGGGAGCATCCTCTCGTTTGGGCAGAAGCACGATAGAGGCTAGTTCAGAGGAGATGATTCCATGAATTTTTCAGATGCGTGGCTTCAAAGATAATTAGTTAGGCCACTATTCCTGTTCTGCCAATGTAGAAGATTCTATGGGTGCTCTGTTTTTTAGGTATATATGTATGCTCTTTTTCCTTTATCCTAAACATGGAAAGGCTACCACGGAAAAGCTTCCCAGCTGTTAGATCCCCAAGTTGCTTTCTTGCTGACCTTCTGTAGATTGACCTAGTGAGAGAATTGACTGCCTCCACAATAGCATCTGATAGATTGACCAAATCAGAGGGATTGAGGCCTCATTTCTCTTCTCGAAACAGGCCGTAGGCCCGTTTTATAAATAAAGCCACAACGGCCAAACAGATACAAAGTGGTGAGGAAACCCACTTACAAAGCAAGACAAAAGAAACGACGAGCAAGATGGGAGCGACGCCCCAACTCCAAGTCGAGCAAGAAAATCGGAGAAGCCACACCTAGCAAAAGACAACCTAGACTACCGACCAGGAACGAAGCCGTGCCGCCTGAGAAAACCATCGGACAACGTTTGCACCGGACACACCAAGCCATTGTTAGAGAGGGCCGCCTGCCCTCTCGCTCCGGGCGGCGGAGCGCCGATTCTGCCAGCGGATAGCGAGGACCGAGAACGATGCCAACAAGGTCACGTGTAAGAGATAGGAGGCCGACGAAGACATCCCATGCCAGAGCCGAAGAAGATTCACGCCAGGACAACGGAGGCCGCGCAGATCTGGGTCCGCCTGACCCAAAATCCGCACACGCGGCCAGTGATGGGGGGGCGTGGCAGCAGGAGGTGGCGAGTACGATGGCCGCAGAACCTTCGCACCGCCTGCAAGCATCCTCCGCCGCAACCCGGATTGGCCTATATCGGGCCCACCCGTCAGCTGCCCAGACCTAGGCCCATCGGCCCAGATCTAGGCCCGCCGCGCCACCCTAGCAGGTCGCCTTCGTCAGCCACGCCGGCCACCGCAGTGCCACCAGCCCCGCCGCCATCCAAGGTCGTCGTCGCCTCGCCGGCAGAGACCCGCACCTGGCCACACCGCCACCTGGAGAAGCCGCCCCGCGAGGCCCTCCACACGCGCGGGAAGAGGAGGACCGCCGCCGCCGGCACAGCGCGGGCTTCGCCCGGCGGCGCACGCCGGCGGCGGCGGGGAGGGAGGTAAGGAGGGGGCGCTGGCTTCCGGCGGCTGGGGAAGGCGCCTCAGTCGCCCGCGGGGACGACGCGAGACGCGCTCTCTTTTTCCGCGGACTGTATCAAAAATACTAAAAAAATGCCGCATTTCTCTGACCTGTTGTCGAACAAGATGGGTCCAGTGAGCACTGTGAGGGACGGTCCCATAGCTTGTCTAGGTACTACAAGTTGAATTTCAGTCCTTGATAGCGGCGCTACTAACCACCATCCATTTTGGTCAATAAATAGTTCTGTGTTGATATCCTTGAATTTGCATTTTCGATATTCATTGAAGCAAATATCCGTGGGTTGGATTTTTATAACTCTGGCATGAATAGAGCTTGTTAGCTTGGTGGAAGCCTCATGATTGACTCGACCATGCTCGTCCATGGGTGGCTCCATGCAGCCGCTTACTGGAAAATTCATTGAAAGTCCTCCTTGTAGAAAAATCTATTCTAGCATTATGGAGTAAATGGCACTGGTGGTCACACAACTCGTAGCGTATGTGCACTTAAGTCACACAACTCAAAAACGTGATTTTTTGGTCTCACAACTCACAAACGTGTGCAAATTGGTCACAAACGGATCACGTCTTCCCGTTTTGTACTGGAAATTTTCAGAAAACCCCTGTGTTATATTAGGAGGGTCAATATTGCAAATATCCATGTACATAATGATTTTTGAAAAGATTAAAGATGGATGTTGACGTCATCAACGGATCCACCGCCGGAAACTGGCCGCGCCGTCGCCTGCTCGCGCTCGAGCGGCCGGGCACTGTCCTGGGCGGGCGCCTCCGCCGCCCCCACCGTGCCCCTGCTCAAACCCACCGCCGAGCGCAGCCGCCGTCCTGGGCGGGGCACATCTGGTCTGCCGACAAGGCGTCGCAGCGGCTTCCTGTCCCCATCACCAACTTCGATCCATCTCTCACCGGCGGCCTGTCCAGCAGCCTGGCATGGTTCGAGCTCTTCGCGCCCCGCAGCAGCGAGGGTCAGATCATCAACTGCAACAACGCCGGCGGGATGGCCATGTTCGACGCCGACAAGAACCTTTTCCTCACCCTGCCCAGCTTCCCCATAGCAAGGTATTCGACCCGCTGATCGTCTCTATTACGCACCCTGGCGCGGACGACGACAGCCTCTACATTATGGATGCGTACCCCAGTCAAGCACGGGCCGTCAATGGGCAACAACGCTCATGCTTCGAAGTCCTTGAGTACACGCCCAAGTCCAGGGACGAAAGCGATGGCAATAAGGGCTGGCGTACGCGGCTTCTTCCCCCGCCTCCTTTCATCGACCTACCTGGGTATGAACCCTCCGTGATTGCCTCCTACACCACCATGGACACTGCCGACGGCTGCATCTCGATTTGTATATCATCTGGCAATGGCGGCAGACCACATGTGCCCCGCCCAGGACGGCGGCCGCGCTCGGCGGCGAGGGCGCGAGCAGGGGCACGGTGGGGGCGACGGAGGCGCCCGGCCGCTCGAGCGCGAGCAGGCGACGGCGCCGCCATGGTTTCCAGCGGTGGATCCATGGATGACGTCTCCATCTTTAATCTTTTTTAAAAATCATTATGTTCATAGATATTTGCAATATTGACCCTCCTAATATAACACAGGGGGTTTTCTGAAAAATTCCAGTACAAAACGGGATGACGTGTTCCGTTTGTGACCAATTTGCACACGTGTGTGAGTTGTGAGACCAAAAAATCACGTTTTTGAGTTGTGTGAGTTAAGTGCACATACGCGACGAATTGTGTTACCGCCAGTGCCATTTACTCAGCATTATGGTGTACTACTTCCTTGTTATGTATATATATATATAGAGAGATAGCACCAAATGGGCATACAGCTATCCAGTCCAAGTTGCAGCCCAAGCTAGTGCTGTCCCAATCTGAATAATTGATCCAAGTAGAGTGTAATGACTCTCTGGCCAGTCAGCTGAACGTGCATTCCCAGTTGTTCGAGATAGCACCAAATGGGCATACAGCTATCCAGTCCAAGTTGCAGCCCAAGCTAGTGCTGTCCCAATCTGAATAGTTGATCCAAGTAGAGTGTAATGACTTCTCTGGCCAGTCAGCTGAACGTGCATTCCCAGTTGTTCGAGATAGCACCAAATGGGTATACAGCTATCCAGTCCAAGTTGCAGCCCAAGCTAGTGCTGTCCCAATCTGAATAATTGATCCAAGTAGAGTGTATTGACTTCTCTGGCCACTTGTTCACCTCTTGTTCCTCTTCCATTCTATAAACACATCCTCTTTCTCTTCTCCAAATAACAAAGCATGCATCCATCTAGCGTGCACCAGTCAGTCATACTTCCTCTATTCTCCAACTCATTCTCCATGCCTCCCTTCTACACATTATTACTCGGACTTCTCCTCTTGCACGTTGCTCCTTCATGCACTTCTGCAGCTGTCAACGACGACACTCTCACGGCAGGTCATGTGCTCGCCGTCGGCGGCAAGCTTATCTCAAGAAATGGGAAGTTCGCGCTTGGATTCTTCCACTACCAGCCAGCAAGCACCATCAGTAAGTTATCCCACAACGCCACCTCTCCCTGCTTGTGGTACCTTGGGATATGGTTCAACAAGATCCCAGTTTTCACTACTGTATGGGTTGCTAACAGAGATCAGCCCATCACCGACACCAACCTCAACCTAACACAGCTCAAGATATCAAGCGATGGCAATCTTGTCATCGTAAACCATGCCACGAACAATGAATCTGTTGTTTGGTCCACTCACATCGTCAATAATAGGACACAAACCAGCAGCATAAACAGTACCACCGGTGCTGCCGTTCTCTTGAACACTGGAAACCTTGCCCTCACAGAGAGCGCGTCATCTCACCTATTGGTGTGGCAGAGCTTCGACTACCCAACAGATGTTGTGCTTGCTGGCGCCAAGTTTGGCCGGAACAAGGTCACTGGTTTCAATCGCCAGCCCATCTCAAAGAAGAGCCTCATTGATCCGGGTCTCGGCTCGTACAGCATTGAACTAGAAGCCACCAGGGGGATCGTTCTCAAGCGCCGCAACCCCTCGGTAGAATATTGGCTTTATGCATCCTCCACAACATCATCGCTAAATCTTTTATCACTAATCAAGCCATTGCTAGATTTGAATCCTCGGACAAAAGGTTTGATGAACCCAACATATGTTGATACCAATCAAGAGGAGTACTACATGTACACTTCACCGGACGAATCATTTTCATCATTTATCTCGCTAGACATCTCTGGTCAGTTAAAGCTAAATGTTTGGTCACAAACCAACCAGTCTTGGCAAACCATATATGCCCAACCTAATGGTCCCTGTGATCCGCCTGCTACTTGTGGACCTTTCACGGTCTGTAGCGATAATCCACATCAATCTTGTGATTGTATGGAGAGCTTCTTGCAGAAGTCACCGCAGAATTGGAAGTTTGATGATCGAACAGGAGGATGCATCAGAAATACACCTTTACAGTGCAGTACTAGTGACAAAAACATCACAAGTTCAACAGACAAGTTCCACCCCATTGCTCAAGTTACATTGCCCTACAACCCACAAAGCATAAACACTGGTATCACACAGAGCAAATGTGAAGAAGTTTGCCTCAGTTCCTGCTCTTGCACTGCTTATTCCTATAACAGTAGCAGATGCTCTGTCTGGCATGGGGAATTGTTTAGTGTAAGTTTGAATGATGGCATAGATAATACTTCAGAAGATGTTCTTTACCTCCGCCTTGCTGCGAAAGATATTTTGCCAGCTTTGAGAAAAAGAAAAAGAAAACCAAATGTTGGAGTTGTTACTGCCACAAGCATGATTGGTTTTGGGTTACTAATGGTCATGATTTTGTTACTGATTTGGAGGAACAAATCCAGATGGTGTGCTTTGATGCCGTTATTCTACGGCAACCAAGGTAGTGCTGGTGGGATTATAGCCTTTAGATACACTGATTTAGTCCATGCTACTAAAAAATTCTCAGAAAAGTTGGGAGGAGGTGGTTTTGGTTCTGTATACAAGGGAGTGTTAAGTGACTCGAAGACTACCATAGCAGTAAAAAAGCTTGATGGTGCCAGTCAAGGAGAGAAGCAATTCAGGGCCGAGGTGAGCTCAATTGGACTGATCCAACATATTAATCTAGTCAAATTGATTGGTTTCTGCTGTGAGGGCAACCACAGATTACTTGTCTATGAACACATGTTAAATGGGTCTCTTGATGGTCACCTGTTTAAGAAGGGCAATAATGCTGTTGTCCTAAGCTGGAACACAAGATATCAGATAACCCTAGGAGTTGCCAGAGGGTTATCCTACCTGCATCACAGTTGTCGTGAATGCATTATACACTGTGATGTTAAGCCAGAAAACATACTTGTGGACGCATCATTTGCTCCTAAAGTTGCAGACTTTGGGTTGGCAGCGTTTGTGGGAAGGGATTTTAGCCGAATTCTGACTACATTCAGAGGAACTATAGGTTATCTTGCCCCGGAATGGCTTAGCGGAGTTGCTATTACACCAAAAATTGATGTTTACGGATTCGGCATGATACTGATGGAGATCATATCTGGAAGGAGGAATTCCTCACCTGAAACAACACACAACACTAGCACCACCAGTTACGATGTTGAATATTTCCCTGTGCAAGCCATCAAGAAGCTTCATTGCGGCGATGTGAAGAGTTTGGTGGATCCACATTTACATGGTGACTTCAATATGGAAGAGGCTGAAAGGATCTGCAAAGTTGCATGTTGGTGCATCCAAGATAATGAGTTTGATCGACCGACGATGGCTGACGTGGTTCGGATTCTCGAGGGTCTACAGGAGATCGATATGCCCCCGATGCCAAGACTACTTGCAGCTATAACAGAACAATCTGGTGCTGCAACTTCAATGTAATAATGACTTACATTCAATGCTAATAATCTCTATTAATCTTCAACAAAGCTGGAAGTTGTTGTAATGTGGAGTGGAAGGAATAAAGGAAGGCAAAGCTTGTAGTTGCTAATTAAACTGTCTCTTATGTAGAGCCAATTATGGTAAGCAAGCATTGTAGAAAAATATGGCAGAACTATGAATATGTGTATGTTTTGTTGATGGGATAGTTCGAGATATATGCTAAATCGAAGGAAGATGTCGATATATATGTATGCCACTACCTGTGAGGCTGAGGAGCTCCTGTGAGGCGTGGATGTACATCCTCGCCATATTCTGAATCACCAACTCCTCCAAGAAGGGTAAACTTGTAGTTGTTACTGTCTCCTTTAGGAAGAAAGGGAAATAGAAGTGTTCATTTTTGGTTTAGTTCTTTGTTACAAAATCTACTGTTCTGAAACATATCATTTTTTCCTCTTGTGCATGGAGCTGGAAGGGTAACCAGAAGTCGCAGTCCAATGAGGTAATATTCCTTTGTACTTTGTATGTTGCTGTGGTTTAGCAAGCAGCTCAAATGTGCAAGCATCATACAAACCGAACGGCTCAAATTCAAGCAAACCAAATCGGGAGCTCCTTTTATTTGTCTGATAGCAAACCAAATGTCAATTTGACACAAGGGACTGATGTGTTTCGGTGGAATTTACGCAATAATGGTAAATTCTCAGTGGACTCTATGTATACAGCGCTCATCCAGCCAGATATACCGGTTGATAACAATAAGAAAATCTAGAAGATGAAGATCCCACTTAAAAATAAAGTTTTTGCGTGGTACCTTCGTCGAGCAGTTATTCTTACAAAAGATAACCTTGCAAAACGCAATTGGCATGGGAGTAAACAGTGTGTCTTCTGTCATAAAGACGAGACGATCAAGCACTTATTCTTCGAGTGCAAATTTGCTAGTTCTATATAGTCTATCATCCAGATAGGTTCTACTATATACCCTCCCAAAAGCATTGCCAATATTTTTGGCAATTGGTTGAATGGGGTGGATAATAGGTTCAAACAACTTATTAGGGTGGGAGCGCTTGCCGTAAGATGGTCGCTTTGGCTTTGTACAAAATGACAAGGTTTTTAATGATAAAAATTGTTCTCTTATGCAGGTTATCTACAGGACTACTGCTACTCTCCGTTTGTGGTCTCAGTTGCAACGTGTGGAGCATCGAGACCTGTTTATGGAGGTGTGTACCAGACTGGAGTATACGGCGAGGGACTTTTTATCCTAACATGGATGACAACATAATTTGCGGATTGGACCTCCATCAGCATAGGCGTTTTTACAATTTCTCATTATGATATGTAATTCGCCTTCTTTTATGTTTCGTTCTACAGACTTGTTTCGGCTGTGTGCATCTTGGTTATGCAGAAGCTGGGTGTAATACTTAAACTTTTTAAGTAATAAAGCTCCTTTTATCTAAAAAAATTGTCTGATAGCAAGGGCTTATTTTTCAGAGGGAGAACTCCTGGCATGCTAAAATCCTGGACGCCAATGGAAACAAGCATGCGGTTCAACCTGTGATCTTCTTCTTGGAGGGACGGCTTCCATTCTGTAGTGTAGCTGATTCAGCACATAAGCTTTTGTTGTCAAGTAGATAAAGCTTTTCGCTCCATAGTCGCGAAATAGCGATCGAGGAAAACCGGATGTTTTTGCCGGTCATTTTGCCGGATGTGTTTTTGCCGGATGCTTTTTACTTATTTTTTTTAATTTTCATCAAGTTACTATACATCTGTTTGTTTTCGATATGGTTCTGTTCCTCCCACTGCATCTGGCAGCAGTGTTAAAATCTTGTTTTTTTCTTCCCCAATAATAAAGGGAAAAACATTAGAGAAAATATATCGTTTTCTGGGTGCAATATCAGACCGTAGAATCATCTGGTGCTATCATGATACTACGAGACCGCAAAAACACTTGCATTATATTAAAAAATACATATAGCATGACGTTTAAATATGTAAGTTTATATATAATAGAAATTTTGGATTTTTTAAATTAAAATGATGTAGATTCTCGCGCACTTATTCACACTGTTCAACCAATATCATGATACTAACTATCATAGTGATAAATGCGTCTCTTTTTACCCGAGGCTCCAAAATATTCCACTTGTTATATCTGCATAACTTGGAAGAGGAAAAAAGTATATTGAAAGAGCAAAATTGAAAACGCTCATCACTCACTCAGTGACTTGTGAGCTCAAAGCCTGGGAAGGGGTCCTTATACCGTAATCATCTCCCACCCATGTCAAGCTTGGCTCACTCAAGTAGCCACTCCATGTTCAAATCTTGAGTTGTTGTTGTTCAAATCTTTCTTGTTTAGCGCCAACTTGCCGGTAGCCACGCCATGCTCGTTCAAACCCCAACAGATTCAACTCAATTATTGGGTTTAGTTGTGAAATGCCTGCCAGCATCGAAGCATCAGCTATCAGGATTCACTACAGGAAACGCACAAGACGCCGACGGCCGAAAGCCGTCGCCGTACGCCGACGGCCGCCGTCGGCGTTTCTGACCGTCGGCGTACCCAACCGGCCGTCGGCGTATGAGAACCCGTCGGCGTACATTGTGGTGGGCCCCACAAGACGGCATCCGGCCGTTCCGTTAGCCCTCGTATTGCCGTCGGCGTTTCTGACCGTCGGCGTATGAGAACCCGTCGGCGTACATTGTGGTGGCCCCACAAGACGGCATCCGGCCGTTCCGTCAGCCCTCGTACGCCGACGGCATTGCCGTCGGCCTTTGCGTCCTGCCGTTTTGCCAGCTCCTATTGCCGTCGGCGTATGAATGCAATTTTTTTAATTTTATTGAATTTTTTTTAACTTTTTTTTTCTATTTCAAAATTTCTAACTCAGCTACATACTAAATCTCTAATTACACACTTAATCATAAGTCAAAGTAATTACGCTGGTCAAAGTTCCCATTCGGTCACCCATCTTCAAATTGCTCCAGCCCAAGCACGCTTAACCTTTGATTTCTTTCAATATTAGTTTCCAAATGAGAAATGAGAACTTACTGATACTAGTATCATATCAATCATATTAACACCTGAGTTATGATGTTACACTTTTTCATTGTTTAAATTTAAAAAATTCATTTGAATAAGTAACAATGATTATGTAATAGTATATTTTGAATAAATGACAATAAAATTAATTTTACTTTTATTTCCTTTTTATAGTTAATATGGAATAATTCATATCTTTAATTCCGTTAATCAAAATTTGATAAATAAAATGTCTATGTCAATTAGACAAATGAGAGGAATTCAAATATGACATCCATATCATCCTTTGCATTGTATAAACATCGATGGTTTTAGAAAATTGATCTCTTTCGATGAATAGTCATGTGATGTCTACGCACGCTTCTATTCTTGTAGACAGTGTTGGGCCTCCAAGTGCAGAGGTTTGTAGAACAGCAGCAAGTTTCTCTTAAGTGAATCACCCAAGCTTTATCGAACCCAGAGAGGTAGAGGTCAAAGATATCCCTCTCAAGCAACCCTGCAATTAAGATACAAGAAGTCTCTTGTGTCCCCAACACACCCAATACACTTGTCAGGTGTATAGGTGCACTAGTTCGGCGAAGAGATAGTGAAATGCATGTGATATGGATGATTATAAGTGGTGATGGCAATCTGAAATAAAAATGGCAGCAAGCAAACATGAGACAAAATGAGAGCAAACGGTGTTTCAATGCTTGGAAATAAGGCCTAGGGATCATACTTTCACTAGTGGACACTGATACGTCTCCAACATATCTATAATTTCTTATGTTCCATGCTAGTTTTATACCAATTGCTACATGTTTTATATACACTTTATATCATTTTTATGCATTTTCCGGGACTAACCTATTAACAAGATGCCGAAGTGCCAGTTCCTGTTTTCTGCTGTTTTTGGTTCCAGAAAAGTACTTCTGCGAATATTCTCGGAATTGCACGAAACAAAAGGCCACGTCCCTATTTTTCCAGCACCGTCACGGAGTCCGAAGGAGAGACGAAGGGGGGCCACGAGGTGGCCACCTCATATGGCGGCGCGGCAGGGCCCACTGCCGCGCCAGCCTATGAGGTGGGGCCTCGGGTCTCCACCGACGTTGCCCCTTCGCCTATTTATTCCCCCGACGCGAAAACCCTAAAGACCCGAGTCAATATTCCAGAAAACATTCGCCGCCGCCGCCGTCGTCAACCCTAACTCGGGAGGGTTCTGAATCTCTTCCCGGCACCCTGCCGGAGAGGGAGATCATCACCGGAAGGCTCTACATCGCCATGCCTGCCTCCGGAGTGATGTGTGAGTAGTTCATCTTTGGACTATGGGTCCATAGCAGTAGCTAGATGGTTGTCTTCTCCTCTTCTGCCATCATGTTTAGATCTTGTGAGCTGCCTATCATGATCAAGATCATCTTATTGTAAAGCTACATGTTGTGTTTGCTGGGATCCGATGAATATTAAGTACTATGTCAAGTTGATTATTGAATTATCATGTCTATGTTGTTTATGATCTTGCATGCTCTCCGTTGCTTGTTGAAACTCTGGCCAAGTGAATGCTTGTGACTCCAAGAGGGAGTATTTATGCTAGATAGTGGGTTCAGTCTCCATTTAATCTGGGGAGTGACAGCAACCTCTAAGGTTGTGGATGTGCTGTTGCCACTAGGGATAACCTAATAATGCTTTGTCTAAGGATGAATGTGTTGTTTACATTACACACTTTACTTAATGCAATTGTCTGTTGCTTGCAACTTAATACTGGAAGGGGTACGGACGTTAACCTGAAGGTGGACTATTTAGACACAGATGCATGCTGGATAGCGGTCTGTGTACCTTGTCGTAATGCCCAAATGAATCTCATAGTAGTCATCATGCCATGTACATGCATTGTTATGCATTCTCTATTTGTCAATTGCCCAGCTGTAATTTGTTTACCCAGCATGTTAATTATCTTTTATGGAGAGACACCACTAGTGAACTGTGGACCCCGGTCCATTCTTTTACATCTGAAATACAACCTACTGCAATCATTGTTCTCTACTGTTTTCTACAAGCAAACATCATTTTCCACACTATACGTTTAATCCTTTGTTTTCAGGAAGCCGGTGAGATTTACACCCTCACTGATTCGTTGGGGCAAAGTAGTTTGATTGTCTTGTGTGCAGATTCCAAGTCAACCATCAAGAATCCGCGTGTCCTGACGCCGTTGACACCTTGAAGCATCACTGATCTCCTACTGGTTCGATAACCTCGGTTTCGTAACTGAGGGAAAACTTGCTGCTATACTCATCAAACCTTCCACTTGGGGTTTCCTGACGAACGTGTACTCAACACGGCATCAGACACTCTCAACAATAATAATATAATTGAACACATAGATAGTTCCTCTTCACTATGCTACTCTGAACTATTCTCATGTTGGATAGAAATGCCAATCTACTGCGTAGGGCTACAAGAGCACACCTTAAAGTCTGAGTGAACAAACACCACAATATCATAGAACACCAAGATCATCATGTAGGGCTACAAAAGCACACCTTAAAGTCTGTCTTCCACATCTAGGGAACCCCAAGGTCACTATGAGTGCCGCAAAATAGTACTAAACAAACACCACAATTTTATAGTGACATCCAACACAAGAATAACTCATGGTAAGTATTTCTGTAATCTTTAGCCTAAGAGTCACACACGGTGCGCACACTGTCAACTTCACACCATGGGACAAAGGTGACTCCGGAAATTATATTAAAAAAACCACTCAAGTAGCATAATTCATATCTATAGATTCAACTAGATTACAAAGCTCATGATCACATAAAGATCACACCATGAGAGAGAGAGATGAACCACATAGATACCGGTAGAGCCCTCAGCCTCAACGAAGAACTACTCCCCCCTCATCATGGGAGGCAGCAACGGCGATGAAGATGGCGGTGGTGTTGATGGAAACTCCGGAGGAGGGACGGAGGAGCCTTCCGGAGGTGATTCTGGCGGCGGTTCCCCCCTCCAATCTTCTCCGGCGGCAGCCTTCTGTCTCATGTTTCGTGGTTTTGTGTTTCTCCGCCGCCTCTTCGCGAAACTCCCCGGGGGACTATTTTTATAGGCGTTTTTAGGTCAAGACGGAGTCGGTGGAGCAAAGATCAACGGCAACGGAGCGTCGAGGGCCATTTGGGTGGGTCCCACATGGCCTGGTACTGTGGCCGCGTGGGCCCCCTCTTTTGGCCCTCGGGCCTCCGTTTGTCCGCTTCCTTCGCCCACAGGTATTCTTCCTTCCAAAAAATGACGCCCCTAAATTTGCAACTGATTTGGACGACGTTTGGGTCCCTGAAACATTAAAAATACAAAACTAGGGTTTTCTGCCTGTGCAGGGTTAATTCCATAAAATTAGGAAATCATTAAGATATTTCCAAAATCATGATAAAACATTGATATAACCCTTATATGATGCAAATATGATTGGAATATAAGCAATTAAAGTGCAAAGTTCATGTATGCATTTTACATGCATCAACATCCCCAAGCTTAACCCATACTAACAATGGATATCAAAGATGATTACAATTCCTACATAAAGTCAAATGATTCATTCTTCAAACGAGTAGCAATATGCAAGATAGTTTATGAAGTGATATCAAGTATTCAAGACAAGGATGTTCATTGATAGTTCACAAAGTGTAACATAGTAGTAAGTAATATGGACCACATGTATGCATAATGATAAGCAAGAACATCCTACAATGGTCATAGAGTGTAGATGAAAATCTGAATATGAAAGGTGTACACTTTGGAAAGATGTATATGTGAGTAGAGGTAAAGCATGCATAAGTTTCATCCAACTTCCAAACTCTTCTACTTAATTTAATGATTGCAATATGGTATCATTGGTGTCAAGCTCTCATTGCCCCTATCATAGCATCTTGAATGGTTAAGGTTTAAAGTGAAAGCAAATATGAGTAGTGTGCTTGACAAAGTATAGATTGAATGTCTCATGCCCCTTGAATATAAGTACTTACACCATGTGTTACTCAACTTGGGAAACAAAGCAAGTTCAATTAAATATCATTGTAAGTATAATAGTATCATCAAGAGCGTCAACTGGGGTACCTCTTGTCCCAAGATATGGAACAAGCCCATATCAAAATGACAAGACAAACAAACAAAATGAACTTATCTCAACACCCTTTTTATTTACCATTGGAATAGCTTTTTATTGCAAGGTGTATCACAGAAGGTTCACCATAGTATGTAAGTAAATTTTCACCATGAATGATGCATGGCTTAGATTAGCGGCCCAGGTGTCTCTCTAACCATTTACACAAACTCATTTAAACTTACTCTATCTCCACATTTATTTCAACATGATAAGCATCCATAGACAAAAGCACATGATATCAACTAAATGAAAAGAGCGTGTTGAAAGCTTGCGATGTGACAGCACATATGAGCTAACTTCCAACCCAAAACATTTATCAAGCCACTAACATCATAATCTTAATCACAATGGGTCATGTTTTATTAATGCAATAAAAGTACATTGTGCATCAAGTTCGTGAGAGATATATAACCAACTTTTTCCATCACAATCAATAACATAAATATTTTCATTCAGAGGTAAGATAACACAAACAACATGTTAAACATACTCGGAATAGCATAAAGCCAATAGGTAGATATGGTGGACTCACTGGAATAACTTTGGTTGAAGGTGTTGGAAACAAGTTTTCACTCGTTGGAGTTTTTGGGCTAGCAAAAGGGAGAAAGTTGACCATTTAGATGCATGCATGAGTGTCCATAGAACTAACTAATCCATGTTAAACCAAGTAAAATAACAATCAGCACCAAGACATGAATAATTGATAGCTTTTCAAAAAGAATTTGCAAACTACTACTCATAAACAAGCTCATGAATCATGCAACTATATGTATCATTAAAAATCAACTCAAACATCCATTTTCCCAATCTTATAAAAGCATCCAACATATTTCAACCCATATTTCCAGTAGCTTTCCCATATATAAATGATAGTGTGGTGGTCTCTCAAAACAAAAATCAAACCAAAAACAAACAAAAAGACGCTCCAAGTTTATGCGATAAAGTGTTTCGATCGAAAAACAGAAGTTGGACGTGTGCAAACCGAGAGTGTGTAGGTATAGTGGGGTTGTCTTCACATCCCCAAGCTTATGGTCTTCACCATCCTTGGATAGCTCTTGGTGCATCTCCTCCAATCCCTGTGAAAAAAAATTCAAAACACCGTTTCTCCCATTTCTTTTCTGTGGGGTGCATTAGTAGTGATAAACAAATAGGTTCCTTGCTGCATATAATCCTTGAACAAAAATTCATATGAGATGTCCAGAAAGTGTATAATGTTGTATGCCTACTCATAAACTCAATTGGATCAAAAAGATTCAACTTAAAAGATCAAAGCATGCATCAAACAAAATGGGACAGAATCTGTCCAGAAAAACAACAGCAGAAAAACGTATTTTTCTACCCTACCAAACTTTGTCGAACAATTCCGAAAAAATTCATGCACACAGAGGATGAAAATTTGCAACTACAGTTCAAATATGAACTCATTCGGAGTTACAGAATAAGAATTAAAAATCATACCGTGCACTGACTCGTGCAGGAATAAAATCTCCGAACGCTATAAGCAACTTTTTCAAACCAAAAAGGGTAAAACTTGGCACTTTATTGAAAATTCCAGAACCTAAACTAAAAACAAAGTCTCTTGGTACAGCAAGAGGACACAAAGAAAATCACACATAAAAGCAACCGGGTTGCCTCCCGTAAAGCGCTTTCTTTATAGCCATATAGCTAGGCATGATAGTTTTAATGATGCTCACATAGGAATAGATGTTGAATATAAAAGAGCATCAAGAAGCAAATATCAAACACATTTAGGTCTAACCCACTTCCTATGCATTGGGATCTTGTAAGAAAATAAATCAATAAAGCACAAAGTGACTAGCATAGGAAGGCAAAGCAAGTGCAACTTCAAAATTTTCAACAAAAAGAGAGAAGACTTAATATTTTTGCGATATATGAAATCATGTCTCCCTCTCTCATAAAAACTTTCAGTAGCATCATTGATAAACTCAACAATATAGCTATAGCTATCACATGAAACATTCTTATCATGATCCATATGCATAAAAGTATCATTACTCTCCACATAAGCATAAACAGTTTCATTAGGAATAGTGGGAGTAAAACTATCACATCTATCATTGTAATCATCATATATAGGAGGCATATCATAATCACAATAAACTTTATACTCAATAGTGGGTGGACTAAAAATATCATATTCATCATCATAAATGGGAGACATAATATCATCATGAACAACAGAATAGTTATCTTCCAAAGTGCGTTCATTTGTAAACATATCATCATCATTTTTACTAGAAAGATATGTCTCAAATATATAATCATCAGTAGCAAAAGGATTTTCAAACACATCACTAGGAGAAGAGGTCTCAGACATATAATTATTACTAACAAAAGGATTTTCAAACACCTCATCCCCAAGCTTAGAGCTTTTCATATCATCATTGGAAAGAACATGGATAGTACTAATAGTATAACAATTATTAACATCATCGTTTTCTGAATTGGTACCCAAGAGATTTTCAATATCAAAAGTACTATGCTTTTTCCAATCATGATCACTATTATTAGTAACAGGCATAGGATCATCATCGAATTTAGACTCATCAGCAACATCTATAATAGGAGCAACATGTTTAGGGGAAGATACCATTTCCTCTCTCTTTTTACTCCTCTTCTTCTTCTTCTTCTTCTTCTTCTTCTTCTTCTTCTTCTTTCCCTCTTTAGGAGGGAGAGGCTTGAAAGGAAGCTTCTCCACATACCTAGGTTGATTGTTAGGAACAATAGAAGAAACTTGGGAGAATTCCTCTTTTTCATTAATAAGAGTAGAACAAACATTAGTCCTTTCATATTTTGGTAAAGTCGTTCCATCCTTTATAATATTTTGTATGTAAGTGTTGGCATGGCAATTACTAACACAATAGAGATAACATCCATGTAACACACTATTCATATCAAAAGTACTCATATCTAACGAAGAAGTTTTTCTTGATAACTCTTCACACGCCAAAAATAATGTAAGTTCATCATGTTGATTAGGAGTGATCATGTTATCACAAAAGTCTCCCGCAATATCCTTATTAGAACCTGAGCATTGGAATTCGAAATGCCCCTCTTTATAGCAAAGTTCACAAGTAAAAGGATAGGTGGAACAAACTTTTTCAGCAAGATCACTTAGAGCTCTGTACCATGTTGTAGTTTTTTCATTCCTATGATGGATACAATATTCTTCTTCGATTTGATTCTTTTCACAAGGTCCAAGTGCTCCACAATAATTAACATGCTTATAAGAAATAGTATTTTCAGAAGTTTGAGCATGTTTATTGCAATCATTAATAACAATTTCATTTTCCATGCAAGTTTCTTTAAAAGGTTCATGATACATGTCCCAATTTTCTTTAGGAATATCCATATGAGAAGCAAAGTTTCTACAACAATCAACCATAATTTGAGAATCAAGACCAAATTTAGCACTACGCTCTTGAAAAACAGCAGTTTTAGAGAAAGACTTAATGCAACCATACTCATAGTTTATACCTGATTCTTTACCTTTGTCGATCTCCCAATCTTCAGTATTGCGTTGAATTTTTTCAAGAAGATCCCATTTAGCTTCAACCTTCTTACTTGTGAAAGAACCACCTGAAGAAGCAGCTAGATAATCCTTATGATGACCTGAAAGCCTTGCATAAAAATTAGAAATAATTATTTCCTCAGAAAGCTCATGGTTAGGACATTTGAGTATTAATGTTTTTAGTCTTCCCCAAGCTTGAGCAATGCTTTCGACATCATGAGGATAAAAATTGAAAATGTAACTCCTATCTCGATGCACTTCATGAATGGGATAAAATTTAGAGCAAAAGAGAGATTCAAGCTGTTTCCAATTCGAAGGACGATCATCCAACAGCCTATACCACTCCTTTGCTTTATCCTTAAGTGAAAATGGAAATACTTTCCTCATGACATCTTCTCTTGATAAACCTGCAACTTTAAGCAACTCACAAAGTTCTGTAAGTTTCAACAAGTGATCATTCGGACGAACTGTTCCATCCCCTGCATAAGGTTCTTCCATAACCATTTCAACAAGTTCCACAGGTATTTCAAAAGCAGTACTTTCAGTAGGTGGATTTGGAATATTACAAGCATCATTAGAATTATCACATATGGGAGACAAAGCATTATCAAGGCAAATTTTATTCTCCAAAGCTGGGGAACTAAAAAGATCATTTTCATATAAACTAGCTTCCCCAAGCTTAGACTTTTCCATATCATTAGGAATAATGGTGTTCAAAGTATTCATGTTAACAACATTGTTATCACTATTATGCAAACAAACTCCCACTGCTTTTTTAATTTTCTGTTCAAACACATCATGTCCTAACTCAAGATAAATTTCATATAGCTCTCTAATTTTTTTGTTGTTTTCCATTAAGCCTAACTAGTGAAATAAAAACAAGAAACAAAAAGATATAACTGTAGGATCTAAAGGAGATACCTTCAAGCACTTACCTCCCCGGCAACGGCGCCAGAAAATAGCTTGATGTCTACGCACGCTTCTATTCTTGTAGACAGTGTTGGGCCTCCAAGTGCAGAGGTTTGTAGAACAGCAGCAAGTTTTCCTTAAGTGAATCACCCAAGGTTTATCGAACCCAGAGAGGTAGAGGTCAAAGATATCCCTCTCAAGCAACCCTGCAATTAAGATACAAAAAGTCTCTTGTGTCCCCAACACACCCAATACACTTGCCAGGTGTATAGGTGCACTAGTTCGGCGTAGAGATAGTGAAATGCAAGTGATATGGATGATTATAAGTGGTGATGGCAATCTGAAATAAAAATGGCAGCAAGCAAACATGAGACAAAATGAGAGCAAACGGTGTTTCAATGCTTGGAAATAAGGCCTAGGGATCATACTTTCACTAGTGGACACTCTCAACAATAATAATATAATTGAACACATAGATATTTCCTCTTCACTATGCTACTCTGAACTATTCTCATGTTGGATAGAAATGCCAATCTACTGCGTAGGGATACAAGAGCACACCTTAAAGTTTGAGTGAACAAACACCACAATATCGTAGAACACCAAGATCATCGTGTAGGGCTACAAAAGCACACCTTAAAGTCTGTCTTCCACATATAGGGAACCCCAAGGTCACTATGAGTGCCCCAAAATAGTACTAAACAAACACCACAATTCATAGTGACATCCAACACAAGAATAACTCATTATAAATATGTCTGTAACCTTTAGCCTAAGAGTCACACACGGTGCGCACACTGTCAACTTCACACCATGGGACAAAGGTGACTCCGGAAATTACATTAATAAAACCACTCAAGTAGCATAATTCATATCTATAGATTCAACTAGATTACAAAGCTCATGATCACATAAAGATCACACCATGAGAGAGAGAGATGAACCACATAGCTACCGGTAGAGCCCTCAGCCTCGATGAAGAACTACTCCCCCCTCATCATGGGAGGCAGCAACGGCGATGAAGATGGCGGTGGTGTTGATGGAGACTCCGGAGGAGGGACGGAGGAGCCTTCCGGAGGTGATTCCGGCGGCGGTTCCCCCCTCCAATCTTCTCCGGCGGCAGCCTTCTATCTCCTGTTTCGTGGTTTTGTGTTTCTCCGCCGCCTCTTCGCGAAACTCTCCGGGGGACTATTTTTATAGCCGTTTTTAGGTCAAGACGGAGTCGGTGGAGCAAAGATCAACGGCAACGGAGCGTCGAGGGCCATTTGGGTGGGTCCCACGCGGCCTGGTACTGTGGCCGCGTGGGCCCCCTCTTTTGGCCCTCGGGCCTCCGTTTGTCCGCTTCCTTCGCCCACAGGTATTCTTCCTTCCAAAAAATGACGCCCCTAAATTTGCAAGTGATTTGGACGACGTTTGGGTCCATGAAACATTAAAATACAAAACTAGGGTTTTCTGCCTGTGCAGGGTTAATTCCATAAAATTAGGAAATCATTAAGATATTTCCAAAATCATGATAAAACATTGATATAACCCTTATATGATGCAAATATGATTGGAATATAAGCAATTAAAGTGCAAAGTTCATGTATGCATTTTACATGCATCATCATGTTGGCCATTTTGACTCTTTTTTGAAAAAAATCAAATAAAGTGAAAAACTCTCAAAAAAAGGTATCCTCTGACATTGAGTTATTTTATGTGTACTAGTTTCTATTAAAAATGATAAAATTCTTTTTTTACAAATTATTCAAAAAAATGCTTCACAAAAAGGTTTATCATCTATAGACATGTATAGGTTTCGCGCCAAATGACCAAGTTATGGCCATCACTGTGCCATAGTTTGTGATAATGTGTCCATATTTGAAACATAGGTGTGCCTTGGTATGGCAAACATTGTTGCCAAAAACAAATTCCAAATTATTTTTATAAATATCATTTTCCATTTTTTAAGTGCCAAAAATGACTTTTGATATGGAGGAAATACCAAAAATATGTTGCAAAAGGCACCCATCTTATTGTCACAAAGGGTACTACATATTTTATGGATAATACCCAAGTATTAGGAATTTTCTCGATTTTTAACTAATTATTCCTATTTAAATGACTTTAGGCCGATTTTCCAAAAGTAATTGAAATTTGAACTACAAGTGTGTGATAGTTTGGTCTAATTTTTTTACAAAAATCATTTTTAGGTACACAAGTAGTGACTTTATCACAGAAATATCGATAGTTTTGAAAAATGTGACCCCTTTCAATGAATAGGCACGACGGTCATTTTGACCGGTTTTTCACAAAAATAAAAGAAATTGAGAAAATACTCAAAAAATGAATTCCTTTTACATGGGGTCCTTTTATGTGTACTAGTTGCTAGCAAAAATGATAAACTTGAGTTTTGACAAATATTTAAAAAAATGCTTCACAAAAAGTTCTATCATCTATAAACATGTAGATCTTTCGCGTCAAATGACCAAGTTATGGCCATCCCCATGCCATAGTTTGTGATAATGTGTCCATAATTAACACATAGGGGTGTCTTGGTATGGAAAACATTGTTGCCAAAAACAATTTCCAAAATATTTTCGTAAATATCATTTTCCATTTTTTAAGTGTCAAAAATGACTTTTTAATTAAGCAAGTACCAAACATATGTTACAAAATGTCAAGTGCATGGTGAGAAAGATTTTATGGATGTCATATTTGGATTCCTCTCATTTTTCTAATCGATTTAGACATTTAATTTTTTAAATTTCGATTTACGGATTTAAATATACGAATTATTTCATATTAAATGGAAAATAGAAAAAAGTAGACGCCGACGGCCGCCGTCGGGTATCAAAGTAGACGCCGACGGCCGCCGTCGGCCGCCGTCGGCGTATCAATGCCGTAAATCCCCGTCTGCGTGCCGTCACGGCGGGCCTTGTACGCCGACGGCATTGTAGACGCCGACGGCAGCCGTCGGCCTATGTCGGGCTACGCCGACGGGGTTTTTACACCGACGGCCGCGTTCGCGGCTTTCCTAACTACCCTTGTACGCCGACGGACCCGACATTTGGCCGTCGGCGTATAAGTCGGCCGTCGGCGTCTTGTGCCTTTCCTGTAGTGATTAGATTAGATTAGATTAGATTACGAGCAATGACTGCAAGTTGTTTACTTGACCAATTCAATGACTACCAAAGCGAAATGTCTTAACAATAGCTTCAGGCCGGGGTACACAGACATGTTACCTAAATACGGCTGCAACTGTTCGCACTGAATGTGCTTCCTGTTGCCGTGCTTGACTCACTCAAAGTACCTTCAAGTCTTTCCTTCTTGACACCAACTTGCCAGCAGCTACGCCATGTTCGTTGAAAATAACAGATCAAACTCAATTGTTGGATTAGTTGTTAGGAGAAGAAGTCAGGGCAATGCTACGTTGGTTGAAGTAACCTGCTTGGCTAGTACATTGCAGGAGTTAATAGGACGGAAATCGCCAATCCGGGCAGCATCCTATCGCTTGGGCAGAAGCACGATAGCGGCCGAGTCCAGCAGGTGGAGGCCAGAACAGTTCCCTGATAAGAATTTCTGAAGCACACACGTCACCGCACTATATAAGAGCATCTCCAACAGACGCCCAACGCGCCGGCGTGCTAAATTTTTTTTGCAGCGCCAAAAGTACGTTTTAGCGCGCGGAGCGTCTGTTTTGCTTCAGCAGAAGCGCTATATTTAGCGTGGCGCTGCGCTTAAAATTTTGCTCCAGCAGCGGCGCAAAAATTGCAGCGCGCGCAGCAGAAACAACATTTTGCATCAAACATGTATATACAACCGAATCAAAAGATGGACTGAAAATAAAATTTTATTATTAGAACGAACAGACGAACGTTCGTTGACTAAACATAGAACTAACAGGCTCGATTAAACTAACAGACTACATTAAGCTAACAGACTCCATAAACAAGCTTCTAGATATCAAAGTCGGAGTCCGAGCTCTCCGACGTATCGGAGATGTCGTCAAACAGATGCTCCCACCTGGGGTCTCCCTCGTCCCAGGTGGTAGTGTTGAGCTGCGCCTCCGCCTCGGCCTTGCGCTGGGGCCGCTGGGCCCGGAGCTCCCGCCGCTCGTACCTCCGCTCCGCCCGCTCAGTCGCGTACGTAGCCAAGAGCTGCGCCTCGGCGGCGGCTTCTTGCGGATGCCTCCGGCGATAGTACGCCACCAGCTGCGCGTCCCTGTCCGCGATAAGAAGGCGGGCCTGGAGCTCGCGGTGGGCGGTCCGATCTTCGGCGGTGAAGAGGCGCGGTGGAGGCGCCAGATCCATCGCCTGCTGGACGGTGTGGACGTCCGTGAAGTTCATCTGGCGCCGGCTCCGGCCGAGGCGCCATGCTACCGCGTCGTAGGCATAGCTCATCTTCCCTTCCAATCCAGCCCCTCTCGACAGTCGCACCTACCGCTGCCGCTGCCGGCCGTCGCCCCGACCTTGCCCTAGCCTGGCTCTGCCCCTACCAAAGCGGCGTTCCAATCAAGACAGCCCCACGGCGGCCGCCGCGCCAAGAACGAGCACCCTCCAGCCCCGCAAGGCTTACTTAATTGGTTTGGGCGAACGAAGGATTACTTCAGCTCGCAATAATAAGTGTGTGCATGCAGATGCAGACGTACGTCTCTTAATTCCCACACAAATCCATCCTTTTTTTTTCCTCTCTCGCGCGCATGCAGGAATTCATGGATTGCCTGTCTCCTCCCTCCGCATAAGGGGAGAGCGGTACCCAGGGAGATCTGTGTCGAAAATATAAGCAATTTAGATAGTGATTTAATCCGCGAAAACAGTAAACAGTTTATGACTAGAATAATCAGAATTAAATTAAACATGTGATCTACTACATCAGTAGATAAACAGAACGAATCTAGAGCACATACTACAAGCAGAAACTGCAGTAGTAACTTAAACAGGAAGATCAAGAGATCATACGGTGCAGCGGCAGCCGAAGCGTTGGCGTTGTCGCCCATGTCGTCGATGAAGAGGTTGCCGATGTCGGGGAAGAAGTCGTCGTTGGGGAAGAGCTCGATGCCAGGAGTCGCGTGAGTGCGCTCCCCAAAACCTGATCGCCCCTCTCCCGTACAGGATCACAAGAGGCGGGGTTCCGGAGGCCTACTGTCCCTTCAACCGGTGCACGCCGGAAGACGGGATGGAGAAGACTTGGAAGACGGCGGCGCAAGGTTCTGGAACGGTGGCGGTGCGAGACCATGTGTTGTGCGTGTGGGAGAAGTCGCCAAGGCGGTCCGTATATAGTGCGGTTCGGGCAGGGCGTTCAATCCCACAATCAAGTCAAGTAACTGCCCCACGATTAAGGAATCGGAAACGGCAATGTAATTAATGCGTCCGTTAATTATTAGTTAATGACTCATTAAATTTTCCCGGACTGCAAAAATATAGGCATCGCCTCGGCTCATTCCCGCAACCCGCGGCGCGTCGTGACGCGTCGTGACGAGGCGAGGCGTGGCGTGGCGAGGCGAGCGAGGAGGAGGAGCGCGCGTGTGGAGCACCTCCTTTCTCTTCACAGCCAACACCTCATGCTAGTAGTGAAACATCCCACTATATAAAGTGGTGCAGCTCACTCCCAACTAGCAATGTGGGACTAAACGTTTGTCCCCAAACCAGCCGTTTAAATGGGCCATTTGATTTTCGGAATTTTAATTGGGCCATGGATAAAAGCCCACAAAATCGAACAATCACCCACAAAATCTCATTGGCACATCAAACCACATTGTTCCAAAACATTGTTTTATATACCGGTGTAGTGGAGACTGTTAAGTTGAACACCACTTAGAACTTATGCTACACTAGACCACAACTTGGATAGTGGACTATGCCTTGAACTACAAGTTTGCTGCGAATCTAGCTTCACACAAATCCTTGACCGATACTGGGCTGCCGCAAGGCTTCCCGCGGTTTGGAGCTTATACGTCATACTCCGAGACCTTTCATGAGTTTTCTAGAGAGCACCCAACTCTCATAGACTGCGACATTTAACAGTCAGACTCATATAGGTGTATTCCTCAAGAGATGCTCTGCAGGAAAACATCTCCGCTTATGAAAGTAAGCCACTTGGAATACATTAAGATAAATATCAACCTGCCATGCAGATTAGGAGAGTATTGCATCTTTACGGAGCGGGATGGTAAATTATAAGGATACTCTCCTCTCAGCTGTCTAACAGCTTGTCACCCACTTCTACTTCACGGGATCTCCGATCACATAGAGTGGTTTACCACTGTGGACAACTCATACCGTGGGTCTCAAACCCATATCTCTCAATGCACTATCTATCACATTACGTGATAAACCCTTTGTGAGGGATCTGCCAAATTCTTAGATGTTTGGATATAATCCAATGCAATGACTCCGGAGTTCTTTAATTTTCGGACAGATTTCAATCTCCTCTTCACATGCCTTGATGACTTCATCTTGTGTATCACAGTTTGATTATCACAGTTCATAAGAATAGCGGGTATTGGTTTTTCAACCACAGGTAAGTCCATCAAAATCTCTCGAAGCCACTCTGCTTCAACAATGGCTGTGTCCAACGCTGTGAGTTCTGCTTCCATAGTTGACCTCGTTAAGATGGTCTGCTTGCAAGACTTTCAGGAAATAGCTCCACCTCCGAGTGTAAACACATAACCACTCGTGGCCTTAATCTCATCAGCATCAGATATCCAGTTTGAATCACTGTAACCCTCCAGTACCCTCGGATAACCGGAGTAGTGAATTTCATAGCTCGTAGTGCCTTTTAAATAACGCATAACTCTCTCAAGAGCATGCCAATGATCATCTCCCAGATTAGAAATAAACCGGCTCAACTTGCTAACAGCAAAAGAGATGTCAGGCCTCGTGGCACAAGCCAAATACATAAGCGAGCCAATTATCTGAGAATATCTCAGTTGATCTCTAGCAATCCGTTGATTCTTTCGAAGCAACACACTCGGATCATATGGTGTCGGAGAAGGCTTGCAGTCGTCATACCCGAAGCGACTCAAAATCTTTTCCACATAGTGAGACTGAAGCAGTGTAATCCCACCATCACCATCTCTCAGCAGCTTGATGTTCAAGATAACATCGGCTACTCCTAGATCCTTCATCTCAAAGCAGCGAGATAAGAAATCCTTAACCTCCTTGATTAAATCAAGATTGGTTCCAAAGATCAATATGTCATCGGCATACAGACAGAGAATAACTCCCTCGCCTCCACTATGGCGATAGTACACACACTTGTCAGATTCGTTTACAACGAAACCTGCAGCAGTCAAAGTTCTTTCAAACTTTTCATGCCATTGCTTAGGAGCTTGCTTTAGGCCATATAAAGACTTCAACAACTTGCACACCTTTGCTTCCTGACCAGGTACTACAAAACCATCTGGCTGATCCATGTAAATTTCCTCGTCTAACTCTCCATTTAGGAAAGCTGTCTTCACGTCCATTTGATGAACGAGAAGCCCATGCGAGGCAGCCAATGAAAGTAGCACTCGAATCGTGGTAAGTCTAGCCACAGGTGAGTAAGTATCAAAGAAGTCTTCTCCTTCTTTCTGGGTATAACCCTTGGCCACAAGCCGCGCCTTGTACTTCTCAATAGTACCATCAGGCCTAAGCTTTTTCTTGAACACCCACTTACATCCTACAGGTTTACACTCATAAGGACGATCAGTGACTTCCCAGGTTCCGTTAGCCAAGATGCAATCCATCTCGCTAGGGACAGTTTCCTTCCAGTAGTCAGCATCAAGAGATTGATGACGGTAAAGCACACGTCCGTTGGGAACCCCAAGAGGAAGTTATGAAGTAGTGTAGCAGCGAGTTTTCCCTCAGCATGAAACCAAGATTTATCGAACCAGTAGGAGCTGAAATTACTTCTGAAGGTTGTTGGCGACGCCGTTTACGATTACCAACGTGGAACCTACACACAACACAACCAAAATACTTTGCCCCAACTTAACAGTGAGAGTGTCAATCTCACCGGCTTGCTGAAAACAAATGATTAGACGTATAGTGTGGAAAATGATGTTTGTTTGTAGAAAATGTAAAAGAATAGTGTTTGCAGTAAGTTGTATTATCAATGTAAAAGAATGGACCGGGGTCCACAGTTCACTAGTAGTGTCTCTCCATAAAAGATAAATAACATGCTGGGTAAACAAATTACAGCTGGGCAATTGACAAATAGAGAATGCATAACAATGTATGTACATGGCATGATGACTACTATGAGATTCATTTGGGCATTACAACAAGGTACACAGACCGCTATCCAGCATGCATCTGTGCCTAAATAATCCACCTTCGGGTTAGCATCCGCACCCCTTTCAGTATTAAGTTGCAAGCAACAGATTATTGCATTAAGTAAAGTGTGTAATGTAAGCAATACAATTATCCTTAGACAAAGCACCGCTGTTTTACCCCTAATAGCAACAGCACATCCACAACCTTAGAACTTTCTGTCACTGTCCCAGATTAAATGGAGGCATGAACCCACTATCTAGCATAAATACTCACTATTCGAGTTACAAGCATCAACTTGGCCAAAGCCTCAACAAGTAACGGAGAGCATGCAAGATCATAAATAACATGTATATGATAATTCAATAATCAATCTTGACATAGTACTCAATATTCATCGGATCCCAGCAAACACAACATGTAGGATTACAATAATATGATCTTGATCATGATAGGCAGCTCACAAGATCCAAACATGATGGCACAAGAGGAGAAGACAACCATCTAGATACTGCTATGGACCCATAGTCCAGGAATGAACTACTCACGCATCACTCCGGAGGCGGGCATGGCGATGTAGAGCCCTCCGGTGATGATTCCCCTCTGCGGCAGGGTGCCGGGAAGAGATTCAGAACTCTCCCGAGCTAGGGTTGACGACGACGGCGGCTCTGGAACTTTTCGTGGATGGACGCTCGGGTGTCTAGGGTTTTCCCGAGGAATAGAATATATAGGCGAAAGGGCGGCGTTGTGGGGCACCCGTGGGCCCCACACCACGTGGCGACGCGGCCAGGGGGACCCGCGCCGCCACCAGGTGAGGGCGGCCCACGGCCCTCCTTCGTCTCTCCTTCGGACTCCGTGTACGTGACAGAAAAATAGGGACTTCGCCTTTTGTTTCGTCCAATTCCGAGAATATTTCCAGAACAACTTTTCTGAAACCAAAAACAGCAGAAAACAGGAACTGGCACTGTGGCATCTGATGCGTGTGAAGTACACGTTCGTCAGGAGACCTCAAGTGTAAGGTTTGATGAGTATAGCAGCAAGTCTTCCCTCAGTACGAAACCAAGGTTTAATCGAACCAGTAGGAGATCGGTGATGCTTCAAGGTGTCAACGGCGCAAGAAAACTTGGCACGTTGATGGGGAATTCTGACGGCTGACTTGGAATCTGCACACAAGACAATCAAACTACTTTGCCCCAACGAATCAGTGAGGGTGTCAATCTCACCGGCTTGCCGAAAACAAAGGATTAGACGTATAGTGTGGAAAATGATGTTTGGTTGTAGAGAATGTAAAAGAACAATGATTGAAGTAGGTTGTATTTCAAATGTAAAAGAATGGACCGGGGTCCACAGTTCACTAGTGGTGTCTCTCCATAAAAGATAACTAACATGCTGGGTAAACAAATTACAGCTGGGCAATTGACAAATAGAGAATGCATAACAATGCATGTACATGGCACGATGACTACTATGAGATTCATTTGGGCATTACGACAAGGTACACAGACCGCTATCCAGCATGCATCTGTGCCTAAATAGTCCACCTTCAGGTTAACGTCCGTACCCCTTCCGGTATTAAGTTGCAAGCAACAGACAATTGCATTAAGTAAAGTGCGTAATGTAAACAACACATTCATCCTTAGACAAAGCATTATTAGGTTATCCCTAGTGGCAACAGCACATCCACAACCTTAGGGGTTGCTGTCACTCCCCCAGATTAAATGGAGACTGAACCCACT
Source organism: Poa pratensis (assembly GCA_947311845.1). NCBI lineage: Eukaryota > Viridiplantae > Streptophyta > Magnoliopsida > Poales > Poaceae > Poa > Poa pratensis. The sequence continues at coordinate 5,667,759 of CAMZMU010000100.1, read as the reverse complement.
ATCTAGCATAAATACTCCCTCTTGGAGTCACAAGCATTCACTTGGCCAGAGTTTCAACAAGCAACGGAGAGCATGCAAGATCATAAATAACATAGACATGATAAGTCAATAATCAACTTGACATAGTACTCAATATTCATCGGATCCCAGCAAACACAACATGTAGCATTACAATAAGATGATCTTGATCATGATAGGCAGCTCACAAGATCTAAACATGATGGCACAAGAGAAGAAGACAACCATCTAGCTACTGCTATGGACCCATAGTCCAAAGATGAACTACTCACACATCACTCCGGAGGCAGGCATGGCGATGTAGAGCCCTCCGGTGATGATCCCCCTCTCCGGCAGGGTGCCGGGAAGAGATTCAGAACCCTCCCGAGTTAGGGTTGACGACAGCGGCGGCGGCGGATGTTTTCTGGAATATTGGCTCGGGTGTCTAGGGTTTTCCCGAATAGATGAATATATAGGCGAAGGGGCAGCGTCGGGGAGGCTCGTGGCCCCCTCACCACGTGGCGGCGCGGCAGAGGGGTGGGCCGCGCCGTGGCATGGTGAGGGCGGCCCACGGCCCTTCTTCGTCTCTCCTTCGATGTTCTGGATGCTTCCGGGGAAATAGGGACTTTGGCTTTTATTTCGTGCAATTCCGAGAATATTTCCTTAACAGCTTTTCTGAAACCAAAAACAGCAGAAAACAGGAACTGGCACTGTGGCATCTTGTTAATAGGTTAGTCCCAGAAAATGCATAAAAATGATATAAAGTGTATACTAAACATGTAGCAATTGGTATAATACAAGCATGGAACATCAGAAATTATAGATACGTTTCAGACGTATCAGCATCTTGTTAATAGGTTAGTCCCGGAAAATGCATAAAAATGATATAAAGTGTATGTAAAACATGTAGCAATTGGCATAATATGAGCATCCCCAAGCTTAGTTCTACTCGTCCTCGAGTAGGTAAAACGATAACAACAAAATAATTTCTGAGGTGACATGCTAGCATCATAATCTTGATCAAATAGTATTGCAAGGCTCATGTTATGAATGAAGTGATTCAAGGCAATGGTCTATAGTTTGCTAACAAATAGATAAAGAGTAAACAACTAAATCATATAAGCAAAAACTTTTCATAAATAGTACTTTCAAGACAAGCATCAAAAAGCTTTGCATAAGAGTTAACTCATAAAGCAATAGATTCTAAGTAAAAAGCATTGAAGCAACACATAGGAAGATTTAAGTTTCAGCAATTGCTTTCAACTTTCAACATGTATATCTCATGGATAATTGTCAACACAAAGTAATATAATAAGTGCAATAAGCAAGCATATAAAAATTGTTGCACACAAAGTTGACACAAGTGTTTGCTTCTAAGATAGAAAGAAGTAGGTAAACTGACTCAACATAAAGTAAAAGAAAGGCCCTTCGCAGAGGGAAGCAGGGATTAAATCATGTGCTAGAGCTTTTCAAGTTTTTGAAATCTTATAGAGAGCATAAAAAGTAAAGTTTTGAGAGGTGTTTGTTGTTGTCAACGAATGGTAGTGGGCACTCTAACCCCCTTGTCAACCAGACTTTCAAGAGCGGCTCCCATGAAGGACGTTATTTCTACCCAAGGGTAGATCATCCCTCTTCTCTTTTGTTTACACATGTACTTTATATTTGTGTGACACTCCTCCCAACCTTTGCTTACACAAGCCATGGCTAACTGAATCCTCGGGTGCCTTCCAACAATCACATACCATGGAGGAGTGTCTATTTTTGAATGATTACCTTTTAAATTGCTTACTGATAAATCAGGGCAAAACATGTGAAGAGAATTAAAAGGTGAAAGTTGTAATTAATTGGGACTGGGCACCCCATTTGCCAGCTCTTTTTGCAAAATTATTGGATAAGCGGATGTATATGCCACTAGTCCATTGGTGAAAGTCTGTCAGGAGTAAATGACAAGGTTGATAGATAAAACACCACGTACTTCCTCATGAGCTATAAAACATTGACACAAATAAGAGATAATAGCTTTTGAATAGTTTAAAGGTAGCACATGAAGTATTTACTTGGAATGGCAGGAAATACCACATAATAGGTAGTTATGGTGGACACAAATGGCATAGGTTTTGGCTCAAGGTTTTGGATGCACGAGAAGCATTCCCTCTCAGTACAGAGTTTAGGCTAGCAAGGTTGTTTGAAGCAAACACAAGTATAAACTGGTACAGTAAGACTTACATGAAAACAAATTGCAAGCATTATAAGACTCTACACCATCTTCCTTGTTACTCAAACACTTTTACCAGAAAATATCTAAACCTTAGAGATACCAAACATGCAAACCAAATTTCAACAGGCTCTACGGTAGTTCTTCACTAATAGGCTTTAACTACATGATGCAAGAGCTTAAACATGATCTACTTGAGAGCTCAAAACAATTGCCAAGTATCAAATTATTCAAGACAATGATCTACAAGAATAAGTATGTCTTTTCAATATACCATCTACCACATGGAGCATTTTCTGTTTCCAACCAAACACCAATCAATTTATTTCAACGAAAACTCTCCAAATAATTTATAAAGGAAACAAGAGAGTACTTCTCTACAAGAACTAACAGCTCTGAAAAAGAGATACATGAAAAACAGGAGCTAAAAGCATTGCAGTAGCTAGACAAGAATACTCAACAAATATAAGCGAAGAATACGAGTATTCATATGAAAAAGCGGAGCGTGTCTCTCTCCCACACAAGAATGCTAGGATCCAATTTATTCAGAAAATGAAAATAACAAAGCAAAAATAAAAGCACACAGACGCTCCAAGTAAAGCACATAAGATGTGAAAGAATTAAAATATAGTTTCACTAGAGATGACCTGATAAGTTGTTGATGAAGAAGGGGATGCCCAAGCTTAGACGCTTGAGTCTTCTTGAAATATGCTTGGGTGACCCACGGGGGCATCCCCAAGCTTAGGCTTTTCACTCTTCTTGATGATATTGTATCATCCTCCTCTCTTGATCCTTGAAAACTTGCTTCACACCAAACTTAAAGTAATTCTCATTAGAGGGTTAGTGCATAATCAAAAATTCACATGTTCTGCAAGGACACAATCATCACCAATACTTCTGGACATTAGCTACAGCCACTGAAGTTTTGTGGAGCAAAGAAATCCACTCAAACACAATAAAAGAGAGAATGCAAAATAAAAGACAGAATCTGTCAAAACAGAATAGTCCGTAAAGACGAATTTTTTCGAGGCACTTAAGTTGCTCAGATAATAAAACTTAAAACTAATGAAAGTTGCGTACATATCCGAGGATCGCGCATGAATTTTTTAAGAATTTTTAATTTTTATGGAATTAATACAGCTCAAAACGGTGGACAGCAAAAATCTGTCCCTGTGCAGAAATCCAAATCTAGTATCAACTTTTTATTAGAGACTTTACTTGGCACAACAATGCAAGAAAATAAAGATACAAAGGCATTGCTACAGAAGTAACCAGTACCTTGACTCAAAAATAAAAGAAAAATTACAGAAATAAAACAATGGGTTGTCTTCCATAAGCGCTTTTCTTTAACGCCTTTTAGCTAGGCCTGATAATTTTGATGATGCTCGCATATGTATAAGAGTTGAATATGAAAGAGCATCAAGAAGCAAATATCAAACACATTTAAGTCTAACCCACTTCCTATGAAAAGGAATCTTGTAAGAAAATAAATCAATAAAGCACAAAGTGACTAGCATAGGAAGGCAAAACAAGTGGAACTTCAAAAATTTCAACATAAAGAGAGGAGACTTAATATTATTGTGATTTATGAAGCCATGTCTCCCTCTCTCATCATGACCAGTAGGTCTTAAAGTAACCATCAAATAAAAGCAAATCAAGAGAAATCTCAAATCTTTCATCATTAAGAGAGGTGTTTTAATAATATCAAAATTTCCACAACCATATTTTCCTCTCTCAAAATAATTTTCAGCGGCATCATGAATAAACTCAACAATATAGCTATCACATAAAGCATTATTATCATGATCCATAAGCATAACAGTACCATTACTCTCCACATAAGCATAATCATTAATAATAGTGGGAGTAAAAGTATCACATCCATCATTGTAATTATCATAAATTGGAGGCATAGAATAATCATAATGAATTTTATCCTCAATAGTAGATGGACTGAAAATATCATATTCATCATTGTAAACATCATATATAGGAGGCATAGCATAATCAACATAAACTATATCCTCAATAGTAGGTGGACTGAAAATATCACAATCATTATAATCATCAAAAATTGGAGGCAATTTATTATCAAAGCAAATTTCCTCCTTAAAGCTTGGGGGACTAAAAATATCATATTCATCACAACCAGCTTCCCCAAGCTTAGACTTTTCCATAGCATTAGCAATAATGGTGTTCAAAAAATGTATGCTAATATCATTGCTACTATCATGATTGTTATGTAAATAAATTTCCATAGGCTTTTTAATTTTCTATTCAAACACCTCATGTCCCAACTCAAGATAAATTTCATAAAGCTCTCTCATGTAGTTTTCAGCCATAGGACCAGTTTCAAGGAAAGTAACCATTGATAGCAAGTAAAGAGCTAGACATAATAACAAACCGAAGTAAACTAAATGCAGGAAACTATTTTTTTTGTGTTTTTGATAAAAGGAAGCAAACAAGACAAAATAAAAATAAACTAAGCAAGACAATGACAAAGAAAATAGGTTGGAAGTGAGAGACTCCCCTTGCAGAAATCCTCTTGCTCCCCGGCGCCAGAGAACAGGCATGTTGAAGGGGAAGCAAATGAATGCTGAACAGAAGTACTTCTAGCTCCCCGGCAATGGCGCCAGAAAACAGGCTTGATGACGGTAAAGCAAACGTCCGTTGGGAAGCCCAAGAGGAAGGTATGAAGTAGTGTAGCAGCGAGTTTTCCCTCAGTATGAAACCAAGGTTTATCGAACCAGTAGGAGCTGAAATTACTTCTGAAGGTTGTTGGCGACGCCGTTTACGATTACCAACGTGGAACCTGCACACAACACAACCAAAATACTTTGCCCCAACTTAACAGTGAGAGTGTCAATTTCACCGGCTTGCTGAAAACAAATGATTAGACATATAGTGTGGAAAATGATGTTTGTTTGCAGAGAATGTAAAAGAACAGTGTTTGCAGTAGGTTGTATTATCAATGTAAAAGAATGGACCGGGGTCCACAGTTCACTAGTGGTGTCTCTCCATAAAAGATAAGTAACATGCTGGGTAAACAAATTACAGCTGGGCAATTGACAAATAGAGAATGCATAACAATGCATGTACATGGCATGATGACTACTATGAGATTCATTTGGTCATTACAACAAGGTACACAGACCGCTATCCAGCATGCATCTGTGCCTAAATAATCCACCTTCGGGTTAGCATCCGCACCCCTTTCAGTATTAAGTTGCAAGCAACAGATTATTGCATTAAGTAAAGTGTGTAATGTAAGCAATACAATTATCCTTAGACAAAGCACCGCTGTTTTACCCCTAATGGCAACAGCACATCCACAACCTTAGAATTTTCTGTCACTGTCCCAGATTAAATGGAGGCATGAACCCACTATCTAGCATAAATACTCCCTATTGGAGTTACAAGCATCAACTTGGCCAAAGCCTCAACAAGTAACGGAGAGCATGCAAGATCATAAATAACATGTATACGATAATTCAATAATCAATCTTGACATAGTACTCAATATTCATCGGATCCCAGCAAACACAACATGTAGCATTACAATAATATGATCTTGATCATGATAGGCAGCTCACAAGATCTAAATATGATGGCACAAGAGGAGAAGACAACCATCTAGCTACTGCTATGGACCCATAGTCCAGGGATGAACTACTCACGCATCACTCCGGAGGCGGGCATGGCGATGTAGAGCCCTCCGGTGATGATTCCCCTCTCCGGCAGGGTGCCGGGAAGAGCTTCAGAACCCTCCCGAGCTAGGGTTGACGACGACGGCCGCTCTGGAACTTTTCGTGGATGGAGGCTCGGGTGTCTAGGGTTTTCCCGAGAAATAGAATATATAGGCGAAAGGGCGGCGTTGTGGGGCATCCGTGGGCCCCACACCACGTGGCGGCGTGGCCGGGGGGGACCACGCCGCCACCAGGTGAGGGCGGCCCATGGCCCTCCTTCGTCTCTCCTTCGGACTCCGTGTACGTGACAGAAAAATAGGGACTTCGCCTTTTGTTTCGTCCAATTCCGAGAATATTTCCAGAACAACTTTTCTGAAACCAAAAACAGCAGAAAACTGGAACTGGCACTGTGGCATCTTGTTAATAGGTTAGTCCCGTAAAATGCATAAAAATGATATAAAGTGTATGTAAAACATGTAGCAATTGGCATAATATGAGCATGGAACATCAGAAATTATAGATACGTTGGAGACGTATCAGAGATGCATACGCTTCTGAAATGGTACTGGCCGGTGTGTCATCCACAAGGTACATAATGAAATCGTCACCAAAGGACTTTGCAGTCCTCTGTCTCTTGCTCCTAACAGGAACTTCATTACCATCCTCCACAGGATTATCAGTGTGTTCTATCAAAATGGTAGGATCGGGAATATCACGCAATTCCTGACTAGATGTATTAGGTATCTCCTGATTTGATGAGCTAGGCATACCCTTCATGGGAAAGATATCCTCAAAGAAAGTCGCATCCTTTGACTCCATAATTGTACCAACATTAACGTCGGATACCTCAGATTTTACTACCAAAAATCTATAACCAACGCTATGAAAAGCGTAGCCCAGAAGAACACAATCCACGATTTTTGGTCCAAGCTTGCGCTTCTTGGGAATTGGTATACTGACTTTCGCCAAACAACCCCAAGTACGTAAGTAAGAGAGTCTCGTATTTTTCCTTTCCCATTCCTCAAATGGAGAAACGGTTTTCTTCCTTGTGGGAACTCGGTTTAGGACATGACAAGCTGTCAGTAAAGCCTCCCCCACCATGCCTTGGAGAGACCCGAAGTGTCTAACATGGCGTTAACCAAATCAGTTAGAGTTCGGTTCTTTCTTTTGGCCACCCCATTTGACTGAGGCGAGTAGGGAGGCGTCCTCTCATGGATTATACCATGTTCCGCACAGAACGAATCAAACTCACTGGAAAAATACTCTCCACCACGATCAGACCTTAGCCTTTTAATCTTTCGATCAAGTTGGTTCTCTGCTTCAGCTTTATAGATTTTGAAATAGTTTAAAGCTTCATCTTTTGTTTTCAGAAGATACACATAACAATATCTAGTGGAGTCATCAATAAGCGTCATGAAATATTTCTTTCCGCCTTTTGTCAACACACCATTCATCTGACAAAGATCTGAATGTATAAGTTCCAGTGGTGCCAAGTCTCTTGCCTCCGCAGCCGTATTAGACTTGCGAGGTTGCTTAGCTTGCACACACACTTGACACTTGGAACCTTCGACAGTAGTGAATTTCGGAATTAAATCCAAATTAGCTAGTGATGCATGCAAAATGCATACATGAACTTTGCACTATATTACTTATATTCCAATCATATTTGCATCATATAAGGGTTATATCAATGTTTTATAATTATTTTTGGGAATATTATATTTATTTCCTATTTTTATGGAATTAACCCTGCGCAGGCAGAAAACCCTATTTCTTTATTTTAATGTTTCAGGGACCCAAACGACGTCAAAATGACCTGCAAATTTATGGGCGTCAATATTTGGAAGGAAGAAGACCTGGGGGCGAAGGAAGCAAACAAACGGAGGCCCGAGGGCCAAAAGAGGGTGGCCCACGCGGCCACTGTACCTGGCCGCGTGGGACCCACCATCTCAGCCCTCGTGGCTCCGTTGCCGTCGATCTTTTCTCCACCGACTCCGTCTTGACCTAAAACTGCCTATAAAAATGGTCCCCGATGCCCTTCGGAAAGGAGCGCCGCCGAAACACAGAAACACCGAAACAGAGACCTGGAGCTGCAGATTGGAGGGGGAAAAACTCCGGCGGGGCGCTGCCGGCGTGGTCTCCATCTTCTCCATCGACTTCTCCACCGTCTCCACCATGAAGAGGGAGTAGTCCAGCTCTAGACTATGGGTTTGTGGAAGTAACTTATGTATCTCTCCTCTCTTTGAGCTTCACTAATTAGCACCGTATGAGCTGCCGAACATGATTACGGTCATCTATGTAATACCTATGTGGTGGATCTTTTTATGAGTTAATATATATTTGAGATTGCAAATGTTTTGTTTCAGTTATGAAAGTATATGCATATTATGTACCCCGTTCTTGTTTAACTTGTGATGATCAAGCTTGTTTATGAGAGCGTGTGAGGGGGAACGTGTGCATTAGTTGGAGTAACGGGGGGTGGCTAGTGCAGTGAACATGAGAGAAAGTTCTGCGATCCACTTGGGTATTTTTACCTTACTTTGTTGCCTCACTAGGGATAAACAAAAATACCATGCTACAGGGGTTGTCATTAGACTTTGTGTAGCAATCTCATATGTCAACTCTAGTGTTCCATTATCTACCACTTTATTAAAAAGAGAGTGCATTTGTGAAACCATGAACCCCGGTCCATTTTTAATCATAAGAAACACCTTTCCAACAACTTTTACCACTTTTACATTTTCTGCCATTTAAAAATCCGAAAATACAAAAACACTTTTACATCTTGCATACATCATATAAAATCCAAAAATATCATTTATTATTGTTATCACCATCCTTGCATATTTATTTACCACCATTGCATATTTATTTCTTGTTTGCATTGCATATTATCTTGATATCATTATTACACCTTGTGCTTGACAATCACAGGTGAGGTTGTGTAACACCCTGGATTTTTGGCCTCTTTTTAAATTTTTCCAAGTTGCATTATTTCTGTTTATTTCAAATGCATTTGGAATTTAACCTTAGAAAAATCAAGTTGGGATCTTGTGCTTTTTCTAATCTCAAGTCCTAACCCTTTTTCTAATTTGATATATCAAGTTGGGATCTTGTGCTTTTCATTCCCCCTCTCACTTGGTACCTGTGTCTTTGGTTTTGCCTTGGACAAATGTTGATTAGGGGAATTTCTTTTATAACCTTTTATTTGGCCTTCCAAAGGAACCCCTATTTTGATGTCCCCAAAAATTCTGCAAAAATTAGGGAACCTTCCCTAGTGGTTGTGGACCTCATTTATCAAAGAATATGGTGCCATGACTTAAGAAAATTTCCTCCACAATTCTTTTGCATTTCTGCCTATTTTCTCAAAACATTTTTAAGTCTATCAAAAATAATCCTCCTGGATAAATCCAAGGCATGGATAGGCTCCCCATCATCACTCCTACCTCAGGACAAAAGGGCATCCCCACCCAACTCCATCTACCCCACCAAACATTTAATTCCCCTTTTGACCAGAACTGTTTTTCGAAAAATTTGTATAGAGGAAGTTTAGAATTTGGAGAAACTTTGTTATACAATCTGGTAGAGAAAGTCGAGGGACACATTTCGACACGACCAGATTTTATTTTGGAGCCTGGAGCTGAGAGAACCATGCTGGTGAACCTCTGGACGTGTTCTGGACCATGGCCGCCGCGAACCCGAACGAACCCGACGGCGCCGCCAGGTGTTTGTCGTCGCCGTTCTGCCTCTCCTCTTCCCTGACCGTGCCCGAGCCACTCCACAGCACCCTCCCCACCTCCCAGCATCCACGCGTCGCCGGGGAAGCGCTGCACGGCCGCCGCCGCCGCGCATACGCCAGAGCGCTAGCCGACGCACCGTCCAACTGCTGTGCTCGCCGGGCCCCCTCGTCAGCGTCTCCATCGCCGCCGAGCTTATCCCCTCTCCTCTCCTGTGCCGCGTGCGTTCCTGTGACAACGCTCGCGCGACACACCGGCCACCGCAGCCACCCCACCGCGCGCGACACCTCGCCGCGCCATTACTGCGGCCACCACGCAGAAAAGCTATAAAGAGCCCTCCCCTCGACCCCCAGAGCCCCGCACCACCTCTCCCACTCCCACCATCGACCTCCACCGCAGCCTCGAGTCCAGGGGAGCTAATCCTCGCCGGAATCGAACCCACCTAGGCCGCACTGGTCGCAGCACGGTTCACTCACCACAGCGCCTCCCTTATCGATTCCTTCCACCCAGAGACCCCCTAGAGCACCATGATGACGATGCCGTGCTCGCCGGGTGAACGGTGGCCGGAATCCTCGGGTTCGTCCTCGACAGGATGCCACCGCCGCCGGAGAAGAAGCACTGGTGCCGCCCGACCTCGCCGCCGTCCGTGAGCACACGGGGTGCTGCGCGGATCCTCCCCGAGCCTCTCTGACCCCCTTCCACCCCTCTCCGTCGCCCTAGCCGCCGGAAACCGCCGCTGATGAGTCCCGCCGTCGTCGAGGAACGCCGTTCCCCTCTCCCTCTGTTTCCCACGACGTAACGGTTCGATTTGAACCGGGGTCACTGACCTGTGGGACCCGCGCGTCAGCGTTTTGAACATTATCCGAACCATTTTCTGTTTTCCTCTTTTTCTTTTAATAAAAAAAAGGCAGAAACTTTAGGGGGCCATATCTCCTCAAAAATGATCAGAAAAATATGAGACCAACTTTGCTGGCTTAGTTTGAATTTTCTCTTTCCAATGGAACCAGTTTGGATTTATTTGGAATTATCTTTTTGACATGTATTTAGATGACCTAGGAGGGATTTTTGATGCATGGTTGTCTTGTTTTGTTAGATTCCAATCTCTCCGACGGAGTAGGAGTTGTTTCCGAACCCGAAGGCAAGCCGTTAACCCGATCTCAAGCTCGGTCGAACTTAGAAAATTTGCTTGACTGTCTGAATTAATATCTGTTGCATCTCACATGCCATGCTGCATTAATTATTGTCGCATACTCTATATATCTGTTGATCTCCAAAATATTGTGCAACACCCTTCTATTTTAGTCGAACGAGGAGGCGCTTGCCAGCGGAATCGCTGCCACAGTCTCCCGGTTGACGTTTCCCTTCTTGTCGAACGAGGAGGCGCTTGCCAGCGGAATCGCTGCCACAGTCTCCCGGTTGACGTTTCTTTTCTTGTCGAACGAGGAGGCGCTTGCCAGCGGAATCGCTGCCACAGTCTCCCGGTTGACGTTTCTTTTCTTGTCGAACGAGGGGGCGCTTGCCAGCGGAATCGCTGCCACGGTCTCCCGGTTGACGTTTCTTTTCTTGTCGAACGAGGAGGCGCTTGCCAGCGGAATCGCTGCCACAGTCTCCCGGTTGACGTTTCTTCTTTTTCTGGTCGAACGAGAAGGCGCTTGCCAGCGGAATCGCTGCCACAGTCTTCCGGTTGACGTTCTTTCATTTATGCTAAGTTTGGGTTTTGATACATGCAGGTTGATATGATTCATTTACTGCTGAAATGATTATGTGGATATCATGTGTTGTTTGGATCATGTTGAAAACTGAACACTAATATTTGACTATGAAGATAACCACCTCCCTCGACTAGATTGGGTCACCTAGTGCCACTCACCAAGCACAACTAGCACAACCATGCGTCGTTCATATGGGCGGACCATGGCCGAGTTTTCTATCAAGCCTCCTTTGACGCCACCCTTTTTGGCAAGTCTAGTCGGTTACCTTTGTGGTCGGGGCTAGTCTTGTGAAGGTTCCGGAGCTAGGCGTCGCTCATCTGTTGGGGGCGTGCCGGATTCACTTCGTCATAAGACTTGGTCCCTTGGGCATGTCGGTGGCTACACAGGGAGTGTCCGGGTAGATTAAACGGTTGTGGAAGTATGGGTTTGTGCTGTCGCCATGATCGGTTCTAGTACTTCGGTACCGGCGGTACAAGCCTAGACTTCAGCGTGTGGATAAAAGTTGCGACCTCTCGAGAGTGTAAATCTAGAATCTAGCCTTGTCCCTAGGTTATGGGACGATGTTTGTGTCAAGTCACGCTATGAGTCAGTCCGGTCGAACATGGAGAAATAAATATGATGAGACCCAACGATCACGTGGAAACATGAGAATCAAGCCAGAGTTGGCTAAGGACTTGAGATTTGTTAAGTAAGCCAGAGTTGGCTAGAGGCTTGGAAGCCTAGTTGTGAGTAAAAGTTGTCAAGTGAGAAACGTGATCTCACTTGGTGACATGAAACGTCCCAACAAAGGTAAGTAGGTAAGTTATGTCCAACCGTTAAGCTTGGACCCTCAATTATACACCGAACTTATGCCATGCTACCTTCTGAACTTATGTCATGCTACCTTCTGAACTTATGCCATGCCATATAGGTAGACCTTGTTTGATTTTGGGCTAATGTCTTGCGAGTACTTCAAGTACTTACCTGCCTTTTCATGTGGCCAGACCCCGCTGCACCCGTCGCCGATTACCCGCTGTACGAGAACTAGGAATCGGTGTCCCAGGCAGAACCCCGTGGAATAAGCCCCGTCGTTGCCACCTACGTTCCGCTACGATCTCCGCTAGAGGCTCGATGTTGGATAAATAATGTACATACTGTTGTGTGCGCATGTTGCGCAATCGCGGGAGCCTCACCCCGGGTTGTAATCCTGTATCCATCTGAACTCGGAGCCATATATGTATTTGGTTATGTCTTTGTTTATCAAGTTATCATATATCTAGTGTTTCTGGGACTGGTATATGGGGTAGCTCGATCATCTGGATCGGGGTGCCACAGAGCTTGGTATCAGAGCCTAACTGCCTATAGGATACCCTAGTTCCATGGACGATTTAGAATAGAGTCGCTGCATTACCTGTCCTTTTTCAACCGTTTCTCTATTTGTTGCGCTTTCAATTTTAAACGCTCACCTTCCTGGTTTCTGTTCCAGGTACATATGGCTGATTTGTTCGCCGAGACTACCGCCGTACACGTTACCGGCTTTCCGCAGTTTCTCCGTGAGATTTGGGACCACCTCTACCCAGGCACACCTCCCCCGACCTACCGCGTGTACTACAACCGTCTCGACCGGTCCACTTCGGAGTTCACCGCCACCGTCCTCTTGCGCCCAGCGCCACTGTCCAGTGGAGTCACCCACGCTCTCACTTCCGGAGTCTCTCCTCAGGCGACTCGAGCCATACAGGAGGTTGCAGGAGATGCCATCCTCTTCCTTCGCACGTACGACCCAGTCATGAGACAGTGTACCAGCTACGTCTACTTCCGAGGCTGGATTTAGACAACGGGGACATTCTTTTTCCCAACCCCGGTAACCCCAGCTCACCCCTCTCCGCCATTCTTCAGTACACCACCCTTCTCCACCAGTACCTCCACGTCACTCTTCTCCAGTTTGCCTTGCTTCGCGCCAACGTGGCCATGGCAGAGATGACCCGTGCAGCTGGAGATGGTGCTTCTCTCCACCCACCCCGTCTCCCGACTTTCACCCGTAGCTCCCTCGAGCAGATCCGGAGGGGAATCGCCCGCTTCTCCCCACCCCGCGCTTTGTCGCCACCTCTCCGTACTCGTAGCAGCGCCACTCGCTACCGCTCACGCTTCACCCCGGTGCGCCTCCAGCGTCGTCGCGTCCGTGCCAACACACCCTCGTACTCCGCAGACTCCCGAGACGGCCGCGCTTCACCCGACTACAGCCCCCAGGAGGAGGGCATCGACACCATCCCGCCGGCGACACCTCTCGAGATGGAGTTCTAGACGCTTGGAGACTACATCGCCTAGTGTATTATACCTTTCCGCTGTATCGCGCGCGAGAATAATGTAGTGGTAGAGTTGTATCCTGCATCTTGTAGCATGTACTTTGGATCTTGTACCTTGCATGTTGTATCGGGTAGCTTGTATCTTTTATCTTGCATCTCGTGTATTCTAGCGAGTAGCTAGAATCTTGTAACTCAACCAACCTTGTATATCACCGTGTTTGTTGTTCTGGCAAATCTTGTTCGCATTTCGTTTTTCTTGGATGTTGCAATTTTCCCCCGTATGGATGCTCATGGTACGCGTCACCACATTCAACTATCCAGGATGAGGCCCAATAGTGATGCAAGTGGCAGCCAAGGAACCCCGGTTCGTCGTTCCGCACGACAAGCGGGCGAGGATCCCGTGCCCCCACAACCACCTCCTCCTCCCCCAACTCAGGAACCAAGCCCAAGTCAGTTCATGATGATGATGGATGAACGTCACAACCAACACCTGACTCAGATCATGAGAGAGTTTGGCACGTATATGCAAGCACGGGGTACCCCACCCGCAGGTGATAACCCCCAAGAGCAAGGGATCACTGTAGCACCTCTCAATGTGGAAGTAAGGTATCGATCCGCAGGAGCAAGAAGGAAAAGTTATCTATTCCCTACAACTAAAGTGTCACAAGTTTTAGTTGATTATGCACTAAACAAGTTTAGAGAACAAGATGGTTGGTTTGATGGATGTAAAAGTGTCCCAATCCTCTTCTTTGCAAGAGGACAAGACAAAGGTAGTAGCAAGTGAAAGCTCTCAAAGAGAGAAAGCCCAATCCTCTATGTAGCAAGAGGACAAGCTCAAGTGTGTGTTTCTTATAGGAACAATGGACATGGTTCATGGGTTCACTTAATCCTCTCTCTCTCATCTACGGTGATCATCATGTTATAGATAAAGTACACACAATTGTCATGTTTTAATGGTAGCTTTTTATGACGGCTATATGTCCTAAAACACATAGTTGAAAGAAATACTCATTTGTGTTGCTAGGTCACCCCTCGTAAGGCTAGCGTGGTTTCTCTCACTCCCACATCATACTCTTTCTTTTTACCCCCAGATAAAGGATGTTGGGCGGTACTGTGTCACTCAATACCTATGCCGTGTCACATCGGCCATCCCGTACCCACATACATCATACTTCAAAGTATGACAAATCACAAAAGCTCCAACACAACGGTAAATGCATAACAAATCATCTCACACCACAATATTCACCACAAAGGTATTACATAGATGACCGTAATCATGTTCAGCAGCTCATACGGTACTAATTAGTGAAGCTCAAGAGAGAGGAGAGATACAAAAGTTACCACCACAAACCCTAGTCCAGGGGGGGACTACTCCCCCTTCATCATGGTGATGATGGTGGAGAAGTTCTTGCTGTAGATGTTGATGATGAACACGCCGGAGGGGGGTGGAGCCCTCCGGAGGCGATTCCGGCGGCGTTTCCCCCCTCCGATCTTCTCCGGCGGCAGCCTTCTGTCTCTCTGTTTCGTGGTTTCGTGTTTCTCCGCCGCCTCCTTCGCGAAACTCGGGGGACCTTTTTTATAGGCGTTTTTAGGTCAAGACTATGTCGGTGGAGCAAAGATCGACGGCAACGGAGCCACGAGGCCAAACGGGTGGGCCCACGCGGCCAGTACCTGGCCGCGTGGGCCACCCCGTTTGGCCTCGGGCCTCCGTTGCTCGCTGCTTCTTCCGAGGTCTTCTTCCTTCCAAATATTGACGCCCGTAAATTTCCAGGTGATTTCGTTGACGTTTGGGTCCCTGAAACATTAAAATAAGAAAACGGGTTTTCTGCCTGTGCAGGGTTAATTCCATAAAAATAGGAAATAAATGAATATTCCAAAATCATTATAAAACATTGATATAACCCTTATATGATGCAAATATGATTGGAATATAAGCAATTAAAGTGCAAAGTTCATGTATGCATTTTACATGCATCAACATCCCCAAGCTTAATCCATGCTCGTCCTCGAGTATGAAGATGATAAAACTAACATGGACTTTGCAATTTAATACTTAACAATGATATCAAAGATGATTACAATTGCTACATATAGTCAAATGATTCATTCTTCAAAGGAGTAGCAATATGCAAATAGTTTATGAAGTGATATCAAGTATTCAAGACAAGGATGTTCATTGATAGTTCACAAAGTGTAACATAGTAGCAAGTAATATGGAACACATGTATGCATAATGATAAGTAGAACATCCTACAATGGTCATAGAGTGTAGATGAAAATCTGAATATGATAGGTGTACACTTTGGAAAGATGTATATGTGAGTAGAGGTAAAGCATGCATAAGTTTCATCCAACTTCCAAACTCTTCTACTTAAGTTAATGATTGCAATAAGGTATTCATTGGTGTCAAGCTCTCATTGCCCCTATCATAGCATCTTGAATGATTAAGGTTAAAGTGAAAGCAAATATGAGTAGTGTGCTTGATAAAGAATGGGTTGAATGTCTCATGCCCCTTGAATACAAGTACTTACACCATGTGTTACTCAACTTGGGAAACAAAGCAAGTTCAATTAAATATCATTGTAAGCATAATAGTATCATCAAGAGCGTCAACTGGGGTACCTCTTGTCCCAAGATATGGAACAAGCCCATATCAAAATGACAAGACAAACAAACAAAATGAACAATCTCAACACCCTTTTTATTTACCATTTGGAATAGTTTTTTATTGCAAGGTGTATCACAGAAGGTTCACCATAGTATGTAAGTAAATTTCCACCATGAATGATGCATGGCTTAGATTAGCGGCCCAGGCGTCTCTCTAACCATTTACACAAACTCATTTAAACTCACTCTATTTCCACATTTATTTCAACATGATAAGCATCCATAGACAAAAGCACATGATATCAACTAAATGAGATGAAGAGCGTGTTGAAAGCTTGCCATGTGACAGCACATATGGGCTAACTTCCAACCCAAAACATTCATCAAGCCACAAACATCATAATCTTAATCACAATGGGTCAAGTTTTATTATGCAAATAAAAGAACATTGTGCATCAAGTTCGTGAGAGCTATATAACCAATTTTTTCCATTGCAATCAATAACATAAACATTTTCATTCAGAGGTAAGATAACACAAACAACATGTTAAACATACTCGGAATAGCATAAAGCCAATAGGTAGATATGGTGGACTCACTGGAATAACTTTGGTTGAAGGTGTTGGAAACAAGTTTTTGCTTGTTGGAGTTTTTGGGCTAGCAAAAGGGAGAAAGTTGACCATCTAGATGCATGCATGAGTGTCCATAGAACTAACTAATCCATGTTAAACCAAGTAAAATAACAATCAGCACCAAAACATGAATAAGTGATAGCTCTACAAAAAGAATTTGCAAACTATTACTCATAAACAAGCTCATGAATCATGCAACTATATGTATCATTAAAAATCAAGTCAAACATCCCTTTTCCCAATCTTATAAAAGCATCCAACATATTTCAACCCATATTTCCAGTAGCTCTCTCATATATTGATAGTGTGGTGGTCTCTCAAGACTCAAACAAAAACAAAAAGACGCTCCAAGTTTATGCGATAAAGTGTTTCGATCGAAAAACAGAAGTTGGACGTGTGCAAACCGAGAGTGTGTAGGTCCAGCGGGGTTGTCTTCACATCCCCAAGCTTATGGTCTTCACCATCCTTGGATAGCTCTTGGTGCATCTCCTCCAATCCCTGTGAAAAAACTTCAAAACACCGTTTCTCCCATCTCTTTTCTGTGGGGTGCATTAATAGTGATAAACAAATAGGTTCTTGCTGCATATAATCCTTGAACAAAAATTCATATGAATGTCCAGAAAGTGTATAATGTTGTATGCCTACTCATAAACTCAATTGGATCAAAAAGATTCAACTTAAAAGCTCAAAGCATGCATCAAACAAAATGGGACAGAATCTGTCCAGAAAAACAGCAGCAGCAAAACGTATTTTTCTACCCTACCAAACTTTCTCGAAAAATTCCGAAAAAATTCATGCATACAGAGGATGAAAAGTTGCAACTACAGTTCAAATATGAGCTCATTCGGAGTTACAGAATAAGAATTAAAAATCATACCGTGCACTGACTCGTGCAGGAATAAAATCTCCGAACGCTATAAGCAACTTTTTCAAACCAAAAAGGGTAAAACTTGGCACTTTATTGAAAACTCCAGAACTAAACTAAAACAAAGTCTCTTGTACAGCAAGAGGACACAAAGAAAATCACACAAAAATAACCGGGTTGCCTCCCGCAAAGCGCTTTCTTTATAGCCATATAGCTAGGCTTGATAGTTTTAATGATGCTCCATAGGAATAAGAGTTGAATATAAAAGAGCATCAAGAAAAATATCAAACACATTTAAGTCTAACCCACTTCCTATGCATTGGGATCTTGTAAGAAAATAAATCAATAAAGCACAAAGTGACTAGCATAGGAAGGCAAAGCAAGTGCAACTTCAAAATTTTCAACAAAAAGAGAGAGACTTAATATTTTTGAGTATGAAATCATGTCTCCCTCTCTCATAAAAACTTTCAGTAGCATCATTGATAAACTCAACAATATAGCTATCACATGAAACATTCTTATCATGATCCATATGCATAAAAGTATCATTACTCTCCACATAAGCATAAACAGTTTCATTAGGAATAGTGGGAGTAAAACATTCATAATAATCATTGTAATCATCATATATAGGAGGCATATCATAATCACAATAAACTTTATACTCAATAGTGGGTGGACTGAAAATATCATATTCATCATCATAAATGGGAGACATAGTATCATCAAACAAGTCAAAGAACCTCCCCAAGCTTAGATGATTGCAAGATATAAAAGGAACCTCCCCAAGCTTAGTCTAGTGCACACAAGAATAGAAACTTAAGCGCTACGCTCCCCGGCAACGGCGCCAGAAAAGTACTTGATAACCCCCAAGAGCAAGGGATCACTGTAGCACCTCTCAATGTGGAAGTAAGGTATCGATCCGCAGGAGCAAGAAGGAAAAGTTATCTATTCCCTACAACTAAAGTGTCACAAGTTTTAGTTGATTATGCACTAAACAAGTTTAGAGAACAAGATGGTTGGTTTGATGGATGTAAAAGTGTCCCAATCCTCTTCTTTGCAAGAGGACAAGACAAAGGTAGTAGCAAGTGAAAGCTCTCAAAGAGAGAAAGCCCAATCCTCTATGTAGCAAGAGGACAAGCTCAAGTGTGTGTTTCTTATAGGAACAATGGACATGGTTCATGGGTTCACTTAATCCTCTCTCTCTCATCTACGGTGATCATCATGTTATAGATAAAGTACACACAATTGTCATGTTTTAATGGTAGCTTTTTATGACGGCTATATGTCCTAAAACACATAGTTGAAAGAAATACTCATTTGTGTTGCTAGGTCACCCTCGTAAGGCTAGCGTGGTTTCTCTCACTCCCACATCATACTCTTTCTTTTTACCCCCAGATAAAGGATGTTGGGCGGTACTGTGTCACTCAATACCTATGCCGTGTCACATCGGCCATCCCGTACCCACATACATCATACTTCAAAGTATGACAAATCACAAAAGCTCCAACACAACGGTAAATGCATAACAAATCATCTCACACCACAATATTCACCACAAAGGTATTACATAGATGACCGTAATCATGTTCAGCAGCTCATACGGTACTAATTAGTGAAGCTCAAGAGAGAGGAGAGATACAAAAGTTACCACCACAAACCCTAGTCCAGGGGTGGACTACTCCCCCTTCATCATGGTGATGATGGTGGAGAAGTTCTTGCTGTAGATGTTGATGATGAACACGCCGGAGGGGGGTGGAGCCCTCCGGAGGCGATTCCGGCGGCGTTTCCCCCCTCCGATCTTCTCCGGCGGCCCTTCTGTCTCTCTGTTTCGTGGTTTCGTGTTTCTCCGCCGCCTCCTTCGAGAAACTCGGGGGACCTTTTTTATAGGCGTTTTTAGGTCAAGACTATGTCGGTGGAGCAAAGATCGACGGCAACGGAGCCACGAGGCCAAACGGGTGGGTCCCACGCGGCCAGCATCCTGGGCCGCGTGGGCCACCTCCGTTGGCCTCGGGCCTCCGTTCGCTCGCTGCTTCTTTCCGTAGGTCTTCTTCCTTCCAAATATTGACGCCCGTAAATTTCCAGGATTTTTCGTTGACGTTTGGGTTCCTGAAAAATAAAATACGAAAACAGGGTTTTCTGCCTGTGCAGGATTAATTCCATAAAAATAAGAAATAAATGAATATTTCCAAATATCATTATAAAACATTGATATAACCCTATATGATGCAAATATGATTGGAATATAAGCAATTAAAGTGCAAAGTTCATGTATGCATTTTACATGCATCAGCAGGCCGCTCCAAGCTGCAAGACTTCCAGTGTACTCAACCACCAAAGTTCACATATGCAGACGACCCACTTGAGGCTGATGATTGGCTCCGTACTATGGGAAAGAAACTGGAGCTCGCTCGCGTGGACGAGCAGGACAAGGTGCCCTTCGCCACCCACTACCTGGAGGGTCCTGCCAGCGTTTGGTAGGACAATCAAAAGGACGCCAGAGGCGATGGACCCGCCCTCACTTGGACAGAGTTTCAGGAGGCCTACCGCAAGGCCTACATTCCCTCAAGCCTTATTAAGATGAAGCAACAGGAATTTCTGGCACTCACTCAGGGCAGCAAATCCATCTGCGAGTATTTGACCAAGTTCAACAACCTTGCTCGCTATGCACCCGAGGACACCAACACCGAAGAGAAGAAGAAGGACAAATTTCTTCATGGGATGCATCAGACCATAAAGACTCAGCTCAGCGTTCAACAGTTTCTAGATTTCCAGTCCATGATCAACACTGCACTAATCTCAGAGAAGGAGCATCGCACAGTTTATGATTCACACAAGCGGAAGTTCGAGCCACGTAGGAATCAGCATGAAGGAGCCACATCAAAGCCACGTACATGGCAGCCCAACAACCGGACCTCGGCACCTCAGAACACTTGGGATCAACCTAAGAAAGAGGGATATCCCCGTGAAGGATTCTACCACAAGCGCCCCTTAGTGGACGACTGCAAGAGAGAGAACTCCTGCTTCAAGTGTGGCAAAACAGGACATTACATCAAGGATTGCCCCCTTCACAACAGCAACGGTAACAACAACAACTCCAACGGTAATCACCCTGCTGGTGCAATCAAGCCGCCTCAAGTTGCCCGTGTCCACCACATGTTCGCAGAGGAAGCATATGAAGCTTTAGATGTAGTGCTTGGTACGTGTACTATCAACACTAAACCCGCGTTGATTTTATTCGATTCCGGAGCTTCCCATTCTTTCGTCTCGAAGGATTTTGTTGCCAAACACCGTTTTCCGTTTCCCCTTTGGGCCATCTTTTGGTGATACAAACCCCCGCCTCGGAGATGAAAACAAACACCATGTGTCCAGACCTGACAATCAGCATCAACCAAGTGAAATTTCCAGCTCAGCTCAACACTCTCAATGTGCCCGGCCTCGACGCCATCCTGGGCATGGATTGGTTGGTCCAGCACGCCCAGATGGACTGTGCAACCAGAGCAGTTACTCTCACCAACCCGGAAGGCATACGTACCACCTACTTGCCGAATAAGCCCCACCAGATAAATGCAAAGATGTTTCTAGTCCAAGCCCCAAGATAGGGGAAGTGTATGTGGTCAGTGAATATCCAGATGTGTTCCAGATGAACTACCCGGAATTCCCCCTGACCGTGATATCGAATTTGCCATTGAAGTTGTACCGGGAACAAACCCAATATTCAAGAAACATTACCGTATGACGAGTCCCGAGCTAGTGGAATTGAAGAAACAGCTTGACGAACTAATCCGAAGAAGTTCATTCGGCCGAGCATTTCACCTTGGGGATCACCAGTTCTATTTGCAAAGAAGAGCGATGGTACACTCCGATTATGCATTGACTATCGTGCTCTCAATGATGTCACCATCAAGAAAAGTACCCACTCCCAAGGATCAATGATCTCTTTGACCAACTCCGTGGTGCCCGAGTGTTCTCCAAGATTGACCTCCGCACGGATACTACCAGCTGAAGATTCGAGAAAGTGATATTCCCAAGATAGCTTTACCACCAGATATGGACTGTATGAATGTACTGTTATGTCCTTTGGCCTGACAAATGCTCCTGCCTACTTCATGGGCATGATGAACAAGGTATTCATGGAATATCTCGACAAGTTTGTTGTGGTATTCATCGACGACATCCTCGTCTACTCCAAAATGAGGAGGAGCACGCCGAACACCTCAGGTTGGTTCTCGGAAGACTACGGGAGCAACAACTTTATGCCAAGTACAGCAAGTGCCAGTTCTGGTTAAAAGAAGTGGAATTTCTGGGACATGTGCTGTCTGGAGCCGGTGTGGCCGTAAATCCCAACAAGATCGCGGATGTGTTGAACTGGAAAACCCCACCAATGTGTCAGAAATCCGAAGTTTCCTAGGATTGGCTGGATACTACCGAAGATTCATTGAAAACTTTTCCAAGATAGCCAAACCTATGACGGGTCTGTTGAAGAAAAATCGCAAGTATGCCTGGACAGACGAGTGCGAAGAAAGTTTCAACGAGTTGAAGACTCGGTTAACCCAGCCCCAATATTGGTATTGCCTGATGACGCCAAGGATTTTACCGTATACTGTGATGCGTGTAGAAATGGGCTAGGAGCCGTACTCATGCAAGAAGGGAAGGTCATCGCATATGTGTCAAGGCAACTCAAGACCCACGAGCTCAATTATCCACACACGACTTGGAATTGGCCGCCGTCATACTCGCTCTGAAAACTTGGCGACATCACCTTATTGGTCGAAGATGCGAGATCTACACGGATCACAAGAGCTTGAAATACATTTTCACCCAGCCTGACCTCAACCTAAGGCAAAGAAGGTGGCTGGAAGTAATCAAGGACTACGACCTTGGAATTCATTATCATCCAGGAAAGGCCAACGTGGTGGCAGATGCTCTAAGCAGGAAACCCCCAAAATGCGGCCAAGTTTGGAGAAAGAATTCGCAAAGCTAAATTTGTGCGGGGTAGTAAGGCCTACCTAAGCACCTTGGAGGTAAAACCAGACCTGGAGGAAGAGATAAAAACCGAGCAAGCCAACGACCCCGGCTTAGAAAGGATCAAGGCCAAGATACCACTAGGCCAGGCCAAGGAATTTTCTTTGGACAGCCAAGGAGTGCTCCGCTTTGGTAACCGCCTTTGTGTACCCTACAAGACCGGGCTAATACGGCAGATCCTCAAGGAAGCCCACGAGTCTGCCTATTCCATTCACCGGGAAGCACCAAGATGTACCAAGACCTGAAACAAATATTCTGGTGGTCCGGTATGTAGAAGGATACCGCCTACTATGTCGCATGCTGCAACGTGTGCAACCTAGTGAAAGCCGAGCACCAGAGACCGCGGGATATCTCCAACCCCTTCAGGTACCCGAGTGGAAATGGGACAACATTTGTATGGATTTCATTGTCGGACTTCCCAAGTCCAGCCGAGGGAATGATTCTATCTGGGTCATTGTCGACCGTTTAACGAAGGTGTCTCACTTTATTCCCGTCAAGACAACATACCGCTCGGACCAGCTGGCGCAACTCTATGTAAACAAGATTGTCAAACTCCATGGAGTCCCGAAGACCATTGTGTCAGATAGAGGTACACAGTTTACCTCCAAATTTTGGACGAGCCTGAATCACGCCATGGGAACAAAGTTATCCTTCAGCACAGCCTATCATCCACAGACAGACGGTCAAACCGAGCGGGTTAATCAGATATTAGAAGACATGCTCCGCTCGTGCGTGCTCGCCTATGGAGCAGGTTGGGAAGATAGCTTGCCATATGCGGAGTTCTCATACAACAACAGCTACCAAGGCAGCCTGAAAATGTCCCCTTTGAAGCACTATATGGAAGGAAATGTCGAACCCCACTCAACTGGTCCGAAGTTGGAGACCGCAAGATCTTTAAGCCCGATGATTTGTTGGAAGCGGAAAAGCAAGTACGTCTGATTCGGGACCGGTTCAAGGCAGCGCAATCCCGCCAGAAAAGTTATTACGACCGGCGACACCGTCAGATTCACTTCGAGGAAAACGACTATGTCTATCTTCGGGTAACACCCCTCAAGGGCTTGAAAAGATTCCACGTGAGGGGAAAGCTTGCCCCGAGATTCATTGGACCCTTCAAGGTCTTAGCAAGAAAAGGGTCGGTAGCCTACCAGCTGGAACTGCCAGGGGAGTTGACTGGAGTGCACGACGTCTTCCACGTATCTCAGCTAAGGAAGTGCATCTCAACCCCAACCAAACAGGCTAATTTTAAGGAATTGAATTTGAGCAGCGAACTGACTTACGAGGAACACCCTGTCAGAATCTTGGATGAGTCAGAACGCCGCACCCGCAGCAAGGTCACGAAATTCTACAAGGTACAATGGGACAAGCACACGGAGGAAGAAGCAACCTGGGAACGCGAAGATTTGCTGAGGACTGAGTATCCGTACCTATTCAGCGAGCCACAGGAATCTCGGGGACGAGATTCATCCTAAGGGGGGAGGTTTGTAACACCCTGGATTTTTGGCCTCTTTTAAAAATTTCCAAGTTGCATTATTTCTGTTTATTTCAAATGCATTTGGAATTTAACCTTAGAAAAATCATTTAAGTCCTAAACCTTTTTCTAATTTGATATATCAAGTTGGGATCTTGTGCTTTTCATTCCCCCTCCCTCTTGGTACCTGTGTCTTTGGTTTTGCCTTGGACAAATGTTGATTAGGGGAATTTCTTTTATAACCTTTTATTTGGCCTTCCAAAGGAACCCCTATTTTGATGTCCCCAAAAATTCTGCAAAAATTAGGGAACCTTCCCTAGTGCTTGTGGACCTCATTTATCAAAGAATATGGTGCCATGACTTAAGAAAATTTCCTCCACAATTCTTTTGCATTTCTGCCTATTTTCTCAAAACATTTTTAAGTCTATCAAAAATAATCTTTCTGAATAAATCCAAGGCATGGATAGGCTCCCCATCGTCACTCCTACCTCAGGACAAAAGGGCATCCCCACCCAACTCCATCTACCCCTCCAAACATTTAATTCCCCTTTTGACCAGAACTGTTTTCCTAAAATTTGTATAGAGGAAGTTTAGAATTTGGAGAAACTTTGTTATACAATCTGGTAGAGAAAGTCGAGGGACACATTTCGACACGACCAGATTTTATTTTGGAGCCCGGAGCTGAGAGAACCATGCTGGTGAACCTCTAGACGTGTTCTGGACCATAGCCGCCGCGAACCCGAACGAACCCGACGGCGTCGCCAGGTGTTTGTCGTCGCCGTTTTGCCTCTCCTCTTCCTAACCGTGCCCGAGACACTCCACAGCACCCTCCCCACCTCCCAGCATCCACGCGTCGCCGGGGAAGCGTTGCACGGCCGCCGCCGCCGCGCATACGCCAGAGCGCTAGCCGACGCACCGTCCAACCGCTGTGCTCGCCGGGCCCCCTCGTCAGCGTCTCCATCGCCGCCGAGCTTATCCCCTCTCCTCTCCTATGCCGCGTGCATTCCTGTGACAACGCTCGCGCGACACACCGGCCACCGTAGCCACCCCACCGCGCACGACACCTCGCTGCGCCATTACTGCGGCCACCACGCGGAAAAGCTATAAAGAGCCCTCCCCTCGACCCCAGAGCCCCGCACCACCTCTCCCACTCCCACCATCGACCTCCACCGCAGCCTCGAGTCCAGGGGAGCTAATCCTCGCCGGAATCGAACCCACCTAGGCCGCACTGGTCGCAGCACGGTTCACTCACCACAGCCCCTCCCTCATCGATTCCTTCCACCCAGAGACCCCCCAGAGCACCATGATGACGATGCCGTGCTCGCCGGGGTGAACGGTGGCGGGAATCCTCGGGTTCGTCCTCGACAGGACGCCACCGCCGCCGGAGAAGAAGCACTGGTGCTGCCCGACCTCGCCGCCGACCGTGAGCACACGGGGTGCTGCGCGGATCCTCCCCGAGCCTCTCTGACCCCCTTCCACCCCTCTCCCTCGCCCTAGCCGCCGGAAACCGCCGCCGGTGAGTCCCGCCGTCGTCGAGGAACGCCGTTCCCCTCTCCCTCTGTT
Source organism: Poa pratensis (assembly GCA_947311845.1). NCBI lineage: Eukaryota > Viridiplantae > Streptophyta > Magnoliopsida > Poales > Poaceae > Poa > Poa pratensis. Next base: position 5,641,967 of record CAMZMU010000100.1, on the reverse strand, counting down.
TCCCGCGATGTAACGGTTCGATTTGAACCGGGGTCACTGACCTGTGGGACCCGCGCGTCAGCGTTTCGAACATTATCTGAACCATTTTCTGTTTTCCTCTTTTTCTTTTAATAAAAAAAAAGGCAGAAACTTTAGGGGGCCATATCTCCCTCAAAAATGATCAGAAAAATATGAGACCAACTTTGCTAGCTTAGTTTGAATTTTCTCTTTCCAATGGAACCAGTTTGGATTTATTTGGAATTATCTTTTTAACATGTATTTAGATGACCTAGGAGGGATTTTTGATGCATGGTTGTCTTGTTTTGTTAGATTCCAATCTCTCCGACGGAGTAGGAGTTGTTTCCGAACCCGAAGGCAAGCCGTTAACCCGATCTCAAGCTCGGTCGAACTTAGAAAATTTGCTTGACTGTCTGAATTAATATCTGTTGCATCTCACATGCCATGCTGCATTAATTATTGTCGCATACTATATATATCTGTTGATCTCCAAAATATTGTGCAACACCCCTTCTATTTTAGTCGAACGAGGAGGCGCTTGCCAGCGGAATCGCTGCCACAGTCTCCGGTTGACGTTTCCCTTCTTGTCGAACGAGGAGGCGCTTGCCAGCGGAATCGCTGCCACAGTCTCCGGTTGACGTTTCTTTTCTTGTCGAACGAGGAGGCGCTTGCCAGCGGAATCGCTGCCACAGTCTCCCGGGTGACGTTTCTTTTCTTGTCGAACGAGGAGGCGCTTGCCAGCGGAATCGCTGCCACAGTCTCCCGGGTGACGTTTCTTTTCTTGTCGAACGAGGAGGCGCTTGCCAGCGGAATCGCTGCCACAGTCTCCCGGTTGACGTTTCTTCTTTTTCTGATCGAACGAGAAGGCGCTTGCCAGCGGAATCGCTGCCACAGTCTTCCGGTTGACATTCTTTCATTTATGCTAAGTTTGGGTTTTGATACATGCAGGTTGATATGATTCATTTACTGCTGAAATGATTATGTGGATATCATGTGTTGCTTGGATCATGTTGAAAACTGAACACTAAAATTTGACTATGAAGATAACCACCTCCCTCGACTAGATTGAGTCACCTAGTGCCACTCACCAAGCACAACTAGCACAACCATGCGTCGTTCATATGGGCGGACCATGGCCGAGTTTTCTATCAAGCCTCCTTTGACGCCACCCTTTTTGGCAAGTCTAGTCGGTTACCTTTGTGGTCGGGGCTAGTCTTGCGAAGGTTCCGGAGCTAGGCGTCGCTCATCTGTTGGGGGCGTGCCGGATTCACTTTGTCATAAGACTTGGTCCCTTGGGCGTGTCGGTGGCTACACAGGGAGTGTCCGGGTAGATTAAACGGTTGTGGAAGTATGGGTTTGTGCTGTCGCCATGATCGGTTCTAGTACTTCGGTACCGGCGGTACAAGCCTAGACTTCAGCATGTGGATAAAATTTGCGACCTCTCGAGCGTGTAAATCTAGAATCTAGCCTTGTCCCTAGGTTATGGGACGATGTTTGGGTCAAGTCACGCTATGAGTCAGTCCGGTCGAACATGGAGAAATAAATATGATGAGACCCAACGATCACGTGGAAACATGAGAATCAAGCCAGAGTTGGCTAAGGACTTGAGATTTGTTAAGTAAGCCAGAGTTGGCTAGAGGCTTGGAAGCCTAGTTGTGAGTAAAAGTTTTCAAGTGAGAAACGTGATCTCACTTGGTGACATGAAACGTCCCAACAAAGGTAAGTAGGTAAGTTATGTCCAACCGTTAAGCTTGGACTCACAATTATACACCGAACTTATGCCATGCTACCTTCTGAACTTATGTCATGCTACCTTCTGAACTTATGCCAAGCCATATAGGTAGACCTTGTTTGATTTTGGGCTATGTCTTGCGAGTACTTCAAGTACTTACCTGGCTTTTCATGTGGCCAGACCCCGCTGCACCCGTCGCCGAGTACCCGCTGTACGAGAACTAGGAATCGGTGTCCTAGGCAGAACCCCGTGGAATAAGGCCTGTCGTTGCCACCTACGTTTCCGCTATGATCTCCGCTAGAGGCTCGATGTTGGATAAATAATGTACATACTGTTGTGTGCGCATGTTGCGCAATCGCGGGAGCCTCACCCCGTGTTGTAATCCTGTATCCATCCGAACTCGGAGCCATATATGTATTTGGTTATGTCTTTGTTTATCAAGTTATCATATATCCAGTGTTTCTGGGACTGGTATATGGGGTAGCTCGATCATCTGGATCGGGGTGCCACAGGTTGAGGACCAAAACATTTAACTTTGTTTTGTAGGTAACCAAAAAGAAGGATAGGAAGATAAATCTTTCACTACTGATTCCTCGAGAGTTCGATATTAAACCCTCGAGTCATCCCTCGTGGGGAAAACACGTCTTCCACTTACTACACACTCTGCACTTGGAGTCTCAACCTAACCCCGTTTACTTTATTCACGCAGGTAGCCACCTGAAGGCTATCACATCAACGGGTATCAAGACTGTTTTCGGGCGCCGTTGCCGGGGAATCATAGCTGAAAAGATTTATCCAAGGGTGTGCTCCAGCTTTGTTTTCTAGAGTCCATCTCACAACAAAGTCAACTTCATCACCAACTTGTGCTATATAATCTTAATCACAATGGGTCAAGTTTTATTATGCAAATAAATGAACATTGTGCATCAAGTTCGTGAGAGCTATATAACCAACTTTTTTCCATTGCAATCAATAACATAAACATTTTCATTCAGAGTATAGATAACACAAACAACATGTTAAACATACTCGGAATAGCATAAAGCCAATAGGTAGATATGGTGGACTCACTGGAATAACTTTGGTTGAAGGTGTTGGAAACAAGTTTTTGCTTGTTGGAGTTTTTGGGCTAGCAAAAGGGAGAAAGTTGACCATCTAGATGCATGCATGAGTGTCCATAGAACTAACTAATCCATGTTAAACCAAGTAAATAACAATCAGCACCAAAACATGAATAAGTGATAGCTCTACAAAAAGAATTTGCAAATATTACTCATAAACAAGCTCATGAATCATGCAACTATATGTATCATTAAAAATCAAGTCAAACATCCCTTTTCCCAATCTTATAAAAGCATCCAACATATTTCAACCCATATTTCCAGTAGCTCTCTCATATATAATGATAGTGTGGTGGTCTCTCAAGACTCAAACAAAAACAAAAACGACGCTCCAAGTTTATGCGATAAAGTGTTTCGATCGAAAAACAGAAGTTGGACGTGTGCAAACCGAGAGTGTGTAGGTCCAGCGGGGTTGTCTTCACATCCCCAAGCTTATGGTCTTCACCATCCTTGGATAGCTCTTGGTGCATCTCCTCCAATCCCTGTGAAAAAACTTCAAAACACCGTTTCTCCCATCTCTTTTCTGTGGGGTGCATTAATAGTGATAAACAAATAGGTTCCTTGCTGCATATAATCCTTGAACAAAAATTCATATGACATGTCCAGAAAGTGTATAATGTTGTATGCCTACTCATAAACTCAATTGGATCAAAAAGATTCAACTTAAAAGCTCAAAGCATGCATCAAACAAAATGGGACAGAATCTGTCCAGAAAAACAGCAGCAGCAAAACGTATTTTTCTACCCTACCAAACTTTCTCGAAAAATTCCGAAAAATTCATGCATACAGAGGATGAAAAGTTGCAACTACAGTTCAAATATGAGCTCATTCGGAGTTACAGAATAAGAATTAAAAATCATACCGTGCACTGACTTGTGCAGGAATAAAATCTCCGAACGCTATAAGCAACTTTTTCAAACCAAAAAGGGTAAAACTTGGCACTTTATTGAAAACTCCAGAACCAAAACAAAAACAAAGTCTCTTGGACAGCAAGAGGACACAAAGAAAATCACACAAAAAATAACCGGGTTGCCTCCCGCAAAGCGCTTTCTTTATAGCCATATAGCTAGGCTTCTTACTTGTTGTTTATTGTGGACGAAGCTCATGAGGGAGCTTGAACTTTGGGTTCCCTCTTCCTTGGGAAGTGTTCCATGCACTTCTTGTGTGGAAACTGAAACTTTACATTCCCTTCCTTTGAATCAATGATAGCACCTGTGGTACGAAGAAAAGGTCTTCCAAGAATAATAGGACTAGAGGTTTTATTCCCCATGTCCATGATTAGAAAATCCACAGGCACAAAAGTCATATGTAACTCTACCATAACATCACTTACTTTTCCCAAAGCATGTTTAATAGAGTCATCAGCAAGTGCAAGTTCAATAGAGCATTTTTCAAGATTTTTCAATTCAAGCACTTCATATAGTTCTTTAGATAAAACAGAGACACTAGATCCTAGATCAAGTATGGCATGGTGTGTCTCTTTTCCAATAGTTACTAGTACCTTAGGTATCCACATATCCCCAAGCTTAGGTGGTATCATAGCCTCTTGGTTGTACCTAGCAATCTTTTCTTTCAAGACATGATTAGCAATATAAGAACCAAAACCTGCTTGGTTAGTGTTGATGGAAGGATCACTTGCAAATTTTTGTAAGATAGATATAATTCATGCAAGCTACAATTTTCTAAGTCAAGCAAAGGATCCTTGACTTCACTAAGCATTTTAACTTCTCAACTTCAACCTCTTTCATTACCCCAATAGATTCTTTAGCAACTCTTTCTTGCTCATGAATGTGTTCCCAAGACTTATTGATAACCTCTTGGCAATATTTTATTGTTTCCTCATGTTTTTGGGCTGTAATGATGCTCTTTAATGATGAGACTTCCTTAGTAAGCTGATCTACCCTTTCAAACAAAGCATCTTGTTTTTCAAACTTAGAGATAAATTCCTTATTAAGCTCTTTTTGGGTAGATATAAAAGATCTAATGGTGTTTTCCAAATCACTAGAAACATTACCACTAGAAGCATATTTATTTGGCACATATGGGGGTTTATTATAAGAGTTATAATTGTTGTTACCATACCCATTATTACCATAGTTCCTAATGAAGTTGACATCAATATTTTCAGAATTGTTACCAACTAGTTCTTGCAAAGGAACATTTTCAACACTAGGTTTATTAAGCAAAGCAAGAATAGTATCCATTTTAGATGACAAATCATTAGTTTCTTCAATAGAGTTCACTTTCTTAGAAGATTGGGTGCCCTATCAGTATGCCATTGACTATAGTTTTGCAAAATGCTTTCCAAATATTTTTAGCTTCTACTATAGTCTTACTCATAAAAGCACCTCCAGCAGCAGAATCAAGTATGTTTCTAGACATGTAGTTTAAACCATTGTAGAAAGAGTGTAATATGGTCCATTCATTAACTCCATGTGAGGGACAAGTTCTAAGCATAAGTTTTATCCTATCCCAAGCCATAGCAACATGTTCATTTTCATTTTGCCTAAAAGAAAGGATGTTGTTTCTATTTTGCAAAATTTTAACAGGGGGATAATATTTCTTAATGAAAGCTTCTTTAAGATCATCCCAAGAATTAATACTACCAGATGGCAAGGAATGCAACCACTCTTTAGCTTTTCCTCTAAGTGAAAAAGGAAATAACTTCAGTTTTAGGATATCACTTTCCACATTTTTAAACTTTTGCATGTCACATATTTCAACAAAGTCATGAAGATGCATAGAGGCATCCTCCATAGCACTACCACCAAATTGTTCCCTAGTTATCAAGTTCAACAAACTAGGACTTACTTCATACTCTCAGCATTTATCTTAGGTGTGGCAATAGCTCTTGTGACAAATTGATCATTAGGAGTGTTTGTGTAGTCACACAACTTAGTTCTTTCTCCCATTTTAGCAAGTTTTTTTTTTTATTTTTAATTTTTGATGCAAAACTGAAAATAAAATGTGTCTCACATGTAAACCGAATTACAAAAGCAAGACAATGCAAGCGTGATATGATATGCAATGACACAAACAAAACAAGTAAATTGCTTTGTAAGTAAAGATGGATAAGATGGTGCTCACGTAGGTGCAACCTCCCCAAGCTTAGGTGTTAGCACAAGTTGGTGACGTTGACTTCGTTGTGAGATGAATGCGATGATGCACACCCTTGGATAAATCTCTCAGCTACGATTCCCCGGCAACGGCGCCAGAAAACAGTCTTGATACCCGTAGAAGTGATAGCCTTCAGTAGCTACCTACAATGAAAAATATACGGGGTTAGGTTGAGACTCCAAGTGCAGAGTGTGTAGTAAGTGGAAGACGTGTTTTCCCCACGAGGGGTGACTCGAGGGTTTAATATCGAACTCTCGGGGAATCTGAAGTGGTAGATTTATCTTCTTATCCTTCTTTTGGTTACCTACAAAACAAGGTTAGATGTTTTGGTCCTCAACCTCACCTGTGGTTGTCAAGCACAAGGTGTAAGAATAATATCAAGATAAATGTGCAATGCAAGCAAGAGATGAATATGCAATGATGGTAGATGGATATGCAAGGATGGTGGATGCAATGATAAATTATATTTTTGGGTTTTTGGATGATGAATGCAAGATGATAAATGTTTTTGTATTTTCGGATTTAATGATGGCTGAAAATATAAAAGTGGTATATGGTGTTGGAAAGTTGTTTTTTATGACTAAAAATGGACCGGGGTTCATGGTTTCACAAATGCACTCTCTCTTTATCATGTGGTGGACAATGGAACAACAAACAGTTAACATATGAGATTGCAACACAGGGTTTGATAACAAGTTACTTTAGATATATGGGCATCACGTCCTAACATAGAGATCTTTTGGTTATTAATCTCTCTTATACTCCACCAAGATGCGAACCAAATCATGACACCAAGGTAATTAAGATAACTCAGAGTATAGCATTAAGTATCATGACATGAAGTGAAAATAAGAACATGCTAGATCTAGTCAAGGAGTAGTGGCAATGGTCACACCCACATCTCCGGTAGCATAGTATTTTATTTTATCCCTAGTGAGGCAACAAAGTAAGGTAAAGATACCAAGGTGGATCGCAGAACTTTCTCTCACGTTCACTGCACTAGCCACCCCCGTTACTCCAACTAATGCACACGTTCCCCCACACACGCTCTCATAAACAAGTTTGATCAAAACAAGAAGACAAGAACGGGGTACATAATATGCATCTATACTCATAACTGAAACAAACATTGCAATCTCAAACATATATTAACTCATAAAGATCCACCACAAAGGTATTACAACGGTGACCGTAATCATGTTCAGTAGCTCATACGGTACTAATTAGTGAAGCTCAAGAGAGGAGAGATACATAAGTTACTTCCACAAACCCATAGTCCAGAGGTGGACTACTCCCTCTTCATCATGGAGACGGTGGAGAAGTCGATGGAGAAGATGGAGACCACGCCGGCAGCGCCCCGCCGGAGTTTTCCCCCTCCAATCTGCAACTCCTGATCTCCGTTTCGGTGTTTCTGTGTTTGTGCGGCGCTCCTTCCAGAGAACGTCGGGGGACCTTTTTTATAGGCGTTTTTAGGTCAAGAGTATGTCGGTGGAGCAAAGATCGATGGTAACGGAGCCACGAGGCCCAAACGGGCTGGTCCCACACGGCCAAGATTCTGGGCCGCGTGGGCCATGCTCGTTTGGCGCTCGGGCCTCCGTTCGCTTGCTTCCTTTTTCCGTAGGTCTTCTTCCTTCCAAATATTGACGCCCGTAAATTTCCAGGATTTTTCGTTGACGTTTGGGTCCCTGAAATAATAAAATACGAAAACAGGGTTTTCTGCCTGTGCATGATTAATTCCATAAAAATAGGAAATAAATGAATATTTCCAAATATCATTATAAAACATTGATATAACCCTCATATGATGCAAATATGATTGGAATATAAGCAATTAAAGTGCAAAGTTCATGTATGCATTTTACATGCATCAGTGGCCTATTTAGGCTTCCTGGTATCTCCGAGGATCAGGTAAAAAGGAAGCTATTATATTTGTCTTTATCTGGTAATGCTCGTGATTGGTACAGGTTTTTGGATGAAGAAGTGAAAAGTGATTGGAGTATTTTTAGGAAGGTTTTTCTTAAATATTTTACTCCTAAAGAAGCTTATGAGAACCCATGTTATGATGAGTGTGAAACTGAAAATTCTATGGTCCTATATGATAACCCATGCTATTATGATGAAACTAATAATGCTCCTTTACTTTTTAATGCTACGAGTGAACTTATTGATGATAATGAGGAGTGTTGCTTAAATATGCTATATGATAATGCTTTAGATGATGGTCCTATGCTTATTGATAATCCTCCATGTTTAGAACTTGTTACTACTTTATGTGAGGATAAAAATGATATACTTACTGTTTGTAAAAATACTCTTACTAATGAGAGTCCTACTTTGTTCCTGAATTCTCCTAATAACACCATAGAGGAGAAATATGCTTATGTTGAGAAATACTTATGTGGTTTGCAATTATCTTTAGTTCAAAATCATTGTTGCAACCATGATATTAAACTTGATGTTGATCTTAATAACTATTTTGAAAGGGGGAAGCATGCTAATGAATTCCAAAATAAATTTAATGATCCTCTTTATTTGCCTAAATTATCTAAGTTGAATGATTCTTATGGTTATATGGTTGAATTTGCTTCTACTACTTGCAACTATTACGAAAAAGGAGGTGATAAGAACCCTCTGTATGCTACTAATAATTATGGGCTGCAAGCAACTATTGTTAATATGCATTGGAAAACTTCTATTTGCTGTGATTCATTCATATACAAAATGCCAATGCATAGAAAGAAAGTTATACTCCGTTGCTATTACTTTTGTGTTTTGTTTCTACTAGGTTTCAACTTGACTATTATTTTCATTGGCTTGAGACCACCATGGGATCCTGGTATTATGCAAGGAAGAGGGACACATCAAAGTTCAAGCTCCCTCATGAGCTTCATCTTCAATAAACATCAAGTAAGAAGCCTAGCTATATGGCTATAAAGAAAGCGCTTTGCGGGAGGCAACCCGGTTATTTTTATGTGTGATTTTCTTTGTGTCCTCTTACTGTAATAAGACACTTTGTTTTTAGTTTAGTTTCTGGAATTTTCAATAAAGTGCCAAGTTTCACTCATTTTGGTTTGAAAAAGTTGCTTATAGCGTTCAGAGATTTTATTCCGGCACTAGCCTGTGCACGGTATGATTTTTAATTCTTATTCTGTAACTCCGAATGAGCTCATATTTGAACTGTAGTTGCAAATTTCATCCTATGTATGCATAAATTTTTTCGGAATTTTTCGAGAAAGTTTGGTAGGGTAGAAAAATATGTTTTGCTGCTGCTGTTTTTCTGGACAGATTCTCTCCATTTTGTTTGATGCATGCTTTGAGCTTTTAAGTTGAATCTTTTTGATCCAATTGAGTTTATGAGTAGGCATACAACATTATACACTTTCTGGACATGTCATATGAATTTTTGTTCAAGGATTATATGCAGCAAGGAACCTATTTGTTTATCACTATTAATGCACCCCACAGAAAAGAGATGGGAGAAACGGTGTTTTGAAGTTTTTTCACAGGGATTGGAGGAGATGCACCAAGAGCTATCCAAGGATGGTGAAGACCATAAGCTTGGGGATGTGAAGACAACCCCGCTGGACCTACACACTCTCGGTTTGCACACGTCCAACTTCTGTTTTTCGATCGAAACACTTTATCGCATAAACTTGGAGCGTCGTTTTTGTTTTTGTTGAGTCTTTAGAGACCACCACACTATCAATTATATATGAGAGAGCTACTGGAAATATGGGTTGAAATATGTTGGATGCTTTTATAAGATTGGGAAAAGGGATGTTTGACTTGATTTTTAATGATACATATAGTTGCATGATTCATGAGCTTGTTTATGAGTAGTAGTTTGCAAATTCTTTTTGTAGAGCTATCACTTATTCATGTTTTGGTTCTGATTGTTTATTACTTGGTTTGACATGGATTAGTTAGTTCTATGGACACTCATGCATGCATCTAGATGGTCAACTTTCTCCCTTTTGCTAGCCCAAAAACTCCAACAAGCAAAAACTTGTTTCCAACACCTTCAACCAAAGTTATTCCAGTGAGTCCACCATATCTACCTATTGGCTTTATGCTATTCCGAGTATGTTTAACATGTTGTTTGTGTTATCTACCTCTGAATGAAAATGTTTATGTTATTGATTGCAATGGAAAAAAGTTGGTTATATAGCTCTCACGAACTTGATGCACAATGTTCTTTTATTTGCATAATAAAACTTGACCCATTGTGATTAAGATTATGATGTTTGTGGCTTGATGAATGTTTTGGGTTGGAAGTTAGCCCATATGTGCTGTCACATGGCAAGCTTTCAACACGCCCTTCATCTCATTTAGTTGATATCATGTGCTTTTGTTTATGGATGCTTATCATGTTGAAATAAATGTGGAATGAAGTAAGTTTAAATGAGTTTGTGTAAATGGTTAGAGAGACGCCTGGGCCGCTAATCTAAGCCATGCATCATTCATGGTGGAAATTTACTTACATACTATGGTGAACCTTCTGTGATACACCTTGCAATAAAAAGCTATTCCAATGGTAAATAAAAAGGGTGTTGAGATTGTTCATTTTGTTTGTTTGTCTTGTCATTTTGATATGGGCTTGTTCCATATCTTGGGACAAGAGGTACCCCAGTTGACGCTCTTGATGATACTATTATGCTTACAATGATATTTAATTGAACTTGCTTTGTTTCCCAAGTTGAGTAACACATGGTGTAAGTACTTGTATTCAAGGGGCATGAGACATTCAACCCATTCTTTATCAAGCACACTACTCATATTTGCTTTCACTTTAACCTTAATCATTCAAGATGCTATGATAGGGCAATGAGAGCTTGACACCAATGAATACCTTATTGCAATCATTAACTTAAGTAGAAGAGTTTGGAAGTTGGATGAAACTTATGCATGCTTTACCTCTACTCACATATACATCTTTCCAAAGTGTACACCTTCATATTCAGATTTTCATCTACACTCTATGACCATTGTAGGATGTTCTACTTATCATTATGCATACATGTGTTCCATATTACTTTTTTCTATGTTACACTTTGTGAACTATCAATGAACATCCTTGTCTTGAATACTTGATATCACTTCAAATGATTTTTAATTATTATTCTGTAACTCCAAATGAGATTATATTTGAACTGTAGTTGCAAATTTTCATCCTCTGTATGCATGAATTTTTTCGGAATTTTTCGACAAAGTTTGGTAGGGTAGAAAAATACGTTTTGCTGCTGCTGTTTTTCTGGACAGATTCTGTCCCATTTTGTTTGATGCATGCTTTGAGCTTTTAACTTGAATCTTTTTATCCAATTGAGTTTATGAGTAGGCATACAACATTATATACTTTCTGGACATTCATATGAATTTTTGTTAAGGATTATATGCAGCAAGAAATCTATTTGTTTATCACTACTAATGCACCCCACAGAAAAGAAATGGGAGAAACGGTGTTTTGAAGTTTTTTCACAGGGATTGGAGGAGATGCACCAAGAGCTATCCAAGGATGGTGAAGACCATAAGCTTGGGGATGTGAAGACAACCCCACTGGACCTACACACTCTCGGTTTGCACACGTCTAACTTCTGTTTTTCGATCGAAACACTTTATCGCATAAACTTGGAGCGTCTTTTTGTTTGTTTTGGTTTGATTTTTATTTTGTGAGACCACCACACTATCATTTATATATGAAGAGCTACTGGAAATTTGGGTTGAATATGTTGGATGCTATTATAAGATTGGGAAAAGGGATGTTTGAGTTGATTTTTAATGATACATATAGTTGCATGATTCATGAGCTTGTTAATGAGTAATAATTTGCAAAATTTTATCAAGAGCTATCACTTATTCATGTTTTGATGCTGAAATGATTTTACTTTGTTTAACATGGATTAGTTAGTTCTATGGACACTCATGCATGCATTTAGATGGTCAACTTTCTCCCTCTTGCTAGCCCAAAAATTCCAACAAGTAAAAACTTGTTTCCAACACCTTCAACCAAAGTTTTCCAGTGAGTCCACCATATCTACCTATTAGCTTTATGCTATTCCGAGTATGTTTATCATGATATTTGTGTTATCTATACCTCTGAATGAAAATGTTTATGTTATTGATTGTTATGGGAAAAGTTGGTTATATAGCTCTCTCGAACTTGATGCACACTTTACTTTTATTGCATAATAAAACATGACCCATTGTGATTAAAATTATGATGTTGTGGCTTGATAAATGTCTTTGGTTGGAGTTAGCTCATATGTGCTGTCACATGGCAAGCTTTCAACATGCACTTCATTCATTTAGTTGATATCATGTACTTTTGTTTATGGATGCTTATCATGGTGAAATAAATGTGGAAATGAAGAGTTTAAATGAGTTTGTATAAATGGTTAGAGAGACGCCTGGGCCGCTAATCTAAGCCATGCATCATTCATGGTGGAAATTTACTTACATGCTATGGTGAACCTTCTGTGATACACCTTACAATAAAAAGCTATCCAATGGTAAATAAAAAGGGTGTTGAGATTGTTCATTTGTTTGTTTGTCTTGTCATTTTGATATGGGCTTGTTCCATATCCTGGGACAAGAGGTACCCCAGTTGACGCTCTTGATGATACTATTATTACTTACAATGATATTTAACTTGAACTTGCTTTGTTTCCCAAGTTGAGTAACACATGGTGTAGGTACTTGTATTCAAGGGGCATGAGACTTTCAACCTTACTTTGTCAAGCACACTACTCATATTTGCTTTCACTTTAAACTTAATCATTCAAGATGCTATGATAGGGGAATGAGAGCTTGACACCAAGGATTACCACATTGCAATCATTAACTTAAGTAGAAGAGTTTGGAAGTTAGATGAAACTTATGCATGCTTTACCTCTACTCACATATAATCTTTCCAAAGTGTCCACCTTTTATATTCAGATTTTCATCTACACTCTATGACCATTGTAGGATGTTCTTACTTATCATTATGCATACATGTGGTCCATATTACTTTCTTTCATGTTACACTTTGTGAATTATCATTGAACATCCTTGCATTGAATACTTGATATCACTTCATAAACTATCTTGCATATTGCTACTCCTTTTAAGAATGAATCATTTGACTCTATGTAGCAATAGTAATCATCTTTGATATCCATTGTTAGTATTAAATTGCAAAGTCCATGTTAGTTTTATCACCTTCATACTCGAGGACGAGTATGGTTAAGCTTGGGGATGTTGATGCATGTAAAATGCATACATGAACTTTGCATTATTACTTATATTCCAATCATATTTGCATCATATAAGGGTTATATCATGTTTTATAATGATTTTGGGAATATTTATATTTTTCCTATTTTTATGGAATTAACCCTGCGCAGGCAGAAAACCCTATTTCTTATTTTAATGTTTCAGGGACCCAAACGACGTCAAATTTACGGCATCATATTTGGAAGGAAGAAGACGGGGCGAAGGAAGCGAACAAACGGAGGCCCGAGGGCCAAAAGAGGGTGGCCCACGCGGCCACTGTACCTGGCCGCGTGGGACCCCCATCTGGCCTCGGGCTCCGTTGCCGTCGATCTTTCTCCACCGACTCCGTTTGACCTAAAACGCCTATAAAAATAGTCCCCGACGTTCTCTGGAAGGAGCGCCGCGAAACACAGAAACACCGAAACAGAGACCTGGAGCTGCAGATTGGAGGGGGAAAACTCCGGCGGGGCGCTGCCGGCGTGGTCTCCATCTTCTCCAACGACTTCTCCACCGTCTCCATGATGAAGAGGGAGTAGTCCACCTCTGGACTATGGGTTTGTGGAAGTAACTTATGTATCTCTCCTCTCTTGAGCTTCACTAATTAGTACCGTATGAGCTGCTGAACATGATTACGGTCATCTATGTAATACCTTTGTGGTGGATCTTTTTATGAGTTAATATATGTTTGAGATTGCAATGTTTTGTTTCAGTTATGAAAGTAGATGCATATTATGTACCCCGTTCTTATTTACTTGTATGATCAAGCATGTTTATGAGAGCGTGTGAGGGGGAACGTGTGCATTAGTTGGAGTAACGGGGGGTGGCTAGTGCAGTGAACGTGAGAGAAAGTTCTGCGATCCACTTGGGTATTTTACCTTACTTTGTTGCCTCACTAGGGATAAAAAAAATACCATGCTACCGGGATGTGGGTGACCATTGCCACTTCTCCATGACTAGATCTAGCATGTTCTTATTTTAACTTCATGTCATGATACTTATTGCTATACTCTGAGTTATCTTAATTACTGAGGTGTTATGATTTAGTTCGCATCTTGGTGGAGTATAAGAGAGACTAATAACCAAAAGGTCTCTATGTTAGGACGTGATGCCCATATAATTATAACTTGTCATTAAACTTTGTGTTGCAATCTCATATGTCAACTCTAGTGTTCCATTGTCTACCACTTTATTAAAGAGAGAGTGCATTTGTGAAACCATGAACCCCGGTCCATTTTTAATCATAAGAAACACCTTTCCAACACTTTTACCACTTTTCCATTTTCTGCCATTTAAAAATCCGAAAATACAAAAACACTTTTACATCTTGCATTCATCATATAAAACCCAAAAATATCATTTATCATTGCTACCACCATCCTTGCATATTTATTTACCACCATTGCATATTTATTTCTTGTTTGCATTGCATATTATCTTGATATCATTCTACACCTTGTGCTTGACAACCACAGGTGAGGTTGAGGACCAAAACATTTACTTTGTTTTGTAGGTAACCAAAAGAAGGATAGGAAGATAAATCTTCACTACTGATTCCCCGAGAGTTCGATATTAAACCCTCGAGTCACCCTCGTGGGGAAAACACGTCTTCCACTTACTACACACTCTGCACTTGGAGTCTCAACCTAACCCGTTTACTTTATTCACGCAGGTAGCCACCTGAAGGCTATCACATCTACGGGTATCAGCTAGCCGCGTCATGCAACCAAAGTTAATATGACAAAGTCGTGAATGCCAGACATTATACTCAAATTCGTGACAAATATGATTAATAACTTTGGTGTAAATATCTGACAAAGATAGGCGGAACAAGCCTCCGCACTCATAGCCTTTACCAACAAATTGTCCATACTTAGATATTACAACTTTATTGGACTCGAAAACCAACTTATAGCCATCTCGACACAGAAGAGATCCGCTAACGAGATTTTTATTGATGGAGGGCACATGATGAACATTCTTCAGGCACACGGTCTTCCCTGAAGTAAACTTCAGATCGACCGTACCAACACCACGAACAGAAGCATGTGAGTTGTTTCCCATCAGCACGGGAGAAGTCCATGTGACCTGGTAAGAAGAAAACATGGAAGCATCAGCACAAACATGTACATTGGCACCAGTGTCAATCAACCATTCAGGAGAATGACAAACTGAAAGAATGGTAGGAAATATACCATACCCTGATTCCTTCATCTCAGTGTCGCCAACGACAACATTGGCAGTCTTGCCGCTGTTCTCCGATGTGCGAAGCTCATGGCGGTTAGGACAGCGAGGTGCCCAGTGGTTCGGATCACCGCAAACATGGCATGCTCCCTTCCTTGGCTTATTGTTGTTCTTCTTGAAGTTGGTAGACTGTGAAGGCTTGTGCCTATCGTCAGACTTGCCTTTACCCCCAGATTTGTTCTTGTTAAATTTGTTCTTGTGGAGCGGCTGATAACTCTTCTTCTGTACCACATGGGCACTAGAACCAGGCTCAGCAACTCGAGCACGTGTATCCTTTGCTCTCGCCTTCTCTTCAACATCAAGCGATCCAATGAGATCCGAAACGGAAAACTCTTGTCTCTTGTGTTTCAGAGAAGTAGCAAAGTTGCTCCACGAAGGTGGAAGCTTGGCGATAATGCCACCGGCAACAAACTTGTCCGGTAAATTACACTTAAAGTGCTCAAGTTCCTTAGCGAGTGACTGTATCTCATGAGCCTGCTGCACGATAGAGCGCTCATCAGTCATCTTGTAGTCATAGAATTGCTCCATGACGTACAGCTCGCTGCCAGCGTCCGAGGCACCAAACTTAGCCTCGAGCGCATCCCACATGTCTTTGCCGTTATCAAACGACATATACGAGTCCACAATGGAGTTGTCAAGAACACTCAGAAGGGCACCCTTGAAAAGGGTATCGAGCTTCTCAAAAGCTTCCAGTTGATCAGCATTGAGATCGCCCTCAGGCTTGCCTTTGGTGGCAGCCTAACAGTTACTGTTTTGAAACCAGTAAACTGCTCTCATGCGCCACCGTTTATATTGTACCCCTTTGAAGGGAAATGGCCTCATAGACGCGAGAAAGCTAGGCGCAGCAAATTGCCTATAATCAGGTTTTTGGATTGTTGAAAATATAAGCAATTTAGCTAGTGATTTAATCCGTGAAAACAGTAAACAGTTTATGACTAGAATAATCAGAATTAAATTAAACATGTGATCTACTACAGCAGTAGATAAACAGAACGAATCTAGAGCACATACTACAAGCAGAAACTGCAGTAGTAACTAAAACAGGAAGATCAAGAGATCATACGGTGCAGCGGCAGCCGAATCGTTGGCGTTGTCGCCCATGTCTTCGATGAAGAGGCTGCCGATGTCGGGGAAGAAGTCGTCATTGGGGAAGAGCTCGATGCCAGTAGTCGCGCGAGTGCGCTCCCCAAAAACCTGATCGCCCCTCTCCCGTACAGGATCACAAGAGGCGGGGTTTCGGAGGCCTACTGTCCCTTCAACCGGTGCACGTCGGAAGACGGGATGGAGAAGACTTGGAAGACGGCGGCGCAAGGTTCTGGAACGGTGGCGGTGCGAGACCATGTGTTGTGCGTGTGGTGGAAGTCGCCAAGGCGGTCCGTATATAGTGCGGTTCGGGCAGGGCGTTCAATTCCACAATCAAGTCAAGTAACTGCCCCACGATTAAGGAATCGGAAACGGTAATGTAATTAATGCGTCCGTTAATTATTAGTTAATGACTCATTAAATTTTTCCGGACTGCAAAAATATAGGCATCGGCTCATTCCCGCAACCCGTGGCGTGGCGTGGCGTGGCGTGGCGAGGAGGAGGAACGCGCGTGTGGAGCACCTCCTTTCTCTTCACAGCCAACACTTCATGCTAGTAGTGAAACTTCCCACTATATAAAGTGGTGCAGCTCACTCCCAACTAGCAATGTGGGACTAAACGTTTGTCCCCAAACCAACCATTTAAATGGGCCATTTGATTTTCCAAATTTTAATTGGGGCATGGATAAAAGCCCCACAAAATCCAACAATCTGACCGTCCACCTCTCGCATTGAGATTCCGCCGGCGATGACTCTCAATGTTGTTAATCCGGTGGAGCACCGGCGGCAGAGTCTGCAGATCGTGTCGTCGCGTGTCAGCCGAATCTATACACATGTCTACCTGTTCACGCATGCAATGTACGGACTGCCTGTCCTACGGCTCTACCACCGCTTCATTACGTACACTAGCAAAAAATAAACCATCTGGACAGGGGTGTAGAAGAAGAGAAAAAGTGCACATGCATCCTCTGCACATTTATGGCGACCTGACCATCGACGTAGCAGAGGAGAAGAATTGTTCATCTTCGTACAACTGCCGGGAGAAAACAATTGCACATTTGTATAATTGCCCGGACAGGGGTAATAAGGAACGCCATCGACGCCGGTAATTATTAAGTCCACCATCCCGCCTCCATGGCCATGCATGCATACTCTGCTTCTGCTTCGTTTTTTTTTAGTTGATGACGTGGCAGGTCTTGACGGCGTGGAGCTCCATGGCGGGAACGGGTACCTCATCGAGCAACCGCACCGACAAGTACGGTGGCAGCCTCGAGAACCGGTGCCGCTTCGCGCTCGAGGTCGTGGACGCCGTCGTGAAGGAAGTCGGCGGCCACCGCGTCGGCATCCGCCTCTCCACCTTCACCGACTACATGGACAACCACGACTCTGACCCGCACTCCCTCTCTATCTACTTGTCGACCAAGCTCAACGACCACAACATCCTCTACCTCCACATGATCGAACCGAGGATGGCAATCGTGGACGGTCGACGGGTGGTGCCAAAGCGGCTGCTGCTGTACCGTGAGGCGTTCAAGGGGACCTTCATCGCTAATGGTGGGTACGACCGCGAGGAAGGGGGCAAGGTGGTCACCGAAGGGTACACGAACCTGGTGACATTCGGGCGGCTGTTCCTTGCGAACCCTGACCTCCCCAAGAGGTTTGAGGTCAGCGCGGAGTTGAACAAATACGATAGGATGACCTTCTACACCTCCGACCCCATCGTCGGCTACACCGACTACCCCTTCCTCGAATGAACATCGATGGTGGAGATTCATCTTCGACGAGGCAACTGATTTGTGCCGTGTGTCGGTGATTAAATTGTACTTTGTGCATTTGTTGCTTTTCATCAAACAATAAACCATGTATGATTGCTATTTCGAAAAATTAAATTAGTGAAATCATCTACGGTCAGGAGAATCGAATAGGGATCATAGCATGCACGTTGATTCTACGGAAATACATATTTTTAATTATTGTCACACTCCATAGACGACTCTTTATGAATCATCGCCTCATTCGGTCGGTGGTTGATGTGTGAAAATTAGTTTATTCGACGGTGGAGTTAGTATGGATCAACCCGCTCCATCACAAGATTTGCAGCCTTTTTTATCCTAAGAAGAAATTATAAAGTGAACTGTTGACTGAGGTAGAGTTTTTTATGGAGCCTGAATTCTTGGAACCTTCTACTCACTCTGTATCAATATACTCCCTCCGTTCACAAAATGATGTCTCAAATTTGTACGAAAGTGGATGTATCTAGACATGTTTCATGTATAGATACATCCACTTTTAAGCAAAGTTGAGACATCCTTTTGTGAACGGAGGGAGTATAAGACTTTCTAACTTTTTTCTGCACACGTGTATCTAGACATGTTTTAGTGCAAGGTTCATATTAATCTTGTAGTAAAACATGTCTAGATACATGTGTGCAGAAAAAGGTTAGAAAATCTTATATTTTGATATTGAGGGAGTACATAGGAAGAACAATTATATGATTCCCAATACCCATGTTTCAAGTATGAAGAATGCAAATTTCTAGCATATCTAGATGTATATGATTCTTTAATTTGTTCAAAAATATTTATAGCCTGGAGCGAATATTTGGAACCTAAGAACAATTTTTCCGAAAATGAAGGTCAAGCTTCCCTGCCAATGCATAAAACATGGTACACATGATCTCGACTTCAGATTTTTAGCAAACATCACATAGTCAAAATAATTTATTTACGAAAAACATCATACTTGCGCATAGTACTGTGGACTCCTCGAGTCGCTCCCTAGAGCGGAGCTAGGGAGAAACCCTAGGCGTTGCCAAATTCCTGCCCCCATAGTCCCCTTCAACCGCTACCGCCGTCGGTCACGGCCGCCGAAGGCTAGTTCAAACAGAAGGAGCATAAAATTCAACATTATTTAAGATTCGTATTCTAGCTAAGAGTGAAATCTTTTTGTCGATGCTAGATGGTTTGTTCTTACTTGGTGGGCGCTTGGAAAATCATGTTGTAATAATATGAGATTTGACACAATACAAGTTGTTTTAGCATTTCTCATTGGAATTTAAAACAGGCAGCGAATAATTCTTATTCACCCAATCAGTTGCAAACCACGTGCATCTGGAAGAAAAACAGAGTTGCAACCCATATGCAGCAGAATGAAAAACGGAGTTGCAATCCACGAGTAACTCGCAGACCAGCATAGATCGCGGCACTAATTTGATTTAGAAACTCATTACTTAGAATTATTGAAATATAGAAGAAAATCTTGCCGGGAACGCAACGACGTTTAATTACTCCAACGCATCTACTTTGCCTCCCATCCAACGGCTGTGAACTAAACGGTAAAATTGATGCTACTGTCATCACTTGGTAAAACCAGGCTGCCGCCTCTCTTCATGTTTGACCGCCGCCTCACCTCGCCTTCTGTGCTTCCGCGGCGGTCCTAGACCGGCGGTGTCGGCGGCCTGATGCCTGCAGGGAGAGGAAAAACGAGGGAGGGATGCGGCCGCGTTACGGGAACATGGGGGAGCGGGCCCGCGGTGGGCCGTGACGGTGGCGGCGAAGCAGTGGATAGGGGAAGAGAGACGGCGTCGCTCGCTACCGGCGGCGGGAATACTCCGGGCCCTCCCTCTGGCTCTACGATCACGTGAAATGGTTGCTTCCGGTGAGATTTCCCTTCTCGCCCCACCCACTCTCCAAAAATATGAGCATTTCCCCAGCTGTTGCCGGTGAGATTTCACCTTCTCACCCTTTCTGCAGCACTTCGTCATTAGAGTACTGTTGATTGTTTTATCCTTGTCTAAAAGAAACACTGATTACTGATTGTTGTTCTGTGTGTTGCCATTTTTCCTGCTCTGTCAAGTACACAAGAAGAGGCTTGTAGACAGATATATTGAATGTCCTAAACTCGTAGTAGTGCTATGAAGGAAAAGCTTGCCAGTAGTTAGGAACTGCTGACAGGGAGGGTTGAATGGAACGGATTTCTTCTTCAGTCACACTTGGGGAGACTGCGTTGCATACATTTTGCCTCGCGCAACATCAGATTGTTGATTTTGCCTTGCGTTGCATACATTTCTGTGTCTTGCCATTATTCCTATCGTTTCCAATGTAGAAGAGGAGGCAACCTATTCTGTAGGTGCTCTGCCTCGAGAGGAGATTTCGTGTTCCTCAGCTGCAGCGATCGTGCTATTTAAAAAAAATAATAAAAAAAACTATTTATGAGTTTCAATTTTTTTGAAAAAAATCCTGGATGTGCATTCCACAAACATGCAAAAAATTAACTTCAAATACTTTCTATTCCGGGCTACATAAAAATAACAAAAGTGTGATCTGAATATGCATATTTTGCTCTGCTTTTGGATATATCGTTTTATATACTATGCTTTAGTAATCCCTTTGCCCTAAACTGAGAAATGCTTCCCAGCTGTTAGGTTATTAATATTATTAGCCACCTTAAAGAAATGTATTTCCTTTTCCCTGGACATGTGAATGCCATATTTTGAAAAGCTTGCGAGTTAGGTTCCCGAGCTGGAGTAGCTTGCTTTGTTTCTGACATTCTGTAGATTTACCTTGCAAGTTCACTGTCTGAGAGGGAGAATTCACCGCCTTCACGAATCACGATAAGCGTGTAGTCGACGCAATGAGCGGGATTGAGGAATCAGTCCACGGACACACATACCTCTACGAAGCAGCATGTCATGAGGGTACACACTTGACAGAACTAATAAGTGGTGATTGACTTGACCATGCATGGTCCATGCCATGAATGAGAAAGAATTTTCACTGAAATACCATGGTCCAGTGAACCTAGCGTGGTCCCATAACTTGTCTTTTGAATTTCAGTCCTGAAGAGGTGCGTCTGGTACTCTGCTATTTCCACTGCATACTCTTAGGCAAAAACGAAAAAATGGGGTTTAAACAAGGGGACTAAAACAAAAACATGAAGCAACTAGGAGAAGAGGGGTTGCCAACTCTAGCAGTCTAGCTTACAACATTTATTGTACTATTTGCGTCTCACGTTTTTGTTAGCATTTTTAGGGAGCTTTTGTATGGATATACGATTAAATTTGCATTACTAATATTCATGGAAGCAAAAATTTCTAATATTTCTAATAACACACATACCTGATACCTCTGACAAGTAGCAAGTAATGAACGTGAAAGAACCTTCACTGAAATTCCTCCGGACAAGCACCTGCACATCGTATTTATGGTAATGCTGCCTTGTATTTATGGTAATACTGTACCAATCTGAACTTAGGTGACCCCAACTGGACTTCCTGGTTTGGGTCAGTCAACTGAACTTGACGTCCTACGTGTTCAGATATACTTCCAGTCTATATATATACACCTGTGCTTTTCCTAATTATTCACATTCTTCTTCTCCATGCCTCCCCTCTACGTACTGCTCGGGCTTCTCCTCGTGCACGCTTCTCCCTGGTGTTCCTTTGCAGCTGCAAATGAAGACACTCTCACGGCAGGCCAAGCACTCCGGGTTGGCGACAAGCTTGTCTCAAGAAACGGCAAGTTGCGCTTGGCTTCTTCCAGTTCCAGCCATCAAACACCATCGTTAGTAAGTCGTCCCACAACACCACCTCCCCCAGCCCAAGCTTGTGGTACCTTGGCATATGGTTCAATAAGATCCCAGTTCTTACCGTTGTGTGGGTTGCTAATAGGGAGGAGCCCATCACCCACCCCAACCTCAACCTAACACAGCTCAAGATCTCAAGTGATGGTAATCTTGTCATCGTAGTAAACCATGCCAACTACACTGAATCTGTAGTTTGGTCCACCCACATTGTCAATAATAGGACACAAACCAGAAGCATAAACACTACCATTAGTGCTGCCCTTCTCTTGAACACTGGAAACCTTGCCCTCACATATGAACAAAATATGTTGTGGCAGAGCTTCGACTACCCAACAGATGTGGCTTCCCGGTGCCAAGTTTGGCCGGAACAAGGTCACTGGTTTAAATGCCAGGTCATCTCAAGAAAGAGCCTCATTGATCCAGGTATCGGCTCATATAGCATTGAACTAGAGGACATCAGTGGGTTCATCCCAAGCGCCGCAACAACCCCTCGGTTGTGTATTGGCGCTATGCATCCTCCGGAGCATCAACGCTGAATCTCATACCAATACTCAACTCACTGCTAGATTTGGATCCTCGGACCAAAGGTTTACTTAACGTAACATATGTTGATAACGACCAAGAGGAGTACTACATGTATACTTTACATGATGAATCATCTCCCGTATATGTTTCCTTAGACATATCTGGTCAGATAAAGCTGAATGTTTGGTCGCAAGCCAACCAGTCTTGGCAAACCATATTTGCCCAACCTGACGATCCCTGCGATCCGCCTGCTTCCTGTGGACCTTTCACGGTCTGCAGAGGCAAGCCACGTCCATCATGTGACTGTATGGAGAGCTTCTCTCAGAAATCACCGCAGGACTGGGAGTTTGAGGATCGATCAGGAGGGTGCATCAGAAATACACCATTACATTGCACTAGTGACAAAAACATCACAAGTTCAACGGACATATTCGCCCCATTACTCCAGTTCAATTGCCCTATAACCGGAAAATCATAGCTGCTGCTACCAGTCAGAGTAAGTGCGAAGAAGCTTGTCTCAGTTCCTGCTCATGTACTGCTTATTCATATAGCAATAGAATATGCTCTGTCTAGGACGGGGAATTGTTTAGTGTAATTCTGGTTGGGGGCATTGATAAAACTTCTGGAGATGTTCTTTACCTTCGTCTTGCCGCCAAAGATCTGCTGCCAAGTTTGAGAAAACATTAAAAAAAACCAAACATTGGAGTTGTTACTGCTGCAAGCATTGTTGGCTTTGGGTTACTAATGCTTGTGTTGTTGTTACTGATTTGGAAGAACAAATTCAAGTGCCGTGGTTTTTCTTTATACGACAATCAAGGTAGTGCTGGTGGGATTATAGCCTTCAGATACACTAATTTAGTCCGTGCTACTAAAAGCTTCTCAGAAAAACTGGGAGGAGGTGGTTTTGGTTCTGTATACAAGGGAGTGTTAAGTGATTCAAAAAGTGCTATAGCAGTAAAAAAGCTTGATGGTGCCAGTCAAGGAGAGAAGCAATTCAGGGCGAAGTGAGCTCAATTGGACTGATCGAACATCTTAACCTAGTCAAATTGATTGGTTTCTGCTTCAAAGGTGATCACAGATTACTTGTGTATGAACACATGTTAAATGGGTCCCTTGATGTTCATCTGTTTAAGAAGAGCAATAATGCTGCTGTCCTAAGCTGGAACACGGGATATCAGATAACCCTAGGAGTTGCCAGAGGATTGTCCTACTTGCATCAGAGTTGTCACAAATGCATCATACATTGTGATATTAAACCAGAAAACATACTTTTCGATGCTTCATTTGTTCCTAAAGTTGCAGATTTTGGATTGGCAGCCTTCGTGGGAAGGGATTTTAGTAGAATTCTGACTTCATTTCGAGGAACTGCAGGTTATATTGCCCCAGAGTGGCTTAGTGGAGTTCCTATCACACCAAAAATCGATGTTTACAGCTTAGGCATGGTGTTATTGGAAATCATATCAGGAAGGAGGAATTCCAAAGCTGAAACATCACACAGTGCTAGTGGCGGCAGCAGCAGCAGTTACAAGCATGATGAATATTTCCCTGTGCAAGCCATCAGCAAGCTTCACAGCGGAGATGTGCGGAGTTTGGTGGATCCACAGTTACATAGTGAATTTAGTTTGGAAGAGGTCGAAAGGGTTTGCATAGTTGCATGTTGGTGCATCCAAGATAGTGAGTTTGATCGGCCTACAATGGGTGAAGTTGTCCGGGTTCTTGAGGGTCTTTGGGAGATCGATATGCCCCCTATGCCAAGATTCCTTGCAGCTATAACGGAACAATCTGGTGGTGCAACTTCAATGTAATAATGACTCGTAGTCGGTGCTAATAGTGTATGTTAATCTGCCAATTTGGAAGTTGTAATAATGTTAAGTGGGAGGAATAATGGAAGTGAAAGTTTGTAGTTGCTAATTAAATTGTCTCTTATTCAGTGCCACTTATGGTAAGAAAGCACTATAATAAATATGGCAGAACTAGGAACATGTGTATGTTCTGTTGATGAGATAGTTCGAGATATGCCCATCGAAGAAGAAGTTGATATATAGGTATGCTACTATTTGTTCTTTGTTGAGAGCATGCATAGCCTGGTGTGGCCCGGTGCAGTCTGGCACTATCATTTATTTCTGTAGAATGAGTTTGCTCCAAAGTAACTTTGTCAGTAATGAGGTAATTAGATGTAGATCCTAGAAGAAAGCAGCCACTCGTGGACGAGAAGGTATCGCATAATTATGACAGCAAGTGCTCTAGCTCCTTCCTCCATGCTGACAAAGCAACGAAGAAGCATCCTGTCATGTAACCTTTTTTGGTTACCATGTCTAATTATGCAAAGTATTACTTTAAGTTTTACCTTTCTCAAACATTCTTTTTTATCTGCAGACTGCGGGACACCTCCAAGGCAGGTGAGGTGTCCTCCAAGAAGATTGCCACCTCCTCGTCGTAGTAGTAGATCTCCCATTCGCCCACTGATTCACTCCCTTTCGATATCAATTTGTCCACTCAGGTATTGGTGGTGTTGACTTAGGTTTATACCCTATTCTTGTACCATTTTGTATCAGTGGGTTGTGCATCTTCTGTGAGATACAAAAACTTATGGCTGCTGCTTCAGTGCTATCTCCTGAGCAGTGTAAACCAAATGTTTCACCGTGTTAACAAATCACTTCATGGAACCAGAGGCCGAGTAGCTCCCGTGATGCGTCGTATTCTGAATCACCAACTCCTCTAAGAATGCTAAACATGTCTTTTTTACGAAAAAAGGGAAATAGAGAGGTGTTTATTTTTGGTTTAGTTCTGAAACATAGTAACATTTTTCTGCTGTGCAGGGAGCTGGGTGGGAACTTGTGCTCTGCCTTTCCAAGCAATAAGTGGTACGGAATAGTATTTAGTTTTTTCCGTTTAGCAAGCAGTTCAGTTGTGCAAGCATCATCATACATTTGAAAGGCTCAAATTCAAGCAACCCATTTAGAGATCCCTATTAGCAAACCATTTGAATGGATCGACTGAGAACCAGAGACACGTTTTATTAATCCAACGGCTGCGAACTAAACGATAAAATTCCATTACTGTCACTCGGTAAAATTCCATTACTGTCGCTCTGACGGCCGCCGCACCTCACCTCGCCTTCTGGGCTTCTGCGGCAGCCCCAAACCGCTGCCGGCGGCGGCCCGACACCTGCAGGTAGAGAAAAAAAGGAGGGAGGGAGGCGACCGCGGCGAAGCAGTGGACAGGGGAAGAGGGACGGCGTCGCTCCCTCGCTGAGCCCATGGCTTCTGCTGGTGAGATTTCTCCAAAATTACTTCCAGCAGTAGCAACGGATTGAGATTCTGGCTGCTCCATACCTTCTGCTTATTTAGGATTAGCACTGATTGAGATTCTTGTTGCCAAATTAGGTCGCTGAGTGTTTGTGGTGAACATACATCAGGCTGTTGGTTTTTGTTTTTCATCTCAGAAAAAAATTGTTGTCCCGTTCTGTGTTTTCCTGTTCTGCCAATGTAGAAGAGCAGGCAGCCTATTTTATGGATGCTCTGTTTTTTAGGTATACATATGCCTTTTATTGTTGTACTTCCTTGTATTATGTGTATATTATCCTCATAGACAAGAAACTGTAGCACATGTTTTTTATGGTAACACTTCCTTGTATTATGTGTATATATAGAGAGTTATAGCACAAAATGGGTGTACATCTACTCAGTTCAAAGGGTAGTAAAAAATCCCATTCGTTATATCATTGCCTATTTTTGCCAATGTCCTGGCCTCGATTTGTTGAACTCGTTAACCATGATGAAAGATTCTTGTCGTAAGCTTCATGGACTGAACCTAACGATGTTACAATGAGTTTTTTCTCCCATGTTGATGGCAATGTTGCGAAAAAATAGCAAATTTTTCGTAGGTGTTTTTCTCATATTGTCATTGCTATTTGATTGTTGTCAACTACATGTACTCTACTCATAAGTTGATGCTTTTTCATTGTTACCTTAAGGACTTAAAGCCTGACAACCCTACTCGAAAACAAAAAATATCGTTAGCCAAACATTTAATGGACGGGGACTAAATTTGACTAAAATTTAGAGATGCTCGTGTGTTTAAGTGGCCCATGAATGTTTTTTAGGTATACATATGCCTTTTATTGTAGTACTTCCTTGTATTATGTGGGAGCAAGGAGAGGCTAGAGAGTTTAGTATTTGTAAAACCTGTGTATGTATCAAGCATAATTATTTTCATCTTAATTTTAATATTTTAGAGTTGTGAAGTATAAAGTAATACCTAAGTGGGGTCCACCATGGTGAGGTGTCGCTGGCTCGCTGCTCCATTGGAGGACATGAGTGAGCAAGGAGAGGCCACCAATTCTTTTATAATACCTAAGTGGAGTCCACCGTGGTGAGGTGTCGCTGCTCTATTGGTGTACATGTTGGAGCAAGGAGAGGCCACCAATTCTAACGAGCTTAGTATTTGTAAAGATAGCACAAAATGGGTGTACATCTACTCAGTTCAAAGGGTAGTAAAAACTCCCAATCGATAATTGTTGGGTAGTAAAAAGGATTTTTAACATTGAATGATTGAGGTACCTTTTTATCTGGTTTAGCCGGTTAATGCCATGTTCATTCAGGCCATTGCCCTGTTAGTTAGCCTTGTGGTTGACCTGAACTTCATCATGGTCGTCCATGTATGGCCTCCAGCCATTGAACTCCTCCTTGGTTTGCCGGCTAGCGTACGTGTACATATGGTTCTTATGGCAATAGCACCAAATTTTTAATTGGGTTACAGCTACCAAGTTCAAGTGGCAGCCCAAGTGGGACCTATCTCGAATTCCCCACGAGTCAGCTAAACATGCTTTCATAGTTGGTCAAGTCACAGGTGGTCCTGTGCATTCCTAGTGGGGTGGGTGTACAGCCACCCCAAGTTTGATGGCTACTCGGTCACTACGGGAAACCGTCAAAACGCCGACGGCGGTCCGCCGTCGGCGTAGCCACGATCGCCGTCGGTGTAGTATTACGCCGACGGCCGCCGTCGGCGTAATGGCGTCGGCGTAGGACGCTGTCGGCGTATGTAAATAGCCGTCGGCGTATCCGCCGCCGTCGGCGAAGACGTAGTGGGACCCACAAAACGGCCGTCGAACGTCTCCGTCTGCTCCACCTATACGCCGACGGCAGTGCCGTCGGCCTATGCTGCCACGTGTGCTGCTCTGGTGCTTCTGGGGAGGAGCCTGACGCCGACGGCATTGCCGTCGGCGTAGGGATGACCATATGGTCATCCAGCGTCGACGTGGCGCAATCCTGTGCGTCCACACAGCACATACGCCGACGGCAATGCCGTCGGCGTATGTTAGACCATATTTTCAGTTTCTGAAACTTTCTGCTGCTGGTTTCTGGCGCATTTCAAATACAATTAAAATTGCACAAATTATAAAACATCACAGAAACATCAAATAAACATCACATACTAATCCAAATGATACAAACATGATTCAAATTCATCCAAACTCAAAAATGACATAAACATAGTTCGAATTCACACACGCTACACCCGAACACATCCTACACCTCCCGAGAGCCCGAGGTATCCATTTCTGACAGCGTGAGAATAGGCGACCGACCGCGTGGGCCAGTCGAACCACACAAGGAATCCGGCGAGGCACGGGACGGTGTGGTCTCACGCGACGAACTAGGCGAGGCACCACCAGTGCCATGCTCCACGAGCGCGCGCGTCGAAGTCGGCGAGGCGGAAGCACGACCAAAGGGTGCAGTCCTCGAGTATTCCGATCCCTACATGTTTTGAGTCCAAGTTAGCAACTTGGAAAGCACAGCATGGCGGTAACAACTTGTTTGGCAAATAACTTACCGGAGTCGCTGGCTTGTATGTGCGAGCGACCGACTCCCTCGTTGGGCCGACGGGCATGATCCCCGGCCTAGGTGGACGCGTAGGCAGCTGCGACCGCTCTCCAGTGGCATGAAACTTCTCGTCAGCCTACAAGATAGTTTAGATGTCAGGAGTTGTAGAAAAAGAAGGTTCAAACTGAGGAAATGGGACTTGTCATATTTTGCAAATATAAAAGTTGAAACTTACAGCATCCCTCAACTCTGCCCACTCCTCATACTCCTGGCTCTTCTGTACCCACAACTGATACTCTCTCTCATAGCTCGCGTAAGCGGCATCGAAGGCCGCCTCGAAATCAGCCTACAGTTTTAAAAGGGAACGCATCTCGTCAACTTAGCCACTTAGCTAGGAACGAATGTCGGAAAGAGAATGAAATTGAGAAAAACTTACATCGGGGCGAGCTCGGGAAGGCCGACGAGGCAGGACGGGAGGGTCGTCGGCGGTGAGGGTAGCCTTGACACGCGAGAGGCCCAACTCAGGAGTACGCGTGAGTACCGCACTAAGCATGAGAGGACGGCCATGCTCCCAACCGTTCCCGGCAAGGACCACCGCTCTCTCGTCGATGTCATGCTCAAGAGGGTTGTCCACCTCCGGATTTATACCCTTGAACGTCTCGACGTATGCCTTTAGCCCCTCCTTGGCAGTGCCGAAGTAATCGGGCAGCGAGGGCTGAGGCTCAGAAAAATTGGGCTTCTTCATCTTCATCCTCTCCCATGCTTGCATGTCCGAAAGAGGCTCCCCGAGATCGGCCTCCTGCAATGCCAAAGAAGTGTCATGCGTATCAAGTAGGAACATGAGGGGAAATAAATGAAGATTGTTTCATGTATATATATACCAGCTTTGCCTTGAAGCGATCATGGTTGCGGGCACCCGCACGATGTGTCCCCCCGCTCCCGCGGTTTAACTTGTTTCGCTCGCTCAAGGCCTTGAACTCGTTGTCCTCCCCAGCCCACCTAGACACCAACGCCCTCCACGCGTCATCCTTGCCATAGGCCCATTGGGGCTTAAACTGAAAAAACAATACTCATGAGAAGAACGGATAATGCAATTGCAACTTAGCAGCAACATGTAATCTCATTAACAATGTACTTACCGCCATGTAGTCATCTACGGACACCTCAGGTGGGTTCTCCACAATCTCATGCTTCACCGCCGTCTTGCCTAACGTCTCAGTACTGAAATGATTGATCATGGTATGCTTTGCATTGTAGAACTGCTGTCGTGTCAACTTCATACAAGCCCCCTGCAAAGTCTTGTCCGCATCGCCCCGCTGCTCAGGAAGTACCCTATAGAACTTCTGTAATCATGCAAAAAAAAATTGTGAGAGCATGGTGGGAACATCAAGTATTAACGAAATTCGAAAAGTTCAACTTACCCAAAACTTGTTGATCACGGCGTCAGAACATTTCCCGCCGGTCGCGTAATTGGCGGCCTGATAGTCTACCCAACGGGTGGCTAGCTTCCTCGCGCCGTTGGGGACGGTACTGTACAAGCCCGGCCAAAACTTCCTAATCAAAGCTCCAACAAGGGTGTTTGGCACACGGCTTCCCGCAGGATGTATCCAGTTGCTGCACAATAATTAAACATTAGTACATGTCATACTGTCCTGACAACAATGAAGTTACCATGTTCAAAATTAGTATATATAGTCACTTACTCTTTCCC
The DNA here is from genome assembly GCA_947311845.1 of Poa pratensis. Taxonomy (NCBI): domain Eukaryota; kingdom Viridiplantae; phylum Streptophyta; class Magnoliopsida; order Poales; family Poaceae; genus Poa; species Poa pratensis. Next base: position 5,611,782 of record CAMZMU010000100.1, on the reverse strand, counting down.
ATTAGGCGTAATGAGGATCTTCTCCTCCTCGGTAGCAGGTTCCTTGTCCTCATCAGGGACCTGGGATTCCCCTCGAATCTTTGGCGGCTTCCGCCGCCCGGAGGGCCCCGCCTCCAAGTCCGTGGAGGGGCCCGCCCCCACGTCCGTGGAGGGGCCCGTCTCCTCCGAACCCTCGTCGACAGAAGCAGAGGGTATGTCCGAAGACACGTCGCCCCCACCTCGCCCTCGTCCTCCCTCACCTCGCCCTCGCCCTCGTCCTACACCTCGTCCTCGTCCTGCACCTCGTCCCCTCGGAGGAAGTGGAGCATCGGCACCTCCCCCTCCTCCAGCATCTCCACCCTCACCTGCATTGAGAAAGGGTGAACAATTAAGCATAAAGACATGATTCAATTAAGAATTGCATCACCTCTACTCTCACCACTGTCAGACAGGTAACGCGGGTTCGGTGTACTTGCTCTTCCACTTTTAGTAACTTTTAATTTCTTCAGCAAGGAGGCCGATGATTCCTTGCCTTGGCTCATCTTGGTCAATCACCTGCATTGAGAAAGGGTAAACTTTTAAGCATGTTGAAAAATGTAGTTAACACTAACAGTAACCCTAAACGGCAACAAGAAAAGGAGGGGAGAGCCAAGTACTGCCATTGAGAAAGCTTGGGCAAATGATTTGATATGGGTTCAAATTATCCCTAGTTATTATCCATATGGGTTCAATTAATATAAGCAAGTGTAGCGATGTGGCCTCCATTCTCGATATTGCGAAAGAGGGAGTTAATATCATTATCGAGAGAAAATCATGATTAGACTAATATCAAAGGAGGTACATATGACCATTTTGCGTCAGGAAAAATATTCTTAACTAGTTTCTTACAAACAACCATGTGCTATATTTCTTACTAACACTTCACAAAATCAACCCATATGTCCTCAACTAGTGTGCTTGCTAACTGCTATGTTTTGATAACTACAAAATGACTAACTGCAAACTAAAATGCATGTAGCTTTTGATAACTACATTGCTACACTAGTGTGCTTGCTAACTGCTATGTTTTGATAACTACAAAATGACTAACTGCAAACCTACTTTGCCTGTTCATGTACACATTTTCGCAAACACCTTGCGTGCGGTTTCGGTAGGGGAGGGAGGAGGCAGAGAGGGGAAGCACACCTTCGCGCAGGGGAGGGAGGGGAGGTCGAGGGCGGTGCAGGGAGGGAGGGTAGGTGAAGCCGGCGCCGAGGTCGTCCGCAGCGTCGAGGACGGCCGGTCCGTGGGCACGGGCACGGCGAGGCGACCACGGGCACGGGCACGGCGAGGCGACCACGGGATGGGACGGCCGGCAGCGGCGGAGGAGGATTTGGGGTTGGGACGGCGGCGGCGCGATGTCGATTTGGGGATTTTGGGCGCGGGATGTCGATTTGGGTAAGTGAAGCCGCGTACGCGCGGTGGACGGGTAAGTGAAGCCACGCAGGCCTACGCCGACGGCAAAGCCGTCGGCGTATGTTTTTTTTTTTTTCACAAATAAGCCAAGGAGAAAGATGAACAACATTTGATGAAACAACACAGTACTCAACATAGGTATCAACATACGTGGTTCAGAAAATACAAAAACAACTTCAGAAGGAAACAAAACGCCAGGAGAAAGATGAACAACATTTGATGAAACAACAGAAGAAAATGCAAGAAGATGCACTGAGAGAACAGAAAAGATGTCAAAAAAAAGATGCTGAAGCGAAGAACATAGGTACTCAACATAGGTGAGCACACACACAGTACTCAACATAGGTACTCAAACTAACTTCGACCGGGTCCTAAGCCGCGCGGTGCTAAGCGGCGGGCGCTCTGCCTCCAAAGAGCCGGAACCATCACGGGGTCATAGCTAATGTGATAAGGATCCCTCTGAAGTATCGACCAGCGCCTGTTTAGATCATTATCCAACAAATGCATGTAGCGATGGACGTGCTCGTCCTCCTCCCGGATACGGTGACGTACCACCTCCTCGGGGGCCGGCTCTCTCTGCACCCTCTGTGGCCCATGCGAATGCCACCAAAGAAGATCCGGGTCGACGATGTCACCTGGATCCCTCACCAAGCTCCGCGCCCCGGAAGGTAGCACCTCCCAGTGCCAGCCCGGCGGATGCCAGTCCCGGACATTGCCATCTGGGTTGATCAACAGGGACATCGGAAAGGCCGGCACGGAGGAGGAGCAGCGCGTGGAGGAGAGACGGCGGCGCGTGGAGGAGGGAGACGGCTTGGCTCGAACCGGGGACGAGGTCGTGGGTATTTATGCCCAATCAGGGACAAGCACACGGATCGTGTGCTTCCTTCGTGCGCTTGTGAGCCGTTGGATCAGCGGTGTGTTTCTTTCTAGCGCTGGTGAGCCGTTGGATCAGGGACAAGCACACGGATCGTGTGCTTCCTTCGTGCGCTTGTGAGCCGTTGGATCAGCGGTGTGTTTCTTTCTAGCGCTGGTGAGCCGTTGGAGGAGGGGATCAGGGAGAAAGGGTACCGTCCTCATGCCGTTTTGAACGGTCGCAGGTCATCAGAGACGTCCTGCCGCTGGTTGCCCAAAGATGCCCAAAACACAAGATAAAATACATTGCGACTAAACGCATAAATGAACAAATCATACGGTTTCACCCAGCTACAATCCCACCGTGGCTGCGATATCACATGCAGGGTGGGACGTAGCTGGGTAAATCCGGATAATTTGTGTGGAATGTCTAAATATAGCTGAAACAAGACACACGGTTTGAGCGCCACTTCGATCCAAGCAGCGGTAAGACGTCTCTGATGATCTACAACCGTCCGGCAAGATGTCTATGATGATCTGCAACCGTTTGGTACGGTCGCAGGTCATCACAGACGTCTTGCCGCTGGTTGCCCAAAGATGTCTCTCCGAGTGAGCTGGAATGTTTTGTGTGAGTGAGTAACCTGTCTGAGGAGTGGCCTATTTATAGGCGTCGTGTGTTTCTTTCTGGCGCTGCTGACCCGTTGGATCTGGTAGAAGCACACGGATCGTGTGTTTCCTTCCAGTGCTTGTGAGCCGTTGGATCAGCGGTGTGTTTCTTTCGAGCGCTCGTGAGCCTTGGATCAGGCAGAAGCACACGGATCGTGTGTTTCCTTCCAGTGCTTGTGAGCCGTTGGATCAGCGGTGTGTTTCTTTCGAGCGCTCGTGAGCCCTTGGATCAGGCAGAAGCACACGGATCGTGTGCTTCCTTCCAGTGCTTGTGAGCCGTTGGATCAGCGGTGTGTTTTTTTCGAGCGCTTGTGAGCCCTTGGATCAGGCAGAAGCACACGGATCGTGTGTTTCCTTCCAGTGCTTCTGAACCGTTGGATCAGCGGTCTGTTTCTTTCGAGCGCTTGTGAGCCGTCGGATCAGCACTATCACGACCACTTCGTAAGCCACGGGACCCTATATATAGCCCACCTCTAGGACATCTGTTGTTCTATCCACCTCTTTCGAGCGCTTGTGTGTTTTGTTCTATCCAGAAATCCTTCAGTTCCGGGAACCCTCCCCTCGGTCGGATCCAAGCAGCGGCAAGGATCTCTGATGATTAGCAACATTCCCAACACTTGTTCCGACAGTTGCAAATCATCAGAGACGTCTTGCCGCTCCATGGATCGAAGGCCGATTTGCCGTCTCACGACCACGCTCCGACGTGGTTCTGAAATGGGCATGGTTAATTTAGGTAGTCGAAGGACAAGGGTGCTGCGTCGTCGAAGGGCAAGGGTGTTGCGTCGTCGAAAGGCAGGAGTTATACGGAAGGCTGCGTCGACGGTAGATGAATTTTATTTTTCTAATTTGCAGAGTACCATGTATCTTCAATTTATGATGTGTTTAATATTTATGTTGTAGGTGTATATTACATCTGTTGTTTTTATTTATTTTACATGTATATGTTGTACGGTCGGGTTCCGGAAACTCAAACCGTTATTTTATGCGGGTGGGATACCGAAATTGGGAGAGAAACTATAGATCCAATTTATATATAAATTATACCTACTCTAAACCATAAACCCTACACAAATAAATAAAACAGGAACAGTACAAATGTACGCCGACGGCATTGCCGTCGGCGTCGCAACGCAGTTACGCGTCCGTCCCGATCCGTCACGGTGGGCGTGCGTACGCCGACGGCCTCCTGTACGCCGACGGCGGCCGTCGGGCCACAGATTGCTACGCCGACGGCCGTTCATACGCCGACGGCTTGTTGGTCTTCTGCCCGAGGTCGTGCTGTACGCCGACGGCCCCGACATTTGGCCGTCGGCGTACTGGGAGGCCGTCGGCGTATTGTGGCTTTCCCGTAGTGGGTGCGGCAACAATTCTTCATGATACTGTTGGAGTTCCTAATTTTGTACAACTTCATGTTCGAGTATACTGAACTTGGCATGTGACAGTTCAGACTGAGTATACTGAACTTGGCATGATACTGTTGGCACGTGATAGTTCATGTCTCTTTCACCCTTTTTTTCTTCCAGAGATGACAAGGACAGTATACTAGAATTTCCACACGTACGTACTGTGAAACCTGCCAATTTCCAGGGGACTGGACTGACCCAAGTCTCCTCAAACATTTGAAATGTTCTCCACAGCCATAGCTATTAGTTGAGCACGACTCTAACTGGTGAGTCAACTGTGCCAGTATTCCCAAGAGGATTGTAGCAACTTCTCTGGTCAGTCAAGCTGAAGATGCTTCATTGGAGGCCCTCCTTGGTGTGATAAACCATGCCAGCTAGCACATAGTTTTTTATGGCAATACTGCCTTGTATTATGTAGAGATAGCACCAAAGTGGGTGTACATCCACCAAGTTCAAGTGGTAGCCCATGTGAGTGTAGTGTGTACAGCTGCCTCGTTGTATCTAGTGCTGACTTGACTTCCCACATCAATTAGCTGAACATACCTTGTCCATCCTCCATGCTATATACATCATCTTCTTCCTCCTCTGAATACCAGAGCACATTACATTCACACTCTTCTCCATGCCTCCCCTCTGCATATTATTACTCGCGCTGCTCCTCTTGCACACTCTTCATTGGTGTCCCTCTGCAGCTGCAAATGATACTCTAGCTGCAGGCCAAGCGCTCGTCGTTGGCGGCAACCTCGTGTCGAGAAACGGCAAGTTCGCGCTCGGCTTCTTCCAGTTCCAGCAAGCAAGCACCATCAGTAAGTCCTCAAACAATGCCACCAACTCCAGTTGGTACCTTGGCATATGGTTCAATAAGATCCCAGTTTGCATTGTCGTATGGGTTGCTAATAGGGATCAGCCCATCACCGACCCCAACCTTAGCCTAACACAGCTCAAGATTTCAAGCGATGGCAATCTTGTCATCGTAAACCATGCCGCAAACAATGAATCTGTTGTCTGGTCCACTCACATTGTCAACAGTAGGACACAAACCCGTAGCATAAACACGACCACCAGTGCTGCGGTTCTCTTGAACACTGGAAACCTTGCCCTCACGGAGAGCCCGTCGTCTGACCAATTCGTGTGGCAGAGTTTCGACTACCCAACAGATGTTGCGCTTCCTGGCGCCAAGTTTGGCCGGAACAAGGTCACTGGTTTCAAACACCGTGGCATCTCAAAGAAGAGCCTCATTGATCCGGGTCTCGGCTCATACAGCGTTGAGATAGAAGACATCAGGGGGATCGTCCTCAAGCGCCGCAAGCCCTCGGTGGAATATTGGCTCTATGCATCCTCCACAACATCAGCGTTGAATCTGTTACCACTACTCAATACACTGCTAGGTTTGGATTCTCGGACCAAAGGTTTATTTAACATATCATATGTTAATAACGACCAAGGGGAGTACTACATGTACACTTCACATGATGAATCATCGTCTTCCATATTTGTTTCACTAGACATCTCTGGTCAGATAAAGCTGAATGTTTGGTCGCAGGCCAACCAGTCTTGGCAAACCATATATTCCCAACCTGACGATCCTTGCATTCCGGCTGCTACATGTGGACCTTTCACGGTCTGCAGTGGCAAACCACATCCATCTTGTGACTGTATGAAGAGCTTCTCTCAGAAGTCACCACATGCTTGGGAGTTTGAGGATCGAACAGGAGGATGCATCAGAGATACACCTTTACAGTGCAACACTAGTGACAACAACATCACAAGTTCAACAGACATTTTCCACCCCATTGGTCAAGTTTCATTGCCCTATAATCCGACAAGCATAGTCGTTGCTACCACTCAGAGCAATTGTGAAGAGTCTTGTCTGAAGTCCTGTTCTTGCACTGCTTATTCCTATAACAATAGTAGATGTTCGGTCTGGAATAGCGAACTTCTTAGTGTGAATCTAAATGATGGCGTTGATAACACTTCTGAAGATGTTCTTTATCTGCGCCTTGCCGCCAAAGATTTGTTGCCAAGTTTGAGAAAAAACAAAAGGAAACCAAATATTGGAGTTGTTACTTCCACAAGCATTATTGTATTTCTGTTACTAATGGTCATGCTGCTGCTACTGATTTGGAGGAACAAATTCAAGTGGTGTGGTTTTCTGCCATTATACTACGACAATAAAGGTACTGCTGGTGGGATTATATCCTTTAGATACATTGATTTGGTTCGTGCTACTAAAAACTTCTCAGAGAAGCTAGGTGGAGGTGCTTTTGGTTCTGTATACAAGGGAGTGTTGAGTGACTCAAAGACTACTGTAGCAGTGAAAAGGCTTGATGGTGCCAATCAAGGGGAGAAGCAATTCAGGGCCGAGGTGAGCTCAATTGAACTGATCCAGCACATCAACCTAGTCAAGTTGATTGGTTTCTGTTGCGAAGGTGATCACAGATTGCTGGTGTATGAACACATATCAAGGGGGTCTCTTGATTGTCATCTCTTTAAGAAGAGCAATAATTCTGATGCTTCTGTCCTAAGTTGGAACAACCGATATCAAATAACCCTTGGAATTGCTAGAGGATTGTCGTACTTACATCAGCGTTGTCGCGAGTGCATTATACACTGTGACATTAAGCCAGAGAACATACTGGTGGATGCATCATTTGTTCCTAAAGTTGCGGACTTTGGTCTGGCAGCATTTGTAGGAAGGGATTTTAGCCGAATTCTGACTACATTCAGAGGAACTATAGGTTATCTTGCCCCAGAGTGGCTTACCGGAGTTGCTATCACACCGAAAATTGACGTTTACAGCTTTGGCATGGTGTTGCTGGAAATCATATCAGGAAGAAGGAATTCCTCACCTGAAACATCAAGCAACACTAGCAGCAGCAGTTATCAACATGTGTAATATTTCCCTGTGCAAGCCATCAACAAGCTTCATTGCGGCGATGTGAAGAGTTTGGTGGATTCACAGTTACATGGTGACTTCAATTTGGAAGAGGCTGAAAGGGTCTGCAAAGTTGCATGTTGGTGCATCCAAGATAATGAGATTGATCGGCCGACGATGGGTGAAGTGGTCCGTGTTCTCGAGGGTCTACAGGAGATTAATATGCCCCCGATGCCAAGAATACTTGCAGCTATAACAGAACAATCTGGTGCTGTCACTTCAATGTAATAGTAATTTACAGTTGATGTTACTAATCTTTGTTTCAGTAAATTTTAGAGTTGTAGTGTGGAATGTAAGGAATAAATCCTCTCTTTTTCGCTGCAAAGAACTATAGCTCGCATTCTAGCAAAATTAGGCAGAACTAGAAATATGTGTATGCTTTCTCAATGGTGTGGTCTACTCACTCGGGGTGGTTGCCTGCCCCTCATCACCAGACACGGCGACGTTGCTGACGACAAGGAATGATGGCTGGTCCGCAAGATCTCTAAAAGGCAGTCTCAACTGCTCCTGTGCATGCAAGCAGGGGTACATGAGCATCTGTATTGCACACTACACGTGCTTGACAGAATGCAGGCTTGCTCCAGTTCCAGTGTGGCTGCAAATAAAATATGGATCCAAATGGAAAAAAAAGGAATTCAGATTTGAAGATGGGCAAAGCTGATATGACGGTACTAATGCGTTCCACATATAAATGCAGTTGATATATGATTTTCTGCTATAACCATCTTCTCTTGAGGAAATAATCGTCTTTCTAATTTCTTGGAGAATATAGTGACTATAAGTTAGAAGATGGGAAAATATGATACCATTCTTTTTTATATTTCACCATACTATGCAAGGCAACAATTGTGATGGCATTATATTTATTTCTAAAGAATGTTTTTTCTCTTACTGCTTTGCACTGTGCTTACAGGTTCATATTAAATTCCAGAGGAAAAAATCTGCTGCAATTCATCCTTTCAGTAAAAACATCAGTTCAGGCAGTCTTTTCAGACCTGAAGGTTACTAGGCATGCTTAGGCAAGCTTCCAAGTATAGCAATAATGCTTAAATAAACTCAGATCTGGCGATCCAATTGGATGTCATACTTGCATTTTTTGCAAACCTGGCCGTGTACCTGGCTCGATCCAACCAGGACCAGCCGGCGCCGTATATCAGAGAGCAGAGGAGCAGAGCCTAGCTCGAGCTAAACGCCAGGGCGAGTTCAGCCGCCGCAGGCGGCACACGGACCTGGCAGTGACTACGGCAACTCAGGCTAGCACCGGTCTTGCAAGTTCAAAGTGGTTAGTCGGCCATGCTGCCAGTGAGGGTTCATCTTGACGGCGGCGGCGCGGCGACCGGAGTCATCTTGCAGCCGCCGGCTTCGGCCTGGACGCGTGGTGGCCGACATACGGTAGATTCACGGCAAGGTACGTGAGCCAACTCCCCTGCTAGGTGAATCCGCCACTGCAGAAACACACGCATTCCCCTTTTCATCTTGTCATCTAAACAACTACCAACAGCGTCTTGCAAAGCATTACCATCTTGATTGAGTTGTTGATTTTATCTTATAAAGCTCCCACCCATGTGACAACATGGAGCCCTTACTGTAACCGCTGGCCTGGCCACGGTGGCCGGCGGTAGATTGGCGGCGCCGGCCGGGACAAGGTAAGCAAGCCAAGCCACCTCCCCTGCTTCGCCACTACAGATATATCCATCCGTTCCCCTTTGCAGTCATGAGCACAAAATCGCCACATGGAAACATGGATCCCTCTCAAGCTTGGCTCACATGGGATCCCTTTGTGGTCAGATCCCATGTGTATGTGTGCACCAGCAACTTCCGGCTTCCTCAACGTGATCCTGCGGGTCTCGATGCAAGATATACTTTTACCTTGAAGGTAGTTACAGATGTACCTCAAAACATTTCTGGTTTAGCACCAACTTGCCCGGTAGCGGCCAAATTATTTGGGTTAGTTTTCAAATCTCCTGCCAGATTGCAAGTTGTGAGGACTAAATTATGGGCAATGACTGCGAGTTGTTTACTTGACCAATTCAATGTCCAACGAGAAATGTCTTAACAATAGCTTGAGAGGTACATGTTACCAACTGCATTTGTTTGTACTGACTATGCTTCCCGTTCCCGTGCTGGACTCACCTTCAAGTCTTTCTTGAAAATCAATTGTTGGATGGTTTAGTTGTTAGGAGAAGAAGTCAGGGCAATGCAACGTTGGTTGAAGTAACCAGCTAAGCTAGCACACTGCTAGAGCTAGAGCTAGTAGGACATAACTCACCAATCCAGGGAGCATCCTCTCGCTTGGGAAGAAGCACGCTGGTTCAGAGGAGATCACTCCATGAATTTTTCAGATGCGTGGCTTGCACAATTTTTCTCATAAGCGAACGAGGATCACACCGATATAAGGTACGTGCATACGCATCCATGGATGAATTGAGATGTTGTGCCCCGTATATCATACCATTATCAGATAATGTAACGAAGGTGTTAAAGCTTAGTTTTCTCGCATGGGTAGCCTTGGAAGACGATTGTCTGACTGAGCTCACTGCGTCAACAAGCATGGCGGAGGCTGTGGTAGGGCTGTTGGTGGTCAAGCTCAGCGTGGCGCTCACGAAAGAGGCGCTGACCTTCAGCGGCGTGCTGCTGTTCAAGGAGGCTGCCACCCTGAGGAGCCTATTCAGCAAGATCCGTGACTTCAAGGCGGAGCTGGAGAGCATGCAGGCCTATCTGCAGGAGGCGGAGCAGTTCAAGGACACTGACAGGACCACTGCCATCTTCATCGGTGAGATTAGGGGCCTTGCCTTCCATATCGAGGATGCAGTCGACGAGTTAACCTACAAGCTGGAGGAGGTCAAGCAAAGAGGAGGGTTCGCTGCCAAGATGAAGAGGAGGCTGAAGCATATCAAGACGTGGCACGGCTTGGCAGCCAAGCTCCATGAAATCGAAGCCAAGCTGCAGGATGCCAAGCGGAGGAAGAAGGATTACTCCATCGCCAAATGTGCGTCTGTTGCCGGATCAACTAATCAAGGTCAAGCTTTGCATTTCACCAAGGATAAGGATCTTGTGGGGATCGAGGAGAACAGGGACAGGCCGATACGATGGCTGACCGGCGCTAACAGAGGCGGTGGTGGTGATGATTTGGAGCAGAGGAGCTCACCACAGTGTGGGGAATGCCTGGTGTTGGTAAAACCACTCTCGTTGCTCATGTGTACAACACCGTGAAGGTGGATTTCGACGCTTCTGCATGGGTAACCATGTCAAAGAGTTACCGTCTTGAAGATCTGCTGAAGAAGATAGCCGTCGAGTTCGGCATTGCATTCGTTGTCAACATTGAGATGTGAGGAATAGCAGAGTCCATCCATAACTACCTTCAAGGTAAAAATTACTTCTTGGCCGGTCCTGGATGATGTTTGGACCCCGTTCATGTGGTCGGAGATAAGGTGACGAGGGGTATCCTCGGCAAATCCCATGGCTAAGGGCCTAGGGTTGAGATTATGGGTAGAGAACATGGTAAAGTTGGTAGTATCGTCGGCTGACAAGCAAGAGCAAAAGATTTTACCCAGGTTCAGGCTTCCGGAGAGTAACACCCTATGTCTTGCTTGTCTGTTATTGATCTGTGGAGTATATTCGAGCTACAATGGGAGTCCCGGCGAGATGTCGATCTCGCTAGGGTTCTGGTGGTTCGAGTATTTCGTGTCCTTGATCGGCCTCCCTCCCAGCCTTTATATGGGAGGCTGGGTCTCAGGAAAACATAACCAACTAGGATTACAGGTATGCTAAGTCTAAACCGACTATGGCTTCACCTAACTTGGAGGATACTCCTTCTTGTTGGGCCTCTCTTCATGGGCTTCGGTATGCTTCTGGTAACTGGGCTTTAGTCATCACGTGCACCAGATACCCTCATGGTAGGGTACCCGAAAGGTATAACCATGTCAGTAGCCCCCGAGTACTTGTCTGACTCAAAGAATCGGTCATGTGCTCACTTATCAGTGCACGTCATATTCTTTGTATCTGTGTTTATAATTGGAATTCCTGTATGAATAGCACCTATTGGATATGTCGAGTATTTTATCGATTATGGTTTTTGCTTATGATAATCAAGGGATAATAACTTAGTAGGCCCGGTACACTCGACGGATCGGGACCGGTTAACTGCACATTCTGGCAAAACCTTACTAGCTTTCAATCAAACTCGAGTCTCCGGACTCGAATCTGGAACAGACTAGACAAACTCGACTCAGGCCGTTGAGTTCTTACTAAATCGAGCTGCAGTATAATTTTGATACCCAACGCGTCCATTGGGATTTTTCATCATGTCTGCTGACACGGGAAATTTTAAGGAGTTACGCTGCTGGAGCGGTCCTTAGCCCAGCTCGATATTTCGGCGGTCTTACCTTTGCACTTATGCATGCAGCATCTGAGATATTTTTGCGGCGGACACAACTCGGGAATTTTTCGTGTATGATTTTGCTACATAGCAGAGTCGAGTCACTTGTCGACTGATACTTTGCCATTATTCTATCGGGTGCGCGACAGCGCTCCCGATGGGAGTAGCCCCCCCCCCCCCCCCCCCCCCCCGAGATTGTGCTTTATTGCTCGCAATGGAGGATAATCTCAAACTCTTTTTTATCCTGCATATGTTAGTCAAAGATTTTTTTTGATATGTTCCCGATGGAGTAATATGCTTCAGTGGACGATATGTCGAGTGTCATCTCGTATCGCAGTCGAAAGACAAATCAAAAGTCGTATTTTTGCATCCGTCGAATAATCCATCGAGTGGCGTTTTGATATCCAACGGTTGTCTCGGGGGAAGACGTCATGCATGACATTGTTTGCGTGTGCCCAGTCTTGACAAGACGTATCGACGTGGTCCCACTGTCAGTGTTTGACTGCAGAGGACGCCGCTTCAGTTTTGATTTGACCGCTCGTGGCGAAATTTTCGCCGCATAATGATGGCTTCCTCGTTTTACGTGCGTAGTGGGCGGCGTGGCCTGCGACGGTTGCTGTCCACGCGTGCCACGTGTATGGATTGATCTGTATCAACGGCTGCGATCGATTGCGGTTTGTGGTAAATAGGGAGAGTGGTGCCGGCGTAATTTTTTACTTGCCATTCCTTCCTCGCCGCCACAGCTTCTTCTTCCCCGCGCTCCTTCCTCCATTGTTCTTGCGCACTTCTCTCTACCTAGCCACCGCCACAATGACGAAGCCAAAGAGGAAGGCTGCTGCGACCACCGCCGCCGCTGCTGGTGCGGGTACGAGCACCGCCGTCACCACCAGTGGCGAGGAGGTGACAATGCTGAAGAATGCCGGCGATTGGACGCGGTCCACAATGAAGCTGTCCAAGCTGGACGAGTACCGGCGGGATGGATGGATCCCTTCCGCTGAGCTGCTGCCTACGCGCCTCCCCGGCGATGAGGTAAGCCCTCAACCCAAGGAGGGCGAGCGTGTATGCTTTCACGACTTCGTGAATAGGGGATTCTCTTTCCCTATTCACGATTTCGTTCGTGCGCTTATGTATGCGTACAAGATTCAGCTGCATGATTTTACGCCCAGCTCCATTATGCACATCGCGGTGTTCTTCGTGCTGTGCGAATGCTTCTTGGGGATCCATCCCCACTGGGGTCTTTGGAAAAAGATCTTCACTGTGAGGGAGAACGCCTGCAAGCGCGGCGTTTATGCTGTCGGCGGATTCAACATCCAAAGCCGCAAAGAAGTCGGATACTTCGACATCAAGCAAGTCGAGTCTGCGCAGAACTAGAGGCAGAAGTGGTTTTACTTCACCACCACCCAACACGGGCTGCCGCCATTTGATCCTCACGCGCCCTTGGAGAAGACGCGAGCTTGGCTGCACCAGACAACTGCTGCTGAAGAGGCTGAGGTGAAGCCTTTGATGGCCAACATCGCCAAGCTTATGAAGACTGTGATCCGCGAAGTAAGCGGCCTTCATTTGATTTCGACTTTTATCAAGAGGGTGTGCAGCCGCAGCGAGTGCGAGCGCACCCATGTGGGAATTTCAGGGTTTGCACAACCTGACGCGTTTGGCGGCTGGCAAAGCTCTGCCATCTGATGAAGATGTGGAGAGGCGAGTTCGGTCAATCACCAAACTGACGGCGAATGACAGTTGTCCTCTTGAGTGTCCTGTCGACGCCTTCGACAACGAGTATCCCTTTCCCGAGGTATGCTTTCTCTTTTTACTTTGTGTCCGTAGGAGATGTGATTTTTGTCGAATGATAACTTGTAACAGCCCAAAAGTTGTGAACCGAAAACCTGTGTAAATTTTCCACTTTTGTGTTTCATTGCATCATGGCATCCATTTTAAATTGCTAAACAATCGAAAACAAATGAAAACAAGGGGCACAACTAAATTAAATCCTTGAATTTCAAATGTGCTTGGTTTTGACGAACACCATTACAAATGCTAATCCATATTTGTCAAGGAAGTTCCAAGAGTTCAAAACAATAATATTTTTAACTTGCTTTAAAATTACTAAAGGAGCAACATTTTTAATTTAGGAAAAATGCCTTATCCAAACCCTATGAACAAATGTTGCTCAAAACATTTTATTTTGCAACCCCAATTTTTGTGGTGCTTCTACTTGATGTTGGGAGGCTACATGCCACGCCGCCTGCTGTCCCTCTGCCGAAGGAATCGAGCCAGAGAGCCGCAATCGCCGTTGCCGCCCGTCTCCTTCTTCGACCACGGCCGGAGTTTCCCCAAGCGATTCCGGTCGTTCCATCCATCTCCGCCCTTGCTGAGCACCGCCACGCGTCGAGGGTGAGTCGGCGACCCTTCCCGTGTCCTCCGTTAGCAAATGCTTGCCTTGTAGCCACAGATTCGCTGTAGTTTGCCGTCGCCCGCGTTTTCTGCCGTACGTCGGATATTCCGAGTCGTTTGCGACCGGATAATCCGAATTCTTCCAGTACTCCAATTTCTCCTTCCCTCGGATAATCCGGTTCCAGTAAAATCAGATAATCCGGGAAACTCCAGAACGTAGATGCTTTTAGTCCTTAGCAGAAATTCAGGTCAACCTCGACGATCGGATAATCCGAGTCAGCCAAACTCGGATAATCCCAAAAATATCAGTACGTCTGGCAAATGTTCAACTTAAGGTCCTTAGCCGTTTCTCGAACCAGATGGATCGGATAATCCGAGTCCAACTTCATCGGATAATCCGACTACGCCGGATATTCTGAGTACTATCTCCACCGGATAATCCGGTTAACCTGTTCAGCACTATTACAAACCTTCTCAGCTAATCTTTCTCTCGAGGATTAACCCAAACCCTGCATCTTCACATGATCATGTCATTCATATGCAAGTTAACCATAGGATTTCATCTATCTTATTCAACAAGTAAAGATGATACATTACTTAACTCCACGGTGTATTCGAGATGCGCCCTCTAAGCATCCGAACTCCGTTTAAGTTGAATGATTGAATCATCCTTCGCTCGAGGATTAACCCATCATGCCATCATGTTTGTGTGCATTACATTTGTGAAGCATGTGTGGTGATTGATTTTTATTTCGATGTTTATGCCTCGATAGATCAAGCAGCCGGGGTCACACCGCAATACCCCGACGATCCGTACTACCAGCACCCAGACAAGGCAAGCGTAATCCCCCCTCTAAGCATGTCTTATCCTATTTTCCGCAAATATTTTCTCCACTATAATATTGCATGCGGTTCCAAATGTCAATTTTATTGGATTGGCGTACCTATAGTTGCATTAAGTTTCCGATGCCTTTACCTGTTTCCCTACTATTATCTATAGGTTCGTATTGTTGGCCCGAGATACTTAACTATGCTATGTTGATGCTTAACCATGCTAGTTAAATGCTTAGTCGTCCGATGGGTATTCATGTTGGAAACAGATGTTGAAAGGTTCGAATGATGGTGGGGAATTGTGGTGAATGATGATTAAGCTGCTTAAGTGGGGATGAGAGGCCACTTGATCGTGGTGCTTCGTCTCGTTCTCGCCGCCTAGGTGCGAGTTATTTACCTCTTGAACCAAGACAGAGCGTGCAACCACACGTGAGGCCTATGCAATTGCAGGAACCCTTTTATGACTAAATAACTTGTGAGGGGCTAGCCAGGGTCCTCTAGTTTGGTTTTCATTTTCGCGTGCGTTGAGATGTTGGCCAAGACGGGAGACGGATTGTGGTGTTAGGAAAATGAGTGGCCGTGGGCAGGGTGTTGGAGGCACTGAACCTGTCCTACCGCCACTGATGATCCTGGAAAGTCTCAAGCGAGGGAGAAGTTGTCACCACTCCCACCCAGCCGCTTTCCCCGGAAGAGAGCTAAGAGCTAGGCAATGGCGAGGTACGGCTGTAAACATTGTATACCCCTGCGGGTTAAATCTTTTCGAAAAGCCGTTTCCACGGTTATGGACGACTTGGGAAAGGACGATAAGACCATAGAATAACTTGAGTACTAAATGTACTACTCAAGAATGCAAGGATAACTTCCTCGAGGGGGATTCGGGGAGGTGCCTTATTGGAACAGGTACAGTGATGATGGTGGTTGATGTTGAGAAAGGTGATCAAAAGAGAAGAGCTATTTCTTACCCCTCTTTTGAAATATTCTGATTAGTCGATGCCATGGAGTTATGATTTGATAAATAAAATCAGCTTTATGCAAAACAGCCATAAAACTTTGACAGCCAATCATCGAGCTAAAGCTCTATATTTAATCTTGCGAGTTCGTCGAACTCAACGTCGTTTGTTTTGTTTCAGAGGAGGACTTCACCGACCTCGAAGGTGGGTTCTTTGTGGACGTCGATGAGTAGTCTGGGGTTCCCAGGTGGCAGCTTGGGACATCCCGGGACAGCTGGCGATGGAATGTTTATTTGTAGGCCTCTTAGGCCATAATTTGGATCTTGTTGTTTAGAACAACTTAATTCGTTTCCGCATGAAGTAATGTTGGGTCTGTGACCTCTGATTGTAATATTTGCTATCTTTCTCTATTATAAGAGTTGAACTATAATGCTTTGTGTCGTAGAGTCTGTGATGTGCCAGTTGTTCCACAAGTCTTGATCTCTTTATTATGCATTGATAGTTGTGCCTGTGTTAAGGCATCAATCGGGTGTTGCGTTGCCGATGATCAATTCCGAGAAAGCCTGCCAAAGGTTTTGGCCGGGGATTAGTAAACCCGTAACCTCCGGTTGTATCGCTTAACGGTGACACACAGCATCACTGTATAGCAGTCGGGTCGGGGCGTTACATAACTCATGTTTGAATTATGTGCAGGGTCATGTTCCCCTCCAGAGCTTGCCTCCGCCACCTGAAGATGGGGTAACCAAAGAGAGAGGTGTTGTTGGCCGAGAACAAGGCTGATGATGTTTCACTCGCCTCCGCACGCACCCCTACAGAAGAGGCGGAGGGATCCGAGCAAGAAGAAAAGGTGCCACCCCAAAGCGACGTCGTTCGAACGAGACGGCATCGATTGCAGAGAGCTCGCCCCTCCTACCACTCGAGGCGAGGACTCTGATTCCTCTTCGACTGAATCGGGAGAGCCAAGGGAGGTGACTCCTTTGCGTACGGCCTCACCGGCTAGGTCGCCATCGTTCGTGGCGTGCTTAAATTATACAACGCTGATGATCTCGGATGATGACGAACCCAAGTAAGTTTTTTGCTGGAATGTTTGGCGTTTGCTGTAGCTTACGCCTTTATGTGAGTAACTCTGGTGTGCGCAGGCCAGTCGAGGACAACATGCCCAAGGATGATCTGCTGTCGACTGTGCCCGAGGTGACGCCAGTATCTCCTTTGGATGCGGAGATTCGATCGGAGGCTCCGCAGACCTCCCCGGCTAGTCCTCCTCCCAAGCCGCAGGAAGACGTGCCTTCCACATCGGTGAAGTGCTGCCTGCACGCTATAACCACGTAAGTGCGGTTTTATTCCCTTCAGTTGTACTTAGGCTCAAACCCAAGTCATGTGTTTGCTGACTCGCCGAGTCCTTTTGCTGTGTAGTCATTCATCCGTGCTCTTCTCGAGTCGCGTGACACATATTTTCAGGTGGAGCAGGAGCGTGACCAACTACGAGCCAAGGTGGAGCAGCTGGACCGTAAGAATCTCCTGTCATTCTTTCGCCTTTTTGCTTGTAGGAGTATGATTTTTGTTGAATGACTCTTTGTGGTGCTCTCAGGTGATAGGGCAACGGCCGTAACCCGCATGCAGGAGCTTGAGAAGGAGCTTGAAGCTGAGCGCATGGACACACAACAAAAGCTTAAAGAGGCGGAAGACCGTGAGACATTGCAAACTCATCGGCTCCGCGCGCTGTCTCACGTGATGGGAGGTAATATTTCTGTTAGAATGTTTTGAGTTTGCTGATTACCGCCAGTTGTTTTATAACTTGTGCTTATCCAACAGAAACCGTTGGTGTTGCTCCTGCCGCTGATGAGGGCTCATTCGAAGATACGGCCAAGGCTTTTGACAAGATATGCGTGCACACCCGAGAGGCTCTTCACCAGTCCAAGAGCGCGATAACTTTTGTCTACCAGACCGTGCTGCCGAAGAACCAGCCACCCTCGACGGTGGAGGTGTTGGCTGACATTTTTGCACCTGGGACGACTACCATGGCGAATTACGCCCGCGCCCAAATGGTAGGTGGATCTGAGACCACCCTTATTTTGTTAAGGGGACATGGTGTCGCGGGTGATTTTGCGAAAGCCTTGGCTGGTTTTCCGAAGAATTCTGGTGGAAAACCGGCCATAACAGACGCTATGCAGAAGGAAGCGGGGACACTGTCGTGGAAGATGGTGACCATGCTTGAACAGCACGCTGCGACTGTGGCTGAGCGTGCCGTGCGCACCGTTAGGGCTAGATCCGAGTCAGTGCCAGTTATGTGATAGCCAAACTTATTTTTATGCTCTGTAATGATACCTTTAATCGCGCGAATAGGCGTGTGCTTTTGCTACACTTGTATGTATGTGACCTTGAATGCATTTGTGCCTATACCTGAAAGGTTGTGTGCTGTTTAGCTCACCTGATTTATGCATTGGGTTTCCCCTTTCTGACTTGAAATTTTTTGCCATGCTTATGCCTTTGAACAGCCACGGGAACCCACTGCTTCTTCTGGTTCTTCACAGCCTTGCCCTGAAACCCGAACTCAGGCTCAGGTGGCCAATGATGCCAAGGTGATGGCTTATATGAAATCCCGATTTGTAAAACTGGAGCAAGACTTGAGGAATGCCCAGAACAAGCTGGACAGGCTGAGAGTGAGACCAGCTTTGGCCACCCAACGAGAAGATTATGTGCTTGGAAAGATGGATCTTGTAAACAGGCAACTCGAGTGTGAGTACAGTTCTTTCCCTGTTTACAAATTTTTGCCTATTCTTCTTCTTTTGACTCGACTTTTATTTTTGTAGGCTTTGTCCCTGACTTCGCGGCAGAGCGAGCTCGCGTTGAGGAGCGTTTGGGTCATGCTGTTGACAACCCGACAACTGGTCGTTAGCATTTTTGGCTTGATAGGTTTCGAGCGCGCACACTCGCTACTTTGAAGGATCGAGCCTGGCGGAGCGCACAGCTACTCGAGTTATCCAAGGCGGCATTTATTCGCCTTTACAAGATCCTGTTTCCAACTGGGCCACAGCCGCATGGAATCCACGCCTTGGTTGGACTTTTTTGACTCTCAGGTCCCATCCAAGAGGTGATCACTCAGAAACTTGTGATAGGTGCAAATGCAGCGATGGCGTATGTGCGTAGTCGACGACCTAACTTTGTGCTTCCACCACCAGCCGTTGGTTTGTCTCTGTCCCAAGCAGATCTTGATGGCACAAACCTATCTACGAGGCTGCTAGTCGAGCGTTGCCGCGATCAACTTGTTGGCCCCTGTTTTGCCCGTCAAGGATGAACCCGAAGAATAGGAATTGTTGTGCCTGTACTTGTGTATAGAGGGGCAGCCCCCGAGTGTAAATGTAATACTTGTAAGTATTATGAACGAAATATTTGTATTTCCACATCCCCGAGCCTGTTGAGTGGGGTGTATGAAGTAATTTATTTATGAACTTATGATTACTCAGCCCCCGAATATTCGAGTGCGGCTGAGAGTGTTGTTTATAATTTTTTGCTTTAGGACCCAGCCCCCGAGCATTCGAGTATGGCTGGGTTGTTTGCTTGCACAATCTTATTTCGACCCAGCCCCCGAGTATTCGGGTGCGTCTGGGTCGTTTGTTTTTGCGGGAGCGAAAGCTTGTGTTTTTGATAGCGCAGCCCCCGAGTGTTCGGGTGCGGCCAAGGTATGAGTTATGCGAACAGAAAATTTGGAGGAACATCGATTATATTCCACTTTTGAATGTTAGGCTGCAGGCCGCCTCATTAAAAACCTTCCAGTCCCCTTAGGTACCCTGGTAAGGAAAAGAGCGTGTCTGAAACCTGCAGCCATCCGACATATCGCCTATTACAGTGTATGACTTTGAGGAATCTAAGCATAGTTCCAAGGATTGTGTGAAAGTTCGCCTGTCTTCGCGTGCTTCAGTCTGTATGCTCCACCGTCGATGACTTCGGTGAGGATGAAGGGTCCTTCCCATGGGGAAGCGAGCTTGTGCACCCCTTCTGCTTCAGTCGAAGTAGTAAGTCACCCAACATAAAAAATCTTGTGCGCAGTCGACGGCTATGATAGTTGCGGAGATCCTGCTGGTAAATAGCTATGCGAGCCAGTGCCGTGTTGCGTGCTTCCTCTAGCAAATCGACCGCGTCTTCTAGTGCTTCTGCTGCATCTTCTTCGTCGTATGCTTCGACTCTGGGTGCGTTGAACTTTACGTCGGATGGCAGCATTGCCTCTGCGCCGTAGACCATGAAAAATGGTGTGAGTTGTGTCGAGGCGTTTGGAGTTGTTCGTAAGCTCCATAGCACCGACGGTAGTTCCTCTACCCAGGCACCCGTGGCCCTTTTGAGTGGCACCAGTAGACATTTCTTGATGCCGCTACATACGAGCCCATTGGCCTTTTCGACTTGGCCATTGGATTGCGGGTGTGCAACGGATGCCTAGTTGAGCTTGATGTCCTGTTCTTTGCAGAAGGAGCGGAATTCTTCAGCCGTGAAGTTTGTGCCATTGTCAGTTATGATGCTGCTTGGGACGCCAAAATGGTACATGATGGTCTTTATGAAGTGGACTGCCGTAGAAGCGGTCGAGCTTGTGATGGGGATCGTTTCGATCCACTTTGTGAACTTGTCGACTGCCACCAGTAGGTGAGTATGCCCTCCATGCAAAGATTTTTTGAGTGGTCCAACCATGTCGAGCCCCCACTGGGCAAAAGGCCAGGCCAGTGGTATTGTCTTCAATGCTGATGCGGGTGCGTGCGTCTTTGTAGCGAATTTTTGATAGCCGATGCACCTTTTGACTATGTCTTCTGCATCCTTGAGTGCTATAGGCCAATAAAACCTTGCTCGAAAGGCTTTGGCTACGAGTGATCGACTGCTGGCATGATGCCCGCAGATACCTGCATGAATGTCTCGCAGTATAGCTTTGCCGTCCTCAAATGCAATGCATCTTTGGAACATACCTGACACGCTGCGTTTGTATAGCTCGCCATTGATGAAGGTGTATGCCTTGGACCATCGAGTGACGCGCCGTGACTCGGTGATGTCTTCAAGTAGCTCATTGCGGAGCATGTATGCCAGGAAAGGTTGAGTCCAGGTCGGCTCAACAAGGAGTACTTTGACTGGTGGATCCTCTGTGCTGGGTGCTTTATCTTTTGCTGCGGTAGTGGATGCAGGCGAGGCTCACTTTTCCTTGATGGACATGTGCTCTATTCGCTCGAGGAAGACGCCAGGTGCTACTTGTGCTCTGGTGGAGCCAATATTGGCTAGCATGTCTGCTTCTTCGTTGCTTTCTCTCCCGATATGTCGTAGTTCGCAGCCATCAAGGCTACCCTCCATTATGTTGTAGAGGTCGCGGTAGGCAATCATGTTGTCTGCTATAGCATCGCAGGCCTTCATTGTTTGCTGCACAACCAAGTTAGAGTCACCATAAATCATTAGTCGAGTGCACCCCAAAGCCTTGGCCATTCGCATGCCATGGATCTGGGCCTCATACTCAGCCTCATTGTTTGATGGGAACGCGAATCCTATTTGTAAGACATAGCGAAGCCTATTGCCTTTTGGTGAGATGAGTACGACACCTGCTCCCGCGCCCTCATTTTTTTGGATCCATCAAAGTACATGCTCCAGGAGTTGGATACGTCCGACACTCCTGGCAATTGAGCTTTGATCCACTCGGTTGTGAAGTCAGGTAAGACTTGTGCTTTGATGGCCTTCGGGTGTTCGTACTTGATGTCCCTTGGTCCTAGCTCGATGAGCCATTTTGTGACTCTCCCAGTTGCATTGGGGTTTGTAAGGATATCACCGATTGCTGATTTACTGATCACTGTTATCGGGTGCTCTGCAAAATAGTGCGTCAATTTTCTGGATGTCATGAACACGGCGTAGGCCAACTTCTGATAATGCGGGTACCGCTGTTTTGATACGGAGAGGACCTCGCTCACATAGTAGATTGGTCTCTGTATGCTTTGTGTATGTCCCTCTTCCATGCGATCCACCACCAGTACAGTACTCACCACCGATTGGTGGCTGAGACGTATTGGTATAGCGGCTCACGCTCCTCGGATGCGACCAGGATTGGAGGGCTTGTGAGAATTCGCTTGAGAACGGCGAAGGCTGCCTCGCCTCTGATGTCCACTCGAATTTGTCGGCCTTCTTCATCAGTCGATAGAGTGGGAGTGCTTTTTCGCCGAGTTTGCTGATGAAGCGACTGAGTGCCGCCACTCGACCTGCTAGCTGTTGTACTTCGTGAAGCTTCGTAGGCCTTGCATTGTGAGGATATCCTGTATCTTCTCTGGGTCCGCTTCGATTCCTCGAGCTGAAACCAAGTACCCCAGGAGCTGCCCGGCTGGAACACCGAACGTGCATTTCTTGGGATTGAGCTTGATATGGAAGTGCTTGAGGTTGGCGAACGTCTCGCACAGGTCTTCGAGTAGTGTGTCTTCATCCTTTGTTTTGATGACTATGTCATCGACATAGACCTGGACATTGCGGCCGATCTGCTTTTTGAGACAGTCTTGCATCATGCGCTGGTATGTTGCACCCGCGTTTTTTAGCCCAAAGGGCATGGTTGTGTAGCAGTAGACCCCGAGTGGGGTTATGAACGCCGTCTTCTCTTCATCTTCTTCCTTCATCCTTATCTGGTGGTAACCCGAGTACGCATCCAGGAAGGATAGGCGTGCGCATCCGGCGGTGGAGTCGACGATCTGGTCCATTCGAGGCAGCGGGAAGTGATCCTTTGGACAGCATTTGTTGAGTGCTGTGGAGTCCATGCACATCCGAAGGATATATGTATGCTTCTTCTCTACAAGTACGGGGTTTGCTACCCATTGTGATTTTTTGATTTCTCGGATGAACCCTGCTGCGAGTAATCTATCGACTTCGGACTCGACAACGGTTCTTTTTGGGCCAGAGATTCGGCGCATTGCTTGCTTGACTGGCTTGGCATCTGGAAACAGTTGGAGAGAGTGCTTGGCGAATTCCCTGGGAATGCCTGGCATGTCTGCTGGACACCACGCAAATATTTCCCAGTTCTCACGGAGGAATTCGACGAGCGAGCTTTCCAATGCGATAGGCAGACTCGACGATACATTGACTGTCTTGGACGGATCAGTCGGCTTCACCTGATGTGACCTTGTGTCATTTGTTGCGTTGAATGCTCTGTCGACTGCTAGCTTCTTATGCTCTGGTAAGAGTGTACGATCGTTGGAGAGCGAGAGGTCGGTGAGTGATTGTTACATCCCAAACATCTCCGAGATTTTGCTGAAGTCGCGGTCGCAAGCATCGGACCTTTGAAAGTTTCCATTGATAGTGATGACTCCTTTGGGTCCTGGCATCTTCAACTTGAGGTAGGCGTAGTGTGGCACTGCCATGAATCGAGCGAACGTTGGTCGCCCAAGTATGGCATGGTATTGTGATTTCCAGTCGACAACCTCGAACTCAATCGACTCCGTCCTGTTCATTTTGCGAAGTGTGTCGGTGAAGATGATGTTGATGCCGCTGCCTCCGTCCATTGAAGACCTTGGTCATGGCGTACCCGCCTATTTGAGCGTCGAGTACCAAGGCTGCGTGCCCTGGTCGATATACAGCTGGCGGGTGATCTTCTCGGCTGAAGTTGATTGCAGTTTCGGATCCCTTCAAGAATTCTGGCACAGCTGGAGGTGCCATAGCTGCCATGTTTACTTGTCGAGTGTGTAATTTTTGCTGCCTGTTTGAGGGATGGCCTTTGGATCATGTTCATCTGCCCATGAGGCCGGGGTACTGATCCTCCTCCACCTGCGGCACATGGTGTATGGCACCCCTACCTGTCCTCCTGTGTTATGCTGCGGTGGAGCTGGGAGCGCGGGTGCTGGCTGAGCAGGTGGTGCGGGTGTAGGGGTCGGCTGAGCAGGGCCTACCCTTTTGAGTCGTATCATGTAATCAGCCACCAGTTGGTCGAATTCTTGCAGTTCCTTAGCGAGTGGTTGGAGCGTAATTTTCCGTCTTCCCCTTTGAACATGTGGAATCTGCAATAATCGTCCATCTTTTCTTCTTCGAATGACCGCTCGGGTTTTGTGTCAGCGCGCTTGCGCCACTCTTGCCTTTTGTAGTTGTCGCTTCGTTGCTCGCGGTCTCGACTGTCACGGCGTTCGTCGGGTCACCTGTCGCTTCGATCGTGATTGTCGCGTGGCTGAGAGAACCCAGCCACCACGAAATTTGATCTTTCGTCGTCGTGATAATGGTTTTTGCGTTTGCGCCTTCTGTCATCTTTGTAACTATCCCACGGTCTCGACCGCCACTCTCGTGGTTGTCGCGTGGAGAGACGGGACGGGAAGCACGTACGGAATCTTCTCCATCCGCCCACTCTGTTGCTATTTTCATGAGTTGAGCCATGGAGGTTGGCTTTTGTCGACCAAGTGCCTCTCTGAAATCTTTCCTTGCGACTCCCATGGTGAAGACGTCCATAGCTCTATCTTCAAGATTGTGCCAACTGAGTTGCCGATGGCAGTCCATTGCCATATGTATGACCTGAGTGATTCGTCGGATCGTTGTACGCAGGCCCTTAACTCTTCAAAAGTTTTGGGTCTCTCCCACAAAGGATCGAAGTATTTTATGAAGTCCTCCCGGAAGTGTTCCCAAGAGTCGTATGAAGACGTGGGTAGCGCTTTGAGCCAGTCGCGAGCTGTGCCTTCGTGCATCAGCTGTATGTATTGCATCGCCGTCGTTGTCGAGCCGCGCTGGCATGCGACTGCTAGCCTGTAGTCCTCGAGCCACCCGATGGTTCCTGTCTGTAGTTGAACTTGGGTGTTGAGGTTAACCCGAACTTTTTTGGCATCCAAGACTCGCGAATACGTTGGGTGAAGCATCGTGCTCCGCAGAGCCCAAGGTCGCGGTCTGAGTCTGAGTCGCTACTGTCAGACCTTCTGGATTTGCTTCTGCTGGATCGACGATGGCTCGAGTTTCTCCGCGCGCTCTCCCGACGGGGGCTACGGCTGCGATGATCATGTGTTGCATGTCGCGAGCTGACTATGTCGCGATCTCGACTCCTTTCTGGAGTGTGAACAACCGGCTTGATTGCTTGAGCCACGAGTGCGAGCAATTTGATTTGCTGACGATGCAGGGCTGCTTGAGGGTCACCTGCTGGAGGCTCCATTGCTTTCAGGTAAGCTCCAACCGACAGCAGGGCACCCTCGGCCGTTTTGGGTACTGGTATGCCTTCTTCATCCACCGTCATGAATGATGCGTCCAGGTTGCGAGTGATCACCGATCTATCTCCTTCTGCAAGTTGTGCGAATCTCGATCTGTGCCTGGGGCTGACCCGCCTGTGGAGCCAAGGGATAGCTGGCGCCTTCGCACACTCGATATGCTAGCTTGCCTTATGCGTTCTTCGAGTGTCGCCCTGTCACTACAAGAAATATGCTCACTAGTGACTCACCATATTGGTCACTGAATGGTCACGTAGTATCATTTTGTGACCTTTTTGTGACCAAAATCATTTGGTCGAAAGCTGGCGGTCACAAACGAACGTACGTGACCATTTGGGTGCAATGGTCATAGACATTCATGACTAAAATAAGGGTCATAAGTGTTATGACCAATTGTTTTGGTCACCTGCTATCTGGCATGTCCACGTCAGATCCGACGTGGCGTGGCTGACGTGGCAAAAATGGTGACCAATTTAAATGGTCATACAGCAAAATCAGCCCGGTCTAGTTCTGTGTTTTATGTGGGCCGAGCCCAATAACATGGAATGTTTTTCTTTTAATTGTGTTCGACTACATGGGCCAAGCCCATTATTTCGGCCTTTTTATTTTGAGCCGTGGCAATTGATTTCTATTTTACAAATGGGTCCCGACGGTCAGGTTTAGGCATGTGGGTCACAGGTGTCAGGTTCTGCACAGTGGGTCCCAACAGTCAGGCTCTGATGTGTGGGTCCAAACTGTCAGTTCCTATTAAGTGGGTTTAGAATGTAGGTTTCAGGTGGGTCCTAGTTGTCAGGACCATTTTATTCAAATATCAATATGACATCATAATTTAGGAAGAAACTGACAGAAAACAATAATAATATTAAAAATAACAGCAAGTATATCTGTTACAATGGCTCTACAAGGTCAAAATATGTTACATGAGCTAAGTTTGTGATTCAGTTGCCTCTCTCTGTCACAACACAGGCAACAGAACCTGGGAGTAGACAAATATGGGAGTAGACAAATAAACAGTACATCTCATCTCAAATAAACAGTACTATTCTTGGAAGCATCTTTGCTAATGTACTCGACGTTCTCATCAGTCACAACTCGCAACTGCTGCGGCTTCTTGTCAGCGATAACCCTTTCACAACTTGGGCACATCAGGGTTCAGAGCCTTCAATATAAGCAAAAGAAGAGTCACGGCTTTATGTCTTTGCAGCAAGATATTAAAAAGAAACAAAACTAAAAATGCAGATGAAAAGTCTCGTAGTAAAAATCTGTGGTACATATAGCTGCTACTTGTCTAAGAAAATTAACTACCTAGTCATACAGCTATCACATAGTAGTAGTGTCACACCTTTTGTTTCCATTGTCCCTTGTACTCAGGCTTGGAATGGGTGGAGCTGTCCATTCGTCATCTTCCTCATCATCCCAATTCTCAGCCTGCCATATAGGTATTAAACAATGTTAACCTGGACATACAACAAGAACACATAACAGAGAAAAATTGTATAAAGCAAAATGGGCACCCTTTCACATCAGGGTTAGTATATTTCCTTGGAAATATCAGCAAAACCCTACAAAGAACAATATGATTTTCTACTATGAACAGATTTTCTACTCACGTCCATTTTCTGATTAACTAGCTCCAAATATATACATGTGTTCAGGAAATTCATGACTTGGACATTTTATTGATAGCAGATATGACCAACTAATGTAATTGATCTAGTTGAATACATGCAGAAAAAATCCTATACGGCAAGCTCCAACTTATACTATGAGCTACTGATAGAATAAGAATACACAATTTCTACTTATTATGTTTCCATGCTTGTGGCACATACCAACGACAGTTTTGGTGTTGGACATAAGCACCTATCCATTAAACATGCATTGAACATCTAAAACGGAATTAAAAAGACGAAGCATCAGCATTACATTACTCGCCAACAACAATCACAGCACATAACAAAAGCAGGCCATTAGAAACGATCTGCATAGCTAAATATAATAAATGAAGGGAAAGCAGGAGGAGGGAGCAATGGGCTCACTTCCAGCAGAACTGAGTAGTCGCCGACGAATTCGGCAGTCCTTGTTCCGTTCAGTGCGTTCATGAGCTCAAGCACGCGGCACAGACACCTAGTGAATCCACGGAGGCTAGCTTGCCTTGCAGCTCCAGTATTGTGCCACTGAAAGTCACAAGAATAAACTGGTGAGCTTGAAGGCCTACTCTTAGTTTCTAAAGAGTTGAGCTTCAGCTTTGAAGATGACACCTTTATTCTACATCCAGGATGCTCGTGTTACTTTGGTTAAAAGAAGTGTTAATATTCCGAACCAGGTGACTATATGAGCAACTAAGTACATGTTTAACAGGCAATGCTAGGTACCAAGAATGAATCCATTGCAGGCAGCATAATTAATACTAATTAACAATTATATTCTGGTGAGCCATTACCATCTAGCTGACAAGACATGATACTAATTACCTACCAAGCCATGGGAAGGCATTCACTAAGGACAATAAACAGAAAATAAAGGGCAGAGAGTGTATCTCTCTCACCAGATGTGGAGTAGTGGTCGCAGTTACATAGACCGATATAGATGTGGAGGTAGTGGCCGCTTGTGGGTCTAGGTTGAGGTCGAGGGATACCCCAGGTGCCACCATAGCCAGCGCATCCGTCCTTGTCGACCCGGCCTCGACGTCTGCAAGCGAATTCTTGCGGAATGGCCTCATCCGAGGAAGCCGCACCTGACAAACAACAAAGAGAGAAGAAGGTCAGATCCGTTTCGTCTCTGCTATGACGGGACGGAAGAAGAAGATGGAGAAAAGGATCTAGGAAGCATGGTGTGGAGGGTTCTACTCGTGGGGATGGGGGAAGACGACCCCCGGCACATCCCACGAGAACCCTAGGCGCAGCTCCGTGGCTCCGTCTTCGCACATCCGCCGCCCTGCTTCACCTGGTGACGGCATAGACGCTTCTGTAGATGTCGATGGTGGGGGTGACCTCCAAGCGAGCAGGGGAGGCAGCGAGGTCGTTGTCGATGGAGGCCGTCGAATCTGGTGGCTCTGGGACGAAAGCGGCGCGAGTGCTTGGGCAGCGTGGGTGATGAGACGTCGACGCAGGTGGAGACGGGGCCAAGCCTCGACTCAGATGCTTGTGATGGCTCGAACGGAAGGTGCCGGCGGCGGATCTCGTTCGAGGTGGGGGAATGGGGAGGAGTGGCTAGGGTTTGGGAAGAGGAATTCGGGTGGGGGTTATACGGTGGTCTGAACGAATTCATGAAATTACCCCTGGTTATTTGGGTCATGCGTGAGCTGGGCATTCTGGGGTAATTCCGTTATTTCAAGTCTAACAAATGGGGAGGCGGGATAGGTTGCCGCCGAGCGAAATTTTAAGTTTGGATCGGGGGAAATGTGTCGTGAGAGGGAAATTCATTTTCCGAGTTCCAAAAATGGCTTTTCAATGAATAACCTACCAAAAGTGTGTTGCAAAATTGGAGCAATACATTTTGTACAAATATTATACTACATTTTACGTACAAATATCCATAATTTTGCGTGTCAAACCGTTTCTATCCACCTCTCGTAAAAAAAATCAAAGAAATCGAAAACCTTCGTGTGAGGTGGGCGGAGGTGGCGGATCTGGATCGAGGAGGTGGGAGGCGCGAGGTGGCGGATCTGGATCGAGATCTGGAGGTGGGAGGTGGAGAGAGAATGGAGGTGGGAGGTGGGCGGTGGTGCCGTGGAAAACCTTCGCATAGCGTCATGACATGTGACCTAGTTACCATAAAAAAATATAAACTTGCAATTCAGAAAATTTATTGAAAACGTGTTCCCAGAAACTTGCTATCATGAATAGACATTCATAGCTTTCAAGACTAACAAGCAGTGTTTTGGCCACATTCATGACATAGTTTGTCGAAATGTGCCCGAATTTGGCACATGTGTGCATTGTGGCATGACAAACAATGTTGCCGACCAGCGATTTCGACATGTTTCACAAAAAAATCCACTTTTCATTTTTTAAGTGCTAATAGCCCGACTTTTTGTGAAGCGGCTACCGAGAGTGTCGTCCAAAATGGAACCGATAAAAATTGTACACATAGTAGATATCATTCTATGTACAATCACCAAAAAGTATTCATTTCTGAGCTTTCTTCTATTTTCCGGTCAATTAAACGGTTTCCTGCCGATTCAGCTGGAAATGGCTAAAATTTGAACTATAAGTGCTATATATCTTGCCTGTTATTTTTCAGGAATTTCATTTCTAGGTTCCCAACTAGTCATTTCATCATAGATACACAAAAATATTTGCATGATTCAATCACTACACACGAACGGTCATGACCAAGACTTTGACTAGATTTTCAAACAAGCATACGAAATTCAAAAAAATTCAAAATAATGGAAAATCTTCGCATAGCGTCATGACATGTGACCTAGTTAACATAAAAAAAATATAAACTTGCAATTCTGAAAATTTATTGAAAACGTGTTCCCAGAAACTTGCTATCATGAATAGACATTCATAGCTTTCAAGACTAACAAGCAGTGTTTTGGCCACATTCATGACATAGTTTGTCGAAATGTGCCCAAATTTGGCACATGTGTGCATTGTGGCATGACAAACAATGTTGCCGACCAGCGATTTCGACATGTTTCACAAAAAAATCCACTTTTCATTTTTTAAGTGCTAATAGCCCGACTTTTTGTGAAGCGGCTACCGAGAGTGTCGTCCAAAATGGAACCGATAAAAAATGTTCACATAGTAGATATCATTCTATGTACAATCACCAAAAAGTATTCATTTCTGAGCTCTCTACCATTTTCCGGTCAATTAAACGGTTTCCTGCCGATTCAGCTGGAAATGGCTAAAATTTGAACTATAAGTGCTATATATCTTGCCCGTTATTTTTCAGGAATTTCATTTCTAGATTCCCAACTAGTCATTTCATCATAGATACACAAAAATATTTGCATGATTCAATCACTACACACGAACGGTCATGACCAAGACTTTGACTAGATTTTCAAACAAGCATACGAAATTCAAAAAAATTCAAAATAATGGAAAACCTTCGCGTAGCGTCATGACATGTGACCTAGTTACCATAAAAAAATATAAACTTGCAATTCAGAAGTTTTATTGAAAACGTGTTCCCATAAACTTACTATCATGAATAGACATTCATAGCTTTCAAGACTAACAAGCAGTGTTTTGGCCACATTCATGACATAGTTTGTCGAAATGTGCCCGAATTTGGCACATGTGTGCATTGTGGCATGACAAACAATGTTGCCGACCAGCGATTTCGACATGTTTCACAAAAAATCCACTTTTCATTTTTTAAGTGCTAATAGCCCGACTTTTTGTGAAGCGGCTACCGAGAGTGTCGTCCAAAATGGAACCGATAAAAATTGTTCACATAGTAGATATCATTCTATGTACAATCACCAAAAAGTATTCATTTCTGAGCTCTCTACCATTTTCCGGTCAATTAAACGGTTTCCTGCCGATTCAGCTGGAAATGGCTAAAATTTGAACTATAAGTGCTATATATCTTGCCCGTTATTTTTCAGGAATTTCATTTCTAGATTCCCAACTAGTCATTTCATCATAGATACACAAAAATATTTGCATGATTCAATCACTACACACGAACGGTCATGACCAAGACTTTGACTAGATTTTCAAACAAGCATACGAAATTCAAAAAAATTCAAAATAATGGAAAACCTTCGCGTAGCGTCATGACATGTGACCTAGTTACCATAAAAAAATATAAACTTGCAATTCAGAAGTTTTATTGAAAACGTGTTCCCATAAACTTGCTATCATGAATAGACATTCATAGCTTTCAAGACTAACAAGCAGTGTTTTGGCCACATTCGTGACATAGTTTGTCGAAATGTGCCCGAATTTGGCACATGTGTGCATTGTGGCATGACAAACAATGTTGCCGACCAGCGATTTCGACATGTTTCACAAAAAAATCCACTTTTCATTTTTAAGTGCTAATAGCCCGACTTTTTGTGAAGCGGCTACCGAGAGTGTCGTCCAAAATGGAACCGATAAAAATTGTTCACATAGTAGATATCATTCTATGTACAATCACCAAAAAATATTCATTTCTGAGCTCTCTACCATTTTCCGGTCAATTAAATGGTTTCCTGCCGATTCAGCTGGAAATGGCTAAAATTTGAACTATAAGTGCTATATATCTTGCCCGTTATTTTTTAGGAATTTCATTTCTAGATTCCCAACTAGTCATTTCATCATAGATACACAAAAATCTTTGCATGATTCAATCACTACACACGAACGGTCATGACCAAGACTTTGACTAGATTTTCAAACAAGCATACGAAATTCAAAATAATGGAAAACCTTCGCGTAGCGTCATGATATGTGACATAGTTACCATAAATAAAATAAACTTGCAATTCAGAAGTTTTGTTGAAAACATGTTCCCAGAAACTTGCTATCATGAATAGACATTCATAGCTTTCAAAACTAACAAGCAGTGTTTTGGCCACATTCATGACATAGTTTGTTAAAATGTGCCCATATTGGGCACAAACGGCATCTTGGTACCATGAACAATGTTGCCGAAGAATGTTTTCATTTTCCTTTCACAAAAAATCATTTTTTATTTTCCGAACGCGAAAAATGGGTATTTTTGTGAAGCATCTACCTAATTTGCTTATGATTATTAAAAAAATCGTTTTTGGTTACACAACTACCTATTTCATAAGAGATACAACAATAGTTTCACAAGAGTCAGCTCCTAGCAACGAACGGTCATGTCTTCCGTTTTGACCGTATTTTGAAATCGGCAAACGAAATTCAAAAAAATTCAAAACAATGGAACACCTTCGCGATGTGTCAACATATGTGTCCTAGTATCCATACAAAATAATAAACTTGCAATATGACAATTATATTAGAAAATTGTTCACAGAAATGAGCTATCATCTACAAAGATTCATAGCTTTGAAGCCAAATTTCAAAGAATTATCCAAAATTTTATTTCAAATTCCACAAAACGCTATATAAAACAATATTTGTATTTTATTTTGACTAAAAACATTCCCTAGTAATCTATAATTCCAGAGGACATATCTACAAAATTTTCACATTTTATTTGGTTGAAATTGGAGTTCAAATTCAAAAGATATTAAAGAAAACAGAAAAGAATAAATTCAAATGGGCCAAATAGATATGGGTGTAGAATATGAGGGAATACTGCCGTTATTCCTGCATGGGCCAAGGCCTACTATGTGCACAAAAAAAAGGGGCCAGAAGTGCTTTCTTATTCCTACATGGGCCAAGGCCTACTATCCCAGTAGAGCCCATGTCCGTTTGGCTTCAATGATTAAGAAGGCCTGAAGTGCATTCTTATCACATAACTCTTGATGGTCTAGTGGTTAGCTCAGCGAACAGGTGGGAGAGGTCCTGTGTTCGATTCCCAGGTTCGAATTTTGCGTAGTATTATTTGCGAATTTGTCTGGCGGGGCCCACATGTCATACGACGTGGGGCGGGTCCCGCTTGTCATGGCGTGGATCCACATGCGTGTCCCACATGTCATTAGGGGTAAGGCGGGTCCTACTTGTCAGATGTGGTCGAGCTGGTCCCACTTGTCATATTTGTGGGTCCCACTTGTCATATCTGTCACCAGTCAACAACTCCTGTCAACAAGTCTGTGGTGACACGTAAGCACAAATGACACATAGGCAGTGACATGTAGGCGAGAGGCAGTGACATGTAGGCGAGATCGCTGAGGTGTCATTCCAGTCATACAAATACAATATTGTGACCATTAAATTGGTCGTAATAGTCTACAGTTAAACTCATATTTTAGTGTTGTCTATTTTATGACCAATTGGTGTTAATAAATTATGACTTTTCTAGCGTAAAAGGTCATAATTTTTTAGGGTTTGGTCCCTCCCAAGTGGGCTATGACTAATGAGTTCAAAATAGTCACAAATTTATGACCAAAAAAATCGTGGTCGCTAAAAAAGATCACTAGTTGACATATTTCTTGTAGTGTGTATTTTTGCAGTCGAATCGACTCCTGCCAGTTGAAGTACTGGAAGGTCAATGTTTCCTCTGGAGTTGTATCTGCTGGCATCATTGTGCACTCCTTGATGACTTTGTCTGCTTTTGCTGCCATCTCTGTAGTGATAGTCAGAGTTGTGACCCCATCCGGCATAGTTACCGTGCATGGGAATTCTGTAGGCCTGCGGGTGACTGCTGCCGCCGATGTTTCTGCGCTGAACGTGACGTAGACCTGGTGAGGTGTGGCTCAAGGGCACGTATATGTGCTGTCAACGCCTGTCATGGACTCGACGTCGTCATCAAGGCTTATGTCAGAGTTGTTCTGTTTGCTGATGTGCGCGTCGGAGTTGACGTATGTCTCGGGTGCTTCGTCAGAGCTGTTTGCATTGTTGGTGAGGAACTCGTGATCAGCATAGATCTCTGGGCCGACGAAATCGTCCAGGCAGATGTTGTTGCTCATGTCTTCATTGTGCGTGATGTCGAGGTCGACGCTGTTGCTGGGGCAGACGTCGGAGTCGAGGACCATGTCGAGTGCCCCGGTGGACTCGATGATGCTTTCATGGTATGTAGATTCCACTTTGTCACCTAGAAGCTCATTTGCTAGGATTTCGTTGAGCTCCTGATACGTCTCCAACGTATCTATAATTTCTGATGTTTCATGCTTGTTTTATGTATCATTGTCACATGTTTTATATGCATTATATATCATTATTATACATTTTCTGGGACTAACCTATTAACAAGATGCCACAGTGCCAGTTCCTGTTTTCTGCTGTTTTTGGTTCCAGAAAAGCTGTTCGGGCAATATTCTCGGAATTCGACGAAACAAAAGCCAAACCTCCTATTTTTCCGAGGGACACACGGAGCCAGAAGGGCAAGCCAGGGGGAGGCCCACGGCCTCCAAACCACAGGCGGCGCGGGAGGGGCGCGCCGCAGGTGGTTGGCCCACTCGGGACTCCACCGACGTTGCCCCTTCGCCTATTTAGTCACCCCGACGCGAAAACCCTATATATATCATACTCCAGAAAGACTTCCGCAGCGCCGCCGCCATCGCGAGACCTCGTTTCGGGGGTCAGAAGTTCCTGTTCTGGCACCCTGCCGGGACGGGGATTGACCCCCGGAGCCATCTCCATCGACTCCACCGCCTCCACTTCGACTCCATGATGGTTTGTGAGTAGTTCCCCCATGGACTACGGGTTCTTGGCTGTAGCTAGTTGGTACTCTCTCTCCCATGTACTTCAATACAATGATCTCATGAGCTGCCTTACATGATTGAGATCCATATGATGTAATTGGTGTTGTGTTTGTTGGGATCCGATGAATTGTTACATTATGATCAGATTGTTCATCATATTATCATACTATTGTTTATTTAAGATCTTGCATGCTCTCCGGTACTTGTGGTTACCCTGATCAAGTAGTTGCTTGTATCTCCAAGAGGGAGTATTTATGCTAGATAGTTGGGTTCAGCCTCTATTTAACCTGGGATAGTGACAGCAAGTTCTAAGGTTGTAGATGTGTTGTTGCCACTAGGGGTAAAACAGCAATGCTTTGTCTAAGGATGAATGTGTTGTTTACATTATGCACAATACTTAATGCAATAATCTGTTGTTTGCAACTTAATACTGGAAGGGGTGCGGATGCTAACCGGAAGGTGGATTATTTAGGCACAGATGCATGCTGGATAGCGGTCTGTGTACCTTGTCGTAATGCCCAATTAAATACTACAGTAAACTTATCTTATCATAAGCATGCATTGTCATGCCCTTACAATTATCAATTGCCCAACTGTAATTTGTTCACCCAACACCTGTTATTTGTTTGGAGAAGTTACCACTAGTGTAGATAGCTGGGAACCCCGGTCCATTTGTCATCATCATTGCTCTCTGGTCCTATATGTCATTAGTAGTATCAACTATTTTCTGGTGCCATTGCCTGCTGTGTTACTGTTACTATTGCTCTCATATTACTGCTGCTTTCACATCACCCCTGTTACTAGTGCTTTTCCAGGTGCAGCTGAATTGACAACTCAGTTGTTAAGGCTTATAAGTATTCTTTGTCTCCCCTTGTGTCGAATCAATAAATTTGGGTTTTACTTCCCTCGAAGACTGTTGCGATCCCCTATACTTGTGGGTTATCAAGACTATTTTCTGGCGCCGTTGCCGGGGAGCATAGCTCTACTCATAAGTTCACCTGGGGAGTACACTCTACCTCTCTCTCTGTTTTTATTTTATTTTGTGTCTAGTTTATTTTTCTAGTTTATTTGTGCTTAGTTTATTTTTGTTTAGTTTTGTTTTGCTTAGTTTACTTTTGTTTAGTTTATTTTTGTTTTGTTTTGTTTTTCTTATAAATTCGAAAATCCATAAAAATTTGAAAAACCGAAAAATTAAAAACTGTTGTTATGGAAGAACCCACAACCTATATGGAGCTTATAGAATTATATATGAAGTATAGAGAATCAAAAAGGGTGAAGTCATGAGTGCTGTGTTAGAAAAGTTGAATACAATTGCTAAATCTTGCTTAAACGCCATGATATAAACTGTTGCTCTAAACAGGATACTAAACATCTTAAATTCCAATGTGGCTTTAGTGAAGAAGTTTTAATTGTGAACTATCATTGGAATAACTATATTCATCTTGGGTTCGAAGAAGTAGAACAATTTGTTTTATTTATGGGAGCCTCTGAGATAGAATCTTCATGGCTAAAAATTATGAAACTTGTATTGCTTGTAAGGACCTTAAAGATTATGTCTCTTCTATCCTTGATTATTGCATAGAACATTACAGCAATAATCCTTATATCATTGATTATAAAGAGAGACTCATTAATGCACAAGAATGCACTCACAATTTGCAGGAACCTGTGGAAGAAGAAATTGCTGAACCTGAAAGCTCATTAGATGAAAAAGAGGAGGAGAGTGATGAACAAAAGGAGGAAGAATGGATTAGCTACCCATGCCTACCTTCTAATGAGAGTAACTCTTCATCTCTTACATTATTTGATTGCCCTCCATGCTTACCCAAGGAGGATGAATGTTATGTTCCTGTTGATTCTCTTGAAATTTTTCCTATGAGTAAAACTTGTGAGAATAATTATGCTACTGTTATATATGATAATCCATGCTATTTTGATAAATCTTATGATAATCCTTTATTTGTGGCTGATATCGAAATGCATGGTACTAAAGAGTTTTGCTTAGAAAATGTTTATGATAAAGCTCTAGATGATGGTCCTATGTTACTTGATAATATTAATTGTACCACTAATGAAAATGGGATTGGAGAAGTCTTGACTTTATCTAGGCGTCCCATATATGTTGAGAGTGATCAATCATCTTGTTATAAAATTGTTACATGTGGGTTCGAAATTTTAATCCCACTATTATGAGCTTGATAAAAATATGTGTTTGTAGATCATGAAAAGCATGCTTTGTGTGATAGTTATATTGTTGAGTTTATTCATGATGCTACTGAAAATTATTATGAGAGAGGAAAATATGGTTGTAGAAATTTTCATGGTACTAAAACACCTCTCTATATGCTGAAACTTTTGAAGTTACTCTTGTTTTATCTTCCTATGCTTGTCACTTTGTTCTTATGAATTTATTTGTGTACAAGTTTCCTATGCATAGGAAGTGGGTTAGACTTAAATGTGTTTTGAATTTGCTTCTTGATGCTCCTTTTGCTTCATTTTCTATTTTCATGAGAGCATCATTAAAACTATCAAGCCTAGCTAAAAGGCATTAAAGAAAAGCGCTCTTGGGAGACAACCCATGTTTTATTTCTGTAATTTTTCTTTTGCTTTTTGAGTCAAGGAGCTTGCTTACTTCTGTAACAACTCCTTTGTATCTTTATTTTTTGCATTGTTGTGCCAAGAAGAGCCTTTAATGATTAGATGATGCTAGATTTGGATTTCTGCGCAGGGACAGATTTTTAGCTGTCACGAATTTGAGCTTTTTCCAGAAAAATCGAAAAATTCTATAAAAAATCACGCATCTTCCTCAGATATGTACGCATCTTTCATTAACTTCACTTTTTCCGATTTGAGCAACGGAAGTACCTCGAAAAAATTCGTCTTTACTGGCTGTTCTGTTTTGACAGATTCTGTCTCTGTTTTTTGCATTGTCTCTTGTGGACTTTAAGTAAGGCTTTCTAGACGTGGAGGGCTGTAGCTAATGTTTTATTGAGTATTGCAATGTGTCACTACAGAACCAAAGTGGATTAATGTTTTTGAGTACTAACCCCTCTAATGAAGTTTATGAGAAGTTTGGTGTGGCAGAAGTTTTCAAGGGTCAAGAGGAAGGATGATATTGTGATCAAGAAGAGTGAAGAGCCTAAGCTTGGGGATGCCCCCGTGGGTCACCCAAGCATATTTCAAGAAGACTCAAGCATCTAAGCTTGGGGATGCCCAAGGCATCCCCTTCTTCATCATCAACTTATCAGGTCATCTCTAGTGAAACTATATTTTAATTCGGTCACATCATATGTGCTGTTCTTGGAGCGTCTTTGTGTTTAGTTTGTTAGTTTTATTCTCTGATCATATCAATGTCGGATCCTATCTATCTTGTTTGGGAGAGAGACACGCTCCGCTTTTTCATTTGAATACTCCTATTCTTCACTTATATTGTTGAGTATTCATTTTCGCACTGTTTAGCTTCTAGCTCTTGGTTTTCATGTATCTCTTGTTCAGAGCTATTAGTTATTTTATAGAAAGTACTCTCTTGCTTCACTTATATTTATTTGGAGAGTTGCTTGGTTGATGTGTTGGTCCAGAAATTTTTGCATGTGGTAGT
Source organism: Poa pratensis (assembly GCA_947311845.1). Classification (NCBI taxonomy): domain Eukaryota; kingdom Viridiplantae; phylum Streptophyta; class Magnoliopsida; order Poales; family Poaceae; genus Poa; species Poa pratensis. The sequence goes on along the minus strand of CAMZMU010000100.1, from coordinate 5,573,936 downwards.
GGTATAATGAAAAACTTGCATAATCTTGTAGATCATTGAACTTTGATAATCTGATTCTTTGCAAACGTTTTGAGGTATTTAGATGGTAAAGCTTGCTGGTTAATTAAGTTAAAATCATTAGTGGATTGTTGTCTTTAAGCTTGTACCGTACTACAAACTCTAAAATTGTTGAAGGTGTAGTTGGACTTGATAGCTTTCCATGTCTGAAAGTTCATTGTAATAACTAAGTTGTGCTGAAGGTCGAGGGATCTAACGGGGTACTTGTGCCGCCGTGAACGGCCCTTCTTGGAGTGAATTTTAATCATGCTCTTAATGTTGAACCTGCTAGTTGTTTGCAATAAACTTGTGAGTTCTTTTTGACTAATGTTAAGCTACGGTTTTTGGCACTTCCACCATCCAAATTTGCTAGCCTCTTCGGTGCTGTGCATTGCCTTCTGCTCACATTGAGAGTTGTGCATACTTCGCCGGTACATCCAACCCCGTGGGAGGACTTCCTCTTGTTCTCCTACACATAAGCCTATACATCTTCCTCAAAACAACCACCATACCTACCTACCACAGCATTTCCATAGCTGTTCCGAGATATATTGCCATGCAACTTCCATTTACATTACATGACTTGTTGTCATTTCACTTATATATTGCTTTGCATGATTCTATACAGCTGATGTGTGGTTTACCCATGTTACGCTAGATCATTGCATATCCTGCTACACTGGCAGAGGCATACAGTTTCATACATCATGTCTTGTTCGTTATGAGTTATATGTACCAAAAAGTGTGTTGTCATATTAGAATGTTGCCCCTGAAAGTGAAAAGTGCTATGTGGCCATCGAAAAGAGAAACAGAAAAAGAAAAAAAAATAGAAAAAAAAAAAAGAAAAAAAAAGAATAAAGAAAAAGGGGGCAACATTACTATCCTTTATCCACACTTGTGCTCATGTTATAGCACCTGCAGTATTCATAGTCATCATTTGTGCTCATGTTTAGCACCTATACTCCATGTGAGAGAGTTTTCATGTTCTACTAGTATAACTATGTGGGGAATTTACACTATAGAACTTGGGTTGTATATTCCAATGATGAGCTTCCTCAAAAGTGCTCTAGGTCTTCATGAGCAACCAAGTTGGATGCACCCCCACTAGTTCCATTGGAGAGCTTTCATACACATATAGCTCTATGTGCATCCGTTGCATGGCAATCACTACTCCTTACATAGCTTCGATTATAAGACTTCCTCTTGTCTAATGATCACTTATAGCTTTGTGAGACTTTCTTCCATTGGCCTTCCAAACCCCCATTAATGTTCTCTTTGCCATAACATCCTGGTGCCAATACCAAATGCTTGCGCTCACCGGTTGAGTAGACTTCGAAACAGTTGATTCATGACGTTCATGTTTATGTTTACTTGGCTGAATCCTTCTATGTTATGAAAATTTGCTTGATGCTTGGATTGAAGGATAGAACTTCTACGCTGGATACTTAAACCATCTTTAATGAACCTTGTACGGTTTCATGTCTTTAAAGCGATAGTTCATGAAAACTTTTAGCTTGTTTGACTCTTGCTTTATTATCTCTTATATCAACTATAGACATTTGCTTTGAATGATTTGATCTCAGCTCACATGCCTTACATTATTATTGGATCAAGATTATGTTGGTAGCATGTCACTTCAGAAATTATTTTCTTTTTATCGTTTACCTACTCGAGGACGAGTAGGAACTAAGCTTGGGGATGCTTGATACGTCTCCAACGTATCTATAATTTCTGATGTTTCATGCTTGTTTTATGTATCATTGTCACATGTTTTATATGCATTATATATCATTATTATACATTTTCTGGGACTAACCTATTAACAAGATGCCACAGTGCCAGTTCCTGTTTTCTGCTGTTTTTGGTTCCAGAAAAGCTGTTCGGGCAATATTCTCGGAATTCGACGAAACAAAAGCCAAACCTCCTATTTTTCCGAGGGACACACGGAGCCAGAAGGGCAAGCCAGGGGGAGGCCCACGGCCTCCAAACCACATGGCGGCGCGGGGGCGCGCCGCAGGTGGTTGGCCCACTCGGGACTCCACCGACGTTGCCCCTTCGCCTATTTAGTCACCCCGACGCGAAAACCCTAAATATATATCTAATACTCCAGAAAGACTTCCGCAGCGCCGCCGCCATCGCGAGACCTCGTTTCGGGGGTCAGAAGTTCCTGTTCTGGCACCCTGCCGGGACGGGGATTGACCCCCGGAGCCATCTCCATCGACTCCACCGCCTCCACTTCGACTCCATGATGGTTTGTGAGTAGTTCCCCCATGGACTACGGGTTCTTGGCTGTAGCTAGTTGGTACTCTCTCTCCCATGTACTTCAATACAATGATCTCATGAGCTGCCTTACATGATTGAGATCCATATGATGTAATTGGTGTTGTGTTTGTTGGGATCCGATGAATTGTTACATTATGATCAGATTGTTCATCATATTATCATACTATTGTTTATTTAAGATCTTGCATGCTCTCCGGTACTTGTGGTTACCCTGATCAAGTAGTTGCTTGTATCTCCAAGAGGGAGTATTTATGCTAGATAGTTGGGTTCAGCCTCTATTTAACCTGGGATAGTGACAGCAAGTTCTAAGGTTGTAGATGTGTTGTTGCCACTAGGGGTAAAACAGCAATGCTTTGTCTAAGGATGAATGTGTTGTTTACATTATGCACAATACTTAATGCAATAATCTGTTGTTTGCAACTTAATACTGGAAGGGGTGCGGATGCTAACCGGAAGGTGGATTATTTAGGCACAGATGCATGCTGGATAGCGGTCTGTGTACCTTGTCGTAATGCCCAATTAAATACTACAGTAAACCTTATCTTATCATAAGCATGCATTGTCATGCCCTTACAATTATCAATTGCCCAACTGTAATTTGTTCACCCAACACCTGTTATTTGTTTGGAGAGTTACCACTAGTGTAGATAGCTGGGAACCCCGGTCCATTTGTCATCATCATTGCTCCCTGGTCTATATGTCATTAAAGTAGTATCAACTATTTTCTGGTGCCATTGCCTCTGTGTTACTGTTACTATTGCTCTCATATTACTGCTGCTTTCACATCACCCCTGTTACTAGTGCTTTTCCAGGTGCAGCTGAATTGACAACTCAGTTGTTAAGGCTTATAAGTATTCTTTGTCTCCCCTTGTGTCGAATCAATAAATTTGGGTTTTACTTCCCTCGAAGACTGTTGCGATCCCCTATACTTGTGGGTTATCAGCTCCCTTGTCGACATGGTTGTGGTAGACGAGTAGGTCGGCGAGATCGGTTTGATCTGTGATGAAGTTGCTGCCAAGATTGACAGTGATGCAGACACAGTCGATGGAGCCTCGGGTGCCTCAGTCGCGAGTGGATCCATCAAGTCCTGCACAACAAACTTGTCGACAAAAAATTGAATGCCCCAACAGTAATATCCAAACCTGACTCGAGATTGGCGAAGATCTCCCGAGCTTCCGGCGAGTGCGGTTCAATTCTTCTTGGCGATGCGAGCTTTGCTGATGAAGTTGGCGAGTGGTCGCCCTTTGATCCAATGTTTGTCGATGTCACCGGCGACTGGTCGTTGGCGGGTGCGATCGGCGAGTTGCCATTTGGTGATGAGATCGGCGAGTTGCCGTTTGCAGATGCGATCGGCGAGTTGCCGTTTGACGATGGAACCGGCGAAACCGTGAGTGCAACACTATTCTTTCCCACAGACGGCGCCAATTGACGAGGGGTATCCTCGGCAAATCCCATGGCTAAGGGCCTAGGGTTGAGATTATGGGTAGAGAACGTAGTAGAGTTGGTAGTATCGTCGGCTAACAAGCAAGAGCAAAAGATTTTACCTAGGTTCAGGCCTCCGGAGAGTAACACCCTACGTCATGCTTGTCTGTTATTGATCTGTGGAGTATATTCGAGCTACAATGGGGGTCCTGGCGAGATGTCGATCTCGCCAGGGTTCTGGTGGTTTGAGTATTTCGTGTCCTTGATCGGCCTCCCTCCTAGCCTTTATATGGGAGGCTGGGTCTCAGGAAAACATAACCGACTAGGATTACAGGTATGGTAAGTCTAAACCGACTATGGCTTCGCCTAACATGGAGGATACTCCTTCTTCTTGGGCCTCTCTTCATGGGCTTCGGTATGCTTCTGGTAACTGGGCTTTGGTCATCACGTGCACCAGGTACCCTGATGGTAGGGTACCCGAAAGGTATAACCATGTCATAAGGAATGTCTTCCCAACATCTGATTGTACCGGCCGATTTGTTATCACATCAAGAAATCATGAGCTGCCATTGTTGGCAATTAGGGAGTTTGCAATTCACTTGGAACTGCTACAAGAACACCACTTTTGGGTGTTATTTTGCAAAGGAGCTTTTTGGAATGACGATGACAAAGAGTGCCTGTTGGAGTTGCAGAATTTGGCTCGAAAATTTGTAGCAAAGTGTCAAGGCTTGCCTATTGCTATTGCATGCATTGGCCGCCTACTCTCCTGCAAACCGCCAACTTCCGCTGAATGGGAGAATGTGTACAGGGGTTTGGATTCACGGTTGGCGAAAGATGTGATACCTGATGTCGATATGATTTTAAAGGTCAGCTTGGAGGACCTTTCGTATGATTTGAAGAACTGTTTCTTACATTGTGCATTTTCTCCAGAAGATTATGTGTTAAAAAGGAAGACGATAACAAGGCAGTGGATTGCCGGAGGATTTAGGGCTTGTTTGATTCAAAGGATAGGAAAAATGTAGCAATAGAAAACCTATAGGATTGCCATGCCATGCACACTCCAATCCTGTAGGATTTTGTTTGTACCAAAGTTTGTTTGATTCCATCAAAGGAATCGTAAAAAGAGATTGGAGTGGATGTTAGAATTCCTATAGGAAGTAGTGCAAAAGATTCCTTAGGAAAAAATCCTATAGGATTCAATCCTACAAATTAAACAAGAAAGAAATGAAAATTTTCTATAGGATTGAATCCTACAAAAATCCTACGCATTTCCGTTGAATCAAACAAGCCCTTATTAGGGAAAAAGAGGGGAACAGAACATTGGAGGAAGAGGCAGAGAGCTACTTGGCTGAGCTTGTGAACCGAAGTCTACTGCAGGTAGTGGAAAGGAATTATGCCGGACGACTAAAACACTGTCGGATGCATGATGTGATACGCCTTCTTGCCCTCAACAAAGCCAAGGAGGAATGCTTTGGTGAAGTTTATCGCGGCTCTGCTACTCGAGCATACTCTCTAGGGGGTGCACGCCGCATTTTTATTCAGGGTGAAAACCTTGAACAACTATGCCAGTCTGGTGCGACACATCTTCGTGTGCTCCTTGTTTTTGAGGGGTATATCAATGTTGATTCTCTGAGGGCTATCTTAACATCTTCAAATTTATTGTCGATGTTGGATCTACAAGGTTCTCGTATCAATATTCTTCCCAATGAGGTATTCAACCTGTATAATCTGTGTTATTTGGGCCTTAGATATACCGAGATTGAAAGCCTGCCTGAAGCAGTGGGGAGATTACAAAACTTGGAAGTCTTGGACGCATTTGGTGCTAAGCTGACGTATTTGCCAAGGAGTGTTCTAAAACTTAAAAAGTTGAGATACCTGTATGCACTTGGCAATGGGGAGGCATACACAATTCGAAATATAGGTGGGTCAAGGTGCCTAATGGCATACATCACTTGTTAGGACTTAGGACTGCGGGCTCTTCTGTGTGTCAAAGCAAGTCCAGAGTTTCTTCGTCAAGCTGCAGCTCTGATAGAGCTAAGAACATTCAGTGTGTGCAACGTGAGAAGTGAACACTCTGCTTACTTGAGCAATGCAATCACCAAAATGAGCTATCTTGTTCATCTCGAAATTATCGCTGCAGTTGAGAATGAGGTGCTGCGGCTGGAAGCGCTATATTTACCTCGAACCCTTTTGTGGCTTGGTTTATCAGGGCAGCTAGACAAAACATCGATTCTCCAGCTTTTCTCTTCTTGGTCACACCTTAATAGCCTCACTCGTTTGCAACTGGCGATCTCCAATATTGACGAGGACACCTTTTCCTGTCTGCACGTATTACGTGGTCTACGCTTTCTTGAGCTAATGAACGCTTTTGAAGGGAAGAGGTTGGATTTTTACGTAGAGTCATTGCCAAAACTTCGGTTTCTTCACATATGGGGTGCGCCACAACTTAACGAAGTTAGAATAGCGGAAGGTGTGATGCAAAACCTCGTCGAGCTATGGTTTGGACTCTGCCCGGATGTAGAGTTTCTTCCCGATGGCATCGAACATCTTAGAGCCCTTGAGAAATTACGTCTGGTAGACACATCAGAAGAGCTAATAGAGAAACTCCTACGACATATAGATTCAGGTGAATGCAGTGAAGATATAATGAAGATTAGCCACATACGGAATGTTACAGCTCGACTGAGGCACAAAAGGCTTGTGGAAAGGATTAGGTGATCATCGCTGCTCCAAGGTTAGTGGTTTGCTGTTTCGTCTTTTGTGCATGTATTATATATAATTAGCAATTGGTAAGCTAGTACTAATTGATGATGTGAATTTGCTACAAGTTTGTCGACTAAAGCTAATGTGATTCCTTTTTCCATGCTCATGTGTATCTTCTTCACCTAGAATAGAAACAAGCAACTACATAGCCTGTAACTGGTAGGGCCGATCATAGAAATAAGCAACTGATATTATAGTTTCTATTTAGTTGCATTAATATGTTATGGTACATTTAGCACATGTGTGCTTTCCACTACGGCGGACTCGATTCTGACTCCCATTTGCTCTCTGTTAATCTAACTTCTAGTTCCTCATAGGTGCATGTTCTTGTTTAAAGTTTGTTAAAGAATGTGTGCTTTCATACTTATCCTAAAATTATAGCCTGGGTCAACCGTGGTTTACTAGCATTAACAAAGATACAGAGATTCTTAATTTACTCGTGGTCTAACCCAAAATTACATCCAGGGCTTACGAAATCATTGTTCTACTCACTATTCCATTGGAACGCGGTTATCAATGAGCGCATCAGGTTTATATGAGGACTGTTATCCTCTTGTGAAAATACTAGTGTGTTGCATGTCGCTTTTACGTTGTTCTATGTAATTCATACATGAAAATCATATTAGTTACACTCACACACCTTTTTTCACTTGTGTAAATTAATAAGATCAAGGAAATAGTCCGCTGATATAAGAAACTCCTTTTGTTGGAGATGTATAGCCAATGAGTCATTAAGGCCACATCATCTTTTAAACACACAGTTTGCTAGGCAGACAGATTACGGTTCATGGTCACATGGATCCAATATTTGTAGCATGTGACCTTTTAGCACTATGACATGAGTTAGATTCATGTGTGTATATTAATAAAAAAACAGAAGGAAGATTTGGTAGTCACAAAATTTGCAACTGGTCATTACTCGTTCTTCTTGATACCCAATCTTATTACTTGCTACAACACATCTTAAGACAGTTGTAACACGTTTTTCTTCAACACTCTTTCATGCACAAACAAAGTACCATAAATCTTCTCCTTCTATAAAATTCACACTGCCCTTTGGTAAAGCCCTCCTTGTGGCAGGCCTCAACACATACATCCTGATCACATGTGTCAGGGGTATATGTTCCACTGATCTCTTTGCAAGTCCTGGCCTCTGAACCTGTAAAAAAACAATCAAAATATGATATATGAATAAAAAAATCAGATCTAACAATATGGGACAATTTTGTTTTTGCCACACTTGTTTTTGCCCATTTTGCTTTTGCCACTCTAAATTTTGACATTTTGCTTTTGCCACGCTTAACAGGCAAAACTGCCACCCAAACTGGTTTTTGCCGTTTTTGCTTTTGCCACTCTCTACATGCAAAAGTGTGGCAAAAGCAAAATGTCAAAAATTAGAGTGGCAAAAGCAAAAACGGCAAAAACAAGTGTGGCAAAAACAAAATTTTCCCTAACAATATTCTCTAATGAAACAAGGAAGGAATGCAATGCATGGAGTATAAATTTAACATATGACTAGCAAACCAATAGACGATATATTGACGAAATACATTGTTCTTCAAGTGATTTTTTACAAAAAATTACCAGGAACCAAATGGAGTGGCATGAGCAGTAGCAAGCATATCAGGATTGTCACGTTGAGGGTTCCCATTTCTCAAGTAAAATACAGTCTAGAAGGCAACAAGTAAGAGAATACACAATATATGACATCCAAATGGTCTATGCCATATCTTATAGCCTGGATGATCAGGCCTGAAGAAAAATAAATTTAAAAGATATGACATATCTCGTGTCTTGGAAGATAAGTGTGATGCGGTGTTGATATTCTATCATAAAGACGTTACATTTATGAAAGATTTTTCGGTGTTGTACATTTAGGAAAGATTTTGCGGTGTTGATATTCTATCATAAAGACGTTACATTTATGAAAGATTTTTCTGCGTATATTCTACTACCAGAACCGATTTTTTTTTGCAAAAACATACGCGGTTTTGGCACTTTCTTTTTTGTCGTATTGATATGTGTTAAGCTATACCTAGGATATGTGTGTTTTCAGGTCCTCATGGGCTCGACTTAAGATTTATTTATGCTCTCTTTTAAAGTTTGTTACCAGAGAGGATGTGTGCTTTCATACTTCTCTTAAATTAGACCCGAGTCAACCATGCTATTTACAACATTGATAATGATACAGAGCTTTAATTTTACTCACCTAACAGGCTGACTCAATTTTGTGATTACTATCAGATTCTGCACTGAAATGTCAAGCACATTTTGGTCAGTTGGAAGTAGACAAAGATGTCAGTCTTCTGACTTCTCTCAGGAGGAGTTTTTGGAACATTCCTCACCCATATTAAGGCTCTAAGCTGTGCACTTGTTGCCCAATGAGCCTGTTTAAAGGTGTGCCATTTCTTGAAGGCAAGTGTACATCTGCATGGCCCGGTTGTTTCTATGAGTTAGTGTACATGGCATTGGCGGTGCTCAGTCCTCAAGGTGAGAACATGGGAGGTTCTGCGACAATGCAGATGCATGTGGTCTTCTTCCACAATGCGCTCTGTGAAATGAGTATTCTGCTCGTCTCCAGTTATAGTCTCCGTTGTCTAGTTAGTTTCTTTGGCATGCCAAACTCTGTTCATGATAGCAGGCTATATGTTGCTGTAAACTCATTCTGCCATGTTGCTGTATTCCGTTTTGTGATAAACTTGTCCGAGTCTTATTCATTGCAATCGGAATTGGAATGTATGGCGACCTTTTATGTGCCTGCTGGTAGTACACCAATGGTGTTATTGCTCGATTATATGCAAAGAATGCATGCAAGTTAGCTTCGGAGTTACTGTTGATGGAAATGTTCGTCCAACCAGTTGTGAATCGGATATAGTAATTTCAGTTAAGTTTGAAGGATTGCCTTTCAGGTAAAACAAACATGTGCTCTATTTCTCAAGTAAACAACACTATTAGGAAACAGGCTATCTGTGGCGCACCATTTTTGCATTCTGTGGCGCATGGTGGGTGCGCCACAGTTAGCTCGCCACTAAATTTTAATTCTGTGGCGCACCCCCAGATGCGCCACAGAAAGCCACAATTCTGTGGCGCACCTCTATCCTATGCGCCACAAATTTTTTTTTTTTTAATTTAAAAAAAAGGCGGCCAGATCTAGATCTGGATTCTCAAAAAATTCAAAAAATAAAAAAAAATCAGAAAATGAAAGAAATTGGAAAACCCTAAATATTTGAATATTTTTAATACTCCAAGCATATCTCGAATGATGACTTCCCAGTAGGTCACCCATCCTTAGATTGCTCCAACCCAAGCACGCTTAACTTATATGTTCTATTCAATTCAACTACCTTTGTGCTACTCAAGTTCTTATTGATAATAGTATCATATCAACCCTTTTAACCCTTGTGTATGTGTGTATATATGTGTGTAGTTTATGTGTGGTATGTGTATATATGTGTTTTTAAAATCCAAAAAAATCTAAAACTTCAAAAGTTTCAAAAGGAAGTTCAAAAATCCAAACAAAATTCAAAAAATCCAGAAAACTTCAAAAAATCCAAAAATTCAACAAATCCAAAAAAATTGAATTTTTTGAATTTTTTTGATTTTGTAGAAAAAAAATCTTCTGTTTAAAATAACTATTTTTTATTTTGGAATTTTTTGAAGGTTTTAACATTTTCTTTGAGTTTTTGCAAGACTAAAAAGGCGATCCACAGGGGGGGGATCTGATTTCCAAAAAAAATCGGTGGTGCATGGGGCCTGGTGCGCCACAGAATTGCTGATTTCTGTGGAGCATGGCCTCATGCGCCACAGAAAGGACACATTCTGTGGCGCATCCCACACCATGCGCCACAAAAAGGCACATTTCTGTGGCGCACATCCTACATGCGCCACAGAAAGGCACATTTCTGTGGCGCATGGCGCATGGTGTACGTGCGCCACAGAAATGTGCCTTTCTGTGACATATGTAGGATGTGCGCCAGAGAGAGGCATATTTCTGTGGCGCATGTGGTTTTCGTGCGCCACAGAATTCCTAGTTTCTGTGGCGCATGCAAAACAATGCGCCACAGAAACTTTTTCTGTGGCGCATGGCTCTTTGGTGCGCCGCAAAAAGTGATTCCACCTATAGCTAGTTTCCTAGTAGTGCAATCTTCTCACTCTAGTTGTGAATCGCACCTGAATATTTTTGCTGGTAAATCGAGTTTCATTGTTTTTGAAAAACTAGGTTGCTGTGTCATCAAAGGCTGGCATTATGAACTTGGGGCTTTGTTAAGTCAAAGTCGGGCAATAAAAGGCCTTTTATTTAACTAGTTACATGCCCGTGCGTTGCTAAGGTTATTATGAACTTTTAAGAGTGGCAAGTATTATCTAGAGGCAAAGTTTTTGCCCGTTTCAAAGAAAAAAAGTATCATCTAGGGGCACCATAGGGCCACTGTGGCTCCGCTTGTTTTGGTCATGTTTATAAATAAATTTAGCAGAAAGAGCACATGATGGTGATATTCACATTACCGTCATGGAGAGGGACCACGGTTTCCTCCATCTAGACATTGTTATTTGTAGAACATGGCACTGAAATACAATATCATAATTCTCTTACTTGATATTACAAAGTAGCATACATCTGTATTAAGATGAGGAAGAGCAAAGCATATTTTTATTTCCCTGAGTTGCCACGGGGTTCTTAAGTTTTTTCTTACGACACATGAAAATATAACACAGATGCAAATTCACGTTTATCGGTAAGTGGTAGCTACATAACATTCCAAATCCAAAAACAATTAAATTTAAACATGAATGCCATGACATAATCAGACATTTATTTTAGGCGGACTTGGCGAAAAATGGAGCAGCGCATGAATATCAGAAACACAATTATGTCTATTCATCGAAAGAAGTGGAAATTAGTGAACTTATTTGTAACATAAGGATCAATTATTAGATAATCAAATCGTCAGTGAGACAAGTTACACATGATAGGGAATCATATGGCCCAAAAACACCGTACTTGATGCAAAACTAACTCAATCCGAACATGTTTATACTTGTATGCAGAGAAACATCTTTGAACCATTGCACCAGCCAACTGAAGGCAATGGCTCTAGAGATACGTTGTTTTTATAGCCTTTTGTAAAGACCTTACTTGAGTATGGATAAGTGTGCACTGCTGGAATTTTCGAACTCACACCACAGAATCACCTAGAACTCTTGACGATCCTGAAACGACAAATATATGGTTGGTTTTACCTAACTCTACTAAATCAGCTTACAATCTCCAGCGTTACGTTACGAGTTTGCACGGAAGCTCTGCAAGGAATATCCTGCAAATAAAACACCTAAATCAGAGAGGAGATAACAAATGTCATTTCAGCTATACATCCATTGGTCGCCTCGCTACATTCTGTAGTTCGTTCACTCCTTTCTAAATCACTCGTCAGGAATGGGCTCGTCCCGTGGCCTCTTCATTGAGCTCTTTCACATAGAGAAAACGTATCATAGGTTGCCCATGCTGAGCGTGACTTTCTCCCCTCTTTCTTTTCCTATAGACAGTGTAGAAACGGTTAGGAAGAGCCCAGCTTTCGATCCCTGTTTGCTCGACCCGATCCTGGAACAAAGTGACAAAAAAGAATGTTTAGTCCATCTGGAAAGAAACAAGAGGATCTGCCGGTACCGCCGTTAGACGTGGACTCTGCCATTAGCCATCTGGAGGGTGTGGCAGCTCAGGTAAACAATGTGGTTAACGGGTGAATAGCTCCTATGCGACGTCTTTCTAGCCAATTGGCTGAAAAGCGACATCGTTTGCAATAATAGCTATGGTGCGACATCTCTCTGCGCAGAAATAGCCCAGGCACGACATGGCCGTTAATTCTTTATCCCCACGCGGTAAACCCCGTTTGACCGTTACATGGATTAGTTTATTACGAGTGGGACCTCACGCGTGCTCTGTAGCGGTGGTAATAGCTCCTATGCGACATTTGCCACTGTTCGTGGGGGAACAATCTCTGCCACGCGCCGGCGTCCCCCCTTCGAGCTCACTCCCCCCCTGTCCTGTCGTCTCGGCTTCTCCGGGCTGGAGGAAATCATCCTTGCGACGGCGGTAGATGGAGCAGGCGAGTCGAGCGGCGGCGCGAGAAGAGAAGCGGAAATCGGAGTCGAGCAGGCGGCGGCCACGCAGGGCTTGCGGTCGCAATCGCAGGTAAGGGCGACGAGGGAGGGTGGAGGATGGGGTGGTGCGGGTACGCGGTCGCAGAGGAGACCGGCGGCCCCATTCGTGACTCGGGCAGCGGCGAGGGATTCAACCTATCGTCTTTGCAAGCGATACCGGATTTCAGTGAAGCAGGCGTGGCTGCGTCACGGCTACGGTGGCAAGGGTTTTCCACTTTGCCGTCATTCGCCGCCGAGGCCGAGATAGAGGCTTGCCTCCATGCGCAACATTGCTGCGGACGACCAGAGCAGCTCGGGCCAGAGTTCATCGAGCATGATTTCAGCAAGCTCGAGCCTGGATTTCGATGTAGCGGTGAGCCTAGAGAATTTCAGTCTAGTTGCCGGGCTGGAGGAGGACAGATTGGTGTGCTCAGAAATTCTCTGCGAGATGAAGTTGATCTAGTGGAGAGAGCTACAGAGCCAGCTGCAACAACGGGCGCCCCTGCAACAACAGAGACAGCTCCAGGTCCATGGCATTCGGGGGAAGATGGACGCTGGAAGAATGAGCTGCACACTGTAGTCTGGTGCATTTTGTGGGTCATTTTGTTAGTTAGGTGCCTGAAACTCTTTCAGGCAGTGTTTGCCCAACGCTGGGAGCTTTTGGGGGAGTACTTTTGGGAACTGGCCATGTAATCACTCTGTCGAACACCTTGTAGGCGTGCTCTGGACATGTTGCATTCGCACGTTCCGTTGGGTGAAACCTTGTAAAAAATATATATTCTTGTGTTCCTTGTTCATGTGTTCCTTGTTCTTGTGTTCCGTTTTCTTTTGTCTACAATGCAACATACAGCTACCTTTGGTGAACCGTCGAACATGGGGGCGCGCTCCGGACACGCCCGATTGTGGCATTCGCATGTTTCGTCTGATTGAAAACGAGTTAGGAAACAATATTTACATTTTTGTGCGCCACAGTACATTTAGTATAACTTTGTAGTTATATGTTTCCGCTAGTTTGAACCTTGCTCTGTTTAGTTTTTGTGAAAAACCGGTCTTGTCCAAATGGCATTGCTCTGTTGATTTTTTCTCAAGTTGAAACCTTTTTAAATTTTTTAATGGCATTGCTTATAAAAGATGTCATCTATATAAGGTTTCTCCTTTTTTAATTTTTTATACTCAAACCAGGGTCATATGCACTTATCAAATGGTTTACTATGTTTTTTCATTTTTTGATTGGTAAATATTTCCTCCTAATGATGGTAGATTTGTCGCAAACATAGGCATAGCCTAGTGGCAAAGCCACCCAAGTTTGAGTCCCCATGCTCGCAATTTAGATGTTGCACATTATTCCCGGTCCAGTGGCTTCGTGGGTCGGGCAACTGACTATTATAGATTTATCTATAATAGTGAGTTGTCCCATCTACTAAGATGCTGCACTAGGACAATTTTTTTTGAATTTTTTAAATAATATGAAAATTATTTATTTTCTTTTGATTTTTTGAATTTACTCAAATTATTTATTCAAATTTATATGAAAATGCATTGCAATAATATGAAAATTATGTTTTTTGAATTCAACTTTGAGCCAAAGGTGTGAGATTTCAAGCATTGCATGAAAATGCATCAATATGCACCAAAATGAGCTACAGAAGAGCCCAAACAGCCCCATTTCTAATCCTGTCATTTTTTTCGACCTTCTCCAAATGATCTCAAACGCTAGGGTTAACATCTATTGCACTAATATAGTGTCCTTGACCAATATGGAGTCATTTCTCAAAACATAAACCACCTCTCTTCACACATGAGAGTTCATAGTTTGAGATGTGAGATTTCACACCATATTGAACCATTTCTTGTTTGATATATATCTAGACCTTATTTATCAGTTAGAGCTGTTAGTACATGACAAACTAAGACCATGTGCACTGGATTTTCATTTTTTTGATGTGTTATGAATATTTTATGATTATTTCAAAATCGGTCAAACCCAAGTTTGACCAACATTGAAACAAGTTTTAAATACCAAAATGAAAAACTAAGCCTGGGTCATTCTTAGTCACACCAAAATGAAGCTTTGGTGATTTTTTAATTTTTTTTAAATTTTCAAAACATCAAACCCTCTCTCACTTCCTTGAACTCTTTGCAACTTCGTTCATGGTAAGTCATTTGTGTGAAGGATTTCTCATGAAAATACTCATATACCAAGTTTATATTTTTTTTCATAACTATGTCATGTAAGTAGACCATGTGCGATGGTTTTATGTTATTTTAATTTTTTTGAATTATTTGTGCTCATTTGAATGTTTGGTCAAACTTTGCACAGAACCGTTGACCGACTAAAAATCAAAGTTTATATTTTTTTTGCTAACTATGTCATGTAAGTAGACCATGTGCGCTGGTTTTATATTTATTTGATTTTTTTCGAATTACTTATGCTCAAACCTAACTCATTCCATCGATATCGTGAACGTGTGAATATTGGAATTGAAATGTGGATATAACAAGTTTTATATTTTTTATAGCAACTTAGTTACATAAGTAGATCATGTGCGCTAGTTGTATGTTGTTTTGATTTTTTTTGAATTAGTTGTGCTCAACCCTAGCTCATTCCATCGATAGCTTGAATTGTGTGAATGTTTTTCATTTAACTGTGGATATAACAAGTTTTAATTTTTTTTTTAGCAACATAGTTGCATAAGTAAACAGTGAGCGAAAGTTTCATATTTATTTGATTTTTTCTAAATTATTTATGCCCAACACTAGCTCACTGAAACCCTAAACCCCGTCCGAAACCCCCCTGCTTCAGAGCCGTTGATCGCTGGTTAGTGAACGGTTGGATCAGGAGGAAACCCCCGATCCGCGCCACTCCCAGTTCTGCGCTCTGATTGGCCACTCCCAGTTCCGCGCCATTCCTAGGAAAAAAAACTAAATTTGGACCCAGCAGCAGGATTTGGCCCACTAATGTTTTTTCCTTGATTAAATTCACCATGCGCCGTTCAACTTTGGGCCCAGCCCAGCCCTTTTGTCTACCATGTCTAAATCAGCCAAATCAACTAGAGTTGTTAGTATATGACATACTAAGACTATGTGGATAGGTTTTCCATTTTTTTTATTTTTTTGAATATTTTATGCTTATTTTGATAGGTTTGACCAACATTTAAACAAGTTTGAACTCATTTGAAAGTGTGCACATGAAACAATTTTAATACATGAACATGAACAAGTTTAATACATGAACATGAAATATATTTTGAATCTTTTTGATTTAGTTATGCTAAACCGCAAGTGCACAAGTTTTTTTTTGAATATGTCAAACAAGCATTGGCCACGGCCCAAATGGTGTTTTTTCTATTCTCACCGCCTCGCCACGGCCGAACGGCACGGCCCAACCAAATAACGGGCCTGTTATTTCAGTTCACGGCCCACCTCCCGTTCACTTTCCCATGCCACGGCCCACCGTTTTTTTTCCCGACCGCCTCCCGTTCCCCTTCTTATCCACTCAGATGTGTCGTACCCTAGCTATTTCGCACCATTTCAGATCTGCGCCACCCCCCACACCCCCTCGCCGCCGGCGACCAAATCCACGGAAACCGCCGCCGCCACCTACAGATCCAGCTCCACCCCACGAAGATGATGAGGCGTGGGGGTTCCAGCTCCCGTGGTGGCCATTCCGGCTCTGGAAATCGCTCCGACGAGGACCGGAAGGCGCAGAAGCGGCCGGCTGACCCCGAACGCGCGAGGCGGGTTCATTCCGACGTCGGTCGGAAGCGCGGCGCGTACAGGTGGCTCCACAGGGGCCTAACGCCACCGCCAGCGTTCGCCCGTCGTGAGGTGGAGGAGTATGACCGCAGCGTGGTGGCGCGCGGCCGCCGCTATGAGCACGGGAGCTCCTCCGGCGCGGGGAGCTCCCGCATGGCGGCACGGGCGCCACAGCTGCCACCGCCGAAGAGGGAGGAGGAGCAGAGTAGCAGGACCGCCCACCACGTCTCGGCCTGCTGCCCGGGGACTTCGCCGCCGACGAGGACCTGGACTGGATCACCGAGGAGGTTATCCAGGGCAGCAAGCAGCAGCAGCAGGACGTCGAGGTGTGCCGTCAGGAACAGGAGGAGCTCAACAAACTCCGCGTCCAGAGTGCTATCGACGCTTCCCTCAACCCCATCATCGAGGTCAGCTCGGACTCCAACTCCGAGTTCGACTGGTCCGACTGAGCGGCGCCGCCGCCTCGCCGCCGCCGCACCCCCGGGGCTCCGGACGCCCAATTTTGGATCTGCGTTTAGGGGTAGAGCAGCGTCGACGCCCAATTAGCTAGGCTAACTATGTAATTGGGCTTCTGCCCGCGTGTGTGGCTTTTGATCCGATGATCGCCACGAACTAAGCTATGTAATATTTGCAATTTCAGTATATGTTAAGTTAAATTTCAGTTGAATTCAGTGCAATTTCAGTTCTGCTTACTGCTTCAGTTCAGAAATTGCACAAATGAATCTTCTGTTCAGTTCAGACAAGCTCGTCGGCGTTGCGGCGCTTCGTCGCTGGAGAAGACACTAGTAGAAAAACCATCTTTGGTCCAGGGCCGCCCCAGCCATTAGCCCCGGTTCAGGTAAAAACCGGGACCAGTGCCTGGCACTGGTCCCGGTTCGAGTTGCCACGGCCCCGTGGACCATTGGTCCCGGTTCGGTTGGGGGTATTGGTCCCGGTTCTTGGCACGAACCGGGACCAAAGCTCCAGAGCCAGACACGTGGCGTGCGCGGAGCTTTGGTCCCGGTTCGTGCCAAGAACCGGGACCAATACCCCTCCCTGCCTATAAATAACCCCCACCCCCTTCTCTCCTCTTTTTTTTCTCTTGGATTGGTGGGAAGTGGGTGCTATTTTTTTTCCTTTGCCACGCACAAGATGTGTTCGATGAAATGCCCGACCCACACTTAAGTTCACACAAATGATATCCTCGGCCGAGGTTAGCAACTTTATCCTTTTCGTCTGTAATTGATACAGAAATATTGCACGTGTCGATGTACGGTGGTCATTTCACTATTCAAGATGTTATTGTAATGGTATTTGATAAACTTAATTATATATATGATGCAGATGGATGCACGGATGCGATGGATGTACGGCGAACGACGCAGTTCCGAGTTTATTGCAGGCCTGCATAAATTTCTCGATGTGGCTGAGGCAAACAAAGTGAATAATTTTATGCCTTGTCCATGTGAGAAGTGTCGGAACGTCAGGGAGTACTCTGACCCGAGAACCATTCAAGACCACGTGATTCGGAAAGGTTTCATGCCCAGCTATAATTGTTGGACCAAGCACGGAGAAAGAGGGGTTACGATGGAAGACAATGAAGAAGAGGAGGATGATGACAACTATCCTATGTTCCCTGAGGAATGCGGTGATACTGTTGGAAGACGTTGAAGAAGAAAGAGGTGAACATCGGGCATCAGATGAGCCCGCTGATGGTCTTGGTGGGGTCATTTCTGATGCAAAGCGAGAATGCGATACAGAAAAGGAGAAGCTAAAGTTGGAGGCCATGCTTGAGGATCACAAAAAGTTGCTGTACCCAAACTGCGAAGATGGCAGCACAAAGCTCGGTACCACACTGGAACTGCTGAAATGGAAGGCAGAGACTGGTTGTTCTGACAAGGGATTTGAGAAGTTACTGAAAATAATGAAGCCGAAGCTTCCAAAGGATAACGAATTGCCCGAGACTACATACGAAGCAAAGAAGGCTATCTGCCCTCTAGGATTAGATGTGCAGAAGATACATGCATGCATTAATGACTGCATCCTGTACCGCGGTGAGTACGAGAACATGGATAAATGCCCGGTATGCAATGCACTGCGGTACAAGATAAGACAAGATGACCCTGGTGATGTTGAGGGCGATGACGAGCCCCCCCGGAAGAGGGTTCCTGCTAAGGTGATGTGGTATGCTCCTATAATACCACGGTTGAAACGTCTGTTCAGAAACAAAGAGCATGCCAGGTTGTTGCGATGGCACAAAGAAGAGCGTAAGAAAGACGGGAAGTTGAGACACCCCGCCGATGGGTCCCAGTGGAGAAAAATCGACAGAGAGTTCCCGACATTTTCAGATGACGCAAGGAACTTAAGATTTGGTCTAAGTACAGATGGCTTTAATCCTTTTGGGGAGCAGAGCTCCAGTCATAGCACTTGGCCCGTGACTCTATGTATCTACAACCTTCCTCCTTGGTTGTGCATGAAGCGGAAGTTCATTATGATGCCAGTGCTCATCCAAGGCCCGAAGCAACCCGGCAACGACATTGATGTGTACCTAAGGCCATTAGTTGATGAACTTTTGCAGTTGTGGTCCGAACCAGGTGTACGTGTGTGGGATGAGCACAAACAACAGGAATTTGACCTACGAGCGTTGCTGTTCGTAACCATCAATGATTGGCCTGCTCTTAGTAACATTTCAGGACAGTCAAACAAGGGATACAATGCATGCACGCACTGTTTAGATAAGACTGAAAGTATACATTTGGGAAACAAGAATGTGTACCTGGGGCATCGTCGATTTCTTCCGAACAGTCATGCCGTAAGAAAGCCCGGCAAGCATTTCAACGGTGAGGCAGATCGCCGGAAGAAGCCTAACCTCCCTGATGGTGATGTTATATATGACATGGTCAAGGATTTAGAAGTAATCTTTGGAAAGGGTCCTGGCAGTCTATCTGTTCCGAATGACGCTGACAACCACGTACCCATATGGAAGAAGTGCTCTATATTCTGGGAGCTACCCTATTGGAAAGTCCTAGAGGTCCGGTCTTCAATCGACGTGATGCACGTGACGAAGAATCTTTGCGTGAACCTGCTAGGCTTCCTGGGCGTGTATGGGAAGACAAAAGATACACCGGAAGCACGGGCAGACCAGCAACGTATGAAAGACCCATACAACAAGCAGACGGATAAAGGGCGTCAATACTTAAGCAGCTACGCTCTTACCAAAGCAGAGAAGGAAATCTTTTTTGAATGCCTGAGCAGTATCAAGGTCCCGGCTGGCTTCTCGTCAAATATAAAGGGAATAATAAATATGGCAGAGAAAAAATTCCAGAACCTGAAGTCTCATGATTGCCACGTGATTATGACGCAGTTGCTTCCGGTTGCATTGAGGGGGCTTCTACCGGAAAATGTTCGAGTACCCATTGTGAAGCTATGTGCATTCCTCAATGCAATATCTCAGAAGGTCATCGATCCAGTAACTCTACCAAGTTTACAGAAGGCTGTGGTCCAATGTCTTGTCAGCTTCGAGTTGGTGTTCCCCCCATCATTCTTCAATATTATGACGCATCTCCTGGTTCACCTAGTCGACGAGATTGCCATTCTCGGTCCTGTATTTCTACACAATATGTTCCCCTTCGAGAGGTTCATGGGAGTCTTGAAGAAATATGTTCATAACCGTGCTAGGCCAGAAGGAAGCATCTCAAGGGCTATGGAACAGAAGAGGTCATTGAGTTCTGTGTTGACTTTATTCCTGACCTTAAGCCGATTGGTGTTCCTGAATCGCGGCATGAGGGGAGACTGAGTGGAAAAGGCACGCTAGGAAAGAAAGCACTGATATGTAGGGACGGGCATTCTTTAACTCAAGCACACTACACAGTTCTACAAAGTTCCACCTTCGTGGCTCCGTATATCGAGGAACACAAGAATTATGTACGCTCCAAGAACCCGGGGAAGGATGACTCCTGGATTAAAGAAAAACACATGGAGACCTTCGGCAGTTGGTTGCGATTACAGCTCATGAATGACACCACTGTCGGAGATCAGCTCTACTTGTTGGCCGCGTCACCATCTTCGACTGTATTGAATTTCCAAGGGTACGAGATAAATGGGAATACATTTTACACGATCGCCCAAGATAAAAAGAGCACCAACCAGAACAGTGGTGTCCGCTTTGATGCAACAAACGACGATGGGCAAAAGGACACATACTATGGTCGCATAGAGGAGATATGGGAACTTGACTATGGACCTACTTTTAAGGTCCCTTTGTTTCGGTGCAGTTGGGTCAACATGAATGGAGAAGGGATAAAGGTAGACCAGCTGTACGGGATGACAACAGTGGATCTCAAGAATCTTGGTTGTTACAAGAACGAACCATTCGTCCTAGCCAATGATGTGGCTCAGGTTTTCTATGTGAAGGACATGTCCTCCAGACCGAAAAAAAGAAAAAACAAGCAAACGAATACATCAGACGATGAGCCAAAGCGTCACGTAGTTCTTTCAGGGAAAAGAAACATCGTGGGAGTCGAGGACAAGACAGACATGTCAGCAGATTATGATAAGTTTGATGAAATTCCGCCCTTCACAGTGAGAACTGACCCAAGCATCCCGTTAAATAATGAAGATGCTCCATGGTTATGGCTGAAGCGATCATAGGCCAGGGACATACGCGAAGAAGGGTCTAGCTAAGACGACGATCGTGTAAAATGTATCCAAGATTGATGGGTGACTACTTTTCGCATTGATATTAAACAAACCATGCAAATTACATTGACAACATAAACCAACGGCTCACAAGCGCTCGAAAGAAACACACGATCCGTGTGCTTCTTCCTTATTGGTGGGATTCCCTTTACTCCCGGTTGGTGGCTCACAGAGTGATCCAACAGCTCACAAGCCCTCAAAAGAAACTGTTCTGCATTAATAATTATTATTACATATTATAAATATAGGTTCACTGAAATTGTTCTGCATTTACTTCTGCTTGCCATGGGATTTTACAACACCAAAAATAGAATTAACTGAATTAATAATTATTATTACTTAATCATAAATCTTACTTAATCATTTTTGATCGATTTATACATATTATTAGTCGAGTTTGGATTTTGGATTTTGGATTATTTATACAAATTCAAACACTTTTCATGTTGAAAGTTTTGTCAATTCAAAATATGCAATAAAGTTAATGCATTTTTAATTGAAAATGGCAAAATGGTTAATAGTTTGTATAGTTAGAATAATTATTTTAGAAAACAGAAAATGGTTTTGGATTATTTATTCAAATTTAAAAAAATTTCATGTTGAAAGTCTTTTCAGATTCAAAACCATTTGAAATTCATATCCAAACACCTAAATAAGAAAAAAAAGGCGGGAACAAAATTTCAGAACTAAAAAGTTCGAAATAATTTTGAAAAAGGACTCTTTGGTCCCGGTTTCTAGCAAGAACCGGGACCAATGAGTCCATAGACGCGCGCCGGGATCTGGCATTAATTACCCACTCTTTGGTCCCGGTTGCTGGCA
The DNA here is from genome assembly GCA_947311845.1 of Poa pratensis. Lineage (NCBI taxonomy): Eukaryota > Viridiplantae > Streptophyta > Magnoliopsida > Poales > Poaceae > Poa > Poa pratensis. The sequence goes on along the minus strand of CAMZMU010000100.1, from coordinate 5,552,045 downwards.
AGAACCGGGACCAAAGAGGCATTGGTCCCGGTTCTTGCCAGCAACCGGGACCAAAGACCCCCTGCTACTTAACTGCTTGCCTTCTCCTTCCCCGATTCATTCGCAGAAACGCTAAGGACCGGAGAAGAAGGAGGAGCCCGTGCCGCTGCGCCCGCACGCCGTCAGGCTGCCCAACCTCCCTCGACGCCGATGCCCTCGACGCCCGCGATGCCGCGCCCACACGCCGCGCCGCCCGTGCTGCAGAGAGGAAGAGGCCGAGCCCGCGCGCACCTCCACGCGCGGCCGGCCCGAGCCGCCACGCCGCGCCGCCGCCCGAGTCTCCCGAGCCTCCTCCTCCACGCGCCACCTCCACGCGCCGCCCCCCGCCGCGCCCCGCCTACGCCGGCCGTCGATCGACGTCCGCGGCCTTTTCCCCCACACGGTGAGCTCCTCCCTCTCCCCTGGTACCATGGCGCCGCCGGTGCATCTCCCCTGCCTCAATCCCCTGACCTCCCCTACCTCTGCCCCTGTACGGCAGGAAGAAGAAGAAGGCCGACCCTCCACGCCGGCCACGCCCCTCCACGCCCCCGCTCGCGCCGCCCGGCCCCTCTCGGTGAGGGTTTAGAACAATTTGAAATTAGAAATTAGAAATTAAATGTATGAATTTGTGTATGAAATTAAATGTATGAATTATAAATTAAATGTATGAATTTGTGTTATGAAATTAAATGTATGAATTAGAAATTAAATGTATGAATTTGTGTTTGGGAAAAAAAATTACGGGTTTACGATACGAGTTTACGGGTTTTTAACGAGTTTACGGGTTTACGATACGAGTTTACGGGTTTACGATACGAGTTTACGAGTTTACGGGTTTACGATACGAGTTTACGGGTTTACGATACGAGTTTGCGGGTTTACGATACGAGTTTACGGGTTTACGATACGAGTTTACGGGTTTACGATACGAGTTTACGGGTTTACGATACGAGTTTACGAGTTTACGGGTTTACGATACGAGTTTACGGGTTTACGATACGAGTTTACGAGTTTACAGGTTTACGATACGAGTTTACGGGTTTACGATACGAGTTTACGGGTTTACGATACGAGTTTACGAGTTTACGGGTTTACGATACGAGTTTACGGGTTTACGATACGAGTTTACGGGTAGATTTTGCATTGTAGCTAGATTGTAGATTATATTGATGTTAATTTTAATTTTAGCTTTGCAAATGATTTTAGCTATATTGATGTATATTTTAGCTTGAGTCTTATGTTCTTGAGCTTAATGGCTTTAATTTCTTGATGTTTTAGGGTTTAGGGTCTCCGAGTTCGCCGTCGCGCCCAAGAATCCCCGCCCGAGGTGCTCTGCCGCTCCCCGCCCGAGGTGCTCTTGCAAATGAGATTATAAGGCAGCATATGAAGTTTCTAATTTGTTCTTGCAAATGAGATGATATTGTAGATGTATCTTGACATATGGAACAAGTTACCCAACTAAAGTTTTGTGCATTGTTCTAAATTTGCAGAAACTATGGAACGAGACGAAGATCAGGAAAATATCCTCCAGGATATAATCCGCGGGCCGGAAGATATTGTCGATGTCACCACGGAGTTTTTGAACAACTCCGGTGAGGGAGATGAGTCTCTCAACCGAAGAGACGGCTCCGGTGAGGTAGAACCCGACGGCCGGGGTGAGGGAGAAGTTAGCAGGGAGAAGCCGACGAGGGAGAAGCCGAAGGCTCCGGTGGAACATTAAATGTTGCAAACTCCGGCGAGGTGCATATACATATATTAATGAAGCCGAAGATTGTATTAATTAAGCCTCTGCTGTCTATATACATATATTAACGCTCTTTCTTCTTTTAGCCCTCCGGATCGAGCAAATCTTCTGTAAGGACAAAACGAGGCCCAGCCAAAAAGTTGGGCGACCAAGAAAGGTACACGATCGAAAGAGTCGCTGAAGACGGCACACCGACTGCTCCCCCTGGTGTTAAAAATAAAATGGTAAAGCAATGCGGAGTTCTTGTTAGGGACTTCATCCCGATCACCGTTCGAGAATGGCATCGGCCAAAGGAGAAAGGACAGCTATATGTCAGCGTTGAGGGCAAAGAAAGACTTTGGAGAAAGCTCATGGTTAATTTCACCCTGCCGGCGCCAGAGGTGGATTCAGACGAGGAGGATCTAGATCAGGCAGAAAAGATTGCCCGGAAAATCATGGAGCAAAAAGTCAAGGACTGGGCACTTAAGAAGATGGCCGAGCTATTCAAGAACTGGAAGAAAAGATTGAACAACCTGTTTGTCAAGAAAAATAAGACTCCAGACTTCGATAAAGGGTATGAGAAGATAAAGGACTACTGGGAAGAATTTGTGGCGTACAAGAAATCAGAGGAAGCTCTGGAAAAGTCTGCAAAAAATGCGGCAAATGCTGCTCTAAAGATGTACCACCATACTATGGGGCCTGGTGGCTACGCTTTTAGCATGCCTAAGTGGGAGAAACTTGAGGCGGACCTGCTGGCTAATGGGATCACTCCAGAGCCACTCAAGTGGATCGAACGGGCAAGAAATTGGTTTTACGGGCATGGGGGCACGTTGGACGCAGAAGGGAAGTGCAGATATAACAGAAGACACAAAGATAATCCCCTACTACCCATCCAAGAAATTAGAAATGCAGTAAAGGATGTTGCAGAGGGACGGTTCATTCCCGATAGAGAGGATGATGAGCTCACACGCGCCCTTGGGAATAAGGAACACGACGGACGGTTACGAGGCGTACCTGGCTCCAAGCCCAAGACAATTGCGATTCCCGAGCACAGGAAGAAATTTCCTGATAGAAGCCATCAGAGGAGAAAGGAAAGGGAGGCAATGGAAGCACGCGCTGCTGTAGACCGGCTGCGTAATATAGAAGAAGAATTAAAGCTGCAGAAGGAACAAATTGCCGTGCTTAGCCAGCAAGGTACTAGCGGCCAATCTCAACGGCACATGGTAGAAGCTGCATGCGATGGTACCGGTGGCCCATCGAATCGGAAAAGCAGCGTGGCTTCCACGGAGCTCCAGGATGGTAATGATGATGCAGTGGCTCCTCTTCGTCGCTACCCAGTGGATGATATCACGGAGAGCACACCTTGTGAGCTGCATGTTAAAGTTTATAACATATCCGTGAAGGTGGCGGTCGGCTATGCCCTACCAATTGGACCTAATCCAACTTACCATTTTGCTCCGGTTCCAAATGGCTACGCTGTTGTCGGGGTGGATGCAGTGATGAAAGATTTTGAGGAGCTGAAGCTGCACCACCCTGCAGATGAAGATGGGGAGGTACTTGAACTTGGAGAAGCCAAGAAAGCGCCAATTCTATGGCCAAAGGAATTCATCGTGCTTCCGAACTGGCAGCCAAGGCCATTGACTCCTCACCAGTCCCCAGCGCAACAGTCCTCTTCACCGCCTCAGCATTCTCCAGCGCAACCGTCCTCTTCACCGCCTCACAAGTCTCCAGCGCAGCCGTCTCAGCAGAAGAAACGGACCAACGCCGCTCCCCCGCTCCCCACTCAGAAGAGAGGTCGCACTCAAAAGATAGTCGACATCCCGACGGTTCCTCCCAAGAGACCTTATGACAGGACTGAAGCGGAAAACGCCGAGGTAGTGGCTGCCTACAATAAGGCTTTTTTTGCACCAAAAAAGCCCGAGCAAAAGAAGGTATATGATGCAAAAACCAAAAAGTGGGCTACGTCCTTCCTTGAGCAGCCATCCCAGATATCGATGAATCTGCCATCTGACTATGGTCGTGAACTTACTAAGCTAGCACGTGCCCAATCTGAGCAGAACAAGGGAAGAAGTGCAAAAAGCGGGAAACAAATTGCCCAGCACGGACAGCAGAAAAATCAATCGGTCCCCCCGCTCATAGTGTGTTCCGACGTCGACAAGGACTTCCGAGCCGCTATGGATAAGGACCTGGAATTATTGGACCCCAGAGCCATAGCTGCTGCTAAAGAACTTGGTGTCACTGTATCGCAGGCCAAGGAACAGGCTACCGCCTTGGGTATGAGCCTTGGTCAACTTTTAGGCTATGAATATGCGCCAATGTTATAGATGGCACGGAAATATGTCCAAGGGGAGCCTATGGTCAGTAATGAGGAGCTGACGGGTCTATCAACACATATGCGAAATCTGCATGCCTGGTACCTGGTGCACACATCAAAGAAGGACGCGAAAGAGTGGTTTCCGCTGGACGTTAGAGTTGAGCATTTCTTCAAACGTTACATTATACATGTTCAACTGACTGAACTGTTCCAGTTATTCCAAAAGCGCGCCCTCGACAAATCTATCCTCTCTTGCTATTGTCTGTAAGTGATTTATTTTCGTAATTAAGTCTCTAGCTCAGCTCGTTCATTGCCTGTATTATATTATCCTGACTATATATATCCTTTTGTACGCTATTATGCAGAATGAAGATGCTGGAATGCAAAAGATCTAGAGTTTTTGAGGTTGGGTTCGTTGACCCATATAACGTGAATTCACATACGTTAGTCAATCACCCCAAAGACGTGGAGCATGACCTGACCACCTTTTTAACCATGCAACATTTCTGTACGGAAATACTATTTCCTTACAACTTCAGGTGAGTGTTTCTGTCTTGTACATATTTTTATTTGGCTTTCTCGATGTTAAGTGTAATTGATGAACTATGCATGTCTGTTTTATGTAAACGTCCGCATGTTCCACTGGATTCTGCTAAGCATTTAACCTGACAAGTCCATAGTTGAAGTCCACGACTCATTAAGTTGGGACCAAGCGTTGTGGTCCGACATGAAAGAAATGCTCAACAAGTAATTTCAATCATTCTCGCATTATATCGCCCTCTTTCGTTCGTTCCCTGATGTCAAGTAATTAATAACTCCTTTGTTCATTTTCTTTGCCAAAGCAGGTGTTGGACAATTTTCAAACAGAAGGTAGAAGGTCCATTCAAAGATGAGCTAACTTATAAAACGGTGAAAAGTCCGCAGCAGCCACCGGGGAGTAATTTATGTGGATTCTACGTTTGCGAGTTCATTCGCGAGTTGACCACTGAGCGGAGAACAACTGCTTTCAGAAATATGCGGGAGAAAATCGACCCAGAACGGCGCGTACAAGCAATTCAAGAGGAATTGGCGGGATTTCTGCTTAGGGAGGTCATCGATGAAAAGGGAGAACATTATGCTTCGGACGATGAACTACATATGTGATCTATCTACATGTAATTAAATACTTGTATTCTCGCAAGAGATCGAATATTAATTATATATGCATCAACGTGTACTGTGCATATAGTAGAGCGTATAATATGCGTACGGAAACGATGGAGAGCACGTCGGCGATGCAAAGAAGGGGGAGACGATGGAGGCACCGACGAGAGGGAGAGGGGGCACCGGCGAGAGGGAGAGGGGGCACCGGCGAGAGGGATAGGGGCACCGGCGAGAGGGGGCACCGGCGAGAGGGAACCGGCGAGAGGGAGAGGGGGCACCCTAAACCCTAAATACCAAAAAAAAAGGCACACATTGGTCCCGGTTCGTATTAAGAACCGGGACCAATGGGTCTCCCCCACGCCCAGCCAGAACTGGCCACGTGGACCAGCATTGGTCCCGGTTCTTGGACCAACCGGGACCAGCATTGGTCCCGATTGGCCAGTCCCGGTTGGGCAACCGGGACTGATGTCCAAGCCCAACCGGGACCATAGGTGCTTTTTCTACTAGTGAGAAGAAGACAGGCAAGGGAGGATGAGCGCGCAGGGGAGGAGGATATAACGGTCGTCGATGCTGTGTGGGTCCCATCAAGCTGACGAGGATAAGTTGTGGGTCCCATCCGCCGGCTCCCCATAATCCTAATCCTAACTAACAGACTGCGCTTAAGGGCCAAGTCGCAGCAGAGCAATTTGTGCAAACAACGATGTCGTAGCAGAGCTATTCCTGCCAACGACGTCGCTGCCCATCAATTGACTATGAAAAACGTCGCAAACTCCCCTAAAGTGCCCATCTCCTTCTGGTGTATGTTGACCATTAATGCCGGACACAATAAAGCACATCTCTTCCTTGCCTTTCTACTTCGATGCGGGCGATGGAACATCTGCTGAGCATTTATCTGTAGATGACACACAAGCTCCATTACCAAACTGCTGGCCTTCCTAGATAACCAGATCTTTTTCCAGTTAAGCATTTGGCAGCCTAACTTCAGTGTCATGATTGATGCCTTTGGAATATGAACCAGCATTCAACTTATTAAGATTCCTACCAAATTCGAACGCAACAAAGAGTCTTACAGATAGTGACTTAAGTCCAAGGCTTCACTACAATGAAAATCTGCAAAACAACATGCATTTGTATTTATTAACATATCGCCAGATTTATGTAAGTTAGAAAATATTCATCAATAATTGGATATAGGGAATGTATAATCATAAAACAGAAAGGTGGACCATAATTGAAGATAGCTCTAAAAATAAACATGGAACAGTAAATACTCTAGAAAAAAATTACCTAGTTATTGCAGTGTCATGAGGACCAACTGTAACCATAATGTTCAGAGTTCACCACAACTGAACTACCATTAGCTTTTGTCACTGGTGCTGCAAACACCTTGGTGGATGGAGGTTGACTGCACAGACGACATGTCCCTGAATTTGGTATGGCCACGCTGCAGGAGATGGGTGGATTCATGGCATGGGGAAGAGTGTAGGACGTATCTGTCATGTCGAGGAAGTAGATGCATCTTCCAGTCTCACATCTTCTTCATCCTTGCCGGAGGAAATCAGAACTTCATGTCTGCACAAATTGCTAGCAATAAGAGATAGGCCTCTACAGTAGTGTGTCGAATCATATTCAGGAATATATGGAAATCACAATAGGAAGTGCCCATTGTAGAACCTTTTAGACATGATTATACAAGATGAAGTGGATTACATGCAAACTGGACTATCAGTATCTATTGCAGGCCATCATGACGCCCATGCAAACCACCAATTTGGTGTCTATCCCGCAGGGACTGAACTACAATTTCAACACAATACTGCCCTGGACATACATTGCAAGCTACTGAACTCCAATTGACCGCAAACCACGCCTTAGCTCGTCACCCACGTACTTGTTTGTTGATGAGTTTTATGCAATAAGAAAATTTTGGACAGTTCATAACATCCAAGCAAGACTGACAAACAACACCAGCATGTCAAGATTCAGGATTGAGTGCTAGATACCGACATACATTACAAAATATCGTCAATGTAGGGACAATATGTTGGTAACACATAAGTTATTTTAAAGTGATCTACAAGAATAATTTGTGGCTTGTTAGATAGGAATGGATTTTGTGCATCAATCAACACTTTCTTTTCTGATTCAACCAGTCACATGGCGATAGCATGCAAGATCACTAACCAGTTCAGCAAACCAGACTTCTGTGTGATACGTACAAAGACAACCTTTATCAAAAACACGTACAAAGACAACAACAATAACCTTCAAAGACAGAAAGATCTTGGCATGCAGGATGCACCAATTTAAGCAGCTACGAGGACCAAGTTGATGGCGAGGGGACGTCCAGACTGACACCATCAAGGGCTGCAGTCGGTAAAAGGAAAGTGCTAATGAAAAAATCATCATAACAAAGCTACTTTATCACAATTGGATATCTTTGAGTTTTGCAAAATTCTGGACAAAGAAATGAAGCAAAGTACAGACCTGTGTGAGTACTTCAGAATCACATGGACCGTGATAGATTCGACCTGGTGTATTCTAAAAAAACAGAGCTTAAGATAGAACAATACCATCTTCACAAGAAAAATAGCACAATACCGGCCCAACAGCTCCCATCAACGCCACGTTTGAAGGATGTTGCTGCCAGGGTGGCGTACGTTAGCAGTTAGATACTTCAATAGTTAGATGCCACCACAGCGGGATCCTCCGCCTCCGTCCCAGCACTCCCCGCCCACTAATCTATCGGAACCATTGGCGCAAAGGACACCTCTATTCCATCCTTGCCGCATTGTTTCATCCCCAACCTCCTCGATCTTGCCGCGGAGGAAAGGCAGCCGCCCGCGATGGAGTCGGCATTGTTGTCGTCGGCGGCGAGGTGAAAGAACGAGGCAGCCCCCGAAAGCGCCGCCACGACAACACCTCGCCGCTGCCGATCGACATGAACTGGAGCCCGCGCCCCAAGTGCTGGTTAACCGCTCGCAATCCCCTCCTCCCCTTGAAAAATTCTCAGCCCTCGCTCGTCTTGGTCCGGCTCCATCGCCGCTCACGCTCTGACCCGTGGAGGCCGACGAGGTGCCCGGCTAGGGGAGCCTCTTGATCCCTATATTGAGCGGAGCGCTCAGCACTGCCAGTGTCCGATCAGCGGTTTGGGAGCGGCTCCGCTGGATGCTTGTTTGGCCAGTGTCCGCGAGAAAACAGTGCAGGAAACGGGAGTGATTAAGCAGGGCTGCGCGTCGCAGCAAGAGAGAGGAGAAGGGCAGAAACTTGCAATCTTGTATGGCAAACGCCGTTGATTATGGGGAGGATTGGTGAAAGGAAACGTATCCGTAGTTTTAGCGATTGACGCAAACGAGGAGACGACGCGTGAAGGAATTTGTGACGAAGGGGGACGACGAAGTGCGATTTGGCAGACTAAGGAACAAAACTTTTCTTTTAGATAGGAAAGAAAAAAGCCTGGCATTACAAAACAGTGGGAAACAGTAGCAGCTTAACTCTCTTTCCGTGATCAACACTGCTGGAGTTGAAGTAGTGTTCATTTTCTCCAGACATGGGTAACGGTGCAAGTTCCGTTTACTTTGGTATGTAAAACTAATGTAAAAAAGTCCTGAAAAATATTCATTTCTCCAACAAGAAAATGTGTTCTTTTACTCACACGGAGAAAAATATTTCAAGGAATGTGCCAAGTGGTGGAAACATTACTTTTGACCAGTTGTAAAAATAAATAAGTATATGTAGATTTCAAAGTTATTGACAGACCAGTGGGCAATAATAGCAGCTTCAGTCTCAGGGCAACTGTTTCAGCCTCAGCATACAAGCTGGAACAGAAGACTCGACCATACGAACATTCTCTTGACATGGCAATGTCAGCTTGACTGAGCTTTCCCCGACAGCGCCACACATTCCTCTTTCAGAGTTGGAAACTCCTCCATGACGATAAACTCTGACTGACATCGACAGTCATCTATACCATAGCACATTACACGTTTCATCAACAACGTATTCCCCTTTCGAAAAAAAATATAGGCAAAAGTTTACATCAGTCATCGAAGATGGCAGATTTACAATTACAACGACGCCTTCAGATTTTCACCAGCTAAGTGCATTACTTCATGATACTTACATACATACCTTATACACAAATCATATTATTTCATTCTTCCTTGTCATCCGATAGTGCAAGACAACTTCAAGTACGTAAACACTATTCACAATTTTTATTTTATTACCATCAATTGTGTTGAGTTTCATTCATAATTCTTTTGATGATGATTTAATATATATACACACAACACATATATTCATATTGGTCTTCTTTTCTAAAGACCGAGGATATGCGCGACAAGCTCCTACCAAAGGACCCCTACGAGCAATTCAAGAGGAGTTGGCTGGATTTTTAGCTACGGAGGTCATACCTAAAGACGGAGAATACCATTGCCGCTAATGTGCCTCCATGTAATTAAATATGTATGCTTGCAAGATGTGGCGAACCAAATGGTGCCACCGGCGGGCCTCGAAGATGGCGATCCAAAATTGTATATATATGTATGCTCGTAAGAGAAATTATATTATATATGCATCAACGTGTACAGTATGTAGTAGCGTAGAATATGTATACGAAAACTTTTTTGAATGAAAAAGAATTGAATGCAAAACAAAAACTGAAAAGGAAAACACAAACTATAAAAGGGCAGGGTACGTGCAGGAAATCCTGCCGAGGCAGAGAAATGAGACTTTTCTCTGCCGCGGCAGCAGTACAAAACCAAAAGGATACACAAAATAAATAAAAAATAAAATCTTTAGTCCTGGTTGGTGTTACCAATAGAACTATTGGAGATGCGCTAAAATAGAGTGCAAATGAATTCCAAGGAAAAAGATTCTAATCAAGTGAATTAAAAGGCCAATTTATAAAATCCTGCTCCTACAAAATTTCTGTGCCCTTAACTTATCGTGTTGTCGTCAAGTGTTGTCGTTAAGTGCCGACACTCTCGACCTGTCATATCCCTCGAAACAAACAAGACCAATTTTGAGAAACGAAAAGAAGGATCAGATTTCTTTATGGGGACGAATACGAATGAGTTGGGACGTGGCGACGTGGTGCCCACTCATGCAAGCACACGTCGCGGCGATTAGTTCTTATCTGACCACCCCACGTACTAGCTAGTCGGCACTAAATTCTCAAAAAGAAAAAAAAAAGTAGTCGGCACTCACCTGCCAACCTGGATTTTCTAACAGTGCCGCTTCCTACCGGATATCATCCGACCATCCGTCTGTTCGTAATTCACGCTGATTTCTCTTCAATATGTTGCATATTTTACTGTGATATGGTATATCTATGATATTTTCTAGATATAAAATAAATAGTAATGAAAATTTTGTTGTTTCACCCATATTATTTTCTATTTTATATAAAGAAAATACGAGATTTTAATAAAATTTCATTCGGATTTCAGAGGTGTATCATATAAAGATGATACACACTCCAGAGGGGGCCTAGCACGAATCGCGAAGAGGTGGATGGTGAGATGATATCCGCTAGGAAGCGGTGCCGCTAGAATTGCTTTTTCGACTCACTGCTCATCCACTCACGACAGCACAGCTGCTGCTTTGTCCGCCCTCCAACGGCCTACAAATACTGCCTCGAGCTGCACTTGATTCACACAACAACCTGCTTCCCACAACAAAGCCAAGTAAACATCAGAGCTCTTAGATTTCCCGAGTGAAAGTTCAGCGCAAGATGTCGGGGCAAACCGGCGGCCAAGACACCGGCGAGCAGGGCTTCGTGCAGCACATCCAGGAGAAGCTCCCCGGTGGCCACGATGATCACAAGCAGACCACCGGAATGACCGGCACGGCGACCCATGAAACCCCGGCCACAGTCGGACACACTGCAACGACTGACACAGCTGGGACACACAGCACCGACGCCGGCACCGGTGAGAAGAAGGGCATCATGGAGAAGATCAAGGACACGCTACCTGGACAGCACTAGGCTCCGTCTGCCCGCCCACGCCCGATAGCTTAATTTGTGGAATAATAAGATGGCCTACTTCCAACGTACATACATTAATTAATTGAGTCTAGTTCAGCTAGCTCACTTGGTCGTTGGAGAAGAGAAATCATCAAAGTATAAGCTTTCATCTGTGTATTGTATGTATGCTATGGCATCTAATAAGCAAAATGTTATTGTTTGTATACATGTTTGTTCTTATCAATTCTCTTATTATTGCACTCTTGCTCCATGTACACCGGTGATTTCCTACATTAATTACTATACTTTCATTAGAAAAAAAGGCTGGTGCATGCGTGGCTCCGAGTGCTAGTTCATAATAAATGAGACGCGCGTACGGAAACAAACCCACATGATCGTATCCGCCTCTACCTTTTGTCGTTTTTTGTGGCTCCTTTGGGTTTGGTTGGTGCCTTGTTTTGGCTGGGGATAATTAAATTATGAATCTACTCCCTCCGTTCAAGTAATATGGAACGGAGGGAATAGTGGCTAAGTATTCAGTTATCAATTATACTAGCGGCGGCTTTCAGGGATGTGCGCCAACTAAGCACGACTCCGAAGCATCCTAAACCATATCAAGTCGGAGCAGATTTCGCAATCAGAGCCCAGGCCAAGCCTCCTTTGCATAAATTAACCCAAAAAAAAATGATTGTGACGTGCGTACTTAGCAATGCGCCACTGGTTTGCAGTCCACGGTTTCGTGACGTTGCTTACCTAACATCCGATACAAAGTTTACGAGCAAGTTGAAGCCTTAGGGTCAGCATGGTTTCTTGTCAACAATGCCAACTCGGTGCAGACATTATACAGCTTGGCTCTCTTGTAGCTAACGCGTATGCCAAGTGTCAGCATTACACACCCCGACCAAGCAAAGGAGGGTCTACTGGAACGTTTTGAAATATTCCGAATCCTTCTAGAAGGTCCCTTCATAGTTTTTTGAGATCCTCCGAAATGCTTTAGAAACCGTATTCTCTCGTTCCCCATACAATCACAGCATTCTACATGTCACTAATTGTGAGATCCTCCGAAACGATTTGATCTTACGTGGATTTGCTGGGAATACCTTCCGGTCAATAACTGTGAGCGGGATATGGGTACCCATAAAATCTCCCACTTTATCGACATATCTTTGTATCACGCATAGAATTAATTTTGTCTAACGGTACGTTATACAACCCAAGACGAGATATTAGCGGTATCTCCGTGATCTACTCCTTGATCACTATACGTACTATACTCGTTACCGGTCACTTTTTTCTCATTTACGTATCTAGTATCCCCGTGACTAACACACCTTAATCAATATATCTGACAGGCGATGCAAGACACCCACCGCGTGGGCCTAGTGTTAGAGTATGGCATATACGGTTGTTATGGTAGTATAGGATAGTGTTAGGATATGTTTCCACATGATGCCTAACTTACCTTGTACTCCAAGATGACCCTTGTATGCCTATATATACTCGCCCAACGATTGCGCCATCTCATCCTTCTACATGGTATCAACCGCAAAATCCTGACCTAGCCTCTAAACCTGCTTCCGCATCGCGCCGCCCTCGGGGAGGTCGATCTACATGATCTCCGCTGCCGGGGGCCACGCGACCGATAATTAGGTTTCGTCTGCCGATCGGTTCATCGGCTCCTCTGGATACTATTTTTTTATCTTTAGACGGTTTTTTTCTATCCGACCGACGTTTCTTTTTTGGTTCGCCGATCTTAAATCGGATTGCGTCGCCGCTGATACGTCTCAAACGTATCCATAATTTTTGATGTTTCATGCATGTTTTATATTAATTGCTGATGATCCCGAAGAGCAAGTCTTGATGCCTGCACAAATAACGGGATTTAGGTTGAGACTCCAAGTGCAGAGTGTATAGTATAGTGGAAGACAGTTTTCCCCACGAGGGGTGACTCGAGGGTTTAATATCGAACTCTCGGGGAGTCTGAAGCGGTAGATTTATCTTCTTATCCTTCTTTTGGTTACCTACAAAACAAGGTTAGATGTTTTGGTCCTCAACCTCACCTGTGGTTGTCAAGCACAAGGTGTAAGAATGATATCAGGATAGTTATGCAATGCAAACAGGAAATAAATATGCAATGATGGTGGATGCAATGGTAAATGATATTTTTGGGTTTTTAAATGATGTATGCAAGATGAAAAGTATTTTTGTATTTTCGGATTTAATGATGGCTGAAAATATAAAAGTAGTATATGGTGTTGGAAAGGTGTTTCTTATGATTAAAAATGGACTGGGGTTCATGGTTTCACAAATGCACTCTCTCTTTATAAAGTGGTAGACAATGGAACACACAAAGTTAACATATGAGATTGCAACACAGGGTTTGATAACAAGTTACTTAGGTATATGGGCATCACGTCCTAACATAGAGATCTTTTGGTTATTAACCTCTCTTATACTCCACCAAGATGCGACCTAAATCATAACACCTCAGTAATTAAGATAACTCAGAGTATAGCAATAAGTATCATGACATGAAGTGAAAATAAGAACATGCTAGATCTAGTCATGGAGTAGTGGCAATGGTCACGCCCACATCCCCGGTAGCATGGTATTTTAGTTTATCCCTAGTGAGGTAACAAAGTAAGGTAAAGATACCAAAGTGGATCGCAGAACTTTCTCTCACGTTCACTGCACTAGCCACCCCCCGTTACTCCAACTAATGCACCCGTTCCCCCTCACACGCTCTCATAAACATGCTTGATCAAAACAAGTAAACAAGAACGGGGTACATAATATGCATCTATACTCATAACTGAAACAAACATTGCAATCTCAAACATATATTAACTCATAAAGATCCACCACAAAGGTATTACAACGGTGACCGTAATCATGTTCAGCAGCTCATACGGTACTAATTAGTGAAGCTCAAGAGAGGAGAGATACATAAGTTACTTCCACAAACCCATAGTCCAGAGGTGGACTACTCCCTCTTCATCATGGAGACGGTGGAGAAGTCGATGGAGAAGGTGGAGACCACGCCGGCAGCGCCCCGCCGGAGTTTTCCCCCTCCAACCTGCAGCTCCTGATCTCCGCTTCGGTGTTTCTGTGTTTCTGCGGCGTTCCTTCCGGAGAACGGCGGGGGACCTTTTTTATAGGCGTTTTTAGGTCAAGACGAAGGCGGTGGAGCGAAGATTGACGGCAACGGAGCCACGAGGCCCAAACGGGTGGGTCCCACGCGGCCACAGTACCTGGCCGCGTGGGCCAGGCCCGTTTGGCCCTCGGGTCTCCATTTGCTTGCTTCCTTTTTCCGTAGTCCTTCTTCCTTCCAAATATTGACGCCCGTAAATTTCCAGGTGATTTCGTTGACGTTTGTGTCCCTGAAACATTAAAATACAAAACTAGGGTTTTCTGCCTGTGCAGGGTTAATTCCAAATAAATGGGAAAACTATGAACTATTCCCAAAATCATGATAAAACATTGATATCACTACAACACAGTAGGCACGTAGAGACGCTAAATTTGACGGCAAGAGTCGCGATATTTCATCTCTAGATGACTGTACAGACGCTTCCATAAAGCGTCGTTGGAGCGTCTCCTTATCCACCGTCTCAAATGATATAAAGTCGCTTGCCTAGGCGTGTCTACATACCTAAAGACGCTTCAAAGCATATCTACGCATGTAAAGACGATTTAATAGATACGCCTTTCAAACGTCTCTACTAATATAGACACGCCTTATTTGCGTCGAAAAAGAGGTTAGAGATGCTTTTTTCCGTGTACATATTTTAGTCATATATACATGAGTTCATACGTATTCCGTACACATGAGGTATATCCATTTTCTACGCAAAATGTATATACGTATTAAAAAAACTGTGACATTTAAAAAAAAAATTGCGACATTTTAGTTGTCCTTTTGATACAGCGTCTCAACACATGCTCGTATATATATAGGTTCGTGCACCTATTTTTCGTACCAGCCAGGACCATTATAAGCAGCGAACAGGCAAATGTATGTAAATTCGAATTATTGCAATAATGAAAATTGGAACCGAATAATATATTTTAGTAATATAAGTTGGAGATACATTGGGAAAGATCGTGAACAGGAAAACCACAAAATATCCTATATATTCATCAAGAATATTTCGAGGCTGAGTGTAAATCAGTCCATCGTTTTTTCTCGAGGCAGAAACTAATGTTTTATTCCCTCCATCTTCATTCAGTTCAATCTTGTTTAGTTCCACGATTAACCTGAAAAGCACGTGAGGACAAAGGTGAGACATTCCAAGTCTGAAAATGACTTCATTAACATTGTAAAATGTGTATCTTTGTAAATCGAGTTATTGGAAGAGAACGCCAAAAAGAAGTATTGGCGTGAATGGCTAAATGTGCTTGTACCACATCAGTTCTAATTGTATTTCTAAAAGACAATGGAGATATCTTGTAGCACTAAGTGGTGTAATCCAGCATGACATGAACACAAAGTTTAGGTCTGTACTAGTCTTCCCATTCAGAAGAAAAATCAAAATAAATGTAACATAACAGGTCGTTGTTTGTCTGGTTTGATCTAATTTTCTTCTTTTTGACCTACGAAGCACAGAGTTCATTAAAAAAAATTGGCATCAAAAGTGACAAGTGAATATAGTGCTTGTACATATGAAATTCACTTACAATGAACTTAGGCCAAGAGATAACATGACCAAAAGCGTCTCCGACAGTTTGAATATCTTGATATTGTCTAGGCAATTTTTCATCCGCAATGTCTGTAGGATGTTTAATAAGAACTCCACAATACTTCTCCAAGCATGTTTCCTCCAACCTGTTTTATCTTGACTCACCAAAGTTCCGAACGCTACAACTTTATTTTTGTTTCTTGGGTTTGCCGAAAACAAATATACTTCAAATTTATCATGTACCTTGAAGAAATACAACATATTCAACAATGACACCATTTAGTTGTACGAAACAACATTACCACGTTGGTTTAGATAGGCTGTTTGCATATACCTTGTTGTTAGGTTGCTTATGTGGCAAAGATGATACATCACAATCTTGACCGGCTTCAGTGGAGTTCTCATTATTTGCTTTCTGCGGCCAAAGATCATATTAGCTACACATAACAAATAAAATCTACACATGGTCTTGATGACGGAGTGAAAGTTCTTTTGCACCATAGCAATTATGCGTCGACGTCCTAATGATGAATTGCCATATTTCTCTTTGCTGTAATTTTCAAGACGCGGTTGCTACAATTGTGAATGAACAAACATAATTAATAATATTACTCGGGAAAAATACAACCACACTGATTCCAAAATGCACATTCACAAGAGCATATGCCTACTTGGTAACCTGCTCACGTGGTACACAGCCCATATGTTCTTTAGCATAAATTTCCGGGTGTGCTTCCTACCATTAGTATTCAGTTCATGCTAAAAAGAATAGACATAATTTATTAACTGAGTAAAAGCGGTGAAAATACCTTAGTATTCATGTCCTCATGTGGTAAGGAAGAATTTGCACGGCCCTCTTACATTATCTCCAATAGCTCGCAGTTTGAAATGAACATTCTTATCTGGTATAATTGACATGATATTTTCCAAAAGAAAGGCAAAATCAGTCAGCATTTCTCTAGGTAATACGTTCACGTAATACAAAAAAAAATTAGAATCTGCTAAGATATTTTGAGATGCAGTACTGAAAAAAGATCTGAAGGCTGAGAACTATGGTCTATTTATTTTAGATGTAAAAGAATGCAAAACTGAAATGACACTTAGAGCATGTCACTAGTTCTGAAATGACGTCAAAAGAAGAATTCAACTTACTCTACGATGCTCTGAACTGCAATAGTCAGAACTAAGCATGTACATGACCTTCATAAGCTTATAAAGCATCCTCGTTAAAATTTGAAGCAGTTTATGAGTTCTGAAACGTATTGGAAATGACTTTCAAATTCTGAAAGTGGAACAAGGGCTTTTCCTGTTCTGCATGCAGCCAACATCTATACATATTTTTCATTCACAAGAGAAATGGAAAAACAACAGAATCAGTTCTGAAATTATTCAGTACTAGAAACACATCTCTTCACTCCATAAATTATTCAGTACCAGAGGAAACTGCTTGGCATCTAATTCAACCAACGGAAATCGTTAAGTATCTCGGACTCAAACAAAATCGTCAGAGCAAACTAGTCATAAAATGGAAGGAATTGTATACAAAGTACACCAGAACGCGTTGAAACTGAAAGATAACATTAGCAACGCCTGAGTTACAGTTTGAAGAAGCAAATCAATCAAATACAGAATGAACTGTGGTTGGATGGCTAGCTAGCTTCTACCAAACTAAATCAAATAAGATTCATATAAAAGTTTGGTTCAAATCAACACAGCAGGAACAAAAATAGCACGAGTGCTGCTCCTAGAAATTAGCACAAACATCTGCTAGGTACCACTCATCAAGAATGTGAGAGCGAGAGTGGAGCTTCCAGAAATCCCAACGCCACCAACAGTTCTTCAATCCTTTTTGAACCAAACCTCTTGGTGTGGTCGCATCAAAATAAACAAGATCTCTACATTCAGATAAGACACTGTTATCCACATGCAGGTGGCTTATTCAGATGAGACACTAATATTCAGATTAGGCATGCACTTGACAAAGAAATCCGAGTCTGCTAACAAGGAACTCAGTTTCAACATGATGTTTGTTTAGATGCGATCAAGCAAATCCGGACCCAGTCCCCATGGTACACCCACCGATCGCACGTGCACACAGCCACCGCATCACCCACAGGCCCCAGCACTCTCTACCTCTTCGCTGTCGTCGGCGACGGCACCGGCGGCGCCGCCTTCCCCGGCCGGCCCTAGATTTACTTACAGTGCAAAGTAATAAAATGTAAACGAGATGGACTTGAGGGAGCACGAACCTGGGTGTAGGCACACAGCAGCAGATCCAATCTTTGATGAGCAGATCAAGAAATGGGGTGGCCGCCGGCTGGAGAGATGCATGCGAGGGATCCCCTTCGAAAAGACGGAGGCGAGGGGAAAGTGAGGGACTATATATTATAAGGGATTTTTCTCAAAAGATAAGCGGGAATATGTTTATTTAGCGCTAAAACTAAAAGTTAGCGCCAGAACGGAAAAAGGCGGGATTAATTTCTTATATAAGCGGTAGAACTAACATAGTTAGCGCAAACAGAAAAACATATGTAAAACAATTCTTAAAATAAAATCTTAAGATATGTGTCCACATGAGACGATAAATCCAAATATGTCATTCGTTCCATATTCGTCTTCGTTTTCGTTTTCGTGGGTTTTGATTTCAAAAATACATGTGAAACGAATAAGCATGATTCCACATTTTCCGTTTCGTCTTTAACTCCAGAGCACGGTCATTGTGGCGGTCGATGAGGGCAACTCTGATGCGGGCATCGTGTATCCGGTTGGCTGCTAGGCCAATTAAAAACGATATGTAATGTCTGTGGTTTTGTTATCCAAAACTTATTCGAGTCCAATTAGGTTAGAAGTCGTTTGTGTCTCGGTTTGGACCTGTCCAACGACTAGATGTTTGGCCTCATATATAAAGTAGTGCAATACAGAGATGGAAGGCTATTTTTGTATATAAAAAACAGAAGGTTCTAATAAATTATTCTATATAAAAATATATAACTGGACAATCCAAATTGGCTAGGAGGGTCTGTGTTTGTCAAGAGTTCGAGTTTTGCTTCTGCTATAGTATTTTTCACCGGCGTTTATTTAGCAGGGCCTTTTTTCTCTATTGGGTGTATTTCACACGCACATATACTTTTGACCCATTACAATATTAATTTCTGGAGTCCCAAAATGTTAATTGTATAGACGCACTCCAAAACGTCTCAAGATTCGTCCCTATGTGAACATAATTATAACTTATATTTATTTTGCCAGCTAATAGATGATTTTTTAAAGACGTTATGTGGAACGTCTAAAGAAACGTCCCTATGTTGTTCTGCTCCATCATCCTAGAGACGAAAACAAATCCGTCTCATATATAGCGTCCCTACGGGATGAGTTTGTTGTAGTGTATAACCCTTATATGATGCAAATATGATTGGAATATAAGCAATTAAAGTGCAAAGTTCATGTATGCATTTTACATGCATCAACATCCCCAAGCTTAATCCATGCTCGTCCTCGAGTATGAAGATGATAAAACTAACATGGACTTTGCAATTTAATACTTAACAATGGATATCAAAGATGATTACTATTGCTACATATAGTCAAATGATTCATTCTTCAAAGGAGTAGCAATATGCAAATAGTTTATGAAGTGATATCAAGTATTCAAGACAAGGATGTTCATTGATAGTTCACAAAGTGTAACATAGTAGCAAGTAATATGGAACACATGTATGCATAATGATAAGTAGAACATCCTACAATGGTCATAGAGTGTAGATGAAAATCTGAATATGATAGGTGTACACTTTGGAAAGATGTATATGTGAGTAGAGGTAAAGCATGCATAAGTTTCATCCAACTTCCAAACTCTTCTACTTAAGTTAATGATTGCAATAAGGTATTCATTGGTGTCAAGCTCTCATTGCCCCTATCATAGCATCTTGAATGATTAAGGTTAAAGTGAAAGCAAATATGAGTAGTGTGCTTGATAAAGTAAAGGTTGGATGTCTCATGCCCCTTGAATACAAGTACTACACCATGATTACTCAACTTAGGAAACAAAGCAAGTTCAAGTTATTATCATTGTAAGTAATAATAGTATCATCAAGAGCGTCAACTGGGGTACCTCTTGTCCCAGATATGGAACAAGCCCATATCAAAATGACAAGACAAACAAACAAAATGAACAATCTCAACACCCTTTTTATTTACCATTTGGAATAGTTTTTTATTGCAAGGTGTATCACAGAAGGTTCACCATAGTATGTAAGTAAATTTCCACCATGAATGATGCATGGCTTAGATTAGCGGCCCAGGCGTCTCTCTAACCATTTATACAAACTCATTTGAACTACTTCATTTCCACCTCATTTCACCATGATAGCATCCATAACAAAAGTACATGATATCAACTAAATGAGATGAAGGAGCATGTTGAAAGCTTTGCATGTGACAGCACATATGGGCTAACTCCCAACCTCGAACATTTATCAAGCCACTAGCATCATAATCTTAATCACAATGGGTCATGTTTTATTATGCAAATAGAAAATGTGCATCAAGTTCGTGAGAGCTATATAACCAATTTTTTCCATTGCAATCAATAACATAAACATTTTCATTCAGAGGTAAGATAACACAAAAACATGTTAAACATACTCGGAATAGCATAAAGCCAATAGGTAGATATGGTGGACTCACTGGAATAACTTTGGTTGAAGGTGTTGGAAACAAGTTTTTGCTTGTTGGAGTTTTTGGGCTAGCAAAAGGGAGAAAGTTGACCATCTAGATGCATGCATGAGTGTCCATAGAACTAACTAATCCATGTTAAACCAAGTAAAATAACAATCAGCACCAAAACATGAATAAGTGATAGCTCTACAAAAAGAATTTGCAAACTATTACTCATAAACAAGCTCATGAATCATGCAACTATATGTATCATTAAAAATCAAGTCAAACATCCCTTTTCCCAATCTTATAAAAGCATCCAACATATTTCAACCCATATTTCCAGTAGCTCTCTCATATATAATTGATAGTGTGGTGGTCTCTCAAGACTCAAACAAAAACAAAAAACGACGCTCCAAGTTTATGCGATAAAGTGTTTCGATCGAAAAACAGAAGTTGGACGTGTGCAAACCGAGAGTGTGTAGGTCCAGTGGGGTTGTCTTCACATCCCCAAGCTTATGGTCTTCACCATCCTTGGATAGCTCTTGGTGCATCTCCTCCAATCCCTGTGAAAAAACTTCAAAACACCGTTTCTCCCATCTCTTTTCTGTGGGGTGCATTAATAGTGATAAACAAATAGGTTCCTTGCTGCATATAATCCTTGAACAAAAATTCATATGAATGTCCAGAAAGTATAATGTTGTATGCCTACTCATAAACTCAATTGGATCAAAAAGATTCAACTTAAAAGCTCAAAGCATGCATCAAACAAAATGGGACAGAATCTGTCCAGAAAAACAGCAGCAGCAAAACGTATTTTTCTACCCTACCAAACTTTCTCGAAAAATTCCGAAAAAATTCATGCATACAGAGGATGAAAAGTTGCAACTACAGTTCAAATATGAGCTCATTCGGAGTTACAGAATAAGAATTAAAAATCATACCGTGCACTGACTCGTGCAGGAATAAAATCTCCGAACTATAAGCAACTTTTCAAACCAAAAAGGGTAAAACTTGGCACTTTATTAAAAACTCCAGAACCTAACTAGACACAAATCTCTTGTTACAGCAAGAGGACACAAAGAAAAATCACACATAAAAATAACCGGGTTGCCTCCCGCAAAGCGCTTTCTTTATAGCCATATAGCTAGGCTTCTTACTTGTTGTTTTATTGTGGACGAAGCTCATGAGGGAGCTTGAACTTTGGTGGTTCCCTCTTCCTTGGAAAGTGTTCCATGCACTTCTTGTGTGGAAACTGAAACTTTACATTCCCTTCCTTTGAATCAATGATAGCACCTGTGGTACGAAGAAAAGGTCTTCCAAGAATAATAGGACTAGAGGTTTTATTCCCCATATCCATGATTAGAAAATCCACAGGCACAAAAGTCATATGTAACTCTACCATAACATCACTTACTTTTCCCAAAGCATGTTTAATAGAGTCATCAGCAAGTGCTAGTTCAATAGAGCATTTTTCAAGATTTTTCAATTCAAGCACTTCATATAGTTCTTTAGATAAAACAGAGACACTAGATCCTAGATCAAGTATGGCATGGTGTGTCTCTTTTCCAATAGTTACTAGTACCTTAGGTATCCACATATCCCCAAGCTTAGGTGGTATCATAGCCTCTTGGTTGTACCTAGCAATCTTTTCTTTCAAGACATGATTAGCAATATAAGAACCAAAACCTGCTTGGTTAGTGTTGATGGAAGGATCACTTGCAAATTTTTGTAAGATAGATATTAATTCATGCAAGCTACAATTTTCTAAGTCAAGCAAAGGATCCTTGACTTCATTAAGCATTTTAACTTCCTCAACTTTCTTTTCCAACTCAATCAGCATAAGAGATTCATCATGTTCAGTTTCTTTAGCTTCTTCTTTTAAACTACCAAGTTGAGACATGAGTGGCAACAAATATTCAGGGTAGTTCAATAATTCATCAAGAGTTTCCTCCAAAGTAAGAGGAACATTTTCAGCAATGTTAACAGAATTCATTCCAACCACAGGTGATGCTTGTGGTTTCCCTGCAGACATACTCAATAAAGTGGCTTGATTATCAGCTAGTTTAGACAAAGCTTTGTCTAGTCCTGCAGCTTGGAGTTGTAAGCCTTTAATATCAGAACTAATAGAAGCAACAGACTTATTCAACTCTTGTATCATGTATTATGACTAGCAACTTGTTCCATGAGAATTTTGTTAGCCTCAGAATTATCATTGCGTGATAACATAGGCTTCCAATTATTATCATTAGCATTAGGATATGGAACAAAAGGACGATTGTTGGGAACATATGGGGGTTTATTATAAGAGTTATAATTGTTGTTACCATACCCATTATTACCATAGTTCCTAATGAAGTTGACATCAATATTTTCAGAATTGTTTCCAACTAGTTCTTGCAAAGGAACATTTTCAACACTAGGTTTATTAAGCAAAGCAAGAATAGTATCCATTTTAGATGACAAATCATTAGTTTCTTCAATAGAGTTCACTTTCTTAGAAGGATTAGGTGCCCTATCAGTATGCCATTGACTATAGTTTTGTAAAATGCTTTCCAATATATTTTTAGCTTCTACTATAGTCTTACTCATAAAAGCACCTCCAGCAGCAGAATCAAGTATGTTTCTAGACATGTAGTTTAAACCATTGTAGAAAGAGTGTAATATGGTCCATTCATTAACTCCATGTGAGGGACAAGTTCTAAGCATAAGTTTTATCCTATCCCAAGCCATAGCAACATGTTCATTTTCATTTTGCCTAAAAGAAAGGATGTTGTTTCTATTTTGCAAAATTTTAACAGGGGGATAATATTTCTTAATGAAAGCTTCTTTTAGATCATCCCAAGAATTAATACTACCAGATGGCAAGGAATGCAACCACTCTTTAGCTTTTCCTCTAAGTGAAAAAGGAAATAACTTCAGTTTTAGGATATCACTTTCCACATTTTTAAACTTTTGCATGTCACATATTTCAACAAAGTCATGAAGATGCATAGAGGCATCCTCCATAGCACTACCACCAAATTGTTCCCTAGTTATCAAGTTCAACAAACTAGGACTTACTTCATAACTCTCAGCATTTATCTTAGGTGTGGCAATAGCTCTCGTGATAAATTGATCATTAGGAGTGTTTGTGTAGTCACACAACTTAGTTCTTTCTCCCATTTTAGCAAGTTTTTTTTGGTATTTTTAATTTTTTATGCAAAACTGAAATAAATATGATATGATATGCAATGACACTAACAAAACAAATAAATTGCTTTGTAAGTAAAGATGGATAAGATGGTGCTCACGTAGGTGCAACCTCCCCAAGCTTAGGTGTTAGCACAAGTTGGTGACGTTGACTTTGTTGTGAGATGAATGCGATGATGCACACCCTTGGATAAATCTCTCAGCTACGATTCCCCGGCAACGGCGCCAGAAAACGTCTTGATGATCCCGAAGAGCAAGTCTTGATGCCTGCACAAATAACGGGATTAGGTTGAGACTCCAAGTGCAGAGTGTATAGTAAGTGGAAGACAGTTTTCCCCACGAGGGGTGACTCGAGGGTTTAATATCGAACTCTCGGGGAATCTGAAGTGGTAGATTTATCTTCTTATCCTTCTTTTGGTTACCTACAAAACAAGGTTAGATGTTTTGGTCCTCAACCTCACCTGTGGTTGTCAAGCACAAGGTGTAAGAATGATATCAGGATAGTTATGCAATGCAAACAAGAAATAAATATGCAATGATGGTGGATGCAATGTAAATGATATTTTTGGGTTTTTGAATGATGTATGCAAGATGAAAAGTATTTTTGTATTTTCGGATTTAATGATGGCTGAAAATAGAAAAGTGGTATATGGTGTTGGAAAGGTGTTTCTTATGATTAAAAATGGACTGGGGTTCATGGTTTCACAAATGCACTCTCTCTTTATAAAGTGGTAGACAATGGAACACACAAAGTTAACATATGAGATTGCAACACAGGGTTTGATAACAAGTTACTTAGATATATGGGCATCACGTCCTAACATAGAGATCTTTTGGTTATTAACCTCTCTTATACTCCACCAAGATGCGAACTAAATCATAACACCTCAGTAATTAAGATAACTCAGAGTATAGCATAAGTATCATGACATGAAGTGAAAATAAGAACATGCTAGATCTAGTCATGGAGTAGTGGCAATGGTCACGCCCACATCCCCGGTAGCATGGTATTTTAGTTTATCCCTAGTGAGGTAACAAAGTAAGGTAAAGATACCAAAGTGGATCGCAGAACTTTCTCTCACGTTCACTGCACTAGCCACCCCCCGTTACTCCAACTAATGCACACGTTCCCCCACACACGCTCTCATAAACATGCTTGATCAAAACAAGTAGACAAGAACGGGGTACATAATATGCATCTATACTCATAACTGAAACAAACATTGCAATCTCAAACATATATTAACTCATAAAGATCCACCACAAAGGTATTACAACGGTGACCGTAATCATGTTCAGCAGCTCATACGGTGCTAATTAGTGAAGCTCAAGAGAGGAGAGATACATAAGTTACTTCCACAAACCCATAGTCCAGAGGTGGACTACTCCCTCTTCATCATGGAGACGGTGGAGAAGTCGATGGAGAAGATGGAGACCACGCCGGCAGCGCCCCGCCGGAGTTTTCCCCCTCCAATCTGCAGCTCCTGATCTCCGTTTCGGTGTTTCTGTGTTTGTGCGGCGCTCCTTCCAGAGAACGGGGGACCTTTTTTATAGGCGTTTTTAGGTCAAGACGAAGGCGGTGGAGCGAAGATCGACGGCAACGGAGCCACGAGGCCCAAACGGGTGGGTCCCACGCGGCCACAGTACCTGGCCGCGTGGGCCAGCCCGTTTGGCCCTCGGGTCTCCGTTTGCTTGCTTCCTTTTTCCGTAGTCCTTCTTCCTTCCAAATATTGACGCCCGTAAATTTCCAGGTGATTTCGTTGACGTTTGGGTCCCTGAAACATTAAAATACAAAACTAGGGTTTTCTGCCTGTGCAGGGTTAATTCCAAAAAATGGGAAAACTATGAATATTCCCAAAATCATGATAAAACATTGATATAACCCTTATATGATGCAAATATGATTGGAATATAAGCAATTAAAGTGCAAAGTTCATGTATGCATTTTACATGCATCAATTGCCACATGTTTTGCATCCACTTTATATCATATTATGACATTTATTGGACTAACCTACTAATAGTTGCTAAAGTGCACAATGTTCTTGTTTTACAATTTGATGTGTAGAAATTATCAAAATTGGGCAAAGAAAACCAAGTTGGAGTCAAATTGGGACTTTCCAGAAATCTGTCTGGAAACTATTTTCAAAGATCGCCACGTTCGGGCCTGAAGATGACGTCAAATGGAAAAAGTCTAGCCGCGAAAGTTGCAGGGAATTTTCTGCCGTACGATTTAGACAAAAGATTCATCTCCATCGGAGTTCGGATGCGACCTGTGCAAGCCCGACAAGTCGGCTGGTCCAGAATTAAATCTGGCCGCGCCGAGGCCACGTGTGGTGGCCTCGGGAACCTCCTGGAGCTGCCCTTTGGAAAATAAATAGCCCCCGCGGAGTAAACCCTAACACAATTGACGAAACTCCCGAATACATCTCCGTGCTCCGCCGCCACGAAACTTCGTTTCGGGGGTCAGAAGGTCCTGTTTCGGCACCCTGCCGGGATGGGGATTGACCCCCGGAGCCTTCTCCATCGACGCCACCGCCTCCATCATGCTCCGTGAGTAGTTCCCCCATGGACTACGGGTTCTAGCTGTAGCTAGTTGGTACTCTCTCTCCCATGTAATTCAATACAATGATCTCATGAGCTGCCTTACATGATTGAGATCCATATGATGTAATCGGTGTTGTGTTTGTTGGGATCCGATGAATATTGAATATTATGTCAAGTTCATTATCAATCTATCTTATATGCTATTTAAGATCTTGCATGCTCTCCGGTACTTGTGGTTACCTTGATCAAGTAGTTGCCTGTATCTCCAAGAGGGAGTATTTATGCTAGATAGTGGGTTTATGCCTCCATTTAATCTGGGACAGTGACAGAAAGTTCTAAGTTTGTGGATGTGATGTTGCCACTAGGGGTAACCTAACGATGCTATGTCCACGGGCATATGTGTTTGTTTACATTACGCGCTTTACTTAATGCAATTATCAGTTGCTTGCAACTTAATACCAACGGGGAACTCGGATGACAACCCGGCGGTGGATTATTAGTCATAGATGCTGTTGAATAACGGTCTATGTATCTTGTCGTAATGCCCAATTAAATATCATAGTAGTCATCATGTCATCTATATGCATTGTTATGCGCTCAATATTCTGTCAATTGCCCAACTGTAATTTGTTCACCCAACACTTGTTATTGGAGAGTTACCACTAGTGTAGACTGCTGGGAACCCGGTCCATCTGTCATCATCATTGCTTTTCCGTCAACTCCACGCAAGTTACTATTTTTTGGTGCCATTACTTCTATGTTACTGCTACTACTGCTCTCATATTACTGCTGCTTTCACATCACGTTTGTTACTACTGCTTTCTCAGGTGTGGTGGAATTGACAACTCCGCTGCTAAGGCTTATAAGTATTCTTTGTCTCCCCTTGTGTCGAATCAATAAATTTGGGTTTTACTTCCCTCGAAGACTGTTTGTGATCCCCTATACTTGTGGGTTATCAAGACTATTTTCTGGCGCCGTTGCCGGGGAAAAGAGCAAGCATTTCACTCCAACAATTTGCTCCCCTGTCAACACGCCATCAAAGTAGTATCAACTATTTTTTGGCGCCGTTGCCGGGGATCAATCCACAACTTCCTGCAAGATATTTTCCCGTCAACTACGCACCAGAATATTTTCTGGCGCCGTTGCCGGGGAGCATAGCTCTACTCATAAGTTCACCTGGGGAGTACACTCTACCTCTCTCTTTGTTTTTATTTTGTTTTGTTTTGTCTAGTTTACTTTTATCTAGTTTTATTTTGCTTAGTTTATTTCTGTTTAGTTGTGTTTTGTTTAGTTTACTTTTGCTTAGTTTATTTTTGTCTAGTTTTATTTTTCTTATATACCCGAAAATCCATAAAACTTTAAAAACCAAAAACTAAAAAAAACTGTTGCTATGGAGGAACATGCTAGAACCTCTATGTTTATGGAAGCTAAAGAATTATATATAAAGTATAGAGAATCAAGAGAGGGTAAAATCATGAGAGGCATGTTAAAAAAGTTAAATCAAATTGCTGAAATTTTGCAGGAACGCCATGATATAGATTATTGCTCTGAACAGGATACTAAACATCTTAAATTCCAATGTAGATTTAGTGAAGAAGTTTTAATTGTGAACTATCATTGCTATAACTATGCTTATCTGGAAGCTGAGGAAGTAGAACAATTAGTTTTATTTATGGGAGCTTCTGAAATAGATTCCTTCATGGCTAAAAATTATGAAACCTGTGTTGCTTGTAATAAACTTAAAGAAACGGTCTCTTTTATTGCCTAGAAAATTTCAGCAATAATTGGTATATCATTGATTATAAAGAGAGACTCATTAATGCACAAGAATGCACTCACAATTTGCAGGAACCTGCAGAAGAAGAAACTACTGCTGAAGCTGAAAGCTCATTGGATGAAAAAGGGGAGGAGAGTGATGAACAAAAGGAGAAAGAATGGAGTAGCTACCCATGCCTACCTTCTAATGAGAGTAACTCTTTATCTGTTACACTATTTGATTGCCCTCCATGCTTAACAAAGGAGGATGAATGTTATGTTCCTGTGGATTCTCTTGAAATATTCCCTATGAGTAAAATTTGTGGAAATGATTATGCTACTGATATTTATGATAATCCATGCTATTTTGATAAATCTTATGATAATCCTTTATTTGTGCCTAATTTCGAAATGCATGGTAATGAGAAAGTTTGCTTAGAAAATGTTTATGATAAAGCTCTAGATGATGGTCCTATATTGGTTGATAATATTAATTGTACTACTAATGAAAATGGGATTGGAGAGGTCTTGACTTTATCTAGATGGAGTCCTATACCTCTTGAGAATGATCAATCATCTTATTATAAAATTGTTAAAAGTGGGTTTGAAAGTTTTAATCCCACTATTTTTGAGCTTGATAAGAATTATGTGTTTGTAGATCATGAAAAGCATGCTTTATGTGATAGTTATATTGTTGAGTTTGTTCATGATGCTACTGAAAATTATTATGAGAGAGGAAAATATGGTTGTAGAAATTTTCATGGTACTAAAGCACCTCTCTATATGCTGAAAGTTCTGAAATTACTCTTGTTTTATCTTCCTATGCTTGTCACGTTGTTCTTTATGAATTTATTTGTGTACAAGATTCCTATGCATAGGAAGTGGGTTAGACTTAAATATGTTTTTAATTTGCTTCTTGATGCTCCTTTTGCTTCATTTTCTATTTTTATGTGAGCATCTTTAAAACTATCAAGCCTAACTAAAAGGCATTAAAGAAAAGCACTTATGGGAGGCAACCCATTTTATTTTTCTGCAATTTTTCTTTTATTGAGTCAAGGATATTGTTTACTTTTGCAGAAACTCCTTTGTATCTTTATTTTCTCGCATTGTTGTGCCAAGAGTAGCCTCTATTGTTGAGATGATGCTTAATTTTGATTGCTGCGCAGGACCAGATTTTTGCTGTCCACTGTACGAAAATCCTAATTTCACCAGATTGTTAAAACAATCTGAAATTTTTTGTGCGTAATCTTTATGAATGTCTGAATCTTTCATTAGCTTAAAGTTTTTTGATCTGAGCGTTGTAAGTGCCTCGAAAAAATTCATCTTTACTGGCTGTTCTGTTTTGACAGATTCTGTCTCTGTTTTTGCATTGTCTCTTGTGGGTTTTAGGCAAGGCTCTCTAATGGAGGGCTGTAGCTAATTTTTTATTGAGTTCTTACAATGTGTCACAAAAGAACCAGTGGATTAAAAATTTTGAGTACTAACCCCTCTAATGAGATTTACTTTGAGTTTGGTGTGACGGAAGTTTTCAAGGGTCAAGAGAGAAGGATGATAATAGGATCAAGAAGGATGAAGAGCTTAACCTTGGGGAGGCTCCATGGATCTCCCCAGCATATTTCAAGAAGACTCAAGTGTCTAACCTTGGGGATGCCCAAGGCATCCCCTTCTTCATCGTCAAAATTATCAGGTCATCTCTAGTGAAACTATATTTTAATTCTTTCACATCATATGTGCTTTTCTTGGAGCGTCTGTGTGCTTTGATTTTCAGTACTGTCTTTTATTTTCAATAAAGCTTGACTAGACCTAGGATTCTTGATTGGGAGAGAGACACGCTCCGCTTTTTCATGAGAATACTCCTATTCTTCACTTATATTTGTTGAGTATTCATATCTAGTGATGTTCAGCTTTTAGCTCTTGTTTTCATGTATCTCTTATCAGAGCTATTAGCTTTCTTTTGTAGAAAGTACTCTCTTGCTTCACTTATATCTGTTTGGAGAGTTGCTTGGTTAATATGTTGGTTCAGAAAATGTTGCATGTGGTAGTGGTATAATGAAAAACTTGCATAATCTTGTAGATCATTGAACTTTGATAACCTGATTCCTTGCAAACGTTTTGAGGTATTAAGTAATAGATGGTGAAGCTTGCTGGTTAATTAAGTTAAAATCATTAGTGAATTATTGTCTTTAAGCTTGCACCGTACTACAAACTCTACTAAAATTGTTGAAGGTGTAGTTGGACTTGATAGCTTTCCATGTCTGAAAAGTGGTTCGTAATAACTAGGTTGTGTGTGAAGGTCGAGGGATCTAACGCGGTACTTGTGCCGCCGTGAACGGCCCTCCTTGGGGTAACTGTTAACCATGCGCTTAATGTTGAACGTGCTAGTTGTTTGCAATAAACTTGTGAGTTCTTTTTGACTAATCTTAAGCTACGGTTTTGGCACTTCCACCATCCAAATTTGCTAGCCTTTTCGGCGCGGTGCATTGCCCTCTTCTCACAATGAGAGTTGGTGCAAACTTCGCCAGTACATCCAAAATCCGTGGGAGGACTTCCTCTTGTTCTCCTACACATAAGCCCATACATCTTTCTCAAAACAGCCACCATACCTACCTACCACAGCATTTTCATAGCTGTTCCGAGATATATTGCCATGCAACTTCCATCTTACATTACATGACTTGTTGTCATTTATCATTATATATTGCTTTGCATGATTCTCTATAGTTGATGTGCGGTTTACCCATGTTACGCTGGATCATTGCACATCCTGCTACACTGGCAGAGGCATACAGTTCTATACATCATGTTTTGTTCATTATGAGTTATTTATACCAAAAGTTGTAATCATATTAGAGTGTTTGCCCCTTCTTGAAAACAGCCATGGAGGCCATTGAAAAGAGAAACAGAAAAAGAAAAAAAAAAGGAAAAAAAGAAAAAAATAAAAATAAAGAAAAAGGGGGGCAACACTACTATCCTTTATCAAAGTTGTGCCCATGTTTAGCACCTGCAGTTTCATAGTTATCATTTGTGCTCATGTTTAGCACCTATGCTCCATTTGAGAGAGTTTTCATGTTTTACTAGCAGTATAACTATGTGGGGAATATTACGTTATAGAACTTGGGTTGTATATTCCAATGATGAACTTCCTCAAAAGTGCTCTAGGTCTTCGTGAGCAACCGAGTTGGATGCACCCCCACTAGTTCCATTGGAGAGCTTTCATACACATATAGCTCTATGTGCATCCGTTGCATGGCAATCACTACTCCTTGCATAGCTTCGATTATAAGACTTCCTCTTGTCTAATGATCACTTATAGCTTTGTGAGACTTTCTTCCATTGGCCTTCCAAACCCCCATTAACGTTCTCTTTGCCATAACATCCTGGTGCCAAACTAAATGCTTACGCTCACCGGTTGAGTAGATCTCGAAACAGTGGATTCATGACGTTCGTGTTTACTTTTACTTGACTGGATCCGTTCTCTATGTTATGAAAAATTGCTTGATGCTTGGAATTGAAGGATAGAACTCCTACACTGGATACTTAAAACATCTATAATGAACCTTGTACGGTTTCATGTCTTAAAGGCCGTCATTCATGAATTTTTTAAGCTTTTAACTATTTTGCTTTATTATCTCTTATTTAATATCAATTATAGACATTTCCTTTGAATGATTTGATGTCAGCTCACTTACCATTACATCATTATTAGATCAAGATTATGTTGGTAGCATGTCACGTCAAAAATTATTTTGTTTTTATCGTTTACCTACTCGAGGACGAGTAGGAACTAAGCTTGGGGATGCTGATACGTCTCAAACGTATCCATAATTTTTGATGTTCCATGCATGTTTTATATCAATTGCCACATGTTTTGCATCCACTTTATATCATATTATGATATTTATTGGACTAACCTACTAATTGTTGCCAAAGTGCACAATGTTCTGGTTTTACACTTTGATGTGTAGAAATTATCAAAATTGGGCAAAGGAAACCAAGTTGGAGTCAAATTGGGACTTTCCAGAAATCTCTCTGGAAACTATTTTCAAAGATCGCCACGTTCGGGCCTGAAGATGACGTCAAATGAAAAAGTCTAGTCGCGAAAGTTGCAGGGAATTTTCTGCCATACGATTTAGACAAAAGATTCATCTCCATCGGAGTTCGGATGCGACCTGTGCAAGCCCGACAAGTCGGCTGGTCCAGAATTAAATCTGGCCGGGAACCTCCTGGAGCTGCCCTTTGGAACATAAATAGCCCCCGCGGAGTAAACCCTAACACAATTGACGAAACTCCCGAATACATCTCCGTGCTCCGCCGCCACGAAACTTCATTTCGGGGGTCAGAAGGTCCTGTTTCGGCACCCTGCCGGGACGGGATTGACCCCCGGAGCCTTCTCCATTGACGCCACCGCCTCCATCATGCTCCGTGAGTAGTTCCCCCATGCACTACGGGTTCTAGCTGTAGCTAGTTGGTACTCTCTCTCCCATGTACTTCAATACAATGATCTCATGAGCTGCCTTACATGATTGAGATCCATATGATGTAATCGGTGTTGTGTTTGTTGGGATCCGATGAATATTGAATATTATGTCAAGTTGATTATCAATCTATCTTATATGCTATTTAAGATCTTGCATGCTCTCCGGTACTTGTGGTTACCTTGATCAAGTAGTTGCCTGTATCTCCAAGAGGGAGTATTTATGCTAGATAGTGGGTTCATGCCTCCATTTAATCTGGGACAGTGACAGAAAGTTCTAAGGTTGTGGATGTGCTGTTGCCACTAGGGGTAACCTAACGATGCTATGTCCACGGGCATATGTGTTTGTTTACATTACGCGCTTTACTTAATGCAATTATCCGTTGCTTGCAACTTAATACCAACGGGGAACTCGGATGACAACCCGGCGGTGGATTATTAGTCATAGATGCTGTTGGATAACGGTCTATGTATCTTGTCGTAATGCCCAATTAAATATCATAGTAGTCATCATATCATGTATATGCATTGTTATGCGCTCAATATTCTGTCAATTGCCCAACTGTAATTTGTTCACCCAACACTTGTTATTGGAGAGTTACCACTAGTGTAGATAGCTGGGAACCCCGGTCCATCTGTCATCATCATTGCTTTTCCGTCAACTCCACGCAAGTTACTATTTTCTGGTGCCATTACTTCTATGTTACTGCTACTACTGCTCTCATATTACTGCTGCTTTCACATCACGTTTGTTACTAGTCCTTTCTCAGGTGTGGTGGAATTGACAACTCCGCTGCTAAGGCTTATAAGTATTCTTTGTCTCCCCTTGTGTCGAATCAATAAATTTGGGTTTTACTTCCCTCGAAGACTGTTGCGATCCCCTATACTTGTGGGTTATCAGCCGCACTTACACAGGTAACATGTGTGGCCACTCTCGGTCATGGCAGTTCCCGTCAACTACACCACCTTCTCTAGACGTCCAGCATGACCACTCCAGGCAGTGGCTACCTTTGTCGTCTTCTATGTCTTCGTCCACCACGACCTCGTTGCCAACGTCATCCTCTCGTTCCTCGTAACGTCTATTCCGACACCTACGGACTGCACTGACACCTCTCTTTGTCACTCTGCGCCCAGCAACCGTCTAGGAGGCCTCCTCTGCTAGTCCCTCTTAACACTGGCGCACGGTTCCTGATAGTCCCTGCCCCCGCACGCCCGCTACTGGCAACACCAGTACGTGATTCGTCATGACATGCCCCCGAGTCTGGTAAGCTCGGGTCAGCGCCTCATCTTCATCGGCTTCGACAACGTCTTCGGCATTGGCTCCTTCCTCTACGACTGCCTCGACCGCGTCTCCGTGTATGAACTCCGTGTAGTGTATATGAACTCCATGGAAAGGATGCGGGACACGCTCCAAATTGTATGTATATGTATATGCATCAACGTGATCTCCGTATGAACTTTACTTATACGAAAACGTTTTTGGCGCATCGACGTGATCTCCATACCCTAAACCTCTCCTAAACCCTAAACCCCTCCTAAACCCTAAATAAAAGGAAAAAAAGCAGAAACATTGAGTCCCGGTTGGACCGGACCAAAGGTTATGCACCCCACGAGCTCGGGACTGCCCATGTGGAGGGCCTTTTGTCCCGTTTCGTGGCCAACCGGACTAAAGGGGGGTGCCTTTAGTCCCAGTTGGTCAGTCCCGGTTGGCCAACCGGGACAAAAAGCCCGTACCAACCGGGACCGTTAGTTGTTTTTCTACTAGTGGCCCTCCGTCAGGCAGGCGCAGGACCTCCTATCAAAAGAAGAAGCAAGGGATACAGGGAACCACCGAGCGTAACTGAAGGCAACCGGAAGTCCGCCGGTAGCACAAAGCTGAAAGGCGTGAAAAAAAAAGCAAAAAACGAAACTCCGCATCTACAGTACCAAATGGGACACGCGTCGCAATTTGAAGAACTAAACGGAAACCAAAAAGCACCATCTATAGTGCCCTCCATCGCTAGGTTTGCGAGAAGTTACTCAACTTTAATATAGGGTATATATTAGACGAATATAGACAACTAAGAAATCTAAGTGAACAAATAGAAATAGAGTCCCATGGAAGAGATCATCCCGTTCTGCACTCTAGCTAGGAGATGCACTACAATAATTGAGCCACTTGTTTTTTTATGCCAATAATTGAGCCACTTGTAAAGACAGGCCAATACTCCAGCTTGTTCTTATCTGGTTGGACAGCGTGGCCTGAGATATTTGCAATCAACTTGGGACCTTATATTGCAGTGGATGTCTGGGAGAGACGTCGATTGACATCCACTAAAACTACACCTGCTCTCACAACTTGGTACGACTAGGTTTTTCTTTTTAGTGGATACAAAAAAAGACAAAAAAAAAGGACTCGGTGCTTGTCAGGTACTGGAGCTCAACCTCATCAACAACCAACGGCTCTGATGTGTTACAACGGTCCAACTACATCCAACGGCTGTTAGTACTGCCTGTCAAATTACCCTTGTAGCTCAGGATTGTATCTGTCTAAAACCTAATCCGTACTGGACACAAATGTAATATTGCTTGGACCTGCACTTTCGATATAAAGGTGCAGGTGGGGAGGTTGGGAGGATCAAGCAAGCAAGAACCCTAAATTTATCCACCATGTCTTTTCCTGTATTCGTTCTTGTTGCCAAGTAGGCTGTTTTAAGTTATCTTCTTCCTGAGTTATCAGTGACCCCTGACATAGTGGTATCAGAGCAGTAATCCAGGGCACGAGCCCCTCCCTCCCTTCCCATCTCTCCGACGGCGCACCGAAGTTACCGGGCACATCGCCGGGCTGTAAAATCCCTCCCACCCGTCCAGGATCTGGGCTCCGCGCCGCCATGCCAGCCTCCATCATCCGAACTCGCTCGCAGGAGCGGATGGACCAGGCGTCGGAGGACGCTGCCTAACTGCAAGCAGCGGAGGAGCAGAGCCGCGCCGAGGCCGCCATCAAGGAGCGCCTCCCGCGCGAGGTCCTCAACATCAACCGCCGCCTCGACGAACAACAGGCGTCATCGCGGGCCTCCTTCGATTCCATACAAGGTGAAATCGCCAAACTCTCTCAACTCATGATGGGATTAGCTGTACCTCCATCTCGGACACCAAACGCGGGAGGCAGTGGTGTTTCTGAACCTCAGATGCATCAAAGCTCGAATTTTGCAACCCCACCACAACCTCACTACTCCCTTTCACCCATTCCAGAGCAACCCACACCAAATTCCGCTTCTACATCCTACAATCCCACACACAGGTCGTTGCAATTCGGCAACTTCACCCCAGACCAACTTCCCCACCCTCAATCCCCACCCACTTCCTCCTACACACCACAAATTGCCACCTTTCCGCTACCCACTTACACCACACCGATTATCACTACCCAAGCCCAACAAAACTACTCGCAAACCAGCAATCCTACACTGCAACCACATATGTACCAGCAGCAGGGCTTGCAACAAGCTGTCTTGCCTTACCAAACTCATGCCCAATACCCATACTACACCCAGCCACCATTCTACAACCAATACCAGCAACCTCAGTTTCCTCCACCAAACACATATTTCCAACCTCACCAGCAGCCTTACCAATCCTACAATTCCACACAAAACCACCCACAATATCAACCACCAAACACTCCCACACAAAATGCTCGCAGTGAGACACCAATGGGTCACCAACAGCATACACACCAACAGCAATCGTGGCAAGAACCTAACATCCGCACTCCACATGTTGAGCTGCCAACTTTCCATGGAGAAAAGCCGAGAGCATGGATGCTGGAATGTGAGGACATATTCACCTTGGTGGGCATACCGGTGGAACAGAGAGTGAAATGGGGTATTGCACACATCCGAGGGCAAGCAAAGATGTGGCTGAGTAGTTCTGGCATAAACCAACACACCCTGAGTTGGTCTACACTGTGCTCCATTTTGATGGACAGATTCCCTGACAATACTTCTGCCGATCCAATGGATCAATTGCAAGCGTTGAAGTAGATGGATACATAGATACTTATGAAAACTGGATGACACTGATGAAAAGGGACAGAAGCTATCTGCAGCCTGATTTTTTCCTAGACAGGTTTATCAGTGGTTTGAAGGATAGTGTCAAACATTTGGTGCAAGGTCAAAAACCATCCACCTTACTATCTGCTTATTGGTATGCACGGCTGTATGAGAAGTCCTTCTTGTCCACTGCTAAAAGAACTCAACCAACTGCCCAACAACCAAGGTTTGCACCAAACAACCAGTTCAGACCACCACAGGTCAGGGAAGCCAGAAACAGAGCACCTCCTGATCGACCCCGTGAACCACGGAAATGTTGGTACTGTCCCGACAACTGGTCACTTGGCCACAGATGCCAAATAATGCAGCAAGCACTCAATGTCATACAGATGCAATTCCATTCTGATGATGAAGAGGAACAAGAGCCACCACCGGTTGCTGCTCAACAAGCATTGCCACCTGAACAACCGGTAGAACCTGCAGCAGGAAACAATGTGCAACAGGTACCACAACCTGCACCACCGCAGCCAGGAGCAATTTGTATGAGCATTTCGGCAGCAGCATACCGTGGATACCCTAGCGATTCCACGATCTCACTACGTCTGAATTTCAAACAAGGTTCAGCTATTGCCTTGGCAGATACCGGCAGTTCTAACACTTTTATGGATTACAACTTTCCACTGAAGCATAACATACCAATGACTGCAGCTAGTGCAAGAACAGTTAAAGTGGCTGGAGGAGGTACTCTGTCATCCGAAGCTGTCATCCAAAACTACAGCTTCTCTATCCAGGGCAAGAAATTCTCCACAGACTTCAGGGTGCTGCAATTACAAGGAGCAGACATTATTCTGGGAGTAAACTGGTTTAAAGAACACAATCCAGTCACCTTCGATTTTGTTGCTAGGAATCTGAAAATTGGCATTAAGGGGGAAATACACACCTTCAATGACCATCTCATTCCCAAGGACAACATCATCATTTCGTCTGAACAGTGCAACAAGTTATTAGAGCAAGGAGCACAGGGCTATATCCTTTTCAACCCACCAGGAGATGCTAACTCTGAAACTGCTGCACTTCCACCTGTACCTGAGGAGATATCACAACTTCTGAAGCAGTTTGATGATATATTTCATGAACCATCTGGGTTGCCACCACATCGAGAGTGTGATCATCAAATACCATTGCTACCAGGGGCAAAACCATCAAATATAAGGGCTTACAGAATGTCACATAGTCAGAAGGATTCTGTCGAATTGTTGATCAAACAGATGCTGAAAAATGCTGAAATCAGACCCAGCAAAAGCCCTTACTCCTCACCTGCCATCCTGGTCATGAAAAGGACAAATCTTGGCGCCTCTGTGTTGATTTCAGGAGACTCAATGAAATGACCATCAAGAACAAATTCCCTATACCAGTAATCGAAGATCTTCTTGATGAGTTGCATGGAGCTTGTATCTTCTCTAAACTGATTTGAGATCCGGATATCACCAAATAAGGATGAATCCAGCCGATGTGCATAAAACTGCTTTCTCCACTCATTTGGGACACTACGAATACTTGGTCATGCCGTTTGGCTTATGCAACGCGCCTGCAACATTTCAGCAGCTGATGAACTCAATATTCTCTGAATTTCTGAGGAAGTTTGTGTTAGTCTTCTTCGACGATATCCTCGTCTACAGCAAGTCAGTGAACGAACATAAAGAACACCTGCTGTTGGTAATGAACACCTTGAGGAAGCATCAGTTGAAGGCTAAAATGTCCAAGTGCATGTTTGGCCAATCACAGATTGAATATCTTGGTCATATTATCTCTGCTGAAGGAGTGCAAACAGATCCTAAAAAAATCAGAGAAATTGTAAGCTGGCCAACTCCTATGACTATCAACAGTTGAGAGCTTTCCTTGGCCTTTGTGGCTATTACAGGAAGTTCATCCAGGATTACGCTAGCATCTGCCGAGCTCTACATCAAGCATTGAAAAACAATTCATTCAAGTGGGGCCCAGAACAGCAAGAAGCATTTGATAAACTGAAGTTGATTATGTCTTCACCACCACTGCTTGCCCTGCCCGATTTCACACTTCCATTCACCCTAGAGACAGACGCGTGTGGCAGTGGACTGGGAGCTGTATTAATGCAGAAGGGACGACCTCTAGCTTATTTCAGCAAGAGTTTGGGTCCCAAAGCTTGTGCCCAATCAATTTATGAAAAAGAGGCCCTAGCTATACTAGAATCACTCAAGAAGTGGAGGCATTATTTCCTTGGAAACACACTGGTAATCAAGACTGATCAAAGCAGTCTCAAGTTTCTCTGCAGTCAGAGACTCCTGGAAGGAATTCAGCACAAGCTGATGTTGAAACTGCTTGAATTCGACTTCAAAATTGAATACAAAAAAGGCATAGACAACAAAGTTGCTGATGCTCTATCAAGGAAATATCAGAAGGAAGATCAAGAACACTGCAATGCAATTTCAGTGGCAGTCCCAACATGGACAATGGACATTATGGAGTCCTACAGTGGCGATGCAGCATGTACTACCTTGTTGCAAGAACTCGCAGTTCATAAGAACAGTAATCTCAAGTTCTCATTGCAATCTGGTGTCTTGCGATTCAAGGGAAGAATATACATTGGGAGTTCTACTGATCTCAGGGACAAAATTTTTGCCACCTTTCACTCCTCAGTCTTTGGAGGACACTCTGGAACAAGGGTGACAATTCACCGAATTCAGCAACTGTTTTATTGGCCTAAGCTCAAGCAATACATTGCAGACAAAGTAGCTGAATGCCCAGTGTGTCAAATTTCCAAGACGGAGAAATTGAAACAGCCTGGCCTTCTGGAACCTTTGCCAATTCCAAAGAGTAAATGGTCAGAAATAAGCCTGGATTTCATAGAAGGACTGCCAAAATCTCAGGGCAAGGATGTTATCTTGGTAGTAGTGGATCGACTTACAAAATATGCTCATTTTCTGCCCCTTACTCACCCTTACACAGTTCAGAAAGTAGCAGATGTTTTCATTAACAACATACTGAAACTACATGGACCTCCATCAGTGATAGTAAGTGATAGGGACAGAATCTTTACCAGCAAGTTATGGCAAGCTATCTTCTCCTCCATGAAGATTTCACTACACTTCTCTACTGCCTATCATCCTGAGTCTGACGGCCAAACTGAACGCGTCAATCAGTGTCTGGAACAATATTTGCGCTGCATGGCATTTGCTGAACCAAAAAAGTGGTGTGCTTGGCTGTCAACAGCTGAATGGTGGTACAACGCAAGTTATCACACAGCTATCAAAATGTCTCCTTTCGAAGCATTGTATGAATATCCTCCAAACCACATTACTGCTGCAGCAATTCCAGTTGATTTGCTAGAAGATACACCAGAAATCCTTGCAAACAGAACTCACATGGTGGAAACACTTCAGGCAAATTTGGCAAAAGCACAGAAGTCCATGAAGAAATTCGCTGACCTGAAACGAACTCCTCGGTCATTCAATTCTGGGGACATGGTGTATCTCAAAATGTTACCACAAAGGGAAACAGCATTGGGCAATAATAATCCCCTGAAACTTGCTTCCAAATGGTATGGGCCTTTCCGAGTGCTTCAACCAGTGGGCAACCGAGCATACAAGCTACAGCTTCCAATGGGAACTCAGTTACATGATGTGTTTCCTGTCAATCATCTTAAGAAGCACCTGGGCCCAACTGCTGTCCCGAACCCTCATTTGCCACTAGTCACTGATACTGGCAAACTCAAGCTTCTTCCAGTTGCTGTTCTCGAACGAAGGCAGATCCCTCGCAGTGCTGGCAACTATGATGTGGCCATACCACAGTGGTTGATTCAATGGGATAACATGACACCAGAGGAAGCTACTTGGGAAGATGCTGCTTTCATGCAGAGTACATTTCCGGACTTCAAGCCGTGACGTCTTGTCTCAAGGGAGGGGAATTGTCAGGTACTGGAGCTCAACCTCATCAACAACCAACGGCTCTGATGTGTTACAATGGTCCAACTACATCCAACGGCTGTTAGTACTGCCTGTCAAATTACCCTTGTAGCTCAGGATTGTATCTGTCTAAAACCTAATCCGTACTGGACACAAATGTAATATTGCTTGGACCTGCACTTTCGATATAAAGGTGCAGGTGGGGAGGTTGGGAGGATCAAGCAAGCAAGAACCCTAAATTTATCCACCATGTCTTTTCCTGTATTCGTTCTTGTTGCCAATTAGGCTGTTTTAAGTTATCTTCTTCCTGAGTTATCAGTGACCCCTGACAGTGCTCTGTTTTTCCTTTTCAAGACCTAGATATGCACTAGTCAATTGATGGAAAGGCAAGATTCCTCGATTTTGCCCTTGTTTAATGTATTATTTGTGAGATGAGGCCTACACTTTTTTCTGAGTTGTATAGAAAAAAGTGCACGTCAATACCCAACTTTGCAGAATTGCCATCAGCTAGGTTGCACAGCGGTCCCTCAAGTATTATGAATTCTTGTAGCACCCTCCCTAGCTAGTACAGATTTTGGCACCCTCTACATGCAGAGTGTATTAAAATGGTGCACGTATTCTAAGTGGGGCGAGGATAATCACACATTGAAAAGCATGTGCAAATTTAGGGAATGTTTTCTCTAATTGCCACATACCGACTTGGGCTGGGTTAAATTTCCTGAGTTCGATTATTAATCACATACAAGCTGGGCTGGCCCTCCGATTTGGATATAGAGCTAAGCAGTTTGATTCTGGCCTGTACAGGTGAAGAGGCAGCTTCTGCTAAAAAAAAGATGAAGAGGCAACATTAACTAAAAAACAAAAGGTCAAGAGGCAAACACGTTCTCCGCTTTCTTCTCTATGCTCAAAGCTCATGCATTTATTATTATCCAAGGTCATCGTTGTTCTAGTTCTGCATTATGACTAGTTTTTTATATGCACTTCTCTTCAAACAATTAGAATGGGTCAAAGGAGCTACTCGAGAGCTGCCCGTGAGCTTAGCGACTTTTAGCCAAGTTCCAGATTCGAACTCTGTTGTGTTAACGAGTCCAGCTGCAGGGCGGAAGTAGTCAAAAGTCTGAGTGGGGGCAATACTAGTTTAAATTAAAAAAAAATTGAAACATCTTTCTTCAAGCATGAACATATATATAACACTAAAATTCATAAAAATGAGTTGGGTCAGTGCCCCCACTTAGCTCTACATGGGTTCGCCCTGTCGAGCTGAGCTAACTTGTTTTAATGAGCCGAGATGGCTCAGCTTGTCTCGAATTCCATCCCTAGTCGCCGGCACACGTTTTCTCCATTGCCTCGTCGTCTAGTAATCGCCCGCACAGGAACAACAAGCAGAATGGAAAACAAGTAAACATGATAACTCTGTCCTAGGCACATATGATTTCATAAGGCTCCGCAACATGAGATATCTCGCCCGCTTCTCCTTGCTGAGTCAGCTGGTCGTACACCCATGACGGGTAGTACCCTTGGCTTGAGGTCGCCGTGTTTGGGTTGGCGTTCCTTCTTCCACCGGCCATCTCCAGCAGCAGCATCCCAAAGCTGTACACGTCAGACTTGCTCGATATGACACCAAAGCTCCGGGATATC
Organism: Poa pratensis; assembly: GCA_947311845.1. Taxonomy (NCBI): domain Eukaryota; kingdom Viridiplantae; phylum Streptophyta; class Magnoliopsida; order Poales; family Poaceae; genus Poa; species Poa pratensis. Next base: position 5,509,963 of record CAMZMU010000100.1, on the reverse strand, counting down.
ATCTGGGGAGCTATGTAGCCCACGGTTCCACGCATGGCACTCAGCGGCAGAAAACTGTCGCCCCTGGTACAGTTTGGCAAGTCCGAAATCTGCGACCTTCGGGACGAAATTGCTGTCGAGGAGAGGATGTTGTGCGGCTTGATGCCGCAGTGTAAAATCTGCATGTCGCAACCCTGATGTAGGTAGTTGATCCCCTTGCAATGCCGAGAGCGATCTCGTTGAGCTTGTCCCATGAGAAGCTCTTCTCAGCAGAGAAGATATACTTGTCCAGAGAACCATGCGGCATGTACTCGTACACTATGGCCCTTCTCATTTCCTCAGCACAAAACCCCACTAGAGGACCACGTTGACGTGGTGGACCCTGCCGATGGTGGAGACCTCGCTGATGAAATCTTCTCCATTGCAGCTGGAGTTTCCTCTAGCATCTTCACTGCGACATGGGCGCCGCCTGGGAGTAGCACACCCTTGTACACAGAGCCATAGCCTCCTTGGCCCAGTTTATCTCTCAATGGCTTGTGATCGCAAGAATGTCCGTGTAGGCGTACCTCATTGGGCCAATCATTTGTTGCATCCTGAGGAACTTCTCCACTGCATCAATTGTGATTCTTGTTTTCCAGTACTTGTAGGCTAGGAATATCCACAGCCAGGGGTGCTAAAATGAATCTGCACAGTACTGGCCAGGACCAGCAAGGCGGCAAGTCGACAGATGTGGATTAAGTTAGATGAGCGTGTAGGCATGTGTTCACATCCAAGATTGTGACCATGATGATTAAAAGCATGTAAATTCATTTTTCAAAACAAAAGGCATATAATGCAAACGTACCGAAAAACAACTTGTGGATAGCAATAGCAGGTACTATGGTTGCGACAACCAAAAATAACTTTGTGTCATGTTCATATGGGCTCATGCATTCTAAGAAGTGCACCTCAGTCCAGAAAAAAGCATGAGTCCAGTTCAGGATGCTTGTACCAGATATTTGCTGCTTGAAGTAGCTGCAAAACATAGCATTGTAAGTAATTTTGTACTACTAATTTAATCGCATTTGCGCAAAACACCAGGGTTTGGTTTTCTCTGAACCATGAACTCAGCAATTCGACTATGCATTGCATTTGAACTATTTTCTGGAGTGGACTTAGTGGCAGATGCCACATGGCTGGGCGGCTGGCCATGCGTGCCGGGGCACAGGTCTGATCTGGCCAGAAAATTTTTAGAGCAAAATGCAATAAACAATCTCGAGTAGCATGGTATTGTGCAAAGAAAATAAAGCCGGTGTTTTGTGCAAATAGGAATAACTTAAGCTCCGGAAAGTGCAATTTACTCTTTTGGATAATTATAACAAAATATGCTGGTACAACAAACTATGAGGTGTAACTGCAATGTCATAAATTAATCCTGGTTAACTACTTGTGTGCTGCAACCACCAGTGTAATTATACTTTTCGAGGTCAGATTGGTAACAGCCAACAAATTCTTCCACAGACTAGGGTGGATAGAGAGGCTAAATTCAGGAGGAAATAGAACATGGTGATCACCTGATTGAATCATCGAGACACATATTGATGACGATCTTAAAGAAAGAACCGCTCGGGGCTTTGATATCCACAGGAAACAGGACAGTAAACCCCTTACTTATGAGATGTACGATATCTGCATAACTTGCATGCTGTAGCTGTAGCGAATCAAAAGGTTGCTCCTCACCAAATGGAATCATGGCCAAGTATCCACAATAAGGTTCAACCCTGCAATACATATCATCGGACACCCAGATATAAACATGGGAATTGTTGGCACTCAGGCAAGCAACGGGCATGTATGCACTATTATTCGTCACTGCTCGGGAACAATTAGCAAAACATGCCGTGTAGTAGCTTTGAGTGTCCAAATCATTGAAACCATGTGAATCAAGTTTGTAGTATCCATAATAAGGAACGTGATTCCATAGTGGAAGAGGGCAGCTGCTACGGGTATCCAAGTTCGCGTCCACGACCCAGAAGTAGGAACCGGTGTAGTTGATCGCAGTCATGTAGTATGTTCCTGCGTTGATGTGAATTGCAGCCTTACTACTGGTACAAACCAGCTCATATGCTTCAACACCGCACTCAAGAGGATCACCACTACGACGGAAAGGATATGATATTTCTTGGAGATGTCTACAGGAGAAAGGTGGGCACCCATCATCTCCACCCTGGACATGATCCGCTGCAAAAACTGCAATGAGGGAGAAGACAATTAAGGTTTGTAGGGTAACAGAACGATGAGAAGAGCCAGGGTTCCCCATGACTGCTGACAGATACACTAGGGAGTTGATATCCTAATTAGTTCTGTGAAGAGTAGTATGGCGGCCAAGGGATAACTATGTCCACCTGTATATACAAATTAATAGAGTGCTTGGAATACTAATTATTGACTTCAGTGCGAAAAAGAGGAAAGATATTTTCTCAGATTGCGTCGCTATGAACAGAAGACGACTCAGGCTTGTGAGTCTTCTGTCCCATGACATGGTAATCCAATTTTTTCAGAGATGACAACGACAGTATACTAGAATTTCCACACCGTGAAAGGTGCCAATAGATGGGTATTTATTGCTCATGCAACAGGGGACTGGACTGAAGCAAGTCTGCAATCACACTCAAACCACAAGAACACGGCATGCATTAGTATGTGAACCTGTATGCCTCAGGGATAACTATCAGTAGAACACGACTCTGACTGCTTACCTACAGAAAAAAGGAATACGTTCTGCTTTTGTTTTTGCACTACCCACATCTTCTTCCTCTTGCTATCCATCTTGGTTACAGTACTGCACAAAGATGAGTAATAAAGTACTTACCACAGCAATCTGCTGCTGACTTTTATCAACCATGGGATCGACTTGGCTGTGGCATGGGATGATCAAGATTTCTTTAAATACTGCCCACCGTCCCAGTGCAGCCAACATGGCCCAGAGATCAGGTATCCTTTCTGTCTTGAATCTAGCAATACATCAGCATCATCATGTGGATGTGGTGACCAATCAATCAGGAGATTAGCATGCTCTGGTCAAGACACCATCCTACGTCACCCAGTTCTTGCCTTCTTGGCCCATACAATGTCAATGCCATAGATTACAGACGTTCTACAATGAAGATCATCCCGCTTCTAGACCCCTGCGCATTGCTCCAGCAGAAGCTCATCATCTCCACAGGTTCATCATCCCCACAAGTTGATGTTGCCAACGATGAGCTGCAGGCCATTTTCGACGATTATTTATGGAGTTCGTCTGCAACCCTAGCAGGTTGTTCAACGGAATTCACACCTGGTGCTGCCAATGGTATTACAGGCCCGGTCACCTGCCTTAGCAATGCAACTCACTTCTCGTATTTGGTGGCTGGTTATGAAGATATGTCGCTTCTTCCGTTTGACTGCAAGGTCATCCCAGTCTCAGATGGTGTCGGTGGTCGCCTTATACCTATGTATTGGAGTGACGACCCAATGTACGCCCAAAATCCCCAGTCCTCGAAGGCAACAGACGTCCTGCAGCCCCAGTCCTTCAAGGAAAGTGCAAAAAGTATCATCAGTTTTGCTGAGACCACAGTGTATTTTTCTCATTTTTATTGCAGACAATGTGAACTCAGTGAGGGACGTTGCGCGTTCAGATCAAATGAGCCAGGGCCTTTCTGCATGCACGACTCTCACGGTATGATCAATTCAAACTGTCTGGAACCAAATATATAACTGTATCATCCTCTCTTTTTTGTAATAGGGTGGTCCTCGCAAATGCGAGGGCATCATCTGTAGTTGGTTGAAAGTGTTTAAGAAATTTGGTTTCACTGATGGCACATTATTTCTCATAATGTGACACTAAAAAAAATATTCTACAACTACTGCAAATAGTTTGCTAAGCAAATATCACGTGTGCGTCGTAACATCTTTGGTACTATTTTTATGGAAATTGATTATCATGCCATATTTTGAAACACCGGTGTAAGCGATAGTGCATCTCTAAAGTGAACTATAGTTTTTACATGATGTTAGATTTGTACTTGGGTTAGCTAGTTCTCTTTGACTAAAAAAATCTATGAATTAAGGTTAATCAGTTTATCCTCCTTAACAGATATGTCACATTAAATAGTGAATTTATCTTGCTATGATGTTTCTTCCACTCTTACTCACTCCATGTCAAAGTGTGCAAAGTTTGACAAATATGAACATGTTGAAACTTTGCTATTATTTTTATATAAATATACTGTTAAAGATAAAAAATCTTCTAGTAATATCCATTAACATATTTAGACATCCACAATGAAAGTTACATAAGTGCACGACTCTAAGTTTTTCAGACTCTTAACTTATCCTGATCATCATTCAATTGTTCTACACACCAGGACACATTTATTTTTCCCTGTCTATGCGGCTTGGATCGCATAGCTCATGCTCAGTCGTGACATATATTCTTATGTTGAATTTGTCACCTGATATAAAGACACATACAATATATAGTCAAACTATGTGTACCATACAGACCAAGCAATATCTGTAAATTTTGTTCATAAGAATTAAGTGTACCCTTTTCAAGACCTCAGGTTAAAATTAGTATTTGACACGACTAAGCCGGAATGTGTGCTGAGTGAACCCTGTGTGTATCATTAAGTCAAAATATTTGATAGTGTGAGGGACGTTCCCGTTGACTGTGTGTCGGCTCATAAATTTTTGACGCTTTATGTCTCACTAAGTAGGAATATCTGCTCTATGGAAGGAAATTCTCATTCTCGTGAGAATAAGTGTTGACTCAACCCTGGTGTGTCATTAAATCAGCAATAGTTCTGAGGGACGCACCCACTGATACGGCCACTAATGTTGTTAATTCATTAATATAAATTCCATGACTCCTAATTCCAAATTTCTGTATGCGTTTTGTGAGAGTGTTGGTTAGAGAGCAAACAATGTATGAACTTGCGAGGAATGTCGTGACTTCATTAACTTTGAAATTCCAGACTCCAAACTTTTGCGGACAATTTTTTAGCATTGTTGTCCGATGATAGCCGAATAAATTGTCATTAATTTGTACCAATCACGAAAAACAACGTACTCCCTTTGTTCACAATTAGCCTGAACTTTATAAAGTTTGACCAAATATATAGGAATATATCAAATTTAAAAGATAATAAATAATCCACATAATTACAATCATCATTAAATGTATTTTCACATTATTTGTACTTGGTATTGTCAATGTCTATATTTATTGCTATGTCTTTGGCCAAACTTTATAAATTTCTGTTTTGACTAAACTTTGAAGCAGGATAAAACAGAGAAAATACTTAGTGATACATATAATTTATTTCTAAATTTTCCATATCCTAGCATGCACTACAAGAAATGTGTCAACTAGTGACTTTTCTATAGTGACCAGGGAAAATTGGTCATAGATCTATGACCAATTGAAGCCATTTGGTCATACGCAACTTTGGAGGGTCTAAAACTGAAACAATGGTGACTTTTCTTGTCTGAATAGTCATAACCTGGTTAGATGAATTGGTCATAAACTAAAAAGCTCTGACATATTGCCTTTTCTTTAGCCGCCTGTGACCAATTTAAATGGTCATTTTCGCTTATGTGTCACTTTCGCCTATGTGTCATTGCTTATGTGTCATTTTTGCTTAGTTGTCACTCTGATTGGACAGCCAACTCAGCAGTCTCGCCTACGTGTCACTGCTTATGTGTAACATCCCAATATTTTGGAATATTTAAAAATCACTAAAAATTGAAACTTTTGTTTTTTGTTAAACAGAAAACATTAAAATTCTAACAGAAACCAAATAATAGAAAACATTTGGCATCTTCAAAAAAAAAAGTTTAAAATATCGAAGTAATCTTTAATTTCAAAATTTGAGTTTAGTTTAAATTATTTTATTCACGGTATTTCAAAGAAACCTTCATCTCCTAAAATGTTTTATTCCAACTATTAGATTTTAAATATTTCACTTTTGACTATTTATTAAACCCTAAAACAATATCTATAAAGTATTTTAAAGCTTGTTCTATTTAAAAAAATTGGTTTTGATTCAATTAAATTTATTTGAAAAACAAATAAGTTTAAAATTACTTATTTTTAATATTTACATTTGTGGTAGTTTTATTTGATTTTAAAAAGTCACAAATGATTTTATTAAAAACCTATTTTAAAATGACATAAAGTGTCAATTAAGCAAATATACAATATTTTGAATTTATATTTTTGAAATGTATTGGAAAAGTGTGCTTGAATATTTAAATTGATAGATATTAATTTTACCAATCTGTAGAAAAAGAGAAAGAAAAAAATAACGGGCCGCCTGCCCGAACCGAACTGGGGCGAAGCCCATCTCCCCAGCCAGCAAGCAGCCCATGTACTTTTTTTTTCTCTCTCCTTTCTTCTATTTTTCTGTTGGGCCGAATCTGGCCCAACTAGGGGAGGCGGGGACCGGTCGGTCTGGTTCGGCTGCGCTGGTGGGCTAGGTTGATTCTTTTTTTTTGTTCTTTTCTTTTTATTCTTTCCTGTTTTCTTTTATAACTTTTAATTTTGAACTCCAATTTCAACCAAATAAATTTTGAAACTTTTGTAAACATGTCCTCTGTCATTATAGGCTATTAGTACTGTTTTTGGACAAAATAAAATACAAAATACAAAAACCCCTAAAGTGGCCATAACATCTGTCATTTGGCATGAAAGGTGTGAATCTTCGTACATGACCGTTCGTGTCTAGTGTTTGAATCATGTGGATATTTTGATGTATCTATGATGAAATGGATACTTGTGAATCTAAAAATGAAATTTAGGAAAAATAACGGGCAAGCTGTGTGGCAGCTGTAGTTCAAAATCTAGCCATTTCCAGCTGAATCGGCAGGAAGCGGCCGAAAACAGGCAGAGAGCTCGGAAATGCATGCCTTTTGGTGATTGTAAATGAAATGATGTCTACTTTGTGAAAACAATTTATCGGTGCCATTTTGGATGACTTTCTCGGTACCCGCTTCACAAAAATGCTATTTTAAGCACTTGAAAAATGAAAGGTGGGTTTTTTTGTGAAACATGTCGAAATCTTTGTTCGGCAACATTGCTTGCCATCCCACAATGAACACATGTGCCAATTTTGGGCTCATTTGGACAAACTATGTCATAAATGTGGCTAAAACATTGCTCCTTCATCTCGAAAGTTACGAATGTTCGCTCGTGATAGCAATTTTCTGAGAACATTTTTCCAGTAAAACTTCCGGAACACAAGTTTATAATTTTGTGTGGCAACTAGGTCACATATGATGACGCTACGCGAAGGTTTTCCATTATTTTGATTTTTTTTTAATTTCGTGTGCTCATTTGAAAATACGGTCAACTCGGGGACATGACCGTTCGTAGCTAGGGGTTAAATCTTGCAAAACTTTTGTTATATCTCTGATGAAATAGGTACTTGTGTATCTAAAAATGATTTTTGCAAAAAATCATGAGCAAACTACGAGGTACATGTAGTTCAAATTTGACTCCGTTCCATCTGAATCGGAATGAATTTGTCTTTTTTACGAGAGATAGATGGAAACTGTTTGACACACAACCATTTGGTTTTTTGTAAATACATGTGGTCTAGTATTTTCAAATAATGTAGAGCTCCTATTTTAAGACATATTTTTGGTATTTGCTTCACAAAATAACCCATTTTTCGCATTCGGAAATAGAAAAATGATTTTTTCGTGAAAGGAAAATGAAAAGTTTCTTCGGCAACATTGTTCACGGTTCCAAGATACATGTTTGTGCCCAATACGGGCATATTTAAGCAATCTATACCATGAATGTGGACATAACATTCGTCATTTGGCCCTAAAGCCATGAATCTTCATAGATGATACCTCATTTCTGACAACATTTTTTAAAGAAAATTGCCGTATTTCAAGTTTATAATTTTTAATGGATACTAGGACACATATAATGACACCACGTGAAGGTTTTCCATTTATTTGATTTTTTTTGAATTTCGTATGACGATTTCAAGATACGGTCAAAACGGCGGACATGACTGTTCGTATCTAGGGGTTGAATCTTGCAAAACTAATGTTGTGTCTCTGATGAAATAGGTACTTGTGTATCTAAAAATGATTTTTCAAAAAAAATTGAGCAAACTACGAGGCACATGTAGTTCAAATTTGACCCGATTCCTGCTGAATTGGCAGAAACTTGTCTTTTTTACGAGAGGTGGTTGGAAACCGTTTGGCACGCAACAATTTAGTTTTTTATACATTATATGTGGTCTAGTATTTTTAGAAAATGAATTGCTCCAATTTTGCAACATATTTTTGGTAGGTGCTTCACAAAAAACCCATTTTAAATGGCAACATTGTTCGGAACCAATCAGAATGCAGAGCCACTCTGCCCACGGATCACCCTACTGAAGCCGATCTGAGTCGTCCATAGCTTTTGATCCAACGGCTCTTGCTCACTTGTCCTAACAAAGATTCAGAAAAGGACAACAGCGCGTGGCACCCTCTCCTCTTCCCTCCGTAAACTAAACCTAGAAATCATTTCCCCCCGCCGCCGCTCACCAGATCCACACTCACCAGATCCCAGCTTCATTCTCTCTCCCTCTCCCTCGATTCAGATCGACGGCGCCACCGCTGCCCCACGGCATCGCCTCCACCCCATTCCTCTCCGCGCTGCATCGCCTCCACCCCATTCCTCTCTGCGTCCCCGTCACTGCATCGCCTCCATCCCCTTTCTCTCTCGCATCCCCGAAACCCTAGAGCCCACCACTTCTCTCCCCTCGCCGGTTTCTACAGATGCGCCGCCACCGCGACTGTGAGGCGGACCTGCTGCTGCCGCTGCTCTCCTCCGACGAGCTGCTGCTGACCAAGTTCTCCACCGCCGGATCCGGCGGCCTGTGGTGTCTCTGCGAGGCAACGGCGCTCGAGCTCCTGTGGCGTCCTCTGCGAGGCGACGGCGCACGAGCTGGCGTGCCCGCGGCGGCCTCGACCACCAGCGCCAGGATCGGCACCGCAGCAGGCCGCGGCGTCATCCTCCTCTCCGACAAGGCCGCCGCCGCATCCCTCCTCTGCCACTGGATCCACTCGTCTACAACAAGGCCGCCGCTGTATCCGCTCGTCTACCACAAGGCCGCCGCCGGATCCACTCCTCTCCGTCAGCAACGCCTACGGATCCGCTCGTCCTCGACAAGTGCAGGTCCACCCTATCCGCACCACGTTCCTGATCGCTTACTCTAGCTGTTCTGTTTTACAATTATTTCTTCACGTGAAATCAGATGCTCATCACAGTTCTGATCACTAAGTAATCTAGCATTAGTGCAGTACTCAGATTTGGTAGCTGAATATTCATGCTAGATCATCTGGTCGACTAGCCCATCCTAGTTCATGTGGATTTTTTTTTCATTTTTGAGCATGGCTTGAAGAATCACACAAACAGCAGTTGCCAGGGTCAATGTTGGTCTGTTAGGCCACTGGAGGATGCTGTTTTATTATGTAATGTGCTCTAAGTGTAGACCATTGACCTGATTAGATAGAGCAATGTTCTAGTCTTTAGCTACCACTAACTGGCAGCACTTATTATACACATTCTTTGAGCATGATATGAGAAAATCCATTAGAGGATATATGACCTGGTGCATCTAGCTTGTCAAGGAATATGTACCACAAACTGCAGATCAGGAAGCGCATGGTAGGTTAGTAAGTACTCAAATCATGGAATACAAGTTAATAAGTAAGAGAACATGTACATCGTTCATATAATTTTGTTTAATTAATGACCTAGTTAGCTTCGATAAGAGCTGATTCAACCAATATGTTTGTCTTCTGATGCAGGAATTCTCGCCTGGATCTAATGGTCACATGACAACCATGGGTGTATATGTGCGCGATCTTATACTTGGGCAGGTCTGCATCTTATGTTCCTCTGCTTTCATAAGTGCATTCTTTGCCTACTATTTTTGTGTTTAGTGTTTCATGTAAATGAATATCTCCATGCTAGGATATTTATTGTCCTTATAACTAAAGAATGTTAGTTCCTTTCTTTATTGGCTTTCTTATAACTAAAGAATTTAGTCTGCATCTAGTATTCAATATTAGTTGATCGTATCTGCTATCAATAAAATGTCCAAGTCATGAATTTCCTGAACACGTGTACGTGTATATATTTGGGAGCTAGTTCACCAGAAAATGGACAAGAATAGAAAATCTGTTTGCATTCCTTAATTGTCTATAATGCTGATTCATTTTATTATTTTCCAATAACACAATTTGAAAAAACAAATAGTATATGATTTAGTCTTATACTTCTAATAATGCAAAAATAGCGATTCATATTTCGGGTATCTTCTCTGTTTTAAATAATTTTCTTACTCTGTTTGCTTTCCTTGAGTGCCATTTCTGGGTACTTAATTAGAATATATGACATGTCTCATTCTGAAGATGAATGTTGTTATTATAGTATCTGGCATGTAATATAAAACAAGAGTTTGAAAGCTATTGTTCCTGGCTATAATTATGTATCTGAGTAAAACCGCATCATATTATTAATTGTACTATTTACAATTTGTGTTCACCAGATGTTTCACTAATCTAACTTTGAAATTTCAGGAGCAGTACAAGAAGAGTAACAAGATCAAGTGCTACTGATTCACCCAAGTCGTTGGTCCCTTCCACTCCCTTATGCTCCTTGTTGATTCACCTAGATGAGCTGCTAGAATTACAGTTCGATACTCAGTTGATTCAGATAGTGTTTATTGATCAATAATGTGGTTGGAGTAGTATTTACATGTTGCTGGCAGTTGGTACTTGTATTCACTTATTTCTATGCGTAGTTAGTTTGGTTGCTTAAACTTCTCTATTCTGCTTATTGACCACACATACAATCCAGATAGAACTTCAAATTATTTTCTTTCACTCTGTATGTATCATTTGTAGACTATGACCTACTGTTCTTTGTTCTTTTGCAGGCACGAGTTCGGCTCTGCTGGGAACACTCCGTTACCTTCTGACTATCCGTATGTTTTGAGATGGACAGCCTCCTGAAAGTAATGAAGCCTTGTATCTTAGCCCAGCAGTTGTGAAGTCCCAAGTTTCTTTTATGTATTAGATTTCATATTCGAGAGAAAATAATCAAACTCAAGCCATTGCATGTTGCCAGATTCTGCTGTTAGAGCTTATTATGCTGTGATCCCCATTATATGTGTGTAATATGATGTAACAGATTAATTCTTCCTGTTATTTGAAGTATTATTTGTGTTTTCTATCTGTTTTGATTGAGTTATTTGTTAGTGACGCTGAAAGTTGGGACCCACTAACTGTAATCCTGACAATTAGGATCTGCTAACATAAACCTGACTATGTGGACCCAAGCCCAAACCAGACAGCATGGACCCACAACCCAGAACCTGACAGTTGGGACCAACAGGTCAGAACCTGACATCCGGGACCCACCTGCAGAATAAAAGAAAACAAAGCCCACTGCCAAAAATTAAAAGGCCAAAATATTGGGCCCGGTCCATTTAGTCGACCAAAATTAAAAGTAAAAAGGCTTATATTGTTGGGCCTGGCCCATCTAAACCATCAAACTGGATTGGGCTGATTCTGCTGTATGACCATTTAAATTGGTCACCATTTTGCCACGTCAGCCACGCCACGTCGGATCTGACGTGGACATGCCAGATAGCAGGTGACCAAAACAATTGGTCATAACACTTATGACCATTTATTTTAGTCATGAACGTCTATGACCATTGCACCCAAATGGTCACGTACGTTCGTTTGTGACCGCCAGCTTTCGACCAAATGTTTTTGGTCACAAAAAGGTCACAAATGATACTACGTGACCATTCAGTGACCAATATGGTGAGTCACTAGTGAGCATATTTCTTGTAGTGATGGCGGCCCAAATGTGAGGCCGTCATATGTAGTTGGTTGAAAGTGTTCAAGAAATAAAAATATGGTTTCACTGATATCGCATTATTTCCGTTTACGTGACAATAAACCAAAAGTGTTCTACAACTAATACAAATGTATTGGTAAGCAAAAATGCGCATAACATATTTGACAAATTTGTGAGAATTGTTTTTTTTTAAGTTCAAGAAATTTATTGTCGTGCCTTATTTTGAACCATCAATGTATGTGAATTCATCTAAGTTGTTGGGTTCTTCTACAATTTTTTCTAGTAAGCTGCCGCCACGCGAGTTAGCTAACAGCTGATCGCATCAATCAGTTTTTATCTTATTTTCGAAGTTTGGAGCTAGCTGATGTATATTGATCAGCCTTTTAGATTTTTTCACTTAGATCAGGTTAACGGACGGAGGTACTCCGTATTTAAGCACAGTCCTACGGAAGTACGTGTTGTTTTTATTTTTCTTGAAGCCATCGTGTTGGAGCCTTTGGGTTTTTTAAAAGGATCAGCATGTTTGGAGTCGATATACGCGAGACGTTATCGTATCCACGTAAACCGTGTCAAAAATATTACGTAACAACTTTTTTTCATGAAATCTCAGCCTTATGTTTTAGATCTAACTATTAAAATTAATTGAGATGATGTGGATTAACGTGGTGCCTCGAAAACTAACTCATTTTGCTTTTATTATATAATAGATAGATGTTCTAAAGTCTACTAAACTTTTACTTACAATTTATTAGCTTATTGTACAGTTTCTATGTGCTCAAATCTCCACGAGACTTTCTGTTATTTATTGTTATTTCTTAACTAATCACATTGAGCTAAGTACCTTAGCTACCAAACAAAATCTGAGAAATTACTAACCGGAAAAAATATGTTTCATTCATTTATCAAATACTGACCTTGTAAAATTCAGAACTCTTTGGTTGTTAATTACTATAAATTTTGCTGTACAACATCAATTAATCCTTTGGAGGTATCAGTCGATTTGTTATGCCTAGGAAATTAGCACCACCATCTTGTAGCGTATTGTTTCTCAAATACTGTATTAAATACTCATACTCTATTGTATCTCCTGTATCTCCTGCAATGGTAGACAACACAGATAACAATTTGTCAGTTGTACAACATTTTCTTCAACAAGTATAATTCATTTTTGTTTATTAAACCATCAACAAAGTCTCATTCTCGTTTTCGGTATTTGCAGGTTCACGTACCAAAGTCATCACAGGTACTATACTAACTTGAGCCATTTTAACTTCAAAGAGAAAACAAAAATGAAAAAACGATCTATCATGCCAATTGTTAATTGTTGGCTACACTGTTTTTGGACATCCTCTTATCCTCATAACAATATGCTGACGACCTATTTTTTGTCTATTTCAGCTACATCATCAGTGGCCGCATTTGTTGCTCTTATCATTCACTCAAGAAAAGATATAATGAGGAGATACATTTGAAGGTCGAAATGTTTCATATGGCACATCGAAACCCACGAGGTACACATTCTCTGAAGTTAAGAAGATAGCAAGACGGTTCAAGGAAAAAGTAGGGCAGGGTGGATTTGGAAGTGTATATAAAGGTGAGCCATCAAATAGAGTACCGGTGGCCGTCAAGATGCTAGAGAACGCTACAGAAGAGGGAGAAGTATTTATCAACGAAGTTGCCACCACTGGACTAATTCGCCATGCCAATATTGTCCGGCTCCTAGGGTTTTGTTCTGAAGGAATGAGAAGGGCTCTTATTTACGAATTCATGCCTAACCAGTCGCTAGAGAAATACATATTCTCCCATGACCCTAATATCTTTCAGAATGTTCTAGTACCTGACAAACTGCTAGATATTGCTCTGGGCATCGCTCGAGGAATGGAATACTTACATCAAGGGTGCAACCAGCAGATTCTCCACTAAGCCTCACAATATCTTGCTGGACTACAACTTCAATCCAAAGATCTGAGACTTTGGACTTGCAAAGTTGTGTGCAAGGGACCAAAGCATCGTCACCTTAACAGCAGCAAGAGGCACAATGGGCTACATCGCACCAGAGCTCTATTCTCGCAACTTCGGAGGGGTATCCTACAAGTCAGACGTGTACAGTTTCGGCATGCTGGTGTTAGAAATGGTCAGCGGAAGGAGGAATTCCAGAATGGATCTACGAGAAAGTGATCAATGATCAGGAGTTGGCGCTTACTTTAGTAACGACTCAAGAAGAGAAAGAAAAGGTGAGGAAGCTGGCTATTGTGGCACTGTGGTGTATCCAGTGGAACCCGAGAAACCGCCCGTCGATGACAAAGGTGGTTAACATGCTAACAGGGAGGTTGCAGAACCTGCAGATGCCACCGAAGCCTTTTGTCTCATCTGAAAATGAATTGCCTATTGTCACCATGTAATAGTATCGCTAGTTTACTTTGTGGGACATAGGATTCACAGCCGGACCTGATTTGTATTTTAATAGCCACTTCCACATTTAAACCGTCTCCAAGTGTTGCGAATAAATTTGTGTCGTACATTACAATAATCAGTTGATTACCTTATTGAAGTTGTCACGTTAATTTACCACCACTCCCGTATTCCTCTGCGGCCCTCCTCACCAGTAATAGATCATTGTTGACAGATAATCATGAGGTAATGTTCTTTTATGCCTTTTCTTTCCTCGGATATCAGACTGAACATGCTCTTCACAGTGAGCAATAATATACCCGAGGCAATGTGGCCTGAACCAATCTGCAATTCGATAGACACCACTCGTAGAAAAACCACCTTTGGTCCAGGGCCGCCCCAGCCATTGGTCCCGGTTCAGAGAAATACCGGGACCAGTGCCTGACACTGGTTCCGGTTCGAGCTGCCAGGGGCCCGTGGACCATTGGTCCCGGTTCGGTTGGAGGCATTGGTCCCGGTTCTTGGCACGAACCGGGACCAAAGCTCCAGAGCCGGACACGTGGCGTGCCGCGGAGCTTTGGTCCCGGTTCGTGCCAAGAACCGGGACCAATACCCCTCCCCTGCCTATAAAATAAGCCCACACCCCCCCTCTCTCCTCTGTTTTTTTTTCTTGGATTGGTGAGAAGTGGGTGCTAGTTTTTTTTTTCCTTTGCCACACACAAGATGTGTTCGATGAAATGCCCGACCCACACTTAAGTTCACACAAAATGATATCCTCGGCTGAGGTTAGCAACTTTATCCTTTTCATCTGTAATTGATACAGAAATATTGCATGTGTGGATGTACGGTGGTCATTTTCACTATTCAGGATGTTATTGTAATGATATTTGATAAACTTAATTATATGATGCAGATGGATGCACGGATGCGATGGATGCACGGCGAACGACGGAGTTCCGAATTTATTGCAGGCCTACATAAATTTATCGATGTGGCTGAGGCAAACAAAGTGGATAATTTTATGCCTTGTCCATGTGTTGACTGTCGGAACGTCAGGGAGTACTCTAACTCGAAAACCATTCAAGGCCACGTGCTTCGGAGAGGTTTCATGCCCAGCTATAATTGTTGGACCAAGCACGGAGAAAGAGGGGTTAGGATGGAAGACAATGAAGAAGAGGAGGATGATGACAACTATCCTATGTTCCCTGAAGAATGCGGTGATACTGTATTGAAGAAGAAGAAGGAGGTGAACATCGGGCATCAGATGAGCCCGCTGATGGTCTTGGTGGGGTCATTTCTGATGCAAAGCGAGAATGCGATACAGAAAAGGAGAAGCTAAAGTTGGAGGCCATGCTTGAGGATCACAAAAAGTTGCTGTACCCAAACTGCGAAGATGGCAGCACAAAGCTCGATACCACACTGGAACTGCTGAAATGGAAGGCAGAGACTGGTTGTTCTGACAAGAGATTTGAGAAGTTACTGAAAATAATGAAGCCGAAGCTTCCAAAGGATAACGAATTGACCGAGACTGCATACGAAGCAAAGAATGCTATCTGCCCTCTAGGATTAGATGTGCAGAAGATAGATGCATGCATTAATGACTGCATCCTGTACCGCGGTGAGGAGTACGAGAATATGGATAAATGCCCGGTATGCACATAGATAGATGTCTAATTAACCATATAGCACACACGGTCTAGAAGCAATGGTCCCATCAACGTATATGCAATTCGATGAAAATCAAACATCCACATCGATTCTTGCTTTACTTATTTACAATACAATAATCAGTTAATTAGCTTATTCAAGTCATCCTCACGCTGACTTACCTCCGTTCATGTATTCCTCAGCGAAGACAATCATCAACAGTGCTTCTGTGTATGCCGACCCCAAAATCATTGTTGATAGAGAATCATAAGCTAGTGCTGGTGTGAGGTTAGATAATGGCTATTATCCGTATATACCTTCTTCAGAAATCATACTGAACCTCCTCTTCACCTTTAGCAGTATCTACCCGAGGCGATTTGCCGATGGAGCATTCCGTTTTCGGCATGAGGCGATCCCATAACCTATCAGCAATTCAATGAACGCCATCAGCACATTAAATATCCACATCGATTCTTCCTGTACTTGTTTCAATTTAACATGTATACAGATAAATTCCCTAATTAACTATAGCACACAGTTATTCCGTGAATCAGGTTGAACCTCCTCTTCACAGTTAGCAATATCTCTAATTGAGGCGATGTGCCCATGGACAATTGGATGAACGCCATCAGCACATCGGACATCCCCATCGATTATTCCTTTACTTATTTCAATTTAATACACCCTACATAACCATAGCCCACACGGTCTAGAGAAAATGAAAATCCAGTGACTGATGTAGACAAGAAATCGTGAGAGGAACCAAAAGAAGTAGCGATTCCAGTTCTGTAGTAGTACCTCTTGCTCTGAGTGCGCTCCGGCGGCCATTCTCCACGGAATCGAAGCGCAGATGTGGTTGCTTCTGCTGCCACTGGGTTCGTGGTGACCTTCCGCTGGGGATATGAAAAATGTTTAAAATTCCAAAATGGTTATTTAAAAATGTATAAAATTTAAAATTGTTCAGATTTGAAAATGTTCAAACTAAAAAGTTCAGATTTGAAAATGTTCAAAATTAGAAAAAAGGTTCAGATTTGAAAATGTTTAGACTTTATGGAAGTCTAAAACAAAGGAAGAAAGACAGTACTGCATGTGAGATAACTGAATTTCGTTAGGGGCATAGTCTAAAACAAAGGAACAAAAACACAATTGACATTGTATTTAATTTACAGCAGTACTAAATCAATTGTTTAACAAGGAAAAAGACTCATGATGTTATCAAAATCACTATTAAGAATTGACAACTAACATTGCAAAAGTATCAAGCATATGACTGATAAGGTTCAAGATAAACTTATTATTACAGTTGAGAGATAACAAATAAACAGAGGAGAGTCCCTTGCAACCACTACTAGAGTAGTATCTACTGAACTTAAAAACCGTTCATGATGGGTGCAATATAATTGTTTCTTCCAATGGAGGGCACTGTTGCATTCTAACATCGAGAATAACATTATGCCGTTGCAGAGGCAGGTTGTAAGTGATATCTACTTGGTATTAATATATTCCCCTAATAAAAAAATAGTCCGCAACAGTAGCAGCTTAACTTTGTTTCCGTGATCAACATTGCAGGAGTTGAAGTAGAGCTCATTTTCTGCAAACATGGGGAACAGTGCAAGGTTCTTTTTCTTTGGTATGTAAAACTACTGTAAAAAAGTTCTAACACTATTCATTTCTCCAACAAGAAAAGGTGTTTTCTTTTACTCACGCGGAGAAAATTATTCCACCTCCTTGGAGGTTGCTGTACTGAACCTATTCTTACCTTTCCAATGAAATGAAACTAAATGGTTTTTTACGTTTTCTAAGGAATATGCCAAGTGGTGCAAACATTACTTTTGGTCAGTTGTAAAAATAAATAAGTATATGTAGATTTCAAAATTTATTTGAAATAAATTTATTTGTATCTCTAGTAACAAGTGCATGGCCAGAAAGGCTGGCATATGGACCAATACAGTTTACAGACCAGTGAACAACAGTAGCAGCTTCAGTCTCAGGCAACTGTTTCAGTCTCAGCATACAAGCTGGATCAGAAGACTCACAGACCATGTGATAGGTAGGATCAGTGTTCACATCCTCTGGACATGGCAATCTCAGCTTCGATGAACTTTCAACACGGCGCCATGTGGCATTTGACACGACTAGATTACAGCAAGCATATGCAACCCACTTTCCACATTCAGAGTTGGAATTCCTCCACGACAATGAACTCTGACTGACATCGACAGTCATTTATACCATAGCGTATTACACGTTTCAGATTTGCTTCACCAACAGGGTATTCCCCTTTCGAAAAAAATATGGGTAAAAGTTTACATCAGTCATCGAAGATGGCAGATTATCACATACTTGGTACAATTACAACGACGCCTTCAGATTTTCACCTCATTATACATGCATACAAAAAATATACACAAATCATATTATTTCATTCATCATCCTCTTCCGATTATGCAGTCAGCTCGGAAGTGAAATGGTAAGAGTCCTCCACATGGACGTGCCCTTCGTCGCAAAAAAAGGGCCTCGAAGGCATCTGCATGCCATCAGCCCCGGATTCCAGCATCTCCATGACCTCGCTCATCGTCGGCCGGTCGCGAGACCTCATTTGGATACACCACAACCCGATGACGCACAGCTTCTTCTCCAGCTCATGCATGTCTGCACTGACATGAGCTATCTCGCCCGCTTCTCTTTGCTGAGCCAGCTGGTCATACACCCATGACGGGTAGTACCCCTGGCTCGAGGTCGCCGCATTTGGGTCGGCGTTCCTTCTTCCACCGGCCATCTCCAGCAGCAGCATCCCGAAGCTGTACACGTCGGACTTGCTCGATATGACACCGAAGCTCCGGGATATCATCTCGGGAGCTATGTAGCCCACGGTTCCACGCATGGCGCTCAGCGGCACGAAACTGTCGCCCCTCGGGTACAGTTTGGCGAGTCCGAAATCAGCGACCTTCGGGACGAAATTGCTGTCGAGGAGGATGTTGTGTGGCTTGATGTCAAAGTGTAGAATCTGCATGTCGCAACACTGATGTAGGTAGTTGATCCCCCTGGCAATGCCGAGAGCGATCACATTGAGCTTGTCCCATGAGAAGCTCTTCTCAGTAGAGAAGATGTACTTGTCCAGAGAACCGTGCGGCATGTATTCGTACACTAAGGCCCTTCTCATTTCCTCTGCGCAGAACCCCACTAAACGCACCACGTTGACGTGGTGGATCCTGCCGATGGTTGAGACCTCGCTGATGAAATCTTCTCCGTTGCAACTAGAGTTTCCCTCTAGCATCTTCACGGCGACATGGGCACCGCCTGGGAGTAGGACGCCCTTGTACACTGAGCCGTAGCCCCCTTGGCCCAATTTATCTCTCAAATGGCCTGTGATCGCAAGAATGTCCGTGTAGGCGTACCTCATCGGGCCAATCATCTGTTGCATCCTGAGGAACTTCTCAACTGCATCAATTGTGATCCTTGTTTTCCAATACTTGTAGGCTAGAAATGTATAAACAACCAGGGGTGCCAACAAGAACCTGCATAGTTCTGCCAAACAAGTCCACATATATAGATGTAAGTTACATGAACATGTAGGCCTATAATAAGAAGCATGTAGAAAAAATGGAAGATAAATGCTAAAATACTCACGTACCAAAAAGAAACTTCGGGACAGCAATAGCAGATATCACGGCTGCAACAGAAGCCGACGATGCTGTGTAGTAGTAGGATCTATAAGCCACACAATGATAGAAATGCATCTCACTCCAGAAAAAAGCACGAGTCCAATTCACGATGTTTGCATCAGATATTTGCTCCTTGAAGTAGCAGCAAATCGTAGCATTGTAAATAAATGGATTTAGAAGGGAGCCCAGTTCTTAGATAGGTTAAATAGCACTAGCAGTCTTCGCACAAATGCTCAACAGACTGGCCCTAGCGGCGCATGCCACACAAACTGCATGGTGTCATGTGCAAGGGGATTAAATTAAGTTGTGGAAAGTGCAATTTACTCTTCGATAACTATAACATAATTCAAATTGTCGCTATGATCGACTATACAGGTTATTATTGGTTAAGTTTTTCAGGTCAGGTTGGCTTAAGAGCAAAATGTTAATTCTTCAAAAAAAATATAGAGACGGAAACTAAATTCAGGAGGATATGGAACCACAGGTTGGTCACCTGGTTGAATTGTCGAGCATATATTGATGGTCTTGAAGTAGATTCTCGCTGGGAATTGTCAGGCAAAGGAAATAGGAGAATAAACCCCTTACTTACGAGTTGTGTAATATCTTCATAACTTGCACCCTGTAGCCAATCAGGATAATCTACCAAACCAAATGGAATCATGGCCAGGTATCCACAGTAAGGTTGAAGATTTTCATGAAACAAGAGTACGAAGACACCCAGACATAAACATGTGAATTGTTGGTACTCAAGCAAGCAACGGGCTTGTACGCACTATTATTCATCACTGCTCGCGAACAATTAGCAAAACATGCTCTTAGCCTGCTTCGAATTTCCAAATCCAAAAATCCATGTGAACCAAGTTTGCCTTCTGAATAAGGAAGGTGATTCCACGATGGAAGAGGGCAGCTGCTACTGGTATTGAAGTTGGCGTCCATGACCCTGAAGTAGGAACCGGTGGAGTTGATGGCAGTAACATAGTAGGTTCCAGTGTTGATGTGAATTGTAGCCTTGTTACTGGTACAGACCAGCTCATATGCTTCAACTCCGCACCCAAGAGGATCCCCTCGCCGACGGAAAGGATATGATATGTCTTGGAGATGTCCACAGGAAAAAGGTGAGCACCTATCGTCTCCTCCCTGGACACGATCTGCTGCAAAAACTGTAACAAGGGAGAAGACAGTTAAAGCTTGTAGCGTAGTGAAACTATGAAATGCACTGGCTTTCCCCATGACAGACAGCTTCACAGATGCACTAAGGAGATGGTGTCCTAGCTACTTCTGTTAAGAGTAGTACAGCTTCCCAGATGCACAAGGGAGTTGGTGTCCTAGCTGTTCCAAGAGTACTAAAGCAGGCAAGGGTCAACACTGAATAGTTAATCATGTCCACCAGCATATACCAATTAATAGTGTGATTGAAATAGTCAAACCACAAAAACGACGACTCAGACACGTAGTCTTCTGTCCCAATACAAGAATTTCCAGAGATGACAACGACAGAGTACTAGAATTTCCACACAAGCTGCCAATAGACTGCAGGGGACTGGACTAAAGTAACTCTGCAATCACACTCCAACCACAAGAACACGGTATGCTAACTATTTATAGAGCACGACTCTGACTGCTTACCTATAGGAAAACCGAAAAAGGGAATAAGTTTGTTTTTTTTTCACTAGCCACATCTTCTTCCTCTTGCTATCCATCTTGGTTACAGACTTACAGTACTACAGAAAGATGAGTAAAGTACTTGCCATAGCCATCCTGCTGCTTCCTCTTATCAACCATGGAATCAAATTGGCCACGGCATGGGATGATAAAGATTTCTTCAAATACTGCCCACCGTCCCAGTGCAGCCAACATGGCCCAGAGATAAGATTTCCTTTCTGTCTTGAATCTAGCAATACCTCATCATGTGGATGTGGCAGCAGATCAATCAGGAAGTTAACATGCTCTGGTCAAGACACCATCCTAGTTCACCCACTTCTTGGCCCATACAATGTCAGCGCCATAGATTACAGACATTCCTCCATGAAGATCATCCCGCTACTAGACCCCTGCCAACTGCTCCAGCAGAAGCTCATCATCTCCAGAAGTCATCGTTTCCACAGGTTGATGCTATCGACAAGGAGCCAGATTATGAATTTTTTTATCATCTGCAACCCTAGTATGCTGTTCAAGAGAGTTCACACCTGGTGCTGCCGATAGCATTGCAGGTCCGGTCTCCTGCCTTAGCAACACAACTCACTTCTTGTATTTGGTGGCTAGTTATGAAGATATGTCTCTTCTTCCGTTGGACTGCAAGGTCATCCCAGTGTCAGATGGCGTTTCTGGCAACCAGATACCTATGTATTGGAGTAGTGAGGACCCAACATATGCCCCGCAATCCCAGTCCTTCAAGGAAGGTGCAGAAATATTGCTCAGTATTGCTGAGACCACGGTGTATTGGGAAGATTATGGTTGCAGACAATGTGAACTCAGTGGGCAAAGCTGCGCATTCAGCTCACAAAGTCAGCGATTTTGCATGGCTGACCCTCATGGTATGATCAATTCTAACTGTCTTGAACCATATATAATGTTATCATCCTATTATATTTGTAATGAAGCTCTGAAGTCTATTATAATTTTACTTTACTATCTCATTCTACACTTCCATGTGTTGAATCTTCATCAGACTTTTCATACACTATTTTTCTATCAAAATTGCACCACAGATCATTTTACTAGCTTTCTGGCACAATCACATTGAACTAAGCACCTGAACCCTCATAAAAAGGGGAAAACATGTTCATCAATCAAACACTAGCTTTATGAGATTCAAACTTTTTTGTTCTTATTTAATATATATTTTTATCAACACGGAACTAATCTTTTGGATATCGGTCCCTTTAGTCTAATACTTCGGTAGAGATGTATAGATACCACTTTCCTACAAAAACAATGCTAAAGCATAAGATTTCTAAATAACACAAGACAACAGAAACGAGTGTCTAAGTGAATTTTTGTGAATATAATAAACCTTGGTGCAGTACGTAATTATCCATAGTCCAATTAACGCACCTGATAAACCTAGTAAGCCAAGTGATCTTTCTACGAAGCCATCCATTAGGTCACACCAACCAAGAACCAACCCTTCCCGGGTTTCCTAGGAGGCACAGTAAATAGCCAGGCCGAAAGTGATAAAACAAATAAAAGACCATCTAAAGCATAATGTTCAACCAGTACCAAATCCTCTGCAACATAACCCAATAGCATGAAAAAGAAATCAAACAATAAAAACACCCATACGACAGTTGGTTGTTGGCTGTATAATCCCTAGTAAGACAAATTCTCATCTACGAAGCCTGACATTCAGGTCACTGATTCAACCAAAGACCAGCCAGCGCTAAATTCTTCAGGAAGCGCATTACACAGCTAGGCCGAAAGCAAGAATAATTTCAACTAGCACTACGTCCTCTGTAACATAACACAACACCAGAAAAAAAAAGTGATCAAACAACAAAAACACATAGAACAATTTTGTGTTGGCTGCATTCAATTCTGTAGTGGGATCTTTTCAGTATCACAGTATCTTTTCAGGATCAAGGCACGTAGTCCTACTGTATGTTCCCTCTTGTATGTCCATTGTAAAGCTTGGCAGTACCCCAGTATCTTTTCAGGATCAAGGCACGTGGTCCTACTGTATGTTCTAGAAAAATGAAATATGGTTGGGCAATTGTGGCAAGTTTTTTTGTCTCTTGCAAAAAGGACTTAAATATCATGGCGTACTTTTTACTCCTATTGTATCTCCATTAGGGCAATGTATGGCTGCAATGGTAGATAACACTGATAACATTTTGTCGTTTAGACATTTTTTCCAACAAATATAGCTCCTTTTTGTTTATTAAACCATCAATGGAGTCTCATTCTCGTTTTTGGTATTTGCAGGTTCACGTACCAAAGTCATCGCAGGTACTTCAAAGAAGAAGATTTAAAAAACTCTATTATGCCAGTTCTTATTGTTGGTTACTCTGAATCTGGAAATCGTCTTATCCTTATCCCCATAATAATATTCTAACGACCAATTTTCTGTTTTATTTCAGCTACATCATCGTGGCAGCATTTGTTGCTCTTTTGTTGACGGTGGTCACTGCACTTTATCTTTCACTCAGGACAAGATATAATGAGGAGATACATTTGAAAGTCGAAATGTTTCTCAAGACATATGGCTCATCGAAACCCACGAGGTACACATTCTCTGAAGTTAAGAAGATAGCAAGACGGTTTAAGGAAAAGGTAGGGCAAGGAGGGTTTGGAAGTGTATATAAAGGTGAGCTGCCAAATGGGTACCGGTGGCCGTCAAGATGCTAGAGAACGCTATAGGAGAGGGAGAAGTATTCATCAATGAAGTTGCCACCATTGGACTAATCCACCATGCCAATATCGTCCGCCTCCTAGGGTTTTGTTCCGAAGGAATGAGACAGGCTCCTATATACGAATTCATGCCTAATGAGTCACTAGAGAAATACATATTCTCGCATGACCCTAATGCTGTGTTTGGTTGCACGGAATTGGGGCTCGGAATTGGAATTGGAGCCCCAATTCCGAATTCCGTCGTTTGGACTGCGCTCAGAATTTGGGCCTGGAATTGGAGACCAATTCCGAGCCCGCTCCGCAGCTATCGTTTTGTGAAGGGAGCAATTCCGAGCCTCCCAGCTCGGAAACGCTCGGAATTCGGACGCCGGCCACCGCCCCGCCGGCCGCCCGCACCTCCCCGCCGGCCGCCCTTCGCGCCACCGCTCCTCCCGCGCGCCTCCCCTTCCCCGTTGCCGGAGCTGCCCGCGCCCTCTCCTTCTTCCCCGGCGCCCGGCCTGCTCCCGCACGAGCTCGAGCCCGAGCTCGGCCGCCCTCCTCCGCCCGGTCTCCCTCCACTGCAGCTAGCGCCGGCTCCTCTCCTCTCTGCCTCGGCCGCCGCGCCCCGTCCTCGACCAGCCTTCTGCCGCCTCCCAGCACCGGCCCGTCGGCCGCCCGCACCTCCCCGCCGGCCGCCGCCCCGCCCCGCCGGCCGCCGGCCCGCCCCTCCTCAGTTCCGGCCGGCATCCAAACAAGAATTCCACGATTCCACGATGTTGTGCATCCAAACAAGAATTCAACTGATTTGGAATTGAGGCCAATTCATTTCCAACTCAGATTTGGAATTCAACCCCAATTCAATTCCGAACCCCAATTCAATGCAACCAAACACAGCATAATATTTTTCAGAATGTTCTAGTACCACACAAACTGCTAGATATTGCTCTAGGCATCGCCCGAGGAATGGAGTACTTACATCAAGGGTGCAACCAGCAGATTCTCCACTTTGACATCAAGCCTCACAATATCTTGCTGGACTACAACTTCAATCCAAAGATCTCAGACTTTGGACTTGCAAAGTTGTGTGCAAGGGACCAAAGCATCGTCACCTTAACTGCAGCAAGAGGCACAATGGGCTACATTGCACCGGAGCTATATTCTCGCAACTTTGGAGGGGTATCCTACAAGTCAGACGTGTACAGTTTCGGCATGCTGGTGTTAGAAATGGTTAGCGGAAGGAGGAATTCAGACCCATGTACAGAGAGCCTGAACGCTGTTTACCTCCCAGAATGGATCTACGAGAAAGTGATCAATGATCAAGAGTTGACGCTTACTTTAGTAACGACTCAAGAAGAGATGGAAAAGGTGAGGAAGCTGGCTATTGTGGCACTGTGGTGTATCCAGTGGAACCCGAGAAACCGGCCGTCGATGACAAAGGTCGTTAACATGCTAACAGGCAGGTTGCAGAATCTGCAGATGCCCCGAAGCCTTTTGTCTCATCCGAAAATTAAGGTCAGCTGTAAATCAAACATGGAGCACGGACTACCATGATTCAGTAACGTTTGAGGGTTGTACTTTGTCTACGCATGTGTTGCAAATTTATGCATAGCACTGTATTTTGACATTAACAGTCCATTAGCATCTGAGATATATAGATAATCACTGGTCACTAGCATGTATGTAGTACTACTAGTTAGTTGCACACAATATACAGGATTTCTATTGGAATTGGCTTGTATATTTATTTCAAGATTGACTTGGGTTGTATATTAACAGCTAGTACTTTCATATCTATCTCCAAAGGTTTCGAACAAAGATGTGTACATTGCAATAACCTGCCAATTACCTTATTCAATTGATACGCCGATTCACCTCCACTCCGGCGTCATCGTCGGCGGCGGCGGGCAGCGAGCCGGGCGAGCAGTGGCTGCGATGGTCGCCGTAGATGGGCGGCCCAGGCGTGTGGCGCCTTTCTTTCCTCCTGCTTGGCCGGCCAATTTCCCTTTTTATTTTATTTCTCTTTTTCCTTCTCTGTTTTTTTCGTTTTGGTTTTTCTTTTCTTTTTATTTTTCGTTTTCATTCTGATCCATTTTTTTCCCTTTCATATTATTCTTTTTTATTTTTTTAATTTTCTTGTCTTGGCATTACAATCTGTGCACAAATTATTAACGATTCTTTAAATATCAATGCATCATCAATAATTTTCAGATTCATGTAATTTATTTTTTGGATTCATTTACTAACAAGAATTTCTGGACATACATTAACAAAAAAAAAACCACGCATTAACATGATTTTTTTTTCAATACATCAATTCGCAGAAATCATATCGTTCGTTGAATAGAAATTCGACGGTCATAATAGTTGGTGGATATCCAGTCATGTAGTTTGGCATCGCCGCGTTGGATCTCAGTCCTTCCGCCATGCATATAAATGCATTAATTGTACCTCGTTTGTCGATTGCCATGCTTGCCGACTGCGGGCATCAAGCACACCTCCAAGGTCCAACCATGGACACCATCCCATCAATTGATGAAGCCAATTGTAGAAAAAAAAGCGATGATGACTACATGGGTCTAAATATACCAATTATTCAAATATTATTTAGGTGGTACATCTAGACATTCTATGTTCACAAAAAAAAAGTTTCACGAAAAAAGACATTTTTTGTGGGCTATAGAAAGAAGACAAAAAAAAATCAAGAAAAGTGATGATGACTACAATTTTTTTGTGGGCAATTTGTCTTCAATTAAATATTGATAGTTACATCAAATCTGAATAATGCATGCATTTCACACGTCGATTATAGAAATTTCAGAACAAAATAAAATAGAAACTAATTCAAAGTTAAGAAAAATCATACAAATATTAAATTTTTTCAAAGATTTGAAATATAGAAAAAAATTCAAAACTGTTAATCGAAAAATTTCAATTTTTTTTCTTCAGAAAAAGGGTCTCTAGTCCCGGGTCATATTACGAGCCGGGACTAGAGGTCCTCGACCACGCGCGGTGTCAACGCCCCGCGTGGAGCTCTCTAGTCCGGGGTCGTAAGCCACCCGGGACTAGGGGGGGGGGGGGGGGGGGGGGGGGCTCTAGTCCGAATCCGGCGTCCTGGGTGGGAATCCGGTACCAGAGGCCCTACCACCCGGGACTAATGCTCATGTTTCTAGTAGTGGCAGAAACTTAATGTCTAGGTTTGGGAGGCATTACGGAATACATCAACACGGATAGGCTCTGCTTTGGTACATGGTACTCTTAGATTCGAGCGATGACTCAAGGACATTGAATGGAGCACGCGGTAAGGTGCACGAGCATAGAAGAATCCTTCAGAAAATAACTCAGAGGCTGACGCCTTGTTCAGCAAGGAAGCACCATGAATCTGATACATGTAAGTCCAATGTCACGATGTGGTTCTTTTATTTATAAAGCGGGGTCAAAAGCTTATTTCCAGGATAGCAGGATCAGTGAAATAATTGGAACTTGGTCATTGCTTCAAATTTGTACCAGCTGCTTAGCAATATCTGACCCACTGTACAATTAGACATTATGGATCGCATATACACTTGAGTGACACGCTTTGTAGAGATTTCCTAGTGGATGTGCACTGCTTATCATCTATCGAAGTTCATACTGATCGTCTTTTCTAGTGGATGTCAGATTGGCCACATGTTAGTAGTAAAGAAGATTTCATGTTTACATAAAAAGTGTTTGCCATACTAACAAAAGCATCATTAAGTAACATCAGAATAGGCTGTTGGTCCATGGGCTTTCCCTAAACCTTGCGGCCTCCGAAGGAGATGAACCTCGCCACAGTTGATTTGTATGGGCCGGCCATTTGCAGCTTGATTCTACCATTTGGAAGGTCAATGCACAAAGGCGGTCGCCACAGGTACACAGCGATGGCACGCGTGATGCGGATGTGAGAGCAAGGGAGGTGTCGCGTAAAGATAAAGAAAGAATGAGAGAGATGGGGTGCTCCAAATCAAACGAGAAATTTGACACATGCATACACATGGAAGTCCATATGTAGGATGATTGCAAATTCTTGTATATTAGGTCATGGATTTTCCAAATATTTAATTTGGCCTTGATACCAAAGGTCGATTGCACTCTCGTTATATCGTGTTGCGTGTTAACAAGGGTTCACATCGCCGCACTCAAGACCCTGCCTTATTTCGAAAAGAGGAAGAAAAGATATATACTAACTGAGGCGATGTGCCCATGGAGCATCGAAACATTTAGGCACACAATGCTATCCATGAACATATCTGCAATTCGATGAACGTCGTCCGCTGTCAGGAACCAAACCTTGAGACTGACGAAGTGTCGATCTCGAATTCAAATTCAGTTACACGTAGCGCTCACAGCCGTTGATCTCATAATGTAGAGTGTAAGAAGTGGCCTCAAATTAGATTATGAGAAAAGCTGTTTTTCACACTTCACTTGAAGGGTGCGGTGTAAGAAGTGGCGAAAAGATAATCCTATCATGTTAGGTAGATCTCTAATAACTTATCATGAAGCCCTGCTTATCAAGTAAGTCATTCTCACAATTAACTAGATATATGTTCTTATACTTTGTAAAATTATCTATGCCTACCGGCTCTTACGGAACATTCATGGTTTTGTAAGACCGATGGCCACATAACACAAGCTTGCCGAGGCAACTGAAGCCTCTGCTATGATCAGTGTCAACTTTATTAAAAAAATTGGTTTGGAGATGCCGATGTAACAACACACACCATTATATTGGATATGTGTCTGGTATCCCAAACCGGATAATTTAAGAGATGACGGTGGAGATGCTCTCATGTGAGTATCCTCTTGGAATCATGTGCAGGTTAAGCGACATGGTAGATAAATCAATTATTCTCCACTTACCGAGATCAGTGTCAACTTTTAAAAAAAAATTGGTTTGGAGATGCCGGTGGGACGACACACACCATTATACTGGATATATATGTGTCCGGTGTCACGAACTGGATAATTTGAGGGATGGTGGTGGAGATGCTCTCATGTGGGTATGCTCTTGGAATTATGTGCAGGTGCAGCGACATGGTGAAACCAGCCAGCTAGTAACCAGGTGAAACGTACGTACCATCTCTCTATACCGTACACGTACGTAAACGTAATGGAAAGAGTACACATGTTATGATTGTACAGATTTCAATCTTGTAGTTGGCCAGAAGGCTCATAATTGTAATCCGTAAGTCTGCAGCCACGTTGTTGGACACTTCATTGCTATTGCATTGGCCAGATCACTGAAAGACCCCTTGCTCCTATTATAAAGCAGGAGGAAGGAAGAAATCTCCCGTGATTTAGCAGGGACGCATGACCGTGTGGTGCAATATGTGCACTCGACGCTACACAACGCGACCTATTTAGGTTTGGGAGGCATTACGGAATACATCAACACCCATAGGCTTAGATACCGTACACCATAATTTCCACCTTGCAGTGAGGAGTGATACCTCTGTACTGCGTAGCTGCGGCAAGCAGTAAGGTGCAAGATGCCAAAAGAATCCTTCAGAAAATGACTCTGAAGCTGACGTAATATTCAAGCAGAAAGCAAGCATCATGACTCTGAAGCTGAGGTCATATTCAAGCAGAAAGCAAGCACCAGGATCAAGATCCAATTTAAAGACTTGGGGAATTATTAGAATTTTTATTGTTTTATGTTTCAAACATGTACACGTTGCTTAGCAATATCTAACTCGTCATACCGTAAGTATGCACTTGAGTGACACGTCTGCAAAGACACAAGATCTTTGATGTTCCAAATGAACTGCAACAACAAAACTATTCGAGAAATGTATTGTTACAACATTCAGGAACGAAGTAAGTCGGACACACGTGCGGTGATCCCAGAGAACACTGCGGAACGTGTGAAGCAAGATGATTATCACAGAATGTGTTGGACTGAATGTTGAACCTTGAGGGTGATTTCATATATATAGCGGTACAAACTTTGAGGGCAAGTAGCCCAGGGACTTGCAGAACATGTAGTTTATTCTCATTAGAACTCTAAGCCACTGGCGGAGCTTCACAAAAAAAACTGGGTGGGCCAGCCCACATAAGAACCTGTTTTTATTTCATTTTACAGCCAAAATTTCTCTATTCCTTAACAACTTTGGTCTGACCTGGGCGGGCCACAGCCCAGGTTGGCTTCAACTGAGCTCCACCACTGCTCTAAGCTATCACGAAATGTATCTATAACGTCTCATATCTCCAAATGAAGGCAATTCTAATTATACTGCTGAGATATGCATCACGTCTCATATACCGTTTGTTTGTATATGCAAAGAGGCACATGCCTACACATGACAAGAAAATTTCATCCAAATTTCCTTCAGCACATACATCACAAGGAAATAAGCAATCCATATTACTTTATGGAAGTCTAAAACAAAGGTAGAAAGATACTACTCCATGAGATATCTGAATTTCATCGGGGGCATAGTCTAGAACAAGGGAAAAACACAATTGATATTTTATTTTATTTTTTGCAGTACTAAATCAATTGTGTAACTAGGAAAAAGGCTCAGGATGTTATCAAAAGCCCAATTGAGAGTTCACAACGAAAACTGCAAAAGTATCAAGTATATGATTGATAAGGTTAAGGACATACTTATGATTACAGTTGAGAGATAACAAATAAACAGAGAGTTCCTTGCAACCACTACTAGAGTAGTATCTACTGAACTTAAAAACTGTTCATGATGGGTGCAATATAATTGTTTCTTCCATGGGAGGGTACTGATCCATTCTAACAATCGAGAATAACATTCAGGATGGAGAACTGCATAGACTGCGAGTGATAGGTTTCTTCATGTCTAGTTCATCTACAATTTCTTTGATAACAAGTTTAAAACTTGTCAACCATGAATGCACATCTTGTTTTGGGAGGCATTAGGAATGCCCCAACTAAATTTTTCTATGTCAGTATTACAGGCGGTCAATGGTGAAATAAGTACTTGACATGCTTACTTAGTCGAGTGGTATAGTAGGCTGAGAGTTAGGAAAGTGCAAATGGAAGCCGAGCTACATGGCGCTTTTTCTTCAAAAACTCAAAATCAACATTTTGAATTGTCAAACAAGATGAAATCAGAATTCTAAGTGTAGATAATTTCGAACTATACCAGAGTGCAAATATCAATGCAAAAAAATCATATTATTTTAGCCTACATAATAAAGTAAAAATTGGTAAAATTCAACTTTTTCAAAATGTTTACTATTCAGAGATCCAGATCCACGCATTTGTCACCTTTGGCCAAACTAAAATATAACTTCGAAGTGTTCTTTTACAGATGTGTAAATCATATTATTATCTATATCTAGGCATTTTTGGAATCTATAGAAACATTAAAATGTGGATTTATTTGAACTTTTGAAATAACGTGCTGCACGGAGCGTGGCCTCCAAAACGCCTTGCTCGCGGGGTGTCGTCCTCTTGTAAGTGATGTCCCATGCTTTCCATGTTTAATTTATAAGCTACATCTGATATAGTGTGTGGAGATCCAGTCCTCGGGATTGACAACCCGTCACAATTAACGGCTCGAACCTAACTCTCCTTTAATAATAAAAATTGATTTTGATCCTATATTTAACCACTAGGCTCCGACATCCTGTTAGAAAGTATGGATCTTAAATTAGTAAATCCGTAGCCAGGTTGCTGGACACCCTTCATGTTGTTGCATTGGCTAGATCACTGGAACACCCCGGCCGTGCCCTTTCTATAGAGTACTAGGAGGAAGAAATCTCCCTTTCTTGCTAGACACATATCAATGTATGGTTCCGTTCAATCAGTTGCAAAGAATGCATGCTTGCTACATAGAGTCGGCGACTTACATCATTACATGGCACTAATTTCTGGGCTTGTGAGGCATTACGGAATACACCTAAACTCAAACCCTCGGATTCAGCACATAGTACATGCTAGGATCGAGAGGATATCGAAGTCTTTGTACATCACACTAAGCTGGATCTAGAATGATGGGAAAGAATTGTCCCTGGGGAAATGACTCAGGTCTATGTCTTGTTAAAGCTGAAAGCAACACCATTGTTCCGATATGTGTAACGGTCGGTTTATACATGTGCCACTGACTTTTCCAACAGCAGGAATGATTAGAAAAATATCCAATTTAAATACGTTACATGCTGCTTAGCAATGTCTGACTCGTCTTACCTTGAGACATTGTAGGATCACCTATGCACTTGAGACACGTCCTGCAGAGACTTGAAATATCTTTGATGGAGAACATTGTAAAACCAGTTTACCTAAAAAAACCTATGAAAACTCATTTGCCAAAGAATAATCTCAGTTATATGTCTTCGAAAGAATCACTTAGTGTGTGCACACATCAATAGGCACTTGACTATATTCTCTAGCCAATGGAAACGATATTATATATTATGTTTTGGAAGAAAAATGTACTCATTATGGAAAAAATTATTCATATCAAAATGAAATAAGCTACTCATTATGGAAAAAATTATTGAGTCAAACCTCTTATGTATGTATGGAACCTATTTATAAGAAACACATTCTTTTCTAGATCAAAGGATAATAATTCAAGCGGAAGAGGAGTCAAATCAGGCGGAAGAAAATTT
Source organism: Poa pratensis (assembly GCA_947311845.1). Classification (NCBI taxonomy): domain Eukaryota; kingdom Viridiplantae; phylum Streptophyta; class Magnoliopsida; order Poales; family Poaceae; genus Poa; species Poa pratensis. The sequence goes on along the minus strand of CAMZMU010000100.1, from coordinate 5,477,446 downwards.
GCAACGTTCGAAAAACTTATTAAGAAAATTGCATGACGGCAACACACACTAGTCTACAGTAGTTAATATTCTACTATCATTAGTTTCCTTAAAATCATTAATTTTCTCATTGCTGATTAGTTTCCTTAGATATAACATGTGTGGCCCATGTTCCGTGCAATCTGATGCATCTTAATAATATAGTTGTACCTGTGAGCGGAAGTAGAGATCGAGGAGGGTTTGTAAAAGTTTCAACCCTACAGTTGATCAGAGACTCGTTCACTCAGTTTTACAGCTTCACATTGAATATTTGAATGCATCTCATAAATCGGTAGTTCTGCATGCATGTTACTGGTCCTTTGGCATGTTGTTTTATTGCCCACGCATCACCGAAGGCCCCGTGCCCTTATTATAAAGTAGGAGGAAGAAATTTTCCTTTCTTTTACAGGGACACATATTCGTGTATCGTTTGGTGCAATATCGGTCCAATTCAACTATAATTTCCTCGGCAATGGATTTGACACAACGCCCTACACATCGGCAGAAACTTAAAGTCTAGGTTTGGGAGGCATTACGGAATAAATCAACACGGATAGGCTCTGATTTGGTACATGATACTCTCAGATTCGAGCGACGACTCAAGGACGTTGAATGGAGCACGCAGTAAGGTGCACGAGGGTAGAAGAATCCTTCAGAAAATAACTCAGAGGCTGACGCCTTCATGAGCAAGAAAGCACCATGGATCTGATATATGCTAGTCCAACATCACGATGTCGTTGTTTTATTTATAAAGCGGGACCAAAAGCCTGTTTCGACGAACAGCAGGATCAAGATCAACCTTAAAGACTTGTGAAATAATTGGAACTTGGTCACTGCTTCAAATTTGCAGCAGCTGCTTAGCAATATCCGACCCACTGTACAATTGGACATTATGGATCGCATATACACTTGAGTGATATGCTTTGTAGAGATTTGCTAGTGGATGTGCACTACTTATCATCTATCCAAGTTCATATTGATTGGGAGGTTTATTTTTCTTCGATCCGGAAACTACTACTCTTTCTTTTGAAAGTATCTGGCCAGGAATGGGTCATTGCGATAAAGAAGTTAGTTAAGAAAACTCGCTCGATCTATTCCGAAGTTGAATTTGATCTATACTATCGTTCGATCCGATGGCTGGCGGCCTTCCTGCATGCATGTATATGTGCATGGTATATGATCTGTACTGGAGTTCCGGCCGGCCGTTCCGTACGCACCTAGGCGGAGCTAGCGTTGATCGATATGCATGGCGTATGCTGCATCCCCGTATGGAAGTTGTTGGAGGCTAGCTGCTCCTGACGTGCCTACAGCTCCGAAGATCGGAGGGCTGACGTGATCGGAAGGAAGGCGGCACCAGATCGTGAGACCGATGACTCGGGATCGTGGTGACCGCTTCGTGAGGCCGGCGATCGTGACAGTTAGATAATCTGAATATCGGCAGCTGCCCACGAATACAAATTTGTTCTACACGACACTATGTTGTGACTGGGTCGAGAACGTGGGTGTAGATCGCAGGGTGCCCAGTGTGATCGTCCGCAACAACGGAACGGGAAAACATTGAATAAATTGATTTACGGGGTTGGTGCGCATGGGTCCTCGACCAGATCTCCGTGCGGCAGTTGGCCTGTGGTGTTGTCACACTCCGATTTGTCGGCACCATAAGGTACGCCATGGTGCTCACAGCGACAGGGAATATGGTTGTGCTGGATGACCAGTGGATCTCGATGGCGCATGTTGAGTTCGAGGTTTAAAGTGACATGGCAAGTTTTGATATGGTGAAGACTGTGAACCGGATAATCGATGTTTTATAGCTGTCTCGGCAAGTGGGGGTGACAACATAGGGGGACTACTTCTTGGCGGTGCTCTATGGGCAAAAATTTTTTACTTCCGGAGTGAAAACCCTAGGTCTGAACTTCACTGGTTGTGTCAATGTGGTAGTCATTATATGCTTTTGGAATGTATCACAAACTATGTTGTCGCAACCAATATAATGCCATTTAAAAGTTTGACAGTTCAACTGGGGGTCGCCGATTGTTTGTCTATATATGGCTCATATTTACAAGAGTGTGTCCTCGGCTCCTCACGCAAAGAATTGTTGGGTGCTAACAATATCGCATGCTTTCTTCTGCCACTGTAGATCCCATTATGTCAACCTCACCACATTGATGTATCCTTACCATGGTTGTTGTATAGGACCAGATTCACTCAAAGGCGCGTCCCTTATTTAAAGTGGATGACAGAGAGCTAGATGGTTCTGTAGCCAAGAGACATGACCATCACTTTGAGATTTACCATTAAACTTATGAACGTACCATACTAGGCATCTATGCTGGTTCATGTTGATTTTCTTTGCTAATTTATGTGAGTGTTGGCAGCCAGGATGTAGTAGTAGCGCAAATTTCAGATGATTAGGGGGCATCGAGGAATACGACAACACGACATGTTCAAAGAGGACAAGACCAATACAAAAGAAGTGTTAAGTATTGTTGTGGATCACCGCATCAATTGTTGCAGGTTCAGTCGTCTGAACGAAATACTTTAAGAAGAACAATGCAGTTGTGCATGTGCTGTAGTATCTTTTTTAGACACTACTGCAAAAAGGCTTATAGACGCCATGTGGTTAGTGACGGGCAAAACTGTGCCCGTCACTGGTAATATTATCAGTGACGGGCAAGAATAAGCCTGTCACTAGTACGAAACATTAGTGACGGGCACGTAAAAGTGTCTGTCACTAGTATTTTTTTGTGAAGACCCCCTAAGAGGAAAAATTAGTTAGTGACGGCATTTTTAGATACCCGTCACCGGTAACGTATGATAGTAGCAGTCGTTTTTACTTTAATAACTTAATTACTTCGTATGATATTCTATTTTGGTAGCGGGTGAAAAATCCCGCGCGTCGCGAATTTTTTCGCGGAGGAAACCCCTCGCCCGCGCGTGGCCAAAAATTTCCGTGGGCGAAATCCCCTCACTCCGCGCGTCTTATCCTATCTCTCGAGCGTGCCCAACCGTCTCTCATTTTCTCCACGCTAGGTTCGTCCCATCTAACGCCGCCGCCAGATGCTACTCCGGCTGCCACCGCCCCCACTGCCCGCTTCTTGTCAACCACGCCGCCGGTATCCTCCACCGGCGACCCACCCTGCATCCAGAGGCCCAGGACGGCGACGACGACGACCCCACGGCCCTCCCTTGCACCGCCGTCGTAATCCCTCCAGTCCAGCTTTCTTCAGATCCTCTGCCCCAAGCTCCCTCGCCGGCTTGTTCAGCTTAGCTGAGCCTACTCTTCCTGTTGTTCTTTTACTCACGATGCAGGAGGTTCCTTCTTCGAGCCAGGAAGCAGAAACAGCGACGAATCGAGTCGAATTTGATCTGGATAGTACGAGCTGCTCCGGCGATCGTCGTCGTTTTTCCATCTCTCTTCCTGTCCCAATCAGCTCAAGTCAAAAGGCTAGATCAGTGGCTAGATCTGAGGTATAATCTTTGACATTTTTTTACTTAGAGATGTGGTGCACGTAGCTATCAGTGGCTAGATCTGACGCATAGTTTACCTGGTAATTCTTCGTCCAAAAGCGTCTGTGTTGTTCATCTAATTTATTAAGACTCCAATAGGAGATGGGAACTTGCTTGGCGATTATGTGATAATTTTTTGTCAGCAATTATATAGCTTATGTTGGCATGTGCCCTGCTAAGATTGATGCAATTTGAGCTTTGTACTGAACTTACATCGATGAAATAAAAAATGTACCAGAACATGAGTGCTAGCTTTAGCATTTCCAGTTAATTGCAGCTTTTTGTCTAATGAATGGATGATCATGATGTTTGTTCGATTGGATTCTGCTTTAGCGAAATCTCTGTAGTACATTAATAGTGTTAATTAGTTCTAGTCCTGTTTGTTCTTCTCTGTTCTAATTTCCTCACTCTGATTGCTAAGGTTGTTGCTAAGATCAGATTGCAAAAGAATGTCTGTAAAACGTTAGTCTGCTCCACTGCTCGATATCTTCTCCGTGCTGCTGCCATTTTCTGTCCAACTTTGATTGATCTACCAATTGCACGCAGTTGGGAGACACTGCTTCTAGATGGGCAGCGTATAGTTGCGGAAGGGCTGGCGAGGTACACGACGGAGCCTGGCATCTGCTATAGGTTAATTTACTATCCAGAATGTTCCTTAAAAATAAGAATAGTGCAGTACGTACGAAGATGATTTCTCCGGTTAGATGAAATATCTATGGAATTAAATTTATTGTACTGAAGTTTGCATAAAGTTGTTCGTCATGTTGCTTTTGATGTCTGAAATGATTATGTCACAATACCATATGCTATTAGAATTATGAATTATAAAACGCCATTAGAACCAGCAAATTGCACATCATTGTGTGCCTCTTTTGGCAACAATGGCTCTTGGTTCTGTGTACAGTTTAGGATGTTGTTTACTGCTTTCTTGTGTTAAATGTTAGCTGTTAAGTGTTAGATGTCTAAAGACTGAACTGGAAGGCCTTTGTCACTAACTTACTCGCATATTTTGTGTTGAAGGAAAATAAGAAGAATGACTTGCCGAATCTTGCTGTACTTAAGAGCGGTGCAACTGGTGCACCATATTCTCTACTATACGGTTAATACATCGACAAGGGATTCCGTTACTTGCACAGCCCGCTCGACTAATACGCCGGAGCGTGGAGGAGACCACGAACAACCTCTTCCTGCACAGCCCGCTCGACTAATCTTGTTCGTATGTACCAAATTAGCATCTGAGTTTTCTCTTATAGTATCGAGACTTTCTGTTATCATGCCTGGCAGCAACCAAGATTTCTATTACTGAATAAGTGTTCTATTTCTCGCCCCATGCAGATGAATGTTAAAAAGCCCAAGTTGGGTGGTGCTGTGTGCACTGAAGTGTTGTCTGGCTGCCATTAAACGCCTGCTGGTTTGCTGCCTAAATCGGTGACTGCTCGATTTTTCTAGATAGCAGCTGGAGCTGATGAGTCTACCAGTGCAGAATAGCCTACCACTGGAGGTCGCCTCGGAATCTGGACTTTTCTATGGTGTTGATGACTCACTGGAGGTTCATGATTCATGCATAAAGGCGGTCGTAACCCAATTGATCAAGCGCAGGATCACCGAATGAGGTATGGGGCATTACTATTTGTTCATGTCTAAGTTCCTGGTCTAGTCGTTCCCTCCCTGCCTATGTTGCGTCGGCCTCATTTAGGATCACAAATCATTTGGTCTTGCCCTTTCCATCTAGAGTTTGGATTATTCGGTAAAACAAAAATACTAACAGATTCCAACAGATTCAGATTCTGAGAGCTGTATACTATAGCTAAATGTATGATGATGCTTTTGGTTTTGAGTTCCTATCTAGGCTATCTTTTACTTTCAGTGATCTGTTATGTAGGTCTATTACCCTTGATACTTCGGAATCAGAGAATCTGTTTAGGACAACTAATTGTGAAGAAACTTGTAGCTAAATGGATTTTAATGTGTCATGTACACTGACGTGCAAGTTACTGCTAGCATATATAGTCATATACTTCATACCTGTACCATTTTTATATTTTAGGTGACCGGACTGAAGTCTAGGAGCGAGCTGGTAATACTCTGCTGTTGTCTGCTGTTGGCTTCTCCCAAAGCTGGAGTTCGGACGTGCTGGCGCTAATGCAACTGAAGATTATTTTGAAATGCCACTAACATAGTGGTTATTGTAAACTGTTGTGCATTTGACTTTTCTTTTCTCACTTCTTTCAACTCACGATTTAGGAATCAATTAGTATGTCTTTTGGATTGCCCAAATATTGTGTAAGTGTTGTGCTAGCTGCTATGTTAGTTGACATTTGTGAGCAAATTCAAGATCTAATACATGGATTTAATTTTTTTATTACCGAAATTCAAACCAGTGACAGGTAGAGCAATGCACCTATCACTACAAAACCGACAACGCTGTGGCCTTCAATCGCAAATAGTGACATGCATTTCATTTGCCTGTCACTAGTTTGCACATACTGTTGACAGGTACACGCAAATGCTTGTCACTGGTTCACATACCAGTGACGGGCACTTGCCCGTCACTAGTAGCCTCGTACCAGTGACTAGTCATTAGTGACAGGCGCTTTGCCCGTCACTAATGGGTCTTTTTAGCCTGTCACTGATAGCCTATTCTGCAGTAGTGAGAGAGTACGCAATTCCGTACCTTATTTTTATAGAAGGCAGAGGTTTGAGTACAAGAAAGTAACAGTCCGTCGTGCACAACACTGTCACACACTCCACTCCCGACCTAACAACTACAAACAAGGAAGAACTTGTCCTAGCTTATCAACAGCATGTGCTGTAGTATCATTCACATGCCGTACGTCTGCGATGCAGAACATGGGGATGTACCACTTGAAATTGCTACAGGACAGTGTGGACACTGTTTTTGATCCCAGTCTACTTGGAATTCATAGCCTCATCTCTCACAACAAATTACAAGAGAAAATTTGGCACTTGAAAAGTTGTCGAATGGAGCTGATGCCGCCACAAACGGGCCATCGGCTACCTAAATCTCTCAGAATCGGGTTTCGGGACCAGCCCACTACCTTACGGGATAACTCCGCTAGTTTCCAATCTATCAGGTTGTTCTTTACAGATTCGGTGCAGAGGGTGGTGCTATTGAAGATCCATCTGTTTTGCTCCAGCCAAATGCCTCTGAAGGTGCAGAGGGCCGTGCTATTGAAACCAGCTCGCTCTCGGAATCGGTTGGTTTCTTGTTTGAACGTCTTGCCACCATGGGATAACCGACTTCGTGGCCGAGGGCGCAAAAGTTTGGAGGCCAATCCAGCCAAGCCTCATGAATCACACTGCAGTAAACGCACCGCAGGAGGAGGTGGAGAAGAGGGCATCTTTCTGGATGAGGCAGGCCGCAGAGAAATGCATTCCCTCATGGAAGTCCCCGCCCACCCCCTCCCGGCACTATTGAAGCCGCAGGAAACTTGGAAGTTGGTTTGGGAGGCATGTCCTGAGATTCATGGCCCGATACGATGTTGAACTTCGAGCTCCATTCTATAGAGATCGAAAAATAATTAATGTTATATAAGATGTGTCAGACCCAGGTCGCAAACTTATACACAGGGGTCATACCGAGTGGGCCACACAAAGCGTACGATGCTGGTTTACCAAGCCAGGCCGAGAACCTCTCGACAGGCCGGCTCGGAATGGATCATCGGCCGACACGTACGCACGATCCCACTGTCACGTATGCAATCCACAATGTATAAGTAGGAGGCCAAAGTCTGGCCAACCCGTGTACTACACACATACACGCATTGTACACGAGTTGGTTGAACAATTGTTACCACAACAGAATAATACGACACAAAGAAAGGAAATAAAGATATAGCCAAAAGCTCATAGAGCAAATACATATAGCGAATACAGTCATCCAGAGGACACATGTCCCAACAATACATCAAAGTCATTACATAGCGGAAGCAAACAAGATCCGAGTACGGACAAATCTCGAATGGGCCTAAGAGGCCAGACATAAAGGAACCCAACCACGGAGTCCACAGGGTCCACCCTGGAACACTATCTACTCGTCGAAGGCGTCGTCGTCGTACTCAACAAAGTAACCTCCCGAGGGATCCTCCTGAAAGTCCTCAGCTGCACGAAAGAGTACAACCCAAAGATGGGTCAGGCACAACCGCCTGGCAAGCAATGCTCAATGATACCAACACAAAGACTACCAAAGTATAAAGGAAGGTGGACTGAGCGGCAGCAGCAGCACTAAACAACCTATAGAGACACACTACAACTTCCGTCTATTGGAGAGGGATAAGAGAGCGTGAACGAACCAACTAGCAACTAACACCAAACATAACACTTCCCAGATTCACCCCCTCAACCAAGTATGAGGAAGCAATCGAGGGAACTCACACAGTTGTCAAATTTTAGTTACATCTTATTATGAAAGTAAGTCTAACTTACTAGTCAAGTTAATTAGAATCATTAGGTGTAAGTTGTTTATGATCTTGTTAGCCAGCATCCGATCCAAGTTGTCCATAACCGCGGACTCGGCTTCTCGAAAAGATTTAACCCTGCAGGGATGCACCATGGTTAACCCATACACGTTCGAGCAACCCAGATAAAAGGTAGGGCTCCTCAACTCAACTCTGTTCCTTCACTACAGCAAGTCCAGGTACCACCCATCTGAGTTGTTACCCGCGTCCAGAGTCCGGCCGATACCTCCATAGCGGACTCAATCGTTTGCGCCTACGCACTAGGTGAAACAGACCACAGTAGGAAGGTCCGCTTCGCGTCGTACCGCACCTATATGCTCCCCCATATCATAGAACCTCTCATCATAACTGTCAAGTATCATGCATATGCGTATGATCGAATGGAAAGCCCGAACTAGGTTGTGGCGCCTGGACAAGCTGAAGTTTCGGTCAGAGTCGAGGGGGGTTCCATAGGACCACCCACGAGTGGGAAGTGCGCTCGTACTTGGATAAGAGGACAAGAACTGAGTTCCTAGTGCGACACTTAGCAGAACAAAACACCAACGCATTGGCCTTCCACCGGGTGCCTTATCATTTAGTTATAACCCACAAACATTATCATCATATTAAGTAAGTGAACCAAAATCATACTAAGCAGGTGATACATAAGAAAAGACAGACTTGCAACAACAGACCTAAGCATGCAACTACGACTCGCAAGGCCAACAGGTAAACAAGCAACAAGGTAATAGGATGTGGGGATAAGGCTGTATGAGGCTGCATGGTAAACATGTATATAGGATCGTGACACAAGCATCGTAACATAAGGATAGCATAGATCAACGGCAAGAATGGAAGACAATGTAATGGTAGCAAGTGAGCAAAGCTTGCCTGGCAACTCAGTAGCCTGGCACTGGGTAGGGTCCTCAGCAGAAGAAGAGTACTCAACGGTCACAGCGTCGTCTACCGAGAACAAGCACCAAACATGGAATATAGAACACAATCAATACAAGGAATAAAAATGCACAAGCATGGGATGATGCATGTCAAGTTAATGTTCATATTAAATACAAATTTGCATGCAAGATCAATTTAAATGGAGTCATTGCTATTTAAAAGCAATTAGGAAAAGAACCCCATATGCAAGATTGAATTACAAGGTGATTCCAATTAATTTGATAATTTAAGTTGCTTAAATATGCATGCAAATGCAATGAACAGGAAGGTTGCATTTTTAGTTTCAGTTTGATATTTTATTTGCAAAATTTGGAGTAGTGTAGCAAAAGTTATGAATTTTACAAGTTGTCACAATAAAATAAACATTTATTTAGTTGCCACAATTTTTAATTATTCAAAACCAGAAACAAAGTTGAAATTTGAATAGGTGACATTTTTCTGATATGAAAACATATTAATTTATTTAATTTGGAGTTATAAATTAAAAGTTATAAAGTTTTGAAAGTTAGGGGTGTTTCTATAAAAACCAGGGACCTGATGGTGATGAACAGAAAGTTTTAAGGGCCTACTTGTAAAAACAGAAAGGCCAGGGGCCTGTGTGCAAGTTTCCAGATCCAGATCTGGATCTGAGGACTTTTTCCACCGAGGCAGTGGCTAGCCGGAGTCGCTGCCATGCGGGCCCAAGTGCCACGCAGGCGTTGACTGGGCGTGTGTGGAATGCGGATGCCTCCACGGTCGCTGACACACGGGGCCCGCCGGTCAGTGTGAAGAAAAGAAGAAAAAGGGGGTTTTCCGTGCGTGCGCGAGGGATCGAACCCGCGACGCGGCGATCGACAGATCGTGGCCGTTGCCACTGGGATGGAGCGGTGGATCGTGTAAGGTAGTAGATCTGATGGTTTTTGAAGTGTTGCTTCTCTTCTCTGACGAAACTGAAGAAAGGTTCAGACTTTGGGGCAGTGGTGCGACGGCGGAGGACAGATCGGCGACGACCACGTTCTGGCGGCGCTCCGGTGCGTGCGTGCGTGCAAGTGGATGCGGGAGAGGTGGCAGTAACCGTGCGCGTGATTGGAGGCAGAAGGAAGCTAGCACGGCGTCGTGTTCTTGATCGACACCGCACGGCCGTGTCGATGCCGAGGTCGGCATCGCGCGGGATCGCTCGTTCCAGGACGAAATCGAGAGGGGGAAGGACGGATTTGGAGGCGGCGGCTCACCCAGAGCTTGTTGGCGCAAGGCGGAGGCTCGAGGACGACGGAGGCGACGAGACGGAGACGAAGAAGAAGGTGCAGAGCGGCGGTCGGCGTCGGGAGCGGCGAACTTGTCACGGCGAAACACGGGCTCCCAGGTTCTGCTCCGGAGAAGAAGATCCTGCGGGCGTCGAGGCGGACTTGGCGGCGAGGTAGACGAGCAGGAGGAAGCACGATTAGGCCGGGCGCGAACTTGAGCTTGCTACGGCCATGGCGACGGCTGCGCGTGGAAGAACTTACCAGGCGGCGGCGCGAGAGGGAAGGAGAGGGAGAGGCTAGGGTTTGGGGTTTGGAGGCGCGGGGCTGGCTTTATGGAGGTGGAAAAGGTGGAGAGGAGGCGCTGGCCGGTGGAGGCCACCGTGCCCACGCCATGTGCGTGCTCCTCTGGTACGGCAGAGGAAGAAAGCGACAGGGTTGGGTTTGCTGGGCCGAAGGTGGGCTGGAGTTGGGCTTGGCCCAACTCGGCCAGGCTCCACTGTTTTTTTTAAGCCTGAACATTTTTCTTTTTCCAGTTTTCTGTTTTTGTTTATAGAAAACAAAATATTAGGAATTTTGTATTAGAACCTTTTGCAAAATTTTTGTTTGAACAAAATACTTTTGTTAAGACCATTAGTATTATTTTGGGCAACATAGTAACAACACAAAAATGTGGTTTTGTTTAATTGTGCAAAGAAATAAAATATTAAGTGAGAAGAACACATGAATATGATGCCATGATGATGCTAAACTTTAAAAGAACAAGCAATATAGTTGGGTTACATTTTTGGGATGTTACAAACGCCCCCCTTGAAGGAATCGCGCCCCGAGATTCCTATGGAGAAGTGAAAAGATCGGGATACTCGGCACGAAGATGGTCTTCGCGTTCCCAAGTTGCTTCTTTGTCGGAATGATGAGACCATTGCACCTTGAAGAACTTGACGGTCTTGTTACGGGTGGAACGTTCGGCCTCATCGAGAATGCGAACCGGATGTTCTTCATAGGAGAGGTCTTCTCGAAGATCAATTGACTCGTGATCAACAGCACGGCCTGGATCCTTGAAGCACTTCTTGAGTTGTGACACGTGAAAGACATCGTGCACCTTGGAGAGGTTGGGAGGAAGTTCCAAACGATAAGCAAGTTCTCCACGCCTTGAGAGAATGTTGAATGGACCAACATATCTCGGAGCAAGCTTGCCTTTGATACCAAAGCGTTGAGTGCCCCTCAAGGGAGTGACACGAAGGTAAGCTTGATCACCAGCTTTATAGACCATGTCCCTGTGCTTGCTATCATAATAGCTCTTCTGACGAGACTGGGCTATCTTCAGATTGTCACGAATGATGCGGACTTTTTCTTCGGCATCCTGGATGATGTCAGGGCCAAAGAGTTGTCGTTCACCGGCTCCAGACCAATTGATAGGAGTCCTGCATCTGCGACCATAGAGAGCTTCGAAAGGTGCCATTTCTAGACTTGCTTGGAAGCTGTTGTTGTAGGAGAACTCAGCATAAGGAAGGCAATCTTCCCATTTCATGCCAAAAGAAATGACACATGCTCTGAGCATATCCTCCAGAATCTGATTGACCCTTTCAACCTGTCCACTTGTTTGCGGATGGTAAGCAGTGCTGAAAAGAAGTGTGGTGCCCAAGGCTTTCTGAAAGCTCTCCCAAAATCGAGAAGTGAAGATACTTCCACGATCTGAGCTAATTTCCAAGGGAACACCATGAAGAGGAACAATCCTTGTCATATAGAGTTCTGCTAACTGACTAGCTGTGATTGTCTCTTTGACTGGAAAGAAATGAGCGACTTTGGAGAGACGATCAATGACAACGAAGATTGCATCATTGCCTTTCTTGGACTTTGGAAACCCAGTAATGAAGTCCATTTCAATCTTGTCCCATTTCCACTCAGGAATTTGCAATGGTTGAAGAAGACCAGCTGATTTCTGATGTACTGCCTTGACACGCTGACAGACATCGCATTCAGAAACATAGCGAGCAATTTCACGCTTCATTCTGGTCCACCAATAGACTTGCTTGAGATCCTGGTACATCTTGGTACTACCAGGGTGGATAGAAAGAGGAGTATCATGAGCTTCTTTGAGAATCATCTCTCTTAAGCTTTGAAGCTTGGGAACAACAATGCGCCCTTCAAAGAACAAAGTGCCCTTGTCATCCACAGAGAAGCACTTGTACTTATCCTTGCCGATATTGGCCTTGATGTTTAAGACACCGTTATCGCGTCGTTGTGCTGTTCGGATCTTGTCCTCAAGAGTTGGAGTGGCAATCAAGTTTGCAAGATAGCCATCAGGAACAAGTTGAAGATTCAGCTTCTGGAATTCTTCATGGAGTGGAGGCTGACTTTCCATGACCATGAGATTGTTGCAATAAGATTTGCGACTGAGGGCATCGGCCATTACATTAGCCTTGCCTGGAGTGTAAGAAATGGTGAGATCGAAGTCTGCGATTTTCTCAAGCCACCTTGTTTGCCTGAGGTTTAGATCTGGTTGAGTGAAGAGGTACTTGAGGCTCTTGTGGTCGGTGAAGATCTCGCAGTTGTTGCCCAACAAGTATGGTCTCCAAATTTTGAGGGCATACACAATTGCTGCAAGTTCAAGGTCATGTGTAGGATAGTTGAGCTCATGCGAATGCAACTGACGAGAGGCATAAGCAACGACATGACGTTCTTGCATGAGGACTGCTCCTAGTCCTTGTAGAGAAGCATCACAGAAGATTTGGAAAGGCTTGGAAGTGTCTGGGCCAACAAGAACAGGAGCTGAAATGAGTTTGCTTTTCAAGAGATTGAAACTCTCATCACATTGGGGAGTCCAAACGAACTTCTTATCCTTCTTGGTGAGTTCGGTGAGAGGCTTTGCGATTTTGGAGAAATTCTCGATAAAACGACGGCAATAGCTAGCCGCACCGAGAAAGCTTCGAACTTGTTTCACCGTTCTGGGAGGTTGCCATTCAACAATAGCTTTGACCTTTTTGGGATCTACAGCGATGCCCTTGTCGGAGATGACATGTCCAAGATAAGAGACTTCAGGAAGCCAGAATTCACATTTGGAGAATTTGGCATAGAGACGATGTTCGCGGAGCTTCATCAATATGAGACGTAGATGTTCTTCGTGTTCCTCATTGGACTTGGAGTAGATAAGAATATCATCGAGATAGACTACCACGAACTTGTCGAGGTATTCCATGAAAACGAAGTTCATAAGACGTGAGAAGGTCGCCGGAGCATTTGTGAGACCAAAGGACATGACGGTGTATTCATAGAGACCATAACGAGTGATGAAAGCTGTCTTTGGAATGTCTTCTTTTCTGATCTTGATTTGGTGGTAACCGGATCTCAAGTCCAATTTAGAGAAAACTTTGGCACCAGCCAGCTGATCGAAGAGATCATTGATGCGAGGGAGAGGATACTTGTTCTTGATGGTTTTCGCGTTCAAAGGACGGTAATCGATAACCAGTCGCTTTGTTTTATCACTCTTCGCCACGAATAGAGAAGGGCATCCCCAAGGAGAAGAACTGGGCTGAATGTGGCCTTTCTTTTCCAACTCTTCGAGTTCCTTCTTCAGCAAGACCACGTCTGCAGGTCCCAACTTGTATGGACGTTTGGAGATAGGAGCGGTGCCTGGTTCTAGTTCGATCACGAACTCCACGGCTCTGTCAGGTGGCATACCTGGCAATTCTTCTGGAAAGACATCAGGAAAGTCACGGACCACCGGTATAGTTTCCATTGCATCAAGCGGATCAACATTCAGAGCATAAAGCTGGATGGAAGGATGAGAAAGAGTTACAGACTTGGTGGCACAATCTATGTGAGCCCGGTTTGCCTTCAACCAATCCATGCCTAGGATGACATCGATGTCGGAGTTGCCGAGAATTATGAGAGATGCAAGAAAAATGTGACCGTTGATTTCGATCTCATTGCCATGACTAATTCTTGAAGTTGTCATTTGGACGCCGGGGGATGTTACCGTGAGATTTTTGGACAAAGGATCACAACTTAGACCATGCATATCCGAAAACTTAACCGACACAAAAGAATGTGATGCTCCTGTGTCAAACAAGACTTTAGCAGGTATAGAGTTTACTGGGAGTGTACCAAGAACGACGTCATTGCCATGTTCAGCTTCCTCCGCGTTGATGTGGTTCACCCTCGCGACACGTGCTCCAGGCCTGTTGTTGTTGTTGAAGGCCCGGGGCGGAGTCGGTGCCCGCACCATTGCCTGAGTTGAGGTAGGGCGAGGCGGTCCACGAGCCATTGCCTGTGTTGGAGAAGGGCGAGGCTGTGGTGGAAGGAGCTGTTTCTCCATGCACATGTTGGAGTAGTGACCTTGCTGGCCACACTTGAAGCAGGTGACGTTGGGGCGAGCGCCCATTGGCCTTGGCTGGCCCTCGAAACCCCTCATTGTTAGAGCTGGGTTGGGTGGGCGGTGAGCAAACCCTGGAGAGCCTGGCACGTAAGTAGCGCAAGCGAGTGCACTGTTCGGCACCCAGATTCGACGCTTCTGAGCTGGTGCCGCAGTGTTGGAGGAGGAGGAGCCGCTTTCACGCGAGTGCTTGCGTGATTCTTCGAAGACCTTGCGTCCATTTTCCTCATTGAGAGCAGTGTTCACGAGGTCCTCAAAGTTGTCGGCCCTGATGAGGTTGAGCGCGTACTTCAGTTCCGGGTTGAAACCCCTGCGGAACCTAGCCATCTTCTTGGCCTCTGTGGACACTTCATCCCCAGCGTAGCGAGCTAGGGTGTTGAACTCATTTTGGTAGGAGAGCACGCCCATCTTGCCTTGAGTCAGAGAACAGAACTTCTCACGCATCCTATCCATGAGCCCATCTGGAATATGATGGCGCAGGAAGGCCTCTTTGAAGTCCTCCCAAGTAGTAGCCACACCAGGAGCTCTCATTGCCTGAAAGTTCTCCCACCACGAGGCAGACGTGCCTCGCAGAAGAAAAGCCACATACTGAACCTTGTCTTCAGGTGCGACATGAGCGATATCAAGGAACCTGACCATCTCGCGAATCCAGTCGTCCGCATGAAGAGGATCATTGGAGGGAGCAAAGGTCCTTGGTCCCAGGCTGAGGAAGTCCTTTATGCTCACGCGTGCATTGCCCTCGTTGTGGTTGCCCTGATTGTTCTGGTGGGCTTGCTGATTTGCCATCTGAGCCAGAACCTGGGTCATCTGCCCAAGCAGCTCCGTGAAGGCCGGAGGTGGGGGTGGACGTGGAGGTGGATCACCCCGGCCATTGTTCCTGGTGTTCGTCATCTCCCTGAAGAGAATTGCACGTTAAAACGACAACAGGAGGGATGAAACTAGCCCAGACAAAGAAACAGTAGACACGATTTGCGTACACATGAAAACTCAGATACAAGGATAACACAGACGATAGTCTCCAATAGAAGGATTACATAGACGATACATAGTTAACTATCAGTACACCATCAAGGTTCCAGTACATCAAGGATAGCTACTACAAGATAGAGGGGATGACATCCAGTCTAATATTCCACGCCTCACGCAGGAAGGTGAAATATATAACTAACAAGTGTCGAAGTTGCGGTGGGTCCTACGGCGGTCCCTGTAGAGGTAGGGCTCAATCGGCAAACGGATCCTCTCAGCGAAGCAGTAAGCATCCTCAGTCTGTCGTCCGTAGAGAAGTGGTGCCACATGGCTAGGGCCGCTGGAAAGGAGCGGACCACGGGCTGGTGTGTAACCGCCAACGTCTGGCAGGTGGTGACCCTGAGGTAGATGGAACCTCGGAAAGTGCTCGTCAGACACAGCCTCCGCAGAGTACTCGGACAAGTGACACAGTGCGCGAAAAAGCTGCTCACGAGTAGCTGCTAACTCAAGGGAGAGAGCCCGAGCTAGTCTGTCCTGTGGGTGGGCGAACTGCGTAGTCCTCCAGAGGCGCTCGTCCTCGTACTGACCGTCGGTGTAGGCAGTGATGTGTGGTCTCCCTGAAGGAAAACCCCCACTCGGAACGTGGCGGAACGGGGAGTCGTCGAAGCAGTGGTACTCCAGGCGCAGCACAGTGGCGCACAGGTAAGCTGCCCAGTGTACCGCCATGTCCACGGTGGAAGCATACGCCTCGCACTGGTGAACAGTTCTTGGTCCATCATCCTCCTTGATGCAGACCGTGGCTCGAAAGAAAGACTGCCCGCAGTGCCTCGGAATCTCGTGCACCATGTACTCTGGGTGCCACAGGAACCCAAGGTAGGTAACCATCGCGCGGAGCAGCTCCGGGTGTCTAGTGGTCCTCTCACAGTTCGTCAGGCGCACTACCTGGTTGTACGCCATCTGCAGATGTTTAGAATGTTGAGGTTAGCCGCCGGAACAAGTGGATTGTCGAGTATTCAAAAGATTGCAAAAGATTGCAGAAGATTGGAACGAAGAACAATCGAAAAAGGAAGATTGTACAACAACAGAAAGGAAGATTGAAACAACGAAAGTAGACTTTGAAGCAACAAGAAGATTCTCTAACGTAACACTGCACCTATGGTACTATGGAAACCCCGAACACGTCATATCCTAGTTTGAAGCTGGGAAGAGAAGAGAAAACATCGTAACACTTCCTTACCAGAAAAAACAGGGAGGGTGGGTGGGGAAAGGAATAAAGAGAACAGAATTCCTACTCTCACGTTTAAGTTTTCCTATAAATAGCTATTAAAATAGTTTCTAGACTCAACCACGACCAGTAAAAAGGGTTCCTAAGGGCGTTCGGCTCTGATACCAACTGTCAGACCCATGTCGCAAACTTATACACAGGGGTCATACCGAGTGGGCCACACAAAGCGTACGATGCTGGTTTACCAAGCCAGGCCGAGAACCTCTCGACAGGCCGGCTCGGAATGGATCATCGGCCGACACGTACGCACGATCCCACTGTCACGTATGCAATCCACAATGTATAAGTAGGAGGCCAAAGTCTGGCCAACCCGTGTACTACACACATACACGCATTGTACACGAGTTGGTTGAACAATTGTTACCACAACAGAATAATACGACACAAAGAAAGGAAATAAAGATATAGCCAAAAGCTCATAGAGCAAATACATATAGCGGATACAGTCATCCAGAGGACACATGTCCCAACAATACATCAAAGTCATTACATAGCGGAAGCAAACAAGATGCGAGTACGGACAAATCTCGAATTGGCCTAAGAGGCCAGACATAAAGGAACCCAACCACGGAGTCCACAGGGTCCACCTTGGAACACTATCTACTCGTCGAAGGCGTCGTCGTCGTACTCACAAAGTAACCTCCCGAGGGATCCTCCTGAAAGTCCTCAGCTGCACGAAAGAGTACAGCCCAAAGATGGGTCAGGCACAACCGCCTGGCAAGCAATGCTCAACTGATACCAACACAAAGACTACCAAAGTATAAAGGAAGGTGGACTGAGCGGCAGCAGCAGCACTAAACAACCTATAGAGACACACTACAACTTCCGTCTATTGGAGAGGGATAAGAGAGCGTGAACGAACCAACTAGCAACTAACACCAAACATAACACTTCCCAGATTCACCCCCTCAACCAAGTATGAGGAAGCAATCGAGGGAACTCACACAGTTGTCAAATTTTAGTTACATCTTATTATGAAAGTAAGTCTAACTTACTAGTCAAGTTAATTAGAATCATTAGGTGTAAGTTGTTTATGATCTTGTTAGCCAGCATCCGATCCAAGTTGTCCATAACCGCGGACTCGGCTTCTCGAAAAGATTTAACCCTGCAGGGATGCACCATGGTTAACCCATACACGTTCGAGCAACCCAGATAAAAGGTAGGGCTCCTCAACTCAACTATGTTCCTTCACTACAGCAAGTCCAGGTACCACCCGTCTGAGTTGTTACCCGCGTCCAGAGTCCGGCCGATACCTCTATAGCGGACTCAATCGTTTGCGCCTACGCACTAGGTGAAACAGACCACAGTAGGAAGGTCCACTTCGTGTCGTACCGCACCTATATGCTCCCCCATATCATAGAACCTCTCATCATAACTGTCAAGTTTCATGCATATGCGTATGATCGAATGGAAAGCCCGAACTAGGTTGTGGCGCCTGGACAAGCTGAAGTTTCGGTCAGAGTCGAGGGGGTTCCATAGGACCACCCACGAGTGGGAAGTGCGCTCGTACTTGGATAAGAGGACAAGAACTGAGTTCCTAGTGCGACACTTAGCAGAACAAAACACCAACGCATTGGCCTTCCACCGGTGCCTTATCATTTAGTTATAACCCACAACATTGTCATCATATTAAGTAAGTGAACCAAAAGATCATACTAAGCAGGTGATACATAAGAAAAGACAGACTTGCAACAACAGACCTAAGCATGCAACTACGACTCGCAGGGCCAACAGGTAAACAAGCAACAAGGTAATAGGATGTGGGGATAAGGCTGTATGAGGCTGCATGGTAAACATGTATATAGGATCGTGACACAAGCATCGTAACATAAAGATAGGATAGATCAACGGCAAGAATGGAAGACAATGTAATGGTAGCAAGTGAGCAAAGCTTGCCTGGCAACTCAGTAGCCTGGCACTGGGTAGGGTCCTCCGCAGAAGAAGAGTACTCAACGGTCACAGCGTCGTCTACCGAGAACAAGCACCAAACATCGAATATAGAACACAATGAATACAAGGAATAAAAATGCACAAGCATGGGATGATGCATGTCAAGTTAATTTTCATATTAAATACAAATTTGCATGCAAGATCAATTTAGATGGAGTCATTGCTATTTAAAAGCAATTAGGAAAATAACCCCATATGCAAGATTGAATTACAAGGTGATTCCAATTAATTTGATAATTTAAGTTGCTTAAATATGCATGCAAATGCAATGAATAGGAGGTTGCATTTTTAGTTTCAGTTTGATATTTTATTTGCAAAATTTGGAGTAGTGTAGCAAAAGTTATGAATTTTAAAGTTGTCACAATAAAATAAACATTTATTTAGTTGCCACAATTTTTAATTATTCAAAACCAGAAATAAAGTTGAAATTTGAATAGGTGACATTTTTCTGATATGAAAACATATGTAATTTATTTAATTTGGAGTTATAAATTAAAAGTTATAAAGTTTTCAAAGTTAGGGGTGTTTCTATAAAAACCAGGGACCCGATGGTGATGAACAGAAAGTTTTAAGGGCCTACTTGTCAAAACAGAAAGGCCAGGGGCCTGTGTGCAAGTTCCCAGATCCAGATCTGGATCTGAGGACTTTTTCCACCGAGGCAGTGGCTAGCCGGAGTCGCTGCCATGGGGGCCCAAGTGCCACGCAGGCGTTGACTGGACGTGTGTGGAATGCGAATGCCTCCACGGTCGCTGACACACGGGGCCCGCCGGTCAGTGTGAAGAAAAAAAAAAAAGGGGGGGGGGGTTTCCGGTGCGTGCGCGAGGGATCGAACCCGCGACGCGGCGATCGACAGATCGTGGCCGTTGCCACTGGGATGGAGCGGTGGATCGTGTAAGGTAGTAGATCTGATGGTTTTTGAAGTGTTGCTTCTCTTCTCTGACGAAACTGAAGTAAAGGTTCAGACTTTGGGGCAGTGGTGCGACGGCGGAGGACAGATCGGCGACGACCACTTTCTGGCGGCGCTCCGGGTGCGTGCGTGCGTGCAAGTGGATGCGGGAGAGGTGGCAGTAACCGTGCGCGTGATTGGAGGTAGAAGGAAGCTAGCACGGCGTCGTGTTCTTGATCGACACAGCACGGCCGTTTCGATGCCGAGGTCGGCATCGCGCGGGATCGCTTGTTCCAGGACGAAAACGAGAGGGGGAAGGACGGATTTGGAGGCGGCGGCTCACCCAGAGCTTGTTGGCGCAAGGCGGAGGCTCGAGGACGACGGAGGCGACGATACGGAGACGAAGAAGAAGGTGCAGAGCGGCGGTCGGCGTCGGGAGCGGCGAACTTGTCACGGCGAAACACGGGCTCCCAGGTTCTGCTCCGGAGAAGAAGATCCTGCGGGCGTCGAGGCGGACTTGGCGGCGAGGTAGACGAGCAGGAGGAAGCACGATTAGGCCGGGCGCGAGCTTGAGCTTGCTTCGGCCATGGCGACGGCAGCGCGTGGAAGAACTTACCAGGCGGCGGCGCGAGAGGGAAGGAGAGGGAGAGGCTAGGGTTAGGGGTTTGGAGGCGCGGGGGCTGGCTTTATGGAGGTGGAAAAGGTGGAGAGGAGGCGCTGGCCGGTGGAGGCCACCGTGCCCACGCCATGTGCGTGCTCCTCTGGTACGGCAGAGGAAGAAAGCGACAGGGTTGGGTTTGCTGGGCCGAAGGTGGGCTGGAGTTGGGCTTGGCCCAACTCGGCCAGGCTCCACTGTTTTTCTTTCAAAAACCTGAACATTTTTCTTTTTCCAGTTTCTGTTTTTGTTTATAGAAAACAAAATATTAGGAATTTTGTGTTAGAACCTTTTGCAAACATTTTTGTTTGAACAAAATACTTTTGTTAAGACCATTAGTATTATTTTGGGCAACATAGTAACAACACAAAAAAATGTGGTTTTGTTTAATTGTGCAAAGAAATAAAATATTAAGTGAGAAGAACACACGAATATGATGCCATGATGATGCTAGACTTTAAAAGAACAAGCAATATAGTTGGGTTACATTTTTGGGATGTTACAAGATGTTAGAGCATCTCTAGCAAAAAATAATTAATATTATGATTTTGTCGTAAAAATTTATACCGATTAGATCCCTTATCAAGGGGTAAATTAAAAGAACCACGTTTTTACAGTTTTACGCCATCTCCTGAACTTACGCGTAAATACAAGCTATGTTCTGCACGAAGGAATATTTTTTAACACCTATATTAAACATGTTCAGGAAGCATTGGTTGCACAAACTAGATAGAGTTCTATTTTAAAAACCAATATGTCCCAACTCAAGTCATATTATCCTTGTAGCCATCGTAGAGTATGTAGTAGCTAGACAAAAATTTCGAGGGTACAAGGGGATGCACATAATTCTGGAGACCTGTACGCACCCCAAATATCCCAAGTGTTGCTACAAATATACACGCAGAACACATATTTTATACATAAGAAAAAACTATGAGGTACCCTTGCAAAAAAATAAAAAAAATATGAGGTACAAAACTTGTTTATGTACATCCCAATTAAATGCCATCATTGGGAACTATACAGATCATATTAACTAGAATACTCAGCCGCTCACTTACAAATTTACAATGTACCTCAGGAATCAGTAAATCTGTGGCCACATGGCTGCACACTCTGAATGCTATTGATTTGTGCCAGATCTCTTGAAGACAATATGCAGAGATACTACTTATAAAGGAGGGAGATATTTCCCTCGCTTTTGTAGAGAGGAGAGAAACATATCCGTGTATCGTTAAGTGACATTTCTGCAAGTTCACGACTATGGATGCTACACAGTCCCAACCTACATCGGCACAAATTTTAAGTCTAGGTTTGGGATGCATTATGGAATACTTCGACACAAGTACGCTCCAGCTTACTACATTGGACTTCCATGGCTCTCGAGTCAATTGAAGATATTTGTACTGCGCAATAAGCTTATTGCAGCACCAGCAAGCAGTGTAGAAGGCCAGAGGTGCATGTTGCCAAAAGAAATTGATTCCGAGAATGACCTAAAGATGAACGTCTAGTCAAAGCAAGCACCATTATTTTGATATATGAGGGACATGTTCCTGCAGGGACACGAGATATTATAGATGTTCCAGCTGAGCCCCAGCAGCAAAAATTTATGAACACATGTTCTCTATCGACGATGCATGGCCTCCATGCCCGAGGGAGCATCTGGTCAACTAAGCATATAAAATCTGTGCTACGATGCTCATGTCTTGTTAATTGTATTTGCTGATGGTTTTTTGTATACGAAGAGGGTACACTCTAATGAGCCCCTTAATTATCTCTACACGCGATCCATTCTTTGAAGGGATACCGTCATTAGTTGTTAGTAAGAACACAAGATGATGGATAACTCCATGAATGTTCACCAATAGATATTTTGGTACTTCGATTATAGGTAGTGTTCTTAAGTTTGTGATGAAGGGGTGGACCAATCGGAGCAAATGCCTAGACCTCACACACCTACACACTTCATCTATATTCGGAGGCTTCAACCAGGCCGCCCAACAGCGCGTCGGAAGAACAAACCGGTCCAGCCGATCCTCAACGCACGCCACATGCAAGCAACAGAAGTCGCTGCCACCATCTTCCGCCGTCCCACCTTCAGGATAGATCAACGTGATGACCTTGTCAAACCTGCCGTCGATGTTGATGACGCCTGATAACTCCACCGCCTTGCGTGTGCCCATCATCACGCATCAATGTCGAAACTCCATTGCGTCACGCCGCCGAGACTCTTCATCGTCAAAGCGGTAGATGCAACGTGGCTACACCTCAAGACCCTCCAGCCAGAACATCCTCCAAAATGATACCCCAAGAGGGAGAACAACATCGAAAGTGTCGTCATCGTCAGATCCGGGAGACCTAGATCTGGAGTTTCCCCAGAGCATCAGAGCAGGAGGCTAAGAGTCGCAGCGACAACACCTTCAGCAAGGTAACGAGCCTGCGGGCGCCACCGTCATCGGCCTATCGACCATCAAAGCCCGGCTTTCGTCGGCCGACTTTCATGCCTCCCGGATCAGCAGCGAAGGATTTCCAGGGCAAGACAAAGCAACCCACGGATATGAGCGGACGGACGCCCAGTTCACACCCAACATACCGCCACCTCCTTGCCCGATTCGAACCCACGCCACATGGTCGACGTCGTAGAGGTGAACTTACATGCCGATCACCGTTCTGCTCAGCCAGATCCTGATGGCCACCGGGTCCAGATTGACCCGAGTCGTGCCGCCGCCGCACCACCTACCTCCCACGTCGACTCCCGGTAGTACTGCGCCCAACACCGCCGCTCCATCGCGGAACATATCTGGGCCGTGCCCTCGTGAGTCTGAAAGCCCCACGTCCCCCGGCTGACCCAAGAGAGGGAGGAGAGTCCCCCGCCACCGGCGTCACCAGCATGGGCTTTGCAGGACAGTGATCACCGGCGGCGACGGAGGGGAGGGAGGGGGGATATGGGCGCTCTGGTGGCTAGGATTGGGAACCGCTGAGTCGCCCTCGCAGGGGACGGCGTGCAGGGGCGTTTCAGTACCTTCTGCTTAATAAATAGATGAGGCAAATCGTTTGCCTCAGTTTCAAAACAAAAAATGAGAGGAGACATGAAGCACTGCCAAGTGGGATTTGAAACTTATGCCCTACATACAACATCACTCACAAATGAAAGGAAACTAATTCAGGTTCAAGCGCAATTGGGCAACATAAGTAAATAACGTGCCGACCACACACACACTAGACTACATTAGTTAATTTCCGACCATAATTAGTTTTATAATATTTATTATTTTCTTTTTATTGGGTGATTTGGTTCCTCAGTATGTACATGTGTGACGCGCATGTTCGGTACTACAGTCTGATCGATCTGGAGATTTAATTTTACTTGCGCGTGGAAGTGGATTCTCAGTCAGCCTCATAACTGATGTAGCTTACACTATATCAGTAAGTCTACGGTCACGCTGTTGGAGACTTAATTTGCGTGTTGTTGGATTTGCCACCACATCGATAGTTGAGGACCCATGCATATCCTATAAAGTAGGAGGAAGAAATCCGAATCATTTCCATTGGCAGGGACACATAACCGTGTGCTCGTTTGGTGCAATATGTGCAACTTAACCTATAATTTGCTTGACCAAGGATGCTACACAGGCGACCTAAATTTGCGCAAATTTTAAGTCTAGATATGGGAGGCATTACGGAACACATCAATATTCAAATGCCCGGATTCACTACGTGCTCCTTGCTAGGTTCGAGACACTGCCGAGTGCTTTGTACAGTACAGTAAGCAACCTCTGTAGCCCGCATAAGGGCGGGTGCATGATTGCATAAGGGTGGGTGCATGATGGCAAAGATCTGGATTTCGGTTTTGCAAATTTACTAATCCTGAGCAAAATTGCCAAAGTTCGGGAATTTTGGTAATTTCGGTGAAACTCTGGACGAAAAGGAAGAAACAAAATGTGAAGTTTGAAGAAAAACTAACCGAAATTTGACAGGAAATTGAATTCTCGTTCAAATTTTAACTAACTTCAATTTTTTGAATTTATTCTATTAAATTCCCCAAAATTTAAAAGTTTTCGTCCGTTAAATACTATTACCGGTCCTGACCGAAATGGCCGGATTTGGTCAAAGTTATTTTTTCTCGGACGAATTCCAAATCCCTGGATGATGGTACAAGAATCCTTCGGAAAATAACTAACATCCCGACGTCTTACTAAAGTAGCAAGCTAGTATCGTTGTTCTGATAAATGTACGCCCAACATAAACATCAAGTACCAATTTAACAACATGAGGAATAATTATAATTTTGTCACTTTTCAATGTTGGCACGAGCACTGCTTAATTTTTGCATTGTATGACTCGTCGTATCATATCTTTGACAATGAAAATAAATCCCACAACAACAAAACATTTTAAAAATATGAATTTTACCAAGTTCCATAATAACACACGTCTGCTTCGATCGGTACATCCCCTCCCTCAAACTCAAACACAAAAACAATGACCCCTTCATAACTAAGGGTATGATGATATATTTATTTACTTGTAATTAAAACTCAGTTAAAAATGGTATGCTCTTCAGCACCCACCTTTTCAGCCCCGACTGCTGCATGCTGCCTAATGTGGTCTTGGTCGTCATCGCCGCCATCAACAGGTGGACGCCGACCACGCGTGTGTGTGCTGTTTTCAGGAAGAAATCAACACTTGTGTGGGATTTGATCGTGTTATCACAGATGCACAACTAGTGAGTATGCTCCCGGACGGCAATAAAACAAAAATTTCATGTGTTGCTCCATATGAAGTTTAATTTATACCACCTCTAATTTACAGTTAAAGATGATGTTACCCTTTAAGTTTTGGGAGGGGATGGACCGAAGCAGGCCTCTACCTAACGAATCTAATCATGTTGGATCTATGTACGGAGATGATTCCAAAAAACTCAGCAGATGTATGTAGATCCTGTCAGATTGATTGTTGAACCTTGATGGTGATTACATATAAACGGTGCAAACTTAAAGTGACCTGCGGTAGAAGTAGATGATTACATTGAGATTTCTAACATATCTCGAAATGTATCTACCACATCGTATATCTGGAAGGTACACATTATTTTGTATTCTAATAAATTGAAGCCATCTAAAGTCATTTACATAAGAATACTCTGTTTCAAGGAGGATAGGCACTAAAAAACCTTATAATTTCCGTACTTTGTACTACTAAGGCAGAGTGCAGGTGTAAAAAATTCCGACATAAAATTTTCACTTCACTAAATCTCTTGTGGCGGAAATTATTTTTTATAATGTTGGAAGCCATTCTCTAGACAACGAAAACAATATTCTGATTTTCTGGAACCAAAAAAGTACTGCTTAATGAAACCCAATTTTTTGTTTGATTCCAACGATCAATCAAGAATTATTTGTTCGAGCAATGTCCGATTATTCATACTATAAGACATAATACACTAGTGGAAACAGGGCCACCGGTCCCGGGTCGTAAGGGCCTCTAGTACCGGGTGTCCACCCGGGACTAGCAAGGCGACACAAGAGGCCCCCCTCTAGTACCGGGTCCGTTACGACCCGGAACAACAAGCTCCCACGTGGCCGCCGAGGCGCGGGCGTGGTGGAGGACCTCTAGTCCCGATTGGTCATACGACCCGGGACCAAGGACCTCACACGTGGCAGCCTGTAATTTTTTGTTTTTCCTCCCAATTTAATATTGAAATGGTGCAAAAAAATATGCGTTTAATTAATTAAAAACAGAAACTACATATAACATATCAAAATGTTCATAAATAAAAATATGTTCACGTCTATCCGGTTACATGGAGGTGCTCATAACCGGGACTAGAGCCCGTCTATTCGATTACACGTGTGTGGAGATCATAACCGGGACTAGAGCCCGTCTATTCGGTTACACGGGAGATCATAACCGGGACTTCACCGCTATTCTCCATTGTATGTTCCTTTTGTAGGTATGACTTCGCTGAGCAGAAACCCCGCAAGTTCCTCTGCTAGTGCTTGAAAGCGCTTCTTTAGTGGCATACTCTCGCGCAATGGCTCTGCCTATAAAAGAAGGAGATCAATACGAATATTAATCATGACTATCAAAAATTATGAATGACACTGGAGATCAATTGATGAATATGATTGTTCACGTACGTCTAAAAATTTCTTTGGGTCCCGCTCAGTGACCGAACGACGAATCCACTCGCAAACGAAATATCCACAGAAATTGGTCCCCTGTGGTTGCCTCTCGATCCACTTTACGAGAATAGAATTCAATCAAATCATAGTCAACATATAGTGGTATTGAAAACTATAAATAAAGAGATGCGCGAACCTAGCTAGACCGTACTACCTACCTGTGGGTGAACAAAAGTCAGCTGTTCTTCAAATGAACCTGAACCCTTTGTCCTCGCTTTGAATTGTTTCCAAACCCTGCCGGCCAAAAAAAAGAATAAATGAGTTATTAGTTGCTTGATATCTCTGAAATCAATAAGAGAGACTGATATAGTGCGATAATGTTTGAAATTACCTTTGGAGCGTATCTAGAATGCTTTGGTACCTCTCCTCAGGCCAGTCCAATGAGTCGTAGACTTGAACTCTTGATCTATCAACTTCAATGACTAGCAGAATGTAATGATCGCTGCGCATGATTATATACACGTCAGTAACTCATCAGTTACACTTAATTTGTACAAGCGAGTAACACTCTCTTACCTGAAGAAGTAAGGAAACATTATCTCCTTGAAATGTTGCTTCATTAGGGCATTTAGCAAGTTCTTCTCCGTGTCCTTCACGTGGTTTTTTAGTGTCCTTGCATTAACTCGTACTGGGTTAACGAACCCAAAGCCATAGATGCCCTTTCTCACATTCATCACTCTTCATTCTGCATAATACCGTAGTGAGCATAATTAGCGATGGCAATGAACGAGCTGAGAGCTAAAGACTTTATCTTTTTTGGAAATAAATGAATTGAATCACTTACAGACAGTAGGCACCGACGAGAGCCAAGTCGAGGGAGTCAAGGTTGTATAAGTACCAGAGTTCTTCGAGCTGAATTGTGAACATGTCTTCACCCGCGAAATGATTTTTTGTAACTTTCACACAGATCAAAAAGTCATCAAATTCCTTTGTGGTTTTCATGTACCAACTATGGAGTTGTCGCATACATGTCGGTAGAACTTTATCTGATCACCTCGCAGCAGGGACCTCCCCCATTTCCATTTCCATGAATCATCTACATCAGACGGAAAGAGATTTTCGTTGTCCAGTTGAGCAAGAGTAATACCAGCATCTGCAGCAAAGTCCTTCTTCAAGGATAAAGTAGGAATTAGGTCCGTCACGGAGCCATGACCACTGGGTATAACTACGAGCGGGGCTATCGACTGGTTTGCCTGTTGTCCGAGCTGGGCAACGTCTCTTTTCCCTCTGGCACTACTACTTCTCGTCTTGGGAGAGCTACTACTTTTACTCAGAGCTCGTAAATAGTTATCTGGCTTATTTTTCTCATATTGCGATGGTTCCGTGATGAATCCAATAGCCCACTTGTTTTCCTTTGCAGTAAATGTTTGCTTTTCCTCGGGCTTTTTCCGTGCAAGCTGTCTTTTTGTGTCTGCATCCACCCACGCATCCAATTGCTCTTTAGTCATGTCGCAAGCTCTGAGGTCGTCAAGGCTTTTGGGTACTTTTGGGAGGGGCGAACGTCGGGGGTCTCGCCCGAATCCCATGGACGACGAAGTGGCGCCCTTCCTATGTCGGGGCTCAGGAGTCGGCTCATGCGGCGGCGGAGTCGGCTCATGCGGCGGTGGAGTCGGCTCATGCGCGGCGGAGTGGGCTGACGCGGCGGTGGAGTCGGCTCACGCGGCGGTGGAGTCGGCGCACGCGGCGGCGGAGATGACTGATGGTTGTCGTCCCCTTCATCGTCATCAGGTGGTGAATCGTGAATTGGCGGAGACGATGGTGGCCTTGGCGCCCAGCCTTCAAACTTGATGTATTTCTTCCGCCATAGAATTAGACCACCCACGACGTCCCCTAGCACCGACTCATCATCAGCTCTTGGGAACTCAAGGTTCAGTGATTCATATCCTTGTACAACTTGATCCACGCCGACACGAGCAAATCCATCTGGAATGGCATTGCCAAGCCACGATGCTGTAGAGTCAATGGAGAATGCATAGCCGTCCGCCGCCTTCATGGATAAGTTAAATACTGGGACATGCAGCTCACAAGTTGTTTTCTCCGTGATATAATCCACGGGGTAACTTGTCTCATCATCACCGACCATAACCGAGGAAGCCACGCTGCTTCTGCGATGCGATGGGCCGCCTTGACTCGCTTGTTCCAGCTGAAGAGTTGGCGCCCCTTGCTCGCGCATTTGATCTATTTGCTTCTGCTGCTCCTTATAGAGAGCAACCATCTGGTCATGATTTCTTTCTAAGATCATCAACCGGTCTGATTCCTGCTGCTCCTTCCTCCTCTTTGCTCTCAATCGGCTTCTATAAGAGGCACGGTCCTGGGAAACCCTTCAATCCACGGCACTTCTCCTAAGCCTCGTGTTGATCCTCCTTTTTCTTTGGTCCCGAGGGCCTCTGACAGCTCGTCCTTCTCTCTGTCGGAAATAAACTTTCCCTCTTTAGACTTGGCAATTAAGTCAATAATTTTTTTTGGGCTCCGTTGACTACTTTGCTTTCATCAATTATTAACTCCCCTGTTTCCATGTCATACTCCCCTCCATGCGCAAGTAGCCAATTCCTTATCCTTCTGTCCCATTCCTCTGTGACCGGGGTGAGCCCTTTTGCACGCAACTCGGACTCAATTTTTTCCCACTTAGGCTCGGCAACTCGGTAGCCACCTGGCCCCATCTTATGGTGATACTTCTTTTTCGCTGCATTATTCTTATTCGTTTGCGACCTTTTCTTAGCTCGTTCTGATTTCTTGTACTCCAGAAATGCAGGCCAGTGAGGCCGCTGCCTCTCTCGTGTGCCGGTGAAATCCGGAAGTTTCCCATCTTCTTCCCACTCACGGAATAATTTGTTCTTGTAGTTATTGAATTGTTGAGCCATCTTCTTAAGAGCGAAATGCTTGACTTTGTCCGTCATTTTTTTTGTCTTCACCTCATCTTCCAAGACCGGTAGGGTGAAATGTGCAATGAGCTTGTTCCAAAGCACATCTTTGGTTCTCTTGTCGACGTAACTAACTCCCTCTGGCTTAATCCATTCCTGAGTGCTGATATAAACGTTGTCCCTGACAGTGACTCCGCATTGATGCACAAACTTAACTGCGTTCGGCACGGGTGCCAGTGGTTGGCCAGTAGTTGCATTCACCTCGTCAATTGTGAGATGCTCATCTTTGCCCATCCCTTGGGCATGGCCTCGTTTAGTGGATTGGTTCGATGCGGAGGTCTAAAAATATGAAACATGTGTGAATACATATATATGCACAAATCAGTTATTGCATCTGCTCAACATAGGCTTAATATACCTCGCCAGACGGCGTGGGTCCACCAATTTCCGAGTCCTCATCTTCAGCTCCTTCCGCGGGATGCCGAAATTCACCGGGTTCCAAAATGTAGGAAAGTAGCTCTTCTTCCCCTTCTCTCGTTGCGAAGGGAGCATCGACATCCATTGTTTAACTAATACAAAAAAAAGATAAAACAATAATAGCATTAGTACAATAATTCAAAGGAGGGAACTATACAAATATGCAACAAAAACAATTTAATATTGCATCTAAAGAAAAAATCTTTCAAAAAAAACATAGGCTGTCCCAATCCCAGCCTGTAACACCCCGAAAATCCAAACCTAATTTTAGTGGTGTTTTCTGACACCTGAAAAACTTTTTCTCTTTTCCCTAAATGTTTCTTCAAATATTTTGAGGATGAAGTGACTTGGGAATTGCTTTCTCAAAATTTCCCGGTAATCCACAAACCACTCCAACACCCGTGATAATTTTGGTGCTTAGGTTTTCCCTCAAAAACCCTAGCCCTAATTATCGAACCCTTTAATCCTTTTTCTCCCCTTATAAAGGGAAGCCCATTTCCAGAGCTCTAAAAATTCCACCAAAAATACCAGAGGACCCCATGTCCATATAAAGACCATCCATGCAAAAATATTGCATACTCCAATGCAATATTTCCAAGTTAGCCAACAATTTCAAAACTACCATTTCTAGTCCAAAAATGATTTAACCAAGGTAGGAACCTCCAATAGTTCTGATAAATTCAGGGAATGCATATTTTGGCATTTCCTCCATTTCATCTTTCGGAGACAAACCCATTTGAGCAATATTTAGACCACTTCCTTTGTAAGCCCAAATTAATGCCATTTTTGGTTCTTCAAACAAACCTACACCAAGAAAGCTCCAATGACCTTGATACTAGGTGATCTTGACAACATGATCCAAAGTCACACAATACCAGGAGATCGCCCCAAGATGAAGCATGGAACCCCATTTTTCTCAAATCATTCCATTATGGCCATTTTTGGCCATCTTATGGAAAACCAATTTCCCATCATCCAAATGGCCTCAAACTCCTTGGACACTCTCCCCTGACCTCAACAACCCATGCCTAATTTTTGGGAATTTTTCTGAGGTGGGCAAGGCCCCTGTCATTTCATCGAGCACCTTCGGTGTTTTTGGTTTTCTGGAAAATCTATTCTACAAAGTATGGAATCCCTGTGGGATTTTTGTTTGGTTGTGTTCCTCTCATCGTTACAAACCCAGGGGTGGAAAGCTTGTTCCATTTGGACCCCGAGTCCGGGAACGCAGCGATGTCGCCGTGTCGCGCTCTGGACGTCCGGGACGTGCGCTTAGCGAACCAAATCCGTGATTACTGTTTTGTCGGTGCCAAATCTTCTTCTACAGCACCACCTCGTGGCTCTCCTGTGCATCCAGCACGACAACCCTATTCCCTCCCCTCTCTTATCCCTTCCACCGACGACACAGTGACTTGGGACACGTGCACGCCGGTTCGTCCATTCCTTTCCTCTCCCCGGCCATAAGAGAGCAACCCGAGCCCCTGCAGCTGCGCCTTATCCTTCCTCTCCCCTCCTGGAGCCCCTCTGCTCCTCTAGCCACGAAAGGACGGAGCCCTGCTCCTTCCGGCCATGGACGACACTGTCGGTCCGCTGACCACGGCGAGCTCCACGCCGAGCCCTCCCTCGATTCAAGCCATGGAGGAGTTCCCCTAGGTCCCCTCTTCCTCCCGGACAACTTCTTGTTCGAAATGGTGGCCCGAGGCCTCGTACCCGTCCGAGAACCGCCGGCGGCGAGCTCACCCAGCACGCTCCCGTGGCGGCGCCTCCAGGGCTCCCCCGTGCCCGTGGCCGACCTCATCGGAGGCGGCGCATCGGGGCGGTCCTGCCCGCATCACGGCGGCCGGCGGCACGCACCAGGGCGGCGCATCGGGGCGGTCCTGCCCGCATCACGGCGGCCGAGCGTGGTCAACGCGGGGAGGAAGAAGCCGCCTACGTGGCGCCTCGTGACGCCGACCAGCGGGGCCCGGCGTGGCCCAGCCGCCACGTCAACCAAGTGGAGACGTAATCCGCGTATTACGTCTTCCAGAACCGAAGACGTATTCCGCTGAAATGCGCGATCAGCCCAGCCCAGCTCAGTTTCGGCCCGCTCTGTTTTTTTTCTCTCGGGGTATTCCGCGGTACCGGCAAACCGAGACCCTGACCCGTGACGTGTCCGTGACCCTCCAAACCAAACGATGTCGATCTTCGGAGGCAAGCTAAACCCTTGCTATGAGCCGTCCCGCAATGTTGTTTGTTTATTTGTTGATTGCCATACCGAGTGTTATATTTCCTGTCTGTACCCTGTTTTATTATTGCATGTCCGTTGTTATTCTTGTTTAATATGTTGCTTCGATTATTGCTCCTGCCATGTCATATTCATCATCCATGTATGCATTAGAATGATGTGTGAATTATCTGTGCGCCTCGCACTTGCGTGGCTTTGTCGAACCCTCTAAATAAACAACTATAAAACATGCGTTCCTATGATTGTTTGCGTCTTCTTCTTCGCCGAGGTGAGGAGCGGACGAATGTCGTCTTATGATCCTCGCAGTTGGGGGCATTTGCCAAAAGAGTTATTTGCTTCTTGTCCCTCCATCAACATGGTTGGCGTAGACCACCCGGACTGCGACGCTTGGGAGCTGACTTTCCATTTGGTTCTTTTTGCCAAGATTGCTGACACCACGTCAGGTTAATCCTTGAGTGGAATGGATGCTTTCTTTCTTATGAATGCTTTTCGGTTCATTGTTTGGAGACTACATGCCTCACCAACTTTGTAATTAATCTGCGAGGGCGCTGGCTGGAGGAACCGCCACAGTCGTCCAACCAAACCAACTAAGCTATATTTTGTAGTTGATCTGTGAAGGCGCTTGCCAGCGGAAGACCGCTGCCACAGTCTTCCGGTCGACGTTTCTTTTTCCTTGTCAAACGAGAAGGCGCTTGCCAGCGGAAGACCGCTGCCACAGTCATCCGGTTGACGTTCTTTTTATTTTGCTAAGTTTGGACATGGATACTACTATTGCTTGATTTATTGTGTTGCTAATATTTTGGCGTGTGATGATATATTATGATATTGTGATTGTTGTGTTGGACTAATCCTCTTGGTTTGGACTTGTGAATGATGGAACTTGATTAAATGAAACACCCCTCCAAACAACGATAGGGTCAGTCCACGGTGCCACTAATCTGAACATCGAACGCACTGCCACTGTCGCTCACATGGGCGGGCCTTGACCTACGTAATCCTAACGAGCCTCCTTTGATGCCACCCTTTTGGCAAGTCTAGTCGGTACCATAGTTGGTCGGGGCTAGTCTTGCGAAGGTTCCGGAGCTAGGCGTTGCCCATAGTTGGGAGCGTGCCGGATTCACTTCTGCATAAGGCATAGAGTTATGTCGGTGGCTATACAGGGAGTGTCTTGGTAGCGTGAACGGTCAGGTGAGTGTATATTGCTGAGTTCGCCTTAAGGATGATATCCTAAAGTACCGGCTGAGTGTGGTGCACTTAGGTGGGTGGTATCTGCAACCTCTCGAGAGTGTCAAAATCTGGATGTCTAGCCTCGTTCCAAGGTTATGGAACAATAGTTCAGTGTCAGTCACACTGTGTGTCTTTGTCGTGTCAGGAGGTTAAACCTAAGACTTGTTTGAAAGAAAGATGAACAACCTGATTTCACTAAATGAACAATAAGATGATGCAGGGAATGTTACTTGTGAGGTGAATGTGATGGCGGTGTGATGCGTTGGAAGCCTATAGTTAGGCCAGAGCCAACATCAACCGTGCATGCCCCGGGAGATAGCCAGAGTTGGCTGGATTGATAGCCAGAGTTGGCTGGAGTGATAGCCAGAGTTGGCTAGAGGCTTGGAAGCCTGATTGTGTTGACAGGAGTAATTGTAAGATTTGGTACCAACTAGTACACTCGTCTACTCGTCACATGTAATCTCTTTGTTTGATTGCCGGTATACGATCCAACCCCACCTGGCTTGGACTCTGTACTGGTGATACTCTTGTTGTTTGCTTATGCCATGTTTTGCTTGTGACGCCATGCTACCCTTATGTTATCATATTTGCCTATCTTGAGTAGACTCTTGCCATGTTGTAGATTTTATTTCCAATGTATATCTTGCTGCATGATTGTTGGATTGTTTGTAGTGAGTGGCGAATTCTTGCTGAGTGCATACAAATGTACTCACGGGCCTTGTGATTGTGGCCAGGTTTTGTCGAGGATTCATCTTCCACCCTAGGAAGGATTTGAAGCAAGAGCGTGCTAGGATCAGTAGCCCAACCAGAACCTGTGGAGTGGAGCCGCTCCAAGCCGTAGCCTCTCATATGTCTTCCGCTGCCAGTTAAAAACTCTGTATCGTGCCATACTGGGATTGATATTCCGTCATTCCTTGATGGCCTGGTAAACCATCTGTAGCACTGATGTGCCTGATTGTGTAATGATTCCCATTATGTTACACTGTTGTGACGTGCGGCCAGTTATCTTGGGATGGCGCACGGGACGACTGCCTCTCTGGTGATATGTGCCAGGGAGGGGTGTCACAGGACATGGTATCAGAGCACCAGGCTGGCTGTAGACTACCCTAGCATGGAAAACCCCGCCTTACTTTTGCCCGACAGTGAGCCCGATGGATTTAACCCGTCTCCGCCTAACCGGCATGGCTGGTGTCGGTCCACAGTAAGGTACAGTAGGACTTGTCCCATTCCCCGAGAGAGGCTCGCCGGTTTCTTCCAAGAGGAGGAGCCGACACAACCCAGTATATGAGACCCAGTCCTAGCTGCCCGTTTATCCCCACCCTCGCCTGCTATCCTTAGCCAACCCAGCTCTCTTGAAGCCGGATCCCGCAAAGGAATCCCGCATTCGCATCTCATCCTACACCCAGATCCAGGAATAACCCGATGGCGAACCCCAAGATCATCCTGGAAACCACTGCCGAGGATCATGGCGGATTTCCACTGATTCTTTGGAAGGCCGTCTGTGATCTTCTTGGTAGGCCTGCTCGCCCTCGATATGTGGTGTTCGAGAACTCACTCTCGCCTGCCGGGAGTGACTTTCGAGCAGACGTGCATGTCGGCTCGTGTCCGTTGGGCACAAGTCCGTCTTCCCTGATCCAAGGTAGGAGCATGGCCACTCTTGCTCAAGCCATCCAGGTAGCAGCCTGGGAAGGTCTCGTCCGCCTGCGGTACTCGAAACCGGCAATGGCGAAAAGCCGAGCTTTCCACCTTCTCCCAGCCAGACCCCAGCATGGTGCGGATGCTATCCAAACACCCATTGGAGAAGAAGTCGACCCCGCCGTAATCACCCTGGCCACCTACGGGGCTGCAATGACAAGGCTCAGCCATTCTCTGATGGAGGAACTCATGACCACAAGGCGCAACCTTGGTCAAGCTCGCCTGCAACTGTGTCGAGCAAGGAACCCACCTACCCGCAACCATGGG
Organism: Poa pratensis; assembly: GCA_947311845.1. Taxonomy (NCBI): domain Eukaryota; kingdom Viridiplantae; phylum Streptophyta; class Magnoliopsida; order Poales; family Poaceae; genus Poa; species Poa pratensis. The sequence goes on along the minus strand of CAMZMU010000100.1, from coordinate 5,442,237 downwards.
CAAGCTCGGGGCACAGGACTCCCGTTCCCAGATGATTTGCTGGAACGCGGTCTTGATGCATCTGTGACGCAAGCACTAGCTCGAGTTCAGCAACACCCCCAAAAGCGAGGTATAATCCTCGAAGGCGTGCCTGCAATTCCTCACCCCGCGGAAGATGGAGATGTGGACACCACTCTTTGTCTCGGCCGCGCTCCACCGACTACCAGAGGCCGTCAAGCTGAGTAGAACCCTGTTTAGTTAGCCTGAGTGGCGCTTGTATGTTGGTAGGTGAGTATCAGCAAGGTTGTTTGTTTTCTTGTGTTAGCTTGTAAGGTAAGTTGTTGTATGTTTTCTGGTTGATGTTGAACCAGCCGTAATAAACTTGGTGTTCTGATTCTCTTGTTAACTATTATGGTTGAGAGGATTATGCCACACTCCTGCAATTGTTTGTGCCGTACAATGCAGGATTATTTTTTAAAAAGATATTTTTCTCAGTGTAGCAAGTTCTTCCATCTGTATGCTAGTACCTCTGCAATTCTATCTATGCTGCAAGACCCAGTTTGTTGCAGCTAAGAAAAGTTCAGAAATGAAAATCTTGTTCCAGTTCATCAGAGGAGACAAATTCGATACATCCAATAAGTTCAGTACAGAAGGGAAATTACAGAAACAGAGGATACAAATTCTACTCCAACATAGAACACCACCACTACCTCAGTACAGATGCAAAGGCACCCCAGAAATCCTACTCCCTCTCAAGCTCAGTGGTGTTGCTAGAAGATGAGCCTGGTTCACCCGAAGCCGAGTCGCGAGCCGCGCGACGGCGACGGACGGCTCGAGCGGCCGGCTCACCTCCAGCTGGAAGGGTGGCCACCTCAGCAACCGGCGGCGCAGCCTGCCCCACCGCCGCAGCTTGCCCCTCTGCCGCAACCTGCCCCTCCGCCGCAGCCTGTTCCTCCGCCGCCGCATCACCACCAGCGCCAGACCACCAGTTGTACAGGCCAAAGATCAGGAAGACCACCGCCGCAAACAGCAGTGCGCCCACCACCGAGGACTAGATCCCGAAGAGCACGACGATGAGCACGTGCTCGATGAAGCCCGCCCTCTCCAGCATCTCGACGTAGGCCTGAAGAAGCTTTGGACGAAGCCCATGGTTGCGATGAAAGAAGAGAGGATTTCAGAGATATCTGGTTTATAGCCGGAGCTCAGATGCCGCTCCTCGACACCGCACGCGGGAAAAGAGAAAGAATCGCGGGCAGTGGCGCGAAACCATCGAGGACATGTTCCCCAAAGCCGTGATGGCCGCGACGTCGATGGACCGCACGCGCAACAGTGCCGCAGTGGAGTGCTCCGCGCACTGGGAACCAGCCGTGCACAGAGCGAGCGAGGGCGAGGAAGAAGAAGAGAGAAAGGAAGAGGGAGACTGCTAGGTGGACCCCGGTCCCACACGTCAGCGAGTAGGCCGATGGCCACGGTGTGCCTCTATCACTTTCTCAGGAAATCATCCCCTCGTCTCTCCAGTGTTTCCTTTAGGAAAAATTTTGCAAAATAATTTTTGGGAAATGCCCTATCCCACAGTGTCTGTGAGCCAATTATTGGTGATACGGATTTTTTTTTTCTTTTGAAAAGAAACCCTGTTGTTTTTACAAAACCTGTGTATACATGAAGGTGTATATACAGCTTTTCTAAAATAAAAACCCTAGACAGGGGATATGTCAGCATATTCCTAATCTTTGTTTTGCCAAATTTGGGTAATTGTTTGCCCGAGTTAAATCTTCGTTTGTTGGTTGATAGTTTGGTTGTAGATATTGTTTGATCAAGCCATGTTGTGTTTGGTTGAGCTAAAAACCTTAGATTTAATTTTAACCCTGGTGGTAGATCCTATGTTGATTGTTGGTGTGAGCCCCTGTCATGCCATCTTTTAAATGCATTGAGTATGGTAGAAATATCATATGGTTTTAAATGAAAATCTTGTGGAGTGCTAATCTCTTGAGTGTTAAAAACCCTAGTATTTTGTAGAAAAAGTTTTAAACTGGGGTATAAATGGATCGTTCAAGATTTTCTTGTATAACCTCCTTAATCTCGAGGACGAGATTCCTTTTAAGGGGGAAGGTCTATAACACCCGAAAATCCAAACCTAATTTTAGTGGTGTTTTCTGACACCTGAAAAACTTTTTCTCTTTTCCCTAAATGTTTCTTCAAATATTTTGAGGATGAAGTGACTTGGGAATTGCTTTCTCAAAATTTCCCGGTAATCCACGAACCACTCCAACACCCGTGATAATTTTGGTGCTTAGGTTTTCCCTCAAAAACCCTAGCCCTAATTATCGAACCCTTTAATCCTTTTTCTCCCCTTATAAAGGAAAGCCCATTTCCAGAGCTCTAAAAATTCCACCAAAAATACCAGAGGACCCCATGTCCATATAAATACCATCCATGCAAAAATATTGCATACTCCAATGCAATATTTCCAAGTTAGCCAACAATTTCAAAACTACCATTTCTAGTCCAAAAATGATTTAACCAAGGTAGGAACCTCCAATAGTTCTGATAAATTCAGGGAATGCATATTTTGGCATTTCCTCCATTTTCATATTTCGGAGACAAACCCATTTGAGCAATATTTAGACCACTTCCTTTGTAAGCCCAAATTAATGCCATTTTGGGTTCTTCAAACAAACCTACACCAAGAAAGCTCCAATGACCTTGATACTTGGTGATCTTGACAACATGATCCAAAGTCACACAATACCAGGAGATCGCCCAAGATGAAGCATGGAACCCCATTTTTCTCAAATCATTCCATTATGGCCATTTTTGGCCATCTTATGGAAACCCAATTTCCCATCATCCAAATGGCCTCAAACTCCTTGGACACTCTCCCCTGACCTCAATAACCCATGCCTAATTTTTGGGAATTTTTCTGAGGTGGGCAAGGCCCCTGTCATTTCATCGAGCACCTTCGGTGTTTTTGGTTTTCTGGAAATCTATTCTACAAAGTATGGAATCCCTGTGGGATTTTTGTTTGGTTGTGTTCCTCTCATCGTTACAAACCCAGGGGTGGAAAGCTTGTTCCATTTGGACCCCGAGTCACCGGGAACGCAGCGATGTCGCCGTGTCGCGCTCTGGACGTCCGGGACGCGCGCTTAGCGAACCAAATCCGTGATTACTGTTTTGTCGGTGCCAAATCTTCTTCTAGAGCACCACCTCGTGGCTCTCCTGTGCATCCAGCACGACAACCCTATTCCCTCCCCTCTCTTATCCCTTCCACCGACGACACAGTGACTTGGGACACGTGCACGCCGGTTCGTCCATTCCTTTCCTCTCCCCGGCCATAAGAGAGCAACCCGAGCCCCTGCAGCTGTGCCTTATCCTTCCTCTCCCCTCCTGGAGCCCCTCTGCTCCTCTAGCCACGAAAGGACGGAGCCCTGCTCCTTCCGGCCATGGACGACACCGTCGGTCCGCTGACCACGGCGAGCTCCACGCCGAGCCCTCCCTCGATTCAAGCCGTGGAGGAGTTCCCCTAGGTCCCCTCTTCCTCCCGGACAACTTCTTGTTCGAAACGGTGGCCCGAGGCCTCGTACCCGTCCGAGAACCGCCAGCGGCGAGCTCGCCCAGCACGCTCCCGTGGCGGCGCCTCCAGGGCTCCCCCGTGCCCGTGGCCGACCTCGTCGGAGGCGGCGCATCGGGGCGGTCCTGTCCGCATCACGGCGGTCGACGGCACGCACCAGGGCGGCGGCGGCCGAGCCGGCCCGAGCCGCGCAAGGCGCTCCCGAGCGTGGTCAACGCGGGGAGGAAGAAGCCGCCTACGTGGCGCCAGCGTGGCGCCTCGTGACGCCGACCAGCGGGGCCCGGCGTGGCCCAGCCGCCACGTCAACCAAGTGGAGACGTAATCCGCGTATTACGTCTTCCAGAACCGAAGACGTATTCCGCTGAAATGCGCGATCAGCCCAGCCCAGCTCAGTTTTGGCCCGCTCTGTTTTTTTTTTCTCTCGGGGTATTCCGCGGTACCGGCAAACCGAGACCCTGACCCGTGACGTGTCCGTAACCCTCCAAACCAAACGATGTCGATCTTCGGAGGCAAGCTAAACCCTTGCTATGAGCCGTCCCGCAATGTTGTTTGTTTATTTGTTGATTGCCATACCGAGTGTTATATTTCCTGTCTGTACCCTGTTTTATTATTGCATGTCCGTTGTTATTCTTGTTTAATATGTTGCTTCGATTATTGCTCCTGCCATGTCATATTCATCATCCATGTATGCATTAGAATGATGTGTGAATTATCTGTGCGCCTCGCACTTGCGTGGCTTGTCGAACCCTCTAAATAAACAACGATAAAACATGCGTTCCTATGATTGTTTGCGTCTTCTTCTTCGCCGAGGTGAGGAGCGGACGAATGTCGTCTTATGATCCTTGGAGTTGGGGGCATTTGCCAAAAGAGTTATTTGCTTCTTGTCCCTCCGTCAAACATGGTTGGCGTAGACCACCCGGACTGCGACGCTTGGGAGCTGACTTTCCATTTGGTTCTTTTTGCCAAGATTGCTGACACCACGTCAGGTTAATCCTTGAGTGGAATGGATGCTTTCTTTCTTATGAATGCTTTTCGGTTCATTGTTTGGAGGCTACATGCCTCACCAACTTTGTAATTAATCTGCGAGGGCGCTGGCTGGAGGAACCGCCACAGTCGTCCGACCAAACCAACTAAGCTATATTTTGTAGTTGATCTGTGAAGGCGCTTGCCAGCGGAAGACCGCTGCCACAGTCTTCCGGTCGACGTTTCTTTTTCCTTGTCAAACGAGAAGGCGCTTGCCAGCGGAAGACCGCTGCCACAGTCATCCGGTTGACGTTCTTTTTATTTTGCTAAGTTTGGACATGGATACTACTATTGCTTGATTTATTGTGTTGCTAATATTTTGTCGTGTGATGATATATTATGATATTGTGATTGTTGTGTTGGACTAATCCTCTTGGTTTGGACTTGTGAATGATGGAACTTGATTAAATGAAACACCCCTCCAAACAACGATAGGGTCAGTCCACGGTGCCACTAATCTGAACATCGAACGCACTGCCACTGTCGCTCACATGGGCGGGCCTTGACCTACGTAATCCTAACGAGCCTCCTTTGATGCCACCCTTTTGGCAAGTCTAGTCGGTACCATAGTTGGTCGGGGCTAGTCTTGCGAAGGTTCCGGAGCTAGGCGTTGCCCATAGTTGGGAGCGTGCCGGATTCACTTCTGCATAAGGCATAGAGTTATGTCGGTGGCTATACAGGGAGTGTCTTGGTAGCGTGAACGGTCAGGTGAGTGTATCTTGCTGAGTTCGCCTTAAGGATGATATCCTAAAGTACCGGCTGAGTGTGGTGCACTTAGGTGGGTGGTATCTGCAACCTCTCGAGAGTGTCAAAATCTGGATGTCTAGCCTCGTTCCAAGGTTATGGAACAACAGTTCAGTGTCAGTCACACTGTGTGTCTTTGTCGTGTCAGGAGGTTAAACCTAAGACTTGTTTGAAAGAAAGATGAACAACCTGATTTCACTAAATGAACAATAAGATGATCCAGGGAATGTTACTTGTGAGGTGAATGGGATGGCGGTGTGATGCGTTGGAAGCCTATAGTTAGGCCAGAGCCAACATCAACCGTGCATGCCCCGGGAGATAGCCAGAGTTGGCTGGATAGATAGCCAGAGTTGGCTGGAGTGATAGCCAGAGTTGGCTAGATGCTTGGAAGCCTGATTGTGTTGACAGGAGTAATTGTAAGATTTGGTACCAACTAGTACACTCGTCTACTCGTCACAGGTAATCTCTTTGTTTGATTGCCGGTATACGATCCAACCCCACCTGGATTGGACTCTGTACTGGTGATACTCTTGTTGTTAGCTTATGCCATGTTTTGCTTGTGACGCCATGCTACCCTTATGTTATCATATTTGCCTATCTTGAGTAAACTCTTGCCATGTTGTAGATTTTATTTCCAATGTATATCTTGCTGCATGATTGTTGGATTGTTTGTAGTGAGTGGCGAATTCTTGCTGAGTGCATACAAATGTACTCACGGGCCTTGTGATTGTGGCCAGGTTTTGTCGAGGATTCATCTTCCACCCTAGGAAGGATTTGAAGCAAGAGCGTGCTAGGATCAGTAGCCCAGCCAGAACCTGTGGAGTGGAGCCGCTCCAAGCCGTAGCCTCTCATATGTCTTCCGCTGCCAGTTAAAAACTCTGTATCGTGCCATACTGGGATTGATATTCCGTCATTCCTTGATGGCCTGGTAAACCATCTGTAGCACTGATGTGCCTGATTGTGTAATGATTCCCATTATGTTACACTGTTGTGACGTGCGGCCAGTTATCTTGGGATGGCGCACGGGACGACTGCCTCTCTGGTGATATGTGCCAGGGAGGGGTGTCACACAGCCCAGCCCAAATTTGGGCCAGAACTGGTCAAGGTGGCCACCGTGGTCATCGCTGGCACACCTGCCAGCGCCTACCCGCCCTACCGCCACGTGTGACCGCCCACTGGCCATGCGTGGTCAATGCTGGCCCACCTGCCAGCGACCCAGTTCTGACCCCGCCGCCCTGCCTCGTTTTCCCGCCCCGCCTCGTCTTCACCTCCCCGCCTCGTGTTCCCACCCGGCTGATACGTCTCCAACGTATCTATAATTTTTGATGTTCCATGCTTGTTTTATACCAATTGCTACATGTTTTGCATCTACTTTATAGCACTTTTATACATTTTTTGGGACTAACCTATTAACAAGATGCCGAAGTGCCAGTTCCTGTTTTCTGCTGTTTTTGTATTCCAGAAAAGCTAGTCTGGAAATATTCTCGGAATTGGACGAAACTTCACGGACATCCCTATTTTTCTAGAAGACACCAGATGGAGCAAAGATGCAACAGAGAGGGCCCACAGGGAAGCCACACGCCACCAGGGCATGGGCCCCCCCTCTGCCGTGCGCTGTTATGGTGTGGGCCCCTCGGGGTTCTCCAGCCGCCGCCCTTTCGCCTACTTATTCCCCCCGAGAAAATAACCCTAGGTGCCCGAGCCATTATCCACAAAAAGTTCCAGAGACGCCGCCGCCGTCAACCCTAGCTCGGGAGGGTCCAGAACCTCTTCCCGGCACCCTGCCGGAGAGGGGAATCGTCACCGGAGGCATCTACATCGCCATGCCTGCCTCCGGAGTGATGCGTGAGTAGTTCATCCTTGGACTACGGGTCCATAGCAGTAGCTAGATGGTTGTCTCTCCTATTTGTGCCATCATGTTTAGATCTTGTGAGCTGCCCTACATGATCAAGATCATATTATTGTAATGCTACATGTTGTGTTTGCTGGGATCCGATGAATATTGAATATTATGTCAAGTTGATTATCAATCTATGCCCTATGTTATTTATGATCTTGCATGCTCTCCGTTGCTAGTAGATGCTTTGGCCAAGTAGATGCTTGTGACTCCAAGAGGGAGTATTTATGCTAGATAGTGGGTTCATGCCTCCGTTGAATCTGGGACAGTGACAGAAAGTTCTAAGGTTGTGGATGTGCTGTTGCCACCAGGGATAACCCAACGATGCTATGTCCACGGGCATATGTGTTTGTTTACATTACGCGCTTTACTTAATGCGATTATCCGTTGCTTGCAACTTAATACCAACGGGGAACTCGGATGACAACCCGGCGGTGGATTATTAGTCATAGACGCTGTTGGATAACGGTCTATGTATCATGTCGTAATGCCCAATTAAATATCATAGTAATCATCATGTCATGTATTTGCATTGTCATGCGCTCACTATTTGTCAATTGCCCAGCTGTAATTGGTTTACCCAACATGTTAGTTATCTTTATGGAGAGACACCACTAGTGAACTGTGGACCCCGGTCCATTCTTTTAAACTGATTAAACCACAAACTGCAAACTGTTCCTTTTTCATTCTCTGCATTTTAATACTCATTTTCCACACGAGACGTTTAATCCTTTGTTTTCAGCAAGCCGGTGAGATTGACAACCTCACTGTTTCGTTGGGGCAAAGTATTGTGATTGTGTTGTGTGTAGGTTCCACGTTGGTGATCGAGTAACGGCGCCACCAACAACCTTCTAAAGAATTGTTGCTCCTACTGGTTCGATAACCTTGGTTTCATACTGAGGGAAAACTTGCTGCTAGGCTACATCAAACCTTCCTCTTGGGGTCTCCCAACGAACGTGTGATTCACGCCATCACCGGCCGCCTCGCCTTCACCCCCCGTGGTCAATGCGGAGCACCAACAGCCCCCGCCCACCCGGAGTCAATGCTCCTGGCCCACTTGCCAGCGACTCGGGCGCTGGCCCACCCGACGGTTCCCCTCCCGACGGTCCTGGTCTTTAAAAAGGGATGCGCCCGTGCGGATATGGACACTCCACTCCGCTCCGCTCCCACGGTTCCCCTCCGCCCGACGGTTCCCCTCCGCCCGTCCAGTGCCCTCGCCGCCATGTCGCGCTGGTTCGGGAAGTCCCCGAAGAACGAGGCCGGCGAGTCCTCCAGCCGTCGCCGCGCTTCTCCACCGCCGGCGGCCTTGGGCGTCGTTCCGCAGGGTGTGTGGAGGACCACGCCACCGGTGCGTATCGCCCACGTACCCGACGCGCCGTCACGAACCACCACCACCACCGCCGGAGGGAGGAGGATCCGGCGCCGGCGCTACGTGCCAGAGCCGGAGTGCCAGTGGCACTGGGACAACGCCGCCACACTGGAGTGGAGCGACGTCCACCTCCCCGAGGGCTGGCACCTGAACCCGCAGAGGATTCCGGTGCCGGCGGTCCCGCTCCCTGGGAGGCAACTGGACAGGGAGATCATGCGCCGGCGCCGCTTCCTCCCGGCGGAGCTCCGCGACGACCCCGTCTACGCGGTGGGCTCCCCACACCGGGAGCAGTGGCTCAAGGACGAGCACGAGGACCGCCGCCGCTCCTACTTCGCCCCGGCGCCCCGCGCCGTCCAATCCGCCTACCCAGCGCTGCTCGACGCGCTGTGGTTCGAGGAGGAGGTCCCCGAGGATGAGGACGACTGGTGGCTCTAGGTTAATAGTGCCAGAAACAATTGCTTGTACGTCACACGTCAGTTGGGAACCCCAAGAGGAAGGTATGATGAGTGCAGCAGTAAGTTTTCCCTCAGTATGAAACCAAGGTTTAATCGGACCAGTAGGAAAACGAGGTTTGCTTCAAAGGTGTTGGTGGAGGAGTGTAGTGCGGCGCAACACCAGGGATTCCGGTGCCAACGTGGAACCTGCACAGCACAATCAAACTATTTTGGCCCAACTTAACGGTGAGGTTGTCAATCTCACCGGCTTGCTGAAAACAAAGGGTTAAACGTATCGAATGGAAAATGATGTTTGTTTGCATAAAACAGTAGAGAACAATGATTGCAGTAGATTGTATTTCAGATGTAAAAGAATGGACCAGGGTCCACATTTCACTAGTGGTGTCTCTCCAATAAGATAACTAACATGCTGGGTAAACAAATTACAGCTGGGCAATTGACAATTGATAAGTGCATATAACATGCATGTGTGAGCTGTGGTGTCTACTATGAGATTCATTTGGGCATTACGACAAAGTACATAGACCGCTATCCAGCATGCATCTATGCCTAAATAGTTCACTTTCCGGTTAACATCCGTACCCCTTCCAGTATTAAGTTGCAAGCAACAGACAATTGCATTAAGTAATGTGCGTAATGTAAACAATACATTCATCCTTGAATAAAGCATTGCTGTTTTACCCCTAGTGGCAACAACACATCTACAACCTTAGAACTTGCTGTCACTATCCCAGGTTAAATAGAGGTTGAACCCAACTATCATGCATAAATACCCCCTCTTGGAGTTACAAGTATTCACGTGGCCAAAGCTTCAACAAGTAACAGAGAGCATGCAAGATCACAAATGACATAGACATGATAATATAATATTCAGCTCCACATAGGTATCAATATAAGTCAGATCCCAGCAAACACAACATGTAGCATTACAATAAGATGATCTTGATCATGATAGGCAGCTCACAAGATCTAAACATGATGGCACAAGTGGAGAAGACAACCATCTAGCTACTGCTATGGACCCATAGTCCAAGGATGAACTACTCACGCATCACTCCGGAGGCGGGCATGGCGATGTAGAGCCCTCGGTGATGATTCCCCTCTCCGGCAGGGTGCCGGGAAGAGCTTCAGAACCCCCCCCCCCGAGTTAGGGTTGACGACGGCGGCGGCAGCGAATATGTTCTGGATGAAAGGCTCGGTGTTTTAGGGTTTTCGCGTCTCGGGGAATAAATAGGCGAAGGGGCGATGTCGGCGGACCCCCGAGGGGCCCAAACCACACCCAGGCGCGGCTGTGGGCCCAGCCGCGCCTACAGGTGGTTTGGCCACCTCGTGGCACTTCTTCGTCTCTCCTTCGGACTCCGTGTACGTGCTGGAAAAATAGGGACCTGGCCTTTTGTTTCGTGCAATTCCGAGAATATTTCCAGAAGTAACTTTCTGAAACCAAAAACAGCAGAAAACAGGGAACTGGCACTGTGGCATCTTGTTAATAGGTTAGTCCAGAAAATGCATAAAAGTGATACGAAGTGTATATAAAACATGTAGCAAATGGTATAATATAAGCATGGAACAGCAGAAATTATGGATACGTTGGAGACGTATCAACGACCCGGAGATGGTGGCCGCGTTCGAGGCCTCCAACATCAGCCTCGTCGAGGACGAGATCAAGAGGTGGGAGAAGGTGAGGGCCGCGGCCGCGGCCCTGATGCCGCCGCCGTCGCCACCGCAGTACTACGACCCGGACGAGGTCGAGCCGTGGCACTACGCCATGGAACGCGAGCAGGAGCAGGACGTTCCGCCGCCGCCTCTGCCTCCCGGCCTCGTTGGCCAGTCCTGGGTCTTTACAGGCGGGAGCTGGTCGCCGGATCAGGAGCAGGAGCAGGAGGCGCCACCGCAGCAGCAGGCGCCACCGGAGCATCTCTGGACCCCGCCGCCTTCATCGTCCTCGACGACTAGGCGGCACCGGCGACGACGACCCCCCTCCCCCCTCCAATGTAATGGCCTTATTAATGGCCTCCCCCCCAATGTAATCGGCCGTTTGTGGCCTCCCCTAATTATAATGAAATCGGCCCTAAAAAACTGTTCTTGTTTGCCAACTCCGGCGCCGGCCCCGTGGTTAGGGTCCGCGCCGCGCGCTAGTCTGAGAGAGGGAGAGAGTAGTTGGTCGGGGGGACGAGCTCACCGTGGGTCGGGGGGCGAGCTTTGCTTGCTCGGGGACGACGATCTTGCTCGGGGAAGAGCGGGGACGGCCGCACCCGGAGAGGAGCAGGACGGCGACGGCCGGGGCCGGAGCAGGAGAGGGCGGGGACGGCCGGGGCGGCAGCGGCGCGGGGACGAAATCCGGCAGCCTGGCGGCGCAGGGGGCGGCGTCGTCTGGAGCCCGGAGGCGGAGCGTCGATTTGCTGGACTTGGGCAAATTTTCGGCCCGAGCCACTAGAAGTAGCGCCAAAAAGGCCTCTAGTACCGGGCCGTGGCTCCACCCGGTACTAGAGACCCTCTAGTACCGGGCCGTGTTACCACCCGGTACTAGAGGTCCCTCAGGGCCGCGAAAATTTGCGCGCCAAGCCCAGTGGACCTGTAGTACCGGGTGGTCGCACGGCCCGGTACTAGAGGTTAATTTTTTTAATTTTCTGGTTTCTTACTTTTTTTATATCTTTTGATTTACTTGTCTAAATTAAGTAAAAATTGCTTTCATTTTCCTGTTTTCTGTTTTGGTTTAAAATGAAGTATCACATGCGCTTGGTTTTAAATTAAGTACTACATACGCTTAATTTAAAATCAATTCAAAAATTTATAAATCAAGTACTACATGCGCAGTGGATCATTTCACATCACAAAGTTTGATGCTACATCAAAAATTTATAAATTAAGTACTACATTCCGCCACCGCCATACGCTTGATTTCATTGACATGTCTGTCTTGTCCTCCATACTATAAATTATATAAAAGTTTAATAAATTATTACACATCATGAACAACATCCCTATTTAGTCTTCGCTTTTTCTTTTTGTGAGACCCTTTCTTCTGATCGCTCCGTAACCATGGACAAGGGTCTGCATATAACTTGAGACTTGGGTCAGTGGTCACTTTGAAGGGCGGAATTTCATGAAACTTGTCGTAATCTTCTGACATGTCTGTCTTGTCCTCCACTCCCACGATGGTTCTTTTCCCTGAAAGAACTATGTGGCGCTTTGGCTCATCGGCTGATGTATTCACTTCCTTATCTTTTCTTTTTTTTGGCTTGGTAGACATGTCCTTCACATAGAAAACCTGAGCCACATCCTTGGCTAGAACGAATGGTTCGTTGTCGTACGCAACATTCGTGAGATCCACTGTAGTCATTCCGTACAATGGGTCTTCCTTTACCCCGCCGCCTCTCAGGTTGAACCATTTGCACCAGAACAAAGGGACCTTCAAAGAAGGTCCATAGTCAAGTTCCCATATCTGCTCTATGCAACCATAATATGTGACCGTGGCCTCATTCGTGCTCTTATCATCAAAGCGGACACCACTATTTTGGTTGGTGCTCTTTTTATCTTGGGCGTTCGTGTAAAATGTATTCCCGTTTATCTCATACCCTTGGAAAGTCCAAATAGTCGAAGATGGCCCCTTAGACAACAAGAACAGCTCATCTGAGACTGTGTTGTTGTTGTTCAGATGCGTTTCCAACCAACCGCCAAAATTCTCCATGTGTTCCTTTGCAATGGCGGAGTCATCCATCCCCGGGTTGTTAGAGCGTACAATATCCTTGTGCATCTGGATATACGGAGCCACCAAAGTGGAATTATGCAGAACTGTGTAGTGTGCTTTTGTGAAAGAATACCCGTCCCTGCATATGTATGATTTCTTTCCTAGAGTGCCTTTCCACTTAGTCTCCCCTCATGTCGCGATTCAGGAAGACCAATCGACTTAATGCCGGGAATAAAGTCAACACAAAACTCAATGACCTCCTCTGTTCCATACCCTTTGGAGATGCTTCCTTCTGGCCTAGCACGGTTATGAACATACTTCTTCAACACTCCCATGAACCTCTCAAAGGGGAACATATTGTGTAGAAATACAGGACCCAGAATGTGAATCTCGTCGACCAGGTGTACTAGGAGATGTGTCATAATAGTGAAGAAGGATGGTGGGAACACCAACTCAAAACTAACGAGACATTGAGCCACATCCTTCTGTAACCTTAATAGAGTGGTTGGGCTGATTGACTTCTGCGAAATTGCATTGAGGAACGCACATAGCTGAACAATGGATACTCGAACATTTTCCGGTAGAAGCCCCCGCAATGCAACCGGAAGCAGTTGAGTCATCAGCACGTGGCAGTCATGAGACTTTAGGTTCTGGAACTTTTTCTCTGCCATATTTATTATTCCCTTTATATTCGACGAGAAGCCAGACGGGACCTTCATACTGCTCAGGACTTCAAAAAATATCTCCTTCTCTTCTTTGGTAAGAACGTAGCTAGCAGGACGTAGACGTCCTTTATCCGTCCTCATTGGATGCAGGTTCTTTGGGTCTTTCAAAAGTTGCTGGTCCTCTCGTGCTTCCGGAGTATCTTTTGCCTTCCCATACACGCCCAAGAAGCCTAGCAGGTTCACGCAAACATTCTTCGTCACGTGCATCACGTCGATTGCAGAGCGGACCTTTAGGATTTTCCAATAGGGTAGTTCCCAAAATATAGACTTCTTCTTCCACAGGGGAACGTGGTTGTTAGCGTCCTTCGGAACAGACTGTCCGCCAGGACCCTTTCCAAAGATTACATCTAAATCCTTGACCGCATCATATATATCTTCACCACTTTGGAGGGGTGGCTTCGGCCGGCGATCTCCTCACCTTTGAAATGCTGCTGCTTGCTTTTCTTTCTTAGGGGATGCTGAGTTGTAAGAAATCGACGATGACCCGGGTACACATTCTTGTTACCTACATATATACTTTCAGTGCTATCTAAACATGTGTGCATGCATTGTATCCCTTGTTCGACTGTCCTGAAATGTTACTAAGAGCAGGCCAATCATTGATGGTTACAAACAACAACCCTCGTAGGTTAAATTCCGCTTGTTTGTACTCATCCCACACAGGTACCCCTTCATCACGCCACAACTGTAAAAGTTCATCAACTAATGGCCTCAGGTAGACATCAATGTTGTTACCGGGTTGCTTCGGGCCTTGGATGAGCACTGGCATCATAATGAACTTCCGCTTCATGCACAACCAAGGAGGAAGGTTATAGATACATAGAGTCACAGGCCAGGTGCTATGACTGCTGCTCTGCTCCCCAAAAGGATTAAAGCCATCCGTGCTAAGACCAAACCTTAAGTTCCTTGGGTCACGTGCAAATTCCTTGTACTCTGTATCGATTTTTCTCCACTGCGACCCATCAGCCGGGTGTCTCAACATCTCGTCGCTCTTGCGGTCTTCTTTGTGCCATCGCAACAACTTGGCATGCTCTTTGTTTCTGAACAAACGTTTCAACCGTGGTATTATAGGAGCGTACCACATCACCTTGGCAGGAACCTTCTTCCTGGCGGGCAGGCCCTCAACATCGCCAGGGTCATCTGCTCTGATCTTATACCGCAATGCACCGCATACCGGGCATTCATTCAAATTCTCATACTTCTCACCGCGGTAGAGGATGCAGTCATTAATGCATGCATGTATCTTCTGCACATCTAATCCTAGAGGGCAGATAATCTTCTTTGCTTCATACGCACTCTCGGGCAATTCGTTACCAGCCGGCAGCTTGTCCTTCACTATTTTCAGTAAACTCCCAAATCCCTTGTCAGATAAACCATTCGCTGCCTTCCATTGCAATAATTCCAGTGTGGTACCGAGCTTTGTGTTGCCATCTTCGCAAGTTGGGTACAACTTTGTTTTGTGATCCTCTAACATGCGCTCCAACTTCAACTTCTCAAGTGTAGTTTCTGCTAGGGTATGTGCATCAACGATGACCCCACGTAAATCATCATGTATGATGGGATCATCTGGTACCTCTTCATCATCAGCTTCCCCTGTTGGGTTACCAACATATTCAGGGTACATGTAGTTGTCATCGTTCTCTTCTTCTTCGTTGTCTTCCATCATAACCCCTTTTTCTCCGTGCTTGGTCCAACAATTATAGCCGGGCATGAAACCAGAAGTTATCAGGTGGAGGTGAATTCTGTCTGTGTTAGGGTAATCCTTCTCATTCCGACATTTTTGCATGGACAACACATAAAACCATTCGGCCCCTTGTTATCCTTAGCCACATTGAGAAAAGATTGCACGCCATCCATGTACTCTTTAGAGCGTCGGTCAGCGTACATCCATGGATGACTCATCTGCAAATCACCGCTAAAACCCATTACGATAAACCAACATAATAGGAAACATACCATATTCATTAATACAAGTTCATCACATTAAAACCAAAGTATAGTAGTGACCAAATGTAATACATAGTTCTCATAAAACATAAATTAATTGAAACTAGAATACAACTATCTAAAGAATTTAAATCCAACAACAAATGCGATCAGAATCGCAACTAAGGTAACTATTGAACCAACAGCATAATGATACCAAGCCTCTTGACTAATGACATATTTTCTAATCTTTCTAAGCTTCAAGCGCATTGCATCCATCTTCATCTCGTGAACAGCGACGACGTCGGTAAGCTCGACCCCGTGAGCATCAACGATGTCGGCAATCTTCAAGTCCAATACCATCTTCTCTTCTAGGCATTGGAGACGAAGATCTTCACTTATCTTCAATTTTGCTTTCAAATCGTTGTTTTCTTTTTTAAAAACTCTACAATAGGGTCGGCTGGAATTTCCGGTTCAACTACCTCCTAAATAAAAATATATCTATGTCAATTTGGTCGGCATGATTGTTATAAACACGAAACAAAATAAATAGTGATAAAAATATACCACATCCGAATCATAGACCGGACGAGGGCCGACGGGGACGGATATCAAAACCATGACACTATACATATAAAAAACATAAGAAAATTATACAAGAAAAATAATTATGCATTCAAATCATACAAGTAATTTTGTAAAATAAAAGATAAAAGAAGAGGCTCACCGAGGTGGTGCCGGTCACGGGATGGCGGGGCTATCGACGGCGGTGAGGACCGAGACGACACTAAAATCCACAAATAATAAATTAATTTGAGCTCAAAATACATAAAAAAATGAACTACCTAGTTTAGGCATTTCATCAAACACCTAGGTAGCACTATAAAAATGAAATGAGCTAAACTTGTATGGAAATGGCTAAAATTCGGCCGCCGGGTGAAAGGATCAAGTGTTGCTAACCCTTGGAGAGATGGGTGCCGTCTATCTTGACAAATCTTGGAAAAAAATGGGGCTACACTTGATTGAGAGAGGAAACAATGAAGATGAGCTTGAGAGTTCAAAAATGGTGGCTGGCCCGGGGTGGGAGATGATATAGCGGGACCTCTAGTCCCGGGCTGTACCACGGCCCGGGACGAAAGGTCCACCCTCCTGTCTCCACCCTGCCGCTGACTGCCTCGGTCCCGGGTGGTATCACGGCCCGGAACTAGAGGTGCCCTACAACCCGGGACCCGACCTGCGCAGCGTCGGAGCAGCCGGCCCGGTACTAGTTCCCTCCTCTAGTCCGGGTTTGAACCACGCCCGGGACTAGAGCCCAACACCCCTCTCCACCAAAGCTCCTGTTTCAACTAGTGATAGGAGTAACCATGTATAGAGTTGAGGTCCCAACCGGTTCAATCACAATGTAACTCGTTCATACATCAGCAGCGCACGCATTGATCTTTAGGAGCATTACAGCCTCATCCTTTGCATAGTTGCTAGGTTGCATTGGACTAGATTCCTTGAGGAGGGTACCCTTATTTAAAGAAGTAAGTGGAAAATGAATATATATAGCAGATGCTTTAGTAATCCACAGGGACCTCCCCATGGATTTTTGCAAAGAAGAGATACATGTCCAAGTACCATACTGACCATCTGTTTAACTTCATCCCAATTTTTTTGGCAATGGATGCCAGGCTGGGAAACTACACAACTGTATAGAAGTAACGAGCATTTCAGGTCTAGGTCAGCTGGGAGGCACCGAGAAATGCAGCAACTCGTACACTGTGGCTTTCCGTTCTTCTATTCTTTGTACACGATTTGTTAGTATGTTGCGTACGGCTGGCCTCGACGATGCATCGTCAAGCAATGATCAGAAGTGAGAGGGACACGAATCCATCCATAAGATTTTCGATAGGGCGTCCAGTAGAAATTCGCCAAATGACAAGTGAAGAAAACTTGGTCACTGGTTTCGCATCCACCACGCAGCTGGAAACGTATGGTATATTCGCATTGTTTATAAGCGGGTTATTGGGGTGAGGGGAGTCCAAATTATGTCTTGCCAGTTCATCATTGTTTCTCGCTTTTTTCACTGAGGTCATGTAACGGGAAATATTGCACACAAAAGTTGGAACTGGGAGTCCTCGACCAATAAGTAAAAAGATGCAACCGAGAGTAAAGGAGAGGGATATTTTTTAGTTCTATAACTACGTTGAAATATTTGTACCGAGACATTCGAACCTGTATCTTAAAAATTCGTGTACTGAGATAATTTAGTGAATATGCCATTCTATTTTGGTTCGGTTACAGAGTTGACCAGAAAGGAGCCATAGAAGTACAAGCTCGAGAATGGATACGTTAGAATTCTAAGGGCGTCTGAATCTTATGCACTCGTGTCCATCGTCTTGGCCGAGTGTGAATCTTTGTTGAGTTCTGCAAGCAGTCTTTGCCGAGTGTAAACCTGTACCAACTGTTTTTCGGGTTTTTTTTTTGCCGAGTTCCTTATATTTGCCACGTGAATTTCCTATAGTGGTAGCAAGAATTAGATGAAATGCTCCGCGGCCTTGTGCAAACTTGAGACAGATCCGGAGGTATCCTTAGGAGCCCAATCAGTGTTTAAGCTCAAACGAAATACTAATCTGTATTATATATACACATCCAAGCCCAGCAAGCCATTGATGCGTTTAAACGAAATGTTAGATTGGGTAGGCAACCCACAGCCCTCCTCGTGGACTACCAGGCTGGGATTTTTTCCCCCCTCCACCGGTTAAATTAAAGTGTAGCTCGTTCCAAGTTGTTGCACTGAGCTTCCTCAAATTGAGGACGTTGCCCTTATTTACAGAAGTAAGTAGAAAAAAGGGAAGGTATCCTTTTGTGAATGGAGTGAGTAGATGCTTTAGTAAGACACATAGACCTCAGTTTGCACTTTGCAGAGAATATATACATGTCCATGAACCATAGAGACCAATATCTGTTCAATTTCATCCCGAATTTCTTTGGCAAGATTGGGCAACTGTATAGAAGTAACAAACATTTCAGGTCTAGGTCTGGGAGGCACCGAGAAATGCAGCAAGTGGTACTTTGTCAAGCTAAGTTCTTCAATCTGTTGTAAAGTATTTGCTGGTATGGTGGGTACCGCTGGAATTGACGAAGAATCCTGCTAACAAATGCTCAAAAGTGAGAGGGACATGAATCCATCAAAAAGCTTCTTGAAAGGTACCACCAAGGGAGGACATAGCTGTGGGTGCCGATGGCAGGCTCTATGTGGTCCGGCCATCCAGCAATTCAGGTTCCATGTCTCCGTTGCAAGCTAGAAGGCGAAGGGAGAACGAATGTCGGTGAAAATGTCAAAATTGGAAACGTAAAATTACACACGAATTTTGCATGAATATAGTTCAAATTTCAAACATTATTCCAAAAATTATACTTGTTTAATTATGGACAAGCAAGAATTGCAAGATTATTATTCACAAGTTTCTATCATTTAAAACATGGGAACATTGTGAAATTCTTCTCTTCCAAACATGCCATGAACAGTCAAGTCAAATCCACGTCAAAGAATGGTGACGAGATGAATTGCGTAAAATTATATAATTGCTACAAGATCACACAAATTACTATCACCCTTAGATCAAGCCATTGATGCGTTGAAACGGAAACGTTAGATTGGGTAGGTACTCCCAGCCCTCCTCGTGGAGTACCAGGCTGGGATCTTTTTTTTCCTCCACCGGTTAAATTAAAGTGTAGCTCGTTCATGGTTGTTGCACTGAATCAGCTTCATTGAGGACGCTGCCCTTATTTAAACAAGTAAGACGAAAAAAGGATGATATATAGTAAGACACATAGGCCTCAGTTTGCACTTCTGCAAAGAAGAGATGCATGTCTATGAACCATACAGACCATCTGTTCAATTTCATCACGAATTTCTTTGGCAAGATTGGGCAACTACACTACTGTTTAGAAGTAATGAACATTTCAGGTCTAGGTCTGGGAGGCACCGAGAAATGCAGCAACTCGTACTTTGTGGCATTCCGTTCTTCAATCTTCTGTACAAGATATGTTCGTATGGGGGTTAGGACTGGTCAGGACGAAGAATCCTGCCAACTAATGCAAGAAAGTGAGAGGGACATGAATCCATCAAAAAGCTTCTTGAAAGGGGTCGAAACTGCTGAAAATTATGTTACTGATTTTTTATCCCCACACAGCTGGCAACGTATGTCATTAGGCCATTGCTTAACAGCGTGTTGTTGGGCTGAGAGGAGTCCACGTAATGTCTAGCAAGGACATCATTGTTTCACGCTTTTTTCACTGAGGAAACATCTCACTCTCTATAGAGGTCATGTAAAGGGAAATATTGGGCACAAAATTTGGAACTAGGCCCTCGACGAATAAGTAAAAAGATGCAACCGAGAGCAAAGATGAAGGAAATTTTACCTATTTTGCTATGTTGAAATATTTGTACCGAGACATTCTAACCTGTATCTTCAAAATTCATACAGCGAGAGATAATTTTGGTTCCGTTAGAGAGTTGACCAGAAAGGACAAACAAAAGAACAAGCTCGTGAATTGATCGATATATTAGAAGTCTCAGGGCGTCCGAATCTTGCGAGTGTGAATCTTTGGCTAGTGCTGTAAGCAGTCTTTGCCTAGTGTTTTTCTGTCTTTTTTGCTGAGTTCCTTATGTTTTGCATGTGAATTTCCAATGGATCTCAGGCCTCGGCACATAACTTCTTTGCCGATTGCCCGTATAATATTACTCGTAAAGACTCCGGCATATGGCCTTATTCCGATAGTGGTAGCTAAAAATAAAAGAAATACTCAGGGGAACCACTTCCTTTTGCAGAGTTGACTCTGATCCGAAAGGATTCTTAGGAGCTCACATGTACAGAACTCTTTAAACAAAGATAGCTATATTCATTTATCCATTGAAATCAGCACATTTTTTTCCACTGGGAGGCTGTAAATGGTTCAGTCATAATGCAAGACAGGCAGCTAGAGCGTCAATATATGCATCAACTCAGCATGTTGCTGCACCCTTAGGATGGTTGCAGGATTTGACCTGGTATCCTTAGGATGGCCACACGAGTGACATTCTGAACGTTAGATCAGTTGGTCCGTGGCGGGCTTGACCGTCAAATGGCGAGAACGGCATTGAAGGGAATCGAGCTCCTCAGGGCCTGAGAGCCATCTGTCAGCTCCGCCATCCACCTACAGCCTCGACAGCGCATTGACCTCTAACTAAGTTTGCCATTCATCACATCATTGCCTCCTATGGAACTAACTCCCTGAACCGTCGTTGTGTAGAATCCTCTGCTCTCAATAGCAAATGTGAACCTACAGAATTGCCGTGTATCATGTTCCATTTCCTAGTGCTTATGCAGAGTCCAATGGATCCATGTATAGCTTCCCTCATATGTAGCCCTCGAGGTTGCCTTCAACACCGTCCGTATTTTAATCGGTTTAAAAAATCCTACCTAACAAAATTTCCTAAAATGTAGTCATTCACTATGGAAAGTACCTACAAGAAGATGTGGCCTAAATCCATACGAATGATACTAGAATCCATGAAATCAAAAATAATGTTCAACTTCTTTGAGGGTAGACATAGCTTAATTAGAAAATCATGTAAGGTTGTAATGGGTGTGATATGGGAAATAACGGTGTAGTACTAGTACTGCAACACATGCTTATCTGGTACATCCAGTAGACTTGCGCAAACTAGATATAGATCTATTCTAACAACCAAGATGCCCCGACTCAAGTCATATATTTCTCACGAACATTCTTTCGGTTTGTCCCTCGCTTCATTTACAAGTGGGATTTCTAATTTGTACATGAACCTCCCGAGTTGCAAATAATTATAGCAATCGTAGAATTTGGGGTACCTAGCAGTGTTTTACCGAGTGTACAAGGGGGATGCACACAATCCTATAAACACCACAATATCCCAAGTATGTTGCCACGAATATACGCGCAGAACTTATCTTTGTACATAAGGTACTACACAATTTCATTATATGGATATCCCAATTAAATGCCACTATTGCGAACTATATACAGACTGACCAGAAGACACAGTCGCTCATTTACAAATCCATAGTGTACCTAATTAATCAGTAAATCTGTGGCCATGTGGCTGCACACCTTGAATGATATTGCGTTGGGCCAGATCACTTGAAGACAATCTGCCCTTGTTATAAAGAAGGAAGGGATCTCCCTTGCTTTAGTAGAGAGCAGAGACACTGCATCCGTGTATCGTTCCGAGACATCTTTGCAAGTTCTTCATGACTATGGATGGTACACAATGCCAACTTATCTTGGCACAAATTTAAAGTCTAGGTTTGGGATGCATCATGGAATACATCGACACAAGTATAGTTCAGCTGACTACATTGGACTTCCATACCTCGAGAGTCAGCCGAAGACATGGTACTGCGCAATAAGCTTATTTCAGCAAGCAGTAAGGTCAGATGCATGTTGCCAAAAGAAATTTCTTCCGAAAATGTTTTAGAGGTGAACGTCTAGTCAAATATGGCAACAAGCACCATTATTCTGATGCATGAGGGACCTCTTCTTGCAGGGATGCAAGATATTATAGATGTTCTAGTTGAACTCCCTCAACAAAAATTATAAACAAATATGGCCTCCATGCCCGAGGGAGCATCTGGTCAACTAAGCATATAAAACCTCTGCGATGATGCTGCATTCTATTTGCTGATGCATTTCTCTATACAAATAGCATACACACGGAAGACTACTGGGCCTCATTTCTATGCGCTCCATTCTTTGAAGGGACACCGTCATTACTTTTAGTAAGAACACAAGATGACGGACAACTCACATGATTATTCAGCAATATATTTTTTGGGTACTTCGATTCTACTCTCTCCGTTCCAAATTAGATAACTTACATTTGTCTACATGTAGATGTATCTAGATGTGTAACAAGTCTAGATACATCCGTATTTAAACAAATGGAAGTCATCTAATTTGGAAGGGAGAGAGTAGGTAGTATTCTTAAGGTTTATGATGGTATCAACAAATTATTGTTAGGCAGTTTTAATGTGGTTATCGTTGTGTGCTTTCGCAAAGTATACCCTATTATGTTGCGGTAAATCATGTCTATTAAAGACTATTTATGGATCGAATGGAAGCATGCCCGTTGTATTTGTAACACATACACACTAACATGTCCTTGCGCAAGGACTATTCGCTGCTCACGACAAGTTGTGACATGATAGCTCACACCATGTCGATCTCACCATGTGGATGGATTTTTCCATTGTAGTTGTATTTTACCAGATTCATTTAACATGTGACCCTTATTTAAAGTGGACGAAGGAGAGATAGATGGTACATTATCGGAGAGATATTGCCCTTACTTTGGTCTTTGGCAAGAAGAGATACATATCCATGTACCACACAAATCATTTATGCTAATGGAACTTCGAGTGGGCAACAACGATGTAGTATTAGAGCACATTTCATGTCTATGGTTGGGAGGCATCAAGGAATACAGAGGCACTAGATGATCAATGTAGACAAGATCGGTAGGTCAAATTCGGATAGTGTCATGCTGTTGCGGACCACCGTTCTGACCTGTGCAACGGGCGTGCATAACACTTCACCATGCATAAAGGGGGTTGTATAGGTGCCGAAATATCCAGAATGGGGGTTGCATGGCATGTGGTCTTTCTGCTGACTTTCAACGGCAACCTGAACCTTCACAATGTGAGACCACAAACCCAGAGCCTGCCCCTCAAAACATCTTTAATCTTCATGTGGTAGACGCTCGTAGTTACCATATAGTGTGCAAGGATCAGTAGCACAAAAAATAGTCACATATAGTTTAGTTCAGTTACCATTCCTTACAAGGCGGTGTGGTGGAATTTGTTCTCTTAATATCTGCCTCTATAACGTGCTTCAAAACTCGTGCATTTTTTCCTCGGAAAGCATAGAAGCACTCCACAATGTGCAAATATCCATGTTTAACCCACTCCAGCAGGAACGCTCCTATTCTACATGAGAATTCAGTTCTCCTATTGTGCTTGGTTGGATAAGCACATCAGTTACATCCTAAATTCGTTTTCGCAGGAGATCCTCACTCATGTTGTCAGGCTTAAACATGCATGCCGCCAATGTTTGTGTGGCGGCTGAGGCCATACATGTTTGCATCCCAGAGTCAATCGAATGTCACGAACCTCAGGATCACAACTGCAAACACCAAGAAAAATCATATGACGACCTCGGCGTTTTTCTCCAAGATGTTGAGCAGCGCCCTGTCGATTTATGATAAAGCTACTGGATGATGATAACTTGTCTTGTTTTTGAGATGCAGTTCATCGCCCTGTCGATTTCGCAGCTCTAGAGCGCAAAGCTGAACCGGCAGTAGTCCGCTATAGCGGTATCACTGTTCATTTGTCGCTGCTTATGCGGAGCCAAGTGGATATAATTACTGCTTGCTTGTTACAGCCAGCCATAGAGCTCGCCTTCAAAAACCGTCCATCCTGAACGATTTTCCAATGTAGGCTGTGGATTTCGTCAACATCGAGGTACCGCCAATACAGCTCGCTGGTTTTTCTGTAAATACATACTGTCAAAACCTAGAACAACCAACTTGTACACGCACACACGGAGGCAACATGGAGCAATTTGGAAGGCCACCTTCCCACAACTACACAAGTCCATTCACATTGCACTAAAAACTGTTGTAACTACAATCAGGTTAAAGCAGGCTTATGATATGTTCTAGCCTTCTAGGTACAATTGATGTTGTGACGGCAAGAAGACAAATGCATGCCCGAGCAATACGAACAGTAGGGTCTATTGAACAAATTGTATACCGTATAATACGGGTATGGTGTAGTACATCAACCCGTATTATACCTCCATGTAATGCCACCGGGAGAGGCTTTTTCTCCCCTATATAAACATGCAACCGATCGCCCTAGTCAAGGGATTACGATCGCTCCACAAAACCTAAAACCACAATATGGTATCAGAGCTGGTCTCTTCCTAGACCTAGCTGCCATGACCCAAACAACCCGCCGCCGCCGCCGCTGATCCAGCCGCCGCCGCCGCCACAACCAAGCCCTGCCGCCGCCGCACTTGCTTGCCGCCGCCGCCACACAACCTACAACACAACCTGCCGCTGCCGCCGCTTCTATAGTCGCCGTAGCCGCCACTCTACGATACAAAAACATCAAAACCCTACGACCCAAAACACCTCAAACCCGCCGCCGCCGCCATGAGTTCTTCTTCATCGAGCTCGCTGCTGGCCGCCGCCCTGGGATCGCCTCCCTCCCAGCCCCTGACACGGGCGAATTACCTCATGTGGAAGGCCCTCGTGCTCCCTGCGTTCCGCGGAGCTAACGTGATGGGGCTCCTGGACGGTTCTGACCGCGCTCCTGCCAAGACGATCGAGGTGGACGAAGGAGAAAAGAAGACCACGACGGAGAATCCCGCCTACCTCGCCTGGATTGCCCGCGACCAACAGGTCTTGCGGTTTCTGCTCAATTCTCTCTCCCCGGACATCCTCTCTCATGTTCTTGGGATGGACTCTACAACTGCAGTCTGGACCACCATCAACAACATGTTTTCATCTGCCTCGCGCTCCAAGGTTCAGCACCTCCGAGGCCTCCTCAACGACACCAAGAAGACGCCGGGCATGACCACTGATGAATACTTCACGAAGATGAAAAGTCTTGCATCCGAGCTTGCTGCCGCCGGAAAACCCCTAGAAGATGATGAGCTCCTCGGCTATCTTCTCCATGGACTTGACAAGTCCTACAACTCTCTCGTCGCTGCTGTCAATGGCAACCCGAGTACAACCCTTGATGATCTCTATGGCCAGTTGTCTTCCTATGACATGCGCAATGACATGCTTGATGACACCCACACCGACAGCTCCTTTGTGTCTTCGGCTAATGCTGCTCAGCGTGGCCGTTGGGCCTCCTACCCTCACAATGACACCCGCAGCCGCTCTCTGGATCATGGTGATCGTGGTGACCGTGGCTCTCGTGGTGGTGATCGCTGGGATCGTCGTGAAGGTGGAGGACAGGATCGCCGCAGCCGCGGCTATGATGATCGGCGTCGTGATGATAGGAGCGATGGGCGCCGCACTGATGACCGGCGTGACCGCCGCAATGGTGGCAGCCAGGGACGCCGTGGTCGGCGCGAGCGGATGGATCGTGCTCCGACCCCCTTTGTCGATGTAACATGTCAGATCTGCAAGATTCATGGTCACCCTGCTGCGGACTGTTGGTGGCGTTATCAGGATGATGGATCGGACAGCGATGGAGAGCAAGATCACAAGGCTGCAAACATGGCATCTTACGGTGTTGACACCAATTGGTACCCTGATTCAGGAGCTACCGATCACATCACTAGCGAGCTGAAGAAACTCCACACCCATGAGAAATACAAGGGACATGATCATGTTCGCACGGCCGACGGGAAAGGTATGGTTATAAGTCATATTGGTCATTCAACGTTGTGCACCCCGCATACTTCCTTACAACTTCATAATGTTCTTCATATACCTAGTGCTTCTAAGAACCTTTTATCCGTACATAAGCTTACCCTTGACAACGATGTTTTTATTGAGTTTCACCCATTCTTTTTCCTCATTAAGGATCAGGCCACAAGGAGGGTTCTAGCTAAAGGTCCGTGTCATGGTGGGCTCTATCCCCTAATGCCCATCCCTACGGGGTCATCGTCCAAGCATGCTTTTATCACAATAAAGCCATCATCGTCTACATGGCATCGTCGTCTAGGGCATCCATCATCTTTTGTCGTTCAACAAGTTCTTAGGAAGCATAAGTTAGAGTACACTCCAGAAACAACTCCCTATATATGTGATTCTTGTCAACTAGGAAAAAGTCATCAATTACCATATCCTGTTTCCACTAGTGTATCCACTGTTCCTTTGGAACAAGTGTTTTCTGATGTATGGGGTCCTGCCCCTGCCTCTATTGGCAAGCACACTTATTATGTAAGCTTCATCGATGATTTTAGTAAATTTACTTGGATTTATCTCCTTAAGAAAAGATCCGATGTTTATCAAGTTTTTCTCAATTTCCAACTTGTTGAGCGAAAGTTTGATAGGAAAATTATAACTATGCAAATTGATTGGGGTGGTGAGTATGAAAAACTTCATGGATTCTTTCAAAAAATTGGTATTACCCATCATGTATCATGTCCTCATGCACATCAGCAAAATGGATCCGCTGAACGCAAACATCGTCACATTGTTGAGATGGGTCTTACACTACTTGCTAATGCCTCCATGCCTCTTAAGTTTTGGGATGAAGCTTTCCTTACAGCCACCTTCCTTATAAATCTTCTCCCCAGCCGAGTCATAAACCATGAAACTCTTGTTGAACGTTTACTTCATACTCCACCAAATTATGATTCTCTTCGTGTCTTTGGTTGTGCGTGTTGGCCCAACCTTCGTCCCTATAATAAGCGCAAACTTGCGTTTCGCTCTACAGGTGGTGTTTTCTTGGGGTATAGCCCTCGGCATAAGGGAGTGAAGTGTCTTGATGTCTCTACAGGGCGTGTTTATATATCACGAGAT
Source organism: Poa pratensis (assembly GCA_947311845.1). Taxonomy (NCBI): domain Eukaryota; kingdom Viridiplantae; phylum Streptophyta; class Magnoliopsida; order Poales; family Poaceae; genus Poa; species Poa pratensis. The sequence goes on along the minus strand of CAMZMU010000100.1, from coordinate 5,415,309 downwards.
GTTGTCTTTGACGAAAATGTTTTTCCCTTTGCATCACTACATCCTAATGCGGGTAAACGTTTACGGCAAGATATACTTCTACTTCCACAAGATTCACATATTGGGGATGCACACGATGATGATCATATGACTGTACCTGTTGTTCCCCTAACCAATGTTCCTCAGGTTCATGATGGTGCAGTAGCAGAAAATCCAGTGGAAATTGATGAAGAAATAGCACAAAATGATGAAGAACACAGCAGTTCAGAAGATGACGAAAACAACACTGAAAACGGAGCAGATTCCCCTGCAGAATCTGTCTCGGATCACTCCCAGGCTGATCCCGAGGCTGACATTCCCCCGATCCCGAGGGGGATGTTTCTGCCGCATCCAGCGGTCACATGCATGGCGACGCCGACGTGTCGCCTCCTGGTTCGCCACCCCCGTCCGCTTCTCCATCAATGCGGGGCAGGATCGCCGACACACCCTCCTCTGCGTCCGCTGCCGACAGCGCAGGCGTGGGGGACAGTGACAGCAGCATGCAGCAAAACGACGAAGGCATGCGGGGAAACAACGAAGCCATGCAGGGCGACGTGTCGCCCTTCCATTCGGCCTCTGCTGCTGCCTCTGATACTGAGGGATCTGCTGCACCGGAGTCTGGTGTAGCCCGTGCTGGGACTATTCCTCAGCCCTCTCAGCCACGCACACGTCTACAAAAAGGTATCCGACAACCTAAGTTATACAAAGATGGTACAATCACATATGGAAAAAAACCAAATATTTATAAGGAGGCACATTATTCTGTTCGCTATGGTATGCTAACATCCACAGGAGAACCACAATCTTTGAATGAGGCACTTGAAAATCCACAATGGAGGGAAGCAATGGAAGAAGTATATGGTGCACTTCTTAAAAACAAGACATGGCATCTTGTTCCACCAAGCAAAAATAAAAACTTGATTGACTGCAAATGGGTATATCGTATTAAGCGACATGCAGATGGCACAATTGACAGGTATAAGGCACGATTAGTTGCAAAAGGTTTTAAACAGAGGTATGGCATAGACTATGAAGATACTTTCAGTCCTGTTGTTAAAGCTGCAACTATTCGCATAGTCCTAGCAATTTCAGTTTCTCGTGGATGGAATTTACGGCAGCTAGATGTCAAGAACGCGTTTTTACATGGTGTTCTGGAAGAGGAAGTCTACATGAAACAACCTCCAGGTTTTGAAGATCCTAATGCTCCTCATTACATATGCAGACTTGATAAAGCTTTGTATGGTTTAAAACAAGCCCCTAGAGCTTGGTACTCTCGGTTAAGCTCCAAATTGCAAGGTCTTGGTTTCACTCCATCAAAGGCTGACACATCATTATTCCTTTATCAAAAGTCAGGTATAACTATGTTTGTCTTGATATATGTTGATGACATTATAGTTGCAAGCTCTTCAAGTGATGCTACATCCATTCTGCTTCAACAACTCAATAAACACTTTGCTATCAAGGATCTAGGTGATCTACATTTCTTTTTGGGTATTGAAGTTAAGAAAGTTAAAAATGGCTTGATGTTGACACAAGAGAAATATGCCATGGATTTATTAGGCCGAGTTGGTATGTTAAATTGTAAAGCTGCTCCTACACCATTGTCCTCTATCGAACAGTTGTCTATTAATGATGGCACACTTCTTGGTCCTGAAGATAATACACAGTATAGAAGCATTGTTGGTGCTCTTCAATACTTGACACTCACACGACCAGATTTGTGCTATGCTGTTAATAAAGTGTGTCAGTATCTCCATGCACCGACTACAACACATTGGACAGCCACAAAGCGCATATTGAGATATGTTCAGGATACCATAGGTATTGGTCTTACATTCACACGCTCCTCTAATACACTGTTGAGTGCTTTCTCAGATGCAGATTGGGCTGGATGTCCTGATGATAGGAGGTCCACTGGAGGTTTTGCAATCTTCCTTGGACCAAACTTAATCTCATGGAGTTCTCGTAAGCAAGCTACTGTCTCTCGTTCTAGCACTGAGTCTGAATACAAAGCTGTTGCAAATGCTACTGCTGAACTAATATGGGTTGAAGCTCTACTTGCTGAACTTGGTGTTCAGTTGAAGGAAAGACCATGTCTATGGTGTGATAATCTAGGTGCCACATACTTGTCTGCAAATCCAGTATTTCATGCTCGCACAAAGCACATTGAGATTGATTATCACTTTGTTCGTGAAAGGGTTGCAAGTAAGAACTTAGACATCAAGTTCATATCTAGTAAAGATCAAGTGGCTGATGGCTTTACCAAGGCTCTTCCTGTTAAGGAGTTAGATAAGTTTAAATGTAATCTAAACCTTTGTAATGTTTAGATTAAGGGGGGCTATTGAACAAATTGTATACCGTATAATACGGGTATGGTGTAGTACATCAACCCGTATTATACCTCCATGTAATGCCACCGGGAGAGGCTTTTTCTCCCCTATATAAACATGCAACCGATCGCCCTAGTCAAGGGATTACGATCGTTCCACAAAACCTAAAACCACAATAGGGTCATGTGTACAATCAGGTTAAAGCAGGCTTATGATATGTTGTAGGTACAATTGATGTTGCGACGGCAAGAAGACACATGCATGCCCGAGCAATATGAACAGTACAGTCATGTGTACAGTAAAGACCTTGTGTCTTTGTATTCCTCGATGCCTCCCAAACATAGAAACCAAATGTTCTCTACTTCTACATCGTGGTTGCCCGGTCTCATGTCCACAAGCAAACCGAATCAACATGAACTTTCCATAGATCATTTGCATGGTACATGAATATGAGCAAGGTAAAGTTAATTCTTTCAGCCACTCAAGCGTCTAGCTCTCCCACATCCAACTTTAAATGAGGGCAGCGTATTTTACTGATTCCTGTCCAGTGCAAAAACCATGCAAAGTAATGCAGAGCACTCAACAAAGAGTATGATCCTTCAGATTACCAGATGGCATGATATGTTGTGAACACTTAGTAGTCCATTGCACAAGAACATGCTATTATACATACCAGGTCCAAATATGCAATAATTTTACATTTGCCAATAAGAAAAATGGTTACTAGTGCTTCGTGATACAAAAACTGAAGTAGATGGAAAACTTATGGTAGATAACCATGGTTTCCCAAGAGACGATAGTTGAGATACGACATTGTTGTTACGCTGTTATGTGCGAGCGAGCCGTTTGTGCGTGTGTGTTTGGTCATTTTGGAAAAATTGAAATGGTTAGGGGAGCCAGTTCCTTGGGCAGAAAGGACTCATAGCTGCTCAGCTGATCGGAAACGTTCTTAATTAGTGAGCCCACTATAGAAAACACTACTGAAATCAGAACATATTTGTCTAGAAGCTTAAGGGTCAATCAAAATGTAGCTCACATATCCAACCACATTATTGCATCATAAATTTCAAGGCTCCCCTTATTCAAGAGCACAAAAAGTTATAGGTGCTTCAGTTACAGAGAGAAACCTCAGTTTTTTTTCATAGAAGAGGTACATATAATTAGGTCCTTGTATCATGACATACCATTCATCTATGCAAATTCTCGTAGAATTTCTTTGATGGTGAGTCTAAGACTGTGCAAACACTTTGTACACTATATAGCAGCGCAAAATAGCCAAGACCTTTGTTTGGAAGGCATTAGCGAATACAACAACACTTTACACTTGGTTCCACTTCAGATCGTTGATTATACCATCCAACACTCAGCAAGTGCCCTTGCTCAACATGTCAGCTACTGATGGCATGGTGTCCAAACTATATGTTTACTGTTGGCGGGGAAGAATCATCAAGAGAACGATACAATTGATACAGCCTAGTGTAATGTGACCACGTGTCTTCTTAGTTTTGTAGTGAAGTTAACAAAAGTAGCAATAGAGACTTTTGTAGTCATTTTATAGTTCATTCTTGCCTTATTAGCACAATAATGCTACCTGTGTGACTATAGGGACACCCATATAATTGTAAAATCCTAATTAAGAACTTAACTTGTAAAAAGCACTCGTAACTATTTTGGAACTTATCCAATTGGGTTCAAAATAATGTTAGGAGACAAAACCTACTGAGAGCTAGCAATTTTGTAGTAAAATAATCTTGCACTTGTAACCCCTAGATCATGAGTTTGTCTTATAATTGTACTTAACTTGCATGTAACTTCAGGTTGTGTTCTGCATTAAGGAATTTTTAACACCTTTGTAAAGAAAGTTCTGGAAACATAGGATTGGGCAAACTATGTATCTCTATTGAAATGCCCTAGCCAGATGCATTAACTGAAATCATATTTCTCATATGCATTTTCGGCCATCGGTTCATTGGCAAGTGGGCCTTCTAATTTGGCTTTCCAAAAATGCAAATAGCAGTCTTGACCAATGGACATTCTAATTTATACCTTGGGGATTCACAGAATAACGTAGACATGTATATACGCAGAACACATACTTTCTACATAATAAAAAATACAAGGTACATAATTTCACTATATGTACATCCCGATTAAATGACATCATTGCAAACTATACATATCTTATAATTAACCAGAAGATACACCGCTCATTTATGAATTCATAGCGTAGCTCACAGAACAATAAATCTGTGGCCACATCGCTACACACTGTGAATGCTATTGCGTTGGGTCAGATCACTTGAAGACAATGTGCACTTGCTATAAAGGAGGAAGAGACCTCCCTCGCTTTCGCAGATTGCATAGACACATATCTTGTTACCGTTCGATTCGGTGCCATCTGACATCTGTGCAAGTTTTCAAATAAATATGGAGGCAATGGATTCCATACAGTGCCGACTTATGTCCGCACAAATTTTAAATCTAGGTGTGAGATGCATTAGGGAATAAATCAACACTTAGAGACTGACAATTGCTACGTTCGACCTGTAAGGCTCGAGGAGAAACCTGAGGGCTCCGTATTTGTACTGCGCAATAAGCTTGTTGCAGCAAGCGGTAAGGTGCATGATGCCAAAGAAAATTGCTTTGGTACGAATGAATGCAAGACAAAAATAAACAAAGCAGTGAGATTTTTTCTTTGAGGGCAACAAAGCAGTGAGACAAAGTATACTCAAGGAACACACAATCCGCTCATCAAGCTCTTGAGGAACTAAGCAGTACATGGAACCGATCCAGTCCCACATCGATTTTTGGGCCTGCTCGTCATCGGCTTGCAAAGTGAGGGCCCGTAGGATCGACTGGTTGCAGCATTGCATATGGACCCCTACTAGCCGATTCAAAAAAAAGCATTCAAAATTTAAAAAATCACAGATTTATTAGAACGGCCTTGACTTTTAAAAGTGTATATGAATACATTCAAGAACTTGAACATCTTTCACTGATTTTATAATGTTTGTGGATTTGAAAAAATGTTCACGGATTTAGAAAATGGTTCACCTGCTTGAAAATGATTACAAAATTTAAAATTTATCATGAATTTAAGACATAATATAAACACACTAGAAGAAAAACAAACAGAAAAATCCAAATAGAAAACCAGTAAACCATAAATAAAAACCCGGCCAGAAGTATTAATATGTTTCCAAACTTTGATTGAGGTGTCGGATGTGGGGCACCCCACTTATCGGATGAGTAGCGTTTGGAGTGATACGCTCCTTGGTTCGTCGCACGACGGCCCATACGATCGAGTGTATGTAGCAGCATTATTTTTTTTTGAGAAACATGAGGGCCCATAATGGTTTTCGCAGTTTGTCATCCGCCACCCCAAGCGAACTACTCAGATCCTGTAATTAACAAGAAGATACACCGTTCACTTATAAATTCATTGCGTAGCTACAAATTCTGAATGCTACTGCATTGGGCCAGATCACTTGAAGAAAATGCGCCCTTGTTATAAAGGAGGAAGAAAGCTCACTCGTTTTGGTACAGAGCTAGCAGAGACAAATATCTTTTATCGTTCGGTGCTATCTATGCAAGTTGACAAATATTTATCGCGGCAACGGCAATGGATTCTATGCAGTGCCAACCTATATCGGCACAAATTTGAAGTCAAAGTATGAGAGGCATTAGGGAATAGATCGACACTATCATGCTGAAAATCGCTACATTCAAGGTCTTAGAGTCGAGGAGAAACCGGAGGGCTTTGTTTTGTACTGTGAGCTTGTCGCAGCAAGCGGCAAAGTGCATGATGCCGGAAGAAATTGCTTGGGTAAGGATGAATGGAAGAACGAAATAAAAAAACAGTGGAGGAACACACGATCCACGTCGCACTTGAAATCGATCATGGTATCGTTTCTTGGGCCTTCCAGGCCGTCAGCTTGGGATTCCTAGCGATACCATGCGTTTTCCCTATTTGGGCATGTTTGGTTAGCCGTGAGTACCTACTCCCTCCGTTCCAAATTAATTGACTTCCATTTGCTCACATATGGATGTATCTAGACATGTTACAAGTATAGATACATCCACATTTGGACAAATAGGAGTCAATTAATTTGGAACGGAGGGAGTAGGATTTAGGATGCAAAAACGGTCTATTTGATTTCCTGCCCCTCTCTCCGAGTTGTTGGTCCGCACAAAATTGAAACCATCCCTCAGCGAGACCCATTAGGATCGGCCGATTCGGCCGTTTCCCCATAGACACCCTTTTCACATGCATTTTCGGGAGGTTTGGGGAACACGGAGCCAGGCTCGTGCGAGCATGGACACAGCGCGAGGTCACGCGCGCAGGCAGAATTGCGGCGGGAGTTTTTCGTCACCGCCCACCAATTTTGCCATTCTATTTCATGCCCTACGGCTCACCGTCCAAACTCGATCGCGCCACCATTTCCCCTCATTTGAGCTTGCAGCATGCAAGCAGTGGCGATATCTCCTAATCCGGTCCGTGGTTATCGTCGGCGGCAACAGTTGTTCCTCCTCTTCTCCGAGATGTCCTCTTCCTCCCCCGTTACCTACATGGTCGTAAGTAACATGCAAATCTCCCTTCTGTAGTGTAGATCTATGAGCATGTGGTAGATGGTTGTAGATCTATATTAGGTTCTATGGTATGTGAGAGTAGATCAAGTAAATCAGCCTAGATCTGTAGTGTGTTGCTGTCACCACTATGAAGTTGGTGTACTAGAGAAACTGTGGCACTACAGTTGGTTCTACAGAGGATAGTTCTCATTCTTGTACTACTGTTTTTTTAATACACGACAACATGCAGTCAAGGTAATACATGCATGCATGTTTACCTTTCGATGCGGTTAGAGGCTTCCCAATGCAGTGGCCTCCTGTTTTATCGGCCTTTGTCCTGAACAAGGATGACTAAGCTTGTTAATGACGGTGTCGATATTAAGAGGAGAATCAGGACAAGAGCTTGGAAGAGATTTGCAACAGTGTTCTTCTTTTCTGCAACACCAAGGTCACCACAATTTAGGTGTACAATCACCTTAGAAAGTGGAGATATAAGTTGTGCTCCATGCATTGGCACAAGTTGAAGGGGTGGAATAACACGAGTACAATAGTTGCTTCATTATGGATGACGATATCTACTACTACCTCTGTCCCAGTTTATGAATGCAAATCTTTTTGTTGAAAATGACATGGGTCAAGGGTCATATTTTCCTTCTGGGTAACTCAGTAGCATGCATATTTCGGACACGGTGTTTTGGGTAGCAGGTTTAGATGCATTTGTTATGTAAAATATTTTAAATACGTTTTAAATGTCCAAATATCTTATAAAAGTCCGGATGAACATCCATATATTTTATGTTCATACACAATCGCAAAAAAAAAAACATTTTTGTGGCCTGGGTAGAAAGACAAAAATGTCTCATACAAAGTCATTTTGAAAGACCGACATTTTTCTTTTTTACACAGGGTTCAAAACATGTATTTTTCCTATGAAACTATACATGTACAAACAAATAATGTTCGGATATTTATACAATGACATTTTAAAATACGAATTTTGTGTAGTGGGATCATATGCTCCTATGACCCAAAAGACATTTGCGGCATATTTCAGTCTTTAGAACTATTTTCCCCTATATTTTCTTATATGTCGTGAAAATCCACGATATTACAACAGAGGTATAAGCTTTATTCAAAGAAAATACATATGTATGAATTTGTTGATATTAATATTACTTTTGGACGCACTTTAAGTGTTTATCGGTAAAATTTCATCTACACATATGTTGATAAGTATTAGAATATTTATACTAAGGGCCCTTCGACATAGTTTCTCACCGGGCCCCCAAAATCCCAGGGCTGGCCCAGGAAGGAGAGAGACAGTTTACAAGAAACTTCCAGCCAGCAGCACACTGGTAGTGCAGCCGATTACACCCAACACCAAAAACCTAGTACTAGCTTACACTAGGTTTACGTCACCCACACAGGCCATGCTCCACAACTTCATGAAGCCGTTGTTTCAGGCCGGGATTAAGTTGCTTTGCAAACCCAAAGGTAAAACTGTAAGTACATACATAACCATCTGATGATGGAGACACACCAATAGCCATCCTTGGATGAGAATAACTTGGTGTACATCTAATAGCCATCCTTGGATGAGAAGAAGCGTTGCGGCCTGGCCGACATCTCCGGGAAGACGCGAGTCGGGCGGTAGTCCTTGCTAAGGCAGACGATGGTAGCAGTCGCCTCCACAACGAGCTGCATGCCATGACAAGATCGTGAGATATTAATATGAGGAAATATCAATCAATGGCGTGAATGGTGATGATATTTTCTATCCATTTGTAAGAGAGGAGGATGGCGCGTACATACCTTCCGTTCCGGCAGCGTCCCGATCAGGTGCTCGGCGAATATCCTCACACCCTTGATCCGCACGAGCCTCACCTTGACAACGAACTTGTCACCGCGCTGAAATATATATATGCATGAATCCATCAAATACACTGAGCCTGGTACCTGAATCTGTTTGTGATCAACTATCATATAGACACACGTACACACTAGTTTAGAGGCGTACTACATACCCTTAGAGGCGTGAAGTACTTGAGGTTGAGCTCCGAGAGCGCCATCGCGTTGCCGGTGCGTATGATCCAGCCCGTGCTGATGCCCAGGCTCACAAGCAGCTCCTCTCGAGCTGCATATATATATGGTTTTGCAGGCTTGACAATGTTAGATAAGAAAATCAGAAAATAAATACTGATATAGTATGTAGCCAAATAACCTTTTTCGATGTAGCTCGCGTAGATGGCGTTGTTCACAACTTCATACTTGTCAAGCTCGCAGTCTTGGACTGGCATCTCCGCTTCGAAGTATTTGTCCACCCTGTTTGATCAGTATGTAACATAATATTCATTGTGATATCATATATACATGTAGCTACATACACTGATTCTGCCAAAAAAATAAAGTTTTCGGGGCGGCTCCGATCATAACCTCAGTATTTTGGAATCGAGCTGGCTCGTGTTGTTGGTGCAGATGAAATCACCAACGGTGCTGGGGTTGGAGGCGGCGGGCAGAGCCCAGCTGAGATGCCGGCTCTCCGCCGGACGAGAGCGCTGCGGGTTGAGCACGCCGAAGAGAGGGCGACCTCTAGCCATAGCATTTGTTGCTGGGAGCTTTATGTGTGAAGAGGGAACAATCCCAGCTGCTTCGTGCTGCATGGTGAAGAGATGCATGCTGACTTTGTCGATGCTGTCCGTGGGTCTTATATAGGGAACTTCATGTTGGCCAGCTGCCCAGCTCCAACCGGCAAACGTTAATCGGGCGGGCGAAGACATGCTGACTTTGATTCGATATCGATGAATTCCCGTTGCCTGCAACCATGGGATCTTGAATTCCCGTTAAGGTCTCATCTGGTTGACTAACCGAGTGCCAATATCCTGTTGATCTCTTCATCTACATCAGGCGTCCCAAGGATGGTTTTTACCACACAAAATGTCTCGTTTTTTGCTAAGGAATAAATTAAGTAATCTCTTCACGTGCATATCTATCTACACAAAATAGACAACTGCTGCCCCAACCCACGTCGCCCTCTAATTGTCCATACTATTCAGTGGCCCACATCACTCCATAGTGTGAATGCAAGTCCCTCTCAAAAACAGAATCCCCGGTTATTGAATTGGACAAAAAATGGAAACGGGAAAAGTCCTGATCAGTCAGCTGCGGGCTGTGAAGTTGAGAGAGGATGTTTGGAATACTGAGGAGAAGCTTTCTTCTGAGGATAACATTTCTCTAGATGCAGCTTTCTCTGAGGAAGAAATCAAAACTGTAGTGGATCAGATGGAGAAAAATAAGGCTGCAGGTCAAGATGGAATTCCTATTGAATTCTATCAAGTTTGCTGGCCTATTATCAAGCATGATCTGTTGAAAAAATTTAGTGACTTCCGTCACAATTTTTTTTTCCTTAGACAGAATCAACTATGGTATTATCACCCTCATCCCTAAGGGTGAGGATGCTGATGCTATTCAGAAGTTCAGACCCATTTGTCTGCTCCAAGTTCTGTTCAAAATTATTACCAAGGTTTTAACAAACAGGATGGAAAAGATCCTGCAGAAAATCATCCATCCCTGTCAGAGTGTCTTTATTAAAGGGAGATTTATCCATGATAGTGTGTCTCTCCTTCATGAGATTTTGAGAGATACCAAGTTTAATAAACAACAGGGTGTGGTTTTAAGATAGATTTTGAGAAGGCTTATGACAAGGTAAACTGGGATTTCTTGTTTGATTGCTGCAGACAGAAAGGGTTCAGTGCACACTTCCTAGATCTTTTGAAGAAAACTGTCATTAATGGCACACTTAGTGTAAAAGTTAATGATGAGAAAGGTCCATATTTTGGCAGTTTCAAAGGGGTCAGGCAAGGTGACCCCCTGGCTCCCACTCTGTTTAATATTGCTGCCAATTGCTTGTCAAAAATGGTCTGCTTAGCAAGAGATAATGGTCTCATTTCTGGGCTTGCTGATAGATGGGTTGATGGTGGTTGTGTCATCCTACAATATGCTGATGACACAGTCCTACTTCTAAAAGATGACTTGGAAGGAGCAAGAAACCTTAAGCTTCTGTTGTACATTTTTGAAGCAATGTCTGGGTTGAAAATCAACTTTGCCAAGACTGAGGTGCTCCTGGTTTTGGATGATGATGAAAGGATGCAGGAATATGCGGATCTCTTCAATTGCCAGAAGGGGAAATGGCCTTTGAAATACCTGGGAACTCCAATTGGTGCAAGAAGGATGACTGTTGCTGAGATGAACTTTGTGGAGGATTCCTTTAAGAAAAGTATGGGTGGTTGGATGGGTGGTAGTATGTCCATTGCTGGGAGAGTCACAAAAGTAGATGCTTGCCTTTCATCCTCTGCAGTTTATCAGCTTGCTCTGCGGTTGTTTCATAAAACCAATATAGTTGGTTTGGAGAAACAAATGAGATCCTTTCTTTGGGCTGGTGGCACTGGCAAAAAAAAGATGCATTGGGTAAAATGGAGCTTGATTTGCAAACCTAAAAAGAAAGGTGGACTGGGTCTTAAGAATCTCACTTTGTTCAACATCAGTTTGATGTGTAAGTGGTGGTGGAGACTTGAGAGTGGCAGGGAGCCCTGGCAGGACTTTATGAAGAGAAAATATTTACAGAATGGTGGCATTTTTGCTATCAAACACAAGCCCTCTGACTCTGCTTTCTGGTCAGACATGCTTCGGGTTAGAGATGTTTATCTCTGTGGCAGGAAAATGGTGGTTGGCAATGGTTTAAAAACTCATTTCTGGGGTGATGCCTGGTGTGGACCAACTGCTCTCAAAATCAAATTCCCACAGTTATTTGAAGTGTGTAATGAGAACAATATATCAGTTGCTCAGGCTGCTCACCTTGGTTGGCGTCTCACTTTCAGAAGATGGCTACCTGCTGATCTGCAAATGCAGCTGAGGGAAATGCAGAATCTGCTGTGTGGGACTGCTCTGAATTCTGATGAGGACAGACCAGTGTGGAAATGGACCAAAAATGGGTGCTTTAGTGTCAAATCCATGTATCATTCTCTCAGTAGTGCTGGTATTGATAGATCTTTGAAGCATCTCTGGAAGGCTAAAATACCTTTGAAAATCAAAATTTGGCTTTGGCTCATCTGGCACAATGCCATTGCTACAAAGGACAAACTCCTGAGTAGAGGTTGGACTGGAAGTGATAGGTGCCAGTTCTGTGATGAGGTTGAAACAATCCATCATCTTTTCTTCTCTTGTCCAGCTGCTAAGTATGTTTGGTCCTCGATTGCACTAGCCATTGGGGCGCCTACACGCCCTGGCTCTTTCTCCCAATATTTTTGGTGGATCCCTCAATATCTTCGAATCAGTAGAAATGTCCAAATCACTTTTGTGGCTGCAGTTTGCTGGGCCATCTGGAAGACTCGTAACACGGCCTGCTTTGAGGGGAAATTAATCAAGAAACCAAATGAGCTAATCTGCTATATTTGTGTCTTTGTGAAATATTGGGCAGGTTTACACAATTCTGCAGAACAGGAGGACTTGAGGGTGGGAGCTGACATGCTGATGGAGTTAGCTACATCATCTACTAATGCTGGGAACGCTGCTGGAAGCTCTAGTGGTCAGAGGTTGCTGGGAGGACTGAATCAGGATGCTTGAAGCTTCAGAAAGTTGCTCTCTCCCCGTCGTTTCATTCCTAGAGCTACTCTTTTGGGAGCTAGTTGTCTCTCCTTGCTGCTGTTGCTTTGGTTTCGGCCCGCTCTGTGGTTGCAGGAGCTGCTGCTTTGTAACGCCTAGTTGAAAATGGATGTATAGGCTAATCATCTCGAAGTGTTTGGAATTTGAATCTCGATCGCCGTGGTGGCTGAACCTAGCTCTCTCGCGCTATCGGCGGAGAGGCTGGTTCCTCTAGCTCTGTTAGTTAGTAGCTTGTCTCTTTTGCTGTATTTTCTGTGCACGCGGATGCTGTAGTACTCTTGTATTTTCGTTATCTGATGGTAATGAAATTCGATCCCAGTGGGGATCGCGTTGGTGAGTCAGCTGCGGGCCTTTCGGGGTCAATATCTTGTTCAAATAAAACATCGTGCTAATGCGTCGGCAGACAAACCACTGAAACAAAGGGAGAAAGAACGCCACCCAGCGTCTAGAGCCACACAACAAAAGTCTGCCTTGCCGTGCGGAAACTACACCATCAGAACAAAGGGGTTTCTCTCAGCGGAGTTGTGGACCGTAGCTTGATTTTTAGTAACTTCGCAAGCACAACTGACTTGACCATACCGGCCGCGGCTTCGCTGTTCTTAATTCCTCCTATCGATCATCGAAAAAGACGCAAGGCCGGATTTCAGTTATGAGTGACTACGGCAGCAGAACGTATCTCGTGCAATATGACTTTCTAGGCACCCGCATTGTGCAACCGAACTTTGTTAACATATAATCCCTCTGTCTCAAACTAGTTGACACGGATTTGATGTATCTACAAACAGATTGGTTTCAAGCTATCAATAAATTAATAAAACGGTTGTATGCATCGTTTTGATGCAAAGGCTAGGGTATGCCCCCATTTTGAAAAAATTCTACAAACTAAAATACTTCTCATTACATATGTATGTAGATGTGTAAACTTTTTAACTTTAGTGAAAAGTGAGTAAAAGAAACGACACAATATAATATGTCACTTGAAAATTTGAGTCCAAGCGTGGAACGCAACTAAAAAGGACAAATTCAATTGTTACTGGGCTGCATTTACATCAATATAGATTAGCCACGTCTCGTGGAGATAATCATGACAAAAGATTTGTCTTGTACATACCATAAATAACTAGGACAAATATGAGAGGATATTAGCCACCTCTAGTGTAGATCGGAATATACATACTTACAAATCTCCATATTTATGAGATTTTGTGGTTTTTGTGTAGCTCAGAGTATTTGAAGTTGATTTTTGGAACGTTTGTGGGTTACATCATGGGTACCTCCAAGATGTTTTTCGATTTTGTTTGTTTGAAACATGTAAATATATTTTCGATTTGGTTAAAAAACCAAGATCACTAGTGCTCGGGAGCCAAATACACTTTTTGGTCAAATATTTTATACATCAGAAAAAATAGAAGGCACACGACTTTATTATATGTACACCCTGATTAAATGCCATCATTACGAAATATACAAATCATATAGTTAACCAGAAGACACCGTCAATCACTTACAAATTCAGTGTAGCTCATAAATCGGCAAGTCTGTACTCACATGGCTGCACGCCTGCATGTTCCGAATGCTGTTGCATTTTCCCAGATCACTTGAAGACCCCGTGTGACCACATTATAAAGGAGGAAGATACCTCCTTCGCTTTGCCAAAGGGTAGAGACACCTTGTAATCTCCTCAGCAATGCATGGATGCTACACAACACGACCTGCATTGGCAGAAACTTGAAAGTTTAGGTTTGGGAGACATCATGGAATACATAAACACTAGTATGCTCCAGTTCGTTATGTTCGACTGCCTTGTCTTGAGAGACACCGCTGGAAACGGTCAGTAAGCTTCTTGTAGCAAGTGGTATGCTGCATGTGCCTGGTTGTAAGTTCACAGACCCTCAGCGGTGAATGACTAGTTAAAGCAGCACAAAATTACCATTATTCTGATGTATGTAATGGGCTGCATACATACGGCACCATCGATCCCACAGCAGCGTAAAGATCCAGCTTAAAGAATTGTGGAATCATTAGAATTTGATAACTATGTCAAATATGTACGCGCATGGCCATGCCCAATGAGGAATGGTTCTATATAAGCAATGTCTTGTTCATGTACCGTAACACATATTGGGATGACGTATACACAGATGTTACTTGTCCGGCAGTTTAATAAAATTTCAATCATTAAATTCGGTTAACAAAATAAAAATTATATCATTGGATTTATATTCGAAATAAGTTTTCAATGATATAGTTTTTGTGATGTATAGTTCGTATTTTGTTGACCAAATTAATGGTCAAAATATTTTCTTAAACTACGTGTTTGCCCTGTGATGGAGGGAGTATACAAACTTGGATATATTTATATATGCACTATGATCCCAGAGAAAGCCAGGGAACGTGTGAAACAAGATGAATATTGCAACATATACCCTTAGGTCGCCGGAATCGGTGAAATCAGAGTCGCTGAAGAGTGTAAACGACGACACGTATGGGCAACCTGTTGGCGACCCTTATATTCGGTGGTGTGTGCATCTTGTGTTGGTAGTCGGCGTGAATGTGTGTGCTCTCGCAGCGGACGGTCGGCGAGGGTGTTTATTTCAGTCTTTTGTCGGTTTCTCGCTTTATTTCGGTCTTTTGTCAGTTTCTCGCTAATTAACCGGCCAAATATTTTCTTTTTAATTAATTAAAATGGAAATTCTTTATCCTCTTTGAAAAAATCCATAGATCACACATCACTTCCATTCGAGCGGATTTTGTAAAGAAAATTACGTATGGTAGCACATGTCTTGTACTAAAATGCAGAAGCTAATCAATTGATGTATGTAAGAATACATGGCCCTTTCATTTTCCCCATGGGCACCATTGGACATTATCGTCAAAGTTTATGAGCAAAAAACATAGATGATTGCAACAAATATAGGTTCAGGTATCAAGAATGAACAGAACCACCGGCAGCAAAATGATTCAGCTACCAGATCAACATAATCAGTTCAAATATAGTACATGATGGAACTACTATAAATAAGAACCTTACATACAACTTTTTCTACCTCAAGCATCTTTAGATCCACAGTGTAAAATGTGGTGGATATACTCAATATGTTGGATTATCGTTGAGTCTCGATGGTGAGAATTTATGACAGGACAAACTTGAAGGGCATGCAAGAAGCTACGAGACTTGCAGTACAAGAAGATGATTCAATCCAGAATTATAATATATCTCTACGAGATTCTTAGACCATCCACTACGTGGGGGAAAAGCGAACCAAAGAGCTCTATGAGCCGGTTCGATACATAGTGTAGCATCGATTCAATCTTTCCGACAAGAAAAGCGAACCGTGTTGTTGGTTCGATTCATAGCCGAACCATGTGTTGTTCATGGGACCTACAAGTTTTGGTTGTACTGCATGCACATGCAAGAAGCTAGCTTTGTGGAGAGAGATGCCACATAAAATAATATTGCATGGCTGACACACGGATCAGACTCCAAATAACAAGCGACTCCACACATAGCAGCTATACCATGGCGATTCCTAATTCTGACACACTTTTCGTTGAATCGGCGCACCATAGTGTATGGTCTTAGTGTCCCATACCTCCAACGTGTACGTGCATATATATGTGTACTAACACGCAGGAATTTCCTCAATATGTGCAGTGAGGTGTGGCTCCAAAAAACATGCATCATGCGAACTACTATCATACATGATTTCGAAGGAAGGAATAGGGTAGAATCTGTCTACAACATCACACGAATTACTATCATACAGCCAAATTCCGCCTCATCTGGAGACAACTAAACACTAGAAAATTACTAGCCTAGAGAGAAACCGCTACAGAAAGCTACTCTAGCTTCCACTGGTTGCTTTTATGTATAATTGCCAAATGTTTGTTAGCATTACCCAGTAATCAATCAGCACGCCACAAAGGCGAAAAATCAATCCCACTCTGCAGCTCAGTGGATTATATCAGCACATCCTGTTAGCACTTGGCGAACAACAACACCACGTCAGTTCGGCTAGTAGGCCCAGCTGTGCTCCTGGAGGTAGGCTTGCACTGCTTCCTTATGGCAAGATTCGGAACCAGCTAATGCTCCCTTCAAGGGCTCCCGCGTCACCGGGTCGAAATTGCCCACCTAAAGAAGAAAGGTTACAGACTTATGGTCAGCTTTAAAAAATTGAAACAAAAACTGTTGCCTGTCTATACAAATTGTATCACAAATATTTAGGCGATATTTAAGTTCGACGATTAGGACATAATCAATTATACTTGATGGTCACATCTTTCCATGTCAAATAGTGCACTAGATCAACTTAGCTACACCGGCTACTGTTCAATTTTCGATGTGTTGTTTCCTTTAATAACACTTATTCCGAATATACATTATTTTTACTCAAACGACTAAATCTACGGCATTATTGAATTGGACAACCAATATGCGCATTATTGGCCATCTATTCATCCCTCGCTTCATTGACAGGTGGACCTTCTAATTTGAAGCATGAACTTCCACCAATGCAAATAATTGAAGCAATCGTGACCAGTGGATCTTCTAATTTATACAAGGAAGGTCACAGAATAATTTGCACATTTATATACGCAGAACCCATCTTTCATACATAATAAAAATACAAGGTACACAACATCACCATATGCACATCCCGATTAAATGGCATCATTGCAAACTATACAGATCCTATAATCAACCAGAAGATAGACCGTTCTCTTATAAATTCATAGTGTAGCTCATAGAACTAAATCTGTGGCCACATGCCCGCACACTCTGAATGCCTTTACATTGAGCAAATCACTTGACACAATGTGCCCTTGTTATAAAGGAGGATAAATGCTACCTCGTTTTGGGAGACAGCAGAGACACATATCATTTTACATGCTAGTAGACAAATAATTATCACGGCAATGGATGCTATACAGTGCCAACCTATGTCCGCACAAATTTGAAGTCTAGGTATGAGAGGCATTACGGAATACATCAACACTTTGAAGCCGACAATG
Source organism: Poa pratensis (assembly GCA_947311845.1). Taxonomy (NCBI): domain Eukaryota; kingdom Viridiplantae; phylum Streptophyta; class Magnoliopsida; order Poales; family Poaceae; genus Poa; species Poa pratensis. The sequence continues at coordinate 5,397,721 of CAMZMU010000100.1, read as the reverse complement.
GCTACGTTGGAGTTCCTAAGCTCGAGGAGAAAACCAAGGACTTTGTATTTGTACTGGGCAGTAATCTTGTTACAGCAAGCGGTAAGGTGTATGATGTCAGAAGAAATTTGCTTGGACAAGAATGAATGTAAAGAGTAAATAAAAAAGTAGTGAGATAAAGTATAGTGGAGGAACACACAATCCACGTACCGCATGAAATCGATCATGGATCGTTTTGGGGCCTTCCCAGGTGACACTGCGCATTTTCCCAAATAGGAGTCTTCCCAGGTGTAGGTTCAGGGCATCGCTTCTCGTGCCTGACAGAGGCCCATAAGAGAAATAATATTCCCGTTTGGTTGGACGATGGCCCATACTGGCCACCACACCATACTCTGACGCCGGCGAACGGACCGAGCAGTGCCCCACGCACAAATTTGATATAAACGCAACAATCATTACGAAACCGGAGGTGCAGTGGGGGCACCATGTAGGAACAAATCAATTAGATCGGTGGTGGCAAGTTTAATGTGCCTTATACTACGTCTCAGCTATGGATAGATTACACATGTTGTTTTAAAATCGTTGAAAGATATTGTTTCATATGCAAATTTATGCATACCCTTTTATTTGAGAAACTATCAGGAGCACTTGTATATATACCTATGATACAAAGGCGCATTTCATTGAGCATCTAAGAGAAATGACCTTTTTGTGGCACAAGTAGGAGAACCCATTTTCATGTTTCCTGGTGTTTATTATAATGATATTTTTTCAATAAATCGTACATACAATTAACACATTTTCACCTCATTACTAAAACTTCCATAACTTATGAGACATATTTGCCCGGGAAAAAAAATCGTGCCAGTTTTTCATTTTAGGATCGAACGGTTTTTATATATTTGCTGACTTGGAGGTACACTCCACACAGATATTAACTTACAAGACACATTTGCCCAGGAAAAAATAATCATGCCATTTTTTCGGTTTAAGCTCGAGGACTTTTTATATATTTCCTTACCTGGAGATACACTCCAAACTTCTATTAAGATATTTGTTAGCAATAAGCTTTAGAATCTCAACCTATATATTTAATAATGTTAAAATAGAGGTAAATATTCATACAATAATATAAATATACAATATATAATTCTTTAATTGTAAAACATAATCAAGAGGACGGGCGTCATGTTCTTTTTGGTTTTGCATCTTGTCAAGGGCATACCTCAGAAATAAATAAAAACTTTTTGCGCAACTCACATATATTTTTAATGGCATAAATTACAAATATATAAAAGAAGAAACATAATAAATGTTGAGAAACATTACAGGATGGTTAACAATGCTAACTAAGTAAGATACAATCTAAATTTTTAAAACCACAATATGTAAAAAAAAGTAAGTATGAAATTTAGTATAAGTATATTTATTTTAACTCGCAAAGGGTTAAAATTTTAGTTGTAGTGACCATGGTGGAGTGGACAAGTGTGTCAACGGCGCTGCCGCTTGTTGTCACTCATTCAGAAACATGGACAAACTATGCCGACCACATGTGGAAACATTAATACTATAGGAAGTCGTGATTAAGTGAGAACGTAGAGAATGGAAACAAATAGGAAACATGGAGTGCTGGGGAACGGAATCAAATCGTACTGTAAAAACAAACAGAAATCTCTCGGTACAATAATCGATGGTTTTAAGACTCAGTATCGAAAAAACATTGGCCACTACTAAAATCACTGAAATTCACTGAATTTCAGGGATTTCGGTTATCACGGCCAACTGACCAATTATTCTCCTAAAATACATATAAATATTAGAACCTTTTGACATTCTTGTGTAATACTGTAATTTTTCAAATATTTTGACCAAAAGATAATTATTTCCAACCCTAGCCATCGCACACTCTAACTTATCCGGCGCTTCCAGATCTGGCCATCGCAGCCGTGGCTCCCGTTCATGAGGACAAGGCTGATCTGGAGGGGACCATTCGTCCGCTGGTGATGCAGCGCGCCTGGCGGATCTGGCAGCAGCAGGACCATCTGGCACCCTCCTCTTGTGCTGATGCCCGACGTCCTCTGGGCAAGGCCGGTCTAGAGGCGGCCATTCTTCCGATGGTCATGCAGCGCGCGAGGCGAATATGGCAGCAGCACAGCCGTCTGGCGCCCTCCTCCTCCTGTGATGCCCGGCGTCCTCTGGGCAGGCCGATCTGGAGGCAGTCATTCGTCAGCTTGTGATGCAGCACCCCTTCGACGCCCCCTTGTCGGACGACGAGGATGAGGACATTTCAATATGGAGATCGCACGCCTAATGTAAGACCCCAAACCCTAGCTTAAAATGTGGTGGCACGGACAGGGGAGCGGTAGGAGCGACGCTCTACTTAGCTCTCTTAGGGATAGACAACTCTGGTGTCTTCCTCTGTGAGCGGTAGGTTGCAGCTTAAGACTAGTCATAGTGACAGTAATACTACTGTGGTGATCAATTCCATTTCCATGTAATCGGTTGTCGAATATGTTTGCAACACTACTGTGGTGATAAGTTTAGGGCACATGGATGGATGACCGTATAGATGTGCAAGTTTACACTGAAAAACTAAGTACTTAAACTGTCTCATCATGGAGACAACAACCTCATTGTAGAAATGTGTGTATGCGATGAACTTGTGTTCGTCCATTAATTTTTACCACCTTTTGTAATTGACTTTGAATTGAATGAAGCAATTTCGGGAGACATGCAGTCATTTTATTTAGAAATACAGAGAACATAGATTACGTACATTATCAATGAAAAAACCATAGACGATGCATATTGTTACATTTGTAATAGGCATTGGTAAACAGATCACTGCTAGTATTAATGTGATCGATACCATGGGTGGGCTATCGATCGATACTTCACAAGCTAAGTAAGATAGCTCACTTGCAACTTATGATCGGTAGCCTAAACTATTATTAATCTCTCTTTCAAAAAAGAGAAATGAACGCCAAAAAGCTCATGAGAGCTTCTGAAGGACATCACACATAACTGCACGTGGCTTACACAAGGCCTCAAATGGCACGGCCTTGCGGACAACAAACCCAAATCCTCCTTCCTTCATGTCCATTTCCATGCCATCCACCTGCTTCCAGTCGAAGCACTGTATAAGCGAACCAAGAAGCAGCCCTATCGTTCGCAAAGCCATGGCCTCTCCTGGACACTTACGCCTCCCCATGCCGAATGGTATCATGAAGAGTCCTTCAGCTTTGCCATCCTCAAACCTTTCTGGCTTGAACTCGCTAGGGTCCTCCCACATGGACGGATCCCTGTGGATGGCGTACGCATTCACGGTCAGCATCGTCCCGCTCGGGATTTTGTAGCCACCGATGTTACACTCTGCAGATGACTGGTGAGGCAGAAGCAGCGGTGCTGAAGGGTACAGACGGAGGGTCTCACTGATGATACAGTGGAGGAAGGTTAGCTGGGGCAGATCCTCAGCCCACGTCCTTCCATGCACGCGCGGCGTGCTCATCGATCATCGCCTCCTCCACTGAGCTGGTCTCGCGCCGTCGCCGTGTACACGCGAGGAATGAAGAGTGGGCCTGATTACAGTTTGAGCTGGGCTGTGCCGTCAAAGGGCAGCGATATATGCACGCCTCAGAGGGGCCTCAGAGGAATTAACGCGCGCGCACCTGGACGGACGGATCCTTTTCTTTTTCCTTTTCGTTTGTTTATTTGACGCTCGCTACGAGAAACAAAAAGCAGATCGAGACGAGTTGCGCGTCCCGTTCCCTCGCACCAAAAAAACTATCTAGCCGATCCATCTAGTATATTTCTTCTTGTACACAAGAACCGATCTAGAAAACAGGATGATGCCTTGCATTGGGGCGTGGAAAAAAATGAATTAATTACCTGCTCTGCTTCTTAATTGGTCGACCTCGCCGCCGCCGCCGCCGGCTGGATCAGCGATCCAAGGCTACACGACAGGGCTCGACGGAGTCGTGTCGTTCTTCATCGCCACACCACCACCACCACGCCTCGCCGTGACTCACGTTAAATTAGCCACCAGCCGAGAACAGGAGATTCATACGATCGAGAAACTAGTCAGTCGGGGAAAACGAAAAATGCGGCCGGCCGGATCAGCGATCCCAAGAACAAGATGCATGGAAGCACAGGCATGGTTTTACTTACCGGATCGATCCAATCGACGGCCCCCCGCTTGGCTCTCGATCGTTCATCACTCTCCCGCCACGCCACGCGCCACGCCGTCGCCAAGCTCGCCCAAGTCGCCAAGTCACACGCGCAACCGCACGCGGCTCCGTGACCATGGTCTAATATTTATAGGGGGAGGTTGGAGACAAGAGAGGGCGTTTGAACTTTGAGAGGAGGGAGATGTTAGGCGGGAACAAATGAAAATTTCGGCGGGTTGTTATCTCCCACGCTGCTGCGTATCCGGAGCGATCGATGGCTGAGACGCAACGATGTCACGGATTGGTGACATGGAGTTACCCAACAATCAGGGATAAATAATAATTGCTCGTCTATAACTAATAGGGAAAGGACTCCTACTAATACGCTCTATTTGACTCTAGATGGCATGGTGAAAGGCGGGGCTGGTGGTTATTGCTGGAATATAATATACGCCCGGATTTGTTCTAAAATCACGTCAGATTAATTGCTAAACGTTCCATAAATAAAGCATTCGGGAAACACTCTTACCCCACGTCCCGCCTAGGATGGGTCTTCCGTGGATGCTTGGTAAAAAGTGTGCCTAGATAGTTATTTCGCTTGTCTCTCGGGCTGATGCGCGTCTGGAGCGATCAACAGCAGAGATTTAGCGACGGATTGGTGACATGCAGTTACCAAAAAATCGGGCTAAATGATAATGCTAGTCTAACTAATAGGGAAGGACTCTAATCATATGCCGTCTGCGCTCCTCTTCTATCCATGGATAACCTCGTAAAAGGTGGGTCTGGGTAGTTATTTACTCAGAATAGAATATACGCTGGGATTTGCTCTAAGATCACGTCGGCTTACCAACACAGCCTGTAAACAAAGTATATCTAATCGGAACGTCTCCTGTTTCTGTACCATGGATGGTTCTCTCGATGGCTCGGTAAAAAATGGGAATGTTATGCCATAATCTGCACTAAAATCAGCCGGGATTGCCAAATCAGAGCAGCATAGAAAACGTACTTTCTATGTTAGTACCTACTTGCGGTAAACCATCTTCTTTCTTTGTACTAATAAATGTACGAATCAAGAAAAAAAATTAACACGACAAGCACTTTTTTCTTAAAAACAATTACCGCTCTTTATTGATCAATCATGGCGTTTAAAGGAATACAAAGTCCTACGTGAGGTTGTTAGAGCCAAACTCTTCGTTTGATTTCTCGTTCCGAGCTAGTCAACGAGCTTTCTCAGTGGGTTCATGCCTAAACACACCATCGAGAATATGCGCGCCATCTCATTGGTCTCCCTCGTAATCACACCATAAGCTCCAAAGTAGGGCTGTTTCAAGTTGTTGATGACTTCCAAGGCAGTCTGTATTGTGCCTCGGTTGGTGACTTGGAGCCATGTCTGATGGATAAGGAAGGATCTGCCTAACCGGCCGGAATTCTTGGACATAAATCCCGTAATTTTGTTCTTTATTCTTATATTAGCTGTAACACTCCCTGATTGAGCAGCATCTTTTCACAGGGTACCGTCCCATTATTTTCCATGCACCTAGCTTACCAAAAAAGGTTAGCATTAGTTCTCGTGTTCCTATGTTTCTCGTCCGTTACGGTCAAAATGAGCGATAAACTAGCACTAGCACGTCGACCTCGGTCAGCGCCACCAGGGATCTTATCAGCGATGAACTACCACACTGCAGAATAGTCACGACCAGGGAGAAGAACTGACACCAAAACAGTACTGTCAACTTCACACGCACAAAAGCTTAATCCATGCAACAGCACAGCAACATCCCAGTTTGATCTTGAAGTCACATGTTAGTCACATCAAAGCTAAAGAAACTAGATAGAACATGACAGTTCTGGTGCTAATAATCAGAGAAGAGCAACACAAGATAGTACCAACCATCGCCATATCACATACTTCCAGGTCTTAATATTCCAGGCTCGGTTGGAATAATTAGCATGAGCATAATTATTCCTTTTCTTAGATCACACATCAAAAAGTTGGTAATACAAGTGCATACAGCACGACACTTGCGACATCTAAATATAGGAGAATTTCAACTCGAGACTCGGCAAATTTAAATGCGAGTTAACATGTGCAAAGGAAGCAACTACACTAGTAACTACTACAGCGCTTCTGCTTTGGACGATACTTGTCACTCTGGACCAATATTACAACTGAAGCACTAGTACTACATAACAGGCCATGGCCAGCGCCCAAGGGGAGCTGCGACATGCTAACATGCCCATTTGAAAGGCCCAGATAAAAGACTAACATGCTATCTACCAGCAATGCTCTTGTTCATGCCACCCGGCAGCTTGCAGCTTCCTGGACGTCCTCTTCCAGCGTGTCTTTGGCAGCAGCAGCATGTCATTACTCTCTTGCTTCGGCTGGCTCCTCCTACATATCACATATAAAGGTGAAGATGATCATTCCATCGGATGCCAAGAAATGCTGCAGGTATGTTTTATCAATTACCTAGCAGGTGTGTACATGCATGTTTTCTGTTTCCTCTTCTACAGGTAGAAAATAGTTCATTGCATGATGTTTTTGTACGGAATTTCTAGACGAAGTACCTACTTGAACTGAGTTGGCATGCATGTTTTCCCATTGCCAAGATCTTATATGATGATGCATGGATATACCTTCAGGAAAAGTTAGTTAGCATCAGCAGACACACATGCACATCATTTGAAGTGTGATATCATCCAAACTTTCCCAGACCAGAGAAGCGCTGTCGCATCTCAGCTTACCAAATTTAAACTTATCTAATTGATAAATCTATGCTGATCATAATTTGGTATCTATGCTGATCATAATAAATTAAAAGGAACAAAATATATAAGACATAGTCGATTCTGTTTTGAGCTTATCAAATTGATGAGAGTGATCCTAGGCAATTGGGGGACTATCTCCTAGTCAGCTGAGAAAATCTCCAATAGCAACACAGAATTACAAATAATCATCGCTCGATGGACAGAGCACCGAGTAACCATGGCGTGATGGCCATGGTATCACATAGCATGCACGGAGACAAGGGCAGAACCAGAAACTCAAGTAAAACATGGGAGACAAGAACAGTGAACCTACTGTCATTGCACGGCAGCAAAGGCGGTTCGAAGTCGAGGACCTGCCAGGAGGCACACCCGCCGCCATCGCATCCACCTCTCCCCAGAGTCGCATCCAACCACCGCTGGTCCAACAAGGCTCGGCCATCGCCTGCATGCACAACAATAGACATATCAACAAAGGCGTGTCACATCCACATGACACAAGAAACAAGATGTACTAGGCTAGGTCAGGCAAGGATTGTTCAATCGGTGACAATTATATGAGTTTTCATACATATACTTCACGCGAAACTTCCTAGGTATCCATCTAGATTGTTCAAGTCATATCAAATAAACGGCAAGAGACCCAACGCTACTGTTTGATGCTTAATGTGCACACCAACCACTAAGATCACTACTACTAGAGGCCAAGTTGATCAACATTGAGTGTTCAATTTGTTATCTCACAACATTCGGTCAACATGGACTAATCCAAGCTTTAGCATCCAGTCGACATATTACTCACAAACTGGATTGCACAATCCAAAGCTACAAACTATTCTAAGCATCGCAGGACAGTGCCAGATAATAATAACAAAGTTTAAAGTTTCACTATGTTAAGCATAATAGCAGACACTGAAGGAAGCAGGATGCAAATATTAATCAATATTGTTAGCATCATGACATGCTTGGAAGCTCAACAACAATGCCTCCCAACTGCGTAATGATGGATGCAATACACTAAAGCTACCCTGAACCTAGCAAAATGTGACATTTCACCCTAGTGTAACCAATAGTACACACATGCATGACAAGTCTAAGCATATAGGACCCAGCATAAATCAAAAATCTAGAACTCACCTGAAGAGGTGGTGGCGCCGTTGCCGAGGTAGTTGAAGCCGAGGGTTGGTCCACGAGGCACATGAGGCCACGGCCAGCACAGCAGCAGCACCACTGAAGTCAGAATGGCCAGGCGTCGCTCCTGGAATAGCTACTGCTCCTCCTGTGAGACGATGCAATGTTCAAGTTAGTTAGGAGCAAGTCCTATTGGATGTTGCATACAAGTGATTGAAGCTAACCAACAGAGCAACTACCACCAAAAATAAGACAGAAACTACCAATCTTCATTCATTTATATACCAGCATCATGCTTTAACCAAACATGCATCATGCATGGCAATATATACAGAACCAAACAGAGATTGGGATAGATCAATCAGACATATTAACTAGGACATTCAACATAGCTCGCCACAAAGGCGGAGCACAGAATCGCCACCGCCCGAAGCCCGTGTTACGACAGAGAATGTAGCTCGCCACAGAGGCGGAAGCCTACCAGCTCACATGTGGCATGGAAGACCACAGCTAGACATGCACTACTGACACCAGTATGCTTTGAACCTGACAAATATACAGGTTTAATCACTAACAAACCAATAAAAAAATGTATACATCTACTGCCTATGCACACAAGTTTTAAAAATGATTTCCATCTTCCATACATGTACACTTTATCCACTGCTAACACATTCTACAGGAAAAAGAAACAAAAGTTAGCAAAAGTATACGGAGGAGAACTTCCCACGAAATTGCTATTTGAGAATCAAGAAACTGATGTAACAAGAAACACAGAAACTGAATCAAGGATTGGCTGACGATTCCATTACATGGCATGATTTGTTGTACTAATAATAGTACATGTAAAGAATTACAAAAGTTCCTTAAAGGTAAAAAGGGCATAGCTAATTGCCAAAGTCAAAATTGTCACAGGTGAGTAATAGTATGCATTTGGACACTGATACTAGCATAAACACAGCAAGTTCTAATGGATGTTGACGCAGAGCAACCACCACCAAGTTAACCCACAGTTAAACTATCAAACAATGATAACATAAGGCCAATGCATCCAGCAAATATAAGCCTAAACTTACAAGTGGCTAAAAAACAATTATTGATTATTTCCAAGACAAGATAATTTGCCACTCTTCATTCATTCATAACGCAACAACTCACTTTAACCAAGCATGCATGGGAATATGTACTGAACCAAACAGGGATTGGCCTCACCGATAGATTGATCAGACCTGCTAAATGGGACATTCAGCATGGCACCCCATGAAGGAAGGCGGGAAACAGAATCCCCACAGCTTGATGGCTGTGGAACCACACGGAATGTAGAAGAGTAAGAAGGGAACCCGAGGAGCTCACCGGAGAGGGGCGTAGCTGGGACAAAACGTCACCACCACCGCGGTTGCGGCAAGACGGCTGGAGCCAAGGAGGTAGACCCAGTCATGGTCCAGCCGAGTCTACCACGTGAGAGGCCACAACCAGCCAAGCAGCATCTCCGCCGGGAAGGCGACGGCCAGGTCATGCCTGACCGGAACACAGATGGCCACTGGTGTACACAAGAAGAATATAAGGAACTTTCAGTTTAGCTTGTAAGAAGATAATACAAGGAAAAGGTTACCGCCCAGTAGTACAAAAGAGAAGCTTCACCACGACAACCACTTATGTGTCAAAAATAAATTAGAACTGTTGAAAACTCGAATATTTGACTAGAGTGAGAATATAGACTCGAACAAGGAGAACCAAGTCTTCCATAGCATAGTTCTTTCGTGAAGCAAATTTTTCATGTCATGGTAAAAGTTCAATATAAAGGAATTAGGGTGAACAAGAAAGCTTGTGTTTTTAACTCCTATTGGCCTTAAGTTATCCAAATGTTCATTGCATATTCAACTTACATATTTATACACATGATAGATAAATTGCAGCATGCTAGTACAGTTTAAACTCTCATCATGCAAGCTTTGAATGTGAAAGAAAAGGTATTTGACGTGTGAGTATCAACACCAAAAAAGAACAAGGTTCAAGCACAGCTCATGGTTGTCACGGCACGACAATGCAACACAAAAATAAACATCACCATCTATCTATGTTACAGCAAAAGGAGGCCCCTTTGGGTGCCGATGTCGACAAGCTCTGATGGGGTCGTACTAGACGGATAAAGTATCAATTTCACAACTCACAAAGGCTATATATACAAGGCAAACACTAGTGGTGTAGGGAAATAAATTCAGGACCAGTGTGACTGTGTGTGCAGAGTAACTACACGTATCCAAACTTGGCTCAGGACACAGGATATTCATAGCACTACCATATTCCTCGCATTTGGCAACACATACAGAACAGTAAACCAGCAGGGAAATTCAACAAGGCTTGCCACAAAGGTGGAGCACCGAAGAGGAAGAAGGGAACCCAATGAGCTCACCAGAGTGAGGTGTAGACGAGGCCAACATCACAGCCACTAAGGTTGCGGCACAACACCGGGAGCCAAGGAGGTACTCAAAGCCAGGGGCTAGCCAAGCCTACCGGCGCACATGAGGCGTACAAGACCACGGCTAGACATCACTGTTGACACCAATATGCTTTGAACCTGAAAATATACATGTTTAATCACTAACAAACCAAAGTAACAATGTATACATCTACTGCCTATGCACACAGCAAATTTTTATTGACTGAAAATGATTTCCATCTTCCATACATGCATACTTTCTCCACTGCTAGCACATTCAACAGGGAAAGAACCAAAACTTTGCAAAAGTACATGGAGGCGAACTTCCTACGAAATTGATTTTTGCGAATCAAGAAACTCATGGAACAAGAAACATAGAATCTGAATTAAGGATTGGCTGCTGATTCCATTACATGGCATGATTTGTTGTGCTAATAACAGTACATGCAAAGAATTTCAGAAGTTCCTTAAAGGTAAAAAAGTTCATTGCTAATTCCCAAATTAAAATTGCCACAGGTGAATAACAGCATGCATTTGGGACACTGATACTAGCAGAAAACAGAGCAAGTCCTAATGGATGTAGACAAGTGATCGAAGGCATCTGATGGAGCAACCACCACCAAGTTGAGCAAGTCCTAATGGATGTAGACAAGTGATCGAAGGCATCTGACAGAGCAACCACCACCAAGTTAAACCGCATTTAAAATATCAAACAATGATAACAGAAGGCCTATTTATCCAGCAAATATAATCCTAAACTAACAAGTGGCAAAAACTAGCTATTGATTATTTCCATGACAAGATAAATTGCCACTCTTCATTCATTCATAACCCAACAACACACTTTAACCAAAACATGCTTGGCAACATATACTGAACCAAACAGGGATTGGCCTCACCGATACATCGATCAGACTTGCTAAATGGGACACATTCAACATAGCACCCCACGAAGGGGGAGAACAGACCTGCAACAGCTCGATGGCAGTGTAACCACACAGAATGTAGAAGAGTAAGAAGAAAACCTGAGGAGCTAACCGGAGCAGAGTGTAGCCAGGGCCAAACGTCACCACCATCGCGGTTGCGGCACAGGGCGGCACAGCGCGGCGGGATCCGAGGAGGTAGTCGAAGACAGGGGCCAGCCGAACCTACCACGTGGGAAGCCACGGCCAGGCAAGCAGCATCTCCGCCGAGCCGCAACGGCCAGGTCATGCCTGATCGAATCACCGACGGCCACTGGTCTACACAAGAAGAATATAAGAAACTGTCAATTCTGCTTGTAAGAAGAAAATACAAGGAAAAGTTACCGCCCAGTAGTTCAAAATACAAGCTTCACCATGACAACAGTTTTATGTCAAAAATAAAAAAGAACTGTTGAACACTCGAATATTTGACCAAAGTGAGAATGTAGATTCACACAAGGAGAGCAGAGTCTTCCATAGCATAGTTCTTTTCTAAAGCAAATTTTCATGTCATGGTAATTGGTAAAAGTTCATTATAAAGGAATTAGGGTGAACAAGAAAGCTTGTGTTTTTAACTCCCATTGGCCCCAAGTGATCTTAAATGTTAATGGCATAGCAAGTTTACATATTTATACATAGGATAGTTAAATCGCAGCCTGCCAGGTTTAAACTCTCATCATGCAACCATAGAATGTGAAAGAAAGGTATTTGAGATGTGAGCTAGGTACGAGCACCAAAACAGAACAACGTTCCAGCAGAGCTCACAGTTGTCACGGCACGACGATACAACATAAAAATGAACGTCCCCATCTATCTATGTTAGATAAAAAGGAGGCACTATTGGGTGCCGATATTGACGAGCTCTGATTAAACTTGGACCGGGTCGCACTAGATGGACAAAGTATCAATTTCACAGCTCACAAAAGGCCATATATACAAGGCAGCCACTGGTGGTGTAGGTAAATAAATTCAGGACAAGTGTGTGTGCAGAGTAACTATACGTATCCAAACTTGTGTCAGAACACAGGATATTCATAGCACTACCCTATTCCTGGCAGTTGGCAACAACATACAGAACAGCAAACCAGCAGGGTTGGATACCTCGATTCACGCCATAGATGCTATCGAGCGTGTCCGTCCCTAGCTGCAGGAAGCAGCATCCGTCCATAGGTCGTCGACGAGCAGCAGGCATGATAACCCTCCCTAGAAAATCAGATATGTAAGTGCAAAAAAATACAGGAGTAGAGTGGATAGCAATGGGAACAAAGAAGAAAAAGATGGCGAGCTTCTCAACGCCGGCCTGGATAGAGTATCTTGCCCTACTAGTGATTGCTTATACAGAGTAGCTTGCTTAGTTTTTGTATCTTACAAAAGCTTTTCACGACTCATGAGTAGTGACACTTGACAAAAAAAATGTTAATAGGTACATGCACTGTTATACAAGCACATTTTTTAGAGACTGTGAAAGTGAAATCAAGTACGGTATGATTGTAGTGAAAAGCAAAATCCTTAATCAGATCTTCAAAATATACTCATCTGTGGCATTTCGCAAGCAATGTCCACTTCCAGAACTCCAATTGACTAGCAAACCGTGACGATTCTTTGAAACTTGTAATACTATCTACCTCAGAAGAACATTTTCATTATTTATGGACTACAAAAGGATAATCAGTGTTTGGGACAGGAAACAGGAAGATAAATTGGAATAGAATAGATGCATTGCAAACACATTAAATATGCACACAGATATTTACTTAGAAAATGGTGGGTTTTTTAGGTTGTTCTAGATCATGGCATGTATCTGCTGCTACTGCCAGAAATGACATCTAATAGGGGCATGTGTCTGCGTGCAGGTACCTGCGGTCTTGGTCGGTGTGGACTCACTTGCGGACCCTGGCCCGAGGCCTTGCAGAAGCACCTCGAGCGGTGGTCAAGAAAGCATCCTGCCGCAGCTCTCGGTGGACGCCAGCATCATCAGCTCCTCCCGCAATAGTTGTGGCGCCGCCTTGCTAGTCCTCGCCCCTGCCCTTGGCCCTCGACCAAAGACAGGCACGAGGGCGACCATGTGGGTATGTGGTGTACTCCACAGAGCCACCAGGAGGGGCACCGGTCCGGCATCAGTCACACGGGGCCATCAAGTGTGCTGCGACGTAAGGGGCATTTCAAAGAGTTCAGTGTCAGGAATTCTAAAGCATAAGCAAACAAGTAGGACAACCACTGAATTAAAAAACGGAAGGTCTGTTCAAGTACTAGCAGAACAAATATTTAACAAACCAGCTAGTAATATGCAAGACATGTTTCTATCCACTGTAATTGAAAAAGCAAACAGCAAAGCAGCCTAAACAGGTTTGCATATATGGAGTTCTTAAGCATAGACAAACATATTTTTGCTACATCTCACATATTATTAGAAGAGAAAGGAGGATAATTATGCACATCACATATAGTGATCATAGGAAGAGCAATACTACACATGGAAGTTCATGCACGAGTAGAAGAAACAGTAGATCTAGAATTCTAGCATAAGCAAACAATTAGCATGCATGAATGTCAATATTAGGAACAGAGTTACAACATGTTGGCCAAAGCATTAAATAGATGGTCAAATTCGTCAATTCCTATAGTAGGTCATTTGTCATAAATAAACCCTTCCTCAGCATGACAACCAAATTTCAGTACAATTTGAGCAGAATATCATCATAAGGTGGATATAATATTTGCAAGTTTTGTCAACTATCAAACCGTGCTCTGGGCTAGAAAAAATCATCATATGGTGGATATAAAGTTTCGAATTGACTGAACAAGCAACCAAACAATACATCGGGTTCAAACAACAGTGCAGAAATCTAACACATCAAATACTGGAAGATAACAACGGACAGTTGAAACACTATCACAATACAAGTTAATATGTTCAAAGTTACTAGTGGTAACAGGACAGCAGCCTAGCATCTGTCCTTATTCAGGAACTATCAAAAGACACCAATGTATCATCTGGTATAGTGCATCAGCTCAATGGCTGGAGCACGTAGAGGAGGAGAAGGGGGAGGAACCAAGAATTTACACTGAACCACGGAGGCGAAGAAGAAAGCCACCGGTGAACTTGCCACCATGGCAAACAAAGCTATTCGTCCTCTTGATGTCTACACGGGTAAAAGACATGTTAATCAAACTCACGGAGCTCATATACTTGGAATAACGTAAGTACGCTAGCTAAACTTCAAAACCCAGTGCTTTGCATCGCACTACATGATGACATGAGATATAAAAATAGGAAGTGCACTAGTGCTCTAGCAGTACATCTGTACATGTAATTAGAAAACAGGAGCATCATCCTGAGAAAGCAATATTGTATTTATAATCGTAATTACTTAGAAAACATTGAACTGGTCATAATTCACAGTTCAAAAATGTCATAATATAGTACGACCACAACGACCAAATTAATTGTCCTCGTAAAGAAGTACTAAATAGAAAAGATTTGAAAATCATGGCATGGAACATGGACATGGTTTGGTTGTACTGCTACTTGAACATGGCGAATTAACAAAGCGACAGCTAATTTGCATGAGGATATGATAAACTACTCCAATTAAAATCCTATCTCGATGACCAAGGATCATAATTTTATTGCCACTGAACCTAATCTGCATGAGCGACACCTAATTTGCTCTGAATGTCTCATTGATCCACTAGGTGATTAAGAGAAGAGGTAATCAGCACATGACACGCAGACCTAGAACTGACATATTTATACCTCTCCCTCTGGTATGCTCAAGATGAAATTTTCTTTAAATACAAATCTAAAGAATCAACGCATCCTATCACCAATCACACTTTGAAGGTGCTCACAAGTAAAGCTTCAAGTGTCCTGTAATCTTACTTTGAAGCTCCCAGCTGCTCCAATACATGACGGGCTATTGAGCTCCTCGCATAGCCAGCAGCAGAACTCTGAACCTGTGGGAAACGTAGGTGCATATATAACTCTGAATACTCGGCAAACACGAGAAATCTGAAGCTGTAGATTGATGGAACAGGAGACACCACAAAATCTTACATGGACTGGACTCTGTCAGCAGCAACGCCCTCCAATTGAGGGGGTCCGGGCTTGGCATGCAGTCTGAAAAATCCAGAGAAGAGGAAGACTGTCAGCCTGTAGATCGATGGAACGGGAGACATGCACCAAGAAACGCACATCCGAATCCTAGAAGAGAAAAAACAGTACGTACCTTGTCGCCAGACGTGGTGAAGCCGTGTTTAGGGGTCAGATCGATCGGCTGCAGGTGCACCGGACGAACACCAGCGGCGGAAAGCGTCGGGGGGTCGACGGCCACCGCATGGCGTCGTGTTGCAGCGAATCGGCGGGGATCTGTGGCGGCGCCGACCGGCCGGAATCCTGGACGGCTAGGGTTTGTCATGGGGCGGCGCACGGGAAGCTCCACGCCGTGGAACCGAGAGAGGAGGAGGAGGCGGTGTCGTGGCGGTGGTCGGCGGCGCGACGAATCCGGAGCCGGCCGGGATCGACCGGTGACGGGAGGCGGCGGAGAAAAGGTTGGGATCGACCGGTGACGGGAGGCGGCCGCTCGTATGAATGAAGAAAGAAAGAATGCGACTAGAATGATTTGTTCTGTTTGCTTCCATTTTTTCGGCCTAAAATTTCGCCCCGTGTCGTTTGGGCCTAAAATCTCGCACAGCGTCGTTTCAGCCCGATACCAAATCTTTGGCGGTGCTTTCAAATCTTTTCATCCCGAATTTTCGTTTGGCGCCCAAAACTCGTGTCCTGTGCTAGTACGAATCAAACTGTCACAATACCAAATCTTTGATTTGGCGGTGCTTTCAAATCTTTTCATCCCGAATTTTCGTTTGGCGCCCAAAACTCGTGTCCTGTGCTAGTACGAATCAAACTGTCACGTACACGCATTGACTCCATGCATGCCCTAGGTCGGATCGAATCAGCTCTACACTGGTTAGGAACCGACTAAATTCAGGACAGAATGAGGCGACCTTTTTGTATGCCGATGTCGTTCAAGACCTGGACGATGACCTTGCTCGCATCGTGGCTTGGTGGCTACAGCCTCCACGGCGGTGCACAAAAGTCGTACCGCAATTTGTCGGCCCAACGCGCGACCGTGGACCGGCAAGTTTGACAGAGTTGTGCACACCTTCCAATCGATGCACGCGCGCTCCCGTGATGAGCAGGCGATATGCGCGACCTCTCTCGTCAACGAGGCTAGTACCTGCCGCCGAGAAGAGGAGCGGCGGCGGCGACCTGCAAGCGATGAGAGTTATTGTGTCGATTGAATCAGGATATAGCGAGGAATGTGAAGGGAGGAGGCCACCGGTGGGAGATTAACCCTAACTGTAACGGGCTTCGACCCAATAACGGACGTCGTGGATCAGTAAACCACATAGCTAGATTTTCCTATTATTGAATAGGTTTTCCCTCCAAATGTGCAATAAGACGCCTAGAAAATTTTCCTAAATAAATTTCTTCGAACCAGTCAAACAATTTTCACATGCAGTTAAAGACCAACGAAACTTAATTAGGTAAAACTAACCAAAGTAGTACGAGATGTAAGAAATTGTGGAGCGAATCATGCGAGAGCTCTTAATTAGAAATGTCATCCTGGACCCAGGCGCTACAAGTAGCGAAGCGGCTCACGACGAGTTGTGGATCCCATATTCGATATGTCTTGCCGCTAACTACCATATACGTATATACCGTGGCGACTCCACATACCCTAAGCTCGGTCAAAGAGTGATTTTCCATGGCCCCTACCGCTAAACTACGTCATTAATCTGGAAGCATATCTCACCATCGCCCCCGACCTCGCCCCACAAGCCCGTACAATACATTCTGAACTTGACCAGCCTCGTCAGCAGAAAATAAAGGTAGATCTTAGTTGTTAGACAACCACGACTTTTTAAAAGATGATGTTTGAGAATATTTTTCCACTCTTCCATGAAGGTTTAGAATGGCCCATCTCGGATATCTTCAACAGGGTGATAAAAAAAAGGGGGACAATTTAAGCATGTTATAAAATGTTATTTTATGCTTACAAAATAGATAATGTATATTTGTTATGTGTTCTAGACGTCGGATTTGTTCATTCGCCAATGGGGACAAGACGCCAAAATTGTGATTTTCCGTGACCTCTCAATATTGGGGGGGAGGGGGGCATGGAAATATCCAAAATCAATATACTATAACCATGTTAGGCTGTTTTACAATAAAGGTCCATCTCGGATGCCTTCATGTCCCCGGTGGCCAAAAAAATGTTTTATGAATCCACCACAGTTTTCACCGGAAGCATAAGGGTGTAATATCCCGAATTTTGGTCAGCTTCTAATTAGTTTATTTTGGTAATCTAATTTTTTTAAGTAGCTATGTCTCACTACAGGACACAGAATCTTTGCCGTGTACAAAATGGACTTTTCCCTTTTTTTAACTTTTCTTTATTTCTTTAGGGTTTGCAATATATAAATGGGTTGTTTTATGTGTTTGTAATATATAAATGTATCGCAATGTTGAGCCCCAAGATCTCACGTCCGATGGACCCGACGTGGGGATTCCCTCTATCGATCAGTCCCGCCAAGTCCCATGTGTGTTAGGGTTTTTCCCCATAAACAGCAGCTCGGGGCGACAAAATCACTCCAGTTCTTGCATGTGACACTAACATATGTATGCAAGTGTGGTGGAAGTTTGTAAGATCCAATATTTTGCTCCCAACCGTCAGGATACCACATAGGAAGGTTTTGGATCCGAACCTCGAATCCCCTACTTCGGTTGCAGTGGGGGAATCTTGTGTGAACAAGGGCTCCAAGTTACTTTTTCATGTTCCTATGAACCAACCAAACCAAAAGAAAGATAAAAATCCATGGTTCAACCAACGTTCTGCGAAAGTCTTGGGGGTAGACCATCGGCGAAACGACATTTCATGTGGGTCCCATTTTGAGCACAACTCACTCAAAAAATCATAAAAGTGGGAAACCTTTGTGAGGCGTAATTTATGTCACCTACTTGGGAGAAAAAAATCAAACATAAAATATGAATGTAATTCTGAAAAACCCTTCACAAAACGAGCTACCACCTACGAAGTTCTATGGCTTTTATGTCAATCGAGCTAGGTAATGAGCAAATGAATGGCATAGTTTCCTGGAACGAGCCCACACTGCGCACAGGCGTGTGCCTTGTAATGGCTAACACGTTTGGTCTTCTGAGTTTTCGTCTTCGTTGCACGAAAATGCATTTTCCATTTTCTAAGTGTAAAATCGGGTTTTTTTAGGCAGTTTTAGAGGCATCATATGTTCTAGTACAACCCCTGTGCACAAAAATACTAGACCACTCCAAGATTACATTTCTCATACCGGCCGTCGCAGGAAACATTTTGGTAATTTCTGAGAATTTATATGGTTTCCTGCCGATTAAGTTGGAATTGGCCCGAATTTAACCTAAGGGTTCACTTTATCTGGTTCCAGATTTTTTGGGAAAATCATTTTTAGGTATGGAGCGTATCATTTTATGCATGGTTCTCTTTCAATTTCGCGAGTTTCCGAACCGGTGCACCCGGTGCCTGTTCTGGTGAAACGACATTTCATGTTTGTCCCGTTTTGAGCACAACTCGCTAAAAAATCAGAAAAATGGGAAGCCTTCGTGAGTTGTCATTTTATGTCACATACTTGCGAGAGAATAAATTCAAACTTGAAATATGATATTAATTATGTAAAACCTTCATGAAATGAGCTACCACCTACGGAGTTTTAAGGCTTTTAGGTCAAACGAGCTAGGTAATGAGAAAAGGATGGCATAGTTTGTCAGAACGAGCCCAGATTGGGCACAGACTTGTCTCCTGGAATGGCTAACAAGTTTATTTTTCTGAGTTTTCGTCCTTGTTGCACGAAAAATGCATTTTCCATTTTCGAAGTGTCACAATCGGGTTTTTTTGTGAAGCAGTTTTAGAGGCATCAAATATTCTACTACAACCCATGTGCACAAAAATACTAGACCTCTACAATACTACGTTTCTCATACCCGCCATCGCATGAAACATTTTGGGAATTTCAGAGAATTTATATGGTTTCCTGTCGATTTCGCTGGAATCAACCCAGATTTTAACTAAGCATCCACTTTATCTTGTTCCAGATTTTTGAAAAATCATTTTTAGATCCATACCGTGTCACTTTATCATTCGTTCTCTTTCTATTTCGCGAGCTTCCGAATCGGTGCCCTGCGACGTCCGTTCTGGCGAAACAACATGTCTTTGCCTAGTGTCCAGATTTGACAATAGGCAAAGAGATCCTTTGCCGGGTACACTACAAAAGGCACGACGCAAAGAGATGCTTTTCCGGGTACCTTTAAAGAGAGCACACGACAAAGAGTTATGCACTCAACACAAATCGGTTGAGAAAACTGTCGCAATTCTTTTATTTTTCTTTGGTCCGAAAAACTATTCTTTGTTGGGTGCCTAATCTTCAATACCCGGCAAAGTCTGACGCCGTCAGGCCAACAACCAAGCGCGGGGGGAAAGGCCACGTGGCATGGCACGTAACTTTGCCAATTGTCGTATGGAGACACTCGGCACAAATGCCTTTGACGTGTTTTGTTTCAATGTCGAGTGTCTTTTTGAGGGTTTACCTTGTCTGTTTTCTTTACCGAGTGACCGTACTCGACATCGTTTTCTTTGCCGGGTACCTCAGTTTTGCACTCGCAAAGTGATTGTGCCCGATATTTAGCACCCAGCAAAGATCCGTTTTCATGTAGTGTCTAACTGTACAGAAACACGAGCTAGATAAGGATTTGTGAACTGGAAAATATTTTAACCATAGACTCAATAGTGCAGTAGCTTAATTACCCAGCTGCTTTGTAGACGCATGTATGAAACACGAGAGAGCTGTTCTTGAGAGAGAGAGAGAGAGAGAGAGAGAGAGAGAGAGAGAGAGAGAGAGAGAGAGAGAGAGAGGGATCGACGTACGGAAGGAATATAGCTATTATATATTACATGTCAATCAAAAGAATGGACTTAGCTTATTTGGTCATGCACGGTGGTTTTGCATGAGATGAGAGGCATGCATGCATAACGGCTTCACTGCACGTACGAAACGCTGGGATCTCAGGCAAAGAGCAATCAAGCAGCCTAGCTATGTGGTGAGTGGTGAACACAATAATCCCGTTGATAGTATGCATGCTTCTGCGAGATGGACATGCACACTGCAGTTGTCTGGCTATGGAACTATGCGTACAGCGTACGTACAATTGCATCACGTCAGCCGGCCGGAAAACACGCAGCACTAATAGGAGGGGCTACGACCGACAGTTCTGGGAGCTGTGGGTTTGACGCCAAAAGAACAACACCAACGACGGTGGTCTCAACAGGCGTGGCCTCATCGCCTCCAGCAAGATGATGATTGGTGGGAATTACAACAACACTAAGTTCAACCACGCAGCGGAGAGGTAACAAGCTACTTCAACAAGTCCATCGAGAGGCCACGGCTACGGCAGGTAAGGCGCCAATGCTGTGGACGGCAAGAAGAATCACGCCAAGAGCGAGAGGTGGAGGCATCGGAGAAGTTGTTACAAGGCACTGCGGTGGAACGAGCCCATCGTAAGTAAAGACACGACAGTCAGTTTGACTATTTTCTAGGCACTTATCTTGCCACAAACGTTCTCCAGTACATTGTCGAAAAGGCCAATTCATTGGACAATACAATCCCAAATAGCGTGTCTCCACTTATGGCACCGTACTTGGTAGGATTATGAAAGGTCAGAAGTGGTTGCAAGTTTTTCCAATGGCAAGAAATGATTGAAAGTTTTGCAAAGGACCATTTAGAACAAATATAATACTTCAATCAAATCACTTTCATGCTAGCTAGTAAACTGTGATGGTGTGGCATGCTTACACCTTGGCTTTCTCTACTGCACGTAGTACTGTGTGTGACCGTAGCCTAGCTTCGATATAGAAGCTAGATTGACGAGCTCATGGGGTAGCTTGTGTTTATTTTTCTTATTGTTCTTCCTGCTCAACGAGGCAACAGACGTCACCGGGTCATTTTTTAACACAAGGACCTGGTCAAGCAGGTTCTCGGTGGATTTTACGTGGCCTTGTAGAGTCCAGAGACTGTCACACATGTACTGTGAATCTGTGATGCCCTAGATTAACGATGTTGTAGCGTGCTTTGTTTTTTTAACATGCAGGTGTACACTGTAATTTATAGAAATACACCTCACCTAACGCAATTGATAAATCTGCCCTAGCGGAAAAAACAGCTAAGTGACACGCTGCCAACTAACTAAGCTGGCCCAAGGGCGAACGTGCTTCCCACAGTTTCCATGGGCCGGCAGAAGGTGTTGCGTATCCCTGATTTAATACCCCGTAATTAAGTTCCTCATATTAATGTGCGCTTGATTTCCGCTCGGTTAATATCTGCATGATTAAATCTCTCTAATAATTAGCCTCTTAAATTTTGGAGAGGCCATAATTTCGCACATGAAAAATTACATCCTTATTGTGTGGCACAATCTCGTATTTCTCCATGCATGGCAGGCATGTCCAGTACGATTGCTACTAGTACATTTTTGCATGCCCACCAATTTAGATTCCTTTCTTGATTTCTTCAACATATTTAATTGCGTTAATCACAGAGGAAGGAAAAAAAAGGCAAGAGAAGCTGCATGCACTAGGCGATCGAATGCGACATTAATCAGAGGCACGGGCTTCTAGCATTCCATGAGGACCTTCCACTTGGTCAATCGGCTGGAAAACCTTTACAACACCCGCATATGTAAGCTCTGTCAGCCTTTTCAAAAAGGTAGTTTTGCCAATTACATTGGGACACGGATATTTTGAGCCGTTACGATGCAGATGGACATACATTTGTAGAAAAAGAAGCGTGCAATTGGTGGAAAATAAAAAATAAAAGTGCACACTGAAGGACAAGGCAGACCTATTTGAAAACATGGAGAGTTTTATTGAACATATACAGATAACCTGGACGTTGATAGTTTTCACTACTAGAAATCCCCGTTGTCCCTAGGATGAAAGACGCTCCGTAGCAGTGAATATTTGATCATAAGGGAATAAATATCCCTACGAATTTTTTCCTAAAATGTAGGGATAGAAATTATATACTCACTCTGTCCAAAAATAAGTGTCTCAAGTTTACCAAAAAAAATGTATCTAGACATGTTTCATGTATAGGTACATTCACTTTTGGGCAAACTTGAGACACTTATTTTTGGACGGAGGGAGTATATAAAAAAAGGCCATGGATACCAACGAGCTAGTTGCGGAAAAAAGGAAGGCCATGCATGCGAGGGCTTCTTAGAGGATCGAACGACTTTCCAACCCGGCCGATCGACGTGTGCGCGGAAGAGGAAAAAGGGCGACGTACTAGTCATGCATGCGCGGCAAAGTTGCTAGCGCGATTCAATTCAAATCTGTCAATGGTACGTTGCGATTGAAATTTAAATTAAGTTCTATCTTTTGGCACTGGCTGTGGCTGGTACATGCACGTCGTACAAATCAAAGGTCGTGCATGCATGTCTCCATATCCTAGCGTAATACAACTCTTCGACGCTGGTTTCCGGTCGAGTCGCATCTCGTACTCTATCACCGGAAGCTACACAGACCTAGCAGTTGTCATCTCCTTTGCCACCGACTATCGCGATCGCTCCAGTACAACTCCGTCTCGCAGATCTGGAGCCAACTCACCAATAATGTCATCCCATGACAAGATACTCAATGCCGCCACCAAAAGGGATGGTGGCGAGAGAGTATCACACAAAATTTGAGCTATATATCATGCATCATTTTTTAGCACCTCTCACAGAGCTGGCGTCGTTGAGGAGAAGTGACTCGATATCCAATGACAATAATGCTAATGTACATGACATCGAGCCTGCAGGGGATAGATTTGGTATACTACGTAACCGATGGGTTATGCCACCATTTTTATTATTTCTTTCATTTGCAAACTGACGGCTTGAAATAGTAGGGTTTAACTATCATTTCATGGATGGAATAATACCACACGAATGAAATGATACATGAAACGTACGAGAGGTAAAACAATCTCTCCTAGCAGAAAAATAATAATACTAATAACACACACCGATGAAATGATACATGAAATGACGGATAATTATCTTGTGTATGAACACACATACACATGTGCACGCTAGTGATGCACGTATATACTCCACGTAGCTAGGTAGCTAGATATAGACGTCTAGTAGCTACCGGCGAGATTGTATGAAATCCACATGCATGAGGACGCGCGCTGTAGTCGGAGACGTGCGCGTCCGAGACGAACGACGGTTGTCACGATCGAGCTTCATTAACTAGTAAACTCCACTTGCATGAAATCCACGTGTGTAAAGTAATACTATAAATCGTGTTGTTAGTTTCATGCTCTCGATCATCCCTAATTTTCGCTTTTCTTGAAATTATGGCCATTTGTCTGTCTTTTTCCGGAAAATATTACCATTTTCGTTGAAAATGTTAATATCGATTCATGGAGGAGTTAGGGACTTTCTCACAAAATGTCTCCATATTCGGTCCATGAAATGCCCATTATCGCAAGGCCATTTGCATAAATCCAGTGTATTCCAAGGACCTCTTCACGAGATTCCCGTCTTCCTTGGCGGAAATCTTGGCAACTCCGGGGTCCTTGGTCATTGCCTGTCCAGCAACAAAAAAGGAGCAAGGGGACCTCCTGCAAATCGAGGTGAGCATCGTCGTCGGGTGCCCGTTCCCTGAAAGCTCACTATTATCCATGTGGTGGTAGGTCGTGCATCAATCCGCGGGCGCGCCGATGTTCGTGGACGTCGTCCTCGTCCAAGTATCAGTTCGTCGTCGCCCCGCGAGGTCGTGGGTGTTGTTCCCTCCATGTGGAATCTATTATTGCGGCTTATTAGGGGAGTGGTCGTCGTGGAGCCAGATGGATGGTGGTGGAAGTGTTTGGAGGACGGGGTGGCACAGTCGTGATGCGGACCTTGGGTGGCAGGACATGGACGTTTGCGCCCGTGTCGGATGGCGGGTCGTCTCTAGGCTGATCCGGCGGCGGCGGTGTGATACGTCTCCAACGTATCTATAATTTCTTATGTTCCATGCTAGTTTTATGCCAATAGCTACATGTTTTATATACACTTTATATCATTTTTATGCATTTTCTGGAACTAACCTATTAACAAGATGCCACAGTGCCAGTTCCTGTTTTCTGCCGTTTTTGGTTTCAGAAAAGCTGTTCTGCAAATATTCTCGGAATTGGACGAAACAAATTGCCACGTTCCTATTTTTCCAGCAAGTCCACGGAGCCAGAAGGGCAGACCCTGGGGAGGCCCATGGGCTCCTCCCCATGCTGGGGCGCGGCAGGGCCCACAGGCGCGCCGGCCTATGGGGAGGGAGCCCTGGACCTCCACCGACGTCGCCCCTTCGCCTATTTATTCTTCCCGACTTGAAAACCCTAAAATAACAAGTCATATTCCAGAAAGGGTTCCGCAGCGCCGCCGCCATCGACGACAAGTTTCGGGGGACAGAAGTCTCTGTTCTGGCACGCTGCCGGGACGGGGAAGTGCCCCCGGAGCCATCTCCATCGACTCCATCGCCATCTTCATCGCCGCTGCTGACTCCCATGATGAGGAGGGAGTAGTTCTCCCCGAGGCTGAGGGCTCTGCCGGTAGCTATGTGGTTCATCTCTCTCTCCCATGGTGTGATCTTTATGTGATCATGAGCTTTGTAATCTAGTTGAATATGTAGATGTTACTCTTTGTCAATTATGTCACTCTAGAGGTTACTTTAATATGAACTCCGGATTCACTCTCCACGGTGTAAAGGTGACAGTGTGTGCATCGTGTGTGATTCCTTTATGACGTTGTGGAGCTTGTTTACTCCGGCTTGAGGTGTGCTTTTGCAGCCCTACACAATGAATGGTTTTCATTATCCAACAAGAGAGTGTTTGAGAGTAGCATTTATTTATTCAATTATGTGATCATTGTTGAGAGTGTCCACTAGTGAAAGTATGATCCCTAGGCCTTGTTTCTAAGCATTGAAACACCGTTTATAACAAGTTCTGCTACATGTTTGCTTGCTGCCATTTTTATTTCAGATTGCAATTACTACTTATAATCATCCATATTACTTGTATTTCACTATCTCTTCGCCGAACTAGTGCACCTATACATCTGACAAGTGTATTAGGTGTGTTGGGGACACAAGAGACTTCTTGTATCTTAATTGCAGGGTTGCTTGAGAGGGATATCTTTAACCTCTACCTCCCTGAGTTCGATAAACCTTGGGTGATTCACTTAAGGGAAACTTGCTGCTGTTCTACAAACCTCTGCTCTTGGAGGCCCAACACTGTCTACAAGAATAGAAGTGTGCGTAGACATCAAGCTATTTTCTGGCGCCGTTGCCGGGGAGGTAAGTGCTCGAAGGTATCTCCTTTAGATCCTGCAGTTGAATCTTTTTGTTTCTTGTTTTTATTTCACTAGTTAGGCTTAATGGAAAACAACAAAAAAATTAGAGATCTTTATGAACTTTATATTGAATTAGGACATGATGCTTTTGAAGAGAAAATTAAAAAACCTATGGAGGCTTGTTTGCATAATAGTGGTAGTACTGTTATTAGTATGAATTCTTTGGACACCATTATTGTTAATGCTATGGAAAAGCCCAAGCTTGGGGAAGCTAGTTTATATAAAAATAATCTCTTTTGCTCCTCAGCTTTGGATGAAATATTTTGCCTTGATAATGTTTTGTCTCCAATATGTGATAATTCTAATGATGCTTGTGATATTTTAAATCCACCTACTGAAAGTATTGCTTTTGAAATACCTATGGAAATAGTTGAAATGGTTATAGATGAACCTTATGTAGGAGATGGAACAGTCCATCCAAGTGACCATTTGTTGAAACTTAAAGGATTTTGTGAGTTGTTTAAGCTTGCAGGTTTATCAAGAGAAAATGCCATGAAGAAATTATTTCCATTGTCACTTAAGGACAAAGCAAGGGAGTGGTATGAGCTATTGGATGATCCTCATCATTCGGAGTGGAAGGAACTTGAATATCTCTTTTACTCTAAATTTTATCCTCCTTATGAATTGCATTTAGATAGGAATTACATTTATAATTTTTATCCTCATGATGGAGAAAGCATTGCTCGAGCTTGGGGAAGGCTGAAAACATTAATACTCAAATGTCCTAACCATGAGCTTCCTGAGAAAATAATTGTTAATAATTTTTATGCAAGGCTTTCAGGACATTGTAAGGATTATCTAGATGCCTGTTCAGAGGGCTCTTTCACAAGTAAGAAGGTTCAAGCTAGATGGGATCTTCTTGAAAGAATTCAAAACAATGCTGAAGATTGGGAGAATGACAAAGGTAAAGAATCAGGTATAAACTATGAATATGATTGCATTAAGTCTTTTGTTGAAACTGCTGGTTTTCAAGAGCTTTGTGCTAAATATGGTCTTGATTCTCATATTATTGTTGATTGTTTTAGAACCTTTGCTTCTCATATTAATGTTCCAAAAGAAAATTGGGACGTGTATCATGAACCTTTCAAAGACACTTGCATGGAAAATGAAATTGTTGTTAATGATTGCAATAAACATGCTCAAACTTCTGAAAATACTATTTCTTATAAGCATGTTAATTTTTGTGGAATGCATAGACCTTGTGGAATTAATCAAATCGAAGATGAATATTGTATCCATCATAGGAATGAAAAAACTAGAACATGGAACAGAGCTCTTGATGATCTTGGTGAAAAAGTTTGTGCCCTTTATCCTTTTATTTGTGAACTTTGCCATGAAGTGGGTCATTTCAATTTTCAATGTTCTGGTCATGATGATAGTATTTCGAATTTAATGAGTACTTCAAGTTTGTATTGTGATAACATGATCACTCCTAATCAGCATGATGAACTTACATTATTCTTGGGGTGTGAAGAGTTATCAAGAAAAACTTCTTTGTTAGATATGAGTACTCTTGATATGAATAGCGTGTTGCATGGATGTTATCTCTATTGTGTTAATAATTGCCATGCCAACACCTACATACAAAATATTATAAAGGATGGGACTTTACCAAAATATGATAGGACTAATATGTGTTTTGTTCTTATTAATGAAAGAGAGGAATCCTCCCAAGTTTCTTCTGTTGTCTCTAATACTAAACCAGATTATGTGGAGAAGCTTCCTTTCAAGCCTCTCCCTCCTAAAGAGGAAAAGAAGAAGAAGAAGGGAAAGAGGAAGAAGAAGAAGAGGAGTAAAAGGAGAGAGGAAACGGTATCTTCCCCTAAACATGTTGCTCATATTATGATTGATTCTTATAATTCTGAATTCGATGATTCTGAACTCGATGATGAACCTATGCCTGTTACTTATATTAGTGATCATGATTGGGAAAAGCACACTTCTTTTGATATTGAAAATCTTTGGGGTACCAATTCTGAAAATGATGATGTTAATAATTGCCATACTATTAGTACTATCCATGCTTCTTCCAATGATGATATGAAAAGCTCTAAGCTTGGGGATGAGGTGTTTGAAAATCCTTTTGCTACTGATGATTATATGTTTGATACATCTCCTTCTAGTAAAAATGATGATATGTTTACATATGAGCACACTTTGGAAGATAACTATTCTATTGCTTATGATGACACTATGCCTCCAATCTTTGACAATTATTATAAAGAATACTATGACATAGGTTATAATTACAATCATCCTCATGAAACTTGTCATAATTATGGAAGGATTACCCAAAACCATCTCTCTAATATACAGCTTGTCTATAATGTTCAAGTTCGTTATGATGATTGTGATATTTTCAGTCCATCTACTTTTGAGGATAAAATTCATTATGATTATTCCATGCCTCCAATTTATGATGATTACAATGATGGATGTGATACTTTTACTCCCACTGCTACTAATAAAACTGTTTATGATTATGTGGAGAGTAATGATATTTTTATGCATGGTGATCATGATAAGAATGCTTTATGTGATAGTTATATTGTTGAGTTTATCAATGATGCCACTGAAAATTATTATGAGAGAGGGAGACATGGTTTCATATATCTCAATAATATTAAGTCTCCTCTCTTTATGTCGAAAGTTTTGAAGTTGCACTTGTTTTGCCTTCCTATGCTAGTCACTTTGTGCTTCATTGATTTATTTTCTTACAAGATTCCTTTGCATAGGAAGTGGGTTAGACTTAAATGTGTTTGATATTTGCTTCTTGATGCTCTTTTATATTCAACTCTTATACATATGAGAGCATCATCATCAAAATTATCATGCCTAGCTAAAAGGCTTTAAAGAAAAGCGCTTGTGGGAGACAACCCATTATTTTATTTCTGCAATTTTTGTTTTATTTTTGAGTCAAGATAATGCCTACTACTGTAGCAATACCTTTGTATCTTTAGTTTCTTGCATTGTTGTGCCAAGTAAAGTCTTTGATAGAAAGTTGATACTAGATTTGGATTTCTGCGCAGAAACAGATTTTTAGCTGTCACGAATTTGAGCTTTTCTCTCTGCAGAAAAATCGAAAAATTCTGAAACAATTCATGAGTAATCCTCAGATATGTACGCAACTTTCATTCAACTGGAGCTTTTCCATCTGAGCATGTTAAGTGCCTCGAAAAAATTCGTCTTTACGGACTGTTCTGTTTTTGACAGATTCTGCCTTTTATTTCGCATTGCCTCTTTTACTGTGTTTGAGTGGATTTCTTTGCTCTATTAAATTTCAGTAGCCTTGGGTAATGTCCAGAAGTGTTGGGAATGATCGTGTCCTTGCTGAACATGTGAATTTTTGATTATGCACTAACCCTCTAATGAGATTGTTTTGAGTTTGGTGTGAAGGAAGTTTTCAAGGATCAAGAGAGGAGGATGATACAATATGATTAAGAAGAGTGAAAAGCCTAAGCTTGGGGATGCCCCCGTTGGTCATCCCCGCATATTTCAAGAAGACTCAAGCGTCTAAGCTTGGGGATGCCCAAGGCATCCCCTTCTTCATCAACAACTTATCAGGTCACCTCTAGTGAAACTATATTCCGTCACATCTTATGTGCTTTGCTTGGAGCGTCCGTGTGCTTTTATTTTCGTTTTGTTATTTTAGTTTTCTGAATAAATCGGATCCTAGCATGCTTGTGTGGGAGAGAGACACGCTCCGCTTTTTCATTTGAACACTTGTGTTCTTCGTTTATCTTTAATGTTCATGGCGAAAGCTGAAAGCCTCAGCATTGATTGTTATTTGGTTGGAAACAGAAAATGCTGCGTGTGGTAGTGGTATAGTAATAACTTGCATAGTCTTGTAGATCATTGAACTTTGATGACTTGATTCTTTGCAAATGTTTTGAGGTATTTAGATGGTAAAGCTTGCTGGTTAATTAAGTTAAAATTATGATTGGATAGTTGTCTTTAAGCTTGTACCGTACTACAAACTCTATTTAAATTGTTGAAGGTGTAGTTGGACTTGATAGCTTTCCATGTCTAAAAGTGATTCGTAATAACTAAGTTGTGCTGAAGGTCGAGGGATCTAGCGGGGTACTTGTGCCATCGTGAACGGCCCTCCTTGGAGTGAATTTTAATCATGCTCTTAATGTTGAACCTGCTAGTTGTTTGCAATAAACTTGTGAGTTCTTTTTGACTAATGTTAAGCTACGGTTTTTGGCACTTCCACCATCCATATTTGCTAGCCTCTTCGGTGCTGTGCATTGCCTTCTGCTCACATTGAGAGTTGTGCATACTTCGCCAGTACATCCAAACCCGTGGGAGGACTTTCTCTTGTTCTCTACACATAAGCCCATACATCTTCCTCAAAACAGCCACTATACCTACCTACCACAGCATTTCCATAGCTGTTCCGAGATATATTGCCATGCAACTTCCATTTTACATTACATGACTTGTTGTCATTCATTATTTATATATTGCTTTGCATGATTCTATACAGCTGATGTGTGGTTTACCCATGATACGCTAGATCATTGCATATCCTGCTACACTGGCAGAGGCATACAGTTTACATCATGTTTTAGTTCGTTGTGAGTTATTTGTAACAAAAAGTGTGTTGTCATATTAGAGTGTTGCCCCTAAAAGTGAAAAGAGCCATGGAGGCCATCGAAAAGAGAAACAGAAAAAGGAAAAAAAATAGAAAAAAGAGAAAAAGAAAAAAAAAAGAATAAAGAAAAAGGGGGCAGCATTACTATCCTTTATCCACACTTGTGCTCATGTTATAGCACCTGCAGTATTCATAGTCATCATTTGTGCTCATGTTTAGCACCTATACTCCATGTGAGAGAGTTTTCATGTTTTACTAGTATAACTATGTGGGGAATTTACATTATAGAACTTGGGTTGTATATTCCAATGATGAGCTTCCTCAAAAGTGCTCTAGGTCTTCGTGAGCAACCAAGTTGGATGCACCCCCACTAGTTCCATTGGAGAGCTTTCATACACATATAGCTCTATGTGCATCCGTTGCATGGCAATCACTACTCCTTACATGGCTTCGATTATAAGACTTCCTCTTGTCTAATGATCACTTATAGCTTTGTGAGACTTTCTTCCTTTGGCCTTCCAAACCCCCATTAATGTTCTCTTAGCCATAACATCCTGGTGTCAATACCAAATGCTTACGCTCACCGGTTGAGTAGACTTCGAAACAGTTGATTCATGATGTTCATGTTTATTTTTACTTGGCTGAATCCTTCTATGTTGTGAAAGATTACTTGATGCTTGGAATTGAAGGATAGAACTCCTACATTGGATACTAAACACATCTTTAATGAACCTTGTACGGTTTCATGTCTTTAAAGCAATCATTCATGAAAACTTTTAGCTTGTTTAACTAACTTGTTTTGGTGTCTTTTATATCATTATAAACTTTTGCTTTGAATGATTTGATCTCAGCTCATATGCTTTACAATATTATTGATCAAGATTATGTTGGTAGCATGTCACTTCAGAAATTATTGTTTTTATCGTTTACCTACTCGAGGACGAGTAGGAACTAAGCTTGGGGATGCTTGATACGTCTCCAACGTATCTATAATTTCTTATGTTCCATGCTAGTTTTATGCCAATAGCTACATGTTTTATATACACTTTATATCATTTTTATGCATTTTCTGGAATTAACCTATTAACAAGATGCCACAGTGCCAGTTCCTGTTTTCTGCCGTTTTTGGTTTCAGAAAAGCTGTTCTGCAAATATTCTCGGAATTGGACGAAACAAATTGCCACGTTCCTATTTTTCCAGCAAGTCCACGGAGCCAGAAGGGCAGACCCTGGGGAGGCCCATGGGCTCCTCCCCATGCTGGGGCGCGGCAGGGCCCACAGGCGCGCCGGCCTATGGGGAGGGAGCCCTGGACCTCCACCGACGTCGCCCCTTCGCCTATTTATTCTTCCCGACTTGAAAACCCTAAAATAACAAGTCATATTCCAGAAAGGGTTCCGCAGCGCCGCCGCCATCGACGACAAGTTTCGGGGGACAGAAGTCTCTGTTCTGGCACGCTGCCGGGACGGGGAAGTGCCCCCGGAGCCATCTCCATCGACTCCATCGCCATCTTCATCGCCGCTGCTGACTCCCATGATGAGGAGGGAGTAGTTCTCCCCCGAGGCTGAGGGCTCTGCCGGTAGCTATGTGGTTCATCTCTCTCTCCCATGGTGTGATCTTTATGTGATCATGAGCTTTGTAATCTAGTTGAATATGTAGATGTTACTCTTTGTCAATTATGTCACTCTAGAGGTTACTTTAATATGAACTCCGGATTCACTCTCCACGGTGTAAAGGTGACAGTGTGTGCATCGTGTGTGATTCCTTTATGACGTTGTGGAGCTTGTTTACTCCGGCTTGAGGTGTGCTTTTGCAGCCCTACACAATGAATGGTTTTCATTATCCAACAAGAGAGTGTTTGAGAGTAGTATTTATTTATTCAATTATGTGATCATTGTTGAGAGTGTCCACTAGTGAAAGTATGATCCCTAGGCCTTGTTTCTAAGCATTGAAACACCGTTTATAACAAGTTCTGCTACATGTTTGCTTGCTGCCATTTTTATTTCAGATTGCAATTACTACTTATAATCATCCATATTACTTGTATTTCACTATCTCTTCGCCGAACTAGTGCACCTATACATCTGACAAGTGTATTAGGTGTGTTGGGGACACAAGAGACTTCTTGTATCTTAATTGCAGGGTTGTTTGAGAGGGATATCTTTGACCTCTACCTCCCTGAGTTCGATAAACCTTGGGTGATTCACTTAAGGGAAACTTGCTGCTGTTCTACAAACCTCTGCTCTTGGAGGCCCAACACTGTCTACAAGAATAGAAGTGTGCGTAGACATCACGGTGGCAGTTTCGGTGGTGACAAAGTTAAGTATGCGGCGATGTCAATGGTTATTGCGACAATATATACATATCACAATGTGGGACTTGGGGCATCTGGAGATGAATGTCGGCATGTTCAGATAGTTTGTTTGGGGTGTCGAAACCCCCGGCAGTACACCTAACTGACACGTCCGAGGAACATCGCTGATGTTAGTTACAAGATTGGAAACACTAGGTCTACAACAAAGGTTATTGCCGATGTTGAGAAAATGGTAAGCGTCGTAGCCGTAGCTCTGCGACATAAGATGTACTGGAAATTGGTACCGCTCGAAGCACCACGGTAGCGATGTGTGCCCATCCTCTACCATTTTTTGTGTAAAATAGATGAAAGTTCATTCCTGTTAGTTAAAAGGTGCTCGAGGTTTTGTTGTAAGTTGGATGCTCCAATTCTTTCACAAGTTGTGTTTTTTTTTAACTTAACTGATAGTAGGCTGAAGCTCATCTAAATTGTTGGAAGTTTTCTCTGTTAAAATATATGTACGTGTAGAGATAGAATAGGACTTTAGAGATATAATCTTATAATCCAAGTCTCTACACATTATGAACTCCTATATATATACTCTATTAATTAGGGTCATGGCAATAAAACACAAATATTAGGGTTCCACAACTTTCGAAATTCTCTACATAAATATTGAAAGTTGGCGTTGAATTTTATTGAGATCTTCTTTTTTGAAGTTCGGCAAATGTCCTTCTAATTAATGAATGCGCGGTTCGATGCCTAGAGGGCACGAAGACCAGCAGCTTAGCTGAAACCGCCGTTTGAGGAGCAGAACACTGCGCCTCTACCTGCAGGTTCCATAATTTCATTCACGTACAGCGCGCGTGCTAAGCTAGCTACCTCGATCCATCACACAATGCACTGCCTGGTTCCATAATTTCATTCACGTACCTACCTACTCTTTCGAAAAATTGCACGTACTCTAGAACCATGCACTGCATGCATGGATCAATACTTCAGTTTTGGAGCTTCCCACGGAGCTGCACGATAGCGTGCTCTCGCCACCACTCCATGGACAGTTGACTAGGATTCGGTTACTACACACAAGACCCAATTTCTCCTTTGTTGGTGTTATTTTTTTAAGCTAGGGGACATCTATTGCCTATGGTTTCATGTGTCTTCTCGTTTTCTCACGCTATTACTTTATGCATGGAATCTACCATTATTTCGTGGGAGGTCGTGGGCTGTACAAAGGTGTCACAGAAAATCACTATCATGACGGGTTCCCCCCGTTTTAAAGTGATATAGCGGACTACTTTGGGTTTCCCCGCCCGATGTTATGGGCACGTCTGTTTGATCTTTTCTCGCCTATTTTTCGTGGGTTATAGCATACTTCCATTAGTTTGAATTTTTTCAACAAGAGGCTGTCCCTACATCAATCTTGTGTTGTTGATGGCCCACTAGATGTCATTCATACACCGATCTTGTGCCAGATAGCCACAATTGAAAGCGACGACACATATGTGTCGATTGTCATCAAGACCGGCAACGTTTCATATGAGGTACCATGTCCATTGCATTGCCAGGTTCATCACACTATTTCTACTATTTCTCTAGGTTTGCATATGTTTTTTCTCCGAATGAAAGTCATGCTCGGCCCTTGGTACTTGCGCCACATAAAGATTGATCTATAAAAGGTTGTATTTAAGTAGTCTGACAGTGATGTTGCTAGGTTTGGCATTGCTCGAGGTGTTCTTCTCTTGCTCGGCGATCGACATCCTCGATTGAATGGCTCGACAAGAGGCGCAAATGAAATCGGACACGCGAGAGTGTTCTTGGCGACGAACGTCGTGTAAGGTAGAGCGCGAGCGATCGAAAACTTTGACGCTGACCTAACAACGTCGTCGCAAAGGGCTTTGTCGAGTGTCTGAGTTTTGACACTCGGTATGGGGCTTAAGGTAGGCCAAAAAGCCCACCCTCGCTCGGCCTCCCCCCGTTTCCTAGATAGAGTCCCCCTGTACACTCACAAGACTTCGGTGTTGCATGGTCTCGATCGTGTGCTGTCTAATGGCTCGCCAACAACAATTTAGTGTTGTCACATACTACTCTCGGCTATCGAATGCTTTTCAATCATGCGAGACGGTGTTCCTTGGTGTCCATGTGATTTGTGTATGGATGCATATCCCCCTTGGTGTCCATGTGATGCATATCCTCCTTTGGTGTCTCGAGGTCTTCAGCAGAACACCTGGAGCTAGGGTCTAGCATCTCGGCCTGCGGTTTCTCGATTTGCGCTTGACTCTGCGTTGCCTTTCGGCGGGCGGCGTGATGCAGGTCGTGCGGTCTCGATCGTCAGCCCACGGTAGCTTCCCTTCGAGACGTCCACGCCACCCCGAACCAGTTGCACCTCGACGGAATCTGTTCAAAGACCTTATTCATCATGTTGCAAACACATGAGTAGTGTGTTAGGCGCATGTTTAGAAACAGACGCCAAGTGTTGCAGCACATTTAGCTCCATGCAAGCCATAGATATAGTTTTTGTAGAACGCATTTAGCTAGCTATCTACATCTACATGCATGCATCGTACAAGGTGGTGATGACCAAAATATCCGAGGGAGCAATCAGTGGATTTTGTTTAGCGAGAAAATCCCGCGCGGGAATTTTGGCGCCGGCCAAAACAAATCCCGACCCATCCAACACAAACGCACGCCCATTCTTCTCCCCGCGCCGCCGCCTCTGCTCTCCGCTGCAGCCCCTGGTCGCCTGTCCATCCCGGCCGGCTCCGGCGAGTCCTCGCGCTGCGGACCACCGACCCAGCCCCTCCTCCTCCTTCTCTACCGATTCCACGGCACCCAATCGCAACCCCACCACAAACCCTAGAACCCAAGATCTTGGGGCGTCCATGGCGGCGGCGGCGCTGCAAGGCGACCGACAAGAGGATCGCGCGGAGCCGATGTGGCCTGCAAGCAAAGCCATGGCCCTGGGAGCCCTCACCGACGCCGGCGGCCCCAGGACCTTGGGCTAGCGCGTCCGGCCGACGCCGATGGCTGCATCAGCTCTGGTCGCCGCCGATGATGAACCTCTGCACGCCGGACGTCCTGGAGGATCTGAAAACCACCACAGCCCCAAGGTCCAACTCTTTTCCTTCCATTCATATCCACTCTACTCCTATTATTTCCTCTTGCAATCTTGCACTTACATATCCGATCTGGAATCAAAGGGATCTCGCTCGTGCCTGCTGCTGATTGCCGGCCCACGACCTGCAGACGAATGCTGCTGCTAGGTCGGACCCACCGCCGTCCTCGCTGCTAACCACCGGCATCACCATCACCGACGCCGGGTTGGACCTATGTACGCTTGCTGTCCATCGTGTGTTCTTGCCATGTGCCAGGAGCAGCAGGTCACTGAAACGTTGCTGATAGGAACATCTCGTGTCTTGAGGATATAGATGCTGCTGTTACTCTGCACCACGCAGGAGCAGCGCACTTTGTTCTGCCTAGACCACCGCTTTGTGTTTCACTG
This sequence comes from Poa pratensis, assembly GCA_947311845.1. NCBI lineage: Eukaryota > Viridiplantae > Streptophyta > Magnoliopsida > Poales > Poaceae > Poa > Poa pratensis. The sequence goes on along the minus strand of CAMZMU010000100.1, from coordinate 5,361,415 downwards.
ATTAGATTGATTAACTGCTATGTATATTCCATAGGAAAATTTCTAATTCTTGTAAACACTGACTATTTGAGGATTGAACTGAAAGCTTAGTTCTGACCTCGCGTTTTTCTTCTTGCCGGATCATTTTCAACTGAATGCTCAACATGTTCTATTGGCAGATGCCAAGTGACGAACAGGAGCCCCGGTCGCCACGATGCCTCCCGCATCACCAGCCATCCGAGTGCTCTCGACGAATGTGTCCGTGCCACTGCTGTCCTGTGACGGTGCAACGCTTTGACCTCGTTGCTCCGACCAGCTCGCTTCCCCGAGTCCGGCGAGGCCGCGGAGGGGAGAGCCCACCAGCACACGACGAGATCCATATAAACAAGGTGAGACCCCTCATCCCTCGTCGTCTCCTGTTGCAGGACGAACCCATCTTGCAGGACCTCTTGTCCACCTTTTTGCTGATCCAAAGTGTCGGGTATTCTACGTATTTTGCTGCTGCAGTAACCTCCTCTCTTCTGATTCGAATCTTATAGATATGAAATTCCAGAATTATTTTCTTGTCTACTATACCTTCTAGCTACCTTGTCGTAACAACGATGTAACTGCTAGATATATATGCTGGTATGTTGTCAGATAAGCACGTATTGGAATTATTTTCTTATGTATGATAAACACTTGAGTAACTTGTTCTACCCATATGAACCTGCTAGGTCCTGACTCAAATTTGATCATGCTTGAAAAGATTTCACCATATAATAATTCTCAAATTTATTCTGTAATTTGAGCACATCCCATGCTTGAAGTTTTTACTTCAGGATTTGGAAAAGTGCCGCCAAAGTTCCCTGTTTATCGATCCTTTCATCCGCAGAACTAACATGTACCCTGTTTTCACATTTTGACCAGTGTTTTGTTGTACACTTATATCTTGTAATCATGTCACTGCAATGAGCCAGTCAATACTTGTCACGTTCAGAACCAGCCATGTTTTGTATATGAGCTGTTAAATACATATGTTCTTAATTCGAATCGTCTTGCTGTATGCAGGCAGTAACATGCGGAAATGGTGATGGGCTGACCGTGTCCGGCCACTGCAGATGGCTGCATCAGCTTTGGCCAGTTCTCCTACTTGTTCCCCATCTCCACCGCCTCCACCGCCACCCTCATGTACGGCTTGTTGTGCGAGACAGAGAGGTGAGCGGGAGGATCTGCGCCGCTGCCACTCCACGCGCCCTCCTGCTCGCACCCCTGCCCCGACCCAAGGCCGTCTCAAGGTGATGGATTCACTGTCGCCCTTACCTGTGATATAATACATGCTTGAACTTGTCCTATAACTGACACTAGACAGTGCGGACCGTACGTAGTATGCTACATATATTAATTAGGGTATCTTGTGTGTGCTTGCGTACAACACAAGTCCGTTCGTGAGGTATCCTTCATTCTTCCGATGTACAACACAACCCGATGTATGTTCACCAAATCTACATGTCCTGGCATCACTTGGATTACCTTAATTTTGTGCCAATGTGTACGTATAAGTATTTGTGATATCCAAGGTATTGGGGTTTTAATTATCATCTGTTCATCACACTTCCGGCTGATACATCTTTTTAGTACTTACTTCTCTTAGCATCGAATTTGGTGCTCATGTAAGCCATAGGCAGAAATTGCAGTCCTTTGGAAATGTTGTGTTATATATTACTTGCAGCCAAACACTGAGAGATCAGTGTGCAAACTGTAAAGGGCGATCCGATAAATAAATAATCATGTCTTTATATACTAGATATGCTATGAAAAACTAGCTGCTGTATGTAACTTTCGTTTCATTCTCTTGCGTTTGACAAACATGCACTATGTTGGCGACGTCGGAGGTAATTGTGTCTCAAAAACTGCTATTGTGTTGTTTTGATGCTTATTTTCATAAATACCACGAGATGAGTCGTGGTTTCGTCTGCTGATGTTTTTCTACAGGGCGATCTGTAGAGGGGCCTCAGAGGAATTAACGCGCGCGCACCTGGACGGACGGATCCTTTTCTTTTTCCTTTTCGTTTGTTTATTTGACGCTCGCTACGAGAAACAAAAAGCAGATCGAGACGAGTTGCGCGTCCCGTTCCCTCGCACCAAAAAAACTATCTAGCCGATCCATCTAGTATATTTCTTCTTGTACACAAGAACCGATCTAGAAAACAGGATGATGCCTTGCATTGGGGCGTGGAAAAAAATGAATTAATTACCTGCTCTGCTTCTTAATTGGTCGACCTCGCCGCCGCCGCCGCCGGCTGGATCAGCGATCCAAGGCTACACGACAGGGCTCGACGGAGTCGTGTCGTTCTTCATCGCCACACCACCACCACCACGCCTCGCCGTGACTCACGTTAAATTAGCCACCAGCCGAGAACAGGAGATTCATACGATCGAGAAACTAGTCAGTCGGGGAAAACGAAAAATGCGGCCGGCCGGATCAGCGATCCCAAGAACAAGATGCATGGAAGCACAGGCATGGTTTTACTTACCGGATCGATCCAATCGACGGCCCCCCGCTTGGCTCTCGATCGTTCATCACTCTCCCGCCACGCCACGGCGCCACGCCGTCGCCAAGCTCGCCCAAGTCGCCAAGTCACACGCGCAACCGCACGCGGCTCCGTGACCATGGTCTAATATTTATAGGGGGAGGTTGGAGACAAGAGAGGGCGTTTGAACTTTGAGAGGAGGGAGATGTTAGGCGGGAACAAATGAAAATTTCGGCGGGTTGTTATCTCCCACGCTGCTGCGTATCCGGAGCGATCGATGGCTGAGACGCAACGATGTCACGGATTGGTGACATGGAGTTACCCAACAATCAGGGATAAATAATAATTGCTCGTCTATAACTAATAGGGAAAGGACTCCTACTAATACGCTCTATTTGACTCTAGATGGCATGGTGAAAGGCGGGGCTGGTGGTTATTGCTGGAATATAATATACGCCCGGATTTGTTCTAAAATCACGTCAGATTAATTGCTAAACGTTCCATAAATAAAGCATTCGGGAAACACTCTTACCCCACGTCCCGCCTAGGATGGGTCTTCCGTGGATGCTTGGTAAAAAGTGTGCCTAGATAGTTATTTCGCTTGTCTCTCGGGCTGATGCGCGTCTGGAGCGATCAACAGCAGAGATTTAGCGACGGATTGGTGACATGCAGTTACCAAAAAATCAGGCTGAATGATAATGCTAGTCTAACTAATAGGGAAGGACTCTAATCATATGCCGTCTGCGCTCCTCTTCTATCCATGGATAACCTCGTAAAAGGTGGGTCTGGGTAGTTATTTACTCAGAATAGAATATACGCTGGGATTTGCTCTAAGATCACGTCGGCTTACCAACACAGCCTGTAAACAAAGTATATCTAATCGGAACGTCTCCTGTTTCTGTACCATGGATGGTTCTCTCGATGGCTCGGTAAAAAATGGGAATGTTATGCCATAATCTGCACTAAAATCAGCCGGGATTGCCAAATCAGAGCAGCATAGAAAACGTACTTTCTATGTTAGTACCTACTTGCGGTAAACCATCTTCTTTCTTTGTACTAATAAATGTACGAATCAAGAAAAAAAATTAACACGACAAGCACTTTTTTCTTAAAAACAATTACCGCTCTTTATTGATCAATCATGGCGTTTAAAGGAATACAAAGTCCTACGTGAGGTTGTTAGAGCCAAACTCTTCGTTTGATTTCTCGTTCCGAGCTAGTCAACGAGCTTTCTCAGTGGGTTCATGCCTAAACACACCATCGAGAATATGCGCGCCATCTCATTGGTCTCCCTCGTAATCACACCATAAGCTCCAAAGTAGGGCTGTTTCAAGTTGTTGATGACTTCCAAGGCAGTCTGTATTGTGCCTCGGTTGGTGACTTGGAGCCATGTCTGATGGATAAGGAAGGATCTGCCTAACCGGCCGGAATTCTTGGACATAAATCCCGTAATTTTGTTCTTTATTCTTATATTAGCTGTAACACTCCCTGATTGAGCAGCATCTTTTCACAGGGTACCGTCCCATTATTTTCCATGCACCTAGCTTACCAAAAAAGGTTAGCATTAGTTCTCGTGTTCCTATGTTTCTCGTCCGTTACGGTCAAAATGAGCGATAAACTAGCACTAGCACGTCGACCTCGGTCAGCGCCACCAGGGATCTTATCAGCGATGAACTACCACACTGCAGAATAGTCACGACCAGGGAGAAGAACTGACACCAAAACAGTACTGTCAACTTCACACGCACAAAAGCTTAATCCATGCAACAGCACAGCAACATCCCAGTTTGATCTTGAAGTCACATGTTAGTCACATCAAAGCTAAAGAAACTAGATAGAACATGACAGTTCTGGTGCTAATAATCAGAGAAGAGCAACACAAGATAGTACCAACCATCGCCATATCACATACTTCCAGGTCTTAATATTCCAGGCTCGGTTGGAATAATTAGCATGAGCATAATTATTCCTTTTCTTAGATCACACATCAAAAAGTTGGTAATACAAGTGCATACAGCACGACACTTGCGACATCTAAATATAGGAGAATTTCAACTCGAGACTCGGCAAATTTAAATGCGAGTTAACATGTGCAAAGGAAGCAACTACACTAGTAACTACTACAGCGCTTCTGCTTTGGACGATACTTGTCACTCTGGACCAATATTACAACTGAAGCACTAGTACTACATAACAGGCCATGGCCAGCGCCCAAGGGGAGCTGCGACATGCTAACATGCCCATTTGAAAGGCCCAGATAAAAGACTAACATGCTATCTACCAGCAATGCTCTTGTTCATGCCACCCGGCAGCTTGCAGCTTCCTGGACGTCCTCTTCCAGCGTGTCTTTGGCAGCAGCAGCATGTCATTACTCTCTTGCTTCGGCTGGCTCCTCCTACATATCACATATAAAGGTGAAGATGATCATTCCATCGGATGCCAAGAAATGCTGCAGGTATGTTTTATCAATTACCTAGCAGGTGTGTACATGCATGTTTTCTGTTTCCTCTTCTACAGGTAGAAAATAGTTCATTGCATGATGTTTTTGTACGGAATTTCTAGACGAAGTACCTACTTGAACTGAGTTGGCATGCATGTTTTCCCATTGCCAAGATCTTATATGATGATGCATGGATATACCTTCAGGAAAAGTTAGTTAGCATCAGCAGACACACATGCACATCATTTGAAGTGTGATATCATCCAAACTTTCCCAGACCAGAGAAGCGCTGTCGCATCTCAGCTTACCAAATTTAAACTTATCTAATTGATAAATCTATGCTGATCATAATTTGGTATCTATGCTGATCATAATAAATTAAAAGGAACAAAATATATAAGACATAGTCGATTCTGTTTTGAGCTTATCAAATTGATGAGAGTGATCCTAGGCAATTGGGGGACTATCTCCTAGTCAGCTGAGAAAATCTCCAATAGCAACACAGAATTACAAATAATCATCGCTCGATGGACAGAGCACCGAGTAACCATGGCGTGATGGCCATGGTATCACATAGCATGCACGGGAGACAAGGGCAGAACCAGAAACTCAAGTAAAACATGGGAGACAAGAACAGTGAACCTACTGTCATTGCACGGCAGCAAAGGCGGTTCGAAGTCGAGGACCTGCCAGGAGGCACACCCGCCGCCATCGCATCCACCTCTCCCCAGAGTCGCATCCAACCACCGCTGGTCCAACAAGGCTCGGCCATCGCCTGCATGCACAACAATAGACATATCAACAAAGGCGTGTCACATCCACATGACACAAGAAACAAGATGTACTAGGCTAGGTCAGGCAAGGATTGTTCAATCGGTGACAATTATATGAGTTTTCATACATATACTTCACGCGAAACTTCCTAGGTATCCATCTAGATTGTTCAAGTCATATCAAATAAACGGCAAGAGACCCAACGCTACTGTTTGATGCTTAATGTGCACACCAACCACTAAGATCACTACTACTAGAGGCCAAGTTGATCAACATTGAGTGTTCAATTTGTTATCTCACAACATTCGGTCAACATGGACTAATCCAAGCTTTAGCATCCAGTCGACATATTACTCACAAACTGGATTGCACAATCCAAAGCTACAAACTATTCTAAGCATCGCAGGACAGTGCCAGATAATAATAACAAAGTTTAAAGTTTCACTATGTTAAGCATAATAGCAGACACTGAAGGAAGCAGGATGCAAATATTAATCAATATTGTTAGCATCATGACATGCTTGGAAGCTCAACAACAATGCCTCCCAACTGCGTAATGATGGATGCAATACACTAAAGCTACCCTGAACCTAGCAAAATGTGACATTTCACCCTAGTGTAACCAATAGTACACACATGCATGACAAGTCTAAGCATATAGGACCCAGCATAAATCAAAAATCTAGAACTCACCTGAAGAGGTGGTGGCGCCGTTGCCGAGGTAGTTGAAGCCGAGGGTTGGTCCACGAGGCACATGAGGCCACGGCCAGCACAGCAGCAGCACCACTGAAGTCAGAATGGCCAGGCGTCGCTCCTGGAATAGCTACTGCTCCTCCTGTGAGACGATGCAATGTTCAAGTTAGTTAGGAGCAAGTCCTATTGGATGTTGCATACAAGTGATTGAAGCTAACCAACAGAGCAACTACCACCAAAAATAAGACAGAAACTACCAATCTTCATTCATTTATATACCAGCATCATGCTTTAACCAAACATGCATCATGCATGGCAATATATACAGAACCAAACAGAGATTGGGATAGATCAATCAGACATATTAACTAGGACATTCAACATAGCTCGCCACAAAGGCGGAGCACAGAATCGCCACCGCCCGAAGCCCGTGTTACGACAGAGAATGTAGCTCGCCACAGAGGCGGAAGCCTACCAGCTCACATGTGGCATGGAAGACCACAGCTAGACATGCACTACTGACACCAGTATGCTTTGAACCTGACAAATATACAGGTTTAATCACTAACAAACCAATAAAAAAATGTATACATCTACTGCCTATGCACACAAGTTTTAAAAATGATTTCCATCTTCCATACATGTACACTTTATCCACTGCTAACACATTCTACAGGAAAAAGAAACAAAAGTTAGCAAAAGTATACGGAGGAGAACTTCCCACGAAATTGCTATTTGAGAATCAAGAAACTGATGTAACAAGAAACACAGAAACTGAATCAAGGATTGGCTGACGATTCCATTACATGGCATGATTTGTTGTACTAATAATAGTACATGTAAAGAATTACAAAAGTTCCTTAAAGGTAAAAAGGGCATAGCTAATTGCCAAAGTCAAAATTGTCACAGGTGAGTAATAGTATGCATTTGGACACTGATACTAGCATAAACACAGCAAGTTCTAATGGATGTTGACGCAGAGCAACCACCACCAAGTTAACCCACAGTTAAACTATCAAACAATGATAACATAAGGCCAATGCATCCAGCAAATATAAGCCTAAACTTACAAGTGGCTAAAAAACAATTATTGATTATTTCCAAGACAAGATAATTTGCCACTCTTCATTCATTCATAACGCAACAACTCACTTTAACCAAGCATGCATGGGAATATGTACTGAACCAAACAGGGATTGGCCTCACCGATAGATTGATCAGACCTGCTAAATGGGACATTCAGCATGGCACCCCATGAAGGAAGGCGGGAAACAGAATCCCCACAGCTTGATGGCTGTGGAACCACACGGAATGTAGAAGAGTAAGAAGGGAACCCGAGGAGCTCACCGGAGAGGGGCGTAGCTGGGACAAAACGTCACCACCACCGCGGTTGCGGCAAGACGGCTGGAGCCAAGGAGGTAGACCCAGTCATGGTCCAGCCGAGTCTACCACGTGAGAGGCCACAACCAGCCAAGCAGCATCTCCGCCGGGAAGGCGACGGCCAGGTCATGCCTGACCGGAACACAGATGGCCACTGGTGTACACAAGAAGAATATAAGGAACTTTCAGTTTAGCTTGTAAGAAGATAATACAAGGAAAAGGTTACCGCCCAGTAGTACAAAAGAGAAGCTTCACCACGACAACCACTTATGTGTCAAAAATAAATTAGAACTGTTGAAAACTCGAATATTTGACTAGAGTGAGAATATAGACTCGAACAAGGAGAACCAAGTCTTCCATAGCATAGTTCTTTCGTGAAGCAAATTTTTCATGTCATGGTAAAAGTTCAATATAAAGGAATTAGGGTGAACAAGAAAGCTTGTGTTTTTAACTCCTATTGGCCTTAAGTTATCCAAATGTTCATTGCATATTCAACTTACATATTTATACACATGATAGATAAATTGCAGCATGCTAGTACAGTTTAAACTCTCATCATGCAAGCTTTGAATGTGAAAGAAAAGGTATTTGACGTGTGAGTATCAACACCAAAAAAGAACAAGGTTCAAGCACAGCTCATGGTTGTCACGGCACGACAATGCAACACAAAAATAAACATCACCATCTATCTATGTTACAGCAAAAGGAGGCCCCTTTGGGTGCCGATGTCGACAAGCTCTGATGGGGTCGTACTAGACGGATAAAGTATCAATTTCACAACTCACAAAGGCTATATATACAAGGCAAACACTAGTGGTGTAGGGAAATAAATTCAGGACCAGTGTGACTGTGTGTGCAGAGTAACTACACGTATCCAAACTTGGCTCAGGACACAGGATATTCATAGCACTACCATATTCCTCGCATTTGGCAACACATACAGAACAGTAAACCAGCAGGGAAATTCAACAAGGCTTGCCACAAAGGTGGAGCACCGAAGAGGAAGAAGGGAACCCAATGAGCTCACCAGAGTGAGGTGTAGACGAGGCCAACATCACAGCCACTAAGGTTGCGGCACAACACCGGGAGCCAAGGAGGTACTCAAAGCCAGGGGCTAGCCAAGCCTACCGGCGCACATGAGGCGTACAAGACCACGGCTAGACATCACTGTTGACACCAATATGCTTTGAACCTGAAAATATACATGTTTAATCACTAACAAACCAAAGTAACAATGTATACATCTACTGCCTATGCACACAGCAAATTTTTATTGACTGAAAATGATTTCCATCTTCCATACATGCATACTTTCTCCACTGCTAGCACATTCAACAGGGAAAGAACCAAAACTTTGCAAAAGTACATGGAGGCGAACTTCCTACGAAATTGATTTTTGCGAATCAAGAAACTCATGGAACAAGAAACATAGAATCTGAATTAAGGATTGGCTGCTGATTCCATTACATGGCATGATTTGTTGTGCTAATAACAGTACATGCAAAGAATTTCAGAAGTTCCTTAAAGGTAAAAAAGTTCATTGCTAATTCCCAAATTAAAATTGCCACAGGTGAATAACAGCATGCATTTGGGACACTGATACTAGCAGAAAACAGAGCAAGTCCTAATGGATGTAGACAAGTGATCGAAGGCATCTGATGGAGCAACCACCACCAAGTTGAGCAAGTCCTAATGGATGTAGACAAGTGATCGAAGGCATCTGACAGAGCAACCACCACCAAGTTAAACCGCATTTAAAATATCAAACAATGATAACAGAAGGCCTATTTATCCAGCAAATATAATCCTAAACTAACAAGTGGCAAAAACTAGCTATTGATTATTTCCATGACAAGATAAATTGCCACTCTTCATTCATTCATAACCCAACAACACACTTTAACCAAAACATGCTTGGCAACATATACTGAACCAAACAGGGATTGGCCTCACCGATACATCGATCAGACTTGCTAAATGGGACACATTCAACATAGCACCCCACGAAGGGGGAGAACAGACCTGCAACAGCTCGATGGCAGTGTAACCACACAGAATGTAGAAGAGTAAGAAGAAAACCTGAGGAGCTAACCGGAGCAGAGTGTAGCCAGGGCCAAACGTCACCACCATCGCGGTTGCGGCACAGGGCGGCACAGCGCGGCGGGATCCGAGGAGGTAGTCGAAGACAGGGGCCAGCCGAACCTACCACGTGGGAAGCCACGGCCAGGCAAGCAGCATCTCCGCCGAGCCGCAACGGCCAGGTCATGCCTGATCGAATCACCGACGGCCACTGGTCTACACAAGAAGAATATAAGAAACTGTCAATTCTGCTTGTAAGAAGAAAATACAAGGAAAAGTTACCGCCCAGTAGTTCAAAATACAAGCTTCACCATGACAACAGTTTTATGTCAAAAATAAAAAAGAACTGTTGAACACTCGAATATTTGACCAAAGTGAGAATGTAGATTCACACAAGGAGAGCAGAGTCTTCCATAGCATAGTTCTTTTCTAAAGCAAATTTTCATGTCATGGTAATTGGTAAAAGTTCATTATAAAGGAATTAGGGTGAACAAGAAAGCTTGTGTTTTTAACTCCCATTGGCCCCAAGTGATCTTAAATGTTAATGGCATAGCAAGTTTACATATTTATACATAGGATAGTTAAATCGCAGCCTGCCAGGTTTAAACTCTCATCATGCAACCATAGAATGTGAAAGAAAGGTATTTGAGATGTGAGCTAGGTACGAGCACCAAAACAGAACAACGTTCCAGCAGAGCTCACAGTTGTCACGGCACGACGATACAACATAAAAATGAACGTCCCCATCTATCTATGTTAGATAAAAAGGAGGCACTATTGGGTGCCGATATTGACGAGCTCTGATTAAACTTGGACCGGGTCGCACTAGATGGACAAAGTATCAATTTCACAGCTCACAAAAGGCCATATATACAAGGCAGCCACTGGTGGTGTAGGTAAATAAATTCAGGACAAGTGTGTGTGCAGAGTAACTATACGTATCCAAACTTGTGTCAGAACACAGGATATTCATAGCACTACCCTATTCCTGGCAGTTGGCAACAACATACAGAACAGCAAACCAGCAGGGTTGGATACCTCGATTCACGCCATAGATGCTATCGAGCGTGTCCGTCCCTAGCTGCAGGAAGCAGCATCCGTCCATAGGTCGTCGACGAGCAGCAGGCATGATAACCCTCCCTAGAAAATCAGATATGTAAGTGCAAAAAAATACAGGAGTAGAGTGGATAGCAATGGGAACAAAGAAGAAAAAGATGGCGAGCTTCTCAATGCCGGCCTGGATAGAGTATCTTGCCCTACTAGTGATTGCTTATACAGAGTAGCTTGCTTAGTTTTTGTATCTTACAAAAGCTTTTCACGACTCATGAGTAGTGACACTTGACAAAAAAAATGTTAATAGGTACATGCACTGTTATACAAGCACATTTTTTAGAGACTGTGAAAGTGAAATCAAGTACGGTATGATTGTAGTGAAAAGCAAAATCCTTAATCAGATCTTCAAAATATACTCATCTGTGGCATTTCGCAAGCAATGTCCACTTCCAGAACTCCAATTGACTAGCAAACCGTGACGATTCTTTGAAACTTGTAATACTATCTACCTCAGAAGAACATTTTCATTATTTATGGACTACAAAAGGATAATCAGTGTTTGGGACAGGAAACAGGAAGATAAATTGGAATAGAATAGATGCATTGCAAACACATTAAATATGCACACAGATATTTACTTAGAAAATGGTGGGTTTTTTAGGTTGTTCTAGATCATGGCATGTATCTGCTGCTACTGCCAGAAATGACATCTAATAGGGGCATGTGTCTGCGTGCAGGTACCTGCGGTCTTGGTCGGTGTGGACTCACTTGCGGACCCTGGCCCGAGGCCTTGCAGAAGCACCTCGAGCGGTGGTCAAGAAAGCATCCTGCCGCAGCTCTCGGTGGACGCCAGCATCATCAGCTCCTCCCGCAATAGTTGTGGCGCCGCCTTGCTAGTCCTCGCCCCTGCCCTTGGCCCTCGACCAAAGACAGGCACGAGGGCGACCATGTGGGTATGTGGTGTACTCCACAGAGCCACCAGGAGGGGCACCGGTCCGGCATCAGTCACACGGGGCCATCAAGTGTGCTGCGACGTAAGGGGCATTTCAAAGAGTTCAGTGTCAGGAATTCTAAAGCATAAGCAAACAAGTAGGACAACCACTGAATTACAAAAACGGAAGGTCTGTTCAAGTACTAGCAGAACAAATATTTAACAAACCAGCTAGTAATATGCAAGACATGTTTCTATCCACTGTAATTGAAAAAGCAAACAGCAAAGCAGCCTAAACAGGTTTGCATATATGGAGTTCTTAAGCATAGACAAACATATTTTTGCTACATCTCACATATTATTAGAAGAGAAAGGAGGATAATTATGCACATCACATATAGTGATCATAGGAAGAGCAATACTACACATGGAAGTTCATGCACGAGTAGAAGAAACAGTAGATCTAGAATTCTAGCATAAGCAAACAATTAGCATGCATGAATGTCAATATTAGGAACAGAGTTACAACATGTTGGCCAAAGCATTAAATAGATGGTCAAATTCGTCAATTCCTATAGTAGGTCATTTGTCATAAATAAACCCTTCCTCAGCATGACAACCAAATTTCAGTACAATTTGAGCAGAATATCATCATAAGGTGGATATAATATTTGCAAGTTTTGTCAACTATCAAACCGTGCTCTGGGCTAGAAAAAATCATCATATGGTGGATATAAAGTTTCGAATTGACTGAACAAGCAACCAAACAATACATCGGGTTCAAACAACAGTGCAGAAATCTAACACATCAAATACTGGAAGATAACAACTGACAGTTGAAACACTATCACAATACAAGTTAATATGTTCAAAGTTACTAGTGGTAACAGGACAGCAGCCTAGCATCTGTCCTTATTCAGGAACTATCAAAAGACACCAATGTATCATCTGGTATAGTGCATCAGCTCAATGGCTGGAGCACGTAGAGGAGGAGAAGGGGGAGGAACCAAGAATTTACACTGAACCACGGAGGCGAAGAAGAAAGCCACCGGTGAACTTGCCACCATGGCAAACAAAGCTATTCGTCCTCTTGATGTCTACACGGGTAAAAGACATGTTAATCAAACTCACGGAGCTCATATACTTGGAATAACGTAAGTAAGCTAGCTAAACTTCAAAACCCAGTGCTTTGCATCGCACTACATGATTACATGAGATATAAAAATAGGAAGTGCACTAGTGCTCTAGCAGTACATCTGTACATGTAATTAGAAAACAGGAGCATCATCCTGAGAAAGCAATATTGTATTTATAATCGTAATTACTTAGAAAACATTGAACTGGTCATAATTCACAGTTCAAAAATGTCATAATATAGTACGACCACAACGACCAAATTAATTGTCCTCGTAAAGAAGTACTAAATAGAAAAGATTTGAAAATCATGGCATGGAACATGGACATGGTTTGGTTGTACTGCTACTTGAACATGGCGAATTAACAAAGCGACACCTAATTTGCATGAGGATATGATAAACTACTCCAATTAAAATCCTATCTCGATGACCAAGGATCATAATTTTATTGCCACTGAACCTAATCTGCATGAGCGACACCTAATTTGCTCTGAATGTCTCATTGATCCACTAGGTGATTAAGAGAAGAGGTAATCAGCACATGACACGCAGACCTAGAACTGACATATTTATACCTCTCCCTCTGGTATGCTCAAGATGAAATTTTCTTTAAATACAAATCTAAAGAATCAACGCATCCTATCACCAATCACACTTTGAAGGTGCTCACAAGTAAAGCTTCAAGTGTCCTGTAATCTTACTTTGAAGCTCCCAGCTGCTCCAATACATGACGGGCTATTGAGCTCCTCGCATAGCCAGCAGCAGAACTCTGAACCTGTGGGAAACGTAGGTGCATATATAACTCTGAATACTCGGCAAACACGAGAAATCTGAAGCTGTAGATTGATGGAACAGGAGACACCACAAAATCTTACATGGACTGGACTCTGTCAGCAGCAACGCCCTCCAATTGAGGGGGTCCGGGCTTGGCATGCAGTCTGAAAAATCCAGAGAAGAGGAAGACTGTCAGCCTGTAGATCGATGGAACGGGAGACATGCACCAAGAAACGCACATCCGAATCCTAGAAGAGAAAAAACAGTACGTACCTTGTCGCCAGACGTGGTGAAGCCGTGTTTAGGGGTCAGATCGATCGGCTGCAGGTGCACCGGACGAACACCAGCGGCGGAAAGCGTCGGGGCGGATCGACGGCCACCGCATGGCGTCGTGTTGCAGCGAATCGGCGGGGATCTGTGGCGGCGCCGACCGGCCGGAATCCTGGACGGCTAGGGTTTGTCATGGGGCGGCGCACGGGAAGCTCCACGCCGTGGAACCGAGAGAGGAGGAGGAGGCGGTGTCGTGGCGGTGGTCGGCGGCGCGACGAATCGCCGGAGCCGGCCGGGATCGACCGGTGACGGGAGGCGGCGGAGAAAAGGTTGGGATCGACCGGTGACGGGAGGCGGCCGCTCGTATGAATGAAGAAAGAAAGAATGCGACTAGAATGATTTGTTCTGTTTGCTTCCATTTTTTCGGCCTAAAATTTCGCCCCGTGTCGTTTGGGCCTAAAATCTCGCACAGCGTCGTTTCAGCCCGATACCAAATCTTTGATTTGGCGGTGCTTTCAAATCTTTTCATCCCGAATTTTCGTTTGGCGCCCAAAACTCGTGTCCTGTGCTAGTACGAATCAAACTGTCACAATACCAAATCTTTGATTTGGCGGTGCTTTCAAATCTTTTCATCCCGAATTTTCGTTTGGCGCCCAAAACTCGTGTCCTGTGCTAGTACGAATCAAACTGTCACGTACACGCATTGACTCCATGCATGCCCTAGGTCGGATCGAATCAGCTCTACACTGGTTAGGAACCGACTAAATTCAGGACAGAATGAGGCGACCTTTTTGTATGCCGATGTCGTTCAAGACCTGGACGATGACCTTGCTCGCATCGTGGCTTGGTGGCTACAGCCTCCACGGCGGTGCACAAAAGTCGTACCGCAATTTGTCGGCCCAACGCGCGACCGTGGACCGGCAAGTTTGACAGAGTTGTGCACACCTTCCAATCGATGCACGCGCGCTCCCGTGATGAGCAGGCGATATGCGCGACCTCTCTCGTCAACGAGGCTAGTACCTGCCGCCGAGAAGAGGAGCGGCGGCGGCGACCTGCAAGCGATGAGAGTTATTGTGTCGATTGAATCAGGATATAGCGAGGAATGTGAAGGGAGGAGGCCACCGGTGGGAGATTAACCCTAACTGTAACGGGCTTCGACCCAATAACGGACGTCGTGGATCAGTAAACCACATAGCTAGATTTTCCTATTATTGAATAGGTTTTCCCTCCAAATGTGCAATAAGACGCCTAGAAAATTTTCCTAAATAAATTTCTTCGAACCAGTCAAACAATTTTCACATGCAGTTAAAGACCAACGAAACTTAATTAGGTAAAACTAACCAAAGTAGTACGAGATGTAAGAAATTGTGGAGCGAATCATGCGAGAGCTCTTAATTAGAAATGTCATCCTGGACCCAGGCGCTACAAGTAGCGAAGCGGCTCATGACGAGTTGTGGATCCCAATTCGATATGTCTTGCCGCTAACTAGCATATACGTATATACCGTGGCGACTCCACATACCCTAAGCTCGGTCAAAGAATGATTTTCCATGACCCCTACCGCTAAACTACGTCATTAATCTGGAAGCATATCTCACCATCGCCCCCGACCTCGCCCCACAAGCCCGTACAATACATTCTGAACTTGACCAGCCTCGTCAGCAGAAAATAAAGGTAGATCTTAGTTGTTAGACAACCACGACTTTTTTAAAAGATGATGTTTGAGAATATTTTTCCACTCTTCCATGAAGGTTTAGAATGGCCCATCTCGGATATCTTCAACAGGGTGATAAAAAAAAGGGGGACAATTTAAGCATGTTATAAAATGTTATTTTATGCTTACAAAATAGATAATGTATATTTGTTATGTGTTCTAGACGTCGGATTTGTTCATTAGCCAATGGGGACAAGACGCCAAAATTGTGATTTTCCGTGACCTCTCAATATTGAGGGGGAGGGGGGCATGGAAATATCCAAAATCAATATACTATAACCATGTTAGGCTGTTTTACAATAAAGGTCCATCTCGGATGCCTTCATGTCCCCGGTGGCCAAAAAAATGTTTTATGAATCCACCACAGTTTTCACCGGAAGCATAAGGGTGTAATATCCCGAATTTTGGTCAGCTTCTAATTAGTTTATTTTGGTAATCTAATTTTTTTAAGTAGCTATGTCTCACTACAGGACACAGAATCTTTGCCGTGTACAAAATGGACTTTTCCCTTTTTTTAACTTTTCTTTATTTCTTTAGGGTTTGCAATATATAAATGGGTTGTTTTATGTGTTTGTAATATATAAATGTATCGCAATGTTGAGCCCCAAGATCTCACGTCGATGGACCCGACGTGGGGATTCCCTCTATCGATCAGTCCCGCCAAGTCCCATGTGTGTTAGGGTTTTTCCCCATAAACAGCAGCTCGGGGCGACAAAATCACTCCAGTTCTTGCATGTGACACTAACATATGTATGCAAGTGTGGTGGAAGTTTGTAAGATCCAATATTTTTGCTCCCAACCGTCAGGATACCACATAGGAAGGTTTTGGATCCGAACCTCGAATCCCCTACTTCGGTTGCAGTGGGGGAATCTTGTGTGAACAAGGGCTCCAAGTTACTTTTTCATGTTCCTATGAACCAACCAAACCAAAAGAAAGATAAAAATCCATGGTTCAACCAACGTTCTGCGAAAGTCTTGGGGGTAGACCATCGGCGAAACGACATTTCATGTGGGTCCCATTTTGAGCACAACTCACTCAAAAAATCATAAAAGTGGGAAACCTTTGTGAGGCGTAATTTATGTCACCTACTTGGGAGAAAAAAATCAAACATAAAATATGAATGTAATTCTGAAAAACCCTTCACAAAACGAGCTACCACCTACGAAGTTCTATGGCTTTTATGTCAATCGAGCTAGGTAATGAGCAAATGAATGGCATAGTTTCCTGGAACGAGCCCACATTGCGCACAGGCGTGTGCCTTGTAATGGCTAACACGTTTGGTCTTCTGAGTTTTCGTCTTCGTTGCACGAAAATGCATTTTCCATTTTCTAAGTGTAAAAATCGGGTTTTTTTAGGCAGTTTTAGAGGCATCATATGTTCTAGTACAACCCCTGTGCACAAAAATACTAGACCACTCCAAGATTACATTTCTCATACCGGCCGTCGCAGGAAACATTTTGGTAATTTCTGAGAATTTATATGGTTTCCTGCCGATTAAGTTGGAATTGGCCCGAATTTAACCTAAGGGTTCACTTTATCTGGTTCCAGATTTTTTGGGAAAATCATTTTTAGGTATGGAGCGTATCATTTTATGCATGGTTCTCTTTCAATTTCGCGAGTTTCCGAACCGGTGCACCCGGTGCCTGTTCTGGTGAAACGACATTTCATGTTTGTCCCGTTTTGAGCACAACTCGCTAAAAAATCAGAAAAATGGGAAGCCTTCGTGAGTTGTCATTTTATGTCACATACTTGCGAGAGAATAAATTCAAACTTGAAATATGATATTAATTATGTAAAACCTTCATGAAATGAGCTACCACCTACGGAGTTTTAAGGCTTTTAGGTCAAACGAGCTAGGTAATGAGAAAAGGATGGCATAGTTTGTCAGAACGAGCCCAGATTGGGCACAGACTTGTCTCCTGGAATGGCTAACAAGTTTATTTTTCTGAGTTTTCGTCCTTGTTGCACGAAAAATGCATTTTCCATTTTCGAAGTGTCACAATCGGGTTTTTTTGTGAAGCAGTTTTAGAGGCATCAAATATTCTACTACAACCCATGTGCACAAAAATACTAGACCTCTACAATACTACGTTTCTCATACCCGCCATCGCATGAAACATTTTGGGAATTTCAGAGAATTTATATGGTTTCCTGTCGATTTCGCTGGAATCAACCCAGATTTTAACTAAGCATCCACTTTATCTTGTTCCAGATTTTTGAAAAATCATTTTTAGATCCATACCGTGTCACTTTATCATTCGTTCTCTTTCTATTTCGCGAGCTTCCGAATCGGTGCCCTGCGACGTCCGTTCTGGCGAAACAACATGTCTTTGCCTAGTGTCCAGATTTGACAATAGGCAAAGAGATCCTTTGCCGGGTACACTACAAAAGGCACGACGCAAAGAGATGCTTTTCCGGGTACCTTTAAAGAGAGCACACGACAAAGAGTTATGCACTCAACACAAATCGGTTGAGAAAACTGTCGCAATTCTTTTATTTTTCTTTGGTCCGAAAAACTATTCTTTGTTGGGTGCCTAATCTTCAATACCCGGCAAAGTCTGACGCCGTCAGGCCAACAACCAAGCGCGGGGGGAAAGGCCACGTGGCATGGCACGTAACTTTGCCAATTGTCGTATGGAGACACTCGGCACAAATGCCTTTGACGTGTTTTGTTTCAATGTCGAGTGTCTTTTTGAGGGTTTACCTTGTCTGTTTTCTTTACCGAGTGACCGTACTCGACATCGTTTTCTTTGCCGGGTACCTCAGTTTTGCACTCGCAAAGTGATTGTGCCCGATATTTAGCACCCAGCAAAGATCCGTTTTCATGTAGTGTCTAACTGTACAGAAACACGAGCTAGATAAGGATTTGTGAACTGGAAAATATTTTAACCATAGACTCAATAGTGCAGTAGCTTAATTACCCAGCTGCTTTGTAGACGCATGTATGAAACACGAGAGAGCTGTTCTTGGCGAGAGAGAGAGAGAGAGAGAGAGAGAGAGAGAGAGAGAGAGAGAGAGAGAGAGAGAGAGAGAGGGATCGACGTACGGAAGGAATATAGCTATTATATATTACATGTCAATCAAAAGAATGGACTTAGCTTATTTGGTCATGCACGGTGGTTTTGCATGAGATGAGAGGCATGCATGCATAACGGCTTCACTGCACGTACGAAACGCTGGGATCTCAGGCAAAGAGCAATCAAGCAGCCTAGCTATGTGGTGAGTGGTGAACACAATAATCCCGTTGATAGTATGCATGCTTCTGCGAGATGGACATGCACACTGCAGTTGTCTGGCTATGGAACTATGCGTACAGCGTACGTACAATTGCATCACGTCAGCCGGCCGGAAAACACGCAGCACTAATAGGAGGGGCTACGACCGACAGTTCTGGGAGCTGTGGGTTTGACGCCAAAAGAACAACACCAACGACGGTGGTCTCAACAGGCGTGGCCTCATCGCCTCCAGCAAGATGATGATTGGTGGGAATTACAACAACACTAAGTTCAACCACGCAGCGGAGAGGTAACAAGCTACTTCAACAAGTCCATCGAGAGGCCACGGCTACGGCAGGTAAGGCGCCAATGCTGTGGACGGCAAGAAGAATCACGCCAAGAGCGAGAGGTGGAGGCATCGGAGAAGTTGTTACAAGGCACTGCGGTGGAACGAGCCCATCGTAAGTAAAGACACGACAGTCAGTTTGACTATTTTCTAGGCACTTATCTTGCCACAAACGTTCTCCAGTACATTGTCGAAAAGGCCAATTCATTGGACAATACAATCCCAAATAGCGTGTCTCCACTTATGGCACCGTACTTGGTAGGATTATGAAAGGTCAGAAGTGGTTGCAAGTTTTTCCAATGGCAAGAAATGATTGAAAGTTTTGCAAAGGACCATTTAGAACAAATATAATACTTCAATCAAATCACTTTCATGCTAGCTAGTAAACTGTGATGGTGTGGCATGCTTACACCTTGGCTTTCTCTACTGCACGTAGTACTGTGTGTGACCGTAGCCTAGCTTCGATATAGAAGCTAGATTGACGAGCTCATGGGGTAGCTTGTGTTTATTTTTCTTATTGTTCTTCCTGCTCAACGAGGCAACAGACGTCACCGGGTCATTTTTTAACACAAGGACCTGGTCAAGCAGGTTCTCGGTGGATTTTACGTGGCCTTGTAGAGTCCAGAGACTGTCACACATGTACTGTGAATCTGTGATGCCCTAGATTAACGATGTTGTAGCGTGCTTTGTTTTTTTAACATGCAGGTGTACACTGTAATTTATAGAAATACACCTCACCTAACGCAATTGATAAATCTGCCCTAGCGGAAAAAACAGCTAAGTGACACGCTGCCAACTAACTAAGCTGGCCCAAGGGCGAACGTGCTTCCCACAGTTTCCATGGGCCGGCAGAAGGTGTTGCGTATCCCTGATTTAATACCCCGTAATTAAGTTCCTCATATTAATGTGCGCTTGATTTCCGCTCGGTTAATATCTGCATGATTAAATCTCTCTAATAATTAGCCTCTTAAATTTTGGAGAGGCCATAATTTCGCACATGAAAAATTACATCCTTATTGTGTGGCACAATCTCGTATTTCTCCATGCATGGCAGGCATGTCCAGTACGATTGCTACTAGTACATTTTTGCATGCCCACCAATTTAGATTCCTTTCTTGATTTCTTCAACATATTTAATTGCGTTAATCACAGAGGAAGGAAAAAAAAGGCAAGAGAAGCTGCATGCACTAGGCGATCGAATGCGACATTAATCAGAGGCACGGGCTTCTAGCATTCCATGAGGACCTTCCACTTGGTCAATCGGCTGGAAAACCTTTACAACACCCGCATATGTAAGCTCTGTCAGCCTTTTCAAAAAGGTAGTTTTGCCAATTACATTGGGACACGGATATTTTGAGCCGTTACGATGCAGATGGACATACATTTGTAGAAAAAGAAGCGTGCAATTGGTGGAAAATAAAAAATAAAAGTGCACACTGAAGGACAAGGCAGACCTATTTGAAAACATGGAGAGTTTTATTGAACATATACAGATAACCTGGACGTTGATAGTTTTCACTACTAGAAATCCCCGTTGTCCCTAGGATGAAAGACGCTCCGTAGCAGTGAATATTTGATCATAAGGGAATAAATATCCCTACGAATTTTTTCCTAAAATGTAGGGATAGAAATTATATACTCACTCTGTCCAAAAATAAGTGTCTCAAGTTTACCAAAAAAAATGTATCTAGACATGTTTCATGTATAGGTACATTCACTTTTGGGCAAACTTGAGACACTTATTTTTGGACGGAGGGAGTATATAAAAAAAGGCCATGGATACCAACGAGCTAGTTGCGGAAAAAAGGAAGGCCATGCATGCGAGGGCTTCTTAGAGGATCGAACGACTTTCCAACCCGGCCGATCGACGTGTGCGCGGAAGAGGAAAAAGGGCGACGTACTAGTCATGCATGCGCGGCAAAGTTGCTAGCGCGATTCAATTCAAATCTGTCAATGGTACGTTGCGATTGAAATTTAAATTAAGTTCTATCTTTTGGCACTGGCTGTGGCTGGTACATGCACGTCGTACAAATCAAAGGTCGTGCATGCATGTCTCCATATCCTAGCGTAATACAACTCTTCGACGCTGGTTTCCGGTCGAGTCGCATCTCGTACTCTATCACCGGAAGCTACACAGACCTAGCAGTTGTCATCTCCTTTGCCACCGACTATCGCGATCGCTCCAGTACAACTCCGTCTCGCAGATCTGGAGCCAACTCACCAATAATGTCATCCCATGACAAGATACTCAATGCCGCCACCAAAAGGGATGGTGGCGAGAGAGTATCACACAAAATTTGAGCTATATATCATGCATCATTTTTTAGCACCTCTCACAGAGCTGGCGTCGTTGAGGAGAAGTGACTCGATATCCAATGACAATAATGCTAATGTACATGACATCGAGCCTGCAGGGGATAGATTTGGTATACTACGTAACCGATGGGTTATGCCACCATTTTTATTATTTCTTTCATTTGCAAACTGACGGCTTGAAATAGTAGGGTTTAACTATCATTTCATGGATGGAATAATACCACACGAATGAAATGATACATGAAACGTACGAGAGGTAAAACAATCTCTCCTAGCAGAAAAATAATAATACTAATAACACACACCGATGAAATGATACATGAAATGACGGATAATTATCTTGTGTATGAACACACATACACATGTGCACGCTAGTGATGCACGTATATACTCCACGTAGCTAGGTAGCTAGATATAGACGTCTAGTAGCTACCGGCGAGATTGTATGAAATCCACATGCATGAGGACGCGCGCTGTAGTCGGAGACGTGCGCGTCCGAGACGAACGACGGTTGTCACGATCGAGCTTCATTAACTAGTAAACTCCACTTGCATGAAATCCACGTGTGTAAAGTAATACTATAAATCGTGTTGTTAGTTTCATGCTCTCGATCATCCCTAATTTTCGCTTTTCTTGAAATTATGGCCATTTGTCTGTCTTTTTCCGGAAAATATTACCATTTTCGTTGAAAATGTTAATATCGATTCATGGAGGAGTTAGGGACTTTCTCACAAAATGTCTCCATATTCGGTCCATGAAATGCCCATTATCGCAAGGCCATTTGCATAAATCCAGTGTATTCCAAGGACCTCTTCACGAGATTCCCGTCTTCCTTGGCGGAAATCTTGGCAACTCCGGGGTCCTTGGTCATTGCCTGTCCAGCAACAAAAAAGGAGCAAGGGGACCTCCTGCAAATCGAGGTGAGCATCGTCGTCGGGTGCCCGTTCCCTGAAAGCTCACTATTATCCATGTGGTGGTAGGTCGTGCATCAATCCGCGGGCGCGCCGATGTTCGTGGACGTCGTCCTCGTCCAAGTATCAGTTCGTCGTCGCCCCGCGAGGTCGTGGGTGTTGTTCCCTCCATGTGGAATCTATTATTGCGGCTTATTAGGGGAGTGGTCGTCGTGGAGCCAGATGGATGGTGGTGGAAGTGTTTGGAGGACGGGGTGGCACAGTCGTGATGCGGACCTTGGGTGGCAGGACATGGACGTTTGCGCCCGTGTCGGATGGCGGGTCGTCTCTAGGCTGATCCGGCGGCGGCGGTGTGATACGTCTCCAACGTATCTATAATTTCTTATGTTCCATGCTAGTTTTATGCCAATAGCTACATGTTTTATATACACTTTATATCATTTTTATGCATTTTCTGGAACTAACCTATTAACAAGATGCCACAGTGCCAGTTCCTGTTTTCTGCCGTTTTTGGTTTCAGAAAAGCTGTTCTGCAAATATTCTCGGAATTGGACGAAACAAATTGCCACGTTCCTATTTTTCCAGCAAGTCCACGGAGCCAGAAGGGCAGACCCTGGGGAGGCCCATGGGCTCCTCCCCATGCTGGGGCGCGGCAGGGCCCACAGGCGCGCCGGCCTATGGGGAGGGAGCCCTGGACCTCCACCGACGTCGCCCCTTCGCCTATTTATTCTTCCCGACTTGAAAACCCTAAAATAACAAGTCATATTCCAGAAAGGGTTCCGCAGCGCCGCCGCCATCGACGACAAGTTTCGGGGGACAGAAGTCTCTGTTCTGGCACGCTGCCGGGACGGGGAAGTGCCCCCGGAGCCATCTCCATCGACTCCATCGCCATCTTCATCGCCGCTGCTGACTCCCATGATGAGGAGGGAGTAGTTCTCCCCGAGGCTGAGGGCTCTGCCGGTAGCTATGTGGTTCATCTCTCTCTCCCATGGTGTGATCTTTATGTGATCATGAGCTTTGTAATCTAGTTGAATATGTAGATGTTACTCTTTGTCAATTATGTCACTCTAGAGGTTACTTTAATATGAACTCCGGATTCACTCTCCACGGTGTAAAGGTGACAGTGTGTGCATCGTGTGTGATTCCTTTATGACGTTGTGGAGCTTGTTTACTCCGGCTTGAGGTGTGCTTTTGCAGCCCTACACAATGAATGGTTTTCATTATCCAACAAGAGAGTGTTTGAGAGTAGCATTTATTTATTCAATTATGTGATCATTGTTGAGAGTGTCCACTAGTGAAAGTATGATCCCTAGGCCTTGTTTCTAAGCATTGAAACACCGTTTATAACAAGTTCTGCTACATGTTTGCTTGCTGCCATTTTTATTTCAGATTGCAATTACTACTTATAATCATCCATATTACTTGTATTTCACTATCTCTTCGCCGAACTAGTGCACCTATACATCTGACAAGTGTATTAGGTGTGTTGGGGACACAAGAGACTTCTTGTATCTTAATTGCAGGGTTGCTTGAGAGGGATATCTTTAACCTCTACCTCCCTGAGTTCGATAAACCTTGGGTGATTCACTTAAGGGAAACTTGCTGCTGTTCTACAAACCTCTGCTCTTGGAGGCCCAACACTGTCTACAAGAATAGAAGTGTGCGTAGACATCAAGCTATTTTCTGGCGCCGTTGCCGGGGAGGTAAGTGCTCGAAGGTATCTCCTTTAGATCCTGCAGTTGAATCTTTTTGTTTCTTGTTTTTATTTCACTAGTTAGGCTTAATGGAAAACAACAAAAAAATTAGAGATCTTTATGAACTTTATATTGAATTAGGACATGATGCTTTTGAAGAGAAAATTAAAAAACCTATGGAGGCTTGTTTGCATAATAGTGGTAGTACTGTTATTAGTATGAATTCTTTGGACACCATTATTGTTAATGCTATGGAAAAGCCCAAGCTTGGGGAAGCTAGTTTATATAAAAATAATCTCTTTTGCTCCTCAGCTTTGGATGAAATATTTTGCCTTGATAATGTTTTGTCTCCAATATGTGATAATTCTAATGATGCTTGTGATATTTTAAATCCACCTACTGAAAGTATTGCTTTTGAAATACCTATGGAAATAGTTGAAATGGTTATAGATGAACCTTATGTAGGAGATGGAACAGTCCATCCAAGTGACCATTTGTTGAAACTTAAAGGATTTTGTGAGTTGTTTAAGCTTGCAGGTTTATCAAGAGAAAATGCCATGAAGAAATTATTTCCATTGTCACTTAAGGACAAAGCAAGGGAGTGGTATGAGCTATTGGATGATCCTCATCATTCGGAGTGGAAGGAACTTGAATATCTCTTTTACTCTAAATTTTATCCTCCTTATGAATTGCATTTAGATAGGAATTACATTTATAATTTTTATCCTCATGATGGAGAAAGCATTGCTCGAGCTTGGGGAAGGCTGAAAACATTAATACTCAAATGTCCTAACCATGAGCTTCCTGAGAAAATAATTGTTAATAATTTTTATGCAAGGCTTTCAGGACATTGTAAGGATTATCTAGATGCCTGTTCAGAGGGCTCTTTCACAAGTAAGAAGGTTCAAGCTAGATGGGATCTTCTTGAAAGAATTCAAAACAATGCTGAAGATTGGGAGAATGACAAAGGTAAAGAATCAGGTATAAACTATGAATATGATTGCATTAAGTCTTTTGTTGAAACTGCTGGTTTTCAAGAGCTTTGTGCTAAATATGGTCTTGATTCTCATATTATTGTTGATTGTTTTAGAACCTTTGCTTCTCATATTAATGTTCCAAAAGAAAATTGGGACGTGTATCATGAACCTTTCAAAGACACTTGCATGGAAAATGAAATTGTTGTTAATGATTGCAATAAACATGCTCAAACTTCTGAAAATACTATTTCTTATAAGCATGTTAATTTTTGTGGAATGCATAGACCTTGTGGAATTAATCAAATCGAAGATGAATATTGTATCCATCATAGGAATGAAAAAACTAGAACATGGAACAGAGCTCTTGATGATCTTGGTGAAAAAGTTTGTGCCCTTTATCCTTTTATTTGTGAACTTTGCCATGAAGTGGGTCATTTCAATTTTCAATGTTCTGGTCATGATGATAGTATTTCGAATTTAATGAGTACTTCAAGTTTGTATTGTGATAACATGATCACTCCTAATCAGCATGATGAACTTACATTATTCTTGGGGTGTGAAGAGTTATCAAGAAAAACTTCTTTGTTAGATATGAGTACTCTTGATATGAATAGCGTGTTGCATGGATGTTATCTCTATTGTGTTAATAATTGCCATGCCAACACCTACATACAAAATATTATAAAGGATGGGACTTTACCAAAATATGATAGGACTAATATGTGTTTTGTTCTTATTAATGAAAGAGAGGAATCCTCCCAAGTTTCTTCTGTTGTCTCTAATACTAAACCAGATTATGTGGAGAAGCTTCCTTTCAAGCCTCTCCCTCCTAAAGAGGAAAAGAAGAAGAAGAAGGGAAAGAGGAAGAAGAAGAAGAGGAGTAAAAGGAGAGAGGAAACGGTATCTTCCCCTAAACATGTTGCTCATATTATGATTGATTCTTATAATTCTGAATTCGATGATTCTGAACTCGATGATGAACCTATGCCTGTTACTTATATTAGTGATCATGATTGGGAAAAGCACACTTCTTTTGATATTGAAAATCTTTGGGGTACCAATTCTGAAAATGATGATGTTAATAATTGCCATACTATTAGTACTATCCATGCTTCTTCCAATGATGATATGAAAAGCTCTAAGCTTGGGGATGAGGTGTTTGAAAATCCTTTTGCTACTGATGATTATATGTTTGATACATCTCCTTCTAGTAAAAATGATGATATGTTTACATATGAGCACACTTTGGAAGATAACTATTCTATTGCTTATGATGACACTATGCCTCCAATCTTTGACAATTATTATAAAGAATACTATGACATAGGTTATAATTACAATCATCCTCATGAAACTTGTCATAATTATGGAAGGATTACCCAAAACCATCTCTCTAATATACAGCTTGTCTATAATGTTCAAGTTCGTTATGATGATTGTGATATTTTCAGTCCATCTACTTTTGAGGATAAAATTCATTATGATTATTCCATGCCTCCAATTTATGATGATTACAATGATGGATGTGATACTTTTACTCCCACTGCTACTAATAAAACTGTTTATGATTATGTGGAGAGTAATGATATTTTTATGCATGGTGATCATGATAAGAATGCTTTATGTGATAGTTATATTGTTGAGTTTATCAATGATGCCACTGAAAATTATTATGAGAGAGGGAGACATGGTTTCATATATCTCAATAATATTAAGTCTCCTCTCTTTATGTCGAAAGTTTTGAAGTTGCACTTGTTTTGCCTTCCTATGCTAGTCACTTTGTGCTTCATTGATTTATTTTCTTACAAGATTCCTTTGCATAGGAAGTGGGTTAGACTTAAATGTGTTTGATATTTGCTTCTTGATGCTCTTTTATATTCAACTCTTATACATATGAGAGCATCATCATCAAAATTATCATGCCTAGCTAAAAGGCTTTAAAGAAAAGCGCTTGTGGGAGACAACCCATTATTTTATTTCTGCAATTTTTGTTTTATTTTTGAGTCAAGATAATGCCTACTACTGTAGCAATACCTTTGTATCTTTAGTTTCTTGCATTGTTGTGCCAAGTAAAGTCTTTGATAGAAAGTTGATACTAGATTTGGATTTCTGCGCAGAAACAGATTTTTAGCTGTCACGAATTTGAGCTTTTCTCTCTGCAGAAAAATCGAAAAATTCTGAAACAATTCATGAGTAATCCTCAGATATGTACGCAACTTTCATTCAACTGGAGCTTTTCCATCTGAGCATGTTAAGTGCCTCGAAAAAATTCGTCTTTACGGACTGTTCTGTTTTTGACAGATTCTGCCTTTTATTTCGCATTGCCTCTTTTACTGTGTTTGAGTGGATTTCTTTGCTCTATTAAATTTCAGTAGCCTTGGGTAATGTCCAGAAGTGTTGGGAATGATCGTGTCCTTGCTGAACATGTGAATTTTTGATTATGCACTAACCCTCTAATGAGATTGTTTTGAGTTTGGTGTGAAGGAAGTTTTCAAGGATCAAGAGAGGAGGATGATACAATATGATTAAGAAGAGTGAAAAGCCTAAGCTTGGGGATGCCCCCGTTGGTCATCCCCGCATATTTCAAGAAGACTCAAGCGTCTAAGCTTGGGGATGCCCAAGGCATCCCCTTCTTCATCAACAACTTATCAGGTCACCTCTAGTGAAACTATATTCCGTCACATCTTATGTGCTTTGCTTGGAGCGTCCGTGTGCTTTTATTTTCGTTTTGTTATTTTAGTTTTCTGAATAAATCGGATCCTAGCATGCTTGTGTGGGAGAGAGACACGCTCCGCTTTTTCATTTGAACACTTGTGTTCTTCGTTTATCTTTAATGTTCATGGCGAAAGCTGAAAGCCTCAGCATTGATTGTTATTTGGTTGGAAACAGAAAATGCTGCGTGTGGTAGTGGTATAGTAATAACTTGCATAGTCTTGTAGATCATTGAACTTTGATGACTTGATTCTTTGCAAATGTTTTGAGGTATTTAGATGGTAAAGCTTGCTGGTTAATTAAGTTAAAATTATGATTGGATAGTTGTCTTTAAGCTTGTACCGTACTACAAACTCTATTTAAATTGTTGAAGGTGTAGTTGGACTTGATAGCTTTCCATGTCTAAAAGTGATTCGTAATAACTAAGTTGTGCTGAAGGTCGAGGGATCTAGCGGGGTACTTGTGCCATCGTGAACGGCCCTCCTTGGAGTGAATTTTAATCATGCTCTTAATGTTGAACCTGCTAGTTGTTTGCAATAAACTTGTGAGTTCTTTTTGACTAATGTTAAGCTACGGTTTTTGGCACTTCCACCATCCATATTTGCTAGCCTCTTCGGTGCTGTGCATTGCCTTCTGCTCACATTGAGAGTTGTGCATACTTCGCCAGTACATCCAAACCCGTGGGAGGACTTTCTCTTGTTCTCTACACATAAGCCCATACATCTTCCTCAAAACAGCCACTATACCTACCTACCACAGCATTTCCATAGCTGTTCCGAGATATATTGCCATGCAACTTCCATTTTACATTACATGACTTGTTGTCATTCATTATTTATATATTGCTTTGCATGATTCTATACAGCTGATGTGTGGTTTACCCATGATACGCTAGATCATTGCATATCCTGCTACACTGGCAGAGGCATACAGTTTACATCATGTTTTAGTTCGTTGTGAGTTATTTGTAACAAAAAGTGTGTTGTCATATTAGAGTGTTGCCCCTAAAAGTGAAAAGAGCCATGGAGGCCATCGAAAAGAGAAACAGAAAAAGGAAAAAAAATAGAAAAAAGAGAAAAAGAAAAAAAAAAGAATAAAGAAAAAGGGGGCAGCATTACTATCCTTTATCCACACTTGTGCTCATGTTATAGCACCTGCAGTATTCATAGTCATCATTTGTGCTCATGTTTAGCACCTATACTCCATGTGAGAGAGTTTTCATGTTTTACTAGTATAACTATGTGGGGAATTTACATTATAAACTTGGGTTGTATATTCCAATGATGAGCTTCCTCAAAAGTGCTCTAGGTCTTCGTGAGCAACCAAGTTGGATGCACCCCCACTAGTTCCATTGGAGAGCTTTCATACACATATAGCTCTATGTGCATCCGTTGCATGGCAATCACTACTCCTTACATGGCTTCGATTATAAGACTTCCTCTTGTCTAATGATCACTTATAGCTTTGTGAGACTTTCTTCCTTTGGCCTTCCAAACCCCCATTAATGTTCTCTTAGCCATAACATCCTGGTGTCAATACCAAATGCTTACGCTCACCGGTTGAGTAGACTTCGAAACAGTTGATTCATGATGTTCATGTTTATTTTTACTTGGCTGAATCCTTCTATGTTGTGAAAGATTACTTGATGCTTGGAATTGAAGGATAGAACTCCTACATTGGATACTAAACACATCTTTAATGAACCTTGTACGGTTTCATGTCTTTAAAGCAATCATTCATGAAAACTTTTAGCTTGTTTAACTAACTTGTTTTGGTGTCTTTTATATCATTATAAACTTTTGCTTTGAATGATTTGATCTCAGCTCATATGCTTTACAATATTATTGATCAAGATTATGTTGGTAGCATGTCACTTCAGAAATTATTGTTTTTATCGTTTACCTACTCGAGGACGAGTAGGAACTAAGCTTGGGGATGCTTGATACGTCTCCAACGTATCTATAATTTCTTATGTTCCATGCTAGTTTTATGCCAATAGCTACATGTTTTATATACACTTTATATCATTTTTATGCATTTTCTGGAACTAACCTATTAACAAGATGCCACAGTGCCAGTTCCTGTTTTCTGCCGTTTTTGGTTTCAGAAAAGCTGTTCTGCAAATATTCTCGGAATTGGACGAAACAAATTGCCACGTTCCTATTTTTCCAGCAAGTCCACGGAGCCAGAAGGGCAGACCCTGGGGAGGCCCATGGGCTCCTCCCCATGCTGGGGCGCGGCAGGGCCCACAGGCGCGCCGGCCTATGGGGAGGGAGCCCTGGACCTCCACCGACGTCGCCCCTTCGCCTATTTATTCTTCCCGACTTGAAAACCCTAAAATAACAAGTCATATTCCAGAAAGGGTTCCGCAGCGCCGCCGCCATCGACGACAAGTTTCGGGGGACAGAAGTCTCTGTTCTGGCACGCTGCCGGGACGGGGAAGTGCCCCCGGAGCCATCTCCATCGACTCCATCGCCATCTTCATCGCCGCTGCTGACTCCCATGATGAGGAGGGAGTAGTTCTCCCCCGAGGCTGAGGGCTCTGCCGGTAGCTATGTGGTTCATCTCTCTCTCCCATGGTGTGATCTTTATGTGATCATGAGCTTTGTAATCTAGTTGAATATGTAGATGTTACTCTTTGTCAATTATGTCACTCTAGAGGTTACTTTAATATGAACTCCGGATTCACTCTCCACGGTGTAAAGGTGACAGTGTGTGCATCGTGTGTGATTCCTTTATGACGTTGTGGAGCTTGTTTACTCCGGCTTGAGGTGTGCTTTTGCAGCCCTACACAATGAATGGTTTTCATTATCCAACAAGAGAGTGTTTGAGAGTAGTATTTATTTATTCAATTATGTGATCATTGTTGAGAGTGTCCACTAGTGAAAGTATGATCCCTAGGCCTTGTTTCTAAGCATTGAAACACCGTTTATAACAAGTTCTGCTACATGTTTGCTTGCTGCCATTTTTATTTCAGATTGCAATTACTACTTATAATCATCCATATTACTTGTATTTCACTATCTCTTCGCCGAACTAGTGCACCTATACATCTGACAAGTGTATTAGGTGTGTTGGGGACACAAGAGACTTCTTGTATCTTAATTGCAGGGTTGTTTGAGAGGGATATCTTTGACCTCTACCTCCCTGAGTTCGATAAACCTTGGGTGATTCACTTAAGGGAAACTTGCTGCTGTTCTACAAACCTCTGCTCTTGGAGGCCCAACACTGTCTACAAGAATAGAAGTGTGCGTAGACATCACGGTGGCAGTTTCGGTGGTGACAAAGTTAAGTATGCGGCGATGTCAATGGTTATTGCGACAATATATACATATCACAATGTGGGACTTGGGGCATCTGGAGATGAATGTCGGCATGTTCAGATAGTTTGTTTGGGGTGTCGAAACCCCCGGCAGTACACCTAACTGACACGTCCGAGGAACATCGCTGATGTTAGTTACAAGATTGGAAACACTAGGTCTACAACAAAGGTTATTGCCGATGTTGAGAAAATGGTAAGCGTCGTAGCCGTAGCTCTGCGACATAAGATGTACTGGAAATTGGTACCGCTCGAAGCACCACGGTAGCGATGTGTGCCCATCCTCTACCATTTTTTGTGTAAAATAGATGAAAGTTCATTCCTGTTAGTTAAAAGGTGCTCGAGGTTTTGTTGTAAGTTGGATGCTCCAATTCTTTCACAAGTTGTGTTTTTTTTTAACTTAACTGATAGTAGGCTGAAGCTCATCTAAATTGTTGGAAGTTTTCTCTGTTAAAATATATGTACGTGTAGAGATAGAATAGGACTTTAGAGATATAATCTTATAATCCAAGTCTCTACACATTATGAACTCCTATATATATACTCTATTAATTAGGGTCATGGCAATAAAACACAAATATTAGGGTTCCACAACTTTCGAAATTCTCTACATAAATATTGAAAGTTGGCGTTGAATTTTATTGAGATCTTCTTTTTTGAAGTTCGGCAAATGTCCTTCTAATTAATGAATGCGCGGTTCGATGCCTAGAGGGCACGAAGACCAGCAGCTTAGCTGAAACCGCCGTTTGAGGAGCAGAACACTGCGCCTCTACCTGCAGGTTCCATAATTTCATTCACGTACAGCGCGCGTGCTAAGCTAGCTACCTCGATCCATCACACAATGCACTGCCTGGTTCCATAATTTCATTCACGTACCTACCTACTCTTTCGAAAAATTGCACGTACTCTAGAACCATGCACTGCATGCATGGATCAATACTTCAGTTTTGGAGCTTCCCACGGAGCTGCACGATAGCGTGCTCTCGCCACCACTCCATGGACAGTTGACTAGGATTCGGTTACTACACACAAGACCCAATTTCTCCTTTGTTGGTGTTATTTTTTTAAGCTAGGGGACATCTATTGCCTATGGTTTCATGTGTCTTCTCGTTTTCTCACGCTATTACTTTATGCATGGAATCTACCATTATTTCGTGGGAGGTCGTGGGCTGTACAAAGGTGTCACAGAAAATCACTATCATGACGGGTTCCCCCCGTTTTAAAGTGATATAGCGGACTACTTTGGGTTTCCCCGCCCGATGTTATGGGCACGTCTGTTTGATCTTTTCTCGCCTATTTTTCGTGGGTTATAGCATACTTCCATTAGTTTGAATTTTTTCAACAAGAGGCTGTCCCTACATCAATCTTGTGTTGTTGATGGCCCACTAGATGTCATTCATACACCGATCTTGTGCCAGATAGCCACAATTGAAAGCGACGACACATATGTGTCGATTGTCATCAAGACCGGCAACGTTTCATATGAGGTACCATGTCCATTGCATTGCCAGGTTCATCACACTATTTCTACTATTTCTCTAGGTTTGCATATGTTTTTTCTCCGAATGAAAGTCATGCTCGGCCCTTGGTACTTGCGCCACATAAAGATTGATCTATAAAAGGTTGTATTTAAGTAGTCTGACAGTGATGTTGCTAGGTTTGGCATTGCTCGAGGTGTTCTTCTCTTGCTCGGCGATCGACATCCTCGATTGAATGGCTCGACAAGAGGCGCAAATGAAATCGGACACGCGAGAGTGTTCTTGGCGACGAACGTCGTGTAAGGTAGAGCGCGAGCGATCGAAAACTTTGACGCTGACCTAACAACGTCGTCGCAAAGGGCTTTGTCGAGTGTCTGAGTTTTGACACTCGGTATGGGGCTTAAGGTAGGCCAAAAAGCCCACCCTCGCTCGGCCTCCCCCCGTTTCCTAGATAGAGTCCCCCTGTACACTCACAAGACTTCGGTGTTGCATGGTCTCGATCGTGTGCTGTCTAATGGCTCGCCAACAACAATTTAGTGTTGTCACATACTACTCTCGGCTATCGAATGCTTTTCAATCATGCGAGACGGTGTTCCTTGGTGTCCATGTGATTTGTGTATGGATGCATATCCCCCTTGGTGTCCATGTGATGCATATCCTCCTTTGGTGTCTCGAGGTCTTCAGCAGAACACCTGGAGCTAGGGTCTAGCATCTCGGCCTGCGGTTTCTCGATTTGCGCTTGACTCTGCGTTGCCTTTCGGCGGGCGGCGTGATGCAGGTCGTGCGGTCTCGATCGTCAGCCCACGGTAGCTTCCCTTCGAGACGTCCACGCCACCCCGAACCAGTTGCACCTCGACGGAATCTGTTCAAAGACCTTATTCATCATGTTGCAAACACATGAGTAGTGTGTTAGGCGCATGTTTAGAAACAGACGCCAAGTGTTGCAGCACATTTAGCTCCATGCAAGCCATAGATATAGTTTTTGTAGAACGCATTTAGCTAGCTATCTACATCTACATGCATGCATCGTACAAGGTGGTGATGACCAAAATATCCGAGGGAGCAATCAGTGGATTTTGTTTAGCGAGAAAATCCCGCGCGGGAATTTTGGCGCCGGCCAAAACAAATCCCGACCCATCCAACACAAACGCACGCCCATTCTTCTCCCCGCGCCGCCGCCTCTGCTCTCCGCTGCAGCCCCTGGTCGCCTGTCCATCCCGGCCGGCTCCGGCGAGTCCTCGCGCTGCGGACCACCGACCCAGCCCCTCCTCCTCCTTCTCTACCGATTCCACGGCACCCAATCGCAACCCCACCACAAACCCTAGAACCCAAGATCTTGGGGCGTCCATGGCGGCGGCGGCGCTGCAAGGCGACCGACAAGAGGATCGCGCGGAGCCGATGTGGCCTGCAAGCAAAGCCATGGCCCTGGGAGCCCTCACCGACGCCGGCGGCCCCAGGACCTTGGGCTAGCGCGTCCGGCCGACGCCGATGGCTGCATCAGCTCTGGTCGCCGCCGATGATGAACCTCTGCACGCCGGACGTCCTGGAGGATCTGAAAACCACCACAGCCCCAAGGTCCAACTCTTTTCCTTCCATTCATATCCACTCTACTCCTATTATTTCCTCTTGCAATCTTGCACTTACATATCCGATCTGGAATCAAAGGGATCTCGCTCGTGCCTGCTGCTGATTGCCGGCCCACGACCTGCAGACGAATGCTGCTGCTAGGTCGGACCCACCGCCGTCCTCGCTGCTAACCACCGGCATCACCATCACCGACGCCGGGTTGGACCTATGTACGCTTGCTGTCCATCGTGTGTTCTTGCCATGTGCCAGGAGCAGCAGGTCACTGAAACGTTGCTGATAGGAACATCTCGTGTCTTGAGGATATAGATGCTGCTGTTACTCTGCACCACGCAGGAGCAGCGCACTTTGTTCTGCCTAGACCACCGCTTTGTGTTTCACTGATTAGATTGATTAACTGCTATGTATATTCCATAGGAAAATTTCTAATTCTTGTAAACACTGACTATTTGAGGATTGAACTGAAAGCTTAGTTCTGACCTCGCGTTTTTCTTCTTGCCGGATCATTTTCAACTGAATGCTCAACATGTTCTATTGGCAGATGCCAAGTGACGAACAGGAGCCCCGGTCGCCACGATGCCTCCCGCATCACCAGCCATCCGAGTGCTCTCGACGAATGTGTCCGTGCCACTGCTGTCCTGTGACGGTGCAACGCTTTGACCTCGTTGCTCCGACCAGCTCGCTTCCCCGAGTCCGGCGAGGCCGCGGAGGGGAGAGCCCACCAGCACACGACGAGATCCATATAAACAAGGTGAGACCCCTCATCCCTCGTCGTCTCCTGTTGCAGGACGAACCCATCTTGCAGGACCTCTTGTCCACCTTTTTGCTGATCCAAAGTGTCGGGTATTCTACGTATTTTGCTGCTGCAGTAACCTCCTCTCTTCTGATTCGAATCTTATAGATATGAAATTCCAGAATTATTTTCTTGTCTACTATACCTTCTAGCTACCTTGTCGTAACAACGATGTAACTGCTAGATATATATGCTGGTATGTTGTCAGATAAGCACGTATTGGAATTATTTTCTTATGTATGATAAACACTTGAGTAACTTGTTCTACCCATATGAACCTGCTAGGTCCTGACTCAAATTTGATCATGCTTGAAAAGATTTCACCATATAATAATTCTCAAATTTATTCTGTAATTTGAGCACATCCCATGCTTGAAGTTTTTACTTCAGGATTTGGAAAAGTGCCGCCAAAGTTCCCTGTTTATCGATCCTTTCATCCGCAGAACTAACATGTACCCTGTTTTCACATTTTGACCAGTGTTTTGTTGTACACTTATATCTTGTAATCATGTCACTGCAATGAGCCAGTCAATACTTGTCACGTTCAGAACCAGCCATGTTTTGTATATGAGCTGTTAAATACATATGTTCTTAATTCGAATCGTCTTGCTGTATGCAGGCAGTAACATGCGGAAATGGTGATGGGCTGACCGTGTCCGGCCACTGCAGATGGCTGCATCAGCTTTGGCCAGTTCTCCTACTTGTTCCCCATCTCCACCGCCTCCACCGCCACCCTCATGTACGGCTTGTTGTGCGAGACAGAGAGGTGAGCGGGAGGATCTGCGCCGCTGCCACTCCACGCGCCCTCCTGCTCGCACCCCTGCCCCGACCCAAGGCCGTCTCAAGGTGATGGATTCACTGTCGCCCTTACCTGTGATATAATACATGCTTGAACTTGTCCTATAACTGACACTAGACAGTGCGGACCGTACGTAGTATGCTACATATATTAATTAGGGTATCTTGTGTGTGCTTGCGTACAACACAAGTCCGTTCGTGAGGTATCCTTCATTCTTCCGATGTACAACACAACCCGATGTATGTTCACCAAATCTACATGTCCTGGCATCACTTGGATTACCTTAATTTTGTGCCAATGTGTACGTATAAGTATTTGTGATATCCAAGGTATTGGGGTTTTAATTATCATCTGTTCATCACACTTCCGGCTGATACATCTTTTTAGTACTTACTTCTCTTAGCATCGAATTTGGTGCTCATGTAAGCCATAGGCAGAAATTGCAGTCCTTTGGAAATGTTGTGTTATATATTACTTGCAGCCAAACACTGAGAGATCAGTGTGCAAACTGTAAAGGGCGATCCGATAAATAAATAATCATGTCTTTATATACTAGATATGCTATGAAAAACTAGCTGCTGTATGTAACTTTCGTTTCATTCTCTTGCGTTTGACAAACATGCACTATGTTGGCGACGTCGGAGGTAATTGTGTCTCAAAAACTGCTATTGTGTTGTTTTGATGCTTATTTTCATAAATACCACGAGATGAGTCGTGGTTTCGTCTGCTGATGTTTTTCTACAGGGCGATCTGTAGAAATAATCCATCTTTCACCTTTTTTTCTGGATCCCACGTGGTTTGGTAATGCTCATATGACTGTCTGCATCATGTTCTTGCTCTTTACGAGGAATATGTTAGGGGGGAGTTTGTTTGTGTCTTTAGGTGGTGCTCTGGGCCTTGGCCTTCGTGACAGACCCTGTGAGCTATCAGTTGTTGATCATGTTATCCTTTTGGACATGTTTCTATGCCCCAAGGTTTGTCTCTGTTAAGGATTTAGGAATTGAACTACTTGGGAGTTGATGATTTTAGCAGCTTGTAAATGCTTCAGCAAACAATTTGTATATTGTTATGCCCTGTTCCTGGTATTGGCTTCATGCTAAGTTTTTTAAGAGCGGCATACACGATTGTTTGAAGTGGGCTTTACCTTTTGATATGATCGTGTCTTTCAGGCCAGAATTCTGAACCTCATCTCCTTTTGTGTTTTGCGGGACGACGATGTGCCCTTGGAGTCAACCAATGGTCTTGCTGGCGGGGTCACCTTCCCAGGCTGGTTTTGTTGCTGCAAGCGTCCGGCCGTAGTGGAGGTGCCCCTGGAGTTTGTCACTGGTCGGCGCGGTCGTAGACCGGCGGCTTGCCGGCGAGGCGGTGTGACGCTACCTCTCCGCTCACTGAGATCGGCATCTGTCTCAGGTGAGCTCTAGCTCTTTGCTTCTGCCTCTGTGGCCATCATGCCATGGTGTTGTAGGGTTAGGATTTGGTCCTGAAGCGTGTATGTATGGCCTGATGATTACTTGGATTAGACCACAAACCAGCAGGAAAACTCTAGCTTTTATCAGTTTAGTTGCTCCTGTTAGCTTTAGTTGGTGCCAATTTAGCCTATTTTTTCTATTCAGATTGTTAGTACCTTGGTGTTATGTAAAGGTGTTTGATTCCATATAAAAATTGAAGTGTCTCCTTGTTGCAGCATACACATTTGATATTTGCTATCCATATTTTTTTTTGATTTGCTATGATTATGGTAAATTGATTGGCTATGAGGACATACCAGGATTATCTTTCAGCCTTCACATGTAGAGAATGATATTTTGGGCGTTTTTCCCTTTGTTGCAGTACAAGTATTGTATACCATTATATATGGAGCATTCATTTTGAAGATTAATTTAAGTACGAAGCAACAGAGTTGATGTTGATCCCTAATACCGTTGTTGAATGTGAATCACACCTTGCTTTCATCCAGTTGGTTGTGTACTCATTGAATTTTGATGCCACGCCTTTCACCAGGGAGGGATCAGGCCAACGACGTGGCATGATGATGGGGACCGACAAGTGTTCTTCACGGATGTTGTCTGCCCTGGTACATCAGAGCGGCAACGAGGAGCTCATGGTGCTTCCCCGGCACACCAAGGTCGTCATCACTAGTAACAACCGGACAAAGTCCGTGTTTGTCAACCTGCAGGGTGTTGTCAAGAAGGCTCCTGGTCTCGGAGGCTGGCACTGCTGGTGAGTCTTTTTTTCTGATTATCTAGGCGTCCCGCTGAATCTTTGCTTAGTGGCTGGTTCTGGATTGAAGTTTCAATGCAAGTGATAGTAATATATCTTGGTTTTTCTTTTCAAAAAGTAGCTAGTCAAGCTTACTAACATCATGAGCTTGAAAGTTTAATATATGTGAAAGGCATGAGATATCCCATCTTCTAGGACGCTGCCTGACTCAACACTTCATTTTCTGTTTAGGGAGCAGCAAGCATATAGTACCAGTCTACCAGCAACCGACAAAGCCAATGGTTCGGCATCATTGGTGGCTTACTTCCATATTGCAGGAGTTTCTGCAGTTTCGATGAGATGTTCATCAAGCCTCTCGTTTTGTGTCTCTCTTTGTTAGTGTTTTTTCATCAGCTAGCAAGAAAGGTGTTTTTATATGAGTAGCCGTGGCTTGTGCTGCATAGTAACATAAAGCCTTTTCCTGTGGTGGGTAATACAACTTAAGTGCTATATTGTCAAAATTAAGCATGAAATTGTCTCATTGTTCTTGATAATAGGAAATATCTTCCGAGGAAATTAGCTTGTTTAATTCAACTAGTCCAAGTTGTTTCAAGATCTTTTTTCTTTGTTTGCTGAAAAGTTTAATTATGTCTTTCCTGAGGACAAATCTTGAGACATGTTAATATTTGGCTTCAAGAATACCAAGCGTGGGGAAACTATTCAAATGCCATCTTCTTCACGAATCTTCAAGGTTTAGGTAAGTTCTCGGGTTTCTCTTCTTTTTCCTCCATGTGCGCGGTTATGATATATGGCTATGTTTTCCTCCGCCCATCGAGCCGATGGCTTATTTGGAATTATGGTGCTGATGGCCATCTGGCCATCTAGCTTTCTAAATTATGTTGCTAAGAATCTGATATCTAGGCCTGGTTGTTAGAGGTCCAGGTGCTAGTATTCTTTGTAAGCCAATGAACTTGATCAGATTTTTGTTAGGGAGAGTAGCTCCAGTTTTTGCGTTATTAGCCTCAAATTGGTGTTATATGGTTCTGAATGCTACTGCTTATTACTATGTGGTCTTTATTAGGTCTTCTTTAGGGAGAGTAGCTCTATCTTTTTACATTGTTCTAGTTCTGCAAAAAAGAAATAGGGAAAGAACATAATTTGGCTTCTAAACAAAGATTTTAGATTTTTTTTGTTGGATTCAAACATGAAGGCTAAACTTCTTTCTTTGTGTAAGTGTTGCCCTTTTCTAATCTGGAGCTTATAAGTAGAGGGGTCAATGATTGCTGGTTGGATCATATCTTGTTGGTGTGTTGAGTGATACTCTCTTGTGTCATACATGTAGGTAACTCTTTCTTGTTCTGTTGTCGCGCAGGTGATGCACGAGCCGAGCAATTATTCGACCAGTGGTACTGTGGGGCATACACGGAGCAGCGGAGTGCTGGAGGGTCACGGTTGGCAAGGTATGCTTTATGAACTTGGTATATGGTATAACCTCAGATGCTCTGATCTGGGCAGCTAGTTTGGAGCTGCCCAAGTGTAGTGTGCAAGTCACACGCGCAACCGCACGCGGCTCCGTGACCATGGTCCAATATTTATAGGGGGAGGTTGGAGACAAGAGAGGGCGTTTGAACTTTGAGAGGAGGGAGATGTTAGGCGGGAACAAATGAAAATTTCGGCGGGTTGTTATCTCCCACGCTGCTGCGTATCCGGAGCGATCGATGGCTGAGACGCAACGATGTCACGGATTGGTGACATGGAGTTACCCAACAATCAGGGATAAATAATAATTGCTCGTCTATAACTAATAGGGAAAGGACTCCTACTAATACGCTCTATTTGACTCTAGATGGCATGGTGAAAGGCGGGGCTGGTGGTTATTGCTGGAATATAATATACGCCCGGATTTGTTCTAAAATCACGTCAGATTGCTAAACGTTCCATAAATAAAGCATTCGGGAAACACCCTTACCCCACGTCCCGCCTAGGATGGGTCTTCCGTGGATGCTTGGTAAAAAGTGTGCCTAGATAGTTATTTCGCTTGTCTCTCGGGCTGATGCGCGTCTGGAGCGATCAACAGCAGAGATTTAGCGACGGATTGGTGACATGCAGTTACCAAAAAATCGGGCTAAATGATAATGCTAGTCTAACTAATAGGGAAGGACTCTAATCATATGCCGTCTGCGCTCCTCTTCTATCCATGGATAACCTCGTAAAAGGTGGGTCTGGGTAGTTATTTACTCAGAATAGAATATACGCTGGGATTTGCTCTAAGATCACGTCGGCTTACCAACACAGCCTGTAAACAAAGTATATCTAATCGGAACGTCTCCTGTTTCTGTACCATGGATGGTTCTCTCGATGGCTCGGTAAAAAATGGGAATGTTATGCCATAATCTGCACTAAAATCAGCCGGGATTGCCAAATCAGAGCAGCATAGAAAACGTACTTTCTATGTTAGTACCTACTTGCGGTAAACCATCTTCTTTCTTTGTACTAATAAATGTACGAATCAAGAAAAAAAATTAACACGACAAGCACTTTTTTCTTAAAAACAATTACCGCTCTTTATTGATCAATCATGGCGTTTAAAGGAATACAAAGTCCTACGTGAGGTTGTTAGAGCCAAACTCTTCGTTTGATTTCTCGTTCCGAGCTAGTCAACGAGCTTTCTCAGTGTGGGTTCATGCCTAAACACACCATCGAGAATATGCGCGCCATCTCATTGGTCTCCCTCGTAATCACACCATAAGCTCCAAAGTAGGGCTGTTTCAAGTTGTTGATGACTTCCAAGGCAGTCTGTATTGTGCCTCGGTTGGTGACTTGGAGCCATGTCTGATGGATAAGGAAGGATCTGCCTAACCGGCCGGAATTCTTGGACATAAATCCCGTAATTTTGTTCTTTATTCTTATATTAGCTGTAACACTCCCTGATTGAGCAGCATCTTTTCACAGGGTACCGTCCCATTATTTTCCATGCACCTAGCTTACCAAAAAAGGTTAGCATTAGTTCTCGTGTTCCTATGTTTCTCGTCCGTTACGGTCAAAATGAGCGATAAACTAGCACTAGCACTAGCACGTCGACCTCGGTCAGCGCCACCAGGGATCTTATCAGCGATGAACTACCACACTGCAGAATAGTCACGACCAGGGAGAAGAACTGACACCAAAACAGTACTGTGAACTTCACACGCACAAAAGCTTAATCCATGCAACAGCACAGCAACATCCCAGTTTGATCTTGAAGTCACATGTTAGTCACATCAAAGCTAAAGAAACTAGATAGAACATGACAGTTCTGGTGCTAATAATCAGAGAAGAGCAACACAAGATAGTACCAACCATCGCCATATCACATACTTCCAGGTCTTAATATTCCAGGCTCGGTTGGAATAATTAGCATGAGCATAATTATTCCTTTTCTTAGATCACACATCAAAAAGTTGGTAATACAAGTGCATACAGCACGACACTTGCGACATCTAAATATAGGAGAATTTCAACTCGAGACTCGGCAAATTTAAATGCGAGTTAACATGTGCAAAGGAAGCAACTACACTAGTAACTACTACAGCGCTTCTGCTTTGGACGATACTTGTCACTCTGGACCAATATTACAACTGAAGCACTAGTACTACATAACAGGCCATGGCCAGCGCCCAAGGGGAGCTGCGACATGCTAACATGCCCATTTGAAAGGCCCAGATAAAAGACTAACATGCTATCTACCAGCAATGCTCTTGTTCATGCCACCCGGCAGCTTGCAGCTTCCTGGACGTCCTCTTCCAGCGTGTCTTTGGCAGCAGCAGCATGTCATTACTCTCTTGCTTCGGCTGGCTCCTCCTACATATCACATATAAAGGTGAAGATGATCATTCCATCGGATGCCAAGAAATGCTGCAGGTATGTTTTATCAATTACCTAGCAGGTGTGTACATGCATGTTTTCTGTTTCCTCTTCTACAGGTAGAAAATAGTTCATTGCATGATGTTTTTGTACGGAATTTCTAGACGAAGTACCTACTTGAACTGAGTTGGCATGCATGTTTTCCCATTGCCAAGATCTTATATGATGATGCATGGATATACCTTCAGGAAAAGTTAGTTAGCATCAGCAGACACACATGCACATCATTTGAAGTGTGATATCATCCAAACTTTCCCAGACCAGAGAAGCGCTGTCGCATCTCAGCTTACCAAATTTAAACTTATCTAATTGATAAATCTATGCTGATCATAATTTGGTATCTATGCTGATCATAATAAATTAAAAGGAACAAAATATATAAGACATAGTCGATTCTGTTTTGAGCTTATCAAATTGATGAGAGTGATCCTAGGCAATTGGGGGACTATCTCCTAGTCAGCTGAGAAAATCTCCAAAGCAACACAGAATTACAAATAATCATCGCTCGATGGACAGAGCACCGAGTAACCATGGCGTGATGGCCATGGTATCACATAGCATGCACGGAGACAAGGGCAGAACCAGAAACTCAAGTAAAACATGGGAGACAAGAACAGTGAACCTACTGTCATTGCACGGCAGCAAAGGCGGTTCGAAGTCGAGGACCTGCCAGGAGGCACACCCGCCGCCATCGCATCCACCTCTCCCCAGAGTCGCATCCAACCACCGCTGGTCCAACAAGGCTCGGCCATCGCCTCCATGCACAACAATAGACATATCAACAAAGGCGTGTCACATCCACATGACAC
Organism: Poa pratensis; assembly: GCA_947311845.1. Classification (NCBI taxonomy): domain Eukaryota; kingdom Viridiplantae; phylum Streptophyta; class Magnoliopsida; order Poales; family Poaceae; genus Poa; species Poa pratensis. The sequence continues at coordinate 5,318,623 of CAMZMU010000100.1, read as the reverse complement.
AAGAAACAAGATGTACTAGGCTAGGTCAGGCAAGGATTGTTCAATCGGTGACAATTATATGAGTTTTCATACATATACTTCACGCGAAACTTCCTAGGTATCCATCTAGATTGTTCAAGTCATATCAAATAAACGGCAAGAGACCCAACGCTACTGTTTGATGCTTAATGTGCACACCAACCACTAAGATCACTACTACTAGAGGCCAAGTTGATCAACATTGAGTGTTCAATTTGTTATCTCACAACATTCGGTCAACATGGACTAATCCAAGCTTTAGCATCCAGTCGACATATTACTCACAAACTGGATTGCACAATCCAAAGCTACAAACTATTCTAAGCATCGCAGGACAGTGCCAGATAATAATAACAAAGTTTAAAGTTTCACTATGTTAAGCATAATAGCAGACACTGAAGGAAGCAGGATGCAAATATTAATCAATATTGTTAGCATCATGACATGCTTGGAAGCTCAACAACAATGCCTCCCAACTGCGTAATGATGGATGCAATACACTAAAGCTACCCTGAACCTAGCAAAATGTGACATTTCACCCTAGTGTAACCAATAGTACACACATGCATGACAAGTCTAAGCATATAGGACCCAGCATAAATCAAAAATCTAGAACTCACCTGAAGAGGTGGTGGCGCCGTTGCCGAGGTAGTTGAAGCCGAGGGTTGGTCCACGAGGCACATGAGGCCACGGCCAGCACAGCAGCAGCACCACTGAAGTCAGAATGGCCAGGCGTCGCTCCTGGAATAGCTACTGCTCCTCCTGTGAGACGATGCAATGTTCAAGTTAGTTAGGAGCAAGTCCTATTGGATGTTGCATACAAGTGATTGAAGCTAACCAACAGAGCAACTACCACCAAAAATAAGACAGAAACTACCAATCTTCATTCATTTATATACCAGCATCATGCTTTAACCAAACATGCATCATGCATGGCAATATATACAGAACCAAACAGAGATTGGGATAGATCAATCAGACATATTAACTAGGACATTCAACATAGCTCGCCACAAAGGCGGAGCACAGAATCGCCACCGCCCGAAGCCCGTGTTACGACAGAGAATGTAGCTCGCCACAGAGGCGGAAGCCTACCAGCTCACATGTGGCATGGAAGACCACAGCTAGACATGCACTACTGACACCAGTATGCTTTGAACCTGACAAATATACAGGTTTAATCACTAACAAACCAATAAAAAAATGTATACATCTACTGCCTATGCACACAAGTTTTAAAAATGATTTCCATCTTCCATACATGTACACTTTATCCACTGCTAACACATTCTACAGGAAAAAGAAACAAAAGTTAGCAAAAGTATACGGAGGAGAACTTCCCACGAAATTGCTATTTGAGAATCAAGAAACTGATGTAACAAGAAACACAGAAACTGAATCAAGGATTGGCTGACGATTCCATTACATGGCATGATTTGTTGTACTAATAATAGTACATGTAAAGAATTACAAAAGTTCCTTAAAGGTAAAAAGGGCATAGCTAATTGCCAAAGTCAAAATTGTCACAGGTGAGTAATAGTATGCATTTGGACACTGATACTAGCATAAACACAGCAAGTTCTAATGGATGTTGACGCAGAGCAACCACCACCAAGTTAACCCACAGTTAAACTATCAAACAATGATAACATAAGGCCAATGCATCCAGCAAATATAAGCCTAAACTTACAAGTGGCTAAAAAACAATTATTGATTATTTCCAAGACAAGATAATTTGCCACTCTTCATTCATTCATAACGCAACAACTCACTTTAACCAAGCATGCATGGGAATATGTACTGAACCAAACAGGGATTGGCCTCACCGATAGATTGATCAGACCTGCTAAATGGGACATTCAGCATGGCACCCCATGAAGGAAGGCGGGAAACAGAATCCCCACAGCTTGATGGCTGTGGAACCACACGGAATGTAGAAGAGTAAGAAGGGAACCCGAGGAGCTCACCGGAGAGGGGCGTAGCCGGGACAAAACGTCACCACCACCGCGGTTGCGGCAAGACGGCTGGAGCCAAGGAGGTAGACCCAGTCATGGTCCAGCCGAGTCTACCACGTGAGAGGCCACAACCAGCCAAGCAGCATCTCCGCCGGGAAGGCGACGGCCAGGTCATGCCTGACCGGAACACAGATGGCCACTGGTGTACACAAGAAGAATATAAGGAACTTTCAGTTTAGCTTGTAAGAAGATAATACAAGGAAAAGGTTACCGCCCAGTAGTACAAAAGAGAAGCTTCACCACGACAACCACTTATGTGTCAAAAATAAATTAGAACTGTTGAAAACTCGAATATTTGACTAGAGTGAGAATATAGACTCGAACAAGGAGAACCAAGTCTTCCATAGCATAGTTCTTTCGTGAAGCAAATTTTTCATGTCATGGTAAAAGTTCAATATAAAGGAATTAGGGTGAACAAGAAAGCTTGTGTTTTTAACTCCTATTGGCCTTAAGTTATCCAAATGTTCATTGCATATTCAACTTACATATTTATACACATGATAGATAAATTGCAGCATGCTAGTACAGTTTAAACTCTCATCATGCAAGCTTTGAATGTGAAAGAAAAGGTATTTGAGTGTGAGTATCAACACCAAAAAAGAACAAGGTTCAAGCACAGCTCATGGTTGTCACGGCACGACAATGCAACACAAAAATAAACATCACCATCTATCTATGTTACAGCAAAAGGAGGCCCCTTTGGGTGCCGATGTCGACAAGCTCTGATGGGGTCGTACTAGACGGATAAAGTATCGATTTCACAACTCACAAAGGCTATATATACAAGGCAAACACTAGTGGTGTAGGGAAATAAATTCAGGACCAGTGTGACTGTGTGTGCAGAGTAACTACACGTATCCAAACTTGGCTCAGGACACAGGATATTCATAGCACTACCATATTCCTCGCATTTGGCAACACATACAGAACAGTAAACCAGCAGGGAAATTCAACAAGGCTTGCCACAAAGGTGGAGCACCGAAGAGGAAGAAGGGAACCCAATGAGCTCACCAGAGTGAGGTGTAGACGAGGCCAACATCACAGCCACTAAGGTTGCGGCACAACACCGGGAGCCAAGGAGGTACTCAAAGCCAGGGGCTAGCCAAGCCTACCGGCGCACATGAGGCGTACAAGACCACGGCTAGACATCACTGTTGACACCAATATGCTTTGAACCTGAAAATATACATGTTTAATCACTAACAAACCAAAGTAACAATGTATACATCTACTGCCTATGCACACAGCAAATTTTTATTGACTGAAAATGATTTCCATCTTCCATACATGCATACTTTCTCCACTGCTAGCACATTCAACAGGAAAGAACCAAAACTTTGCAAAAGTACATGGAGGCGAACTTCCTACGAAATTGATTTTTGCGAATCAAGAAACTCATGGAACAAGAAACATAGAATCTGAATTAAGGATTGGCTGCTGATTCCATTACATGGCATGATTTGTTGTGCTAATAACAGTACATGCAAAGAATTTCAGAAGTTCCTTAAAGGTAAAAAAGTTCATTGCTAATTCCCAAATTAAAATTGCCACAGGTGAATAACAGCATGCATTTGGGACACTGATACTAGCAGAAAACAGAGCAAGTCCTAATGGATGTAGACAAGTGATCGAAGGCATCTGATGGAGCAACCACCACCAAGTTGAGCAAGTCCTAATGGATGTAGACAAGTGATCGAAGGCATCTGACAGAGCAACCACCACCAAGTTAAACCGCATTTAAAATATCAAACAATGATAACAGAAGGCCTATTTATCCAGCAAATATAATCCTAAACTAACAAGTGGCAAAAACTAGCTATTGATTATTTCCATGACAAGATAAATTGCCACTCTTCATTCATTCATAACCCAACAACACACTTTAACCAAAACATGCTTGGCAACATATACTGAACCAAACAGGGATTGGCCTCACCGATACATCGATCAGACTTGCTAAATGGGACACATTCAACATAGCACCCCACGAAGGGGGAGAACAGACCTGCAACAGCTCGATGGCAGTGTAACCACACAGAATGTAGAAGAGTAAGAAGAAAACCTGAGGAGCTAACCGGAGCAGAGTGTAGCCAGGCCAAACGTCACCACCATCGCGGTTGCGGCACAGGGCGGCACAGCGCGGCGGGATCCGAGGAGGTAGTCGAAGACAGGGGCCAGCCGAACCTACCACGTGGGAAGCCACGGCCAGGCAAGCAGCATCTCCGCCGAGCCGCAACGGCCAGGTCATGCCTGATCGAATCACCGACGGCCACTGGTCTACACAAGAAGAATATAAGAAACTGTCAATTCTGCTTGTAAGAAGAAAATACAAGGAAAAGTTACCGCCCAGTAGTTCAAAAGACAAGCTTCACCATGACAACAGTTTTATGTCAAAAATAAAAAAGAACTGTTGAACACTCGAATATTTGACCAAAGTGAGAATGTAGATTCACACAAGGAGAGCAGAGTCTTCCATAGCATAGTTCTTTTCTAAAGCAAATTTTCATGTCATGGTAATTGGTAAAAGTTCATTATAAAGGAATTAGGGTGAACAAGAAAGCTTGTGTTTTTAACTCCCATTGGCCCCAAGTGATCTTAAATGTTAATGGCATAGCAAGTTTACATATTTATACATAGGATAGTTAAATCGCAGCCTGCCAGGTTTAAACTCTCATCATGCAACCATAGAATGTGAAAGAAAGGTATTTGAGATGTGAGCTAGGTACGAGCACCAAAACAGAACAACGTTCCAGCAGAGCTCACAGTTGTCACGGCACGACGATACAACATAAAAATGAACGTCCCCATCTATCTATGTTAGATAAAAAGGAGGCACTATTGGGTGCCGATATTGACGAGCTCTGATTAAACTTGGACCGGGTCGCACTAGATGGACAAAGTATCAATTTCACAGCTCACAAAAGGCCATATATACAAGGCAGCCACTGGTGGTGTAGGTAAATAAATTCAGGACAAGTGTGTGTGCAGAGTAACTATACGTATCCAAACTTGTGTCAGAACACAGGATATTCATAGCACTACCCTATTCCTGGCAGTTGGCAACAACATACAGAACAGCAAACCAGCAGGGTTGGATACCTCGATTCACGCCATAGATGCTATCGAGCGTGTCCGTCCCTAGCTGCAGGAAGCAGCATCCGTCCATAGGTCGTCGACGAGCAGCAGGCATGATAACCCTCCCTAGAAAATCAGATATGTAAGTGCAAAAAAATACAGGAGTAGAGTGGATAGCAATGGGAACAAAGAAGAAAAAGATGGCGAGCTTCTCAACGCCGGCCTGGATAGAGTATCTTGCCCTACTAGTGATTGCTTATACAGAGTAGCTTGCTTAGTTTTTGTATCTTACAAAAGCTTTTCACGACTCATTTGTAGTGACACTTGACAAAAAAAATGTTAATAGGTACATGCACTGTTATACAAGCACATTTTTTAGAGACTGTGAAAGTGAAATCAAGTACGGTATGATTGTAGTGAAAAGCAAAATCCTTAATCAGATCTTCAAAATATACTCATCTGTGGCATTTCGCAAGCAATGTCCACTTCCAGAACTCCAATTGACTAGCAAACCGTGACGATTCTTTGAAACTTGTAATACTATCTACCTCAGAAGAACATTTTCATTATTTATGGACTACAAAAGGATAATCAGTGTTTGGGACAGGAAACAGGAAGATAAATTGGAATAGAATAGATGCATTGCAAACACATTAAATATGCACACAGATATTTACTTAGAAAATGGTGGGTTTTTTAGGTTGTTCTAGATCATGGCATGTATCTGCTGCTACTGCCAGAAATGACATCTAATAGGGGCATGTGTCTGCGTGCAGGTACCTGCGGTCTTGGTCGGTGTGGACTCACTTGCGGACCCTGGCCCGAGGCCTTGCAGAAGCACCTCGAGCGGTGGTCAAGAAAGCATCCTGCCGCAGCTCTCGGTGGACGCCAGCATCATCAGCTCCTCCCGCAATAGTTGTGGCGCCGCCTTGCTAGTCCTCGCCCCTGCCCTTGGCCCTCGACCAAAGACAGGCACGAGGGCGACCATGTGGGTATGTGGTGTACTCCACAGAGCCACCAGGAGGGGCACCGGTCCGGCATCAGTCACACGGGGCCATCAAGTGTGCTGCGACGTAAGGGGCATTTCAAAGAGTTCAGTGTCAGGAATTCTAAAGCATAAGCAAACAAGTAGGACAACCACTGAATTAGAAAAACGGAAGGTCTGTTCAAGTACTAGCAGAACAAATATTTAACAAACCAGCTAGTAATATGCAAGACATGTTTCTATCCACTGTAATTGAAAAAGCAAACAGCAAAGCAGCCTAAACAGGTTTGCATATATGGAGTTCTTAAGCATAGACAAACATATTTTTGCTACATCTCACATATTATTAGAAGAGAAAGGAGGATAATTATGCACATCACATATAGTGATCATAGGAAGAGCAATACTACACATGGAAGTTCATGCACGAGTAGAAGAAACAGTAGATCTAGAATTCTAGCATAAGCAAACAATTAGCATGCATGAATGTCAATATTAGGAACAGAGTTACAACATGTTGGCCAAAGCATTAAATAGATGGTCAAATTCGTCAATTCCTATAGTAGGTCATTTGTCATAAATAAACCCTTCCTCAGCATGACAACCAAATTTCAGTACAATTTGAGCAGAATATCATCATAAGGTGGATATAATATTTGCAAGTTTTGTCAACTATCAAACCGTGCTCTGGGCTAGAAAAAATCATCATATGGTGGATATAAAGTTTCGAATTGACTGAACAAGCAACCAAACAATACATCGGGTTCAAACAACAGTGCAGAAATCTAACACATCAAATACTGGAAGATAACAACTGACAGTTGAAACACTATCACAATACAAGTTAATATGTTCAAAGTTACTAGTGGTAACAGGACAGCAGCCTAGCATCTGTCCTTATTCAGGAACTATCAAAAGACACCAATGTATCATCTGGTATAGTGCATCAGCTCAATGGCTGGAGCACGTAGAGGAGGAGAAGGGGGAGGAACCAAGAATTTACACTGAACCACGGAGGCGAAGAAGAAAGCCACCGGTGAACTTGCCACCATGGCAAACAAAGCTATTCGTCCTCTTGATGTCTACACGGGTAAAAGACATGTTAATCAAACTCACGGAGCTCATATACTTGGAATAACGTAAGTAAGCTAGCTAAACTTCAAAACCCAGTGCTTTGCATCGCACTACATGATTACATGAGATATAAAAATAGGAAGTGCACGAGTGCTCTAGCAGTACATCTGTACATGTAATTAGAAAACAGGAGCATCATCCTGAGAAAGCAATATTGTATTTATAATCGTAATTACTTAGAAAACATTGAACTGGTCATAATTCACAGTTCAAAAATGTCATAATATAGTACGACCACAACGACCAAATTAATTGTCCTCGTAAAGAAGTACTAAATAGAAAAGATTTGAAAATCATGGCATGGAACATGGACATGGTTTGGTTGTACTGCTACTTGAACATGGCGAATTAACAAAGCGACACCTAATTTGCCCCGCTTCGTTTTTTGGCCTAAAATTTCGCCCCGTGTCGTTTGGGACTAAAATCTCGCACAGCGTCGTTTCAGCCCGATACCAAATCTTTGATTTGGCGGTGCTTTCAAATCTTTTCATCCCGAATTTTCGTTTGGCGCCCAAAACTCGTGTCCTGTGCTAGTACGAATCAAACTGTCACGTACGCATTGACTCCATGCATGCCCTAGGTCGGATCGAATCAGCTCTACACTGGTTAGGAACCGACTAAATTCAGGACAGAATGAGGCGACCTTTTTGTATGCCGATGTCGTTCAAGACCTGGACGATGACCTTGCTCGCATCGTGGCTTGGTGGCTACAGCCTCCACGGCGGTGCACAAAAGTCGTACCGCAATTTGTCGGCCCAACGCGCGACCGTGGACCGGCAAGTTTGACAGAGTTGTGCACACCTTCCAATCGATGCACGCGCGCTCCCGTGATGAGCAGGCGATATGCGCGACCTCTCTCGTCAACGAGGCTAGTACCTGCCGCTGAGAAGAGGAGCGGCGGCGGCGACCTGCAAGCGATGAGAGTTATTGTGTCGATTGAATCAGGATATAGCGAGGAATGTGAAGGGAGGAGGCCACCGGTGGGAGATTAACCCTAACTGTAACGGGCTTCGACCCAATAACGGACGTCGTGGATCAGTATACCACATAGCTAGATTTTCCTATTATTGAATAGGTTTTCCCTCCAAATGTGCAATAAGACGCCTAGAAAATTTTCCTAAATAAATTTCTTCGAACCAGTCAAACAATTTTCACATGCAGTTAAAGACCAACGAAACTTAATTAGGTAAAACTAACCAAAGTAGTACGAGATGTAAGAAATTGTGGAGCGAATCATGCGAGAGCTCTTAATTAGAAATGTCATCCTGGACCCAGGCGCTACAAGTAGCGAAGCGGCTCATGACGAGTTGTGGATCCCCAATTCGATATGTCTTGCCGCTAACTAGCATATACGTATATACACGTGGCGACTCCACATACCCTAAGCTCGGTCAAAGAGTGATTTTCCATGACCCCTACCGCTAAACTACGTCATTAATCTGGAAGCATATCTCACCATCGCCCCCGACCTCGCCCCACAAGCCCGTACAATACATTCTGAACTTGACCAGCCTAGTCAGCAGAAAATAAAGGTAGATCTTAGTTGTTAGACAACCACGACTTGTTTAAAAGATGATGTTTGAGAATATTTTTCCACTCTTCCATGAAGGTTTAGAATGGCCCATCTCGGATATCTTCAACAGGGTGATCAAAAAAAGGGGGACAATTTAAGCATGTTATAAAATGTTATTTTATGCTTACAAAATAGATAATGTATATTTGTTATGTGTTGTAGACGTCGGATTTATTCATTAGCCAATGGGGACAAGACGCCGAAATTGTGATTTTTCCGTGACCTCTCAATATTGGGGGGGGGGGGGGGGGGGGGGGGGGCATGGAAATATCCAAAATCAATATACTATAACCATGTTAGGCTGTTTTACAATAAAGGTCCATCTCGGATGCCTTCATGTCCCCGGTGGCCAAAAAAATGTTTTATGAATCCACCACCAGTTTTCACCGGAAGCATAAGGGTGTAATATCCCGAATTTTGGTCAGCTTCTAATTAGTTTATTTTGGTAATCTAATTTTTTTTAAGTAGCTATGTCTCACTACAGGACACAGAATCTTTGCCGTGTACAAAATGGACTTTTCCCTTTTTTTAACTTTTCTTTATTTCTTTAGGGTTTGCAATATATAAATGGGTTGTTTTATGTGTTTGTAATATATAAATGTATCGCAATGTTGAGCCCCAAGATCTCACGTCCGATGGACCCGACGTGGGGATTCCCTCTATCGATCAGTCCCGCCAAGTCCCATGTGTGTTAGGGTTTTTCCCCATAAATAGCAGCTCGGGGCGACAAAATCACTCCAGTTCTTGCATGTGACACTAACATATGTATGCAAGTGTGGTGGAAGTTTGTAAGATCCAATATTTTTGCTCCCAACCGTCAGAGATACCACATAGGAAGGTTTTGGATCCGAACCTCGAATCCCCTACTTCGGTTGCAGTGGGGGAATCTTGTGTGAACAAGGGCTCCAAGTTACTTTTTCATGTTCCTATGAACCAACCAAACCAAAAGAAAGATAAAAATCCATGGTTCAACCAACGTTCTGCGAAAGTCTTGGGGGTAGACCATCGGCGAAACGACATTTCATGTGGGTCCCATTTTGAGCACAACTCACTCAAAAAATCATAAAAGTGGGAAACCTTTGTGAGGCGTAATTTATGTCACCTACTTGGGAGAAAAAAATCAAACTTGAAATATGAATGTAATTCTGAAAAACCCTTCACAAAACGAGCTACCACCTACGAAGTTCTATGGCTTTTATGTCAATCGAGCTAGGTAATGAGCAAATGAATGGCATAGTTTCCTGGAACGAGCCCACATTGCGCACAGGCGTGTGCCTTGTAATGGCTAACACGTTTGGTCTTCTGAGTTTTCGTCTTCGTTGCACGAAAATGCATTTTCCATTTTCTAAGTGTCAAAATCGGGTTTTTTTAGGCAGTTTTAGAGGCATCATATGTTCTAGTACAACCCCTGTGCACAAAAATACTAGACCACTCCAAGATTACATTTCTCATACCGGCCGTCGCAGGAAACATTTTGGTAATTTCTGAGAATTTATATGGTTTCCTGCCGATTAAGTTGGAATTGGCCCGAATTTAACCTAAGGGTTCACTTTATCTGGTTCCAGATTTTTTGGGAAAATCATTTTTAGGTACGGAGCGTATCATTTTATGCATGGTTCTCTTTCAATTTCGCGAGTTTCCGAACCGGTGCACCCGGTGCCTGTTCTGGTGAAACGACATTTCATGTTTGTCCCGTTTTGAGCACAACTCGCTAAAAAATCAGAAAAATGGGAAGCCTTCGTGAGTTGTCATTTTATGTCACATACTTGCGAGAGAATAAATTCAAACTTGAAATATGATATTAATTATGTAAAACCTTCATGAAATGAGCTACCACCTACGGAGTTTTAAGGCTTTTAGGTCAAACGAGCTAGGTAATGAGAAAAGGATGGCATAGTTTGTCAGAACGAGCCCAGATTGGGCACAGACTTGTCTCCTGGAATGGCTAACAAGTTTATTTTTCTGAGTTTTCGTCCTTGTTGCACGAAAAATGCATTTTCCATTTTCGAAGTGTCACAATCGGGTTTTTTTGTGAAGCAGTTTTAGAGGCATCAAATATTCTACTACAACCCATGTGCACAAAAATACTAGACCTCTACAATACTACGTTTCTCATACCCGCCATCGCATGAAACATTTTGGGAATTTCAGAGAATTTATATGGTTTCCTGTCGATTTCGCTGGAATCAACCCAGATTTTAACTAAGCATCCACTTTATCTTGTTCCAGATTTTTGAAAAATCATTTTTAGATCCATACCGTGTCACTTTATCATTCGTTCTCTTTCTATTTCGCGAGCTTCCGAATCGGTGCCCTGCGACGTCCGTTCTGGCGAAACAACATGTCTTTGCCTAGTGTCCAGATTTGACAATAGGCAAAGAGATCCTTTGCCGGGTACACTACAAAAGGCACGACGCAAAGAGATGCTTTTCCGGGTACCTTTAAAGAGAGCACACGACAAAGAGTTATGCACTCAACACAAATCGGTTGAGAAAACTGTCGCAATTCTTTTATTTTTCTTTGGTCCAAAAAACTATTCTTTGTTGGGTGCCTAATCTTCAATACCCGGCAAAGTCTGACGCCGTCAGGCCAACAACCAAGCGCGGGGGGAAAGGCCACGTGGCATGGCACGTAACTTTGCCAATTGTCGTATGGAGACACTCGGCACAAATGCCTTTGACGTGTTTTGTTTCAATGTCGAGTGTCTTTTTGAGGGTTTACCGTGTCTGTTTTCTTTACCGAGTGACCGTACTCGACATCGTTTTCTTTGCCGGGTACCTCAGTTTTGCACTCGCAAAGTGATTGTGCCCGATATTTAGCACCCAGCAAAGATCCGTTTTCATGTAGTGTCTAACTGTACAGAAACACGAGCTAGATAAGGATTTGTGAACTGGAAAATATTTTAACCATAGACTCAATAGTGCAGTAGCTTAATTACCCAGCTGCTTTGTAGACGCATGTATGAAACACGAGAGAGCTGTTCTTGGCGAGAGAGAGAGAGAGAGAGAGAGAGAGAGAGAGAGAGAGAGAGAGAGAGAGGGATCGACGTACGGAAGGAATATAGCTATTATATATTACATGTCAATCAAAAGAATGGACTTAGCTTATTTGGTCATGCACGGTGGTTTTGCATGAGATGAGAGGCATGCATGCATAACGGCTTCACTGCTCGTACGAAACGCTGGGATCTCAGGCAAAGAGCAATCAAGCAGCCTAGCTATGTGGTGAGTGGTGAACACAATAATCCCGTTGATAGTATGCATGCTTCTGCGAGATGGACATGCACACTGCAGTTGTCTGGCTATGGAACTATGCGTACAGCGTACGTACAATTGCATCACGTCAGCCGGCCGGAAAACACGCAGCACTAATAGGAGGGGCTACGACCGACAGTTCTGGGAGCTGTGGGTTTGACGCCAAAAGAACAACACCAACGACGGTGGTCTCAACAGGCGTGGCCTCATCGCCTCCAGCAAGATGATGATTGGTGGGAATTACAACAACACTAAGTTCAACCACGCAGCGGAGAGGTAACAAGCTACTTCAACAAGTCCATCGAGAGGCCACGGCTACGGCAGGTAAGGCGCCAATGCTGTGGACGGCAAGAAGAATCACGCCAAGAGCGAGAGGTGGAGGCATCGGAGAAGTTGTTACAAGGCACTGCGGTGGAACGAGCCCATCGTAAGTAAAGACACGACAGTCAGTTTGACTATTTTCTAGGCACTTATCTTGCCACAAACGTTCTCCAGTACATTGTCGAAAAGGCCAATTCATTGGACAATACAATCCCAAATAGCGTGTCTCCACTTATGGCACCGTACTTGGTAGGATTATGAAAGGTCAGAAGTGGTTGCAAGTTTTTCCAATGGCAAGAAATGATTGAAAGTTTTGCAAAGGACCATTTAGAACAAATATAATACTTCAATCAAATCACTTTCATGCTAGCTAGTAAACTGTGATGGTGTGGCATGCTTACACCTTGGCTTTCTCTACTGCACGTAGTACTGTGTGTGACCGTAGCCTAGCTTCGATATAGAAGCTAGATTGACGAGCTCATGGGGTAGCTTGTGTTTATTTTTCTTATTGTTCTTCCTGCTCAACGAGGCAACAGACGTCACCGGGTCATTTTTTAACACAAGGACCTGGTCAAGCAGGTTCTCGGTGGATTTTACGTGGCCTTGTAGAGTCCAGAGACTGTCACACATGTACTGTGAATCTGTGATGCCCTAGATTAACGATGTTGTAGCGTGCTTTGTTTTTTTAACATGCAGGTGTACACTGTAATTTATAGAAATACACCTCACCTAACGCAATTGATAAATCTGCCCTAGCGGAAAAAACAGCTAAGTGACACGCTGCCAACTAACTAAGCTGGCCCAAGGGCGAACGTGCTTCCCACAGTTTCCATGGGCCGGCAGAAGGTGTTGCGTATCCCTGATTTAATACCCCGTAATTAAGTTCCTCATATTAATGTGCGCTTGATTTCCGCTCGGTTAATATCTGCATGATTAAATCTCTCTAATAATTAGCCTCTTAAATTTTGGAGAGGCCATAATTTCGCACATGAAAAATTACATCCTTATTGTGTGGCACAATCTCGTATTTCTCCATGCATGGCAGGCATGTCCAGTACGATTGCTACTAGTACATTTTTGCATGCCCACCAATTTAGATTCCTTTCTTGATTTCTTCAACATATTTAATTGCGTTAATCACAGAGGAAGGAAAAAAAAGGCAAGAGAAGCTGCATGCACTAGGCGATCGAATGCGACATTAATCAGAGGCACGGGCTTCTAGCATTCCATGAGGACCTTCCACTTGGTCAATCGGCTGGAAAACCTTTACAACACCCGCATATGTAAGCTCTGTCAGCCTTTTCAAAAAGGTAGTTTTGCCAATTACATTGGGACACGGATATTTTGAGCCGTTACGATGCAGATGGACATACATTTGTAGAAAAAGAAGCGTGCAATTGGTGGAAAATAAAAAATAAAAGTGCACACTGAAGGACAAGGCAGACCTATTTGAAAACATGGAGAGTTTTATTGAACATATACAGATAACCTGGACGTTGATAGTTTTCACTACTAGAAATCCCCGTTGTCCCTAGGATGAAAGACGCTCCGTAGCAGTGAATATTTGATCATAAGGGAATAAATATCCCTACGAATTTTTTCCTAAAATGTAGGGATAGAAATTATATACTCACTCTGTCCAAAAATAAGTGTCTCAAGTTTACCAAAAAAAATGTATCTAGACATGTTTCATGTATAGGTACATTCACTTTTGGGCAAACTTGAGACACTTATTTTTGGACGGAGGGAGTATATAAAAAAAGGCCATGGATACCAACGAGCTAGTTGCGGAAAAAAGGAAGGCCATGCATGCGAGGGCTTCTTAGAGGATCGAACGACTTTCCAACCCGGCCGATCGACGTGTGCGCGGAAGAGGAAAAAGGGCGACGTACTAGTCATGCATGCGCGGCAAAGTTGCTAGCTAGCGCGATTCAATTCAAATCTGTCAATGGTACGTTGCGATTGAAATTTAAATTAAGTTCTATCTTTTGGCACTGGCTGTGGCTGGTACATGCACGTCGTACAAATCAAAGGTCGTGCATGCATGTCTCCATATCCTAGCGTAATACAACTCTTCGACGCTGGTTTCCGGTCGAGTCGCATCTCGTACTCTATCACCGGAAGCTACACAGACCTAGCAGTTGTCATCTCCTTTGCCACCGACTATCGCGATCGCTCCAGTACAACTCCGTCTCGCAGATCTGGAGCCAACTCACCAATAATGTCATCCCATGACAAGATACTCAATGCCGCCACCAAAAGGGATGGTGGCGAGAGAGTATCACACAAAATTTGAGCTATATATCATGCATCATTTTTTAGCACCTCTCACAGAGCTGGCGTCGTTGAGGAGAAGTGACTCGATATCCAATGACAATAATGCTAATGTACATGACATCGAGCCTGCAGGGGATAGATTTGGTATACTACGTAACCGATGGGTTATGCCACCATTTTTATTATTTCTTTCATTTGCAAACTGACGGCTTGAAATAGTAGGGTTTAACTATCATTTCATGGATGGAATAATACCACACGAATGAAATGATACATGAAACGTACGAGAGGTAAAACAATCTCTCCTAGCAGAAAAATAATAATACTAATAACACACACCGATGAAATGATACATGAAATGACGGATAATTATCTTGTGTATGAACACACATACACATGTGCACGCTAGTGATGCACGTATATACTCCACGTAGCTAGGTAGCTAGATATAGACGTCTAGTAGCTACCGGCGAGATTGTATGAAATCCACATGCATGAGGACGCGCGCTGTAGTCGGAGACGTGCGCGTCCGAGACGAACGACGGTTGTCACGATCGAGCTTCATTAACTAGTAAACTCCACTTGCATGAAATCCACGTGTGTAAAGTAATACTATAAATCGTGTTGTTAGTTTCATGCTCTCGATCATCCCTAATTTTCGCTTTTCTTGAAATTATGGCCATTTGTCTGTCTTTTTCCGGAAAATATTACCATTTTCGTTGAAAATGTTAATATCGATTCATGGAGGAGTTAGGGACTTTCTCACAAAATGTCTCCATATTCGGTCCATGAAATGCCCATTATCGCAAGGCCATTTGCATAAATCCAGTGTATTCCAAGGACCTCTTCACGAGATTCCCGTCTTCCTTGGCGGAAATCTTGGCAACTCCGGGGTCCTTGGTCATTGCCTGTCCAGCAACAAAAAAGGAGCAAGGGGACCTCCTGCAAATCGAGGTGAGCATCGTCGTCGGGTGCCCGTTCCCTGAAAGCTCACTATTATCCATGTGGTGGTAGGTCGTGCATCAATCCGCGGGCGCGCCGATGTTCGTGGACGTCGTCCTCGTCCAAGTATCAGTTCGTCGTCGCCCCGCGAGGTCGTGGGTGTTGTTCCCTCCATGTGGAATCTATTATTGCGGCTTATTAGGGGAGTGGTCGTCGTGGAGCCAGATGGATGGTGGTGGAAGTGTTTGGAGGACGGGGTGGCACAGTCGTGATGCGGACCTTGGGTGGCAGGACATGGACGTTTGCGCCCGTGTCGGATGGCGGGTCGTCTCTAGGCTGATCCGGCGGCGGCGGTGTGATACGTCTCCAACGTATCTATAATTTCTTATGTTCCATGCTAGTTTTATGCCAATAGCTACATGTTTTATATACACTTTATATCATTTTTATGCATTTTCTGGAACTAACCTATTAACAAGATGCCACAGTGCCAGTTCCTGTTTTCTGCCGTTTTTGGTTTCAGAAAAGCTGTTCTGCAAATATTCTCGGAATTGGACGAAACAAATTGCCACGTTCCTATTTTTCCAGCAAGTCCACGGAGCCAGAAGGGCAGACCCTGGGGAGGCCCATGGGCTCCTCCCCATGCTGGGGCGCGGCAGGGCCCACAGGCGCGCCGGCCTATGGGGAGGGAGCCCTGGACCTCCACCGACGTCGCCCCTTCGCCTATTTATTCTTCCCGACTTGAAAACCCTAAAATAACAAGTCATATTCCAGAAAGGGTTCCGCAGCGCCGCCGCCATCGACGACAAGTTTCGGGGGACAGAAGTCTCTGTTCTGGCACGCTGCCGGGACGGGGAAGTGCCCCCGGAGCCATCTCCATCGACTCCATCGCCATCTTCATCGCCGCTGCTGACTCCCATGATGAGGAGGGAGTAGTTCTCCCCCGAGGCTGAGGGCTCTGCCGGTAGCTATGTGGTTCATCTCTCTCTCCCATGGTGTGATCTTTATGTGATCATGAGCTTTGTAATCTAGTTGAATATGTAGATGTTACTCTTTGTCAATTATGTCACTCTAGAGGTTACTTTAATATGAACTCCGGATTCACTCTCCACGGTGTAAAGGTGACAGTGTGTGCATCGTGTGTGATTCCTTTATGACGTTGTGGAGCTTGTTTACTCCGGCTTGAGGTGTGCTTTTGCAGCCCTACACAATGAATGGTTTTCATTATCCAACAAGAGAGTGTTTGAGAGTAGCATTTATTTATTCAATTATGTGATCATTGTTGAGAGTGTCCACTAGTGAAAGTATGATCCCTAGGCCTTGTTTCTAAGCATTGAAACACCGTTTATAACAAGTTCTGCTACATGTTTGCTTGCTGCCATTTTTATTTCAGATTGCAATTACTACTTATAATCATCCATATTACTTGTATTTCACTATCTCTTCGCCGAACTAGTGCACCTATACATCTGACAAGTGTATTAGGTGTGTTGGGGACACAAGAGACTTCTTGTATCTTAATTGCAGGGTTGCTTGAGAGGGATATCTTTAACCTCTACCTCCCTGAGTTCGATAAACCTTGGGTGATTCACTTAAGGGAAACTTGCTGCTGTTCTACAAACCTCTGCTCTTGGAGGCCCAACACTGTCTACAAGAATAGAAGTGTGCGTAGACATCAAGCTATTTTCTGGCGCCGTTGCCGGGGAGGTAAGTGCTCGAAGGTATCTCCTTTAGATCCTGCAGTTGAATCTTTTTGTTTCTTGTTTTTATTTCACTAGTTAGGCTTAATGGAAAACAACAAAAAAATTAGAGATCTTTATGAACTTTATATTGAATTAGGACATGATGCTTTTGAAGAGAAAATTAAAAAACCTATGGAGGCTTGTTTGCATAATAGTGGTAGTACTGTTATTAGTATGAATTCTTTGGACACCATTATTGTTAATGCTATGGAAAAGCCCAAGCTTGGGGAAGCTAGTTTATATAAAAATAATCTCTTTTGCTCCTCAGCTTTGGATGAAATATTTTGCCTTGATAATGTTTTGTCTCCAATATGTGATAATTCTAATGATGCTTGTGATATTTTAAATCCACCTACTGAAAGTATTGCTTTTGAAATACCTATGGAAATAGTTGAAATGGTTATAGATGAACCTTATGTAGGAGATGGAACAGTCCATCCAAGTGACCATTTGTTGAAACTTAAAGGATTTTGTGAGTTGTTTAAGCTTGCAGGTTTATCAAGAGAAAATGCCATGAAGAAATTATTTCCATTGTCACTTAAGGACAAAGCAAGGGAGTGGTATGAGCTATTGGATGATCCTCATCATTCGGAGTGGAAGGAACTTGAATATCTCTTTTACTCTAAATTTTATCCTCCTTATGAATTGCATTTAGATAGGAATTACATTTATAATTTTTATCCTCATGATGGAGAAAGCATTGCTCGAGCTTGGGGAAGGCTGAAAACATTAATACTCAAATGTCCTAACCATGAGCTTCCTGAGAAAATAATTGTTAATAATTTTTATGCAAGGCTTTCAGGACATTGTAAGGATTATCTAGATGCCTGTTCAGAGGGCTCTTTCACAAGTAAGAAGGTTCAAGCTAGATGGGATCTTCTTGAAAGAATTCAAAACAATGCTGAAGATTGGGAGAATGACAAAGGTAAAGAATCAGGTATAAACTATGAATATGATTGCATTAAGTCTTTTGTTGAAACTGCTGGTTTTCAAGAGCTTTGTGCTAAATATGGTCTTGATTCTCATATTATTGTTGATTGTTTTAGAACCTTTGCTTCTCATATTAATGTTCCAAAAGAAAATTGGGACGTGTATCATGAACCTTTCAAAGACACTTGCATGGAAAATGAAATTGTTGTTAATGATTGCAATAAACATGCTCAAACTTCTGAAAATACTATTTCTTATAAGCATGTTAATTTTTGTGGAATGCATAGACCTTGTGGAATTAATCAAATCGAAGATGAATATTGTATCCATCATAGGAATGAAAAAACTAGAACATGGAACAGAGCTCTTGATGATCTTGGTGAAAAAGTTTGTGCCCTTTATCCTTTTATTTGTGAACTTTGCCATGAAGTGGGTCATTTCAATTTTCAATGTTCTGGTCATGATGATAGTATTTCGAATTTAATGAGTACTTCAAGTTTGTATTGTGATAACATGATCACTCCTAATCAGCATGATGAACTTACATTATTCTTGGGGTGTGAAGAGTTATCAAGAAAAACTTCTTTGTTAGATATGAGTACTCTTGATATGAATAGCGTGTTGCATGGATGTTATCTCTATTGTGTTAATAATTGCCATGCCAACACCTACATACAAAATATTATAAAGGATGGGACTTTACCAAAATATGATAGGACTAATATGTGTTTTGTTCTTATTAATGAAAGAGAGGAATCCTCCCAAGTTTCTTCTGTTGTCTCTAATACTAAACCAGATTATGTGGAGAAGCTTCCTTTCAAGCCTCTCCCTCCTAAAGAGGAAAAGAAGAAGAAGAAGGGAAAGAGGAAGAAGAAGAAGAGGAGTAAAAGGAGAGAGGAAACGGTATCTTCCCCTAAACATGTTGCTCATATTATGATTGATTCTTATAATTCTGAATTCGATGATTCTGAACTCGATGATGAACCTATGCCTGTTACTTATATTAGTGATCATGATTGGGAAAAGCACACTTCTTTTGATATTGAAAATCTTTGGGGTACCAATTCTGAAAATGATGATGTTAATAATTGCCATACTATTAGTACTATCCATGCTTCTTCCAATGATGATATGAAAAGCTCTAAGCTTGGGGATGAGGTGTTTGAAAATCCTTTTGCTACTGATGATTATATGTTTGATACATCTCCTTCTAGTAAAAATGATGATATGTTTACATATGAGCACACTTTGGAAGATAACTATTCTATTGCTTATGATGACACTATGCCTCCAATCTTTGACAATTATTATAAAGAATACTATGACATAGGTTATAATTACAATCATCCTCATGAAACTTGTCATAATTATGGAAGGATTACCCAAAACCATCTCTCTAATATACAGCTTGTCTATAATGTTCAAGTTCGTTATGATGATTGTGATATTTTCAGTCCATCTACTTTTGAGGATAAAATTCATTATGATTATTCCATGCCTCCAATTTATGATGATTACAATGATGGATGTGATACTTTTACTCCCACTGCTACTAATAAAACTGTTTATGATTATGTGGAGAGTAATGATATTTTTATGCATGGTGATCATGATAAGAATGCTTTATGTGATAGTTATATTGTTGAGTTTATCAATGATGCCACTGAAAATTATTATGAGAGAGGGAGACATGGTTTCATATATCTCAATAATATTAAGTCTCCTCTCTTTATGTCGAAAGTTTTGAAGTTGCACTTGTTTTGCCTTCCTATGCTAGTCACTTTGTGCTTCATTGATTTATTTTCTTACAAGATTCCTTTGCATAGGAAGTGGGTTAGACTTAAATGTGTTTGATATTTGCTTCTTGATGCTCTTTTATATTCAACTCTTATACATATGAGAGCATCATCATCAAAATTATCATGCCTAGCTAAAAGGCTTTAAAGAAAAGCGCTTGTGGGAGACAACCCATTATTTTATTTCTGCAATTTTTGTTTTATTTTTGAGTCAAGATAATGCCTACTACTGTAGCAATACCTTTGTATCTTTAGTTTCTTGCATTGTTGTGCCAAGTAAAGTCTTTGATAGAAAGTTGATACTAGATTTGGATTTCTGCGCAGAAACAGATTTTTAGCTGTCACGAATTTGAGCTTTTCTCTCTGCAGAAAAATCGAAAAATTCTGAAACAATTCATGAGTAATCCTCAGATATGTACGCAACTTTCATTCAACTGGAGCTTTTCCATCTGAGCATGTTAAGTGCCTCGAAAAAATTCGTCTTTACGGACTGTTCTGTTTTTGACAGATTCTGCCTTTTATTTCGCATTGCCTCTTTTACTGTGTTTGAGTGGATTTCTTTGCTCTATTAAATTTCAGTAGCCTTGGGTAATGTCCAGAAGTGTTGGGAATGATCGTGTCCTTGCTGAACATGTGAATTTTTGATTATGCACTAACCCTCTAATGAGATTGTTTTGAGTTTGGTGTGAAGGAAGTTTTCAAGGATCAAGAGAGGAGGATGATACAATATGATTAAGAAGAGTGAAAAGCCTAAGCTTGGGGATGCCCCCGTTGGTCATCCCCGCATATTTCAAGAAGACTCAAGCGTCTAAGCTTGGGGATGCCCAAGGCATCCCCTTCTTCATCAACAACTTATCAGGTCACCTCTAGTGAAACTATATTCCGTCACATCTTATGTGCTTTGCTTGGAGCGTCCGTGTGCTTTTATTTTCGTTTTGTTATTTTAGTTTTCTGAATAAATCGGATCCTAGCATGCTTGTGTGGGAGAGAGACACGCTCCGCTTTTTCATTTGAACACTTGTGTTCTTCGTTTATCTTTAATGTTCATGGCGAAAGCTGAAAGCCTCAGCATTGATTGTTATTTGGTTGGAAACAGAAAATGCTGCGTGTGGTAGTGGTATAGTAATAACTTGCATAGTCTTGTAGATCATTGAACTTTGATGACTTGATTCTTTGCAAATGTTTTGAGGTATTTAGATGGTAAAGCTTGCTGGTTAATTAAGTTAAAATTATGATTGGATAGTTGTCTTTAAGCTTGTACCGTACTACAAACTCTATTTAAATTGTTGAAGGTGTAGTTGGACTTGATAGCTTTCCATGTCTAAAAGTGATTCGTAATAACTAAGTTGTGCTGAAGGTCGAGGGATCTAGCGGGGTACTTGTGCCATCGTGAACGGCCCTCCTTGGAGTGAATTTTAATCATGCTCTTAATGTTGAACCTGCTAGTTGTTTGCAATAAACTTGTGAGTTCTTTTTGACTAATGTTAAGCTACGGTTTTTGGCACTTCCACCATCCATATTTGCTAGCCTCTTCGGTGCTGTGCATTGCCTTCTGCTCACATTGAGAGTTGTGCATACTTCGCCAGTACATCCAAACCCGTGGGAGGACTTTCTCTTGTTCTCCTACACATAAGCCCATACATCTTCCTCAAAACAGCCACTATACCTACCTACCACAGCATTTCCATAGCTGTTCCGAGATATATTGCCATGCAACTTCCATTTTACATTACATGACTTGTTGTCATTCATTATTTATATATTGCTTTGCATGATTCTATACAGCTGATGTGTGGTTTACCCATGATACGCTAGATCATTGCATATCCTGCTACACTGGCAGAGGCATACAGTTTACATCATGTTTTAGTTCGTTGTGAGTTATTTGTAACAAAAAGTGTGTTGTCATATTAGAGTGTTGCCCCTAAAAGTGAAAAGAGCCATGGAGGCCATCGAAAAGAGAAACAGAAAAAGGAAAAAAAATAGAAAAAAGAGAAAAAGAAAAAAAAAAGAATAAAGAAAAAGGGGGCAGCATTACTATCCTTTATCCACACTTGTGCTCATGTTATAGCACCTGCAGTATTCATAGTCATCATTTGTGCTCATGTTTAGCACCTATACTCCATGTGAGAGAGTTTTCATGTTTTACTAGTATAACTATGTGGGGAATTTACATTATAGAACTTGGGTTGTATATTCCAATGATGAGCTTCCTCAAAAGTGCTCTAGGTCTTCGTGAGCAACCAAGTTGGATGCACCCCCACTAGTTCCATTGGAGAGCTTTCATACACATATAGCTCTATGTGCATCCGTTGCATGGCAATCACTACTCCTTACATGGCTTCGATTATAAGACTTCCTCTTGTCTAATGATCACTTATAGCTTTGTGAGACTTTCTTCCTTTGGCCTTCCAAACCCCCATTAATGTTCTCTTAGCCATAACATCCTGGTGTCAATACCAAATGCTTACGCTCACCGGTTGAGTAGACTTCGAAACAGTTGATTCATGATGTTCATGTTTATTTTTACTTGGCTGAATCCTTCTATGTTGTGAAAGATTACTTGATGCTTGGAATTGAAGGATAGAACTCCTACATTGGATACTAAACACATCTTTAATGAACCTTGTACGGTTTCATGTCTTTAAAGCAATCATTCATGAAAACTTTTAGCTTGTTTAACTAACTTGTTTTGGTGTCTTTTATATCATTATAAACTTTTGCTTTGAATGATTTGATCTCAGCTCATATGCTTTACAATATTATTGATCAAGATTATGTTGGTAGCATGTCACTTCAGAAATTATTGTTTTTATCGTTTACCTACTCGAGGACGAGTAGGAACTAAGCTTGGGGATGCTTGATACGTCTCCAACGTATCTATAATTTCTTATGTTCCATGCTAGTTTTATGCCAATAGCTACATGTTTTATATACACTTTATATCATTTTTATGCATTTTCTGGAACTAACCTATTAACAAGATGCCACAGTGCCAGTTCCTGTTTTCTGCCGTTTTTGGTTTCAGAAAAGCTGTTCTGCAAATATTCTCGGAATTGGACGAAACAAATTGCCACGTTCCTATTTTTCCAGCAAGTCCACGGAGCCAGAAGGGCAGACCCTGGGGAGGCCCATGGGCTCCTCCCCATGCTGGGGCGCGGCAGGGCCCACAGGCGCGCCGGCCTATGGGGAGGGAGCCCTGGACCTCCACCGACGTCGCCCCTTCGCCTATTTATTCTTCCCGACTTGAAAACCCTAAAATAACAAGTCATATTCCAGAAAGGGTTCCGCAGCGCCGCCGCCATCGACGACAAGTTTCGGGGGACAGAAGTCTCTGTTCTGGCACGCTGCCGGGACGGGGAAGTGCCCCCGGAGCCATCTCCATCGACTCCATCGCCATCTTCATCGCCGCTGCTGACTCCCATGATGAGGAGGGAGTAGTTCTCCCCCGAGGCTGAGGGCTCTGCCGGTAGCTATGTGGTTCATCTCTCTCTCCCATGGTGTGATCTTTATGTGATCATGAGCTTTGTAATCTAGTTGAATATGTAGATGTTACTCTTTGTCAATTATGTCACTCTAGAGGTTACTTTAATATGAACTCCGGATTCACTCTCCACGGTGTAAAGGTGACAGTGTGTGCATCGTGTGTGATTCCTTTATGACGTTGTGGAGCTTGTTTACTCCGGCTTGAGGTGTGCTTTTGCAGCCCTACACAATGAATGGTTTTCATTATCCAACAAGAGAGTGTTTGAGAGTAGCATTTATTTATTCAATTATGTGATCATTGTTGAGAGTGTCCACTAGTGAAAGTATGATCCCTAGGCCTTGTTTCTAAGCATTGAAACACCGTTTATAACAAGTTCTGCTACATGTTTGCTTGCTGCCATTTTTATTTCAGATTGCAATTACTACTTATAATCATCCATATTACTTGTATTTCACTATCTCTTCGCCGAACTAGTGCACCTATACATCTGACAAGTGTATTAGGTGTGTTGGGGACACAAGAGACTTCTTGTATCTTAATTGCAGGGTTGCTTGAGAGGGATATCTTTGACCTCTACCTCCCTGAGTTCGATAAACCTTGGGTGATTCACTTAAGGGAAACTTGCTGCTGTTCTACAAACCTCTGCTCTTGGAGGCCCAACACTGTCTACAAGAATAGAAGTGTGCGTAGACATCACGGTGGCAGTTTCGGTGGTGACAAAGTTAAGTATGCGGCGATGTCAATGGTTATTGCGACAATATATACATATCACAATGTGGGACTTGGGGCATCTGGAGATGAATGTCGGCATGTTCAGATAGTTTGTTTGGGGTGTCGAAACCCCCGGCAGTACACCTAACTGACACGTCCGAGGAACATCGCTGATGTTAGTTACAAGATTGGAAACACTAGGTCTACAACAAAGGTTATTGCCGATGTTGAGAAAATGGTAAGCGTCGTAGCCGTAGCTCTGCGACATAAGATGTACTGGAAATTGGTACCGCTCGAAGCACCACGGTAGCGATGTGTGCCCATCCTCTACCATTTTTTGTGTAAAATAGATGAAAGTTCATTCCTGTTAGTTAAAAGGTGCTCGAGGTTTTGTTGTAAGTTGGATGCTCCAATTCTTTCACAAGTTGTGTTTTTTTTTTAACTTAACTGATAGTAGGCTGAAGCTCATCTAAATTGTTGGAAGTTTTCTCTGTTAAAATATATGTACGTGTAGAGATAGAATAGGACTTTAGAGATATAATCTTATAATCCAAGTCTCTACACATTATGAACTCCTATATATATACTCTATTAATTAGGGTCATGGCAATAAAACACAAATATTAGGGTTCCACAACTTTCGAAATTCTCTACATAAATATTGAAAGTTGGCGTTGAATTTTATTGAGATCTTCTTTTTTGAAGTTCGGCAAATGTCCTTCTAATTAATGAATGCGCGGTTCGATGCCTAGAGGGCACGAAGACCAGCAGCTTAGCTGAAACCGCCGTTTGAGGAGCAGAACACTGCGCCTCTACCTGCAGGTTCCATAATTTCATTCACGTACAGCGCGCGTGCTAAGCTAGCTACCTCGATCCATCACACAATGCACTGCCTGGTTCCATAATTTCATTCACGTACCTACCTACTCTTTCGAAAAATTGCACGTACTCTAGAACCATGCACTGCATGCATGGATCAATACTTCAGTTTTGGAGCTTCCCACGGAGCTGCACGATAGCGTGCTCTCGCCACCACTCCATGGACAGTTGACTAGGATTCGGTTACTACACACAAGACCCAATTTCTCCTTTGTTGGTGTTATTTTTTTAAGCTAGGGGACATCTATTGCCTATGGTTTCATGTGTCTTCTCGTTTTCTCACGCTATTACTTTATGCATGGAATCTACCATTATTTCGTGGGAGGTCGTGGGCTGTACAAAGGTGTCACAGAAAATCACTATCATGACGGGTTCCCCCCGTTTTAAAGTGATATAGCGGACTACTTTGGGTTTCCCCGCCCGATGTTATGGGCACGTCTGTTTGATCTTTTCTCGCCTATTTTTCGTGGGTTATAGCATACTTCCATTAGTTTGAATTTTTTCAACAAGAGGCTGTCCCTACATCAATCTTGTGTTGTTGATGGCCCACTAGATGTCATTCATACACCGATCTTGTGCCAGATAGCCACAATTGAAAGCGACGACACATATGTGTCGATTGTCATCAAGACCGGCAACGTTTCATATGAGGTACCATGTCCATTGCATTGCCAGGTTCATCACACTATTTCTACTATTTCTCTAGGTTTGCATATGTTTTTTCTCCGAATGAAAGTCATGCTCGGCCCTTGGTACTTGCGCCACATAAAGATTGATCTATAAAAGGTTGTATTTAAGTAGTCTGACAGTGATGTTGCTAGGTTTGGCATTGCTCGAGGTGTTCTTCTCTTGCTCGGCGATCGACATCCTCGATTGAATGGCTCGACAAGAGGCGCAAATGAAATCGGACACGCGAGAGTGTTCTTGGCGACGAACGTCGTGTAAGGTAGAGCGCGAGCGATCGAAAACTTTGACGCTGACCTAACAACGTCGTCGCAAAGGGCTTTGTCGAGTGTCTGAGTTTTGACACTCGGTATGGGGCTTAAGGTAGGCCAAAAAGCCCACCCTCGCTCGGCCTCCCCCCGTTTCCTAGATAGAGTCCCCCTGTACACTCACAAGACTTCGGTGTTGCATGGTCTCGATCGTGTGCTGTCTAATGGCTCGCCAACAACAATTTAGTGTTGTCACATACTACTCTCGGCTATCGAATGCTTTTCAATCATGCGAGACGGTGTTCCTTGGTGTCCATGTGATTTGTGTATGGATGCATATCCCCCTTGGTGTCCATGTGATGCATATCCTCCTTTGGTGTCTCGAGGTCTTCAGCAGAACACCTGGAGCTAGGGTCTAGCATCTCGGCCTGCGGTTTCTCGATTTGCGCTTGACTCTGCGTTGCCTTTCGGCGGGCGGCGTGATGCAGGTCGTGCGGTCTCGATCGTCAGCCCACGGTAGCTTCCCTTCGAGACGTCCACGCCACCCCGAACCAGTTGCACCTCGACGGAATCTGTTCAAAGACCTTATTCATCATGTTGCAAACACATGAGTAGTGTGTTAGGCGCATGTTTAGAAACAGACGCCAAGTGTTGCAGCACATTTAGCTCCATGCAAGCCATAGATATAGTTTTTGTAGAACGCATTTAGCTAGCTATCTACATCTACATGCATGCATCGTACAAGGTGGTGATGACCAAAATATCCGAGGGAGCAATCAGTGGATTTTGTTTAGCGAGAAAATCCCGCGCGGGAATTTTGGCGCCGGCCAAAACAAATCCCGACCCATCCAACACAAACGCACGCCCATTCTTCTCCCCGCGCCGCCGCCTCTGCTCTCCGCTGCAGCCCCTGGTCGCCTGTCCATCCCGGCCGGCTCCGGCGAGTCCTCGCGCTGCGGACCACCGACCCAGCCCCTCCTCCTCCTTCTCTACCGATTCCACGGCACCCAATCGCAACCCCACCACAAACCCTAGAACCCAAGATCTTGGGGCGTCCATGGCGGCGGCGGCGCTGCAAGGCGACCGACAAGAGGATCGCGCGGAGCCGATGTGGCCTGCAAGCAAAGCCATGGCCCTGGGAGCCCTCACCGACGCCGGCGGCCCCAGGACCTTGGGCTAGCGCGTCCGGCCGACGCCGATGGCTGCATCAGCTCTGGTCGCCGCCGATGATGAACCTCTGCACGCCGGACGTCCTGGAGGATCTGAAAACCACCACAGCCCCAAGGTCCAACTCTTTTCCTTCCATTCATATCCACTCTACTCCTATTATTTCCTCTTGCAATCTTGCACTTACATATCCGATCTGGAATCAAAGGGATCTCGCTCGTGCCTGCTGCTGATTGCCGGCCCACGACCTGCAGACGAATGCTGCTGCTAGGTCGGACCCACCGCCGTCCTCGCTGCTAACCACCGGCATCACCATCACCGACGCCGGGTTGGACCTATGTACGCTTGCTGTCCATCGTGTGTTCTTGCCATGTGCCAGGAGCAGCAGGTCACTGAAACGTTGCTGATAGGAACATCTCGTGTCTTGAGGATATAGATGCTGCTGTTACTCTGCACCACGCAGGAGCAGCGCACTTTGTTCTGCCTAGACCACCGCTTTGTGTTTCACTGATTAGATTGATTAACTGCTATGTATATTCCATAGGAAAATTTCTAATTCTTGTAAACACTGACTATTTGAGGATTGAACTGAAAGCTTAGTTCTGACCTCGCGTTTTTCTTCTTGCCGGATCATTTTCAACTGAATGCTCAACATGTTCTATTGGCAGATGCCAAGTGACGAACAGGAGCCCCGGTCGCCACGATGCCTCCCGCATCACCAGCCATCCGAGTGCTCTCGACGAATGTGTCCGTGCCACTGCTGTCCTGTGACGGTGCAACGCTTTGACCTCGTTGCTCCGACCAGCTCGCTTCCCCGAGTCCGGCGAGGCCGCGGAGGGGAGAGCCCACCAGCACACGACGAGATCCATATAAACAAGGTGAGACCCCTCATCCCTCGTCGTCTCCTGTTGCAGGACGAACCCATCTTGCAGGACCTCTTGTCCACCTTTTTGCTGATCCAAAGTGTCGGGTATTCTACGTATTTTGCTGCTGCAGTAACCTCCTCTCTTCTGATTCGAATCTTATAGATATGAAATTCCAGAATTATTTTCTTGTCTACTATACCTTCTAGCTACCTTGTCGTAACAACGATGTAACTGCTAGATATATATGCTGGTATGTTGTCAGATAAGCACGTATTGGAATTATTTTCTTATGTATGATAAACACTTGAGTAACTTGTTCTACCCATATGAACCTGCTAGGTCCTGACTCAAATTTGATCATGCTTGAAAAGATTTCACCATATAATAATTCTCAAATTTATTCTGTAATTTGAGCACATCCCATGCTTGAAGTTTTTACTTCAGGATTTGGAAAAGTGCCGCCAAAGTTCCCTGTTTATCGATCCTTTCATCCGCAGAACTAACATGTACCCTGTTTTCACATTTTGACCAGTGTTTTGTTGTACACTTATATCTTGTAATCATGTCACTGCAATGAGCCAGTCAATACTTGTCACGTTCAGAACCAGCCATGTTTTGTATATGAGCTGTTAAATACATATGTTCTTAATTCGAATCGTCTTGCTGTATGCAGGCAGTAATATGCGGAAATGGTGATGGGCTGACCGTGTCCGGCCACTGCAGATGGCTGCATCAGCTTTGGCCAGTTCTCCTACTTGTTCCCCATCTCCACCGCCTCCACCGCCACCCTCATGTACGGCTTGTTGTGCGAGACAGAGAGGTGAGCGGGAGGATCTGCGCCGCTGCCACTCCACGCGCCCTCCTGCTCGCACCCCTGCCCCGACCCAAGGCCGTCTCAAGGTGATGGATTCACTGTCGCCCTTACCTGTGATATAATACATGCTTGAACTTGTCCTATAACTGACACTAGACAGTGCGGACCGTACGTAGTATGCTACATATATTAATTAGGGTATCTTGTGTGTGCTTGCGTACAACACAAGTCCGTTCGTGAGGTATCCTTCATTCTTCCGATGTACAACACAACCCGATGTATGTTCACCAAATCTACATGTCCTGGCATCACTTGGATTACCTTAATTTTGTGCCAATGTGTACGTATAAGTATTTGTGATATCCAAGGTATTGGGGTTTTAATTATCATCTGTTCATCACACTTCCGGCTGATACATCTTTTTAGTACTTACTTCTCTTAGCATCGAATTTGGTGCTCATGTAAGCCATAGGCAGAAATTGCAGTCCTTTGGAAATGTTGTGTTATATATTACTTGCAGCCAAACACTGAGAGATCAGTGTGCAAACTGTAAAGGGCGATCCGATAAATAAATAATCATGTCTTTATATACTAGATATGCTATGAAAAACTAGCTGCTGTATGTAACTTTCGTTTCATTCTCTTGCGTTTGACAAACATGCACTATGTTGGCGATGTCGGAGGTAATTGTGTCTCAAAAACTGCTATTGTGTTGTTTTGATGCTTATTTTCATAAATACCACGAGATGAGTCGTGGTTTCGTCTGCTGATGTTTTTCTACAGGGCGATCTGTAGAAATAATCCATCTTTCACCTTTTTTTCTGGATCCCACGTGGTTTGGTAATGCTCATATGACTGTCTGCATCATGTTCTTGCTCTTTACGAGGAATATGTTAGGGGGGAGTTTGTTTGTGTCTTTAGGTGGTGCTCTGGGCCTTGGCCTTCGTGACAGACCCTGTGAGCTATCAGTTGTTGATCATGTTATCCTTTTGGACATGTTTCTATGCCCCAAGGTTTGTCTCTGTTAAGGATTTAGGAATTGAACTACTTGGGAGTTGATGATTTTAGCAGCTTGTAAATGCTTCAGCAAACAATTTGTATATTGTTATGCCCTGTTCCTGGTATTGGCTTCATGCTAAGTTTTTTAAGAGCGGCATACACGATTGTTTGAAGTGGGCTTTACCTTTTGATATGATCGTGTCTTTCAGGCCAGAATTCTGAACCTCATCTCCTTTTGTGTTTTGCGGGACGACGATGTGCCCTTGGAGTCAACCAATGGTCTTGCTGGCGGGGTCACCTTCCCAGGCTGGTTTTGTTGCTGCAAGCGTCCGGCCGTAGTGGAGGTGCCCCTGGAGTTTGTCACTGGTCGGCGCGGTCGTAGACCGGCGGCTTGCCGGCGAGGCGGTGTGACGCTACCTCTCCGCTCACTGAGATCGGCATCTGTCTCAGGTGAGCTCTAGCTCTTTGCTTCTGCCTCTGTGGCCATCATGCCATGGTGTTGTAGGGTTAGGATTTGGTCCTGAAGCGTGTATGTATGGCCTGATGATTACTTGGATTAGACCACAAACCAGCAGGAAAACTCTAGCTTTTATCAGTTTAGTTGCTCCTGTTAGCTTTAGTTGGTGCCAATTTAGCCTATTTTTTCTATTCAGATTGTTAGTACCTTGGTGTTATGTAAAGGTGTTTGATTCCATATAAAAATTGAAGTGTCTCCTTGTTGCAGCATACACATTTGATATTTGCTATCCATATTTTTTTTTTGATTTGCTATGATTATGGTAAATTGATTGGCTATGAGGACATACCAGGATTATCTTTCAGCCTTCACATGTAGAGAATGATATTTTGGGCGTTTTTCCCTTTGTTGCAGTACAAGTATTGTATACCATTATATATGGAGCATTCATTTTGAAGATTAATTTAAGTACGAAGCAACAGAGTTGATGTTGATCCCTAATACCGTTGTTGAATGTGAATCACACCTTGCTTTCATCCAGTTGGTTGTGTACTCATTGAATTTTGATGCCACGCCTTTCACCAGGGAGGGATCAGGCCAACGACGTGGCATGATGATGGGGACCGACAAGTGTTCTTCACGGATGTTGTCTGCCCTGGTACATCAGAGCGGCAACGAGGAGCTCATGGTGCTTCCCCGGCACACCAAGGTCGTCATCACTAGTAACAACCGGACAAAGTCCGTGTTTGTCAACCTGCAGGGTGTTGTCAAGAAGGCTCCTGGTCTCGGAGGCTGGCACTGCTGGTGAGTCTTTTTTTCTGATTATCTAGGCGTCCCGCTGAATCTTTGCTTAGTGGCTGGTTCTGGATTGAAGTTTCAATGCAAGTGATAGTAATATATCTTGGTTTTTCTTTTCAAAAAGTAGCTAGTCAAGCTTACTAACATCATGAGCTTGAAAGTTTAATATATGTGAAAGGCATGAGATATCCCATCTTCTAGGACGCTGCCTGACTCAACACTTCATTTTCTGTTTAGGGAGCAGCAAGCATATAGTACCAGTCTACCAGCAACCGACAAAGCCAATGGTTCGGCATCATTGGTGGCTTACTTCCATATTGCAGGAGTTTCTGCAGTTTCGATGAGATGTTCATCAAGCCTCTCGTTTTGTGTCTCTCTTTGTTAGTGTTTTTTCATCAGCTAGCAAGAAAGGTGTTTTTATATGAGTAGCCGTGGCTTGTGCTGCATAGTAACATAAAGCCTTTTCCTGTGGTGGGTAATACAACTTAAGTGCTATATTGTCAAAATTAAGCATGAAATTGTCTCATTGTTCTTGATAATAGGAAATATCTTCCGAGGAAATTAGCTTGTTTAATTCAGCTAGTCCAAGTTGTTTCAAGATCTTTTTTCTTTGTTTGCTGAAAAGTTTAATTATGTCTTTCCTGAGGACAAATCTTGAGACATGTTAATATTTGGCTTCAAGAATACCAAGCGTGGGGAAACTATTCAAATGCCATCTTCTTCACGAATCTTCAAGGTTTAGGTAAGTTCTCGGGTTTCTCTTCTTTTTCCTCCATGTGCGCGGTTATGATATATGGCTATGTTTTCCTCCGCCCATCGAGCCGATGGCTTATTTGGAATTATGGTGCTGATGGCCATCTGGCCATCTAGCTTTCTAAATTATGTTGCTAAGAATCTGATATCTAGGCCTGGTTGTTAGAGGTCCAGGTGCTAGTATTCTTTGTAAGCCAATGAACTTGATCAGATTTTTGTTAGGGAGAGTAGCTCCAGTTTTTGCGTTATTAGCCTCAAATTGGTGTTATATGGTTCTGAATGCTACTGCTTATTACTATGTGGTCTTTATTAGGTCTTCTTTAGGGAGAGTAGCTCTATCTTTTTACATTGTTCTAGTTCTGCAAAAAAGAAATAGGGAAAGAACATAATTTGGCTTCTAAACAAAGATTTTAGATTTTTTTTGTTGGATTCAAACATGAAGGCTAAACTTCTTTCTTTGTGTAAGTGTTGCCCTTTTCTAATCTGGAGCTTATAAGTAGAGGGGTCAATGATTGCTGGTTGGATCATATCTTGTTGGTGTGTTGAGTGATAGTCTCTTGTGTCATACATGTAGGTAACTCTTTCTTGTTCTGTTGTCGCGCAGGTGATGCACGAGCCGAGCAATTATTCGACCAGTGGTACTGTGGGGCATACACGGAGCAGCGGAGTGCTGGAGGGTCACGGTTGGCAAGGTATGCTTTATGAACTTGGTATATGGTATAACCTCAGATGCTCTGATCTGGGCAGCTAGTTTGGAGCTGCCCAAGTGTAGTGTGCAAGTATAGCTGATGCCGATGTGCATGCCTAGCTAGCTGGTGCTGGCCATGGCTGCCCAATCCGGCCATCGGGAAACCTGTTACGACTTACGAAGACAGAGCTGGAAGTTGTTTATTTTGTTGCATCTTACATTGCTAAACCAATCTGGCATGGTGTAAGCAATTTTGTCTGCACTATTTTGTTTCTCACTTGGGTCTTGAACTTTTAACGACCTGGGCAGTTTGGATATGTGTAGTAGCATCATAGTTTGCATGCATAGCTGATTCATATGTAGCAAAGTTTTCGATTGTCATCCATGCTTGTTGTGTGCCATCCAAATATTTTTCTTGAGTAATCTGAACCTCGTCTACTTGTGTGTGTTTTGCAGTTCGACGATGTTCCCTTGGAGTCAACCAATGGTCTCCCGTGCCGACAACACAGTCGGTGGTCTCAGATTGTGCCTCTCCGCGCAACCCGGAGCTGCTCCCGGTGTGTTCCCTCAGCTGCTCCGACATGCTGCTGCCGGCCACCTCCCCAACATGTTGCTGCCAGCAAGGAAACCGTCATAGAAAGGTGAGATGTCATGGGTTGGAATCACTTCTCGATCAGGATAAGGTTGGGTTATAAATGTTTTGTACATGTGTAGGCAGTTTAGATAATAACACTGACTGTTTGGTTTATATTCTAATGTTGAAACTTACTGTCTATGCATGGGGTTTCAGTTCATCCACCTGGAGCTGTTGTACTTGGTTTGACACTGTTTAGTTAACTAAAGTTGACTATCCAGCAACATCGATGTGTCGGACAGAAAATTAGACTCTAGGAGAGCTTGTAAAAACTTTCGGCGAACAAGTTGTAGTTGGTTTCGCTCTGTTTGTGGTATTGGCTTCATGCTAAGTTTTTCTTAGAGTAGCATACACGTTTGTGTGAAGTGGGCTTTACCTTTGGCTACGATCGTATCTTTCAGGTCAGAATTCTGAACATCTTCTCCTTGCGTGTGTTTTGCAGGTCGATGGCGTGCCCTGGAGCCAACCAATGGTCTCCCGTGCCGATGGCACAGCTGGTGGTCTCGGACGGCGCCTCTCCGCACAACCCGGAGCTGCTGACGGCGTCTTTGCCTGAGCAGCTGCTGCAGGCCACCACTCTGACATCCTGCTGCCGGCCACTTCCCCAAGCTGCTGCTGCCAGCAAGGAAGCCGTCATAGACAGGTGAGATGCCATGGGTAGTCTTGACCGGGATAAGGTTGGGTTATAATGTGTTTTTTCTGCTATTCAATGGAGTAGGGAAGACATACAGATCTGAAATTTTGTGTACATGTGTAGGCAGTTTAGATAATAGCACTAGCTGTTTGGCTTATTCTATGTTGAAATTTGTTGCCTATGCATGGGGTTTGAGTTCACGCACCTGGAGCAGTTGTACTTGGTTTGACGCTGTCTAGTTAAAGAAATTGATAATCTTTGCTATTTGATCTGGGTTCTTTGATAGCAATCGATGGATCTGGCATGTAGGTTCCTGCAAATAGCTCTTAGTGTCCTTCTGCTGATCCATTAGTGCTGCTACAGAGTACAATTAATAGGAGTCCGCTAATAATTGTACCTTGAATAATATGTATTATGCATGCATGCTAAGCTCACCTTTACATTTTGCGAAGTGGTAACCCATGATAAAACAGCTACATTATCTGACCCCTGTCAAAATTTCGGTGCTTATTGTTTGAGAAACTCTTTTTGAGAAACTGTTTTGGCATGCTATCTTGTTAGAGGTCAAACTGATTTGAGAAAACTTTGCCTAGTTACTGATTCTGTATCTTGAACATTGAAATGCAAGTGAAATGAATAATATCTCCTTGCTTTTCTTTTTAGAAAGTAGCTAGCCGAGCATTTTTAGTTTGGGACTAGTATCGTTAGCATAAAAGTTGAAGATACATGAAAATGTAGTGGAGAACAACGTCCACATACTGTAGCTTGTTCCAGTTCTTGACATATTATTTTGAAAGCAGGTCGTGAAGAATGGTTTCGAGTTGAAGTTGTGTAGGAATGCTTTGAGTGTCTTGCAAGAAGCTTCGACATGTGAGAAGAAGACATGACCTATTGTAAGACCATGCCGTAATTTGCAGTGTAGCCAAATAAATGCTATTTAAAGTGTCAATATCTCAACCGACTAAACACTTTCTTTTATGTTCAGGGAGCAGCAAGTATATAATACTCACCAGAATCCGACAAAGCCAAGGGTTTGGCACACAAGGTCATGGTCCTCCTGTACGATCTAAAGCAGTTGAGGAGGCAACTTCCAGCAGCAACGGTGGCTAATGTATTTTCTGCCGCAACCGTGGCAGTGGTTGCGGTGTGTTCGTCCTCGGCTACACCACCCTCCGGTAAGCTCTCCAAGTTCCATTTTCCTCTAGTACGTGTTCTGTGGTACGAGGGCCATTAATCAATTTAGGATTTTGCGCTCCAACTTTGTACGGTGTGGTTCACTGTTCTTTGATTGTACTCGCTGGAATTTTGTCACCGTAAAAATGAATCTTGGGATTTGTTGACATGCTGCCTATGATTTAGGTTCAGCGGTGGTGGTTTTAGTTTGCGAAGTTTGGGGTGTCGTGGGCTTGATATTACGATCTGGGATGAATATGATGGTGGTGGGTTTTGTTGGAATGTCCCAGTTCCCTTTTTATATTTTGGTGAAGACTGCTGCTGAATGAATTCTTTATTCTCTGTTTACATTTGCATTGCACGATGTTTTCTTATGTGTGGTAGCTTGTTATCACAACTCTCGAGCAGCATATCATGCTGGTGCCGGATTCTGGTTTGCCATATTTGCGTTGCCTGATGTTATATATCTGGTGTAGTTCAGGATCACATCACTGGAGTAGTTTAACTTTGTTGCCCCTAAATTGATTTTGTCACGTGTTGCTCCTGGCATTTATGGTCTTGTGTTACAGGCCTAAACTTGTTATTATTTGGTTGCGAATAGCACTTGTTGGTACTGTGTGTTCTTCATCTTTGCTACTGTATAGTTGGCTTTGTTTAAGAGAAGACTAATAATAAGAAGAGAATATTTGTTACTCTGTTTTGTTAGCTTCACTGCTCAATGTAAGTCCGTATGTATTCCCGATTATTGGCTAGCTGTACATAGGCAATTTACTGTGTTCTAGAATGACACGTGGTTTATTCAAATCCTGCATGGTCCGTGAGTTTTGGTTTTTATTAATACATTCTCATTTTCTCCTCCTTAGATTATTTGTTTTCTGCTGAATATGTAAGTAGTGGAAAGCATGCATGTATGGATGCAAATGTGTTTGCATAGGCAGAATGATGGCTGAATGTCTTATGAAGATGCATTTGCCTCTGGGGTGAACATGTGGGCTTGGTAATTGATGTCCACCTTGTGTGACCTGTAATTGATGTACACAAGCAATTTACTCTGTTCTAGAATGACACGTGGTTTATTCAAATCCTGCCCTCGTCCTGCTTCCCAGCCGTAGACGATCATCACTTACCGGTGAGTACAGGGTCGAGCTAATCTCACTTTATCAAATCCTGGTAGTTTGGTATGGTTTCTGCATGCAGATGGTGTTCTGTGTTCATGTTCTTGCTTAATTGAGGAGTTTGTTTGTGTTTTGGGGTGGAGTTCTGGGTCATGGCCTTCATGCCATGGTTGTGTGTGCGTCTTGTGCTAGCCATTGTTAGTGTATCTAGTGCAATTAATTAGATTTAGTTTTAGCTCTTATTTGTCTATTGTTTATTCTAGAATCCTGGACATCCAGCTGGCTGTTGTTGCCTAAATATGTTGACTTGATCAAAAGGTTCTAATTGTTGCCATTCGATCAATATTGGCTCGATATTGCTTACTTCACCTTGGGTTAATCAGTATCTCTCTAAGTAATGAAGTTGTTACTTGCGAATGATGATATGAACAATTCCATAATCCATAATATTCTTCATAATTTGTATTGACGTTTTGCTTATCCATTGTGAGACATGGCTGGAACACGAAAATGCCCAACCAATCCATGTTGATTTTTTACCATCTAATGATTGACCAATTTGATAACCTCAAAACAGAACCAACCCTTCTGTTCCTGCTCATTGATTATGATCAGCGTAGATATTAAATTATGATCTTAAGATTTAAGCTTTTATTTATTTATTTTTGTAGTGTCAGTCCCACAACAATTAGCATGTTATGTGAGCATCTTTGGTTATTTCAACATATTATTGGTCATCTGTTGGAAGTTAACTTGTGTCTTCCTCAGGATAACTGGCTCACCATGGCGCGCTTTGCGCACTAGGCTGCGGTCTTGCGTCTCCTCTGAGGAGGGGTCGGTGGTGTTTGACGGTCTCCGCTGAGTCTAACCGCCTCTGATGTTCTATGGCCGGCGTCTTCACGGGGCTGCCCTATGAGTGGGAAACTGGATCCGAAGGCCTGGTGCTGTCATTCAGGAGTGCTGGAGGTTGCCGGATCCGGCCAGCTCCTTTTTACCAGAGTGGCACACAAGGAACCTAGGTGCGACGATGCTTCCATGATGTGGGTAAGTTTGGACGATATCACACATTCTTGTGTCGCTGAGGTGGTGGACGATAGCTAGCTGTGTGTTGTTTTTCCTGATGGAGCCGATGTGCATGTACTGTCCAAACTCAGTAATTTTTCCTCATGCTTGCTAGCTGCTGCGCCAGTGCTTAAAATATCCTTTTGATCAGTTGTTTTTCCTGGTGCAATCGCTTGCTGTTATCTGAATGTTTGGACTGTGCAGCCTACATTTCTTGGCAATCGACAGAATGATCTTCACCTGTGTGATATATATATTTAGGAGGATCCTGCCGAGTCTGAGAAGCAAGAGACCAATGGCATGCCGCTGCTGCTGCTTTGTCCTTTGGCGTGGTCACCACCAACAGTGGGGTGGAGGACGTCGAGGAAGTGAAGTGCAGCTGCAAGCCGCCTGGTATGTATGTATGTTTCCGTTGTTACGATTCTGGCGACATGTTTTTCTGTTTAAGCCAATTTCGAGATGTGTATGCTTTAATCCTGGAAACCAGTGTTCACATATGTGCTATATCATTGTGTATGTGTAGTTCTGGGATCCGCGTACATTCCATTCATAAAGTTTATTTTGTTTGCATAGTGGCTTAATTGTCCACCTTTTGTTTATAATATGTGAACTTCTAAAATGTGAGTTGCATAGGTGTATGTGGTGGGGCTCGCCTCCGACTGTTCCCGCTCATCAGTGGTTTGTCTCGGCGCGCTCTCGGTTTGTTGGCCGCGGCCTCCTGCGTCTCGTTCTTGGTTGTAGGCCTGGCCGACCCTATGCTTTGACTACCTGTGCGATGGCAACCTAGGTGAGTTTATAGCGTGTGTGCTTGGCTGATGCATGCCAGTATGTATTCATGCTGCCTGTGTTAGCTAAGACTGTTTTGCTGAGAGAACCCTGATGGTAGAAAGCTTGCTTACTCTGCCTGATCCTGAAACATGCAGTATCTACTCTTGCGATAGTTAGAACTATTTGTAGAAGGTTGTAGCTTCCGATTATGTAGCTTTGAACTATTTGCAGTGGCTGCCGTGCTTAATTGAGCAACGATGTGAACAGTCTGCATGCTCACTTAGAAAGTTCCACATTCAAGTACATATATAATTGTCACCGATCGAACATTTCCTTGTCACTGATCAAACACACACATGTAGCCTAGTATATCTTGTTTCTTGTGTCAAGTAATAGTTTCATGTGGATGTGACACGTCTTTGTTGGTCTGTTATGTTGTCAGGCACACAGGCGATGGGACGCGACGCTGGGAGAGGTGGATGCGGGGAGGCATGCAGGGACGTGCTTGCTAAACTGAGTCGTGCTTCTTTGATCTTGGCACATCTGAGGTGAGATGTGCATGTGTAGATGAATCCTGATGTGCATGTACTGTCCAAAGTATCTTATTTTCATACAAATGACCGGCTGTTATCTGAATGTTTGGAGCTGGAGCATTTCCTGGCATCCGATGGAATGGTCATCTTCACCGGAGTATGTGATATATAGGAGGAGCCTGCCGAAGCAAGAGACCAACGCCATGCTGCTGCCGTGTCCGTCGATGCACGTGTGGACACGGACAACTCCCCTGGCGACCAACAGCGGGATGAGGAGCTGCCAGGTGGGCATGGATGAGAGCATTGCTGGTAGATAGTATGTTAGGCTTTGATCCGGGCCTTTGAAATGGGCATGTTAGCATTGCGCAGTTCTGCGTGGGACACTGTCTGCCTTCCTCGCCGACCGGCTGCTTGGATGCGCTGGCCGTGGCCTATTATGTAGTACAGTGCTTCAGTTGATGTAATATTGGTCCAGAGTTAGAACTGGTTCGTCCAAAGCAGTTCTAGTAGTGTAGTTGGTTCCTTTGCATATGTTACCTTGCATTTAAATTTGGGAGTCTTGATTCACATTTTCTATGTCGCAAGTATTGTGTGACAATTCGAGCGCTCCTGCTGATTATGCTCAATTTGTTTGTTCCATACGTCTAAGCGTGTCCTTATATATTGTTTGGTTCCGTTCAAGGTCGAGGTGTTTTACATATGGGTGTCGACGCCACAGAGAATATACAGTGTGAAGATTCAAGAATTTGCTGGTAGATTATGTATATTGTTTTTTAAGGGATATATATACTGTACAATCTAGACAGGGGTTAAGCATTTCCTCGGTTCGGACTGAAGTTTTCAAGAAACTTTTGAAAGCGAAAGGTCCACCATTTCCCGTGGCACCTAGCTCATAACAGTCACCCATTGTATGTCAATATAGCCCGATGATGAGTCCGAGATTGATACAAAATGCGCTGTTTGCCATAGATTAGCTGAATATGGTGGGCATCTTTTTCTAGAGCGCAAATATGCAAAACAAAGATGGCACACCCTACAGCTCGAGGATGTGCGTTTGAAGCTGTTACCTTGCCAGTATGCTATTGAGATGCTCCAAGAAGTGCTGAACCTAAATCTTGACGAGATGCTACCATATATTTCTCTTATGTGGCTTTGGTGGCAGGATGGAAATAAAGGGAGACATGGCGAGAACCATCAGAGTGTTGACAACTTTATGTACAATGTACGGAGGCATGTTGAGGAGTGGAAGCAATTCTTGGATACTGGAAAGAAGATTAGCACACAATCGTCTGCTGAATGGGAGGCCCCTCTGATTGATTTTATTAAACTGAATATTGATGCATCATTTCACGAGGCAACCAGAAGTGGTGGATGGGGTGTCCTAGGCCGAGACAAGACTGCAGATATATGTGTGGCTGTGCTCTCCAGATGATGTATGATGCTATGCACGCGGAGGCCTCTGCTCTATCCTATGTTATTGATCTTGCTAATCAAATGGGGATGGGTAAGGTTATTTTTGAAACAGACTGCCTCAATCACAAACAAGCCATGAATTCGTCGAACTGGTCATTTTCTACCTTGGCTATCCTTCTCAGTGACATGAAATTTAGACTTCGGATGAACTTCATTGAGGCTAGAGTGGTTTATATTCCTCGGAACTGTAATAAAGCAATCTACAGGATTACGGATTGTGCATGCTCCTCAATTTCTGGGATTTCAAATCCGTCCGGTTAGCCAGGCATGTTGACTACGTTTTCGTCCTCCAGATTAATAGGAAACCTTCCTTCCTTCACTATTATTACGATTATTGGATTAGTCATACCTTGTTTATGTAAAGGTTCGAGTAAGCAATTGGCGCCATTATTGATCCCCTCCATTAGCAATTGGCGCCATTAGCGAAGTGTAGGTTGTGTAGTTCTTGCTGTGTACGTAGTGAAGAAGAATCAGTTGTGCTAGTATGTATAGACGATGCTTCTCGGCGTGATTCTTTTTTGTAAAGAATAAATAAAGATTTGAGTTAATTAGGAGTAGTACCTTGGGAACTCTGAATGTGACTTGGAAGCCATGCAGAAATTTAATGTCGCAAGTCCAGAATTTCCACATCGATCGTGCACATGTTAACTTGCATTTTTGAGTTGACATTTTCTATATCTTGATGTCGCCGGTGTTGGGCTTTTATGCACTTTTATTATCAACTATTTGATGTGTGATCTAAAAACGGAAATAGAAAATTTATGTCGAAATTTTGACTCCTCTCTGCTAATTACACAAAATTTGTTTCCCAGATTTCTCATAGTAATGGTTCCGTCAGTCCGTCCTATCAGCTTATGTATGCTTTGGTTCTGTTAAAGCTGAAAGCTATATATCCTTTAGCTATCCACTCTCCCAGAAGACACTCAATGATGGATTTGACCATCTCACAGTACTAGCCCTAACCGGTTGGCTGTCGTTGATAGGCATGCTGAAGGCGTCAATTGCTGTCCAGTTCGTCGGCGCTGCCAAGAAGAATACACATTCCGGAGCATGTCCACGGCGTGCTACTGAAGCCTTTTTGATGTCCAGCTAACATTCCAACATGTACGAACGGCTCTGAGTGTTGACTGCCATGGAGGAATCTCCGCTGACCGATGTAATGGCATGGCCGTAATTAATGGATGAATAGCATGCACATGCATCCATGGCGAGAATGTTGCGCAATCAACAAATATAAGTGAAGAATAGGAGTATTCTCATGAAAAAGCGGAGCGTGTCTCTCTCCCAATCAAGAATGCTAGGGTCCAGTCAAGCTTATTGAAAATAAAAGTGCAATACTGAAAATAAAAGCACACAGACGCTCCAAGAAAAGCATATATGATGTGAAAGAATTAAAATATACACTAGTACAGAAAAGTTATTCTGTGGCGCACCATTTTGCTATTCTGTGGCGCATTGGTGGTGCGCCACAGAATAGTCGCCACTAAATAAGCTATTCTGTGGCGCACCTGAATAGTGGCTATTCTGTGGCGCACCCCACTCACCATGCGCCACAGAATAGGGTGCGCCACAGAATAGTTCTGGGTGCGCCACAGAATTACTGTGCCGTATTGTACCCGCATATTACCAAAATACAAATACCAGTATAATACCAGAATACATGTATATTTCATATTTACACAGATATAACAGAAACAGGGATATATTTTCACAGATACATATATCAAAACAAACACGTTACTAATATATGTCTCATCACAAGTTGATACAAAAGTGCCGAAGTTTTACACAAGTGTTGAGATATATACAAAATTTAATCGATCGTTGCACACGTTACAAATGAAGTGTTCACCGACTACACTAGGATCGAATAGATTACATCTCGGCGTTGACGGTGAGCAAAAGCGGGAGCACGACGATCTCATGTAGCGAGCGGTGCGAGCGGCGCCGGGAATGGTTTGCCGTCTTTCTTCGTCATCCACGCCCTGTTGTCCTTCTGCAACTTTAGGCGTTCTTCGATTTCTCTCTGATGCAACCCTGTAGATGGAGATAGATATATATATTGGTTAATAATATCAATAGAGTATGCATGCATGATTTATTCATCTAAGTGGATAAAATAGAGTATGTATGTGTGCATGTGTAAGGTTTTCTTTTATAATACATCCTATCTACCTCGTCGGGAGCAATGGAAGGTCCCCCCTGTTGTGATAACATTTTCGACGATGACTTCCGATAACTTGGTCTTGATGCATTGGAAATCTTTTCTAAGATCCATATCGGACTTGCGTCTGTCATATTCGACCCATGTTTGTAAAGCAGATGGCAAACCACATTGCACTCCATCTCGGATAATCATGTTAATATGACGGAGGGCGTAGAAGGCATCCATCTCGCTGCCCGACTGCTCCTTGAGGCAAGAGAACTCGGTGATATGCTTGAACCGGCGCAACTTATTATCAATTAATTGTGGTTGCACGGTGCTTTCGAAGACGCCTCCCTTTTGGTGGTAGCCGTGAAGAGCTTGATTGAGTACAGCAATTATGTTGGCATACCTTTTCGTAGTACTACTACCTGAGTCAAAATAAGTGGCATGGTAATGGCTCGGGTGTAGGATGATGAGGACGCAGTACTTGTCCCTGCTCAACACAATTTAAATGAGATGATGATCAGAAACATGCATGCATTGAACTCGGAAAGGCACAAGATACGGCGGCGCCAACTTGTCCCTTCCCTTTGCAACGTTCATCGCCCGGTTGAAAGTAGTGTCCCACACTTCCCTCTCACCCTGGGACGACGACTGGCCGGCCTCAGCCTCAGCCTTCAACTCGTCCTCCTGCACACAAAGGTGAACACACTTAGAAATTTGAGATCAACGCAATGGACTTTGAGATATCTGTGGTATTTAAATTCACTTACCAGATTTTGCTGGAATTTCTTCACATCGTCGTGATCGGTAACGAACTCCCCAGTTTCCCAGTTGAGATAGTAGCGGGACCGGACAAAGTTCCTGGTCTGCTCGTCTGTGAATTTATCCCATGGGTTGTCCAGCCCACGTTTTC
The DNA here is from genome assembly GCA_947311845.1 of Poa pratensis. Taxonomy (NCBI): domain Eukaryota; kingdom Viridiplantae; phylum Streptophyta; class Magnoliopsida; order Poales; family Poaceae; genus Poa; species Poa pratensis. Next base: position 5,275,556 of record CAMZMU010000100.1, on the reverse strand, counting down.
TTATTTTTGCGTCCTCCTTGTCCCAAGTGGGTTGTTTGGATTTGTAACCGCCGCTTCCCAAACGGTGGTTACCTAAGTTCCTCTTCCGCATTTCCTTCCCCCACTCGGTCCATATTGTACACTCCTCAGAATTTAAAAAGTCCTTAAATACCTCGAACTCTTCTAAGGTGATGTGAGGCTCGCCTGTACTAATCTCCTCCCAGCTCTTCTTCTTATGAATCTTCGCCTTCACCCGGCATTTCCAGCTGCTCAAGGCGGTGCTCATCTTCGTGGTGGCGTAATTATCCACATTTTTGGGTTTAGGGTTCGGGAAGGTGTATCGTTGGTGAACCCTCCTGAGCAGGTGTTCGAGCAAAGCCGCATTCTCTTCGCTTCTAATGTCAGACGTGTTGATCGACACGCCTTCTCGGAGGATGCACCCTAGTTGCATGCTGTACCCTCGTGCAACGTGCTTAGGCTCCAACGGCATGCCACTTGGACTGACCTCCGTGATCACGTCCGTGACATTGTCCACCGACTGCGCTTTACGCGGTTTAGTCCTTGCCCTCCACTTCTTCTTCTTCTTCTTAGCGGCCGGGTTGCTGTCGCCGGGTTCCGTGTGGTCGCCGCCATCGGTGCGGTCATCGCCAGTGGTCGTGTGGTCGCCACCATCTCCTGAGGTGTCATCCTCACCACCTTCTTCGTGGTACTCGGGGTCGGGATCCCGGACCTCCCGTTAATGCTCCTCAGCCTCGTCGCCACTAGTGACCGCGGCTTCGTCCCTCATATCGTCGGGCCAAAAGTCCATGTTCTGTACTCTTGCTTGCTCTTCGATGCTCATGCGCTTAGAAGCGTCGCCCGACATGTTGGAACTGCATTAAAAAGAGGCAAAAAGTTAGTATGACAAATATAAGAGAAAAAAAATCACCTAACTAAGTACTAAGATACCCCGGCCCATGCATTAGTCGCAATACCCCATATGTCCTATTTTTAGCAAAGTCATGCCAAATTTCACGAAAAAATTCGGCATGACCTTTGCAAAAAAAGGGACATATGGAGTACCCGAAATTGCCGGAACGGAAGTTAATCGACGTTCCGGCAATCTCAAGGGCCTCACGGGGTACCTGCAAACATTTCACAAATAATATCCACATCTGTGCACGGCATCTCCGGCCGGCATCTCCACGACACGATGGTCGGAGCACAACAACCACGACACGATGGTCGTGGACACATATCCTCATGCACATACATCACCACATCCACATCCACATCGAGGGAGAGAGGAACTACCTCGGGTAGGGAAGGGAGGCTCGGGTCCGAGATCGGCGTGGTGGAGGTGCTCCTCCTGGCGCTGCAATAAATTAACAAAAACAAGAAAAGCATTAGCAACCATAGTGGCAGTAGCATAAATCACTTCTTCTAGTTTCTTACAAACAAGCATCAACACAAACAAAGCTCTTTAAAATGGAGACAAAAAGCATTAGCAACCAAGATGGCAATTCTTCCACATGCCGCACTACCCCTCCCCCCGAGACTCACTCTTTGGAGAACTATTGCAATCTTTGTCAATCTTCGGAGGGGTCTTAAATTATCAATCTTCGGAGGGGTCTTAAAAGTACCAACTTCGGAGGGGTCTTAAATTATCAAACCTAGATCCTATGTGCAATTTATCTTCATGGATCTCTTCTACTAAGATAGTACTACATGAAAAACCACATAAATAGTTTTTTTGAATACTTATAGCACCTTAATTCAAGTAGTTTTTAAGGCAATTCAGAACAGTGACCATTTTAACTTAGCAAAAATTTCTGAAATTTTTCATCTCCAATTTTTTCATATACTCAAAATTGTCCTAATATGCACCCAGCAGTAACAATAGCATGAAATTTTCCAAAGAAGCATGAAATTTTCAGTTTGAACTTTAAACAAACACCTTATGTGCAGGAATTCGGTAGGGGAGGGAGGGAAGGTTGCGGGGAGCACCTCGGGGAGGGGAGAGGGGGAGGTCGTCGAGGAAGCACAGTGGCGTCTCGGGGCAGCGTGGAGACGCCGAGGTCGGCGGAGGTCGGCGGAGGTCGGCGGAGGCGGGAGCGGCCGGCCGGCGGCGAGCGTCCCGAGCACGGGAGAGGCGCGCGACACTTAGTCGTTTTTCGGGTTTGAAGTGAGAGGCAGGGGCGCATGGCCCACATGTAAGTGACATACAGCTTATCTGTGGCGCACGGCCTCGTGCATGCGCCACAGAATACGCGTATTCTGTGGCGCATGCACCCTGCTGCGCCACAGAATAAGCTTATTCTGTGGCGCATGGGCATGGCTGCGCCACAGAATAAAGCCCAAAGTGACTGACCCTTGCGTGGGTGTGGGGCCCGCGCATATTCTGTGGCGCATGGCATAGCTGCGCCACAGAATAAGCTTGATCTGTGGCGCACCAATAAGTAATGCGCCACAGAATAACCTTATTCTGTGGCGCATCTTTATAGGTGCGCCACAGAATAAGCTTCCATAGAATTGGCTTTTCCTACTAGTGATAGTTTCACTAGAGATGACCTGATAATTTTGCCGATAAAGAAGGGGATGCCTTGGGCATCCCCAAGCTTAGACGCTTGATTCTTCTTCAAATATGCTGGGGAGATCCATGGAAGCCTCCCCAAGATTAAGTTTTTCACTCTTCTTGATCCTATTATGTCATCCTTCTCTCTTGACCCTTGAAAACTTCTGTCACACCAAACTCAAAGTAAATCTCATTAGAGGGTTAGTGCATAATCAAAAACTCACATGTTCTATAAAGAAGCAACATGACTCGTTACTTTAAACGTTAGCTACAGCCACTGATGTTATGTGAAGCTCCTCCACCAAAAAGAATTTCACTCAACACTAGTAAAACAGAGAATGCAAAATAAAAAGGCATAATCTGTCTAAAACAGCACAGTCCGCAAAGACGAATTTTTTCGAGGCACTTACGATGCTCAGATCGAAAAACTTTGAAGTAATGAAAGATTCAGACATTCATAAAGATTACGCACAAAAATTATCAGATTTTTTTAACAATCTGGTGATTTTAGAGATTTCGTACAGTGGACAGCAAAAATCTGTTTCTGCGCAGCAATCAAAATTAAGCATCGTCTTAACACTAGAGACTACTCTTGGCACAACAACGCGAGAAAATAAAGATACAAAGAAGTTGCTACAGAAGTAAACAACCTCCTTGACTCAATAAAAGAAAAATTGCAGAAATAAAAATAATGGGTTGCCTCCCATAAGCGCTTTTCTTTAACGCCTTTTAGCTAGGCACAAGGCATGCATCAAGTATCACCAAAGACATTGAAATCTCCCAACCTTTCAGTGGGATCATCCTTCTTAATTGGAAAGAAGAACCTTCGATTAATAGGAGTATTGAATTTCATAAACCCATACTTTGCATTAATAAATACTCCATTGTTCTTGAAAAAGGACCTTCCAAGGACAATATTACTAGGAGATTTTGCAAGAATCATAAAATTAACAGGGACAGTCTTATTCTGAATAGTAATCTTAACATCGTTAATAATCCCTATACTTTTTATGATTGTTCCATCCGCATGAAAATGAAAAACAGGGTAACTAACCATTTTATCATAATTTAATAAATCATAAACCATTTTTGGCATGATGGACATTGTAGAACCAAGATCACAGTAGGCACGAAACTTTTCATTACCAATATTAATCTCAATGAATGGTTCCGAATCATTTTGTAACTCAACTAAAGGTTGTTCTTTAAGATTATGGCTCAGAGTTAAATCATCAATTGACTTTTCTATTTTATCCAGCTTAGCGAATATCCCAGTTTCATCCACCATTGGAAAAATTGCCAAACCACTCAAAATATTATGAGCTTTCATTGAATCAATCTCAGAAAAGGTGTCCCCTACCATGGTATCTAGAGCAAGTTGATAGACAGAAAATAAACCATGGTAGAAAATTTTAATAAGAACTCTCAAATCCATCTTAGGTTGCACCTTCTTGTGCAATTCCAAAATTCTCGCCCAGGCATTCCTAAAGGATTCCCCACCTTTCTGCCTAAAAGTAATGATTTCTCCCACAGGTGGCACCACAGAAAAAGGAGCAGAGCTAGACATGATAACTAACAGAAAACAAAACTGAAAATAAACTAAATGCAAGTAACTAATTTTTTTGTGTTTTTGATAATTGAAAGCAAACAAGATAAAATAAAATAAACTAAGCAAGAGCAAATAGTGGCAGTCTACTGAAGTGCTTCTAACTCCCCGGCAACGGCGCCAAAAAATTGTCTTGATATTCGTGCATCACACGTTCGTTGGGAGACCCCAAGAGGAAGGTATGATGCAGATCAGCGGCAAGTTTCCCTCAGTATGAAACCAAGGTTATTGAACTAGTAGGAGCAGCAACTCTTCAGAAGGTTGTCAACAGCGAAATATGATGCGGCGCAACACCAGGGATTCCGGCGCTGACGTGGAGCTGCACACAACACAATCAAAGTACTTTGCCCCAACGAAACTGTGAGGTTGTCAATCTCACCGGCTTGCTGAAAACAAAGGATTAAACGTATGGTGTGGAAAATGAGTATTAAATTGCAGCGAATGAAAAAGGAACAGTTTGTAGTTTGTGGTTGTTTAATCAGTGTAAGAGAATGGACCGTTGTCCAAAGTTCACTAGTTGTGTCTCTCCGTAAAAGATAACTAACATGTTGGGTGAACAAATTACAGCTGGGCAATTGACAAATGGTGAGCGCATGACAATGCATATATATGACATGATGATTACTATGGTATTTAATTGGGCATTACGACATAATACATATACCGTTATCCAACAGCGTCTATGACTAATAATCCACCTCCGGGTTGTCATCCGAGTCCCCCGTTGGTATTAAGTTTTAAGCAACGGATAATTGCATTAAGTAAAGCGCATAATGTAAACAAACACATATGTCCGTTGACGTTGCATCGTTAGGTTACCCCTAGTGGCAACAGCACATCCACAACCTTAGAACTTTCTGTCACTGTCCCAGATTAAATGGAGACATGAACCCACTATCTAGCATAAATACTCTCTCTTGGAGTTACAAGCATCTACTTGGCCAAATCATCTACGAGTAACGGAAAGCATGCAAGGTCATAAATGACATAGGGCATAGATTGATAATCAACTTGACATAGTATTCAATATTCATCGGATCCCAGCAAACACAACATGTAGCATTACAATAATATGATCTTGATCATGTAGGGCAGCTCACAAGATCTAAACATGATGGCACAAATTGGAGAGACAACCATCTAGCTACTGCTATGGACCCGTAGTCCAAGGATGAACTACTCAGGCATCACTCCGGAGGCAGGCATGGCGATGTAGAAGCCTCCGGTGACGATTCCCCTCTCCGGCAGGGTGCCGGAAAGAGGTTCTGGACCCTCCCGAGCTAGGGTTGATGGCGGCAGCGTCTTTGGAACTTTTCGTGGATATTGGCTCAGGCCCTTAGGGTTTTCGCGTCGAGGGGAATAAGTAGGCGAAAGGGCGGTGGCTGGAAGCCCTCGTGGGGCCCACACTACCCAGGGCGCGCCAAGGGGGGGACCCGCGCCCTGGTGGCGTGTGGGGCCCACGTGGCTCTCCTCTGTTGCTTCTTTGGTCCTTCAGGTGTGTTCTGGCAAAATAGCATCCCCCGTGAAGTTTCGTCCAATTCCGAGAATATTTCCAGACTAGTTTTTCTGGAATACAAAAACAACAGAAAACAGGAACTGGCACTTCGGCATCTTGTTAATAGGTTAGTACCAAAAAATGTATAAAAGTGACATAAAGTAGATGCAAAACATGTAGCAATTGGTATAAAACAATCATGTAACATCAAAAATTGTAGATACGTTGGAGACGTATCACACACAAGATCTCCACCATCACCACCACTCAAGAGAGGAAGAGGGGACTTGGATCTTGAAGGTCATCGCATCGATCTCAATCGTCGTCATCATCAACATCATCTCCATCATCAATCCCCTTGTTTACTTTGTTGTATTTCCAAATCATATTGTGGATTTACACTTGTCTACATTCATACCTCCATATTCCATTCATACCATTGTCATGATGTTGATTGCCTTCATATGTGAGTAGTTCCCTTGTTCTTGGGGAGAGATGGAGAAACCCTAGTAATCCTATGATCTGAAATAAAGATGGTCTATACCTTTGATTCATGATTGTATGTTAGTTTTCTCTCTAGATATTATATGAAGTGCACCATGTAATATTTTGCCTACGAGACTAGAGAGGGAATTACCGTTGGGTGTATGGTTGTGTGTACGGTGCTACGTGACATAACGTATCGGCGTATCTATTCATATATTCAAGGGGGACAAGGAGAGACTCACTAAGCTCATACGATATCCACGGGGTACACTAGTACAGGAAACGCTATCTGTGGCGCACAAAAAATACCTATCTGTGGCGCACAGGACGTGCGCCACTATCGCTCCGCCAGTGGTAACTGAGTTTCGTGCGCCACAGGTAAGTCAGTTACCAGTGGCGCACAATCCGGCTCGTGCGCCACAGGTAAGTCTGTTACCAGTGGCGCACAATCCAAACCGCGCGCCACCGGTAAGTTGAATACCAGTGGCGCACGGCCTAATATGTGCGCCACTAGTATTAATTTGGGAGTTAAAAAAAAAGCTATACCAGTGGCGCACTCGCTAAACATGTGCGCCACTAGTATAAATTTATGAATTAAAAAAAATCCAAAAATGATTTATTCCAAAAAAAAGAGTTCTGTTGCAAAGTTTCACAACACGATATTCACAAATAAATAGAATTACAGCCCATAACATTACAAAGTTTCACAAATCCAATGTCGTTGTTGTCGGCGCCAACGCCAAGCCATGTGTCGATGTCACCGTCGTCGCAGCAGCCCGTGTCGATGTCACCGTCGGCGCAGCAGCCCTGGCCGTGTCGTTATTGTCGTCGCCGCAGCCGCAGCCGCTACAACCCTTTGTCGATGTCATCGTCGTCGCCGCCGCAGCCCCGTGTCAATGTCCTTGTCGTCTGTCAAAGTAAACACGACATCATTAATTTGAGCATGTTCATGAAAATGAGCCTCGTATAAAGAATTCTTATTTGACATTTATAATAGGCACCTACACATGCAAAAGAGCTATTCTATGTTCATAGAAAAAGAGCTACGAACTGCTAAGCAATGCCAACAATACTACAGTAGTCTGCTGTAGTGTTATTTGAACATGATTAATCAAGGAAACTGACACTCAGATTACATTAGGACACTTAGACTACAAACTCAGATTACATCCGGGAAACAACAACTAGAGTAGATCAAGCACATGACCATTTACAACCATGGGAACATAAGCTAGTAGACACATATATTGGATGAAATCAAATACCAGTAGCACATGTAAGTAATAAATCACCTTTTAAGCAAGCACATCAAGCTCAAGTGTCAAGACCATTTATAGCCATGGAAACATGCAAATCTTTTCCAATCAAATACCAATACAGAAAATTGCTCAATTGATCAATAAATTAATTAATTAGCAGCTCTATTGTACTAGCTTGTTCAGATTCAGAGGGAAATCAAGTTTAGACTCAATCTAGCAGTAATTTAAAAATGAACAGATTCACCATATAAGCTAATTGTATCTAAGTTAATGTGAGGCAAAATAAGTTAGATGAATTAGAATTATATATTATCACTTCCTATATGCCGCTGCAACAGAAAATAGATACATGCAAAAGATACAATATTTACTGCACTCGGAAATAGGTCTGCAGCATATATTCAGTATGAGATACTACATGGATATCATTGTGGATCGTCAACGTTGCTTGCAAGATCCAGATCATCAACGTTGAACAAAAAACCAAGACGTACATTGTGGAGAACCATTCTTCACGGCAAGTACATTGTGGAAACTAAACAGAGTAGCTAGCTAGGACTGGTTAATTAAAATTAGGTTCTCCACAAATCTCCCAAGTGAGATGGTTAATTAAAATTAGTAGTACTATCATCGTTGCTGTTTAATTGTTCAGACCATTAGCTAGCTGTTAATTGTTCTGAATTTTCGATAGATGCACTAGGTGATTGCTAGAGGGGGCAATGAGCAGATGACACGGAGAAAAGTGAAGAAATTTTGTACCTCTCCTCCCTGTGACACGAGCAACTCGGTGAAGACATGCAGCAGCGGGAGCAGCCTTGCATTGTCGGCTAGATCCAGGCAGCCGGGAGGTGGACGATGTCGTCGCTGCCGCAGCCTCGTGCCGATGCCATCGTCCAAAACTGCAGCAAGAATAGGCATATATCAACTTGTAGCTCAACAGAATGAACAAATTGAAGCAATAGGTAGTGCCACTATGCAAACTAGATAAATGATCTGATATGAGCTAGCACTAGTAAACATAGCTTCTATGCAACACATGTAAGAAAAAATGCAGTAAACTACATAAATGATTTGATATGAGCTAGCACTAGTAAACCTAGGCTCCAGACTTGCGGTTTGACTTGTGCATCGATGCAAATAAGCCTCATTGATTTTGTTTTTTCGCATGAAAAAATCCTCCAGTGTTGAGGACAAATAGGTGTTGAAAGTTGATCAGATTTGACTTTAGGTTCAAGCTAAACTAAATTCAGTTTATCTTTTGAGGGACTAGCTACACAGTTTGGTGTTGCACATTATTGACCTGAAAATAAGATACACACAGAAGAAGCAGATCAGGTACTGCTACTGGACAAGTGCCTGGATACACAAGAAATTCGCAGCGAGAATTGAGTCCTCTGCTACTGGCTAGAACGTACACACAGACATCAGAGCAACCATACAATCTGCAAACCACCAGTAGGGCTTGGTTGCGAGCATACCTAGATCGATGCCGCAGCTCGGCGTGCATACATCGCCGGCAACAAGCCTCCATCTGTCGCCACCGTGCTTCTTGGTCCGCGCGTCGAGGTAGGTGGGCGACGGCGGGCCGCGAGCCGGAGTGAGGTGGTGAGGCCTGCTTGTCGATCTCCGCGGCCTTGGTGCCGCGGCGGCCAGCGCTTGCTCATCGGAGGCCGTGGGCGACGGCCAGCAGAGAGATCGAGAGGAAGGCGGCCGGCCATGACGGGTGGCGGCCACGGAGCACAGCGGCTGTCCGTGCTCGGTCCGGCAGTGGCTCCGGCGGAGAGTGGCCGGCGGTGGCCCAGCCCGGCATGCTGCTCCTCGTTGCGGTGAGAGCAGACGAGGACGGCCGGTGGCGGTCGCGGACGGCCGGCGTCAGCCAGTGGCGGCGCCGGTGGAACCCTAGATAGCTCTTTTCTGTGGCGGAGAGGAGGGATTGATTTTTTTGTGCGAGTGAGTTGGGGATAGGGTGGAGAGAGAGAAGAGAGGATAAGGCAGAGAGAGGATGCGCGACCCGTAGAGGCAAAGTTACCTGTGGCGCAAGTACCGTGCGCCACAGCTAAAAAATTTACCAGTGGCGCACATACTTGCAAGTAACGAGGGGTATAAAGACCTCTACCAACAGCTCTGCGTGGTTCGATACTCTTACTTCGAAACTAGCTACATTGTACCTGTGCTTTTGCAGTCATCAGCGAACAACCGTCATACCTAGATCTAGGAGAGCACCATCGCATACAAGGATGCTTTTTGACCCGATGAACCAGGTTGTCGCAAGCGATGAGTCCGAGACTCTGTGGCACGTCGGCCGGGGATCTTCCCTGTGGTCACCAGATCCCAACGCCACGAGCCATTGTAAAGTCACTCCACGAGCAATGAGACACAACTATATTATTGGAGTTTGTGGAAAGAATACAGGTGGGTAGTAGAGCCCACTTTTATACAAAACAGAACATGGAAGGTTTTTCTAGGGAAACGAATTTTGAAGCCTAACCAATGAACTTACTCAGGTTTTGCATTTCTACGAGAACAGGAGTTTTATCACCTGGATGGAAACGTGGAAGGATCAGGGAATCTCTATGTATCATGATTTTTTAATATGTTTTGCCACCTTAGTTTTCTTAATTTGTACTAAATCTGGTATCGACAAGAACATACTATAATAGGTATTAAGTGTTGAATTATGTTGGGCTAGCCATGCTATTGCGCCGGTCATTCAGCTACTCCCTCTGTTTCAAAATATAAAATGTTTAACTTTATGAAAGGAGTGTATCTAGACTCTTTTAGTGTGTAAGTTCGGAGCGAACCTACACACTAAAAAGGGTCTATACACTTCTTTCACAAAGCTAAAACATCTTATATTGTGTAACAGAGGGAGTAGTTTTTTTGTAGGCCTTGAATCTGCACCTTTTACAATTTATCAAAAGCAAAGGCATAGGACAGCCACGTTCATGCTTGCCTTTTTTTACAAACAGAAATCAGAAAAGCAAAAGATTTAAAGGGGAAACATAGAAAGCATGCATGCCACAGATGACAAATTAACCACGAATCAGCTTTCTCGACACCTTAATAAAGCATCTTAAAAAGAAGAGACACCATTTTTTTAATCTTTCTTGTGGGTGCTACAACCCATCAGTTTTAATTTAACTTTGTACACATGCATATTATGGTACCCAATTATTCAGCGGAATTACACGCATTCTTCTTTTTTGCGCAAGGAATATGTATATTTATGCAATCAAATTTATAAATCAGAGGAAAATACTTAGTTCTGCACCCCGGAACAAATGCTGCAGATGTGAACAATTAATAAATCCTAAAAAATGTTTAACAATTTTAAAAATATCGTTTTTACTGTACATATTGAGGTCTATGATATATTTGCAATGTTAAATGAAGAAAAAATATATATATGTTGCTCTCAAGAAATCAAGGTGTTGTAGAAAGCAACGTTTCGAGGACAATTTTTTTACGCGTGCCACAAAGAATGTGTTTTTCTCCATGACATTTTACATGTGCACACAGGACATGGACATGTACATTCTAAATTTTGCATTTTTTACTTATTATTTATTTCTGCTTGTTTTGTAGATATGTGATCCTGGTGTTAATTATGATGGAACTTCATTATATAAGGATAGGACGTACACCTATAATGAAACATAGATGCATATATGTACGCAATCTCAGTCAGCAAGAAAACATACAAGACATGCTAATATGATTTCAAAGGACACATGTACATAAATACAATCTCAGTCACCTTATTTTTCTTAATTTGTTCTAAATATGGTATTGACAAGAACATACTATAATAGGTATTAAGGGTTGAATTATGTTTGGCTAGCCGCGCTATTGGTCATTCAGCTAGTTTACTATTAAATCAAGACTTGACGTATATTTTACTATTTTTTTGTAGGCCTTGAATCTGCAACTTTTACTATTTATCATAAGCAAAGGCATAGGACAACCACATTCATGCTTGTCTTTTTTTACAAACAGAAATCAGAAAAACAAAAGATTTAAAGGGGAAACAAAGCATGCATGCATGCCACTGATTGCAAACCACAAATCAGCTCTCTCGACATCTTAATAAAGCAACTTAAAAAGAAGAGACACCAGATTGATCGTATTTTTAGTAAAATAGGACCACCAGCATCTTTTTGTTCAATTCTCTACAAATACAATTAATAGAGTATAACTGTTGGTCTGCATCTAAGATGCACAACGTGCAAGATCATTGATAAGACCAAGAGATGGTGTTTGCCAACGAGGCTTGACCAATTCTTGCATCTCCGTTACTTCACAACGGGTGCTCGTTTCAGGCAATATGGCAACATCATCTACCAACCTAAATCATCGGTTTCCCGGCATGCTTGTCGCTATTATTTCGTCATTGTTACAATAGTGATGCCCACTGCATACCCTCCGTCATTCAACACTACTTATATCTTATCCCACTACTTACAACTCGACAAACCCGAACTTTCCTTATCATGTGCACGTAGCAGTAACCAACTAAAAGATTCTCATAGTGTTTTGATCTTCGCGTTGAGGTTTTCTTTGGAATAACTCCGTAGGCCGTCTATTGATGTTGTCTTAAACACTCTCTAGTCTTTAACCTTGCAAACATCAACAAAGTGATTCTTTTTTTGTTGTCACTCTTTCCTTTTCGTGTCGCCAACCTTATCGCCTGGAACCAACCTTAGCACGAATCAAGCAAAGATTTATTCTTTTGTGTTGCAGTTTCTTTATCATAATAAAGGATGCCTTCTAGCTTTTTTCTATTCAACCTTCCAGCTCTAGAACCAAGTGAAACCCAAGCAAAGAATTCTTCAAATGATATTCTCTTTTCATCCCTTCTCGCAATGAACCAGAGCATAAATCAAGTAAGGTTTTATTCTTCTGTCCTTCACGTGTGTTGCGGCCTCTTTGGCATAACTCTCATTGCATTCTAGCTTTTCTCTTGCCAACTTTCCAGCCTAAAAACAAGCAAAAACGAACCAAAGAATTATCTTTGAGAGTGTTTTCGAACATCATGTAGGTACATACCCCTACCCACACAATCCATTTGTGAGTCAATGAATATTGATTAACTACGAGGAACGTTCATTGGCCTTACGCATCTCGAGGACATCGCCCAGAAAAACCTCGACCAGCTCATGAAGAAGCCAGAAAGTGCAAACACTCTCTAGATATGTGTGTGTGAGAGAGAGATGGAGAGAGCAACTAATTATTGGAGAAGAGGGAGGTCCTGCCACTTGTATGGATTTACAAATTGGGAGCACAACCAACCGTAGTACACTGCATCCAACTATCAAACCACAAGCTAAGTGGAATGTACATACCGTATCTGTACCTCTTGTATTGTATTTATACCAGACCCTAATTGGCCAAGTGCCCTATATATAAACACAGGAACCCCACGCCTTAACGCGTGAGGCTTCCCCCCAAACTCTCTCCTTCCTATCGTTCTACACTAAGCTCACGGAGATGGCGAGTACCAATGGAGAAGAATCTGCTAGTTCTCCAAATGCTCGTACATTAGCCATGGACGCCAAGCTGCTGGTGGCCACAGACCGTGGCGATGTCAAGAAGTTGAAGGATCTGCTGAACAAGGAGAATGCCACGGCGATGGTTGTGGTGACGGTGACGAGCAAGCCTACTTCCAAGGAGGACCAATCCCAAGCCCGTAGCATCAAGCCCATGCTGCTGGCACTGTCGCGCGAGGGCTCCTGCACTGAGATGGATATCTATCTCGGGCCAAAAATCCCACCAATGACTCCAGGGAGAGGCAGCAACGCCGAGGAGAAAAGCGCGGCGTCAGCTGCTCGTGATATGGAAGAGGGCGTCGACAACCAGCCTGCATCTCGTGCATTCCTCGAGGGCGTCACCCCTGATGGAAATACTGCACTACATGAGGTCGCCAGCAACGGAGATGGCCACGATTTCTTGATGTGTGCCGACATCATCTGCGACAGGGACAGCGGCCTCCTATTTGCGAAGAATCACAATGGTGACACACCCTTGCATTGTGCTGCGCGAGCTGGAAACTCCAAAATGGTATCTCATCTCATTGATCTAGCTGCACGTGAGGGTGCCGACATAAAGCTCCAGCTCTTGAGAATGGAGAATAAGCTTAACGAGACTGCCCTGCACGAGGCTGTCCGAAGTGAAGACGGTAGACTTCTGGATCGTCAGGACAGAGGATTGCTGCTTGCTGCAGCTTACCCTGTCGTCGTGCAAGTAATAATAAATGAAGAAAAGAATAATATGGTTAAGCTGCTCATGGGTGCTGATCCCGAATTGGCTAATTATCCAGCGGACGGCATTTCACCGTTTTACCTAGCCATCTTGCTGGAGAAGAGTACCATTGCACTCACTCTATATTATATCAGTGATGGCAATCTCTCCTACTCCGGAACAAATGGACAAAATGCCTTGCATCTTGCTATTCTTCGACACAGAGATATAGGTACGAACTTCATCTTCTTTCCATATTTGACATTTTTTTTAGAAGATTTCCACACTTGACATTTTGCTAAACCATGATTCAACGCATAGAGATATTAAGTTCATTCAGTCAATATGACATTGCTTAGGAAGGATGTGACTAGTTGAGCAAAGTATTGCTTATGTGAAACTATCAAGCTTCTTTATTTTTAGTATATGAGAATTTTTTTGAACTTATCTCTAAATTTATGTAAGAGTAATAATAAGGTCATTTTTTTTGCGAAAAAAAATAACGTCAGTTGATCTATCTATTATATACTAAAAGCAATATCAGAGGTTTTTAGAAGACACCACCTTAATCCACATCATCTGAATTATTTAGTCAGTTAGATCTAAAATTTACGGTTGAGATTAAAAGATGAAGATATGTTACGTAACATCAGTCGCTTACCAAAAAGATCCATGGCTGACACGTACAAGGGCAGTAGAAAAGACAAGAGAAATCCACGGGTGACACGAAGTCCACGGCAAAAAAAATAAAAAAAATAACAAGGATTTTGGGATCAGCCGCACGTGTAAGACAGGACTCCTCAGCAAGTATTCCAGCATACGTGAAGTAGTAGGACTCCTTTTATTATACCGGCTGATCAAATATGTGTACTGGTTCATCAAACATATGAGTCCATATCGGATTAAACAAAGGAGTCGTATCGGATTAAAGCAACATGAGAGGTTTTTACACATGCCTGATTTTGAAATAAACCGTGACCTCAAGCCTTGGAACTCTAGGATTTAACAAAAGAGATACTACTTACATAATATTCCAATCCAGTCTGTCATGTTTCCTATTATACAAAGAGTCCGCGTTCAATATGGTCTCCTTCAATAGCTGAGACGTGAAAAACAAAATCTCTTGATAGATTTTTACAGGAATCTATGTGCGTCAGCTAATAAAAATACAACACATAGGCGCTCTATTTATATTTATTTAGCTTTATGGAAACTTTAACTTGATAGAGCCGTACAATTGCGGGATATATAGGACAACATGCATGGTTGTGGAATGTGCAGATATACAGGGATCTAACTTTAACCCAAAACGCAAAAGAGGATCGGTGGTGAAAAAAGTTCCAACATCTATCAATACATACATATTACTCACGGAAACTTGAGTAAAAAAACTCCAACGCTAATCGATACAGCTGTATTTAGTTTATACACAAATAAAAGAATTCCAATAATGTTGACCAATACGTACGCGTATAAACTTCAAAACTGCTCAGTTATGAAACAAACTCCAAAACTGGTCGGTAGTATTTTTTCTCGGCATGAAAAAAATACCGGTGGGCAGCTGTATCCACAAAAATAAGAAATATCGGCTCAAACAGTGACGGAGATTTCCCAAAAAAATTTAAAAATCATTCAAAATTCTTTAAGTTTTAGCAAATTATGTGAATAGCACTAAATTTCGCCCGATATAATATTTTCTCGGTGGTAACCGGTAAATCCGGTTTCCGATGAAATGCATGTTCGGAAAAAATTCCTGATCATGAGAGCCTGACTTCAGCTTAAATCGGTTGGCGCGTAAACGTTTTAGGATCCAGGGCATATGACTTCTAGCCAGGACATGGTGTCAGCCTCGACAGGAAATATATATGAGAGGATCTAAAATAGACTGATTTCTTACTACCAAATACATATGAATTTAAGTAATAATTTGTAAAAGTTAATAGAGAGTAGGACCCTAAGGCATTGGACACAAAATGGTGCCATTGACACAATCCGTCGAAGCAATGCTATAAAACCAAAGCGCCAAGCGAAAGGAACAAAAGGACAAGCCATGAGAACCAACGGTTTCATTGCGATATACGATTGATACATACAAAAATCTAATAAATTGGTTGAGAAAAATAGCCTTATTTCCACGTACATTTCAAACACCAACATTACATCATAGCAAAGAACATCCTAATATAACCTTCCTAAACTACATTCCGGCGATTTATTAGTGTCTCCATCACAAACAAGAGCATCTATTAGTCGAAGGTAAAGTGAACTTGGAGGAGATCGAAATGTGTTCTTTTGAGTGAAAATAAAAAGGCCAGATAGGATGGTCGAGGTGAAGGGAATTTGGCAGTCAAAGATGCGTCGAAGCTCCGTCATGGATGATTTATCTAGCCATACATCTTATTTTTAGGAGGGAAAGGGCGTAAAAGTTGCACACAAACATAAGAAAAGTAACATCTTACAATCACCATTGAGAATAAAAACTCATGAACGCATAGTTTGCATATATAAAGCATATCTCCATACAATAACATACTCAAAACAATGATCATTCTAACAGATAATAGCTAAAAACATCTCGACAATCTACCACAATCTATAAATTATTTCCTTTATCAGTTACGCAATCAAAGCACAATACAATGCAAAAGGTGAGATGTTCTAGAGACTATCATAAACTGCAAAATATTTCACCATCAGTCAAGAACTCTAAGATTAGACACAGACAACTAAGACTTTTATTATGTACAACGCCATCATATCCACCAAGACATTATCGCGGATAACACACTAACACAACATACCTAAATTACGTGTTTCCTTTACTTCTAGAGACTTAATTAGTTGTTGAATCTCAAAAGAACTGGATGGACTCTAAACACAATCTTTTCAGTGAAAAGGAAAATGACAGAGAGGAGATTCCACGTGAGGGAATTATAGAGTCGAAGAGATGGCTATGATCCTTCATGGATGATTCATCCGTCTTTGCATCTTATTTTATGAGAGAAATAGACATACAAATTCCACACTAACATAAGACAAATAAAATTCTTACAAACTCGTGAATGCATATTTTGCTTATACCAAGCATCTGGTCCATGACATACTGATTATTCTATACCTGACTGGTGGCTATAAAAAACATCTTCAATTCCTTAATATGAGTGTCCATAGATTTATAAATGTTTTCTCCAACCAATTTTGTCACACTTAAGATGAGTTATATACTAAAAGCAATATAAGAGGTTTTTTGGAGACACCAGGTTAATCCACATAAGCTAAAAATATTAACTCCGTTGATGTTATTTATAATGGCTGAGATTTAAAGGCCCAACTTAAGTTACGTTACCCTTGTCACGTCCAACCAACATGGACGTGCAAAATTAATAGATGCATATACGTGAACCAGATGGAAGGTTTTTTGATTCCACGTCAACTGTTTCCACGTCCATGTTGCACAGTTTGCCTGAGATCACACAAAAAAGAAAAGCTACACGTGAAATACACGTACAAGGACGTGTCGTCCGGCAGGCCGGCCTTAATAACAAGGAAAAGAGTCCATGTCATACGCGAGAACAAATCGTGTGGTAGAAAAAAAATTCAATCAGGACATCTCGCCGCATGTACAAGGAATTTCATGGAAGAGGGCATAGAAACCGGTAATATATAATGAGTAGTACACGTGAGTAGCAACAATACTATTTCAGGTATATAAGGAAAATTGTATACGTACAGATATTAAAATATGATTTCTTTGTTTTTCCAAGTCTATATGTGTTCTTCTTTAATATAGAAATTTATTTATATGTACCAACGATATTTAGGATAAAATTATCAATGTCTAATGATCTTAATTTGGCTTGAAACTGGCACTAATGATTAGACGTGAACAACTACAATGCTACTTTAGGTACAAAAAAGAAAACATGTACAAACAAGGATTTCAAAGATGATTTATTTGTTTTTGTCACTTCTGCCTGCGCTATTCTTTGAAGAGAGAAAAAAAAATCATTGGTGATATAAGGATTTTTTACATACCAACGTTTTTAAAAGTGTGACTACATCTATAGAAAAGAGGGCCATAATTCTCTTAAATCACATATAGAACCTAAAACATTGGTTGCCATTGCCGTCATTCGAGAACTACACAGACCAGTCATATAGCAACATTATCCATATTTTAAATATAACAATGTTCTCTAAATGCATAGAAGGTTCCACTTTTCAGAGCTAACAACATAATGTAAAAGGCCACAATAAGGATCATGGAAACAGGATTCATGCTAGGATTAAGTTTAGAATCCACGCTGAAAGAATAAGCGATAGGGTATAAGTAAACCCACAACCGTTGCTTAAATCAGGCCAAAAATAGAAGTAATGTAGTGCGAGCAACACTGGACCTGTGCATTTGTTCTGAGCTCTGAATAGCTCCATATAATTAGAACACTCTCGACTTTGCTTTACCCTAACACACTTTCAGTCTAGCAATATACTGATTAATTGTAATTAATGTAAGTCCTATATATGGAAACGTCGGATCCCAAAATTTAAGCATATAGTGTCTTAGGCCAAAGGATTCTAAAAAAATAAAATAGTATGTGTCCTTTCAACTATCACACTCGGTTCAAGAGACAAATTTTGATTCTAACATTCATATGGCTTACAAGTAAATAATAATTGTCAGAATTGCATCTTTGACTCATGTTTATCTAAAATAGCATGTATTTCAAAATGGATGAAGAAATATCATGTACATTCCATATGACCAGAGTAATGAGAGGAATAGACATATGGATGAGGTAAAATAAAAATTCTCTTATTTAGTTGTACTACCTATGGTGTTGTGTGTTTTGGATCTGAATCCTATCACGCCATAAATATTCATGACATACTATATTTATTATTCATAAGATCAACAAAAATGAAATTGAGGATGCAAAGAACCAATTAATATAAAGCAAAAAGAATGAAAACCAATAATCTATCACTAGAGAGCACCAGCATGAATCAATGATCTTTTGCTTAAACTTCTCCTTTGACCACATCAAAAGACAGAATGGTCCTCCAAAGCAATGTTTCCTAATATGAACCACAGGCATACCCTTTGTTGGTGCATCCAACCATTGAATGGAATACCAAGGAACATCATTCATATGTTGCGGATAATAACCATATCATCGTATTGACATATAGGAAATACCTTTGAAACTAGGAAATTATTTCTCAAACAAGTAAAGACGATGCCCTCGCATTTGTGAGGGTCACTGTGCTAGTTATATTAAAAAAGGTTAATTTCATTCGCTGGACTAAACCTAATTATCCATCTAACTATCAGATTATTAGCTGAGTACTAAAACCAGACATTTAATTTACCTATGCCCCGTTTGCTTCGTCACATTTTTACCAATCCATTTTTGACTGGTGATCAGCTACTATGTCGTTGCTCATCTTAGTTATATATAAATATAATAGGCAAATTTTACGGGCATTTTACTACAGATTTGGGGTGTAGTATATTAAGTTGATCCAACGGTTAAATAGGCTCATCTCACAATTTGGCTCAAGGATGATTTGGTAGCTGTCGTAAACGCAGTATATACTATATATACGCGATCAGTTCAGCAATTACAACGTCGTCTTCTTCTCCCTTCCTCTCTGATGGGGGCATGGATAATGTGTTGCCTCTGGCGCCGTGGGTGAAATACGTACGGCACAACGGCAGCATGTCCTGCAGTAGCCCGGCCCGAAGGGCACCATGAAATGCTGAGGCCGCCGATGCTGATTGAGCCGGCAAGACCTTAAGTCGACGTCAGCGGCGGAGCGATGCCGTGGTAGGCGCGCCGGCTGCGGGAGGCCTCACAGAACGTTGATGCCTACGCAGCCATGCTAATGCTACGTCCGAACGGCGACTCCGCGCGCCCGCTCATTTGCGGCACCCGCTTCACCCGCTTGGCCACCACTTCTACGTCCTGTACCGCCTGTAGTAGCTCCTGCACGTCCGGCCGTCACCACTGCTATTATTTGATTAGTACACCGTTCTTATCCCAATCTCTCTCTAACACACAAGCGGTCCAGATTTTGACTGTGAACTACCTAAAGTGCCCCTGATGTCTAAATATACTACACGAAATGTGCTGTAGTATTTCAGTTCTGGGCCGTTGGATCACAAGGAATTAACGGTCCAACATAATCCGATGTACCGTAAAATGACCCATATAATAATAATGATCCCCTCTATAATCGATTTGGAGTAGATCTTCATGTAGGTACCATTTTTTCGCTTTATTACTTAAAAAGTTTAAGCATTACACCCGGTCTCGCATAACAAAGATGCACCCCGCTGCACCAATTCCGAAGTACAGCAAGAAATAAAAAATAGACGAATATCATCAGAGCAACCGTAAAAAAAGGCCTATGGAGAACGATGTCCAATCATAAGATTATACTGTCACCCATGTTGGGAAAAAGTAGCCATCGACGTAAAAAGTTCTATAGGCGCCTGAGATCTAGACGGTACGTAAATAAAATTGCATAAACGCGCAGCTCTATGGAAACGACAAAGATAAATCCTAGTACATGAATGATTGAATACGCACATTGCTGGTTTGACTGACATGACAAGCATACATATATATTTTTCACAGTTTGCAACTGAGAATTTAATGTGTTGGGTTGCAACTGAGAATTAGTATAAATTTTATAAGTTGCAACTAGGTTGGAATTGAGAATTAGCACAAATAATAGGAGGATGTCAGCGATCGAGACATAAAAAGTTCTTAGGCGGCTGAGATTTAGGCGCTACGTAAATAAAATTACATAAACGCCCAGCTCTATTGAAACGACAGAGATAAATCCTAGTACATGAATGTTTGAATACCGACATTGCGGGTTCCACTGACTTGAGAAGCATATATATTCTTCACAGTTTGCAACTGAGAATTTAATGACTAGGTTGCAACTAAAAATTAGTATAAATTTTATAAGTTGCAACTAGGTTGCAACTGAGAATTAGCACAAATAATAGGAGGATGTCAGCCGATCGAGACATAAAAAGTTCTATAGGCGCCTGAGATCTAGACGGTACGTAAATAAAATTGCATAAACGCGCAGCTCTACTCAAGTCACGGCCACTGCTTCTTGAAGCCGTGGACGCAGCGAGGTGCGCATTGGTTTCCCCCGGACCATGGTGGTGGCCGACCTCGGCTGCTCGTCGGGGCCCAATGCACTCCTGATCATCTCGGACGTGCTGAGCGCTCTAGCTGGCAGGCCCGAGGTGCAGCATGTCCAGTTCTTCCTCAACGACCTACCCAGCAACGGTCCGTGGAGCTCTTCAACAAGAAGAAGAGAGGAGGAGTGGTGGTGCCTCCCTGCTACTACGATGCTGGGCTGCCAGGCTCCTTCTACACCAGACTATTCCCAGACCGCTCCGTCCACCTCTTCCACTCCTCCTACTGCCTCATGATACGCTCCAAGGTACCCGACGAGGTGGCCAGCCTCAACCAAGGTAAGCGACGAGGTGGCCAGCCTCAACCAAGGTAACATATACATCTTGGAGACCGCGCCACTGTTGGTGGTGAAGCTGTACCAGGCGCAATTCGTGGAGGACTTTTCGCAGTTCCTCCCTCTGTTTGACAACTCAACAATGTCCGATTTTTCCCGTTTTACGCTCCCACCAAATCACATAATACTACTAAATTGCCACCATACTGGTTCGTTCTTCTATTTCTCCTCTCAAAGACGGAACCGCCGCTCTGCCTCGCGAGCGACGATGATGAAGAACCTGCAGCGTACGGCGGCGACGCTGCTCTCCAGCTCTCCACGACCCCTCGGCACCATCAAGTGGCCCCTCGCCGCCGGCGAGCTCCTCCGTCGCCGTTGCCCAAGCATCTCTTCTGACCACGGTGGACATGGCGACGTCGCGCGCAGGTCAAGGGACATGACGGCGAACATGGCGGACACACCCCAGCAGTCCACGTCTCCTGCCCATGGGCGATTCTCCAGGCCTCGCGCACGGCTCTGTGCCTTCGCGAAGCTACTGAGCTTCTTCGTCAACGCGAGGCCGTGAGGCAATGCGGCCAGACGGATGGTGGCCGCGAGGCGACGGTGGACGGACGCCGGTGGCACACCCGGAGGTCAGCCTTCTCCGGCAACGCCGGCAGCTTGCGCAACACCACCACCAGGCCGCCCTCGGGCACGGACAGCCCCGCCCGCACGACATTGCTGGACCACCTCGCCGTTGCTGGCGGCGCGACGGTGCCCCACCTCAGCGGACGGCGACCACCAGGCCGTCCTCGAGCACGGCGTTGGCGTTGGCGGAGCCGCAGCGGACGGCGACCACCTGGACGCCCTCGGGCACGACAGCGTTGGCGTTCACAGCGGCGTCCCTGGTGAGCCCACCTTCCTGCTCGACGTGCGCGGCCTCTCCAAGTCTGACATCCAGGCACGCACTCAGTCATTTGGTGAATTTAGTTTTATGGTGTTCTCCTTTTGCCATACTTGAGCTTACGTGAATAACAACTTTGCTTGATGCATTTGGTCATGTACTGAAGAGAGGATGGAGTATTAAGATTTAGCACAATTTGAGTTTGATTATGTGGTGTTGTAGAGCGAGAACACGGAGCAGCAGCTCCTTCATAGGAAAAATTGCAGCCCTCCCATCGACGACACCACCAAGCACGCCAAGCCAGTGCAGACGAAGGGAGATATCACCAGCGACGGATCATCGTCTTCAGCCTACTACTGGACGCCACCGCCGCAGACCAGGCTATGGAGGCGCTGGAGCTGTAGAGGCTCGATCCCCAATACCTCCCGCGCTTCTAATTCTTGGGCAGAGATGTCCATTGCTAAGATAGCTGCCTAAGTGAGATTAGAATTGCCTTTGGAAGTCCACATCGTCTACTAGCGCATCACACTTCCTGAAAAATCTAGCATACACACATTTAATTGGCTTAGGTTCAGAAGAATAAGATCTTGTCAGTTAATTCAACTAATCATGTCACTATTTCATAGCCTAGAGAAGTGAAAAGAAAAGCAATCGACGACTTTTGTTGCATGCCAGTGAGAGTCTACTGCTGATTAATGTAGTTTTGTAGTTTAAATCGAGAAAGAATGTTTTGAGCTGCTGCTTGATGATTTACAATTGACAAGAGATTAACTTCTCCACTGATCGTAAAGAATTACTACATGTTGATCTCTTACTCTTGAATTCTTTTTACAGCAGAATATATTCCATCGGAATCTGATTCTAAGGATTATGTCCTATCAAGGCAATGCCATCTTGAAAATCCCTATACTTGTGATAATGATGGAGAAGAGCATGTGATAATGATGGAGAAGAGCAATGTGATAGACTACCCTAATCTGGGGTTTGAATTCTACAGGAACAGCTAAGTTGCTTGTGTTATGTACAGCTCTCTTATTCTCTTTATTTTTATATATACTGTTAATTGTAAAGAACTCCTAGAAGATACTTAGAGAACAATTAAAGAACATTTTCGTTAATGAATCAACATCATCTATGTCTTTCTTTACAACTGAGATCTTGTGTATTTCAGAACATTATTTATGGCTGAAACCTTGTGCTTTTTTTGGATGAAGTAATGGAAAAGGGTGAACCAGGGGTAGGGTTATATGAGTCTAAGTTTAATAATTGTGAAAACGTGTGTTGCACGTACATTTCAACTAGTAAACGGTAAACGATGTGACCCTAGACGTGTACAAGACACACGCTACAAGGCCTGATTATTCGAATTCGAAAAAAAGACCCGATTATTTTGCTATGGAACAAAATAAAATTGATCAACTAACTGACGAAAAAGAGCTAACTGAACCTGAGATTCTGTTCAAAGTTCATCTAACAAGTGCATGATCTAGTCCATTAAAACCTGCCGACACCCCGTAGCCCCGCTGACCTCCCACCCCACCATTGATGCGTTCATCGGCTAGCGGCACCAATTGAATACCTGTATCCTTCGGAACTGCCATTGGGAGCTCGTTGACACAAGGGCCATCTCGGAGCCTCGGTTCATCGAAAATAGAACCACTTTAGAAACTTGACGGCGTAGAGCTCCTCGGGGCCTGCGACATTCCGAATGTTAGAGTTGGTCCGTGGCGGGCTTGACCGTCCAATTGCGAGAATGGCATTGAGGGGAATCGACCTCCTCGGGGCCTGCGAGGCATCCACCTACAGCCTCGACAATGCAGGGACGAAGACTAGTCTAATAGGTAAGGACTGCCCTAGCTGCTAAGTTGTGCTCCCCCACAGTCAACTTCGAAGGTGGTTCAGAAACCAACACATTGCCTCCAGACACCAAATCGATGATTCAAAAGTTGACCTCCTATGGAACCATCTCCCTGAACCGTCATTGTGTAGAATTATATGCTCTCAATAGCAAAGGTGAACCTGCACAGTTGTCTGGTATCCTGTTCCATTTGCTAATGCTTATGCTGAGTCCTATCAGTCCATGGAAAGCTTCCCTCATATGTATTGTAGTCTTCGAGCTCGCTTTCAACTCAGTCCATCTTTTAACCGGTTTCAAAATCCCACCTAACAAAACTTCCGAAAATGGAGGCGTTCACCACAGAAAGTACCTGCAAGAAGATGTGGCCTAAATCAATGTGGATGATATTCAAATCCTTGAAATCGAAAAACTGGTCAACTTAAGGATAGACATAGCTTAATGAGAAAATCGTATAAGGTTGTAATGGATGTGATACTGGGAAATAGCGGTAGTATTAGAGGACATTTCGTCTCTACATTTGGGAGGCATCGAGGAGTATTGCAACACATGTTTTTTCTGGTAAATCCGGTACTGACTTGCGCAAAATAGATATAGCTCTATTCTAATAACCAAGATGCCCTGAGTCAATTCATACATTTCTCATGAAAAATTCGTTCGGTTTGTCCCTCGCTTCATTTACAAGTGGTCTTTCTAATTTGTACATGATCCTTCTGCGTTGCAAATAATTATAGCAATCGTAGAGTTTGTGGTAGCTAGCAGACAATGTTTTACCGAGGGTACACAAGGGGGATGCACACAATCCTGCACACACCACAAATATCCCAAGTATGTTCCCATGAAAATACACGCGCTGAACTTATCTTTTGTACATATAAGGACAAGGTACACAATTTCATTATATGGATATCACAATTAAATGTCATTATTGTGAACTATAGAGATCCTATAGTTAACCACAAGACTCAACCACTCACATACAAATTTATAGTGTACCTAATTAATCAGCAAATTTGTGGCCATGTAGCTGCACACCTTGAATGCTATTGCGTTGGGTAAGATCATTTGAAGACAATCTTCCCTTGTTATAAAGGAGGAATAGATCTCCCTTGCTTTAGTTGGGAGCAGAGACACACACACCCGGTGTGTCGCTCGGGGACATGTCCACAAGTTCACGACTATGGATGCTACATACCGCCAACCTATATGGACACAAATTTAAAAGTCTAGGTTTGGGATGCATTATGGAATATATTGACACAAATATGGTCCAGCTCACTACATTGGACTTCCGTAGCTCGAGGGTCCACAAGAGGCATTGTACTGCGCAATCAGGTTATTGCAGCAAGCAGTAAGTTCAGGTGCATGTTGCGAAAAGAAATTGCTTCCGAAAATATCTTAGAGGTGAACGTCTAGTCAAAGCAAGCAACAAGCACCATTATGCTGATGCATGAGCACCTGTTCCAGTAGAGATGCGAGATATTATAGAACTCCAGCAACTAAGCATATAAAACCTCTGCGATGATGCTCCAATGTATTTGCTAATGGATTTCTCTACACGAATAGGATACACACAGAAGACTACTGAGCATGATTATTAAGGGACACCATCATTAGTTGTTAGTAAGAACACAAGATGACACACAACTCAGCATGATTATTCACAAACAGATTTTTGTGGTACTTCGATTCTAAGTAGTATTCTTAAGTTTGTGATTCTATCACAAAATTATTATTACGCAGTTTTAATGTGATTATCGTTATGTGCTCTGGGAAAGTATACCCTATTATATATGTTGCGGCAAATCATGTCAATTTAAGACTATTGAGGTTAGAATTGAAGCCCGCAGGTTTCTTTTTATACATGTACACTAGCATGTCCTTCGACTAAGGACTATTTGCTGATCACAACAACTTGTGATCCATGATAGCTCACACCATGTCGATCTCACCATGTGGATATGGATCCTTTACATGGTTGTTGTATTGTACCAGATTCTAATAAGATGTGACCCTTATTTAAAGTGGACGAAGGATAGATAGATGTTACATTATCGAAGAGATATTAGCTTTACTTTGGCCATTGGCAAGATGAGATACATATCCATGTATCACGTACACTAGTCATTTATGCAATTTCATGTTGAGGTTATTTGCTAATGGATATTAGAGTGGGCAACAACGATGTAGTATTAGAGCACATTTCATGTCTATGGTTGGGAGGCATCAAGGAATACGGAGACGCTATGTCATCAAAATAGACGAGATCGGCAGGACAATTTTCGATATAGTGTGTCGTGCTGTTGCGGACCAGCATATTGACTGGTGCAAGCGGGCACTGATCACCATGCAGAAAGAGGGGTGTATAAGTGCCGCAGTATCAACGAGTGTCAATGGACATGCGTGTGGGTCTTCCTGTTCAACTGGTTAGGTGACATGTCGTCTTTCTGCTGACTCCCGACGGCCTAGCTGACCCATCACGCCATCACAACGTGAGAACACAACCCCAGAACCTCCTGCCGGCTGCCGCTAAACACTACTAGAAACCAAGCCTTTGGTCCAAAGCCATTTTTGCCTCTAGTACCGGTTGGCTTACGAACCAGTACTAGAGGGGGAACTAGTCCCGGATAGAATGTTACGAGCCGCAACACAACTCGTCCCGGTTCGTAAGGGACCTCTAGTCCCGGCTCGTAATACGACCCGGGACTAGAGGGGTGGCAACTGTTCGCGGCAACTGTTCGCCTGGCGCGAGCCCCTCTAGTACCGGTCCGTATTACGAACCGGTACTAGAGGTCCGAACGGTTTGCCTCCCGCCCGCATCCACGATCAAAATTAACGCATGGGAACCGCTATTGCTACAGTACCGCGGCATTTCTCTTCCTCTTCCTCTCCCTCTCCTCTCTTCTTCCATCCCCATCATCCTATCCCCTCCACCATGGATCCTGCACCACCGATCACTCGCTACGGGCAGGTGCTTGCACATGGCAAGACCTATCTCGATGTCGTGTACACGAACGACAGCGCTAAGGTGCCGGGTTTTCTTTCCGATTTGAAGAATTGGCTTGACGAAGCTCGGGAGCAAGACAAGTTCATGGGCCTTGATCTCGAGTACACGGCCGATCAAAGAGATGTTGCCGTCATCCAACTTTGTTTCAAGAAACATGTCATGGTCTTCCAGTGGGCAAGGTAATATAAAAACTTGTCTTAGTTTTAAATTAGGGCTTATTTTGTTTGTTGATTCATAGGGATAGGAAAATTGCATAGGATAGCAATTCCTCTTTGATTGTAGTGAAAGAATTATATATATTGTGCCGAAATATACTTGTGCCGAAAATGAAAGTTGCATATTGGCCATATCGTCGTGGGAGAAAACATGTCTTTTGATTCATAGGAAATGAAGGAAAATTATATATACTTGTGTCGAAACTTCTTGTTATATATTCTTGATTATTATACTTGTTCTAAATTATAATTGTTATATATGATTCTTATTATACTTGTTGTTATGATTAATTCTTATTATACTTGATCTAAAATTATACTTGTTGTTATTCTTATTATACTTGTTGTTCTAAATTATACTTTGTTGCAGCAGTATTTAACATGTGTTCTATTTTGTTGTTGCAGTAGTGACAAGCATTGTCCAAAACTCATGGATTTTCTTCACAGCGGCATACATTTTGCTAGCGTTGATATAACGAATGACAAGATCAAGATGAGACGCACCTGGGGTCTTGAGATACCATCTGCCTGCCACATTGATCTCCAGCGCATTTTCAAGCTTGAGAATGACAAGACTGGAATGGCTGATATGGCAGTCGCCATGATCGAGGAGGACGACTACGCTGAGATGAAGACAGGATTCCCCAAGACGCAGCACGATCATTGGGAGAAGACCCCACTTGACGCTTGCAACATTGAGTATGCAGCAAGAGATGCGTACGTTGCATACGAGGTGTACCGCAAGATTAGAATCGTCAACTATGGGCAGCGTCACCTCGTACCGCCACCAGTGCCCCATGGGTCTCCTGTTTGGGGGTATTCTGATCCGGAGGACGATTAATTAGTACTAGTGTTAGTAATAGCAGACAATTTATCTCTAATATTATGTAGTGCTTGAGGGTCTCCTCATCTAGAACAGAGTAGTGTTTGCAGTTTCATATATATGGGTATCTTCAGTACTTTCTGTAATGGTTATCTGAACTATTATTTCTATTAATTATGTCCCTGTTTAAATATGATATATGTGCAAGGCATTGTGATGCCAAAAGTTTATTATTATTTAAATTCAATATTATTTGAATGCAAGATTAGTATTACTTATTTATTTTTGTTTACTCATATAATTGTTCGGATTTACAAAATAAAGACATATTATTTGTCATATTTCGAGTTACAAATTTATAGATATAAATTATTCAAATTAAACGCACCAGGGCGAAAAAGTTTATCATTATTTAAATTCAATATTATTTGAATGCAACATTACTATTACTTATTTATTTTTGTTTAATCAAATAATTTTTCGGAATTGCAAAATTAAGATAAATTAAATGCAGAATTCGGATTTTCGTAGGGGACCTCTAGTACCGGGCCGTGATACGAGCCGGTACTAGAGGTTCCTGTCAGGGCAGCAGCAGCATGGGGCCCGCGCGAGAACCCTCTAGTACCGGGTCGTAGCACGACCCGGTACTAGAGGGTTCTCACTACTATATCTTCCACCCCCGAGAGCAGCAGCTCGAGTTCATCACCATTTTCTCCATTGTTCCTCTCTCCCGAGCTCGAGTTCATCTCCATTTTCCTGCACGATTTGTCAAGATTAACGGCACCCATCTTTTCAAGGGTTAGCAACTTGATCCTTTCATCCGGCGTTCCTCATTTTAGCTCATTTCCATACTTTAGCTCATTTCATTTTTTAGGTGCTAGCTAGGTGTTTGATGAAATGCCTAAGTTAGGGAGTTCATTTTTTTATATGCAATTTGAGCTAAAATTAAATTATGATTTGTGTGTTCTAGTGCCGCTCCGTCAAATAAAAGTATAATTTGTGATTTTATATAGTGTCGTCCCGTCCCCTTCCTGACCGCCGTCGATCGCCCACGCCGCTCCGTCACCGACACCACCTCGGTGAGCCTCTTTTTTTATCTTTTATTTTAAAAATGTTAGTTATATGATTTAAATGCATAATTATTTCTTGTATAATTTTTTTATATTTTTTATATGTATAGTGTCATGGTTTTGATATCCGTCCCCGTCGGCCCTCGTCCGGTCTATGATTCTGATGTGGTATATTTCTATAACTATTGATTTTGTTTCATGGTTATAACAATCATGCCGACCAAGTTGACATAGATATATTTCTATTTAGGAGGTAGTTGAACCGGAAATTCCAGCCGACCCTATTGTCGAGTTTTTAGAAAAAGAAAACAACGATTTGAAAGCAAAATTGAAGATAAGTGAAGATCTTCGTCTCCAATGCCTGGAAGAGAAGATGGTATTGGACTTGGAGATTGCCGACATCGTCGATGCTCACAGGGTCAAGCTTGCCGACGTCGTCGCTGCTAACGAGAGGAAGATGGATGCAATGCGCGTCAAGCTTAAAAAGATTAGAAAATATGCCATTAGTCAGGAGGCTTGGTATCATTATGCTGTTGGTTCAATAGTTACCTTGGTTGCGATTCTGATCGCATTTGTTGTTGGATTTAAATTCTTTAGATAGTTGTATGTTAGATTCGTTTCGATCATGTATGTTTCGTGAGAACTATGTATTACATTTGGGCAGTACTCTACTTTGGTTTTAATGTGATGAACTTGTATCAATGAATATGGTCAGTTATGTATTATGTCCGTTTACCGTAATGGGTTTTAGCATCGTGATTGCGTTTAACATACTTATATAATGCAGATGAGCCATCCATGGATGTACGCTGACCGACGCTCTAAAGAGTACATGCAGGGCGTGCAATCTTTTCTCAAAGTGGCTGAGGCAAACAAGCGGGAAGGTTTTATGTTATGTCCATGCCGTAACTGTCGGAATGAGAAGGATTACCCTCGGTCACAAGACCTTCACATCCACCTGATAGAGCATGGTTTCATGCCCGGCTATAATTGTTGGACCAAGCACGGAGAAAGAGGGGTTATGATGGAAGACAACGAAGAAGAACAGAACGATGACAACTACATGTGCCCTGAATACAGTGGTAATGAAAGGGGGGAAGCTGAAGATGAAGAGGTACCAGATGAGCCCATCATAGATGATGATTTACGGCGGGTCATCGTTGATGCACAGACCGAAGCAGAAAGTGCACTCGAGAAGTTGAAGTTGGAGCAGATGTTAGAGGATCACAAAAAAAGGTTGTACCCAACTTGCGAAGATGGGAACACAAAGCTCGGTACCACACTGGAATTACTGCAATGGAAGGCAGAGAATGGTTTATCTGACAAGGGATTTGGGAATTTACTGAAAATAATGAAGCAAAAGCTTCCAAAGGATAACGAATTGCCTGACAGTACGTACGAAGCAAAGAAGGTTATCTGCCCTCTAGGATTAGATGTGCAGAAGATACATGCATGCATTAATGACTGCATCCTCTACCGCGGTGAGTACGAGAATATGAATGAATGCCCGGTATGCGGTGCATTGCGATATAAGATCAGACGAGATGACCCTGGTGATGTTGAGGGCCAGCCCCCCAGGAAGAGGGTTCCTGCCAAGGTGATGTGGTACGCTCCTATAATACCACGGTTGAAACGTTTGTTCAGAAACAAAGAGCATGCCAAGTTGTTGCGATGGCACAAAGAAGACCGCAAGAACGACGAGATGTCGAGACACCCGGCTGATGGGTCGCAGTGGAGAAAAATCGATAGAGAGTTTAAGGAATTTGCACGTGACGCAAGGAACTTAAGGTTTGGTCTAAGTACGGATGGCTTTAATCCTTTTGGGGAGCAGAGCAGCAGTCATAGCACCTGGCCTGTGACTCTATGTATTTATAACCTTCCTCCTTGGTTGTGCATGAAGCGGAAGTTCATTATGATGCCAGTGCTCATCCAAGGCCCGAAGCAACCCGGCAACGACATTGATGTGTATCTGAGGCCATTAGTTGAAGAACTTTTACAGTTGTGGCGTGATGAAGGGGTACGTGTGTGGGATGAGTACAAACAGGAGTCATTTGACCTACGAGCGTTGTTATTTGTGACCATCAATGATTGGCCTGCTCTTAGTAACATTTCAGGACAGTCAAACAAGGGATACAATGCATGCACGCACTGTTTAGATAAGACTGAAAGTATACATTTGGGAAACAAGAATGTGTACATGGGGCATCGTCGATTTCTTCCGAACAGTCATGCCGTAAGAAAGCCGGCAAGCATTTCAACGGCGAGGCAGATCGCCGGAAGAAGCCTAAGCTCCCTGATGGTGATGTTATATATGACATGGTCAAGGATTTAGAAGTAATCTTTGGAAAGGGTCCTGGCAGTCTATCTGTTCCGAATGACGCTGACAACCATGTACCCATATGGAAGAAGTGCTCTATATTCTGGGAGCTACCCTACTGGAAACTCCTACAGGTCCGCTCTGCAATCGACGTGATGCACGTGACGAAGAATCTTTGCGTGAACCTGCTAGGCTTCTTGGGCGTGTATGGGAAGACAAAAGATACGCCGAAAGCACGACAAGACCAGCAACGTATGAAAGACCCAGACAACCTGCATCCAATGAAGACGGATAAAGGACGTCTAAGTCCTGCTAGCTACGCTCTTACCAAAAAAGAGAAGGAGATATTTTTCGAAGTCCTGAGCAGTTTGAAGGTCCCGTCTGGATTCTCATCGAATATAAAGGGAATAATAAATATGGCAGAGAAAAAGTTCCAGAACCTAAAGTCTCATGACTGCCACGTGCTTATGACTCAATTGCTTCCGGTTGCATTGCGGGGGCTTCTACCGGAAAATGTTCGACTACCCATTGTTAAGCTATGTGCGTTCCTGAATGCAATTTCGCAGAAGGTAATCGATCTAGCCATTCTACCAACGCTACAGAAGGATGTGGTTCAATGTCTCGTTAGTTTTGAGTTGGTGTTCCCACCATCCTTCTTCAATATTATGACACATCTCCTAGTACACTGGTCGACGAGATTGCCATTCTGGGTCCTGTATTTCTACACAATATGTTCCCCTTTGAGAGGTTCATGGGAGTCTTGAAGAAGTATGTTCATAACCGTGCTAGGCCAGAAGGAAGCATCTCCAAAGGCTATGGAACAGAGGAGGTCATTGAGTTTTGTGTTGACTTTATTCCTGGCATTAAGCCGATTGGTCTTCCTGAATCGCGACATGAGGGGAGACTGAGTGGAAAAGGCACTCTAGGAAGGAAATCAATAATATGTAGGGACGGACATTCTTTCACACAAGCACACTACACAGTTCTACATAATTCCAGTTTGGTGGCTCCGTATATCCAGATGCACAAGAATATTGTACGCTCCGAGAACCCGGGGATGGATGACTCCTTAACTACAAAGGAACACATGGAGAATTTTGGCGGTTGGTTGCACACACATCTCAACAATGACGACACTATCTCAGATGAGCTCTACTTGTTGTCTAGGGGACCATCTTCGACTATTTCGACTTTCCAAGGGTACGAGATAAATGCGAATACATTTTACACGATCGCACAAGATCAAAAGAGCAGCAACCAAAACAGTGGTGTCCGCTTTGATGATTCAACAGACAACAGTGGGCAAAAGGTCACATATTATGGTAACATAGAGCAGATATGGGAACTTGACTATGGACCTTCTTTTAAGGTCCCTTTGTTCTGGTGCAAATGGTTCAACCTGCAAAGCGGCGGGGTAAAGGTAGACCCATTGTACGGAATGACTACAGTGGATCTCAAAATCTTGCGTACGGCACCGAACCATTCGTTCTAGCCAATGATGTGGCTCAGGTTTTCTATGTGAAGGACATGTCTACCAAACCGAAAAAAAGAAAAGATAAGCAAGCGAATACATCAGCCGATGAGCCAAAGCGCCACATAGTTCTTTCAGGGAAAAGAAACATCGTGGGAGTGGAGGACAAGACAGACATGTCAGAAGATTACAACAAGTTTCATGAAATTCCGCCCTTCAAAGTGAACATTGACCCAAGCATCAAGTTAAATGATGAAGATTGTCCATGGTTACGGCGCAATCAGAAGAAAGGGAAACACACGAAGAAAACGTGAAGACTAGATAGGGATGTTGTTGGTGATGTGTAATAATGTATTCAACTTTTATGTAACTGTGTTCTAAAAAATTAGAAGAGAACTGTAAACGCATGCATACATCTTTATTTAATCCAGTTACATAGCCCGGGTCCATTTTTATTTAACCATAATACATCACGAATAATATCACTAACTTTTGCCGGGTCCACTGTTATACACCGCTGGCGTATCCAACTTAAACACATAGCGATTGACGTGCTCGTCCTCCAACAGGCCGGACATTGTCGCCGAGATCTGAAAAAATGAGTGGGAAATTTGATCAAACACCTAGGTAGGGGAGGGAGAGGGCAGCACCCTGGGGAGGGGACGGAGGGCGGTGTGGAGCCTCCTTATATATAAGCAAAACTGACCAAAACACACGGTTTCCCCGTCATACAGCCCTACGGTGCCTCGTGAGTGACTGCATATCAAATGCACCGTAGGGCTGCATGACGGGAATCCGAATGCTTTGTATACTGCAAATCATCGCGTGGTCGTGAGCATGGCTACCACTTCCACCACCACCACTCCCACCTCCTCGGCAATTCATCATTGTGTCACCCTAATCCAGTGGTTGGATTCAACCTACCTGAGGGCTTGTGTTTCCAACAACGTCGTTGTGTTGTCCTTATTCACCGTCCTACAGGAGGTGGCTCCAATGGCTGGCCGGTGAACAAGGACGAACACAATAATGCCAGGGAACATGCCAGCAGGTAGGCTAAATCCAACCATTGGATTCGGTGGCAAAGGTAGACGCTAGTTGTGTGCCGTTCGGCAAGACGTCTTTGATGTTCTACAACCGTCCGGCAAGACGTCTCTGATGATCTGCAACCGTTTGGAACGGTCGCAGGTCATCAGAGACGTCTTGCCGCTTGTTGCCCAAAGATGTCTCTCCGAGTGACGCTGGAATGTTTTGTGTGAGTGCGTAACCTGTCTGAGGAGGTGGGCTATATATAGGGTCGCATGGCTTACGAAGTGGTCGTGATAGTGTTGATCCGACGGCTCAGAAACGCTCGAAAGAAACACACCGCTGATCCAACGGCTCACAAGCGCTGGAAGGAAGCACACGATCCGTGTGATTCTTCCTGATTGGGCATACTACAGCTCACAAGCCCTCAAAAGAAACACACCCCTGATCCAACGGCTCACAAGCCCTCAAAAGAAACGCACCCCTGATCCAACGGCTCACAAGCGCTGGAAGGAAGCACACGATCCGTGTGATTCTTTAGTCCCGGTTGGTGTTACCAACCGGGACTAAAGGCGGGCTTAGAAAAACCATATCTATTTGTATGTGAGACATATTCATATGTATGTATTAGAAATTTAGTGTAAATTTGCAAAGTGTAGATTTAAATTTGTATGTATTAGTGATACTTTTTGCAAATTTCTAAGTGTAGATTTAAATTTGCTATGTATTTTTTTTAGTGTTAGAAATTTAGTGTAAATTTGCAAAGTGTAGATTTAAATTTGTATGTATTACTGATACTTTTTGCAAATTATTCAAATTCAAACTATATTAGTTAATGCATTTTTAATTCAAATTCAAATTTAATAGTTTGAACAGAAAATGGTTTTGAATTACTTATTCAAATTCAAACACTTTTCATGTTGAACTTTTTGTCAGATTCAAAAGTATGTAGAAATTATTCAAATTCAAACTATATTAGTTAATGCATTTTTAATTCAAATTCAAATTTAATAGTTTGAACAGAAAATGGTTTTGAATTACTTATTCAAATTCAAACACTTTTCATGTTGAACTTTTTGTCAGATTCAAAAGGATGTAGAAATTACTCAAATTCAAACTATATTAGTTAATGCATTTTTAATTCAAATTCAAATTTAATAGTTTGAACAGAAAATGGTTTTGAATTACTTATTCAAATTCAAACACTTTTCATGTTGAACTTTTTGTCAGATTCAAATGTATGTAGAAATTATACAAATTCATATGGAAATACATTTCAAATATTTGGCGCAAAAATTTGAAAGTTTGCTGTGGTTGAGCCAAAAAAAGTACCTCTTGTACCGGGTGGTGGCTCCACCCGGTACTAGAGGTCTATTTGGGCGCGCAGGTGGGCGGCGTGGGCGAAAACCCTTTAGTACCGGGTGGTGCCACGGCCCGGTACTAGAGGTCACCCTCTAGTACCGGGCCGTGGCACCACCCGGTACAGAGGCCCTGGCCTATAAATGCTAGTCTTCCACCCCGGGCCGAGACACGACCCGGGAGAATTTCTATTTTCCTCGCGAAGCGCTGCCAAATTTTGCCCTCGCCGCCGCCGCCGTCTCGCGCCCTCCTCCTCCGCCGCCGGCCCACGCCCTCCTCACTGCCGGCGCCCTCCTCCACGGCCGGCCCACGCCCTCCTCCGCGGCCACACCTCGACTCATTCCTCTATCTCTTTCTCTCTCCTCCGCGCCCAAACCCTAGCTCGTCGGGCCGCCGCCGTTCGCCGTCGATTTCGACCACACCGTGGGTCGTCGAGCCTTCCTTCGAGCTCTTGGTGAGCCTGCCCACCTCCCTGTGCAGCTAACTTGCTCGAATTCGTCGAATCCGTGCTCGAAACCCTAGCTCGTCGGGCCGCCGCCGTTCTCCGTCGATTCCGACAACGCCGTGGGTCGCCGAGCCTTCCTTCGAGCTCGTGGTGAGCCTGCGCACCTCCCTTTGCAGCTACTTTCTCGAATTCATCGAATCCGTGCTCAAATTTGAGATGAACTTAGTTGCTGACGTCATGCTGACGTCAGCCTACCAATCAGAATTTTCCTAGAGATTTTCCCTGGAGATGAACTTAAAAAATGAAATCCCTACTTAATAAATTTGATCACTATTTTTCTTATCATGAATACTTGAATAGTCCAATGGATGACTTTTGTATTTGCTAAGTGTAAATTTAAATTTGCTAAGTGTAGATTTAAATTTGTATGTATTAGTGATACTTTTTGCAAATTTCTAAGTGTAGATTTAAATTTGCTATGTATTTTTTTTAGTGTTAGAAATTTAGTGTAAATTTTCAAAGTGTAGATTTAAATTTGTATGTATTAGTGATACTTTTTGCAAATTTCTAAGTGTACATTTAAATTTGCTATGTATTTTTTTTAGTGTTAGAAATTTAGTGTAAATTTGCAAAGTGTAGATTTAAATTTGTATGTATTAGTGATACTTTTTGCAAATTTCTAAGTGTAGATTTAAATTTGCTATGTATTTTTTTTAGTGTTAGAAATTTAGTGTAAATTTGCAAAGTGTAGATTTAAATTTGTATGTATTACTGATACTTTTTGCAAATTTCTAAGTGTAGATTTAAATTTGTTATGTATTTTTTTTAGTGTTAGAAATTTAGTGTAAATTTGCAAAGTGTAGATTTAAATTTGTATGTATTAGTGATACTTTTTGCAAATTTCTAAGTGTAGATTTAAATTTGCTATGTATTTTTTTTAGTGTTAGAAATTTGGTGTAAATTTGCTAAGTGTAGATTTAAATTTGCTATGTATTACTGATACTTTTTGCAAATTTATTTTGTTTAACTTTTGTATTCTCCTAATTAATGCTAACATTGTTTTATATTTCTTTTGTATTAGTTAAGCCCAATGGATGACTTCAACAGCAGACACCTTGAAAGCAGACTCCATGAAAATGAGGTGTTCGACATTGTACGTGAACCCGTGGGGGGAGCAGAAGCCGGTGGAACAGAAGATGGCTCCGAATTTTTGAACGACTCCGGTCCGGGAATGGAGGAGGAACAAAGAGACGAAGCGCAAACGAGCATCGAGTGCAATGACAACTCGCTAATTTGTGCACCTCCGCAGTCTGGCGAGGTATATTAAGCCTCTGTTGATCAGATGGAATAATTGATTACTATATGTACATATTAACACATATTTTTTTAATTTTTAGACCTCCGCATCGGCCCAATCTGCAACTAAACGAGGCCATGCCAAAGGGTTGGCCGCAGATGCGCATCTCATAATTGAGGCCATCGCTGCCGATGGCAAACCTACGGAGCCCAAGGCGAACGCATCTAAGTTTGTGCATCAATGCGGAGTTGTTGTTAGGGACAATGTTGCGATCAGCATTCAGGAATGGACTGAGCCAAAAAAGTTAGAGGGCGCCATGAAACCTACTTGGGTCAGCGACAGAGATAAAGATGTGCTTTGGACCAAGCTCATAGCAAGGTTCACCCTACCGGTGTACGATACTACCGAAAGGACACAAGCCATGACCAAAAAAGTCAAGCATTGGGCTCTGAAGAAGATGGCTGAACAGTTCAACAATTACAAGAACAGATTATACCGTGAATGGCAATCGAAACAGAAAGCTCCAGATTTCACTGGGACACTAGAGAGGCAGCGGCCTCACTGGAAGGCATTTCTGGAATACAAGGGATCAGAAAAGGCTAAGGAAAGATCGAAAAAGAATAAGGAAAATGCAGCGAAAAAGAAATATCACCATACGACGGGGGCAGGTGGCTACATTAGTGCCGAGCCTAAGTGGGGTAAGATTGAGGCTGAGCTGCGCAGTAAAGGGCTCACTCCAATTACAGATGGATGGCCCCGTAGATGCAGAAATTGGATTCTTGGGCATGGGGCGGAGTATGACATGGAAACAGGGGATCTAATAGTTGATCCAGAGAAAGAATTTCCTATACCCCGGCAGAAAATTCTTGATGCAATCTCCGATGCTAAAGCGGGAAAGTTTATTCCCGACCGAGAGTACGACGAGCTGACAAAGGTTTGTTATAAATATATATTTGTTTCGTTTCTTGTTTATGACAATCATGCCGACCAACTGACATAGATATATTTTTATCTAGGCCCTCGGTAATAAAGAAAAAGGAGGACGAGTACGAGGCTTCGGAGCTGATGTGACGTGGGAACAAGGGTTTCCCGCGGACCATGAATCTTATAGAAGCCGAGCAAGAGCAAAGAAGAGGAAGGAGCAGGAGAATTCAGACCGGTTTAACAAACTAGAAAGTATGATGAGCAACCTTCATCAGCAAGTAGATGAAATGCGCGAGCAGAGGGCAACTCGTCAGCTGGAGGAAGGTGCTCCAACAGGTGGTCCATCTCAACTGAGAAGCAGCGTGGCTTCCACGGGGGTTGGTGTTGATGAGCCATCGAACAAGGAAACCTGCCCCGTGGATTATATCACTGAGAAGACAACTTGTGAGCTACATGGGGCCATGAGCAACATATCAGTGAAGGCGGCGGAGGGCTATGCTTTACCTTGTGAATCTACAGCACTGTATTTGGGCATGGAGATTCCAGATGGCTTTGCTCGTGTCGGCGTGGATCAAGTTCACCCCGGATTTGCATCACTCGAACTTCAAATCCCTGGAGGTGATGATGAGAGGACACTGGGAGATGTCGATGGTGGACTCATTCTATGGCCCAAGAAATACATCGTGATTCCAGGTTGGACGGCGCCAAGGCCACCATCGTCTCCAAGTCCACATGATGACGACTTGGACGACCACCACAACACGAGTCCATCTCGATCTTCGCCGCCGCCTCATCAGACTCCTGAACCGTCTCCTCCGCCGCCTCATCAGACTCCTCAACCGTCTCCTCCGCCGCTGCCTCAGCAGACACCTCAGCCGTCTCCTCCGCGGTCTCCGCCCACTACGAGCAACCAGTCGATTAAGACCGTCGTTTCGACACTAATGGGTTTCCGTCGCGACCGATCGCCGGTACCCCGACAAGAGCCCCTCCCAAAAGTACCGAAGGTTCCTCCCCCGAGACCTTGGGAAAGGACTGTAGAGGAAAACAATGCGATCGTGGCAGCCGACGTTAAAAAACAGTTGGCACCGAAAAAGCCCCCGCCGAAGCAAGTATATACGGCAAATCAAAGAGAGTGGGCTACGCAGTTTCTAAGTGGTCCATCGCAAGAAGAGATAAATAGGAAAGATGACTATGCACGTTGTCTGGGTAAAATTAGCTCCAAGAAGAAGACAACTACTAGTGACAGCGGGAAAAGAAAAAGAGACGTTGCCCAGCTCGGAGCACAGTCAAAACAGTCGATCTCCCCATTTAAGATGACCACTCGTAAGGGCTCCGCGCGCGCGGGGAACACTGATGAATTAGCCTACCGCGCGCAATTTGCTGCAGAAACTGGTATGTCACTTTCTCAACTGGAGGCGGAAGACGAGCTCCCTCTACCGTCGCATGTTGATAAATGGGTCTGGGAATACGGGAAGTCTCTAGTGCCACGGGACCAGATCGAGTTTCTAACAACACAAATGCGAAGACTGCATGATTGGTACATGGATGTCACAAAGAAAAGTCTAGCGGCGCTCCCTGTGCAAGTTACGGGCGAACATTTCATAGGTAGAGACGAGATAAATCTTTATCTTGAAGAACTCTATCAGTTATACCAGTTTGACTCCCTGGACTTGAGTATCGTCAGTATCTATTGTCTGTTAGTGATTCAATTCATTTAATTATTTCTAAAATAAAGTCTATAGCTCAACTCGGTCATTGCTTGTTCACTAGTAGGAAAACCCAATTCTATGGAAGCTTATTCTGTGGCGCACCT
Source organism: Poa pratensis (assembly GCA_947311845.1). NCBI lineage: Eukaryota > Viridiplantae > Streptophyta > Magnoliopsida > Poales > Poaceae > Poa > Poa pratensis. Next base: position 5,235,941 of record CAMZMU010000100.1, on the reverse strand, counting down.
CATAGCCGTGCGCCACAGAATAAGCTTCTGTGGCGCACCAGCCATGGTGCGCCACAGAATAGTCTTATTCTGTGGCGCACGGCTATAACGATGCGCCACAGAATAAGCGCGGGCCCCACACCAACGCACGGGTCTGCCACTTTTGACCTTATTCTGTGGCGCACTGGATAAGGTGCGCCACAGAATAGGTTTATTCTGTGGCGCACTGGGTAAGGTGCGCCACAGAATAGGTTTATTCTGTGGCGCATCCATGCAGGTGCGCCACAGAATAGCCTTTTTCTTTTTCCTTTTCCTCTCCCTTTCTTTTCGTTCTCTCTCTTCCCCTTATCCCCACACCCACCTCGCCCCGCCTCCTCTCCTCGTCGCCGCCTCCTTCCTCTCCAGTGAGTCAAATTGGGACATGTATATTATTTTGTTAGATGTTAGATGTTAGATGTTAGGTGTAGATGTTAGATATTAGATGTTAGATGCTAGATGGTAGATGCTAGATGTTAGATGTTAGATGTAGATGTAGATGTTAGATGTTAGATGTTAGATGTTAGATGTAGATGTTAGATATTAGATGTTAGATGTTAGAGATGTTAGATGGTAGATGTTAGATGTAGATGTTAGATATTAGATGTTAGATGTTAGATTATAAATAGTTTAGATATTAGTTTATTGTCGATGATTTACATTTAGTTTGTTGTCGATGATTTACATTTAGTTTGATAATTAGATTATAAATAGTTTAGTTCAAATATTAGATGTTTCCGTCTTTGATAGAACGAGAATTAGATCGAACCATGCTTTCACATTTTCTGGCTTTACATATTGTTCACATATATTCATTTCATATATGACTAACCCCTGTATCAAATGCTTTTACTTAACTACTTAGCATCATGTCGGAGCCGGAGCCTAAGTTTCGTGGTGTTCACCGCAAAGCCACGAAGATCCCGACTTGGGGAGCTCAGATCACAGTGGATCGCAGGAAGATCCAGCTTGGCACTTTCAGGTGCCCGTGGGAGGCGGCCCGCGCCTATGACTGCGCGGCGGTCCAGCACTTTGGGGATCGAGCGATCCTCAACTTTGAGGATGAGCGGCGCGTGGCGCATAAGTTAGCGCCAGATGGCATGAGGATCGCGACGAGGGCCGAGGAGAGGGAGCACCTGCAGGCAGAGAGGCTGCTCAGGGCGCGCCAGCAGCGCGAGGAGGCTGACCCCTTGGTCAAGGATCTTCTCCTTGATCCCGAGGTGATGGCGGTCCAGTACCAGGTCCTCAGCGAGAGCCGGCAGCAGCGCGGGCAGGGAGAGGCCGGCCCCTCCGGCACGCAGCAGTAGGAGGACTCTAGCAGCTCCTCTTGGTGGCACCGCGACGACGACTTCACTGACACCGGCGTGAGTGGAGTTTAGGATGTCTATCAGATGTCCTGTCGTGTCGTACTAGACTTATTATGCTACATGTCGTACTGCTAGACTTATAATGCATGCATGCTACCTATGTATTATTGTGCTACTTGTCTATATGTGTTATGTTTAGCTAATATGTTTACATCGTTTTATGGTTTATTCTGTTTTATGTTTTATTAACCTGTGATATCATGTATAATATGCAGAAAATGTCGTGTGAGGATTGTGGCTATGTTGGGTGCAAGAACAAGATGTTTGTGGTAGTTCTGCCAGCGGATGTTGAGATTGCAATGGTATGTTCGTCATGTGTCTAGCCTACTTTTGTTGTGATAGTTGTAACATATCAATAATTCCATGTGCCAATGTTACTTGTTGTTTTTTCTCAGAACATCCCATGCAGAGCTAGATCTTCCTTCTTGGAGCATCAGGGAGTTGCCATTACCGAGCAGAAGACATTTGAGGTCACCTTGGCCCAGTTGACCGTGCCTACTAGGGAGTTCAAGGTTCAGTGCACCAACATGGCGAACGAGACATACTTCGAAGGCGCGGTTTGGAGAGCACTTGTTCATCGCTACCAGATGCAACCTGCCGAGAAGTGCAACTTCTACCTCGACGAGGGTACCAAGGAGATCTACTTCATGTACAAGCACCCCGACCACCCGAGTGATCATCTCGAGGATGACGCTATTTGAGTTGGCTAATTCTGTAAAATTTCGGCACTTTTGTAAAACTTGTGATGAGACATATATTAGTCATGTGTTTGTTTTGATATATGTATCTGTGAAAATATATCCCTGTTTCTGTTATATCTGTGTAAATATGAAATATACATGTATTCTGGTATTATACTGGTATTTGTATTCTGGTAATATGTGGCACAGTAATTCTGTGGCGCACCCAGAACTATTCTGTGGCGCACCCTATTCTGTGGCGCATGGTGAGTGGGGTGCGCCACAGAATAGCCACTATTCTGTGGCGCATGGGTGGTGCGCCACAGAATAGCTTATTTAGTGGCGACTATTCTGTGGCGCACCACCCATGCGCCACAGAATAGCAAAATGGTGCGCCACAGAATAGCTTTTCTGTACTAGTGGTTCTAATTATGCTCACTACGCTATTTATGCAGAATGAAGAGTGATGAATGTGACAGAAATAGAAATTTTGACTTTGGGTTCGTTGACCCGAGGCGAGTTAATGAAAAATTGCTACAGGATTTCCCCGGGGAAACGAAGAGCAACTTGCTTAGGTTCATACATAGGCAAAATTATAAAAGCAAGATATTGTTTCCTTACCATCTCAGGTAATTAAGAGTGTTACTGTCTTGTACACATTAATTTTTGCTTACTCGATGTTAAGTGTAACTGATTAGTTACTGACATATATAAACGTGCGCAGCGACCATTACATTCTGCTAATCATTCAAGTTGATGATGCAAGAGTTGACATCCTCGACTCATTGCATTGGCCCGACGAGAGGTACCAATTCATTAAGGATGTCCTCCAAAGGTATTTTCTATCGTACTATATCGGTCTCTCTAATTTGTTCAATTCCTGAGATATCAAGTAACTAATTAATAACTCATTTATTCATTTGTTTGCCGGGCAGCGTTTGGAAAGAATTCAGAAAGAGGACAACAGGTGAATTTAAAGAGAAGCTTAGTTTTTATCCTGACAGGGTAAGTAGTACGAGCTAGGTTCGCGCATCTTTTTAATTCAAATTTCAATACCATCATACCATGCTTGATTACTATTTGATTGAAATCCATTCTCGTAAAGAAATGTGAGAGGCAGCCACCGGGGACCAATTTGTGTGGATACTTCGTGTGCCAGTGGATTCGCGAGCATGTCTCTGAGCGGAACCCACGGAAATTTATAGACGTAAGTGAACAAAATATATTCACAGTTTTATTTTATTACCATCAATTGTGTTGAGTGTCTAATTTCTGTTATGATGATTGATATTCGCATTGTTCTCCTTTTATAGATGGATAGCATGCGGAGGAACCTGGAACTAAAGGACAAATTTCGACCAATTCTAGAGGAAATTGCGGGATTTTTGGTCGACCAAGTCCTTAACTCAAAGGGAAAATACAACTAGTTCCGGTCGACCTCTATGTAATTAACGGGCTCGAGTCCCGGTTGTAATTAATCAAATAGACGGGATCTAGTCCCGGTTGTAATCGAATAGACGGCTCTAGTCCCGGTTGAATTCTGATAAATATTTCTTTTATGAATATTTTGATATGCTATATTTATTTTTCGATTTGTAATTAATTAATTAACCTTATATATATATATATACAACCCTAAACCCTGGAGAAATAGAAAAGCCAGAGGCCGCCACGTGGGGACCCTCTTGTCCCGGGTCGTATTACGGCCCGGTACAAGAAGTCCTCAGCCAGGCGCTCTGCCACGGCCCCCACGTGGACCTCTCTTGTACCGGGCCGTAAGCCAACCGGTACAAGAGGGGGGAGCCTCTAGTCCCGATTGCCATGTACCGGATGGCAATCCGGTCCCAAAGGGGTCTACAACCCGGGACTAGAGGCTTGGTTTGCACTAGTGAAAATCGTCTCCAATCTTCATGCGATAGACATAATCCGGTAGACATGCATGATCCCTGGTCATTACCATATAGTACGCAAGGATGTTTAGGGCAAGAATTAGTCACATGGTATATTTTAGTTCAGTTACCGAGTTGTTAGCATAAAACTACCAGTTTTCACGACTCAATTCTATTGGTACCACTTTTGGTTACAATCGTACAAACATACCGGATTTTTTAGACGTGATCCCTGGTCATGAACATATAGTGCGCAAGGGTCAGTAGGACAAGAATTAGTCACATATAGTTTAGTTAAAAAAATAGGTGTGCTAGAATCTGTTCTCTTAATATATGCCTCTATAACGTGCTTCAAAACTCGTGCATTTTTTTCCTCGGAAAGCATAGAAGCACTCCACAATGTGAAAATATCCATGTGAGACAGAAGAAAAAAAGACCCTCGCGTCGTCCACATCGGGCGACTCGGGGGACTCACCGTCTCAGCCGCCGACCGCCCTTCCCTGACCTCCCTCTCCCCGCCGTCGCCGGAGGAGGTTGTCCGACGGCGGACTGCGGACGGCGGCGGCGGGGCGCTCCTGCATATTTTCTTTCTTCTAAATAAGCCTGGGCATAGTCTTCGTCGATCCCAATCTCCAATCTGGAATTGACTTCCGGCCGGCGGCCGGCCATGGATGTGCATAGTTGCGATCTGATCTATACGCCCCACGTGCATGTGCATGGGCTTGGATGATCGATTCCAACTTGCGTTTCGGCCGGCGGCCCGTTCACGGATGTGCATGGGATTGGGCAAGATGCATCGAGCAGGGGCTGATCTGAACTCCATCTTGGGAGGGCAGATCGGACGAGGCGATGCTCGGCGGCGCCATCCGAGACGCTGCTGGCATGGGGTCAATAGCTCACGTACTACATCTTTTCAGGGAATTGGCTGTGATGCGACATAGTTGGAGATAATAGCTAGGGTACTACGCGTGAGAGCAGCAAAATAGCCACAACCCACCCATTGTGGTTAAACGGCCGTGTCACTTACCTGTGCTAGTTAAGGGGGTTAATTGCTTCTGTCGTTTGGTCTAAGATTCGAACGGTGCAAATTTGAATTTCAAGTTTGAAAAATTCGAAAATGTGAAAAAATTTCCAGGTGTTGCTAACGATATAGGAAACAAATTTGCCAAAGAGATTTTCCAAATTCTTATGTCGTTTGGCTTGTGTAAAAAAGACAAATTTTTAGATCTGACATCCAGATCGGATAGAACAGTGCAGAATTCGAAAAAAGTCAACTTTCGAATTTAAATGTGAAAAAAATCTCCGATGTTGCCAATGATATAGGAAACAACTTTGCCAAAGCGATTTTCGAAATTCTTGTGTCGTTTGTCCTGTGTAAAAAAGACAAATTTCTAGATCTGATATCTAGATCTAGAACAGTGCATAATTCGAAAAAAAGTCAACTTTCGAATTAAAATGTGAAAAAAATCTCCGACGTTGTCAATGATATAGTAAACAACTTTGCCAAAGCGATTTTCCAAATTCTTGTGTCGTTTGGCCTGTGTAAAAAAGACAAATTTCTAAATCTGACATCTAGATTTGAACATGACAGAATTCGAAAAAAGTCAACTTTCGAATTTAAATGTGAAAAAAATCTCCGATGTTGCCAATGATATAGTAAACAACTTTGCCAAAGCGATTTTCCAAATTCTTGTGTCGTTTGGCCTGTGTAAAATGAAAAAATCGTAAAACATTGTGCTATACGTGAGTTGATGGGCCGGCTTGTTTTTCAAATTTGAATTTTTCATGTTTTAGATAAAAATGTGAAAAAAATCCTGTATGTCAACAATGAATATTTATTCTTATGTGCAAAATTTGAGTGTGAAATATTGTGTAGTTTGGTCTATGTAAAAATGACAAATTTCGGGATCTAATATCTAGATCTAAAAAATTCGAATTTTTCAAGTTTTAGATAAAAAAGTGAAAAAAATCCTGTATGTCAACAATGAATATTTATTCTTATGTGCAAAATTTGAGTGTGAAATATTGTGTAGTTCGGTCTGTGTAAAAATGACAAATTTTTGGATATGAGATCTAGATCTAAACAGTACAAAAAAATTCGAATTTTTTCAATTTTTGAAAAAAAATGTGAAAAAATTCCGAATGTTGATAATGATTATTTACAATAGTGTGTAAAATTTGAGTGTGAAATATTGTATAGTTTGGTCTGTGTAAAAATGACAAATTTGTGAATCTCAGATTTAACGCTATTCAACGAGATTTAAACTACAAGTGTGTTATAATTGTCCCCAAAATTATAGAAAAATTTAGCGAGAGCTTCCCCTAATTCTCAGTCTAAGGTTGAAGCGGGGGGGGGGGGGGGGGGGGGTTTCGGACGGGGTTTAGGGTTTCCGGGGGTTTCGGACGGGGTTTAGGGTTTCCGGGGTTTAGGGTTTCAGTGAGGTAGGGTTGAGCATAAATAATTTAGAAAAAATCAAATAAATAGGAAACTTTCGCTCACTGTTTACTTATGCAACTACGTTGCTAAAAAAATTTAAAACTTGTTATATCCACAGTTAAATGAAAAACATTCACACAATTCAAGCTATCGATGGAATGAGTTAGGGTTGAGCACAACTAATTCAAAAAAAATCAAAACAACATACAACCAGCGCACATGGTCTACTTATGCAACTAAGTTGCTATAAAAAATATAAAACTTGTTGTATACACATTTCAATTCCAACATTCACACGTTCACGATATCGATGGAATGAGCTAGGGTTGAGAATAAGTAATTCCAAAAAAAATCAAATAAATATAAAACCAGCGCACATGGTCTACTTACAGGACATAGTTATCAAAAAAAATATAAACTTTGATTTTGAGTCGATCAACGGTTTTGTGCAAAGTTTGACCAAACATTCAAATGAGCACAAATAATTCAAAAAAAATCAAAATAACATAAAACCAGCGCACATGGTCCACTTACATGACATAGTTATGAAAAAAAAAATATAAACTTGGCATGTGAGTATTTTCATGAGAAATCCTTCACACAAATGACTTAACACGAACGAAGTTGCAGAGAGTTCAAGGAAGTGAGAGAGGGTTTGATGTTTTGAAAATTTAAAAAAATTGAAAAAATCACCAAAGCTTCATTTTGGTGTGACTAAGAATGACCCAGGCTTAGTTTTTCATTTTGGTATTTAAAACTTGTTTAAATGTTGGTCAAACTTGGGTTTGACCGATTTTGAAATAATCATAAAATATTCATAAAACTTCAAAAAAATGAAAATCCAGTGCACATGGTCTTAGTTTGTCGTGTACTAACAGCTCCAACTGATAAATAAGTTCTAGATATATATCAAACAAGAAATGCTTCAATATGGTGTGAAATCTCACATCTCAAACTATGAACTCTCATGTGTGAAGAGAGGTGGTTTATGTTTTGAGAAATGACTCCATATTGGTCAAGGACACTATATTAGTGCAATAGATGTTAACCCTAGAGTTTGAGATCATTTGGAGAAGGTCGAAAAAATAACAGGATTGGAAATGGGGCTGTTTGGGCTACCTCTGGGGCTCTTTTGTAGCTCATTTTGGTGCATATTGATGCATTTTCATGCAATGCTTGAAATCTCACACCTTTGGCTATACCATATTGATGCATTACCATGAGTGTGTGAAATATACCATGAGTGTGTGAAATATGGCCTCGTTTCGACAAACTATGTCATGGTTTCCCATTTATTTGATTTTTTTAATTCAATTCAAATAGGGATTTACACCTACTTATCTACCTAAAAAGTGAACCCTTTTTGACAAGGTTTTACATTCTGAAAAATTCATTTGCCTACTCAAACATGGCAATGCCATTTGGATCAGAAATGTTTTTCACAAAATCGCAATATAGAAAGTTCCAAACTAGCGAAACCTTATAACTACAAAGTTGTAGTATTTCCCATTTGGCGCACAAAGATATAAAGTTTTCTTCCTAAATCGTTAGGAATATCCCGGAACGCAGTGATGCCGACATGGCCATGTCCAGAGCACGCCCACAAGGTGACCGACGGCGCCGCCCGGTCATGGTCGTCGGATAAGCCATCCCTCGCGCATAAAACTTGCCCGTTAGGACCATAGGCTCTCGTGGAACAAAATAGAGTGGATTTAGAGGTCGGGGGAGGTCATAAGGAAGCGAATCGAGCACGGCGACCTTCGGTCGGAGGCAAGGAAGACGGCGTCGATCCCGACGTTTTAGTCCATCCCGGCTCGCGTCCTTTCACGTGGAGGAATAGTAGGACCCGGCGGAGCCCAGTGTGGCACTGGTTCGAGTTGGGGCAGTCGGAATCAGCTCGTCCCCTTCACCACCGGCCGAAGCTCGCCGCGGATGATATCGAGCGCCTTAGAGATCCTCCGCCCCAATTGATAATACTAGAGCGACTAGGGTGAGCAACTGATCCTCATATGCATCTTTTCCCTGTCGCTTGCCTCCTGAGGTCGTCGTGGACGGCGAAGACCACGGGGTGGAGCTCCGGGTGAGGGAGACGACCATGAGCGGATGGAGCGTCGTGGACGGAGAAGCCAGCACTTGAAGCGGCAGTTGGAGCAGGACACCACCGCGACGCACGCCGCCGCCGTTTCGGCCGCGCCGCCCTCGCTCCGCCGACGTCGAGGTCGGCTCTGCTCCGGTGTCGAGGGCCGCCGGCATGGCCAGGACTGTTTTTCTATTTCCCTTTGTTACCTTTTTTTTACTTGCCTTTTGTTGCCTTGGTCCCACGTTAAAGAAAGAGAAAGGTGGGTGTGTTTGTTTTTTACTCACGTATAGCACAATGTTTAACGATTTTTTTCATTTTACATAGGCCAAACGACAAAAGAATTTAGAAAATCGCTTTGGCAAAGTTGTTTACTATATCATTGGCAACATCGGAGATTTTTTTCACATTTAAATTCGAAAGTTGTCTTTTTTCGAATTCTGCACTGTTCAAATCTATATGTCAGATTTAGAAATTTGTCTTTTTTACACAGGCCAAACGACACAAGAATTTGGAAAATCGCTTTGCCAAAGTTGTTTCCTATATCATTGGCAACATCGGAGATTTTTTTCATATTTAAATTCGAAAGTTGACTTTTTTCGAATTCTACACTGTTCTAGATCTAGATCTCCGATCTAGATTTCAGATCTAGAAATTTGTCTTTTTTACACAGGTCAAACGACACAAGAATTTGGAAAATCGATTTGGCAAAGTTGTTTCCTATATCATTAGCAACACTGGAAATTTTTTCACATTTTCAACTTTTTCAAACTTGAAATTCGAATTTGCACCGTTCGAATCTTAGATTCGAAATTCGAAAATCCAAACATTTTTCTAAAATTATTAAATCTATGACATATGGGTCCCTCATCGAATCATGACACAGAAGTAATTAACCCTTTATTAAGGGCTTAAAGAGCCGTATCGGGCCTTCACGATTTGGGCCTGTCCATTTGTAGCATCTGAGCTATTTCATCCAACGACGTCCTTCTCTGGCTATTGGCATGAAAAGATGTAGTATGTGAGCTATTCGCCCGCTGGCATGGCACGCGGCAGCAGCGGCGGGCCCGTCCTGGTCCCGGTCTGGGCCGGCGGGTTGCGGCAGCCTCTGCATGCGTCGACCAGAGATGCCGACAGCCGGCGGCGCGGGACGTTGCTAGCTTGCTGCCCAGTCTCGTTCGTCTAGCTAGCTCCGATACTCAATCGGAAGGCCGGCTACCTACGAGATTGGGGCTGATTGCCTGGGATGGTCCTAGGGTTTCTCCGCGCGAAGATGAAGATTTGCTGGTTGTGTGTCCTCGTTGATTTGGCTGAAGTGACGAGTTCCGGAAGGCTCCGCCGGCGAACTCCACTGGGCGATTCATGCCTGGAGATTGCTGGATCGGGTGGGATTCGGTCGTGCGCACCCATGTTTTACTCTGGCCGTTTGGTTTCAGAGGGAGCGCTTCGAACCTCTGTTGGCTGTTAATATCATGGGACATGTTCTCGTTCCATGGTGCTGGCGGAGAATGTCATGTAAGTCGAGATCTGAGGCTAGCTACGGTGGTTCGAATCTTTCTGGCAATGAGGAATTGGCTTGGTGTTTCATGACTTGGAGCAGCGGCATGTAAGTGGGGACGTACGTGAAGTCCAAAGTCCTACCTTTCAGGATGAAAATCCAAGGTCTGACCTTAATTGGTTGTGCCTGACAGTGGTCTTGCTGAAGACATTGTTTTGAGAGCGAGGACTATCTTCAGGGTGAAAATCCAAGGTCTGGCCTTAATTGGTTGTGCCTGGCGATGTTCTTCTTAAAGGCGTTGCTTTTGAAGAATTGGATATCAGGTGTTGTTTTGGTGGTGGTTGTGCGGCTGCTGCAATGACTGTAACTCTGTAGCGGGACTTTTCTTTTTATTTCTTCTTCTTATTGTCTTTCGGCTGTGTGCATCCGTAATAGCTTTGTTTATTGCGTTGTTGCAGAGGCTGGGTGTAATTTGTATCTTCGCGATATTAATATACACTCTTTATCTAAAAAAAAAATAATCCACTCCAGCAGGCTGATCATATTTTACATGAGAATTCAGTTCCCTATTGTGCTTGGTTGGCTAAGCACATGAGTTACCTCCTGAATTTTTTCTCAAAGGAGATCCTCACTAATGTTGTCCGGCTTGAACATGCATGCCGCCAATTTTTGGCTGGCGGCGAGGCCATGTTTGCATCCCAGAGCCAATCGATTGTCATGAACCTCAGGATCGCAATTGCAAGCACCAAAAAAAAATCATATGACGACCTCAGCGTTTTCCTCCAAGATGTTGGGAAGCGACCTGTCGAAGTGTCGATTATGACAAAGCTGCTGGATGATGAGGAACTTGTCTTGTTTTTGAGTTGCAGTTGATCGCCCTGTCGATTTCGCTGCTCTAGAGAGCAAAGTTGAACCAGCAGTAGTCCTTTATAGCGGTATCCCTGTCCATTTACTGCTGCTTATGCGGAGCCAAGTGATATCCTTGCCCCAAGGAGGAAGAAGACTCACGCGGGCACACACTGGACACAAGAACACACAGAGTTCTGGCAACACACTTCTGCCTTTTCTCTTGTTCTATTCTCTTGACAAACTCGACTGGTTACAATGCCTATAAGTAGTGCCTGCACATACACTTGGTCAAGCCCACGATTGCTTGATCTCCACTAGCCGGTAGATAGCAACTGATAACCACGAAGGCCACACCACTCGGCCACTCTCCTCGCAACTGGAGACGTGCTCTCTGAACAACGGGTGATTACCAGGTTCCACTACTAATCCTATCTCCAACAGCTAACTCTATCCATGCATGTAGCGTGTGTATCTCTCCTCCTACTAACTAGGCATGCAACTAACTAACACATGCAGACTTGGTACCGTACAAGAACAGCCCAATCTAACCTGAAGATTCGACTAACAAGCTTTGCCTAGTGTACACTGAACACGTCTCGACAGTGTGCACATTGCCGCAGCTTGAACTAGATGCTAAACTGATAAAAAACAACGGAAATAAACATGATGATCACCTAAACAACAAGGTTAACACCAACAGCAAGTGGATCTAATTATCCCTTGCCTGTAGCAGCCATAGAGCTCACCTTCAAACCGTTCATCATGAACGATTTTCCAATGTAGGCAGTGGGTTTCTTCAACATCGAGGTACCGCCAATACAGCTCGCTAGTTTTTCTGTAATACATACTGTCAAAACCTAGACCAACCAGCTTGTACGTCGCCAAGTGCATTCACAATGCACTAAAAACTGTTGTAACTACAATCAGGTTAAAGGAGGCTTATGATATGTTCTAGCCTTCTAGGTACAATTGATGTTGCGACCGCTGGAAGACACATGCTCGAGCAATACGAACAGTACAGTCATGTGTACAATCAGGTTAAAGCAGGCTTATGATTGTTCTACGTACAATTGATGTTGCGACGGCAAGAAGACACATGCATGTCTGAGCAATACGAACAGTACGGTCATGTGTAGAGTAAAGACCTTGTGTCTTTGTATTCCTCGATGCGTCCCAAACATAGAAGCCAAATGTCCTCTACTTCTACATCGTGGTTTCCCAGTCTCACGTCCAGAAGCAAACCGAATCAACATGAACTTTCCATATATGATTTGCATGGTACATGAAATATGACCAAGGTAAAGTTAATTCTTTCAGCCACTCAAGTGTCTAGCTCTCCCACGTCCAACTTTAAAAAAGGGCAGCGTATTTTACTGATTCCTGTCCAGTGCAACAACCACGCAAAGTAATGCAGAGCACTCAACAGAGAGTATGATCCTTCATATTACCAGCTGGCATGATATGTTGTGAACACTGAGTAGTCCATTGCAGAAGAACATGCTATTATACATACCAGGTACAAATATACAATAATTTTACATTTGCCAATAAGAAAAATGGTTACTAGTGCTCGTGATACAAAAACTGAAGTGGATGGAAAACTTATGGTAGATAACCATGGTTTCCCAAGAGACAATAGTTGAGATACGACATTGTTGTTACGCTGTTATGTGCGAGCGAGCCGTTAGTGCGTGTGTGTTTGGTCATTTTGGAAAAATTGAAATGGTTAGGGGAGCCAGTTCCTTGGGCAGAAACGACTCATAGCTGCTCAGCTGATCGGAAACGTTCTTAATTAGTGAGCCCACTATAGAAAACACTACTGAAATCAGAACATATTTATCTAGAAGCTTAAGGATCAATCAAAATGTAGCTCACATATCATACCACATTATTGCATCATAAATTTCAAGGCTCCCCTTATTCAAGAGCACAAGAAAGGTATAGGTGCTTCAGTTACAGAGAGAAACCTCAGTTTTTCCATAGAAGAGATACATATATTTAGGTCCTTGTATCATGATTCATGACATACCATTCATCTATGCAAGTTCTCGTAGAGTTTCTTTGATGGTGAGTCTAAGACTGTGCAAACACTTTGTACACTATATAGTAGCGCAAAATAGCCAAGACCTGTGTTTGGAAGGCATTAGCGAATATAACAACACTTTACACTTGGTTCCACTTCAGATCGTTGATTATACCATCCAACACTCCGCAAGTGCCCTTGCTCAACATGTCAGCTACTGATGGCATGGTGTCCAAACTATATGTTTATTGTTGGCGCGGAAGAATAATCAAGAGAATGATACAATCGATACAGCCTAGTGTAGTGTGACCACGTGTCTTCTTAGGTTTGTAGTGAAGTTAACCAAAGTAGCAAGAGAGAGTTGTATAGTTATTATATAGTTCATTCTTGCCTCGTTAACACAATACTGCTACATGTGTGACTACCCATATAATTGTAAAATCCTAATTAAGAACTTAACTTGTAAGAACCAGTCGTAACTATTTTGAAACTTATCCAATTGGGGTTCAAAATAATGTTGGATGAGGACAAAGCCCACCGAGAGCTAGTAATTTTGTAGTAAAATTATCTTATGCTTTTAACCCAAGATCATTAGTTTGTCTTATAATTATATTTAACTTACATGTAACTTCAGGTTGTGTTCTGCATTAAGGAATTTTAACACCTTTCTTAAGAAAATTCGGGAAACATAGGATTGTGAAAACTAGTTGTATCTATTGAAATGCCTTAGCTAGATGCATTAATGGAAATCATATTTCTCAAACACATTCTCCGGCCATTGGTTCATCCCTCGCTTCATTGACAAGTGGGCCTTCTAATTTGTAGCATTCCACAAATGCAACTAAGTGTAGAAATCTTGACCAATGGACCTTCTAATTTATAAGCGGGGGGATTCCCAGAACAATGTAACAAATATTTTCTATATAATAAAAAGTACAAGGTACACATCCCGATTAAATGCCATCCTTGCAAACTATACACAGATCCTATAATTAACCATAAGATGCACAGCTCATTCATAAATTCATAGCATAGCTAACAGAACAGTAAATAGTTGGCCACTGGCCGCACACTCCGAATGCTATTGCCTTGGGCAGATCACTTGAAGACAATGTGCCCTAGTTAAAAAGGAGGAACAAAACTCCCTCACTTTGGCAAGTTGAAAATTAATTATCGCGGCATGGATGCTACACAGTGCTAACCTATGTCCGCACAAATTTGAAGTCTAGGTATGAGAGGCGTTACAGAATACTTCAACACTTGTATGCTGACAATCGCTACGCTCGAGCAGAAACCCGAGGGATTCGTATTTGTACTGCACAATAATTAAGCGTGTTGCAGCAAGTGGTAAGGTGCATGATGCCAGGAAAAATTGCTTTGGTACGAAAGAATGCAAGACGGAAGTAAACAAAGCAGTGAGATTTTTTCTTTGAGGGCAACAAAGGAGTGAGATAAAGTATACTCGAGGAAAACCACAATACACATACAGCATGGGACCGATCCTGCCCACATCGGTTTGTCAGGCCTGCTCATCGTCAGCTTGCAAAGTGAGGGCCCGTACGATCGACTGGTTGCATCATTGCATAAGGATCCATACTAGCCGATTCAAAAAAAATATTTAAACTTACAAAATGACAGATTTATTAGAATGGTCGTGACCTTTTAGAAGTGTATATGAACATAACATTCAATAATTTGAACATCTTCCACAGATTTCATAATGTCGTGGATTTGAAAATGTTCACGAATCTAGAAAATGGTTCATGCATTAAAAAATGATTACAAAATGTAAAAATTCTCATGAATTAAAGAAATAATAAAAACACACTAGAATAAAAGACAAACAGAAAATTAGTAAACGATAAATAAAAACCCAGCCAGCAGTATTAATAGGTTTCCAAAACAGGTTTGAGAGGTCAGATGTGGGGTGGCCCACTTAAAATACTAGGATTCGGTCTCGAGTCTGCCAAGCCCAGCAGAGTGTGTGTGTGGTCTGAAACAAGAGAGTAGAGAAATACACTCCGCGACTGGGGTGCCCATACAATTTTCTTTTTTTAGAAAACATGAGGGCCCATAATGGTCTCCGCATTATGTCCTCCACCGCCCCATGCAAACAAGTATTGTTCATAAAAAATAAATAGAAGATACACAATTAGCTTACATCCCGATTAAATGCCATCATTGCGACCTACACAGATCCTATAATTAACCACAAGATACATCGCTCACTTATGAATTCATAGCGTAGCTGCACACTTTGAATACTATTGCATTAGGCCAGATCACTTGAAGAAAATGTGCCCTTGTTATAGAAGAGGAAAAAAGCTCCCTCGCTTTGGCAGAGAGCATAGGCACATATCGTTTTAGCGTTCAGTGGCATCTGTGCAAGTTGACCAATATCTATCGCGGCAAGGGATGTTATACAGTGCTAGCCTATGTCGGCAAAAATTTGAAGTCTAGGTATGAGAAGCATTAGGGAATACATGGACACTATCATGCAGAAAATCGCTACATTCAAGGTCATAGAGTCGAGGAAAAACCACAGGACTTCGTTTTGTACAGCGCAATAAGCTTGTCGCAGCAAGCGGCAAAGTGCATGAAGCCGGAAGAAATTGCTTTGGTAAGAATGAATGGAAGAACGAAAAAAAAAAAAAAGCAGTGAGGTAAAGTATAGTGGAGGAACACACGATCATGGTATCGTTTCTTGGGCCTTCTGGGTATGACTTCAAGTGGGATGGGTGTGCCAGTAATCCCGTGTCCCATCCCACTGAAATTATCCCACCTATCCCGCTAACTAAAGCCCAGTTACCCCGTGCGGGACGTAGTCGATGAATCCAATTAATCCATCGGGAGCCCACGTATCCCATGACACCAGCACCACCGTTACTTTCTACCGCTGGTTTATTTCAGAAAAGAAAAAAACCATTGCTGTGGCCGGACGCGGAGGACGCCAAGATCTAGCAGGCACGAACTAGCCACGGCGTGCACCTCCAGCGGTAGGATCAGACGATTTGGCCGTTTCCCCATGACACCCTTTCCGCGGGCCTTTTCGGGAGGTTTGGGGAACGCGAAGGAAAACTCGTGCGAGCACGGACACGGCATGAGGTCGCGCGCAGGCGGAATTGCGGCGCCAGCTAGTTTTTTCATCACCGTTCACCATTCTATTTCACCCCCTACGGCTCACCGCCTAAACTCGATCCTGTCACCATTTCCCCTCATTTGAGCTTGCAGCACACGCAAGCGGTGGCGATATCTCCTACTCCGGTCGGCGGTTATCGTCGGCGGCAACAGTTGTTCCCCCTCTTCTCCGAGATGTCCTCTTCCTACCCCGTTGCCTACGTGGCTGTAAGTAACATGCAACCCTCCCTTCTGTAGTGTAGATCTATGAGCATGTGGTAGA
This sequence comes from Poa pratensis, assembly GCA_947311845.1. Taxonomy (NCBI): domain Eukaryota; kingdom Viridiplantae; phylum Streptophyta; class Magnoliopsida; order Poales; family Poaceae; genus Poa; species Poa pratensis. The sequence continues at coordinate 5,219,706 of CAMZMU010000100.1, read as the reverse complement.
TGGTAGTAGATCTGAGTAGATCTATATTAGGTTCTATGGTATGTGTGAGTAGATCAAATAAATCAGCCTAGATATGTATTGTGTTGCTGTCAACACTATGCAGTTCGTGTATTAGAAAGATTGTGGTACGACGGTTGGTTATACAGATTATAGTTCTCATTCTTGTACTATTGTTTTTTAAATACATGACAGCATGCAGTCAAGGTAATACATGCATGTTTACCTTTCGATGCGGTTAGAGGCTTCCCAATGCAATGGCCTCCTGTTTATTGGACCGTTGTCCTCACAAGGATGACTGAGCTCGTTAATGACAGAGTCGATATTAAGAGGAGAATCAGGACAAGAGCTTGGAAGAGATTTGCAACAGTGTTCTTCTATTCTGTAAAACCTAGGTCACTACTACTTAGGTGTACAATCACCTCAGAAAGTGGAGATATAAGTTGTACATGCTCCGTGCATTGGCACAAGTTGAAGCGGTGGAATGACACGAGTAGAGTACTTGCTTCATGATGGATGACGATATCTCTACTACTCCCTCTGTCCCAGTTTATGAAGGCTAATCTTTTTGTTGAAAATGACCTGGGTAAAAGATTATATTTTCCTTATCGATGACTCAATAGCATGCATATTTTGGACACGGCGTTTTGGGTGGCAGGTTTAGATGCCCCGGGTATGTAAAATATTTTTAAATACATTTTAAATGTCGAAAAATATTTATAAAGTCCGGACGAACATGCATACATTTGATGTTCATACTTTGTGGCCTAGGTAAAAAGAAAGAACATGTCTCGTACAAAGTCATTTTAAAACACCGCCATTTTTTTTTTCACAGGGTACAAACCATATATTTTTCCCATGAAACTATATATGTACAAACAAATAATGTTCGGATATATATACAATTTATTAATTTTGTTGACAATTTAAAATATGAATTTTGTGTAGTGGGAGCATATGCTCCTATGACCCAAAAGACATTTCTGGCTTATTTCGGTCTATAGAGCTATTTTCCCTTATATGTTTTTATGTGTCGTGAAAATCCACGATATTACTGAGGTATAAGCTTCATTCAGAGAAAATACATATGTATGAATTTTTTGAAATGAATATTACTTTTGGACACACTTTAAGTGTTTTCGGTAATATTTCATCTATACATGTTGATAAGTATTAGAATATTTATTCTAATCGACCCTGCGACATAGTTCCTCCCCGGCCCCCAAAATCCCAGGGCCGGCCCTGGAAGGAGAAAGACAGTTTACAAGAAGCTACCAGCCAGCAGAAGGCTGCTAGGGCAGCCGATTACACCCAACACCAAAAACATTCTACTAACTTACACTAGGTTTACATCACCCACAACGGCCATCACTAGTAGAAAAAAGCCCAACAACACCGGTTCCAGAGGGCTTTTAGTACCGGTTGTGCAACCGGTACGAATAAAGCGGGACTAAAGGCCCCCCCCCCCCCCTTTAGTACCAGTTGTGCACGAACCGGTGTAAAAGGCCTCCACGTGGGCGGAGCTGCGCGTGCGCGGGCGGAGGACCTTTGGTCCCGGTTGGTAACACCAACCGGGACTAAAGGTTTCTGTTTTTTTTTTCTTTTCGCTTATTATTCTGGGTTTAGGGTTTTTTCTTTTCGCTTATTTTCCAAGGTTTAGGGTTTCGGAGGAGATCACGTCGATGCACAACAAAAAAGTTTCCGCACACAAGAAGATCGCGCATAACACACATATAAAACTTGGTATACATATGTACACGCACATGTAAAGTACTATAATATAATTGCATGGAGATCACTGCTAGTACTTTAAAAGAAGCGGATCGCTGCTAGTACTAATTACATGGAGGGAGTCTATTTTTAGACATAGTGGAATTCTCCGGATTCAGCTATGCCCTGTGTAAGGAAAAATCCCGCCAATTCCTCCGCCATTGCTTTCACGCGGTTCATTGGTAGGAGCGCGTTTCGTTTCCTTGCCATCTTTAAAAGAAGGAGATCAAAACAATTATGAAGGAAACTAAACACAATTGATGGTAACAAAATAAAGTTGTGAATGATGTTTACGTACCTCTTGGTTTCTTCGACTATTGACTCTCTCATTGACCTTCATGTGAATGTACTCGCAAACGTAGTATCCACATAAATCAGTCCCCTGTGGTTGTTGCAGGCACCACTATACGAGAATAGAATTCAATCAAATAATAATCAAGAGAATGATTATGGTATTGAAACCAGGTACCTAGTACTACTTACGTTGTTAGACTTAAAGTCCAGCTTATCTTTCCATTGACCGGGTTCTTCCTTTTTGAACTGTTTCCAAACCCTGCCCGGCAAAGAAAATGTATTCAGGAGTTATTGCTTACTTGATATCAGGAAATGAACGAAAGAGGCCGATATAGTGCGATTGAAATTACCTCTGGAGCAATATACGCACACTCTTGTATTCATCTGGATCTCTCCTTAATGAGTCCCAGACTTCAACTTATCCAATATCGATTCTAATGATCATCAGAATGAAGTGGAACCTGCGCACGTTTATATACACAGTTATTCAGAACTCATCAATTACACTTAATATCGGGAAAGTAAAATAGAATGTGTAGAAGACATTAACACTCACTTGAAGTTGTAAGGAAAAAGTATTTCTTTTTTAGTACTTTGCCGCTTTAAAAACGTTAGCAACACTTCCTCTGTGCCCTTGGTATACTGCTCTACGGTGACTTGATGAACTTTATCCGGGTCAATGAACCCAATGTCCCCAAGCTTCCCCAAGCTTAGAGCTTCCCCAAGCTTAGAGCTTCCCCAAGCTTAGAGCTTTGCATAGCATATTCATCAAAACTTGGGGGACTGAAAATATCATATTCATCAAAACCAGCTTCCCCAAGCTTAGAGCTGTGCATAGCATTAGCAATAATGGTGTTCAAAACATTTATAGTAATAACATTGCTACCATCATGCAAATAATTTTCCATAGGTTTTTTAATTTTCTCTTCAAAAGCATCATGTCCTAATTCAAGATAAATTTCATAAAGATTTCTAATTTTTTTGTTGTTTTCCATTAAGCCTAGCTTGTGAAATAAAAACAAGAAACAAAAAGATATAATTGCAGAATCTAAAGGAAATACCTTCGAGCACTCACACGTCAGCAACAGTGCTAGAAAATAGCTAAGTAGCTAGAGGATGTGAGTACCTTTTACCTTACCTCCCCGGCAACGGCGCCAGAAAATAGCTTGATGTCTACGCACGCTTCTATTCTTGTAGACAGTGTTGGGCCTCCAAGTGCAGAGTTTGTAGAACAACAGCAAGTTTCCCTTAAGTGAATCACCCAAGGTTTATCGAACTCAGGGAGGTAGAGGTCAAAGATATCCCTCTCAAGCAACCTGCAATTAAGATACAAGAAGTCTCTTGTGTCCCCAACACACCTAATACACTTGTCAGATGTATAGGTGCACTAGTTCGGCGAAGAGATATTAAAATACGAGTGATATGGATGATTATAAGTAGTAATTGCAATCTGAAATAAAAATGGCAGCAAGCAAACATGTAGCAGAACTGGTTGTAAACGGTGTTTCAATGCTTAGAAACAAGGCCTAGGGATCATACTTTCACTAGTGGACACTCTCAACAATAATAATATAATTGAATACATAGATATTTCCTCTTCACTATGCTACTCTGAGTTATTCTCTCGTTGGATAACGAACACCAATCCACTGCGTAGGGCTATAAAGCACACCTTAAAGTCGCATTCCCATGTCTAGTTAACCCCACACTGTCAACTTGAGCGCCCTAGAAGGTACTAGACAAACACCGCAATTTCATAGAGACATCCAACGCAAATAATAACTCATGATAAGTATTCCTGTTATCTTTAGCCTAAGAGCCACACACGGGGCGCACACTGTCAACTTCGCACCGTGGGACAAAGGTGACTCCGGAGATTACATTAATAAAACCACTTGAGTAGCATATAAGATAATGAAGAGTAACATCTATGGATTCAACTAGATTACAAAGCTCATGATCACATAAAGATCACACCATGGGAGAGAGAGATAAACCACATAGCTACCGGTAGAGCCCTCAGCCCCGATGAAGAACTACTCCCTCCTCATCATGGGAGGCAGCAACGACGATGATGGAGGCGGTGGCGTCGATGGAGATGGCTCCGGGGGCAATTCCCCGTCCCGGCAAGGTGCCGAAACAGAGACTTCTGTCCCCCGAATTAGGGTTTTGGATGGCGGCGGAGCTCTGGAACTTTTCTGGGAAATCGTCGATTGTTCTGTGAGTTTTAGGTCAGGGGCAATATATAGTCCAAAGGGCGTCGCGAGACGGTGCACGAGGAGCGACACCACCCTGGGGCGGCCAAGGCCCAACCGCGCCCAGGTGGCGTGTGGGGCTGTGGGCCTCCCCTGGACTTGTCCTTCTGGCTCCCGGAGTCTTCTGGCGTTTAGAATTTCTGTAATTTTTTCAGATTTTTCTGAGCACTTTCATTTTGGACCTTTTCTGCAATGCACAGACATAATAAACAGAAACTGGCACTGTGGCATCTTGTTAATAGGTTAGTCCAATAAATGTCATAATATGATATAAAGTGCATATAAAACATGTGACAATTGATATAAAACATGCATGGAACATCAAAAATTATAGATACGTTTGAGACGTATCAGCATCCCCAAGCTTAGTTCCTACTCGTCCTCGAGTAGGTAAACGATAAAACAATAATTTTTGAGTGACATGCTACCAACATAATCTTGATCTAATAATGATGTAATGGTAAGTGAGCTGAGATCAAATCATTCAAAGCAAATGTCTATAATTGATATTAAATAAGAGATAATAAAGCAAGATAGTTAAACAAGCTAAAAGTTTTCATGAATGACGGCCTTTAAGACATGAAACCGTACAAGGTTCATTATAGATGTTTTAAGTATCCAGTGTAGGAGTTCTATCCTTCAATTCCAAGCATCAAGCAATTTTTCATAACATAGAGAACGGATCCAGTCAAGTAAAAGTAAACATGAACGTCATGAATCCACTGTTTCGAGGTCTACTCAACCGGTGAGCGTAAGCATTTAGTATTGGCACCAGGATGTTATGGCAAAGAGAACGTTAATGGGGGTTTGGAAGGCCAATGGAAGAAAGTCTCACAAAGCTATAAGTGATCATTAGACAAGAGGAAGTCTTATAATCGAAGCTATGCAAGGAGTAGTGATTGCCATGCAACGGATGCACATAGAGCTATATGTGTATGAAAGCTCTCCAATGGAACTAGTGGGGGTGCATCCAACTCGGTTGCTCACGAAGACCTAGAGCACTTTTGAGGAAGCTCATCATTGGAATATACAACCCAAGTTCTATAGTAAATTCCCCACATAGTTATACTAGTAAAGCATGAAAACTCTCTCAAATGGAGCATAGGTGCTAAACATGAGCACAAATGATGACTATGAATACTGCAAGTGCTAAACATGAGCACAACTTTGATAAAGGATAGTAGTGTTGCCCCCCTTTTCTTTCTTTTTTTTTTTTTTTTTTTTTTTTTTTTTTTCTTTTTCTGTTTCTCTTTTCGATGGCCTCCATGGCTCTTTTCTAGCAGGGGCAACACTCTAATATGATTACAAACTTTTTGGTACAAATAACTCATAATGAACAAAACATGATGTATAAAACTGTATGCCTCTGCCAGTGTAGCAGGATGTGCAATGATCTAGCGTAACATGGGTAAACCACACATCAGCTGTATAGAATCATGCAAAGCAATATATAAATGATAAATGACAACAAGTCATGTAATGTAAAATGGAAGTTGCATGGCAATATATCTCGGAACAGCTATGGAAATGCTGTGGTAGGTAGGTATGGTGGCTGTTTTGAGGAAGATGTATGGGTTTATGTGTAGGAGAACAAGAGGAAGTCCTCCCACGGGTTTTGGATGTACTGGCGAAGTTGCACAACTCTCAATGTGAGAAAAGGGCAATGCACAGCACCGAAGAGGCTAGCAAATTTGGATGGTGGAAGTGCCAAAACCGTAGCTTAACATTAGTCAAAAAGAACTCACAAGTTTATTGCAAACAACTAGCAGGTTCAACATTAAGCGCATGGTTAACATTTACCCCAAGGAGGGCCGTTCACGGCGGCACAAGTACCCCGTTAGATCCCTCGACCTTCACACACAACCTAGTTATTACGAACCACTTTTCAGACATGGAAAGCTATCAAGTCCAACTACACCTTCAACAATTTTAGTGTTTGTAGTACGGTAAGCTTAAAGACAATAATCCACTAATGATTTTAACTTAATTAACCAGCAAGCTTTACCATCTATTACTTAATACCTCAAAACGTTTGCAAGGAATCAGGTTATCAAAGTTCAATGATCTACAAGATTATGCAAGTTTTCATTATACCACTACCACACGCAACATTTTCTGAACCAACATATTAACCAAGCAACTCTCCAAACAAATATAAGTGAAGCAAGAGAGTACTTTCTACAAAAGAACTAATAGCTCTGACAAGAGGTACATGAAAACCAAGAGCTAGAAGCTAAACAGCGCGAAAATTGAATACTCAACAGATATAAGTGAAGAACAAGAGTATTCCAAGAAAAAGCGGAGCGTGTCTCTCTCCCAATCAAGAATGTTGTGATCAAGCTTATTGCAAAATAAAAGTAAAATGAAAATAAAAGCACACAGACGCTCCAAGAACAGCACATATGATGTGAAAGAATTAAAATATAGTTTCACTAGAGATGACCTGATAATTTTGCCGATGAAGAAGGGGATGCCTTGGGCATCCCCAAGCTTAGACGCTTGAGTCTTCTTGAAATATGCTGGGGAGATCCATGGGAGCCTCCCCAAGCTTAAGCTCTTCACTCTTCTTGATCCTATTATCATCCTTCTCTCTTGACCCTTGAAAACTTCCGTCACACCAAACTCAAAGTAAATCTCATTAGAGGGTTAGTGCATAATCAAAAACTCACATGTTCTATAAAGACGCAATATGACTTGTTACTTTAAACATTAGCTACTGCCACTGATGTTATGTGAAGCTCTTCCACCCAAAAAAGAATTTCACTCAACACTAGTAAAAGAGAGAATGCAAAATAAAAAGGCATAATCTGTCTAAAACAGAACAGTCCGCAAAGACGAATTTTTTCGAGGCACTTACGACGCTCAGATCGAAAAACTTTAACTAATGAAAGATTCAGACATTCATAAAGATTACGCACAAAAATTTCAGATTTAATTAACAATCTGGTGATTTTAGGAATTTCGTACAGTGAACAGCAAAAATCTGTTTCTGCGCAGCAATCAAAATTAAGCATCATCTTAACATTAGAGGCTACTCTTGGCACAACAATGCGAGAAAATAAAGATACAAAGGAGTTGCTACAGAAGTAAACACCCTTGACTCAAATAAAGAAAAATTGCAGAAATAAAAATAATGGGTTGCCTCCCATAAGCGCTTTTCTTTAACGCCTTTTAGCTAGGCATGATATTTTATGATGCTCACATATGATGAGAGTTGAAATAAAAGAGAGCATCAAGAAGCAATATAAAACATTTAAATCTAACACACTTCCTATGCATAGGAATCTTGTAAGAAAAAATCAATGAAGCACAAAGTGACTAGCATAGGAAGGCAAAACAAGTGCAACTTCAAAATTTCAACATAAAGAGAGGAGACTTAATATTATTGAGATATATGAAACCGTGTCTCCCTCTCTCATAATGACCAGTAGGTCTTAAAGTACCATCAAATAAAAGCAAACAAGAGAAAGCTCAAAACTTTCATCAAAAGAGAGGAAATTTAGTAACATGAAGATTTCTATAACCATATTTTCCTCTCTCAAAATAATTTTCAGTGGCATCATGAATAAACTCAACAATATAGCTATCACATAAAGCATTCTTATCATGATCCACATGCATAAAAGTATCATTACTCTCCACATAAGCATAATCAATTTCATTAGTAATAGTGGGAGTAAAACTATCACAACCATCATTGTAATCATCATAAATTGCAGGCATAGTATAATCATAATAAACTTTATCCTCCATAGTAGGTGGCACCAAAATACCACTATCATTATAATCATCATAAATTGGAGGCAAAGTATCATCAAAGAAAATTTTCTCCTCAAAACTTGGGGGACTAAAATATCATATTCATCAAAACCAGCTTCCCCAAGCTTAGAGCTTTGCATAGCATTAGCAATAATGGTGTTCAAAACATTTATAGTAATAACATTGCTACCATCATGCAAATAATTTTCCATAGGTTTTTTAATTTTCTCTTCAAAAGCATCATGTCCTAATTCAAGATAAATTTCATAAAGATCTCTAATTTTTTTGTTGTTTTCCATTAAGCCTAACTAGTGAAATAAAAACAAGAAACAAAAAGATATAATTGCAGAATCTAAAGGAAATACCTTCGAGCACTCACACGTCAGCAACAGTGCTAGAAAATAGCTAAGTAGCTGGAGGATGTGAGTACCTTTTACCTTACCTCCCCGGCAACGGCGCCAGAAAATAGCTTGATGTCTACGCACGCTTCTATTCTTGTAGACAGTGTTGGGCCTCCAAGTGCAGAGGTTTGTAGAACAGCAGCAAGTTTCCCTTAAGTGAATCACCCAAGGTTTATCGAACTCAGGGAGGTAGAGGTCAAAGATATCCCTCTCAAGCAACCCTGCAATTAAGATACAAGAAGTCTCTTGTGTCCCCAACACACCCAATACACTTGTCATGTATAGGTGCACTAGTTCGGCGAAGAGATATTAAAATACAAGTGATATGGATGATTATAAGTGGTAATTGCAATCTGAAATAAAAATGGCAGCAAGCAAACATGTAGCAGAACTGGTTGTAAACGGTGTTTCAATGCTTAGAAACAAGGCCTAGGGATCATACTTTCACTAGTGGACACTCTCAACAATAATAATATAATTGAATACATAGATATTTCCTCTTCACTATGCTACTCTGAGTTATTCTCTCGTTGGATAACGAACACCAATCCACCGCGTAGGGCTATAAAAGCACACCTTAAAGTCGCATTCCCATGTCTAGTTAACCCCACACTGTCAACTTGAGCGCCCTAGAAGGTACTAGACAAACACCGCAATTTCATAGAGACATCCAACGCAAATAATAACTCATGATAAGTATTCCTGTTATCTTTAGCCTAAGAGCCACACACGGGGCGCACACTGTCAACTTCGCACCGTGGGACAAAGGTGACTCCGGAGATTACATTAATAAAACCACTTGAGTAGCATATAAGATAATGAAGAGTACATCTATGGATTCAACTAGATTACAAAGCTCATGATCACATAAAGATCACACCATGGGAGAGAGAGATAAACCACATAGCTACCGGTAGAGCCCTCAGCCCCGATGAAGAACTACTCCCTCCTCATCATGGGAGGCAGCAACGACGATGATGGAGGCGGTGGCGTCGATGGAGATGGCTCCGGGGGCAATTCCCCGTCCCGGCAAGGTGCCGAAACAGAGACTTCTGTCCCCCGAATTAGGGTTTTGGATGGCGGCGGAGCTCTGGAACTTTTCTGGGGAAATCGTCGATTGTTCTGTGAGTTTTAGGTCAGGGGCAATATATAGTCCAAAGGGCGTCGCGAGACGGTGCACGAGGAGACGACACCACACCTGGGGCGCCTAAGGCCCAGCCACGCGCAGGTGGCGTGTGGAGGCTGTGGGCATCCCCTGGACTTGTCCTTCTGGCTCCCGGAGTCTTCTGGTGTTTTAGAATTTCTGTAATTTTTTCAGATTTTTCTGAGCACTTTCATTTTGGACCTTTTCTGCAATGCACAGACATAATAAACAGAAACTGGCACTGTGGCATCTTGTTAATAGGTTAGTCCAATAAATGTCATAATATGATATAAAGTGCATATAAAACATGTGACAATTGATATAAAACATGCATGGAACATCAAAAATTATAGATACGTTTGAGACGTATCAATTCACGAATCTTCATTCTGCATAATAGTGTACAAAATAATGTCGTGAGGATAATTACAGGCAATGAACGAGCTTAACTAAAGAATTAAATTACACAAATAAATCACTTACAGACAATAGCAGCTGATGATACTTTTGTCGAGGGCACGTTGATTGTACATCTGAAAAAGTTCGGAGAAGGCAACCTCCACAGCGTATTCTCGGAAGTAGTGTTGTTCCTTAACTCCCGCCATGAAACAGGATACCCCTTCCTTTGCGACTCTCATGTACCAGTCATGCAATTTCCATAGCTGTGTTGTTAGAGGCTTCGTATCTGCGACCAAAGGCTGCCCGAGAACATATGTATATGTTACCTCAGCAGTCGCGTAATCTCTCTCGCCATAGATTTGCTGAGCACGAACCATTTCATTGTAGAGGGACCCCTTATCAGCCGGCACAATTCAGAAGGCACAATGAGCGGGGCGATCGATTGTACTTCTTGTTCTCCGAGCTGGGGAACTTTTTTCCCGCATTTCTTTGTTTCCTCCATCTGTGCGCTATGTTGCTTGTCAATACCGCGCTCATAGTCTGAAGGGGGCCTCACTAGAGGGACATATATGTTGTCAATGGTGCGCTCAAGTGTCTCCCTTGGTATAGTCTTTAGAAGTTCCTTTACGGGGTCCTGTCTTTCCTTTTTTTTCTGTTCAAAAAATGCTTTCACCTGGGCACGCGAGCTCTCTTGTAATTCCTCCATACTCTTCTCGGCAGGTAACTTCTCAGGAGTCTTGACTTTCTTGGGTATGTTTGGACGTTTCTTGACAGGGACCTTGGCCTTGGCGCCGTGAACAGTTTCCGCTTTGTGAAACTACTAGTGGGCGCATCTGTCGGCTGACGGGACGGCGCGGGCGATGGACTCGCGGTGGCCTCCCAATCGTCGGGGACGGTGGTGGGTGGACTTTGAGGTGGTGGATTTCTACTCGGAGGAGTCGGTTGCCTTGGCGCCGAGTCTGGAAACACGATGTATTTCTTATTCCATAGAACGATACCAAGCTCGACTTCTCCTAGTGTCTTCTCGTCGTCACCTCCAGCAATGTGAAGTTCCACTACATGGAATCCCGGCTTAACTTTTGTCACCCCGACACGAGCACAGCCAGCTGGAATCTGACCAAAATGGATGGTTGCTCCAGATTGATTCGGTAAAGCATACCCATCCGCCACCGGACAACTAGTGTTCTTCAACGGCATATGTAGCTCACAATTTGTCTTCTCCGTGATATCATCCACGGGGTAGTGAGCCGCCGACGGTTCTGCTGTAGGATCTTCTAGCTGCGTGGAACCCACGCTGCTTTTCCGCTGAGATGGGCAGGCATCGACTGCAGGATCTTGTAGCACCAGCTGAGATTCCCTTTGCTGGGTAAGTGAGTTCAGTTGCTCCTGCTGCCGCTTCACCTGGAGTTCTAATTCCGTTAGACGATCCAACCCCCTCTTCTTACTTCTGGAACGGCTTCTATAAGTTGTAACGTCAGCCGGAAACCCTTGTTTCCAATTAACCCCGGCTCCTCTGCCTCGACATCGTCCCCAGTGTTCAGGATTCCCGAGGGCGAGTGTCAGCTCGTCGTCCTCTCTATCGGGAACAAATTCTCCCTTTCGGACTTTCTCTATTGCGTCCTTTAATTTTTTTACGACTCTTGCAATTCTTTTCTTCCATTTTCCCTTTGGAACAATCAGCGCTGTGTCTGGGTCCAACCCTGCCCCATGCGCGAACAACCAATACTTGGACCTCTCGGGCCAGTCATCTGTCTGTGGACTGATCCCTTTTGCACGCAGTTCGTTTTCAAAGGATTCCCACTTAGCCAAGGCAGTCTTGTAGCCACCTGACCCCAAAGTATGGTGATATTTTTTCTTCTCGGCATTCAACTTATTTTTGGCCGATCGGGCAACAGCGGTGGCCGATTTCTTATACGCCACAAATTCGGCCCACTGGTCTTTTATCTTCTCTAGATGTCCAGTGAAATCTGGAGTTACATTCTTATAAGTTTTCCACAATGATTTCTTCCAGCAGTTGAATTGCGTGGCCATCTTCTTAAGAGTCCACTCCTTGACTTTCTTCTTCTGCTTCTCCGGGAGACCTTCCGGTAGGCTGAAATGTGTCAAGAGCGTGTCCCAAAGCAAATCTTTAATTCTTTGCTCGACATAACTTGCTCCAACGTTGGCTTTCTTTGGCTTATTCCATTCTGATAAGCTGATCGGGACCATGTCCCTGACAAGAACTCCGCATTGGCCTACATATTTATGGCAGTTGTCTTCGGGTTTCAGCGGTTTGCCGTCAACAGCAACTACATCGATCGACAACTTTGCACCATCTGGCAGCTTTATCCTTTGGTTCGGGCCTCGTTTCGTGATCTTTGGCGGAGATCGAGGCTTAGATCCGGAGGGCTAAAAGAAAAATGATTCGTTAATAAGTGCTATATAAATCAATTAATGCATCTAGTGGTCAACATAGACTTAATATATATATATATACATGCCTCACCGGAGTTTGCTAAGGGCACTTCGTTGTCATCGTCCATCGGAGTCATTTCTTCAAGCTCAAGTCCCTCACCGGAGTCGTTCAGACATTTTGCGCTGAAGTCTTCTCCTTCGGAATCTTCATCACCAGAATCTTCTCCATCCGAATTTACTCCATGGGTCTTCTGAAATATAATTTGTGCCATTCGCTCTTCATTCTCCTCGTCTCTGATGAAGGGGACGTCGGGGGCATCGGGGGCGTCCATTGCTCAATGTCACTGCAATTTACAAAGTACTTAGCAAATTTTCTACTAAGAATTTTTTCTACTAAGAATTTTTCTACTAACAATATTTTCTACTAACAATTTTTCTACTAACAATTTTTTCTACTGACTATTTTCTACTAACAATTTTTTCTACTAACTTCAGACTTCAAACAAAATGATCTAAATGATCTTTGCAACTACACAAAACTATTGCAAAACTAAAATTTCCTAATTTTTACATGTACTACAACTATAAATTTTTTCTACAAAGAATTGATACAATTTTAAACAACTATAAATTCCTAATATATTTGCATCTAAAACATTTGCATCTAAAATATTTAAACAACAATTTTAAACAACTATTTTAAATAACAATTTTAAACACAAAATTTAGTACTTAGCAAATTTAAATTTCTTATACACAAAAATTGATACAATGCAATGAACAAAAATTGATAAAATGCAATCAAAAATTTCTTATGCACAAAAATTGATACAATGCAATGAACAATGCAATCAAAAATTGATACAATGCAATGAACAAAAATTTCTTATACACAAAAATTTCCTGCCAAAGTTGATTCCGTGATTCCGTGCGTGAGAGGGGGCGCGGCAACGCGCGTTGGACGCGCGAGGTCGTGCGCGACCATATGGTGGCGGCTCTGGGACCAAATGGTCACCGGAGCTACGCCGGCGACCATGTCCAGCGACGGCGCTCGGCTGCTCTCGGCGCCACGGTGAAACAGAGCGCGAGGGAGGAAGGGAAAGGGTCCAGGAGGACCAGCTGCTCACAAGGAGCGCGAGGAGACGGTCGGCGAGGGCGGGGAAGGCCGGACGGCGACGCGAGCTTGAACGACACGTGGCGGCCGGAGTTGGGGAAGACGCGACGGGAGGGCCGGAGCAGGGCGAGCAACGGCCGCCGGACCAGGGTCGCGCGACGGCGGGGGGCGGGGCGGAGGCCGGAGCGCGGCGGAGGCCAGAAATTTTGGCAGGGCTTCGCCGGAGCAGGGCCGCAGTGGAGGAGACGCACGCGATTCTGGAGGCTAAGTGGGGAAGAAGGAACGGCCGCGCGAATATATACGAAAGACCTTTCGTCCCGGCTGGTAACACCAACCGGGATAGAAGGACCCTTTAGTACCGGTTGTAGCCAACAACCGGTACTAAAGGCCTATTTTCGGCCGCTTTAAATTAGCGCGCGCGAAGAAACCCTTTAGTACCGGTTGTTGGATACAACCGGTACTAAAGGGTCTTTTGACATTTCTTTTTTCTTTTTTCTTTGTTCTTTTTCCTGATTTCTTTTTCTTTTGATTTAATTGTCCAAATTTGACAAAAATTTGCTACTGGACATGTAGAATCTTTTGCTACTGTTTATTTTCAAATTTGAATGTATTCAAATTTCAAATGGATGATTTGAGTAAATTTGACATAGATTTAAATCCATATCATCAAAAAATTGAAACAAAATGCATGTTTGAAATAATTTGAATTTCTAAAAATGCTTTTAAAATGTATTCAAATTTCAAATGGATGATTTAATTGTCTACAAAATTGTAATAATTATCTATCTAGCTATTTGTTTTCTGTTGGGCTTTTGATTTTTTTTCTCTCCCGCCAAATTCTTTCCCGCCCTTTTTTCCCGCCATCGTATCTCCCGCCCGTTTCTACCGCCAATTTCTTCTCATCTCGGCCTATAAGAACCCCTTCTCACTAAGGTTGGTAAGCATTCTAGTCCACTCACTCGAACATGTCGATCTTTCCTTCAGATGGTAGTTTCCCGGTAGGAATGTCGGCACTACTTTTACAGTTTACGGTCGATTTCAAGGTAGACAATAAGAAGATCCCATTCGAAGATATTGTTAGTCATCCACCTTATCTCCGTGAGCTATCAGCGAAACTAGTTAGGCATGGGTGGCCACGAAGGGATTCGAAGGAAATAGAAAAAGAACTTGTGAGGCTGTATGCTAGGTGGCAGAGGAAGAAACTAACATATAGGAGTGAAGCAGATATGTTGAGTGCTTTTCGTAAACCGATTTTATGGGTCGAGGAGAGCGAGGATGAAGATGATATCTTCATGCCGAGTGAAGCGAGCAAGAAAGCTGCAGCAGCGGCGGCGGCGTCGAAGGGCAAGGGTGCGGCGTCGTCGAAGGACAAGGGTGTTGCGTCGTCGAAGGACAAGGGTGTTGCGGCTTCGAAGGGCAAGGGTGCGGCGTCGTAGATGACTTTTCTTTTTCTAATTTGCAGAGTACCATGTATCTTCAATTTATGTTGTGTTTTGTTGTCTGTGTAATTTATGTTGTCAATGTAATTCGCATGGTTTGTTTAATATGTGTCATACAAACATAAATATGAATATGTCTCACATACAAATAGATATCACTGACCTCTGGGTAGGACATGTGTCTGACACGAGTCGTGACCGCGAAGCCCGCCTTTAGTCCCGGTTGGTAACACCAACCGGAAGTAAAGAAGCACACGGATCGTGTGTTTCTTTCAAACGCTTGTGAGCCGTTGGATCAGGGGTGTGTTTCTTTTGAGGGCTTGTGAGCCGTTGGATTTTTAGAACTAGTCCCAGTTGGTAACACCAACCGGGACTAAAGAATCACACGGATCGTGTGTTTCTTTCAAACGCTTGTGAGCCGTTGGATCAGGGGTGTGTTTCTTTTGAGGGCTTAGTGAGCCGTTGGATTTTTAGAACCGTACTGTGTTTCTTCGTGAGCCACATGACCCTATATATAGCCCCCCTCCCGGGCACTCACGGCACTCATTGTAGTTCACGGGTAGCAGAGAGCAAGATTTCTGAGAGGCAGGAGTTCCTAGAGCGGAGGCTGAAGGTGAACCCTCCCCTCGGTCAGATCCAAGCAGCGGCAAGGGTCTCTGATGATTAGCAACATCCCCAACACTTGTTCGGACGGTTGCAGATCATCAGGGACGTCTTGCCGCTGTCTGGATCGAAGGCCGATTTGCCGTCTCACGACCACGCGATGATTTGTAGTATACAAAGCATTCGGATTCCCGTCATACAGCCCTACGTTGCATTTGATATGCAGTCACTCATGAGGCACCGTAGGGCTGTATGACGGGGAAACCGTGTGTTTTGGTCAGTTTTGCTTATATATAAGGAGGTTCCACACCGCCCTCCGTCCCCTCCGCTCAGGACCCCGTGGCTTAGGACCCGACAAAAGTCCGGAACACAGTTACATAAAAGTTCTCTTCTGAGTTTTCAGAACACAATTACATAAAAGTTTAATACATTGTTACATTGTTCACTTTTTCTTCGTGTGTGTCCCTTTCTTCTGATTGCGCCGCAACCATGGGCAATCTTCATCATTTAACTTGATGCTTGGGTCAGTTATCACTTTGAAGGGCGGAATTTCATCAAACTTATTGTAATCTTCTGACATGTCTGTCTTGTCCTCCACTCCCACGATGTTTCTTTTCCCTGAAAGAACTATGTGGCGCTTTGGCTCATCGTATGATGTATTCGCTTGCTTATCTTTTCTTTTTTTTGGTCTGGTAGACATGTCTTTCACATAGAAAACCTGAGCCACATCATTGGCTAGGACGAATGGTTTGGTGTCGTACCCAAGATTCTTGAGATCCACTGTTGTCATTCCGTACTGTGGGTCTACCTGTACCCCGCTTCTCAGGTTGACCCATTTGCACCGAAACAAAGGGACCTTAAAAGAAGGTCCATAGTCAAGTTCCCATATTTCCTGTATGACACCATAATATGTGTCCTTTTGCCCATAGTCGTTTGTTGCGTCAAAGCGGACACCACAGTTTTGGTTGGTGCTCTTTTTATCTTGGTCGGCCGTGTAAAATGTATTCCCATTTATCTCGTACCCTTGAAAAGTCAATATAGTCGAAGATGGTTGCTTGGCCAACAAGTATAGCTGTTCTCCAACAGTGGTGTCATTAATGAGACGTGTTTGCAACCAACCGCCGAAATTCTTCACGTGTTCTGCATCAATCAAATTTTCCGGGTATTTCGAGCGTAACATATTCTTGTGTTCCTCGATATATGGAACCACCAAGCTGGAATTATGTAGAACTGTGTAGTGTGCTTGAGTGAAAGAATGCCCGTCCATACATATTGTTGCTTTCTTTCCTAGCGTGCCTTTTCCACGCAGTCTCCCCTCATGGCGTGATTGAGGAACACCGATCGGGTTAAGGTCAGGAATAAAGTCAACACAAAACTCAATGACCTCCTCTGTTCCATAGCCCTTGGACATGCTTCCTTCTGGCCTAGCACGGTTATGAACGTATTTCTTTAAGACTCCATATTGTGTAGAAATACAGGACCGAGAATGGAAATCTCTTGGACTAGGTGAACTAGGAGGTGCGTCATAATATTGAAGAAGGATGGTGGGAACACCAACTCAAAGCCGACAAGACATTGGATCACATCCTTCTGTAAACTTGGTAGAGTTGCTGGATCGATTACCTTCTGAGAAATTGCATTGAGGAATGCTGATGCGCGTAAAGTCACACGTCAGTTGGGAACCCCAAGAGGAAGGTATGATGAGCACAGCAGCAAGTTTTCCCTCAGTAAGAAACCAAGGTTTAATCGAACCAGTAGGAAATCTCGAAGCTACGAAGGTTGTTGGTGCAGGAATGTAGTGCGGCGCAACACCAGGGACTCCGGTGCCAACGTGGAACCTGCACAACACAATCAAATCACTTTGCCCCAACTTAACAGTGAGGTTGTCAATCTCACCGGCTTGCTGAAAACAAAGAGTTAAACGTATGGTGTGGAAAATGATGTTTGTTTGCAGAGAATGAAAGAGAACAATGATTGCAGTAGGTTGTATTTCAGATGTAAAAGAATGGACCGGGGTCCACAGTTCACTAGTGGTGTCTCTCCAATAAGATAAATAACATGCTGGGTAAACAAATTACAGCTGGGCAATTGACAAATAGAGAAGGCATAACAATGCACATACATATCATGATGACTACTATGAGATTTACTTAGGGCATTACGACAAAATACATAGACCGCCATCCAGCATGCATCTATGCCTAAAAAGTCCACCTTCGGGTTAGCATCCGCACCCCTTCCAGTATTAAGTTGCAAGCAACAGACAATTGCATTAAGTACTGTGCGTAATGTAAACAATACAAATATCCTTAGACAAAGCATCATTAGGTTATCCCTAGTGGCAACAGCACATCCACAACCTTAGAACTTTCTGTCACTGTCCCAGATTCAATGGAGGCATGAACCCACTATCTAGCATAAATACCCCCTCTTGGAGTTACAAGTATCAACTTGGCCAGAGCCTCTACTAGCAACGGAGAGCATGCAAGATCATAAACAACACATATAAGATAGATCTATAATCAACTTGACATAGTATTCAATATTCATCGGATCCCAGCAAACACAACATGTAGCATTACATAAAGATGATCTTGATCATGATAGGCAGCTCACAAGATCTAAACATGGAAGTACAAGTGGAGAAGACAACCATCTAGCTACTGCTATGGACCCGTAGTCCAAAGATGAACTACTCACGCATCAGTCCGGAGGCGGGCATGGTGATGTAGAGCCCTCCGGTGATGATTCCCCTCTCCGGCAGGGTGCCGGAGGAGAACTTCTGAACCCCCCGAGTTAGGGTTGACGGCGGCGGCGTCTCTGTATCTGTTCTGGAAAATTGGCTCTCGGTACTAGGGTTTTCGGGGACGAAGGAATAAATAGGCGAAGGGGCAGCGTCGGTGGCCGAGGGGGGCCACCACACCACGTGGCGGCGCGGCAGAGGGGCCTGCCGCGCCGGGCTATGGTGTGGCCCCCCTGCTGCCCGTCCTCGACTCCTCTTCGGACTTCTGGAACACTCCGGGAAAATAAGATATTGGGCTTTTGTTTCGTCCGATTCCGAGAATATTTGCAGAAGTACTTTTCTGGAAACAAAAACAGCAGAAAACAGGAACTGGCGCTTCGGCATCTTGTTAATAGGTTAGTTCCAGAAAATGCATAAAAACATTATAAAGTGTGAATAAAACATGTAGGTATTGTCATAAAACTAGCATGGAACGTAAGAAATTATAGATACGTTGGAGACGTATCAAGCATCCCCAAGCTTAGTTCCTACTCGCCCTCGAGTAGGTAAACGATAAAAAGAATAATTTCTGAAGTGACATGCTACCAACATAATCTTGATCAACACTATTGTAAAGCATATGAGATGAATGAAGTGATCCAAAGCAATGATCTATAGTTTGCTAACAAAATAGATAATGACTAAACAACTGAATCATATAGCAAAACTTTTCATGAATAGTACTTTCAAGACAAGTATCAAAAAGTCTTGCATAAGAGTTAACTCATAAAGCAATAGATTCTAAATAAAAGGTTTTGAAGCAACACAAAGGAGGATTTAAGTTTCAGCAATTGCTTTCAACTTTCAACATGCATATCTCATGGATAATTGTCAACACAAAGTAATATAATAAGTGCAATAAGCAAGCATGTAAGAATCAATGCACACAGTTGACACAAGTGTTTGCTTCTAAGATAGAAAGAAGTAGGTAAACTGACTCAACATAAAGTAAAAGATAGGCCCTTCGCAGAGGGAAGCAGGGATTAAATCATGTGCTAGAGCTTTTCAAGTTTTTGAAATCATATAGAGAGCATAAAAATAAAGTTTTGAGAGGTGTTTGTTGTTGTCAACGAATGGTAGTGGGCACTCTAACCCCCTTGTCAACCAGACTTTCAAGAGCGGCTCCCATGAAGGACGTTATCTCTACCAGCAAGGTAGATCATCCCTCTTCTCTTTTGTTTACACATGTATTTTAGTGATATTTATAGATGACACTCCTCCCAACCTTTTGCTTTCACAAGCCATGGCTAACCGAATCCTCGGGTGCCTTCCAACATTTCACATACCATGGAGGAGTGTCTATTTCAAAATTAAGTTGCTTACTGATAAATCAGGGCAAAACATGTGAAGAGAATTATTAATGAAAGTTGATTAATTGGGGCTGGGCACCCCGTTGCCAGCTCTTTTTGCAAAATTATTGGATAAGCGGATGTATATGCCACTAGTCCATTGGTGAAAGTCTGTCCGGAGTAAATGACAAGATTGAAAGATAAAAACACCACATACTTCCTCATGAGCTATAAAACATTGACACAAATAAGAGATAGTAGCTTTTGAATTGTTTAAAGGTAGCACATGAAGTATTTACTTGGAATGGCAGAAAAATACCACATAATAGGTAGTTATGGTGGACACAAATGGCATGGGTTTTGGCTCAAGGTTTGGATGCACGAGAAGCATTCCCTCTCAGTACAAGGCTTTGGCTAGCAAGGTTGTTTGAAGCAAACACAAGTATAAACCGGACAGCAAGACTTACATAAGAACGTATTGCAAGCATTATAAGACTCTACACTGTCATCCTTGTTGCTCAAACACTTTTACCAGAAAATATCTAGACCTTAGAGAGACCAATCATGCAAACCAATTTTCAACAAGCTCTACGGTAGTTTTCCACTAATAGGCTTAAACTACATGATGCAAGAGCTTAAACATGATCTACTTGAGAGCTCAAAACAATTGCCAAGCATCAAATTATTCAAAACAATATACCAACTACCACATGAAGCATTTTCTGTTTCCAACCAAATGATCAATAAGTAAATGCTGCGGCTTTCAGCTTTCGCCATGAATACTAAAAAGTAAAACGAAGAACAAGTGTTCACATGAAAAAGCGGAGCGTGTCTCTCTCCAACACAAGCAAGCTGGGATCCGATTTTATTCAGAAAACTAAAATAACAAAACAAAAATAAAAGCACACGGACGCTCCAAGTAAAGCACATAAGATGTGACGGAATTAAAATATAGTTTCACTAGAGGTGACCTGATAATTTGTTGATGAAGAAGGGGATGCCTTGGGCATCCCCAAGCTTAGACGCTTGAGTCTTCTTGAAATATGTGGGGATGAACCACGGGGGCATCCCCAAGCTTTGACTTTTCACTCTTCTTGATCATATTATATCATCCTCCTCTCTTGATCCTTGAAAACTTCCTTCACACCAAACTCAAAGCAATCTCATTAGAGGGTTAGTGCATATCAAAAATTCACATGTTCAGCAAGGACACAATCATTCCCAACACTTCTGGACATTACCCAAGGCTACTGAAATTTAATGGAGCAAAGAAATCCACTCAAACACAGTAAAAGAGGCAATGCGAAATAAAAGGCAGAATCTGTCAAAAACAGAACAGTCCGTAAAGACGGAATTTTTCGAGGCACTTAACATGCTCAGATGGAAAAGCTCCAATTGAATGAAAGTTGCGTACATATCTGAGGATTACTCATGAATTTTTTCAGGATTTTTCGAATTTTCTACAGAGAGAAAAGCTCAAAACCGTGACAGCTAACAAATCTGTTTCTGCGCAGAAATCCAAATCTAGTATCAACTTTCTTATCAAAGACTTTACTTGGCACAACAATGCAAGAAAATAAAGATACAAAGGTGTTGCTACAGTAGCAGCAAAACCTTGACTCAAATATAAAACAAAAATTGCAGAAATAAAACAATGGGTTGTCTCCCATAAGCGCTTTTCTTTAACGCCTTTCAGCTAGGCGCAGAAAGTGAAAATCAAGTAACATCAAGAGAAGAAGCATCAACATCATAATTTGTTCTAATAATAGAATCAAAAGGCATCTTCATTCTCTTTCTAGGGAAGTGTTCCATACCTTTCTTAAGAGGAAATTGATATCTAATATTTCCTTCTTTCATATCAATAATAGCACCAACGGTTCGAAGAAAGGGTCTTCCCAAAACAATAGGACAAGAAGGATTGCATTCAATATCCAAAACAACAAAATCAACGGGGACAAGGTTATTGTTAACCGTAATGTGAACATTGTCAATCCTCCCCAAAGGTTTCTTTATAGAATTATCAGCAAGATTAACATCCAAATAACAGCATTCCAAAGGTGGCAAGTCAAGCATATCATAAAGTTTCTTAGGCATAACAGAAATACTTGCACCAAGATCACATAAAGCATTACAATCAAAATCATTGACCTTCATTTTAATGATGGGCTCCCAACCATCTTCTAACTTCCTAGGGATAGAAGCTTCAAGTTTTAATTCATCTTCCCTAGCTTTAATGAGAGCATTTGTGATATGTTTTGTAAAGGCCAAATTAATAGCACTAGCATTGGGACTTCTAGCAAGTTTTTGCAAGAACTTAATAACTTCAGAAATATTACAATTATCAAAATCAAAACCATTATGATCTACAGCAATAGGACCATTGTCCTCAACACTTTGAAAAATTTCAGCACTTTTATCACACACAGTTTCAGCAGTTTCAGGCAATTTTGCAGGCTTAGTAGTAGAAGTAGAAACATTGCCAACACCAATTATTTTACCATTGATAGTAGGAGGTTTAGCAACATGTGAAGCATTAACATTACTAGTGGTGGTAATAGTCCAAACTTTAGCTATGTTATTCTCTTTAGCAAGTTTTTCTTCTCTTTCCCACCTAGCATGCAATTCAGCCATCAACCTAATATTCTCATTAATTCGAACTTGGATAGCATTTGCTGTAGCAAAAATTTTGTTATCATGATCCTCAGGTTTAGCAGCCATTTTATTAATTAAAGAAGCTTGTGACTCAGACATGTATGAAATTCGGTTTTCAGCATTTGTAAGCTTAGTTTGCAAACCAGAAATTTCCATATTCAAATTCTCAAGTTGATTCCCTATATTTTTCAACATGGCAGATTGCTCATTCATAGTTTTGGTAAACAATTGATTTTGCTCATATTGGGATTGCATAAAGCTCTTAGTGGTTCTTTCAATTTCAAGCATCTTTTCCTCACTAGGCAAAACAGTTCTACCATAAGAATTACCATAACCACCACTATTAGAAGGATATGGCCTATAGTTGTTGTTACCAAAATTATTCCTATAAGCATTGTTGTTGAAATTATTATTTTTAATGAAGTTCACATCAACATGCTCTTCTTGAGCAACCAAAGAAGCCAAAGGAACATTATTAGGATCAACATGAGATTTACCATTAACAAGCATAGACATAATAACATCAATCTTATCACTCAAGGAAGAGGTTTCTTCAACAGAATTTACCTTCTTACCTTGTGGAGTCCTTTCAGTATGCCATTCGGAGTAGTTGATCATCATATCATCAAGAAGCTTTGTTGCTGCACCCAAAGTGATGGACATAAAAGTACCTCCAGCAGCTGAATCCAATAGGTTCCTTGAAGAAAAATTTAATCCTGCATAAAAGGTTTGGATGATCATCCAAGTAGTCAGTCCATGGGTAGGGCAATTCTTTACCAAAGATTTCATTCTCTCCCATGCTTGGGCAACATGTTCATTATCCAATTGCTTAAAATTCATAATGCTACTTCTCAAAGATATAATTTTAGCAGGAGGATAATATTTTCCAATGAAAGCATCTTTACATTTAGTCCATGAGCTAATACTATTTTTAGGCAAAGATAGCAACCAATCTTTAGCTCTTCCTCTCAAGGAGAAAGGAAACAATTTCAGTTTTATAATATCCCCATCTATATCCTTATACTTTTGCATTTCACAAAGTTCAACAAAATTATTAAGATGGGCAGCAGCATCATCAGTACTAACACCAGAAAATTGCTCTCTCATAACAAGATTTAGTAAAGCAGGTTTAATTTCATAAAACTCTGCTGTAGAAGCAGGTGGAGCAATAGGAGTGCATATGAAATCATTATTATTGGTGCTAGTAAAGTCACACAACTTAGTGTTCTCAGGAGTACTCATTTTAGCAATAATAAAAATAAACAAGGCAAAACCGAATTAAACAAAATAAAACAAGTAACTAATTTTTTTGTGTTTTTGATATATAGCAACCGAAATAAATAAAGCAAACAAGTAACTAATTTTTTTGTGTTTTTGATATATAGCAAACAAGACAGAAAATAAAATAAAGCAAGACAATAAACAAAGTAAAGAGATTGGATGTGAGAGACTCCCCTTGCAGCAGCAACTAGAAATCCCCGGCAACGGCGCCAGAAAATGTGCTTGATGCGCGTAAAGTCACACGTCAGTTGGGAACCCCAAGAGGAAGGTATGATGAGCACAGCAGCAAGTTTTCCCTCAGTAAGAAACCAAGGTTTAATCGAACCAGTAGGAAATCTCGAAGCTACGAAGGTTGTTGGTGCAGGAATGTAGTGCGGCGCAACACCAGGGACTCCGGTGCCAACGTGGAACCTGCACAACACAATCAAATCACTTTGCCCCAACTTAACAGTGAGGTTGTCAATCTCACCGGCTTGCTGAAAACAAAGAGTTAAACGTATGGTGTGGAAAATGATGTTTGTTTGCAGAGAATGAAAGAGAACAATGATTGCAGTAGGTTGTATTTCAGATGTAAAAGAATGGACCGGGGTCCACAGTTCACTAGTGGTGTCTCTCCAATAAGATAAATAACATGCTGGGTAAACAAATTACAGCTGGGCAATTGACAAATAGAGAAGGCATAACAATGCACATACATATCATGATGACTACTATGAGATTTACTTAGGGCATTACGACAAAATACATAGACCGCCATCCAGCATGCATCTATGCCTAAAAAGTCCACCTTCGGGTTAGCATCCGCACCCCTTCCAGTATTAAGTTGCAAGCAACAGACAATTGCATTAAGTACTGTGCGTAATGTAAACAATACAAATATCCTTAGACAAAGCATCATTAGGTTATCCCTAGTGGCAACAGCACATCCACAACCTTAGAACTTTCTGTCACTGTCCCAGATTCAATGGAGGCATGAACCCACTATCTAGCATAAATACCCCCTCTTGGAGTTACAAGTATCAACTTGGCCAGAGCCTCTACTAGCAACGGAGAGCATGCAAGATCATAAACAACACATATAAGATAGATCTATAATCAACTTGACATAGTATTCAATATTCATCGGATCCCAGCAAACACAACATGTAGCATTACATAAAGATGATCTTGATCATGATAGGCAGCTCACAAGATCTAAACATGGAAGTACAAGTGGAGAAGACAACCATCTAGCTACTGCTATGGACCCGTAGTCCAAGGATGAACTACTCACGCATCAGTCCGGAGGCGGGCATGGTGATGTAGAGCCCTCCGGTGATGATTCCCCTCTCCGGCAGGGTGCCGGAGGAGAACTTCTGAACCCCCCGAGTTAGGGTTGACGGCGGCGGCGTCTCTGTATCTGTTCTGGAAAATTGGCTCTCGGTGCTAGGGTTTTCGGGGACGAAGGAATAAATAGGCGAAGGGGCAGCGTCGGTGGCCGAGGGGGGCCACCACACCACGTGGCGGCGCGGCAGAGGGGCCTGCCGCGCCGGGCTATGGTGTGGCCCCCCTGCTGCCCGTCCTCGACTCCTCTTCGGACTTCTGGAACACTCCGGGGAAAATAAGATATTGGGCTTTTGTTTCGTCCGATTCCGAGAATATTTGCAGAAGTACTTTTCTGGAAACAAAAACAGCAGAAAACAGGAACTGGCGCTTCGGCATCTTGTTAATAGGTTAGTTCCAGAAAATGCATAAAAACATTATAAAGTGTGAATAAAACATGTAGGTATTGTCATAAAACTAGCATGGAACATAAGAAATTATAGATACGTTGGAGACGTATCAAATGCACATAGCTTCACAATGGGTACTCGAACGTTTTCCGGTAGAAGCCCCCTCAATGCAACCGGAAGTAATTGTGTCATAATCACGTGGCAGTCATGAGACTTTAGGTTCTGGAACTTTTTCTCTGCCATGTTTATTATTCCCTTTATATTCGATGAGTAGCCAGACGGGACCTTGATACTGCTCAGGACTTGAAAAAAGATCTCCTTCTCTTCTTTCGTAAGAGCGTAGCTGGCAGGACCTTGATACTTCTCTGGATTCAGGTCGTCTCGTTCGTGCATATGTTGCTGGTCCAGCCGTGCATCCGGCGTATCTTTCGTCTTCCCATACACGCCCAAGAAGTTTAGCAGGTTCACGCAAAGATTTTTCGTCACGTGCATCACGTTGATTGCAGAGCGAACCTCTAGGAATTTCCAATAGGGTAGATCCCAAAATATAGAGCACTTCTTCCACATGGGTACGTGGCCGTCAGCGTCATTCGGAACAGATTGTCCGCCAGGACCCTTTCCAAATATTACTTTTAAATCCTTGACCATGCCATATATAACATCACCAGTAGGGAGGGTAGGCTTCATCCGGGTATCTGCCTCAACTTTGAAATGCTTGCCTTTCCTTCTTACGGGATGCTTGTTTGGAAGAAATCGACGATGCCCCGAGTACACATTCTTGTTACCTAAATATATACTTTCAGTCTCACCTAAACAGTGCGTGCATGCATTGTATCCCTTGTTTGACTGTCCTGAAATGTTGCTAAGAGCAGGCCAATCATTGATGGTTACCAACAGCAACGCTCGTAGGTCAAATTCCTCCTGTTTGTGCTCATCCCACACACGTACACCTTCGTCACACCAGAACTGTAAAAGTTCTTCAACTAATGGCCTCAGGTACACATCAATGTCGTTGCCGGGTTGCTTCGGGCCTTGGATAAGCACTGGCATCATAATAAACTTTCGCTTCATGCACAACCAAGGAGGAAGGTTATAGAAATATAAAGTCACAGGCCAGGTGCTATGACTGCTGCTCTGCTCCCCAAACGGATTCAACCCATCTGTACTTAGACCAAACCTTAAGTTCCTTGCGTCACCTGCAAAATCCTTGAACTCATTGTCGATGTTTCTCCACTGCGACCCATCTGCGGGTGTCTCAGCATCTCGTCTTCCTTACGGTCTTCTTTGTGCCATCGCCACAACTTGGCATGCTCTTTATTTCGGAACAAACGTTTCAACCGTGGTATTATAGGAGCATACCACATCACCTTGGCAGGAACCCTCTTCCTGGGGCTCGGCTCGCCCTCAACATCACCTGGGTCATCTCGCCTGATCTTATACCGCAATGCACCGCATGTCGGGCAAGCATTCAAATTCACGTACTCCTCACCGCGGTAGAGGATGCAGTCATTGATGCATGCATGTATCTTCTGCACCTCTAATCCTAGAGGGCAGACAACCTTCTTTGCTTCGTACGTACTGGGGGGCAATACGTTATCCCTTGGAAGCATCTTCTTTATTATTTTCAGCAATTTTCAAATCCCTTGTCAGATGTACCATTCTCTGCCTTCCATTGTAGCAATTCCAGGGTGGTACCCAGCTTTTTCTGGCCATCTTCACAATTTGGGTACAACAATTTGTTGTGATCCTCTAACATGCGCTCCAACTTCGACCTCTCGTTTTCACTTCCGCAGTTTATCTGTTCATCAAGAATGACCCGACGAAGATCATCGTCGGACTGATCATCAACAATGACGTCATACTCAGCTTCGTCTTCCCCCATTGTAGTACCACCGTGTTCAGAGAACACAGGATAGTTGTCATCATCCTCTTCTTCATTGTCTTCCATTATAACCCTCTTTCTCCGTGCTTGGCAGGGCCGGGCCCACAATGGTTCTAACTGGTGCGGCCCGCACAGGGCCCATGAAAATTAGGGGCCCCAAATTTTTTTTACCTGTATATATTTGTTTAGCAAAAGTTGGACCAAGTATCAGCCCAGAAGGCCTGCTGGCGCTGGCCGCTGGATGTTGGACTCGCGTGGTGTGGGCTGGCCGCAGGCGAAGCGACGGTCGCTCGTTTCGTTTCCTCGTATCTGATTCTGATCGATTCGATCGATTCCCTCGCGAAGGCGAAGCGACGGGCAAACCGTCAGACGCCAACGACGCCAGGCTCCCAGCCCCTCTCGCCGACGCGCCTTGATTCCGGCGGCCGGCTCCCTCTCGGCGACGCACCTTGCCGCCTTGGTCCCAGCCTCCCAGGCTCCCAGCCCCTCTCGCCGACGCGAACGGCGCGGCGTCAATCCCAATCCCATCGCGACCTCGCCAAGTGACGCACCAGGTTTGTAGATTCCTCAATTTCTGCTCGTATGATCCAAATCCAATCTTGCTTAAATTTTTGTGTAAGTTAGGGCCTCGTTTTAGATTTTCGCACAGGGCCCCAAATTTAGCCGGCCCGGCCCTAGTGCTTGGTCCAACAAAAATAATTGGGCATGAAGCCTTCTCGCAACAGGTGGGAGTGTATGGTTCTTGCGCAAGGGTAATTCCTCTTATTCCGACAGTCATCGCATGGACAAAACATAAAACCATTCTGCTTGTTTGACTCAGCCACACGGAGAAAATTATGCATGCCATTAATGAACTCGGGACATCGTCGGTCACCGTACATCCATTGCCGGCTCATCTGCATTATATAAATATATCAAAAACCATTACACTATAGCTATATCATGAATAGACACTAGTGGAAACAAGGCCTCTCGTCCCGGGTGGTAAGGCCCTTTGGTACCGGTTGGCCACCCGGGATGCGGCAATCGGGACTAGAGGGCTCCCCCTCTCGTACCGGTTGGCTTACGGCCCGGTACAAGAGAGGTCCACGTGGGGGCCGAGGCAGAGCGCCTGCCTGAGGACTTCTTGTACCGGGCCGTAATACGACCCGGGACAAGAAGGTCTCCACGTGGCGGCCTCTGGATTTTTTGTTTCTCCAGCCTATTGAATATAAAAACTACGGCGGTTAATTAATTACCAATCAGAAAAATAAATATAGCATATCAAAATATTCATAAAAGAAATATTTATGATAAATCGTCTGGGACTAGGGCCCGTCTATTCGATTACAACCGGGACTAGATCCCGTCTGTTCGATTACAACCGACAATAGATCCCGTCTATTCGATTAATTACAACCGGGACTCGAGCCCGTGTACTAACTACATAGAGGTCGACCGGGACTAGTGGACGGCATTGTATTTTCCATTTGAGTTAATGATTGTATTTTCCCTTTGGGTTAATGACATGGTCGACCAAGAATCCCGCAATTTCCTCTTGAATTGGTCGAAAGCTGTCTTTAGTTCCAGGTTCCTCCGCATGCTATCCATCTATAAAAGGAGAAAAATGCGAATATCAATCATCATAACAGAAATTAGACACTCAACACAATTGATGGTAATAAAATAAAACTGTGAATATATTTTGTTCACTTACGTCTAGAAATTTCTGTGTGTTCCGCTCAGAGACCTCCTGGCGAATCCACTGGCACACGAAGTATCCACACAAATTGGTCCCCGGTGGCTGCCTCTCACAGTTCTTTACGAGAATATATTTCAATCAAATAGTAATCAAGCATGGTATGATGGTATTGAAATTTGAATTAAAAAGATGCGCGAACCTAGCTCGTACTACTTACCTTGTCAGGATAAAAACTAAGCTCCTCTTTAAATTCACCTGTTGTCCTCTTTCTGAATTCTTTCCAAATGCTGCCCGGCAAACAAATGAATAAATGAGTTATTAATTAGTTACTTGATATCTCAGGAATTGAACAAATTAGAGAGACTGATATAGTACGATAGAAAATACCTTTGGAGGACATCCATAATTGGTTGGTACCTCTCTTCGGGCCAATGCAATGAGTCGAGGATGTCAACTCTTGCATCATCAACTTGAATGATTAGCAGAATGTAATGGTCGCTGCGCACGTTTATATATGTCAGTAACTAATCAGTTACACTTAACATCGAGTAAGCAAAAATTAATGTGTACAAGACAGTAACACTCTTAATTACCTGAAGTGGTAAGGAAACAATATCTTGCTTTTATAATTTTGCCTATGTATGAACCTAAACAAGTTGACCTTCGTTTCCTGGGGTAATCCCGTAGCAAATTTTCATTAACTCGGACCGGGTCAACGAACCCAAAGTCAAAATTTCTATTTCTGTCACATTCATCACTCTTCATTCTGCATAATAGCGTAGTGAGCATAATTAGAACAAGCAATGACCGAGCTGAGCTATAGACTTTATTTTAGAAATAATTAAATGAATTGAATCACTTACAGACAATAGATACTGACGATACTCAAGTCCAGGGAGTCAAGCTGGTATAACTGATAGAGTTCTTCAAGATAAACATTTATCTCGTCTTTACCTATGTAATGTTCATCTGTAACTTGCACAGCGAGCGCCTCTAGACCTTTCTTTGTGACATCCATGTACCAGTCATGCAGTCTTCGCATTTGTGTTGGTAGAAACTCGATCTGCTCAGGTGGCACTAGAGACTCCCCGTATTTCCATTTCCATTTATCAACATGCAAATAGGGGTGGAGCTCTTCTGCATCCAGTTGAGAAAGTGACATACCAGCTTCTGCAGCAAATTTCGCGCGGGCTAATTCATCAGTGTTCGCCGCGCGCGCGGAGCCCTTATCAGTGGTCACCTTAAGCGGGGAGATCGACTGTTTTGACTGTGCTCCGAGCTGGGCAACGTCTCTTTTTCTTTTCCCGCTGCCACTAGTACTTGTCGTCTTGCTGGAGCTAATTCTACCCAGACAGCGTGCATAGTCATCTTTCCTATTTATCTCGACTTGCGATGGATGATTAAGAAATTCCGTAGCCCACTTTTTTTGATCTCCCGTATATACTTGCTTCGGCGGGGGCTTTTTCGGTGCCATCTGTCTTTTAAGTTCGGCTGCCGGCCGCCGCGTTTTCCTCTACAGTCCTTTCCCAAGGTCTCGGGGGAGGAACCTTCGGTACTTTTGGGAGGGGCTCTTGTCGGGGTACCGGCGATCGGTCGCGACGGAAACCCATTAGTGTCGAAACGACGGTCTTCGTCGACTGGTTGCTCCTAGTGGGCGGAGACCGCGGAGGAGACGGCTGAGGTGTCTGCTGAGGCAGCGGCGGAGGAGACGGCTGAGGAGTCTGATGAGGCGGCGGCGAAGATCGAGATGGACTCGTGTTGTGGTGGTCGTCCAAGTCGTCATCATGTGGACTTGGAGGCGATGGTGGCCTTGGCGCCGTCCAACCTGGAATCACGATGTATTTCTTGGGCCATAGAATGAGTCCACGCTGGACATCTCCCAGTGTCCTCTCATCATCACCTCCAGGGATTTTAAGTTCGAGTGATTCAAATCCGGGGTGAACTTGATCCACGCCGACACGAGCAAAGCCATCTGGAATCTCATTGCCCAAATACAGTGCTGTAGATTCACAAGGTAAAGCATAGCCCTCCGCCGCCTTCACTGATATGTTGCTCATGGCCCCATGTAGCTCACAAGTTGTCTTCTCAGTGATATAATCCACGGGGCAGGTTTCCTTGTTCGATGGCTCATCAGCACCAACCCCCGTGGAAGCCACGCTGCTTCTCAGTTGAGATGGACCACCTGTTGGAGCACCTTCCTGCAGCTGACGAGTTGCCCCATGCTCGCGCATTTCATCTACTTGCTGATGAAGGTTGCTCAACATACTTTCTAGTTTGCTAAACCGGTCTGAATTCTCCTGCTCCTTCCTCTTCTTTGCTCTTGCTCGGCTTCTATAAGATTCATGGTCCGCGGGAAACCCTTGATCCCACGTCACATCAGCTCCGAAGCCTCGTACTCGTCCTCCTTTTTCTTTATTACCGAGGGCCTAGATAAAAATATATCTATGTCAGGTTGGTCGGCATGATTGTCATAAACAAGAAACGAAACAAATATATATTTATAACAAACCTTTGTCAGCTCGTCGTACTCTCGGTCGGGAATAAACCTTCCTCTTTAGCATCGGTGATTGCATCAAGAATTTGCTGCCGGGGTATAGGAAATTTTTCTGTTGATCAACTATTAGATCCCCTGTTTCCATGTCATACTCCGCCCCATGCCCAAGAATCCAATTTCTGCATCTACGGGGCCATCCATCTGTAATTGGAGTGATCCCTTTATTGCGCAGCTCAGCCTCAATCTTACCCCACTTAGGCTCGGCACTAATGTAGCCACCTGCCCCCATCCTATGGTGATATTTCTTTTTCGCTGCATTTTCCTTATTCTTTTTCGATCTTTCCTTAGCTTTTTCTGATCCCTTGTATTCCAGAAATGCCTTCCAGTGAGGCCGCTGCCTCTCTAGTGTCCCAGTGAAATCTGGAGCTTTCTGTTTCGATTGCCATTCACGGTATAATCTGTTCTTGTAATTGTTGAACTGTTCAGCCATCTTCTTCAGAGCCCAATGCTTGACTTTTTTGGTCATGGCTTGTGTCCTTTCGGTAGTATCGAACACCGGTAGGGTGAACCTTGCTATGAGCTTGGTCCAAAGCACATCTTTACTTCTGTCGCTGACCCAACTAGGTTTCATGGCGCCCTCTAAGTTTTTTGGCTCATTCCATTCCTGAATGCTGATCGGAACATTGTCCCTAACAACAACTCCGCATTGATGCACAAACTTAGATGCGTTCGCCTTGGGCTCCGTAGGTTTGCCATCGGCAGCGACGGCCTCAATTATGAGATGCGCATCTGCGGCCAACCCTTTGGCATGGCCTCGTTTAGTTGCAGATTGGGCCGATGCGGAGGTCTAAAAATTAAAAAAATATGTGTTAATACATACATATAGTAATCAATTATTCCATCTGATCAACAGAGGCTTAATATACCTCGCCAGACTGCGGAGGTGCACAAATTAGCGAGTTGTCATTGCACTCGATGCTCGTTTGCGCTTCGTCTCTTTGTTCCTCCTCCATTCCCGGACCGGAGTCGTTTAAAAATTCGGAGCCATCTTCTGTTCCACCGGCTTCTGCTTCCCCCACGGGTTCACGTAAAATGTCGAACACCTCATTTTCAAGGTGTCTGCTTTCAAGGTGTCTGCTGTTGAAGTCATCCATTGGGCTTAACTAATACAAAAGAAATATAAAACAATGTTAGCATTAATTAGGACAATACAAAAGTTATACAAAAGAAATTTGCAAAAAGTATCACTAATACATAGCAAATTTAAATCTACACTTTGCAAATTTAAATTTACACTTAGCAAATATAAATCTCTAACCCTAAATTTTCTAACCCTAAATTTTTCTAATAACATTTCTAATAAATTTCTAACACTAAATTTCCTAACACTAAATTTTAACACTACATTTCTAACCCTAAATTTCTAACCCTAAATTACTAACACTAAAAAACAATAAATACATAGCAAATTTAAATCTCTAACCCTAAATTTCTAACCCTAAATTTAAATTTCTAACAATAAATTTTGGAATATTGTCTTAAATGAATAAGTCTATAACACAAAATTAATCCAAGAAATAAAGTAACATCATTTTATGTTTCATTTCTAAGTTTTGGAATATTGTCTTAAATGAATAAGTCTATAACACAAAATTAATCCAAGTATTCATGATAAGAAAAATAGTGATCAAATTTATAAAGTAGAGATTTCATTTTTTAAGTTCATCTCCAGGAAAATCTCCAGGAAAAATTCTGATTGGTAGGCTGACGTCAGCATGACATCAGCAATTGAGTTCATCTCAAATTCGAGCACGGATTCGATGAATTCAAGCAAATTAGCTGCATAGGGAGGTGCGCAGGCTCACCACGAGCTCGAAGGAAGGCTCGGCGACGCACGGCGTGGTCGGACGACGATGAACTTGTCCGCGAAAGCCGACGGCCGGAGTTGAAGAAGACGGAGCAATACGGCGGCTCCTGGGCTTTTCAGAACCCACTACTTGACCTGAAGCACGGAGAAACTCAGAAAGTCTTGGGGTGGCCGAAATCGACGGCGAACGGAGGCGGCCCGACGAGCTAGGGTTTGGGCACGGAGGAGAGAGAAAGAGAGAGAGGAGTGAGGCGAGGTGTGCCCGCGGAGGAGGGCGCGGGCCGGCCGCGGAAGAGGGCGCCGGCAGTGAGGAGGGCGCGAGCCGACGGCGGAGGAGGAGGGCGCGAGACGGCGGCGGCGGCGAGGGGAAAATTTGGCAGCGCTTCGCGAGGCAAATAGAAGTTCTCCCGGGTCGTGGCTCGGCCCGGGGTGGAGGACCAGTATTTATAGTCCAGGGCCTCTAGTACCGGGCCGTGGCACCACCCGGTACTAGAGGGTGACCTCTAGTACCGGGCCGTGGCACCACCCGGTACTAGAGGGTTTTCGCCCACGCCGCCCACCTGCGCGCCCAAATAGACCTCTAGTACCAGGTGGAGCCACCACCCGGTACTAGAGGTCCTTTTTTTGGCTCTACCGCACCAAACTTTCAAATTTTTGCGCCAAATGTTTGAAATGTATTTCCATATGAATTTGTCTAATTTCTACATACTTTTGAATCTGACAAAAAGTTCAACATGAAAAGTGTTTGAATTTGAATAAGTAATTCAAAACCATTTTCTGTTCAAACTATTAAATTTGAATTTGAATTAAAAATGCATTAACTAATATAGTTTGAATTTGAATAATTTGTACATACTTTTGAATCTGACAAAAACTTCAACATGAAAAGTGTAATAATCAATTAAAAATGCATTAACTAATATTGTTTGAATTTATTAAATTTGAATTTGAATTAAAAATGCATTAACTAATATAGTTTGAATTTGAATAATTTCTACATACTTCTGAATCTGACAAAAACTTCAACATGAAAAGTGTAATAATCAATTAAAAATGCATTAACTAATATTGTTTGAATTTGTAATAATCATCTCTTTATTTTAAAAACATCCTTAACAACATCCCACCCAGTTACATAAAAGGATACATTATTACACATCACTAACAGTTACATTACTACATAAACGTACATGCTGGATCGGAGGCTTAGGGGGAACGGCGGGAGGAGCCAGCCCCGTTCGCGGCACGTTTCTGGTTCTCGCGCGCACGTTTGCGGCGTAGGGCAAGATCCATGGAGGATGAGTCTTTCAACGCCCAAGCCAGCTCAGAAGCCTCCTTCGCCTTGAGCTGGCAGGAAGTCCTGGCTCGCTGCACACGGTCATCGCCCACGGACTGCAAGGAGGCTTCAATGGCCTCCTGCATCTGCGGCCCGCCGCCCTCTTCCCCATGGTCGCTCCAGTCGAAGTCGTCGTCGTCGCCCTCCTCATCGGGAGGTGCGGCGGCGGCTGGTGGAGGTGCGGCGGCCAAGTCGCCGTATGCGGCCGCGGATCCCCACGTCCTCCGCACCTCCTCCGGCACCGGAGCAGGAGGCCTCGTGGGCATACGGCGGGATAGGCTCCCGCGGTAGCGCCCAAGCGCGCTCTGCCGAGCATGCTCGACCTCGTCCAGAAGGCGCTGCGGCGGGCATGGCGGATCCATCTCGTGGAGACGATCCACCCCATCAGCGACAATATATAAAGACCTCCAGGGCAGCGCTGGGGGAGGACACGTGCCCAAGGCAGCGCTAGGGGAGGACACGTGGCTAGGGCAGCGCAGGGGGAGGACACGGGTGGTGACTGCAAAGCCCGCCTTTAGTCCCGGTTGGTGTTACCAACCGGGACTAAAGAAGCACACACGGATCGTGTGTTTCTTTCAAGCGCTTGTGAGACGTTGGATCAGGGGTGTGTTTCTTTTGAGGGATTGTGAGCTGTTGGATCAGCACTATCAGAACCACTTCGTGAGCCACATGACCCTATATATAGGCCCCCTCCCGGACATGTCCAGCACTCAGTGACTCATTGTAGTTCACAGGTAGCAGAGAGCAAGATTTCAGATACGCAGGAGTTCCTAGAGCGGAGGCTGAAGGTGAACCCTCCCCTCGGTCGGATCCAAGCAGCGGCAAGGATCTCTGATGATTTGCAGTATACAAAGCATTCAGATTCCCGTCATACAGCCCTACGGTGCATTTCATATGCAGTCACTCACGAGGCACCGTAGGGCTGTATGACGGGGAAACCGTGTGTTTTGGTCAGTTTTGCTTATATATAAGGAGGCTCCACACCGCCCACCGTCCCCTCCCCAGGGTGCTGCCCTCTCCCTCCCCTACCTAGGTGTTTGATCAAATTTCCCACTCATTTTTTTCAGATCTCAGCGACAATGTCCGGCCTGTTGGATGCGAGGGGCGATGTCCGGGACTGGGCTCCGCCGGGCTGGCACTGGGAGGAATCCGGGACGCGTCCCTTGGTGAGGAATCCGGGTGACATCGTCGACCCGGATATTGTTTGGTGGAAGTTGCGTGGGCCGCTCTCGTTCCAGAGGGAGCCGGCCCCCGAGGAGGTGGTACGTCGCCGTATCAGGGAGGAGGACGAGCACGTCAATCGCTATGTGTTTAAGTTGGATACGCCAGCGGTGTATAACAGTGGATGGATGGTTCTTCATAGGGATCCTTCTCACGTGAGTATTGCCCCTGTGATGGTTCCTGCTCTTTGGGTGAGCAGCGCCGGCCGCTCAGCACCCCGTGGCTTAGGACCCGGCAAAAGTTAGTGATATTATTCGTGATGTATTATGGTTAAATAAAAATGGACCCGGGCTATGTAACTGGATTAAAAAAAGATGTATGCGTGATACTTCTGAGTTTACAGTTCTCTTCTAA
This sequence comes from Poa pratensis, assembly GCA_947311845.1. Classification (NCBI taxonomy): domain Eukaryota; kingdom Viridiplantae; phylum Streptophyta; class Magnoliopsida; order Poales; family Poaceae; genus Poa; species Poa pratensis. The sequence goes on along the minus strand of CAMZMU010000100.1, from coordinate 5,183,586 downwards.
TTTTTTAGAACACAGTTACATAAAAGTTGAATACATTATTACACATCACCAACAACATCCCTATCTAGTCTTCACGTTTTCTTCGTGTGTGTCCCTTTCTTCTGATTGCGCCGTAACCATGGACAATCTTCATCATTTAACTTGATGCTTGGGTCAATGTTGTAGCGCCCGACCCGACTACTATACAGTGATGCTGTGTGTCACCGGTTAGGCGATACAACCTGAGGTTACGGGTTTACCAATCCCCGGCCAAAACCTTTGGCAGGTGTTGCTCGGAATTGATCATCGGCAACACAACACCCCGATTGATGCCTTAACACCGGCACAGCTATCATAGTATAATAATAAGATCAAGACTTGTGGAACAACTGGCACTTCACAGACTCTACGACGCAAAGCATAATAGTTCAACTCTTATAATAGAGAAAGATGCAAATATTACAACCAGAGGTCACAGACCCAACAGTACAACAAGCGGAAGCGAATTAAGTTGTCTAACAACAAGATCCAGATAATGGCCTAAGAGGCCTACAAATAAACATCACAGCGCCAGCTACTCCGAGATGTCCCAAGCTGCCACCTGGGAACCCCAGACTACTCGTCGAAGTCCACATAGAACCCACCTTCGAGACCGGTGAAGTCCTCCTCTGAAACAAAGCAAAGACGTTGAGTTCGACGAACTCGCAAGATTAAGAGCTAATATATGCTCGATGATTGGCTTTCAAGGTTTTATGGCTGTTTTGCATAAAGCTGATTTTGTTTAAATAAACAATAAAACCATGGCATCGACTAATCAGAAGATTTTCAAAAGAGGGTAAGAAGTAACTCGTTTCTCTTGAGACCCGAAGTTCTCACCATCACCAACATCATTGTACCTGTTCATCAAGGCACCTCCCCGAATCACCCTCGAGGAAGTCAACCATACAATCGTAAATGGTACCTCTAGTACCCAAGTTTTAATCATTCCGTTAAAGTTATTCTATGATCATCGTCCATTCCCAAGTCGTCCGTAACCGTGGACACGGCTTTTCGAAAAGATTTATCCCTGCAGGGGTGTACAATGTTTGCCACGCGTACCGCCCGGCCCATTACCTGTACAATTAGCTCTCTTCCTAGGAAAGCCGGCTGGGTGGGAACGGTGTCGACTTCTCCCTCGTTAAGGACTTTCCAGGATCATCAGTGACGGTAGGACTGCCAGGATCACACACCCCGCCCCACGGTCACTTATTTTCCTAGCACCACCATCCTCATACCATTCTCAGCCACCAACTCACGCACGCGCAAATGGAAGCTCGAACTAGAGGACCCTGGCTAGCCCCGCTCGAGTTATTTAGTCTATGAGGGTTCCTGCACTGCGAATGCATAGGCCTCACGCATGGTTGCACGCTCAGTCTTGGTTCAGGAGGTACAGAACTCGCACCTAGGCGGCGAGAACGAGACAAAACACCATATCCACAATGGCCTCTCATCCCCGCCTCTTAAGCATTTTATTATCCATCACCACGATTTCTCCACCATCAACTCATTTTCCACCTGTTGCCAACATGTACCACCATAGTACCACTAGGCATTTAACTAAGCATGGCTAAGCATCACTAGCATAGTTAAGTATTTTAAGGTCAACCATACAAACCTATGGTATTAGGAGGGGAAACAGGTAACTGGCATGAGGAATCTTAATGCATTCTATAGGATACTCTACTCCAGGACGAAGACATTTAGAACCGCATGCAATATTATAGTGGAGAAAATAATTGCGGAAAATAGGATAAGATATGCTCAGAGGGGGGATTACGCTTGCCTTGCTCAACGTGCTGGTAGTACGGCTCGGCGGGGTATTGAGGGGGAACCCCGTCTGCTTGACCTATCGAAACATAACGCACGGGAAGCAACCATCAAACACCACACATTTATTAACAAATGCAATGCGCAAACACATGATGGCATGACATTTTAAATCCCCGGGAGGGGGATGGTTCCATGAATCAAATTTAAACGGGGTTCGGATGCTTAGAGGGTGCATCTCGACAACACCGGGGATTTAAGTAATGCTTCAACTTTACTTGCTGATTACGATTGATGAACCCTATGGTTAACTTTGCATATGAATGACATGAACATGTGAAGATGCATGGTTTGGGGTGATTAAACATACTTGTAACCAGATTACCGAGATTGGGAAGAACAGGTTTGTATTAAAGTCAGAACAGCTCAACCGGATTATCCGGTGGAAACAGTAACCGGAAAATCCGGTGTGTCGGATTATCCGATAAAGTTGGACTCGGATTATCCGATGCACACGCCGAAGCCGTGCAACGGCGAGCCTCGATGGATTTGAGCTAGAGAGCAAGAGGGAGCGAGGGAAGAACATGGAAAGGTTCGCATGCTCACCCTGAACTCGTGGGTAGGCTTGCCGAAGGAAGGGAAGGTCGGAGTCGTCGTCGACTTGCTTGGAGTGCGGCGCACGTCACGGATGAAGAACGCGAATCCGGGCAATGTACAGCACCTTGGCTTGATTCCTTCGGTGAAATGGTAGAGAACGTCGAGGTGCAACTTCCTATGGTCTTCGATTTGCTCGGGCCTATCTCAATCTCCGGCGGGGCGGCGGTGTAGCTCGAGCTAGGTCGTGGCCATGGTGAGCAAGCCAAGGAGAGGAGAGAGAGAGCAGGGGCAGGTGAGGGGTGAGGGAGCAAGTCGATGAGGCAGGGGCCGTGGCCTCGAAGCCGTGCTGAAAAATCCCGCAGCGGCGGTACTACCGCTTAACCCAGCGGTGGTACCGCTGGTGCGGTCGGGTTTCGCTCTTCCCACCTCGGCGGTACCGGCGGCGGTACCGCCAGCGGTACCAGTTGGTACCGGTCAAGCGCCTCAGACGCCGATTTTGGCGGTAGCGGCTGCGGTAGCGGTGGCGGCAGCTCTCGGGCGGTGGTACCGCTTAACCCAGCGGTACTACCGCCGCCTGGGTCTTCTCTTCTCTTTCAGTTCCTGAATTTTATTAGGGCACCAAAACATTTTATAAAAAATATGGCAAAATTTGGGTAGCCTCCCCATACCAAGTAGAAGCTCCACAAAAATTTGGCGCCTCAAAATAAAATGTTTTTGACCTCCTTTGCCCAAAGAGGTTTAGAATAGGATTTTGTTCAGAAACCAAATGTTGTTGCTTTAGAAATTTTTGAATCAAGCAAAAATAGAATTTTGAACACTTGGAACTTCCTGGACAAAATATGGATTGGAATTGTAAACTTTTGTTCAACAACTCCAACAACATCTCCATTGCAATGTTTACTACCTAAGATGCACATGATTATGCATGGATGCCATGATGCCATTGAGGACACAAAAGTGAAAATTTTATACAGGTTTTAGGTTTTCAACTTGGGCTGTTACAACTCTACCCTCCTTACAGGAATCTCGTCCCGAGATTCTAAGATTGCGTAAAGAAGTCGGGATACTCCTCACGAAGACTAGACTCTCGTTCCCAAGTCGCTTCTTCCTCGGAATGATGAGACCATTGAACTTTGAGGAACTTGGTAGTCTTGTTCTGGGTCTTCCTTTCGGCTTCATCCAAGACACGGATAGGATGCTCACGATAAGTGAGGTCTTCTTGTAGATCTAGCTCCTCGTGATTGACCCCATGGATAGGATCCTTGAAACAACGGCGGAGTTGGGAGACATGGAACACATCATGCACATTTGGAAATTTGACCGGTAACTCCAACTTATAAGAAAGATCTCCTCGCTTTTCCAGAACGGTGAAAGGACCAACATAGCGAGGGGCCAATTTCCCTTTGATTCCGAAGCGACGAACGCCACGGAGGGGAGAGACACGGAGATAAGCTTTATCACCAATTTATAGTGAATCTCCTGAGGGTGCTTATCATAGTAGCTCTTCTGCCTAGACTGAGCAATCTTCAGATTTCTCTTATGATTCTCACCTTCTCCTCGGCTTCATTGATCACATCTGGACCAAAGAGTGCTCTCTCTCCGGTCTCGGACCAATTTAGCGGAGTGCGGCATTTTCTTCCATATAGAGCCTCGAAGGGAGCCATGCCCAGACTAGCTTGGTAGCTATTGTTGTAGGAGAACTCCGCGAAAGGGAGGTACTTTTCCCAACCTTGGCCAAAAGAGATGACACATGCCCTAAGCATGTCTTCCAACACTTGGTTCACTCTTTCGGTCTGACCATCAGTTTGAGGATGATAAGCGGTGCTGAAGTTGAGACGAGACCCCAAGCAGTTTGGAAGCTCTGCCAGAACTTGGATACAAAGATACTGCCACGGTCAGAGATGATCCTCAAGGGGACCCCATGCAATGGAACAATACGAGCCAAATACAATTCGGCAAGTTGACTCGCCCGTATCTCATCACGGACGGGTAGGAAGTGAGCAACCTTGGAAAGACGATCAATGATGACCCATATAGCATTATTGCCCTTGGAAGATCTAGGAAAACCGGTGATGAAGTCCATACCAATTTCATCCCATTTCCACTCGGGGACTGCAATAGGGCGGAGAGTGCCGGCAGGTCTTTGATGTTCGCCTTTACCCGCGACAGGTGTCGCATTCAGCAACGAACTTGGCGATTTCCCGCTTCATACGGGTCCACCAGAATTGTGGACGTAGGTCTTGGTACATTTTAGTGCTACCGGGATGGATAGAGAGAGGTGTATCATGAGCCTCTTGGAGGATCAGCCGCCTCAAATTTTGTTTCTTTGGCACTACCAAGCGGTCACCAAAATAAACAACTCCGGATTCATCGACAGAGAAACATTTGTACTTCCCGCTAGTAATGTTCTCCTTGATATTCAGGATACCCTTATCACGCTTTTGAGCCTCTTCGACTTGGTCTACCAGGGTAGACTTGATCTCCAGATTTGCTAGATAGCCGGAGGGAACCATTTCCAGGTTCAAACGGGCGAACTCTTCATGAAGGGCAGGTTGGGCCTTTTCAATCATCAGATTGTTGCAATAGGACTTCCGACTTAGCGCGTCAGCCACGACGTTTGCTTTGCCGGGTTGATAGTTCAGACTACATCATAGTCCTTGATTAACTCCAACCAACGCCTTTGCCTGAGATTTAAATCCGGCTGGGTGAAGAGGTATTTCAGCTCTTGTGATCCGAGAAGATCTCGCAACGGTTACCAAACAGGTATGGTCTCCATTGCTTCAAAGCATAGACCACAGCGGCAAGTTCTAGATCATGAGTTGGGTAGTTGTGCTCATGCGGCTTAAGTTGACGGGAAGCATAGGCCACCGCATGGCCATCTTGCATTAGCACACAGCCCAAGCCTTGTAGAGAGGCGTCACAGAAGACGACGAAATCCTTGCTGTGTCCGGCAGGACAAGCACAGGAGCGGACGTGAGTTTGGCTTTCAGTGCTTGAAGCTTTCTTCAGCTCGGCCGTCCAACGAACTTTCTATCCTTCTTGAGAAGGTCAGTCAGTGCCTTGGCTATTTTGGAGAAGGCTTCGATGAATCGGCGGTAGTAACCCGCCAATCCGAGAAGCTACGGATGTCCTTGACTGACATTGGGTTTTCCAATCCAGAATGGTCTGAATCTTGTCAGGGATGACTTCCACACCATTAGCGGATATTACATGCCCAAGGAAGACAAGTTTATCCAACCAAAACTCACACTTGGAGAACTTGGCATAGAGACGGTGTTCACGAAGCCGTGTCAGAACCAACCGAAGGTGTTCTCATGCTCTTCATCGGTTTTAGAATAGATGAGGATGTCATCGATGTAAATGACGACAAACTTATCAAGATAATCCATGAAAATGGAGTTCATGAGCCTCATGAAAGTAGCTGGAGCATTGTGAGACCAAAGGACATGACGGTATACTCATATGAGCCATAACGAGTAACGAATGCCGTCTTTGGGGTATCCTCCTTTCGGATTTTGATTTGATGGTACCCTGACCTTAGATCCATCTTGGAGAATACGGTTGCACCAGCTAACTGATCCAACAGATCATTGATCCGAGGAATAGGATACTTGTTCTTGATTGTCACCGCATTCAACGGCCGATAATCAGTAACTAGACGGGAACGGTAGAATCCCTCTTCTTGACGAAGAGTACCGGACAACCCCATGGTGAACTGCTAGGCTGGATGAAATCCTTTGCTAACAGCGCATCAATTTGCTCTTTCAACAGAGCCAACTCTTCCACCGGCATACGGTAGGGCTTCTTGGAAATTGGAGCTGTACCGGGAAGCAATTCTATGACAAACTCCACACTTCGATCAGGTGGCATGCCAGGCAATTCTTCGGGAAACACATCCGGGAAATCACACACCACACGAATCTCATGAATTTCGGGAGGAGTGGTACCTTCCATGAAGCATAAGATGATCTCCGGGGAGTCGGGAATGATGGACGATGGAGGTCTTGATAAATTAGCCCAATACCGCACAGTGTCACCAGACGGGTGGGTCACGGTAACTGTCTTGTCAGTACAATCCAGATTAGCATGGTATTTTGCTAGCCAGTCCATGCCCAGTATGACATCAATGCCATTTGACCTCAAGGCCACCAACGAAAAGGGAAGGACAGGGAGCCTATATTAATCTGGACCTCAGGAGTAACCCCATCGGTCTTCCAATTAGAGCCAGGAGTGGAGACCGTCAAGGGACTGCTCAACTTCTCGAACGGTATGCTGTGGTCTTTTGCAAACGCTATTGAGATGAATGAATGCGATGCTCCAGAATCAAACAAAACTGTAGCATAATTGTTGTTGATTCGTAGCTCACCCATGAGGACGCCGGGGTCCTCTTCAGCTTCTTCGGCAGAGATGTGGTTCAGGCGACCACGCACAATAGGCCCAGCCTTGCCAGCTGGAGTGGCAGGGCCTCGTGCAGGTGTCCCGGAGATAGGAGCCTTCTGGGGGCACTCCCTGGAGTAGTGGCCAGCCTCACCACAGGAGTAGCAGGTAACTCCAGGTGGAGCGGTCAGTAGCATAGGGCGATACCCACTTCCGCTTGCCCCAAGTGTCGGAGTAGAGGGGCGTGGCGGTGGGGGCCTGTATCCCGCGTTCCTTGGCACAAAGGGAGCACGCGGCACAGCACTATAGGGAACAAACACCCTGCGCTTCTTGTTCTCAGAGCCCGAGGAACTCTGGTGATCCCCGTGTGCTGGCCTCTTGGAAGCCTCGAGTTCCTTCCTTCCTTGCTCAAGAGTGAGAGCCTGGTTGAACAGCTCCTGGAAGTTCTGGAACCTGAAGGGCAACAACTCATAGCGGAGCTGCGGCGCGAGACCCTTGCGGAACAGCTCTTGCTTGTCAGCATCATTGGTCACGTCCCTTGGGGTGTAACGAGAAAGGTGGTTGAACTCCCAACCATAGGTGCGGATGTCCATACGTCCTTGTTGCAAGTCCAAGAACTCCCGCCTCTTCAGATCCATGATGGGCTTGGGAATGTAAGCCGCACGGAAGGCTGTGCGGAATTCCATCCAAGTGAAGACATGGTCGGGTGGAAACATTGCCACATGGCTCTCCCACCAACATCCAGCAGCCCCAACCAAGAGATAGGTGGCAAAGTTGACTTGCTCGGCCACTGGGACATGGAGCGCGGAGAACTTGCGCTCCAAAGCTCGAAGCCAATCATCAGCTTCCAGTGGCTCCTTAGCATCAGCAAAAGTAGGTGGCTGCGAATGGAGGAACTCAGTGAGAGTGTTGCAGCCATTCCTCTGTGCATTCTGCTGCACTATCTGCTCCAACAGGCGCTCATTGCGCTCGCGGTTCCCCTCAATGGCCATCAAGACCTGAGCCATGGAGGGTGGAGGTGGCAGATCATCCTCCTCATTGTTGTGGTTACCACGGCCTCCGCGGCCTCCTCCTCGAGCCATTCTGAAGATTTGACAATAACACAATTAGTATCTATCTCCAAAATGGTTGAGACAATAGTATTACTATTCATCCAAGTACACAGACTAGGGACGATAATACTTTGGGTAACAACAAACAAAGGACCAACAAGATGGAACTTGGGTAGAAGATCAGCATCATGTGCCAACGGCACAATCCGGGATCTTCGGTTCAAGCCCTTGGGATAAAACCCGAAGAAAGGGACAAAAGATTAAGCTCGATACGGATAACAAGATTCGTAAACAACTGAGTCGACATCGCATTGTAGCGCGGCGGAAGCAACCGGGCACATAACACTAAAGGTGGAACCCAACCACGAGATTCCTAATCATTTTGAAGCAACAGACGAGAAGTAAAAACTTTAACTCAAATCGAGGTAAGATTTCTCCGAGATTAGAGGGTAACCAGATGAGGAGTAAAAAGGATCCTAAGATGGTTTTCACAACTCATTTTTAGGTTAAAGATATTTTCACAAACACTAGACTCAACGTCGACCAGTAGAAGGGTTTCCTACAGGCAGTCCAGCTCTGATACCAACTTGTAGCGCCCCGACCCGACTACTATACAGTGATGCTGTGTGTCACCGGTTAGGCGATACAACCGGAGGTTACGGGTTTACCAATCCCCGGCCAAAACCTTTGGCAGGTGTTGCTCGGAATTGATCATCGGCAACACAACACCCCGATTGATGCCTTAACACCGGCACAGCTATCATAGTATAATAATAAGATCAAGACTTGTGGAACAACTGGCACTTCACAGACTCTACGACGCAAAGCATAATAGTTCAACTCTTATAATAGAGAAAGATGCAAATATTACAACCAGAGGTCACAGACCCAACAGTACAACAAGCGGAAGCGAATTAAGTTGTCTAACAACAAGATCCAGATAATGGCCTAAGAGGCCTACAAATAAACATCACAGCGCCAGCTACTCCGAGATGTCCCAAGCTGCCACCTGGGAACCCCAGACTACTCGTCGAAGTCCACATAGAACCCACCTTCGAGACCGGTGAAGTCCTCCTCTGAAACAAAGCAAAGACGTTGAGTTCGACGAACTCGCAAGATTAAGAGCTAATATATGCTCGATGATTGGCTTTCAAGGTTTTATGGCTGTTTTGCATAAAGCTGATTTTGTTTAAATAAACAATAAAACCATGGCATCGACTAATCAGAAGATTTTCAAAAGAGGGTAAGAAGTAACTCGTTTCTCTTGAGACCCGAAGTTCTCACCATCACCAACATCATTGTACCTGTTCATCAAGGCACCTCCCTGAATCACCCTCGAGGAAGTCAACCTTACAATCGTAAATGGTACCTCTAGTACCCAAGTTTTAATCATTCCGTTAAAGTTATTCTATGATCATCGTCCATTCCCAAGTCGTCCGTAACCGTGGACACGGCTTTTCGAAAAGATTTATCCCTGCAGGGGTGTACAATGTTTGCCACGCGTACCGCCCGGCCCATTACCTGTACAATTAGCTCTCTTCCTGGGAAAGCCGGCTGGGTGGGAACGGTGTCGACTTCTCCCTCGTTAAGGACTTTCCAGGATCATCAGTGACGGTAGGACTGCCAGGATCACACACCCCGCCCCACGGTCACTTATTTTCCTAGCACCACCATCCTCATACCATTCTCAGCCACCAACTCACGCACGCGCAAATGGAAGCTCGAACTAGAGGACCCTGGCTAGCCCCGCTCGAGTTATTTAGTCTATGAGGGTTCCTGCACTGCGAATGCATAGGCCTCACGCATGGTTGCACGCTCAGTCTTGGTTCAGGAGGTACAGAACTCGCACCTAGGCGGCGAGAACGAGACAAAACACCATATCCACAATGGCCTCTCATCCCGCCTCTTAAGCATTTTATTATCCATCACCACGATTTCTCCACCATCAACTCATTTTCCACCTGTTGCCAACATGTACCACCATAGTACCACTAGGCATTTAACTAAGCATGGCTAAGCATCACTAGCATAGTTAAGTATTTTAAGGTCAACCATACAAACCTATGGTATTAGGAGGGGAAACAGGTAACTGGCATGAGGAATCTTAATGCATTCTATAGGATACTCTACTCCAGGACGAAGACATTTAGAACCGCATGCAATATTATAGTGGAGAAAATAATTGCGGAAAATAGGATAAGATATGCTCAGAGGGGGATTACGCTTGCCTTGCTCAACGTGCTGGTAGTACGGCTCGGCGGGGTATTGAGGGGAACCCCGTCTGCTTGACCTATCGAAACATAACGCACGGGAAGCAACAATCAAACACCACACATTTATTAACAAATGCAATGCGCAAACACATGATGGCATGACATTTTAAATCCCCGGGAGGGGGATGGTTCCATGAATCAAATTTAAACGGGGTTCGGATGCTTAGAGGGCGCATCTCGACAACACCGGGGATTTAAGTAATGCTTCAACTTTACTTGCTGATTACGATTGATGAACCCTATGGTTAACTTTGCATATGAATGACATGAACATGTGAAGATGCATGGTTTGGGGTGATTAAACATACTTGTAACCAGATTACCGAGATTGGGAAGAACAGGTTTGTATTAAAGTCAGAACAGCTCAACCGGATTATCCGGTGGAAACAGTAACCGGAAAATCCGGTGTGTCGGATTATCCGATAAAGTTGGACTCGGATTATCCGATGCACACGCCGAAGCCGTGCAACGGCGAGCCTCGATGGATTTGAGCTAGAGAGCAAGAGGGAGCAAGGGAAGAACATGGAAAGGTTCGCATGCTCACCCTGAACTCGTGGGTAGGCTTGCCGAAGGAAGGGAAGGTCGGAGTCGTCGTCGACTTGCTTGGAGTGCGGCGCACGTCACGGACGAAGAACGCGAATCCGGGCAATGTACAGCGCCTTGGCTTGATTCCTTCGGTGAAATGGTAGAGAACGTCGAGGTGCAACTTCCTATGGTCTTCGATTTGCTCGGGCCTATCTCAATCTCCAGCGGGGCGGCGGTGTAGCTCGAGCTAGGTCGTGGCCATGGTGAGCAAGCCAAGGAGAGGAGAGAGAGAGCAGGGGTAGGTGAGGGGTGAGGGAGCAAGTGGATGAGGCAGGGGCCGTGGCCTCGAAGCCGTGCTGAAAAATCCCGCAGCGGCGGTACTGTCGGGTTTCGCTCTTCCCACCTCGGCGGTACCGGCGGCGGTACCGCCAGCGGTACCAGTTGGTACCGGTCAAGCGCCTCAGACGCCGATTTTGGCGGTAGCGGCTGCGGTAGCGGTGGCGGCAGCTCTCGGGCGGTGGTACCGCTTAACCCAGCGGTACTACCGCCGCCTGGGTCTTCTCTTCTCTTTCAGTTCCTGAATTTTATTAGGGCACCAAAACATTTTATAAAAAATATGGCAAAATTTGGGTAGCCTCCCCATACCAAGTAGAAGCTCCACAAAAATTTGGTGCCTCAAAATAAAATGTTTTTGTCCTCCTTTGCCCAAAGAGGTTTAGAATAGGATTTTGTTCAGAAACCAAATGTTGTTGCTTTAGAAATTTTTGAATCAAGCAAAAATAGAATTTTGAACACTTGGAACTTCCTGGACAAAATATGGATTGGAATTGTAAACTTTTGTTCAACAACTCCAACAACATCTCCATTGCAATGTTTACTACCTAAGATGCACATGATTATGCATGGATGCCATGATGCCATTGAGGACACAAAAGTGAAAATTTTATACAGGTTTTAGGTTTTCAACTTGGGCTGTTACAAATGTTCACTTTGAAGGGCGGAATTTCATGAAACTTGTTGTAATCTTCTGACATGTCTGTCTTGTCCTCCACTCCCACGATGTTTCTTTTCCCTGAAAGAACTATGTGGCGCTTTGGCTCATCGGCTGATGTATTCGCTTGCTTATCTTTTCTTTTTTTCGGTTTGGTAGACATGTCCTTGACATAGAAAACCTGAGCCACATCATTGGCTAGAACGAATGGTTCGGTGTCGTACGCAAGATTCTTGAGATCCACTGTAGTCATTCCGTACAATGGGTCTACCTTTACCCCGCCGCCTTGCAGGTTGAACCATTTGCACCAGAACAAAGGGACCTTAAAAGAAGGTCCATAGTCAAGTTCCCATATCTGCTCTATGTTACCATAATCTGTGACCTTTTGCCCACTGTTGTCTGTTGAATCATCAAAGCGGACACCACTGTTTTGGTTGGTGCTCTTTTGATCTTGTGCGATCGTGTAAAATGTATTCGCATTTATCTCGTACCCTTGGAAAGTCGAAATAGTCGAAGATGGTCCCCTAAACAACAAGTAGAGCTCATCTGAGATAGTGTCGTCATTGTTGAGATGTGTGTGCAACCAACCGCCAAAATTCTCCATGTGTTCCTTTGTAGTTAAGGAGTCATCCATCCCCGGGTTCTCGGAGCGTACAATATTCTTGTGCATCTGGATATACGGAGCCACCAAACTGGAATTATGTAGAACTGTGTAGTGTGCTTGTGTGAAAGAATATCCGTCCCTACATATTATTGATTTCCTTCCTAGAGTGCTTTTTCCACTCAGTCTCCCCTCATATGACAAATAATATGTCTTTATTTTGTAAATCCGAACAATTATACGAGTAAACAAAAATAAATAAGTAATACTAATCTTGCATTCAAATAATATTGAATTTAAATAATAATAAACTTTTGGCATCACAATGCCTTGCACATATATCATACTTAAACAGGGACATAATTAATAGAAATAATAGTTCAGATAACCATTACAGAAAGTACTGAAGATACCCATATATATGAAAATGCAAACACTACTCTGTTCTAGATGAGGAGACCCTCAAGAACTACATAATATTAGAGATAAATTGTTTGCCATTGCAAACACTAGTACTAATTAATCGTCCTCCGGATCAGAATACCCCCAAACAGGAGACCCATGGGGCACTGGTGGCGGTACGAGGTGACGCTGCCCATAGTTGACGATTCTAATCTTGCGGTACACCTCGTATGCAACGTATGCATCTCTTGCTGCATACTCAATGTTGCAAGCGTCAAGTGGGGTCTTCTCCCAATGATCGTGCTGCTTCTTGGGGAATCCTGTCTTCATCTCAGCGTAGTCGTCCTCCTCGATCACGGTGACTGCCATATCAGCCATTCCAGTCTTGTCATTCTCAAGCTTGAAAATGCGCTGGAGATCAATGTGGCAGGCAGATGGTATCTCAAGACCCCATGTGCGTCTCATCTTGATCTTGTCATTCGTTATATCAACGCTAGCAAAGTGTATGCCGCTGCGAAGAAAATCCATGAGTATTGAACATTGCTTGTCACTACTGCAACAACAAAATGGAACACATGTTAAATACTACTGCTGCAACAAAGTATAATTTAGAACAACAAGTATAATAAGAATAATAACAAGTATAATTTTAGATCAAGTATAATAAGAATTAATCATAACAACAAGTATAATAAGAATCATATATAACAATTATAATTTAGAACAAGAATCATAACAAGTATATTTCGGCACAAGTATATACTAAGAATCATAACAAGTATAATTTTAGATCAAGTATAATATGCATGCAACTTTCTCCTATATGAATCAAAAGACATGTTTTCTCCCACGACGATATGGACAATATGCAACTTTCATTTTCGGCCAATATATATAATTTTTTCACTACAGTCAAAGAGAAATTGCTATCCTATGCAATTTTCCTATCCCTATGAATATATCAACAAAGAAAATAAGCCCCAATTTAAAACTAAGACAAGTTTTTATATTACCTTGCCCACTGGAAGACCATGACATGTTTCTTGAAACAAAGTTGGATGACGGCAACATCTCTTTGATCGGCCGTGTACTCGAGATCAAGGCCCATGAACTTTTCTTGCTCCCGAGCTTCGTGAAGCCAATTCACGAAATCGGAAAGAAAACCCGGCACCTTAGTGCTGTCGTTCGTGTACACGACATTGAGATAGGTGTTGCCATGTGCAAGCACCTTCCCGTAGCGAGAGATCGGTGGTGTAGGATCCATGGTGGAGGGGATAGGATGATGGGGATGGAAGAAGAGAGGAGAGGGAGAGGAAGAGAAATGCCGTGGTTACTGTAGCAATCGCGGTTCCCATGCGTTTTGATCGTCTGGCTGCGCGCGGGAGGCAAACCGTTCGGATCTCTAGTACCGGTTCGTAATACGGACCGGTACTAGAGGGTCTCGCGCCAGGCGAACAGTTGCCGCCACCCCTCTAGTCCCGGTTCGTATTACGAGCCGGGACTAGAGGTCCCTTACGAACCGGGACGAGTTAGTTGCGGCCTCGTAACATTCTATCCGGGACTAGTTCCCCCTCTAGTACCGGTTCGTAAGCCAACCGATACTAGAGGCAAAAATGGCTTTAGACCAAAGGCTTGGTTTCTAGTAGTGAGAGATACGTGACCAAATTCATTAATACAAGTTCACCACATTAAAACAAAAAGTAGAGTAGTGACCAAATCTAATACATAGTTCTCATAAACTTACATTAATTGAAACTAACATACAACTATCTAAAGAATTTAAATCCAACGACAAATGCGATCAAAATCGCAACTAAGATAATTATTGAACCAACAACATAATGATACCAAGCCTCCTGACTAATGGCATATTTTCTAATCTTTTTAAGCTTCAAGCGCATTGCATTCATCTTGATCTCGTGATCCAAGCGCATTGCCTCCATCTTGATCTCGTCATCATCGACGACGTCGGCCAACTTGAACTCCAATTTCATCTTCTCTTCTAAGCATTGGAGACGAAGATCTTCACTTCTTTTCAATTTTTCTTTCAAATCATTGTTTTATTTTTCTAAAAACTCGATAATAGGGTCAATTGGAATTTCCGGTTCAACTACCTCCTAGATAAAAATATATCTATGTTAAGTTGGTCGGCATAATTGTCATAAGCACAAAATTAAACTAAAAGTTGTAAAAATATACCACATCCGAATCATAGGCCGGACGAGGGCCGACGGGGACGGATATCAAAACCATGGCACTATACATATAAAAAACAATCATACAAGTAAGAAAATTATACAAGTAATAATAACTATGCATTTAAATCATACAACTAAGATTTTTTTTAAATAAAAGATAAAAACAAGAGGCTCACCGAGGTGATGCCGGTGATGGACGGCGCGGGCGATCGATGGCGGTGAGGACGGGGACGGGACGACACTAAAACCTACAAATCATAATTTAATTTGAGCTCAAAATGAATATAAAACAAATGAAATGCTTAACTTAGGCATTTCATCAAACACCTTGCTAGCACTACAAAAATCAAACTAGCTAAACTAGCAAAAAAATGAGCTAAACTTGAAATGCCAGAAGAGAGGATGAAGTTGCTAACCCTTGTATAAGTAGGTGCCACCAATCTTGACAAATGTTGGAGAAAAAATGTGATCAAGATTGGGAGAGGAAAGAGAGAGCAAGAAATGGAGGTGAGCTCGAGCAGCAATAATGGAGCTGGCTCGGGGGGTGGAAGAAATATATAGAGAAATATTTGCACCGGTTCATAATACAAACCGGTACTAAAGATGTGCCTTTAGTACCGGTTTGTGTTACAAACCGGTGTTAAAGGGTCTAGCCGTGGGGCCCCCCACTGCAGCTGCCTGGCCCAACCCTTTTACACCGGTTGGTAATACAAACCGGTGTAAAAGGTACGCACAAACCGGTGCAAAAGCTTGCCGGCCGCCTCGCCCTCTTGAACCGGTACTAAAGGGTCCTTTAGTACCGGTTCCTGTCAAACCGGTGCAAATGGGGCCGCACCGAAGCCCCTTTTTCTACTAGTGCATGCTCCACAGCTTCACGAAGCCGTTGTTTCAGGCTGGGATTGAGTTGCTTTGCAAACCCAAAGGTAAAACTGTAAGTACATACATAACCATTTAATGATGGAGACACACGTACAAAGACTCATTTTATATATTTGAGTCGCACAATAACACTAACTTTGTATACATCTAATATCCATCCTTGGACCAGAAGAAGCGTTGCAGCCTGGCCGACATCTCCGGGAAGACGCGAGTGGGGCGGTAATCCTTGCTAAGGCAGACGATGGTAGCAGTCGCGTCCAAAACGAGCTGCATGCCATGACAAGATCGTGAGCTATTAATCTGAGGAAATATCAATCAATCGACCGACGATCGACACCCTGAATGAATGGTGACGATGTTTTCTATCCATTTGTAACAGAGCAAGATCGAGCGTACATACCTTCCGTTCCGGCAGCTTCTCGATCAGGTGCTCGGCGAATATCCTCACACCCTTGATCCGCACGAGCCTCACCTTGACAACGAACTTGTCACCGCGCTGAAATATTTATATATGCATGAATCCATCAAATACACTGAGCGTGGTAATTGAATCTGTTTGTGATCAACTATCATATAGACACACACTAGCTTAGAGGCGTACATACATACTCTTAGAGGCGTGAAGTACTTGAGGTTCAGCTCCGAGAGCGCCATCGCGTTGCCGGTGTTTATGATCCAGCCCGTGCTGATGCCCAGGCTCACAAGCAGCTCCTCTCGAGCTGCATATATATATATGGTTTTGCAGGCTTGACAATATTAGATCAGAAACTCATTATACAATAGAAAATCAGAAAACAAAAACTGAGCTAAATAACCTTTCTCGATGTAACTCGCGTAGATGGCATTGTTGACAACTTCATACTTGTCAAGCTCGCAGTCTTGGACTGTCATCTCCGCTTCGAAGTATTTGTCCACCCTGTTTGATCAGTATGTAACATAATATTCATTGTGATATTGTATATATATGTAGCTGCGTACACTGATTCTGCCAACAAATACAGTTTTAGGGGCGACTCCGATCATAACCTCAGTTTTTTGGAATCGAGCTGGCTCGTGTTGTTGGCGCAGATGAAATCACCAACGGTGCTGGGGCTGGAGGCAGCGGGCAGAGCCCAGCTGAGATGGCTCTCCGCCGGACGAGAGCGCCGCCGGTTGAGCTTGAGCACGCCGAAGGGAGGGCGACCTCTAGCCGTAGCATTTGCTGCAAGGGGAAGCACTGCTGGGAGCTTTATGTGTGAGGAGGGAACCATCCCAGCTGCTTGGTGCTGCATGGTGAAAAGATGGATGCTGACTATGTCGATGCTGTCTGTGGGTCTTATATAGGGCACTTCCTATTGTCTGAAACATACGACCAAACCGACAAACGTTAATCGGGCGGGCGAAGTCATGCTGACTTTGATTCGATATCGATGAATTCCCGTACGTTGCCTGCAACCATGGGATCTTGAATTCCGTTAAGGTCTCATCTGTTTGAATAACCGAGTGTCAATCTCTTCATCTACATCAGGCGTCCCAAGTATGATTTTTACGACACAAAATGCATGTCTCGTTTTTTGCTAAGGAATAAATTAAGTAATCTCTTCTCGTGCATATCTATCTACACAAAATAGACCACCCACGTCGCCCTTTGTCCATACTATTCAGTGGCCCACATCACTCCATAGTGTGAATGCAAGTCCCTCTCAAAAACAGAATCCCCGGTTATTGAATTGGACAAAAAATGGAAACGGGAAAAGTCCTGATCAGTCAGCTGCGGGCCTTTCGGGGTCATTATCTTGTTCCAATAAAACATCGTGCTAATGCGTCGGCAGACAAACCACTGAAACAAAGGGAGAAAGAACGCCACCCCAGCGTCTAGAGCCACACAACAAAAGTCTGCCTTGCCGTGCGGAAACTACACCATCAGAACAAAGGGGTTTCTCTCAGCGGAGTTGTGGACCGTAGCTTGATTTTTAGTAACTTCGCAAGCACAACTGACTTGACCGTACCGGCCGCGGCTTCGCTGTTCTTAATTCCTCCTACCGATCATCGAAAAAGACGCAAGGCCGGATTTCAGTTATGAGTGACTAGGGCAGCAGAACATATCTCGTGCAATATGACTTTCTAGGCACCCGCATTATGCAACCGAACTTTGTTAACATATAATCCCTCTGTCTCAAACTAGTTGACACGGATTTGATGTATCTACAAACAGATTGGTTTCAAGCTATCAATAAATTAATAAAACGGTTGTATGCATCGTTTTGATGCAAAGGCTGGGGTATGCCCCCATTTCGAAAAAATTCTACAAACTAAAATACTTCTCATTACATCTGTATGTAGATGTGTAAACTTTTTAACTTTAGTGAAAAGTAAGTAAAAGAAACGACACAATATAATATGTCACTCAAAAATTTGAGTCCAAGCGTGGAACGCAACTAAAAAGGACAAATTCAATTGTTACTGGGCTGCATTTACAAGATTAGCCACGTCTCGTCGAGATAATCATGACAAAAGATTTGTCTTGTACAGACCATAAATAACTAGGACAAATATGAGAGGATATTAGCCACCTCTAGTGTAGATCGGAATATACATTCTTACAAATCTCCATATTTATGAGATTTTGTGGTTTTTGTGTAGCTCAGAGTATTTGAAGTTGATTTTTGGAACGTTTGTGGGTTACATCATGGGTACCTCCAAGATGTTTTTCGATTTTGTTTGTTTGAAACATGTAAATATATTTTTCGATTTGTTTAAAAAACCAAGATCACTAGTGCTTGGGAGCCAAATACTCTTTTCGGTCAAATATTTTATACATAAGAAAAAATAGAAGGCACATGACTTTATTTTATGTACACCCTGATTAAATGCCATCATTACGAAATATACAAATCATATAGTTAACCAGAAGACACCGTCAGTCACTTACAATTCAGTGTAGCTCATAAATCGGCAAGTCTGTACTCACATGGCTGCACGCCTGCATGTTCCGAATGCTATTGCATTTTCCCAGATCACTTGAAGACCCCGTGTGACCACATTTTAAAGGAGGAAGATACCTCGTTCGCTTTGCCAAAGGGTAGAGACACCTTGTAATCTCCTCAGCAATGCATGGATGCTACACGACACGACCTACATTGGCAGAAACTTGAAAGTTTAGGTTTGGGAGACATCATGGAATACATAAACACTAGTATGCTCCAGTTCGTTATGTTCGACTGCCTTGTCTTGAGAGACACCGCTGGAAACGGTCAGTAAGCTTCTTGTAGCAAGTGGTATGCTGCATGTGCCTGGTTGTAAGTTCACAGACCCTCAGCGGTGAATGACTAGTTAAAGCAGCACAAAATTACCATTATTCTGATGTATGTAATGGGCTGCATACATACGGCACCATCGATCCCACAGCAGCGTAAAGAGCCAGCTTAAAGAATTGTGGAATCATTAGTATTTGATAACTTTGCCAAATATGTACGCGCATGGCCATGCCCAATGCCCAATCATTAAATTTGGTTAACAAAATAAAAATTATATCATTGGATTTATATTCGAAATAAGTTTTCAGTGATATAGTTTTTCTGATGTATAGTTCGTATTTTGTTGACCAAATTAACGGTCAAAATATTTTCTTAAACTAGGTGTTTGCCCTGTGATGGAGGGAGTATACAAATTTGGTATATTTATATATGCACTATGATCCCAGAGAAAGCCAGGGAACGTGTGAAACAAGATGAATATTGCAACATATACCCTTAGGTCACCGGAATCGGTGAAATCAGAGTCGCCGAAGAGTGTAAACGACGACACGTATGGGCAACCTGTTGGCGACCCTTATATTCGGTGGTGTGTACATCTTGTGTTGGTAGTCAGCGTGAATGTGTGTGCTCTCACAGCGGACAGTCGGCGAGGGTGTTTATTTCAGTCTTTTGTCGGTTTCTCGCTTTATTTCGGTCTTTTGTTAGTTTCTCGCTAATTAACCGGCCAACTATTTTCTTTTTAATTAATTAAAATGGAAATTCTTTATCCTTTTTAAAAAAATCCATAGATCACATATCACTTCCATTCGAGCGGATTTTGTAAAGAAAATTACGTATGGTAGCACATGTCTTGTACTAAAATGAAGATGCTAATCAATTGATGTATGTAAGAATACATGGCCCTTTCATTTTCCCCATGGGCACCATTGGACATTATCGTCAAAGTTTATGAGCAAAAAACATAGATGATTCCAACAAATGTAGGTTCAGGTATCAAGAATGAACAGAACCACCGGCAGCAAAATGATTCAGCTACCAGATCAACATAATCAGTTCAAATATAGTACATGATGGAACTACTATAAATAAGAACCTTACATACAACTTTTTCTACCTCAAGCATCTTTAGATCCAAAGTGTAAAATGAGGTGGATATACTCAATATGTTGGATTATTGTTGTGTCTCGATGGTGAGAATTTATGACAGGACAAACTTGAAGGGCATGCAAGAAGCTACGAGACTTCCAGTGCAAGAATATGATTCAATCCAGAATTATAATATATCTCTACGAGATTCTTAGTGTCCCATACCTCCAACGTGTACGTGCATATATATGTGTACTAACACGCAGGAATTTCCTCAATTTGTGCAGTCAGGTGTGTCTCCAAAATACATGCATCATGGGAACTACTATCATATACATGATTTCGAAGGAAGGAATAGGGTAGAATCTGTCTACAACATCACACGAATCACTATCATACAGCCAAATTCCGCCTCATTAGAATTGCCAAATGTTTGTTAGCATTACCCAGTAATCAATCAGCACGCCACAAAGGCGAAAAATCAATCCCACTCTGCAGCTCAATGGATTATATCAGCACATCCTGTTAGCACTTGGCGAACAACAACACCACGTCAGTTCGGCTAGTAGGCCCAGCTGTGCTCCTCGAGGTAGGCTTGCACTGCTTCCTTATGGCAAGATTCGGAACCAGCTGATGCTCCCTTCAAGGGCTCCCGCGTCACCAGGTCGAAATTGCCCACCTAAAGAAGAAAGGTTACAGACTTACGGTCAGCTTTAAAAAATTGAAACAAAAACTGTTGCCTGTCTATACAAATTGTATCACAAATATTTAGGCGATATTTAAGTTCGACCATTAGCACATAATCAATTATACTTGATGGTCACATCTTTCCATGTCAAATAGTGCACTAGCTAGATCAACTTAGCTACACCGGCTACTGTTCAATTTTCGATGTGTGGTTTCCTTTAATAACACTTATTCCGAATATACATTATTTTTACTCAAACGACTAAATCTACGGCATTATTGAATTGGACAACCAATATGCGCATCATTGGCCATCTATTCATCCCTCCCTTCATTGACAAGTGGACCTTCTAATTTGAAGCATGAACTTCCACCAATGCAAATAATTGAAGCAATCGTGACCAGTGGATCTTCTAATTTATACAAGGAGGTCACAGAATAATTTGCACATGTATATACGCAGAACCCATCTTTCATACATAAAAAATACAAGGTACACAACTTCACCATATGCACATCCCGATTAAATGGCATCATTGCAAACTATACAGATCCTATAATCAACCAGAAGATAGACCGCTCACTTATAAATTCATAGTGTAGCTCATAGAACTAAATCTATGGCCACATGCCCAGCCCGCACACTCTGAATGCCTTTACATTGAGCAAATCACTTGACACAATGTGCCCTTGTTATAAAGGAGGATAAACGCTAGTAGACAAATAATTATCACGGCAATGGATGCTATACGGTCCCAACCTATGTCCGCACAAATTTGAAGTCTATGTATGAGATGCATTATGGAATACATCAACACTTTGAAGCCGACAATGGCTACGTTGGAGTTCCTAGGCTCGAGGAGAAAACCAAGGACTTTGTATTTGTACTGGGCAGTAATCTTGTTACAGCAAGCGGTAAGGTGTATGATGTCAGAAGAAATTTGCTTGGACAAGAATGAATGTAAAGAGTAAATAAAAAAGTAGTGAGATAAAGTATAGTGGAGGAACACACAATCCACGTACCGCATAAAATCGATCATGGATCATTTTGGGGCCTTCCCAGGTGATACTGCGCATTTTCCCAAATAGGAGTCTTCCCAGGTGCAGGTTCACGGGCATCGCTTCTCTTCCCTGACAGAGGCCCATAAGAGAAATAATATTCCCGTTTGGTTGGACGATGGCCCATACTGGCCACCACACCATACTCTGACGCCGGCGAACGGACCGAGCAGTGCCCCACGCACAAATTTGATATAAACGCAACAATCATTACGAAACCGGAGGTGCATGCAGTGGGGGCACCATGTAGGAACAAATCAATTAGATCGGTGGTGGCAAGTTTAATGTGCCTTATACTACGTCTCTGCTATGGATAGATTACACATGTTGTTTTAAAATCGTTGAAAGATATTGTTTCATATGTAAATTTATGCATACCCTTTTATTTGAGAAACTATCAGGAGCACTTGTATATATACCTATGATACAAAGGCGCATTTCCTTGAGCATCTAAGAGAAATGACCTTTTTGTGGCACAAGTAGGAGAACCCATTTTCATGTTTCCTGGTGTTTATTATAATGATATTTTTTAATAAATCGTACATACAATTAACACATTTTCACCTCATTACTAAAACTTCCATAACTTATGAGACATATTTGGCCAGGAAAAAAAATCGTGCCAATTTTTCATTTTAGGATCGAACGGTTTTTATATATTTGCTTACTTGAAGGTACACTCCACACAAATATTAACTTATAAGACACATTTGCCCAGGAAGAAATAATCATGCCATTTTTTCGATTTAAACTCGAGGACTTTTTATATATTTGCTTACCTGGAGATACACTCCAAACTTCTATTAAGATATTTTTTAGCAATAAGCTTTAGAATCTCAACCTATATATTTAATAATGTTAAAATAGAGGTAAACATTCATACAATAATATAAATATACAATATATAATTCTTTAATTGTAAAACATAACCAAGAGGACGGGCGTCATGTTCTTTTTGGTTTTGCATTTTGTCAAGGGCATACCTCAGAAATAAATAAAAACTTTTTGCGCAACTCACATATATTTTTAATAGCATAAATTACAAATATATAAAAGAAGAAACATAATAAATGTTGAGAAACATTACAGGATGGTAAACAATGCTAACTAAGTAAGATACAACCTAAATTTTAAAATACACAATATGTAAAGAAAGTAAGTATAAAATTTAGTATAAGTATATTTATTTTAACTCGTACATGGTTAAAATTTTAGTTGGAGTGACCATGGTGGAGTGGACAAGTGTGTCAACAGCGCTGCCGCTCTTCTTGACCATGTTGTCACTCATTCGGAAACATGGACCAACTATGCCGACCGCATGTGAAAACATTAATACTATAGGAAGTCGTGATTAAGTGAGAACGTAGAGAATGGAAACAAATAGGAAACATGGAGTGCTGGGGAACGGAATCAAATCGTACTGTGAAAACAAACAGAAATCTCTCGATACAATAATCGATGGTTTTAAGAATCAGTATCGGAAAAACATTGGCCACTACTAAAATCGCTGAAATTCACTGATGTGCCAATGTACAACTTATCCATGCTTAATTGTTGGAAGAGCAATGTGTTTTGAGATGGCAAGGTTGAGGATGTGTGTGTGTGTATATATAGGGAGAAGAGGAGAATGCGGATTTCGCCCAGACGCTATGGCGCCCGTGCTCTATCTACGCCATCCCTTTTCCTTGTGGATTGGAGCCTGCATGTTGACAACGAACCCCACACCTGCGGTGTCTGTTGGCATGTCAGGTATCTCAATTATTTTCCATCAGTATTCCGCGAGAGATGCTTCCGTACGGCGACTGATCAGACTAGCCTGTGCGCCTTGTGCTCCTCTCCTCACGTGAAATCGCATGGGACCAGACGTGCTTTAAACTTTGGAGAAGAATCTGATGTGCTTTTAAATAGGCAGCTCATCATCCATTCTTTGCATCGTGTGTCCAACTCCAATGTCTGGCCGTTTCTTCAAACTCACCTTCTTTAAACTTCTTCACTCTAATCTACATATTCATACTTAGATTTAAGATAAAATGTACACGAATAGGCGTCCACAAGTAGCTTCCATTCCCGTATTTGATTTCGAGTTTCATCGAGTGTAAATTCTCAATTTTGAACCGATATTCAAAAACTTTCTTAGACGAATTTTGTCAAATTCGTCACACTCAGTTGACCGTTCAAAATATGATTTGACGAGTAGGTTCATCTCAACATTTAGCATAACTTTCACGTTGTAACTTTTCAGTTTCGACAGTCATATACGAGTAGAGTTTGTACTGAGCTATCACTAGTACAGAAAAGGCTATTAGTGGCGCACGGTTTTGGGATTCTGTGGCGCACCCTCAGGTTTGCTGGCTGCGCCACAGAATTCTCGCCACTAAAATTATTTCTGTGGCGCACCCAGGGCGTGCGCCACAGAAAGTGCAACTTTCTGTGGCGCACCCAGAGAAGTGCGCCACAGAAATAGCTCGGCAGGACCCATATGCAAAGGAATTCTGTGGCGCATTTGAGATGGTGCGCCACAAAAAACCAAAGCGTGCGCCACAGATATATGAAACAGAAATACCTGTATTTTTTCATTTTGCTGTACAAATACAGGTATATACAGGATTTATACAGGTTTATAAAGAAATACAGGTATATTTGACAGGTATATAAACAGACAAACACATTAATCAATATGTCATCACACATATTACTTGGTGCCCGATCGAGATACATATATACACAAGTGCCGAATGTTTACACAATTAGTCATGATACAAACAAAAGTTCATCATTTCACACTACACATTACAAATCAAGTGTTCACCGCCTAACTAGGATCAAATGTAGTACACATCGGCGATGATGGTGAGCAAGAGCACGCGGGAGCATGCATGCATCATGAAGTCGTCTTCTTGAGCGGCACAGGGAACGGTTGATAGCCTTCTTTCGTCCTCCACTCCCTAGTGTCATTTTGCGCCTCTAGTCGTTCTTTGATAGCCCTCTGAGACAACCCTGAAGATGGATTGGCATATATATTGGTTAGTGATATACATAGAGTATAATCTATTCATCTAAGTAGAAGGCAAGACAATCAATCAATTGTCATGGTTGGAAATCATATGGCTATCCTATTTGGGTTTCATAGCATATATAATATATGACCCTACACATGCACTTCTACAAAAAATTACACTAGTAATGCTTAGCAAGGCCCTACATCTGTTGTAGTGGAAGGACCCTGATTTGTTCATGACATCTTCGAGGATGATCGTTGATAACTGCAGCTGGATGCGATGGAAGTCTGTTCTATAATCAGCATCGGTGAGACCATCTTCCATTTTGGTGTATTCTGCGAGACCAGATGGAATCTTCGTTTTCTCGCAATCCCGGACAATCCCTTTAAGGTGATGGAGGGCGTAGTAGGCCTCCTTCACGCTGCCATCCAGTTGCTTGATGCAATGGAATCCGGTCCCATGCTGGAACTTGTGTGTGTTTTCATCCGTGAAGAATTCCGCCTTCTTATGGAAGGGGCCTCCCTTTTGGGCATAGGCCTAAAGAGCGTCATCGAGAACACCCTTTATTCTGGTGTATCGTCTCGGCGTGGATTTATTCCCCGAGTCCAAATAAGTGGCAATGGACCACCTCGGGGCTACGGCGATGAGTGCGCAGTACTTGTCCCTGCTCAACACAATTGAAACGGAATGTTGGACAAAGGATCGGCGATGGAAGAAATGTACAAGAAGGCATAAGATACGACGGTGGCGAGCGGATGTGTACTTACTCGAAAAAGAAAGGCAGAAGAAGGGTGTTCTTCCTCTTGTTGGCCAGCATGACCCTTACGAGGTACTCCTTGGCCGTTTCCCGTGTCTTTGATCCTTCCACCAGATGGCTGTCGCGCATGTAGTAGGGATCCACTACCGCGACGTACGGAGTATTATCTCTCCTGATCTTCATCGCCTCAGAAAGCGCATATAAGCGGACCATGTTATAGTCCAGCCGTTTAGTGTGAAACAGGTTGAAGATGTCCTCGATCCGCGGGGTCTTCCTGGACGAAGTCCTCCAGCTCTTGTGGCACCTTGACCGCGAACGCCGGGTAAGTGGGGTTCTTCTCTTTAAGAAGGATCTCCTCTAGATACAAGATATTTTCCTGCAATGCAATCATGGGACCTTCTGCAAGGCGGAGCAAGTCCGCAGACAAGATAGGTTTACCAGCTTCATGAACTCGGGTCAAGCCATCCGCACGGGGTGGAATCGTGTCTTCAAGACCCCGGATCTTAGGAGCTGGCTGGCTCGCAGAGGTGGAGGATCCTTTTCTCTTCCTGTGCTTCTTCTTGTCCTTCATCTCTGGGGATTGTGGGGGTGGTGAAGTGAACCCCGCTTTAATAGTGTCTTTCAGTGTGTTAGGGCTGAAAATGTTACCCGGTTGAGCTTGTTGATCGCCGGCATCTGGAGGCGTGTCGGTGAAGGCCAGGCGCTGTGTGCATGAAGTGGGACGAGCAGGTTGACCGCGGATAGCATAGTTACTCCTGAGTTTTGATATTCGTTATTCTTGTCCCTTTCCTCGGTGTAGAATCTGTAGCCGTTGATGTCGTACGCCTGATAGGTCTTTACGTTGTGCGAGGGACCCGTGATAAGGAGAATATGAGTCTTTCATCTTCCGTAGATGGCGTTTTGCTCTTTGCTAGCTCCAGTTGCTTTTGCTTGAACCAACGCGTGAAGCTAGAGTTGTGCGCTCTGGTTACGTCTCCCTTCTTCCTCGGCCGGCCCAGGTTGATGTAATGTTGCTCGAGTAAGCATTTGTGCTGTTCCACCCAAGGTTCGATCAACTGTAAGTGTTGTAGCGCGACCCGGTGAGCCCTGTCGAAGTCGTCCTTTCGACCCTGCATGCTGACAAAGATTGAGCTGGTGCCGTCTCGGTGACCATATCCTGGAGCCTGCCGAAGTGTTTCCTCCTTGGCAGACCAACATGCTGGTTCTCGGTGCTTAGATAATTCTGGCAGAAGGAGATGCACTCGTAGGTTAGAAAGCCCTTGGCATGCTTGCGTCTGGACGGGCCCTGTTGCGAACGTATCCTTTCATGACACCGTTCATCCTTTCGAACGGCATCATGTAGTGCATGAACGTTGGCCCGAGCTGCCTGATGTCATCAACGACATGGAGAAGGAGATGCACGCAGATATCAAAGAATGCTGGCGGGAAGTAAATCTCGAGCTCGCATAGTATCAGCACGATCTCTTCCTGTAGCCTGTCGAGCTGCTTCACGCCGATCGACTTCCTGTTGATGACGTCGAAAAATTGCAAAGGGCAAGCAGCGTATCACGGACGTGCTCGTCCATTATCCCTCGAATCGCAACGGGAAGTATCTGCGTCAACAGCACGTGACAGTCGTGAGACTTCATCCCGCTAAACCTCTTCTTCGTTCCGTCCAGATATCTGCTTATCTGCCCCGCGTAACCATGAGGAAATTTGACTCCTAGGAGACACATGTAGAATTGCTCGAGCTCCCCGGACTCATAGTGAAGCACGTAGCGGGAAGCACCACAGTGTTCTTCTTTACCCTTTTGCGGCGACCTTGAGTCCCTTCCGTCTGATCATCATCATCATCATCGTCATCGCTATCGGGGGCCTGAAGATCTTTCCTGACACCAAGCCATTTCAGATCGTATCTTGCTTTCGTCCCATCCTTGGACTTTTCCGGCATGTTGGAAAGAGTGCCAAGCAGAGCCTCGGTGACATTCTTCGTAATGTGCATCATATCGAGGCTATGTGGCGTCTTGAGGACCTTCCAGTAGGGCAAGTCGTGGAAAACAGCCCTCGCTTTCCATACACCCAGCAGCGGATCTACCTTCGGTCGTTTCTTTCCCGGCGCAGGGCACTCCTTCCAATTCTTCAACAGCTCGTCGATTTCTGTGCCGCTCCTCGGGATCGGGGGTCCTTCGGGCTCGTCCTTACCATTGAACAGGTCACCGCGTTTCCTCCACGGGTGATCCATGGGAAGCCACCTTCGAGCCCCTGGGTACACGGTTTTCGAAGACCCGGGATTCCTTGGTAGTTGGAGATGCGGGGTCTTATCCATGCACCTGACACATTTGCAGAATCCGTGGCCTACCTGGGCCGATACATATGAGCAACCAGGATAGTCCTGCACCGTCGTGAGCAACGCGGCTCTCATGGGGAAATAATCTCCAGTGTAGGCATCCCACGTACGGGCTGGCGTCGCCCACAACGTGGCTAACTCCTCTTCCAACAGCGCGAGATAGATGTATGTGGACACCTGCTTGTTTCGGCCCCTGAATGAGAATACTCATGTGTATACCTTTGCTTCGTGCACAACCACGGGGGAAGGTTGTAAGGCCATACAAACACGGGCCAGGTGCTATGCGTGCTACTCTGGTTGCCGAACGGATTGAGTCCATCGGTGCTCATACCGAGCCTGACGTTCCTTGCGTCGCCTCCGAAATTTGACGGCGTCCAACTCTTGCCACTGGCTAGCGTCTGAAGGGTGTGTAAGGATCCTGCCCTTCTCCGGATCTTCTTCAGGCTTCTCCCTTTCCGCGTGCCATTGCATGAGCTTTGCTTCCTTAGGGTCCACGAAGTACC
The DNA here is from genome assembly GCA_947311845.1 of Poa pratensis. NCBI lineage: Eukaryota > Viridiplantae > Streptophyta > Magnoliopsida > Poales > Poaceae > Poa > Poa pratensis. The sequence goes on along the minus strand of CAMZMU010000100.1, from coordinate 5,155,253 downwards.
GCTGCAGACGGGGAGTGATAGGAAAGTACCATACCACTTTTCGAGGAACTTTCTTCCCACGGCTCTTGTACCGTCCTTGGCCGCACACCGGACATGTGGTTCTGTCCTCGTACTCGCCCCGATAAATTGTGCAATCATTGATGCAGGCGTGGTATTTAACGTGCGGTAGGTCAAGAGGGCACACGACTTTCTTGGCCTCCTCGATACTTGTTGGCAATGTGTTCCCCTCGGGAAGACGCTCGTGGAAGAATTGCATGTTCTTGTTGAAGCTCGCGTCGGTCCATTTGTTTCCCGACTTCATCTCCAGAGCATCAAGCGTTACTTGCAAGCGCGTATCCTGTGGCCGGCACCCAGGATACAACGGAGTCCTCCCGTCTATCTCCATTTGCGCCAGCTTGGCTTTCTCTCTAACGGTGCTCGCCTCCTGAGGAGCAGTTCTTGAACATGAGACTCCATCAAGGCCGACATTAGCGAGCTCTGCGGCGTGTTGCGTCTTCTCCACCACCATCTACTCCTTCATCATGACCATGTCCGTCGGCATCTCCTTCGTCACGATCATCTTGCCCGCCCTCGTCTTCAGGCGCAACATTTGCTGTCGGCGCTTGGTTGAAGCCTTGCATGAAACCGCGCCTGAGCAGGTGTTCCTCCAATTGTCCGGAATCAGGGTCGATCCATCTCACAAGTTTGCAACTTCGACACGGACATCGTATCTGGCGCCCGTTGCACCGTCTCATTTCCGCCTTCGCTTCTTCCTTGTAGTTGTTGATTCGACTGGAGCTCATCCTGATGACCATGGTCGCCTACGCGGTATACATATAGAGTATGTGTTATTAAGTCGGAAATGTTCGACAAAAAAATTCGGCATGACTTCCCCTAGAAGTAGGACATATGTGGTGCAAAAATTTACCGAAATGGAAATGAATCAACATTTCGGCAAACATCCATGCACCACGCCGGCGCAACACAACAACAAAAGAGGCAACAACATGCACAACACACACAAGTTTCATGTATAAACATCGATCGTCGTGCAAACCGCCCGCCGACAAGTTTCTCATGCCTTTAACAAACATCCATACACATCGCCGGCCACACAAAACATGCATACACATATCCATCCAACAATACCCACCTAGTAGATCTAGATCCGTTGCCGAGACGTGACCGTGATCGATGAGAGAGAGTGTGTAGTGATGGAGAGAAAATAGTGGACAAAAAGAGAGGAAGGAGAATATATATGGAGGCTCTCCCCAAGCCCTCACCAATTATATGTCAAACAAAGTAGGTTTAACAACAAATAATGGATAATAGGATGGTCAAAATGCCATGGGAGAGAGGAGGAGCTCGAGCTAGATGGATGGGGGAGAATGAAGAAGGTCACATGGGGAAAGTGGGTGCTGCCACCTTTTTGTGGATCTGGGCCAACATTCTGTGGCGCACGCAGCCCGGTGCGCCACAGAATGTCAACTTTCTGTGGCGCACCGTGAATGGTGCGCCACAGAAAACAAACATTCTGTGGCGCATGGTGGCTGGTGCGCCACAGAAAGCTAACATTCTGTGGCGCACGGCTGCTGGTGCGCCACAGAATTTGCCCAGGTGGACGTAGGCCCAATAATTGAACGTGGGACCACAGGATTTCTGTGGCGCATGGACACACATGCGCCACAGAAGTACCCCTTTCTGTGGCGCATGTGTGTCCATGCGCCACAGAAACCCAACTTTTTGTGGCGCATGGCCAGAAGATGCGCTACAGAAAGGCCAGTATTTCTGTGGCGCACCCCTTCCATGCGCCACAGAAATATTTCTGTGGCGCACGAATTAAGGGTGCGCCACAGAGCGTCCACCTATCTATATAGGGTTTCCCTACTAGTGTATGTAAGTCATCGATTGATAGCTTCATTTTTTAGAAATGTGTCATTCATTTATTGATTTATTTGTATAGGACATGGATAGTGATGATTAGATGGTCCACCTATTGATGGAAGAACAAGGCCATTCGTATACATTTTTCATTCCATCTAAAAAATATAAGAATTATATTATGTACATTTTAGGTAGCTCATAGCATTAATCTACAACATCAACTACGTTTGGTAACTAGGGCTTTGAGAACCATGGTTTTTCTTTTTAGAGATCCGGGTGTTGTTGCGGGATGCCAGTATCCCCAAGTGGGAACATGGGGATCCCTTTAGTGTCACACGACGTTATCAAATAAGAGGGGTGAAGATATCCCCATGGATAAACTCTTATGGCAAGATGTTCTTCAATAAGGAATAAAGATATCCCCATTGGGAACATGGGGATCCCAGTATAATGTCATGCAACGCTATCAAAATAACGAGTGTCGGTATCCTAGAAAACAAAGGTTCTTCAAAACTAATGAAGATATCCACAAGCGGGACCATGGATAACCACCGAAGAAATCCACTACCATAGTTTCTTTAAATCCACCGAAGATATCCCAAAGTGGGAACATGGGGATCCCTAATGTCAGACGGCGTTCCCAATGACGCGTGAAGGTATCCACACGTGTAATTTCCTAGCAAACGAAGGTTCTTCAAAACTAATGAAGATATCCACAAGCGGGACCATGGATAACCACCGAAGAAATCCACTACCGTAGTTTCTTTAAATCCACCGAAGAAATCCCAAAGTGGGAACATGGGGATCCCTAATGTCAGACGGCATTACCAATGACGGGTGAAGGTATCCACACGTGTAATTTCCTAGCAAACGAAGGTTCTTCAAACTCATGAAGGTATCCACAAGTGGGACCATGGATAACCACCGAAGAAATCCACTACCATAGTTTCTTTAAATCCACCGAAGATATCCCAAAGTGGGAACATGGGGATCCCTAATGTTAGACGGCGTTACCAATGACGGGTGAAGGTATCCACACGTGTAATTTCCTAGCAAACGAAGGTTCTTCAAAAGTAATGAAGGTATCCACAAGTGGGACCATGGATAACCACTTGAAGGTATCGAGGTTCCATGGTTTGTACAAAGGCAGCGACAAGTTAGAACATAGATAACCGGTAATGGCTAACCCTAAATTCTTGAAGATATCTAAAATCAATATCAAAGCTAATATGTGATGAGCAATGAGGATATCCACAAAAATAAATAAAAAATTAGCACATGGATAAATGGCGATGGGCCTAAATTCTTGAAGATATCTAAACCCAGGATAAAGGCTAACCGGTGATACGCAATGAAGATATCCGCATGTGGGGGGTATGTGGATCCGTATAGTATTTCAAGAGGTTCCATGATTTGTACAAAGAAGTTAAAACATAGATAATTGGTGGTGGCTACCTTAAATTCTTGAAGATATATCTAAAATCAATATCAAAGATATCCACATGTAGTGGCATGAGGGTCCGTACATTGTTTTCACATGATAAACCAATTTTTTTGAAGATATCCAAAATTGGGATCAAGCTAACCGGTAATAAAAAATCCACATGCGATTGAGGACATTTTCCCGATAACTGATGTGGATCCACACAATATTTAGCTAGTTGCTTGATGATTTTTTTACCGCAAATTTACAATTAATTAGCAAAGTTATTTTATGTGACATGTGGGTCCAATGAGATATACAATATTTAGTAAGAATATATGTATATATGATATTGGGCTCATTTTATAGAGTTCACCATCTACCTCACAGTGGTGCAAATAAATTACAATTTCGAAAAACGGTTTATGAGATATGTTCTCCAAAGATTTGAAACATGCAAATGAGCTAGCTAGCTAGCAAGTTAAACTCAGATGTGAAGCTAGCAAAGCAACTAGGGAGTAGTAGCACAAGTGGGGTCCTGCATGCAATCAACACAAGACGTGAGAGCAGTCTCCACTCCACCGCGTGAGCAGGCGCAGCCACGCGCTACGGAGAATCATACGAGGCTAGTTTTATTCGTTTCGCTAGGCATAGCTTCTGTCAGATAAGTAGGGGTCAAAAGCTGGGACGAGGTGGGCCAGGGCGTTGATCCCTTTGCTGGATTGAACGAGTCAGATAGCTCACGCGCGCCATAGCGCATGGAGGGACGATTATTCGGGGAGAACAGTCAAGCCACAACACAACCACGGGGAGAACCGGCGGCTGATGCTCCGGGCAAACCCACAATTTCTAATAGTCCACGTTTTGAGCTGGGGCCATAGCGGTACTTGTCATTTTCTGGTCGAGTGTGGAATACATATGGAAATACATAATCAGGACATTGAAGTCTCCGCGCACACAGCAATATGGACCCGCAATCACATGTACGAGAATTTATCCTCACGAAACGCAAACCGTCTCTCCCTCTGTCCTCGTCTGCGGACAGGGACAGAGCCAGGATTTAGGCATGGGGAGGCGACGGGCCTAAAAAATTCGGACATTCTAAAAGCTTAACAAACTGTGGCCGAAATAAAGGGGCTAAACTCCACCGGTGGTTTTACTCTATAACAGCCAAAAATGTCTAAATCAATATCTTATTCATTCTCTTACTCTTCAACACCACAAAAGTACGACTAAGTAAATACTAGTTGGTATCACACATCAAGAAAATTTACTCTCTTCTAACAATGTAAGATTAAAGTTGATGAAACATGAAAAATCATAGACGAGAAGATCGGATCAGGATAGCAGACTAACTAGTCTTGGGAACAATCCAAAATTTCCTAACAGAACTAAGAATTAACCAGGACATGATCAAACAAAAAGACGGAGTGAAAAGCTTTTCTCCTTCTATGGTAGCTCCATACGGTTGCGTGCCCGAGGCGGCGATGTCATCGGCCACTAACAGGTCCAGGTCCCACCTGCCGCGTACGGGCCACTACCATCTGCCTAACTTTTTTATTCTCTCGATCTCCATTATGTGGGTCCCACTAGCATGTACACCCACTATGGGTCCCACCGCATAGTACTGGACCCACACACATTTCAGGACCAATGAGGTGAAGCGAGAGCATATGCCGTTGTGTTCTTATTTATCCACTCTCGCGCGTGCATTTCGTTTCGAGTCTGAGTACTTCTGGACTTGCATATTGTCATTTCTTACAATTTTCTATTTGGTGGATGAGCTATTTGTGAAAAATTCCAAATCCATCAGCGCGTCACGCGTCATGTGGCGCATGCGCATGAGTTAGGCATACAAATCATGGCGTTAAAAGCGTCTTTAGTCTGGATCGTAGCTTCCATCGAATTTTCGGACCGTTGAAACCACCAACGATAGATGCGCATTTCTAAATATAGAAACTGTGAGATCACTTGGATGCACATAGCGATTTGACCTTTCTGTCAGTTTAATATGGGGCTTTGCCCTACGCACCGTCTGACCATGCCGGCTCCCTGGAGTCTGCATGAACATCGATTCGATTATGTCATGCGTGTACCTACATCTTCACGCCCCCACTCTCGCTGACGCACTCCCTTAACACGCCCCTCACTCCCCGGCTTCCCCGCCGCCGTTCCCCTCGCTCCCGCCTCCCGCCGCCGTTGCCCTCACTCCCCGCCTCCCGCCGCCGTTCCCATTAGATGTGACGGTCCGCCGCGCCGCCGTTCCCGTGGTTGCCCTGTCCGCCGCCGTTCCCCGTCGATGCGCCGGTCTGCCGCCGGCCCCCGTCGCTGTGCCTTCCTGTCGCCGTACGTGACTCTACTCCTCCGAACGGGCCCGTCCCCACAGCACATCTTGCCTTGCCGTGCAGCAGCTAACTCCTTGGTTTGCTGCACATATCTTCTTAGTTGTATTTGCTGATGGATTTCTCTATAGGAAGAGGATACCCACAGTAGACACTGAGCCCCTCATCTCTATGTGCAATCCATTCTTTGAAGAGACGCCGTCATTAGTTGTTAGTAGGAACATAAGATGACGAACAACTCACATGATTATTCAGCAATAGATTTTTTGTGTACTTCTATTATTGGTAGTATTCTTCAGTTTCTGATGCTATCATAAAATAATTATTATGCAGTTTTAATGTGGTTATCGTTGTGTGCTTTCACAAAGTATACCTATTATGTTGTGGCAAATCGTTTCAATTAAAGACTATTGATGGATCGAATGGAAGCATGCCCGTTGTATTTGTAACATGTACACTAGCATGTACTCCCTCCGTTCCAATTGAATTGACTTGCTATGCAGCAAATATGGATGTATCTATACATGTAACATGTCTAGATACATCCACATGTGGTGGATAGTAAGTCAATTAAATTGGAACGGAGGGAGTACTTGCGCAAGGACTATTCGCTGCTCACAACAACTTGTGACATGATAGCTCACACCATGTCAATCTCGCCACGTGGATGGATCATTCCCATGGTTGTTGTAGAGGACCAGATTCAGTTAAGATGAGACCCTTATTTAAAGTGGACAAAAGAGAGATATAGATACTTCAGTATCCGAGAGGTTACCCTTACTTTTTTCATTGGCAAGAAGAGATACATATCCATGTACCACACTAATCATTTATGCATGTTAATGCTGATGCTGTTTGCTAATGGAAATTAGAGTGGACAACAACGATGTAGTATTAGAGCACATTTCATGTTGGAATGATATCATTTTTAACAATGCGCGCCATGCTAATTTTCTACAAGTAATATGTATGGCTACCCACTGGATCCACGAGTGGGCTCTATTGGTCCCAGAGGTGCAACGTGCGCATATCGACTCTGGATGCACCCGGCTGGAGGCGGTCGCTCTATTCCCGGGGTACCTGGCGGCTGTCTAGAAGAATTCAAGACGTTTAATAAGTTTAGACGCTCTGAGAGGCTCTTGTGGTTTTTAAGACTGTTATTTACCTTTTTATGTACTTTGGTTGACATGTAAACTCTGATTCACTCTTGACGATGCAATAAAAGCCGTGTGCATCAATCGATGCAGAGGCTGGGGCTCCCCCCCTTTTCTAAAAAAAAGAATTCATATCTATGGTTGGGAGGCATCAAGGAATACATAGACACTGCAATAATACTTATACTGGCCGCAATATCCATGAGCGTCGAGGGACATACGGTCTTCCTGTTCAACTGGTTGCGTGACATGTGGTCTTTCTGCCGACTCCTGACGGCAACCTGAAGCATCATAACGCGTGAGAATACTACCCCAGAGCCTCTTCATGTGGTATACGTGGTCCCTGGTATTACCACCCATTAAATCTCCGTATCTCTTGGGAACTGCCACTTGCTGCTTGTGGACGACAAGGGCCATCTCGGAGCCTCATTTCATCGGAAACAGAACCATTGTAGAAGAGACTTAAAATATCTTTGAGAGAAAAGATTGACTCGTCTTACCTTAAGACATTCTAGCATCACGTATGCACTTGAGACACGTCCTGCAGAGACTTAAAATATCTTTGAGAGAAAAGATTGTAAAACTAGTTTTCCTAAAAATCCGATTAAAACTGATTAGCCAAAAATTGATCTCAATTCTATGCCCTGGAAATAACCACTTAGTGTGTCCCGGCATCAATTCACACTTGACTGCCTTCTCTAGCCAATGGAACCAATGTTGTTATGTGTAGGAAGAAGAAAGTAGATCGAAACACATATTTATATCAAACTGAAAAATACTACTCATTATGGAAGAAAATTCTTGAGTCGGTAGAACCGTCTCTGTATGTATGGAATCAATTTACAAGAAACAAATTTTTTCCAGATAAAAGCAGTAACTCAGTGGAAGACAAGTCAATCATAAAAGTATAGTTTATTTGTGAGCGGAAGTGTAGAGGGTTTGGGATAGAAAGACCGCTTCCACAACGTCTCTTTTGGTTGTGATTTTTTTTTGAACACCTGGTTGTGAAATTTCAGTCCTCTAGTTGATCAGAGACTGGCACTAAGTTATAGTCTCACATTTTAATGCAGATCATAAATCAGTAGCCTCTATGTTCCGGAATTCAGGTCCTCTACGACGAAATCGCAGCGCGGCAAAGGTCTCATCCTACTGAATACGCTTGATCAGCTCCTATCGTATGATTGGTGGAGAGAGAGGAGGCACTTTCACACAAGTGAAAAAATATGGGAGTTAAGAGGGTTGCCGAAGCGTTTGAGGGTAATTGTAGGGGTTAAGTTAATTAGGCAAATCAATGCAAAATGGTCTTAGTATGCAAATGTTTTCAAAACAAATAGGTTTCCTATATTCACGTTACTGGTCCTTTGAAGGGAAATTGGCAGGCGTTCTGCCCATTCATTTAAGACGAATAGAAATAGTCTTTTAGAAGCCAGAGAGAGGCTAGCTAGCTTATAAGGGAAAACAAATAAAAGCCGATAATACAAAGTGGACTACTCCCAATCATCAAGCACATTGCCTGTCTCATTTGTGTCGTGTTGGCGTTCCCCTTCCAGGAAGATACCGAGCTGCAGAAGGACTACTCACAACTGGTCCTTTGGCATGGTGTTATATTAATTGGCCACATTACCGAAGGACCTGTGCCCGTATTCGGTCCAAGTTCGACTATAATTTCCGCGGCAATGGATTCTACACGTCGTTCTACACATTGGATGAAACGTAAGGCTAGGTTTGGGAGGCATATTATGGAATACACCAACACTGGTAGTATATATATAATCTGGTAGACAATAATTCTAGATTCGAGCGAAGACTGAAGGAAGTTGTCTGTAGCAAATAGTAAGGTGCAGGAGGGCAGAGGAAACATTCTGATATATTTGAGGCTAATGGCTTGATTAAGATTCAATATAAATACTCCTGAAAATAGTTAGAGCCTGGTCACTTCTTCAAACTTGTACAAGCTGTTTAGCAATATCCGACTCCTTGTATCATTATATATTATGGATCACGTGTGCGCTTGAGTGACACGTCCTGCAGGGATTGGAGATATATATCTTTCACATTCCTTATCTTAGCTTGTTGTAGTTGTTCTCGACATGTAATTAGAGTGTTGTTTTTCTCTGTTTTGTGCTTTTATTGTAAGCTGGTGACCCCAACATCCATCGGTGTTGTAATCTGAACCCGAGGGCTTTATTAATTTAAAGCTGGGCTCTAGGAGCCTTTTCTCTAAAACATTCCATACGAACACCAGAAACAGAACTTTTTGAAAATATGTAGAATTACAATGTTTAGTAACGAATCATGTTGGATATGTGTGTGTTGTGATGGCAGAAAACACCACGAAACAAACAATTATACGATCGATAATGTGATTCTTGTCGAGTAGTTATAGTGTAATCCGGTTATAAGAATAAAATAAACAAATATTGATGGATGTAGCCAGCTAGCAAAATACCTTAATCCCAAAATGAGAGGGATTCCCTACGGAATCAAGAGGGAGTGAAAGTGAGAGCAACCGGCAGCAAGGCATGCATGTCGTCACCGTTGATGTTCTTGACAATGGCATGACTTGATTAGTATGGTAATGAAAACTCGCAAGCTGGTCCACTATGTTTAACCTAATGCCCCACAACATCACTTACAAGTAAAAGCAAACTAATACAGGCTAAACCAAAGTTGGAAATATAGATTCCTTTGTATATAACTAAGTAACGTGCCGATCATAAACACTATTAGTTAATTTGCAACAATAATTAATTTCATTACAGCTATTATGTTCTCTTAATTCGGTGGCTTGATTCCTTCGTTTTCACATTATGTTCGGTGCGATCTGGTTCATGTACAAAAGTTAGTTTTACTTGCGCGTTAGGAAGTGAAGGCGGGTTGGGATGAACAATAGCTGCCACCAACTATCGTGTAGTTGACCAGATGGTTCCGATGCTTAATTACAGCCTCACAACTACTGTAGCTCATATATCAGTAATAAGTCCATGTTGTTGGATTGGCCACATCACTGAAGACCCGTACCTATCCTATAAAGTAGGAGGAAGAAATGTCATTTCCATTGCAGGGCCAGAGACACATACACTAGTACAAAAGAGGCCTGTAGTCGCGGTTGCAGAGGACCTTTAGTCGCGGTTGGGCAACCGCGACTAGGATGGCGGGACTAAAGCCCCCACCCTTTAGTCGCGGCGGATTCCGAACCGCGACTAGAGGACCGTCCACGTGGGCTTTAGGGGGACGTGGGGTGTGGTGACCTTTGGTCCCGGTTGGTAGCACCAACCGGGACCAAAGGGTTTGGTTTTTTTTTTTCTTTTTCGATTTAATTGCAGGGTTTAGGGTTTATATATGCCGGGGTTTGGTTATAGCTAGGTTCCCGTGTCCCGTGGTTTCACTAGTATCCCTTCCCGTAACGGTAACCCTTCCCGTTGCGATGACGGTTACGGTGACGGTAACCGTAACGTTTTCGACGTCGTAACCGTTCCCGTGTCGTATGAAGTCGATGCACATATTTATAGCACATACAATTAAATTAAGTAATACTTGAAGATCATCATAGAAAAGAGTTCGTTGATGTGCCAAGAGTTATCGTAGTACAAGAGTTGAAGCAAAACAACAAGTTACTTTTTCGATTTCATGCTTTCAGCATCGTAGTACTCTCCTTTCTCCTGTAAGGCCTCTGAAAGGTAAAATCCCGCCAATTCCTCTCCAATTGCTCTGAAGCGGTGGTCGAGTGGTAGCCTGGAGCGCTTTTTTGCCAACTCTGCATCCTTTCTCATATTCCATTTCTCGGTGACTAATACATATATATACTCACAAACGAAGAATCCACAGTACTCAGTTTCCTTTGGTTGCTCCATGCAAGACTATACAAGAATAGATTTCAGTCAATAATAATGAAGTATGCATGAGAAATGTTGTGTGGACGTAGAGGTAGCAATACTTACTTGGTTTAACTTCCAATCCAGCTTTTCACGCCACCCACCTTCAGGATCTTCCGCTCGAAACCTTTTCCAAACTCTGCCCGACAAAGAACATTCACAAATGAGTTATTCGTTAATGACTTGACATCAAGATATGAATGACAGAGGCGGTAAGAATTGAATGTACCTTGCTAGTAAGTCGAAACAACTCCTGTAAGTGTCAGGATGATATCTCAATGAGTCAAGTGAATGAATAAGTCCTTCGTGATGTCTAATGACAAGAAGAATCCAGTGGTAGCTGGGCACAGTCATGCATAACTCATCAGTTAAACTTGACATCGGGTGAGCAAATTAGAATGTGTAGAAGTCACTAAAACTTACCCGAAGCCGTAAGGCCAATATATAGTACGTTTGTCCTTGTATCGCTTGAACAACCTTAGCAAATCATCCTCTGTGTTCTCGTTATACAAGGGATCTACTACGGTTGCTTCGTTATATTTATCCGGGTCAATGAACCCAATGTCATGCTGGTTGATCTTTGTAACATCCTGAAATTTGGCCTTTTCAAAAAATTTCTGCAAAATCATTTATTGGAATTTGGGATTTAAATTCCTTTGAGTTGATCTGCTCCTTTTAAATTCTCAAGCCATTTCAAAACCTTGTCCAAGTTTGGGGTCTTGTGTTTTGGTTTCTCTCCCACTTGGTAAACCTGTTGCTGGCTCATTTCACCCAAAAATAATATTTAATTATTTTCCTTTATCTTCATTTCCAAAATCCTATTATTTTGGCCTTACAAAGGAAGTACCTTAAAAATCTTTCCAAAAATTCTGCAAAAATTAGGGAATGATCCCTAGGCAATATATAGCCCAAATGTGCAAAAACATTTGATACCTTGTTTGCAAAATTTTGGAGAAACTCTCCACTTAAGCTTCTGCCCATTTTCTTCTTATTTTCAAAGTACAAAGCAAACTTTTGATTTCTTGTGATCCCAAGCCCTAGGCACAACCACAGTGGACACACACACCTCAGGGAATTTTGTGGACCTTTTTAAAGTTCATTTGCTTCACCAAAACCAATTGTCCCCTTTTGGCCAGAACTGTTTTTTCAAAAATCTCTATAGACCAACTTTCGAATTTGACCAAACACTAGTCAGAGGAGTTGTAGATTATCCAATTTGGCGCACGAAGAAAAAGACCTCACTCGATTTGGTCCAGGGGTTCGTGAGATATGTCTCAATGCCGGTGTCGGCATGCCCCTGGCAGCGCTCACCGCCGGCATCGGCGTGTCCAGTGACGCGCCAGGTGTCGCCGGCGACGCCACGGCCACCCCCAGCCACGCCCCAGCCAGCTCCACCCCCCCCTGAGCTCAGTTACTCCTCCCCGACGCCGGCAACGTCCTCGCCGCACCCTGCCAAGCACGCCACGACGCGCCGCTCGCCACTGTCACCGACAGATGTCGACGCCGCCGTGCCGTCCCCCCCCCTCCCGAGCCATCCCCTGCTTCCCCGTGCCAGCGCCGCCCTCCTGGCGTGCGTTAAGACGCAAGGACACCCGCAACGCCGCCATCCGCTTGACCGCCGTGGCTAGGCGACGCGCCGCGCAGCACAGTGGCCGCCGCGGCCACGTGTCGGCAACTCCAGCCGCGCCGAGCCGTCCACCCCTCCCCGGGCCTCCTCTCCTCCACTGCAAGCTCGTAAATGTCTTAGGACACGCGAAGCAGCCACCCGCGCCGCGACGCGCCGCCCAGAACAGCGACGGCGACCAGCGCCGTCCACCACCGCGCGCCATTTATGGCGGACGCTCGCGAAACGCTATAAAAGGACCTCCCCAGCCACCACAGACCACCGCACCAGCTCCCTCTAGCTCCCAATCACCCTCCACCGCAGTAGCAAGGCCAGCAGAGCTCCCCTTCGCCGGAATCGACCCCACCTCCGCCGCACGGCCTCCACACGATTCCCACGCCGTAGCTGCTCCACTGCTCGATTCCTTCCACCCACAGCCCCCTGAGATCATGGCGAACCTCCAGCAGCTCTCGCCGGAGTAGAAGGTGGCCGGAATCGTCGAGTTCATCGTCGACCCCGCGCCACCGCCGCGGTCGAGGATGCTCTGCTCGAACTAGGCCTCCCCAGCACCCGCCAGTACGCCGTCGAGCTCCGCCAGGCCGTCCCGAGCCGCCCAGCACCCTCTCCCTCGCCTCCCCTACCCCCTAGCCGCCGGGAAACGCCGCCGGAGTGCTCGCCGGAGTTGCACAGTACGTGTTCTATTTTCCCGCGGGATAACGGTTCGGTTTTATGAGTCACTGACCAGTGGGACCCACTGGTCAGATTTTTAAACATTTCAAACAGTTTCCTGTTTTGATTTCCTGTTTTATTTTTCTATTGGAAAAGGGCAGAAAATGATGCAAACTTTGAAATGCAATTTCTCTTTGAATATTAGTCAGAAAAATATGAAACCAATTTTGTTGGCTTTGTTTGAATTTTTTCTTTCAAATGGGACCAGAAAAGAATTATTTGGAATTATTTGATTTTGCATTTATTTAAAACCATATAGGAGTTGTTTTTGATGCACTTTCGTCCTGTTCTTTTAGATCCAAACCCCTCCGACGGAATAGAAGTGATTCTCGAACCCGAAGGCAAGCCACCAACCCAACCTCAAACTTGGTCGACTTAGAAATTATTTGCCTGTCGAAATAATGCAGCTGCACGTCGCATGTCATATCGCATGTTAAATTCCTGCACTTTATTATATTGTTTAACTGTGCGTCTCGCTTTGCGGGGCTTTGTTTGGTTTTTTTCAACTTCTTCAACGCCGAGGGGAGGTGCGGACGAATGTCGGCTTAAGATCCTCGGGGTTGGGGGCATTCGTGTTAGTTGCCTCTTGTCCCACCGTCGGATATGGTTGGCTTAGGCCATCCGGACTGCGATGCTGGGAGCTGACTTTTCCGCGGTTCTTTTGCCGAGACGCTGACACCACGTCGGGGTAACCCTTGAGTGGAATGGATGCTCTCTCTCTTATGAGTGCTTTTCGGTTATTCTTTTACGGTGACACTCCCATTTTCGGGGCAATGGCAGGGTCTCCCGCCTCAGCCGAGAAAGTGGGGGAAATTATTATATTATTGTTATTATTATTGTTATTATTGTTATTGTTGTTATTGTTGTTACTATTGTTATTATCGTTGTTATGGTTGTTATTATCGTTATTGTTGTTGCTATATTTATTCATGCAAGTACTATGTTGTTATTATTGTTTCATGCCATGCTTGTGTTGCTTGCTAAATGTTGGAAACTGGTTATAAATTTGACTAAGAAGTTACTCACCTCCCTCGACTAGATTGAGTCACTTAGTGCCACTCACCAAACACCCCGCACAACCACGCGTCGTTCACGTGGGCGGACCATAGCTATGTATTTTATCAGGCCTCTCCTGATGCCACCCTTTTGGCGAGTCTAGTCGGTTACCTTTGTGGTCGGGGCTAGGCTTGTGAAGGTTCCGGAGCTAGGCGTCGCTCATCTGTTGGGGACGTGCCGGATTCACTTCTTCATAAGACGTAGAGTTATGTCGGTGGCTATACGGGGAGTGTCCGGGTAAGATAAACGGTTGTGGAAGTGTGGGTTTGTGCTGCCGCCGTGATTGGTTCTAGTACTTCGGTACCGGCGGTACAAGCTTGTACTTCAGCGTGTGGCTAAACGTTGCAACCTCTCGAGAGTGTAATCTAGATTCTAGCCCTGTCCCTGGGTTATGGGACATTGTTTGGGTCAAGTCACACTAGGAGTCAGTCCAGTCGAACTTGGAGAACTAATCAAATTGAAACCAGCAAACCCCAGAATTGTTGTGAGTCTAAGGCCAGAGTTGGCTAAGGACTCGGAAAGTTGTGTTTAAAGCCAGAGTTGGCTAGAGGCTTGATAGCCTAGTTGTGTTGTGGGTTGTTGAGTGAGAAACGTGATCTCACTCGATGACATGAAACTTCCCTACAAAGGTAAGTAGGTAAGTTATGTCCAACCGTTAAGCTTGGACTCATCCTCGCAACCGAACTCCGGCCATGTTACTTTCTGAACTATGCCATGCCATATAGGTAGACCTTGATTGTTTTTGGGCTGTTGTCTTGCAAGTACGTCAAAGTACTTACCTGGCTTTTCATGTGGCCAGACCCTGCTGAACCAGTCGCCGTGTACCCGCTCTATGAGAACTAGGAACCCGTATTCCAGGCAGAACCCTGTGGAGTAAAGCCCGTTGTCGCCACGCTACCGTCTTTGTTTCCGCTGCCACTACCGCTTGAGGCCGATGTTAGAAAAATAATGTACATACTGTTGTGTGCGCCGTTGCGCAAAACGGGAGCCTCACCCCGTGAATGTAATATGTTGTATCGGTTCGAACTCGAAGCCTTATGAATAAATTTGGTTATGCCTTTGTTTACCAAGCTGTCATATAGCCAGTGTTTCTGGGACTGGTATATGGGGTGACTCGATCATCTGGATCGGGGTGCCACAGAGCTTGGTATCAGAGCCTAACTGCCTGTAGGATACCCTAGTTCTTGGACGGCGTAGAATAGGACTCGTTATGTTGACAACGTTTCCTTGTTTCTCTGTCGGTTGTGCTTTTAATCTTAACGCTCACTTTCTTTGATTTTTGTCTCTGTCTCAGATGGCAGAGCTGCTCGCTGAGACTACCGCCATGCACGTTCCTGGTTTTCCGCAGTTTCTGAGGGAGATCTGGGGCCACCTCTACCCGACTCACCGCTCCCGATTTACCAATTGTACCAGAACCGTCTCGACAGGGCCACCACGGAGTTTTACGCCACCGTCCGTCTCCGTCCGCAGCCCTTGTCCACAGGGGTCGAGCACGGTCTCACTTCCGGTGTCTGCACCCAGGCGTCTCGCGCCATCCAGGAGGCCGCAGGAGATGCCATCCTGTTCCTCCGCACCGTCGACCCCGTGATGAGGCAGTGCACTCGTTACATCTACTTTCCAAGGTTGGCTGTAGACAACGGGGATACCCTTTTTCCCAACCCAGGTGACACTAGCTCACCCCTCTACGCTCTTATTCAGTACACCACCCACCTCCACCAGTACCTTCACACCACCCTTCTCCAGTTTGCCTCACTCCGCGCCAACGTAGCTTTGGCCGAGATGACGCGAGCTTCCGGTCACCCATCTCGTCTCCCCACCTTTAGGCTCGGTTCCCTCGAGCTGATGAGGAGGGGGCTTGCCCGTCGCTCCACGTCTTCCGCTCCGACGCCACCTCCCCGCACTCGTAGCGCCACTTACTTCTACTCGCACACCTCCCCGGTTCGGTCTCAGCGTCGTCGCGTCCAGGCAGCATCACCCCCTCCCTCCGGAGACCCCCGTGACGACCGCGCTTCACCCGACTACAGTCCCGCGGAGGAGCCTCTCGACACCACCACGCCAGCGACACCCCTCGAGATGGAGTTCTAGACGCTTGGAGACGACATCGCTTAGTGTATCATACCTTTCGATGTATCGCGTGCTTGAATAACGTAGTGGGAAAGTTGCACTCTGCAGCTTGTACCCTGTGCTTGTACCTTGTATCTTATGCGAGTAGCTTGCATCTTTATCTTGCATCTTTTGTAAAATAGTGCTTGGATCTTGTAACCCCATCATCTATTGTATAACATCATGCTTGTGTTTCTTTTACAAACTGTGTTTCCCATTTGGTTTTATCTTGGATGTTACCCCTCCCCCGTATGGATGCTCATGATCCGCGCCGTTACATTCAACAGTTCAGGATGAGGCCCAATACTGGTGCAAGTGGCAGCCAAGGAGCCCCGGTTCGTCGTTCCGCACGACAAGCTGGCGAGGATCCCGAGCCGCCGCAACCACCTCCTCCTCCTCCAACTCAGGAACCAAGCCCAAGTCAGTTTATGATGATGATGGATGAACGCCACAACCAGCACATGACTCAGATCATGAAAGAATTTGGCACCTATATGCAAGCCCGTAATGCTCCAACCACAGGCCGCTCCAAGCTGCAGGACTTTCAGCGCACTCAACCACCCAAGTTTGCATATGCCGATGACCCCTTGAGGCTGATGATTGGCTCCGTGCTATGGGAAAGAAACTGGAACTGGCTCGCGTGGAAGAACAGGACCAAGTGCCCTTCGCCACCCACTACCTCGAAGGCCCTGCCAGCATCTGGTGGGACAACCAAAGGGAGGCAAGAGGCGATGCACCCCCGGTCACGTGGATGGAATTTCAGGAAGCATTCCGCAGGGCCTATATTCCCTCGAGCGTGATCAAGATGAAACAGCAAGAGTTTCTAGCACTTACACAAGGCAGCAAGTCCGTTGGGGAATATCTGACAAAGTTCAACCACCTTGCCCGCTATGCACCTGATGACATCAGCACAGAGGAGAAAAAGAAGGATAGGTTTCTTCACGGGATGCATCAGACCATTAAGACTCAGCTCAGCGTTCTGCAGTTCCCGGATTTCCAGTCAATGATTAACACAGCGCTGATTTCAGAGAAGGAGCACCGCTCAATCTATGACTCACACAAGCGGAAGTTTGAGCCCCGCAAAGGCCAGCATGACGGAGCTCCCTCAAAGCCCCGCTCATGGCCGCCCAACAACCACACCTCAACACCTCCGAACACTTGGAACCAGCCCAAGAAGGAAGGATACCCCCGCGAGGGATTCTACCACAAGCGCCCGCTAGTGGATGATTGTAAGAGAGACAACTCCTGCTTCAAGTGTGGCAAGACAGGCCACTACATCAAGGATTGCCCTCTCCACAATGGCAACGGCAACAACTCCGGCAACAACCACCCTGCCGGGGCAACCAAACCACCTCAGGTTGCCCGTGTCCACCACATGTCGGCAGAGGAAGCATTTGAGGCTTCGGATGTAGTGCTCGGTACGTGTACTATCAACACTAAACCCGCACTGATTTTATTCGATTCTGGAGCTTCCCATTCTTTCATCTCCAAAGATTTTGTTGCCAAACACCGTTTTCCCGTTTCTCCTTTGGGCCATCTTTTGGTGATACAAACCCCCGCCTCTGAGATGAAAACCAACACCATGTGTCAAGACTTGACAATCAGCATCAATCAAGTAAAGTTTCCAACTCAGCTCAGCACCCTCAATGTGCCCGGTCTCGACGCTATTCTGGGTATGGATTGGTTGGTTCAGCATGCAGCTCAGATCGACTGTGCAACCAGGGCAGTTACCTCACCAACCCAGAAGGCATCCGTACCACTTATGTGCCAAATAAACCTCACCAGATAAATGCAAAGATGTTTCTCGCTCAAGCCCCGGAGATAGGGGAAGTGTATGTGGTCAGTGAATACCCAGATGTTTTTCCAGATGAGTTACCCGGAATGCCCCCGACCGCGATATTGAATTTGCTATTGAAGTCATACCGGGAACAAACCCAATATTCAAGAAACATTACCGAATGACCAGTCCCGAGCTAGTGGAACTGAAGAAGCAGCTTGACGAACTGATTCAGAAGAAATTCATTCGCCCGAGCATTTCGCCTTGGGGATTACCGGTTTTGTTCGCAAAGAAGAGCGATGGTACCCTCCGGTTATGTATTGACTACCGTGCCCTCAATGAGGTTACTATCAAGAACAAGTATCCACTCCCAAGGATCAATGACTTATTCGACCAACTTCGTGGTGCCCGGGTATTCTCGAAAATCGATCTTCGCACAGGATACTATCAACTGAAGATTCGCGAGAGTGATATTCCCAAGACTGCGTTTACCACCAGATATGGACTATATGAGTGCACCGTTATGTCCTTCGGCCTGACAAATGCCCCAGCCTACTTCATGGGCATGATGAACAAAGTATTCATGGAGTACCTCGACAAGTTTGTGGTAGTGTTTATCGACGACATCCTCATCTACTCCAAAAATGAGGAGGAGCACGCCGAACACCTCAAGCTAGTTCTTGGAAGAATGCGCGAGCAACAACTTTATGCCAAATACAGCAAGTGCCAGTTCTGGTTAAAGGAAGTGGAATTCCTAGGACATGTGTTATCTGGGGCCGGTGTGGCTGTAAACCCTAGCAAGATCTCCGATGTTCTAAATTGGAAGACTCCCACCAATGTGTCAGAAATCAGAAGCTTCCTAGGATTGGCCGGTTACTACCGGAGATTCATTGAGAACTTTTCCAAGATAGCCAAGCCCATGACGGAGTTATTAAAGAAAAATCGCAAGTATGCCTGGACAGATGAATGTGAAGAAAGTTTCAACGAGCTGAAGACTCGGTTGACCACCGCCCCAATTCTGGTATTGCCAGATGATGCCAAGGATTTTACAGTCTATTGTGATGCCTGCAGAAATGGGCTAGGAGCCGTACTCATGCAAGAAGGCAAGGTCATCGCCTATGTGTCGAGGCAACTCAAGACCCACGAGCTCAACTACCCCACCCACGACTTGGAGTTAGCCGCCGTCATACTCGCCCTGAAAACTTGGCGACACCACCTCATTGGGCGGAGGTGTGAGATTTATACGGACCACAAAAGCTTGAAGTATATCTTCACCCAGCCTGACCTCAATCTAAGGCAAAGGAGATGGCTGGAAGTAATCAAGGATTACGACCTCGGGATTCATTATCATCCCGGGAAGGCCAACGTGGTGGCCGATGCTCTAAGCAGGAAACCACCTAAAGTACGTCCAAGTCTGGAGAAAGAATTCCCTAAGCTAAACTTGTGCGTGGGAACAAGGCCTACCTAAGCGCCTTGGCGGTGAAGCCTGATCTGGAAGAAGAGATAAAGACCGAGCAGGCCAACGACCCCAACCTAGACAAGATCAAGGCTAAGATACCACTGGGCCAAGCTAAGGACTTTTCGTTGGACAACCAAGGGGTACTCCGCTTCAGGACCCGCCTTTGTGTGCCCTACAAGACCACACTAATACAACAGATACTCAAGGAAGCCCATGAGTCTGCCTATTCCATTCACCCGGGAGGCACCAAGATGTACCAAGACTTGAGGCAAACATTCTGGTGGTCCGGTATGAAGAAGGACATCGCCTACTGATACGTCTCCAACGTATCTATAATTTCTTACGTTCCATGCTAGTTTTATGACAATACCTACATGTTTTATTCACACTTTATAATGTTTTTATACATTTTCTGGAACTAACCTATTAACAAGATGCCGAAGCGCCAGTTCCTGTTTTCTGCTGTTTTTGTTTCCAGAAAAGTTCTTCTGCAAATATTCTCGGAATTGGACGAAACAAAAGCCTACGGTCTTATTTTCCCCGGAGTGTTCCAGAAGTCCGAAGAAGAGTCGAGGAAGGCCAGCAGGGGGCCCACCCCACATAGCGGCGCGGCTGGCCCCACTGCCGCGCCAGCCTATGGGGAGGGAGCCTCCTGGCTCCCCCGACGCTGCCCCTTCGCCTATTTATTCCTTCGTCCCCGAAAACCCTAGTACCGAGAGCCAATTTTCCAGAACAGATACAGAGACGCCGCCGCCGTCGACCCTAACTCGGGGGGTTCAGAAGTTCTCCTCCGGCACCCTGCCGGAGAGGGGAATCATCACCGGAGGGCTCTACATCACCATGCCCGCCTCCGGACTGATGCGTGAGTAGTTCATCTTTGGACTACGGGTCCATAGCAGTAGCTAGATGGTTGTCTTCTCCACTTGTACTTCCATGTTTAGATCTTGTGAGCTGCCTATCATGATCAAGATCATCTTTATGTAATGCTACATGTTGTGTTTGCTGGGATCCGATGAATATTGAATACTATGTCAAGTTGATTAGATCTATCTTATATGTGTTGTTTATGATCTTGCATGCTCTCCGTTGCTAGTAGAGGCTCTGGCCAAGTTGATACTTGTAACTCCAAGAGGGGGTATTTATGCTAGATAGTGGGTTCATGCCTCCATTGAATCTGGGACAGTGACAGAAAGTTCTAAGGTTGTGGATGTGCTGTTGCCACTAGGGATAACCTAATGATGCTTTGTCTAAGGATATTTGTATTGTTTACATTACGCACAGTACTTAATGCAATTGTCTGTTGCTTGCAACTTAATACTGGAAGGGGTGCGGATGCTAACCCGAAGGTGGACTTTTTAGGCATAGATGCATGCTGGATGGCGGTCTATGTATTTTGTCGTAATGCCCTAAGTAAATCTCATAGTAGTCATCATGATATGTATGTGCATTGTTATGCCTTCTCTATTTGTCAATTGCCCAGCTGTAATTTGTTTACCCAGCATGTTATTTATCTTATTGGAGAGACACCACTAGTGAACTGTGGACCCCGGTCCATTCTTTTACATCTGAAATACAACCTACTGCAATCATTGTTCTCTTTCATTCTCTGCAAACAAACATCATTTTCCACACCATACGTTTAACTCTTTGTTTTCAGCAAGCCGGTGAGATTGACAACCTCACTGTTAAGTTGGGGCAAAGTGATTTGATTGTGTTGTGCAGGTTCCACGTTGGCACCGGAGTCCCTGGTGTTGCGCCGCACTACATTCCTGCACCAACAACCTTCGTAGCTTCGAGATTTCCTACTGGTTCGATTAAACCTTGGTTTCTTACTGAGGGAAAACTTGCTGCTGTGCTCATCATACCTTCCTCTTGGGGTTCCCAACTGACGTGTGACTTTACGCGCATCAAGCACATTTTCTGGCGCCGTTGCCGGGGATTTCTAGTTGCTGCTGCAAGGGGAGTCTCTCACATCCAATCTCTTTACTTTGTTTATTGTCTTGCTTTATTTTATTTTCTGTCTTGTTTGCTATATATCAAAAACACAAAAAAATTAGTTACTTGTTTTATTTTTTTATTTCGGTTTTGCCTTGTTTATTTTTATTATTGCTAAAATGAGTACTCCTGAGAACACTAAGTTGTGTGACTTTACTAGCACCAATAATAATGATTTCATATGCACTCCTATTGCTCCACCTGCTTCTACAGCAGAGTTTTATGAAATTAAACCTGCTTTACTAAATCTTGTTATGAGAGAGCAATTTTCTGGTGTTAGTACTGATGATGCTGCTGCCCATCTTAATAATTTTGTTGAACTTTGTGAAATGCAAAAGTATAAGGATATAGATGGGGATATTATAAAACTGAAATTGTTTCCTTTCTCCTTGAGAGGAAGAGCTAAAGATTGGTTGCTATCTTTGCCTAAAAATAGTATTAGCTCATGGACTAAATGTAAAGATGCTTTCATTGGAAAATATTATCCTCCTGCTAAAATTATATCTTTGAGAAGTAGCATTATGAATTTTAAGCAATTGGATAATGAACATGTTGCCCAAGCATGGGAGAGAATGAAATCTTTGGTAAAGAATTGCCCTACCCATGGACTGACTACTTGGATGATCATCCAAACCTTTTATGCAGGATTAAATTTTTCTTCAAGGAACCTATTGGATTCAGCTGCTGGAGGTACTTTTATGTCCATCACTTTGGGTGCAGCAACAAAGCTTCTTGATGATATGATGATCAACTACTCCGAATGGCATACTGAAAGGACTCCACAAGGTAAGAAGGTAAATTCTGTTGAAGAAACCTCTTCCTTGAGTGATAAGATTGATGTTATTATGTCTATGCTTGTTAATGGTAAATCTCATGTTGATCCTAATAATGTTCCTTTGGCTTCTTTGGTTGCTCAAGAAGAGCATGTTGATGTGAACTTCATTAAAAATAATAATTTCAACAACAATGCTTATAGGAATAATTTTGGTAACAACAACTATAGGCCATATCCTTCTAATAGTGGTAGGTTATGGTAATTCTTATGGTAATTCTTACAACAATAGTAGGAGTGTACCCTCTGATCTTGAAGTCATGCTTAAGGAATTTATTAATACACAAACTGCTTTTAACAAGTCTGTTGAGGAAAAGTTTGGTAAAATTGATGTTCTTGCTTCTAAGGTTGATAGTCTTGCTCTTGATGTTGATCTTTTAAAACTGAAAGTTATGCCTAATGAAGTTAAAGATACTAAGTCATTTGCTACAACAAATGCCATCCAAGTTAAAATTGACAATATTAGGATGTTGGCTGAATTGCATGCTAGGTGGGAAAGAGAAGAAAAACTTGCTAAAGAGAATAACATAGCTAAAGTTTGGACTATTACCACCACTAGTAATGTTAATGCTTCACATGTTGCTAAACCTCCTACTATCAATGGTAAAATAATTGGTGTTGGCAATGTTTCTACTTCTACTACAAAGCCTGCAAAATTGCCTGAAACTGCTGAAACTGTGTGTGATAAAAGTGCTGAAATTTTTCGAAGTGTTGAGGACAATGGTCCATTGCTGTAGATCATAATGGTTTTGATTTTGATAATTGTAATATTTCTGAAGTTATTAAGTTCTTGCAAAAACTTGCTAGAAGTCCCAATGCTAGTGCTATTAATTTGGCCTTTACAAAACATATCACAAATGCTCTCATTAAAGCTAGGGAAGATGAATTAAAACTTGAAGCTTCTATCCCTAGGAAGTTAGAAGATGGTTGGGAGCCCATCATTAAAATGAAGGTCAATGATTTTGATTGTAATGCTTTATGTGATCTTGGTGCAAGTATTTCTGTTATGCCTAAGAAACTTTATGATATGCTTGACTTGCCACCTTTGGAATGCTGTTATTTGGATGTTAATCTTGCTGATAATTCTATAAAGAAACCTTTGGGGAGGATTGACAATGTTCACATTACGGTTAACAATAACCTTGTCCCCGTTGATTTTGTTGTTTTGGATATTGAATGCAATCCTTCTTGTCCTATTGTTTTGGGAAGACCTTTTCTTCGAACCGTTGGTGCTATTATTGATATGAAAGAAGGAAATATTAGATATCAATTTCCTCTTAAGAAAGGTATGGAACACTTCCCTAGAAAGAGAATGAAGATGCCTTTTGATTCTATTATTAGAACAAATTATGATGTTGATGCTTCTTCTCTTGATGTTACTTGATTTTCACTTTCTGCGCCTAGCTGAAAGGCGTTAAAGAAAAGCGCTTATGGGAGACAACCCATTGTTTTATTTCTGCAATTTTTGTTTTATTTTGAGTCAAGGTTTTGCTGCTACTGTAGCAACACCTTTGTATCTTTATTTTCTTGCATTGTTGTGCCAAGTAAAGTCTTTGATAAGAAAGTTGATACTAGATTTGGATTTCTGCGCAGAAACAGATTTGTTAGCTGTCACGGTTTTGAGCTTTTCTCTCTGTAGAAAATTCGAAAAATCCTGAAAAAATTCATGAGTAATCCTCAGATATGTACGCAACTTTCATTCAACTGGAGCTTTTCCATCTGAGCATGTTAAGTGCCTCGAAAAATTCCGTCTTTACGGACTGTTCTGTTTTTGACAGATTCTGCCTTTTATTTCGCATTGCCTCTTTTACTGTGTTTGAGTGGATTTCTTTGCTCCATTAAATTTCAGTAGCCTTGGGTAATGTCCAGAAGTGTTGGGAATGATTGTGTCCTTGCTGAACATGTGAATTTTTGATATGCACTAACCCTCTAATGAGATTGCTTTGAGTTTGGTGTGAAGGAAGTTTTCAAGGATCAAGAGAGGAGGATGATATAATATGATCAAGAAGAGTGAAAAGTCAAAGCTTGGGGATGCCCCCGTGGTTCATCCCCACATATTTCAAGAAGACTCAAGCGTCTAAGCTTGGGGATGCCCAAGGCATCCCCTTCTTCATCAACAAATTATCAGGTCACCTCTAGTGAAACTATATTTTAATTCCGTCACATCTTATGTGCTTTACTTGGAGCGTCCGTGTGCTTTTATTTTTGTTTTGTTATTTTAGTTTTCTGAATAAAATCGGATCCCAGCTTGCTTGTGTTGGAGAGAGACACGCTCCGCTTTTTCATGTGAACACTTGTTCTTCGTTTTACTTTTTAGTATTCATGGCGAAAGCTGAAAGCCGCAGCATTTACTTATTGATCATTTGGTTGGAAACAGAAAATGCTTCATGTGGTAGTTGGTATATTGTTTTGAATAATTTGATGCTTGGCAATTGTTTTGAGCTCTCAAGTAGATCATGTTTAAGCTCTTGCATCATGTAGTTTAAGCCTATTAGTGGAAAACTACCGTAGAGCTTGTTGAAAATTGGTTTGCATGATTGGTCTCTCTAAGGTCTAGATATTTTCTGGTAAAAGTGTTTGAGCAACAAGGATGACAGTGTAGAGTCTTATAATGCTTGCAATACGTTCTTATGTAAGTCTTGCTGTCCGGTTTATACTTGTGTTTGCTTCAAACAACCTTGCTAGCCAAAGCCTTGTACTGAGAGGGAATGCTTCTCGTGCATCCAAATCCTTGAGCCAAAACCCATGCCATTTGTGTCCACCATAACTACCTATTATGTGGTATTTTTCTGCCATTCCAAGTAAATACTTCATGTGCTACCTTTAAACAATTCAAAAGCTACTATCTCTTATTTGTGTCAATGTTTTATAGCTCATGAGGAAGTATGTGGTGTTTTTATCTTTCAATCTTGTCATTTACTCCGGACAGACTTTCACCAATGGACTAGTGGCATATACATCCGCTTATCCAATAATTTTGCAAAAAGAGCTGGCAACGGGGTGCCCAGCCCCAATTAATCAACTTTCATTAATAATTCTCTTCACATGTTTTGCCCTGATTTATCAGTAAGCAACTTAATTTTGAATAGACACTCCTCCATGGTATGTGAAATGTTGGAAGGCACCCGAGGATTCGGTTAGCCATGGCTTGTGAAAGCAAAAGGTTGGGAGGAGTGTCATCTATAAATATCACTAAAATACATGTGTAAACAAAAGAGAAGAGGGATGATCTACCTTGCTGGTAGAGATAACGTCCTTCATGGGAGCCGCTCTTGAAAGTCTGGTTGACAAGGGGGTTAGAGTGCCCACTACCATTCGTTGACAACAACAAACACCTCTCAAAACTTTATTTTTATGCTCTCTATATGATTTCAAAAACTTGAAAAGCTCTAGCACATGATTTAATCCCTGCTTCCCTCTGCGAAGGGCCTATCTTTTACTTTATGTTGAGTCAGTTTACCTACTTCTTTCTATCTTAGAAGCAAACACTTGTGTCAACTGTGTGCATTGATTCTTACATGCTTGCTTATTGCACTTATTATATTACTTTGTGTTGACAATTATCCATGAGATATGCATGTTGAAAGTTGAAAGCAATTGCTGAAACTTAAATCCTCCTTTGTGTTGCTTCAAAACCTTTTATTTAGAATCTATTGCTTTTTGAGTTAACTCTTATGCAAGACTTTTTGATACTTGTCTTGAAAGTACTATTCATGAAAAGTTTTGCTATATGATTCAGTTGTTTAGTCATTATCTATTTTGTTAGCAAACTATAGATCATTGCTTTGGATCACTTCATTCATCTCATATGCTTTACAATAGTGTTGATCAAGATTATGTTGGTAGCATGTCACTTCAGAAATTATTCTTTTTATCGTTTACCTACTCGAGGGCGAGTAGGAACTAAGCTTGGGGATGCTTGATACGTCTCCAACGTATCTATAATTTCTTACGTTCCATGCTAGTTTTATGACAATACCTACATGTTTTATTCACACTTTATAATGTTTTTATGCATTTTCTGGAACTAACCTATTAACAAGATGCCGAAGCGCCAGTTCCTGTTTTCTGCTGTTTTTGTTTCCAGAAAAGTACTTCTGCAAATATTCTCGGAATCGGACGAAACAAAAGCCTATCTTATTTTCCCCGGAGTGTTCCAGAAGTCCGAAGAAGTCGAGGAAGGCCAGCAGGGGGCCCACCCCATAGCGGCGCGGCTGGCCCCACTGCCGCGCCAGCCTATGGGGAGGGAGCCTCCTCGCTCCCCCGACGCTGCCCCTTCGCCTATTTATTCCTTCGTCCCCGAAAACCCTAGTACCGAGAGCCAATTTTCCAGAACAGATACAGAGACGCCGCCGCCGTCAACCCTAACTCGGGGGGTTCAGAAGTTCTCCTCCGGCACCCTGCCGGAGAGGGGAATCATCACCGGAGGGCTCTACATCACCATGCCCGCCTCCGGACTGATGCGTGAGTAGTTCATCTTTGGACTACGGGTCCATAGCAGTAGCTAGATGGTTGTCTTCTCCACTTGTACTTCCATGTTTAGATCTTGTGAGCTGCCTATCATGATCAAGATCATCTTTATGTAATGCTACATGTTGTGTTTGCTGGGATCCGATGAATATTGAATACTATGTCAAGTTGATTATAGATCTATCTTATATGTGTTGTTTATGATCTTGCATGCTCTCCGTTGCTAGTAGAGGCTCTGGCCAAGTTGATACTTGTAACTCCAAGAGGGGGTATTTATGCTAGATAGTGGGTTCATGCCTCCATTGAATCTGGGACAGTGACAGAAAGTTCTAAGGTTGTGGATGTGCTGTTGCCACTAGGGATAACCTAATGATGCTTTGTCTAAGGATATTTGTATTGTTTACATTACGCACAGTACTTAATGCAATTGTCTGTTGCTTGCAACTTAATACTGGAAGGGGTGCGGATGCTAACCCGAAGGTGGACTTTTTAGGCATAGATGCATGCTGGATGGCGGTCTATGTATTTTGTCGTAATGCCCTAAGTAAATCTCATAGTAGTCATCATGATATGTATGTGCATTGTTATGCCTTCTCTATTTGTCAATTGCCCAGCTGTAATTTGTTTACCCAGCATGTTATTTATCTTATTGGAGAGACACCACTAGTGAACTGTGGACCCCGGTCCATTCTTTTACATCTGAAATACAACCTACTGCAATCATTGTTCTCTTTCATTCTCTGCAAACAAACATCATTTTCCACACCATACGTTTAACTCTTTGTTTTCAGCAAGCCGGTGAGATTGACAACCTCACTGTTAAGTTGGGGCAAAGTGATTTGATTGTGTTGTGCAGGTTCCACGTTGGCACAGGAGTCCCTGGTGTTGCGCCGCACTACATTCCTGCACCAACAACCTTCGTAGCTTCGAGATTTCCTACTGGTTCGATTAAACCTTGGTTTCTTACTGAGGGAAAACTTGCTGCTGTGCTCATCATACCTTCCTCTTGGGGTTCCCAACTGACGTGTGACTTTACGCGCATCAAGCACCTACTACGTCGCAAGCTGCAATGTATGCAACCTAGTGAAGGCCGAGCATCAGAAACCCGCCGGGTATCTTCAACCCCTTAAGGTGCCCGAGTGGAAATGGGACAACATAAGCATGGATTTCATTGTCGGACTTCCCAAGTCCAGTCGAGGAAATGATTCTATTTGGGTCATCGTCGACCGTTTGACGAAAGTATCCCATTTTATTCCCGTCAAGACGACATACCGCTCGGACCAGCTGGCACAACTCTATGTGAACAAGATTGTCAAACTCCACGGAGTCCCGAAGACCATTGTATCGGATAGAGGTACCCAATTTACCTCCAAATTTTGGACCAGCCTACACCATGCCATGGGGACCAAGCTATCCTTCAGCACAGCCTATCACCCACAGACAGACGGTCAAACCGAGCGGGTCAATCAAATTCTAGAGGATATGCTCCGCTCGTGTGTGCTCGCCTATGGAGCAGGTTGGGAAGAAAGTTTACCGTACGCAGAGTTCTCATACAACAACAGC
The DNA here is from genome assembly GCA_947311845.1 of Poa pratensis. Classification (NCBI taxonomy): domain Eukaryota; kingdom Viridiplantae; phylum Streptophyta; class Magnoliopsida; order Poales; family Poaceae; genus Poa; species Poa pratensis. The sequence goes on along the minus strand of CAMZMU010000100.1, from coordinate 5,127,009 downwards.
TACCAAGGCAGCCTGAAAATGTCACCCTTTGAAGCCCTGTATGGGAGAAAATGCCGAACCCCGCTCAACTGGTCAGAAGTTGGGACCGCAAGATCTTCAAGCCCGATGACTTGTTGGAGGCAGAAAAGCAAGTACGTCTGATTCGGGACCGGCTCAAGGCCGCGCAATCCCGCCAGGAGAGTTATTATGACCGACGACACCGTCAGATTCAGTTCGAGGAAGACGACTATGTCTATCTTCGGGTAACACCCCTCAAGGGCCTGAAAAGATTCCACGTGAAGGGAAAGCTAGCCCCAAGATTCATTGGACCCTTCAAGGTTTTGGCAAAGATGGGGTCAGTAGCTTACCAGCTGGAACTCCCCGAGGAATTAGCTGGAGTACATGACGTCTTCCACGTATCCCAGCTAAGAAAGTGCATCTCACCTCCAACCAAGCAGGCTGACTTTAAGGAATTGGAGTTGAGCAGCGAACTGACTTACGAGGAACACCCCGTCAGAATATTGGATGAGTCAGAACGCCGCACACGCAGCAAGGTCACCAAGTTCTATAAAGTTCAGTGGGACAAGCACACAGAGGAAGAGGCAACCTGGAACGTGAAGATTTGCTGAGAACAGAATATCCGTATCTTTTCAACGAGCAACAGGAATATCGAGGACGAGATTCATCTTAAGGGGGGAAGGTCTGTAACATCCTGAAATTTGGCCTTTTCAAAAAATTTCTGCAAAATCATTTATTGGAATTTGGGATTTAAATTCCTTTGAGTTGATCTGCTCCTTTTAAATTCTCAAGCCATTTCAAAACCTTGTCCAAGTTTGGGGTCTTGTGTTTTGGTTTCTCTCCCACTTGGTAAACCTGTTGCTGGCTCATTTCACCCAAAAATAATATTTAATTATTTTCCTTTATCTTCATTTCCAAAATCCTATTATTTTGGCCTTACAAAGGAAGTACCTTAAAAATCTTTCCAAAAATTCTGCAAAAATTAGGGAATGATCCCTAGGCAATATATAGCCCAAATGTGCAAAAACATTTGATACCTTGTTTGCAAAATTTTGGAGAAACTCTCCACTTAAGCTTCTGCCCATTTTCTTCTTATTTTCAAAGTACAAAGCAAACTTTTGATTTCTTGTGATCCCAAGCCCTAGGCACAACCACAGTGGACACACACACCTCAGGGAATTTTGTGGACCTTTTTAAAGTTCATTTGCTTCACCAAAACCAATTGTCCCTTTTGGCCAGAACTGTTTTTTCAAAAATCTCTATAGACCAACTTTCGAATTTGACCAAACACTAGTCAGAGGAGTTGTAGATTATCCAATTTGGCGCACGAAGAAAAAGACCTCACTCGATTTGGTCCAGGGGTTCGTGAGATATGTCTCAATGCCGGTGTCGGCATGCCCCTGGCAGCGCTCACCGCCGGCATCGGCGTGTCCAGTGACGCGCCAGGTGTCGCCGGCGACGCCACGGCCACCCCCAGCCACGCCCCAGCCAGCTCCACCCCCCCTGAGCTCAGTTACTCCTCCCCGACGCCGGCAACGTCCTCGCCGCACCCTGCCAAGCACGCCACGACGCGCCGCTCGCCACTGTCACCGACAGATGTCGACGCCGCCGTGCCGTCCCCCCCCCCTCCCGAGCCATCCCCTGCTTCCCCGTGCCAGCGCCGCCCTCCTGGCGTGCGTTAAGACGCAAGGACACCCGCAACGCCGCCATCCGCTTGACCGCCGTGGCTAGGCGACGCGCCGCGCAGCACAGTGGCCGCCGCGGCCGCGTGTCGGCAACTCCAGCCGCGCCGAGCCGTCCACCCCTCCCCGGGCCTCCTCTCCTCCACTGCAAGCTCGTAAATGTCTTAGGACACGCGAAGCAGCCACCCGCGCCGCGACGCGCCGCCCAGAACAGCGACGGCGACCAGCGCCGTCCACCACCGCGCGCCATTTATGGCGGACGCTCGCGAAACGCTATAAAAGGACCTCCCCGGCCACCACAGACCACCGCACCAGCTCCCTCTAGCTCCCAATCACCCTCCACCGCAGTAGCAAGGCCAGCAGAGCTCCCCTTCGCCGGAATCGACCCCACCTCCGCCGCACGGCCTCCACACGATTCCCACGCCGTAGCTGCTCCACTGCTCGATTCCTTCCACCCACAGCCCCCTGAGATCATGGCGAACCTCCAGCAGCTCTCGCCGGAGTAGAAGGTGGCCGGAATCGTCGAGTTCATCGTCGACCCCGCGCCACCGCCGCGGTCGAGGATGCTCTGCTCGAACTAGGCCTCCCCAGCACCCGCCAGTACGCCGTCGAGCTCCGCCAGGCCGTCCCGAGCCGCCCAGCACCCTCTCCCTCGCCTCCCCTACCCCCTAGCCGCCGGGAAACGCCGCCGGAGTGCTCGCCGGAGTTGCACAGTACGTGTTCTATTTTCCCGCGGGATAACGGTTCGGTTTTATGAGTCACTGACCAGTGGGACCCACTGGTCAGATTTTTAAACATTTCAAACAGTTTCCTGTTTTGATTTCCTGTTTTATTTTTCTATTGGAAAAGGGCAGAAAATGATGCAAACTTTGAAATGCAATTTCTCTTTGAATATTAGTCAGAAAAATATGAAAACAATTTTGTTGGCTTTGTTTGAATTTTCTCTTTCAAATGGGACCAGAAAAGAATTATTTGGAATTATTTGATTTTGCATTTATTTAAAACCATATAGGAGTTGTTTTTGATGCACTTTCGTCCTGTTCTTTTAGATCCAAACCCCTCCGACGGAATAGAAGTGATTCTCGAACCCGAAGGCAAGCCACCAACCCAACCTCAAACTTGGTCGACTTAGAAATTATTTGCCTGTCGAAATAATGTCAGCTGCACGTCGCATGTCATATCGCATGTTAAATTCCTGCACTTTATTATATTGTTTAACTGTGCGTCTCGCTTTGCGGGGCTTTGTTTGGTTTTTTTCAACTTCTTCAACGCCGAGGGGAGGTGCGGACGAATGTCGGCTTAAGATCCTCGGGGTTGGGTGCATTCGTGTTAGTTGCGTCTTGTCCCACCGTCGGATATGGTTGGCTTAGGCCATCCGGACTGCGATGCTGGGAGCTGACTTTTCCGCGGTTCTTTTGCCGAGACGCTGACACCACGTCGGGGTAACCCTTGAGTGGAATGGATGCTCTCTCTCTTATGAGTGCTTTTCGGTTATTCTTTTACGGTGACACTCCCATTTTCGGGGCAATGGCAGGGTCTCCCGCCTCAGCCGAGAAAGTGGGGGAAATTATTATATTATTGTTATTATTATTGTTATTATTGTTATTGTTGTTATTGTTGTTACTATTGTTATTATCGTTGTTATGGTTGTTATTATCGTTATTGTTGTTGCTATATTTATTCATGCAAGTACTATGTTGTTATTATTGTTTCATGCCATGCTTGTGTTGCTTGCTAAATGTTGGAAACTGGTTATAAATTTGACTAAGAAGTTACTCACCTCCCTCGACTAGATTGAGTCACTTAGTGCCACTCACCAAACACCCCGCACAACCACGCGTCGTTCACGTGGGCGGACCATAGCTATGTATTTTATCAGGCCTCTCCTGATGCCACCCTTTTGGCGAGTCTAGTCGGTTACCTTTGTGGTCGGGGCTAGGCTTGTGAAGGTTCCGGAGCTAGGCGTCGCTCATCTGTTGGGGACGTGCCGGATTCACTTCTTCATAAGACGTAGAGTTATGTCGGTGGCTATACGGGGAGTGTCCGGGTAAGATAAACGGTTGTGGAAGTGTGGGTTTGTGCTGCCGCCGTGATTGGTTCTAGTACTTCGGTACCGGCGGTACAAGCTTGTACTTCAGCGTGTGGCTAAACGTTGCAACCTCTCGAGAGTGTAATCTAGATTCTAGCCCTGTCCCTGGGTTATGGGACATTGTTTGGGTCAAGTCACACTAGGAGTCAGTCCAGTCGAACTTGGAGAACTAATCAAATTGAAACCAGCAAACCCCAGAATTGTTGTGAGTCTAAGGCCAGAGTTGGCTAAGGACTCGGAAAGTTGTGTTTAAAGCCAGAGTTGGCTAGAGGCTTGATAGCCTAGTTGTGTTGTGGGTTGTTGAGTGAGAAACGTGATCTCACTCGATGACATGAAACTTCCCTACAAAGGTAAGTAGGTAAGTTATGTCCAACCGTTAAGCTTGGACTCATCCTCGCAACCGAACTCCGGCCATGTTACTTTCTGAACTATGCCATGCCATATAGGTAGACCTTGATTGTTTTTGGGCTGTTGTCTTGCAAGTACGTCAAAGTACTTACCTGGCTTTTCATGTGGCCAGACCCTGCTGAACCAGTCGCCGTGTACCCGCTCTATGAGAACTAGGAACCCGTATTCCAGGCAGAACCCTGTGGAGTAAAGCCCGTTGTCGCCACGCTACCGTCTTTGTTTCCGCTGCCACTACCGCTTGAGGCCGATGTTAGAAAAATAATGTACATACTGTTGTGTGCGCCGTTGCGCAAAAACGGGAGCCTCACCCGTGAATGTAATATGTTGTATCGGTTCGAACTCGAAGCCTTATGAATAAATTTGGTTATGCCTTTGTTTACCAAGCTGTCATATAGCCAGTGTTTCTGGGACTGGTATATGGGGTGACTCGATCATCTGGATCGGGGTGCCACAATCTTCTTGAGCTCGAGTATCTTCATTCTGCATAATATAGCACACAAAAGATTAAATTGAGAATAGTTACAAACAATGAACGAGACTAGGTAAAGACTTAAATAAATCACTTACAGGCAATAGGAACTCATGATAGATTTGTCGAGTGCCCGCAGATTGTAGAGCTGAAAAAGTTCGCTAAACGTAACAGTGTGATTGTAGTCTTGTTCACCTTTCTTTAGCGCCTCCACCGCCGTCACCTCGTCATATGACTTCTGAATAGAACGGGCATAGTCAGATGGCGGCTCCTCTGGAGGGACATATAAGTTGTCGACGACTCGATTACAAACCTCTGCAGTATAGCCGGCGGTAAATTTTGGCGGCGGCACTTTCGGTGCGAACAATGCTTTATTATACGCCGCCCAGGTTGCTTCGTTTTGCTCATGAGTCTTCTGCCAAGGTAACCTCGGATCAGGCGATTTGGCCCTTTTAGTTCGCCTCCTGACCGGGGAAGACCCGCGCTTTCTCCGGAGAAGCGCTACGGGCACTTCCTCACGTGGTGGGCTTTGCTGAGTCGGAGATGGAGATGGACTGTGCTGACTAGGATGGTCCTCTACATCAATTTCCGGTGGGGGGTCCCTGTCACGCGGTGCCGGAGATGGATGTGTCTCATCGATACCCGGGCAGGATGGGCTTTGCTGAGTCGGTGGCTTTGAGAACTTGATGTATTTCTTGTTCCACTGGGCGAAACCACCCTTGACATCGTACAATGTCTCCTCACCGTGAGCTCCAGAAATATCAAGAGCCAATGATTCAAATCCCGGCAGAATTTCATCCACCCCGACAACAGCATAGCCAGGAGCAACGTCACCATCATGGTAGCTTGCTCCGGCGTCACTCGGTAAAGCATAGCCTTCCGCCACCTTCGTGGATATGTTAACCACAGGTGCATGTAGCTCACATGGTGTCGTCTCCGTGACATCATCCACGGGTAGTGAGCATCGACATCTATTTGCGTGGAACCCACGCTGCTTCTAAGCTGAGATCGAGCATCCAGGAGTTGCTGCTCCTGAGGCGGCTCTGTCCGAGTATTAACATTCTCCATGAGTTGCCGCACCATGAGTTCCAATTCCGTTAGCCGCTCTTCACCCTTCTTCTTCTTTCTTGCACGGCTTCTATAAGTGTCAGCGTGTTGCGGATATGCTTTCTTAATGGTGACACCGCCGGGCATGCCTCGTAAACGTCCCCAGTGTTCAGGATTCCCTAGGGCCCGTGTCAGCTCGTCGTCCTCTCTATAGGGTTTCCACACACCCCGTTTAACTTCCTCTATTACCGATTCAATCTTCGGGACGATTTCTTCTACTTTTTTCTTGAATCTTTCAACCTTCGGGACAATTTTCCCTGTTACCTCGTCCAACGTTGCGCCATGCGCGAACAACCAGAATTTGGACCTTTCGGGCCAGTAGTATGTCTGTGGAGTGATACCTTTAGCAAAGATTTTATCTTCTAAGGCTAGCCACTTAGGAATGGCTAACCTGTAGCCACCTGGCCCCAAGTTATGGTGGTGAACCTTATTCGCAGCATTTAGCTTATTTATTGCAGATCGGGCCACAGCCGCATCCGATTTCTTATACGCCTTAAACGCTTCCCAGTGATCTCTTATCTTCACTAGTTTTTCTTCACTGAAATCTGGATCAACTGTTGCATATTTTGCCAATAATGTTTGCTTATATTTCCGAAATGCGTCGGCCATCTTGGAGAGAGTCCACTGCTTGAGTTTCAACTTCGTGGTGGGTTCAATATCTTCCGGGAGGTTAAAATGCTCCAAGAGTGCGTCAAAGCAGAAATCTTTCAAATGCTTGTGGACATAGCAGGGATCATCCTCGGCAACGCCCGCCGGCTTATTCCATTCTGGTATGGAGATCGGGACCGAGTCCCTAACAATAACTCCAGCTTGACCTATATATTTTTTGCGGTTCTCTGGGGGTTCCACCGGATCGCCCTCTTCATCAATTTCATAGATCGGTAACTTTGCATCTTTGCTTGTCATTCTTTTCGTGCGGCCTCGAGGAGCTTGATTCTTAGCCTTTTTATTCGAGGTGGAGGCCTAAAGTAAGAAATATAATGCGTTAATAAGTGCAATACAAATCAGTTAATGCATTTTGTGTTCAAGCAAATATAGAATTCATATATAAACCTCGAGGTGGAGGGTGTTCGAGGTGGAGGCTGTTATTTCTTCTTCCTCTAAAATACCCTCACCAGACGGGTTTAAAAATTGTGATGCAAATTGCTCAAAATCATCGTTTCGATCATCGGCAGCGCCTTCTCCACCGGCAGCATTTGCATCGCGATGCTAAAAAATATCCTGCATGAATAAGTCTTCTCCTTCCTCGTCTCGCACAATTAAAGGGTGATCCATAGCTGAATGTTCCTACACTCAATAAATTTGCATAATTAGTATTCAAACTTAGCTACACATTGTTAAATTTCCAAACCAAAGTCCATAAATGTTGTTACTACTCCAAGAAATAGCAGCACGGCGGAGCGACCGGAGCGGCTGTCCTATAGAAGTTACTTTAGAGACAAAACACAAAGTCCATAAATGTTGTTACTACTCCAAGAAATAGCAAGGCTTCTTTCCTTTATGATCATGTATAACTACGAACAAAATGTATGATAGTTAATGCTTAATGCTTAATTATTCCTCCGACTAGCAAGGAGATAATACAATACATACACACTGATTACAATGAACATCTTAATAGTTTCATCATAATTACAAACAGAAAATTCATGGGAAAAGACGTGCTCACGATCGCAACGCACTCACACAAAAATACGTGGGAAAATCTCTGCCAAACTATGGGACCAGTTAGGGTGCGCTGTCTTGAGTAGTGCAGCAACTGCACAAATGTGAGGACAAGACGTTGATGTCCCTACAGGAATCAAAATCAGTGATCAATATCATATAAAGAACAAAATTTTGCACAAACTAAATTTGAATCCTTCTAACATGGTTTTTTCTGAAGACAAGTTCTGAAGTAACTGTCGAGATATCGTGTATTGTCATAACAGGAACCAGCTGGAACTGCCAACCTAGTCCAGAACCACCATTTATATCTAGATCGGTACATGAAAATCAGTAACAAAAATGGAGTCCTTCTAGAGGGATACAAACATCTCACATCCGAACAATATAAACAATTTCACAATCAAGATTTATTACTAGCCATTCAGCAAGACACTACACAACCTAACCAATTGATCTAGCAACAATCAGATGAAATAGTACAAATATTTTCAGTTGAAGATGCTCCAGGAACCTGTGTACATGCAAGAGAAGATAAATAAAATGTAGCTCCCAAGATACCTCAAAATGTGTCTAGCACATGCAATCCAGTAGGAAATGCAAGTTAAAATAAATATCACAATTTGCGTAGGAAATCAGTTCATTGTTTACACACCACATTACACAGGAGCATGGTTCGTTCCTATCAAGAGATATACCAGATAAATATATACCAACAGAAAACAATACCAGCAAGATGAATGTCTAAACTTCCGCCAACAACATATTATGAGAGTATTTCTGAAATATCAACGAAAGAATTAACTAGAACATCACTTGTCAGTGCCATGACCAAATCTTAAAATCGTGTCACTGAAACCTAATGGAGGAACAAGGCCATCGCACAAAGTCGAAGAAAGTCACCGGAGATGGGCCGCGGCGGGGCGGTGGAGCACCTGTGGCGGCGGCGGCGGCGAGGCAGGGGAGGGGCGTGGGGCGGAGGCTAGATATACAGGGGAGATGGGCCGCGGCGGGGCGGTGGAGCACCACCACGGGCTGCGACGGCGGGGAAGCACGGCGGGGAGGGGCAGCACGACGGGGCGGCGGAGCAGCACCACGGCGCGCGGGGCGTCGGCGGCGTCAGGGGAGCCCGGAGGCGGTTGGGCTTCGTCGATTTGGGGAACACTGCGAAATTTTTCGCAAATTCCCCCACTAAACGGCGCGGAATGGACCTCTAGTCGCGGTTGCTGGCTGCAACCGCGACTAAAGACCCTTTAGTCGCGGTTGCAGCTAGCAACCGCGACTAGAGGTCCATCTGGGCCGCCAAAATTCTGGCGCCAAGCCCAGGGGGACCTGTAGTCGCGGTTGCTGGCCGCAACCGCGACTAAAGGCCTTTTTCTAATTTTTTTTTTGTTTTTCTATTTTCTTTTCTGGTATTTGTTTTCATTTATGTATTTATATTTTAATTCTTTTATATACTTAGATTTGTTTTCTATTTTAATTCTTTTATATACTTAGATTTGTTTTTCTATTTTTCCTAGAAACTAGTAAACTATTTTAATTCCTTTTTTGAGTATTTTTTCTCTTTTTCTCATTTCCTTAAAAAAATGGTCAAAATGGAGAGCATGGCTATTCATTGAAAGTGGTTGAATTTTCAAAAACTATGGATGGTTCTTTTTTGAGTATTTTTTCTCTTTTTCTCATTTCTTTAAAGAAATGCTTCAATATGGTTTGAAATCACACATCTTAAACTATGAACTCTATAGTTTGAGATGTGAGATTATGAAGCACTTCTTGTGTAACATGTATGTAGACCTTGTTTATCAATTGGAGATGTTAGTATATGACAAACTAAGGCCATGTGCACTGCATTTGCATTTTTTTGATGTATTTTAAATATCTTTTGAATATTTCAAATCTGGGTCAACAAAAGTCCACCGAATTTGAAATATTTAAAAGATATTGAGAAAACATCAAAAAAATGCAAATCCAGTGCACATGGTCTTATTTTGTCATGTACTAACACCTCCAATTGATAAACAAGGTCTAGGCACAAATTGAACAAGAAATGCTTCAATATGGTGTGAAATCACACATCTCAAACTATGAACTCTATAGTTTGAGATGTGAGATTATGAAGCACTTCTTGTGTAACATGTATGTAGACCTTGTTTATCAATTGGAGATGTTAGTATATGACAAACTAAGGCCATGTGCACTGGATTTGCATTTTTTTGATGTATTTTAAATATCTTTTGAATATTTCAAATCTGGGTCAACAAAAGTCCACCGAATTTGAAATATTCAAAAGATATTGAGAAAACATAAAAAAATGCAAATCCAGTGCACATGGCCTTAGTTTATCATGTACTAACATCTCCAATTGATAAACAAGGTCTAGGCACAAATTGAACAAGAAATGCTTCAATATGGTGTGAAATCACACATCTCAAACTATGAACTCTATAGTTTGAGATGTGAGATTATGAAGCACTTCTTGTGTAACATGTATGTAGACCTTGTTTATCAATTGGAGATGTTAGTACATGACAAACTAAGGCCATGTGCACTGGATTTGCATTTTTTTGATGTATTTTAAATATCTTTTGAATATTTCAAATCTGGGTCAACAAAAGTCAACCGAATTTGAAATATTCAAAAGATATTGAGAAAACATCAAAAAAATGCAAATCCAGTGCACATGGACTTAGTTTATCATGTACTAACATCTCCAATTGATGGAAAATGATATTTCTAAAAGGAATTTTGAAAATCGCTTCGACGACGTTGTTTCCCATACCATGCTTCAAAAGTGGAGGGCGGTGTGGAGCCGCCTTATATATAAGCAAAACTGACCAAAACACACGGTTTCCCCGTCATACAGCCCTACGGTGCCTCGTGAGTGACTGCATATCAAATGCACCGTAGGGCTGTATGACGGGAATCCGAATGCTTTGTATACTGCAAATCATCGCGTGGTCGTGAGCATGGCTACCACTTCCACCACCACCACTCCCACCTCCTCGGCAATTCATCATTGTGTCACCCTAATCCAGTGGTTGGATTCAACCTACCTGAGGGCTTGTGTTTCCAACAGCGTCGTTGTGTTGTCCTTATTCACCGTCCTACGGGAGGTGGCTCCAATGGCTGGCCGGTGAACAAGGACGAACACAATAATGCCAGGGAACATGCCATCAGGTAGGCTAAATCCAACCATTGGATTCGGTGGCAAAGGTAGACGCTAGTTGTGTGCCGTTCGGCAAGACGTCTCTGATGTTCTACAACCGTCCGGCAAGACGTCTCTGATGATCTGCAACCGTTTGTAACGGTCGCAGGTCATCAGAGACGTCTTGCCGCTGGTTGCCCAAAGATGCCTCTCCGAGTGACGCTGGAATGTTTTGCGTGAGTGAGTAACCTGTCTGAGGTGGGCTATATATAGGGGCGCGTGGCTTATGAAGTGGTCGTGATAGTCCCGGTTGGTAACACCAACCGGGACTATATATAGCGCTGGAAGGAAACACACGATCCGTGTGCTTCTGCCTGATCCAAGGGCTCACAAGCGCTCGAAAGAAGCACACCACTTGATCCAACGGCTCACAAGCGCTTTAAAGAAACACACGATCCGTGTGCTTCTTCAGTCCCGGTTGGTGTTACCAACCGGGACTAAAGGCAGGCTTTGCGGTCACGACTCGTGTCCTTGCGAGAAGTGTGTGTCCGGGTTTCACATTTCCGCATCCGAGCATCTCGCCAGGCTTTCGAGCAATTTGAAGGTAGATGGTAGGGTAGTTCCAATTGAAGAAATTTTGCACACAAATAGAAAAAAGGACCACGACACAGAAATGTCGCACGGTTACATAAAAGGTTTAATACAAATTAATTATTACACAGCACCAACAACATCCCTACCTAGCTATTGTTCACTTGTTCTTCGTGTGTGTCCCTTTCTTCTTATTGCACCGTAGCCATGGACAAACTTCTTCATTTAACGCGATGCTTGGGTCAATTTTCACTTTGAAGGGCGGAATTTCATGAAACTTATTGTAATCTTCTGACATGTCTGTGTGGTCCTCCACTCCACGATGTTTCTTTTACCTGAAAGAACTATGTGGCGCTTTGGCTCATTGCATGATGTATTCGCTTGCTTATCTTTTCTTTTTTTTGGTAGGGTAGACATGTCCTTCACATAGAAAACCTGAGCCACTTCACTGGCTAGAATGAATGGTTCGTTCTCGTAATGAAGATTCTTGAAATCCACTGTAGTCATTCCGTACCGTGTGTCTACGGCTACACCGCCATCTAGGTTGAACCATTTGCACTTGAACAAAGGAATCTTAAATGAAGGTCCATAGTCCAGTTCCCATATCTCCTCTATGTAACCATAATATGTTACCTTTTCCCACTGCAGCCATCTATTGCATCAAAGCGGACACCACTGTTTTGGTTGGTGCTCTTTTTATCTTGGTCGGCCGTGTAAAATGTATTTCCATTTATCTCGTACCCTTGAAAAGTCAATATAGTCGAAGATGGTGACTTGGCCAAATATTGTAGCTGTAGTTCATTTGTGGTGACATTCATCAGAAGTTTCTGTAACCAACCGCCAAAAGTCTTGATGTGTACTCCATCAATCTCATCTTCTGGGTATTTGGAGCGTAAATAATTCTTGTGTTGCTGGATATACGGAGCCACCAAGATGGAATTATGCAGAACTGTGTAGTGTGCTCGAGTGAAAGAATCCACGTCTTCACATATGATTGCTTTCTTTCCTAGCGTGCCTTTTCCACGCAGTCTCCCCTCATGACGCGATTGAGGAACACCAATCGGCTTAAGATCAGGAATAAAGTCAACACAAAACTCAATGACCTCCTCAGTTCCATAGCCCTTGGAGATGCTTCCTTCTGGCCTAGCACGGTTATGAACGTATTTCTTTAAGACTCCCATAAACCTCTCAAAGGGGAACATGTTGTGTAGAAATACAGGACCGAGAACACGTATCTCTTCCACCAGGTGAACTAGAAGGTGCGTCATAATATTGAAGAAGGTTGGTGGGAACACCAACTCGAAGCTGACAAGACATTGGACCACATCATTCTCTATATCTTTTAGAGTAAGTGGATTGATAACCTTCTGAGAAATTGCATTCAGGAATGCACATAGCTTCACAATGGGTACTCGAACATTTTCTGGTAGAAGTCCCCTCAATGCAACCGGAAGTAATTGTGTCATAATCACGTGACAGTCATGAGACTTCAGGTTCTGGAATTTTTGCTTGCCATGTTTATTATTCCCTTTATATTCGACGAGAAGCCAGATGGAACCTTCATACTGCGAAGACATTCAAAAAATATTTTCTTCTCTTCTTTCGTAAGAGCGTAGCTCGCAGGACCTTGATGATTATCAGAATGATCGTCGTCTCGTGAATGCATACGTCGATGGGCCTGTCTTGCTTCCGGTGTATCTTTTGACTTTCCATACACGCCCAACAAGTTAAGCAGGTTCAAGCAAAGATTTTTTGTCACGTGCATCACGTCGATTGCAGAGTGAACCTCTAGCATTATCCAATAGGGCAGCTCCCAAAATATAGATTTCTTCTTCCACATGGGAACGTGGTTCTGAGCGTCATTCGGAACAGATAGTGCTCCAGCACCCTTCCCAAATATTACTTTTAAATCCTTGACCATATCATGTATAACAGAACTAGAAGGTCGAGTAGGCTTCCGCCGAATATCTTCCTCACCTTTGTAATGTTGGCCTTCCTTTCTTACTGGATGCCTCGGTACAAGCCATCGACGATGGCCCAGGTACACAATCTTGTTACCTATATGTTTACCTTGAGTCTCACCTAAACAATGCGTACATGCATTGTATCCCTTGTTTGACTGTCCTGAAATGTTACTAAGAGCAGGCCAATCATTGATGGTTACAAACAAGAGCGCTCGTAGGTCAAATTCCGTTTGTCCGTGCTCATCCCACACACGCACACCTTCATCAGTCCACAACTGTAAAAGTTCTTCCACCAATGGCCTCAGATACACGTCAATGTCGTTGCCAGGTTGCTTCGGGCCTTGGATGAGCACTGGCATCATAATGAACTTCCGCTTCATGCACAACCAGGGAGGAAGGTTATATATACATAGAGTCACAGGCCAAGTGCTATGACTGGAGCTCTGCTCTCCAAATGGATTAAATCCATCTGTACTTAGACCAAATCTTAAGTTCCTAGCGTCATCCGAAAATTTCGGGAACTCTCTGTCGATTTTTCTCCACTGGGACCCATCAGCGGGGTGTCTCATCATCAGTCTTTTTTACGTTCTTCTTTGTGCCAGCGCAACAACTTGGCATGCTCTTTGTTTTGGAACAAACGTTTCAGACGTGGTATTATAGGAGCATACCACATCACCTTGGCAGGAATCCTCTTCCTTGGACAACCTTGCTCGCCCTCAACTTCACCTGGGTCATCTCGCCCAATCTTAAACCGCAATGCACCGCATACAGGACAAGCATTTAAATTTTCGTGCTCCGCGGTAGAGGATGCAGTCATTAATGCATGCATGTATCTTCTGCACCTCTAATCCTAGAGGGCAGACAACCTTCTTTGCTTCGTACGTACTAGAGGGCAATTCGTTTTCATTTGGAAGCATCTTCTTAATTATTTTCAGCAAACTTTCAAAGTGCTTGTCGGTAGTACCACTCTCTGCCTTCCATTGTAGCATTTCCAGTATGGTACCGAGCTTTTTCTGGCCATCTGTACAAGTTGGGTACAACAATTTGGTGTGATCGGCTAACATGCGCTCCAACTTCAACCTCTCGTTTTCACTTCCACAGTCCATTTGTGCATCATGAATGGCCTGACGAAGATCATCGTCAGGCTCATCTTTTTTTCATCCTCTTCAACTTCGTCTTCCCCCATTGAAGTACCACCGTGTTCATCGAACATAGGATAGTTGTCATTATCCTCTTCTTCTTCATTCTCTTCCATTATAACCCCTCTTTCTCCGTGCTTGGTCCAACAATAATAACCACGCATGAAACCATTTTGCAACAGGTGTTGGTGAAGCTTGGCTGAGGAAGGGTAATCCTTCTTATTCTACAGAGACTGCATGGACAACACATAAAACCATTTTTTCGCTTGCTTATCTCGGCCACAGTGAGAAATTCATGCATGCCCTTAAGGAAATCGTCAGAAACTCGGAACCGTACATCCATTGACGTCTCATCTGCATTATGCATGCCAGTAATGAATAGATAAGTGACCATAATAATTCTTACAAGTTCTTCAAGCAAAGTAGAGTGGCGACAAATGTAATACATTGTAGCATTAAATATTCATTAATTTAAACTAACATTGAACTATTTAAAGAATTTAAGTCCAACAACAAATGCGATCAGAATCGCAACTAAGGTAACTATTGAACCAACAGCATAATGATACCAAGCCTCTTGACTAATGGCATATCTTCTAATTTTTTTAAGCTTCAAGCGCATCGCATCCAACTTGATCTCGTAAGCATTAACGACGTCGGCAAGCTTCGAGCGCATCCCATCCAACTTGATCTCGTAAGCATCGACGACGTCGGCAAGCTTGAACTGGTGTTCATCGATGATGTTGACAAGCTTAACCTCCAATTCCTTCTTCTCTTCTTTGCGGAGATCTTCACTTATTTTTAATTTAGCTTTCAAATCATCGTTTTCTTTCACAAAATATTCAACAATAGGGTCCACTGGAATTTCCGGTTCAACTACCTCCTAGACAAATATATATTTATGTCAAAGTTGGTCCGCATGATTGTCATAAACGCGAAACGAAACAAATATATAGTTATTAACAGTCATACCACATCCGAATAATAGAGCGGACGAGAGCCGGGGGGGTATTTGTGAAAACCATGGCACTATATATATATAAAAAACAATTATACAACTTATACAAAAAAACAAATAATAATTATGGAACAAAATCATACAACATAGATTTTTTTTAAATAAAAAAGAAGGCTCACCTAGGTGGTGTCGGTGACGAGACGGTCTATCGACGACGGTGAGGAGGTGAATGTTGTGACACTGAAATACAAAAACATAATTTAGTTTAAGCTCAAATTGACTATACAAAATTGAGCTAAATAAGCAAAATGAGCTAACTTAGGCATTTCATCAAACACCTACCTAGCATAGAAATATGAAATGAGCTAAATGAGCAAACAACCAACGAAACGGGCGCCGGAAGAGAGAGTTTGCAGTTGCTAACCCTTGGATAGATGCACCACCGTCAATCTTAACAAATGGTGCAAAAAATCGTGGATGAAATCGAGCTCGGGAGAGAAAAATGGAGATGAAACTCGAGCTCAAAATGGCCATGGCTGGCTCGGGGTGAAGATGTAGGTGACGGACCTTCAGTCGCGGTTCCAACCACGAACCGCGACTAAAGGTCCTCTCTAGGACAGGTGGCCTGTTGGTGCGGGACCTTTGGTCGCGGTTGGAGCCACCAACCGCGACTAAAAGTCCGCGAGCGGGCCCCGCGCGGCTTGAGCCGCAGGTGGAGGACCTTTAGTCGCGGTTGGTGGCTCCAACCGCGACCAAAGGTCCCGCACCAACAGGCCACCTGTCCTATCCGTTGGAAATGTCGGAGCCGGAGACCTCTAGTCACGGTTCGGAAACGAGCCGCGACTAAAGGTCTGGCTCTAAGGCCTCTTTTCTACTAGTGATAACCATTTGTTCGTTTGGTGCAATATGTGCAACTTAACCTATAATCTCCTTGACAAAGGATGCTACACCGGGCGACCTACATTTGCTCAAATTTAATGTCTAGGTTTGAGAGGCATTACGGAACACATCAATATTCAAATGCCCGGATTCGCTACGTTTTCCTTGCCAGGTTCGAGAGACATCCATGGACTTTGTACCGTGCAATAAGCTAGCTATAGCCAGTAGCCATCAGGAAGGTGCATTATGGTAGAAGAATCCTTCGGAAAAAAGCTTAGATCCCGACGTCATATTAAAGTAGCAAGCCAGCACCGTTACTCTTGATATATGTACGCCCAACATAAACATTAAGTACCAATGTAACTATGCATGGGGAATAATTAGAATTTTTTCACTGTTTTAATGTTGGTACGCACTGCTTTGCAATGTCTGACTCGTCGTGCCGTATCTTTGACATTCGAAATGAATTCCAGCAACACTTTTTTTGGTAATGCCTTTTACAAAGTTCTATACCGAATCATGTTGGATATGTATGCAATGATTCCAATTAACTCAGCAGATGTGTGCAACGAGATGACTATTGTCGATCATGTCGGACTGGTAGTTGAACCTTGACGGTGATTACATATAACGATGCAAACTTGGAGCGCAAGAGACTTGCGGTAGAAGTAGATGATTACATTGAGAATTCTAATAAATCTCGAAATGTATCTACCACATCTCATATGTGCGAGCAACACATTATTTTATATTTTAATAAATTGAAACCATCTATAAGTCATTTACATAAGAATACTCGGTTTCATTTAAATGAATAAGGCGGATAGGCACTAAAAAACCCGATAATTCGGTACTTTGTACTAAGGCAGAGTGCAGGTGTAAAAGATTCCAACATAAAATTATCACATCACTAGATCTATCGTGTCGGAAACTAATTTTTTTATAATGTTTGAAGCTATTCTCTAGACAACGAAAACAATATTCTGACAAGAAGTGAGCCCAGCTCACTTGGTTAGGGAAGTTAATGTGCAACCCATCCACGTAGGTTTATGTCCTCTCGGATGCAGATTTGAATTCCTTTTAATTAAAAAATCTGTTGTAGGACTTTCCGTACCACATTACTTTAAAAAAACAAAAATAATATTCTGATTCGCTGGAAGCAAAAAAGTACTGCTTAATGAAACCCAAATTTATGTTTGATTCCAACGCCCAATCAAGAATTATTTGTTCAAGCAATGCCCACTTATTAATACCATATATAAGACATAATAGGAGTAAGCACGTATACAGTTGAGGTCCCAACCGGTTCAACCAGAACGTAGCTCGTTCATACATCAGCAGCGCACACATTGATTTCTAGGAGCATTGCAGCCTCATCCTTTGCATGGTTGTCGCATTGAACCAGATTCACTAGGGTACCCTTATTTAAAGAAGTAAGAGGAAAAGGAAGATATATAGCAGATGCTTTAGTAATCCACAGGGACATCCCCATGGAGTTCTGGAAAGAAGAGATACATGTCCAAGTACCATACTGACCATCTGTTGAACTTCATCCCAAATTTCTTTGGCAATGGATGCCAGACTGGGAAACTACACTACTTTATAGAAGTAACGAACATTTCAGGTCTAGGTCTGGGAGGCACCGAGAAATGCAGCAACTAGTACTACGTTCTTGAATCCTTTGTCCACGATTTTTTAATATGTTGTGTACGGCCAGACTTACGAAGAATTGTGTCAAGAAATGATCGAAACTGAGAGGGATATGAAACCATCCATAAGATTCTGATACGGCGTCCAGTAGAAATTCGCCAAATGACAAGTGAAGAAGCGTGGTCACTGGTTTCGGATCCACCACGCAGCTGGCAACGTATGGTATACTTCCATTCTTTAGAAGCGGGTTATTGGGATGAGGGGAGTCCAAATCAAATCTTGCCAGTTTATCATTGTTTCTCGCTTTTTTCACTGAAGTCATGTAACGGGAAATATTGCACACAAATGTCGGAACTGCGAATCCTAGACCAATAAGTAAAAAGTGCAACCGAGAGCAAAGGAGATGGATAGTTTTCAGTTGTATAACTATGTTGAAATATTTATACCGAGACATTCGAACCCGTATCTTAAAAGTTCGTGATACTGAGATAATTTAGTGAATATGTCATTCTATTTTAGTTCCGTTACAGATTTGACCAGAAATGAGCCATAGAAGTACAAGCTCGTGATTGGATACATTGGAATTCTAAGGGCGTCTGAATCTTATGCACTCGTGTCCATCGTCTTGGCCGAGTGCGAATCTTTGTTGAGTTCTGCAAGCAGTCTTTGCCGAGTGTAAGGTACAACCAAGGGAGGACATAGGTGTGGGTGCCGATGGCAGGCTCTATGTGGTCCGATCGTCCAGCAATTCAGGTTCCGTGTCTCCGATTCAAGTTAGAAGGCCAAGGTAGAAGGAATGGCGGTGAAAATGTCAAAACAGGAAACATACAAATTACACATTAATTTTACATGAATACAGTTCAAAAGTCGAACCTTATTCCTAAGATTAAAACTTGTTTATTTATGGGCAAGCAAGCATTGCAAGATTATTATTCAGAATTTCTATCATTTATAACATAGGAACATTGTGAAATTCTTCTCTTCCAAACATGCAATGAACATTCAAATCCACGTCAAAGTATGGTGACGAGATGAATAGCGGAAAATTATATAATTACTAGAATGATAAACTTACAAGATCACACAAATTACTATCACCCTTGGATCAAGCCATTGATGCGTTTAAACGAAAGGTTAGACTGGGTAGGTACTCCCAACCCTCCTCCCAGAGTACCAGGCTGGGATTTTTTTTTCCTCCACCGGTTAAAATTAAAGTGTAGCTTGTTCCAGGTTGTTGCACTGGATCAGCTTCATTGAGGACGCTGCTCTTATTTATAGAAGTAAGAGGGCAAAAGGAAGATATATAGTAGATGCTTTAGTAAGACACATAGACCTCAGTTTGCAGTTCTGCAAAGAAGTGATACATGTCCATGAACCATACAGACTATCTGTTCAATTTCATCCTGAATTTCTTTGGCAAGATTGGGCAACTACACTACTGTATAGAAGTAATGAGCATTTCAGGTCTAGGTCTGGGAGGCACCGAGAAATGCAGCAAGTCATACTTTGTCGCGTTAAGTTATTCAATCTGTTGTACAAGATTTGTTGGTACGGTGGGTACTGCTGTACTTGACGAAGAATCCTGCCAACTAATGCAAGAAAGTGAGAGGGACATGAATCCATCAAAAAGCTTCTTGATACTGGTTTCTGATACCCACACAGCTTTCAACGTATGCCATCAGGCCATTGTTCATGCAAGTGCATCATTGCTTCTCGCTTTTTTCACTGAAGGGAAATACTCTATAGAGAGTGAGATGTTTCATACATCGAGAGATAATTTTGTTAGTATGTCATTCTATTTTGGGCAGAAAATTTGGAACTGGATTCCTTGACGAATAAGTAAAAAGATGCAATCGAGAGCAAATATGAAGGAAGTTTTACCTATTTTGCTATGTTGAAATATGTGTACCGTGACATTCTAACATGTATCTTCAAAATTCATATAGCGAGAGATAATTTTGTAAGTATGTCATTCTATTTTGGTTATGTTCACTACAAAAAACAGAGTCTTTGCTGAGTACAAAATGTACACGGCGAAGACCCAAAAATACCCTGTAAAGTCTTTGCCGCGTATTGCAACCGGCAAAGGCTACCCGGCAAAGATTGCCTCCGCAAAGTTTCTTTCCCGGGTGTATTTTTCGCGGTACATGGCAAAGATTCTTTGCCGTGGTTATAGTCGTGACACATAGCAAAGAAAAACGTAGCGCTATTTCATGTGCCGTTAACGTCTCAACCTCTTTGCTGAGTACAAAAGAACAGCACACGACAACGGCTCCTTGCATGAGCGGTTGACACGTCGCTCTCGCTTTGCCGGTGCCTAGCCGAACTTACACGGTAAAGAGGTCATCTTTACGGGGTGCCAAACACACGTCGTACACGGTAGAGATGCTCTTTTCCGGGTGTAAATTGTGTTGTACACGGCAAAATAGAGATCTTTGCCGGGTGACTAGACCAGAAAACAACCGGCAAAGAATGCATTTTTGGCATGATATCTTTTTTTTCTCCAGAAAACGAAAAAGCCTTGCATTTCTTTTTAATGAACAGAAAGAAGTTTTTGGTTACAACCTCCTAGGAGCTAGGGATTGGCATGAAAGGTAAACTACATCAGTGTACATCCCAGGTCTGCGGTAAAATATCTCTAAGTCCCAGCGCACCTGCCCTGACCCAAAGTCTGGCCTCCTCCTTGATTTGTGTGGTGCAGGATTGGACAGAGGCCTGCGCTCCATCGAACACGCATGAGTTCCTCTGATCATCCACGGAATTAACAAGGTGGCAGTCGCCAAGCCTTTGCACATTGCCTTGGGGGTTCCCTGCCTAGCCGCCTCCCACCATGAGACCAACGAGGTGGTGCTGTCGTCAGGTATGGCGCGGGGTATGCGAAGCCAAGCAAAGATTTCGTGCCAAATCTGTCTCGAGAAGGGGCAACCAATGGTGAGGTGTTGCATCGTCTCGGGAGCCTGGCATGGTATCTGTCCTCTTTGCCGGGTGCCTTCGTGGGCCTCATGGCAAAGAGCAACTGGGGTACACGGCAAAGGCCTTAAATAAGATTATTAGAAGTTGCTACAAATAATTTAGTTTTTGACACTTCACTTGAATGCCGTGGTGCAAGGAGTGGCGAAAAGACAAGCCTATTATATTATGTTGGGTAGATCTCTAAATAACTTATCATGAAGCCCTGCTTATCAAGTAAGCCATTCTCACAAAAGAACTAGATACATGTTCTTATACATGTAAATTCATCTATGCCTACCGGACGGATCTTACGAAACATCCATGGTTTTTTAAGACTGATGGCCACTTAACTATATGTTCTGATGGTTTTGGGCTGAGCGACCGCCGCCCATCAACTCTCTTTTGATTGTACATATTTCAATCTTGTAGTTGGCCAGAAGGCTCGTAATTATTGTCCGTAAGTCCGCAGACACTTCACATGCTACTGCAATGGCCTGATCAATGAACGACCCCTTGCTCCTATTATAAAGCAGGAGGAGGGAAGAAATCTCCCGTGATTTTGGTCTTATAATGTGAAAAAATTACGATCGAATAAATATGTTGGATAAAAACATACCATCATTGTGTGAACCTCTTCTGGGAGAACTACGCCAAACTTCTTATTCATACAGTCGGGGTAGCCACAATTCTCACACATGTGATTCATTATTTGCTACAACATAGATTACAATTAGTCCAAATACAACATATAGGAACTTCTAACACATGTATCTTAACTCTAATCTAACAAAATCATCTAGTGCATCTAAATAAAATAACAAATGGGATAAAAAGCTCAACTAAGGTAATAACACATCCAAGTGCATAATGAAACCAAGCCTCCTTATCGATGGCATATCTTCTAATCTTTATAATCTTCAACCAGTTTGCGTCCATCATCTTTTTGTGATCGTAGACGACATCGGCAGCATACAAGTCCAATAATTTTGTCTTCTTCAAGTTTCTTCAATTTTTTTTTTCAATTCATGATTTTCCTTTTCAACAACATTTAACCTCTCAACAACAATTTGCAAATCGGGCAGCACATCCGGTTCACATATGGAACCCTAAATAAAAAAATCTATGTCAGTTTTAATCGGCATATTAATTACACGAAATGAAATTACTAGCTAGTTTTCCAAAATAATATACCACGTCAGAAAACTCCATATCATGCCAGCCGACGGAATTCAAAACCATCTTCAAGGGACACTATATATCAAACAATGCAAATTAAATTAATTGCATAGTAAACAATCAACACATTGCAAACTAAATACACATTGCAAACTAAACAAACAACACGTTTCGTGGCCGAGCCAGAGATAGATGTGCGAACCTTTGAGCGCGTGGCCGCCGGCAGTGGGACGGGAGAGGGAGGCGGCGGCGTGGATCCGGCAACAAGTCCCGCGGCAAGCGCCCGGCGAGGCCACGGCGCCGGAGGGTTAGGGCTAAAGCAGCGCACTGCGGAGGTGCGGCAGCTGCGCGCGGGGGAGGACAGGCGGAACCCTTGTTGGGGAAATACGCAACTTGTATTTCCAGGGGCCAAAGGCCACAATATATAGTACATGTACAGGTGACAAATATGCAGGAAACCCTCATACAACGGGGAAACTATACAGGTATACATGGACACATAATATAACTCTAACACCCCCCCCTCAAACTCATGGTGGATCCACAACACTGAGTTTGGAGAGATAAAATCCATGATGCGCTCTAGTCTGGGCCTTCGTGAAGAAATCCGCCAACTGCAACTCGGAAGGCACATACTGAAGAGCAATAACCTGATCCTGCACACTAGCGCGTACAAAAGAAGCATCAACACCAATATGCTTGGTAAGCTCGTGCTTCACCGGATCACGCGCAATACTGATAGCACCTGTACTGTCCGACAAGAGGGTAGTAGGTGTTGTAACAGGAACACCAAAATCCTCTAATAACCATCGTAACCAAGTCACCTCAGCCGTCAAAAGAGCCATAGCCCGCAACTCTGCCTCCGCACTCGAACGTGACACTGCAGTCTGTTTCTTCGTCTTCCAGGCAATGAGATAACCACCAAGAAAAACACAGTAAGCAGAAAGTGAACGGCGATCCGAAGGATCACTAGCCCACGTAGCATCCGAATAGGCTTGGAGCTGTAATGAGCTGGAACGGGGAAAGAAGAGACGGTGTGACATCGTGCCACGAAGATATCGTAGAACACGAAGAAGGTGACTATAGTGAACAGAAGTGGGAGCAGAAACAAACTGACTCAGAATATGGACAGGATAGGAGATATCCGGACGAGTGACTGCAAGATAGACAAGACTCCCAACAAGATGACGATAACGCGTCGGATCAGATAAGGGATCACCATCAGAAGCACGAAGGTGAACATTGAGCTCCATAGGAGTCTCAACAATACGCTCATCACTAAGAGCAGCACGAGCAAGAAGATCCTGGATATACTTTTCTTGAGAGATAAAGAAACCATCAGTGGTAGAAGAAACCTCAATCCCAAGAAAATAACGAAGAGGACCAAGATCAGACATAAGAAACTGCTCACTAAGACGTGCCTTGACAAAGGCAATATACTCGGGGTCGTCACAACACCGACGAGCAACAGGATCCCAACACCGATAACCCTTATGCTCATCACTATATCCAAGAAAAACACACTCAACAGACTGAGCGGTTAGTTTGGTGTGTTCACGGGGAGCTAGAAGAACATAACAAACGCAACCAAACAATCGAAGCGCCGAATAATCAGGAGAACGATCCGAAAGACGCTGAAGAGGAATACCACCCTGCAGAGCAGCAGAAGGCTGAAGATTGATGAGATAGGCGGAAGTGGAAACAGCCTCAGCCCAAAAGTGAGGCGGAAGAGAGGCGGCGATCATCATCGCACGAGCCGTCTCAAGAAGGTGGCGATGCTTGCGCTCAGCAACGCCGTTCTGGGCATGAGCACCAGGACAAGAGAACTGAGCAAGAGTACCCTGCTCTGCAAGAAAACCTCGCAACATCTTGGAAATGTACTCGCCAGCAGAGTCAGCACGAAACACACGAATAGGCGTAGAGAACTGAGTGTGAACCATCGCAGCGAAACGCTTATATATAGAGAGAACCTCACTGCGAGAAGACATAAAATAAAGCCAAGTGTAGCGAGAGAAATCATCTATAAAAATAATATAGTAGCGATGGCCCCCTTGCGAAGCAAAGGGAGCCGGACCCCACACATCGGAATGAACTAAATCAAAAGGAAGCTTAGACACTGACTCACTAGTAGGATAGGGCAACTGAATCTGTTTGCCAAGACGACAACCCTGACACTGTAAAGAGACATCTCCTGAGACAGACCCCAGAAGACCTCGACGAACTAATGACGATAGACGTGAGCCACAAAGATGACCGAGTCGATGATGCCACTGCTGGAAGGAGCCTGTAGCTAAAGCGGCGAAAACAGAAGAACTGGCTGTAATGGTGGCAGCGGAAGGAACACGAAGCCAGTCTAACTCCAGAGCCCCGGAGAATCACGGAGCCGAGGGCCAGCCCCAACCAGAGCACGCGTGCGATGATCCTGGACAGAACAGGAATCAACATCAAGAATGACGCGACAACCAGAATCAGTAAGCTGGGCACCAGAAAAAAGATTCATGGTAAGACGAGGAACGTGAGAAACGTCAGGGACAGAGAAAGTAGGAGTGGTAAGATTACCACGACTAGTAACAGAAAGAGGAGTACCATCGGCAGTGAGAACATTAATAGGAGAATCTAGAGACCGAAGAGAGGATAAAGCAGAAGAATCATAAGACATATGAAAGGAAGCTCCAGAATACAGAACCCAACGAGATGTACCTGACTGTGTAGATGGTGGTCGCTCAGAGCTAGAAGCATCAGTCACAGAGCCTGCAGTACCTGTCGAAGAAGAACCTGAAGCAGCCAGCAGACGCTTAAGCCTCATAATATCCTGCTCAGTGAAGGAGGCATCGGAGCGTGTCGAAGAAGGAGGACGAGGCCTAGTAGAAGAAGTGCGCTCCTTGCGCTGCTTCTTCCAGCAATCAGACTCAGCATGACCATCCTTGTCGCAATAGCCGCAATGAGGAAGAACACGAGAATGACCATCTCCACCAGAAGGAGTGGGTAGAAGCGGCGGAGCACTGGGACGAGGAAGCACTGGTGCTGTAGACGGCGTAGCAGGAGGTCGAGCAGCAAAGACTGAGGGAACCGCAAGCAGACCAGCACCACGAAGGCGAGTCTCCTCAGCACGAAGCTCGGACAGAATAGCCGAAATAGGAACACGGCCACGAGCAAGCAACTGAGCACGACGGGACTCAAACTCCTGGCGGAGCCGAGATAAGAACTCATAGACGCGCTGAAACTCCAAGTCGGACCTCACAATCTGGCAGCACGGGCAGGTACCACAAACAGCAGTACGGAGAGAGTCGAGCTGGCGCCAGATAGCAGAACTCTGCGTGTAGAACTCATGAATAGTGGAGTCGCCCTGCTGAAGGGCATGCTCCTGACGGACCACTGAAAGGTAGAGAGCATCGCCAGATGGCTGGTAGCGCTGGCGAAGATGAGCCCACATCTCAGAGACAGTACCAAGCCCCATAAACTCAGAGGCAAACTGAGGAAGAACACTGGAAGAAAGAACAGCCGCAGCACGAGCATCATCATCAATCCACTGGGTGTAAGCAGTGAGATCCAGCCGGTAGGTCTCAAGTGCGTCAGAATGCTCCTTGACCTGCCGGTCATACGCAGCAATGGCGACATCATCCGCACTCTTAGCTGCATCCTTTGCAGCCTGAGTAGCATCGGCAGCAAGGACTGGTGGCGTCGGCGGAATAGGAGCAGTAGGAGCAATGGGGCACAGCGGACACGAGACCTCGCCGGAAAGCACACCCCAGAGACGAAGACCACGCATATGAATGCGCATGAAGCCAGCAAACTCGGTGTAGTTAGCACCATCAAAAATCACCGGGCAGCGAGGGATGGAGACATAGCCCGATGCAGAAGACATTGTAGCTGTTTTTTTTTTTTAACTCTCACGGGCCAAACCAATCTGGCCCAATAACCAGCAAGCGAACCAGCAGGGTCAACGCTCACGGGAACGAAGCAGCTCACCAGATCGAGCTTAGCAGTTCACGGGAACGAGGCAGGGGGATGAAATCCGACGGGATCCGCACAGGGGCGGCCGGATCCGGCGGCGACCGGCGACAATCGGTCGGAGGAGCCGCCAAGCGGCGACGGGCGGCCGGAGGAGCAGCGGCGGTCGGCCTGGAGGCGGCAGCGGCGGCCTTGGTGACGGACGGCTTGGAGACGGGGCGACCTTGGCCTTGGCGGCGGACTGCCTGGAGACGGGGACGGCCTTGGCCTTGGCAGCGGACGGCCTTGACAGCAGCGTTCGCGGACGGCAGGGGCAGCGGAAGACACGCCAACGAAGGAAAACGGTGGCGACACGGACGAGTTGCGCGTCCAGAAAACGAGCGGAAAAAAAAAACCTAGCTCATGATACCATGTTGGGGAAATACGCAACTTGTATTTCCAGGGGCCAAAGGCCACAATATATAGTACATGTACAGGTGACAAATATGCAGGAAACCCCTCATACAACGGGGAAACTATACAGGTATACATGGACACATAATATAACTCTAACAACCCTAACTGCGTCGCGAGAGAGAGTGTGTGTGATCGGCCCGATGTGGTCGGTCGATCTTTGGGATATATCCCCATTGTAGTGGCAACGTGTGCCACGAGGGCATGTTGCCAGTAATACTACACTGGCAACGTTGCCAGTACTACTACACTAGCATCGTGTTTGGGATATATCCCCATTGTAGTGGCAACGTGTGCCACGAGGGAACGTTGCCCATGTGGATTTTGAACTTTTAAAATAATTAATGTGCTGCACGGAGCGCGAAAACGCCTCGCTCGCGTAGTGTCGTCTTCTTGTAAGTGATGTCTTATGCTTTCCATGTTTAATTTGTAAGTGTGGAGCTCCATTCCTCGGGACTGACAACCCATCTCAATTAACGGCTCGAACTTAACTCTCCTTTAATAATAAAGATTGGTTTTGATCCTATATTTAACCAGTAGGCTCTGACATCCTGTTAGAAAGTATGTCTCTTAAATTAGTATATTCGTAGCCACGTTGCTGTCACCCTCCAACCTTTATGTTGTTGAATTGGCTAGATCACTGGAGCCCCGGCCGTGCCCTTCCTATAAAGTACTAGGAGGAAGAAATATCCCCTTTTTGGTAGACACATATCAATGTAAAGGATGCGTGCTTGCTACATAGAGTCGGCGACTTACATGGCACAAATTTCTGGGTTTGTGAGGCATTACGGAATAAAGCAAAACTCAAATGCTCGGATTTTGCACACAGTACTTGGCTGGTTCGAGAGGAGATTGAAGTCTTTGTACAACGCAGTAAACTAGCAGTAGCAATAGTTCCGATATATGTAACGGTCAGTTTATTCATGTGCCACTGACTTTTCCAACAGCAGGAATCTATATCTATGCCTAATAATAAAGGGAGGAATGTTTCTTCCCACAAAATTTCAGCCGCTAGAGCGTTTCTTGTCGTCGGCGTTTGGTTTCGTACGTCGTAGCCTTTGTTTCCCCGATAGAAAAAAAAAGATGAGTACGTGTGCAGGAAGGGATTTTGAACCGGACTCGATTCTATGCAAGATCACGGCTGTCCCGTATCTCGGCAGACTGGAGCTTATACACGTCTGATATAAAATCTAATCAATTTATTCTTTTTATTCGATGACAGATTCATACAGTATGAAAAACTCTCATGCAGGCAAGCAATTTGGGACCAAATCACAAATCATACATGTGAACGAGCAAAGAAGGAAAAAAGATAGAGATCGGTATGCACGGATGAGCAACGAAGAAAAACAAGAAAAATTGAAAAAGAGTCGTGAGGCCTATCAGCAAAACAAAACAATTGCAAAAAAATACACACAAGGGAGGAAGAAATATGCAGATTTAGAGACTGAACACAGAGGACAAAAAATGTGCGCGAGAAAAGAATAAATATGCAAATATGCAGCCAGAACAAAAAAAAAAGCTAGAACAGAACAAATTATAGCTAATCGTGAGTTTAGTCGCAACACACCATACAAAGAATCAATTGCTATGGTGAACCTTGCATATATTGAATCAGAAGAGGAAGACAATACATGTAGATCTTCAGTGTATACCAAGAGATAAATTTATATCAAGTTATCACAGAGATAAGAATGTATAAACATATTAATTTATTTACACATCAAGTTATTTTACTGTTGTTAAATAATACTCATATGGGTAAAAACTAATGTTACTATACGTGGGTCAGTGGGTCAATAATTTTTGGTGTAAACTTTGGGTTGTGCCATGTTTTAGACAAAACATTTTTTTTCACTCCCGTTGCAACGCACTGGCAAGTTTTGCTAGTGATTAAAAAAAAATATCCAATTTAAATACGTTACATGCTGCTTAGCAATGTCTCACTCGTCTTACCTTGAGACATTGTTGGATCACGTATGCACTTGAGACACGTCCTGCAGAGATTTGAAATATCTTTGACAGAGAACATTGTAAAACAAGTTTTCCTAAAAATAGGATTAAAACTGATTAGCCAAAAATTGATCTCTATTATGTGCCCTGGAAATAACCACTTAGTGTGTCCACGCATCAATTGTCACTTGACTGCCTTCTCTAGCCAATGGAACCAATGTTGTTATGTTTTGGAAGATGGATGTAGCCAGCTAGCGAAATACCTTAAACCCAAAATGAGAGGGATTCCCTACGGGATTAAGAGGGAGTAAAAGCGAGGCATGCATGTCGTTACCGTTGATGTTCTTGACACGACGGCATGACTTGATTAGGATGGTAATGAAAACTCGCAAGCTGGTCCATTATTTTCAAGCCGATGCCCTACAACATGGGAAACAAAGATTGCTTTGTATATAACTAAATAACGTGCCGACCACAAACACTATTAGTTAATCTGCAACAATAATTAATTTCATTATAGCTATATTATGTTCTTTTAATTCGGTGGCTTGATTCCTTAGTATTTACAATTATTTGTGGCACATGTTCGGTGCTATTTGGTCCATCTACAAAATTTAGTTTTACTTGCGCGTGTGGACGTGGTGGCGGGTTGGGGTGAACAATGGCTGCCACCAACTATCTTTGGGGTATAAAGATTTCGATCGTGTAGTTGACCAGGAGGTTCAGACGCTTAATTACGGCCTCACAACTAACGTAGCTCATATATCAGTAAGTCTACGACAACGTTGTTAGACACTTTGCATGTTGTTGGATTGGCCACATCATGTTGTAGGAGGGAGAAATATCATTTCCATTGGCAGGGACACATAACCGTGTGTCGTTCGGTGCAATATGCGCAACTTAACCTCCAATTTTCTTGACAAAGGATACTACGCAGGGCGACCTAAATTTGCGCAAATTTAAAGTGTAGGTTTGGGAGGCATTACGGAACACATCAATATTCAAATGCCCGGATTCTCTACGTGTTCCTTGCCAGATTTGGGAGACAGATGAGGGCTATGTCCAGTACTGTAAGCTAGCCATAGCCACTAGCGAGCAGCAAGGTGCACGATGGTAGAAGAATCCTTCGGAAGAAAGCTTAGACCCCGACATCTTATTAAAGTAGCAAGCTAGCACCGTTATTCTTGATATATGTACGCCCAACCTAGACATCAAGTAGCAATGTAACTACATGGGGAATAATTAGAATTTTGTCACTGTTTGAATGTTGGTACGCACTGCTTTGCAATGTCTAACTCGTCAAATGAAATCCAGCAACAAAACATTTTGTACTTTTGCCTTTTTACCGAGTTCAATAACAAAACATGTTGGATATGTATGCAATGATTCCAAAGAACTCAGCAGATGTGTGAAACGAGATGACTGTTGTAGATCCTGTCGGATTGATTGTTGAACCTTGATGGTGATTACATATAACGGTGCAAACTTGGAGTGCAAGGGACTTGCGGTAGAAGTAGATGATGACATTGAGAATTCTAATATATCTCAAAATGTGTCTACCACATCTCATATCTGCAAGCAACACGTTATTTTGTATTGTTATAAATTGAAACCATCTATAAGTCATTCACATAAGAATACTCTATTTCGTTTAAATGAATAAGTCGGATAAGAGCTAAAAAAACCTGATAATTTAGGTACTTTGTACTACTAAGGCAGAGTGCAGGTGTAAAAGATACAGACATATAAATTGTCACTTCACTAGATCTCTCGTGGCGGAAACTATTTTTTTATAATGTTGGAAGCTATTCTCTAGACAACGAAAACAATATTATGATTCTCTGGAAGCAAAAAGTACTGCTTAATGAAATCCAAATTTATTTTTTATTCCAATGCCCAATCAAGAATTATTTGATTGAACTGTGTCCGATTATTCATACCAGAAGGCATAATAGCAGTAAGTAGGTATACAGTTGAGTCCCAACCGGTTCAATCATAATGTAGCTCGTTCATGCATCAGCCTCATCCTTTGCATGGTTGTTGGATTGGAGCAGATTCATTAGTTGAGGACGGTACCATGATAAGGGACCTCGACAGGGAAGATATATAGCATATGCTTTAGTAATCCACAGGGACCTCCCCATGGAGTTTTACAAAGAAGATATACATGTCCAAGTACCATACTGACCATCTGTTAAACTTCATCCTGATTTTTTTTGCAATGGCTGCGTGACTAGGAAGCTCCACTACTGTATAAGTAACGAGCATTTCAGGTCTAGGCCTGGAAGGCACCGAGAAATGCAGCAACTCCTCCTTGGTGGCATTTCGTTTCTTCGATCTTTTTTACACGATTTGTTAGTATGTTGCGTACGGCTGGCCTTGACGATGCATTGTGTCAAGAAATGATCGGAACTGAGAGGGACATGAATCCATCCATAAGATTCTTGATAGGCCATCCAGTAAAAATCCGCCAAATGACATGTGAAGAAAACCTGGTCACAGGTTTCGGATCCACCACGCAGCTGGCAACATATGGTATATTTCCATTGTTTAGAAGCGGGTTACTGGGATGAGGGGAGTCCAAATTATGTCTTGCATGTTCATCATTGTTTCTCACTTTTTTCACTGAGGTCATGTAACGGGAAATATTGCACATAAAAGTTAGAACTAGGAGTAAGTAAAAAGATGCAACCGAGATGTAGGAGGCGAAGGGAGAAGGAATGGCGGTGAAAATGTCAAAATTGGAAACGTACAAATTACACAAGAATTTTGCATGAATATAGTTCAAATTTCAAACCTTATTCCTAAAATTAAAACTTGCTTAATTATGGACAAGTACGGATTGCAAGATTATTATTAAAAGGTTTCTGTCATTTCAAACATGGGACCATTGTGAAATTCTTCTCTTCCAAACATGCCATGAAATGTCAAATCCACGTCAAAGAATGGTGACGAGATGAATAGTGTAAAATTATATTATGACTAGAATGATAAATCTACAAGATCATACAAACTACTATCACCCTTAGATCAAGCCATTGATGCGTTTAAACGAAAGGTTGGATTGGGTAGGTACTCCCAGCGCTCCTCGTGGAGTACCAGGCTGGCATTTTTTTTTTCCTCCAGCGGTTAAATTAAAGTGTAGCTCGTTCCTGGTTGTTGCACTGGATAAGCTTCATTGAGGACGCTGCCCTTATTTAAAGAAGTAAGAGGAAAAAAAGGAAGATATATAGTAGATGATTTCGTGAGACACATAGACCTCAGTTTGCACTTCTGCAAAGAAGAGATACATGTCCAGGAACCATACAGACCATCTGTTCATTTTCCTCCTGAATTTCTTTGGCAAGATTGGGCAACTACACTACTGTATAGAAGTAACGAACATTTCAGGTCTAGGCCTGGGAGGCACCGAGAAATGCAGCAACTCGTACTTTGTGGCATTCCGTTCTTCAATCTTCTATACAA
Organism: Poa pratensis; assembly: GCA_947311845.1. Taxonomy (NCBI): domain Eukaryota; kingdom Viridiplantae; phylum Streptophyta; class Magnoliopsida; order Poales; family Poaceae; genus Poa; species Poa pratensis. Next base: position 5,095,316 of record CAMZMU010000100.1, on the reverse strand, counting down.
GATATGTTTGTATGGGGGTTAGGACTGGTCAGGACGAAGAATCCTGCCAACTAATGCAAGAAAGTGAGAGGGACATGAATCCATCAAAATGTTTCTTGAAAGGGGTCGAAACTGTAGAAAATTATGTCACTGGATTTCTGATCTCCACACAGCTGGCAACGTATGCCATCAGGCCGTTGTTTAGCAGCGGGTTTTTGGGCTGAGGCATGTCCACGTAAATTCTTGCAAGTTCATCATTGTTACTCGCTTTTTTCACTGAGGAAACATCTCACTCTCTATAGAGGTCATGTAAAGGGAAATACTGGGCACAAAAGTTGGAACTGCGAGCCCTCGACGAATCAGTAAAAAGATGCAAACGAGAGCAAAGATGAAGGAAATTTTACCTATTTTGCTATGTTGAAATATTTGTACCGAGACATTCTAACCTGTATCTTAAAAATTCATACAGCGAGAGGTAATTTTGGTTCCGTTAGAGAGTTGACCAGAAAGGACAAACAAATGAACAAGCTCGTGAATTGATCGATATATTAGAAGTCTCAGGGCGTCCGAATCTTGCGAGTGTGAATCTTTGGCTAGTGCTGTAAGCAGTCTTTGCCTAGTGTTTTTCTGTCTTTTTTGCTGAGTTCCTTATGTTTTGCGTGTGAATTTCCAATGGATCTCAGGCCTCGGCACATAACTTCTTTGCCGATTGCCCGTATAATAGTACTCGTAAAGACTCCGGCATATGGCCTTATTCCGATAGTGGTAGCTAAAAATAAAAGAAATACTCAGGGGAACCACTTCCTTTTGCAGAGTTGACTCTGATCCGAAAGGAGCTCACATGTACAGAACTCTTTAAACAAAGATAGCTATGTTCATTTATCCATTGAAATCAGCACATTTTTTTCCACTGGGAGGCTGTAAATGGTTCAGTCATAATGCAAGACAGGCAGCTAGAGCGTCAATATATGCATCAACTCAGCATGTTGCTGTACCCTTAGGATGGTTGCAGGATTTGACCTGTATCCTTAGGATGGCCACACGAGTGACATTCTGAACGTTAGATCAGTTGGTCCATGGCGGGCTTGACCGTCAAATGGCGAGAACGGCATTGAAGGGAATCGAGCTCCTCAGGGCCTGTGAGCCATCTGTCAGCTCCGCCATCCACATACAGCCTCGACAGCGCATTGACCTCTAACTAAGTTTGCGATTCATCACATCATTGCCTCCTATGGAACCAACTCCCTGAACCGTCGTTGTGTAGAATCCTCTGCTCTCAATAGCAAATGTGAACCTACAGGATTGTCGTGTATCATGTTCCATTTCCTACTGCTTATGCAGGGTCCAATGGATCCATGTATAGTTTCCCTCATATGTAGCCTTCGAGGTTGCCTTCAACACCGTCCATATTTTAATCGGTTTAAAAAAATTCTACCAAACAAAATTTCCTAAAATGTAGGCATTCACTACGGAAAGTACCTACAAGATGTGGCCTAAATCCATATGAATGATACTAGAATCCATGAAATCAAAAATAGTGTTCAACTTCTTTGAGGGTAGACATAGCTTAATTAGAAAATCATGTAAGGTTGTAATGGGTGTGATATGGGAAATAACGGTGTAGTACTGGTACTGCAACACATGCTTATCTGATACATCCAGTAGACTTGCGGAAACTAGATATAGCTCTATTCTAATAACCGAGATGCCCCAGTACTGCAACACATGCTTATCTGGTACATCCAGTAGACTTGCGCAAACTAGATATAGCTCTATTCTAATAACCGAGATGCCCCGACACAAGTCATATATTTCTCATGAACATTCTTTTGGTTTGTCCCTCGCTTCATTTACAAGTGGGCTTTCTAATTTGTACATGAACCTCCCGCATTGCAAATAATTATAGCAATTGTAGAATTTGGGGTAGCTAGCAGACAATGTTTTACCGAGGGTACAAGGGGGATGCACACAATCCTATAAACACCACAAATATCGCAAGTATGTTGCCACGAATATACGCGCGGAACATATGTTTGTACATTAGGTACACAATTTCATTATATATAAATGTCATTATTGTGAACTATAGAGACCCTATAGTTGTCCAGAAGACTCGGCGCTCAATTACAAATCCACAGTGTACCTAATTAATCAGTAAATGTGTGGCCATGTGGCTGCACACTTTGAATGCTATTGCCTTGGGCCAGATCACTTGAAGACAATCGGCCCTTGTTATAAAGGAGGAAGAGATCTCACTTGCTTTAGTAGAGAGCAGAGAGCCAGGGACACACATCCATGCATCGTTCGGGGACATTTCTGCAAGTTCACGACTATGGATGCTACACAGCGTCAACTTATAGTCTAGGTTTGGGATGCATTATGGAATATATCGACAATAGTAAGCTCTGGCTCACTACTTGGGACTTCTGTAGCTCGAGTGTCAACATAAAGTATTGTACTTTGCAATAGGCTTATTGCAGCAAGCAGGAAGGTGTGGTGCATGTTGCCAAAAGAAATTGCTTCCGAAAATGTCTTAGAGGTGAGCGTCTAGTCAAGCAAGCAAGCAAGCAAACACCATTATTCTGATGAATGATGGACCGGCTCCGCGACAGCTATACTTATTATAAAGAAAAACTCACTAACTGTAATTAATGTTTTCATCTCAACATGTATCACTTATAAAGGACCGGCTCATCTTATGTATGTTTGAACAGTTATCAGGACTGAAAATAAATTTCCATAAGAGTGAGGTTTTTTGCTTTGGCGAAGCTAAAGAGGAGGAGGAACATTACACGAATATTTTTGGTTGTGAATCTGGTTCCTTCCCGTTCAAATATTTGGCTATCCCTATACACTTTAGAAAGCTAAAGAATGGGGAATGGAAGGCTGTGGAGGACCGGTTTGAGAAAAAATTAGCAAGCTGGGCTAGTAAGCTTCTGTCTTATGGGGATAGACTTATCCTGATTAATTCGGTCCTCACTAGTTTGCTCATGTTTATGCTATCCTTTTTCGAGGTACCTAAAGGGGTACGTACGCAAAAGGATGGATTTTTGTCGGTCAAGATTTTTTTGGCAGAGTGATGGCCATAAGAGAAAGTACAGACTTTCTAAATGGAACATCATTTGCGGACCTAAAGAACGGGGAGGATTGGGTGTAGAGGTTTTAGAAACAAAGATAAGAGTCTTTTGTGCAAATGGCTTTTTAAACTCTTGTTGAAGGATGGAGTTTGGCATGAGCTGATTGTTAATAAGTATTTGCACTCTAAATCCCTATCTCAAGTCAAGGTTCAACCTTCTGATTCTCCTTTTTCGAAGGGTCTTATGAAGGTTAAAAATGAGTTTTTTGATCGAGGATCATTTACTGTAGGAAACGGAGAAAGTACCCATTTTTAGGAGGATACATGGTTAGGGGACAAGCCCCTTGCACTGCAATATCCCTCTCTTTTCAATGTTGTCCAGAGGAAAAATGTTTCGGTGGCAGCGGTGTTGTCACAAGCTCCTCCAATTAACTTAGGTTTTAGGAGAGCTCTCACTGGAAATAGGTGGGACAGTTGGTTACACCTAGTAAACCGGTTGATGGATGTGCATTTAACAGATGTTTCAGACGTGTTTAAGTGGGGATTGACTACATCTGGAAAATTTACAGTCAAATCATTATATCTAGATTATTTGAGTGATAATTCTAGGTTCTTACGAAAGTATATTTGGAAGATGAAGGTGCCACCGAAAATAAAGATCTTCATGTGGTTTCTATATCGTAGAAAAATTCTTACAAACGATAATTTAGTGAAGCGTAAATGGAATGGATGTGAAAAGTGTTGTTTTTGTGATCAAAAGGAAACGATTCAGCATTTATTTATATCTTGCAGTTTTACTAAGATGATCTGGCGAATTGTGTTCATGGCATTTAACATTTATCCCCCAACAAATATTTCCAACCTCTTCGGTAGCTGGTTAAGGGCCGTTGATAAAAAAGAAAAAGTGCAAATCCGAGTGGGTGTCTGTGCTTTGCTTTGGGCAATATGGAACACAAGAAATGATGTTATTTTTAACAATGCAAATCAATCTTATTTATGCACGTTATTCTGCTGGCTATTCATTGGATCCGTTCATGGTCTTACCTACAACCAACGGACAAGCGAGACGTTCTGGATTCTGGGTGCAACCGTCTCATCTTGGTGGCATGGGAGCAATATACCCAATGCAGCTGGCGTTTTGATCTTAGAATAACATGTTGATGCAGTGTCATAGCATGTTGTCTTTGTTTTTTAGATGGTTGATCCATATATCAACCCTGTGTGACCCATGATGTAATCCTTTTTAACACTTGAATCTTAATAAATTAATAAAGGCCACATGCATCAATCGATGCAGAGGCCGGGACTGCCCCTTTTCTATAAAAAAATGTATCAATTACTCTTTTAGCCAACCAATTGTCCACGTCATCCTTCTAATTCATTACTTATTGTCTATCTCTACATGTAAGTATTCACATCATCTTTTCCTTTAGCCATTAAATTTTCCAGGTCATTTTTTTTTGCCGTTCGAATAATAAGATAACACCATCCCGCTATGTAATTACATAACTAAATCACGTGCCAGTCAAAGTGAGCTTTTTTTGCTTGCATATTTCTATAGTCAATTTTAGATTTCATGTGATCATTAGATCATTAGATTTCTTATAAGATTCCGTTGCAACACGCGGGGTACGTATTGCTCTAGTATTATAGACTAGCGAACTTGTACACGCGCAAACAGATGCAACATGGATCAACTTGGAAGCCGACCTGCCCACAGTTACAGAAGTGCATTCACATTGCACTAAAAAACTGTTGTAACTCTAACTACAGACGGGTTCAATCAGGCTTATGATATGTTCTAGCCTTCTAGGTACAATTGAGGTTGCGACCGCACGAAGACACATGCCCAAGCAATACTTACAGTACAGTCATGTGTACAGTAAAGACCTTGTGTTGTTGTATTCCTCGATGCCTCCCAAACATAGAAAATGTGCTCTACTTCTACATTGGGGTTGCCCGGTCTCATAACAACAAGCAAACCGAATCAACATGAACTTTCCATTAGATGATTTGCATGGTACGTGAATATGTATCTGTTGAATGCCGAAGAGCAAGCTAAGTTAATTCTTTCAGCTGCTGAAGCGTCCAGCTTTCCCACGTCCAACTTTAAATAAAGGTACCGTATTTAACTGATTCCTTTCCAGTGCAACAACTATGCAAAGTATACATCAATGCTGAGCAATCAACAGAGAGTATGATCCTTCATATTACCAGCGGGCATGATATGTTGCGAACACTCAATAGTCCATTGCACAAGTACATGCTATTATACATAGAAACCAGGTATAAACATACAATAGTTTTACATTTGCCAAAGAGCAGAATGCTTACTAGTGCCTCATGATACTAAAATGGAAGTGGATGGAAAACCTATGGTAGATAAACATGGTTTCCCAAGAAACGATAGTTGAGATACGACGTTGTTGTTACGCTGTTATATGCGAGCGAGCCGTTTGTGCATGTGTGTTTGGTCATTTTGGGAAAAATTAAATGGTTAGGGGAGCCAGTTCCTTGGGCAGAAAGGACTCATAGCTTCTCAGCTGATCAGAATTAATTAGTGAGCCCACTATACAAAACACTACTGAAATCAGAACATATTTCCCCACAGGGAAGTCTGAATTTGTTCAACATACTGTAGCTAGAGCATAAATAAGCACATCAATCTCCAGGAGCGTCGTTTCATCTCTTACATGGTCTATGATACATAGGACCAGATTCAGTTACATTTTCCGCAGTTGTTAAGAAGGAGGAAGGTTAGATATACATAGATAAACCTCGGCTTGTAATCAACTTGGACTTCGAAATAGAGATAGATCGCATGAGACCACTGGTGCAAATCATTGTTTGTATAGATGGTTAAAACAAATCATTGCAAATAGACGACCCTCCCTTATGTGATAACATAGCTTATCATAGAGAATGTGATAACTGTATGTGCTGAAACTAACGTACGGTGCCTATTACAATGTGTACTATGCGATAAGGCTACTCTTAATTAGTATTATCATAGACAGATAGGCATTGTTTAGCTGACAATTTGCGATGACCCTTATCTTAGACATGTGCACACAAATGACATGTCTAGAAGCTTAAGGGTCAATAAAAATGTAGCTCACATATCCAACCACATTATTGCATCATAAATTTCAAGGCTCCCCTTGTATAGGTGCTTCAGTTACAGAGAGAAACCTCAGTTTGTCATAAAAGAGATACCTATATCTAGGTCCTTGTATCATGACATACCACATTCATCTATGCAAGTTCTTGTAGAATTTCTTTGATGGTGAGTCTAAGACTGTGCAAACACTTTTTTTTTTGAATTTTCCCCACATATATTAGGTCAGCAAGCCGCCTCATTAAAACCCTGCCAGTCCCTTTCGGTACCCTGGTTAGGGAAAGAGTGCGTCTGAAACTTGCCGCCTCCAAAACAATCATATAGTTACATCGTTTATAATGCTGTTAATTAAGAAACTAGGGGCTTCCTCGAGCCAGCTACCAGAAAAATTATTACAGAAGCTATGTTTTGCTAATTCATGAGCTACTTGATTGGCCTCCCGTGGACAATGAGTGAAGGTGACCACACCAATTGCGGACACAGCATCAATGCAATCAGCAAAAATTGCTGCAGAGTCATTCCACCAGGTTTCATCTCCTGAGCAGGCTTCGATAACTTCCGTGGAGTCCGACTCGGCTTGAATAACATTGCAGCCGGTTCTGTTAGCCAAGGAGAGACCCTCGCGCATCGCCAGAGCCTCAGCCATAGCCGCCGATGCAACATTAGGGAGGTACACGCATGACCCAGCGATGAAGTTGCCCTGGTAGTCACGAAGAACAGCTCCAATAGCACCTGCACAACGATCAACATGGAAGGAAGCATCAACATTAAGCTTTATCTTTCTCGGCTCAGGTTTGCACCAACGCGCTACTATGGGATTCGTCGGTCGTGATAAACTCTTAGCCGCATTAGCCGCAATTCCAAGTATCGACATCTTGCATTTGTATATAGGTGGGACAGATTCACCATGAGTTCGCTGTCTCCTCATCCACCATAAGTACCAGCATGTGATAACAGTAACTTCCTTCAGCCCAACATCAAGGCCTGTAGTGTAGTTACTCTCCCTCGTTAATATATGTTCGAGGACTGCAGAACCAGCCCGATCTATACGAGAAGCCTCCTCGATCATTGAGGTGAGGTTTAATTCATGCCAAAGTTCCAAGGCCACTGGGCACTTAAAGAGAAGGTGCATGATATCTTCCGGTCCTTGAGAGCAGACTGGACATTGCGATGAAGTTCCAATATGTCTATTAGCTAGGATGCACTTCAACGGAAGGATCCCGTGGAGTGCCCTCCAAGTAAATATTTTGACCTTGCTAGGGACCTTCAATTTCCAAATTATCTTCCACACCGGATTAGTTGCAGAAACTCCAGGGGCTGCAACTTGTCCCATGCTGGGACCGAATTGGTGGTTCCATTGTACATGGTAGCCGGACCGGACAGTGTAGCGACCATGCTTTGTGAAACTCCAAGAAATAAAGTCTGCAAAACCTCGTGTGTTAATCGGTATTTGCAGAATTCGCCTGACATCAACATCATTAAGATGCTCCTTTAGTAGTCGTTCATCCCACTGGCCTGTAATTGGAGATATTAGATCGGACACCTTTGTGAGCAATGAGTTGTTCCTAGGAGAGATGACCTTTCGGCTGGGACTAGAACCAATCCAGGGGTCGTCCCAAATATTAATACTCTCTCCTGTACCCACTCTCCAGATATAACCCCTCTTGAAGGTGGAGAGGCCAGCAACAATGCTTTGCCATGTGAAAGAAGAACCAGCTTTCGGACCAGCCTTTAGAATGTCACCTTGTGGGTAATATTTTGCACGGAGAACCGATGCACAAAGAGACTCGGGATTATTAATTAGCCGCCATACCTGCTTAGCTAGCATAGCAAGGTTGAAGGAGTGGAAATCCCTAAACCCCATGCCTCCTTTATGTTTCGGACAACACAATTTCCACCAAGCGAACCAGTGCATCTTTTTGCTATTTTCATCATCACCCCACCAAAACTGAGCAATGGCATCCATCATACTTTTACAAACACCTTTGGGAATCTGAAATACTGACATTGCATAAACAGGGATTGCTTGCGCCACGGCTTTTAATAGAATTTCTTTACCTCCCATCGACAATTGCTTCTCTTTCCATCCATTGATCCTTTCAATAATTCTTTCAATAAAGTGTTTGAAGCAATCACTTCTATCAGCTCCAACAAGCGCCGGTAGGCCAAGATATTTGTCGGACAAAGCCTCGGTATCAATATGGAGAGCTTCACAAATTTCAGCACGCAAAAGAACATTCGTGTTAGGAGAAAAGAAAATGCTTGACTTCGCTAAACTCACCAATTGCCCAGAATTTGCGCAGTACGTATCCAGAACTTGTTGCAAGGAGGTTGCATTATTCATATCTGCTCTCATGAGAATAAGGGAATCATCAGCAAAAAGTAGATGTGAGACTGACGGTGCATTTCTGCACACCCTTACCCCATCGATGCCACCAACCTCTTCTTCATGCAACAGAAGACTAGAAAACGCCTCCGCACATAAAAGGAACAAATAAGGAGAGAGGGGGTCCCCTTGACGGAGTCCCCTAGTAGGAACAAACATCTCAGTTTCTTCTGAATTAAAGCGTACTTGATATCGGACTGATCTGACACACGCCATCATGAGCCCAACCCATCTTTCTGAAAAACCTAGTTTTCTCATCATATTTTCCAAGAAAATCCATTCGACTCTGTCATAAGCCTTATGCATGTCCAATTTAACCGCACATGTACCTGAGGAACCCCTTCTTTTATTCTTGATCGTATGAATACTTTCATATGCCACAAGCACATTGTCTGTAATGAGACGACCCGGAACAAATGCGCTTTGCATTGGGGAAATCACCTCTGGCAATATTTCTTTGAGACGGAGAGCCAGCATCTTGGAGATAATTTTGTAAATCACATTGCATAAACTAATGGGTCTGAATTGAGTTACCAGTTCAGGGCAGTCTACCTTGGGAATAAGGACAATCATAGTATCATTCCATCCTTCCGGGATTGTTCCAGTATCCATTGCCTGCAGAATCTCAGAAGTTATTTCCTCTCCACAAATAGACCAAAACTTTTTATAAAAAACTGCGTGAAGACCATCCGGCCCTGGGGCCTTAAAATCCCCAATGCTGAATGCCGCCTTCTTAACATCATCCGCAGAAAAAGGAGCCAACAACTTGTCGTTCATCTCCGGAGAAACCTTCGACTGAATTTTATCGAGGACTGCCGGATCAGTGTTAAAAACTTCTGAACTGAACAAGTTTGAAAAGTAATTTTGGATCAGTGGTTTTAATGCCTCGGTACCTTCCACCCATTCTTCTCCATCCTTCAATTTCTTAATAAAATTCTTTTTTCTCCTAGCAGTCGCAAAGCTATGGAAAAATGACGTATTCCGATCCCCCTGTCTAAGCCAGTTTGCGCGGGAACGTTGCATCCAGTGTACCTCTTCTTGTTCCAACAAGATTTCAATCAGATTAGCTTTTTATTTAGCAATTAATTCATTCTCATCCGACATAGGTCCTGACATTGCCTCCTCAAATTCTCTTTGAGCTGTTCGTAGTCTTTGTTGTGGTTTCTTCAGTACTGTTCTGTCCCATGCATGAAGAGAAGCATGCATATGCTCCAGCTTTGGGAGCACGCCACCTGAAGTAGCATGCCCCGCAGAATTCCAAGCTTGTTCGACAACCTGGCGAAAGCTCTCCTCCTGTAGCCATTTGGCTTCGAACCTACGCTTGCTTGTAGGTCTGTGAGTAATCTGCTGGTATTCAGTATCCAACAGAATCGGTCTGTGATCAGATTTCGTATAATCCATGTGCTGCACCGTGGAGCCCGGGTGCATAGTCATCCAATGTCCATCAGCAACCGCACGGTCGAGTCTTTCTCGTATCCTACCACGTTTCCAAGTGAATCTGTCACCAGAAAACCCGAGGTCTTCCAGGCCACAGTCCGACAGAGCGTCACGAAAGGCTTGCATAAATCTAGAAGGTCTAGAGTTGCCTCCTTCTTTTTCATGAGAGAATAGAATTTCGTTGAAGTCTCCTATAATCATCCAAGGCTTATCGGACGAGCTCTTAATTTCTCTCAGTTTATCCCACGTCTTGTACTTGTCCTCCCAACGCGGTTCCCGTAAATACCAGTCAACCTCCAGGTTTTATCCGGTGCTTCTTTAACAAGAACATCAATATATTTGGGAGCAGAAAAGATTTGCTCAATCACCACTTCCTTTTTCCAGAACATAATCACACCACCACTCCTGCCATCACTTGGATTTACTATTTTATGGTCCATCCTTAGGCGCCTCCTCAAACACTCAGCCGGGAAATTATCCATATGGGTTTCCGACAAGAACATCACATCAGGGTTACATCGCTTCTGGACAACCAGAAGCGCACGAACTGTCGGGGCATTCAGGCCCTGACAGTTCAGAGACAGTATTTTCATTGCGTCCGGACGGACCCCTCACGGGAGCCCGCCGATCCTGGTGAAGGGGAGTTAGCTCCGGCCTTCGAGTAGTTTGTGTTTTCTTCAGATTCTGACATCACAGCCACCTCCGCCGTAGCAGAGGGTAAAATGCTCGAGCGAGTACCAGTAGAAGTCTCAGTTTCCTTCGAATCAATCGCTGCCCCATTATTTGCTTTCAACTTCTTTTTATTCTGATTTTTCTGGGGTGTCGACTGGAGGCCAGAGCCTAGGGAAAGATCTGAAACCTCCTCTTCAACAAGGTTTGCGTCCAAGCTAGGATCCTCAATCGGTAATATAGCTTTTTGCAGTATCGGTTCTTTCTCCTTGTTCGCTGCTGTATCCATAGCAAGGCGTTTCCTAGCCGATGGTGAATTATCAGACAAAATCATATCTGTGGAGCTCGGATAGAGTGCATCTTTATTGAGTTCATTGGCACTATCACTCTGATTGAAGGTACTATTCCATCTCCAGCTCTTCTGCGGGATACCATCATCGTGTTCACTATCACCCCTAAAATCATGTCCTCTACCCGGATTACCTCTACCAAACCCTCGCCCAGTTCGGCCACCATCACGGAACTGACCAGCTGGTCGGCCACCACCTCTGCCTCTTCTAGGTGCCAAAATAAAAGGACCCCATTCTAATTTATCTTCATCATGCTCTCCAGTACCACACTCCTGATGCCAATGTCCCATCTTACCACAAGCATTACAAAACGTAGGCAGCCTTTCATACTTGACTTGATAATATTCAGTTTTTCCTGCTATCGTAAAGCTCACAAAACGAGTTAGTTTTTGATTAACATCTAACTTAACTCTTACCCGAATAAACTGACCAATGTAACCACTAGGAAGAGTAGTTTGCACTTCCTCGACTTCGCCAATCCTTCTTGCCATGTTCTTCAAAAAAGCTTTGTTCTTAATGACAGCATCCGGCAATTTATGGATCTGACTCCAAGTTTCGATCTTATCAAGCTTAATTGATTCGGGATTAGAAAACCCGTCATATTCAGCCAGGATGAGAGCCCCGTATCCTCTGAATTCCCAAGGTCCTTTGTGAACTGCCATATTCCAATCTGCTAGACAGTGAAATTGGATTGAAAAAAGGTTAGGGTTTATCGATCTCCATATCACCTGTTGCGCAGGTTTCCATGCAGCTCTCATGTCCGCGATCAGCGTCCCCTGACTAAAGGATTTCCCGGTGAGCACCCTCGCCAAAGCAAGCCACTTCGGCCTCTCTGCTGGATCATCCACTTCCTCTTCCCAGATGAGATTATCAAGTTCGTTCTTTTCCAGATGTAAACGTTCGAGTAGAGCACTCGGATCTTCCGTCGCGCCCGCCCGAGAGCTGCTGCTCTCAGTAGCCGCCATAGCCTGAGGACCAGGGATTCCCCTGATCGGAATTGCGCCTCACCAAGCGAGGGAGATAGCCAGCAAGGTTGCACGCTCGATCCCCTCGAGATCGAACAACGGAACGGATTACTCCAGCGATCGCCGCCGGAGGACAGAGAACCCTAGGTTTTTTCGCCTAGGGGAAAACCTTCCACGGCAGAGAGCGCTAGACTGTGCAAACACTTTGTACACTATATAGTAGCGCAAAATAGCCAAGACCTGTGTTTGGGAGGCATCAGGGAATAGAACAACACTTTACATTTGGTTCCAGTACAGATCGTTGATTATACCATCCATCAGTCAGCAACTGCCCTTGCTCAACATGTCAGCTACTAATGGCATGGTGTCCAAACTATATGTTTATTGTTGACGGTGAAGAATCATCACGAGAATGAAACAATTGATACAGCCTAGTGTAGTGTGACCACGTGTCTTCTTAGTTTTGTAGTGAAGTAAATAAAGTAGCAAGAGTCATTATATAGTTCATTCTTACCTCCTTACAACAGTACTGTACCTGTGTGACTACAGGGACACCCATACAATTGTAAAATCCTAATTAAGAACTTAACTTGTAAAAAGCACTCGTAACTATTTTGAAACTTATTCAATTGGGGATCAAACTAATGTTAGACAACGACAAACCCCACCGAGAGCTAGTAATTTAAAAAATCATAGATTTAATAGAACGATCGTGACTTTTAAAACTGTATATGAATACGTCCAAGAATTTGAACATCTTTCATAGATTTTATAATGTTCGTGGATTTGAAAAAATGTTCACAAATTTAGAAAATGGTTCACGCCTTTGAAAATGATTTTAAAATTTAAAAATTCTCATGAATTTAGGAAATAATAAAACACTAGAAGAAAAATACAGAAAAATCAAAATAGAAAACTAGTAAACCATAAATAAAAACCCGGCCAGCAGTATTAATAGGTTTCCAAAACATGTTTAAGTGGTCTGATGTGGGGTGGCCCACTTACAATACTAGAACTCGGCCTCGCGTCTGTCAAATAGATTCACCTCGCTTTTTCTCGCCAAGCCCAGCAGAGTTTGTGTGGCTGAAACAAGAGAGTAGAGAAATACACTCTTCGCCAAGCCCAGCCGATTGGTCGCATGAGGGCCCATACGTTTTCTTTTTTGAGAAAACATGAGGGCCCATAATGGTCTCCGCATTATGTCCTCCACCGCCCCATGCAAACTTGTATTGTTCATTAAAAAAGAAATAGAAGATACACAATTAGCTTACATCCCGATTAAATGTCATCAATGCGAACTATACAGATCCTATAATTAACCACAAGATACATCACTCACTTATAAATTCATAGGATAGCTGTACACCCTGAATACTATTGCATTGGGCCAGATCACTTGAAGAAAATGCGCCCTTGTTATAGAAGAGGAAAAGAGCTCCCTCGCTTTGGAAGAGAGCATAGGCACATATCGTTTTAGCGTTCAGTGGCATCTGTGCAAGTTGACCAATAACTATCGTGGCAAGGGATGTTATACAGTGCTAGCCTGTGTCGGCAAAAATTTGAAGTCTAGGTATGATAGGCATTAGGGAATACATCGACACTATCATGCTGAAAATGGCTACAGTGAGTCTCTTAGGCTCGAGGAGAAACCCGAGGGCTTTGTATTTGTACTACGCGGTAGTCTTGTTACGGCAACCGGTAACATGCATGATGCCAGAAGAAATTGCTTGGGTAAGAATGAATGGATGAACGAAATAAAAAAGCAGTGAGATAGAGTATAGTGGAGGAACACGCGATCCATGTAGCACTTCAAATCGATCGTGGTATCGTTTCTTAGGACACCTGGGCCGTCAGCTTGCGATTCCTGGTACCTTATAATTTATCGTATAATTTATGTTACATATAATTTATCGTTGTTGACCAAATTGAATAATCAAACTTTTTCTTATACTACGTGTGTGCCTTATAAACTGGGATGAACATTGGAGGGAGTATATTTAACCACAAGATACATAGCTCGCTTATAAATTCATAGCGTAGCAAGAAACTGTGAATGCTATTGCATTAGGCCAGATCTCTTGAGGAAAAGGCGCCCTTGTAAAAAAACAAGAAAGAAACTCCCTGCTTTTGCAGAGAGCATAGGCGCAGAGTGTTGCGACCAATAATTATCGCGGCATGGGATGCTATACAGTGTGCCAACCTATGTCGGCAGAAATTTGAAGTCTAGGGTATGAGAGGCATTAGGAAATACATCAACACTATCATACTGAAAATCGCTACAGCAACCGGTAACGTGCATGATGCCAGAAGAAATTGCTTGGGTAAGAATGAATGCAAGGATGGAATAAAAAAAGCAGTGAGATAAAGTATAGTGGAGGAACACACGATCCACGTAGCACCTGAAATCGTCGATCATGGTATCGTTTCTCGGGCCTTCTAGTCTGTCAGCTTAATGACTGAGCTTTCGATGCGGTTAGAGGCTTCCCAATGGAGTGGCCTCTTGTTTTATCGACCTTTGTCCTCACAAGGATGACTGAGCTCGTCAATGATGGTGTTATTAAGGGGAGAATTAGAACAAAGAGCTTGGAAGAGATTTGCAACGGTGTTCTTCTTTTCTGCGACACCAAGGTCACAACTATTTAGGTGTTCATGATTCCCAAGTGCAGGAGATCAATTGTAGTACCTTTCGATTAGAAAAAGGTTGTCGAACCCACAAGGAGCTGAAGGTATTGGTAAACAAGAATGATAAATAAAACAATGAAAGATGCAAGTTTTTTTGGGATTTTTGGTTGTATGGATGCAAGAGAGTAAAAATGCTGAAAATAAATGGTAGCAAGTGAAAGCTCTCAAAGAGAGAAAGCCCAATCCTCTACGTGGCAAGAGGACAAGCTCAAGTGACGTGTAACTTATATGTGGAAAACGTTCCCGAGGGCGGCATGGATATTGCTAGGCATAGAGATTTATTAAACAACACGTTGAATATCTTGTGAAGTTTTAATCTTGTTTGGACGGAGCCATTGTTAGGTAAAGCTAAATAAATAAACTAAACCCTTTTGATGGATCATGCGGCCAAGTAAATGACTGTGCAAGAATTATTAAGACCAAAAGTCCCACCATAGCATTACACTCTAAGGTCCCGGCCCGATACTAATGCCCTCATAATGCAACTTCATGACTCGGTCATGGGTTTACATGTCCCCCCAAGTCTCCCTCAATTCATTACGCTACGGTGTTCTCCTATGAGCCTATAAAGGTGAAGTGTTGTGCAGTCGACGTTCGCACAACACCATCATAGAATCACATAAAAGATACACTTGACAAAATACCAACACATGTCATATATAAATCATTGCCAATTCATCCTATGCCCTCAGGAACATACGGGAACTACTCACAACGTGCAAACATGATGATATTCAGTGGCATAAATGGTACAACACAATCTGAAAATATAACTTCACCTCCAAATAATGACAAGTACTCGATCACAAACATGAATAAGAGCACAAGACAAGTATATAGGGTACGGAGTGGATCACGGTGATGATGACGGAGATGGTGCTGGTCTTGGTGATGATGATGATGTAGAGGCCTCCTCCCACGCCAAGGAGGAGAGGTGATGACGATGACGATGATTTCCCCCTCCCCCGGAGCTCCGGAGCAGCAAGATCTGACCCCCCCTCGGAATAGATCAGGAGTTTCGCCGACGCCATGGCCTCGGATGGACTTGGATAAATTAGGGCGTAGGTTTTTGGCCGAGACGAAGGTCGTGTTAAAAATTCCCGAGCGAGGAAGTGCCCGAGGCCGCACTTAGTGGGTCCCACGCGGCCAGATTCCTTGGCCGCATGGGCCCCCCTCTTTTGGGCCTCGTGGCTCTTCTCCCTTCGATCTTCTTCCCACAGTCATTCTCCCGATGAAAAACCAGCTGTGCAATTTTCCTTTTCTTATTTGGCTCCCTGTGGCTCCTGAAACATTAAAAACAAGAAAAAGGATGTTTTCTGCCTCCCAGAAATTAAATACCAAAAATAGGGACTTTGTATGAAAGTCCCATAAATCATCTAAAACATGTAAAAATAATGATATAACAATGCCAATAACATTCTAATATGATAATATGAGTTGTATAAATGATGATATAAAATGCACGTATCAACTCCCCCAAGATTAAACATTGCTCGTCCCCGAGTAAGTAAGGACATAGATCATTACATGCATCAATGGACTTATGGTTGATAAATAAATACGAGCATTGTATCATCATCATTTTCAATTGTAATGAAAGATTAATGAACTAAAACTCATACACATGAGGGCAACATAAGTAGAAGCTCTAGCAATCACCCCTTACTTTTGAAAGCAAATAACCATTGTATGTTGGACAATTGAACCATACTCTTTTTCACATGCTTTTGCTCCTTATGGAAAGCATTATAATATTTTATACTTTGCTGAAATTTAAAGACAAGATAAACTCTCATTGAATAGCAAGTTTAAAGAAGACAAATGAAAAGATAGATATAATATTGTTTGCAACCTTGCCTCACTAGTAACTAGTGCAAACTTTAGTCATGGATATTTCAATCAAGTTCTTATGCTCAACACAACCTTTATGTTACACTTTCCATGGCTAACTGAATTTTCAGGTGCCTTCCTTTTCATTCACTTTCCAAGAGCATGAGTATTAAAATATCCATGATTCATTAATTTTCTCAAAAGATACTAGATTATAACAAGTGTTTCATATCCTTTTCATTAACGCTTCCTAACTTTTTATCCTACAAGACTATATCTCAACCTTAAACTATTAACTTTCAAGTCATATTGACTCATTCTCTTTACTTATTTTATAATGAGATAATTCTACAATTGTCCAACACACTCAAGTTGATTAAATTCAAGGCAAGATGTGACTGAAAACTCTAAATATGCCACGCTCATTTCCATGAGTGTTACCCATAAATCTCCAAACAAGAGAATCATGGATGACACCATACTTTTAATATTCATTGATAAACCACAAGATAGGGACACATGATAATGCTCCATGAGCTCACGCAAGACTAAAAGAGATTGATAACTAAACGATAAAAGCAAACTACACCATGACTAGATAGATATGATAAACTAGTAAAGATAAAGGCTAGGCTGAACTCCCCCAAGCTTGATGTTTTGCTAGAGCTTCCTTATTTCTCTTCCTTCTTAACCTCATAATAATGATCTTCGAGGTCTCCAACGATACTCATCATAAGATTGTAGGCTTTCTCAAACTCGCTTGCAGCTTTTTCCAGTTTCTCCATGAGATTCTTCTCCACCGTCTTCTTGCTAGGCTTCCACTCCGGGCTTGGTACTTTTACCTTCGGGATCTTACGATCCCGTTCACCAGGATAGATCTCTTGGGTGGCACGCTGATGCATGTAAAATGCATACATGAACTTTGCATTATTTTATTCATATTCCAATCATATTTGCATCATATAAGGGTTATATCATTGTTTTATAATGATTTTGGGAATATTCCACTAGTTCCCCTATTTTTCTGGAATTAACCTTGCGCAGGCAGAAAACCCTATTTTCTATGTTTTGATGTTTCAGGGACCCAAACGACGTCCAAATGAAGGCAGAAAACCCTATTTTAATAGATCGCTTGCATCAATATTTGGAAGGAAGAAAACTTTGGAGCAAAGGAAGCAAACAAGCGGAGGCCTGAGGCCCAAAAGGGGGTGGCCCACGCGGCCACAGTACCTGGCCGCGTGGTGCCCACCTTCTGAAGCCTCGATGCTCCGATGCCATCGATCTTTCTTCCAGAAGGTTCCTCTTGACCTAAAACCGACTATAAAAATAGTCCCCGAGGCTCTTCGGAAAGTAGCGTGGCAGAAACACAGAAACCACGAAACAGAGATCAGGAGCTGCAGATTGGAGGGGGAAAACTCCAGCGGGGCGCTGCCGGAGAGGTCTCCACCTTCTCCAACGACTTCTCCACCGTATCCATGATGAAGAGGGAGTAGTCCACCCCTGGACTATGGGTTTGTGGAAGTAACTTATGTATCTCTCTCTCTCTTGAGCTTCACTAATTAGCACCGTATGAGCTGCCGAACATGATTACGGTCATGTATGTAATACCTTTGTGGTGGATCTTTATGAGTTAATATATGTGTGAGATTGCAATTGTTTTGTTTCAGTTATGAAAGTAGATGCATATTATGTACCCCGTTCTTGTTTACTTGTTTTGATCAAGCATGTTTATGAGAGCGTGTGTGGGGGAATGCGTGCATTAGATGGAGTAACGGGGGGTGGCTAGTGCGGTGAACGTGAGAGAAAGTTCCGCGATCCACTTGGGTGTTTTACCTTACTTTGTTGCCTCACTAGGGATAAAAAGAAATACCTTGCTACCGGAGATGTGGGTGTGTCCATGCCACTACTCCATGACTAGATCTAGCATGTTCTTATTTCAACTTCATGTCATGAAACTTAAAGCTATGCTCTGATTTATCTTAATACTAAGGTGTTATGATTTAGTTCGCATCTTAGTGGAGTATAAGAGAGATTAATAACCAAAAGATCTCTATGTTAGGACGTGATGCCCATATGATTAATAACTTGTCTTGAAACTTTGTTGCAATCTCATATGTCAATTCTTGTGTTCCATTGTCTACCACATTATTAAAGAGAGAGTGCATTTGTGAAACCATGAACCCCGGTCCATTTTTAATCATAAGAAACACCTTTCCAACAACTTTCATCCACCTTTTATTTTTAGCCATTAAAAAATCCGAAAATACAAAAATACTTTTGCATCTTGCATTCATCATATAAAACTCAAAAATATCATCCATCATTGTTTTCACCATCCTTGCATATTTATTTATCATCATTGCATATTTATTTATTGTTTTGTATTCATAACTTTCTCACACCTTGTGCTTGACAACCACTTGGTGAGGTTGAGGGCACAAAACAATTTATTTTTGTTTGTAGGTTTCCAAGGGAAGGATAAGGAGGTAAAGCTTTCACTACTGATTCCCCGAGAGTTCGATATAAACCCTCGAGTCACCTTCGTGGGGAAAATTGTCTTGCCCGTACTACACACTCTGCTATTGGGGTCTCAACCTAACCCATTTAAGGGCCATCACACGCTGGAATTCCCTGTCAATAAGAGCAGAAACCACGTTTTTGCTAGCAAGTGCGTGCCTAGGAGCCTTCCCTCCTGTGCTCATGCGCGCCGTCTGCCTCTTGTTTCCAAGAGACATGTTCACACTAACACCAGCAACGGGGATAGGAGAAGGTGGTGCTGTTGCAATAGGTGCGACGTTGACGAAGGGCTTGTACTCTTTCTCTTCCGCTTCCTCCTTCTCCATCTCCTCCTCGTCGGGCTTGTAGTCTTCATCATCTGAGTAGACCTTCCTCTTCCTATTCCTCCTCCATATGGACGTGGGGCTGTTGCCCTCGAGTTCATCATCATCTTCTTCCATGGAGGAGCATTGGAAGGAGTCTCCCGAGGACATGGCTAAAACCTGACAGGCAGAAACAGCTAAAGCAAAGATCGCTCGAGAACGCTCGGTGCGAGATTAGATCAACGAAAAGGGGTATATATTGACAGTTTTTAGGTCAAGACGAAGTGTCGAACTTGTCTGCCTTTTTCATCAGTTGGTAGAAAGGCAGGGCCTTTTCTCCCAACTTACTAATGAACCGACTGAGAGCTGCGACTCGGCCGGCTAGGCGTTGCACCTCATGAATCTTGGTGGGTGCTGGCATTGTGAGTATGTTCTGTACTTTCTCCGGGTTGGCTTCGATTCCTCTTGCAGAGACGAGGTACCCGAGCAGTTCTCCGGCTGGCACGCCAAAGACGCATTTGTCTGGGTTCAGCTTGATCTGGTACTCGTTGAGTGCAGCGAAGACCTTGCGGAGGTCGGCGATCAAAGTATCCTCCGTTCGAGTGGTGACGACTATGTCGTCGACGTAGACTTGGACGATCTTTCCAATGAGCTCCTTCAAGCAGGCTTGCATTGTGCGCTGGTATGTGGCTCCAGCGTTCTTCAACCCGAAGGGCATCATCTGGTAGCAGAATACACCGTGGGGTGTGATGAATGCAGTCTTCTCTTCATCGTCGACGTTCATCCTGATCTGCTGGTACCCTGAGTAGGCGTCCAGGAAGGATAGGCGTGCACAGCCTGCAGTCGAATCGATGATCTGATCTATCCGCGGGAGCGGGAAATGGTCTTTGGGGCAGCATTTGTTGAGGGCGGTGAAGTCGACGCACATGCGGAGTTTCTTCGTCTTCTTCTTCTCCACCAGACCGGGTTCGCTACCCAGTCCGAGTCCTTGATCTCTCGGATGAACTTGGCATGGAGCAGTCGATCGATCTCCTTGCTTATTGCATCTTTCTTGGGTCCTGAGAAGCGTCGCATGGTCTGCTTGACTGGTCTGGCGTCCTTGTGGACGCGTAAAGAGTGCTCGGCGAGTTCCTGGGTATACCTGGCATGTCAGAAGGTTGCCAGGCGAAGATCTCCCAGTTCTCACGCAGAAACTCGACGAGCGCGCTTTCCTATGCGATAGGCAGGCTCGACGACACTTTGACTGTCTTGCTGGCGTCCGTCGGGTGGACCTGATGAGCTGTCGTGTCGTCAGTCGTGTTGAAGGCGGCGTCCTTGGCAGGCTTCTTGCGTGGCGGGAAGATGGTTTTGTCGTTGTCGACTGCCATCGCCCGAAGTGCTCGTCCATTCCGAAGAACTCGGAGATCTTGCTGAACTCGCGGTCGCAGCTGTTGGAGCGGTCGAAGTCGCCGTGCACCGTGATGACGCCCTTGGGTCCAGGCATCTTGAGCATGAGGTAGGCGTAATGAGGTACCGCCATGAACCTGGCGAAGGTTGGGCGCCCGAGGATCGCGTGGTACTGCGACGGCCAGTCGACTACCTCGAAGTCGATCGCCTCCCTCTTGAAGTGTTCGGGTGTACCGAAGATGACGTCGAGTGTGATCGTTCCCATGGGCGTGACTGCTTGCCCTGGTACTATGCCATGGAAGGTGTTCTCTGATGGCGTCAGGTTCGTAGTTGCTCTGTTTATCTTTCTGAGGGTATCGGCAAAGATGATGTTGATGCCGCTGCCTCCGTCCATGAACACCTTTTTCAAGGTGTAATCCCCGATCAAGCTTCGACTACCAGGGCGGCGTGCCCTGGTCGTGGTACTGCAGGTGGGTGATCTGCTCTGGAGAATGTGATGGGTGTCTCTGACCCTCTCAGATAGTCGGGTACTGCAGGTGGACAGGTTACAGCCTGGAAGACTTGGCGGGTGATGATCTTCTGGGCTCTGTTTGAGGGTCGCCCTTTCTGTATCATGTTGAGCTGTCCGCGTGCCGCTGGATATGCGTCAGGGGCGTCGTGCGGCGGCTGCTGCTGCTGCTGCTGAGGAAAGGCTCCCGCCGCGTGTGCTGGGTTAGCGGCTGCGGTGCGTTTGCGGGTGGTGCCTGGAGAAGTAGTTGCGCGGCTGGCTGCGCTGCGGCTACTGGTGTGACTATCTTCTGCATGGCCTCATATATCTTGCGCGCCTTTCTGCAGTCCTTCAACAGGTGGTTGGATATCCACTTGCCCGTTTCCGGGTTCCTGAACATGTGGTGCCTGCAGGGTTGTTCCAGCTCTTCCGCTGGGCTCAGCGTGCGCTTCTGCCACTCGCGTTTGCGGCCTCCGTCGCTGCGGTAGTTGCTGCCGCCGCTTCGGTTGTATTGGCCTTGGCTATATTGGCGAGTCTGGTCGTCGCCGCTGCGACTGTACTGCCTCTGGCTGTACTGGCGACTGTTGTCGCGTGGTTCATCATCACGGGGGGTTTCGAATCCCGCCGCTACTAGCTCGATTGTGTCATTGCCGGTGTACCTCGGCTTCTTCTTGCGACGTTCTTCACGCCAGGTGCTTGGTCCAGCCTCAGCCCTCGGGGAGTAGCGTGGGTTGTCGCGGACCGAGTCCTCTCCATCTGCCCACTGATTGGCAATCTTCATGACTTCAATCATGTTTTTCGGCTGAAGCCTACCAAATTCCTCGCGGAGGTCGCGGCGAGAGACGCCGTGCATGAAGGCATCCATCACCCGGTCTTCTGAGACGGGTTCCATGGTGTTGCGGAGCAGAGTCCAGCGCTGGATGTATGACCAGAGCGGCTCGTCCCTTCCTTGCTTGCATGCTTGTAGCTCGACGTAAGTCGTCGGTCTCGAGTACGTTCCCAGGAAGCTCTTGACGAAGGCCTCTGAGAACTCATCCCATGTCCTGAAGGCGTTCTTGGGTTGGGTGTTGAGCCACCCGCGTGCAGAGCCCGTGAGCATCAGCTGAATGTATTGCATGGCTGTAGTCGAAGTACCGCCCTGGCAGTTGCAGGCTATGAGGTAATCTTCGAGCCACAGTCGCGGGTCTTGCTTCCCGTCGTACTTGGCTGTTTCTGCCGTGAGCTTGAAGCCCTTGGGCATTCTCGTGTCGCGGATGTTGAAGCTGAAGCATGCGGCGCCGCACGGCTCGAAGTCGCCGTCGTCGCGGTCGTCAGTGTGGGGCGTGGCGGCCGCCCGCTGGGTGCAGTTGCGATCCACCGACCTCTGCGTGATGACGTTGCGGAGGTCTTCGCCTGGCTGCGGTTGACGCAGCTGCCTGGCTGCTGGGGCTGCGACTGCTGCAGGGTCGCGGTCGCGGCGACCCCGATCTTCTCGCGCCCTTTCTGCCGGCGCCTTGTCCATCAGAGCCTCTTCGACTGCCTTGATAGACATGATCTGTTGCTTGTGAAGGAGGGCGCGCGAGTCGCCCTCGGGTGGCTGCGTCAGTCGCAGGTATGTTTCGACCGCCATGAGTGCGGCTCCGGGTGTCTTGGGGACGGGTATCCCGTCCGCATCTTCTGCGTATGATGAGTCGAGATTGCGGGTGATCCCGGCGCAGTCGGCCTCGGTCATCAGGGGCACGCGGGCCCTGTGGCGTCTTCCTTGTACGACCTCTGTTGAGGCGGTGAACGAGTATGCGGCCCTCCTGGCGCTTGATGCATCGGCCTCCTCCTTGCGTCAGAGTAGCTCGGCCTTCTCTGCGCGGAGTCGTTCGCCTTCCTTCCGCAGCAGATACTGGACCGCCATGAGGTCCTCACGTTGTGCATCTGGTGGGGGATACGTGCCCTCCTCGACGTGCTTGAGGGCCCTGATCGCCATGTCGCGGGTGATGGTGAGTCGCGTCACCCCGTCTGACATAACCACCCCCAGCGGGTATACGGGTTCGTCGCCGTTGTCCCGCGAACTCTGCCCGATCATGAAGACTTGCTGGGGGTAAGTCTGGAGAGCGGGTTGGCTGCTGCCATTGCTGCTCCCTTCGTCCGAGCCGTGCTCGGAGCTGAAAATGGCTGCAACGTGGTGGGTACCACGGTTGCTGCCGAGGTTCCTCCTCTGGAGTTTCGGCTTCTCCGCCGCGGGTGCGGGGGGTGATGTCGTTGTCGCCGCGGGCGCGATTGGCTTGCGGGCGATCTTGTGGCGCGAAGGTGCGGTTGACGTAGTCGAAGTTCGCCTGGATCTTGGAATCATCAGCGGCGCGATCGAGAGAGTCGGAGTAGACTCGATCAGCGTGGTGGTCGACGAGATGGTCGATGTAGGTGTGATCGCCTTGGCAGTCGAAGACGTGGCCACTGCAGTCGCACCAGATGCGACCTTCGCCGCGGGTGGAGGTGTGGCTGAGGTTGTCGCGGCAGATGCGATCTTCTCAGCAGTCGAAGGCGCAGTTGTCGCAGTCGTGGCAGATCCGATCTCCACGGCGGGTGAGGGTGTGGTTGACGTAGTCGAGGCAGATGCGATCTTCGCCGCGGGTGGAGGCGTGGCTGAGGGAGTCGCGGCAGATGCGATCTTCTCAGCAGTCGAAGGCGTGGTCGCCGCAGTCGCAGCAGATGCGAGTGCGCCCACCGCACGTGGTGCGATCGCCGTGGATCTGAGCATTCCACGGCTGTCTACAAAGCAGTGCATGGTGCCGAAGGTGAGGCAGATACCTTCGTGCAGATCGGCGTACACCGAGCGGTGGGCTGGCGGGTGGTGGATGAACTCGAAGGAGCCGAAGCGGATGGACTCCCCGGTGGTGCAGACGTCGGTCTTCAAAGTCGATGGGGCCGGTGCGACCATGATTCCAGCGCTCGTTCTTTCCCACAGACGGCGCCAATTGACGAGTTTAGGGCTCGGCAAATCCCTGGTTCGAGTACCCCGGGTTGATTGAAGGGGAGAGAGATGAGCGCTGGTGATCACGACGGCTGACAAGCAAGGCGTTTTTACCCAGGTTCAGGCTCCCGGAGGATAACACCCTACTTCCTGCTTGTCTGGTATTGATGGCGAGTTGTGGCTACAATGGCGAGATGGTGATCTCGCTAAGGTGGTGGCGGCTATGAGGTTGCTTCCCCTAGACGAAGGACCCTCCTAGCCTTTATATCATAGGCTAGGTCTCGGGTGAACGGTGCTGATCGCACTTACAGGATGATCAGAGTCATGACCTATCCGTCGACTACTCTGGGCCGCATGTAGCTCCCCTTGGGCCTTCCTTGGGCCTTCGTCACAAGGCTGAAGCTTGGCGTGACCCAGGTACCACCACCGTGGGACACTCGAAGAGTGACCCCACGACAATAATAGAACTTGATCACCTACTTTAAATTCTTTCCTTTTAATTTTCTTGTCATGCCAGATCTTAACTTTCTCTTTAAACAATTTGGCACTTTCATAAGCTTCATTTCTCCATTCATCTAGTAGGTTTAAATCAAGAATTCTCTTCTCTCCCGCAGTTTTAAAATCAAAGTTCAATTGTTTAATAGCCCATCCAGCTTTATGTTCTAATTCCACAGGTAAATGACAAGCTTTTCCATAAACCATTTTATAAGGAGACATTCCCATAGGATTTTTAAAAGCAGTTCTATAAGCCCACAACGCATCGTTAATTTTAAGTGGCCAGTCAGGCCTAGACTTATTCACTGTCTTTTCCATAATGAGTTTAATTTCCTATTACTTAATTCAACTTGTCCACTTGTTTGAGGGTGATAAGGAGATGCAATTCTATGGTTAACATCATACTTTGCCAATGTTTTCCTAAGAATACCATGCATGAAATGAGAACCACCATCAGTAATTAAAAACCTGGGAACACCAAACCTGGGGAAAATGATGTCCTTGAGCATCTTCATTGCTGTGGCATGATCTGCACTTTTGGTTGGAATTGGTTCCACCCACTTTGTAACATAATCCACTGCAACCAAAATATGAGTATGCTTTGTCCTTGAAGCTGGGAAAGGTCCCATAAAGTCAAAACCCCACACATCAAATGGCTCAAGTGGTAAAGAATAGTTCATAGGCATTTCATTTCTCTTACCAATATTTCCTACTCTTTGACATTTATCACAAGATTTAACATATTCAGCACAATCCTTAAACAAAGTAGGCCAATAAAAACCAGATTGTAATACCTTTGCACCCGTACGATCTCCTGCATGATGCCCTCCATAGGGACAGTCATGGCAGTCTCTTATAATAGCCTGTTGTTCATGCTCAGGTACACAACGTCTAATAATACCATCCACACTTTTCTTATAAAGGAAAGGATCATCCCAAAAATAATATCTAAGATCATAAAAGGATTTCTTTCTTTCTTGAAAAGTGAAGTGTGGTGGTAAAACTTTACCAACAATAAAATTTGCATACTTGGCAAACCATGGAGATGCAACTTTAGCACTAGAAACATTAACATTTGCAAGTTGTTCATTAGCAAAACTATCATTAATAGGAATAGGATCATCAGGTATATTTTCCATTCTAGAAAGATGATCAGCTACTTGATTATCTTCCCCTTTCCTATCAACAATGTGTAAATCAAATTCTTGCAGTAAAAGAACCCATCTTATTAGTCTAGGCTTAGCATCTTTCTTATTCATCAAATATTTAATAGCAGAATGATCAGTATGTATTGTGACTTTGGAATCAGTAATATAAGGCCTAAATTTGTCACAAGCAAATAGCACTGCTAAAAATTCTTTTTCAGTTGTAGCATAATTCCTTTGAGCAGCATCAAGTGTTATGCTAGCATAATAAATAACATTCAGCTTCTTATCAACACGTTGGCCCAAAACAGCCCCAACTGCATAATCACTAGCATCACACATAATTTCAAAAGGCAAATTCCAATCAGGAGGTTGAATAATAGGAGCACTTATTAAAGCATTCTTCAAAATATTAAAGGATTCAATACAATCATCATTAAAAGAGAAAGGAACATCCTTTTGCAAAAGATTGGTTAGAGGTTTTGATATTTTGGAGAAATCTTTAATAAACCTATGGTAAAAACCTGCATGCCCAAGAAAACTTCTTATACCTTTGATGTCCCTTGGGTATGGCAGTTTTTCAATAGCTTCTATCTTTGCTGGGTCAACTTCTATTCCTCTTCCAGAAATCCGATGCCCTAGGACAATCCCTTCCGTAACCATGAAGTGACACTTCTCCCAATTAAGAACTAAATGTTGGTCTTCACATCGCTGCAAAACTTTATTAAGGTTGAACAAGCAATTATCAAAGGAAGTACCATACACAGAAAAGTCATCCATAAAAACTTCCATTATCTTTTCAATATAATAAGCAAATATAGCATTCATACATCTTTTAAAAGTAGCAGGAGCATTGCACAAACCGAATGGCATTCTCCTATAAGCAAATGTACCATAAGGGCAAGTAAAAGTGGTCTTTTCTTGATCATCGCTGTGGACAAGAATTTGTGAAAAACTGAATAACCATCTAAATAGCAAAAGTGAGAGTGTTTAGATAACCTTTATAACATTTAATCAATAAATGGCAATGGGTAATGATCTTTACGAGTTGCTTTATTTAACTTCTTGAAATCAATACACATCCTATAACCAACAACAGTAAGTTGAGCCACAAGTTCATCCTCATCATTTGGAACAACAGTCATTCCACCCTTTTTAGGAACACAATGAACATGACTAACCCACTTACTATCAGCTATGGGATAAATAATACCAGCTTCAATAAGTCTTATTACCTCTTTCCTTACCACTTCTTTCATTTTTGGATGGAGAAGGCGTTGATAATCAACAACAGGTTTTGCATCCTCCTCCAAATTAATTTTATGCATACATAGAGCTGGGCTTATACCTTTAAGATCATCAAGAGAGTATCCAATGGCTGGTCGGTGAGCTTTAAGCACATCAAGTAATTTTTCTTCTTCTTCAGCTGAAAGGTTAGCACTAATAATGACAGGATATATGCTCTTCTCATCCAAGAATGCATATTTAAATTTTTAGGCAGAGGTTTTAATTCAAACTAGGATCCCCTTTATGTGGTGGTAACACTCCTAAATTATCAGGTGGAATATGCAATTGTAATTGTGGAGGTTGTTGCCATAATATTTGTTCTAAAACATCTTTTTCTTCATCATTATATGGCTCATCCTGATTAAGCATATAATGTTCTACCACATCTGATGAAGCTACAGCTATATGAGCAAATTTAGAAAAGTTGAATTCAAGTTTTTCTCCAGCACATTTAATAAACACTTTCTCTTTAAGAAAATTAATTTCAGCACCAACAGTGTGTAAGAAAGGTCTACCAAAAATGATAGGACAAAATGAATCTTGAGGACAGCCAAGCACAATAAAATCAGCAGGATATTTTATTTTGCCAACCAATACTTCAACATCTCTAACAATTCCAAATGGACTAATATAATCTTTATTAACAAGTTGAATTGTCATACCTGTCTCTTCCATAATGACAGGATCAATATCAGACTTGATTTCAAGATAAAGAGAATATGGAATGACACTAATACTTGCACCAATATCACACAAACCATGATAACTTAAAGTCCCAATAGTGCATGATATAACAGGCTTACCAACCTTGGCCGAATTACCTTTAATAACTTTAGTAGCATCTTCACATAAATAAACATCAACAAGGTCTTCTTCATTTAATTGTTTGATAATCGAAATTTGATTGTTGACTTCCATCAGCTCATAAGGCTGAGAATGTCTTCTTTTACTCTTGTTAGTAACAGCAATAAGTAAATTCTCCTTAACTTGGTTTGGATATGGAAGTGGTTCAACATACTCTTCAATTGTCACAGATGACACTGGTTCTACTGTTTAATAACTTTAGGAACAACAATAAATTGTTTAGCAGGTTCAACATAAACTTCAAACCCACTTTTAGGAACACCAATATGATCACTAAAAGTTTTAGCTATCTCAATTATAACATAAGGATCAAGACAAAAAATATCACTCAGATTCTTAAAGAAAATAGAAGTAGAGAAGTTCTCTACACATGAATATCCATAGTCCAAATAGGGCTCATTACCTTTATCAAGATCCCAATGACCACTGTTTTCAGAAATAGTCTGTAACGTCCCAAATTTTGGAAGCCAGAAAAACTTAATTACAAAAGACCCAAAATTTAGGACCAACAAAAACTTTTTGAATTGTCTTGTTTATTGATTGTGTTTCACCCATGTTTGCTCTGTTTGACTTAATGTGGTTTGTGATTATTTGGATGACCTCACTTGTTATCAATCTTGAAACTCAACCTAGTTATAATTTGACCCTTGTGATCAAAGTAATGACAAGTAAAATAGTCCATAAATCTTCTCCTATCTTATTTTTACCCAACTTCTTGTACCTTGATGTTTTGATCTTAGCATCTACCCCCAAATACCTTTTGTCTGAGAAAATAAAATTATTTCCAAAAGCTTTATGTTTGCAACACTATAAAGGACCATATAATAAGTCCTAATATATTTTGAGTTTAATGTGTTGCTAGTCCTAGCAACTCTTATTTCAAAAACTCCTAATTTAATATTTCTTTGGAAACTATTACTAGGAGGAGGGTTAACCTTTTTTTTCAAAATCTTGTCATTATTGTATTGATCACCACCTCACAAAGTACATATTTAATCTTCAAGTTTGGTTATTTGTTCAATTGCTTGTTTGTTTGAAACCCTCTGCTTATGATTAGAGTATGTGACTTGGAAATGAGCAAGTGATTTAATGAGTCATCATTATGTGTATGCTTGGATTGTGTGAGCTCATTTCTTTGCTTGAACTTATTAGCTTGGTGGCATACGTTGGCAGTAACACAACTACAAATTTTTGCAAGGTCAAATTAAATTTGGTGATCTTCATGTTTAGTAAAACATAGTAAATCTAGGGCTCCACATTAAGCAAACCAGAACACCTTTTCACAATGCAGTTGCACCCCTCTCTTCTCCATCACTTGCCCTTGCCTGGAGAGTTCTCTGTAGCCCTAGTTAGGCCCCTGTTTGCTTATTAATTAGTGTTGAACAGGGTATCATTTTAATTCTGTGCACTCTCCCTAATCATCTAAAAACAGCTAAAACCTAATCTCTCTCTCACCCAACGACTCTCCGTGTCACATGTGGGCAGACACACACCCACCCCAACCCTGGCCCACTTGTCACTCCCCCTGGCTACCCTCTCCTCCACTCATCTCTCTCCTTTTCCAAAGACATCCAACCGGAGCTCACTCCCTCCTCCCCGACTGGCCAAGTCACGTCCATCCCGACCACCTCCTCTCTGTCCCCCACACCCCCGCCCTCCAGAGCCAATGGGAGTGCCCATCACCCCTCCCTCTAACCCCCACACCCGAAACCCTAAAAAACTACCCCCCTGTCCAAACCCGAGTTGTCCTCACCCCACTGCCCTCACTCTCCTCCCATCGACGCACACCAACCCTCTCTCCTTCCCCACGAAGCCACGCTCGAACCTCAGCTCTCTGCCTCCCGGAAAACTGAGGTTTTCGCCTCAGTCACCGCCGGCGTCGGGCAACGATTGCCGACGATACTTCCCTCCTTTCTTCGCCATTTTCGGCCTGCTGGACTCCCCTCTGCAAGAGCTAACTCCCCCACCCTTCCTTTTGTCCAGAGGACGCCTGTGGAGCTCGCCGCCGTCCTCAACCCGAGACGAGCGCCGCTGCCGTCGCCATGGATTCCGGTGCTGCCTGCAGGAGCTGAGGACACCGCCGTGCTCGCTGAGGTCTTCTCCGTCGACTCCAGCCCCTCCCGCCACCGCACGCCAGCCCTAGGTGAGCTTCCCCGCCACCGCCATTTCCTCTGCCGCGAGCTCGCCCGCGCGCGCCGTCGCGGTGACGAAGACGACGGAGAGCCGTCGATTCTTAGATCGACGGCCCCGTTCAAATCCCGCCTGGCGCCGCCCGTTGCCGCGCGTGCGCTGCACTGTGATTACAGTTGGGCCGGCCCAGCTAGCCCGCAGGCCAGATCCACGCTGGTCTTGGCCAGATCTGGCCCAGGGGCGGCCCATAGACATTTTTAGTCCCGCAATTTTATTCTTTTTCCTGTAGATCTGTTTCTGTGCTGTTAGTTTAAATCAAATTAAAATAGCTAAACCGGGTTTTTGTGCAAACTAAAAATCATAGAGATATTTTAACAAGTTTAGAACCATGTCCATCTTGCGGATCCGAAAAATATTAATTCGTTTGAGCATGATAATTACTGCACTGCCACTTGTCTGAATCAAAGAATCTTTATTGACTAGAGTTTTATGAATCCAAAAATGATAAATCCAATTGTTCTGGAATGCTTGTGAGTGTAGATATCTGTAGAAATTAACCCCATGTGTTTGCAATGCATAGA
Source organism: Poa pratensis (assembly GCA_947311845.1). Taxonomy (NCBI): domain Eukaryota; kingdom Viridiplantae; phylum Streptophyta; class Magnoliopsida; order Poales; family Poaceae; genus Poa; species Poa pratensis. The sequence continues at coordinate 5,064,689 of CAMZMU010000100.1, read as the reverse complement.
TTTGGTTTGGCATGTGTTTGAAATTTGGACCAGTGGGTTTTCTAGCATTTATCTGATTTTCTGTGATGAATATTTTTGGGTAAATCCAATTGCAGTAGTTTCTAATTCATGCAAAGAACCTAAACCTAGCTTTTCATAAAATTTGGTTGAACAGAACACCCTGGACTCAATAAACTCTTAAAACGGTGTTTTCTGCCTTTTAAAAATGATAAAACAATTGTTTGGTCCTTTATGAAAATGTTGTTATTGTTGTTGTGATTTGTTTTAGTGCTGTAGCTCACCAAATAAAGTTATTTCTAGTATGTTAGTACTGTTAGGGTTTATGTTAAATGTGTTTGTGTGCTAAGCTTGTGTTGTTAAGTGGTGATTGAACACTTTAGCCATTGTTTGATTATGCTTGTTTGTCAGAAAACTTTTTATGAGCTAAATAACCACTCCCAACTAAAAATGTTAGCTACTGGTTGTTTAAGTTTATTAGTGATGCTTAGTTTTACAAATTGAAAATGATCCAAAAAGGTTGTCTAATTATCACCTTAACCCTATTTGTAATTAAATAATAAATTGTAGTGTAGTTGCCAAACATGTTTGTGTGATTTAATAGGTTTGCTTGTTAGCGAAACTTGGTAGCCTTTAAGTTTAATAATAGCATGAGTAGTTTGTTATTGTCTCTCTCTTTGCTTGGTGAAGTAATTTAATAATAAGTAAATAATTAGTAACTTAACCTTTGTCTGAAGTATCTCCTGAAAACTAGAGAGATACTTTTGTCTGTAGTATTTCCTAAACTACGGTAGCAGCCCTTGACCTAATCACCCTAAGTGGAGTTTTGTTTTAGGGTTTAGTTAAAACCACCTTCTTAACGGTTAGGGTTGTTGTGTATACTTTCTTAGGTCTGTTTGTTGTATTGTCTTAGCTTTATGGACCTTCTGCTTGTTGTTGTATAATTAAGTGAATTGCTTGCTCCTGTTAGCTAGCTTAGTGTTGTGTGCAATGCTTGCTGAATGGTTTAGTTACTCTAGATTGTTGTCAACCCGCTTCTTAGAATTGACGGTAGTTCCGTTTGTTTTTCCGTTGCGTTAGAACTGCAAGAGGAGGAGCAGTACGTGGGAGCTGAACCTGTCTACGAAGAAGAACAAGATCAGGGACACTTTGCTGAGCAAGGCAAGCCACCTCAACACCCTATTGAACTCCTACTATTTGCACAAAGCATGTCTTGTTTTCAAAATAAAATAATGCATGTTTTGTCTTTATGTGGCATTTTGTCACCCCAAAATTATTGTTTGGCCAAAGATATAGCTACTAGTGTATAATAGGTTTTATACAAATAAGTCTTTACTTGAGAAACCTTCTACTGAAGGCGCTATCGAGAAAATTATATTTTCTAGTAGCATATCCTTATACTCTTACCTCAAAACTATAGGATGGGAGCCTGGACTTGATGAAATGTTTTTAAAAAGAAAACCCGAGTCGCTGGGAGCGATCGGTGAGAAAGTGTTTTATAAAACCCATGTTGCTGGGAGCAAATGGAGATGTTTATGAAAACCCGAGCTGCTGGGAGCAGTCGGAGCTGGAGATGTTTTGAAAAACAAAGTACAGCCCTAGCGGCCGCCCGAACAATTAACCCGTGCAACCACACTACCTGAGATAGTAGGGCTTAGCCGGAAGCTTGTCTGTTTTAGTACGGAGGATCTCATACTCTATAAGGGCGGGGCCCTCGAAGCCGGGTTGTCATCGGTAGGAGACAATACACTGCTGCGGATCGTAGCCGGACGATTACGTTGGGTCCCCCTGCCGTGGCGGTGTGGCGTCCTACGAGAGACCAGGGGTCTAGTGGAGCACACGGTGCCGAGGGGAAACAAACCTAGCGGGAGTCCTCTGTACTAGAGTGGATTAGGGGAAAGTTTTGATCTGGTTATCCGAACCACCGCATACTTTCATATGCCGGACGGTGGCTGAGCACGGCGGAATGACCGTTTGGTGTGGTGAAAGTGCACCACCTCTGCAGAGTGTAAAACTATTTGAATAGCAGTGTCCGCGGTCATGGACGGTTGGAAAGGTCCCCGATCTAGGCGTGCGGGCAAATTTTATGTTTTCAAAAAGAAAAGTGGTTTTCTCGGTGGAAGCAAGGAGGCATCAAAAAGGTACCTGGGAGGTACGGATTTTGGAGAAGATGGTTGATCTCGGGGAGTCAACCAGTCGGAACCCGGAAAGGAAAAAGGGGCATCCCTATCCTAGTGTTTGAAAAAGTTTTATGAAAGTGTTTTCAAACGTGGAAATGGTTTCTGCCATTACTGAAAGAAGGAGAATTATATCTTCAAATGCCTTTTTCAACAAAGATATAGAGATGTTGTATTCTCTATGTCTAAAGCATCGTTTGCGAAAATTAAGCCCTGTAGTCATATATATAGCAGCTATCCCAGCTTTCGAAAACGTTTTATTGCATTGCCATGAAAACTTAAGCCTTGAGATGGTTTTGCGAGTACGTAATTGTACTCATATGGTTGTGTCCCTGGATATTCAAACGTCCAGATTTACAACGAGGAGATGTACGACGAGGAGGAGGAGTACGCCGACGACTACGCCAACTGAGTGTCACCGGTCAACTGCTCTGTGGGAATGCGTCCGGTGGTGGCGAGGGCTGACGCTAGCCGAAAGCTTCCGCTATATCGTAGTTAATTCCGTCCTGTGTGACGATGGGTACAGACTTGGTCATGTGACCACTATTCACTTGCGTAAGACTTGTATGTACGTTTGAACGATGTAACTTTGTATACCATGTTGGTTATGGGATCGCGAGGCACTGATCATTGGGATCGTGATCTGTTTACATAACGTGGGCACCTCGGACTTGTAGTGCGAGGGGCCCCACAGACTTGGTATCAGAGCCATCGTTGACCTTAGGAGACCTTAGTTAGCATGGTCGTTAGCTTAGGAGGGAAATATTTCCGCTAAGACCCTATTTGCACAAAAATCTATTTTTATCTAAGTAAGCCTAGTATGGTTTCCACTCTTCTCTTTTTCTCAAAAATATCTTGACCTTGTCTCTCCAATCTAAAGTATGTCAAAAGATTTTTCGTACTGTCTTGTTCCCATTCAAACTTGTTTCACCTGGACGATGAACCCAAATGAGACCTAAGTAACTAGTACCGAGAAGGCAAAGTTCAGTCTGAAAACTTCAACCTACGACATCAAGGCGGTCGTCAATTGAAGAAACAAGCTATAGAGCAACCCTTGTTTGCCGAAGCAGTCTCACTGTCCAGACTTCAACCTCAACAATGGTACTTCAGTTGCCATTTTGACAGTCTCAAGATTTCCAGCAGGAGTCCCAGTCGATGAAATGAAGACTCCAACAAGTGAGATTGAACAAGACCAATAGGAAATTTAGAATATGACCCTTGGTTGGATTACTCGACTTTCACAAATGTTGAGCGCCCTTTCGGTACTATAGGTGTTTGGTGTGCTGTTTCGCTGGTATGCTTCTTGCTTGAGTGTGTGTCTTGCTGGTGTGCTTTGACTGTGTGCCCCGTGTCCTTGTGTACCTTGCTAGACAGAAATAAGGACCTTAGGAATGGTGCCAAACTAGTAACAGACCCGAGGACTGAAAACCCTACCTTTCATCGAGATACCTTAGTCTTGATTCTTTTATTTTTACGCCCCTCCTAAGACGTTTTCTTTATAGATGTCGAGCCTCATCGAATCACTCAGGAAGGGCCCGGTGACAACTATGACCTTGGAGAGTACTACTGAGTTTCCCAAGACTCTGGAGAACCTCATGCAGAGTTTCGAACTTGAAGGACCCGCAGTCTACAAGGGTTTTCCTTGGATGGAGAGTGGACAAGAGCTTTGGTGGGTACAACTCCACCTCTACAAGAACGAAAATGATGATCAGAACAAAGCGGGATATATGATGTTCACCAACTCAGAGTTTCAGTACGCCTCCTTTATGGAGTCAGCAAGGAGCGCTGCATGGGCCGCCATTGATGAAATGGGAGAAAGACTCAAGTACCGAGTTCTCAACACCCAGAAGGATCTCAAGGACGCCTACGAGGAGATTGAAGCCTTGAAGGCAAACAAAGAGTCCCTCCCCAAGAACGAATCTTCCAAGAAGCGCCACATCTAGTAGTTTGTGATGGTTGAATGAAGTCATGTTCCCCTCCCAGTCGCAAGTTAGGTAAAAACTATGCCCATGTGCGGAACTTTGTCGTGTGTTCTGCCTCTGTTGAGACCTGATGCACCTAATGGTTGACGATGATTCGTATGCTTGTCGTTGGTGTGTTGTTTCTCTGGGGTGTTTCACAAGCACTCTTCGCCGGCAGCATATGTTAGACCCAAACTTCCCTTTTGTTTAAACATCCTTTTGCCTCTACACAAAATACCTTTTTGGCCCTTTTTGCGTTAGATGCATCGTGATGCATTTCAAAACTTTTATAGCAAACCTCTCTTTAATGTTTTGCCTTCGATCTAAACTTTGATACGTGAGAGCTTTTAACTACACCTGATGCAGAAGACCACCCGGAGAAAGCTCATCCTCGGGTTGTGACGAGCCTTGTCTAAATTAATGAGCTTTTCGAATTACAAGTATACCACCACTAACTTAATGTATCTAACTTTAGAGTAACCCCTAGCACCAATTGTCATGTTACTAATCAACTACCCTACTCAAGACCTATCAAACCGAGACAAGAAAATAGGTGCCAACGGAAGTCTCTCTTATGGATGGCAATACGGAGGACTCAAAGAACGCCAAGAGCCATTACTTTTTGAAGATTTTATGAAGGCCTCAAGCCGTGGCACACAAAGAAGATCAACGTCAGCAACACGAAGACAACCAGCACTAAAGATTGCCTACATCAAGATGAACCTCGAAGCAAGAGTCATAATTGCCTTCTATGCGCCCACATTATCAACCTCGACTTGCCCGACTTGAGACTGATAGCAATAAGTATCTTAACTAACCTTCTAGGCTAACTAAGATAGAACCGACCTCTGAAGGTTAGTGTGTGGCGTCATGAAGTCAACGAACCAAGGAAGTCTTCATCAACTTTGTTCGTCAGCTAAACCGAAGGTGGGCACAATAGAAGACATCGTATCTAACAAGACGCCAAGAACGACGAAAGGCCCGAAGACTGTTGTTGTTGACAACACACTCAGCAAGTTAGACGCCTTTAGTAGCTTGTAGCACCCTTTGACTTTTAGGAAAAACCGGTGAGGTCAAGTACACGGACCTGGCACCCCTGTGAGGCTTGAAAAATGTTGGCGGATATTTAACTGCTAACCCCCCAAGACGGCAATATCTGGACAAGTGTCTACATCAATCGCAAGCGCCAAGGAGCTACGACCAAGACAAAGATCACCGTGGTACCCAAGAACAACAACATATTGAAGTCGGCAACAACTTATACCTTCAACAGCTACCCTTCACGCCCCTTTTTAAGGGGGAAGACATACGCCAGTTTTATTAGGCAGTTATGCAAACTGTCCTTTGCGCCCTAACTCGGAGTCTCTGAAGTCAACTCGGCAAGAACGCTGATCAGAATCAACCTTCATGACCGCACCTTCAGCAGAGACCAAAAGCCGTCCAGAAGAAATCCGATGCCATATCGGCAAGGAGACCTCAGTTGAGAATCAACAACCTCGGAAGATGAAGGAGCATCAAACCTCCTAACCGTGCACTCTCTTAGTACCCGCTTAGGAATCTCGGGACGAGATTCTTTTAAGGGGGGAAGGTCTGTAACGTCCCAAATTTTGGAAGGCAGAAAAACTTAATTACAAAAGACCCAAAATTTAGGACCAACAAAAACTTTTTGAATTGTCTTGTTTATTGATTGTGTTTCACCATGTTTGCTCTGTTTGACTTAATTGGTTTGTGATTATTTGGATGACCTCTCTTGTTATCAATCTTGAAACTCAACCTAGTTATAATTTGACCCTTGTGATCAAAGTAATGACAAGTAAAATAGTCCATAAATCTTCTCCTATCTTATTTTTACCCAACTTCTTGTACCTTGATGTTTTGATCTTAGCATCTACCCCCAAATACCTTTTGTCTGAGAAAATAAAATTATTTCCAAAAGCTTTATGTTTGCAACACTATAAAGGACCATATAATAAATCCTAATATATTTTGAGTTTAATGTGTTGCTAGTCCTAGCAACTCTTATTTCAAAAACTCCTAATTTAATATTACTTTGGAAACTATTACTAGGAGGTGGGCTAACCTTTTTTTTTCAAAATCTTGTCATTATTGTATTGATCACCACCTCACAAAGTATATATTTAATCTTCAAGTTTGGTTATTTGTTCAATTGCTTGTTTGTTTGAAACCCTCTGCTTATGATTAGAGTATGTGACTTGGAAATGAGCAAGTGATTTAATGAGTCATCATTATGTGTATGCTTGGATTGTGTGAGTCATCATCGGTAGGAGACAATACACTGCTGCGGATCAGTAGCCGGACGATTACGTTGGGTCCCCCTGCCGTGGCGGTGTGGCGTCCTACGAGAGACCAGGGGTCTAGTGGAGCACACGGTGCCGAGGGGAAACAAACCTAGCGGGAGTCCTCTGTACTAGAGTGGATTAGGGGAAAGCTTTGATCTGGTTATCCGAACCACCGCATACTTTCGTATGGCGGACCGTGGCTAAGCACGGCGGAATGACCGTTTGGTGTGGTGAAAGTGCACCACCTCTGCAGAGTGTAAAACTATTCGAATAGCCGTGTCCGCGGTCATGGACGGTTAAAGGTCTCCGATCTAGGCGTGCGGGCAAATTTTATGTTTTCAAAAAGAAAAGTGGTTTACTGGTGGAAGCAAGGAGGCATCAAAAAGGTACCTGGGAGGTACGGATTTTGGGAGAAGATGGTTGATCTCGGGGAGTCAACCAGTCGGAACCCGAAAAGAAAAAGGGGCATCCCTATCCTAGTGTTTGAAAAAGTTTTACGAAAGTGTTTTCAAACGTGGAAATGGTTTCTGCCATTACTGAAAGAAGGAGAATTATATCTCCAAATGCCTTTTTCAACAAAGATATTGAGATGCTGTATTCTCTATGTCTAAAAGCATCGTTTGCGAAAATTAAGCCCTGTAGTCATATATAGCAGCTATCCCAGCTTTCAAAAACGTTTTATTGCATTACCATGAAAACTTAAACCTTGAGGTGGTTTTGCGAGTACGTAATTGTACTCATATGGCTGTGTCCCTGGATATTCAAACGTCCAGATTTACAACGAGGAGATGTACGACGAGGAGGAGGAGTACGCCGACGACTACGCCAACTGAGTGTCACCGGTCAACTGCTCTGTGGGAATGCGTCCGGTGGTGACGAGGGCCGACGCTAGCCGAAAGCTTCCGCTATATCGCAGTTCATTACGTCCTGCGTGACGATGGGTGCAGACTTGGTCATGTGACCACTATTCACTTGTGTAAGACTTGTATGTACGTTTGAACGATGTAACTTTGTATACCATGTTGGTTATGGGATCGCGAGGCACTGATCATTGGGATCGTGATCTGTTTACATAACGTGGGCACCTCGGACTGGTAGTGCGAGGGGACCCCACATAATCTCTAATAAATTCCATGCTTCTTCTTCACTATTATTTGTAAAACTTCCACCAGATGAATTATCCAGAAATTCCTTTTGTTTCATTGTAGCCTCATATAAAAGTTTATCAATATAATTTTTCTTGTAAGATCATGACAAGGATTCTTGCGAAGGAGTTCCTTTAACCTCCCCCAAGCTTGAGTAATACTCTCTCCCAGATGTGGCCAGAAATTAAATATATAGCAGCGGTTCTCATAAGATTCTCTAGGAGTAAAATATTTAAGAAAGAAGACCTTCCTCAAAATACTCCATTCAATAGTTACTTGTTCATCCAAAGACCTGAACCAATTACGAGCATTACCAGATAAAGAAAATATAATAGCTTCCTTTTTACCTGATCCTTAGAGATACCAGGAAGCCTAAATAAACCACATATTGCTTCAATTGTCTCCACATGTTCACGTGCAGACTTAGTTCCATCCCCTGTAAATGGATTTTTCATAACTCTCTTAACATGACCAACTGGAATTTTAAATCCCACTTTAGGTACCTCAGACATAGTAGTTTCAATCACTTTAGAGTAGTGGCATAAGCACTTTCATATAAAGCAAGATGAGCGATGCACGATTCATAAATGCATAGTAACAATGAGATGAAACGGTAAATAAAATTCAGCTTTCAAGTTTCCTTACCAAACTTCTTACAATAGCGCTACGCTCCCCGGCAACGGCGCCAGAAAAGTCTCTTGATGACTCCCAAGTGCAGGAGATCAATTATAGTACCTTTCGATTAGAAAAGGTTGTCGAACCCACAAGGAGCTGAAGGTATTGGTAAACAAGAATGATAAATAAAACAATGAAAGATGCAAGTGTTTTTGGGATTTTTGGTTGTATGGATGCAAGAGACTAAAAATGCTGAAAATAAATGGTAGCAAGTGAAAGCTCTCAAAGAGAGAAAGCCCAATCCTCTACGTGGCAAGAGGACAAGCTCAAGTGACGTGTAACTTATATGTGGAAAACGTTCCCGAGGGCGGCATGGATATTGCTAGGCATAGAGATTTATTAAACAACACGTTGAATATCTTGGCAAGTTTTAATCTTATTTGGACGGAGCCATTGTTAGGTAAAGCTAAATAAATAAACTAAACCCCTTATGATGGACCATGCGGTCAAGTAAATGACTGCGCAAGAATTATTAAGACCAAAACTCACACCATAGCATTACACTCTAAGGTACCCAATACTAATGCCCTCATAATGCAACTTCATGACTCGGTCATGGGTTTACATGTCCCCCCAAGTCTCCCTCAATTCATTACACTACGGTGTTCTCCTATGAGCCCATAAAGGTGAAGTGTTGTGCAGTCGACGTTCGCACAACACCATCATAGAATCACATAAAAGATAAACACTTGACAAAATACCAACACATGTCATATATAAATCATTGCCAATTCATCCTATGCCCTCAGGAACATACGGGAACTACTCACAACGTGCAAACATGATGATATTCAGTGGCATAAATGGTACAACACAATCTGAAAATATAACTTCACCTCCAAATAATGACAAGTACTCGATCACAAACATGAATAAGAGCACAAGACAAGTATCTAGGGTATAGCAACTCTCAAACTACGAGGGGAACGGAGTGGATCACGGAGATGATGACGGAGATGGTGCTGGTCTTGGTGATGGTGGTTATGTAGAGGCCTCCTCCCACGCCAAGGAGGAGAGGTGATGACGATGATGATGATTTCCCCCTCCCCCGGAGCTCCGGAGCAGCAAGATCTGACCCCCCTCGGAGGGGATCAGGAGTTTCGCCGCCGCCGCGGCCTCGGATGGACTTGGAAAAATTAGGGCGTACGTTTTTGGCCGAGACGAAGATCGTGTTAAAAAGCCCCGAGCGAGGAAGTGCCCGAGGCCCCACTTAGTGGGTCCCACGCGGCCAGATTCCTTGGCCGCGTGGGCCCCCCTCTTTTGGGCCTCGTGGCTCTTCTCCCTTCGATCTTCTTCCACAGTCATTCTCCCGATGAAAAACCAGCTGTGCAATTTTTCTTTTCTTATTTGGGTCCCTGTAGCTCCTGAAACATTAAAAACAAGAAAAAGGAGGTTTCTGCCTCCCAGAAATTAAATACCAAAAATAGCGACTTTGTATGAAAGTCCCATAAATCATCTAAAACATGTAAAAATAATGATATAACAATGCCAATAACATTCTAATATGATAATATGAGTTGTATAAATGATGATATAAAATGCACGTATCAGGTGTACAATCATCTCAGAAAGTGGAGATATAAGTTGTGCTCCATGCATTGGCCCAAGTTGAAGGGGTGGAATGACACGAGTACAATACTTTCTTCATTATGGATGACGATATCTCTACTACTACCTCTGTCCCAGTTTATGAATGCTAATCTTTTTGTTGAAAATGACATGGGTCAAGGTTCATATTTCCCTTCTGGGTGACTCCGTGCCATGCATATTTCGGACACGGTGTTTTGGGTAGCAGGTTTAGATGCATCTGTTATGTAATATATTATAAAGCAAAATAGTGGGATGCCATGGGGGGTAGTGGTGCACCCTCATCTAACCGTTGGATACACTATAGGAAGCACAAGATTGGTTCCAATGCAAACGGCAAATATTCACGGCGTCACACCGAGAGCACGAAACGATTGCATGTTGATTCATCTTTCTCTCTCCTACCCATCACCTTCAGAGAATTCTACACCCATGACATGAATTCTTTCATGCCTTGAACTAGTCCTTTAAGGAATTCAATCTAGTGGGGGAATTGTCTAAAGTGGAATTGTTGCTTCGTTGTTACCCACGGAGTAAAGCATATTTCATGGGAGATTTCGGGCTGCATCGTTTTCAAAACTTGAAAGGCTCATCCAAATCTACCTTCCCAAACTCACCGTCCATACAAAAGTGACAAATACTGGCTGCTCGGGATCAGCCATGCGAGCTATAGGGGTGGCAGGTTCTTCACAACGCAATTGAGAGGAAGAAGCGAAAAGATGAATATGGGATGCTAGTGCTTGCTTCCTCTGAATCACCAACTGCCGCTTGTTATAAATGGTTGGGGCGGGGGGTGGGGCGAAAAAACATTGCTCTTGGCGGCGGGAGAAAAAATCCCGGGAGGTAAGCTTGCTCAACGTAGAGTTTCCCCACGAAAAACTTGTCGTAACTTCTTTGGCCAAAGTTTAAGAAAAAGACGAAACACCACCATGCCGGTACAACACCGGAATTGTTGTGTGGATATGATGATTTTGGACACCCGCATCCATCCACCACCCGCACATGCTCCTATGACCCAAAAGACATTTCTGGCATAATTCGGTCTTTAGAGCTATTTTCCCCTATATTTTTTTATGTGTCGTGAAAATCCACGATATTACAACAGAGGTATAAGCTTTATTCAAAGAAAATACATATGTATGAATTTGTTGATATGAATATTACTTTTGGACGCACTTGAACTGTTTATCGGTAAAATTTCATCTATACATATGTTGATAAGTATTAGAATATTAATACTAAGGGCCCTTCGACATAGTTTCTCACCGGGCCCCCAAAATCCCAGGGCTGGCCCTGGAAGGAGAAAGACAGTTTACAAGAAGCTACCAGCCAGCAGCAGGCTGCTAGGGCAGCCGATTACACCCAATGACCCAACACCAAAAACCTAGAACCAACTTACACTAGGTTTACATGACCCACACTGGCCATGCTCCACAACTTCATGAAGCCGTTGTTTCAGGCCGGGATAGAGTTGTTTGCAAACCCAAAGATATGCTGACTATGTCGATGCTGTCTATGGGTCTTATATAGGGCACTTCCTGTTGGCCAGCTGCCTGGCCATCTCCATCCGCGTCCGAAACATACGACCCAACCGACAAACATTAATCGGGCGGGCGTCCCAAGGGTGATTTTTGCGACACAAAATTTTGGAGTTCACTGACAGCATCAACCAACCAAAATTGTTGCACTTTCTCTTCTTCTTTTTTGGAGCCCCTCGTCAATCTAAACAAAATAGAACACCGTTGCCCGACCCACGTCGCCCTCTAATGTCCACACTCCATACTGGGAATGCAAGTCCCTCTCAGAAACAGAATGGAAGTCCAGGTTTATTCAATTTTCCCAAAAATGGAACGGGAAAAAGTCCTGATAAGTCAGCAGCGGGTCCTTATCTTGTTCAGAGAAAAACAACGCGCTAATGCGTCGGCAAACAAGTGGAGAAAGAATGATTGAGGAGATTCGAGCTTGATCCTTCAGAGGAGCATCGGTGCGGCCGGCCGCAAACCACGGAAAGGAGAAGAAGCAGTAGAAGAAGCTTGACTTCGCCGTGGACACACGGCTTGGACGAAAACGAAATTCACCTTACTGCATCTCCTTCCAACATACTGTAGTATTGACGTCCTGTTTATCTGCGCCTAAATACTTGCGGTTGCTGACAGGGACGGAGGAAGGGGGGGACAGGCAGGGGCGAAGCCACCCCCAACAAATTGATTTCCTTCATAAATCCACTTATAATCATGCTTATAATTAGTAGTTCTAAGCAATTTCGCCCCCTCCAACTTGATTCTGCCCCCTCCAATACTGAGTGTTGGCTCCGTCCCTGGTTGCTGATCCATTGAGATCATGTTAGTGTATATGGTACAGTGTTACTTATCGCATGCCCTACTTTCTCTTCAAGATAATTAAGGCCCTGTTCGGGACAAAAGAATTACAAAGGAATTTTCGAGGTTATGTTGCCTATGAAATGTTTTCCTTCGGAGCTGTTCGGAACCAAGGAAACTGCCACAACGATTCATTAGGAAAGGTCTTTCCTACGGTTCTGACAAAGTTTCAAAGGAGTTCTAACATCTGCTGGGAGCCGTGTTGTTTTCGCACCCACAAAATTTCGGAATTGTGCATCGCACCCTGAAATATTAATTAGTAGGGATGCAGCTTGTAGCCGAATAAACTAATCTGCAAGTTACTGTTCAATATATAGGGTTGTTTCCTGTGTTTCTACTTACGCTGCTCCTCCGAACGTCCATTCCTGCAGTTTTCCTTTGGTTCGACTCCCTCCGTTCCAATTTAATTGACTTACTATTAACCACATGTGGATGTATCTATACATATAACCATGTCTAGATACATCCACATGTGGTGGATAGGAAGTCAATTAAATTGGAATGGAGGGAGTACATCCTGTGGTTTTGCACAAGTGATATTTCCTTGATCCTATACGGTCTCCAATTCATGATTTTTTTCATTCCTGCATTCTGAACAGGCCCTAGACATGTCCTTTAGTCAGTGTTACACCAGGCTGGCTCGGCTCCGATTGATTCATGCTATGATGGCGCAAGGTTGACAAGCCATTTTTGCCTCCCCACTGCCTCTCCCTAATATGCATACAAAAATGACTAAAATATTCGGGCTAAACAAGATTATGTACTAAATTTATCCACTTTACAACACGTGGGACTAAAACGTTCCCGCCGTGCAACTTGTGGGACCAAATGTGTCGATAACTCTAGTTAACCAGAAGACACCGTCAGTCACTTACAAATTCAGTTTAGCTCATAAATCGGCAAGTCAGTAGTCACATGGATGCACGTTCCAAAATGTTGTTGCATTTGACCAGATCACTTGAAGACCCTGTGACCTCATTATAAAGGAGGAACATACCTCCTTCGCTTTGTCAAAGAGTAGAGGCACCTTGTAATCTCGTCGGCAATGCATGGATGCTACACAACACGACCTATACATAGGCACAACTAGAAAGTTTAGGCTTGGGAGACATCATGGAATACATAAACACTAGTAAGTTCCGGTTTGTTATGTTTGACTGCCTTGCCTTGAGAGCTACCGGAGGCAACGGTACTCCGCAGTAATCTTCTTGCAGCAAGGGGTATGCTGGGTGTGCCAAGTTATAAGTTCACAGAAGAATCCTTCAAAAATGAACGTGAGCCTCAGAGGTCAATGACTAGTTAAAGCAGCCCAAAATTACAGTTATTCAGAGTATGTAATGGGCAGCATACATACGCCCACATCGATCGCACATCAGCGTCAAGATCCAGCTTAAGGAATTGGGAATCATTAGAATTAATTTGATAACTATGTCAAATATGTACGGGCATGCCAATGCCCAATGAAGAATGGTAACTATATGAGCAAATGTCTTGTTCATGTACCGTAACACATAATGGGATGACGTATACATAACAGTTACATGTCTGCAGAGTCGAAAGATATGAAGTACACCCACCGGTCCGCTTTAAATGTCGCAGAAAGAGTATTGGGCAGTAGTATAAAATACTATACATACAAACTTGGATATATATCTGCGCTTCTTCCACATAACACCATGAACATGTGAAACGAGATGAATATTGCAACATATATCCTTAGGTGGCCGGAGTCGCTGAAATCGGATAGGCAACATATATTCTTAGTTCGTGACTACTACAAACGAGATGAATATTGCAACTAAACAGTGTAAATGACGACACTGATTGGCAACCTGTCGGCGACCCTTATTTCCGGCGGTGTGTGCAACTTATTTCCGGAGATGAATAGCCAGTGTGGTTGTGTGTGCTTTCGCGACGGACTGTTGGCGAGGGTGTTTGTTCCTATTTTTTTTTCCTGTTTCTCGATTTGGCAATTTTTTTCTTAATTAATTAAAATGGCAAGTAATTTTCCTTGTTTCAAAAGAAAATCCATACATCACATATCACTTCCATTCAAGCTGAATTTGTAAAGAAAATTACAAATGGCCACACATGTCTTGTACTCAAGAAGAAGCTAATCAGTTGCTTTACTTGAGAATACATATCCACCTCTATCACACAAATGCATTCACATTGCACTAAAAACTGTTGTAACTACAATTAGTTTTTCTCGCAAAAAAAACAAAAAACAGGTTAAAGCGAGCAGGCTTATGTTGCAGCTGATGTTGTAACTGCAAGAAGACACATGCCCGAGCAATACGAACAGCACAGTCGTGTACGTGTTCATTAAAGATCTTGTGTTGTTGTATTCCTCGATGCCTCCCAAACAAAGAAAACAAATGTGCTCTACTTCTACATTGGGGTTGCCCGGCCCCATATCTACAAGCAAACTGAATCAACATGAAATTTCCATAGATTATTTGCATGGTACGTGAATATGTGTCTGTTGAATGCCAAAGAGCGAGGTAAAGTTAATTCTTCAGCTGCTGAAGCGTCTAGCTCTCCCACGTCCAACTTTAAATAAGGGCAGCGTATTTACAGATTCCTGTCCAGTGCAACAACCATGCAAAGTATACATCAATGAGTAGAGAAATACACTCCACGATTGGTCGGACGAGGGCCCATACGATTAATTTCTTGAGAAAACTTGAGGGCCCATAATGGTCTCCGCACTATGTCCTCCGCCGCCCCATGCGAATAGTATTGTACATAAAAAAAATAGATTATACGCAATTAGCTTACATCCAGATTAAATTCCATCATTGCAAACTTTACAGATCCTATATTTAACCAGAAGATACATCTCTCACTTATAAATTCATAGCGTAGCTGCACACTCTGAATACATTGCGTTGGCCATATCACTTGAAGGAAAAACGCCCTTGTTATAAAGGAGGAAAACAGCTCCCTCGCTTTGACAGAGAGCATAGGCACATATCGTTTTAGCATTCGGTGACATCTGTGCAAATCAACAAATAAAGGGATGCTATACAGTGCCAACCTAAATAGGCACAAATTTGAAGTACATCTAGGTATGAGATGCATTACGGAATACATCAACACAGCGCGGAGCCTTCTCGCTCCCGCCTACAGCTTTTCTTTAATGGGCTGATATGAATGCGACCGAATAACAGATATTGTTTTTTCTTTTAACTTGTCTTCGTTTTATTTTCTTTTTTCTTTTCCTTATGTATAGTAGAAGAATATGTTTACGTTTGTCAAAGACAAGAAAAGAACAAATCAGTTATAAAATATAAATATTCACATTTAAAATAGCTAATAAAAAATATTTATCTTATTTGAACAATTTAAAAAATGAACATCTATTTTATGTAAACTATTTTTAAATATGAACATTTATATTTTTTTAATGCCTTTTTGGATATGATAATCATATTATTTTACAATATTTTCAAAAAAATTATGATCTTCAAAACTACAAGCCTGTAAGTTTTCATGAGATGCCTTTGAATCTTCATAGCCCAAAAGAAAACACAGTTGAAGTCAAAATGTTTGTAGGTGGCACAAGGTTGTGTTTGAAGAAATGGAGTTTTGTTGTTCGTCACGTGAAAATCTGCACTTAGGAATCAGCCTCATAAATATGCTCTTCGAGCTTTGAAACCGTTTTCTTTGTGGACTCGGCTTTTTTCTATATATCCATGGCTTGTTGAGATCCCCTTCCTCTTTTTTTCTCACTGGAAAAAGCAGTAGTTGCCAATCGACAACCAGTTATCTATTAGTTTGACGAAGGTAACATCATCCTCCTTGAAATCCGTACAATCATTCCCTGGAAAATCCACAAGATTCTGTCTCCTCTTATGGCTCACGGGCTCAACCTGGCTAGTGAAAGTACAAGTAATTCGGCATAGAAGAAGAGCACTCATTTATCTTGTGGTTGGCTGGCTTACTACGCCCCGTTATTAGCTCTCAGCAGTTAAGCAATTCCGAAATAAGTTTGCTGCTCTGCAAAGTCTCTTTGACATTGGGTATATGAGTATGGTTTAATGATTATTTAACATGATCATTTATGTTCTATGAATAAGTTTTCAAACAAAGAAGACTAGCGCACGAAACAGAGGCAAGCCAGATCGCTAGTTTTGCTGTAAGAAATGCTGTCAAAATCTAGACATGGGAACTTGTACATGCACGAACAGAGGCAACATGAAGCAACTTGGAAGCCGACCTGGTGTTTCTATCAGTGGCGGAGCCAGGATTTGGCCGCGCCCCGAGCCAAAAACCAAGGGCAAAAACTACCCAAAGAAAATGTCATCTCAAGGCATGGAAAATGTAAGCTCATTTTCACAAATAGTACAGAATCTGGACACGGTAGTTAACTATTTTTGAGTGATAAAAAGATGGTGCGGATAAGTGGTTGGTGTAGGCCTCACATTACTAAATTATCAATATTAGAAACAAACAGTTATACCTTCGAAGAATTTTTTATAGGGAAATCAGAGGTCTCTCACGGTGAGCTGGGGTAAGGCAATGGGTTGACATTCTTCTTTGTCTGTATTGATATTCTTCTTTGCGTCTTTGATGAATGTTTTCTCTGGGCTGTGTGTGACGATAACTTCTTCATGGACTAAGAAATGTTGAAGCAATTCGTGTTGGGCTGTACAGGTCGGTTGTGAAAGGCCCGCAAAGCTGTTCAGATAACGGTAGTTGCATGACTACCAGGCCAAAAATTCTACACATCCTGGGCCAAATCCTATACGTAGGTAAATTGTTTGTTGTATAAATTTTCACGCCCAGCCACGGCCCAGGTTGCCTGGGGCCTGCCTTCGCTCCTGGTTTCTACTCCCTCCGTTCGCTTTTAGTCTACATTCTAGAAAAATTCAGACAAATTAGGCTGCATTTATTAATACTACTTTTGTACACCCCACCATGCATCATAATTATGATCTCACAAGAAACAAAGCATCTCATTGGTTAAATTCATCTTAATTAATGCAATCCCTGCACTGGAAAAGTAAATCGAGGTGGGACCCACTCAGGATGAAGACTAATTGCGAACAAATTTTGGAGGTAGAATGTAGACTAATTCCGAACGGAGGGAGTATTGCACTAAAAACTATTGTAACTACAATCCAGTTAAAGCAAAAGCTTGTGATATTTTCTAGCCTTCTAGGTATTGCAACCGCAAGAAAACACATGCCCCAGTAATACGAACAGTACGGTCATGTGCACAGTCAGTATGGTCATGTGCACAGTAAAGTCCTTGTCTTGTTGTATTCCTCGATGCCTCCCAAACATAGAAACCAAATGTGCTCTCTACTTCTACATTGGGGTTGGTATCATATAAACAAGCAAACCGAAGCAACATGAACTTTTCATAGATGATTTGCAAGGTACATGAATATGTATCTGTTGAAAGCCGAAGTGCAAGGTAAAGTTAATTCTTTCAGCTGCTGAAGTGTCTAGCTTTCTCACGTCCAACTTTAAATAAGGGCAGCGTATTTAACTGATCCCCTTCCAGTGCAACAACCATGCAAAGTATACGTCAATGTGATGCAATCAACAGAGAGTATGATCCTTCATATTACCAGCTGGCATGATATTTTGTGAACACTCAATAGTCCATTGCAAAAGAACATGCTATTTTACATAGAAACCAAGTATAAATATACAATAATTTTACATTTTCCAAAGAGCGTAATGTTTAATAGTGTTTTATGATACAAAAACGGAAGTGGATAGAAAACCTATGGTAGAGATAACCATGGTTTCCCAAGAGACGATAGTCGACATACGACGTTGTTGTTATGCTTTTGTATGCGAGCAAGCATGTTTGTGCGTGTGTTTTTGTCATTTTGGAAAAATTGAAATGGTTAGGGGACCCAGTTCCTTAAGAAAAAAGGACTCATAGCTGCTCAGCTTATCAGAAACGTTCTTGATTAGTAAGCCCACTGTACAAAACACTACTTAAATCAGAACATATTATCCCCACAGGGAAGTCTGAACTGCTTCAACATACTATAGCCAGATCACAAATAAGCCCATCAATCTCCAGGAACATCGCTGCATCTCTTGCATGGTTTATGCTATGGATGAACAAAAATGCATGGGTTTTCAATAATCCCAATCAGCGGTTCGGGGTTTGGGCCATGATCAACAAGGTTAGCGATGAGTTCGCGTCCTGGACAGTTGCTAGGAGAGGAGTTGCTGGTGTTTTCAACGCGATAACATGAGAGTAGGCTTATTTTAATTCAGAGTTAGTTGGAGTTTTTCCTCTGCCCTATTCTTTTTTGTGAAAAGGACCCTGCCATTAAAAGAAACACCGAACAGTACAAAACATTTCAACAAAAACAAAAATTACAACGAGATCCTTGAGATGCCCTTCATCTTCACCTCCAGATCATGTGGACGGTGCGCCGCCGCTGCCGCTCCTCCCAGAGCCGGCTTGACGTTCTTGGTTGTGTACGGGAAGTCGCCAAACGAGTCAAGAAAACCACATCCGTCCCAGAGCCGAAGAAGAAGGATGAACCAGCGATGAAAGCTCCATGACGATTCGGAGACCACCATCGCCAGAAGAAGTCCTCGAGAACCACACCACTCCCACGGGCTTCTTGACGTCGCCGCCGAGATGGGATTGAAGCAGGGGAGATGTTCTCTGCCCTATTCGCCTGTGATTAGGGTATGATGTTATAGTTATTTATGCCTTATGTAAAAGTAAGGTACGCCTTTCGCGTACTCTCGATTTTTTTTTAGTGTTATCATAGGCAGATATGCAATTTTTATCTGAGAATTTGTGGTGACCAATATCTTAGACATGTGCATACAAATGACATGTAGAAGCTTAAGGGTCAATCACGATGTAGCTCACATATCCAACCACATTATTGCATCATAAATTTCAAGGTTTTTTACTTTCTCCATAGTAGTTCATTAAGTGTGCTCCTCTTATTTAAGAGTACAAGAAAGGTATAGGTGCAACCTCTGTTTCCACAGAGATACATATATCGAGGTCCATGTATCATGACATAGTATTCATCTATACAAGTTCTCATAGAATTTCGTTGATGGTGGGTCTAAGGCTGTGCAAACACTTTGTACACTATGTAGTAGCGCAAATTAGCCAAGACCTATGTTTGGTAGGCATTAGGGAATACAACAACACTTTGCACTTGCTTCCATCAGATCGTTGATTATACCATGCAACAGTCAGCAAGTGCTCTTGCTCAACATGTCAGCTACTGATGGCATGGTGTGCAAACTATATGTTTAATGTTGGCGGGGAAGAATCATCCAAGAGAACGATATAGTTCAGGCAGCCTAGTGTAGTGTGACCATATGTCTTAGTTTAGTAGTGAACTTAACTAAAGTAGCAAGAGAATGTTGTATAGTCATTAAATAGTTATTCTTGCCTCGTTACCACAGTACTGCTACCTGTGTGACTACAGGGACACACATGTAATTGTAAAACCCTAATTAAGAACTTAACTTGTAAAAAGCACTCATACCTATTTTGAAACTTATCCAATTGGGGTTCAAAATAATGTTAAATGAGGACAAAACCGACCGAGAGCTAGTAATTTTGTGGTAAAATTATCTTACACTTGTAACCCCTAAATCATGAGTTTGTCTTATAATTGTACTTGACTTACATGTAACTTCAGGTTGTGTTCTGCATTAAGGAATTTTAACACCTTTGTTAAGAAAGTTCAGGAAACATTGGATTCGGCAAACTAGGTATCTCTAATGAAATGCCCTAGCTAGATGCATTAACTGAAATGATATTTCTCATACGCATTCTTTGGCCATTGGTTCATCCCTCGCTTCATTGACAAAGTGGGCCTTCTAATTTGTAGCATTCCACAAATGCAAAAAAAATTAGAAATCTTGACCAATCGACCTTCTAATTTATACCAGGGGGATTCACAGAATAATGTCGACATGTATATACGCAGAAAACATATGTTCTACATAACACAAAAAATACAAGGTACACAACTTCACTATATGTACATCCTGATTAAGTGACATCATTGCAAACTATACAGATCCTATAATTAACCAGAAGATACACCTATCATTTATAAATTCATAGTGTAGCCTTCAGAACAATAAATTTATGGCCACATCGCTACACACTGTGAGTGTTGTTGTGCTGGGTCAGATCACTTGAAGACAATGTGCCCTTGCTATAAAGGAGGAAGAGACCTCCCTCGCTTTCGCAGAGAGCATAGACAAATATATTGTTACCGTTCGATTCGGTGCCATCTGTGCAAGTTGACAAATAAATATGGCGGTAATGGATGCCATACAGTGCCGACCTATGTCTACACAAATATTAAATCTAGGTGTGGGAGGCATTAGGGAATAAATTAACACTTGGAGACTGCCAGTTACTACGTTCGACCTCTAAGGCTACATGAGAAACCTGAGGGCTCTGTATTTGTACTGCACAATAAGCTTGTTGCAGCAAGCGGTAAGGTGCATAATGCCAAAGAAAATTGCTTTGGTACGAATGAATGCAAGACAGAAATAAACAAAGCAGTGAGATTTTTTCTTTGAGGGCAACAAAGCAGTGAGACAAAGTATATTCGAGGAACACACAATCCGCTCGTCAAGTTCTTGAAGGAACTAAGCAGTACATGGAATCGATCCAGCATCGATATTTGGGTCTGTTCGTCGTCGGCTTGCAAAGTTAGGGACCGTAGGATTGATTAGCTGCAGCATTGCATAAGGATCATACTGGCCAATTCATAATATTCAAAATTCAAAAATCACAGATTTATTAGAATGGTCTAAAAGTGTATATGAATATAACATTCATGAATTTGAACGCTGTTCACGGATTTTATAATGCTTGTGGAATTGAAAAAATGTTCACGAATTTAGGAAATGGTTCATACATTTGAACATGATTACAAAATTTAAAAATTCTCATGAATTTAAGAAATAATAAAAAAAAATCAAAGTAGAAAAACAGTAAACCATAAATAAAAACCCGGCCAGAAGTATTAATAGGTTTCCAAAACAGGTTGTTAGCGCGATAGAGATTGCTAAAGATTAAAAAAAAATTGGTGAAATGGAAAACTTACAGACCAGGTAATTGTGATGTTAAAGAGGTAGCGACTTTTTAATCCATCACCATAATTTAAATTTATATATCACAAAAGGAAGTCTACAATAAAATCAAAGTATAGTAGATGAGCACATTGTAGAGAAAGATACACATGCGATAATTTCTCATAAAAGCAAAACATCTTGTCATCATTGTAGCAGACACATCATCATAAAAAACAATGTCCATAACTATTCATACACAAGATAAAAAAACACATCATCATAAATGTGTTTGAGCAATTCACAAGTCAATTCATATTTGATAGTCGTACTTAAGATAACAAGGGTTCATTCATCACGATAATTGTATTAATCGATATACCTTTCTAAAGTCTATAAAGTGTAATAGTATAATTTAAACTCATCATGACCGAAAGATTGCATTAGTATACATCAATGTGATATAGACCATCATCCAATGATGTGTAGTTTGAAGTAGCGATAATATTTGGTTTTCTATCAGAAAAGTCTCCTACCATTTTTGTTTAAAATAATTCAGGACTCATGATAAAATGTTACTTCTTGGAAATTCCAATAGACCAAGAAGTTTTACTTTTGAGGACTATAAATTTAAGAAAATATTTCTATCAGTAACACTCAACTAGAAATAAAAATTTGCTTTGAGTATAACCTTTTGAAAAATAATCATGCCTAATGAGTTCATATAGTTTTCCTATGTTTTGATTAAGTACACTACTTTTAAATTCATATTGATTTTTGTAGGAAATTTATTTGCTTTCTAATTAATAGAATCCAGTAGGAGACATCATTGGAATTCGCAAATATGTATACAAAAATATGACTAACGAAGATGCAAAAACAGTGTTGGTTCATGACACGATAAATACAAGTGAGCGAGACAATATATTAATAGGTTCAAGAGTGGCTTTAGTAGGAGAGCGGTATAACATGTGAATAAAATAATCGACCTTAACTATTGGGTAGTATTAGTAGTATGCTGCAAGGAGCAACAACAGCCGGTTGGTTACAGTTTCACGGTGCAATTAAAACAATTATTTGTGAGATGGCTTCAAATAAATTGGTTACCGATTAAATGCTAAAACTATGAACCATCCAGGTATTCTATTCTTAACTGTATTATGTTATGTGAACCAATATGCCATCAAGTCGATGTATTATTGTTACATGTTTTAAAACAAATGTTTCAACGAGGAATTACAATGAAAAATATGGGAGGACAGGAAGAGAGCACTTCATACGGTTAAAAGTAAACGACATTTCAGAATATGTGACATTGTTTTTTGGGGAATGTCAGAATACCCCCTCTTCCATAAGTTAAAAGGTTCTATGTTGGTGATATTTCATCTAGCATAATATTTAGGACATTTGTTGAATTCTATGATTTATTTTTTCTTTGTAGTATCTGTGAAACCAAAACTTTAGTTCTTGAACATAATATAGAGCTAAAAGCGATGCCCTCGTATTTGTGAGGGCCACCATGCTAGTTGTACATACAAAATAAATAGAAGATACACAATTAGCTTACATCCGATTAAATGTCATCATTGCGAACTATGCATATCCTATAATTATCTATAAGATACACCGCTCACTTATAAATTCATAGCGTAGCTGCACACTCTGAATGCTAGTATTGCATTGGGCCAGATCACTTGAAGAAAAAGTGCCGTTGTTATAAAAGAGGGAAAAAAAAGCTCTCTCGCTTTCGCAGAGAGCATAGACACATATCTTTTTAGCGTTCAGTGCCATCAGTGCAAGTTGACAAATAAATATCGCGGCAAGGGATGCAATACAGTGCCAATCTATGTCAGTACAAATTTAAAGGCTAGGTATGGGAGGCATTAGGGAATACATCAACAACACTTGCATGCTGAAAATCGCTACCTTGAGTTTCTTAGGCTCGAGGAGAAACTTGAGGGCTTCGTGTTCGTACTGCGCAATAAGCTCGTGGTAGCAAGGTAAGAATGAATCGAAGAACGAAAAAAAAAGGCGTGAGAGAAAGTATAGTGGAGGAACATGTGATCCACGTAGCACTTGAAAGCGATCTAGTATCGTTTCTTGGGACTTCTAGGCCGTCAGCTTGCGAAATCGATACTATGTGTTTTACGTATTTGGGCATGTTTAGTTAGCTGTGAGTTCCCAGGATTTACGATGCAAAAACGGTCTATTTGGTTTCCTAGCCCTCTCTGTGTTGTTCGTCTGCACATAATTTAAGAACCCCTCAGCAAGACCCGTTTGGACCGACCGATTCGGCCGTTTCCCCATAGACACCCCTTTCGCGTCCATTTTCGGGAGGTTTGGGGAACACGGAGCCAAGCTCGTGCGAGCATGCACACGGCACGAGCTCGCGCGTGCAGGCGAATTTGCGGAGGGAGTTTTTTTGCCACCGCCCATCATTTTGCCCTTCTATTTCAACCCCCCCCCCCCCCCCCCCCATTTTCACCGCCTAAACTCGATCGTGCCACCATTTCCCCTCATTTGACCTTGCAGCACGCAAGCGGCGGCTGGATCTCCTCCTTCAGTCGACGGTTATCGTCGGCGGCAACTGTTGTTCCTCCTCTTCTCCGAGATGTCCTCTTCCTCCCCTACTGCCTCCGTGGTTGTAAGTAACATGCAACCCTCGCTTCTTTAGTGTAGATCTATGAGCATGTGGTAGATGCTAGTTGACGTGAGTACATATGTATTAGGGACTATGGTTTGTGTGCGTAGATCGAGTAAATCAGCCTACATGTGTGTTGCTGTCACCACTCTGCAGTTTGTTTATTAGAGAGATTGTGGTACGACGGGTTAGTTCTACAGAGTGTAGTTCTCATTCGTGTACTACTGTTTTTTCAATAGATGACAACATGCAGTCAACATAATACATGCATCATCAATGCATGTTTATCTTTTGATGCGGTTAGAGACCACCAAATTGAGTTGCCTCTTGTTTTGTCGACCTTTGTCCTCACAAGGATGATTGGGCTCGTTAATGCCGATGTCTTTATTGAGAGGAGAATCAGGATAAGAGCTTGGAAGAGATTTTCAACTTTGTTCTTGTTTTCAGCGACACCAAGGTAACCACTACTCAGGTGTACAATCACATCAGAAAGTGGAGATATAAGTTGTACCATGCATTCGCACAAGTTGAAGGGGTGGAATGGCACGAGTAGAGTACTTGCCGTAACACCCTATTACTTAGAGCCTAATTAATTGTGAGTTAAGATGAGATTTGTTTACAAGCATACTCGTGGCCATGCATGCCAATCATTAGAGGTTTTTGTTTTACATGCATGGAGGGTTGTGGACTAGTGCTAAATATTTTTGGTGCACATGCCCACTCTCATACAGGCATCGATGGCAGTAGTATGTACTTTGTTTGCTTACGTAGCTGGTTTAGTGTGTCGGTGAAGTTCAGCTGCGCCAAGTGCTGAGTAAGCCTGCTCGTATCTACGTGGCTGATTCTGGTAGTTACAGGAGGAAGCATACGTCGGCAGATATTTTTCCTCGGTTCTTAATCGGTGACTCTACGCTGAGATATTTCTCCCAATCGAAGCCAATAAAAGAGCAAAGGAGCTGACGCCTCTCACAAAGCACATCGGTAGCAGTAACTAGTCGTCTCACCCGACGGAGGCAATACGATGACGGATTGTACCAGTGCAAAGAACTCAATCGGCTGCTGCGTAGAGAGAAGCAGAAGGCAAGCATGCATTTCCTAGTTAGTTTCTCTAGCTGTTCTGTTCTATTTCGCTCTATTTTCATACTAGGCTCCTATAGCTACTTCCGTGACTTTTCTGATTACTTAATGTGCGCTATTCATGCCTTTTGATTCTGCACATAACTTGATGCTAGTATCGATCCTGCCACCATGTCGATGGTAGCACACGAAGAACCTTTGCTCTATGAGTTCTGGCTAGTCATGTCATGATTTCGACTTCCTCTGATATGACTCCTGCATGCCTCTTGCTTCTACTTAATCCGAAACTCATGGCAACCTTGTTGTGTATACGAAGTAAGGACTCCTGGGTAATGCTCATGTAGATGGTAGCATTTGGGGTCGGCTCGCATACATGAGTTGGTGGGTTTGGTAGAAACGGATCAAAGCCACAACACTTTGTTGATTTAGCTGTTATTTTCTTTCTATAAATCCTTGTCATGTAATCTTTATTGAACTCCAGTATCACGAAGGTAAAAACATTGTACTGGTCACAGTTCAGTTATGGAACTGGCGGAGTTCTCCGTTGGGGACGGCCCTTGTTCGGGAACGTGTCGGTGATGAATTCGTAGAAGCGCCCACATCAGTAGGTCAAGGTGTCCGGGTCTTAGCGGATATAAGACCTCTGCTCGATTGGAGCCTGTGTCCCCTCTTAATAGTGTAAAAGTGTGAGTATTCACCCCTGTGACTCCTGGGTAGGGAAGCTTGTGGTCATATGTGATGCCAGATATTTCTATTCCTTCCCTTTAACTCCTTTTATTGAACTACTATTCATCTGTGTCTTTCTGATCATCGTTGTATTTTTATTTGATGCTATCTAATATTCTACCTATGGATGTGTGCTTGCTCAGTATGATTTCATACTCATCCTTGTTTAATTTCTATTTTTGCAGAACACTGTGGTAAGGATAGCGATGAGCAATAGGAGTAGCGATGCTCCGGGATGGGAATAAATAAAACGCTTAGTAGTCTATTTTAAGCAAAAAAAACATTGTATTCGCCAAATAATGAATAAATGTGTCTTTTTGTAGCATCTTATTATGTAAATTTTAGGCCTTACACGTTTATAATCTTTGGCTTATAAACACATGGCAGTTGTTACGTCCAGGCCTAGTTTCGCGGCGTGACAGTTGCTTCATGATGAATGACGATATCTCTACTACTCCCTCCGTCCCAGTTTATAAATGCTAATCTTTTTTCTGAAAATCACCTGGGTAAAAGGTTATATTTTTCTTCTGGGCGACTCAATAGCATGCATATTTCAGACACCATGTTTTGGGTAGCAGGTTTAGATGCATCCGATATGTAAAATACTTTTAAATACGTTTTTTAATGTCAAAGAATCTTTAAAAAGTCTGGATGAACATACACACATTTTATGTTCTTACACAATCGCGAAAAAAGACATCTTTTTGTGGCCTAGGAAAAAAGACAAAAAAAAATGTCTCGTACAAAATCATTTTGAAACACCAACATTTGTGTTTTCTTACACAGCGTAAAAAAAATGTCTTTTTCCCGTGAAACTATATATGTGCAAAAAAAATAATGTTCGGATATATATACGATTTTTTTATTTTGTTGACATTTTAAAATACGAATTTTGTGCAGTAGGAGCATATGCTCCCATGACCCAAAAGACATTTCCGGCATATTTCAGTCTATAGAGCTATTTTCCCTCTATATGTTTTTAAGTGTCGTGCTTAGTTATGGGTAATATTTCATCTATACATATGTTGATAAGTATTACAATATTTATTCTAAGGGGCCCTGCGACATAGTTTCGCCCCAGCCCCCAAAATCTCAGGGCCGGCCTGGAAGGAGAAAGACAGTTTATAAGAAGCTACCAGCCAGCAGCAGGCTGCTAGGGCAGCCGATTACACCCAACACCAAAAAACTAGTACTAACTTACACTAGGTTTACATCACCCACAACGGCCATGCTCCACAACTTCATGAAGCCGTTGTTTCAGGCCGGGATTGAGTTGCTTTGCAAACCCAAAGATAAATCCGTAAGTACATACATAACCATCTGATGATGGAGACACACTTACAAAGACTCATTTTATATATTTAAGTAGCACAATACCACTAACTTGGTATACATCTAATAGCCATCCTTGGATGAGAAGAAGCGTTGCAGCCTGGCCGACATCTCCGGAAAGACGCGAGTTGGGCGGTAATCCTTGCTAAGGCAGACGATGGTAGCAGTTGCGTCCAAAACGAGCTGCATGCCATGACAACATCGTGAGCTATTAATCTCAGGAAATATCAATCAATCAACGAATGGTGATGATGTTTTCTATCCATTTGTAACAGAGTAGGATCGCACGTACATACCTCCCGTTTCGGCAGCTTCTCGATCAGGTGTTCGGCGAATATCCTCACACCCTTGATCCGTACGAGCCTCACCTTGACAACGAACTTGTCACCGCGCTGAAATATTTAACGCATATATATAAATGGAGCGATCAAATGCAAGGAGCGTGGTAACTGAATCTGTTTGTGATCAACTATCATATACACGATCGATGATACACACTAGCTTAGAGGCGTACATACCCTTAGAGGCATGAAGTACTTGAGGTTCAGCTCCGAGAGCGCCATCGCGTTGCCGGTGCCTATGATCCAGCCCGTGCTGATGCCCAGGCTCACAAGCAGCTCCTCTCGAGCTGCATATGTATATAGTTTTGCAGGCTCGACAATATTAGATCAGATAACTCATTATGCAATAGAAAATCGATCAGAAAATAAATACTGAGATAATATGTGGCTAAATAACCTTTTTCGATGTAACTCGCGTAGATGGCATTGTTGACAACTTCATACTTGTCAAGCTCGCACTCTTGGACTGTCATCTCCGCTTCGAAGTATTTGTCCACCCTGTTTCATCAGTATGTAACATAATATTCATTGTGATATCATATATATATCCGTACACTGATTCTGCCAAAAAATACAGTTTAATCAGAGGTGGCTCCGATCATAACCTCAGTTTGGAATCGAGCTGCCTCGTGTTGTTGGTGCAGATGAAATCACCAACGGTACTGGGGCTGGAGGCAGCGGGCAGAGGCCAGCTGAGATGGCTCTTTGCCGGATGAGAGCGCTGCAGGTTGAGCACGCCGAAGACAGGGCGACCTCTAGCCGTAGCATTTGCTGCAAGGGGAAGTACTGCTGGGAGCTTTATGTGTGAGGAGGGAACAATCCCAGCTGCGTGGTGCTGCATGGTGGAAAGATGTGTGCTGACTATGTGTCCATGCTGTCTGGCCGTGGGTCTTATATAGGGCACTTCATGTTGGCCAACTGCCCATGCATCTCCCTATCAGAGGATGAAACATACGACCCAACAGACAAACATTAATCGGGCGGGCGAAGACATACTTTGGATTCGATGTCGATTACCGGAAGTGCCGTTGCCTGCAACCCTGTTGACAAAATTTTGGAGTTCACTGACAGTATCAACCAACCAAAATTGGTGTATTCCGTCTTGTGGTTACTGTCCCTTTCAGCTGCATAATTTCAATTTTGGACGGATAGTCAGTAATGCACATCACTCCCTCTCAAAAACAAAAGGGAAAAAGTCCCGGTCATTTAATTTTTCTTAAAAACGGAAAGGGGAAAAGTCCTGATCAGTCAGCTGCAGGCCCTTCGGTCGGCAAACCAACAACCGAAACAAAGAGAACAAAAGTCTGCCTTGTCGTGTGGAAACTACACCAGCAGAAAGCGTAGCTGTGATACTTACAAATCTCCATATTTATAACATTTTGTCATTTTTGTGTAGCACAAAGTATCCGAAGTTGATTTTTGGCACTTTTGTGGGATACATCATTGGTTACCTCCGAGATGTTTTTCGATTTTATTTGAAACATCTAAATAGATTTTTCGATTTGTTTAGAAGACCAAGATCACTGGTGCTTGGGAGACAAATACACTTTTTTACAAATATTTTATACATAAGAAAAAATAGAAGGTATACAACTTCGTGATATCTCCTTCTTGGACTCCTTTGTCGCTGAGTTTTTCTTCGTCGTTTAGGCGTAGCTGGTTGCCCTTTTGGGTCTGTCTTTGGTTTTTTTTTGGTCGCTTCCTCCTTTCGGCCAGAGGCCACTTTACTCTGTAAAACTTCAGCCATTCTTTGGCTTTCTTCTTCTATCTATTAATATACATGCAGTGCTCCTGCATGGTTCTAAAAAAAAAATACAACTTCATGATATGTACACCCGATTAAATGCCATTATTGCGAAATATACAGATCATATCGTTAACCAGAAGACACCATCAGTCACTTACAAATTCAGTGTAGCTCATAAATCGGCAAGTCAGTAGTCACATGGATGCATGTTTGGTCACTTGAAGACCCCGTGACCTCGTTATAAAGCAGGAAGATACCTCCATCGCTTTGCCAAAGAGCAGACACACCTTGTAATCTCCTTCCCAATGCCTGGATGGTACGCAGCACGACCTACATAGGCTCAAACTTGAAAGTTTTGGTTTGGGAGACATCATGGAATACATAAACACTAGTATGCTCAAGTTCGTTATGTTGGACTGCTTTGTCTCGAGAGGGATCGAAGAGTGCTGTACTGCGCAATAAGCTTCTTGTAGCAACTCGTATGCTGGATGTGCCTAGTTTTAAGTTCACATGAGAATACTTCAGAAATGACTCAGAGCCTCAGCGGTCAATGACTAGTTAAAGCAGCACAAAATTACCATTATTCTGATGTATGTAATGGGCTGCATACATACGTCACCATCGATCCCACAGCAGCGTCAAGATCCAGCTTAAAGAATTGTGGAATAATTAGTTGATAACTATGTCAAATATGTACGGGAATGCCAATGCCCAATGAAGAATGGTTTTTATATGAGCAATGTCTTTTTCATGTACACCGTAACACATAATGGGATGACGTATACAGATGAGCTTCTTGTAGCAAGTGGTATGCTGGATGTGCCAACTTATAAGTTAACAGAAGAATCCTCCAGAAATGAAGTGAGCCTTAGAGGTCAATAACTAGTTAAAGCAGCAAAACATTACAATTATTCAGAGTATCTAATGGGCTGCATACGTACGCCCCCATCGATCCCACAGCAGCGTCAAGATCCAGCTTAAAGGATTGTGGAATCATTAGAATTAATTTGATAATTATGTCAAATATGTACGGCCATGCCAATGCCCAATGAAGAATAGTATTTATATGAGCAATGTTTTTTTTATGGTCATTTTTTTTTATGGTCATTATGTGAGCAATGTCTTTCTCATGTACCGTAACACATAATGGGATGACGTATACAAGTACTGAAGTACACCTTTGGTCCGCTTTAAATGTTGCAAAGAGAGTATTGGAAAGCAGTATAAAATACTAAACAAGCTTGGATATATATCTGCGCTATGATCCAAGAGAACACAAGGAAACGCATGAAACGAGATGAATATTGCAACATTTATCCTTAGGTGGCCGGAGTCGCTTAAGAGTGTAAACGATGACACTGATTGGCAACCTGCCGGCGACTCTTATTTTCAGCGGTGTGTGCAGCTAGTGTTGGTAGTCACCATGGTTGCGTGTGCTCTCTGGCAGACTGTCAGCGAGGTAGCAGTAGCACCAAACCCCTTGTCCACCTAGATCACGCACAAATCAAAGAAGAGAATTATTTTCATGGCTCGTAGTCGTGCGGACAAGTCGACCTCCAACAACAAGGAAGTATGCGACGAATTTATCTTGCGCATCTCCATGGTCTCCAAGTCAAGAACAATGGGCGAACCTCGCTGAAACAGTCGGTTATTTCTAGGGATGAAAACGGAGCGGATACGGACGGAACTGAGTGGTGCCACATTTGTTTTCATATTCTTTTGCGGAAGCGGAAACAAATACAGAAATCCCGGAAACAAATACAGAAACAAATATTGTCGGAAACAGATACAGACCGAATATGGTACAGAGACGGAACACACAGCAGATATTTACCGGAACCGAGAGTCGCCTTAAATAATTAAGGAAAAGCCAAGCAAATCAACAAACTTGTCAAGTTTTTAAGATGAAATAAAATTATAAGGAGATATCCTGATTATATAATATGGTTTGCAAGATTAAAAATATCAATTACCATCCCTATCGCTATTATAACGTCGAAATGGAGAACTGAGACCGACCCGAGGGAGAGATGATATGCGAATACATAGGTCATAAACATGGTGGCTTCAGATTATTTTCATTTTTATTCATCTCTTGGGTTGTGCCTAAATTTTCTCACCAGAATTTATGTGCCTGTTGGGTTTGGAAATGACCATGTAAGTTCCGTATTACCGGAAACGGAATTTCCGTTTCCACAGTCGTTCCGCCGGAATACGCTTGGGAAGAAGCGCGCGAAATCTCAAGAGCCAATGATTCAAATCCCGGCGCAATTTCATCCACCCCGACAACAGCATAGCCAGGAGCAATGTCACCATTATGGTAGCTTGCTCCGGCGTCACTCGGTAAAGCATAGCCTTCTGCCACCTTCGTGGATACGTTAACCACAGGTGCATGTAGCTCACATGGTGTCTTCTCCGTGACATCATCCACGGGGTAGTGAGCATCGACATCTATTTGCGTAGAACCCACGCTGCTTCTAAGCTGAGATCGAGCATCCATGAGTTGCTGCTGCTGAGACGGCCCTGGCTGACTATTAATTTTCTCCATGAGTTGCTGCACCTTGAGTTCCAATTCCGTTAGCCGCTCTTCACCCTTCTTCTTCTTTCTTGCACGGCTTCTATAAGTGTCAGCGTGTTGCGGATACGCTTTCTTAATGGTGACACCGCCGGGCATGCCTCGTAAACGTCCCCAGTGTTCAGGTTTCCCTAGGGCCCGTGTCAGCTCGTCGTCCTCTCTATAGGGTTTCCACACACCCCGTTTAACTTCCTCTATTACCGATTCAATCTTCGGGACGATTTCTTCTACTTTTTTCTTGAATCTTTCAACCTTCGGGACAATTTTCCCTGTTTCCTCGTCCAACGTTGCGCCATGCGCGAACAACCAGAATTTGGACCTTTCGGGCCAGTAGTATGTCTGTGGAGTGATACCTTTAGCAAAGATTTTATCTTCTAAGGCTAGCCACTTAGGAATGGCTGACCTGTAGCCACCTGTCCCCAAGTTATGGTGGTGAACCTTATTCGCAGCATTTGCCTTATTTATGTTCGATCGGGCCACAGCCGCATCCGATTTCTTATACGCCTTAAAGGCTTCCCAGTGATCTCTTATCTTCACTAGTTTTTCTTCACTGAAATCTGGATCAACTGTTGCATATTTTGCCCATAATGTTTGCTTATATTTCCGAAATGCGTCGGCCATCTTGGAGAGAGTCCACTGCTTCAGTTTCAACTTCGTGGTGGGTTCAATATCATCCGGGAGGTTAAAATGCTCCAAGAGTGTGTCAAAGCAGAAATCTTTCAAATGCTTGTGGACATAGCAGGGGTCATCCTCGGCAACGCCCGCCGGCTTATTCCATTCTGGTATGGAGATCGGGACCGAGTCCCTAACAATAACTCCAGCTTGACTTATATATTTTTTGCGGTTCTCTGGGGGTTCCACCGGATCGCCCTCTTCATCAATTTCATAGATCGGTAACTTTGCATCTTTGCTCGTCATTCTTTTCGTGCGGCCTCGAGGAGCTTGATTCTTAGCCTTTTTATTCGAGGTGGAGGCCTAAAGTAAGAAATATAATGCGTTACTAAGTGCAATACAAATCAGTTAATGCATTTTGTGATCAACAAAATATAGAATTCATATATATACCTCGAGGTGGAGGGTGTTCGAGGTGGAGGGTGTTATTTTTCTTCATCTAAAAGACCCTCACCAGAGTTCATCAGAAATTGTGAGGCAAATTCCTCAAAATCAAGATCTACACCGGCACCGGCGCCTTCTCCACCGGCGCCTTCTCCACCGGCAGCATCTTTATCGCGATGCTCAAAAATACTCTGCATTAATATGTCTTCATTCTCCTCGTCTCGCACATAGCCAGGCTCCATAGCTCAATGTTCCTACACTCAATAAAATTTGCATGTATAAATTTGCATTTATAAATTTGCATCTATAATTTGCTAACACATTGTTAAATTTGCTAACACATTCGAAATGATGGGCAGTGATAACACATTGTTAAATGAAGACCACACTGAATATACATAAGGTAATACTACAACTTTAAATCTGAACTCATTCAAACATTGCCAACACAGAACCCAAATTCAAAATTCTTCATTCAAACATTGTTGCTAACAACCTAAATTGCTAACACTAAATTTGCTAACAACCTAAATTTTAAATTTGCTAACAACCTAAATTGCTAACACTAAATTTGCTAACAACCTAAATTGCTAACCACTAAATTTGCTAACAACCTAAATTTTAAATTTGCTAACAACCTAAATTGCTAACACTAAATTTGCTAACAACCTAAATTGCTAACCACCTAAATTGCTAACACTAAATTTGCTAACAACCTAAATTGGTAACACTAAATTGCTAACACTATATTTGCTAACACTAGCTAATAACCTAAAAATGAAAACAAAAATGAATAAGGAAAACAAATTAAACCAGGAGGGGGCTCGGGCAGGGGAGGCGGCTGGAGATGGAGGGGCACCACGGCGCGGCGCGGCGGCTGGAGGGGCACCACGGCGCGGCGGAGATGGGCACCGGCGCGGCGGCTGGAGGGGGCAGCACGGCGCGGCGCCGGAGATGGGCGCGGACCACACGGCGAGGCAGGGGAGGGGCGCGCGGCGTGGGGCTGGAGGGGCACCACACGGCGCGGCGGCTAGAGGGGCACCACACGGCGCGCGGCTGGCCGGAGATGGGCACCACGGCGCGGCGGAGCAGGGCTTCGCCGGCGTTGTCGCGTCGTGGGAGCCCGGAGGCGCGTCTTCGATTTGGGGGAAACCTCTAAACGGCGCGGAATCGACCTCTAGTCGCGGTTGCTGGCTGCAACCGCGACTAAAGACCCTTTAGTCGCGGTTGCAGCCAGCAACCGCGACTAGAGGTCATCTGGGCCGCCAAAATTCTGGCGCCAAGCCCAGGGGGGCCTGTAGTCGCGGTTGCTGGCTGCAACCGCGACTAGTTGGGCTTTTTTATTTTTTTTTGTTGTTTCTGTTTTCTTTTTCTGTTTTCAATGTTTTAAAGGTGTTACTGATTTGATTTAAAGGTGCCAAACTGGTTTTTTTTTTGTTGTTTCCGTTTTATTTTGTTGTATTTGTTTTCTTTTATATACTTTGATTTAAGTTCTTTTTGAATTGTTTTTGTTTCTAGTTTCTTTTCCTGTTTTGTTTTAGACCTCAACAACAAAATGACTGCCAATATTTTATCATGTACTAACATCTCCAACTACCTAAATTAACCGACTACCTAAATTAACTGACTACCTAAATTAACCATGCCCCTTTCAGAGATCCTTGCCGCTGCTTGGATCCGACCGAGGGGAGGGTTCCCGGAACCGAATGATTTGTGTTCGGTCGATGAACTGAAGGATTATATAGATATATAGAACAGAACACACGGTTTCCCCTGCATACAGCCCAACGGTGGCTCGTGAGTGCCTGCATATCAAATGCACCGTTGGACGTATGCAGGGAATCCGAATGCTCTGTATACCAAAAGAACTACAATGAGTACACACTGAGAGTGCCGAAGATGTCCTAGAGGTGGGCTATATATAGGGTCGCTTGGCTTACAAAGTGGTCGTGATAGTGCAGATCCGGCGGCTCACAAGCGCAGCGGTAAGACGTCTCTGATGATCTGCAACCGTTTGGAACGGTCGCAGATCATCAGAGACGTCTTGCCGCTGGTTGCCCAAATGTTTTGCGTGAGTGAGTAACCTGTCTGAGGTGGGCTATATATAGGGGCGCGTGGCTTATGAAGTGGTCGTGATAGTCCCGGTTGGTGTTACCAACCGGACTATATATAGCGCTGGAAGGAAACACACGATCCGTGTGCTTCTGCCTGATCCAAGGGCTCACAAGCGCTCGAAAGAAACACACCACTTGATCCAACGGCTCACAAGCGCTTTAAAGAAACACACGATCGTGTGCTTCTTCAGTCCCGGTTGGTGTTACCAACCGGGACTAAAGGCGGGCTTTGCGGTCACGACTCGTGTCCTCCCGCCACCGTTTCCCGCCAACGTTTCCCGCCCAAATATTTCCCGCTATCGTTCCCGCCAAATGCCGGCACCGGTAGTTCTATAAAACCCAGTCGAAGGTAGGCATGGTACTCACTTGAGCGCAAGCATGGTGTGTATTGGTCCTTGCGAGAAGTGTGTGTCCGGGTTTCACATTTCGCATCCGAGCATCTCGCCAGGCTTTCGAGCAATTTGAAGGTAGATGGTAGGGTAGTTCCAATTGAAGAAATTTTGCACACTGAGAGTCATCTCGCTTTGCTCGGGGCGAAGCTATGCCGCGATGGGTTTCCGTATAGGACCCCGCTCCAAATTCGTGCAGAAATGCTCAGGCTTGCAGATAAGTTTGACAGGAAAGTTACGAATAGTCCGTTCTACCGAACTGAAGCTGACCGTGTTTCGTACGGTCGTTCCTGTCTCTGGGTAGTTGACAGCGATGATGACGACGATTTCATGCCGTCGTCAAAGGAAAGGAGGGTTGAAGCACTGAGCAAGAAGGCTGAAGCTTCGTCCAAGGGGAAAGGCAAGGAGGCAGAATCTTCGTCCAAGGGGAAAAGCACTGAGCAAGAAGGCTGAAGCTTAATTTGTTCTATCCAGTATTTAGAACTAGTGAAGTTGTAACGTAGATCTCTAGTTGTATGTTAAATCGTCTCCGCATAAGACGGTTGATCGCACATCGGAGTTGTATCTTGGTTCACACAACTTACGAACGCACTCTTAACTAATACCAATAAACAGTCCACAATAAAGAAGAAAAACAAATAGAAAAAAGGACCACGACACAGAAATGTCGCACGGTTACATAAAAGGTTTAATACATATTAATTATTACACATCACCAACAACATCCCTACCTAGCTATTGTTCACTTGTTCTTCGTGTGTGTCGCTTTCTTCTGATTGCACCGTAGCCATGGACAAACTTCTTCATTTAACGCGATGCTTGGGTCAATTTTCACTTTGAAGAGCGGAATTTCATGAAAATTATTGTAATCTTCTGACATGTCTGTGTGGTCCTCCACTCCCACGATGTTTCTTTTACCTGAAAGAACAATGTGGCGCTTTGGCTCATCGTATGATGTATTCGCTTGCTTATCTTTTCTTTTTTTTGGTAGGGTAGACATGTCCTTCACATAAAAAACCTGAGCCACTTCACTGGCCAGAATGAATGGTTCGTTCTCGTAATGAAGATTCTTCAAATCCACTGTAGTCATTCCGTACCGTGTGTCTACGGCTACACCGCCATCTAGGTTGAACCATTTGCGCTTGAACAAAGGAATCTTAAATGAAGGTCCATAGTCCAGTTCCCATATCTCCTCTATGTAACCATAATATCACTAGTAGGAAAACGCGATTCTGTGGCGCACCAAAAACAAATTCTGTGGCGCATGGTGGGTGCGCCACAGAATTGTCGCCACAAAATAAGCAATTCTGTGGCGCACCCCACCGTGCGCCACAGAATACCTGAATTTTTGTGGCGCACTCAGGAACCATGCGCCACAGAATTGCATTTTTCGATTTAAAAAAAAAATACGGACGGCGCCTCCACCGCGGGAGCGCCGACGACCACCGCCGCCCACCAAATCGCGCCTCTCCGTCGCTCCGCAACCACCACCTCCGGCGGGTTGCAGGGGCTGCCGACGACGCGGAAGAGGGTACACGGGCGGCGGCGGCGAGCTGGAGGGGCGTGGCGCCGTCGGTGGCGGAGGTGCGGGCGGCCTCGGAGGTGGCGCGGGGTAGTGGTGGTCGGGCAGTTGTCACGGGGAGGAGGAGAGGCGCCGGCGGCGAGCGCGGAGGGTGCGCGGCCGGCGGCGGCGAGCGCGGAGGGTGCGCGGCAGGTGGCGGCGACCGCGGAGGGTGCGCAGGTAGAGGCCGAGGGCCCTGGCCCTGGCGATGGGCCGTACCAGGGGGAGGAGGCGAGGAGGGAGACGTCGTCTTCCAGCACGGCGAGGCGGAAGGCGGCCAGGTTGTCGGCGGCGGCGAGCTCGAGGAGGAGGAGGACGGCTGCTGCGGGGAGGAGCAATGGCGGCTCCGTGCCGGCAGCAGCTGCGCGTAGGTCGTCCTCTCCCCAACGGCCGCGAGTCGACGAGCCCTAGGCGGGCGTGGCGGGGCTGCGCAGGAGGCGCACAAGGCGAGCGTGGCGCGGCGGCCTGCGAGAAGACGGCGGCCGGCGGCGTGCGTGCGTGCTGTATGTGCGTGCACCATGGTGTGTCGTGCGTGAGAAGAGAAAGAGGATAAGGAGAGAAAGAAGACACAGAACGTGCGGTGTGGGTTTGACACAGAAGACACAGAACGTGCGGTGTTTGGTTTGACCAGGCCGGTGAGAGGAGAGAGAAACTGGATCCAGATCTGGATCTGGATCTGATATTTTGAATATAATTTTGTGGCGCACGGGACTTTGGTGCGCCACAGAATATGCTAATTCTGTGGCGCATAGACAGTGGTGCGCCACAGAATTAGCATAATGCGCCACAGAATTAGCATATTCTGTGGCGCATCTGACACGTGCGCCACAGAATAGCAAATTCTGTGGCGCACCAGTTTAGGTGCGCCACAGAATAACACTATTCTGTGGCGCACCATCTTAGGTGCGCCACAGAATTTGCTATTCTGTGGCGCACCAGTTTTGGGTGCGTCACAGATTTTGTTTTTGTGGCGCATGGCTAAATGGTGCGCCACAGAATAGGGATCCATAGAATCGCGTTTTCCTACTAGTGTATGTTTCCTTTTCCCCACTGCAGCCATCTATTGCATCAAAGCGGACACCACTGTTTTGGTTGGTGCTCTTTTTATCTTGGTCGGCCGTGTAAAATGTATTTCCATTTATCTCGTACCCTTTAAAAGTCAATATAGTCGAAGATGGTGACTTGGCCAAATATTGTAGCTGTAGTTCAATTGTGGTGACATTCATCAGAAGTTTCTGTAACCAACCGCCAAAAGTCTTGATGTGTACTCCATCAATCTCATCTTCTGGGTATTTGGAGCGTAAATAATTCCTGTGTTGCTGGATATACGGAGCCACCAAGATGGAATTATGCAGAACTGTGTAGTGTGCTCGACTGAAAGAATCCACGTCTTCACATATGATTGCTTTCTTTCCTAGCGTGCCTTTTCCACGCAGTCTCCCCTCATGACGCGATTGAGGAACACCAATCGGCTTAAGATCAGGAATAAAGTCAACACAAAACTCAATGACCTCCTCAGTTCCATAGCCCTTGGAGATGCTTCCTTCTGACCTAGCATGGTTATGAACGTATTTCTTTAAGACTCCCATAAACCTCTCAAAGGGGAACATGTTGTGTAAAATACAGGACCGAGAACACGTATCTCTTCCACCAGGTGAACTACAAGGTGCGTCATAATATTGAAGAAGGTTGGTGGGAACACCAACTCGAAGCTGACAAGACATTGGACCACATCATTCTCTATATCTTTTAGAGTAAGTGGATTGATAACCTTCTGAGAAATTGCATTCAGGAATGCACATAGCTTCACAATGGGTACTTGAACATTTTCTGATAGAAGTCCCCTCAATGCAACCGGAAGTAATTGTGTCATAATCACGTGACAGTCATGAGACTTCAGGTTCTGCAATTTTTGTTGTGCCATGTTTATTATTCCCTTTATATTCGACGAGAAGCCAGATGGAACCTTCATACTGCGAAGACATTCAAAAAATATTTTCTTCTCTTCTTTCGTAAGAGCGTACCTCGCAGGACCTTGATGATTATCAGAATGATCGTCGTCTCGTGAATGCATACGTCGATGGGCCTGTCTTGCTTCCGGTGTATCTTTTGACTTTTTCCCATACACGTCCAACAAGTTAAGCAGGTTCAAGCAAAGATTTTTTGTCACGTGCATCACGTCGATTGCAGAGTGAACCTCTAGCATTATCCAATAGGGCAGCTCCCAAAATATAGATTTCTTCTTCCACATGGGAACGTGGTTCTGAGCGTCATTCGGAACAGATAGTGCTCCAGCACCCTTCCCAAAGATTACTTTTAAATCCTTGACCATTCCATGTATAACAGAACTAGAAGGTCGAGTAGGCTTCCGCAGAATATCTTCCTCACCTTTGTAATGTTGGCCTTCCTTTCTTACTGAATGCCTCGGTACAAGCCATCGACGATGGCCCAGGTACACAACCTTGTTACCTATATGTATACCTTGAGTCTCATCTAAACAATGCGTACATGCATTGTATCCCTTGTTTGACTGTCCTGAAATGTTACTAAGAGCAGGCCAATCATTGATGGTTACAAACAAGAGCGCTCGTAGGTCAAATTCCGTTTGTCCGAGCTCATCCCACACACGCACACCTTCATCACTCCACAACTGTAAAAGTTCTTCCACCAATGGCCTCAGGTACACGTCAATGTCGTTGCCAGGTTGCTTCGGGCCTTGGATGAGCACTGGCATCATAATGAACTTCCGCTTCATGCACAACCAGGGAGGAAGTTTATATATACATAGAGTCACAGGCCAAGTGCTATGACTGGAGCTCTGCTCTCCAAATGGATTAAAGCCATCTGTACTTATACCAAATCTTAAGTTCCTAGCATGATCCGAAAAATTCGGGAACTCTCTGTCGATTTTTCTCCACTGGGACCCATCAGCTGGGTGTCTCATCATCAAGTCTTTTTTACGTTCTTCTTTATGCCAGCGCAACAACTTGCCATGCTCTTTGTTTTGGAACAAACGTTTCAGACGTGGTATTATAGAAGCATACCACATCACCTTGGCAGGAATCCTCTTCCTTGGACAACCTTGCTCGCCCTCAACTTCACCTGGGTCATCTCGCCCAATCTTAAACCGCAATGCACCGCATACAGGACAAGCATTTAAATTTTCGTGCTTCCCACGGTAGAGGATGCAGTCATTAATGCATGCATGTATCTTCTGCACCTCTAATCGTAGAGGGCAGACAACCTTCTTTGCTTCGTACGTACTAGAGGGCAATTCGTTTTCATTTGGAAGCATCTTCTTAATTATTTTCAGCAAACTTTCAAAGTGCTTGTCAGTAGTACCACTCTCTGCCTTCCATTGTAGCATTTCCAGTATGGTACCGAGCTTCTTCTGGCCATCTGTACAAGTTGGGTAGAACAATTTGGTGTGATCAGCTAACATGCGCTCCAACTTCAACCTCTCGTTTTCACTTCCACAGTCCATTTGTGCATCATGAATGGCCTGACGAAGATCATCATCAGGCTCATCTTTTTTTTCATCCTCTTCAACTTCGTCTTCCCCCATTGAAGTACCACCGTGTTCATCGAACATAGGATAGTTGTCATTATCCTCTTCTTCTTCATTCTCTTCCATTATAACCCCTGTTTCTCCGTGCTTGGTCCAACAATAATAACCACGCATGAAACCATTTTGCAACAGGTGTTGGACAACACATAAAACCATTTTTTCGCTTGCTTATCTCGGCCACAGTGAGAAATTCATGCATGCCCTTAAGGAAATCGTCAGAAACTCGGGCACCGTACATCCATTGACGTCTCATCTGCATTATGCATGCCAGTAATGAATAGATAAGTGACCATAATAATTCTTACAAGTTCTTCAAGCAAAGTAGAGTGGCGACAAATGTAATACATTGTTGCATTAAATATTCATTAATTTAAACTAACATAGAACTATCTAAAGAATTTAAATCCAACAACAAATACGAACATAATCGCAACTAAGGTCATTATTGAACCAACAGCATAATGATACCAAGCCTCTTGACTAATGGCATATCTTCTAATTTTTTTAAGCTTCAAGCGCATCGCATCCAACTTGATCTCGTAAGCATCAACGACGTCGGCAAGCTTCGAGCGCATCCCATCCAACTTGATCTCGTAAGTATCGACGACGTCGGCAAGCTTGAACTGGTGTTCATCGAAGATGTTGGCAAGCTTGACCTCCAACTTTCTCTTCTTGGCGGAGATCTTCACTTATTTTTAATTTAGCTTTCAAATCATCGTTTTCTTTCACAAAAAATTCAACAATAGGGTCCATTGGAATTTCCGGTTCAACTACCTCCTAGACAAATATATATTTATGTCAAAGTTGGTCGGCATAATTGTCATAAACACGAAACAAAACAAATATATAGTTATTAACAGTCATACCACATCCGAATAATAGAGCGGACGAGAGCCAGTGGGGGTATTTGTGAAAACCATGGCACTATATATATATAAAACAATTATACAACTTATACAAAAAAAAATTATGGAACAAAATCATACAACAAAGATTTTTTTTAAATAAAAAAGAAGGCTCACCTAGGTGGTGTCGGTGACAACACGGCGCGGCGGTGAGGACGTGAATGTTGTGACACTGAACTAAAAAAACATAATTTAGTTTAAGCTCAAACTGAATAAACAAAATTGAGCTAAATAAGCAAAATGAGCTAACTTAGGCATTTCATCGAACACCTACCTAGCACTAGAAATATAAAATGAGCTAAATAAGCTAAACAACTAACGAAACGGGCGCCGGAAGAGAGAGTTTGCAGTTGCTAACCCTTGGATAGATGCACCGCCGTCAATCTTAACAAATGGGGCAAAAAATCGTGAAAGAAATCGAGTTCGGTGGAGACAAAATGGAGATGAAACTCGAGCTCAAAATGGCCATGGCTGGCTCGGGGTGGAAGATATAGTTGAAGGACCTGCAGTCCCGGTTCCAGCCACGAACCGCGACTAAAGGGTCACCTTTAGTCGCGGTTCCAGCCACGAACCGCGACTAAAGGTCCTCGCGCGGGCCCCGCGCGGCCTCCGGCCGCTAAAGCCGCAGGCGGAGGACCTTTAGTCGCGGTTCGTGGCTGGAACCGCGACTAAAGGTCCCGAACCAACCGGGCACCTGTCCTAGCCGTTGGAGATGTCGGAGCCGGAGCCCTCTAGTCGCGGTTCGGAAAGGAACCGTGACTAAAGGTCCGGCTCTATTGTCTCTTTTCTACTAGTGATACTTCGTAATATATTTTGTTACTGCTTTTAAAAAAATGTAGGCGCTCCCAAGCACGTAAAAAAGGAAAAGAAAAGAACCAAACCATAATAAAAACACAAGAAGACATTTCACGTGCCACGCGTCAGTTTTCACGCGCGACTTGGCACGCGAGGTGTTTTCAGAATGTCGGCCCCGAGCTAGCTTATTCGGCTATATAAGTCTATTCAAAAAATTGTAACCCCAATTTTTTTGACAAACGCGGAGGAGAGAAAGAGGCAGCGGCTGCATGGATCAGCGAAGAGAGAGAGAGAGACATATATATATATAGAGAGAGAGAGAGAGTGAAAAATGAGATGACGAGTTACCCTAGGGTAATTTGTGCCGTGGTGGATAGCAGCGCCACTAGTAAATTTGGTTGGAAAGCTGGCTAAGGACCAAATAACAGTGTCGTGCTAATACATTGACACGCCACTGGTAGGGAAATACAGGTGGCTTGGCTACATATTGCCACCAAAATACGAGTGCAGTGGAAAATGCCTATTTAGGAAATACAAAAGAAAGGAGAGGGGTCGCCACTGGTACTCAATCACCTACCACGTATTTTTCTATTAGTGATTGTGTAATGTTGTACTCCCTCTGTTCCTAATTGACTTGCTATCCACCAAATATGGATGTATCTAGACATATTACATGTATACATATATCCACATGTGGTGCATAGCAAGTCAATTAAATTGGAACGGATGGAGTATGTGCGTGTAGTGGCAAATGCCTATTTTGGAGAACAAAGCAAAGGAAATACATCACACTATGTTTCAATAAGGAGGTTAAAACCCTGGCTTCTGCAATAAAATTATCCATACAACCCTTTTTATTAGAAGATACGATACATTGAGAACGCGTGCAGCATGATCTAAACCGGGACCATATATAGAATTCGTCTCCGGCCCGTTCGACTGAATTACATCCCCATGTCGTCAGAGAGGAGAAACATGGAAACCCGGCGAGGTGATGTTCACTTGGACCTTAACTCGCTGCTCACTGGTTTGCTCAGTGCCTTGGCGACTAGCAGAGGCGGAGGAACCTCCAGTCCAATCCACAGGTACGAACAAGTCTTCATGTTGTTCCACTCGAATTTCCTCTTTCTGCTTGTCATGGTAGAAGTGGATGAAGCCTTGGAGAAGGACGTCAACCTCCTTGGTAGGACTCGCGACATGCAGTCGCACATGAATGTCCACGTGCGTAGGCTTCTTAGCACTGGCACCGCAAGCACAGGCCTCCCCAGTTTAAGTGGAGCCGTCGAGTGCAGCGGAAGGAGCAAACTCCAATTTCTCACTCCGTCGACGTCGAAGAGTGGTGTGGGGGTGGGGGGGGGGGGGGGGGGGGCATCTAATCCACGTCTGGGGCACAAACCAGAAAAAGGAGGAAAAAATTTCGTTGCACAAACCATAAGTTGGGGTAGGTAAGAGTTCTTAAAAAGCTGTGGTATTGCGTAATATGTTTTCAGATCTCTCCTAGGGTCAGTTTGATGAAACCAGAGGCTGAGGCACGCCTTCTATGCTCACTGGATTGCTTGGAAAACTTTGGAGCTGTCACCCCTACAGTTTTGGAATTTTAAAAATATTTAAAATTTGTCAGAATTCAGAAAACAATTTATACAGTCGTGTTCTCCTTCGTTGATCTCGCCGGTCAAAGTCGTTGATGCTCTCTCCATCATACCAAATGGAGGGATAGTTGAATATAGGAGAGTTTGTACTTTACCTCTAGATGTGTGGTGCCTGGTAGCTAGCGTGAACTCATATCATCAGCAGAGAAAAGTCCCATG
Source organism: Poa pratensis (assembly GCA_947311845.1). NCBI lineage: Eukaryota > Viridiplantae > Streptophyta > Magnoliopsida > Poales > Poaceae > Poa > Poa pratensis. The sequence continues at coordinate 5,020,786 of CAMZMU010000100.1, read as the reverse complement.
TAGTATATTAAAGCTGGGCCCATGCGGTACCACTTGCGGTTCCATGCGTGTGACGGGTACCAAACACTGCCCCATCGAGACGACCTTGTATTGCAAGGCCCTAGCTTGAATCTCTCGAAACAAACTAGAAATTGGTCTCTTGATGAGTGTTCTCTTCTCTAGATTGATTTTTCCTTAGTTTCAGCGGTTCAGACAGATGGAGTCGCTCGTGGTTGAGTAGTTTGCCTTCAAAGGTTTGTCCAGTCTTCGATATTGAACATGCTGACAGGTAGCGGTAGGTGGTAGACTTTGTACAGTCTTTGCAAGAGGGTCTCTCAAGGTTTGCTCCGGATTTCTGTCCGCCGCGAACTGGGGGCCTCCACCTCCGGCTGCTGCGCCAACAACTGAGACTGCGCTCCTCGCGCCGGTGAGCATCTCGGGTGAACACGAGCTCGAGCTAGCATATGGTGAGCATCTGTACGAGCTAGCTAGCAGCTAACCTCTGCCAGTTTCTTTTTTCCGAGTCTAGATCTATATATGCTGTATCAGCTCTGTATGTTTATTGCCATTTTGTAGTGCGCACACATATGTATTAATTTTCATCTTAAGAACAATCTTTGCATGCATCATGTTTAATGTGAAAAAATCGCTTCGAGCAGTTCCAATTTGTAGTAAATCTCCAGGATAGCACCGTGTACCCCGAATGGAGGAGGACAAAAGTTTGCTGGAGCGTATACTTGACGGGGCCGAGGACCCGAGGCATCTGCCATTCGAACTGTTAAAGGACATCACGAATGGTTTCTCCGAAGATAGAAAAATTGGCCAGGGTGGATTTGGAGAGGTTTACAAGGTACAGTTTACCATTTAAAAATTACTTTTTGATAGCTCAAGTCCAGTAAAATATCACTTATTCGATTATAACGTACCCAAACATGGTAGAAGCAGAACTTGGGCACTCTGTTTTGGTATTGTATTGCTGAGCATCATTTTAACGCTGACAAACAGGGTGTACTTGGAGAACGGATTGTTGCTGTGAAGAAGATCCATATAAACGAAACCACCATTGATGACAGGCTATTTCGTCGTGAGGTTACTAGTCTGATGAAATGTAATCATCGAAATGTAGTCCAGTTTCTTGGCTTCTGTTCTGTAGGATATCAAAAAACGACACAAAAGGATGGGTCAGGAGTATACATCTGGGCCAACGTGTTAGAAAGATTGCTCTGCTTCAGGTACATCAGCAACGGAAGCCTTGATAGGCATATTACCGGTACGATCTTATTTCATTTGATGCAATCTTCTCTTTACTTCTTTGCCTTATCGCGCCTTGACTAGTATACTTTGTATTCATGTCTGGTCTACAGTTGGGACATGCTAGAAATAAAAATGTTCTATCACTGCTTTGTATGTTGTTTACCATACATCGTTACCGCTTGTGTTTATGCTTCCACAGATGAATTGAGAGGACTTGAATGGGAAGCACGTTATGAGATAATCACCGGGATTTGCAAGGGCCTGCTCTATCTTCACAAGGAAAAAAATATTATTCATATGGACCTTAAACCGGCAAATATTTTACAGATCATCAAGATGAAAAATATATGGTTCCAAAAATCACGATTTGGTCTGTCCAGATCAAATAAAAACTCTCATACTGTGGGTCAACGTTTGGAACACGTAAGCTATGCATGAAAGCAACGCTAATGACTTTTTTTTTCAGTTATTACAACCCTACATTTACTTGTGTCATAATGCATCACACTATGTTATTTTCTTGCAGAGAATATATGGCTCCCGAATACAGGGATGAAAGCAAAACTACACAATCGTGTGATATATATAGTTTGGGTCTCATAATCATAGAACTGGTAACTGGAAGTAAGGACGTCCCTAACAAAGATAATGTAAGAGTGTTTTCTCACATTTAGAGCAAGCGTGCATCTTTTGTTCCCACTATGGTGCGCATACAATCCTACTTAATGACAATAAAGACCATTTTCCTTAATGGGCATAGTTTGCACTGTAATATTTTGGGATTATCACATATAGTATTCAATATTTATAAAATTTAGGTACTTCGAAGGTGGAGACACAGATGGAAGAAGCCACCGACACAACTACAATACCAGCAAGTAACTAGATGCATCGACGTAGCAGGACGCTCCAGGGAAAAAAACCCAGAACAAAGACCAACTATATCGCGGATAATCAACTTTTTGGGTGAATCTGAAAGCACGTATTCAAAGGTAAGATACCTTGTAATTAGTCAATTTAAGGCTCTGTTAACTTGGTTCAAGGGTTAAAATAATAGTTACTAGCGAATCGTATCCTTGTAGGTCAATTAGACTACACAATTAGTTGCCTAGTAAGAGCATCTCTAGCAGAAACACTACAGGCCTCGTTGCCTAGAAAATTCCGGCCGATAGGCGGGGTGGGCTTGTTTTCTGGCCCGGCCAGATACAACATATCGGGCCGACCCGAAAAATTTATCCAGGCCTTCGGATAAGCGGCGGCTCCGGCGGTATATAACAGGCAGCGAAGGTCGATAGGGTACCATTTCTAGATCCCTCCGCCGCCTTCCATCTCCATCCGCCACTACCTTCTCACTCCTCCGGCGAGCAATTAGGTGAGCTTCGCCGAGAATCTCTCTTCCTCGAGTGCAGATCCATGGCCGACTCTTCTCTGTGCCGCTCCGGCGGGGGCTGTGGAGGCTGTGGGCCTCATGGCGAGGACGAGTAGGCCCGTCACCACCGCTCGGAGCGCGCACAAGTGTGTCTCGTAAGATTCCGGAACTATCATAAACAAAATCAACACTTATTGAAAGTAGGTACTTTGGAGGTGGAGACATAGATGGCAGAAGCCACCGACGCAACTACAGTACCAGCAAGTAACTAGATGCATCGACATAGCTGGACAATGCAGGAGAAAAAACCCAAAAGATAGACCTTCTATATGGGAGATAATCAACTTTTTTAGTCTATCTGAAAGCACGTATTGGCAGGTAAGTTACCTTGTAAATTAGTCAAATTTAAGGCTAGGTTAACTTGGTTGAAGGGTTAAAATACGGGGTCCTTGCCGGGCGAGCTGGGCTGCGGACAACAAAACAGTCGGATATATTGTCTTACGTATTGCTCTGTGGCCTCCCTTGGTGCGTGTTAAGGTGTATAGCCTCGATGCTGAGCATACACCTGGACTTGTTTGTGGCCAAACAGAATTCCTTTACTATTTTCCTTAACTAGAAAGATGGTGGCCTCATCTTATAGTAAAGGTTTCTGGTCCTTGTCATCAGTTATACGACGTCCCCTCCGGGGTACCAAAGACGTTATCGCCCCTTCTACTCTAGAAAATTCCAAGAGTAGGAAGTTGTTTGATGGGGTTGCATGTAGAAGTTTAGTTTAAATACATTTATATCATTTTTCCACAAGTACATATTGTAAGATGGGGTGAGTGAATATACATTGTCATCTGAACACATTGACCTCTTTCCTCGCAGATAAGTCCCCTTTTAGATGAAGATGACATGCTCCGGATTAATCCGCTCGAAGTACGTCTACCTTTTGAGCTAAAGGACGATATATCATTCACAATTGAGCTAACCAATGAAACGCGTAACTGCATTATTGCCTTCAACATCCAAATACCAAGCACACTGTACAATGCGCAACCAGATAAAGGCATTGTGAGACCACAATCCAAGTATAGTCTGAAGATTAAAGTGAAAGCACGAGATGTTGGTGAGCGTGTCCATGCCGACAAGTTCATTTTTCAGAGCATGAAAGTGGAAGTGAGTGAGGGTCTTGGAGATGAGGATATCATAGAACACATGTTTGAAAAGACGGTAAGATTTATTGATGAGGTGGATTTGATGGTAGTATATGAGTCTACGAAGCCTCAAGAAAATTTCAAGCGCGGTGAAGACACCAACACGCCAGCTGAGGAAGTCCCCAAGGTGATCAATTCTAACAAATCTTATTGTCTTCTTATTTCTCTTTTGTCCCTTTCTCCTAGAATGTTTCTTGACGAATTAATTTATGTTTTCCCAGCCGGAGAATTGTGAGTATTCATCGGGAAGCAGCGGAAAAGCAGAGGAAGCTTCCATGGTAAGCTTAGAGCAGATAAAAATATAGATTTCTTTTGCAGGCGTTGATGCAGGGCCGACCGACCTAAGATAAACGGGCCAGCCCACCAAGATTAAATGAGTCGGTCCACATAATTTTATCTTAGGTTGGACTGGTATCTACAACAGTTTATACGCGTGGTAGAGGAGATGACAGTGTGGCAATGATCTTAACGAAATTTTACATGTGTCCGTTTCATAGTACATTGTTCAGCCACTCGGCTTCATAGTACATTGTTCAGCCACTCGGCTTCATAGCACATGTACATAACCTGTTGCATGGTACTTCATTAATGCTGATAGTACTTTATAACTTCAGGTCTATAAATGATATTCATGCACGTTTTATAGCTTTTTGCATATAAATATGTAGCATGGGCATTTTTTATGTAGATGTATTCATATGTCAGCAAATCATGGTAGCATAGATCTGCTCAAAATAAGGATAGTCAGTTCTATAATAACTCTCAGCCCATATATTCTCCATGTCCGGCTATAACTTTGTATATTGATTCGGTAGGTAATTACGAATTGGAAGGAGACAGAAAACAAGATTCTCGTGGACCAGGTATGATCGCTAACAATATATAAATACCACTTGCAACACATATACCACACTCGAAATTGTCATTTGTTGTGAAAAATAAGGCCTCATATCTTGCGCTCACCTACAAGTTTATGTGAGCACATTCTGCATATACAGTGCACTTGTGTACATTTAACTAAATTTCCTTAGTTAACCGCAAGTTGAATGTTAAGTGTCATGTAGATAGACTATTATGCCATTCTTGTAAAAATATAGTATTTTGAATACCCAAAAGCATAGTCATAATTAAAAATATTGACACAGTTTAATATTTTCTTTACGTTTTGCAGCATAATATGAACAACTTATATTGACACAGTTTAATATTTTCTTTACGTTTTGCAGCATAATATGAACAACTTATATTGACACAGTTTAATATTTTCTTTGAATACCCAACTTGCTGTGTACATTTTGGCGACATGATAGTGAAGATCCGGCAACAAGCGCTCATACCGAAACAACCCGCCACTTAATCTTGCAATTCAATGGCCGCGCGCACCGCGGTTTCCTCCTTGGCGACAAAGGCGAAAGCTAGGCACGATAAGAAGTCGACGGATCATCGCCATCACGTCGCCTAAAATACACAACTGCCTCTGTGGTAAATATAAGTTGTTCATATGATGTGGCAAAATGCTATAAAAAGAAAAACTATCGTTTTTTTAATCATGACTATGTTGTAGTTAAATAAAAAACTTAAAAATATAAAACAATTGCTTAATAATCTTTCTACATGAGACTTAACGGTCAACTAATGTCAACTAATTTAAGCGACATTTTTGGAACAACGACACTCGTTTGATAGTATTTGTAGAACGACGATTAGTTTAATGATATTCTCAGAATGTGCCAATTGTTTGATGCCATTCTCAGAATTCTTCAAAACCTTTTGTCAGACCTTGTCTTTGGAATGCTGGTTAATATTGCTGTTTTTAGGACGTAAATTGCAACATGTCGGATGACGGAAATGGTATGCATGTAGTCCATCATTATTTTAACATATTAATATTCTTTGCTAAAAACAAATAAATAAAGTGACCAAAAAGTGTTAATGGTAATGGTATGCATGTACTGTCCATCATATTTTTCTTTTATGTGCAGATGAGATCATTGCAATATTTGAAAGACATCACAAATAATTTCTCCGAAAAACGAATACTTGGTCAAGGTGGCTCTGGTGTGGTATATAGGGTAAGATTAAAGCATATCCATCTTAGTTCTGCCAAATGTTTGATCATGGCCAAAATAACATTCCTATATTAATAAAATATTTTCAGTAGGGAGAGCTACAGAATGGTAATTTGATTGCTGTGAAGAAGGTAAACATGTACAATGCACATCTCAGAAGAGCTATGTGAGAAATCAAAAAAACTATTTGAGAACGAGGTTGCTCTTCTTATGGGTCTTGAGCACCCAAATATAGTGCAACTATTAAACTACTGCTATAGATGAAAGCTGACTATTTGCTTTATGGCGGAATATTTTGTTGGCAAATAGATACTTTGCTTTGCCTAGAATATCTTCCTAAAGGAAGTCTCGATAATCACATTTCAGGTATGATATCAAATACATAAGAACCCTTATTTGTCTATTTTTGTTGGTTTGACATAGCAAAATTTCTTCGTTTGATCGTAGCTCTGAAATTGGTGTTCGTCCATAGTGCTGTGGGCCACCATCCATAGTGCTGTGAGCTACGATCATAGGCAAAACTATATAATGAAGGAAACACTATTCATACTAAAAGTAATGATGGAACACTGTAAGTTAATCGTCTACTGACAAATCCATTGTTTTGTTGTGATTTACAAAGTGTGTTTTCCTTTCTCATCAGTTTCTAATTCACTGACTCATGTCACAATGCAGCGGCTACATGCCGCCAGAATACATACTAAGAGGTACAATTACACCAGATACAATCAAACGAGGAATCGTCACATCCATGTCAGACATATTCGGTTTAGGTGTAATAATCGTGGAGATAGTAACGGGTCACAAGGATTACCCATTTGAAATTAATGAAGCCTCTTCCAAGGACTTCATCAATATTGTAAGAGAAAACAATTTTTAGACGGAGACCCTTTTTACACACCTTTCGGCATTTAACATTACATAGTTACATTCGAGATTTTATGTTGCCATCTTTACAGGAACTTGAGAAATGGAGAAATATGCTGGAAAAAGAACCAGGGAATACAAATCTAGAGACCGATTGCCAACAAATAGAAAAATGCATTCATATTGGTCTAAAGTGCGTGAATCCTGAGCGGACCGAACGCCCTACAATAAGGACAATTACCAATATGATTCAAGGCTTGGAAGGTACAGTAACGTCACGTGCAACCAAAGTATGATAACATTAGAGGCGTCATAGCATCATGGACATAATGCATTACTCTCCTATTTTTCCTGCCCTACAGAATGTAGACCATTCACTACTGCGAATTTGCGAAGTGAGCGGGACCCAAACGTGCCAGATGAGAAGCGGGACAACATGATCTTGTCAGCGCTGACTGCCGGCTGTATCATAATCGCGTTAATATCCCAGATTATATATCAGGTAGTTCGCTGACGGTTTGCAAAAATACACTGTTTCATGGGTCTTTGAATTTGCAACTGTTCTAAATACTTCTTATTTTCTCTTGAAGGGTTACTCTGGGAAGTAACAAACACATCAGGAGGTGTTGACCGAAGCTGTATACGAGTGTTATCCAAACGAGGAAACAACTTTTACCTGCCGACCGTAGATTATTTCTTTTCTCAGAACACATGCATCCGTTTTATCGATGGAGTTGCTGTCTAGAAGGAGTGTATTACAATGACTCAGTCGAAGCATACTCTAGCTTGAAGGGTTTAGTTTCTTAAGATCGGATATAGTGGTCTCAGTTTTCTTCAGAACTCAACTCTGTCTATATCTTTTCTCAGCTGTTGGTTAGAGTTTTAAAAGGGTAGCAATTTGAGTTGAACACATGTTGTATATTCTCTTCTTTTCTATAGGGATATTGTATAGTCTTTTCATGAGGATTCGTCTTTCCCCGGGCATATGCTGTCAGTCGTATATATGCATGCAGGCTGTATGCTGCACAAATTATTGCCTCGTGCTGTGGGCCACCATGTGCTGAGTGGGTCACCTTTTACCTTCATGCGGCTAGCTGGAGGGGGAATGTGGCCTAGCTGTGCCGCCGCGCCAAGGCCTGCTAGTATGTGTTATGATTAAAGGGTTTAATCACACTAGAGCACATTGTCTCAATCTCGAGATATCATTGGTATCATGTACGTAAAGGAATTAGCGTAATGAGTAACACACAGATTCTGTCATTCACTCATAAGGATACGGGAGCCAGTATGGCCGTCTAGGTCCCAATGCTGGTTATTGTCTGGTAAGCTCCCAGACATGTCTTTGTGTTTACTGAACCTTTCGGGTCACACACTTAAGCTGTGAGTCAATCGTTTGTTGAGAGAATAAAGTTGTAGTCTAATTGGAAAGGAGATATTGTATTAGAGAGAAGGCAGACATCTAATGTCCCGGAGTGATAGGAATTGTGTTTATCACCAGCGGATTTATTCCGAAGGTTTATATAAGAGGGAAATATTTATCCGGAGTATTTTGTCAGTGGACACTGTGTGTCCCGGATCATGTAAAAGTGTTTTATATGATAGGTAATTTATTCAGTGAAATATTCTGTAAAAGTAAATATTCAAATAAGAATTAATTAGAAAAAATATTAATTAATTAAATATTAATTTATTTAATTAATCCATAATTATGGAAAATATTAAATAAAAATTGGAGCCCACCATGGGGCTACTAAAGTGGGCCCAAGGGGCCCACCAAGGTGGCCGCACCACCTAGTGGTGGCGGTGGACCAAAACACCAAAAGAGGGGAGTTCCCCCTAGCCAAAACCCTAGTGGGCCTTGCGGCCCATTGGAGGGAGGCGGCGGCAGTGATGGCCTAGGGCCGACCGGCCTAGGTGGGCCCCACCCGCCTAGGTCGGCGCAACCTAGGGAGGGTCCCACCAAGGCGGCGACGTGTCAAGGGAGAGGCGGTGGGGGAGGGAGTTGGAGTCCTACTCCAACTCCTCCCAATGCGTATTGGGCAAGAGAAGTTTTCTCCTTGCCCAAACCGAGTTGGACTAGGGGAAAGCTTTCCCCTTACCCAAGCACCTCCACCCTTTGGCCTACTATATAAACCCCCCCAACCCCCATGGGTTGAGATATAACAGAAACACAAGTTTGCCTCCGTGGCTTTTCTATCTCTCTCTAGTAGATCTCATGTGTTGAGAATTAGACGTCTCTAATCTCATATAGCTCTAATATAGTTGATTAGATCTACCACCTAAACTACGCCGAAAGGTTGTCTCTCTTTGTCGGTGCTAGTAGCTCTAGGCGGCGAAATCATCCGGCGGGTTGGCGCGGTGTACGTGTGGATACTGCCAGAAAGGCGTTGCGCAAGTAGTCCCTCGACGACATGCCGGCAACAATCTCACCTCCCGGCGTGGACGTGAGATTCTTCATCAGGCTTCACCGACATCTACTTCGACAAATACAAAATTTTCTGCAACGGTGTTTATAAGTATTCTAGATCTAGCATTATGGGGTGCAGTATATCTTCATAGAATAGATCCTGACAGTAAGGTTACGGATTTTTTTTAAAGTTTTACCCGCAACCCAATATCTGCAGCCTTCTCATCCCCCACCTTCTCCAGCACCTTCGCGCTCCCCGCCACCACGGCGTGTATGGCCTCCGCCTCCTGGATTGCAAGTGAGGGAGGGTTGGGATACTCTTGGGCTCACTTGAAGGTAGCTCCCTGCTGCCATTGTCCGGACAATGCTTTTCAGGTTGTTGGCCCACAAACATCTTGGGATTGGGTTTCCTGACCTTCCTTTTCACCTTCTCATAGTTTGGTGCTTAATTATCTAGATCGGGTACTCAGCCATAGAAGACAGCAATCTTGAAAGTCCATCATGAGGAAAAGTCATGTATTAATAAGCAAATATTTAAGGATGTTCAAACAACTTCAAACGCTTTGCTTGACCGAACGACCACTGCTGCTAGCCTGCTCCTCCCTTCCACAACAACTTCAAATAATGTGACATTGACAAGTGCATATAAGAAACTCGTACCACTTTCCACCCCGTTCTTGAAGCCTATAAGGTATACATTATCATCACGGACAGCTATGGTTGTTTGCATATCCTTGAAGGTGTTTTTGTCCCTTGCCACAATATGAATGTGCATCCACCTCGCAGGCTGCTCCGGTAGCTGTTTGGGGAGCAAAGGATGGTCCTCAAGCCAAGCACCATGCTCGTCGATGTACTCTTGTCGTTGCGAAGGGTGGGCGAGCTTCTCACGAAGTTCCAGTATACATCTTTCATAATCACCATCCAGATCGAGGTTCACGTTCACGTCCACAATTTCAGCAGCCATCCTGCAGGGCACGTGCGTGCGTTCGTCAACATTCAATTTAATTTTTGCGGGGAAGAAAATATATCAAGCAGGAATAGGGTTACAATCTGTGGTTACAGACATGGCAATTTCCTAGGGGAAACTCCGTGGCCAAACTTCTGTTCTGGCTTTGGACCCTAGTCCATGACTTGCTCTATTAGAGTCACGACTAATCTTAGCTAGCTATCGATGTTCCTCTTTCAACATTTAATTAGAGATTTATCTTGCTGGATTTGTTACATGAGAATGCTGCTACGGAGACTCCTAATCTCTGAAACTAGAAACTACCGCCACGTACCAGAGCACCGCCAGTCCAGAGTCCACCGTGTTTTGATGGGATTTTGCTGGTTTTTCTTTCTATCTAGTCAATTCATTCTCTACTTTTGAAAGAGGAAGATTTTACGAGACTCTTTATGTTAAATAAATAGTTATCTAACAATGACATCATTAGGATGAAACACAATAACATGATAATTTTACATGGATTAGCCACACTTTTTTTTTGAATCCAATCAGTCTATTTTTGGCACCCATGCGTTGATCCTCTCAGTTTGTTCATTTATCAAGAAAGGAATACTGGTAGGTAACCCTCCGATTTCGAACCATTAGTATAAACCATGCTTCTAGTACAGAACAAAATACACCAAGGTACAGCGTGCATTAGATACTACAATTTGAGTTGGATGTGATATGAAATGCGATATATTAAAAATACTCAACAACAATAGTAAAATCCATGGCGAATATAAACCGTGTTAATCTATATGGGAAAAAATTAAATTGGTAAAAAACAACCAGATGCAGTTTAAATATAGGAATAAACAATAGCCATTGTATAATTTTAAGCAAATCTTAAATAAGTAAAAAAACTACCTTGTTAATATATATAAATTCAAATTTGAATCTATGTAACATAGAAAAATGATTAAAGTGTGGATCCGAGTTATTCGAGTAGTGCAATCTCCCTCCCCCCGGGACACACACACACATTAAATTAAAATTTTCAATATTGTGTAACCCGGAAATATTGGAGAACCATTTTCAGTTTTTTTAACACTCCAAATCAGGTTTTTTTTCAAACTTGAAAATACCATTTTCGAAATTTTAAGAAGACGCTATGCAAGAGCTCCAAAACGAATTTCTGGATTAGTGGCCTATAATAGGGTTATATGACAGAGACCACTTGATAAATTATTACGAAATGCAATCGAGTTGTAAAAAGCTAAGAGAACACACATACATATAAAGAACTGTAAAATGGAAGGAAGTATGTACATGTATAAATCTCTTTACCTGAGCTAGCTCCAGAAATCACTACCCGATATGTATGTAGAACGGACAAACTTGGGAGAGTCTAAATGGCAACGGAAATGCTCATGGGATACAATGACAATGGGAGCTCAGATATAAATACATGAGACTAGTCACAATGGGGAGTAACATCAGTGCTATATAGGCAAAAAATCTGATGTGGCGGGTAATTAATGGGGAGAGAGATGGTTGTGCTAACTACTATGTTAGCATAACATCACACATTTCAAGACAAGATGAGTGTATAACCTATTAAATATGACACTACATACATGTTACTCCCCACTATGAAAGTAGTAACTTAGAGTAGTAACATATGCATGTTACTAGTCTGATAGAGGGAAGGCGCATGGTAGCCCAGTTGTTAATTTTCTTAGGAACGGGCTCCTTAATTAGTATGCATCTATGCTGAATGATCACACAACATGATATTTTAAAAAAATAAGTTAATGGAAGACCGACTGGCGCCACGCATTTTAATGAAATGAATCTGTCAAAGGAAGTTGTTAAATATTGCTCTCAATGGACAAGCATTTTCTATGAAAAGAGGAAAGACGAATTTATCAAACTAGTAAGAGTTGACATTGAGGAAACAGAAGGACAGCTGTAGCAAAAAACTGAATACCGACACCTCTCTTTTAATTTTACAAAACCTCCCACACCTATATCATAATGCGGGTGGACATGGACAATCGCTGTGGCTCACAGCGACGACGCCCCCTGAAATCCCACCGCTCCCTTTGTTATGATTCTACGACCGGATTGAGGAAGGCATAATATTTCATGTATTCCGGTCTGTACCGTTTCCGTAATTGTGGCCGTATCCCCGTCCCACTGGCCCATGTGTGATGTCACAGGGACATTTCAGGCTTCGTTAATGGCCACACTGCCCCCGTTGAAAATAGGAACGAAGCGTGGCTCGCTTCATTTTGCACTCCAGCTCTCGGTGTCCAGATCTATTCATCCAGTTCATACGAATTCATCTCGATGTCCCAGCCCCGACTCCTTTTGATCATGTGCCCATATTTCCACATAGCGAGTATCGTCAGCTTCCTATCCAGTACAGAGTCATTTATTAATTCATATCCTTTTCTTGGTTTCGACTACATATTTCTGCTGTGCGATTCTCCAATTTTCCATATCCGTTAATCCATTGTCTCTGGTAACAGTGGTTCTCTGGGTGCTCTACAATTCATGGAGGTCACCACTAGACGCTAAGAGGTTTCAGGCTGCTGCGGTTTTGCATTTCATTGCTGGGATTTTCAAATTCTTAGAGAAGCCATGCATGGGATCTCAAAATTGCTAGCTTTTATAGCCTGGCCAATTCTTGCAGTCTAGCAAAGAGGAGTGCAAGCAAAGAAGATGAGCTTCGAAACTATGTTGAGCAAGCAAGAGCTTTCTTTCTAAGCCAAGATAACAACAATGTTTGTAAGTATTGACCGGGCTTTGTATTGGGGAACATCTTTTTTGTGCAGAATAATGTAGTACACAATACACAGAGAACGCATTGCAGCTTAATTAATATCATCAGCGCATACATAATTTTGTTGCTTTTTCCTCAGAAGGAGGTAAATCCCATATGCTGACGAGTAAATTTAGGAACAGAGAGCAAACTATGAGTAAATGACGGAAAACGTAGTATATCAAGAAGATGCAATTTTTTAGAGGTGTGTGAAAGAAGAGATGCCTGACAAACATGCGAGATGTGCATACCTGACCCGTTGGCGGTGCGGACCTGATCATGTCCATTGTAGGGCTGATGCGTGGCCAACTTGTCAAGTTGGCTTGTAAGATGGTCCGTGGCGCCAGTGTCCATGTACGAGGCAGGATCCACAGGATAAGGGCTTGTTTGATTCCAAGGAACTTCATAGGATTCTTCTTGGAATTTATCCCATAGGAATTTTTCCTTTGCTAGTGGTTTGATTCATAGGATTAGTTCCTATAGGAATTTTTTCCATACGAATCTTTGTACTACTTCCTATAGGAATTCTAACATCCACTGCAACCTCTTTTTACAATTCCTTTAGTTGAATCAAACAAAGTTTGGTACAAACCAAATCCTATAGGATTGGAATGTGCATGACATATCAATCCTATACTTTTCCTATTCCTATTTCTTTCCTATCCTACAAATCAAACAAGCCCTTAAACCCAGACTCCTGTGTCGCTAGAGCAGCCTGTTTCTCGTTTCCTTTTCCATTGTTCCCGATGCCGAGGAAATCGCGTTTGAAGCGGCATGGCAGCGAGACGCCAAGTGACCCTCGATGCCACAAAGCTGGCACTCAACCCCGCCGCCACACGCCTGGCAGGCGAGCCGCTTGCGCCCAGCCATGGGAGGGGCGAAGCGGACGGGCAGGGCTGGGAGGTCGGTGGTGGTGGAGCCGGTTTGGCACCACGAGGGCCAGCACGTTGAGCAGCGTTGGCGGAGGAGCCGCTAGTGTAGGACCCCATGGAAAGGCGAGCAGAGATGCGCTGCTCCGTATTCAGGAGGCGCGAGTAGAGATCCCGTGGTGGAATCGGTGTTTCACGCCCATTGATGTTTTCCACTAGGGAGTCGTAGTCCTCGTCGACTCCCTTGAGGACGTACGAGGTGAACTCCTCGTCACAAAGAGGCTGCCCAATGGAAGACAGTGTATCGGCCAAATTTTTAACCTTGTTGATAAAGGTCGTAAGACAGAGGTCATGTTTCTTGATATCACCAAGCTGATTACGGATAGCAGAGGAGCACGCCAGTGACTGCGAGGAGAAGCTGGAGTCAACTGTGGTCCAGGCGTCCCTCGACGTCGTGGCAAAGACCACCATGCCAGCCACGGAGGGGGTGAGCGAGGACTGAATAGCACCCAGAATTGCTTGATCTTGGGCGACCCACCTACGGTGAGCCGGGTTGGGCGCCATATCAGAACCACCATGGGCCAAGGGCATCGGAACCATGGCAGGAGGACACGGCAGCGTACGATCAACATATCCCTCGAGGTAGTGACTGCGCATGAGCGGCAATATCTGAGAACGCCACAAGAGATAGTTATCAGCGTTGAGCTTCACCGTCACCAGATGGGCAAAGTGAAACGGTCCTTGTTCGGCAGGGGACGCCGCCGGTGCTGAAAACTACGAGCCATAGTGGGCGCGGATGATGTGCCATACGGCGGAGGAGCACCATACGGGATCAGCTCAGCACCAGAGGATGATGCACGGTATTGTGGAGGATGGCCGTAGGGCACCGTCTGTGACACAGAATAGGGCGCCATCGGGGACGCAGCTTGCAGCGACATCGGGCGCGGCTCATACGATGCCGTCGGATGGGCAGCGTAGGTCGAAGCATACGGCTCATGCGCCGCCGTCGAGTGGGCAACATAGGGCGCAGCATACGCCGCGTCGTAGGGCGCCGCAGGCGGCGTGATGTAGGTTGCGGGCGACGGCGTGACGTAGGGCGCGGGATAGCGCCCGCCGTAGGGCACCTGCGCATGTGCGCCGTAGGGGCCCGATGCCGGTGGTACAGCTCTAGACGAGGCCAGGGCAGGGGCGACCGAAAGAGGCGGCGCAGCCGCGGGCACGTCCGAGGGCGGAGCAGAGTGCTGGGCGGCCGCAGCCGCAGTGGGGCGCGCCCAGGCGAGCGGAGCAGACGCCATGAACGGCGACGCGAGCACGCGAGTTGAAGAAGACGGTGCGGCGGCGGCAGAGGAGGCGGAAGCATTGCGGCGCGGATCGAACGCGTCGTCTGATACCATGGTAGACATAAACTAGGGTTGGGGAACAGTGCTCGATACCCAACAGGGTATGGCTGTCATATATTTATATGAGGTACAGAGGTACAGATCGTATATCTTAGGGTTTGCTTCATGACCGTCTTTCCAGAATTTTTCTGCCTAGGGTTTGCTTCAATCTTCCTTCGCGACTTCAGTTTTTAGCCACAACATTTTAAGTTTCAATTATTCTAATAAGGAGACCAAGGCGGTTTTCCCACAACTAGGAGGATACCACCTACTATCTTGACCGTTGATTTTGCATCAAACGAACTATATTATTCCAACTATTTTATATATTAAAAAAACTAAAAAATATGTTAATGCGTGGTTTTAATTTTTTTTTGTCAATGCATGCATAGAAAATTCATGTTAGTACATGAATCTAAAATTTAAATTACACAAATCCATCAATTATTGATAATGCATTGACATTTAAAGATTCGTTGATAAATTTGTTGCATGGATCTTGATGAAATGAAGGGTGTAGATAGTAGGTGGGTATCCTCTTAGTTGTGGTATTACATTTTTGTAAGGAGACGCGTCCCACGAAATCAATCGGTCTGACGCACATCCGACCCTATAAGGGTGGGAGTACCAACTTTTGCATTCATGCAAGAATTTTTTTCATGTCTGGAAATTCAAATAAATTATCGTTTAAACTGTTAATCCAATTGATGATCCGTTTTTGCCGCTAGATTCGCTCGACGAATACTTTAAAACAAGATTTCATCTTAATATGTTCAACAAACTTTTTTTCATCCCCAGTTAACATGTTATAATAGTGTAGCTGCAATATTAATAACCAACAATTACCAACCAAATAATACGGTTAACATATTTTTTTCATGTCTTTTGTCATAGCAATTATTTATATGTCGATAGAGTCAGTATTCGACACACTCTAAACACGTAAAATATGCCATTACCATCAGCAAAAACTTACATTGGTAGGAAGCGAATTTCAAAAATCAGGTAACCATTTGATTTTAACTTCTTAACCAACTTTATTATATCTTTTGGCCAAGTGGCTATGATCTGGCAATTAGGGCCGGATTTTTTTTTGTCAAAAGATATCAAAATGGGATCTAATTTCGAAGATGGCGTCATACAAAGCCAATCATAAAAACGGATCTGAATTTTGATTTACGGTTCAAATGTTAAAACATTTAAAGTTTAAAAAACAAAAGAAATCTACATGCATGATTGCATTGCTCAGTTAGCATGTTCGGTCCGATGCTCACGAAGAACTAATTTCCTGCACGTGAACTTATTAACAATGTCCTTAAACTTATGCCAAAAGCCACAAGTAAGCCTAACTAGCTGCGGCTGCGGATGAGCTTGAGCGCCTCCTCGAGAGCTGCCACAACCTGCGACATTTCCAGCCGGTGATCCCCATCCACAAACAAACAGCTTGCCGCCGTGTCCGCTACGCGTGAGTTGGCTCCGCCGCGGGCCGCCTGTCGAGCACGTCACCCAGTTCCCCGTCCTCGATGCTCGGTAGCGCCCAGGACACCAACGTCTCACTCGGCTTGTTCCCCGTCAACACCTCGAGCATCACCACGCCGAGGCTGTACACGTCGGTCTTGGGTTGCAGAACGCCTGTTCTGCCGTACTCCGGGTCGGCGTACCAATCTGTTTGGAACACGTGGACGGGCTGGGACCACGCGCCGAATCCGGAGAGGCGCGGCGTCAAGCTCCGGTCGAGATGGATGTTGGACGAAGTGACGTTGCCGTGGATGATGGCGTGGCGGTGCAGGTGTTTGATGCCGCGCGCCGCGCCCAGGAGCACCTGGACGCGCCTTCTCAAGGACGGGGATGACTTATGATCAAGGAGGTCTCTGAGCGTGCCGCGGTCCATGTGCTCGTCGACTAGCATCCGCTGTCCCTCCTCCGAGCACGAGCCTACCAGGCGGATGACGTGCTCGTGGCTCGGCGGCCGGAGAAGGGCGAGCTCCCTGACGAACGTGGACTCCGCGCGCCGTAGCAGGCCGTCCTTGACCTTGAGGCACTTGACGGCCACCAGACGCCCGTCGTGGAGTTTGCCCTTGTACACCTCGCCGGAGTCACCTTGGCCGATCATGTCGGCGAAGTTGTTGGTGACCAGCGTGATCTCCGCCAGCGTGAAATCCAGCAGGTTCTGCTCAGTGGGAGGGAGCTGTGCCTGTACGCCGATCATCCGGAAGAGGTTGCGGACAGAGTCGATCATCCTATTTACCAGTAGGACGTTGCCAATGTGTCCTGCAACTTGGTCGCCGCCACGAAGATCATCCAGATGAGCCCGACGGCGCCGTCCACCCAGATCAACAGCGCCGCGATCGCTAGCCCCGCAAATAATGCAGTGTCCATGCCAGCCTCCCTAGCCTGCGTGCACCGTCAGCGGCACGGCCGGCGGGCTCCTCCTCTCCTCCACCCTGTCGTCATTGTTCAAGAGCACCACGTCAGTGCCAGCGACGATCGTCCGGCCGACAGGTACAGCTGGCTCGATGTCGGAGAAGCTTCACTGCGACGGCCGCCTCCGCGCAGCAGCGCGTAGGTGACCTCCGGGGGCCGATGGGCTCGTCGTACAAGGACAGTAAAACATACGTGTTGATACTTGATAGGCGGCCATCGATCGGCAACACTGGAATGTTGTTCAGCTGGAAATACTGCGCCTGGTGCATTGCCATCTATCGGCGGCCGTCGGAAGGCCAATTGCATGTCCCTCGGGAGCATGGGCGGTGGTGATGTCGATAAATCTGAATAATGTGAAACACTCGAAGCTCTACTAGCAGTCTAGCATGCAGGGAGGCGATCGCCCTTGCTAGCGATATCAACATTCAAAGAGCAATGGTGGTGTGAGTCACTGCGCCTTTCGGTAATTCGAAGCTTAGTGACAGGGAGCATGGGGACCTATGCTCCCTGTTTGCAAGATATTTATAGCAACCAATCATTATCGATGAACCCAATTGCCGATCTCCACCTTAAGTAGCTAGCTCACGCTCTTTCATGATATCAGATTTCTAAGATCCAATCCACGTCTTCCCGATTAGAATTAATCATGATATATATGAGCCTTCACACGCTACATTACATAGCCAGGCCAAGCAAAAGAAGTCGTCTCACTTATATTAGAGTTTTTAATCGGGAAGTCAGCTTCGTCGATGCATCCACGTAGTTACGAATCTTATGCTGGAGTACACGCTGATTCAATGGTGCTGCCAACTCGTTTTCTAAAAAGAGAACGAAATTGGAACAAGACTATATATCCACGCAGTGGCGGATCTAGGACTTGATCAACGGGGGTGCCAACCTCAAAAATTTCGGTTAAAAAAGTATCATAACAAGGCTACATCAGGCTGTCTCGCCACACATTAAGGCTACTCAGGTCGACACGGCGGGGCGATCTCACCACCCACAGATTCAGGTGGTCAGCAACCAGAGCAAGAATGCGGGCACTAGAGAGCCTGTCAGCGTCGTGGGGTTGAAGACGCAGAGGTCGTAGCAGTGGCGGCGCTCGGACGCCCCGGCAATGCCGACGGTGATGTCGTGCTGACGACAGAGCACGACGAGGCCGCCCCGCGACATCAGTGGCTCGTAGCTCCCACGGATGTCGATGGCGCGTCGGAGCACGTACGGCGCGAGGCAGCCGTCGGTGAAGGACGAGGCGGCGGGCGTCGCGGGATGGAGCAGAGAGCATGGTTTTCAAATTCAGTGAGATTTCAACGAAATTCACTGAATTTCAATGATTTCAGCAGAAACTGAAATAATTACCTATCGGTCAAAATATTTCAGCAATTTCACTACTACATAGGAATTCAAATAATATTTAAATTATTTTTAATTTTTTCAAATATTAAAATGAATTTTAAGAGAAAATTTCGGTCATTTGGCCGAAATGAAAACCGAAATCACTGAAATTCAGTGAATTTCACTGATTTCGGTAGTGTCCGAAATTTTTCCGAAACTGAAATTTAAAACCATGGCAGAGAGACCAATGGAGGATCTTGCTTCCGGGTGTGAAGGTAGACGATGACGTATGGCGGGATGATGCCTGCTCCTCCGTCCTTGTTGGTGGTGCAGACGCGGCGCAGGAAGGATGGATCGAGGATCTCGCGGCGGAGGGACCTGCAGGCGGCGGCGCAGCGGACGAGGGTGACGGGCTCTGAGCGCGCGACGATCTCAAGCAGCAGGTCCTCCGGTAGAGTCACCACCGGTGATTGCCGTCGGCGGCATTTTCCTGGTGCCATCGATCGTGGTTGATTTTGGCATCTCGGGAGAGTCCGGTTTCTCCAATCCTGGATAAACACAAACAATTGGTGCGAATTGGATGGGTGGTGCCATTAAACTATACCGGCGGGTGAGTCCCGATCGAGTGTTTTTTCCTCCAAACCCAGCGTGTCTAGGATGGCAGGATACGAACCAACGTTGGATGTCTTTTGTCAAGAAAGAACAAGATACAAAGACTTCATATCTGGAACTCTTTTTTTTACGAAACTTCATATATGGAACTCATTGAGGATTTTCAAGTACTAAAGCTCCACAAAGACGCCCCGAAGAAGGTGACGACGCAACATGCCAAGACAAAACGGTCAATTTTTTTCACCCGTACCATTGTCGCGGGGAAGGTACACACATCGACACCCTTAAGAGGGACACGATACCCACATGCACCGGCGCCGTTGATGCCGAAGCGGCGGGCTTTCACCCAGATAACCTTCGCACCACTTCCTGTTACACGGACTGCCCGTTGTCACCAAGTCAAGCATCGAGGTGACGATCTGGGAGCCGCCACTGTCGAAGCAGCGCCAACGCTAGAATCCCCCGCCCGCTCCTCTCCACCCACATGGCTAAAGAGAAAAACCAACACCACCGCCACGTGCTCGCCATATATAGAGCCGGACGTTAAGAGAAAAACCAACACCAACATGGGTTCTGAAAAAAGCGGTAGCTTTCATAGTGTGGCTAATTCTTGCAGTCCAGCAAAGATGAGCGCAAGCAGAGAAGATGAGCTTCAAAACTATGTTGAGCAAGCAAGAGCTTTCGGTTGTAAGCCAAGATAATTAATGACTATCGTTGTAAGCTAGTATTGCACACGTGCTTTATATTGGTGAAAGTCTTTGTTGTACAGAAATAATGTACTAGTACAATACACTGAGAACGCATTGCAGCTCTTAATTAGTATCATTAGGGTATATATGCCGAATTATCTGTCCTGTTCGTCAGACATGTTGCAGACCCATGTGCTCCCAGCTCTCGGGTTTGAGAGGAGAAACATGGAAACCCGGCGAGGTGAAGTTCAACTGGACCTTGCTTTGCTGCACTGTGGTTAGCCCAGCAGAACCGGGGCGCCATCTCCTTCTTCAGCATCGGGAATCCAGCCACCAGGTACGGTGATGTCTCCACCATCCTGTGCAACACGGATTTCCCCCGTATGCTTGTCAAGATATAACGAGATGATGCCCGGGTGAATGACGTCACCCTCCTCCTCGTTGGGATGCACAACTGTGAGGTCCACATAAATCTGCACTAGTAGAAAAGGGGCAATAGGTTTCGAGCATTAGTACCGGTTCCCTTAGGAACCGGTACTAGTAGGTTCGATTTAGCCTTTTCCAACGGCTACAACGGCCGTCTCGGACCTTTAGTCCCGATTCCAGACACGAACCGGGACTAAAGGTCCACCACACGCCGCCGCAGAGGCCGGGGCCCGCGCGAGAAACTTTAGTCCCGGTTCTAGGCTGGAACCGGGACCAAAGGTAGACCTTTAGTCTCGGTTCTTTGCTAGAACCGGGACTAAAAGTTCTTTCCTATATCATCTTCCTCCCCGAGCCACTGGCTTCATTTCTGCAGCTCGGGTTTCATCTCCATTTTCTCTCCATTTCCCTTCCCTAGGTCAAGTTCATCCCCACTTTGTTCATCATTTGTCAAGATTTCACCCTGAGGTTAGCACAGCTTCATCCATTCTTCCGGCGCTCGTTTTGTTGATTGTTTAGCTCATTTAGCTCATTTCACATTTCTAGTGCTAGCTAGGTGTTTGATGAAATGTCTAAGTTAGTGATTTGTTTTGTTTTGTATGCAATTTGAGCTCAATTAAACTAAATTATGATTTGTAGGTTTTAGTGTCGTCCCGTCCCCGTCCGCACCGTCTTGTCATCCCGGTGAGCCTTTTTTTTATCTTTTATTTTAAAAAAAATTACTTGTATGATTTAAATGCATAGTTATTTCCTGTATAATTTTCTTATATTTTTTTTATATGTATAGTGTCATGGTTTTGATATCCGTCCCCGTCGGCCCTCGTCTGGTCTATGATTCGGATGTGGTATATTTTTATAACTATTTGTTTCGTTTCGTGTTTATCACAATCATGACGAGTAACTTGACATATATATTTCTATTTAGGAGGTAGTTGAACCGGAAATTCCAGCCGACCCTATTGTCGAGTTTTTAGAAAAAGAAAACAACGATTTAAAAGCAAAATTGAAGATAAGTGAAGATCTTCGTCTCCAATGCCTGGAAGAGAAGATGGTATTGGACTTGGAGATTGCCGACATCGTCGATGCTCACAGGGTCAAGCTTGCCGACGTCGTCGCTGTTAACGAGAGGAAGATGGATGCAATGCGCGTCAAGCTTAAAAAGATTAGAAAATATGCCATTAGTCAGGAGGCTTGGTATCATTATGCTGTTGGTTCAATAATTACCTTAGTTGCGATTCTGATCGCATTTGTTGTTGGATTTAAATTATTTAGATAATTGTATGTTAGTTTCAATTGATGTATGTTTATGAGAACTATGTATTAGATTTGGTCACTACTCTACTTTGCTTGATGAACTTGTATTAATTAATTTGGTCACTTATCTATTCATGATCGATGTAGTATATATATATAATGGTTTTTGATATACTTATATAATGCAGATGAGACGGCAATGGATGTACGGTGACCGACGCTGTCCCGAGTTCATTAATGGCATGCATGAGTTTCTCCGTGTGGCTGAGACAAACAAGGGGACAAATGGTTTTATATGTTGTCCATGCAGTCTTTGTAAGAATATTAAGGATCACCCTCGCTCATCAGTTATTCACGGCCACCTGTTGCGGAATGGTTTCATACTTGGTTATTATTGTTGGACCAAGCACGGAGAAAAAGAGGTTATAATGGAAGACAATGAAGAAGAAGAGGATAATGACAACTATCCTATGTTCGAAGTTGAAAAAGATCCCATAGTTGAAAAAGATCCCATTGTTGAAGAAGATCCCATTGTTGATGAGCCCGACGATGATTTTCGTCGGGCCATTCGTGATGCACAAATGGACTGTGGAAGTGAAAGTGAGAGGTTGAAGTTGGAGCGCGTGTTAGCTGATCACACCAAATTGCTGTATCCAAATTGCGAAAATGGCCAGAAAAAGCGAGAGGTAAAGAAGTTCCCCAGCTCGGACAACAAGAAGTACAATCGGTCCCCCCCCTCAAGGTGTTTGACGCAAAAGAAATACACCGTATTGCCGCGGAAGCGCAACGTACTCCACAACAAATAGGTTTGTCAACCGATTACGCCATCGCTGAAGTAGTAAACGAATTTAAAAAAATCAGGTAACCATATGTCGATAGAGTCACTATTCGACACACTCTAAACACGTAAAATATGCCATTACCATCAGCAAAAACTTACATTGGTAGGAAGCGAATTTCAAAAATCAGGTAACCATTTGATTTTAACTTCTTAACCAACTTTATTATATCTTTTGGCCAAGTGGCTATGATCTGGCAATTAGGGCCGGATTTTTTTTTGTCAAAAGATATCAAAATGGGATCTAATTTCGAAGATGGCGTCATACAAAGCCAATCATAAAAACGGATCTGAATTTTGATTTACGGTTCAAATGTTAAAACATTTAAAGTTTAAAAAACAAAAGAAATCTACATGCATGATTGCATTGCTCAGTTAGCATGTTCGGTCCGATGCTCACGAAGAACTAATTTCCTGCACGTGAACTTATTAACAATGTCCTTAAACTTATGCCAAAAGCCACAAGTAAGCCTAACTAGCTGCGGCTGCGGATGAGCTTGAGCGCCTCCTCGAGAGCTGCCACAACCTGCGACATTTCCAGCCGGTGATCCCCATCCACAAACAAACAGCTTGCCGCCGTGTCCGCTACGCGTGAGTTGGCTCCGCCGCGGGCCGCCTGTCGAGCACGTCACCCAGTTCCCCGTCCTCGATGCTCGGTAGCGCCCAGGACACCAACGTCTCACTCGGCTTGTTCCCCGTCAACACCTCGAGCATCACCACGCCGAGGCTGTACACGTCGGTCTTGGGTTGCAGAACGCCTGTTCTGCCGTACTCCGGGTCGGCGTACCAATCTGTTTGGAACACGTGGACGGGCTGGGACCACGCGCCGAATCCGGAGAGGCGCGGCGTCAAGCTCCGGTCGAGATGGATGTTGGACGAAGTGACGTTGCCGTGGATGATGGCGTGGCGGTGCAGGTGTTTGATGCCGCGCGCCGCGCCCAGGAGCACCTGGACGCGCCTTCTCAAGGACGGGGATGACTTATGATCAAGGAGGTCTCTGAGCGTGCCGCGGTCCATGTGCTCGTCGACTAGCATCCGCTGTCCCTCCTCCGAGCACGAGCCTACCAGGCGGATGACGTGCTCGTGGCTCGGCGGCCGGAGAAGGGCGAGCTCTCTGACGAACGTGTCCTCCGCGCGTCGCAGCAGGCCGTCGTGGAGTTTGCCCTTGTACACCTCGCCGGAGTCGCCTTGGCCGATCATGTCGGCGAAGCTTTTGGTGACCAGCGTGATCTCCGCCAGCGTGAAATCCAGCAGGTTCTGCTCAGTGGGAGGGAGCTGTGCCTGTACGCCGATCATCCGGAAGAGGTTGCGGAAGGAGTCGATGATCCTATTGACCAGTGTCACCAATTGCTCGCACGTCGCCAATGTGTCCTGCACCTTGGTCGCCTAGCCTGCGTGCGGCCGGCGGGCTCCTCCTCCACGCACCTTGGTACTCAGTCGTCGGCGACGAGCACCACGTCAGTGGCCGGCGGGCTCGGACAGTAGTATCTTGGTTAGTGACGGTGGCGGAGGTTGAGCACGATGGCTACGCAGCCGTGGCGGATATGCCGCGGTGGATGATTGGGGATTATTTCAGGGATTAAAATGGGAGTAGCTAGAGGGGACGAAGAGGTCTCTTCCTTTCTAGTTTTCGCTTCTTCCGTTACGTGTTTTGTTTTTGTGAGATTGATGGGATCCAACTACTTGTTACGCAAGTTGTAAACCGGTCCAAAATTCCCCCGGCCATATATATTTTTATGTTGCAATTGGTCGTGGATTGAGTTGAGCACGACGATGGGGCTTAAGCGATGAGCCGGTCAAGGCAATACATACGCGTATGCAGAGATTGTCATTATTTGTTATCTTGCACACGAAAAAGTAGACACGGTTAGATACACACAGAAATAACAACACATAATTGATAGAGCCACACAGAAAGGGGGATGTTAGCAGCGCACATTCCTTGATGCTGCTGCTGCATCAGGGCCTCCTCCTCTTCCCCTCGCCAGTGCTACCGCCCAGCGTACTACCAATGGTCGAACAAGGGACCGTCATCAACACCTGCATGCAAGCATGCACGGCAATTAGCAGACAAAGAAGAAAAGCTTTTTTGACATGCATGCAAACAAGACAACATACGCTGGAATGACCGTGAGATTCCAGCTGGATATGCTAAAGTCGTGGTGGATGAAGTACTACCGGACTTTATTGATATGTTGCTTGACATCCCTGGACCGCAAGACGAGAGGACACTCGGAGAAGTAGTGGGTGCTGTCATTCTATGGGACAAGAACAACATCAGGCTTCCAGGCTCGGCGCCAAGGACAACACCGCCTCCGAGTCATCGCAGGTCCCCTACACCTCCAAGAAGCAGCCCACCCCATGACTACGACCACCACAGCGCGAGTCCGTCTCGATCTCCGCTGCCGGACTTGGGTCCGCCGTCTTCGCCGCCGCCTTTGCCCGCTAAGGACAATAAGCGGAGGCGTGATCCGTCGATGAGTACTAACCGACGCAGCCCAAAAAGACAAAGGTCGCCCCTCCCAACAGTACCTCATAAGAATCTTCCTATCAGAACTTACGACCGTACCGACGAGGAAATCGCAGCGATCGCAAAGGCCCAAAAAGATGCGCATTTTGCAAAGAAGAAACCCAAGGCCGCCCCGGTATACACCGAGAAGCAAAAAGCGTATGCACGTGATTAGCTGAACACACCAAGGCAATATGACTTACACCATAAGCCCGATGACTATCTACGCACACTTCGGAAGGAAACGCGGAAGGGCAAATCAGGTGATAGTGCAAGCGGGAGCAAACGGCCAAGTAAAGGTGCAAGTGCGGAAAGAAGGGACGTTCCCCAGCTCGGAGAACAGGCCAAACGGTCGATCCCACCCCTCAAGGTGTTATCCACAGACGTTCCCGTGCAGGCGGAAAATCAGGATATGGCAGAAGCTGCGAATTTGGCGGCCGCTATGGGTGTGACTGTTGCGGAATTGCTTGGTACCCAAGACGACAATATACCCAAGACTCCTGTAGTCCGTACATATGTCCCAAAGGAGGAATTGGTCAGCAGAGAGAAGTGGCAACAACTACCAACACAAATGCGGAAATTGCATGACTGGTACATGCAAGAGTCACAAAATGGCAGAATAATGATCGTGGCGAAAGTCCCACATGAGTACTACTTCCGAGAAGAGGAGGTCCATGTTGACTTTTCAGAAGTTTACCAGTTATACAATTTCGACGCCCTCGACAAATGTCTCATAAGTTGCTACTGTCTGTAAGTTGTTGAATTCATTGTCTACTTATAAGTTGTTCAGTCTTTCAGTTGTTCAGTTCATTGCATTTTAATTATCCTCGTTATATCCTTTTGTACTCTATTCTGCAGAATGAAGATCCGGGAATGTAAAAGAAAGGTCTATAGTGTTGGGTTCATTGACCCAGATAAAGTACATATTCAATCTTTAGTGACGAAACCCGACGAGACGGAGCAGAACCTTCTAAGGTTTCTAGCGGAGCAAAATTTCTGTGACCACATACTATTTCCTTACAACTTCGGGTGAGGGTCTTACTATGATGTACACATTCACTTTTGCTTACTCGATGTTAACTGTAATTGATGAGTTACTGACGTATATATAAACGTGTGCAGGTTCCACTGGATTCTGCTAAACATTCAAGTTGATAAGGGAATAGTTGAAGTCATGGACCCATTAAAGAGACCCCTGGAAGAGTTCCGCAGCATGCAGGACATGATCCAGAAGTAATTTTCACGCTATATCGGTCTCTTTCGTAGATTTCATGAGATATCAGGTAATGAATAACTCATTAATTCATTTTCTTTGCCGGGCAGGGTTTGGATCCGGTTCAAGACTGTGGTGGCGGGCCGATGGAGTGAGAAGCTGAAGTTTACTCTGATCCCGGTAAGTAGTACGAGATATGTCCACGCATCTCTTTACTTCTAGTTTCAATACAATTATGATGCTAGATTGTTATTTTTATTGAATTCTATTCTCGTAAAGTGCGCGAGGCAGCCACAGGGGACGAATCTATGTGGATACTACGTTTGCGAGTTCATTCGCTCGTTTACCACTGAGGCAAAAGATTATAGAGTCGACGTAAGCAATACATTCACAACATTATTTTATTACCGTCACTTTTTGTTATCATGATTGATGTTCATATTGATCTCCTTTTCTTATATAGTTCGAAGAAATGCGGGATCGACTCCTACCACAGCAACGCGTACTAGCAATTGCTGAGGAGCTGGCGGGATTTATTTTGAGCGAGATGGTAAACGACGCCGGTGAATTTAGTGTGAATAGGCGCTTCTGATGATCCCCGGCCGTGTAATCGAATATACGGGCTCTAGTCCCGGTAATTGTGATCTCCATGTAAATATCAAAATTGTATATATTTGTATGCTCGATCGCAAGACAAGTTATCTTATATATGCACGAATGTGTACGGTATGTGATAGCGTAGAAATACCGCTAAAAGAAAACAATTATCTTTGCATGCTTGAAAAAATAAATAAAACAAAACAAATAAACCCTAAACCCTAAACACTAAAGCAATAAATAAAAAAAAGTAAAAGAAAACTATTAGTCGCGGCCCGTTAAACGAGCCGGGACTAAAGGTGCTGCCCCAGCGCGCTCCGCAGGCGGCCACGTGGTGGGCCTATGGTCCCGGCCCGTTATACGAGCCGGGACTAAAGGTGTTGCCCCCAGCGCGCTCCGCAGGCGGCCACGTGGTGGATCTTCTGTCCCGGCTGGTAACAGGCCCGGGACTAAACGTTTGGCCTTTAGTCCCGCCTGGCCTGTCCCGGTTCTCGACCCGGGACAGAAGCCCCTCACGGCCCGGGACAGGAGGCCCTGTCTCCACTAGTGTGTACACAGAGTTGTTTCACAAATCGGTTTTTCCCTATATATATATATGGGGCACCTAGGAGCATGGGCAACAGGATGGAATACGAACAGTTTTAGGTATGTAGACATATACATATATCTTGGGTATGTATACCTTAAGTATGTAGGAGGTACATATGATTTTGGATATGCACATTATGGGGTATGCATGCCTAATAATGTGCACATACCTAAGTTATTTATATATATACCTGATATGTACACGTACAATTGAACACACATACCCGAGGTATATATAACATGTAGATACCTCGAATACACATACCCTTGGGTATGTGTACCTCCTATATACCCAAGATGTGCATACCCGAGTTATAGGTGTCATCTACATACCCAAAATGTACTTTATTATTCTATCCAGGTGCCCGGGCACCAGGGAGCACCTGTTAATTTACCGTCATGCATGGCTCATGACGATGGCACACTATTTTTGGTACTTTTTGAATAAATGTTTAAAGTAATATTATTTTAAATAAAAATTCTCAAGGCCACAACGTCTTGACACACTTATCTCTCACAGCTAGCTACACACACGTTAGCCACTACCAAGTCCTCTATGCAGACCGCTTCCTCTACGTCCACCACTTGACTCGGTACATGTAGCTCGACACATGATGCTGCATGCAACTATCACGCAGCCTCAAGTTTCATGGCCCAACTAAATGCATGAATCAGAAATAAAAAAATGATGAAATCTTCTAACTAGCAAGGTTAATTCCAACAGGATGCATGTATTGGCTTGAGGCGCCATCAAGACACGTTAACCGTGAATCTGTCAACCATCCTCCTGCCTATATCATCACCTCCACGACGACTAATTGCGACAGCGAAAAGAACAACACACATACGTGAGTTGAGTAGACTAGGTAACTTAACGGAACCGTACGTGTAGACATCAGTAGACTAGGCAACTTAACACGGAAGAAGCGAAAACTATAAAGCCATCCCTTCCGGCGAAAACACACATACGTGACTTTTCGTCTCCTCTTGCTCCCAGTTTCATCCCCGATCCTGCAACTTGATCGTGAAATCATCTACCAAGCCATCCCTTCCGGCGGCTGCGGGCTCCACCTCCGCCACCCACACCAACCAAGCTACTACTGGACGTGTACGGCGAGGCCAGCACGCGCTCTGAAGCGTAGGTCGGCCGTCAAGGTGAAGCTTCTCCGACATCGGCATGGACAAGACGTTGTTTGTGCTGCTAACGATTGTGGCGCTGTTGCTGCTGGTAAGGACGGGAGCCGTTCGCCTCATCTGGATGGTCATCCCGGTGGTGGCCAAGCTGATGGAGATATGGGCGATGTGGGAGCAACTGGTGACACAGGTCGGTACGATCATCAACCTCTTCCGGATGATCGGCGCACAGGTTCAGCTACCCTCACCTCGGAACCTGCAGCTTGGCAGAGATCACGCGGAGTCCGAGGAACCTCAGAGTCTGTTCACGCTGGCGGAGATCACGGACAACTTCGCCCGCGTGATCGGCCAAGGTGACTCCGGTGAGGTGTACAACAAGGGCAAACTCCGCGACAGGCGTCAGGTGGCCGTCAAGCGCCTCAAGGACAGCGAGCTGCGACTCGCGGAGGCCACATTCCAGAGGGAGCTCACACTTCTCCAACCGCTAAGGCACAACCACATCGTCCGCCTGGTAGGCTCATGCGCGGAGGAGGGACATCGGATGCTGGTGTACGAGCACATGGACCGCGGCACGCTCAGAGACCTCCTCGATGATGAGTCGTCCCCGTCCTGGAGGCGGGTCGACGTGGCTGCGCGAAGCTACTGGTCGCCAAGACGGGGGCGGCGCGAAACACGTACGTGCACTTATATATATCCTAATTGAGCGTGTAAGCAAAACCGAGTTCGAGTTGTATACAAATTCAGTTCAGATACTGAACGAACCACATAATGTTGGACCTCGACATGCTTCAATGTACGATTAATACATACCATCATCCTGAGAACTCTATTTCGCACATAAATAGATAACAAATTAATTCAAAAACCACAAGATATATAGGAGTCCTTTCGCAAGACAAATGTGCTCGTATTTTGCATTAAAACGTAGTACATGTTAAGAGGAAGAGTCACATTCGAATATAGGGTAGACATGCACACTAATCACTCCATATATATGTACCACATCTCACCCCATAACTAGGAATTAAGATATTTTCATGGATTGTAGTCGCATGGATAAGTCGACCTCGACCAACAAGGAAGTATGCGACGAATTTATCTTGCGCATCTTCATGGTCTCCAAGTCGAGGACAATGGGCGAACCTCGATGAACCCGTCGGTTATTCCCATATGCCACCAGCAGCACGACGTCGATCCTCTCTCCCGAGCACTTGAACTCGATGGACACATGGCCTGGGGGAAGGAGTGACCGTACCTTGTGTTCCACGTCAATCACGGCCTCCTTGGCCCAACCATCCGAAAGGTGCACCCAGACGGATACCATGAACCTTTCGCGGCCGAGCAGCCGCAGCCTCCCGTCGGGTGATGTTCCTAGGACACGCCTGGTTTCGCCGTAGTTGGTGGGTGGGAGATCCACGGTGCCCAGCCTCTCCGTGCGGATGTCGTAGGTGAGGGCATGGTCGTCGTCGGAGAGTAGCCAGTGGATGATGCCTCCATGGAGGACGACGGGCTCATGTTGGAGCGGCCTAAACGGGAGGAGACCATTGGCATCCGAAGTCACAGGCCCCCAGCTGGTGCCACCGGGTATCGTGGCCTGCACTGTGATTCTGAATCCACCACTTTCATTGCAACGCTCCACATTGGCGGCCAGCAGCACGAAGGAGCAGCCGATGCCGTCGGCAGCGGTGAGCAGAACGTACGTCCGGAACCAGTGCGACCGACATGAGAGGTAGGTGCGGTCGCCGGTTATGGGGTTGAACACGCACAGGTCATAGCAGCACTGATCCATCCGCCTGACGTTGGTGCCGATGGTGACACCGTGAGGGCGACGGAGGACGACGAGGCCGCCCCGTGAGATCAGCGGGTCGTAGCCTACACGGTTGTCGTCGAGGGCGAGACGCAGCATGTAGGGCGCGAGGCTCCTGTCCGTGAAGGACGAGGCGGCGGTTGTTGCAGGATGGACGAGAGAGACCGCTGGCCCTAGCTTTCGGTTCTAGCTGAGGTTGCGGATGGAAGGGTTGTGGAGGTAGACGAGGAATCGGGGCGGGATGATGCCTCCGTCACCATCCTCGTTGGTGCAGACGCGGCGGAGGAAGGATGGATCGAGTATCCTGCGGCGGAGGGGCTTGCATGCGGCGGCGCAGCGGACGAGGGTGACGGGTTCCGAGCGTGCGACGATCTCGAGCAGCAGGTCTGCCGCCACGGCCGGTGATTTCAGCCGGCGTTTCCCTGGTGCCATCGTGGTTATTTTTGCGTCTCCGGCGAGTCAGGTTTCTCCCGTCCGCGGTAAACACAACAGATTGAGGCGAGTCCGTTTCTTCCCGTGCAGGCTTAGCTCTTCACAATATATACCGGCCGTGTGCCATCCAAATTAATACCCATCGCAAAAAGAAGTGGATACACAAACGTACGGCAACGAAATCAATTGACGAGCAATTTGTGTACTAATTAAAACCAAAGGAAGTACTACTATAGTAGCTAGGATGCCATACGATCCCAATAATTTAGTATGAAGAAAATTAAAATTTAGTATGAACAAGCTTTTTTTTTTGCGTACAATAGAGAGCTTTATTCATGTAAAATAGCAGTTTCCGTACATTCCTGTTCAGTTACATGAATAATAGAAGTAGGAGCCTATTCAAACAGAATTCCTTCATTGGGTTCTTCGTGATGAACTTTGCAACCTCATGAGCTGCTTGGTTCTGCTCTCTACTGATTTTTCTGATGTTGCATTTTCCACTCAATCTCCATATCTCCTCTATATCCTGATAGATGCCTCCAAGCTTAGCAAATTTAGCTGCCATGTTCTGGGTATTATTCGCTACGAGGAGACTATCACTTTCAAGAATAAAAGGTTGCTGAAACCTTTCTGAAGCAATTCGTAATCCTTCCAGGCAAGCATAAGCCTCTGCCTCCTCAGCATTCGTGCATCCCTGTATCAATCGACCAGCAACTAGGGTCACAATACCAGCATGATTACGTATTATGACACCAATACTAGCGCTGCCAGAATCTACAGCATCAACATTAACTTTTAAAGATCCTTTCTCAGGAGGTTTCCAAGAAGGCTTCTTCTCCCTCATCCCATCACCATCAACCCCAATGCTTTCATTTGGAATCACCCGAGTGTCTGCATACATGAGGCTTTTACCTTTTGTATCACAAGGAGACATGTTGTTTTTCACATAACTCTGAAGGAAAGAAACTGAAGCTGAGATAGTTGCTTTCCCCTTTTCATGGGTTATGTCGTTTCTAAGGTGCCAGGCTCTCCACAGCATTAGAAGAATTTGAGCATGACAATCCTTAGAGGAGTTAGCGAGGAGCATAAGCAGCCAGTCCGGTCCAGTTTTCATGAACATATCTTCTGCAGGTATTTTCCAAATATTCCTCAGTTGATTCCTGAGCGCCTTTGCTTTACTACAAGCAACAGTCGCATGGAAGCTGTCTTCCTCTTCAACACCACATATATTGCAGATATTATCCACCTCTAGAGTTCTCCTCCATTTGTTCTTTTTAGTTGGAAGATTGTCATCAGCTAATCTCCAGCTAAACATACGAATTTTATTTGGCACCGGAGCTTTCCATATGAGCTTCCACAAATTTCTGTTTTTGCCATCTCCATCACTTCTACCAATGTTCAATCTATTTTCGTGAGCTAAGTTATAGCCCAGCTTGTAGGCACTTTTCACTGAGAACACTCCAGAATTTTCATAGTGCCAGGCAACAAAATCATCCTCCTCCCACTGAGGAACCTTAATTCTAATGATTTCCTCAGCATCATGCGCATGGAAGACTTCTCTAATCCATTCCAATCTAATGGACACATCTCCGAAGATAGTTTCCATTTACTTCCAAGTATACTATGAAGATTACAAAACTTCCTTACTATTCTACTAGATTATTACGCGTTCCAACAAGAACTCGTGGTAGACGTACTACAACTACAGCTCAGTTTCTTGTCCGCCAAGAAGTTTGATGTCTGCCCCTAATATTTGGGCCACGTACTCATATGATAGATTGTGATTAACCATATATATAGATTGCACGCACGCAAAATTTGTATCTGGTTTTGACTACATATTTTTGCTGCGAAATTCTCCGATTTTCCTGATCCGTTACTCCATTGTCTCAAGTAACGGTGGTTCTCTGGGTGCTCTACAAGTCATGGGGTCACCACTTGACACTAAGGGCATACAACGCAAGGTGCTTAAGGAGGTTTTAAGAAAAATAAACCGGCACGGAAGCGGTATCACATGTGTATTGGAAACCTGTTAATTCACACTTTTGGGCTGGCCTAATGGCGACAAAGAAACATTTCTTGCGCTTCGGAGTATTTAATATTAAGGATGACACAGAGATTAGATTCTGGGAGGACAAATGATTAGGTAATACCACCCTCCGGGAACAATATCCGGCTCTATCTAATATTGTTCGTCACAAAGGGGACACTATAGCCACTGTTATACAATGTTCACCACCCAATGTGACGTCTTGGAACGCCTTGCTGGCACGGTTGACTTCAGTCCAACTTACACAAGGTCTCGATGAGTTTCGGTGGAATTTATGAGGGAATGGAAAATGCTCAGTAGATTCTATGTATAGGGCGTTAGTGCATTCCGATATACCAGCCGATGACAATAAAAAATATGGCAAATGAATATTCCACTAAAAATAAAAGTATTTACGTGGTATCTTCATAGGGTGTCATTTTAATTAAGGATAACCTTGTCAAACGGAATTGGGACGAAAGTACTATGTGTATGTTTTTTCCACACCAAGAGACAATAAAACACTTATTCTTCGAGTGTAGTTTCGCATGTTCTATATGGTCATCTATCTAGATAGCGTCTAACTTATATCCATCCAAGTCGACTGCAAATGTTTTTGGCAACTGGCTACATGGATAGATAAAAAGATTAGAACTGTTATTAGGGTGGGAGCGCTTTTCGTTATACGGTCGCTTTGGCTCAGTAGAAATGACAAGGTTTTCGATGATAAAGATGTTTCTCGTTTGCAGGTACTCTATCGGTGCACAAATATTCTCTGTTCGTGGTCCACCTTATAATGATCGGGACATCGAGACCTCTTTACAGAGGCGTGTGCACGACTGGAGGAGGTGGCGAGGGATAATTTTACCCAACATGGATGGTCGCTTGATCGTCGGATTGGTCCTCTATAGGCCGTCGAGCTCGTCTATTGCGCTGGCGTTTTACTTATTAATTGATACTTGATGATTGTAATTCGCCTAGTGCTGCACTTCTTTTTACTTCTTCAGTTGGATTGCGGTTGTGTGCATTTTTATGCAGAGGCCAAGTGTAATACTTAAACCTTTTAAGTAATAAAGTCCTTTATCTAAAAAAGTTAAGCAAGAAATGCTTAACTAGACACCTCTCCTATAGAACTAAGCATTGGTGCTTATGAAAAGGGTTGATTTATTTTTGTAAGCATCTCACTAAGCACGTTGCATTGTACATGGCCTAAGAGGTTTTAGCCTGCTGCAGTTTTGCTTTTCATCGCTGGGATTTTCAAATGCTTAGAGAAGGCATGGGCTCTCAAAAGCGCTAGCTTTCATAGTATGGCCAATTCCATGGTGTCCAGCTAGGAACATATGCACTTACATCATAATTTAGCGTGCAAGCAAATCTAAATTCAAGTTGGGTGCACGAATTCAGTTCAAATACTGGACGAATTACTTAAAGTTTGACGAGGTGCTCAACTCTAGGTTGTATACAAACATCAACAAGACAACTTTGTGTCACACATAAATAGATGACAAATTAATTAAAAAACACAACATGCACAGAAATTGTAAGTAGTGCTATCTGATCCTTTGCTCCTAACCTTGATCAGATTCACCACCCACAACTCACCAACATATCCAAACAATCACCCATAATCATATCACCAACACAATCGAGTTTTTCTACTGTACTATGCCTTCTCTTCTCTTGGTTTTTTATCTGTTCCCTGTTAACAGAGTCCTAGAAGTATTCTAGCGACCACTGTCACGCCTCTCCCTAGTACGTTAAGATAAAGATTCACATTCATATATAGGGTAGACACGCACCCTAATCACTCCATATATATGTGACCACATCTCACTCCATAACTAGAATTAATAAATTTTCATGGCTTGTAGTCGTGCGGACAAGTCGACCTCGAACAACAAGGAAGTATTCGGCGAATTTATCTTGCGCATCTCCTTGGTCTCCAAATCGAGGAGAATGAGCGAACCTCGATGAACCAGTCGGTTATTCCGATATGCCTGCAACAACACCATGCCGCTCCACTCCGTGCAACACTTGAACTCGAGCGACATAAGGCCTAGGGATACATTGGGATGGAGCAGTGACCGTACCTTGTGCTCCACATCGATTACGGACTCCTTGGCCCAACCATCCGAGCGATGCACCCACATGGATACCTTGAACCATTGGCGGAAAAACAACCGCAATCGCCTCCCGTCGGGCGACATACCTAGGAGTTGTCGGCATCCCACGTAGCTGGTGGGTGGGAGCTTCACCGTGCCTAGCGTCTTCGTGCGGATGTCGTAGGTGAGCACCTGGTCACCATCCAAGAGTAGCCAGTGGATGACACCTCCGTGGAGGACGACGGGTTCACGCTGTTGTTGGAGCGGCCTGAACGCGAGGAGACTATAGACGTCCTGAGTTACAGGGCCCCAACTGGTGCCACCGGGTACCGTGGCCTGCACCGTGATTCTGAATCCACCACTCTCGTTGCAGCAATCCACATTGGCGGCCAGCAGCATGAAGGAGCAGCCAATGCCGTCCGCAGCAGTGAGCAGAACGAACTGGCTTGGGTAGAGGCCGGTTAGACACGGGAGGTAGATGCGCTCGCCGGACATGGGGTTGAAGACGCAGAGCTCGTAGCAGTAGCCCTGAGACGTCTCGCTCTCGCCAATGCCATGATGACGACGAAGGATGACGAGGCCGCCACGTGAAATCAGGGGATCAAAGCTGCCA
The DNA here is from genome assembly GCA_947311845.1 of Poa pratensis. Lineage (NCBI taxonomy): Eukaryota > Viridiplantae > Streptophyta > Magnoliopsida > Poales > Poaceae > Poa > Poa pratensis. The sequence goes on along the minus strand of CAMZMU010000100.1, from coordinate 4,985,040 downwards.
TGGATATCGATGGCGCGACGCAGCACGTAAGGCGCGAGACACCCATCCGTGAAGGACGAGGCGGCGGGCGTCACAGGATGGACCAGGGATACCAAGGGAGGATCTTGCTTCCGGTTGTGGAGGTAGGCGAGGACGCAGGGCGGGATGATGCCTGCTCCGCCGTCCTCGTTGGTACTGCATACGCGGCGGAGGAAGGATGGATTGAGGATCTCGCGACGGAGGGTCCTGCAGGCGGCGGCGCAGCGGACGAGGGTGCCGGGTTCTGAGCGCGCAACGATCTCGAGCAGCACGTCCTCCGGTAGCGTCCGCTCGGACACCACCGGCCGGCGGCGTTTGCCTGGTGCCACCATCGATCGTGGTTAATTAATTTGGCGTCTCAGGCCGGCGAGGTCCAGTTTCTCCAATCCTCGATGGTAAACGAACGGGTGCGTGCAGGCCGTGTGCCATACAAATTAATACAAGCCGTACTGCTTGTCGACACCAAAGTACATGCTATACCTGACCATGTGGGGTACCCACCGACGTGGTCAAAGATACTTCTTTGAAATACATGTACTATGTTTTTACTTTGGATTTCAGTCTACTTATACTTTGGGTTTTGTCCTTCAAAATACTCTGTACCTCGGAATTTTTGTACTACGATTTTCGGTGTATCTGTACTTTGGTACTTTGTGGGGAAAGACCTTCTACATATACACTACTAGAAAAAGGACCTCTAGTCGCGGTTCCAGAGCCCCTTTAGTCGCGGCTGGGCAATCGCGACTAAGCAGGCCGGACTAAAGCCCCCCCCCCCTTTAGTCGCGGCGGGTTCCGAACCGGGACTAGAGGTCCCTCCACGTGGGGACGTGGGGACGTGGTGTGTTGGGACCTTTAGTCCCGGTTGGTAGCACCAACCGGGAAGGGTTTTTGGGTTTTTTTTTCGATTTAATTGCAGGGTTTAGGGTTTATATATGCCGGGGTTTGGTTATAGGTTCCCGTGTCCCATGTCGTAACCGTGGTTTCACTAGTAACCCTTCCCGTAACGGTAACCGGTAACCGTTACGGTGACGGTGACCGTTACGGTGACGGTTACGGTAACCGTTACGGTAACGGTGACGGTTACCGTAACGTTTTCCACGTCGTAACCGTTCCCGTGTCGTATGAAGTCGATGCACATATTTATAACACATACAATTAAATTAAGTAATACTTTTAGATCGTAGTCAAGAGTTGATGCGCCAAGAGTTATCGTAGTACAAGAGTTGAAGCAAAACAACAAGTTATTTACACTTAACGCTTTCATGCTTTCAGCATCGTAGTACTCTCCTTTCTCCGATAAGGCCTCCGAAAGGTAAAATCCCGCCAATTCCTCTCCAATTGCTTTGAAGCGGTGCTCGAATGGTAGCTTGCAGCGCTTTTTTGCCAACTCTGCACTTTTCATATTCCATTTCTCGGTGACTAGTACATGTACATACTCGCAAACGAAGTATGCACATAACTCAGTTCCCTTTGGTTGCTCCAAGCAAGACTATACAAGAATAGATTTCAATCAATAATAATGAAGTATGCATGAGAATGTTGTGTGGACGTAGGTAGCAGTACTTACCTTGTTCAACTTCCAATCCAGCTTTTTGGGCCACCCACCTGCAGGATCTTCCTCGACAAACCTTCCAAACGCTGCCCGACAAAGAACATTCACAAATGATTTATTCGTTAATGACTTGACATCAAGATATGAATGACAGAGGCGGTAAGAAATGAATGTACCTTGCTAGGAAGTCGAAACAACTCCTGTATTTGTCAGGATGATACCTCAATGAGTCAAGTGAATGAATAAGTCCTTTGCGATGTTCAATGACAAGAAGAATCCAGTGGTAGCTGCGCACAGTCATGCATAACTCATCAGTTAAACTTAACATCGGGTGAGCAAATTAGAATGTGTAGAAGACACTAAAACTTACCCGAAGTGGTAAGGCCAATATATAGTTCTTTTGTCGCGGTATCGCTTGAACACCCTTAGCAAATCATCCGGTGTGTTCTTGTTATACAAGGGATTTATTATGGTTCTTCGTTATATTTATCCGGGTCAATGAACCCAATGTCATGCTGGTTCATCTTTTTGAGCTCGAGCATCTTCAATCTGCATAATATAGCACACAAAAGATTAAAGTGAGAATAATTACAAACAATGAACGAGACTAGGTAAAGACTTAAATAAATCACTTACAGGCAATAGGAACTCATGATAGATTTGTCGAGTGCCCGCAGATTGTATAGCTGAAAAAGTTCGCTAAACCGAACAATGTGGTTGTAGTCTTCTAAGAAGTGCTCATCGTCTTTCCTACATTTCAGAACGACAGAAGCTGTCCCTTTCTTTGCGGCTTTCAAGTACCAAAAATGGAGAGCACGCATTTTTGTTGGTAACTTGCATTTCACCAAAGCTTCCCCCATAACAAATTTCTTACTGGTGGAGCTGTTGGTGCAGTCTCAAAGTTCAATCTCGAAGCATATTCGTCTATAGGAACTTGCGCTTCGGCGGCAAGACGACGGATTTCCTCTAAGTCAAACACCATCGGCGCTTTAGGGTTAGATTGTACTAGTTGTTTTCCGCGCTGGGGAACTCGACTATCTTTGTTCGTCGGCGGCGGGACAATTAGCGGGGGGACAGAACGTACGGGTTGTTCTCCGAGCTGGGGAACTTGTTTACCTATCTTCGGCGGCGGTGGGACCGATGGTGCTGCTTTTGTAGCTTCCTTCGGCGGCGGGTCCGATGGTGCTGCTTGTTTATCTTTTGCCGCCGGCGGCGGGACTGACTCTGCGTCTTGTTCACCTTTTTTCGGCGCCTCCACCTCGTCACCGCGTCATATGACTTTGAATATAACGGTCATAGTCAGATGGCGGCTTCTCTGGAGGGACATATAAGTTGTCGATGACTCGATTACAAGCCTGTGCAGTATAGCCGGCGGTAAAATTTGGCGGCGGCACTTTCGGTGCGAACAATGCTTTATTATACTCCGCCACGGCTGCTTCGTTTTGCTCATGAGTCTTCTGCCAAGGTAACCTCGGATCAGGCGATGTGGCCCTTTTAGTTCGCCTCCTGACCGGGGAAGACGCGCGCTTTCTCCGGAGAAGCGCTACGGACACTTCCTCACGTGGTGGCGGAGATGGAGATGGACTGTGCTGACTGAGATGGTCCTCTACATCAATTTCCGGTGGGGGGTCCCTGTCACGCGGTGCCGGAGATGGATGTGTCTCATCGATACCCGGGCAGGATGGGCTTTGCTGAGTCGGTGGCTTTGAGAACTTGATGTATTTCTTGTTCCACTGGACGAAACCACCCTTGACATCGTACAATGTCTCCTCACCGTCACCTCCAGAAATCTCAAGAGCCAATGATTCAAATCCCGGCGCAATTTCATCCACCCCGACAACAGCATAGCCAGGAGCAATGTCACCATTATGGTAGCTTGCTCCGGCGTCACTCGGTAAAGCATAGCCGTCCGCCACCTTCGTGGATATGTTAACCACAGGTGCATGTAGCTCACATGGTGTCTTCTCCGTGACATCATCCACGGGGTAGTGAGCATCGACATCTATTTGCGTGGAACCCACGCTGCTTCTAAGCTGAGATCGAGCATCCATGGTTGCTGCTGCTGAGACGGCCCTGTCTGACTATTAATTGACTCCATGAGTTGCTGCACCTTGAGTTCCAATTCCGTTAGCCGCTCTTCACCCTTCTTCTTCTTTCTTGCACGGCTTCTATAAGTGTCAGCGTGTTGCGGATACGCTTTCTTAATGGTGACACCGCCGGGCATGCCTCGTAAACGTCCCCAGTGTTCAGGATTCCCTAGGGCCCGTGTCAGCTCGTCGTCCTCTCTATAGGGTTTCCACACACCCCGTTTAACTTCCTCTATTACCTTTTCAATCTTCGGGACGATTTCTTCTACTTTTTTCTTGAATTTTTCAACCTTCGGGACAATATACCCTGTTTCCTCGTCCAACGTTGCGCCATGCGCGAACAACCAGAATTTGGACCTTTCGGGCCAGTAGTATGTCTGTGGAGTGATATCTTTAGCAAAGATTTTATCTTCTAAGGCTAGCCACTTAGGAATGGCTGACCTGTAGCCACCTGTCCCCAAGTTATGGTGGTGAACCTTATTCGCAGCATTTGCCTTATTTATGTTCGATCGGGCCACAGCCGCATCCGATTTCTTATACGCCTTAAACTCTTCCCAGTGATCTCTTATCTTCACTAGTTTTTCTTCACTGAAATCTGGATCAACTGTTGCATATTTTGCCCATAATGTTTGCTTATATTTCCGAAATGCGTCGGCCATCTTGGAGAGAGTCCACTGCTTGAGTTTCAACTTCGTGGTGGGTTCAATATCATCCGGGAGGTTAAAATGCTCCAAGAGTGTGTCAAAGCAGAAATCTTTCAAATGCTTGTGGACATAGCAGGGGTCATCCTCGGCAACGCCCGCCGGCTTATTCCATTCTGGTATGGAGATCGGGACCGAGTCCCTAACAATAACTCCAGCTTGACTTATATATTTTTTGCGGTTCTCTGGGGGTTCCACCGGATCGCCCTCTTCATCAATTTCATAGATCGGTAACTTTGCATCTTTGCTCGTCATTCTTTTCGTGCGGCCTCGAGGAGCTTGATTCTTAGCCTTTTTATTCGAGGTGGAGGCCTAAAGTAAGAAATATAATGCGTTACTAAGTGCAATACAAATCAGTTAATGCATTTTGTGATCAACAAAATATAGAATTCATATATATACCTCGAGGTGGAGGGTGTTCGAGGTGGAGGGTGTTATTTCTTCTTCATCTAAAAGACCCTCACCAGAGTCCATCAGAAATTGTGAGGCAAATTCCTCAAAATCAAGATCTACACCGGCACCGGCGCCTTCTCCACCGGCGCCTTCTCCACCGGCAGCATCTTTATCGCGATGCTCAAAAATACTCTGCATTAATATGTCTTCATTCTCCTCGTCTCGCACATAGCCAGGCTCCATAGCTCAATGTTCCTACACTCAATAAAATTTGCATAAATTTGCATGTATAAATTTGCATTTATAAATTTGCATCTATAATTTGCTAACACATTGTTAAATTTGCTAACACATTCGAAATGATGGGCAGTGATAACACATTGTTAAATGAAGACCACACTGAATATACATAAGGTAATACTACAACTTTAAATCTGAACTCATTCAAACATTGCCAACACAGAACCCAAATTCAAAATTCTTCATTCAAACATTGTTGCTAACAACCTAAATTGCTAACACTAAATTTGCTAACAACCTAAATTTTAAATTTGCTAACAACCTAAATTGCTAACACTAAATTTGCTAACAACCTAAATTGCTAACCACCTAAATTGCTAACACTAAATTTGCTAACAACCTAAATTTTAAATTTGCTAACAACCTAAATTGCTAACACTAAATTTGCTAATAACCTAAATTGCTAACCACCTAAATTGCTAACACTAAATTTGCTAACAACCTAAATTGGTAACACTAAATTGCTAACACTATAGTTGCTAACACTAGCTAATAACCTAAAAATGAAAACAAAAATGAATAAGGAAAACAAATTAAACCAGGAGGGGGCTCGGGCAGGGGAGGCGGCTGGAGATGGAGGGGCACCACGGCGCGGCGCGGCGGCTGGAGGGGCACCACGGCGCGGCGGAGATGGGCACTGGCGCGGCGGCTGGAGGGGGCAGCACGGCGCGGCGCCGGAGATGGGCGCGGACCACACGGCGAGGCAGGGGAGGGGCGCGCGGCGTGGGGCTGGAGGGGCACCACACGGCGCGGCGGCTGGAGGGGCACCACACGGCGCGCGGCTGGCCGGAGATGGGCACCACGGCGCGGCGGAGCAGGGCTTCGCCGGCGTTGTCGCGTCGTGGGAGCCCGGAGGCGCGTCTTCGATTTGGGGGAAACTGTGAAATTTTTCGCAAAGTCCCACACTAAATGGCGCGGAATCGACACGAAGCCTAGCCTTCACCATATGGTATCAGAGCTCTAGGTTGCCACGGATTCGACTTGTGTTGCCACCGAATTCCCCCAAATTTTTCTTGTTCTTGAGTAATTTCGAAAATTTCCACCAAAAATAGCCTCACGAGCTTTTGGATCGATCTGTGAATCTTGTGCGTTTTTGCAAATTTTGATCCATGGATCTATTGCTAAACGAGTTGATCTACCTTCCCTTGCGTTCCCATGGCCTAATTCCATCATTTACCCCTCCGATTTGACGTTTTTCGGTGAGTTTTTCCGCCAAAATCGCGAAAAATCGCGTTCTCGGGCATTTTCTGGGTTCCGCAGCGGTACTACCGCCCCCCGTAGCAGTACTACCGCTGGGCAGCAGTACTACCGCAAGCGGTACCGCCCAAAATCGCTCTCTGTTGCTTCCAGCGGTACCTCTAGCGGTACTACCGCCCCTGCCAGCGGTACCTCCAAAAACTGCAAATTTCTGAAAATTGTTTTCGCCATATCTTTTGATTCCGGACTCCGTTTTTGGTGTTTTTTGGCTCGTTTCGAAGCCACGGTCAAGGCCTACATCACCAACATGGTTGATCCACCATCCACCACCACCAAAATCCGTGGGCAAGCACGGAGCTTCTACAACAAAGGGTGAAGATCGTCGACGAAAGGTATAACTTCTCCAATCTTTACCCCTTGCCATTCCTTTGTGAGCCACACTATATCTTTGCGTTTACCATGTCCTATTGAGGCTAGCTCTTGATGATTGCTTGGGCTTTGCACATTTGCACCTTGTAGTTTCCGAGAAACCTTGCATGCGCTAGTTCTTTAGATATCTTGTGTTGGCATCAAAAGAAGTGGGTGTGCAAAAGAATAAGAAGCAAAAAGTGCCAAAGAGCAAAAGAGAAAAGAAGCAAAAAGAGCCAAAAAGAAAAATAAAGAAACCACCACTTGCCATATCTCTTGTAGGAAGCGCGCAAGCTCGATGAACATCTTGTAGGTGGTGCTTTTGGTGCAAATCTTGTAGCCCACCAAATAAATTGCAATCGAGCTAGTGCTCTCCTTGAACTTGTGCAACACCGAGCTTATAGTCTTCGCTAGGATCTTTTGGTTCTCTAGCTCACTTCTTGGTTGCATGAGTCCCATTTATCTCTCCGTGCGTGTGTTTCCTATCTTTTGAGGTTGAATTGCTTTGGCTTTGTGATCATCGTGGTTCTCTACTTGCTTTGACAATATCTTGGTTTCCGGTTGGTTCAATTTGCTTTCCACCTACCATATCTTCCTACCAGTAAGCCGTGTGTGTTTTGGAGTTTGCTTTGGATACTTGAACACAAGCACTTTACTTTGTGATCGTTTCCCTTTGGTTGTCCACGACGTCCAATACTATCTACAAAGGTGAGAGTTTGTGCTCTAGTTTCTTTCCACTCCACATATACACTTGTCTTGTGAGTTAACATGTCTAGGGAGAGTGAATGCCACTATGGAAGCCAAGACGAAGATGAGTACATGATGAGTCACATGGACTATGATGCCTCAAACTTTGAGGACATGGGGGACTACTACGACTACTACACCGACTACGACCCCCATGACATGATGGAACATCACCAAGACTTCCGCTACCACTACCACGACTACTCCGAGTACGACTCCGACTACTCAAGCGTCCACGACATGGAGCGGTACCAAGACGTTGAGCAACCTTCAACAAATTCTATCGACTCCAAGTACGTGCGAATCTACCACGACTCCGATTACATGAGCTCCAACAACAATGAGGTGTCTTCGCATGCCTCAGCACATGGTACCGACTTCGACTATAACGACATGGTGGAGCGCCACTACTACGACTGCCACTCCGATGACATGATGGAGAACGTCTACGACTACTACTCTTGTAGCATGTGCGGCGACATCGACAACATGCAAGAGGAGAGTACTCCCATCACCACCATGTTCAAGAGCGACACCACCGAGCGTCATGGTACAACCTACTTCTATGGTTCAAGCTCAAGACGGTGCTCCGACAAGAAGGCCACCATGAGTTCATCCTATGGAGCTCCATCTACTTCCAAGAGTGCCAAGCTTCGCCATTCGCCATCAACTTCAAGAAGGAGCCATGACAAGGCCATCGCCAAGAGCGACAAGGTTCGACATTCTCCTTCAACTACAAGAAGGCGCCCCAAGAAGTACATCGACAAGGCCAAGCTCCAAACTCTCAAGGATGCCATGGACAAGTTGGCCAAGAGCATACATCTTGCATCTAGCTCATCAAGGCGCCACAACAAAGATGACAAGGTGGACCACAACATGTCGCCAAGCTCTAATGGAAGCTCCAAGGAAAGGTCGCCAAGGCAACAAGCTCGCCGGCGACATCATGAGGAGAAGCATCCAAATGACTTCCGGCGACACCCCACAACTCAAGAGCGCCAACATCGACATGAGTTGAAGACGGCGACAAAGGCGCATCCTATGGTGTCCCCTAGTGCCACCACACCAAGTGCGCCACCAAGAGCTACAAGTTCCATCTTGGATGAGATCATGGCCGACTTCGACAACTTCATCGCGAAAAGCTCACGTGGAAGGCGCAGGAAGCATGGCCACACACGTGAGGACACAACCAAGATGGCGCCCTTCTCAAGCACTTCTCATGATATGGCATCTACACCAAGTGCCACAACCACATTGGCCCCTATATTTTACGATGAAGACCTCACATGCGACAATTGCCAAGGCCAAGACCATGACCCACGAGAATGTCCCAATCTCTTGTGCCCAATATGCAATGGAAGAGGTCACATGATGTGGGAGTGCAAAGTTGGTGACCAAGATGGTGAGACGATGGTCGAGCATGGGATTTTCCCTTCGACCACGGAGGCGAGCACGGATGATGCTATCACCTTTGACCATGAGTCAAGTGATGAAGCGGAGCATGGGATTTTCCCTTCCGCAATGGAGTCGAGTGGTGATGCCTACTCTTTGGCATTGACCTATGGAGTTGAGATGGTTCAGGAGGTTGAGCATGGGAGTTTCCCTTCAACCTTGGAGGCGTTTGGAGTTGAGAATATTGAGCCTACCCTCATGTGCTTGAATGATGTGATGGTACCAATCCCATGTGAGCATGAGAGCCACTTAGCCCACTTGAGTGAGAGTGAGAGTGAGTTGAGTGCCTCCACCATATGTGAGTTTGAGTGCTTTCACTTTGAGGGAATGAGTGATACACCACTTGAGTTGAGAGAGGTAGTTGATAGGTCTTGTGAGGCCATTTCGATTTCTAACAACTTAACCTCTACCTCTAGTGTGTTTTCTCATTGTGTGCTAGGTTCCATGGATGATGAGATGCCACTCCCCGACTTGATGATGCCTCAAATGGAGAAGATGTACATGGAGGATGATGATGATGCCACCCCATGTCTACTTCATGATGAACAAGTCGGCTACATGGAAGCCCCAACCACTTCAACACCTACTTCACATGAGCGGGACTACAAAGGCATGGTGAATTCCAATTCTTCGACAACACATCTACCTCCTTTGCATGGTGATGAAGAGCAAGAGTCGAGGACGACTCTTTTTAAAGGGGGGGAGATGATGTAGTGCGCCCAACGACCATCACCATGTCAAGTCCCTCAACACGTCACAAGTCACCATGGACATCAAAGGTGAGCTCGTTCCTCTACTTGAGCCCCATTCCCTATCCTTTGGATGGTATGCTACGTCATGCTTCGTCCCTTGTTGATGCTAGGGCTACCACGATAAGGACATGTACATGTACACGGGAAGATGGCCAAGGTGCGAGAGGAATGAAGCCCAACAAGACGGTGACTTGGAAGAGAAAAAGAAAGAAGAGTCAGCAGCTCCAGGCGGCGGTACTACCGCCAGGGGCAGCGGTACTACCGCCCCAGATCCAGGCAGCGGTACTACCGCCAGCGCTACCGCCAGAATCGACCCTCTGTTGCTTCAGCCGGTACCTCCAGCGGCAGCGCAGCGGTACTGCCGCCGCTCAGCGGTACTACCGCTGGGCCCAGCGGTACTACCGCCACGAAGGATGCAGACGCGGCGTCAAAGGCTCGCCCAGCGGCACCACCGCTGGACCGACCGGTACTACCGCTACGCAGCGGTACTACCGCTGGGCCCAGCGGTACTACCGCTGCGGCGGGAACCTATTTGGGCTGAGGACCCATGTAACCTCTCCCACCTACCCCTTGAGGCCTAGACTATATATAGGAGTTCTCCCACCTCCTAGAGGGGATAAGACTAGTTTGAGGAATAGTAGAGTAGAACTCCATTACCTCAAGTGGTCTCCTTCCTCCCCCTTCGTGGGATGGTTCCTCCGCGTGTGGAGAAGATCCCTTCGTGGATTCGAGACCTCCACTTGTAGCTAGACTACCTGCCAATCTTTCATCTTCGGGTGACTCTATTGGAACGGCTCGGTTGGCCGTTGGAGAAACAACCTCCAAGATCCCTTCTTGTGTATCTTGCCAATCTCTCCCTTTGGGATTCTATTGGACCGGTTGGACCGACCGGTAAGGGAAACGGTTCTTGTATCTTGTTTGTGTTCGAGTATTCCGCTGCGTTCTTCCTCGTGTTCTTCGTGTTCTTCGCGTTCTTGAGTGAGTTCGTCCATCCCCGCCGTCAATCCGTGAAGATCGGGCCACCCACGAAGCCTTGGCTTCACCATATGGTGGTCTTGGCCTTGGCAATTGTCGCATGTGAGGTCTTCATCGTGCCATATAGGGGCCAATGTGGTCGTGGCACTTGGTGTAGATGCCATATCATGAGAAGTGCTTGAGAAGGGCGCCGTCTTGGTTGTGTCCTCACGTGTGTGGCCATGATTCCCGCGCTTTCCACTTGAGCTTTTCGCGACGAAGTTGTCGAAGTCGGCCATGATCTCATCCAAGATGGAACTTGTAGCTCTTGGTGGCGCACTTGGTGTGGTGGCACTAGGGGACACCATAGGATGCGCCTTTGTCGCCGTCTTCTTCTCATATCGATGTTGGCGCTCTTGAGTTGTGGGGTGTCGCCGGAAGTCATTTGGATGCTTCTCCTCATGATGTCGCCGGCGAGCTTGTTGCCTTGGCGACCTTTCCTTGGAGCTTCCATTAGAGCTTGGCGACATGTTGTGGTCCACCTTGTCATCTTTGTTGTGGCGCCTTGATGAGCTAGATGCAAGATGTATGCTCTTGGCCAACTTGTCCATGGCATCCTTGAGAGTTTGGAACTTGGCCTTGTCGATGTACTTCTTGGGGCGCCTTCTTGTAGTTGAAGGAGAATGTCGAAGCTTGTCGCTCTTGGCGATGGCCTTGTCATGGCTCCTTCTTGAAGTTGATGGCGAATGGCGAAGCTTGGCACTCTTGGAAGTAGATGGAGCTCCATAGGATGAACTCATGGTGGCCTTCTTGTCGGAGCACCGTCTTGAGCTTGAACCATAGAAGTAGGTTGTACCATGACGCTCGGCGGTGTCGCTCTTGAACATGGTGGTGATGGGAGTACTCTCCTCTTGCATGTTGTCGATGTCGCCGCACATGCTACAAGAGTAGTAGTCGTAGACGTTCTCCATCATGTCATCGGAGTGGTAGTCGTAGTAGTGGCGCTCCACCATGTCGTTGTAGTCGAAGTCGGTACCATGTGCTGAGGCATGTGAAGCCGCCTCATTGGCGTTGGAGCTCATGTAGTCGGAGTCGTACTCGGAGTCGGAGTAGTGGTAGCGGAAGTCTTGGTGATGGTCCATCATGTCATGGGGGTCGTAGTCGTCGTAGGAGTCCCCCATGTCCTCAAAGTATGAGGCATCATAGTCCATGTGACTCATCATGTACTCGTAGTCATCTTGGCCTCCATAGTGGCAATCACTCTCCCTAGACATGTTAACTCACAAGACAAGTGTATGTATGTGGAGTGGAAGGAAACTAGAGCACAAACTCTCACCTTTGTAGATAGTATTGGACGTCGTGGACAACCAAAGGGAAACGATCACAAAGTAAAGTGCTTGTGTTCAAGTATCCAAAGCAAACTCCAAAACACACACGGCTTAGTGGTAGGAAGATATGGTAGGTGGAAAGCAAATTGAACCAACCGGAAACCAAGATATTGTCAAAGCAACTAGAGAAACACGATGATCACAAAGCAAAACAAGTCAATCTCAAAAGATAGGAAACACACGCACGGAGAGATAAATGGGACTCATGCAACCAAGAAGTGAGCTAAAGAACCAAGATGTTCCTAGCGAAGACTACAAGCTCGTGTTGCACAAGTACAAGGAGAGCACTAGCTCGATTGCAATTTATTTGGTGGGCTACAAGATTTGCACCAAAAGCACCACCTAGAAGATGTTCATCGAGCTTGCGCGCTTCCTACAAGAGATATGGCAAGTGGTGGTTTCTTTATTTTTCTTTTTGGCTCTTTTTTCTTCTTGCCTCTTTTCTCTTTGGCACTTTTTGCTTCTTATTCTTTTGCACACCCACTTGTTTTGATGCCAACACAAAATATATAAAGAACTAGCGCATGCAAGGTTGCTCGGAAACTACACGGTGCAAATGTGCAAAGCCCAAGCAATCATCAAGAGCTAGGCTCAATAGGACATGGTAAACGCAAAGATATAGTGTGGCTCACAAAGGAATGGCAAGGGGTAAAGATTGGAGAAGTTATACCTTTCGTCGACGATCTTCACCCTTTGTTGTAGAAGCTTCATGCTTGCCCACGAATTTTGGTGGTGGTGGATGGTGGATCAACCGTGTTGGTGATGTAGGCCGTGTCCGTAGCTTCGAAACGAGCCGAAGAACACCAAAAACGGAATCCGGAATCAAAAAATATGGCAAAAACAATTATCAGAAATTTGCTGTTTTTGGAGGTACCGCTGGCAGGGGCGGTAGTACCGCTAGAGGTACCGCTGGAAGCAACATAGAGCGATTTTGGGCGGTACCGCTGGCGGTAGTACCTCTGCCCAGCGGTAGTACGCTACGGGGGGCGGTAGTACCGCTACGGAACCCAGAAAATGCCCGAGAACGCGATTTTTCGCGATTTTGGTGGAAAAACTCACCGAAAAAACGTCAAATCGGAGGGGTAAATGATGGAATTAGGCCATGGGAACGCAAGGGAAGGTAGATCAACTCGTTTAGCAACAGATCCACGGATCAAAACTTGCAAAAACGCACAAGATTCACAGATCGATCCAAAAGCAATTGGGGCTATTTTTGGTGGAAATTTTCGAAATTACTCAAGAACAAGAAAAATTTGGGGGTCTCACGAGCTTTTGGATGGGGGAAAACAAAGTCAAATCCGTGTCAACCTCGCTCTGATACCATATGATGCGGAAAAGGCCGCTTGGGTGGCCCGATCTTCACGGATTGACGGCGGGAAAGATGAACTCACTCAAGAACATGAAGAACATGAAGAACACGAGGAAGAACGCAGCGGTATACTCGAACACAAACAAGATACAAGAACCGTTTCCCTTACCGGTCGGTCCATCCGGCCCAATAGAATCCCAAAGGGAGAGATTGGCAAGATACACAAGAAGGGATCTTGTGTGGTTGTTTCTCCAACGGCCAACCGAGCCGTTCCAATAGAGTCACCCGAAGATGAAAGATTGGCAAGTAGTCTAGCTACAAGTAGAGGTCTTGAATCCACGAAGGGATCTTCTCCACATGAGGAGGAACCATCCCCACGAAGGGGGAGGAAGGAGACCACTTGAGGTAATGGAGTTCTACTCTACTCTTCCTCAAACTAGTCTTATCCTCTCTTGGAGGTGGGAGAACTCCTATATATAGTCTAGGCCTCAAGGGGTAGGTGGGGGAAGTTACATGGGTCCTCAGCCCAAACAGGTTCCCGCCACAGCGGTAGTACCGCTGGGCCCAGCGGTAGTACCGCTGCGTGGCGGTAGTACCGTTCGGTCCAGCGGTGGTGCCGCTGGGTGAGCCTTTTACGCCGTGTCTGCAATCGTCGTGGCGGTAGTACCGCTGCGTCCAGCGGTAGTACCGCTGCCCGGCGGTAGTACCGCTGCGCTGCCGCTGGAGGTACCGGCTGAAGCAACAGAGGGCCGATTCTGGCGGTAGCTGTCGTGGGATTGTCACGTCAGGTGTCATAGCTGACTTCGTAGGTGTGGGATTACGCGAGTCAAGCGTCTCCGAGCTTGTCGTGGGATCACAGGAACGAAGATGAACACAGATTTACCCAGGTTCGGCCCCCTCAATGTGAGGTAAAAGACCTACTTCCTGCCTACCCTAGATTGGTATTGATATGATAATCGAGGTGTTACAATGGAGACGATCCAATGTGGAACTCACCGTATATGCTAGGGTTTAAGGGCTTGATAGCTCGACCCGTTCTAAGTCCTGCGAGTCCTCTTTATATATGCAGAGGCTCGTCAGGTTTACAAGAGTTCTACACGAAGCCTGATGTATTCTTGTCTTCCAAGGCAAGTTTGCACCGACCTTCTGGAGTTTTCCTTCTTTGAGTCGTGGCGCGAGATTGGCCCATCTTCCTTATGACCCAACAATAATACGCGGCCTTAAGTCGCTGTTGGTCAAATTAAATAAGTCGCGGGTTAAATATTCCCCCGACATTAGCCCCCAAGTGTGGTCTGAACTTCATGAGATATCTTGTATTCTTGATCTTGAACGTTTAGACCGCACTTTTCTTTTTGCGACTTATGATCATGTTTAGTTGGCCTTGATTCGCACCTGGAAGATCATCCAGCTTCGTGAGCTTCTTTGCTTGAATCAGCTTGATATCTTCAAAATTCTGATGACGATCCATCTTCAAATTTTTGATGGCAATATAATGTAGCCCCCAAGGATTGAGAGGACGTACTTGATAGTCATCTTAATTCTTCTCAGAAGGCTTTGAAGATCGTCACCTGTATCTTGATATCATGAAAAAACAATTGTTAAGATACAAATAATTGCAATTGGTGTTGCCGTACTGAGACAGTACATCGACCTCTCGTTAGGTCATTTTCCTGTAAGTGGGCACGCGTGACTCAGTATTTCCCAGGTAAACATGCGTGTTCAGGGTCACTCGGCAGCCATGATAGACTATTGCACTTTGATTGACACCGCACCCCAGTACTTTGGACACATAATGCGAGTAGCAATCCAACTTAAGGTTGCCATGATAGGCCCATGATAGGCTGAAGCCATGATAGGCTAAGCTATGATAAGCTTGGGCTATGATAACACATAAGGTCGCGCCTCGTTGGCAACCGTGTTAATCATAGGGTTGGATCGCACATAGGGGGCAATCCAGGTGAGACATGGGTCGGTCGCGCCTCGTGGCGACCTGAGATGATACTTGGGTCGGTTGCGCCTAGGTGGCAACCAGAAATGTTATATGGTCGGTCGCGCCTGGGTGGCGACCAGAGGTGATACAAAGCTACGGCCGCGCCTGGGTGGCGGCCGTTTCTGATACAAAACTGATCGCGCCTAGGTGGCGATCAGGTGTTGCATAGGTCGCGCCTAGGTGGCGACCTGAGTTGAAGCTCTAGCCCTGAGTGGCTGTGATGATACTCAGCTTATAAAGCTGGAAAGGGTGTTGCTGGCTCTGATAGCCTTTTTTATGTATAATAAGGTCGCAGATGTGCGACGTTCCAAGGGCGAGGCGCTTCCAATCGATCTTCAAAATCGTGGCGATCGCTTCTTTCTTCCCTTGCGTCCAGCAAATAGTATGAGCCATTGTTTAGCTTCTTGCTGATGATGAAGGTCCTTCCCATGGAGATGACAGCTTATGCATGCCCTTATGGTCTTGCTTGAGTCGCAGTACTAGGTCGCCTTCTTGAAAGGTGCGGGTTCTGATGCGTCTGGCATGATAGCGTCGCAAACCTTGTTGATACACCGCTGACCTTGAGGCTGCCAAGTCTCTGACTTCTTCTAATGTATCCACCGAGTCTTGCCGAGCTGTCTCATTATCTGCCTCGACATAAGCCGCAACTCTTGGTGAATCATGTATAATATCGCTGGGCATGACTGCTTCTGCTCCATAGACCATAAAGTATGGTGTAAACCCTGTGGATCTGTTAGGGGTTGTCCTCAAACTCCACAGTACTGCTGGCAATTCCTCCACCCAACATCCTGGAGATGCTTCGACCTTTTCTATAAGGCGCGGCTTAATTCCATGTAGGATTTCCTGATTAGCTCGCTCAGCTTGTCCATTGCTCTGTGGGTGTGCTACTGACGTGAGGTCCAGCCTTATGCCATTGTTGGCACAAAATATTTGTGTTGCTCCTTCAGAGGTATTACTCCCATTGTCTGTGATGATGCTGTGGGGATATCCAAAGCGGAATATACCTTCTTCAAGAACTTGACTGCTGTTTCAGCTTCACAATCTCCTACAGGTTCTGCTTCTATCCACTTTGTGAACTTGTCCACCATGACTAGGAGGTGAGTTTTTCCGTTTGAAGACCGTGAAGGGCCCTACCATGTCAAAACCCCATACAGCAAAAGGCCATGTGATGGGTATTGTGCGAAGTGCTTGAGCTGGCATATGATCCTGCCTAGCATATCTTTGGCATCCATCGCACACTCTGACAATTTGCTCTGCATCTGCTAATGCTGTTAACCAGAAGAATCCGTGCCGGAACGCCTTTGCCACCAAAGATCTTGACGAAGCATGATGGCCACAATCGCCTGAATGAATTTCGTGCAAGATTTTTCGTCCCTCTTCTGGTGAAACACATCTTTGGAATACTCCTGAGACGCTGCGCTTATATAACTCATTGTTGATGATGGTATAGGCCTTAGATCGCCGTATGATTTTGCGCGCCTCAAACTCATCGTCTGGTAGTACTCCGCGACTTAAGTATGCCATGTATGGCTCTGTCCATCCTGGCTGTTCATGCAGGGCTGCGACTAGAGTTGAATCATCCTCTGGCTCTGCAATGTCAATCTCTGCTGGAGGCTTAACTGATGGATTGTGCAACTCATCTAGAAACACATTGGTGGTACGACTGTCTATTGGATCCAAGCCGAGACAAAGCATCTGCCGCTTCATTTTGTCTCCGATCAATGTGTTCAACTTGATATCCAGTGAAATGTCCTGCAATTCTGTCCACTTCCCTTCTGTATGCAGCCATATTTGCATCTTTGCTATCCCATGTTCCAGAGACCTGCTGTGCCACCAAGTCTGAATCGCCAAAACAGCGTATGCGACTGATGTTCATCTCCTTTGCTATACGTAGACCGTGAAGCAGTGCCTCATATTCTGCCACGTTATTTGTACAATTGAAGTGTATCTGTAACACATACCGTAGCTTATCTCCTTTAGGGGATGTTAGGACAACTCCAGCCCCCGAGCCTTGTAACTGCCTTGACCCATCAAAGTGCATGGTCCAATATTTGCTTCAGCCATGCTGGGAGCGACTTGGATTTCTGTCCAATCGTTGATAAAATCTGCCAGGGCCTGCGACTTAATGGAAGTACGCGGCTCATAACTGATATGATATGGACCCAACTCGATAGCCCACTTTGCAACTCTTCCAGTAGCTTCTCGGTTGCGTATAATTTCCGCCAAAGGTGCTGAACTGACCACAGTTATTGGGTGTTCCTGGAAGTAGTGCTTCAGCTTGCGACTCGCCATGAATACGCCAAATACTAGCTTTTGCCATTGGGGGTAGCGCTGCTTTGAGGCCGTGAGCACTTCACTTACATAATATACTGGCCTTTGGACGGGGTACTCCTTTCCTGGCTCTTGTCTCTCTACGACCATGACAGCACTGACTGCTCGAGAATTTGCTGCTATATACAACAACATCGGCTCTTTATCCTTTGGAGCCGCCAAGACTGGAGCATTTGTCAACTGTTTCTTCAAGCTGTGAGGGCCTCATCAGCCTCTTTATCCCAAACAAAGGTATCTGACTTCTTCAGCAATCTGTACAAAGGCAATGCTTTTTCTCCCAGTCTTGATATAAAGCGACTCAATGCCGCGACGCATCCTGTAAGTCGCTGCACGTCCCTGATTTTTTCTGGTTTCTGTAGGTCCATCACGGCCTTTATCTTGTCAGGGTTGGCCTCAATGCCTCTTTCTGATACTATAAACCCCAATAATTTTCCTGCTGGCACTCCAAAGACGCACTTTGTAGGGTTGAGCTTCATGTTGTACTTTCTGAGATTTGTAAATGTCTCCGCCAGGTCGCTGATGAGATCCTGGCCAACTTGCGACTTAACCACAATGTCGTCCACATAAGCGTGAACATTGCGACCTATCTGTTCATGCAAACAATTCTGAATGCACCTTTGGTAAGTCGCTCCTGCGTTCTTCAACCCAAAAGGCATGCTGACATAACAAAAAGCTCCAAAGGGCGTGATGAAGGACGTCTTTTCTTGGTCCTCCTGCTTCATCTTGATTTGATGGTAGCCTGAATAGCATCCAAAAAGCATAATAGCTCGCACCCAGCAGTTGAATCAATCACTTGGTCAATCCGTGGCAAGCAAATGGATCCTTTGGGCAGGCTTTGTTAAGACTGTGTAATCAACACACATCCGCCACGTACCGTTCTTTTTCATAACCAAGACTGGATTTGCCACCCACTCCGGGTGGTATACCTCCGTGATGAATCCTGCAGCGAGTAGACGAGCTATTTCTTCCCCTATTGCTTTCCTTCTATCATCATGAAATCGCCGCAGCGGCTGCTTAACTGGTTTAGCCGCAGGGTTTACCTTAAGGCTATGTTCTGCTAACTCTCTTGGTACCCCTGGCATATCTGATGGTTTCCATGCAAAGATGTCTTTTTTTCCTGAAGGAAAGCAACGAGAGCCTTCTCCTGTTCTTCTTCCATATGTGCTCCAATGCTGGTTTGCTTGGATGAGTCGCCAGGAACAAGATTTATCTGTTTAGTGTCCTGGGCCGCTTTGAATTTCATGGTGGCTCTGCAGATGCGCGGTTACTACGCTCATATCATTTGGATCCACCTGCGACTTATAGCCTTTTAGTTCTTCGCGGCACAGGCTGATTCTGCGAAGGCTGCATCTCCTTCTTCGCACTCTATTGCTTTTTCTCTATCTCCATAAACTGTAATGACCCCTTTTGGTCCTGGTATCTTTAACTGCAGGTACACGTAGCATGGCCTAGCCATAAACTTAGCAAAGGCTGTCCTTCCAAATAAGGCATGATATGGGCTTTGGAATTTTACCACTTCGAAGCATAAGAACTCGCTCCGGAAGTTCTCCTCTGTCCCAAAAGTTACCCCTAGGTTATTTTTCCCACTGGTTGGGCTGATCTTCCTGGGACAATGCCATGAAACACGGTTGATGTGGGCTGTAGGCTAGAATCCTTGAGCCCTAGACGCTGGAACGTGTCGTAGTACAAGATGTTTATGCTGCTTCCTCCGTCCATTAGCACTTTGGTCAGCTTATAACCTGCTACATATGGTGCTACAACCAATGCCAACTTCCCAGGTTCTCGTACTTGTGGCGGATGATCGTCGCGACTCCAAGTTACTTGTGCTCTGACCACCTTAGCCAGTTGGGCGTTGCTGGCATCACGGCATTCACTTGTTGACCTCTGCGACTCAACTTCTCTTTCTTTTGGAGGTGTCAATGACTATTGTGTGATACTGCCCTGCTTGCCTAGAATTATTCGCGCCGTGCTGCCCAATACTTGCATTATGAGCCGCACCAGTGCTTCCTTCGTGGAATTTCCTCTGTTATGTTGGCTTTCTTCTCTCCACTGCTTATAGTAGTTGCATTGTGCCTTGGTGTGGTCTGCTGGTCGTCCATCACCTGTTGCGTGAGGTCGCATGGCCGATTAAAAATTTCTTGCATGTTGATCGGATGGGAGCCATATCCTCGACCCCTTCCCCGCTGACCTCTGAATCCTCCACGCGTATTGGCAACGAGTCCTGAGCGACCGTCTTCACTTTTGCGCTTATTTTGGTTTACGCTATTATGGCTTGGTTGCTGCTGCTGCGGCTTACTAACGCTTTTCTTTTCTTTTGTAGCAGCCTCTTCTTCCTCTCCATCTGACGCATCTCTGGTCTTATCCGAGGCGGCATATTTGTTAGCCGCAGCCATTACCTCGCTGAGGCTTTTGACTTTATCCTTCATGCGACCTAACTTATGAATCAGCGGCTCAAACTTACAGTTTTTCTCCATTACCAGGACGGCTGAGCTTGGAGGTATGTTATCTGAAGAATGTATTATCTCTGCCACCCTTTTCATCCAGTGGCGACTTGACTCGCCTTCCTTCTGAACACAACGCTCAAGATCTTCTATGTTGCAGAGTCGCTTGCAAGTTCCTTGAAAATTCTTGATGAAAGCATCCTTCAATTCCTCCCAAGTATTTATGGAGTTGGGAGGCAAATTTTGCAGCCATATGTGCGCTGTGCCTTCAAGCATCATATTGAGGTACCTTGCACATATCTCTTCTGAAGCATTTAAGATGCTCATCCCCATCTCGTAATTGTTCAACCAAGTGGTGGGATCCATACTGGCATTGTAGTTTGCCACCTTTCGTGGCCCTTTGAAATCTTCAGGGAAAGGTTCCGATCTGATCTTCTCAGTAAAGCATGCTGGGCCCTTGAGCCGTGAGGACATAGCTGTGGATGTACCTGCGGGGTTGTTAACTGCCACGGTCGCACCTGCACTGCTGGCGTATTCACCTGTGCTTCTGCGACTTGCTCCTGCTGCCTCTGTGCGACTCCTGGTATATTTTCTGGCGGCCTGCTTGAACGCTTCCTTCTGCAGCAACTCTGTGGTTGGTTGGCACAAGGGGTAGTTGTCTTGCGGCTTCTGCCCGGTTGGCCTGTTGCAAAACGGCAGTGCTTAACATCTGAATCGCACGCCGCGCTTCAGTATTGACCGGGTCGTCGCCTGTTGGTACCATCTGAGTCAGGATATTAGCCGCAGCATACATATTGTCGACAGGGTTTTGATAATGACCCTGCGGGGTGTGTAACCTCCGTGGTTGCTGCTGGGCTTCTTGATTTGTTTGTCCCAATCCTTCTGCAGCTGCCTGGACCCTTCCTTCTGCGGCGGGAGTAAGTGGAAGTTCCACCGTTGGTTGAGTCGCGCGCAGTTGTGCCTGCGAGTTAACCTGTTCTTGAGCCGCAGCTAGGGCAGCTAGGCTCTGCCGCTCCTGTTGGATTCCTTGACGTATCTGATCGAGCCTGCGGCGCTCCTCTTACATCCTTTGATCTTCATACAGGAGCTCGGCCCTTGCAGCTTCAATTTCTATTGCGCGAACGGCTGCGTTCCTCTCTGATACAGGAACAAGTAGCGGGTTGCTTGGAGGTGCTGGTGCTTCGGCTTCTCCAGCGGTTCCTGATGCGCCCGCTCCTGTAGTTGTGTAGACTGCGACTTGTGCCGCCTCCAGATCTGGTGATAACGTAGCCTCCTGTGGGCAACTCCAGAAGCTTTCTTCAAAGGCGGACATGATGGACCCGAACTCTTGCGAGTCCATGCTCTCCACGGATTGATCTCCATCGTCCGCGAGTTCTTCTATTGAGTCGCCGCCAATGAAGCCAACGAAAACGTTGATAGATCCAAACGGGATGACGTGGCCGGTTTCCAAATAATCTGCTTCCGGCCCCCAGCTTGAATCATCGACGAGAGGTGTGCCATTGACCGTGATGATACGGCCAACGACGAGATCTTCAGCTCCCTTCATGGATCCTGCGCGGAACGTGACGCCTTTGACCGCAGGCCCCACGGTGGGCGCCAACTGTCGTGGGATTGTCACGTCAGGTGTCATAGCTGACTTCGTAGGTGTGGGATTACGCGAGTCAAGCGTCTCCGAGCTTGTCGTGGGATCACAGGAACGAAGATGAACACAGATTTACCCAGGTTCGGCCCCCTCAATGTGAGGTAAAAGACCTACTTCCTGCCTACCCTAGATTGGTATTGATATGATAATCGAGGTGTTACAATGGAGACGATCCAATGTGGAACTCGCCGTATATGCTAGGGTTTAAGGGCTTGATAGCTCGACCCGTTCTAAGTCCTGCGAGTCCTCTTTATATATGCAGAGGCTCGTCAGGTTTACAAGAGTTCTACACGAAGCCTGATCGTATTTCTTGTCTTCCAAGGCAAGTTTGCACCGACCTTCTGGAGTTTTCCTTCTTTGAGTCGTGGCGCGAGATTGGCCCATCTTCCTTATGGCCCAACAATAATACGCGGCCTTAAGTCGCTGTTGGTCAAATTAAATAAGTCGCGGGTTAAATATTCCCCCGACAGTAGCGCTGGCGGTAGTACCGCTGCCTGGAGCTGGGGCGGTAGTACCGCTGCCCCTGGCGGTAGTACCGCCGCCTGGAGCTGCTGCCTCTTCTTCCTTCTTCTCTTCCAAGCCACCGTCTTGTTGGGCTTCATTCCTCTCGCACCTTGGCCATCTTCTCGTGTACACGTACCCGTCGTGGTAACCCTAGCATCAACAAGGGACGAAGCATGACGTAGCATACCGTCCAAAGAATGGGGAATGGGGCTCAAGTAGAGGAACGAGCTCACCTTTGATGTCCATGGTGACTTGTGAAGTGTTGAGGGACTTGACATGGTGATGGACGTTGGGCGCACTACATCATCTCCCCCCACCTTTAAAAAGAGTCGTCCTCGACTCTTTCTCTTCATCACGAAGCAAAGGAGGTAGATGTGTTGTCGAAGAATTGGAATTCACCATGCCTACAAACATCAAAGACCAAGCAAAACATGTGTGTGCTAGAAAGAGGAGCATACCAACAATGACATGTCCATTCTTTGTCATAGCACCGTTAGCACAACACAAGAATATGAAAAGGTAGTGCAACACTACAAGAAATATGTCAACTAATGACCTTCTGATAGTGACTTTGGAAAAAATGGTCATAAATCTATGACCATTTTGAATCCATTGGTCATGAGTCAGTTAGAAGGGTATAAACCCTTAAATTTGTATGACCTTTTTTGTCAAAAAGGTCATAGGCTTATTTAGATGAGATGGTCATAAGCGGGCATGACCTTTTTCTGGTTCGATTAAGACCAAATGAAAAGGTCACAACGTGCAGGACCCACTAACTCTAATCTCTTCCTATTACATGGCAGCCAGCTCAGCAGGTGTGTCTCACTCCCGTTGCCACGTGTGTCAACCCCTGCCACGTAGGTCACGCACCCAAACCACTGCCATGTGGGACCCGCCCAACCCAACAACTGCCATGTGGATCCTGCCCCACCGCACTGACATGTGGGTCCTGCGCACACACACGCTGGAAGGAATAATTCCTGCAAAAAATGTTTGCGCGAGCCGGGAATCGAACCCACGACCCTGCGCTGCCAGCGATCGTTCGCTACCGCTGGGCTAGCAAAGGGATCTTGCTATACTAGCAAACCTATTCTATATATTTTATATGCTTTGTATCTGCTTAACAGAGCAACGACATGTAGTGTTATCACTTAGCAGAATTTCGATCCCATCTCGTGTTTGGTTCCGGCGGAGGCGACCGGAGGGAGCGGCTAGGGCGGTGGGCGCCGGAGGGAGCGGTGGGCGCCGGAGGGAGCGGCTAGGGCGGCGGGCGCCGGAGGATGGGGCTAGGGCGCCAGTGACCGGAGGAGGCGGCTGGGGCTGGGGCTGGGGCGGCGGTGACCGGCGGAGGGGAGGGTGACCGGAGGTCTGCCGTGAACGGAGGAAAGGGCTGGGTGCTGGGGCGACGGTGACCGGCGCCCTCAGCCACAACAGCGACTTCGCCCCCGTCAGCGACGAGATCCCGCCTCGGTTCTCGATGGACATCGGCGACGGCGGGCAACAGCGGCGCGGGCCGGCCACCACCTCTGCCGAGCTTCAAGCTGGATCTGGAAGCAGGGAGAATCGAGCTGGAGCTGTAAGATTTTCTTCGAATCACTTGTGTTCTTGGTTAGGTTTTGATGTACAGTTTCAGAGAAGCACTAGATTCAGAGAAGCACTTTGTGATGTCCAGAACATTGGCTAGGTTTTGATGTCCAAAATTGGTTGTGCACTAGTTCCATGTGATGTTTGTTTCAGCTTCTTGGCTGTGCACTAGTGTTCAGAGAAGCATACTTGTGGCTAGTGTTAGTGCTGTTAATTCTGTCAAAAAAATGGTGCTTTGAACATGCTTTTGTATTAAGTGCAGTTCTTAGTGATTTGGATTTAGCTACTGTATAAAAATTTCTTAGTTACTGATTCTTAGTGATTTGAATTTAGCTATTGTCCTGAAGTCCAAAAATTGGTGCTTTGTACATGCTTTTGTCTTAAGTGCATCTTTTCATTGCTAATACGTAGCATTTTTCTGTCTTTGGCAGATAGACAAAAATTGGATTAGAGGATGTAGAAGACTTTCCAATGAGCATCTGAAAGGAGTGGAAGATTTTATGCAGTTTGTTCGCAGAAGTGTTGCCGAGGATGCTGAAGTCCGTTGTCCATGCCGCACTTGTCTGAACCGTGTACACCTACCTCTAGAGAGAGTGGAGCACCATCTCCTTCTGAAAGGAATGGCAAGCACATATGATAAGTGGACCCATCATGGAGAAGATTCAGATGATGAACCTGATGCAGAAGCACCCCATGCTGAACCTGATGCACAAGCACCCGGTGCTCAACCTGATGCACAAGCACACCTGTTTGGTGGTTTGGAGGAGGATGATCAGTATGAAGATGACAGATTACCCGACCTGATGGAGGATTTGTACAATGCTGAAAACCATGATGAAGACCAGGGTGATGGACAGGAGTCTATCTTTGCCAAGGTGCTAGAGGAGATGAAGCAGGCACTTCAGGAGGGGGGGAAATTTTCACGGTTTTCTTTCACCGTGAAATTGCTGC
This sequence comes from Poa pratensis, assembly GCA_947311845.1. Classification (NCBI taxonomy): domain Eukaryota; kingdom Viridiplantae; phylum Streptophyta; class Magnoliopsida; order Poales; family Poaceae; genus Poa; species Poa pratensis. The sequence goes on along the minus strand of CAMZMU010000100.1, from coordinate 4,960,342 downwards.
ACATCAAGTCCTTCTACCGGATCAGCAACGTTGCTTTCAACGCAATCCTGCAGCTTTTGATCATACAATTCCCAAACAGCACCATTCGTAAATCGTATGATGAAGCATTGAGTATAATACAGGAGCTGGGGCTTGGTTATGTGTCGATCCACGTCTGCAAAAACAATTGTGTGCTGTTTCGGAAGGAGTATAAAGACTATGACAAGTGCCCGATATGTGATGCCTCTCGGTATAAGGATGCAGATGGGAGGAAGAGGATACCGGAGAAGGTTTTGAGACACTTTCCATTAATTCCAAGGCTGAAGAGGATATTTCTTTCGCCGAAAACGGCAAAGGAGGTACGGTGGCACAAGGACAAGCGGCAACCCGTGGATAATGAACTCAGTCATCCAGCTGATGGTGAAGCATGGAAAGATTTTGATAGGAAACACAAAGACTTTGCCGCAGATCCAAGAAACATAAGGCTTGGCATCGCCACGGATGGTTTTAATCCGTTCAATAACATGGCCAACTCCTACAGCATGTGGCCGGTGTTTGTGATGAACTACAACCTCCCACCATGGGCATGCATGGATCAATCAAACTTCAGGATGGTGTTGCTGATCCCGGGTCCAAAGTCTCCGGGCAAGGATTTTGACGTCTTCTTAGAGCCCCTCGTGGAAGAATTGATGGAGCTATGGAAGGGTGTACGTATGCATGATGCCCTGAGTCCGGATAAGTTCAATCTACGTGCAGCCATCATATGGTCCATCCATGATTTTCCGGGGCTGCACACACTCTTGGGGAGGATCACAGCGGGTTATCAGGCTTGTGTGCATTGTGACAAAAATCCTTGTTCGATGAAGATAAGGAACAAGATATGTTTTATTGGGCACCGCCGTTTCCTTGATCAAAACCATAAGTGGCGACGGAGCAAAGCTTTTAATGGCAAGACTGAAACCCGTGAGAAGCCAACAGAGTTCACTAAAGAAGAGCTAGAGCAACAACTTGAGAAGGTGAGAGATGTCCGTCCAGGAAAGCATCAGAAGAAAAGAAAACGTGAGGATGGTCAATGTTGGAGCAGAAGGTCATCCTTGTGGGACCTTCCATACTATCCAGGCTTGAAGTTAAGGCACAATCTCGATGTTATGCACATCGAGAAAAATATTTTTGACAATTTGCTTGGAACATTTATGAGCATCGAAGGCAAGACAAAGGATACGGTAAACTCCATGCTTGATTTGGAAGACATGGGAATAAGAGAGGAGCTACATCTACAGCCTGTTGATAAGGAAGATGAAAATTCTTCTTATGAAATGCCGCAAGCATGGTACACGATGAGTAAAGAACAAAAGATTGCATTTTGTGAGTTCATAAAGGCTGTGAGGTTTCCAGATGGCTACGCCTCGAACCTAGCAAGGTGTGTGTCCCCGATGGATGCAAGCTTCAAGGGCTCAAGACCCATGACTGCCATATTCTCCTCCAACGAATTTTACCAGTGGGCCTCCGAGGAATTATGGATAAGGAAATATATGAGGCTGTCGCTGAGCTCGGAAACTTCTTTCGAGAACTATGCTGCAAAACACTGAAGTTAGATGTTCTGGAAAGACTTAAAGCTGAAATCCCAGTTATTCTTTGTAAACTTGAGAGGATTTTCCCTCCAGCATTCTTCGACGTGATGGTCCATTTGGCCATCCATCTACCGGAAGAGGCGATCCTTAGAGGCCCGGTCCATTATGGTTGGATGTTCCCCGTCGAAAGAAGGTTGCTTACAACTAAGCGCTTTGTGAGAAACACGGCCAGACCTGAAGGATCCATTGCCGAAGCATATGTTGTGGACGAGTGCTTGACGTTCTGCTCTAGATATTTCGATGATGTGGACACAAGATTTAACAAGAAGGGCAGAAATAGGGCGCGAGACGATTCACAAAGTCATGACTTGTCGGTTTTCAACCATGGTGTTAACTTCCTTGGAGGCTCGGACTACTTGGAGGTTGGGGCTGAATATGAGAAGATGGTTTGGTACGTGCTCAGTAGCTGTGCGGAGGTTCAACCATATATCGAGTATGTATTTTCTTGTGCACTTGTATGCTTCTTTTGGTTGGAACCTATTTGCTTGGCCTAGTGTTTTGATCCTCTGTTTTTTTGGCATTGCAGGAAGTGTAAAGAAGAGTTGAGGCAGCAAGATAGCCATATCAATGTCGACAAATGGCTTGTGAAGGGCTTTGCCAAATGGTTTATGAACCATGTGAGATTTTTAGCCTTTGAATCAGTTGTTGCATGTCTTTATTTTATTTTGTTTGGTTTATGTGTTATTCATCCTAGATGTGTTTGTGCAGGTTGGAAAACTGCATGGCGAGAAGAAGGTCAGTGATGATCTGTTTGCCTTGGCCTGCCTCCCAGATAAGCGAGTGAGAGTGTACTCAGCGTGTATTGTTGGTGGTGTCCGATACCACACCGTTGATCGCGAGAAGAACAGGAAGACCCAGAATAGTGGAATCCTTACCGAGGGAACACATGATGGGGATGACATTGAGTTCTATGGTCAGCTTAGGAGGATAATAAGTTTGAGTACAACTCCAGCGGAGGTGTTGATCGCTCGGTGGTCCTATTTAGCTGTGATTGGTTTGATATAGGTGGAAAGAAGAAGACAGGAGTCCGGGATGATGGATACTTCAAAAGCATAAACGTTGGAAGGTTCTGGTATAAAAATGATCCCTTCATTCTAACAACGATGGCAACCAAAGTTTTTTATGTGCCAGACACCTTGTATCATGGAAATTGGCAAGTTGTGCAGAAATTTCAGCACAGGCATTTGTGGAGCGTGAAAGAAATTCAGACGGAAGAGGGTCCCGGAGTTCGTGATCTGGCATACCAAGACGATGAGTCAACGGAAGTTCCTGTGCAACCTAAAGAAAGCAATGTGCAAACCAGGCTGCGAAGGGACCGTGAGCGTGTGTTGGTTGATGCTGCAGTAGTAGAAAGAAGTAAGAAGAGAAGGAAGGAAGTAGTGGATGTGCATGAAAGCGAGGATGAGGATGAGACGATGCTGCAATATCATAGCGACGATGACGATGAGAGGGCTGGGCATAGAAATCCTGGTTTTGATCTCGATGATGAGTAGTTAGGTAAATTATATCTTATATGTTCATTTCTGCATGTTCTGCTCATCTTTTTTTCACATGATTCATTTTGTTGCAGGCCTTAGGCATTTTGATGAAGATGAGAGGGCTGGGCATAGAAGTTTGCTGCTGTTGCTTAAGTTCCTTTCCTGATGCATTTGACACAAGGCTGCTGCGCCTGGTTAGGGTTAGGGTTTGCGTGGCATGCCCTCTCTGGTTCATGGAGGATGATTGATTGGTTGTTCCTAGTACTAGTACTTGCTTTCTTGCTTCAGCTTGTATTTGCTCGCTGAATTATCTATACTCATAGTATTTGCTTGCTCATTTTGCTCAATTACCTATGTTCATCATGCTTTGAAAGCTCCTAGTCCTTACTGTACTGTTATGGAGTGCGCTGGAATGCAGCTAGTTCTTGCTTGCTCCAGCTACTACTTGCTTTGTACTGTTCTTGCTGTATAGTAGTATCTCTGGAATGCTCTATAATTATTTGCTGATTTAAATATGAGTTACATGTTTATCATTGTTTGGTTGACGTAAACTTTGGTTGATGTAAATGTGCTACATGTAGTTCTGTTGGTTGGCATGCCAAGTAGTCGACCTTTGATGTAAATTTGATTTTTTAGTTGACCTTTGATCAATACTAGCTTGCTTGGTTATGTTACATGTCATGCCAATTTATTTGCTTAGTTACTGGCCAATCCAGTACTAAATCAGTGGTGTGCTGTTTCCTGCCTACCGTTCTAGCTAGTACTGCTGCTGTCTTAGTGGGATGTCTTGCACTTATTTTCAGTTTGTAGTTATGTTGTTAATCCACATTGGTGCACTGCTAGCTTGCTTGGTTTTGTGGTGCATATTGTTGATTAAGTCTTGATTTCTCTTCTACTTTATCAAGTCCACTAATTCTTGTTCATTCTATTTTGCATCCCCTCCCCCCTCCAGATCAGCCATGACAAAGATGGCAAAGAAGAAGGTGCTGTATGGTATGTAACCTTTTCCTTGTGCTTATCCTGCTAGATTATGCTCTGATGTGACCAGCCTATGTTTGAAACCTGGCTTATGTGTTATTATTTGGTTATATTTTTGCTTGTGCTTGTTAGGGTACCAGGAATAAATAAAAATAAAACATGATAGGATAAATAAATTGACCAGAATGGGTTCGTTGCTAATGAATTTGTTATACCCACTATCATGTTTCAAATAAGTAATTTGGTTGTTTGTTTGTGTTGTCTTGCTTCTCCATGCATTTCAACCAATCAAACTTACTGCTGCTTCATTTATTTCTTGAGAAGAACCGCCTATGACCGAATACGAGAAGCTTAGGGCTGAAAACATGATGAGGAACAACCGCAGATTGCAGGAAATGGGCCTCAATGCATTAGTGTCCATGTTTAGGAAGAGCAGCAATGATCATGAAGGTAGTGCAGTTACTTGTGATGACTCAGCATCTGGCATAACTCAAGGTTCAGGTTCTGAGTATAGTCCTAAAGATGACGAAGTGAGCCAGCAAGATGAAAGTGATGACACCTCACTGAAGCAAGCAAAGGTGTGTGTGTGTGAGGGGGGGGGGGGGGATACTTTGTCTGCTTTCTGTTTCATGTTTGTTTTAGATTCTGTGCAAACAATTTTTCTACTCATATAATCTAATGCAATTGTCTTCTCTGTTTATACAAGGAACTGAAGGTAACTAGAAGAAAGAAGTGTGCCGTCAAGAAGAAAAGCAGCAGAAGGACAAGCTCACCTGCCTCAACACCATCAGCTGCGTCAACACCATCATCTGCCATGGCTCCAGGGAAAAGGGTGATGCCCCCACCTCAAGGAGCAACGCAAAGAATGCTACAAGGTCTTGAACCTGAAGATGCTCCCACTCGAGTCACTAGACAGAAGAAGGCGTTGGAAGAAAGCCTGCTGCTTAAGGATGGAGGAAGCCAGCAGCACATGGATGAAGAGAGCTCAATGCACATGGATGAAGAGAGCGCAAGGCACTTGGAAGAAGGAAGCCAAAGGCACATGGAAGAAGGAGGCGAAAGGGGCATGGAGTCAAGCCACATGGTCACAAATATGTCACTAACTGTTGCTGGCAGTTCTGAACAACAGGAGCACTGTACTCTTGTTAGAGGCAAGTTACTCCCTTCTTTTTTAGTGTTTCCATGGGCATACCTATTGCTCACTGTTGCATGTCCTTATTTTATGTATTCAGTTGATCAATGCATACATGTCTATATGACATTCTGCCATGTCTTCATTTGTCCTATTTCAGGTAAAACTGCTTTTGTCAACCACAAAAGAAAGGGCACAGGGCTTGAAAGGATAACCAATGGATTGGGCGCGAAGGTCACCATCGAGATTGCTGAAGGGATGAAACGCCCAGAGAAGCCTTTGCAGGCTGCAAAGTTTGCATCAGAGTGTGGCTATACTGCAAGAAGCCTTATGCCAGTCCTCCCTCACTTCAAGGAGTACAAAAAGGATCCTACCCTTGTAAAGAACTATATTGGAAAAGTGGCGGTAAGCTAATTACTTTGTAGGTGAATGCCATCTTTTTGGTGTGGATACCTGATAATATGATTATCTGATTGTGTTCCTTTGCCTTGTTTGCTGTGTCTTGGTAGGGCAATTTCAAGTTGAACACCGATTCAGAGGTTGTTCAGGAGGCATGCACCGACATTCTACAGAAAATTTGCAAGAACAGACGCCACTTGATCAAGAAGAAATTTTTCGACGAAGTCCCAGCAAACCAAGTCAGCATCAAGTCCCCGGTGGAAGGGTTGCCGGACAGTGAATGGCAAAGGCTAGTAGAACTGTGGTCTACCCCAAGACACAAAGTAGGCCTTGTTTATGCTTGCTTTCCTGATGATCATCATGTTTCTGCTGTATGCATTAGCATGTACCTGCTGTCCTAATTACCCGAACCATTTTTCAATTGTAGAAAACTTGTGACAGTGCCAGGACTAATCGAGGGAAAGTTAAGTTCCAGCAGAGGACTGGTTCTCGATGCTACGCGGCCCATATCTATGCCACGGTAAGAACCCTCAAGTTTTTCAATTGTCCTAAGCAACTTTTGTCACACACTCAAGCTCAGATCCAGCAGAAGTCTGATTGTCTTCCATATGAAAAATGTTTCAGAGGAAGGAGCGTAACGGTGAACCAATGTCTGCTGTCGACACATTTAGGGCCACACACCACAGCAAAGAACATGGATACTCCCCGGAAGTCCAGAAGGCTATAGTAAGTCACCTGTGCCATTGTTGATCATGACGTCTTTCCGGACATGTTTCTATGCCCCTGTGAATCAGGGTTTCCTCATGTTTACTTGTAAATATGCTGCTTGTGAATCTGGTACTAGTAGTAATGTTTGACTGGTACTTTCCTTTGGTCAATTTCATTCAACAACTTCATGCTGCTAGTGTATGCTCCAGTGGTGTTAATATGCTGCTAGTGTTAATATGCTGCTGGTGTTAATATGCTGCTGGTCAATATGCTGCTGGTGTATGCTCCAGCTTGGGGGAGTGCTCCAGTGGTGTTAATATGCTGCTGGTGTTAATATGCTGCTAGTGGTGTTAACAACTTCATGCTGCTGGTCAATTTCATGTCAATATGCTGCTAGTGTATGCTCCAGTGGTGTTAGTATCTCTATTTTTTATGTGTCAAGAGAATTTGGGTTGAACTTTCTGTTCATTACTCCTAGCATGCTCATGTCTAATTCTACATATGCAGAGTGACATGGAGACCATATTGGCTGTGCCTGTACCAGAAGGAGGTCAACCAAAATCTGATGTCGACGCTGTTGCTGAAGTTCTAACCAAGGCATGCCCGTCAAGCACGTTCCTGAGGAATGTTGGTCTGAGATCAAGCTCATCCAAGAAGTCTAGCAAATCAGATGTTGTGGCTGCACATGTCACTGACCTTGAGGAGAAGCTGCAGAGGGAAAACGAAGCAATGCGGGCCGAGCTCGCTGAAATGAAGAGGAAGACTGAAGAATCTGCAGCTGCACAAGCTGTCCGCGACAAGGAGCACGAAGAGCTGCGCAAGAAGACTGATGAAACAAATGAGAGGTTGGCTCAGTTCATGTCACTGATGGGAGCTAAAGTTCTGTGAGGATGGGTACCTGATGGATGTTAATTTTGGTCTGTGATGGTAAGTTTTGGCCTGATGGTGATGTTGGATATGGTAATTTTGGTCTGTGATGTAAACCTGATGCTCATGATCATGCATGTAAACCTGTGATCTTGACTATGGTAATTTTGGCCTGTGGTTTGAATCTGGAAGAATATGTGATTTTGAGTTGTGAGTTGATGTGTTGATTTGAATGCCTGGGATATTTGTTTTAACTCAAATTTACTTGATTTCAAAATGAAATTTGAATTCAAATGTACTTGAATTCCTGGATTTGAATTTCATCTTATACTGTGCAACTGGGCTAAAGAGGCCTTGGGCCCAAACTATTTGGGCTGGAACAATGTTGGGCTGACCCATATAGAGGAAATATAATGCTGAAAAGAAATTGCAGAAAAAACATAAATAGGCTGAAAAAGTTGGGCTGACCGACATAAATGGGCTGAACAAAGTTGGGCTGGCCCATATGGAGGAGCTGTAAATTCAAAAAGAAATTGCCGAAAAAAAATTAATGGGCTGAACATTTGGGCTTGGCCCATCTAGTGACCAACGTGGACTGGGCTGAATCTGTTCTATGACCTTCTGATTTGGTCACAAATTTGCCACGTAGGATTGGCCACATAGGATCTGACGTGGCTATGGCAGACAGCGCGTGACCAAAAAAATTGGTCATAAGAGTTATGACCATCAAATTTGGTCATAGATGGTTATGACCAATTCGAAAAAAAGGTCACATACGACCGTTTGAGACGCTCCGTATGTGACTCTCAGATTTTGGTCATAAAAAGGTCATAGATGAAAAATTATGACCTTTTAGTGACCAAATTTGTGAGTCACTAGTTGACATATTTCTTGTAGTGCAAGTGCACGGTCAATGTGTAAACAATCCAATGGAACATCATCAAAGTGTGTAAATACAAAAACTCCATATAAAGCACACAATGAAGAATGTCCAAAATATCATCATGGTTGCAAACAAAGCACATGAAAGAGCAAGTTTTCGTCGTATTTGTTGCAACACCAACTTGGTAGAAACCAAAACACTCATGACAAGACATGCACAACGTGTCATTATGGTTGCCAACAAGCCATGGGAAAGAACAAGTGTTCATCATATTTGTGGCAACCCATAAATCATCCATGTGAAAGATCAAAGAAACATTCTTGTCATAGGGACAACCAATAGCATCAACATGTTTGCAAACAAACCATAAGCAAGAGAAATTGTTCAACTTGTTTGATGCAAAACATGAGCAAAGAAATAGAGTTGGATTCAAACCACAACTAACATGTATGCTCTCAAGAGCTCTTGTTGTCAACTCATGCTCAATTGAGGTTGACATTATCACGCGATTACCGGCACACACAAGACACCATATGAAGAAAGTATGTGCACGGTAAAGGAACACATCATCCATCGTGACGCGTCTCTCCATTTGCACTTCGCCAAACACAACCAAGTCAATGGAATATGACATTTGTGTATGGTTACCATACAAAGTGAAGGATGGAACAAGGTCCATAAAAGTAAACGAAAAATCTCCAAAAGGTGAGAAAGCTATGGGGGCGATCTCATTATCAAGCAATTCAACATTATTGCAAGAAACACATGTGAAAGAAAAATTGTTCAACATATTGCAAGCAACAATGGGAGAATAGAGCAAACATGGATTGCAAAGCATGGGTATGGAAACATCATTACAAATAGAAGAATCCACATGGTCAACCTTGTTTTGAGGCAAGGTATCACATGTGAATATGAATGACTCATATGTGACATCAAGAAATTCATCCAAATCATGCAAGCAATCAACATTCATCATGTCCACTAGTGGGATCATGCTCACATCAACACCCATACCTTTGTATTCCTGCTCATGAGAAGTAGGTGTTGAAGTAGGAGGAGCTTCCATGTAGCTGACTTGTTCATCATGAAGTAGACATGAGGTGGCATCATCATCATCCTCCATGTACATCTTCTCCATTTGAGGCATCATCAAGTCGAGGATAGGCGTCTCATCGTCCAAGGAACCTAGCACACAATGAGAAGACACACTAGAGGTAGAGGTTAAGTTGTTAGAAATCGAAATGGCCTGACAAGACCTATCAACTACCTCTCTCAACTCAAGTGGTGTATCACTCATTCCCTCAAAGTGAAAGCACTCAAACTCACATATGGTGGAGGCACTCAACTCACTCTCACTCTCACTCAAGTGGGCTAAGTGGCTCTCATGCTCACATGGGATTGGTACCATTGCATCATTCAAGCACATGAGGGTAGGCTCGATGTTCTCAACTCCACACGCCTCCAAGGTTGAAGGGAAACTCCCATGCTCAACCTCCTCAACCATCTCGCCTCCATAGGTCAATGCCATAGAGTAGGCATCACCACTCGACTCCATTGCGGAAGGGAAAATCCCATGCTCCGCTTCATCACTTGACTCATGGTCAAAGGTGATAGCATCATCCGTGCTCGCCTCCGTGGTCGAAGGGAAAATCCCATGCTCGACCATCGTCTCACCATCTTGGTCACCAACTTTGCACTCCCACATCATGTGACCTCTTCCATTGCATATTGGGCACAAGAGATTGGGACATTCTCGTGGGTCATGGTCTTGGCCTTGGCAATTGTCGCATGTGAGGTCTTCATCGTGCCATATAGGGGCCAATGTGGTTGTGGCACTTGGTGTAGATGCCATATCATGAGAAGTGCTTGAGAAGGGCGCCGTCTTGGTTGTGTCCTCACGTGTGTGGCCATGATTCCTGCGCCTTCCACTTGAGCTTTTCGCGACGAAGTTGTCGAAGTCGGCCATGATCTCATCCAAGATGGAACTTGTAGCTCTTGGTGGCGCACTTGGTGTGGTGGCACTAGGGGACACCATAGGATGCGCCTTTGTCGCCGTCTTCTTCTCATGTCGATGTTGGCGCTCTTGAGTTGTGGGGTGTCGCCGGAAGTCATTTGGATGTTTCTCCTCATGATGTCGCCGGCGAGCTTGTTGCCTTGGCGACCTTTCCTTGGAGCTTCCATTAGAGCTTGGCGACATGTTGTGGTCCACCTTGTCATCTTTGTTGTGGCGCCTTGATGAGCTAGATGCAAGATGTATGCTCTTGGCCAACTTGTCCATAGCATCCTTGAGAGTTTGGAGCTTGGCCTTGTCGATGTACTTCTTGGGGCGCCTTCTTGTAGTTGAAGGAGAATGTCGAAGCTTGTCGCTCTTGGCGATGGCCTTGTCATGGCTCCTTCTTGAAGTTGATGGCGAAGGGCGAAGCTTGGCACTCTTGGAAGTAGATGGAGCTCCATAGGATGAACTCATGGTGGCCTTCTTGTCGGAGCACCGTCTTGAGCTTGAACCATAGAAGTAGGTTGTACCATGACGCTCGGTGGTGTCACTCTTGAACATGGTGGTGATGGGAGTTCTCTCCTCTTGCATGTTGTGGATGTCGCCGCACATGCTACAAGAGTAGTAGTCGTAGACGTTCTCCATCATGTCATCGGAGTGGTAGTCATAGTAGTGGCGCTCGACCATGTCGTTGTAGTCGAAGTCGGTACCATGTGATGAGGCATGCGAAGACAACTCATTGTTGTTGGAGCTCATGTAATCGGAGTCGTGGTAGATTCGCACGTACTTGGAGTCGATACAATTTGTTGAAGGTTGCTCAACGTCTTGGTACCGCTCCATGTCGTGGACGCTTGAGTAGTCGGAGTCGTACTCGGAGTAGTCGTGGTAGTGGTAGCGGAAGTCTTGGTGATGTTCCATCATGTCATGGGGGTCGTAGTCGGTGTAGTAGTCGTAGTAGTCCCCCATGTCCTCAAAGTTTGAGGCATCATAGTCCATGTGACTCATCATGTACTCATCTTCGTCTTGGCTTCCATAGTGGCATTCATTCTCCCTAGACATGTTAACTCACAAGACAAGTGTATATGTGGAGTGGAAAGAAACTAGAGCACAAACTCTCACCTTTGTAGATAGTATTGGACGTCGTGGACAACCAAAGGGAAACGATCACAAAGTAAAGTGCTTTGTTCAAGTATCCAAAGCAAACTCCAAAACACACACGGCTTACTGGTAGGAAGATATGGTAGGTGGAAAGCAAATTGAACCAACCGGAAACCAAGATATTGTCAAAGCAAGTAGAGAACCACGATGATCACAAAGCCAAAGCAATTCAACCTCAAAAGATAGGAAACACACGCACGGAGAGATAAATGGGACTCATGCAACCAAGAAGTGAACTAGAGAACCAAAAGATCCTAGCGAAGACTATAAGCTCGGTGTTGCACAAGTTCAAGGAGAGCACTAGCTCGATTGCAATTTATTTGGTGGGCTACAAGATTTGCACCAAAAGCACCACCTACAAGATGTTCATCGAGCTTGCGCGCTTCCTACAAGAGATATGGCAAGTGGTGGTTTCTTTATTTTTCTTTTTGGCTCTTTTTGCTTCTTTTCTCTTTTGCTCTTTGGCACTTTTTGCTTCTTATTCTTTTTTTGCACACCCACTTCTTTTGATGCCAACACAAGATATATAAAGAACTAGCGCATGCAAGGTTGCTCGGAAACTACACGGTGCAAATGTGCAAAGCCCAAGCAATCATCAAGAGCTAGCCTCAATAGGACATGGTAAACGCAAAGATATAGTGTGGCTCACAAAGGAATGGCAAGGGGTAAAGATTGGAGAAGTTATACCTTTCGTCGACGATCTTCACCCTTTGTTGTAGAAGCTCCGTGCTTGCCCACGGATTTTGGTGGTGGTGGATGGTGGATCAACCGTGTTGGTGATCTAGGCCTTGACCGTGGCTTCGAAACGAGCCGAAAAACACCAAAAACGGAGTCCGGAATCAAAAGATATGGCGAAAACAATTTTCAGAAATATGCAGTTTTTGGAGGTACCGCTGGCAGGGGCGGTAGTACCGCTAGAGGTACCGCTGGAAGCAACAGAGAGCGATTTTGGGTGGTACCGCTGGCGGTAGTACCGCTTCCCAGCGGTAGTACCGCTACGGGGGCGGTGGTACCGCTACGGGGGGCGGTAGAAAGCGATTTTTTCGCGATTTTGGCGGAAAAACTCACCGAAAAACGTCAAATCGGAGGGGTAAATGATGGAATTAGGCCATGGGAACACAAGGAAAGGTAGATCAACTCGTTTAGCAATAGATCCACGGATCAAAACTTGCAAAAACGCACAAGATTCACAGATCGATCCAAAAGCAATTGGGGCTATTTTTGCTGGAAATTTTCGAAATTACTCAAGAACAAGAAACATTTGGGGGTCTCACGAGCTTTTGGATGGGGAAAAACAAAGTCAAATCCGTGTCAACCTGGCTCTGATACCATATGGTGAAGGCTAGGCTTCGTGGGTGGCCCGATCTTCACGGATTGACGGCGGGAATGGACGAACTCACTCAAGAACGCGAACAACATGAAGAACACGAGGAAGAACGCAGCGGAAAACAAGAACACAAACAAGATACAAGAATCGTTTCCCTTACCGGTCGGTCCAACCGGTCCAATAGAATCCCAAAGGGAGAGATTGGCAAGATACACAAGAAGGGATCTTGGAAGTTGTTTCTCCAACGGCCAACCGAGCCATTCCAATAGAGTCACCCGAAGATGAAAGATTGGCAGGTAGTCTAGCTACAAGTGGAGGTCTCGAATCCACGAAGGGATCTTCTCCACATGAGGAGGAACCATCCCCACAAGGGGGAGGAAGGAGACCACTTGAGGTAATGGAGTTCTACTCTACTCTTCCTCAAACTAGTCTTATCCTCTCTTGGAGGTGGGAGAACTCCTATATATAGTCTAGGCCTCAAGGGGTAGGTGGGGGAAGTTACATGGGTCCTCAGCCCAAACAGGTTCCCGCCGCAGCGGTAGTACCGCTGGGCCCAGCGGTAGTACCGCTGCGTGGCGGTAGTACCGCTCGGTCCAGCGGTGGTGCCGCTGGGTGAGCCTTTTACGCCGTGTCTGCAACCGTCGTGGCGGTAGTACCGCTGCGTCCAGCGGTAGTACCGCTGCCCGGCGGTAGTACCGCTACGCTGCCACTGGAGGTACCGGCTGAAGCAACAGAGGGCCGATTCTGGCGGTAGCGCTGGCGGTAGTACCGCTGCCTGGAGCTGGGGCGGTAGTACCGCTGCCCCTGGCGGTAGTACCGCCGCCTGGAGCTGCTGCCTCTTCTTCCTTCTTCTCTTCCAAGCCACCGTCTTGTTGGGCTTCATTCCTCTCGCACCTTGGCCATCTTCTCGTGTACACGTACCCGTCGTGGTAACCCTAGCATCAACAAGGGACGAAGCATGACATAGCATACCATCCAAAGAATGGGGAATGGGGCTCAAGTAGAGGAACGAGCTCACCTTTGATGTCCATGGTGACTTGTGAAGTGTTGAGGGACTTGACATGGTGATGGACCACTCAGGGCCCCCCTCAAAGTAACACAGAGCGCATCCCGCATGCGCTCCCCTCTTCCTCAGCAAACCGACACTGGCGCTGCCAGGCCAGCCCCGACACCCCAAGCTCCACCCGTCATAATACTGCCGGATTCTGACACCGCAACTGGAGAGGGCCAACAAGTCCCAGATACCTCGGCCCTCGACCGAGATATTGGCTCAGGTGCCGATACTGTACCCTCCGAGACAGCGCGGACCGAGATTCCGCCAGCCCCGGTACAGCAGCCACCCCACAAAAACAAAAGCCGCAGCAGCCACAACCGCAGCACCAGCAGCAGCAACAACAACAACAAGGAAAACAGCCGAAGCAGCAGCCGAAGCAGAAGCAGCTCGTCAAGCCGCCACCGAAAACCACTCCGAAGTCCACCGAGTTGACAACTCGGAAATCAACTTCGCCGAGCAAATCGACACCGGGCCAAGTGGTTTTCGGGAAACAACCTTCTGAGCCGGCGAATACAGTGGTTCTTACTCCCACAACATCGGCCCACAAAGCACTTAGCACTGCTGTGGCCAAGGTTTCTACTGGCAGCTGGGGTTTTCCTCAGCTCCGCACTCAGAGCGGACAAAGCCTGGGCTCTAAGAAGCAATATCATATGGACTGGAACGCCGCCGACACTGGCGAGGTCTCCTCTGCGAATCCGGCGAGCCGACATCCAGCTGGGCCCAGTGCCGTTGCCCAGTCTATGCACAATTTGCAACTTGCAACCCTACGAGCCAGCCAGGTTACCGAGGTAAACTTTCCTCGGCCACCACTCTTCTTTCTGCAACAATTGAATACTATACAATCCCCAGTCCCCGAGATTCGGATTGAGTGATTGATGCTCTCCCGAGTAAATATCACTTGGTGCGAATCTTCCAAAAAATCTTCAAAAAACCGAGATTAAGTCCCTGAGACTCGGGTCAAACTTTACTCGACCCAACTCTTCAAGAAATCATACTAACACTTTGCTTTTTTCAGGATTGCACCAATGCTTAGACTGCGGTGTTCCAAAAACTGCTGCTGGACCACAACAAGCTGAAAAGCTTTTATAAGCAGCTCCAGGAAGAGATGAGGCGCAAAGACACTGCGCACAACGATGCGCTTGAGAAGGAGAAGTCGGAGGTGTCTCGCCTCCAGAAGGAGCTTGACCGGGTCCAGAAGGAGAAGTCCCGGATGGAGCAAACGCTGAAGCAGCGGGACGAACAAAGTCAGAAACAGCAGGAGCTCCTTGGCCAGACCGAGTCTCGGTACACCTCGGCACAACAAGAGCTCGATGCCCTCAAGGCTAAGTGCGACAGGTGGCTAGTCACGGTCACCCGTATTAACAATGAGATGGACAGTGAGTTCCCTTTATCTCTCCTTTTTATTTGCTTCTGCCGACCTTTGCAAATATGCCGATATACAGTTTAACTCGGTAACAGCTTTCCTTTCTTCAGAGCACTTCGCCCACTCCCAAGCCGCTGCGGCCAACACTGTCCGCAAGGCACGGGACAAGAGGGCCGAGGCTGGCCCTATCTCGGATGAATGGGACATGGAAGATCATCTGACAGCTCTGGTTGCTCGCATTTCTCCCCTGAAGACCATTGGCACCGAGCTCCTCACCGCTGGCATCCGAGTCTACAACGCTTTATGGCCAGAATCAGTGGCTCCAGCCTCTGTATCCGAGTTGTCCAAATGCCTACAGACAGCCGAGACCAGACTCCGAGGGTGGAGATCCTCCTCAGCCCGCGCCGGAGCAGACCAGGCCCTAACTTTTGTGCTGTCTTGGTATGAGGAAATAGATGTCAGCACTCTGAGATCTTTACGCGCCCAGTCTCCATGGACTGAAGATCCAGCGCTGATCGCGCGTCGCAAGGAGGCTGCTTCCTTCATGGCTGGCTGGGCTCCAACCCGGCGTTTTGTCCCTGGGACAGCGTACTCCGATGATGAAGAGTACGCTGATGATGATGAAGAAACCGAGTCTGATGAAGAGACCGAGGCTGAAGCTCGCCGAACTGCAGATGTCAAGGCGGCCTCCGACATTACTAATACCTCGGCTACCAACCTCACCACCGAGACTGCTCCAACCGATCCGAGCTCTTCGCACACAGCTGCTTGAGCTCATCAAAAACTTAAAACGTTAAATCCCCGGAATGCTGGGTGCAGATGTAAATATACTCTTAAGTATTTCGCCGTGCTACTTTTGCCTTGCTACTACTGAATGAGAACGGCTTGATGCCGGACCACTTTTTATCAAGTCCCCGAGTTTACGTTCTTGTTTACTATACTTAGTAATCTCTGCTCTTGTCTACCATTTTGGCGTTCGACAGTCGAGTCACAAGATCAAAATTATAGCATACAGTACTTGTAAAATTTTGAGGCAAGACTCAGAGTCATCCGACACACAAAAATCCGGGTTAGTAAAAAACATATGTCGGATTATTTTCGAACCAAGTCCTCGAGTTCATTTTCATGTTTACCACAAACCATAACTCTGCTCTTGACTGCCATTCTGGCGTTCGTCAGTCGAGTCACGAGATCACAACAAAATAGCATACACTACTTGAGCTTTGAAACAGGGTCAAAAAAATCATCCGACATATAAACAACACAGATAAAAACACAAGCATATACACAAAAGGCAGTCCCCGAGTTACTTTTCAGAGTGCCAGCACTTTATTCAAAGGAAACCGAGATACATACATTATGCCCTTATGAGTAAAAGGGTCGCAGTAGAGCTACATTCCAAGGACGTTTGGTTTCTTCTCCGGATTTGTCCCTCCTGTGCTTCATGGGTTTCTGCGCATCTATAAGATAATATGAATCATTGTGCAGAGCCTTGCTTACAATGAATGGTCCCTCCCATGGAGGTGAGAACTTATGTCGGCCTGCAGTACGCTGCACTAGCCTGAGCACCATGTCCCCTTCTAGGAACACTCGAGGGCTGATCTTCCGACTATGATAGCGTCGGAGATTCTGCTGATATACAGCGGACCGAGACAAGGTCAACTCTCTTGCTTCTTCGAGCAAATCAACACCGTGCTGGAGAAGTTGCTAACAAAGGCATCTTCAAAGTCTATCCAGCAGTCAATGCTGTTCTCTCGCAAATTATTCAACCAGATCCGAGCTGGCCCTTCTAACATCTGCGGGATATATCTCACAGCCCAACGTCGGTTTCCCCCAGCTATGTGCAATGCCGACGCATAATCTGTCAGCCAGTCCTCCGGCTTAGTGCTACCGTCATACTTCTTTGCGCCCCGGTTTAACTGAAAGTGTCGAACCGGGGGCTCCTTCATGATCCGAGGTCCAAAGCACGCAGGCCCAGGTGGACCTTGCTCCTCCAGCATCTCCGACATATAAATTCTGTCCAACTTGTACCGCGCATCATTCGCGGACAATTGACGAGGTCCCAACCGGGATCCCAGAGCATTCTCATATCTTTGATACCCATCTCTTTCCATAGCTGAGTAACCATCATCATAACGATTGGCCACATGACCAACACCTTGTGGCTGCTGCAGACGCCCGACACTTTGCTCCTGCCGAGGCTGGCTTTGCACAGGATACAGAGGTGGATAACCTCGGCCAGCCGAGTTACCTCTCCCTGCACAATTGCCCGCACCGGGATAACTTTTACCCCGGCCGACACTGCCCTGCACAACTAACTGCTTCCCGGCCTGCACCGGGTCATAATTCTGCATCTGCTTATTCTTACCAGAGTTTACACTCCGGTCACGGCTTCCACCGACATGCGGTGACGAAGCCTGTCCCTTGGACGCTCCTCTAGCCGAGTGAACTAACCCGGACCCACCTGCAGCTGTGTTGCCTTTGAGATAGGCCTCATTCTGTCTGGTTGCCACAGCAACCAACTCATTAACCCGGTCTTGCTGTCTACGGTGAGCTTCTCCGGACAAGCCAGACAACTCGGCTCTTGCTGCCTCGGCAGCTCTAAGAGTCTTCGCAGGAGAACTATATACAGGCTTTTCCACCGACACAAGGCTAGGAGTTTTGCCAGAACTCGATCTACCATCTCTATCTATCTCGGCATTGAGGTCTCTGCCCCTCCGGCGCACTTCATCTAAGCGCTTGGGGCGAGTAGCTATGGGGGTAAATCCATGAGCTTGGTTATACTCACGGAGGATTATCCCGAAATCTCTCTTTATCTCGGCCACCTCAATGGCCTCTTGATGCAACTTCTCTCGCTGTACCTCTAACTCGGCTGCTGTCTGGGCAGCATCTGCCCCGGTAACCACCGGCACAGCCAACTTCTCTATCAACTCCTCAAGAGGAGCAGGTTTGGCCGGCACACGCGATGCACCAGCCTGATCTCGGAGGTGCCCATCTCCTTCCAGCGGATGCTTTGCCGTTCTTGCCGCTTTGTCGGCAGGATTACCAGCATTGCCTTTGCCAGTACCACCCACTGGCCCGGTCATCATTACCTCGGCACAGCTCCTGAGATTAACGAAACCTCGGCTGCGAGCCCTGCTGACAGCAGGGGGATCTTCTGCCACAAGCACCTCCGCGGGGTACTTGCAGACAACCTCGGTGGCGACGTAGACCTCGAACGCGCCAAAGGTGACAAGGCATCCGTTCCTCAGGAGCGGCTTGCCGCCGAGGTAGCCAGTGTTGTCGCTGATGAAGCTCAGTGAACCGAGCTTGCAGATGAGCCCGGAGACGACACGCTCGCCGGAGTCGATGATGGAACCCGTCCGGATGAACACACCAGCCAACGCCGCTACTGGCCCCACGGTGGGCGCCAACTGTCATGGTGGTAATACGGAAGATGCCATAGGATGGCTTAAGTTGGGGCCGATGGACACTGGTGATACCGGGGAGGGCTAGCGCGCTAAGGAGCGCACACGAAGAACACTGCAAACACAAGGAACTACCCAGGTTCAGGGCCCTCGTGAGGAGGTAAAACCCCTACTCCTGCCTGTCTATCTCGATATATCAGGATCTCACAAATACAATGATGCTCCTAGAGCTGTATGCACCCAGCTACTGCCAAGTTCTCTGGGAGGAAGTAGTTTTGTTGTGAGGGGAAAGAGAACTTAGGGCACCATCCCTCACGCAGAAGGGGGTGGGAGCCTATTTATAGGGTAGCCCGAGTTATAGTAACCGACATACTGTAGCCGATGTACAGTAACCGACATACTGTTCCTTCACTACTGTCCAAGCACCTCAGTCCAAACGCTAGTGTCCAAAACCGACACTGTGGCTGTCACTTCCGAGTCAACCTCAAGCTCATGATGACGCCCTCTGCCATCGACACGCACGCATGTGTCAGCTTCTTGATCATCATTCTGACCTCTGCCAAGGACATGCAATGCCTCGAGCCCAGTGTTACCTCGTCTTTTGCTCCCTTGGTGTCAGAGATAAGCACGCCGGTCAGCATATCCCTATCCTCTGCACCTTATCCTCTGCCACGCTCCCGTATCAGACGGGACGTGACAGAGATATTGACTTTGCGCCTCTTCTCTTTTAACGCGGCTTGTATATCTCGGAATGTTTGAGTGCCTCTCCTCCTTAACCCGGAGAGTTCCTGCACACAGCAAAAGACACGGATACCGACATTCTATGTCGGTCCATATACCTCGGTTTAGCTTAACCCAACCCCTTCTGGGCCTAGCCTTGCCTCGGCATACAGTTCTACACCTCGGCCCCTTCTGGCCAAGACATGTCGGATCTTCTTTCCTTGGACACCACCCTGCACAAGAGAAACAACCCAAGGATACCGACATACCTATGTCGGTAAGCATATCTCGGTCACAGTATCTCGGTTTGCACCTACACCATACCTCGGTATGACAACAAGCTGAGCCTTGCTCTGCCCTATGAGGTAAGTCACATGGTTCAGACCATACTTCGGTCCTCTCTTGGACACAGTTTTACACTACCATGACCCTACCTCGGGGTAGCCCCCCGACACTTTCATTTTAATAATAGGCTCCCAACCATCTTCTAACTTCCTAGGGATAGATACTTCACATTTCAATTTTTCCTCCCTTACTTGCATGAGAGCATTAGTAATATGTTTAGTGAAAGCCAAGTTTATCTCACTTGCCTTAGGAGTTCTAGCAAGCTTTTGCAAAAATGTAATTACTTCAGAAAGGTTACATCCATCAAAATCAAAATCATTATCATCAAAAGTAATGGAATTATCCTCTTCCTTATTGCTAGAAATTTCAGCATTTTATCAAGAATAGTTTTAGAGTTATCAAGCAATTTAGGACATCTTGCAATAGAAGTGGAAACATTACCAACACCAATTATCTTGCCATTAATGGTAGGAGGTTTGCTAACACTTGTGTTTGAAGCATTTTCAGAAGTAGTAATAGTATAAACTCTAGCAATATTATTCTTTCTAGCAATTTCATCCTCTCTTTCCCATCTAGCATGCAATTCGGCTAACATCCTCACATTGTTATCAATTTTAACTTGTATGGCATTGAGAGTTTTGCTCTCTTTAATATCATTATGCATGGTCTTTAATTTCAACAAATCAACATCATGAGCAAGACTATCAACTTTAGAAGCAAGAACATCAATTTTCCCAAATTTCTCCTCAACAGATTTATTGAAAGCAGTTTGTGTACTAATAAAATCCTTAAGCATGACTTCAAGATCAGAGGGTACACTCTTATTGTTGTTGTAGGAGCTACCATAGGAATTTCCATAACCATTGCCACTATTAGAAGGATAGGGCCTATAATTGCTATTACCAAAATTATTCCTATAAGCATTGTTGTTGAAGTTATTATTTTTAATGAAGTTCACATCAACATGCTCTTCTTGAGCAACCAAAGAAGCTAAAGGAACATTATTTGGATCAACATGTGTTTGACCATTTGCAAGCATAGACATAATAGCATCAATTTTAGCACTCAAGGAGAGGTTTCCTCAACAGAATTTACCTTCTTACCTGTTGGAGCTCTCTCGGTGTGCCACTCAGAATAATTAATCATCATATCATCAAGAAGCTTTGTTGCAGCACCCAAAGTGATGGACATAAAGGTACCTCCAGCGGCCGAATCCAATAAATTCCTTGAAGAAAAATTTAATCCTGCATAGAAGGTTTGGATGATCATCCAAGTAGTCAGTCCGTGAGTGGGACAATTTTTAACCAATGATTTCATTCTCTCCCATGCTTGAGCAACATGTTCATTATCAAATTGCTTAAAATTCATTATGCTACTTCTCAAGGAAATAATCTTAGCAGGAGGATAATATTTTCCAATAAAAGCATCTTTGCATTTAGTCCATGAATCAATACTATTTCTAGGCAAAGATAGCAACCATTCTTTAGCACGTCCTCTCAAGGAGAAAGGAAAAAGTTTCAGTTTAATAATATCACCATCTACTTCCTTGAGCTTTTGCATTTCACAAAGTTCAACAAAGTTATTAAGGTGAACAGCAGCATCATCAGTACTAACACCAGAAAATTGCTCTTTCATAACAAGATTTAAAAGTGCAGGTTTAATTTCATAAAACTCTGCTGAAGCAGCAGGTGGAGCAATAGGTGTGCATATGAAATCATTGTTGTTTGTGCTAGTGAAGTCACACAACTTAGTGTTCTCAGGAGTACTCATTTTAGCAGAATTAAAAACAGGACAGAAAATAACTTGAAAATAAAGTAAAAGCAAGTAACTAATTTTTTTGTGTTTTTGATAATTGAAAGCAAACAAGATAAAATAAAATAAACTAAGCAAGACAAAAACAAAGTAAAGAGATTGGAAGTGTGAAACTCCCCTTGCAGAAGAACTGCTACTCCCCGGCAACGGCGCCAGAAAATAGGCTTGATGCAAGACGTACTTGCTCGTTGGGAGACCCCAAGAGGAAGGTTTGATGTAGCCTAGCAGCAAGTTTTCCCTCAGTATGAAACCAAGGTTTATCGAACCAGTAGGAGTAACGATTCTTCAGAAGGTTGTTGGTGGCTCGCACGGCGCAACACGATCACCAACGTGGACCTGCACACAACACAATCACAGTACTTTGCCCCAACGAAACAGTGAGGTTGTCAATCTCACCGGCTTGCTGAAAACAAAGGATTAAACGTCTCGTGTGGAAAATGAGTATTAAGTTTCAGCGAATGAAAAAGGAACAGTTTGCAGTTTGTGGTTTAATCAATGTAAAAGATTGGACCGGGGTCCACAGTTCACTAGTGGTGTCTCTCCATAAAGATATCTAACATGTTGGGTAAACAAATTACAGCTGGGCAATTGACAAATAGTGAGCGCATGACAATGCAAATACATGACATGATGATTACTATGATATTAATTGGGCATTACGACAAATACATAGACCATCATCAAACTGCGTCTATGACTAATAATCCACCGCCGGGTTGTCATCCGAGTCCCCCGTTGGTATTAAGTTGCAAGCAACGGATAATCGCATTAAGTAAAGTGCGTAATGTAAACAAACACATATGCCCGTGGACATAGCATCGTTAGGTTATCCCTAGTGGCAACAGCACATCCACAACCTTAGAACTTTCTGTCACTGTCCCAGATTCAATGGAGGCATGAACCCACTATCTAGCATAAATACTCTCTCTTGGAGTCAGAAGCATCTACTTGGCCAAAGTATCTACTAGCAACGGAGAGCATGCAAGATCATAAATAACATAGGGCATAGATTGATAATCAACTTGACATAATATTCAATATTCATCGGATCCCAGCAAACACAACATGCAGCATTACAATAATATGACCTTGATCATGTAGGGCAGCTCACAAGATCTAAACATGATGGCACAAATAGGAGAGACAACCATCTAGCTACTGCTATGGACCCGTAGTCCAAGGATGAACTACTCACGCATCACCTCGGAGGCAGGCATGGCGATGTAGAAGCCTCCGGTGACGATTCCCCTCTCCGGCAGGGTGCCGGGAAGAGGTTCTGAACCCTCCCGAGCTAGGGTTGACGGCGGCGACATCTTTGGAACTTTTCGTGGATAATGGCTCGGGTGTATAGGGTTATTTTCTTGGGGGGAATAAGTAGGCCAAAGGACGGCGGCTGGAGGGCCCCTGTCAACACTATGGCCGTAACTGGGTAGTAAAACGGCAGTTACTGGGTGACTTCAAGGTGTGTGTATATCCTAATGTTCTGAGATGGGAAAATACTCCTCAGTGATTAGAGAGATACGCCCTGGGCCCTCTCGGTATTATAAAGGTATCCAATATATTCTGCAGACAATGCATGGTGAAGTTACATCGTGTGGGATATCATAATACGGAAACGAGTAAAGGGAACTTGCCGGTTAACGAGATCGACAAAGTGGTAGTGAATCAATGATTGATTCATGGTAACATCGACGGATCTATATCTCGGGTGAAGTTATGATGATTTGATATATATACCCACAACTCATGTATTCATTTTGATCTCCTTCTTTTAAAGTTGGCAAGGAAGCGGAACGCGCTCCTACCAGATGACCGCGTAAAAGCAATTGCAGAGTAATTGGCGGGATTTTTCCTTGCGGAGGTCATATTGAAATCGAAGAATACCACTATAGCGGAGAATAATATGCCTCCATGTACTAGTGATCTCCATGTAATTAAGTAGATATATACACCAAATTGTATTATTGTATGTGTTATATATATGCATCAACGTGATTTTCATGTAGTACTTTATATGTACGAAAACGAGTTCTTGGCGCATCAACGTGATCTCCGTACGGTGGAACACATCCGAAACCCTAAACCCCTCCTAAACCCTAAACCCTGAAAAATAATCGAAAATAAAACAAAAAATACACGTACCTTTAGTCCCGGTTCGTGTTACGAACACCGTGGCAGTTCCACATCAACTACGCGACGGACACCGTGGCCGTGGGGAAGACCGTAGTGCTGGTCCACACGGACTCCGGCTTCCTCACGGAGGCGGCCTAGAGGTGGCTGATCCTGACACCTGCGAGTTCGTGCCCGTGGATCCCCTCCAGGGCACCTTCCTCGTCAACCTTGGAGACGTCGCCACGGTACACAACGTGAGTGCAGTGGGTGGCGGCGGTGCCGCGCGTCTGCATCGCGCCGGAAGCCTTTGTCACCGCTCAGCGGCACCGCCGGTTCAGGACTTTCCGCTACGACGACTGCCAGCAGCTTCGGCAATCTACAGGGGAGCATGCTGGCCAGGCCCTGGCGCGCTTGGCTTGGCCGCATGCATTCCAGTCACGTACGTTCGTTGCACAAAAGAGAGAGAGAGATGATGATTATAAGAGGAGGTTGGTTAGGGCATGTTCAATAGTCTAGACGGCTACCGTCTGCACTCTGCACTACTCCTCCATATCACCTCTAGACAACGTTAAAAGATGTCTGTTTAGCGGCAAGGAACTTTGACTAGTATTCCAGTGTGATTAGCTGGGTAATTGCTGCTCGGTCTGCATCTACGTCTATTAAAAGAGAACGCAGAACTGAGCGTTCCCCGGAGGATATTAGTTCGCTCCATCCTCCGCCTGCCGTGCGATCAAGCCGCGTGGGGCCGTTGGATCAAAAAGAATCGGGACCAGAGCTCCCACACGCACCTCCCGTTGACCGGAAGAAAAAAACAACACAAAGCAGCACCGCTGACCACCGGTAACAGCACCACTGATGGTCGGTAGCAGCAACGCCGTCCTTCGCTTCTAGTATCTCGACTTTCGCCTGGCATGCAGCACCACCGTCTCCGCCGCCCATAGCCGGTAGCACCACCGCCTACCACTTGTAGCATATATAGTCGACCACCTCTGGTAGCACCATGGCCCACATATTGCAGCATCCAGACTCCGGCTCGCAGCAACACCGTTTGCTCATTGTAGCACCGCCAGCCATCGCTGGTAGCACTACCACACATCACTGGCAGCATCGCCCAGCTCCATGCAGGCTGGCGCGAGGGAGCAGTGCGAGCTACTAGCTAGAAGACGCAGGCGACAGATGCCAATGGGGAGAAGAAGAAGGAGTCGCGTTATAGACAAGAACAGGAGAAAGGGACGAGTGGTGGTGTGGTCCCGAGGACGCGTGTCGCATGCAGGAGGCGGAGGAAGCCGCGCGTGGATCGACCATAGGCTTTTCCTATGCCAAAGGCACGTGATTTGCAGGGAGTCATGGGTCGACCATAGGCGGCAGCCGGAGTCGCTTCACGAAACAAATGGAAAATGGCATACATACAAATATGGATGGATTCCGATTCTTCAAAAGTGTTCAGATCGATTCCATGGACAGCACGCGTTGCCGCCGCTGCCCTCGTGAAAACATTGATGGCGGAGGCTAAGCCGACGCTGACAACAGACTAGGGCCCCTGCCTTCGTGTGCTCGGAAGGTAGCGCCGACGAGCCTACACACTACAACACCAACTCGAACATGAGGCACTCTAAATGCCTCAAAAAGTCAAATAAATGCCTTAAAAGCTTTATTAAGGCAAAAAGTGCAGTTTTTACCCTTACCGGGAACCGTCGATAAAGAACCCCAAACCAGGGCGCATAAATAGCAGAAAGTAGCCGCTCCGCCCCGTGAACAGAAAAAGACGCAGGACCTAGAGAGGGACAAACAACGTGCAGCGGCTCGCGCAATCCTGTCGGACGAAGTGGGAAGTGTAAGGATCTCTCTAGGATTTGAATTGATTAACAACACAATGATCCGGATACAAGGATTTCAGCAAGGGATTGGGGGAAGAACAGAGGAGCAAGGACGGGCAATCAGAGAAACAGAGTACAAGTGGGAGATATATATATAGAGAGAGAGAGAGCGCGCCGGTTCCTTCCGTGGTCCAACTGGATACCGTCCCAGTCGCAGCGGCTTGCGTATTTGTAGTTGTGTTCCCGTGTCACTGGTTGCTGATGGATGGGCCAAGCCCATACAACGGTCCATACGCCAGCCCATGACGATGCACAGGGAGGATCCCTAAGAGGAAGCGAGGACAAAGACACCAAGCCGCCTGCTATTTCGCCACGGCCAGAAGCAAACTCGGAGCCTCCATCATGGAAGACGGCCAGCCAACACAAATGGCAGAAGGGAGCAGAATTTGAAAACAGTAAACCCGGAGGCGACTCCCGATGTTGACTCTAAACTTTATGGCGCGGGTTCAGGATCATCAAGCTTTTTGCAGCAGCCCATCGGGACTCAGGTTGCAGAGCGGCGCCCGTACCTGGCCCGCGTAACGGCAAAATAGGCAAAGCTCTATAGTTAAAAAATCTGCTCAGATTCGATCAGTTTGAACTAAAAACGTCACTAGTAGAAATAAGGCCTTTGGTCCAGAGCCCCATTTGTCTCTAGTCCCGGCTGGGTTTTGGACCTGGACTAGAGGGGGGTACTACTCCCGGTTCAATGGTTACGAGGCCGCACAGGACTAGCCCTCGGTCGAACGGGACCACTAGTCCCGGTTCGTAATACGGACCGGGACTAGAGGGTTGTGGGAACCGTTCGCCTGGCACTAGTACAGAAAAGCTATTCTGTGGCGCACCATTTTTCTATTCTGTGGCGCATGGGAGGTGCGCCACAGAATAGTCGCCACTAAATAAGCTATTCTGTGGCGCACCACCCATGCGCCACAGAATAGTGGCTATTCTGTGGCGCACCGAGCCTGGTGCGCCACAGAATAACTATTCTATGGCGCACGCGTGTAACCATGCGCCACCGAATACGGTGCGCCACAGAATAGTCCTGGGTGCGCCACAGAATTACTGCGCAGTACTGTACCCGTATATTCATACAAATACCAGTATAATACCAGTATAATACCAGAATACATGTATATTTCATATTTACACAGATATAACAGAAACAGAGATATGTTTTCACAGATATATCAAAACAAACACATTACTAATATATGTCATCACAAGTTGATACAAAAGTGCGGAAGTTTTACACAATTGTTGAGATATACAAAAGTTCATCGAATCGTTGCCCACGTTACAAAATGAAGTGTTCACCGCCTACACTAGGATCGAATAGATTACATCTCGGCGTTGACGGTGAGCAATAGCGGGAACACGACGATCTCATGTAGCCTTCTTCGCGAGCGCTACGAGCGGAGCGGCGCCGGGAACGGTTTGCCGAGAGGCCCTTGAGTTTGTCTCCGCGTACCACTTCGTCATCTATCTGTACACAAGACAAAGATGAAAGTGTTAGTCAAATAAAAGTAAGAATTCTGATTAAAGAGAATACAAAACTATAAATAAGACTAGAGCTAGGTAATTAAAGTAACATAACTAAAAGTATATCGCATCGTCTGAAAAACTAGAGGTAGGCAAAGACAAAACAAGATTCAAAAAAGTTAATGCCTGATAACCTTGTGGAACCAAGTAGAAGGCACACAGGTCTCATTCACGTCGCCCCTGAATCACATATATAGTGTCACAACGTTTTAATCATCGGCATTCTAGAGGATACAAAACTATAAACAAGAATGAATTGGAACATAATTAAAATAAGATTCAAAAGACTAGATTTAGTGAAAGACAAAACAAGATTGAAAAAAATTAATGCCTCATACTTAGAAGTGGCACACATAGGTTACAGGGACGGGGTGAGTGAGCCAAGTAGGATGCACGAGATGTGTCTTCTCGTGCATATCAACTTACCACAAAAAGATCAAATAGAGAAAAACCCGTATGATGGATCCTTCTTCCTGATTCGCTCCGGAAACGGATAAATGCCGTCTTTCGTCATCCACGTCCTCCTGTCATTCTGCTTATCTAGGCGTTCTTCGATCTCCCACTTAGACAACGCTGAAAATCGGTTGGGATATATATTTGATTAATGCATGATATAACTAGAGTATGATTTATTCATCTAATATAGAAAAGAAAGAAGCAAGGTCTCTACCTCTGGCGTTGTGTAAGGACCCCCCTGCTGTATTGACATCTTCCAGGATGATTTTCGATAACTGTACCTGGATGCGATGGAAGTCTGCTCTAAGGTCATCATCGGTGAGATCCTCATCATATGTGGCCCATTCTTGGAGACGATATGGCAAATTCGTTATCACTGCATCCCGGACATACGATTTCATGTGTAAGAGGACGTAGAAGGCATCCACGTTGCCAGACTTTTGCTTGATGCAATGAAACCCAGTCCCATGGTGAAACTTGTGTGTGTTGTCAATTACATGTTTCCCTTTCTTCTCGAAGGAACCTCCGTTTTTGGCGTAGCCCTCGAGAGCCTCATTGAGAACACCCTTAATTCTAGTGTAGTCTTTCGGCGTCGTCCCTGAGTCTAAATATGTGGCAGTTGACCACTTCGGGTACACGGCGATGAGTACTGAGTACTTGTCACTGCTCAACACAATTGAAATGGAATATTGGAAAGGATCAACACAACAGAAGAAATCTATAAGAAAGCATAAGATACGACAGCGGCGACTAGATGCGGACTTACTTGAAAAAGAAAGGCAGAAGAAGGCTGGTCTTTGTGCTCATGTTCAGCATGATTCTCTGGAGGTACTCCGTGGCCCTGGCCCGTGTCGGTGATCCTTCCTCCAGCTGGCTGTCCCGCATGTAGTAGGGATCCACTACCTTGACGTACGGGGTTTGTTCTCTCCTGATCATCATCGCATGGTTGAGCGCGTATAGGCGGACCAAGTTATAGTCCAGCCGTTTAAAGTGAAACAAGTTGAAGACGTCCTCGCACGATATGAAGAACAGATCCGCTGGAGATTCATCAACGAAGTCAACAAAGTCTGGCACCTTGACAGTGAACACCGGGTAGATTGGATTCTCGTCTTTAAGAAGGTTGTCCTCTAGCTTCAAGATAGCAAGTTGCAAAGGGGCCATGCATCCATCTGCGAGGTGGAGCAGCTCCGAAGGCAGTATCGGTTGACCAGCTTCATGCAACCGGGACGACAAGTCACCCGCACGGGGTGGTATCATGGGATCACTCCGGACATACCCCGGGGTGCTATGTTTCGTCTTCGGAGCTGGCTTACTCCTCTTCCTGTGCTTCTTCTTCTTCTCTGCTGTATCTGCTGTATCTTCTGGAGGCAGTATTGGGTACTGTCTGGAGCCGAAGCTGATCACTGGGGCAGGCCCTTTTTTCCCTCCCTCAGTCCAAACCCTGACAGACTCACATATAGTTGTAAAGAGCGACATGAACGTCTTTGTCACCGCCTCTGAGATGAAACTCGGAATCATAATATTTTGCTCCATCGGTTCCTCGCCCCTTGTTCCAGAAACCCCAGCCTCGTCATTGTCGGCCATGTTTGCACTGCATTAAAAAGAGGCAAAAAGTTAGTATAACAAATTTAAGATAAAAAAATCACCTAACTAATAAGTACTAAGATACCCCGGCCCATGCACTAGTCGCAATACCCCATATGTCCTATTTTTAGTAAAGTCATGCCAAATTTCACGAAAAAATCCGGCATGACCTTTGCTAAAAAAGGGACATATGGAGTACCCGAAATTGCCGGAACGGAAGTTAATCGACGTTCCGGCAATCTCAAGGGCCTCTCGGGGTACCTGCAAGCATTTCCAACAAAAAAAAAAACACATCTACGGCCGGCACCTCCGGCCGGCATCTCAACGACACGATGGTTGGAGCACAAGCACAATACCCCATATGTCCTATTTTTAGCAAAGTCATGCCAAATTTCACGAAAAAATCCGGCATGACCTTTGCTAAAAAAGGGACATATGGAGTACCCGAAATTGCCGGAACGGAAGTTAATCGACGTTCCGGCAATCTCAAGGGTCTCTCAAGGTACCTCCAAACATTTCCAACAAGATGGTCAAAGCACAATAACCTTTCTCACCTTGTAGATTTGATCCAAAATAGAAGATGGGAGAAAGGAGAGTATGTATGGAGGAGTCTATCAACCAAAATAAGTTTAACTAAAAAAGAAGGAGAAATTTATGGTCAAAAATGGATGGGAAGGAGGAGCACCACGAGTTGAGAGGAGAGGAGGAAGTAGAGGAAATGAGAAATGGGTAGGGGAAAGTGGGTGGAGATGGCCTTATAAATATCTGGTACAGTTATTCTGTGGCGCACCTGACCCAGTGCGCCACAGAATAAGATTATTCTGTGGCGCACCAGTTAGGGGTGCGCCACAGAATAGTTCCCCCCAATTATTTGTGGGGCCAGAGCACCTTATTCTGTGGCGCTCCTGCATGGATGCGCCACAGAATAAACCTATTCTGTGGCGCACCTGACACAGTGCGCCACAGAATAAGGTCAAAAGTGGCAGACCCGTGCGTTGGTGTGGGGCCCGCGCTTATTCTGTGGCGCACCTCATAGCCGTGCGCCACAGAATAGCCTTATTCTGTGGCGCACCATGGATGGTGCGCCACAGAAGCTTATTCTGTGGCGCACTGCTATGAGGTGCGCCACAGAATAAGCTTCCATAGAATTGGGTTTTCCTACTAGTGTGGCGAGAGCCCTTTTAGTCCTGGTTGGTGGCTCAAGCCGGGACTAAAGGTGCCAAACCATTCGCCTCCCGCGCTTTGGAAGTTGTTTCGAGCGATCAAAACACGGGAAGACGCGATTTGCTACAGTACCACGGCCATTTCTGTTCGTCTCCCACTCCTCTCTTCTTCCCCATCCCTCCACGATGAGTCCAATCACTTGATATGGGAAGGTGCTCGCACATGGCACGACCTATCTCAATGTCGTCTACACGAACGACAGCGCCAAGGTGAAGGATTTTCTTTCCGATTTCGAGGAATGGCTTGATGAAGAGAAGGAATACAAGTTTATGTGTCTTGATCTCGAGTACACGGCCGATCGTCGAGATGTTGCCGTCATCCAACTTTGTTTCAAGAAACTTGTCATGGTCTTCCAGTGGGCAAGGTAATACGAACTTCTCATAGTTTTAATTGGGCTTTTCTTTGATTAATTTATAGGACAGGAAAATTGCATAGGATAGCAACATGCATGTCCATTTGAATCCTATGGGAAGAGCAATTCCTCTTTGATTATAGTGAAAGAATTTAGGGGCTTCTTTTGATTGTCATATGCGGATAGGAAAATTTTGCATAGGATAGCAACATGTCCATTTGAATCCTATGGGGAAAATTTTATTATAGTACTTGTGCCAAAATAAATATATATAATTGTCATGATTCTTATTATTATTATACATACTTGTGCCGAAATATACTTGTTGCAGCAGTATTTAACATTTGTTCCACTTTGTTGTTGCAGTAGTGAAGAGCAATTCCTCTTTGATTGTAGTGAAAGAATTTTCCTTATAGTTGCATATTGGCCACCCGTACGTGTGGGAGAGATCATGTCATAGTTAATTTAGGGGCTTCTTTTGATTCTCATATGCGGATAGGAAAATTGCATAGGCCGGATAGCAACATGTCCATTTGAATCCTATAGTATACTTGTCATGATTCTTATTATACATACTTGTGCCGAAATATACTTGTTGCAGCAGTATTTAACATTTGTTGCACTTTGTTGTTGCAGTAGTGAAGAGCAATTCCTCTTTGATTGTAGTGAAAGAATTTTCCTTATAGTTGCATACTAGCCATCCGTACGTGTGGGAGAGAACATGTCATAGTTAATTTAGGTGCTTCTTTTGATTCTCATATGCGGATAGGAAAATTGCATAGGCCAGATAGCAACATGTCCATTTGAATCCTATAGCAAAATATACTTGTCATGATTCTAATTATACATACTTGTGCCGAAATATAAATGTTGCAGTAGTATTTAACATTTGTTCCACTTTGTTGTTGCAGTAGTGACAAGCACAGTCCAGAACTCATGGAGTTCCTTTGCAGCGGCATACATTTTGCTAGCGTTGATATAACGAATGACAAGATCAAGATGAGGCGCACCTAGGGTATTGAGATACCAGCTGCCTGCCACATTGATCTCAACCGCATTTTCAGGCTTGAGCATGACAAGACTTCAATGGCTAATATGGCATTCGCCTTAATCGACGAGGAGTACGCTGATATGAAGATAAAATTCCACAAGGATCAGCACAAACACTGGGAGAAGACCCCACTTGACGCTATCGACATTGAGTATGCAGCAATAGATGCGTACGTTGCATACGAGGTGTACCGCCAGATTAGAATCGTCAACTATGGGCAGCGTCACCTAGTACGACCACCAGTGCCCCATGGGTCTCCTGCTTGGGGGTATTCTGATCCGCAGGACGAGTAGTGTTTGCAATGGCGAACACTTCGATCTATCTCTATTATTATGTACTGCTTGGCGGTCTCTTCTGAAAGAACTTATTTCTATTAATTATGTCCCTGTTTAAGTATTATGTACTGCTTGTCACCGAGTATCATGTCATTCTATTATGATTTTTCTCGCTTTCAGCAAGCATTGTGATGCTACCTCTCTGATATTATGTTACTTTCATGTTTTCATGGCAAGCTTGTGTTATTTTAGGTGTAAGTAAACTCACTGGTATACTTATCATGTTTTCACTTGTTTCTGAGGTGTTATTGGCATAATTGCTTGTTTACCATGTTTTTATGGCAAACATGATGATATGGAAGTCATATTTGAATTTCTCTCTTTTTTCTAATCGATTTAGACATATTATTTATCAAATTTCGATTTACGAATTTATAGATATGAATTATTCAATATTAAATGCAAAAAAGTTAATTATTATTTAAATTCAACATTATTTGAATGCAAGATTAGTATTACTTATTTAGTTTTGTTTACTTAAATAATTATTTTGATTCACAAAATAAAGACGTGTGACATCATGGTCCAAGGGTTAATATGATTGATAGCATACTACTGTCAGCAAAACATGAGTTGTTTCTTGGAAGCTCACAGGGAAGGAAGTTAAGCGTGCTGGAGGTGCAGCAGTATGAGGATGGGTGACCAACTGGGAAGTGTCACTAGAAGTGAGAAATTAAGAATGATTAGAGTTAAAAATAATTGAGACTAAAGGAAAACATAAACCTAAACCCCAAACCCCAAAATGGGAAACATAAACACTAAACCCAAAATGAAAAAAAGGGAAACATAAACCCTAAACCCCAAAATGACAGAAAAATGAGAAAATATTTAGTCTCGGCTCGTATTATGAGCCGGGACTAAATGTCCTCGACCACGCGCTCCTGCAGCGGCCACGTGGGGGACTCTTTTGCCCCGGGTCGTAACTGACCCGGGACTAGAGGTGAGGGCCTCTAGTCCCGATTCCGTTGTCCCGGGTGTATAGCCGGGACTAGAGGCTGCCCTTGTTTCTACTAGTGCGTGTTTTGCGGGCCGCAACGGGACCGCCGCTGACACCTGCAATCGGGACACAGCTCACGGTTCTATCTGTACAAGTAGCGAATACAATGGTGGAGGGACCCACCAACAGATATAGGTAAACATGGAGCACATCACGGGAACACCGACACACAATGGCTGCTACGTGTTTCACTGCCACGATGGTGACACACGGCTGTATGATCTGCACAGGCAGACAACAGGCTAGCTAACCACACGAATTAAGCCATGTACTCCCTCCGTTCCAAATTAATTGACACACATTTGTCGAGATATGGATTTATTAAACACACGACAGAGGCTACGCGACTAATCCGAAATAACGGTACACGCTAGTCGACCTTATCCTTTGGTACAGTTCAATTGAGTTTCTTGCGGCTGCGATTATCTGGATTGCTTCTGCAACAGCGTCCTCCCGTGCTCCTTGCTCCATTGTAGCCGTAGCGATAGCGTGGGATGGATGTCTACCTTGTGCAGCCCGACATGTGCTCCTACGATACCTTCCCAATGTATATATATGTCGTCAGACTCGCAGCCTGACACATGAGTCCCAAGATCATCCAACAGCTCAGAGTCACAACCTGTAATTAAGTAACCAAGTAATTATAATTACATAAAGAAGACAAGTAGAAGAAAAGCCAGGATATATACCCTAGATAAACGCGAGACTACGTCTATGCCACTGGACCGGCCTGTGGAGGATGATCACTGAAGGCATGCATGGTGCTTGGTGTACGTGTGATGCTCTAAATACCCGTGGCGTGCTTTATATAGCGCGACGCAATACACAGGCCTCCACTGTATACTGGCATCGTCACGCACCAACGCGTGTAACCTAGCAAGAACACATCACCGGCCGTGCGTACGTCCGCGTGGACACATGCAATCATAAACAAATTAATACACAGTGCCCCCGGCCGGGTGAATCTATTACTCGCGCTCGTAAAGTGTCCACGGACAAATTGGAGCTTAAGCACCAACAACCGTGTGAGCCAATCAAAATTCATGCATGATTACGAAAATCCCCAAGACAATGGAGGGCCAATCCGAAGACTATGCCGCCATCCGTGCGGGGTAAATATATCATTCGCCACTTGCTCCAAACGTGAGCACACCGCCGAAAACAGTATGCGGTGTTCCGGTCTCTGTAGAATAGACCATGGCCGAAGTGATTGGAAAATAATCTGCAAAAGAGATGGATATTTAGCATTAAAAACCATATCATTTCTAAATAGCCATAACGACCATAATAAGGCAACCGCTCCCACGCGTATGCTGGCAAAAATATTTGCAACACGGTGAGGTGGATACAAACTAGAAGCCACTTGAATGACTGACTATATAGAACGAGCAAACTTACACCGGAAAAATAAGTGTTCAATGTTCTCGTCACGATGACAGAAACAACACTTTGTACTGCCTTACCAGTTACGCTTTGCAAGGTTGCCCTACGTAAATATTTTAATCTTTAGTGGTATCTTTATTTTTCAAATGTGTTTATTATTTACAACTGGCGCATCACCTAAATACGGATATGTGTTTTGAATTGAATTTAGAACCTTAAGAATATATTGTACTCCCTCCGTTTCGAAATATAAGATGTTTTAGCTTTTGTACACATTACGTTTCATGTGTAGGTTCACTCATTTGAGTATGCATCTAGACAAAATGTGTAACATATAAAACACGTCTTGCATTTAACATTTACATTTAGCAACAGAGGGAGTAGATAGTGTGTTCCCGTCACGTCGCATCGCATCGCATCGCCCCAAGTACGTCTTGGCTTTGAGACTTTTTATCGATCGATCCAGCTGCAGCCTGCAATGCAACTGGACGTACGTACGCACTGCACACACACACAGATGAAATTTGGTGGTACGACGCAATTGGTGAAATGACGGTGGGCCGACAGGCTCTAGTGGTAGATGAATGTAGGAGGCGCTAGATTCCATTGACGAAATGGCGTCACTACGTAGTGCCCGGTAGTAGCACGTCTTATCTATAAAGCTTCAGTCAAATCATTATAATGCAACTTGCACCACAATCCAACGGCCTAAAACGCTGGGATTCGCAGCTACAGTACCACACGCCTTCATCTACGTCCTTCTGATCACTTGGCAGAGGGTGAGCAGCTAGCTAGCAGCCAGCTTTCGCATGCAGTCAGGAAAAAGTTAAAAAAAAAAGACGTGCAAAATTCAACCAGTACATCCAAGAGCACATAAATGGAATCAATTTACATTTCTACATGCGACGTTTTGAAGACTTTATACTATTTTGCGTCAAAATTAGGGAGGTTAATTCATTATAATGACTGTTTTTACCGTGCACAGCACGTGAAGCTGACTAGTATAGAGTAATGTATGACACGTGAATGGCAATCACCCACTCTAGACAAGCTACACCTACCAGTTCTGGGGCTGGTTATTTTGGTCCATTATGTGTGTGCCAGATCAAGTAGCGAAACCACGGAATTCCATATAACAACTACCACATTTGTTGTATTTTCAAATCCATACCACTATTCGGTCGAGAAGTCACAAATTGCGCAAATTCTTGTTTAAACGTGTTTTGTTAGTGACGAAGTCATGGGCCCCGGTAGGCCCACTAAGGCCCAAGGACTCGGGCGCTCGCAGCAAACCCGCATACGCCATCATCTTGAAGTGTAAGCCACGCAGAGATCTCCACGAGGATTCTACGGGATACGTCTTGTAACCGACTGCGATCGGATCTAAAATATCTTGTTAGGCTTTTTGTGTTTATCTCTGCCACTGAAAATCGACTAGGCGCATGTAACCCTAATCCCACCGTGTATATAAGGGGGAGAGACGCGATCCACATTCATCCATCCACCCTCATTGTAACCTACATCCACCATAGGCGAGATCGAGACCCCCTCGTGATAATCCTGAGTACCGAGAGATAGTAGAATCCACCCCAAACAGGAGTAGAGCTATTACTGGACGTTGTCTCCCAGGGCCCGAACATGTATAAACTTTGTCTCCCGAGTGCTATGTACCATCGTAATATGCCGAACGCGACGCCCCCCGAACAAATATTGTCGGGAAAATACAACGACAGATAGCAAACATGATAGGTGGGTATGTTGACTTGTCTCTTCTTCTTCCTTACCCCTCTCTCTCTCTCTCTCTCCCTCTCTCCCTCTCTCCATATCTATCTATCTATCTATCTATCTCTCTCGTTTCCCCTTCTTTCCTATCCACAACACGAACCCCGAATCAATGTCGCCATGAACACCGCCACCGCCACGCTCGTCGCCAATTTCCCATGGTACCCTCGACGCGGTGGAATGCCGCTGGCCCACGTGGAGGAGCTCCTGCAGGAACACGTACAATGTGGACCATGGCGCCGGCGTCCTCCTCCCGGATGGCGTAGGCGGCGAAGGTGGGCCAGGTCATGGGCCAGGACCTAGAGAGGAGAAATTGAGCTCAGGATCAGGGAGGGAGAATGAGCTCAGGATCGGGAATTCAGTCTTGTCCCGCTCTTCGGGGGAGAAGACGGACATTAGCAGCCTTCCCATGCCCGCCTTCTTCTGTCGCACCCTGCCCATGCCCTCGTCAGATAGTAGCAACGACGAGATCGTTGCTGTGGCAGGGTCGGCCGACGTGGAAGCAGCAGAGCAAGGGGATCTGAGACAACTCACGTGCTAAAGATCTTACTTATTCAGGGACATTCCCATCGCGGATTTGCTTCACCAGTTTTACCGATCGAGGAAGCCACCCCTTCAGCTCACCCAGATTCTTGCCGAGTCATATCCACAGGAGCCGCGCATTATCATCAACAACCTCCTCCATCGGCAGCTCCTCCTCATCAACGGGACCAAGACGAAGCCGGGTTAAAGGCAGAGGCAAGCCGGCCAGGTCCTCGGCGGCAGGCTTCTTTCCTTTGACCTTGTCCTCCACCACCCCAACCGGAGGCTCCCGCGTGATAACCAAGCTAGACGACTAGCGGCGCAGGAAGGTGGACACGTTAGCGTGACCCCCGGGGGCTGGCTTCTTTTTCTTCACGACAGTGGCCCGCGACCGCTTCGCGCTCTCCTCGGTTCTCGGATGCCCCCCTTGCTCGGCCGTCATGACAGGCGGCTCGGAGATGAACTCTTTTTGGTCCTGCCAAAGGTAAAGAAGATACCAAGATGAAGCAATGACAAAATCATAAGGGTGCTCAGCGGATCAATCAGGAAACCAACCTCAGGGCGAGGAAACACCAAGCTATATGGCTCGGGGTTGCCGGCATTATCCAGGCCTAGTGCTCTTCCCACCAGCTGTGCTACGCGCTCATGGACCACCACCTCCGGCAAATACTCTGCTGACTCCCTTGTAGGGTCTTCTGCTCCGGCGTCTTCAAAGATTGGGTACAACCACTCCTTGCAAGGAAGCACTCGGCGGGTGATGAATGTGTCGACTACACTAGCACCTGTTAGGCCCTGCCTCAGCTTCTCTTTCAGAAGATCTTGCAGAATTGACACGTCGTCAGAATCCTCGATCGGTGGGCCTGACACCCATGTTGTGTTGTAATTTGGAAATCCGCCTTTGAAAGAAGGGAGAGAAGCTGTCGGGTCGGCAACATAAAACCACTCGGCAGCCCATCCCCTGTTGAAGCCCTAGTTCGGGATCTCTGGGTAAGCCGCCGCTCCCCCTGGGTGCAATTGGAAGACAACGCCACCGTGTTGAGCAGCAATGGCCTTCAATGGATGCGGGCAAATGTGAAACATGCTTCACCACAACGAGAACTGTGGCTTGATCCCCAGGTAGCACTCGCAGGTGGTGATGAACCCAGAGACCTGGATCACACTCATGGGGTGCAGGTTGAAGACTTCAAGTCCATAGAAATCTAGAAGCCCACGGAGGAAAGGATGCACCGGAATCGAAAGCCCGCACCGTAAGTAGGCGGCAAAGACGACGGTTTCCCCGGTGTTGGGGGAAGGGCGCCGCCCGCCCCCGGCAGCGCGTCACTCGATGAACGCCGAAATCACGCCCTCCCCCTCGAGGGCCTGCAGAGCTTCGTCGCTCATCTGCGAGGTGGCCCACTCCATCGAGGGAAGCATCAATGTCTCCCTCCCCAGATCATTGTCCTTCAAAGGATAGTCGATGACGGATGGGCCAAAGCTACCGGAAGTTTCTCTCCGGCCTCAAGGTCCCTCTCCTCGATACGAACCGGCATTCTCTCTGCTGTGGAACAACGGCAAAGAGGGGGTTGGCGGCGCTAACAGGCGTGGAGAAAGGGGGACACGGAAGAAGAAACAGAGCTTTGAAGCCCCACGGCGCGGGCCCTGATGTCTACGCACGCTTCTATTCTTGTAGACAGTGTTGGGCCTCAAGTGCAGAGATTTGTAGAACAACAGCAAGTTTCCCTTAAGTGAATAACCCAAGGTTTATCGAACTCAGGGAGGTAGAGGTCAAAGATATCCCTCTCAAGTAACCCTGCAATTAAGGTACAAGAAGTCTCTTGTGTCCCCAACACACCCAATACACTTGTCAGGTGTATAGGTGCACTAGTTCGGCGAAGAGATAGTGAAATACAAGTGATATGGATGATTACAAGTGTTATTTGTAATCTGAAATAAAAATGGCAGCGAGCGAACATGCAGCAGAACTGAGAGTAAACGGTGTTTCAATGCTTGGAAACAAGGCCTAGGGATCATACTTTCACTACTGGACACTCGCAACTTTAATAATCATAATTGAACGCATAGATACTTCCTCTTCACATGCTACTCCGAACCATTCTCCCGTTGGATAACGAACACCAATCCACTGCGTAGGGCTATGAAAGGACGCCTTAAAGTCCGTATTCCACATCTAGGGCACCCCGCGCTGTCACTATGAGCGCCCCAAAATAGTACTAAACAAACACCATAATTTTATAGTGACACCCAACACAAAGAACAACTCATGGCAAGTATCCCCATAATTTTTAATCCAAAGAGTCTTGAAGGGGCGGTGTCGGAGGGCAACCGAGGGGCCTACACCACCCCTCGGTGCGCCTGGCAGGGGGCCACGCCCAGGCATGGTTGGCCGCCCTCTGGCGCCTCTCCGTCTCTCCTTTGGACTCCGTGCACGTGTCGGTGAAATAGGGACCTCCGTTGATTTTCGTCCAATTCCGAGAATATTCCCCGACTAGCTTTTCTGAAACGAAAAAACAACAGAAAACAGGAACTGGCACTGTGGCATCTTGTTAATAGGTTAGTCCCAGAAAATCTATAAAAATTCTATGAAGTGTATATAAAACATGTAACAATAGGCATAATATCAACATGGAACATAAAAAATTATAGATACGTTTGAGACGTATCAGGCCCGCACTTATATCAACCTAGGCCGTTTTGGATTCCAGCACGTTTCCAGGAGAAAAAGTATGGCGACTCCCGCGGCTTTCCGATCAAAATCTAAAAGTCCGTCCCACGATCACTGCGGTGCGCCCCCCGCGGGCCCTGGTGAAAACACGAAACCTACTCCAGAATAGGCGCCGCAAGAGCTAGGATGGCTTGGCCTCATGAGGCCAGAACCACGTAGGCTCGAACCGAGTGAAGGGCGGTCGGCTGAGCGCCTCCAGGGCTTCAAGTTTGGTTTTAGCACTAAGTCTACTCCAAAAGCCCGCTGACCGAGATTGGTTCGAAACCTACTCTAAAAATGTCCCATTACGGTGGGCACCAGCCGGGTCCGTTTATTCGGGCAACCGGGCGCCAGTACGAGCACGGTTTGGATCTGTGACATGCCACACACTGGTCTCTAGCTGGTTGGATGCCCTTTGTTTTCCCTTCTGGTATTTATTTCGTGCATATTCTATTGCCCTTTGTTTTCCATTCCGGTTTATGCTATGGAATCTCTAATACTTGAGTTGTTTTTTGTATTATGAAGGTACTAAATGAGCTGAACTTGTGGCTCTTTCTCTTTTTCTTGATTGTCCAATATCTTTTTATTTCTTCCGCTATAATCAGATTATATTACAAAGAGCTTGTCAGAGGAAAAGATAATTTGTATCTCAAAAAGTGTACAAGTTGGTTAGATGTTGTCTTATAAATAAGAGACATGAATAGATTAGATGTTGTGTTATGTCCTAAAACTTAGATTGGAACATTTTGTTTGACCTCAAGAGATTCACCGAAGATACTTATGGTAAATCTTGATGGTACATGTGAGTCCGGAAGTATGAATATTGTTCTCCCTCGAGTCTTTTCTTCAGTTGATTCTCATTAAATTGTTGTCCATCTTTGTTTCACTGTATATATATATATCTTTTGTTCCACCATTTAGGGTTTACTGTAGAGTAAATGCTTTCTTTTCCACATTCTTTATCCTGCTCTTAGTAATTGCTTATCCTTGCTACCTATGTGCTTTAATTGTTGTTCTATTGATCGTTTATGCTTATGATGTGTGTGGCTTGGTCATGTCTTGCTACCTTGCATGTGAAACACTTTTTGCCCATGCCTGCACTTTTTTTGTTTCCAGTGTTTCCTATAACTAGAGCATATAATAATTTTTGTTTATCCTCTATAGATGGCTGTCAATCTGTTGTGTGTACTTGATCCGAACAGCCGTTGGAATATCTGTGTATCACTCTCACTCTTGTGGCACCGTCATGGTGGCATTTGTAGTGGATTTGCAGACGTTTAGGTACTTCACTGCTCCACATTTAGCAACATACATGGTTGTGTATTAAGTGCCTTTGGTCTTCCTGTCTTTTATTCTGATTGTGTGAGCTTTAATTCTGACTTAGGGAAATCACATTTATGCCGAGGTTCTGAGGTTCCAGGAGATCATGTTTCATTGTTCATGGATATACATACTTGAAAGGAAAGTTATTAGTGTTAAGAAAGAAGTCATTTTCAAGTCAGTTGTAGAGTTGCATGCTGAAATTTACCAAATACACATGTAGCATGGACCTGAATACCCCTTCTGCACCAATGCCTTGACTCCAAGGGGCCATCTTCCGAGGGGAATATACTCCAGTGTCTACGTGCATGTTTGATCGCTCCTTTCACCTACTCATGTTCTTAATGTACGCATATGCTTGAACTTATTTGCTGTGTATTTGAACATGTGTAGTACCACAATTTAAGCAGGTCTTAACCAGCCTGCATTGTTCTCTTGATTTTGTTTGGCCTATTTTATTTGGTGTTAAATATATTTGATATGAACTATCACTTTCGTATGGTTACTGACTCAGTTTTCACGGGCAAATAAATATAGGTCTCATTATGGTTCTTGCGCCAGATTCTGAGACTTGCGCTAGTGGCGCCATCGCTATAACAAAAGTTTTCGACATAAACAAATAAATAAAAACTTATGTCTACCAAACTGAATCCTCACTAAGCTAACAAATTCTTGGCCGCCTCAGGCGATTGCACCATATGCCTTGGCTCTGACAGCTGCTTGACCTAAAGACGACCAGGAGCGATAGTGCTCGCCAGGCCCGAGATCACAAAAATCCTATTTAGAACGAATGCCCCTGCAGTTTTAAACTACAAACCATTCTGTTCTCACCTTAACAGAAAATACCTTTTTCTCACGGATGGCCAATTATATACAACTTTGATTGCCCAAACATACCATTGGTCTATGTATTAAAAAAACTACGATCTTCA
This sequence comes from Poa pratensis, assembly GCA_947311845.1. Classification (NCBI taxonomy): domain Eukaryota; kingdom Viridiplantae; phylum Streptophyta; class Magnoliopsida; order Poales; family Poaceae; genus Poa; species Poa pratensis. The sequence goes on along the minus strand of CAMZMU010000100.1, from coordinate 4,918,956 downwards.
CATGAATACATTTAAGCTACATACAAGTACTTGCATTTATACCGGCATATAGCAAACATGTATCGACACTAAAATGAGATAAAACTTATGGCACAAATTCCGGCACCTGCACCAGTGGCGCGGCGGGTTATCTAGTGAGAAAAAGAGCCGTGAGGGCAGCCGCCAGAATGTAGTCTTTGTAGTCACCATGGAGTGTCTCTTTGCAAAGCAAGGTGTTTCTCTCTTGGTGTATTTGTGGGCGTGTGTACGTTCCTTGTGAATTGTGAGACAAAGTGAGAAGAAGTTTGAGAGATTAGAGAGAGAGAGAGGAACTGCAAGGTTGCAGCTCCAACACGCTAATGCACGCAAGTCCTCATCATGCATTTTTTTTTAGAACCGTGGGGCAAAAGCTTTGCCCCTTATATTAATTAAGAGAGGACAATACAAGAAAGTAAAGGTTTAAGTTAGAAGACAACTACTCTCGCGACATCAAAATGCCCAAATGTTTGGCACCCGCAATGACCCACAACCGGGCTTCTCGCTTTATTTTTTCAAGAATGACTAGGGGAGGTGCGAACTTGTTTTGGAAGACTCTTGCATTGCGTTCATTCCAAATTTCCCAAGTGGTGAGCAAAGTGAGAGAGGCGACGGCTTTGCGATTTGGGGTCGACCCATCCATCATAAAAAACCACCACTCCTCCATCGAGAGGTTATTCCAAATTTTTCCATTGTTTGTTTGCAAAGAGGGCATAAGCCACAATTTGGCCACCCTCTTTTTGCCAAGCGATCCGCCGTACAAACCCGGTTTTGGGTAGCAAGCCACGCGAAGAATTTTGTTTTTGGAGGAGCCCAACGTTTCCAAATTGTCTCCTCATCATGCATGATGCTTGTGCATGTTGCTCTCTCGGCCTCATCATGCATGATGCCTCTTATCACCTAGCAGCTTTGTCGTTTCTGCCTTCTCTAACGTATACGGCCTACAAGTAGCTGTGTACGTACACATGCTGACATGCATGTGTATGTTGCTGGCTACACGTATGCGTACACATTTGGCGCAAAAAAAGTACGTACGTACGTACGGACGGACGCCCGGCGACCGGCTACATGCAACTAGTCTTTCACCACAGATTGCAAGATCCCTGTGATCGGATGAGACCTGATCGCGCCAGAATACGCGTCGGTTTCCTAGCTAGGTCCCACCAGTCCACAGGAAAATATCTCACCTCACTTATGAATGCGCACACGCACACCCCTATGAACGCGCACACGCACACCCTACCCTTATGAGTACCTCCGAGAGACTGAGCCGGCAGGTCGGGTTTTGAAATTGACGAAGTCACCACAGACGTGTCGCTATCGACGGGAACGTCGCCTCCCACAGTCCCACTTAAAGAATATTCCGTCTTAATGAGAACGGCGTCTCGCTATCGACAGGAACGTCGCCTCCCACTTAAAGAATACTCCGTCTTAATGAGAAACACCAGATTGCAAGCGGATATGAGACGTGATCGCGCGAGAATACGCGTCGGCTTCCTAGCATACGTGGTCCCACCAGTTCACGGGAAAATATCTCACCTCTCTTATCTGATCTCTACGCACCACCACTCGTTCCGTCGTTCGTCTCCACCGCTCGCTAACTCTCCCCGGCCGGCAAGGAAATCATCGCCATGGGGAGAAGAAGGCGATAGCCATGGGGAGGGGTCGCGTCAGTCGACCGAGAGTTCTCAGTCGACAGCACGTATGCTCACACTCACACTCACAGTTCCATACGTAGACATGCATCCCAATCGTAGGAAAATGCACACGTACGGCGCCCCTTATTTATACCCGGCCAGTGTCCGCTTCAAAGAGTACGTCTCACACAAAGACAGACATGGTCGTGATACACAGAACGCGCAAGATGATTGTCGTTGCTCTCTTCCTGCTGATCAAGACCATACCAGCTGCTGACGATGCGCCGCCCTCCTCCTCCCTACCTGACGAGCTCCGCCACCTCGGCGTCCGCGCCCTCATCCGCGACGACACAGAGGCCACCGCGCTCGCGTCAGCTGACTTCGGCAACATGTCGGTCGGCCTCCATGCGGCGGCGGCCGTGCTCTACCCGTCGAGCCCCGGAGACATCGCCGCTCTGCTGCGCGCCTCGTGCGTGCGCCCCTCCCCGTTCCCGGTGTCCGCCCGTGGCTGCGGCCACTCGGTCCGGGGCCAGGAGTCCGCGCCCGGTGGCGTCGTCGTGGACATGCCGTCGCTCGGACGCGGCTCCTCCACCCGCCGTCTCTCCGTCTCGGTTGACGGCCGCTACATCGATGCCAGCGGCGAGCAGCTGTGGGCGGACGTGCTTCACGCCGCGCTCAAGCATGGCCTCACCCCGCGGTCGTGGACCGACTACCTGCACCTCACCGTCGGTGGCACGCTCTCCAACGCCGGCATCAGCGGCCAGGCCTTCCGCCATGGCCCCCAGATATCCAACGTCCAAGAACTCGACGTCATCACCGGTACGTACGTACCTGCACGTACGAGTGCACAACATTAATTGTTTGATTCTTCATGCAATGCCATGCCAGTATGTCACCTTCACCTACTTGTGACATATATATATATATATATATATATATATATGCAGGGCTCGGGGAGATGGTGACATGTTCCAAGGAGAAACACGCGGACCTGTTTGACGCCGTGCTGGGCGGGCTGGGGCAGTTCGGCGTCATAACGCGGGCGCGCATCCCGCTGGTGCCAGCGCCGGCGAGGGCGCGCTGGGTGCGGCTCTTGTACACGGACGCCGCCGCGCTCACCAAGGACCAGGAGCGGCTCATCGACGTCGACATCGGCGTCGGCGCTCTGTCCGGGCTCATGGACTACGTGGAAGGCTCGGTGCTCGCGGGCCAGGGCCTCGCCGGGAGCTGGCGCTCGTCCTTCTTCTCGGACGTCGACGCGGTGCGCGTCGCCGCTCTCGCCGAGGAGGCAGGCGGCGTTCTTTACAGCCTCGAGGGAGCGCTCTACTACGGCGGCGCAGCCGGCGGTGAGTCTGACGTTGATAAGGTAATATATATATTACCACGGCCTTTGTCGGTGCTGGTGCGCGCGCCGTGTAGCTATCTAGATGTTCGATCGATGTCGAGTTTTTGGCTGCCTGTGACGCGGACGCATGCAGATCCGTGCACCGTCAGCACTGTACGTACTTGGCCTAGCTTTTTGTTTTTTTTTGCAGGGTGCTAACTTACGGCATTTGAAAAGTTTGACTAGATTACAACGAAAATATATCATAGTAAAAGTACGAGCACGTTGCTACAGACACCAACAAAAATAATCTAGCAGATAACAAAAAATAGACAAGAGAACAAACATATCGAGATATTTCCATATCCTTCGCAAGACCTGAATTCATGACATCAATCTGCACATGCAATATAGTAGACATCATAAATCGGAATCAGAAATATCACGGAGGATGAATTGATCGCAGTAGGCGGTGGCTGGAGCTAGCGCCACACCGGAGTGCTGGCCGCCTGCGGTCGGGGGCGGCTTAGAAGATTAGAAGAAGCGGCATCGAACACCTCCTCCTCAATCTCTTCCACTTTAGTCTCACCAACCTCCTTGCCTTGATTTTCCATGCCGGCATCAAATGCCTCAAGTGGTGCACTATCAATGTTGACCACACTCACTTCCAACATGTTCACATAAAATGTAGGAATCGAATGCAAATTGAAACTACAGAATGGGAAAACCAAAAAAACTAAGCAATATCGTCCGATTCGACACACATTCGGAGAGGGGACGAAATTATACCTCTCCGGCGTTTCCTCAAACATATTATGGGCGCCGGCACCGTTGATGGTCGCGCCGGGCACCCCGGCCGGCGGAGGTGGTGTAGGAGGCGTTGGTCCTCGAGCCGCCGCCTTCTTCGGGCCGGTAGCCGCCGCCTTTTGCCACCCCCGAGATGGCACCGGCGTGGCTGCGACGGACCCCGACATCAACCACATGGGAGGAAGCCCAGAGGACGTGGCCGCAAGGGGACCATCTCCCTGGACGATGTGGTTGCCCTGCCGCTTGTGTTTTGGCACAGCGGCGGAAGGATTGGGCGGCGCAATGAGGACGCCCGCGGCGGGAGGCGCAGGAGCGACAGGAGGCTACTATTGGGGCCGCGCGACCTCGGATCGGACGGGCGACTGCTCGTGGGGCTCCATGGCGGCGATTGGGCGGTGCGGCAAGGCCGGACGGCGCAGGGGCAGGGAAATCGGTGTTGGCGGCGGCGCGGGAGCGGGAAGGTTGGGGCTGAAAAGTGAGATTCGGACGGCTCTGGAGGCGGCTGATTCTCCCCCAGAATCAGCCGGCGGACTCCTAGCATTGGCCATAGTTTTTAGGGTGAAAAGTTAACCTAGAAAATGTTTTGGGAGAAATTAACTAAACCAGCATGCCTTAATTTTGCTACCTGAATCTAATCACGAGTCCACTAAATTATGCACCCCTGAGTACAAATATAGTGTGTGTAAATTTAAACTTCTTAAACTTAAAATTACAGAAAATTTCTATAATATACATTTACCAATTTTTTGTTGGATCAAAACTTTAAGGCTCTCAACTAAGATTTTGACCAAATATCGGCCAACTTCCCCTGTGACATATTTGGTTTATGTCAGTTTTGTATACTGGATCGGCCTATATAAAGTCAGAGATAAAAAATAGAAAATCTAATCATGTGGGAGCTAATCAGGGAAAACTTCTTCGTAGATAGTAAAAGCATCGGCCTAGAATGTGATAAGTGAAATGCACAACGTTTCCCTTAATTGTAGTAATTGACTACTACCTCCGTTTCTAAATATACCAAAACATTTTATATTCTGGGATGGAGGCAGTACTAGATACTGGGGAGTATATATACAGGCGAATATGTCAATTCTGGGTAGTCTCGTCATGGACTTATATCGACCGTGTAATAATCGTATATGCAGTTACGAAACTAGGAAGTAGAATTTTGCCAGAATTGAGTCATCCATGTCGACATGTACTGAGGTAGCATGGATCAACAGCTAGTGGTTGCATTATCTGGCAGCAAGTACACCAGTAGTACCTAGCACACGAACAAGATCTGATGCATGGGACAGCGACCGGGCCATTTTGATAAATCTAACTTTTCCTCAAAACTTCAACACCAAATGAGCTCTCTTAATTTTTTTTATAAAGTATGACTTTTTTTTTTGTACCGTCACTGTGGCGGTACAAAAAGATCAGAAGTGGCTAAAATTTTGAAAAAGCTTTATTTTAGGCTGAAGTTTTGTGAAAAGGATAGATTTGGTGCACAAGCCCAGCGACCGTGCATGGATACACGCACTCCGATATCCCTGCCTAGCCTACATGTTGTACTACTCCACACTGTTGCCGCTACTTCTCCAGAAAGCAACTCGCTCAATCAAGTTTTGATAATTTGCACGTTCTGTGGTCCTACAATTCTTTGTTGTCGAGGTAGTCCCTACATGTTGTACTACTCCACACTGTTGCCGCCACTTCTCCAGAAAGCAACTCGCTCGATCAAGTTTTGATAATTTGCACGTTCTCTGGTCCTACAATTCTTTGTTGTCGAGGTAGTCCTATGGGCCAGTAGTATTGAGCCATATCAGTTGATTGGAGGGGTATTCTTGGCAATTCACATTTGGTTATTTCTTTTATACTTTTATTTTTGTAAGAGCAATTTGGTCTAGGATTACACAGGCTTTGTTGTAAAAAAAGAGTTGGTACTTAATCTCTTCGCTGCGCCGTATACAGGAAACAGAGCTCCACCGGCTCTCTCGCACGTGTCCCGGCCGTCGCTAGCATTCCCTGGCGCCGCCGTAGTCAGGAAACAGATGGCTGCTGACATCGCACTCATCCCCGTCCTCGCCCCTGCCCACGCCGCCCATTCCCCTCCACCATTTTCCTGTTCCCTCGCAGTGGCAGAGCGACAAAAAAAATCTTGGGCGGGCCAAGCTAAAGCAGAGCACAAAAAATTGCAATTATGAACCATATACTTCAGTAGGCAAATGGTAGGCAACTAGGCATTAGTCAATACTCAATACCTTTGGTTCAGCAGATCATACATATATGATATGTGTTGATGTGAGATTTGAACCAGCGATTTAGTTCAAATAGTTGAGTGTCCAGTGTTGCATGGAATATTTCCACTCGAAAGTAATGCTCCTTGGAGAGCTGATCAGGCTGATGGCGAGCACGACCACCACGCATGACTTAAATTTCGTCAAAGTTAGGAATGTCAATGGAATGGTATACACAGAATTCAACAAGCATGACAATGAATTCTTGGTAGCCATCATCTGATCTCAGCTGCTGAAGACACTCTTTTGTTGAGGACACTAGGCAAATAGCGTTCACAATGTGGCATGGTTGATTCATTAAGGCTTGACAATCCGCAGTTGCATTGTGGTGTGGTGGGCATGGTCCAGAACCTATGTGTGTTAAAAATGCACACTGTTTCCCACAATTAACCCTCTTCCAACCATCAAATTCATTAACCGTAAAAATGCACGCTATCTCTCGTGGATATTGCCAAATCTGTGGGCGTAATCCTGGGTCTCGCTGCAGGAACTCGAAACCTTTAAACGTAGCAACTTCATTTGTCTGATCTTCATTTTGATTGTGTGACGGTTGGTTGCTGTTCTAATTCAAGTAAGGGTAAAGGATGATCTGCTGGTACATACTGGCTAGTCTTCCTCGACTTCATTTGCATCATCTCTTTTCCTTTTGAAAACCAATTGAATTCTTCTCTGAGACTGGCTTGCCCATGGTACCTAAACTGCAATTTGTAAACAACAATGGATTGAATTATTCATGCGACCAAATTGTTAACTGATAATTTTAGTTGCTATAGCCAACAGGGAAAATTGGTCCGCTAGTATTGGTTGACGTAGACCGTCTGTGGGATCTCATGATCTCCCTGTTAAAAGATTAATGATGCATGGTTGCTAATTGATGCGTGCAGAGGCTGGAGGTGCTGCTGCGGGAGCTGCGCTACGCGCGGGGCTTCGGGTTGGTGCGGGACGTGTCGTACGTCGGGTTCCTGGACCGGGTGCGCGCCGGCGAGCTCAAGCTCCGCGCCGCCGGTCTCTGGAACGTTCCCCACCCCTGGCTCAACCTCTTCCTCCCGCGCTCCGGTGTCCTCGACTTCGCGGCCGGCGTCTTCCACGGCATCCTACGCAGCGGCGCCATGGGCCCCGTCCTCATCTACCCCATGAACCGGAACAGGTGGGACGGTGAGGCATCGGCAGTGTTTCCGGAGGAGGAGGAGGTGTTCTACACGGTGGGGATCCTCAGGTCGTCCACGCCGGAGCTGCTGAGGCGGCTGGAGGAGCAGAACGAGGAGATATTGCGCTTCTGCGAGGAGGCCGGGATAGCGTGCGTGCAGTACCTGCCGTACTACGCCGGGCAGGAAGGGTGGGAGAAGAAGCACTTCGGTCCAACCAAGTGGGCCAGATTTGTGGACAGGAAGCGCAAGTATGATCCCAAAGCGATCCTGTCCCGTGGCCAGAGAATTTTCACGTCCCCGCTGCCACCTTGATCCATGCTTGATTACCTGCTTATTATATATATATGGTGGTCAATGCAACTAATGATTACCAAGTCTACACAGAGTATAGTAATTCACACGTCAGTATAGGAGTATTCCATCATTTTTGACCACTCTTAACTCGGTTATCGATTAATGGACGAAATCTACGCGAAGTCGCCGCCAAACGGAAGCAGGTACAAGGGTTTGAGCGATAAAAAATAAATTGTATTCATACGTGACGAATGTTTGCTTGATTTCAATCGGCCATCACCTCTCACATATATATGACGCGGCTGGACTTCCCGTACAAGTTTTGGACTTTCTACATGTAACAAAGTCGGTATGTGAGCCGAAATACAACTGTAAACTAGTAAAATTCTCCTCCGGCTTCATACTGGACCCGGACTCCCATCGCCCGCGTGACTCCTTCTGGAGCCGCCTCGTCCTTCCACGTTGAAGTCGATTTCGCCTTGTCTCTGCGCCTGATCCAGCTGTGTTATGGGCTTTGGGCATAAGCCGGCCCAAATCTGGCTTTGCGTGGCTTCTAGATTCCTTTGATTGTAGCGCTTTGCTTCTTCACGCTTAAGTCGGCCTGCTGTCCGGCTCCTCCTGAAGCCGGCTCAAAACCAAACACATTCGTCTGAGCCTTAATCGTCTACAGGTCCTCCTCACCTTAGCCAGCTATCTGCCATAAATGGATGCCAACACATGACCCCCTGTTTTCTGGCAAAGATTGCATGACAGAAAATAATCATGTAGATTGTCAGTCTAAGGGCGATGCTTAATCTCATCGGCCATGTTTTTGGTAAGGGCGATATTTTCATATCGGCCGTCTTGTGCGTTTAGGCGGATTAGCACACAGTTGGGTGGAATTTCTTCAGAGATAGATTGTCCATTGATAGCCCAGGGTAGCATGCTCCCTCCCATTGTCTCCACCAGATAAAAGTTGTCGGGTACGATCCTTGCGACTTGCAGCGGCCCTTCCTAACTTGGTGACCACTTGCCGAATTTCCGGTTTTAGAGCCAATCGGGAGTATAACTTTCCAGACTAAGTCGCCGACTTGGAAGTCCTTGCGCCGGACTTTCTTGTTGTACGTTTTGGCTACCCGCAACTTTTCTGCCTTGATGTCCTTTAAGGCCATCAGTTTCTTCTTGATGAGGCGAGTCAATATTTTAGTAGTTGACTCGGCTTGTCTGTTGGCTTTCGCGTAATAAGGAGATGAATTGAGCATCTTAATTCCGAATGATTCGGCAAATTGTTTGACCTCCTTCGCCGTAAAAGACGTGCATTGATCCGTAGTCAACGTCTGTGGAATGCCGAATCGGTGAATAATGTGCTCAGTGATAAATTGGATTACCTCCTTATGGGTCATATTCCTGAGAGGTACCACCTCAGACCACTTTGTGAAATAATGAGTCGCCACCAATACGAACCGATGCCCCTTTGATGAAACCGGGTGAATCATGCCGACAAAGTCAAGCGCCCAGCCTCGGAAAGGCCACAGTTTTATGATAGGATTAAGAAGTGAAGCCGGCGCCGACTGAATATCTCCAAACTTCTGGCAGGCTTCGCATCCCTTGTAGTGTATAAACAGTCGTTGATCATAGTCGGCCAATAAAATCCGGCTCACCGGAGCATCCATTTCATCTTATGGGCCGACTGATGAGTCCCGCATAAGCCGTCATGTACCTCTCCCATGGCGATACTGGCTTGGTCTTCATTCAAACACTTTAGAAGAAGGCCATCGGCTATTCGGCGATATAAGTCGGTATCGACCAATGTATACTTCAGAGCCAAACGCCGAACAGTCCTGTCCATTTTCTGACTTGTATCCAGCAGATAATCAATAATGGGCTTAACTGATGAGTCGGCTTCTGATTCGGCGGCATAAGTCGGCAACAACAAGCATCGGCTGTTCTGAAGTGAAGAACATGCATGCCCCGACTGACATGATAGCCAGATGCCTGTTGTGCCAACTCATTGGCGAACCAATTGTCGTGTCTGGATACATGGGCAATTGTAAAACAATCCAAGGTGGAATTCCGTGCCATCGGTCGGCCCAACGCCAGCATTTTTCTCCCACGATTTGGTCGAGACGTTGATCTATCCTAACAAACTAGCTAGGACCAGATCGCAGCTTGGTTTATTTCGCTAACTGGAAGAAATCCTAACTGACGAAGCTACTGTCTGAATAAACTGAAAACTGAACTGCTACAGCTACCGTCTGACGAAACTGAATTGTCTTCTGAACCTCAACAGCAGCTGAACCGGAACCACAGTGTGGCTGGTCTTAGAGACGAGGAGACGACACTGTGCTGTGCGGTGGAGAAGGATCGTATGGAGATGTAGTATGGACGAGCGGTTGGGAAGATGAGCTCTGTCAGATGTTAAGGTCAACTTTAGTCTTGAGCACTGGAGACGCCCTAGCCCATGTGCTTGTCCAGTGTATCCTGTCTCTGTTTGCCCTAGCCCGCCATGCCATACAGACACACGAATCTCGTGCACGATCCAAGGCGGCAGCAAAGATGTCAGGGATCCCGATCATCGACCTCTGATCTGCCTTGATTCTGCAAAGTGTTTGATCCATCTGTTGTGTAGGCGTGGAGCAACGGGGAGCTTCACAACGTGAGGCACCGCGTGCGGTGCGTGGCGGCGTCTCCATCGCGCTCTTCTTGCTCGCGCCCAAGGACGACGTGGTGCGCGCGCCGGAAGCGTTCGTCACCGCTGAGCGGCAGCGCCGCTTCAGGACCTTCCGCTACGACGACTACCGGCGGCTTCTGCAATCTACAGGGGAGCGTGCTGGCCAGGCCCTGGCGCGCGCGATTGGCCGCATGAATTCTTTCCACGTTGCATAAAAGAGGGATGATCGAATAATTAAGAGAAAATAATAAACAAGTTGGTTTAGTCATTTAGTGACCGCACTAATTTTTCTCAGGAAGGCCGTGTATCGCATTCTCTAGCACGTCCATCCTATTGGCTTCTGATTCCCTTTCGATCGTATTGGGTTCTGATTCCGTTTTTTGATGGATGAGCCAGCCAGCGCTACGTGCTGGCCCGGGCGAGACGTCCTGGCGAACTACCGCTAGCGAATGCCTTTTCCTGTTCGTCAGCGGTGATAGCACTGGCGCTGGCGAACAAGCTTTGCATACCAGCGGTACGTGCGCTAGTCCTGATGAACAGATTAGGTTGTCCTGTCCAGCGGTAACATATACCGCTGGCAAACGGATTAGCTTCGCCAGCGGTAAGTGGTGCTTAACCACCTGTCGGACGCGCTCGCCATCTTCACCAACACTTCCAAAATTCCCCACTCGAGCATGCCCTCTTCAAATCGAACTGACTTACGCCGCGAGCTCGCCACCGCCCTGCTCACCGCTGGCCCCGAGCGCCCATTCCGTCGTGCCCTTCTTCTTCCTCTCCTCCGGCCGCCGCACGCCCACGCTGCACCGGTTCTCGGCTGCCGCGCCGGACGCCGGACGCCTCGAGCGCTCATGCTGCGCCGGCCCGAGCTCCGCCTCACCGTCGAGCACCTCCATTGCCTCGCCATCGAGCACCTCCTCTGCTAGCTAGGTAAGCTTTCTCCTCCCCTGCTTGCTAGCTAAGTGTTTGCTAAAATGTCAAAGTCGAAATTAGTTACTGTGTTGGTTTGATTTTGACTTAGTTAGGTTTAGGTTAGCTACGGTTTAGGTTTAGTTAGCTCAATTTTAGTTAGGTCTGAATTTGAAATTTTGAAAATTTCTTAATTAGGTCAAATGAGGTTTAGAAAAAGGTCAAATTAGTTACCGTTTAGATTTTTAATTAGTTCAAATTTGTTTAGGTTTAGTTACTGTTTAGAATTTAATTAGTTTGTATTTAATTAGCTAGTGTGTTTAATTAGCTAGTTAGGTAAAATTAGTTTAGGTTTAGCTAGTGTTTAGAATTTAATTAGCTAGTGTTTAATTAGCTTGTGTTTAGGTCAAATTTGTGTTTAATTAGCTAGTGTTAAGGTCAAATTAGGTTTAAAAATAGGTCAAATTAGTTACTGTTTAGAACTTTAATTAGTTCAAATTTGTTTAGTTGAACATAAATATTTAGTTGAACATGAATTTGATACAAAGTGGTAGATTATATTTTTGTCAGCATTTTGATGCTTCATTTGTAATTATAGTCCTTAATTCCAATTGTTTTGCCGTATGCAGGGAGTTTAGAACGACCTCGACGCTCTACTATTCAGTTTGAGGTAAAATGCAAATGTGTTGGTGGTGGTGGTGGTGATGTGTGATTGTGTTTTGTGTTGGTGATGGTGGTGATTGTTTTTTGGTGGTGGTGGTTGCCAGCCGGAGATGGCGGTCGGGGTTTTGATGCCGGCCCTTGTGTTATATGTGTGAAATGTTTCCAGGTACCCCGAGAGGCCCTTGAGATTGCCGGAATGTTGTTTAACTTCCGTTCCGGCAAATTCGGGTACTCTATATGTCCTATTTTTAGCAAAGGTCATGCCGAAATTTCCATGAATTTTGGCATGACTTTGGCTAGACATATTTTCTATGAATTTGAAATAGATTAGTGAATTTTTAATAGTTAAGTGAATTTTGCTTATATTTGTTATACTAACTTCAACTTTTCTTGTATAGTGCGAAGATGGCCAACAACAACGAGGCCGGGGTTCAGATTCTCCGATAGGAGGTAACGATGATCCTGTACAAGATGCCTATCTGTCATTGCTTGGACAGTCGTTATGCAACGATTTGACAATGGAGGACGATGCCGACAATGAGACGGAGGCACCCCGTCAGGAGAGCACATATGATGGCGATACCACTACTAGTGGCGGCGCCCAAACAGGCACCAAGACATCTGGTAGCGAAGCCAAACGTCGACATAAGGAGAGGCACCCAAACAGGCTCCCCACCGGGCGAGACGAATTCACAGAGGTGGACTCCAGCAGCAGTCATCCTACAAAGCCGGAAAAGCTCGCAAAAAAGGTACGGCAACAACTTGGGAAGCATCGTCCGAGACTTTGCCAATCTCAGTGACAAGCACATAAGAAGAAAACAGAAATGACCTATGGCCAACCTCCTCATTGGCAAGCTACACGCACGATACCTGTTCCTGGGGGACTACAATGACCTGAGTCTCACAAAGAATCTGGTAAACAGATATGCCCTCGGCAAGTTTAGCAAAGCCTTGGGTACATGGACCTGTTCCCCAGCCGGCTCAGACCGTGGCGGCATGTGCCACGTGTCGCCTGCCGGTGCTGCCGCCACTGAGAAGGTGGTCCTTTTTGGCAATTTATCTAAAATGTGGTCTTTTTTTGAAAGATTCAGCAATTGCTGACTTTTTAATGTATTAGAAGAGGGAAGCCGTATGTCGCCCCGGGCAAAATTACGTCCGGAGGCGATCAAAAAAAGAAAAGAAAAAACATAAGGCGATGAGCCAGTAACCCTCGTGACTCTTTCGAATCCCATCGATGAAGAACCACTGCCCTTCCACGTAGAGACGGTTGCAAAACCTCCCAAGGCCGTCGCCTCGACACATGTCCACTATCCGGGGCCGCTGCCCCGACATCCACCACCCAGGCCTCAGAGCCACCCCGCACGACCGCTGCGCAACTGACACACGACGAGAAATAAGACGCTCCAAGGCGGCGCCTCCAAAAAGGTAGCGACATGTGCGCCGCCGCCGCCGCCCGCTCCAGAGGAGGTTAGGTTTTCACCTGGAGAGACTTATGGCACTCGCGTCGGTAGAGAATCGCAACTTCCGAACGACGTATTCAAGAAGGAGAACGACGCCCTAGGGCGCCGCCTTCGTCGGCACCGAAGTGCGAGGCTTTCTCCTGAAGCTTGATCTCGACCGCCAAGCCCTAGGGCTTGGGTTAGGGAGCAGCAAGGCAGGCGGCGTAGCTCTGCCGCCGACAACCGATTCTGCGGGAGGTTGGAGATGCCCCTCTGATACGTCTCCAACGTATCTATAATTTTTGATGTTCCATGCTTGTTTTATACCAATTGCTACATGTTTTGCATCTACTTTATGTCACTTTTATATTTTGGGACTAACCTATTAACAAGATGCCGAAGTGCCAGTTCCTGTTTTCTGCTGTTTTTGTATTCCAGAAAAGCTAGTCTGGAAATATTCTCGGAATTGGACGAAACTTCACGGGCATCCCTATTTTTCCAGAAGACACCAGATGGAGCAAAGATGCAACGGAGGGGGCCACAGGAAGCCACACGCCACCAGGGCACGGGCCCCCCTTCTGCCGCGCCCTGGTATGGTGAGGGCCCCACGGGGCCCTCCAGCCGCCTCCCTTTCGCCTACTTATTCCCCCCGAGAAAATAACCCTAGACACCCGAGCCATTATCCACGAAAAGTTCCAGAGACGCCGCCGTCGTCAACCCTAGCTCGGGAGGGTTCAGAACCTCTTCCCGGCACCCTGCCGGAGAGGGGAATCGTCACCGGAGGCTTCTACATCGCCATGCCTGCCTCCGAGTGATGCGTGAGTAGTTCATCCTTGGACTACGGGTCCATAGCAGTAGCTAGATGGTTGTCTCTCCTATTTGTGCCATCATGTTTAGATCTTGTGAGCTGCCCTACATGATCAAGATCATATTATTGTAATGCTACATGTTGTGTTTGCTGGGATCCGATGAATATTGAATATTATGTCAAGTTGATTATCAATCTATGCCCTATGTTATTTATGATCTTGCATGCTCCGTTGCTAGTAGATGCTTTGGCCAAGTAGATGCTTGTAACTCCAAGAGGAGTATTTATGCTAGATAGTGGGTTCATGCCTCCGTTTAATCTGGGACAGTGACAGAAAGTTCTAAGGTTGTGGATGTGCTGTTGCCACTAGGGATAACCTAACGATGCTATGTCCACGGGCATATGTGTTTGTTTACATTACGCACTTTACTTAATGCGATTATCCGTTGCTTGCAACTTAATACCAACGGGGACTCGGATGACAACCCGGCGGTGGATTATTAGTCATAGACGCTGTTGGATAACGGTCTATGTATTTGTCGTAATGCCCAATTAAATATCATAGTAATCATCATGTCATGTATATGCATTGTCATGCGCTCACTATTTGTCAATTGCCCAGCTGTAATTTGTTACCCAACATGTTAGTTATCTTTATGGAGAGACACCACTAGTGAACTGTGGACCCCGGTCCATTCTTTTACACTGATTAAACCACAAACTGCAAACTGTTCCTTTTTCATTCTCTGCAATTTAATACTCATTTTCCACACGAGACGTTTAATCCTTTGTTTTCAGCAAGCCGGTGAGATTGACAACCTCACTGTTTCGTTGGGGCAAAGTACTTTGATTGTGTTGTGTGCAGATTCCACGTTGGTATCGAGTAACGGCGCCGCCAACAACCTTCTGAAGAGTTGCTCCTACTGGTTCGATAACCTTGGTTTCTTACTGAGGGAAAACTTGCTGCTGCTACATCAACCTTCCTCTTGGGGTCTCCCAACGCAAGTACGTCTTGCATCAAGCTATTTTCTGGCGCCGTTGCCGGGGAGAGAGCAGTCTTCTGCAAGGGGAGTTTCACTTCCAATCTCTTTACTTTGTTTTTGTCTTGCTTAGTTTATTTTATTTTATCTTGTTTGCTTTCAATTATCAAAAACACAAAAAAATTAGTTACTTGCATTTAGTTTATTTTCAGTTTTGTTTTCTGTTAGTTATCATGTCTGGTTCGGCTCATCATGTTTCGGTTCCTGAAGTTGAGGTTCGATCTTTTAAGCAACAAAGTGGAGAAAGTTTGAAAGATGCTTGGTATAGAATCAGCGATGCTCATCGTAGGTGCACTAAAAAATATTCACTATGATCCTGCTTAGAAATTTTTATGTTGGCATAACTAGCTGGTATAGATATGTCTTGGACACTTTGACGGGAGGTAACTTTCTTGGTACTCCTGCGTTGGAAGCTAGTTATATTATTGAGAGTCTAGTAGGAACACCACCTTAGTAACATTAAAAATGAGATTACCTTGGAAGATGTTATAAAGAAATTGGAGTCTATAGAGAAAAATTTGCCAAATCTCCTTGATAGTACTAGCAAAGTTGATGAATCACTGGGAACCATTAATGAAAGAATTGCTGTTTTAGAAACTAGTACTATTCAAGATAATCAAAATCTTAGGATTGGTGAATTAGAGGAGGCTATGGATGTGATAAGTTCTACTTTTACCTCTATTAAAACAAAAAGGCAAAAGGCTTTTGTGGGAAGAGAGCAAAAATTTATGTATGCCAAAATTTCTAAACCAAAACCCACGGGTGTGCTTAAAACCACAACGTGTTCAATGAGCTTGAGGGTGAGTCACATAGTGGTCTATTTAAATTTTCTTCCCAAGAACTACTAAACTGACAAACCCTGTTCTTGATGAAGCTTTTGATGAATTAGACCTTTCTTCACTTGGTAATACTTGATGCATGCTTTGTGCCTAGCTAAAAGGCGTTAAAGAAAAGCGCTTATGGGAGGCAACCCATTTTATTTTTCTGCAATTTTTCTTTTATTGAGTCAAGGTGTTTGTTTACTTCTGTAGCAACTCCTTTGTATCTTTATTTTCTCGCATTGTTGTGCCAAGAGTAGCCTCTAATGTTAAGATGCTTAATTTTGATTGCTGCGCAGAAACAGATTTTTGCTGTTCACTGTACGAAATTTAAAATCACCAGATTGTTAAAAAATCTGAAATTTTTGTGCGTAATCTTTATGAATGTCTGAATCTTTCATTAGTTCAAGTTTTCGATCTGAGCGTCGTAAGTGCCTCGAAAAAATTCGTCTTTGCGGACTGTTCTGTTTTAGACAGATTATGCCTTTTTATTTTGCATTCTCTCTTTTACTAGTGTTGAGTGAAATTCTTTTTTGGGTGGAAGAGCTTCACATAACATCAGTGGCTGTAGCTAATGTTTAAAGTAACAAATCATATTGCGTCTTTATAGAACATGTGAGTTTTTGATTATGCACTAACCCTCTAATGAGATCTACTTTGAGTTTGGTGTGACGGAAGTTTTCAAGGGTCAAGAGAGAAGGATGATAATAGGATCAAGAAGAGTGAAGAGCTTAAGCTTGGGGAGGCTCCCATGGATCTCCCCAGCATATTTCAAGAAGACTCAAGCGTCTAAGCTTGGGGATGCCCAAGGCATCCCCTTCTTCATCGCAAAATTATCAGGTCATCTCTAGTGAAACTATATTTTAATTCTTTCACATCATATGTGCTTTTCTTGGAGCGTCTGTGTGCTTTTATTTTCAGTATTGCTTTTATTTTCAATAAAGCTTGACTGGACCCTAGCATTCTTGATTGGGAGAGAGACACGCTCCGCTTTTTCATGAGAATACTCCTATTCTTCACTTATATTTGTTGAGTATTCATATCTAGCGCTGTTCAGCTTTTAGCTCTTGTTTTCATGTATCTCTTGTCAGAGCTATTAGCTTTCTTTTGTAGAAAGTACTCTCTTGCTTCACTTATATTTGTTTGGAGAGTTGATTAAATAAATTGATTGGTGTTTGGTTGGTTCAGAAAATGTTGCATGTGGTAATTGGTATAAGGAAAAACTTGCTTAATCTTGTAGATCACTAATGGATAACTTGATGCTTGTCAATTGTTTTGAGTTAACAAGTAGATCATGATTAAATTGTGCATCACATGAGTTAAGCCTATTAGTGAAGAACTACCGTAAAGCTTGTTGAAAATTTGGTTTGCATCGGTGGTATCTCTAAGGTCTAGATATTTTCTAATAACAGGGTTTGGTTAACAAGGAAGACGGTATGAAGTCTTATAACGTTTGCAATATGTTTGTCATATAAAACTTGGTGTACGGGTTGATATTCTTGTTTGCTTACATAACCTTGCTAGCCTAAACTCTGTACTGAGAGGGAATGCTTCTCGTGCATCCAAATCCTTGAGCCAAAATCCATGCCATTTGTGTCCACCATAACTACCTATATGTGGTATTTCCTTGCCACTCCAAGTAAATTTTTCATGTGCTACCTTTAAATTATTCAAAATGTTATTATTCCCTTTTTGTGTCAATGTTTACTAGCTCATGAGGAATTAGTGTGGTTATTCTTTATTCTTTGTCAAATGGACTTTTACACCTGGACTAGTGGCATATACATCCGCTTATCCAATTTGCAAAAAGAGCTGGCAACGGGGTGCCCAGTCCCAATTAATTACAACTTTAACCAATTAATTCTCTTCACACTTTTGCCCTGATTCATCAGTAAGCAATGACAAACAGTGAAATACCTGAATGTGTGTAAACCAAAGAGAAAGAGGGATGATCTGCCTTGCTGGTAGAAATAACGTCCTTCATGGGAGCCGCTCTTAAAAGTCCGTTTGACAGGTAGAATACTGTTCTCACCCGCTACCATTCGTTGACAATTAACAAACACCTCTCAAAAATAGATACTCCTCCATGGTATGTGATTGATGGAAGGCACCCGAGGATTCGGTTAGCCATGGCTTGTGTTAGCAAGGTTGGGAGGAGTATCAAATATTTTATGCAATCTCTATATGCTTTCAAAAACCTAAAAGCTCTAGCACATGATTTAATCCCTGCTTCCCTCTGCGAAGGGCCTTTCTTTTACTTTTATGTTGAGTCAGTTTTCCTATTCTTTCTGTCTTCCACAAGCAAACACTAGTGTCAACTTTGTTACAACATGCGTTATATGCAACGTATTGGACTTGTTATACTACTTTGTGTTGACAATATCCATGAGATAAATATGTTGAAAGTTGAAGCAAATGCTGAAACTTAATTCTTCCTTTGTGTTGATTGAATACCTTTTATAGAAACTATTGCTTTATGAGTTAACACTTATGCAAAACTTTGATGCTTGTCTCGAAAGTACTATTCATGAAAACGTTTAGCTTGTGTGATTCATTGTTTACTCATTATCTATTTGATAGCAAATTATAGACCATTGACTTGGATCACTTCATTCATTTACATGTGCCTTGCAATATTATATGATCAAGATTATGATGTAGCATGTCACCTCAAAAATTATTTTGTTTTTATCGTTTACCTACTCGAGGACGAGTAGGAACTAAGCTTGGGGATGCTGATACGTCTCAAACGTATCTATAATTTTTGATGTTCCATGCTTGTTTTATACCAATTGCTACATGTTTTGCATCTACTTTATATCACTTTTATACATTTTTTGGGACTAACCTATTAACAAGATGCCGAAGTGCCAGTTCCTGTTTTCTGCTGTTTTTGTATTCCAGAAAAGCTAGTCTGGAAATATTCTCGGAATTGGACGAAACTTCACGGGTCCCTATTTTTCCAGAAACACCAGATGGAGCAAAGAGCAACGGAGGAGGCCACAGGGGCCACACGCCACCAGGGCGCGGGCCCCCTCTGCCGCGCCCTGGTGGTGTGGGCCCCACGGGGGTCCAGCCGCCGCCCTTTCGCCTACTTATTCCCCCCGAGAAAACCCTAAGACCCGAGCATATCCACGAAAAGTTCCAGAGACGCCGCCGCCGTCAACCCTAGCTCGGGAGGGTTCAGAACCTCTTCCCGGCACCCTGCCGGAGAGGGGAATCGTCACCGGAGGCTTCTACATCGCCATGCCTGCCTCCGAGTGATGCGTGAGTAGTTCATCCTTGGACTACGGGTCCATAGCAGTAGCTAGATGGTTGTCTCTCCTATTTGTGCCATCATGTTTAGATCTTGTGAGCTGCCCTACATGATCAAGATCATATTATTGTAATGCTGCATGTTGTGTTTGCTGGGATCCGATGAATATTGAATATTATGTCAAGTTGATTATCAATCTATGCCCTATGTTATTTATGATCTTGCATGCTCTCCGTTGCTAGTAGATGCTTTGGCCAAGTAGATGCTTGTGACTCCAAGAGGAGTATTTATGCTAGATAGTGGGTTCATGCCTCCGAATCTGGGACAGTGACAGAAAGTTCTAAGGTTGTGGATGTGCTGTTGCCACTAGGGATAACCTAACGATGCTATGTCCACGGGCATATGTGTTTGTTTACATTACGCACTTTACTTAATGCGATTATCCGTTGCTTGCAACTTAATACCAACGGGGGACTCGGATGACAACCCGGCGGTGGATTATTAGTCATAGACACAGTTGGATGACGGTCTATGTATTTTGTCGTAATGCCCAAATTAGATAGAGAGAATTCCTTATTTGGCCCTTCCTTAAAATTTTCTTCCCAATTTGACCCTAGAAAACTTTTTCTTCCCAATTTGACATCTTAATTTCATTTCTTTCCTAATATGGCCCTCTAGTGCATTTTGAGCACGAAAAAGACTCTTTTACCCCTGATAAATTATGGACAATAAAAATTCAGTCTGGACCTTTCCTTTCCTCTCTCGTGGACAAAAATATTCAGAATAAAAAATCAGGCATTTAAGTTATGCATACAGGAGTAGACTCGTGGACTGAAATTTCGTGTTATCATTTAATTTGTATAAATTAAGTCTATCTTCTAATTAATTGATTTTGCTAACTCTATCCAGATTTTAAATCTGCTTTGCATGGAAAGAATAGTGTACCGACCTGTACATGTGCTGATGCATTAATCTGAATCATGCATGCATGCTCACGGTCTGAGCTAATTAATTAGCAGTAGGCAACGTGTGGGAGGGTGAGATGCTTTGCTCTCGCGCCAACTGCCATTGCCACGCAGCAGCACAGTTCCGCGCCTCCGCTGCTGTCTCAACTCTGAACCAGCAAGCCAGCGTGCGTGCGTGTGTTTTTGGGCTAGCTACTGCTACAAGTACTCGATTCGCGGTAACTCAGCTCGTATCTCCATCTCCATCTCGCCCTCACCATGAAAACAGAGCAGAGCAGCGGCCGCACGAAACTCTGCATCTACCTGGAACGCCGCTACAGTAATCGAACACCACTACTACTACTCTACTACTCTTCCAGCGTGAAGAGAGCAGAGGTGAAACCAAAAAGTATTACAGTACTATTTTTTTCCATGACCGTAGGTCTCAGAGATGTCCGTGCCACGCCTTAAACAGTACTCTGACCCCCGAAAAATACGTATTTAGTTTATTTTCTTCTGGATTACATCAATTTCCTATTTTATCCCTTGTAATATATTCTTTGGAATACTCTGCCAAGTGCAAGTCTATGAAATCCAGCTTTTTTTGTCACATAATTTATCAGGGGCAAAAGAGTCTTTTTATTGCTTAAAATGCACTAGAGGGCCATATTAGGAAAGAAATGAAGTTAAGATGTCAAATTGGGAAGAAAAAGTTTTCTAGGGCCAAATAGGGAAGACGATTTTAAGGAAGGGCCAAATAAGCAATTCTCTCAATTAGATATCATAGTAATCAAAATTTATGGCAAAATACAAAAATATTCAAACAATTTAAATCGTTGCGCATTAGAAACAAAAATTATTAGACTGTTAAACTTCCATACTCTAAAATATATCAGAATTTTTTCCATACTCTAAAAATTAGAAACAAAAAATTTTAAACCTTCCATACTCTAAAATATATCAGAATTTTTCTTTTCAGAAACAATTTAAGAAACTGTTAAAGTTCCGGCATGTGGGCCTACCCTATTTAAGCAGATTAGAAACAAAAATTATAAATTCCGTTTGAATTTGAAATTCGTTCAGATTTGAAAATTGTTCGAATTTTAAATTTGTTCAACTTTTAAATTGTTCAGATTTGAAACTTGTTCCAATTTGAAAAAAGTTTCAGATTTTTTGAATCAATTTTGTACAAAATGGATATTTTGGTCCAACTGTGTTAAATCTTTATTGGTCTTGAGATTATTGCGTTTTTTTGAATGTATTGTTAATTCATATTTTTGTTGGATTTTCTTGAAATATTTACCATAATGGAATATTGAAACATGTTTGTTGTTTCCCACTCCTGCCACACCCAGATCTAGCCCGATAGCGGATGAATGTCTGCGTGACACACCCGGGAGTTGGTTGTTGGCCATCTCAGATATCTGTCCACTTTCCTTTCGCTCATGATGACCACTGACGTGCAAAATACCTGTGGACAAATACCTGTGGCGCACCAGACCCAGTGCGCCACTGCTAAAAAATTTACCAGTAGCGCACCAGGCTGTGGTGCGCCACAGGTAAAAAATTTACCAGTGGCGCACTACTGGCTGGTGCGCCACTGGTACTCTCTCTCCTCCACCTCAAAATTTTTCAAGTCTATCTGGAACTTACCGGTGGCGCACCACTTTTACGGTGCGCCACTGCTAAAAATTTACCAGTGGCGCACTGCAATCTGGTGCGCCACTGGTATTTTTTTTCAAAAGCAAGGAAACCTGGTGAGAGACTATCAGTGGCGCACAAGTGGCTGGTGCGCCACTGATAGCATCTCACGTATAAGGTTTTCCCTACTAGTGGGGTAAACTGAAGAAGGGTAGTCGGTTAACCCCTAAAAGGCCGAGAATTGACTCACACACTCTGGGCGTGACACAGGGGTGATCGTGGCCGGGCTCACAACAATCATGGCACTACAAGACGACTCTGCACTTTGGGCGTGACAAAATATTCAGGCGCGAAGATTACCAAAGGGCCTCATCTGTCCCATGGCGGCATTGTGTGAGACTGAGGCTAGAAACATTTGAGCACCAGCGACATAAGAAAGCTAATTTTATTTAAATAATACATGAAAATTATTTAATTCCAGAAATATTACGCGTTTTAATTTTTTTGCAAAAGTAGGATCCCGTCGTCTTTGCCAAAGACGACTTTGGCCTGTCGTCGTTGCTGATGACGAGAGGGCCCACACGGCCACGCGGAGGCACGTGTGAGCCGCTGGGCTATTACTAGTGGCGTGTATGTACGGATACACGCCACTAGTAATATTACCAGTGGCGTGTATTTGTGCACGCACGCCACTAGTCGTCTTCGCCAAAGACGACAAGCCACCTGTCGTCTTCGCCAAGGACGACAAGTGACCTGTCGTCTTCACCAAGGACGACAGGGCCCTGTCGGCTTCGCCAAGGACGACGGGATCCTATTTTTGCAAAAAAAAAAATCACGTGTTATTTCCGGAATTAATTATTTTGTGTGTATTATTTAAAAAAAATTAGCCATAAGAAACGCTTTCTTGCACATGGTCGCAGGGGGGCTTTCGTAAGTGTGCGCACTAGAGATGTCCCTCATCGCACCATATCTTCATATACTATCTTATAAATAGGTTTTAGCTACATGCCAATACAGAGACACTAGAAAATGCCCCCATGCTCCTTTTGTTTTTCTCCCATATCTAAGATATCTTGAAGGGTGGGTAACCAAATTTGAACTCATAAACCCGTACAATGCTCATTTCAATATCCTAAGGCACGGGTATATATAGGAGTTAAATACACTCTGCTCTTTGTTAGCTTCTTCTGGAAAAAGGTTGTTGGCATGTGATATTTTTAGATAAAGGGAATATATTAATATCAAACTATCAATTACACCCAGACTCTGCAACAACATAACGTCAAGATCTAGTCAAGACATTAAGGATGCACACAGCCAAACAAAGAAGAAAAATGAAAAACACCCGCCGAACAGATCAGCGAAGCAGCAGGAACTACCACCGCCAAAGGCCACACGCGGACTGCAAAAACGTTCTCCAAAACGACGCCTCCAAGAAGGAAATCGTGTACAAACACAATCGTCGCTCTGATCATGGATCAAGGGTTTTCACCCCGAAGAAAGTCCGACTAAATTCTGGACAATGCCTTCAACAAGGAGATGAACAGCGATCCGTCATTGCCAGGTACAACCAGTGAAGGTCAGACCTAGGGTTTTCACCCCGGAAGTCGAAACTTTGTGCCCAAAGAACACACCTAGAAGAAGTCCTCCAGTATTGCTGCCCCCGCTTGCCAAGACTGCTGCAAAACACTGATCATCCGGTTCACAGTCTTCACCACATCCAGATTTTTGCCTCCGTCATCACTCCATCATGACTTGTAATCTCGAACTCAACATTAGTCATCAAGATCTCCTAGTCATCCGGTACAACCATCTTGAAATCCACATCTTGTCAGCACCATGGTAATCACAGCTAATGGGTGCCGACAAATTGGACTGTGATCTGACCGCCACCATCATGTCGCCGACCTCACGATCCAGATACACTGATCTGTGTCGCCAGCCTATGATCTGGTGCCGCCTTCCTGCGTTGTTGCCTCTGTTCTCCAGCCTTCCGATCCACGTCGGAGCTACACGCACGAGGCTGGGGCAGCAAGCTATGCCACATGCATGTGAGGCTGGATGCATCGATCCACCAATGCACATGCACGCAGCACGCGGCCAGAAACTTGCATCGTCCGTGGCCGGCCGGCCGGAGTTCAGATTGGATCGGATCTATGAAATGCGAGAAGTCTGCTCAGGCTCAAAGAAACGAAAACGAAAATGGAAAGGACGCCCCCCCGCCGCCGTCCTCCTCCGGCGACGGCGGGGGAGGGAAGTCGGTGAGTGGTGGCCGGCGGCTGTGGTGAGATGGCTCCCCGAGTCGCCCGATGCGGACGACGCGGGGGTCGGGGGTAGGCCCCAGCTAGATTAATCTCATAATGATCTTGGCATGTGATATGTGTTGAGAAAGTCATTCAGGAATTGTGTGTTACATTCTACTTGCATGTTTAGTTCCCTATTTCGCCCCCAAAGAAAGCAAGAGAAACATTGTGCTTAGTTACAACAATCGCATGAAAGATTTTGTGAATGAGTCACTAGTTGAACGCAATGAGACGCAATTGCGGTTGCAAATGGGTTAGTATTGAATGACCAAAATTCAAGTAGAGCATGCATGTTATGTAATTTCAATAATAATTCGGTTCATGCGCACCACCACTTGATTAGCAAGCAAGAATAGATAATACCCAAGTGCATTGCATCATCAAAGATGTGTAAAATGGGAGTCGACTTGTTTTACCCAAGTTCTTGATTTTTGTGATCGTACTTCCATGGTGGAATGCTTGTAGACGAGTCGGGGATACGAGTAAAAACCTTGAAAACAGTATTTTTTTTACACCATCAAAACCTTGGAAAAAGATCTAACGGGAAAGGAACAAGTACAACTACGTGATTTGAGTGATCGTACTTGCCAAACGAACGTCCAAAACAAACGAAACTAAAACTTGGGCTGGCCCATGGTGGATTGCTTGTAGACGAGTCGGGTATACGACTCGCAATAGCGAGATATAGTGGATGCGTCTCCAGGTGCAGGTTTAGGGAGCTCTTATTTGCCGCATAACGCGGAGTCTGCTTGATCCAGTCTGCATGTTTCTTCCATGGGCCGCTCTGAATGTGGCCCAATAACAGGTTACCCTTTTTCTTCTAACTTTTCTTCCTTTTTCTGTTTGTATAGTAGAAGAATGTGTTCACGTTTGTGAAAAACGAGAAAAAAAGAAAAATCAGTAGTAAAATAGAAATATTCACACACGTACAAAATTAATAAAAGATGTTTATTTTATTTGAAAAAATATCAAAAAATGAACATTTGTGTTATGTGAACAATTTTTTACATATGAAATTTATTTTATTTTAATCTGGTGGTGGGGCGGGCTGAGTCGGGCGTGTTTACCGGCGACGTCGGGTCAGATTTGCCTCTGTCTGGCTGTACTGACGTAAAGTACCACTCGAGAAAGATGTTGATGCGTCGGGCCAACTTTACCGAGAGTAACACTCGACAAAGATGTTGTCGAGTATTTTTATGAGCATTTGGTCAAATTCTTATCTTACCCAAACAAAACATGACTTAAATACTTTCAAATGGATGGATCAGCGCAATTAACTAATCAAAATATTCGATTGTGGTTAATTTAAGAATCCAGTCGACATCATCGACTCCACTATAAACACAGCTCGATCACGATTGTAGTATGCGCCGCACCATGGATGTTAAACAAGTAAATCAACGTCCACGTCCATGCATGCTCTCCACGGCACCAGTGACCAATTGCTGTCGACCCTTTCCAACAAAATCTAGCGAGCACAGAACCGATCGAGAGAAGCAGGTCCACATGCATGCAGGTCGAGTGTACCCCGGCAATGAAACCCTACCTAATTCAACAAAGTACAGTACATATATATTATGATAAAGCAAAGTAATATGTGTAGCTTTCACCCAGATTATAGCCTGGCCCTTGGTGTCATGGAAGATGCATCATGTATATAAACATAGGTACATAGATAAAATGTTTGATGTAAGCATGTTTGTCTCGTTTGCAACTGGATAATTTTCAGTTATAATGTTAGTGCAAGTGGAAAAGAGATGAGTTGCAATCGTGGTGCAGCTCAAGTCAATTTCAGTCGCAGAACCTCTGCTCGCGTGACAGAGAATTAGCAAGCATGGTGCGGCGGCCTATAGTAAATTGCCTTTGTATATATAAGCCATGGATACATAGTGAAAAAATAAACTGAATTAATCTTTACAAAATCCAAAAAGAAAACAAACAAACAAAATAGTTCTAACCATGATGCAACCATATTCAGTTGCACCTGGAGAAAATTCAGCTGCAACCGTGGTGCAACTCAAGAAATTTTCAGTTGTAGAGCTTGGGCTCGCGTGTCTGACAATTAGCAGTTACGCATGGTAAAGTTGCCTACCGCATAGATAATCCATGGATACATAGCGAAAAATTCAACTGAATTTAACCTATACAAAGCCAAAAACAGAACAATCCAACCACATGCTACGACCGAAGAAAAAATTCAGTTGCAACCATATTCAATCGCAACTTGAAAAAGTTCGGCTGCAACCTTGGTGCAAGCTAGTGGCGAAAGTTCAGTTGCAACTTAAGAAAAAAGTTCAGTTGCAGATCCCATGAATTGTATAGTTGATTGTGTACGCATATATAATCCCATGGATGCATGCATATAGTATGTATCGTCGCCGGGTGGCCACACATGCATTCCAACCAATGATCATCAGTTGGTGCGTTGATAGGGACACCGATCATTGCTGTCCATATATAAGCACAGGTAGCACTATAGCCAGGACGATCGACCAGCTCAACACACGTACGACTAGTTCCTTTCCTCTCGTTTTCCTTCCTTCCAATCATCTCTCACGATCTCTCTACCTGCCGGAGCTCTCGATCGAGCGCCATGGGCAGCGTCGCCGCCGGGCATGAGCCTTCCTGGAGCGGTGTGCGGCGTCGGGGGACGCGGCGTACGGCGAGCTGAGGGAGCTGCTGGCGCGGCTCCACGACCCGGTGGACGGCGACGGCGGCGCCGACGGGTTCTTCCGGCGGTACGGGTTCTGCATCCGGGAGCTGCTCCTCCACGACTCCGGTCCCTGCGGCAACGGAACAGGCAAGATTCATATCAGGGATGGAGAAGATGGGTGGGTGGATTCATCGCGAGGGGAGAGGAAGGGGCGGGCTGGCTTACTTGCTCCTGGATCCAACGACTAGTCCACGCGCGGTCGATCCAGGGCACGCACGAACGCAGCCTGCAGCCCAAACTCACGCAGGAAGGGACAGGCCCGGCCAGCAGCACCGGACCAAGCGCGAGAGGCCTCCAAGAAGAGAACGACACCTGCTGGAACGGTGACAAGGGCTCGTCGGCGGCCGGCCGGGAGAAGGGCTTCTCTATGCTGCTGCGCTCGTTCGCCTCGCCAAGCCCAAGTCACAAGTCACGCACGCGCCTACCGCACGCGGCGCTCCTCACACTGCGCTTGTACTTATAGAGGCATACCTGCGTGTTTGAGGGAGCGAGAGAGGTTAGGGACAAAGAGAAAGAAGAGGAGTACTCGCATCTATTGCTGCTTGATGGGATAGAGGAAGTGGATGAATGGGTGGGATGGGATATTGTTTGGGAGAGCCGAAGTGGATGAACGGGTGAGATGGGATAGTGGTGTGGATGGGTGACATGGACGGGGAAGCCAATTAAAAAATAGTCTCGGCCGTGATGCCGGACCCACATGTCAATTATCCAAAGTCAGGCTTGGGTAAGTCAGAGAATCCACACTGCGAGGGACGTACGTTTGGGTCCTCATTATCAACTGGTCGCATGACACGTGTCTTACTGCTGACTCCCGATGCCCTTCCCTTGAGCCCAGTCTCCTTGGCCTTATTGGCAACCTGTCACAACGTGAGAACACAACCCCATAGCCTCCTGCCGCTCAAATTGTCTTCAATCTTCATGCGGTAGACGTGGTCCCTGATAGTTACTCCCTCCGTTCCAAAATAGATGTCATCCACTTGTCAAAAAGTGGATGTATCTATACACGTCGTGTATAGATACATCCACTTTTTGACAAATGGATGACATCTATTTTGGAACGGAGGGAGTAGATGTCTTCCATTTGTCCACATGCGGATATATCTAGACATGTTACAAGTATAGATATATCCGCATGTGGACAAATGAAAGATATCGAATTTGGAACGGAGGGAGTACCATATAGTGTGCAAGCATCAGTAGGACAAGAATTAGTCATTTAGTCACATGATATATTTTAGTTCAGTTACCATTCCTTACAAAGAGTTAACCGAATTTGGTCTCTTAATATATGCCTCTTACGTGCTTCAAAACTCGTGCATATTGCTTTCTCGGAAAGCATAGAAGCACTCCACAATGTGAAGATATCCAAGTATAACCACTGCTGCACGCACACTCCTATCCTACATGAGAATTCTATTTTCCTATTGCGCTTGTTTGGATAAGCATATCAGTTACCTCCAGAATTTTATCTCGAAGGAGATCCTCACTAATGTTGTCTGGCTTGAACATGCATGCCGCCAATGTTTGGATGGCGGGGGAGGCCATGTTTGCCCCAGAGTCAATCGGATGTCACGAACCTCAGGATCGCAATTGCAAACACCAAGAAAAAACATATTACGACGACCATGGCTTTTTAGTGCAAGATCTCCATCAGCGCCCTGTCGATTTATGACAAATTTGTTGGTCGATGAGGAGCTTGTCTTATTTATGAGTTGCAGATCATCGTCCTATCGATTTCGTTCTCTAGAGAGCAAAGATGAACCGGCGGTAGTCCGCTATAACGGTATCGCTGTCCATTTGTTGCTGCTTATGCAGAGACAAGTGGATCTAATTTCTGCTTGCTTGTTGCAGCCATAGAGCTCACCTCCAAAACCATCCATCCTAAACGATTTGCCAATGTAGGCAGTGGGCTTCTCCAACATCGATACCGCCAAGACAGATCGCTAGTTTTGCTGTAACACATGCTGTCAAAATCTAGACTAGCGAACTTGTGCGCACAAACGGTTGCACTAAAAACTGTTGTAGCTACACTCAGGTTAAAGCAAGCTTATGATATTTTCTAGCTTTCTAGGTACAATTGATGTTGTGACCGCCAGAAAACACATGCCAGAGCAATACGAATAGTATGGTCATGTGTACGGTAAAGAGCTTGTGTTGTTGTATTCCTTGATGCATCCCAAACATAGAAACCAATTGTGCTCTACATCTACATTAAAGTTGTGCGGTCTCATACCCACAAGCAAACCGAATCAGCATGAACTTTCCATAGATGATTTGCATGGCACATGAATATGTATCTGTTGGATGCCAAAGAGCAAGGTAAAGTTAATTCCTTCAGCTGCTGAAGCGCAGGGCCGGGCCCACTATGGTGCCAAGTGTGGCGAGGGCACAGGGCCCATGAATTTTTGGGGCCCCAAATTGTTATACTCCATATGTCGTATATTTGTTTAGCATCTGATGATCTGAAACGAATTGGGCTGCATCTTGGCGCTTGGCCGTCTCCGCGCGAGAACGGAAAGGAAGAAAGCAGGGCCCAATCCGCTGGCATCTGGCCGTGCGTCTCTCGCGTCGCTGAGTCTTTCGCGTGGGCCGTGGCCCATGGGGTCTCGTATTCGTGTGCGAGTCGTCCTCGTCCAGTCCATGAAACGTATCGATCGACAACGACAAGACGGCAATGGATCTACTCACAGCCTCGCATGGTGGCGCCTAGCAGTCCTCACGATTCGTTTTCTCGCCGTCGCCGTCGCCGACGCACGCACGCATCGCGCCATCGCCCACGGCCCATCGGTCGATCAATCCGATCGCATACTCGCATCCACAGCGCCGCTGCGCGGGCGACAGACAACGCTGTGACCGGCTGACCGCACGTCCGCACGACAGTTTCTCTTCCTCGGTTGATCGCAATTCGCAGAAACAGGTAAAATACTCCGGTTAATCTTTTGTATCCACACTTCTAATACTTTAATTTTATTGTATTCATCTATTGTATCTTGTGTTTCAATACCACAGATTTGAGTCATCATGGGGAAATATCAGTCCGGTTCCCAGAAGAGTAAGAGAAAAGGAAAAGAACAGGATTTGGTTAAATCTCAAGAATGTGTTATGGAAAAATTTATTGGAAAAGAATTATCACAAGGGACATCCGGTAACCACTATGTTGATCCTTCTACCCTTGCACATGCAATTGTTCCTTATAATCATTTTAGAGATAGCCAGACATAAATAGATGATATTGAGGTAGAGGAAGATCATATTGATGTTAACTTGAAAAATTCACCTGGTGCCGATGTTGATGATTCTTTTGGTCTTATATATTTGATCCAAGAAATTGGGATTCTCTTGATTCTAAACAGATTGATATTTTAACACAAAAGGGTCGAAGAAGAGACTTATCAAGTAAGAAAGGTCCTAAGAATATACATCGTAAAAGGTTTAATACAAAGTTCAATTATTACGTAAAATGTTCTGTTATATACATTAGAATTATTTATTAGTTCAAAACTTTTTGTGAGATAGGGCCCCGTTTTATAATTTCGCACGGGGCCCTGGATTTTGCCGGCCCGGCCCTGCTGAAGCGTCTAGCTCTCCCACGTCCAAACTTTAAATAAGGGTAGCGGATCTAACTGATTCCTGTCCAGTACAACAACCATGCAAAGTATACATCAATGAGTAGAGAAATACACTCTGCGATTGGTCGCACGCAGGCCCTTACTATTTCTTTTCTGAGAAAACATGAGGGCCGATAATGGTCTCCCCATTCTGTCCTCTGCCGCCCCATGCGAACTAGTAGTATTGTACATAAAAAATAAATTGAAGATACACAATTAGCTTACATCCGATTAAATGCCATCATTGCGAACTACACAGATCCTATATATAGTTAACCAGAAGATACACCGTTCACTTATAAATTCATAGCGTTGCTGCAAACTCTGAATGCTATTGCATCGGCCAAAATCAATTGAAGAAGAATGCGCCCTTGTAATAAAAGAGGAAAAAAAGCTCCCTCGCTTTGGCAGAGAGCATAGGCACATTTTTTTTACCGTTTGGTGCTATCTATGCAAGTTGAGCAATAATGATCGCGGCAAGGGAGGATGCTATACAGTGCCAACCTATGTCGGCGCAAATTTGAAGTCTAGATATGAGAGGCATTAGGGAATACATCCACACTTGCAGGCTGAAAATTGCTACATTTTGCCTCCCAGGCTTGAGACAGACCGGAGGTCCTCGTATTTGTACAGCCCAATAAGCTTGTTGCAGCAAGCAGTAACGTGCATGGTGCCAGAAGAATTTTTTTTGCGGGGTGGTACCAGAGAAATTGCTTGGGTAAGAATGAATGCGCACGCGACTCTAGATTTTCCGTCCATGCGCCGCCCCTAGTCTGGACGCCGGCGAGCTGCACAGCGCCGCCGCCCGACCTCCAACACAGTACTTCTCCCAAGCTTCTGGCCGTATGCTCGTCCCCGTCACCAAGCTTTGCTGCATGTCTCCTCGTCCTCCTCACGAGGGACTCCTATGCCTTCACCCTCAAAGCCTGGCCAGCATTGTCTCGTACTGACACACCTTACTCGACTCTTATTTTGCAACTAGCCTCCACTTTAAGGCTAAGAGCATATTCACAGGCACCCTTAAAGCACATACGAAGGTTTATTGGGTGTTGAACAGAAAAAAATTACACCGGCACCCAAGTGTCCGGACGGACCTAGTTTTCTGTCCTGGACCCTCAATAGGGTCTCTAAACTTGGGGGCAGACTCGGGTTGCCGGACAGTGTCCGGACACGGAACGGGGGTGTCGTGATTTATTGGTCGTGCAAAACGTCGTTCTGCCGATTAATGGCGAGCATTTCACGGGGCGGCTTCCCAAACGACACGATGAGACACGAGGCAAAGAGATGGCGGTGCGTCTGCCAGCACGCGCATCATTAATGCCGGCGCCAGCCTAGCGCCAATCTACTCGAGCCACCACAAGGTGGCCCGGTGATCCGTGACTACGGCTAGGTCCGACGATCACCACCATGTGGCCCCCTGTTCCTACGTTGCCCGAAGCCGGAGGTGAAGTAGGAGCCGCTTGAGGTGGTGTCGCCTGGCTACCACGTGTCGTCGCCGCTGTGGGGCACGGCGCACGACGGAACCTCCTCCAGACTCGGCTAGGCTCTGGTGCCCTGACTCGTTGGCTTTTTGGAGACCATCGAGGACTCAGCGTAGATGGCCTTGGCGTCCTCCTCCGGCGGCACCTCGACCTCGCGTGTCGGCGCCTCCACATTGTGTGCTGCCTCCTCCACCAGTTTCATCAACCTCGACAGTGCCGATTGGGACAAACTTGGCGAGGAGTAGGTTTAGGGTTACGTTTAGGGACACTGACGAGGCTGATTTTGTTTAAATTGTATCCAAATCTGTACAATATACCAAAATTTGAACATTTTAATTCGAAATGTTTTATACTTCTGTTTGCGGTTGTCGGTGTGGGCAGCACTCCAAATTTAGCCGAACAAGTGTCCGGCACATCCAGAGTAGACAAAATTTGGGAGCAGCTAGTTAAAAACTTCCATGGGTACCCCTGGAGATGCTCTAAGTTAGCAAATTTAAGGGCTTCTCTTTGCAGACAACATTTAGGCGTGTAGCTTCTCTCTACATACAGGAGATAACTTCCATTCTTTTCTACGGAAGAGCCGAAGAGGTGTCCTTGTTAAGTTCTTCCTCAAACTCAATGCTCGCAAAGGTGAAAGTAATGCTAGAACTTTGGCTATCTCATTTTTGTATCCAGAATGAGCATCAACATGGCGGAAAGGGAGGGAGCATAGAGATTGCAAGTTTTGTTTGGTTGGTGCAATATTTATTGTGATATTTGGTGGAATGTTGATTCATGTCACGTGGTAAATGAAAATTTGTTTAACCCTGTAATAGTGAATTACGCACCATGCATCCAATCCGTGGTTCACATGATATATAACTTATTATGCTTGCATTCATTTGAAAACACATAATGATACTCACTACCACTTTATTTCTAATAACATGGGAGAAGAAATTATCAAAATTACACGTGTGTTACTCATGCAAGATTACTAGTAAGAAAAAATATCATGCGCCGCGCGGTCTCTAGATTTTTGGTTCATGCGCCGCCCCTAGTCTGGACGCTGGCGAGCTGCGCAGCGCCGCCGCCCGACTTCCAACACCGTCCGGAAACCTCCCGAGCAGTGCCCCGTACTTTTCCCCAAGCTTCTGGTCGTGTGCTCGTCCCCGTCACCAAGCCTTGCTGCATGTCTCCTCGTCCCACTAGTGGAGACAGGGCCTCCTGTCCCGGGCCGTGAGGGGCATCTGTCCCGGGTCGAGAACCGGGACAGCCCAGGCGGGACTAAAGGTCAACCCTTTAGTCCCGGGCCTGTTACCAGCCGGGACAAATGATACACCACGTGGCCGCATGCGGAGCGCGCTGGGGGCAACACCTTTAGTCCCGGCTCGTATAACGGGCCGGGACCAGAAGCCCACCACGTGGCCGCCTGCGGAGCGCGCTGGGGCAACACCTTTAGTCCCGGCCCGTATAACGGGCCGCGACTAATAGTTTTCTTTTATTTTATTTTATTTATTGCTTTAGGGTTTAGGGTTTATTTGTTTTCTTTTATTTATTTCTTCAAGCATGCAAAGATAATTGTTTTCTTTTAGCGGTATTTATGCAAAGATAATTGTCTTGCGATCGAGCATACAAATATATACAATGTTGATAGTTACATGGAGATCACAATTACCGAGACTAGAGCCCGTATATTCGATTACACGGCCGGGATCATCAGAAGCGCCTATTCACACTAAATTCTCCGGCGTCGTCTACCATCTCGCTCAACAAAAATCCCGCCAGCTACTCAGCAATTGCTAGTACGCGTTGCTGTGGTAGGAGTCGATCCCGCATTTCTTCGAACTATATAAGAAAAGGAGATCAATATGAACATCAATCATGATAGCAAAAAGTGACGGTAATAAAATAATGTTGTGAATGTATTGCTTACGTCGACTCTATAATCCTTGTGCTCAGTGGTAAACGAGCGAATGAACTCGCAAACGTAGTATCCACATAGATTCGTCCCCTGTGACTGCCTCGCGCACTTTACGAGAATAGAATTCAATCAAAATAATAATCTAGCATCATAATTGTATTGAAACTAGAAGTAAAAAGATGCATGGACATATCTCGTACTACTTACCGGGATCGGAGTAAACGTCAGCTTCTCACTCCAGGAACCCACCACCGCTGCCTTGAACCGCATCCAAACCCTGTCCGGCAAAGAAAATGAATTAATGAGTTATTCATTACCTGATATCTCATGAAATCAACGAAAGAGACCGATATAGCGCGAGAATTACGTCTGGAGCATGTCCTGCATGCTGCGGAACTCTTCCAGGGGTCTCTTTAATGGGTCCATGACTTCAACTATTCCCTTATCAACTTGAATGTTTAGCAGAATCCAGTGGAACCTGCACACGTTTATATATATGTCAGTAACTCATCACTTACAGTTAACATCGAGTAAGCAAAAGTGAATGTGTACATCATAATAAGACCCTCACCCGAAGTTGTAAGGAAATAGTATGTGGTCACAGAAATTTTGCTCCCCTAGAAACCTTAGAAGGCTTTCCTCCGTCTCGTCGGGTTTCGTCGTTAAAGAATTTATATGTACTTTATCTGGGTCAATGAACCCAACACTATAGACCTTTCTTTTACATTCCTGGATCTTCATTCTGCATAATAGAGTACAAAAGGATATAACGAGGATAATTAAAATGCAATGAACTGAACAACTGAAAAACTGAACAACTTATAAGTAGACAATGAATTCAACAACTTACAGACAGTAGCAACTCATGAGACATTTGTCGAGGGCATCGAAATTGTATAACTGGAAGAGTTCTGAAAAGTGAATATGGATCTCTCTTCTCAGAAGTAGTACTCATGTGGGACTTTCGCCACGATCATTATTCTGCCATTTTGTGCCTCTTTCATGTACCAGTCATGCAATTTCCGCATTTGTGTTGGCAGTTGTTGCCACTTCTCTCTGCTGAGCAATTCCGCCTTTGGAACATATTGAGGGACTATAGGAGCCTTGGGTATATTGTCGTCTTGGGTACCAAGCAATTCCGCAACAGTGACACCCATAGCGGCCGCCAACTTCGCAGCTTCTTCCATATCCTGCTGTCCCGCCTACAGGGGAACGTCTGTGGATAACACCTTGAGGGGTGAGATCGACTGTTTGGCCTGTTCTCCGAGCTGGGGAACGTCCCTTCTTTTCGCACTTGCACCTTTACTTGATTTGCTCCCGCTTGCACTATCACCTGATTTGCCCTTCCGCACTTCCTTCTGAAGTGTGCGTAGATAGTTATCTGGCTTATGGTGCAAGTCATATTGCGATCCTGTGTACAGAAATTCACGTGCATACGCTTTCTGATTCTCGGTGTATACCGGGGCGGCCTTGGGTTTCTTCTTTGCAAAATGCGCATCTTTTTCGGCCTTTGCGATCGCTGCGATTTCCTCGTCGGTACGGTCGTAAGTTATGATAGGAAGATTCTTATAAGGTACTGTTGGGAGGGGCAACCTTTGTCATTTTGGGCTGCTGCGTCGGTTAGTACTCATCGACGGATCACGCCTCCGCTTATTGTCCTTAGCGGGCAAAGGCGGCGGCGAAGATGGCGGACCCAAGTCCGGCGGCGGAGATCGAGATGGAGTCGCGCTGTGGTGGTCGTAGTCGTGGGGTGGGCTGCTTCTTGGAGGTGTAGGTGACCTGCGACGACTCGGAGGCGGTGTTGTCCTTGGCGCCGAGCCTGGAAGCCTGATGTTGTTCTTGTCCCATAGAATGACATCACCCACTACTTCTTCGAGTGTCCTCTGATCTTGCTCTCCAGGGATGTCAAGCAACATATCAATAAAGTCCGGTAGTACTTCATCCACCCGGACTTTAGCATAGCCAGCTGGAATCTCACGGCCATCCCAGCCTGCGTCAGGTGTACAAGGTACAAAAATTCCGAGCGCCACCTTCATGGATATGTTCTTCAATTTCTGATGGAGCTCACAAGATATTGACTCCTTGATTCCATCCACAGGGTAGCCAGGACCGCCTTCTATCATTCGCCGTGCATCGTCAGCCGGGGCCTCCGAGTCACCCACGCTGCTTTTACGCTGAGACGGGCCGGCGGTAATATCGAGTGCAGGATCTTGCTGGCGCACTACTCCTCTAAGTTTGTCAATCTGCTGCTACTGGTTGTCAATTCTGGCAAACAACTGGTTGAACTTGTCTCCCACCTCCTCCTCCTATCGCCGCTTTGCTCTCGATCAGCTTCTGTAAGTTTCCATGTCTTTGGCAAACCCCATCCACCACGGACAACTAGGGCCAAAGCCTCATACACGTCCTCCTTTTTCATCATTCCCGAGGACCAGTGTCAGCATATCTTTCTCTCTATCGGGACGGAACTTTAACTTCCCCTCTTTAATTTCTTTCACCACTCTAAGCCAATTCTCCCTGGGTATCCTAATCCCGTCACTATAAATAAGGTCCCCAGTTGTTTCCTCGTATGTACTCCCATGCGCAAGGAACCAATTTCTTGCCCTCGTTTCCCATTCTTCGCGCAATGGTTCTGATTGGATCCCTTTAGCAAGCAGCTCTTGCTCTTTTTTATCCCACTTTGGCATGGCAGTCTTGTAGCCCCCTGACCCCAATTTATGGTGATACATTTTCATGTCAGCATTTTTCTTGTTCTTTTTGACAGCTCCTTGGCATCTTCTGACTCCTTGTACTTCTTAAATGCGTTCCAGTGATCCGCCTGCTTCGCTAGATAGCCTTCGAATACTGGAGCAGTCTTTTTCTTCCGATAGTCTTGCCATAATCTTTTCTTCCACACCCGGAATAGTTCGGCCATCTTCGAGAGAGTCCACCGCTTGACTTTCGCCCTCAATTTTGCAGTGTCGGCAGGAACCTCAAATTCTGGCAGGGTGAAATGTGCCATGAGGTCATTCCAAAGACTCTCTTTGTACCTTTCGGTGACATACTCACTATCGTTCGCCCCTTTGCGCTGATTCTAGTCTCGAACGCTGATCGGGATGTGATCCCTAACCAGAACTCCGCATTGTTTTTTGAATACGTCGGCAGCCTTCGTGGGTTCCTTCGGTTCGCCCGTAGGGGATATGACCTCAAATGTATAATGCGTAGATGGGGCCAACTTTTTGGTTGGGCCTCGTTTGGAACATTTGGTAGATGTGGAGGCCTAAGAGAAGAAACATCCGTCAATTATATACATACAATTCAAGAAGTGCATCTACTGATCGCCGAACTTCATATATACCTCGCCGGACTTCGTTATGGATCCACCGGTTTCTCCATCATCGGACCTATCGCCTTCTCCATCATCGGAGCCGTCGGCTTCATCCTCACGTCGGTCGACCTCCATTCCATCCCCGGAGGGGTTCAGATACGACGACGGAGATTCGGCTGGATCAGGATCTGGGGCGTCGTGGATTATATCCTCGAGAATTTCTTCCTGTCTTAGGTCTCTGCGGATTGGACTAGGTGGATCCATAGTTTCTGCAAAATGCACACAATATTATTTGAAAATGCATCAAATAAAATGAGTATCAGTTGTTATAAATAATTACTAAAGCAATTACCTCTAGTGCATATGAAGAAGAAAAAACTAGCACCAACCTACACCACCTCCACCAGGAAAAAAAACAGGAGAGGGGGGAGAGGGGCTGCCATATATATAGGCCTAGACCATTAGTCCCGGCTTGAGATACAAACCGGGACTAAAGGTGGCCGCAGCCTTTAGTCCCAGTTTGTATCTCAAGCCAGGACTAAAGGTCTTTTCTTCCTATTTCAATTCATTTTTCAAATTCATTTTTCAATTCGGTCTAGCTCATATTAATTCATTTTCAATTCATTTTCAATTCAATATGGTGTCATATTAATTCATTTCATTTTCAATTCGGTATCATATTAATTCACATTTTCAATTCATTTTCAATTTAATATGGATTAAGTAAGATTTATGATTAAGTAATAATAATTATTAATTCATTTTCAATTTCAATTCATTTTCAATTCGGTATCATATTTAATTCAGTTTCAATTCATTTTCAATTTCAATTCGGTGTCATATCATATTTTCCATCATGTATATATAGGACTATTACTTAATTCATAACTAGTGGTTCATCCTTAAAATTCATGCGTCATGAGCATGCATATTTAGGAGGCACACCCTTCCTAAATTCCAAATTCAATAAAATGCGTGAATGGCAACACATAAATTCATTCCCAGCAAATTCTTTCAATAAAATGCTTGAATGGATATTGTAACTTCATTTGCAATGTTGAATAAAAAGAAAATTCAAATTGGCTCCATCCAAGTTGAATAAAAAGGAAATTCAAATTCATTTCCGGCAGAAATTAAATTCACATGTTTATGCACATACTACTAGAGACACAGACACCCATCTACTCGTCCTCCGAAGAATACTTGCGGTACAACTCGAATGAAAAGTATGCATCTATTGCTGCATAATCAAGGTTGATCCTGTCAAGACAGTTCTTCTCCCACAACTTGTGCTGCTTACTGGGGAATTCTTTCTTCATACCAGCGTATTTCGGGTCGATCAAGACGGCTGCCATATCAGCCATCCCAGTCTTCTCGGGATACCGAAACTGGATCAAGTCCTGGAGATCAATGTGGCAGTCAGCTGGTATCTCAATACCCCAGGTTCTCATCATCTTGATCTTGTCATTCGTTATATCAACGCTACAAAAATGTATGCCGCTGTTGACAAGGAAATCCATGAGTTCTGGACAGTACTTGGCACTACTGCAACAACAAAAATGGAACAAATGTTAAACATCGCTGCAACATTTTGCTATCCTATATGAATCAAAAGAAGCTCTCTCCTATATGAAAAAATGGATTCAAATGGCCACACGTACGTTGCTATCCTATATGAATCAAAAGAAGCTATCTTTCCAATAGGATTCAAATGGCCACACGTTGCTATCCTATGAATCAAAAATTCTCTTTCCAATAGGATTCAAATGACCACACGTTGCTATATATCCTATTCAATTTTCCTATCCTACAAGAAGTTCGTGTTACCTTGACCATTGGAAGACCATGACATGGTTCTTGTGAGCAAGTTGGATGACGGCAACATCTCGTCCATCGGCCGTGTACTCGAGATCAAGGCAAGGAACTTGTGTTCATCCTCGTCATGCCATCGCTTCAAATCGGCAAGAAGACCCGGGACCCTAGCGCAGTCGTTCGTGTAGGCGACATCGAGAAGGGTCTTGCATGGTGTTGTCACATCAGTAAACTGAATACCAATTCGATTCATGGTAGAGGATTGGGGAAGAAGAGAGGAGAGAAAGAGGAAGAGAGCCCGTACTGTAGCAACTGTCTCTCTGTTTCCTCTCCCGATCAATTAGAACAACTTCTGCGCGCGGGAGGCCGAACGGTTCAGACCTTTTGTCCCGGGCCGTATTACGACCCGGGACTAAAAGCTCTCGCGCCAGGCGAACAGTTGCCAGGACCCTTTTAGTCCCGGTCCACATTACGACCCGGGACTATTGGTCCCTAACGAGCCAGGACCAAAGGGTGCCGTACCCTTCAACGTTTTAGGGGCGACGTGGCCGGACCTTTAGTCTCGGCCCGGGACACAGCCGGGACTAAATGGGCCGAACCAAAGGGCAGTTTTCTACTAGTGTCCTCGTCACAATTTACTCCTATGCCTTCTCCCTCAAAGCCTGGACAGCGTTGTCTGGTACTTACACACCTCACTCCACTCTTATTTTGCAACTAGCCTCCACTATAAGGCTAACATCATCTCCACGGGCACCCAAAAAACACCTACAAAGGTTTATTGGGGTATCGGACTGAAGAAAAGAATCACACTAGCCTCCACTATCGGACTTAACTTTTGGTCAACATAATATGAGTTATATCTACTCTAGCATGTCCTTGCTCAAAGGACCTTGGTCCTCACAATCATTTCATGCAATCCTGTGACATGATAGTGTTATATCCTAAGCTCTCACTGTCTGCATACAATCACGGATACAAGTTTCCACGGCGTCGCGCCGGGAGGATGAACTCAGCGACCAGGTCGCGAGGAAGGAGGAAGAGAGAGTAGCTATCTGCGACAAGCAATTAGATTACAATTCAATGAATGGTGACGACGAGACCCTTCCTCGACCTATAGCAGCTAGCCAGCGTGTCCGTCAACGCCAGCGTGTCCGTCCGCGCCCTGGGCTTCCGATGGGCTTGGGCCTAGCTGTACCTGGGCCTTGCTCCTCTTCTCAGCCTTCATCTTGATCGCCAACGCCCGCGACAGAGTCTGGGTTGTGACAATACCCCCTCCTGGAGTATCGGCTTGCCCCCAAGCCGGAGCGTGAGGAAACGTCTCCACCATGGCATGAAGAAATTCCCAGGTACTGCATGTAGCAGGCCATCCAGTCCATTGTACTCAAATCTGGGGCACTTGCTTACCTCCACGCCTTACCATGCGTTCTGCTTCAATGACGTTTGGCTGCACCACCATGTCGATGTTCATCAGTGCCATGGGAAGAGTAGGATTTGCAGACTCACCAGGTCGGAGGGCTTTCTTGAGCAGCGACACATGTACCACAGAATGAATGTGGGCTTTGTCAGGCAGTTGCAATTTGTACGACACATTGCCCACTCGTTGAAGGATTTTAAAGGGTCCAAAGAATTTGAACCCCAACTTCTGAGATGAGCGATGGGCCACTATGGTTTGCACATATGGTTGCAGTTTCAAGTACACCATGTCGCCAACTTCAAATGTTCTTTCGGATCTCTTCTTATCAGCTTGAGTCTTCATGCGAGCTTGGGCTCTTTCCAGGTTGTGCTTGATGACTGGCATTATTTTTGCTCTTTCTGCCAACCATTCGTCAAGATCCGCATTGCCCGTGCTGTCAGTGTTTTGGAATCCAAAAGGCCGAGGCTTCCTGCTGTACAGTGCTTCAAACGGTGATCTCCCCAACGCAGAATGCAACCATGTGTTATACCAATATTCTGCCAGTGTTAACCATTTTGCCCATTTGCTCGGGATATCATGCACAAAACAGCGGAGATAGTTTTCCAAGCACTGATTCAGTCGCTCGGTTTGGCCATCAGTTTGAGGGTGATAAGAAGAACTGAGATTAAACGTGGTGTCTGCAAACTTGAATAGTTGCTGCCAGAACTGACTGATGAATATTTTGTCTCTGTCAGAAATGAGTACCTTGGCATGCTGTGGAGACGAAACACATTGTCGAAGAACAGTTGGGCCACAGTTGCTGCTGTGAAGGGATGTTTTAGTGGTATAAAATGTGCATATTTGGAGAACTTATCGACAATCACCAGTATTGTGTCATAGCTTTTTATATTGGCAGTCCCTCAATAAAATCCATTCCCATGGAATGCCAAGCTTCTGGAGGGATGGGTAAGGGCTGCAGTTTACCTGGTACTCTGACATGCTCGCTCTTGGCCTATTGACAAATTGTACAATGCTGCACATATTGGAACACATCCTGTTTGAGACCTGGCCAAGAGAATAACTGCCGCACTCTGTGATATGTCACACGAAATCCAGAGTGACCGCCAATGCC
Source organism: Poa pratensis (assembly GCA_947311845.1). Lineage (NCBI taxonomy): Eukaryota > Viridiplantae > Streptophyta > Magnoliopsida > Poales > Poaceae > Poa > Poa pratensis. The sequence continues at coordinate 4,877,635 of CAMZMU010000100.1, read as the reverse complement.
ACTGTCATGCAAGGCTTTCAGAATTGCTTGATGTGCTTCCTTGTGCTGCCCCAGCCAAATACGCCCTTTGTGGCGAATAACGCCATCAGTCAGTGAATAACCTTGCTCATTGGGTGTATGCACACTTAGTTCTGTCAGGAGTTTCTGCGCTGTTTCATCCTTCATGTATCCTTCGACCACTGTTTCCAGCCATTTAGGTGTGACTGCAGACACAGCTAATGCTTGGTGTGGTCGCCGAGATAATGAATCAGCCGCTAAATTCGTTACACGTTTCTTGTACACTATTTTGTACTGTAACCCAAGCAACTTGAAAAATGCCTTCTGTTGCATTGGAGTATTGAATTTGTGATCACCCAAGTGAATCAGACTGCGTTGGTCAGTGTGGATAACAAATGGTTTATGCACCAGATATGGCTTCCACTTCTCCAGAGCCAACAGAATTGCTAGGCACTCCTTGTCATAGATCGTCATGGTTTGATTTTTCGGGCCAAGCGCCTTGCTAAGGAATGCAAGAGGGTGACTGATACGTCTCCAACGTATCCATAATTTTTGATGTTCCATGCTTGTTTTATACCAATTGTTACATGTTTTGCATCTACTTTATGTCACTTTTATACATTTTCCGGGACTAACCTATTAACAAGATGCCGAAGCGCCAGTTCCTGTTTTCTGCTGTTTTTGTATTCCAGAAAAGCTAGTCTGGAAATATTCTCGGAATTGGACGAAACTTCACGGGGGATGCTATTTATCAGAACACACCTGATGGAGCGAAGAAGCAGCAGAGGAGGCCCACGTGGGCCCCACACGCACCAGGGCGAGGGCCCCCCCGGCGCGCCCTGGGGTGGTGTGGGCCCCACGGGTGCCTCCAGCCGCCGCCCTTTCGCCTACTTATTCCCCCCGACGCGAAAACCCTAAGTACCTGAGCCATTATCCACGAAAAGTTCCAGAGACGCCGCCGCCGTCAACCCTAGCTCGGGAGGGTCCAGAACCTCTTCCCGGCACCCTGCCGGAGAGGGGAATCGTCACCGGAGGCTTCTACATCGCCATGCCTGCCTCCGAGTGATGCGTGAGTAGTTCATCCTTGGACTACGGGTCCATAGCAGTAGCTAGATGGTTGTCTCTCCTATTTGTGCCATCATGTTTAGATCTTGTGAGCTGCCCTACATGATCAAGATCATATTATTGTAATGCTACATGTTGTGTTTGCTGGGATCCGATGAATATTGAATATTATGTCAAGTTGATTATCAATCTATCTATGTTATTTATGATCTTGCATGCTCTCCGTTGCTAGTAGATGCTTTGGCCAAGTAGATGCTTGTAACTCCAAGAGGGAGTATTTATGCTAGATAGTGGGTTCATGCCTCCGTTTAATCTGGGACAGTGACAGAAAGTTCTAAGGTTTGGATGTGCTGTTGCCACTAGGGATAACCTAACGATGCTATGTCCACGGGCATATGTGTTTGTTTACATTACGCGCTTTACTTAATGCGATTATCCGTTGCTTGCAACTTAATACCAACGGGGACTCGGATGACAACCCGGCGGTGGATTATTAGTCATAGACGCTGTTGGATAACGGTCTATGTATCTTGTCGTAATGCCCAATTAAATATCATAGTATCATCATGTCATGTATATGCATTGTCATGCGCTCACTATTTGTCAATTGCCCAGCTGTAATTTGTTTACCCAACATGTTAGTTATCTTTATGGAGAGACACCACTAGTGAACTGTGGACCCCGGTCCATTCTTTTACACTGATTAAACCACAAACTGCAAACTGTTCCTTTTTCATTCTCTGCAATTTAATACTCATTTTCCACACGATACGTTTAATCCTTTGTTTTCAGCAAGCCGGTGAGATTGACAACCTCACTGTTTCGTTGGGGCAAAGTAGTTTGATTGTGTTGTGTGCAGTCCACGTTGGTGATCGAGTACGGCGCCGCCAACAACCTTCTGAAGAGTTGCTCCTACTGGTTCGATAACCTTGGTTTTCTGAGGGAAAACTTGCTGCTGCTACATCATACCTTCCTCTTGGGGTCTCCCAACGAGCGTGTGATTCACGCATCAAGCTTTTTCTGGCGCCGTTGCCGGGGAGAGCAGTCTTCTGCAAGGGGAGTTTCACTTCCAATCTCTTTACTTTGTTTTTGTCTTGCTTAGTTTATTTTATTTTATCTTGTTTGCTTTCAATTATCAAAAACACAAAAAAATTAGTTACTTGCATTAGTTTACTTTCAAGTTATTTTCTGTCTGTTTTTAATTCTGCTAAAATGAGTACTCCTGAGAACACTAAGTTGTGTGATTTCACTAGCACGAACAACAATGATTTCATATGCACACCTATTGCTCCACCTGCTGCTTCAGCAGATTTTATGAAATTAAACCTGCACTTTTAAATCTTGTTATGAAAGAGCAATTTTCTGGTGTTAGTACTGATGATGCTGCTGTTCACCTTAATAACTTTGTTGAACTTTGTGAAATGCAAAAGCTCAAGGAAGTAGATGGTGATATTATTAAACTGAAACTTTTTCCTTTCTCCTTGAGAGGACGTGCTAAAGAATGGTTGCTATCTTTGCCTAGAAATAGTATTGATTCATGGACTAAATGCAAAGATGCTTTTATTGGAAAATATTATCCTCCTGCTAAGATTATTTCTTTGAGAAGTAGCATAATGAATTTTAAGCAATTTGATAATGAACATGTTGCTCAAGCATGGGAGAGAATGAAATCATTGGTTAAAAATTGTCCCACTCATGGACTGACTACTTGGATGATCATCCAAACCTTCTATGCAGGATTAAATTTTTCTTCAAGGAATTTATTGGATTCGGCCGCTGGAGGTACCTTTATGTCCATCACTTTGGGTGCTGCAACAAAGCTTCTTGATGATATGATGATTAATTATTCTGAGTGGCACACCGAGAGAGCTCCAACAGGTAAGAAGGTAAATTCTGTTGAGAAACCTCTCTTGAGTGCCAAAATTGATACTATTATGTCTATGCTTGCAAATGGTCAAACACATGTTGATCCAAATAATGTTCCTTTAGCTTCTTTGGTTGCTCAAGAAGAGCATGTTGATGTGAACTTCATTAAAAATAATAATTTCAACAACAATGCTTATAGGAATAATTTTGGTAATAGCAATTATAGGCCCTATCCTTCTAATAGTGGCAATGGTTATGGAGATTCCTATGGTAGAACAAGAATGCCTAGTGAGGAAAGGATGCTAGAAATTGAAAAGGCCACTAAAATTTTATGCAAAAGCAATATGAGCAAAACCAACTGTTTACTAGACTATGGATGAACAATCTGCTATGCTAAAAAATATAAGCCATCAACTTGAGAATTTAAATAGGGAAATTTCTGGTTTGCAAGGTAAAATTTCTCATGCTGAAACTTGTATTTCATCGATGTCTGAAACACAATCCTCTTTGATTAATAAGATGGCAGCTAAGCCCGAAACAATTGAGAGTAATACCTTTGCCAGCCAATGCTATACAAGTTAAAATTGATAACAATGTGAGGATGTTAGCTGAATTGCATGCTAGATGGGAAAGAGAGGATGAAATTGCTAGAAAGAATAATATTGCTAGAGTTTATACTATTACTACTTCTGAAAATGCTTCAAACTCAAGTGTTAGCAAACCTCCTACCATTAATGGCAAGATAATTGGTGTTGGTAATGTTTCCACTTCTATTGCAAAATGTCCTAAATTGCCTGATAACTCTGAAACTGTCCTTGATAAAGATGCTGAAATTTCTAGCAATAAGGAAGAGATAATTCCATTACTTTTGATGATAATGACTTTGATTTTGATGGTTGCAATATTTCTGAAGTAATTAAGTTCTTGCAAAAGCTAGCTAGAAGTCCTAATGCTAGTGATAAACATGGCTTTTACTAAACATATTACTAATGCTCTCATACAAGTTAGGGAGAAAAATTAAACATGAAGCTTCTATCCCTAGGAAGTTAGAAGATGGTTGGGAGCCCATCATTAAAATGAAATTGAATGACTTTGATTGCAATGCTTTGTGTGACCTTGGTGCTAGTATTTCTGTTATGCCTAAAAGATTATATGATATGCTTGATTTAGCACCTTTGGAAAATTGTTACTTGGATGTTCACCTTGCTGATTCTACTATTAAAAAACCTTTGGGAAGAATTGATGATGTTCTTATCATGGTTAACAACAATTATGTCCCCGTTGATTTTATTGTCTTGGATATTGAATGCAATCCATCATGCCCTATTGTGCTGGGAAGACCTTTTCTTAGAACTGTAGGTGCTATTATTGATATGAAAGAAGGGAATATAAAATATCAATTTCCTCTCAAGAAAGGTATGGAACACTTTCCTAGGAAGAAGATTAAGCCACCTTATGATTCTATTGTTCGAACAAATTACAATGTTGATGCTTCTTCACTTGGTAATACTTGATGCATGCTTTGTGCCTAGCTAAAAGGCGTTAAAGAAAAGCGCTTATGGGAGGCAACCCATTTTATTTTTCTGCAATTTTTCTTTTATTGAGTCAAGGAGTTTGTTTACTTCTGTAGCAACTCCTTTGTATCTTTATTTTCTCGCATTGTTGTGCCAAGAGTAGCCTCTAATGTTAAGATGCTTAATTTTGATTGCTGCGCAGAAACAGATTTTTGCTGTTCACTGTACGAAATTCCTAAAATCACCAGATTGTTAAAAATCTGAAATTTTTGTGCGTAATCTTTATGAATGTCTGAATCTTTCATTAGTTCAAGTTTCTCGATCTGAGCGTCGTAAGTGCCTCGAAAAAATTCGTCTTTGCGGACTGTTCTGTTTTAGACAGATTATGCCTTTTTATTTTGCATTCTCTCTTTTACTAGTGTTGAGTGAAATTCTTTTTTGGGTGGAAGAGCTTCACATAACATCAGTGGCTGTAGCTAATGTTTAAAGTAACAAATCATATTGCGTCTTTATAGAACATGTGAGTTTTTGATTATGCACTAACCCTCTAATGAGATCTACTTTGAGTTTGGTGTGACGGAAGTTTTCAAGGGTCAAGAGAGAAGGATGATAATAGGATCAAGAAGAGTGAAGAGCTTAAGCTTGGGGAGGCTCCCATGGATCTCCCCAGCATATTTCAAGAAGACTCAAGCGTCTAAGCTTGGGGATGCCCAAGGCATCCCCTTCTTCATCGTCAAAATTATCAGGTCATCTCTAGTGAAACTATATTTTAATTCTTTCACATCATATGTGCTTTTCTTGGAGCGTCTGTGTGCTTTTATTTTCAGTATTGCTTTTATTTTCAATAAAGCTTGACTGGACCCTAGCATTCTTGATTGGGAGAGAGACACGCTCCGCTTTTTCATGAGAATACTCCTATTCTTCACTTATATTTGTTGAGTATTCATATCTAGCGCTGTTCAGCTTTTAGCTCTTGTTTTCATGTATCTCTTGTCAGAGCTATTAGCTTTCTTTTGTAGAAAGTACTCTCTTGCTTCACTTATATTTGTTTGGAGAGTTGATTAAATAAATTGATTGGTGTTTGGTTGGTTCAGAAAATGTTGCATGTGGTAATTGGTATAAGGAAAAACTTGCTTAATCTTGTAGATCACTAAATGGATAACTTGATGCTTGTCAATTGTTTTGAGTTAACAAGTAGATCATGATTAAATTGTGCATCACATGAGTTAAGCCTATTAGTGAAGAACTACCGTAAAGCTTGTTGAAAATTTGGTTTGCATCGGTGGTATCTCTAAGGTCTAGATATTTTCTAATAACAGGGTTTGGTTAACAAGGAAGACGGTATGAAGTCTTATAACGTTTGCAATATGTTTGTCATATAAAACTTGGTGTACGGGTTGATATTCTTGTTTGCTTACATAACCTTGCTAGCCTAAACTCTGTACTGAGAGGGAATGCTTCTCGTGCATCCAAATCCTTGAGCCAAAATCCATGCCATTTGTGTCCACCATAACTACCTATATGTGGTATTTCCTTGCCACTCCAAGTAAATTTTTCATGTGCTACCTTTAAATTATTCAAAATGTTATTATTCCCTTTTTGTGTCAATGTTTACTAGCTCATGAGGAATTAGTGTGGTTATTCTTTATTCTATTTGTCAATGGACTTTTACACCTGGACTAGTGGCATATACATCCGCTTATCCAATTTGCAAAAAGAGCTGGCAACGGGGTGCCCAGTCCCAATTAATTACAACTTTAACCAATTAATTCTCTTCACACTTTTGCCCTGATTCATCAGTAAGCAATGACAAACAGTGAAATACCTGAATGTGTGTAAACCAAAGAGAAAGAGGGATGATCTGCCTTGCTGGTAGAAATAACGTCCTTCATGGGAGCCGCTCTTAAAAGTCCGTTTGACAGGTAGAATACTGTTCTCACCCGCTACCATTCGTTGACAATTAACAAACACCTCTCAAAAATAGATACTCCTCCATGGTATGTGATTGATGGAAGGCACCCGAGGATTCGGTTAGCCATGGCTTGTGTTAGCAAGGTTGGGAGGAGTATCAAATATTTTATGCAATCTCTATATGCTTTCAAAAACCTAAAAGCTCTAGCACATGATTTAATCCCTGCTTCCCTCTGCGAAGGGCCTTTCTTTTACTTTTATGTTGAGTCAGTTTTCCTATTCTTTCTGTCTTCCACAAGCAAACACTAGTGTCAACTTTGTTACAACATGCGTTATATGCAACGTATTGGACTTGTTATACTACTTTGTGTTGACAATATCCATGAGATAAATATGTTGAAAGTTGAAGCAAATGCTGAAACTAATTCTTCCTTTGTGTTGATTGAATACCTTTTTAGAAACTATTGCTTTATGAGTTAACACTTATGCAAAACTGTTTGATGCTTGTCTCGAAAGTACTATTCATGAAAACGTTTAGCTTGTGTGATTCATTGTTTACTCATTATCTATTTGATAGCAAATTATAGACCATTGACTTGGATCACTTCATTCATTTACATGTGCCTTGCAATATTATATGATCAAGATTATGATAGTAGCATGTCACCTCAAAAATTATTTTGTTTTTATCGTTTACCTACTCGAGGACGAGTAGGAACTAAGCTTGGGGATGCTGATACGTCTCAAACGTATCTATAATTTTTGATGTTCCATGCTTGTTTTATACCAATTGCTACATGTTTTGCATCTACTTTATATCACTTTTATACATTTTTTGGGACTAACCTATTAACAAGATGCCGAAGTGCCAGTTCCTGTTTTCTGCTGTTTTTGTATTCCAGAAAAGCTAGTCTGGAAATATTCTCGGAATTGGACGAAACTTCACGGGGGTCCCTATTTTTCCAGAACACACCTGACGGAGCGAAGAGCAGCAGAGGAGGGCCACGGGGCCCCACACACACCAGGGCGCGGGCCCCCCTGGCGCGCCCTGGGTGGTGTGGGCCCCTGGGTCCTCAGCCGCCGCCCTTTCGCCTACTTATTCCCCCCGACGCGAAAACCCTAAGTACCTGAGCAAATATCCACGAAAAGTTCCAGAGACGCCGCCGCCGTCAACCCTAGCTCGGGAGGGTTCAGAACCTCTTCCCGGCACCCTGCCGGAGAGGGGAATCGTCACCGGAGGCTTCTACATCGCCATGCCTGCCTCCGGAGTGATGCGTGAGTAGTTCATCCTTGGACTACGGGTCCATAGCAGTAGCTAGATGGTTGTCTCTCCATTTGTGCCATCATGTTTAGATCTTGTGAGCTGCCCTACATGATCAAGATCATATTATTGTAATGCTACATGTTGTGTTTGCTGGGATCCGATGAATATTGAATATTATGTCAAGTTGATTATCAATCTATCTATGTTATTTAAGATCTTGCATGCTTTCCGTTACTAGTAGATGCTTTGGCCAAGTAGATGCTTGTAACTCCAAGAGAGAGTATTTATGCTAGATAGTGGGTTCATGCCTCCGTTTAATCTGGGACAGTGACAGAAAGTTCTAAGGTTGTGGATGTGCTGTTGCCACTAGGGATAACCTAACGATGCTATGTCCACGGGCATATGTGTTTGTTTACATTACGCGCTTTACTTAATGCAATTATCCGTTGCTTGCAACTTAATACCAACGGGGAACTCGGATGACAACCCGGCGGTGGATTATTAGTCATAGACTGTTGGATAACGGTCTATGTATTTGTCGTAATGCCCAATTAAATATCATAGTAATCATCATGTCATGTATATGCATTGTCATGCGCTCACTATTTGTCAATTGCCCAGCTGTAATTTGTTTACCCAACATGTTAGTTATCTTTTATGGAGAGACACCACTAGTGAACTGTGGACCCCGGTCCATTCTTTTACACTGATTAAACACAAACTGCAAACTGTTCCTTTTTCATTCTCTGCAATTTAATACTCATTTTCCACACGAGACGTTTAATCCTTTGTTTTCAGCAAGCCGGTGAGATTGACAACCTCACTGTTTCGTTGGGGCAAAGTACTTTGATTGTGTTGTGTGCAGGTTCACGTTGGTGATCGAGTAACGGCGCCGCCAACAACCTTCTGAAGAATCGTTACTCCTACTGGTTCGATAAACCTTGGTTTCATACTGAGGGAAAACTTGCTGCTAGGCTACATCAAAACTTCCTCTTGGGGTTTCCCGACGAGCGTGTGATTCAACACCATACGAGCATCAGTGACCTTTCTGCATCAAGACAGCACCCACACCTGTAGCACAAGCATCAGCTTGATAACCCACAAGTGTAGGGGATCGCAACAGTCTTCGAGGGAAGTAAAACCCAAATTTATTGATTCGACACAAGGGGGGCCAAAGAATATTTATAAGCCTTGACAGATGAATTGTCAGTTCAGCTGCACCTGGAAGTGGACTTGCTCGACACAGATTATCAGTAACAACAGTTTTATGACAGTAGCAGTAGTGAAATAATAGGAGCAGTAAAAATAAAGACAGCAGTACTAAATGCAGTAGACAGCAGGATTAAAATACTGTAGGCATAGGGATGGATGAACGGGCGCTGCATGGATAGGATAATTGTAACACCCCAAGCCAATAAAGCACTTGGGATGCTACCACATTCAAACAAAAACGTGTCTATGACTTTTTAGGAAAATTTGGCAGAACCTCCTTTGGTTTTTGGAGACACCCAGGAGGTAATAATATCAAAACAGGAGCACAAGGAAATAACATATAACAATATAGGTGCAGCAGTCAAACATAATTAACCCTCCGATACCAAAACTTCATAAAGTTCCCAGCCACAAGCATTAACGATAACCAACCATCCACCAGATTTTAAAAATCGTTTAAGACAAGTATAACTCCCAACATTCGAATGCAACGTTCCAACAAGGTGATTAAATGCGTAATTCGTGAAGTGATGAAGGTGAAGGTGCTACTCCCAAATCTTCCCATGCATGACGTCCTCAAGGTTTACCTAAAAACATGGAAGCAACAAGGGTGAGTGTCGTGGGATTGTCACGTCAGGTGTCATAGGTGACTTCGTAGGTGTGGGATTACGCGAGTCAAGCGTCTCCGAGCTTGTCGTGGGATCACAAGAACGAAGATGAACACAGATTTACCCAGGTTCGGCCACCTCAATGTGAGGTAAAAGACCTACTTCCTGCCTACCCTAGATTGGTATTGATATGATAATCGAGGTGTTACAATGAAGACGATCCAATGTGGAACTCGCCGTGTATGCTAGGGTTTAAGGGCTTGATAGCTTGACCCGTTCTAAGTCCTACGAGTCCTCTTTATATATGCAGAGGCTCGTCAGGTTTACAAGAGTTCTACACGAAGCCTGATCGTATTTCTTGTCTTCCAAGGCAAGTTTGCACCGACCTTCTGGAGTTTTCCTTCTTTGAGTCGTGGCGCGAGATTGGCCCATCTTCCTTGTGGCCCAACAATAATACGCGGCCTTAAGTCGCTGTTGATCAAATTAAATAAGTCGCGGGTTAAATATTCCCCCGACATTAGCCCCCAAGTGTGGTCTGAATCTTCACGAGATATCTTGTTATTCTTGATCTTGAACGTTTAGACCGCACTTTTCGTTTTTGCGACTTATGATCATGTTTAGTTGGCCTTGATTCGCACCTGGAAGATCATCCGGCTTCGTGAGCTTCTTTGCTTGAATCAGCTTGATATCTTCAAAATTCTGATAACAATCCATCTTCAAATTTTTGATGGCAATATAATGTAGCCCCAAGGATTGAGAGGACGTGACTTTGATAGTCATCTTAATTCTTCTCAGAAGGTTTTGAAGATCGTCACCTGTATCTTTGATATCATGAACAAAACAATTGTTAAGATACAAATAATTGCAATTGGTGTTGCCGTACTGAGACAGTACATCGACCTCTCGTTAGGTCATTTTCCTGTAAGTGGGCACTCGCGTGACTCAGTATTTCCCAGGTAAACATGCGTGTTCAGGGTCACTCGGCAGCCATGATAGACTATTGCACTTTGATTGACACCGCACCCCAGTACTTTGGACACATAATGCAAGTAGCTATCCAACTTAAGGTTTGCCATGATAGGCGCCATGATAGGCTGAAGCCATGATAGGCTAAGCTATGATAAGCTTGGGCTATGAAAACACATAAGGTCGCGCCTCGTTGGCAACCGTGTTAATCATAGGGTCGGATCGCACATAGGGGGCAATCCAGAATGAGACATTGGTCGGTCGCGCCTGGGTGGCGACCTGAGGTGATACAAAGCTACGGCCGCGCCTGGGTGGCGGCCGCTTTCTGATACAAAAACTGATCGCGCCTAGGTGGCGATCAGGTGTTGCATAGGTCGCGCCTAGGTGGCGACCTGAGTTGAAGCTCTAGCCCTGAGTGGCTGTGATGATACTCAACTTATAAAGCTTGAAAGGGTGTTGCCTGGCTCTGAGTAGCCTTCTCTTATGTATAATAAGGTCGCAGATGTGCGACGTTCCAAGGGCGAGGTGCTTCCAATCGATCTTCAAAATCGTGGCGATCACTTCTTTCTTCCCTTGCGTCCAACAAATAGTATGAGCCATTGTTTAGCTTCTTGCTGATGATGAATGGTCCTTCCCATGGAGATGACAGCTTATGCATGCCCTTATGGTCTTGCTTGAGTCGCAATACTAGGTCGCCTTCTTGAAAGGTGCGGGTTCTGATGCGTCTGGCATGATAACGTCGCAAACCTTGTTGATACACCGCGACCTTGAGGCTACCAAGTCTCTGACTTCTTCTAATGTATCCACCGAGTCTTGCCGAGCTATTTCATTATCTGCCTCGACATAAGCCGCAACTCTTGGTGAATCATGTATAATATCGCTGGGCATGACTGCTTCTGCTCCATAGACCATAAAGTATGGTGTAAACCCTGTGGACCTGTTGGGGGTTGTCCTCAAACTCCACAGTACTGCTGGCAATTCCTCTACCCAACATCCTGGCGATGCTTCGACTTTTTCTATAAGGCGCGGCTTAATTCCGTGTAGGATTTCCTGATTAGCTCGCTCAGCTTGTCCATTGCTCTGTGGATGTGCTACTGACGTGAGGTCCAGCCTTATGCCATTTTTGGCACAAAATATTTGTGTTGCTCCTTCAGAGGTATTACTCCCATTGTCTGTGATGATGCTGTGGGGATACCCAAAGCGGAATATAACTTTCTTCAAGAATTTAACTGCTGTTTCAGCTTCACAATCTCCTACAGGTTCTGCTTCTATCCACTTTGTGAACTTGTCCACCATTACTAGGAGGTGAGTTTTTCCGTTTGAAGACCGCCTGAAGGGCCCTACCATGTCAAAGCCCCATACTGCAAAAGGCCATGTGATGGGTATTGTGCGAAGTGCTTGAGCTGGCATATGATCCTGTCTCGCATATCTTTGACATCCATCGCACACTCTGACAATTTGCTCTGCATCTGCTAATGCTGTTAACCAGAAGAATCCGTGCCGGAACGCCTTTGCCACCAAAGATCTTGACGAAGCATGATGGCCACAATCGCCTGAATGAATTTCGTGCAAGATTTTTCGTCCCTCTTCTGGTGAAACACATCTTTGGAATACTCCTGAGACGCTGCGCTTATATAACTCATTGTTGATGATGGTATAGGCCTTAGATCGCCGTATAATTTTGCGCGCCTCAAACTCATCGTCTGGTAGCACTCCGCGACTTAAGTATGCCATGTATGGCTCTGTCCATCCTGGCTGTGCGTGCAGGGCTGCGACTAGAGTTGAATCATCCTCTGGCTCTGCAATGTCAATCTCTGCTGGAGGCTTAACTGATGGATTGTGCAACTCATCTAGAAACACATTAGGTGGTACAGATTGTCTATTGGATCCAAGCCGAGACAAAGCATCTGCCGCTTCATTTTGTCTCCGATCAATATGTTCTACTTGATATCCAGTAAAATATCCTGCAATTCTGTCCACTTCCCTTCTATATGCAGCCATATTTGCATCTTTTCTATCCCATGTTCCAGAGACCTGCTGTGCCACCAAGTCTGAATCGCCAAAACAGCGTATGCGACTGATGTTCATCTCCTTTGCTATACGTAGACCGTGAAGCAGTGCCTCATATTCTGCCACGTTATTTGTACAATTGAAGTGTATCTGTAACACATACCGTAGCTTATCTCCTTTAGGGGATGTTAGGACAACTCCAGCCCCCGAGCCTTGTAACTGCCTTGACCCATCAAAGTGCATGGTCCAATATTTTCCTTCAGCCATGCTGGGAGCGACTTGGATTTCTGTCCAATCGTTGATAAAATCTGCCAGGGCCTGCGACTTAATGGAAGTACGCGACTCGTAACTGATATGATATGGACCCAACTCGATAGCCCACTTTGCAATCCTTCCAGTAGCTTCTCGGTTGCGTATAATTTCCGCCAAAGGCGCTGAACTGACCACAGTTATTGGGTGCTCCTGGAAGTAGTGCTTCAGCTTGCGACTCGCCATGAATACACCAAATACTAGCTTTTGCCATTGGGGGTAGCGCTGCTTTGAGCCGTGAGCACTTCACTTACATAATACACTGGCCTTTGGACGGGGTACTCCTTTCCTGGCTCTTGTCTCTCTACGACCATGACAGCACTGACTGCTCGGGAATTTGCTGCTATATACAACAACATCGGCTCTTTATCCTTTGGAGCCGCCAAGACTGGAGCATTTGTCAACTGCTTCTTCAAGGCTGTGAGGGCCTCATCAGCCTCTTTATCCCAGACAAAGGTATCTGACTTCCTCAGTAATCTGTACAAAGGCAATGCTTTTTCTCCCAGTCTTGATATAAAGCGACTTAATGCTGCAATGCATCCTGTAAGTCGCTGTACGTCCCTGATTTTTTCTGGTTTCTGTAGGTCCATTACGGCCTTTATCTTGTCAGGGTTGGCCTCAATGCCTCTTTCTGATACTATAAACCCCAATAATTTTCCTGCTGGTACTCCAAAGACGCACTTTGTAGGGTTGAGCTTCATGTTGTACTTTCTGAGATTTGTAAATGTCTCCGCCAGGTCGCTGATGAGATCCTGGCCAATTTGCGACTTAACCACAATGTCGTCCACATAAGCGTGAACATTGCGACCTATCTGTTCATGCAAACAATTCTGAATGCACCTTTGGTAAGTCGCTCCTGCGTTTTTCAACCCAAAAGGCATGCTGACATAACAAAAAGCTCCAAAGGGCGTAATGAAGGACGTCTTTTCTTGGTCCTCCTGCTTCATCTTGATTTGATGGTAGCCTGAATAAGCATCCAAAAAGCATAATAGTTCGCACCCAGCAGTGGAATCAATCACTTGGTCGATCCGTGGCAAGGCAAATGGATCCTTTGGGCAGGCTTTGTTAAGACTAGTGTAGTCAACACACATCCGCCACGTACCGTTCTTTTTCATAACCAGGACTGGATTTGCCACCCACTCCGGGTGGTATACCTCCGTGATGAATCCTACAGCAAGTAGACGGGCTATTTCTTCCCCTATTGCTTTCCTTCTATCATCATGAAATCGCCGCAGCGGCTGCTTAACTGGTTTAGCCGCAGGGTTTACCTTAAGGCTATGTTCTGCTAACTCTCTTGGTACTCCCGGCATATCTGATGGTTTCCATGCAAAGATGTCTTTGTTTTCCTGGAGGAAAGCAACGAGAGCCTTCTCCTGTTCTTCTTCCATATGTGCTCCAATGCTGATCTGCTTGGATGAGTCGCCAGGTACAAGATTTATCTGTTTAGTGTCCTGGGCCGCTTTGAATTTCATGGTGGCTCTGTAGAAGGCGCGGTTACTACGCTCATATCATTTGGATCCACCAGCGACTTATAGCCTTTTAGCTCTTCGGCGGCACAGGCTGATTCTGCGAATGCTGCATCTCCTTCTTCGCACTCTATTGCTTTTTCTCTATCTCCATAGACTGTAATGACCCCTCTTGGTCCTGGTATCTTTAACTGCAGGTACACGTAGCATGGCCTAGCCATAAACTTAGCAAAGGCTGTCCTTCCAAATAAGGCATGATATGGGCTTTGGAATTTTACCACTTCGAAGCATAAGAACTCGCTCCGGAAGTTCTCCTCCGTCCCAAAAGTTACCCCTAGTGTTATTTTTCCCACTGGTTGTGCTGATCTTCCTGGGACAATGCCGTGAAACACGGTTGATGTGGGTTGTAGGCTAGAATCCTTGAGCCCTAGACGCTGGAATGTGTCGTAGTACAAGATGTTTATGCTGCTTCCTCCGTCCATTAGCACTTTGGTCAGCTTATAACCTGCTATATATGGTGCTACAACCAATGCCAACTTTCCAGGTTCTCGTACTTGTGGCGGATGATCGTCGCGACTCCAAGTTACTGTGTGCTCTGACCACCTCAGCCAGTTGGGCGTTGTTGGCATCACGGCATTCACTTGTTGACCTCTGCGACTTAACTTCTCTTCTCTTTTGGAGGTGTGAATGACTATTGTGTGATACTGCCCTGCTTGCCTGGAATTATTCGCGCCGTGCTGCCCAATACTTGCGTTATGAGCTGCACCAGTGCTTCCTTCGTGGGAATTTCCTCTGTTATGTTGGCTTTCTTCTCTCCACTGCTTATAGTAGTTGCATTGTGCCTTGGTGTGGTCTGCTGGTCGTCCATCACCTGTTGCGTGGAGGTCGCATGGCCGATTAAAAATTTCTTGCATGTTGATCGGATGGGAGCCATATCCTCGACCCCTTCCCCGCTGACCTCTGAATCCTCCACGCGTATTAGCAACGAGTCCTGAGCGACCGTCTTCACTTTTGCGCTTATTTTGGTTTACGCTATTATGGCTTGGCTGCTGCTGCTGCTGCTGCGGCTTACTAACGCTTTTCTTTTCTTTTGTAGCAGCCTCTTCTTCCTCTCCATCTGACGCATCTCTGGTCTTATCCGAGGCGGCATATTTGTTAGCCGCAGCCATCACCTCGCTGAGGCTTTTGACTTTATCCTTCATGCGACCTAACTTATGAATCAACGGCTCAAACTTACAGTTTTTCTCCATTACCAGGACGGCTGAGCTTGGAGGTATTATCTGAAGAATGTATTATCTCTGCCACCCTTTTCATCCAGTGGCGACTTGACTCGCCTTCCTTCTGAACACAACGCTCAAGATCTTCTATGTTGCAGAGTCGCTTGCAAGTTCCTTGAAAATTCTTGATGAAAGCATCCTTCAATTCCTCCCAAGTATTTATGGAGTTGGGAGGCAAATTTTGCAGCCATATGTGTGCTGTGCCTTCAAGCATCATATTGAGGTACCTTGCACATATCTCTTCTGAAGCATTTAAGATGCTCATCCCCATCTCGTAATTGTTCAACCAAGTGGTGGGATCCATACTGGCATTGTAGTTTGCCACCTTTCGTGGCCCTTTAAAATCTTCAGGGAAAGGTTCCGATCTGATCTTCTCAGTAAAGCATGCTGGGCCCTTGAGCCGCGAGGACATACCCGTGGATGTACCTGCGGGGTTGTTAACTGCCACAGGTCGCACCTGCACTGCTGGCGTATTCACCTGTGCTTCTGCGACTTGCTCCTGCTGCCTCTGTGCGACTCCTGGTGTATTTTCTGGCGGCCTGCTTTGAACGCTTCCTTCTGCAGCAACTCTGTGGTTGGTTGGCACAAGGGGTAGTTGTCTTGCGGCTTCTACCCGGTTGGCCTGTTGCAAAACGGCAGTGCTTAACATCTGAATCGCACGCCGCGCTTCAGTATTGACCGGGTCGTCGCCTGTTGGTACCATCTGAGTCAGGATATTAGCCGCAGCATACATATTGTCAACAGGGTTTTGATAATGACCCTGCGGGGTGTGAAACCTCCTTGGTTGCTGCTGGGCCTCTTGATTTGTTTGTCCCAATCCTTCTGCAACTGCCTGGACCCTTCCTTCTGCGGCGGGAGTAAGTGGAAGTTCCACCGTTGGTTGAGTCGCGCGCAGTTGTGCCTGCGAGTTAACCTGTCCTTGAGCCGCAGCTAGGGCAGCTAGGCTCTGCCGCTCCTGTTGGATTCCTTGACGTATCTGATCGAGCCTACGGCGCTCCTCTTGCATCCTTTGATCTTCATACAGGAGCTCGGCCCTTGCAGCTTCAATTTCTGTTGCGCGGACGGCAGCGTTCCTCTCTGATACAGGAACAAGTAGCGGGTTGCTTGGAGGTGCTGGTGCTTCGGCTTCTCCAGCGGTTCCTGATGCGCCCGCTCCTGTAGTTGTGTAGACTGCGACTTGTGCCGCCCCCAGATCTGGTGATAACGTAGCCTCCTGTGGGCAACCCCAGAGGCCTTCTTCAAAGGCGGACATGATGGACCCGAACTCTTGCGAGTCCATACTCTCCACGGATTGATCTCCATCGTCCGCGAGTTCTTCTATTAAGTCGCCGCCAATGAAGGCAACGAAAACGTTGATAGATCCAAACGGGATGACATGGCCGGTTTCCAAATAATCTGCTTCCGGCCCCCAGCTTGAATCATCGACGAGAGGTGTGCCATTGACCGTTATGATACGGCCAACGACGAGGTCTTCAGCTCCCTTCATGGATCCTGCGCGGAACGTGACGCCTTTGACCGCAGGCCCCACGGTGGGCACCAACTGTCGTGGGATTGTCACGTCAGGTGTCATAGCTGACTTCGTAGGTGTGGGATTACGCGAGTCAAGCGTCTCCGAGCTTGTCGTGGGATCACAAGAACGAAGATGAACACAGATTTACCCAGGTTCGGCCCCCTCAATGTGAGGTAAAAGACCTACTTCCTGCCTACCCTAGATTGGTATTGATATGATAATCGAGGTGTTACAATGAAGACGATCCAATGTGGAACTCGCCGTGTATGGTAGGGTTTAAGGGCTTGATAGCTCGACCCGTTCTAAGTCCTGCGAGTCCTCTTTATATATGCAGAGGCTCGTCAGGTTTACAAGAGTTCTACACGAAGCCTGATCGTATTTCTTTTCTTCCAAGGCAAGTTTGCACCGACCTTTTGGAGTTTTCCTTCTTTGAGTCGTGGCGCGAGATTGGCCCATCTTCCTTGTGGCCCAACAATAATACGCGGCCTTAAGTCGCTGTTGATCAAATTAAATAAGTCGCGGGTTAAATATTCCCCCGACAGTGAGTACAAAGACTCAACAAGTTCATGGACAAATAGTAAACTGTACATAAATCACAACATCAAGACAACATTGAGCATTATTTATTCATCATCATTCATAAAGATTCCTACATGCCTATATGCTCATCTCATCTCATCTCATCGCGGATACCGGTATCGCTTGAGTGGACACCCGTCGGCATCCACTCACTCCAACTTGTGGAGGGTGCCTCCAATGTGGGTCGCAACCCATCAAAGGAGGTCTCAATGTGCCCACCGAAGTAGGTCACTTTAACATCATTATCATCATGGGTATGCAAGTATGCATAAAGTGCACATGTCATCATCATAATCATTATCATTTCATCATGGAAACATAATAGACAAAAGAGACAAGATTTATAATTAAATCAAGTGAAGCAAGATATGCAAAGTCCACTATCCATCATGAACTTGCCTCAACCGCGGGGCATAAATTGTGAATTGTAGGGGTCCGAACCAGAAGTACCAGCACCTGATATTGAAACATAATTCACACTCAATACACATCCATACTTCAAGAGCATACAAGCAAAGTATTGAATCGTTCCTATGCGCAAGACCGCTGACACTAACTTTCAGAAACTTTACTGAAATTCTGTCAAAACAGGACAGACCACTTGGTATTTCTATAAGAATTAAAATTATAAACGAAATCTTGCAAACCCTGAGAGTTCTAACATCAGAAAGACAGCCTCTCCAGTTTTCATGTTAAGCCCATGAATTGATTCGAATGTTAGACAGGCTTAAAGATGCCAAGAAGCTCACTGCATCCAGAAACTGTTCAGCTCTGGACAGAACGCGAAACTGATCGCTGCGAGCAATCCGTTCGACCAAATAGGGCAAATGAAAATTCTATGGAAAGCCTGAAACAAGATCTATAACTTTTGTTCAGATTGCAACTCAAAAATATGGGCAGATCAACCCAGAATTATTAGTCTTAAAAGGATGTATAAAACCTGCAGGCACTGCAGGTACAGCTTACTGATCTAATTAGCCGCAACTACCAGCACTAGCGTCAGGTTCAAAAGACTCCTCATATACCAGATTGTTGTCTCACGTAATGAGCTAGCAAGGAGAAATCTATTCCCTATTTACCCAGCAGCTTTTCACCTCTTTCTGTACTTCATACGTTACAGAAACAGAGCACAAACAGCCATAGAGAACTAGATACTAGCATGCTCGACAGTACTGAAAATCCACATCAAGAAACGACCAAGATGGACTCCATAGGTTTTCAGAATTTAGTTACAGAGGCAACTCCCAGAAATATGTGATCCACATGACAAAAATACAGAATTTGGAAATAGCTCCAACATCCCTAATCCTCTCAACCCCGCTTCTAACCCGAACAAGAACACGCCTGCTAATGGAATACTAAACCGCCGGCCTCTAGCAGGAGACGTACCGTTGAAGACGATGGTGACGATGCGACCGCCCTCACAGCCAGCTCTCCACGGCAGGGATCAAACAGGTCAAGGAAGACGCAAAAGAAACAGCGGCACAGCCCTGCACCTCATCGCCACACCATGGCGGCGGACTCGAATAGGAAGGCAGAGCGACAGGTCTGTGATGGGAGGAGAACCGCCCGGACCTACGACACTAAGAATCGTGGCGCAGCTGGGCATGGACGCCGAGTACGATCGGGCCTTAGGCCCAGCCCAGACCATGGATCCCCTTTTCTCACGAATAGGAATAAATAGAGGCAGACTGCTACTGTACTAACACCATCGAGTAGATTAAATGGTAGCAGCTATGTGCACTCCACAGCAGGTCACTAGTTCAAGTACTAACTTTTACACTACTTTCTATTTCTTTTGTTCTTTTGTTTTCTCTAACTTCCTATACTTCCTATATTGAGATCACAATTAAATATCATCTAGAACCTTTTTATTTTCTACAAGATTAAATAGGCATAGATAGTTGGCAACAATATTTGGGATATCACATTCTTACCCCCTTAATTAGAATTCGTCCCCGAATTCTTCCTCGCTTTACTACTCGTAGAACTAACATAGAAGGTACAAAATATGAACATGCATCACATACCAGCCATGAACAAGTCTGGATACTTCTCGCGCATGCGAGACTCAAGCTCCCAAGTCGCCTCACGCTCAGTTTTTTGCGACCAAAGAACTTTTACATACTTTAGTGTCCTATTCCTCGTGACTTTCTCAGACTCTTCCAATATCCTCACAGGATGGACCTCAAAGGTTAAATCTTGTTCAATGGTAATTGGCTCCATGGTTATTTGTCGTTCTGGATCACGAAAATGCTTCCGCAACATAGATATGTGGAACACATTATGCACACCTTTCATTGATTCAGGCAGCTCAAGTCTGTAGGCTAGCTTGCCCACTCGTGCCAGTATCATGAAGGGTCCTATGTATCGTCGACTAAGCTTCCCTTTGATATTAAACCTTACGACACCTTTGGTGGGTGAGACCCTCAAGAGTACCTCCTCACCAACCTGAAATTCCACATTCGACCTCTTAGAATCAGCATAACTCTTTTGCCTGCTTTGTGCTGCCAACATGTGTTGCCTAATCTCAGCTACCCTCTCAGTGGCTTGCTGAACCCAATCTGGTCCAAGCACTGCCTTCTCGCCCACAGCACTCCAACACAGTGGAGATCTACACTTCCTTCCATACAAAGCCTCATACGGTGCCATCCGTATACTAGCCTGGTAGCTGTTATTATAAGCAAACTCTACCAGTGGCAAATGATCCTCCCAACTCCCTTGCCAAGATAGTACACAGCACCTCAACATGTCTTCTAGAGTTTGGATTGTACGCTCTGATTGTCCATCTGTTTGGGGATGAAACGCTGTACTAAGTCTCAGCTGCGTACCCAAAGCGGTCTGCAAGCTCTGCCAGAACTTTGACACAAACTTGGCGTCCCTATCCGAAGTAATGGTTTTAGGAACCCCATGCAACCTTACTATCTCACGCACATATATTGGTGCCAGGTCACTTGCGGAGTCGGTGGTGCGGATAGGAATAAAATGAGCAACTTTACTAAGTCGATCAACAACCACCCAAATTGCATCCTTCCCTCTCCGTGTACGAGGCAGGCCAACAACAAAATCCATGGCAATGTCATCCCATGGCCACTCTGGAACCTCCAAGGATTGCAAGAGTCTGGCTGGCCTCTTACGTTCAGCCTTTACTCGTTGACAAACCCCACAAGTGGAAACATACTTAGCGACATCAACTTTCATTCTTTTCCACCAGTAAGTCTTTTTCAGGTCTTGATACATCTTTGTCTCCCCAGGATGAACAGTGTAGGGGGTACGGTGTGCCTCCCTCAAAATGTCCTCCTTCACTTGAGACTTTTGTGGCACACAAAGACGGCCATGAAACCGAACCGCGCCGGTCCCATCTATAGTGAAGTCTCCCGTTCTACCTTCAAGAATGCGCTCTCGCACTTGCTGCAAGAGTCGGTCACTATGTTGCGCCTCTCTCACTCTATCTGGGATAGCTGACTGAAGGATGAACTGCGTCTCCTCATGTGCTACACCAGCAAAACAATATGAGATGCCCATCCGTTCAAAATCAGCAACAAGACAATCCACGGTGGGAGGTATAGGCTTGCGGCTAAGAGCATCCGCAACAACATTCGCTTTGCCTGGGTTGTACTGGATGGTAAGGTCATAGTCATTTATCAATTCCAGCCACCGTCTTTGCCTCAAGTTCAACTCCTTTTGCGTGAAGAGGTATTTCAGACTCTTATGGTCAGTGAAAATATCACAAGGTTCACCATAAAGATAATGCCTCCAAAGCTTGAGTGCAAAAACCACAGCGGCAAGCTCTAAATCATGTGTAGGATAATTCTGCTCGTGCTTTTTCAATTGCCTAGAAGCATAGGCAATCACCTTCCCATCTTGCATGAGAACACAACCCAGTCCAACTAGGGAAGCATCAGAGTAGACTGTGAAGCGCTTCCCCGGCTCTGGGAGAGTGAGAACAGGAGCAGTCACCAAACTATGCTTGAGAGTAGAGAAGCTACGCTCACACTCATCATTCCACTAAATTTCACATCTTTTTGGGTTAGTTTGGTCATTGGCTTGGCTATAATAGAAAAGTCCTTCACGAACCTCCTATAGTAACCTGCCAAGCCCAAGAAACTTCTCACTTCCTTGACATTGGATGGTCTCGGCCAATCTATAATGGTAGAAACCTTACTAGGGTCAACCAAGATGCCATGCTGATTGATGACATGACCTAGAAAAGCCACTTCCGAAAGCCAAAACTCACATTTCTTTAACTTGGCATAAAATTTTTCTTCCTCAACGTTTCAAGCACAAGCCTCAAATGGCGCTCATGCTCTTCTTCTGTCTTGGAATAAATGAGGATATCGTCGATGAACACTACCACGAAGTTATCAAGGAAGTCACGTAGCATATTGTTCATTGTCTCCATAAAGATGGCAGGAGCATTGGTTAGTCCAAAAGACATAACCTTGTATTCATAATGCCCATATTTAGTGGTGAAAGCAGTTTTTTCAATATCCTGCTCCCGCACACGGATTTGATTATAGCCAGACTGAAGATCAATCTTCGAGAACACCTTAGCTCCATTCAGCTGATCAAACAAGTCCTCAATGCGGGGCAATGGATATTTGTTCTTGATGGTTACCGCGTTAATAGCACGATAATCAACACACTTTCGCCAACTGCCATCCCTCTTGCCTGTAAACATAACAGGCGCTGCCCAAGGTGAGACACTACGTCGAATCAAGCCTTTGGATAACATATCATCCAACTGCTTCTTCAGTTCTTCTTGCAATGGTCCTGACAGTCGATAAGGAGCCATAGAGATAGGTCGAGTGCCAGGAATAAGGTCAATACGAAACTCCACATCTCGTTCTGGAGGCATTCCGGGCAGCTCATCAGGGAATACATCTGGGTAGTCTCGTACCACTGGAATAGCAGCAACTGACAGGGAGGTGCTTGGTGTCTCAGCAAGAGCCCATAATAACCCCGTCTTGACTGACCGTTGCCCGGGAAATAAGCTAGCCAAGACAAAAAGAGAGTGTGGAGGAGCAGCTCCCTGAAAGATCAATTCCTCTCCAGATGGGGCCTGTAGAGTAACGGTCTTCCAAAAACATGATATCACGGCACGGTAGCGATGCAGCCAATCCATGCCAAGAATAACATCAAAAGGCTTCAGCGGAATGACCATAAGATTAGCAACAAAATCTTCGTCATCTATAGATATCACACACCCGGGACAAACTATCGAAGAAGAAATTAGTCCACCGGGAGAACTAACAACCACTGACTGTCCAATCTCTTGGCGGGATAAATTGGCCTTATTTGCAAACTCTAGCGATACGAACGAATAAGTAGCTCCAGAATCGAAGAGAACTAGTGCATCATGAGAATCGACAGGAAGTGTACCTGTCACGACATCAGGCCGTCCCAAAGAAGCACCAGTCGGCATGGCATAGACCCCAGGATGTGGCAGAGCAGAAGGAGTCACAACACTATGCTGCGATGGTGCAGGTAACTGAAGCGGAGCTGGCGGTGTAGGAATTTGAGCTGAAGCAAACGGAACAGCTTGCCAGACATAGCCAGGAGGCGGTGCAAAAGTTGGAGGGAACTGTGGAGTACGAACACGGGCAGCTGATAACATATTAACGGATCCATGAGATGATGCCGTAGTAGATGCAGCAGGTGTCCTCTCCCACTTGATAATGCTTGCGGGGTTTTCTCGACATACCCGCCCCATATGACCTGAACGACCACAGTGGTGACATTCCCCAACCCAAGAACACTCAGAAGCACGATGTCCCTCACCGCTCTTGAAACAGATCATGCCTTGTCCTGGTACTGGACGAAAGGATGGAGTCGGTGAAGAAAAGCGTGGAACTGAAGAAGAATGAGAACCTGACTGCTTAAACTTTGTTGTTTGTTGAGGACGGTGATTTCCCGTGAACTTCTTGAAAGGAGGTCGCTGAGTAGACCCACTTCCACCACGGTTGCTCCCCTTGTGGTCACCACCTGTGCCACTAGAACCTCCTGTACGACCCTCCTCAGCAGCAGTGAGTCGAACCTCCAACTCCATTCTTCTAGCCTGCTTAACCATGGACATATAATCATTTGGAGGACTCACTCCTATCACCTCTCTGTATCGAGAATTGAGTCCTCTAAAAAATGCCCTGGCCTTTGCAGCCTCGTCATGCTTCACATGATCAACAAAGAGAACCATCTTACTGAACTCAGCCTCGTACTCATCAGCAGATAGCTTCCCTTGCTTTATGTGCTTTAGTTTCTCTGACATTTCCTCCTTGAATGATTCTGGATAGTACTTGTCAGTGAACCGCTGCACAAAAACAGCCCAAGTAGGTTCCCCATGAACAGGAACATAAGCTGCACGGACTCCAGTCCACCATGCATCAGCAAGACCTTTAAGGTTGAAGGCCACAAACCGAACTCGCTTGTGCGACGGTAACTCCATAGCCGCCATATACTTCTCCATGGTACTCAGCCAAGATGATGCATCTATCGGAGTCCCAGTCCCATTAAAATCGCCAGCCTTCATATCTATCCAACTTTTCAGATCCGTCCCTTGGCCACCATGTCCATCATCATCAGCAGAGTGGCTTCCACTTCCTCCCTCGTGATGATTATGCTCAACCTCTGCTTCTGACTCATCAACATGGTTATTGTGGCCTCCACGACCACGAGTATTGCGACCACGGGTATTTCGACCACGGCCACGTGGACCATGTCCACGACCTCTAGCTCTCGGCGGCATAACTATACGCAGCAATATCAATCATCAGCCAAAGAGTCATATACTTAAGGACAAATCATCAATATAAAATAATACCACTCAAGCGTATGCAATGCATGACCCAACCCATCCTATTGTGCACCAGTGTGTCAAGTTTTAAGTTTGTACTTCGCTCAAATTTTAGTTAGTCCTAGGTACTATTCTAATTCATATACCTATGATAACAAATTTACACACCACGGACCTAAAGCCCGCTCTGATACCAACTGTAACACCCCAAGCCAATAAAGCACTTGGGATGCTACCACATTCAAACAAAAACGTGTCTATGACTTTTTAGGAAAATTTGGCAGAACCTCCTTTGGTTTTTGGAGACACCCAGGAGGTAATAATATCAAAACAGGAGCACAAGGAAATAACATATAACAATATAGGTGCAGCAGTCAAACATAATTAACCCTCCGATACCAAAACTTCATAAAGTTCCCAGCCACAAGCATTAACGATAACCAACCATCCACCAGATTTTAAAAATCGTTTAAGACAAGTATAACTCCCAACATTCGAATGCAACGTTCCAACAAGGTGATTAAATGGGTAATTCGTGAAGTGATGAAGGTGAAGGTGCTACTCCCAAATCTTCCCATGCATGACGTCCTCAAGGTTTACCTAAAAACATGGAAGCAACAAGGGTGAGTACAAAGACTCAACAAGTTCATGGACAAATAGTAAACTGTACATAAATCACAACATCAAGACAACATTGAGCATTATTTATTCATCATCATTCATAAAGATTCCTACATGCCTATATGCTCATCTCATCTCATCTCATCGCGGATACCGGTATCGCTTGAGTGGACACCCGTCGGCATCCACTCACTCCAACTTGTGGAGGGTGCCTCCAATGTGGGTCGCAACCCATCAAAGGAGGTCTCAATGTGCCCACCGAAGTAGGTCACTTTAACATCATTATCATCATGGGTATGCAAGTATGCATAAAGTGCACATGTCATCATCATAATCATTATCATTTCATCATGGAAACATAATAGACATAAGAGACAAGATTTATAATTAAATCAAGTGAAGCAAGATATGCAAAGTCCACTATCCATCATGAACTTGCCTCAACCGCGGGGCATAAATTGTGAATTGTAGGGGTCCGAACCAGAAGTACCAGCACCTGATATTGAAACATAATTCACACTCAATACACATCCATACTTCAAGAGCATACAAGCAAAGTATTGAATCGTTCCTATGCGCAAGACCGCTGACACTAACTTTCAGAAACTTTACTGAAATTCTGTCAAAACAGGACAGACCACTTGGTATTTCTATAAGAATTAAAATTATAAACGAAATCTTGCAAACCCTGAGAGTTCTAACATCAGAAAGACAACCTCTCCAGTTTTCATGTTAAGCCCATGAATTGATTCGAATGTTAGACAGGCTTAAAGATGCCAAGAAGCTCACTGCATCCAGAAACTGTTCAGCTCTGGACAGAACGCGAAACTGATCGCTGCGAGCAATCCGTTCGACCAAATAGGGCAAATGAAAATTCTATGGAAAGCCTGAAACAAGATCTATAACTTTTGTTCAGATTGCAACTCAAAAATATGGGCAGATCAACCCAGAATTATTAGTCTTAAAAGGATGTATAAAACCTGCAGGCACTGCAGGTACAGCTTACTGATCTAATTAGCCGCAACTACCAGCACTAGCGTCAGGTTCAAAAGACTCCTCATATACCAGATTGTTGTCTCACGTAATGAGCTAGCAAGGAGAAATCTATTCCCTATTTACCCAGCAGCTTTTCACCTCTTTCTGTACTTCATACGTTACAGAAACAGAGCACAAACAGCCATAGAGAACTAGATACTAGGATGCTCGACAGTACTGAAAATCCACATCAAGAAACGACCAAGATGGACTCCATAGGTTTTCAGAATTTAGTTACAGAGGCAACTCCCAGAAATATGTGATCCACATGACAAAAATACAGAATTTGGAAATAGCTCCAACATCCCTAATCCTCTCAACCCCGCTTCTAACCCGAACAAGAACACGCCTGCTAATGGAATACTAAACCGCCGGCCTCTAGCAGGAGACGTACCGTTGAAGACGATGCGACCGCCCTCACAGCCAGCTCTCCACGGCAGGGATCAAACAGGTCAAGGAAGACGCAAAAGAAACAGCGGCACAGCCCTGCACCTCATCGCCACACCATGGCGGCGGACTCGAATAGGAAGGCAGAGCGACAGGTCTGTGATGGGAGGAGAACCGCCCAGACCTACGACACTAAGAATCGTGGCGCAGCTGGGCACGGACGCCGAGTACGATCGGGCCTTAGGCCCAGCCCAGACCATGGATCCCCTTTTCTCACGAATAGGAATAAATAGAGGCAGACTGCTACTGTACTAACACCATCGAGTAGATTAAATGGTAGCAGCTATGTGCACTCCACAGGAGGTCACTAGTTCAAGTACTAACTTTTACACTACTTTCTATTTCTTTTGTTCTTTTGTTTTCTCTAACTTCCTATACTTCCTATATTGAGATCACAATTAAATATCATCTAGAACCTTTTTATTTTCTACAAGATTAAATAGGCATAGATAGTTGGCAACAATATTTGGGATATCACAATAATTCATGTAATAACCATTCAAAGGGCAATTGTAGATAAATGATAATAGGGTATCCAAGTAATAATCAATCATAAGCATGTGTTCCGTATTTAGTCGTACGTGCTCGAAATGAGAAACTTGCACAACATCTTTTGTCCTACCAGCCCGTTTGCACCGGGGCCTCAAGGGAAACTACTGGTAATTAAGGTGCTCCTTTTAATAAAGCACCAGAGCAAAGCATTAACACTTCGTGAACACATGTGATCCTCACGTCAAAACCATCCCCTCCGGTTATCCCAATTTCTGTCACTTGGGGCCACGGGTTCTGGACAATAACGTGTGTATACAACTTGTAGATATGATCCAAAACAATAATTATCATCATGATTCAATAACATGTTCAGATCTGACATCACGGCACTCAGGCCCTAAGTGACAAGCATTAAGCATAACAAGTCGCAACAATGACATAAAGTACTACCGATGGATACTAGGCACCATGTCCTAACAATTCTCACAACTATTACATGAATGATCTCATCCAATCCTTACCATCCCCTCAGCCTACAGCGGGGAATTACTCACACATGGATGGGGGAATCATGGATGGTCGATGGAGAGGCGGTGGTGATGACGATGGCGATGATCTCCTCCAATTCCCCGTCCCGACAGGGTGCCAGAACGGAGTTTCTGATCCCCGAAATAGGGTTTTCGATGGCGGCGGAGCTCGGGATGTTTTCTGGAAAAAGTGACGAACCCCCCAAAGTTTTTAGGTCGAAGGCCATATGTAGTCCAAAGGGGAGCGCTGGGGGCCACGCAGGGGGCCACACCACCCCTGGGCGCGGCCAAGGGCCAACCGCGCCCTGGGTGAGTGTGTGCACCCTGTGGCCCTTCTTTGCTTCATCTCCTGGCTCCGTGGGTCTGATACGTCTCAAACGTATCCATAATTTTTGATGTTCCATGCTTGTTTTACATCAATTGCCACATGTTTTATATGCACTTTATATCATATTATGACATTTATTGGACTAACCTATTAACAAGATGCCACAGTGCCAATTTCTGTTTATTATGTCTGTGCATTGCAGAAAATGTCCAAAATTGAAAGTGCTCAGAAAAATCTGGAAAAATTACAGAAATTCTAAAACACCAGAAGACTCCGGGAGCCAGAAGGACAAGTCCAGGGGAGGCCCACAGCCTCCACACGCCACCTGGGCGCGGCTGGGCCTTGGCCGCGCCCAGGGGTGGTGTCGCTGCCTCGTGCATCTTCTCGCGACGCCCTTTGGACTATATATTGCCCCCGAGAAAATAACCCTAAGGGTCTCGACGATTTCCCCAGAAAAGTTCCAGAGCTCCGCCGCCATCCAAAACCCTAATTCGGGGGACAGAAGTCTCTGTTTCGGCACCTTGCCGGGACGGGGAATTGCCCCCGGAGCCATCTCCATCGACGCCACCGCCTCCATCATCGTCGTTGCTGCCTCCCATGATGAGGAGGGAGTAGTTCTCCCTCGGGGCTGAGGGCTCTACCGGTAGCTATGTGGTTTATCTCTCTCTCCCATGGTGTGATCTTCATGTGATCATGAGCTTTGTAATCTAGTTGAATCCATAGATGTTACTCTTCATTATATTATGAATATGCTACTCAAGTGATTTGTCATTATGATCTGTGGAGTCATGTAAAGCACGTTATCAAGGTGACAGTGTGGGTGATGTGTTTGACTCCATTAATATATTAGAGAGATATTTCATGAGTATTCTTGTGTTGGATGGCACTATTCACTTGTGGAGTTTGTGTACTATTTAGGATACCCGTAGTGACATTGGGGTGTTCTAGGTGTGTATCACCGACCTTGAGGTGTGCTTTTGTAGCCCTACGCAATTGTTTTGGTGTGCTATGATATTGTGGTGTTTGTTTACTCCGACTTTAGGGAGTGCTGTTATAGCCCTACGCAGTAGATTGGTATTTCTATCCAACAGGAGAATAGCTCAGAGTAGCATAGTGAAGAGGGAATATCTATGTATTCAATTATGTTATTATTGTTGAGAGTGTCCACTAGTGAAAGTATGATCCCTAGGCCTTGTTTCTAAGCATTGAAACACCGTTTACAACCAGTTCTGCTACATGTTTGCTTGCTGCCATTTTTATTTCAGATTGCAATTACCACTTATAACCATCCATATCACTTGCATTTTAATATCTCTTCGCCGAACTAGTGCACCTATACATCTGACAAGTGTATTAGGTGTGTTGGGGACACAAGAGACTTCTTGTATCTTAATTGCAGGGTTGCTTGAGAGGGATATCTTTGACCTCTATCTCCCTGAGTTCGATAAACCTTGGGTGATTCACTTAAGGGAAACTTGCTGCTGTTCTACAAACCTCTGCACTTGGAGGCCCAACACTGTCTACAAGAATAGAAGCGTGCGTAGACATCAAGCTATTTTCTGGCGCCGTTGCCGGGGAGGTAAGGTAAAAGGTACTCACATCCTCCAGCTACATAGCTATTTTGTAGCACTGTTGCTGACGTGTGAGTGCTCGAAGGTATTTCCTTTAGATTCTGCAATTATATCTTTTTGTTTCTTATTTTTATTTCACTAGCTAGGCTTAATGGAAAACAACAAAAAAATTAGAGATCTTTATGAACTTTATATTGAATTAGGACATGATGCTTTTGAAGAGAAAATTAAAAAACCTATGGAAAATTATTTGCATGATGGTAGCAATGTTATTACTATAAATGCTTTGAACACCATTATTGCTAATGCTATGCAAAGCTCTAAGCTTGGTGAAGCCGGTTTTGATAAAAATGATCTTTTTAGTTCCCCAGCTTTGGAGGAGGAAATTTGCTTTGATAACACTCTGTCTCCCATACATGAAAATTCTAATGATGCTTGTGATATTCTAAATCCACCTACTGAAAGTATTCCTTTTGAAATACCTATGGAAATTGTTGAAAAGGTTATGGATGAACGTTATGCAGGGGGTGGAACAGTCCATCCACGTGATCACTTGTTGAAACTTACAGAATTTTGTGAGTTGTTTAAGGTTGCAGGTTTATCAAGGGAAAATGCCATGAAGAAATTATTTCCATTGTCACTTAAGGACAAAGCAAGGGAGTGGTATGATCTACTGGATGATCCTCATCATTCGGAATGGATGGAGCTTGAATCTCTCTTTTACTCTAAATTTTATCCTCCTATTGAAATGCATGTAGATAGGAATTACATTTATAATTTTTTTCCTCGTGATGGAGAAAGCATTGCTCAAGCTTGGGAAAGACTGAAAGCATTAATACTCAAATGTCCTAACCATGGGCTTCCTGAGGGAATAATTATTACTAATTTTTATGCAAGGCTTTCAGGTCATTACAAGGATTATCTAGATGCCTGTTCAGAGGGTTCTTTCACAAGTAAGAAGGTTGAAACTAAATGGGATCTTCTTGAAACAATTCAAAGCAATACTGAAGATTGGGAGAACGACAAAGGTAAAGAATCAGGTATAAACTATGAGTATGATTGCATTAAGTCTTTCGCTGAAACTGCTAGTTTTCATGAGCTTAGTGCTAAATATGGTCTTGATTCTCAAATTATTGTTGATTATTGTAGAGCCTTTGCTTCTCATATTAATGTTCCTAAAGAAAGTTGGGACATGTATCATGAACCTTTCAAAGACACTTGCATGGAAAATGAAATTGTTACTAATGATTGCAATAAACATGCTCAAACTTCTGAAAATACTATTTCTTATAAGCATCTTAATTTTTGTGGAGCACTTAGACCTTGTGAAAAGAATCAAATTGAAGAAGAATATTGTATCCATCATAGGAATGAAAAAACTAGAACGTGGTACAGAGCTCTAAGTGATCTTGCTGAAAATGTTTGTGCCACCTATCCTTTTATTTGTGAACTTTGCTATAAAGAGGGTCATTTCGAATTCCAATGCTCAGGTTCTAATAAGGATATTGCGGAAGACTTTTGTGATAACATGATCACTCCTAATCAGCATGATGAACTTATATTATTCTTGGGGTGTGAAGAGTTATCAAGAAAAACTTCTTCGTTAGATATGAGTGCTTTTGATATGAATAGCGTGTTGCATGGATGTCATCTCTATTGTGTTAATAATTGCCATGCCAACACTTACATACAAAATATTATAAAAGATGGAACGACTTTACCAAAATATGAAAGGACTAATGTTTGTTTTACTCTTATTAATGAAAGAGAGGAATCCTCCCGAGCTTCTTCTATTGTTTCTAACAGTAAACCAAGATATGTGGTGAAGCTTCCTTTCAAGCCTCTCCCTCCTAAAGAGGGAAAGAAGAAGAAGAAGAGGAGGAGTAAAAGGAGAGAGGAAACGGTATCCTCCCCTAAGCATATTTGCTCCTATTATAGTTGTTTCTGATGAGTCTGAATTTGATGATGAACCTATGCCTGTTACTTATAGTAGTGATCATGATTGGGAAAAGCACAGTACTTTTGATATTGAAAATCTTCTGGGTACCAATTCTGAAAATGATGATGTTAATAATTGCTATACTATTAGTACTATCCATGTTTCTTCCAATGATGATATAGGAAGCATTAAGCTTGGGGATGAGGTGTTTGAAAATCCTTTTGCTAGTAATAATTATATATTTGAAACCTTTCCTCCTAGTGATGTTTTTGAAAATCCTTTTGCTACCGATGATTATATAGTTGAGACCTCTCTTTCTAGTAAAAATGATGATGATATGTTTACAAATGAACACACTTTGGAAGATAACTATTCTATTGTTTATGATGATACTATGCCTCCAGTCTTTGATAATCATTGTGATGATAAATATGACATAGGTTATAATTACAATCATCCCCATGAAGCTTGTCATAATTATGGAGAGATTACTCACAACCATCCCTGTAATATACAACTTGTCTATCATGTTCAAGTTATTCCTAATGATCCTACTCCTATTGTTATTAATAAAAAGAACTTTGCTTATGTGGAAAATATTGATACTTTTATGCATATGGATCATGATAAGAATGTTTCATGTGATGGT
Organism: Poa pratensis; assembly: GCA_947311845.1. NCBI lineage: Eukaryota > Viridiplantae > Streptophyta > Magnoliopsida > Poales > Poaceae > Poa > Poa pratensis. Next base: position 4,845,682 of record CAMZMU010000100.1, on the reverse strand, counting down.
TATATTGTGGATTTTATCAATGATGCAACTGAAAGTTATTATGAGAGCGGGAAACATGGATTCATACATCACAATAATATTAAGTCTCCTCTCTTCATGTTGAAAGTTTTGATGTTGCACTTGTTTTGCCTTCCTATGCTAGTTACTTTGTGCTCCATTGATTTATTCTGTTACAAGATTCTTTTGCATAGGAAGTGGGTTAGACTTAAATGTGCTTTATATTTGCTTCTTGGTGCATTCTTATAGCTACATATGAGAGTATCATTAAAATTATCATGCCTAGCTAAAAGGCGTTAAAGAAAAGCGCTTATGGGAGGCAACCCATTTTATTTTTCTGCAATTTTTCTTTTATTGAGTCAAGGATTTGTTTACTTCTGTAGCAACTCCTTTGTATCTTTGTTTTCTCGCATTGTTGTGCCAAGAGTAGCCTCTAGAGTTAAGGTTTTGCTTGATTTTGATTGCTGCTCAGAAACAGATTTTTGCTGTCCACTGTACGAAAATTAGAAAATCACCAGATTGTTGAAAAAATCTGAATTTTTTTGTGCGTGATCTTTATGAATGTCGGAATCTTTCATTAGTTCAAGGTTTTTCGATTCGAGCGCTGTAAGTGCCTCAAAAAAATTCATCTTTACTGCTGTTCTGTTTTGACAGATTCTGTCTCTGTTTTTTTTTTTGCATTGTCTCTTGTGGGCTTTAGGCAAGGTTCTCTAATGGAGGGCTGTAGCTAATGTTTTATTGAGTTCTTGCAATGTGTCACAACAGAACCGGTGGATTAAAATTTTTGAGCACTGATAACCCACAAGTATAGGGGATCGCAACAGTCTTCGAGGGAAGTAAAACCCAAATTTATTGATTCGACACAAGGGGAGCCAAAGAATATTTATAAGCCTTGACAGATGAATTGTCAGTTCAGCTACACCTGGAAGTGGACTTGCTCGACACAGATTATCAGTAGCAACAGTTTTATGACAGTAGCAGTAGTGAAATAATAGCAGCAGTAAAATAAAGACAGCAGTAATAATTGCAATAGACAGCAGGATTAAAATACTGTAGGCATAGGGATGGATGAACGGGCGCTGCATGGATGAGATAGTTCATGTAATAAACATTCATAGGGCAATTGCAGGTAAATGATAATAAGGTATCCCAGTAATATTCAATCATAAGCATGTGTTCCGTAATTAGTCGTACGTGCTCGCAATGAGAAACTTGCACAACATCTTTTGTCCAACCAGCCCGTTGCAGCGGGGCCTCAAGGGAAACTACTGGTAATTAAGGTGCTCCTTTTAATAAAGCACCGGAGCAAAGCATTAACACTCCGTGAACACATGTGATCCTCACGTCAAAACCATCCCCTCCGGTTATCCCAATTGCTGTCACTTTGGGGCCTCGGGTTCCGGACAATAACGTGTGTATACAACTTGCAGATATGATCCAAAACAATAATTGTCATCATAATTCAATAACATGTTCAGATCTGAAATCATGGCACTCGAGCCCTAAGTGACAAGCATTAAGCATAACAAGTTGCAACAATGACATAAAGTACTACCGATGGATACTAGGCACTATGCCCTAACAAATCTCACAACTATTACATGAATGATCTCATCCAATCCCTACCATCCCCTCAGCCTACAGCGGGGAATTACTCACACATGGATGGGGGAATCATGGATGGTCGATGGAGAGGCGGTGGTGATGATGATGGCGATGATCTCCTCCAATTCCCCGTCCCGGCAGGGTGCCAGAACGGACTTTCTGATCCCCGAATTAGGGTTTTCGATGGCAGCGGAGCTCGGGATGTTTTCTGGAAAAAGTGACGAACCCCCCGATGTTTTTAGGTCAGAGGCTTTATGTAGTACAAAGGAGAGAGCTGGGGGCCACACAGGGGGGCCACATCACCCCTGGGCGCGGCCAAGGGCCAACCGCGCCCTGGGTGCGTGTGAGCACCCTGTGCCTCCTCTTTGCTTCATCTTCTGGCTCCGTGGGTCTTCTGGAAAAATAGGCCTTTCTGTATTTTTTCTGGGATTTTTCTGGAACTTCGACTTTCTGCACAAAAACAAGACATCAAGGCAATTCTGCTGAAAACAGCGTTAGTCCGTGTTAGTTGCATCCAAATCACACAAATTAGAGGCGAAACAATAGCAAAAGTGTTCGGAAAAGTGGATACGTTTTGGACGTATCAACTCCCCCCAAGCTTAGCTTTTGCTTGTCCTCAAGCAATTCAGTTAACAACTGAACGCGATAAAACAAACTTTTACGAACACATTTGCTTCATATGATGTATACATACTTACTATATGATCAACTACTTAGCATTTCATAATAGGAACCATGCAAATAATGACACCTAGTAGTTATGCAAATCATGAAAAGATACCAAAGTACTAAGAATGAAAAACATAGCATACATCTACCCACAAGAATTGCAATGCTCGTAAAAAGATATATGACAAAGTGGTATCTCGCTTGCCTTTGTTTAAAGGGCAAAACATAAATGCCAAGGCACCTCTGAAGTTCAAGTGAAGACTAGACATAAAGATATCAAAGATAAGAGTATCATAGTTATACCTCAGTTAACCGTATTCTGGGACAAGCACATTACACTAAGAATGACAGTTATGCTCTCGAAGAGGTGCTCAAAAAAAAGGTGGTGACTCAACATAAAAATAAAAGATTGGCCCTTCGCAGAGGGAAGCAGGGATTAACACGTGCTAGAGCTTTTTATTTTGAAAACAGAGATAAAAAGGTTTTGAGAGGTGTTTGTTAATTGTCAACGAATGATAGCGGGTGATAACAGCATTCTACCTGTCAAACGGACTTTCAAGAGCGGCTCCCATAGGGACGTTATTTCTACCAGCAAGGCAGATCATCCCTTTTTCTCTTTGGTTTACACACATGCCGATATTTCACTGTGTTGTCATTGCTTACTGATAAATCAGGGCAAAAGTGTGAAGAGAATTAATGGTTAAAGTTGTAATTAATTGGGACTGGGCACCCCGTTGCCAGCTCTTTTTGCAAAATTAGAGGATAAGCGGATGTATATGCCGCTAGTCCAGGTGTGAAAGTCCATTTGACAATCAGAATAAAGAATAACCACACTAATTCCTCATGAACTAGTAAACATTGACACAAAAAGAGAAATATTTTGAAGGTTTTAAAGGTAGCACGTGCAAATTTACTTGGAATGGCTTGAAATACCATGCATAGGAATTTTTGGTGGACTCTTTGGGATAACTTGGTTTAAAGGATTTGGAAGCACGAGCAGCATTCCCGCTCAGTACAAGTGAAGGCTAGCAATAGACTGGGAAGCGACAGCCACGAGAGCAATAACGGTCATAATCATGCTTGCGACAAAACAAAATTAACGGAGGCATAAAGATGATACTAAAACTCTGAGGCAAAATAGATCATCAAGGCTAAATTGACTTTTATTTTTCAGTCATAACATGTGTGAACATGTGCCAAGTCGAATCAAGTGAATTATCCAGAGGAGGCTACCACCCTGCCATACCGTCTTACGAATAGAACAACACATGTGAATATCTATATGACATGTTATCCACTATTAGCAATTTGGCACAGGTCATAAGAAGACATGAACTACTAAGCAATCATTAAATAACATAACCACTACCATTATAGCTAAGCATGTTCACATGAGTAGGTATATTTACAAAAATGAAAAACAAATAGAGTTCATACCAGCCTCTCACCACATCCTGGTTGTCGTAAATCGTCATTATTGCTTTTCACTTGTGTGGCTTGAATGATGTGAAATGATAACCATACCCAAGTGGAACCACGGAAATTTTTGAACTCTGAAACAACTATACAAAACAGCAGAAGAACAACAAATATTTTTGGGTTTTTGAATAGCAATCAACATGACAAACTAAAGTAAACTAGCACTACAAATTCAAAACAAGAGAAATAAAGGAAATATTTTTTGGTCTTTTGATGTTTTGCGAAAATAAAATGGAACAAGAACAAAAGCGAAAAAGAGAAAAGAAACAAACTAAAATATGGATATACAAAGTACCGACGATATGAATATGATAAAATGAGTGAGCTGTCGGCATACCTCCCCCAAGCTTAGGCTTTTGGCCTAAGTGGGAGACATCATCCCCATGGCCCAGAACTCCATCCAGGCGGATCATACCTAGCGTGATCAAATGGATCCTGTGAAGAAGAAGATCCTGAACTCCATAATCAGGATACTGGTGAAGAGCTCGTAGTGTCGAAGGGCTGAACAAAATCCTCCTCAGGACCCCCTCCCATGCTATCCGCATGAAGGCCATGCTCCTCCATATATGCATCAAGGTCTCCTCTGAGAATGACCATCCTTGCCTGACATCAAGGTTAAACAAAAGAGGTGCAGGCAAACAGACTATGCGTTCATAGATTTTAGTTCTCCACCTACTTCTTAACAAAAACCAATTCATAGGATAGATTATCAATGGTGGACCAGCGGGAAACAAATGGTGGCTAATCATAGAGTTAAGATCAAGTCTTTCAATGGGAAGCTGAATATCAAATGATGTGGTCCTACACCATGCATGGCTAATAAACGAGAAGCAATGAGACCACCACAAACCCCTCCTTTTTCACGGTTAGTGGAGAGACGAAATGCAATCATAGCTCCCAAGTTATAAGTTCTATCACATCTTAAGGCAGCAGAAAGAAATGCCAAATCATAAACAGATAATTTACTTGCATTCTTCTAGCTAGAACACATTTGCTAATGTAGTAGGCAAAATATCGAATAGATGGGAGTTGGATGTTTCGAATTTTACCATCTCGGCTGTAAAACCTCCCTTGGCAAATCTCTGAGTAAAGGTCTTGTAAATACTTTGGTTGACCTCTAATCCTCTCATGAGATCCCCAGTGTGGTACCTTAATAGCTGCACAAAAATCATGAAGAGACAAATCTACAGCTTTATTGTAGATATTATAATGAACCATGGGGTAGGCAAATTCCAACTAAATCTAAAACTTTGAACCACTGACATAGTCAGCTTTACATATTGATGTGGTTCATCAGAAACAAAGTGTTCCAACCCTGCATTAGAGATTAGAGTGTTGAAATCTTGCAAGATTCCTGCAGCATTCATAAACTCATGGCATGGATAAATAGAGGGAAACACAGAGTCTTCACGGTTGACTCCCATGACCTCTGATACTTCCAATTCTTCATAATTAAGTTGGTTTCCATCCATCTTCCTTTTCTGAAATTTTAAACAAACCTCATAAAAATGATTTTGGAGTGATTAATCAAGGGAAACACTAGGGAGACTTGCTAGGGACTAAACATGCATCAAAACTATTAATCTAAACAAGAACAAGCATGCAAGCTCTAATAACATGTCATACAGTACCAAAATGCCAAAGATATAACAACTAAACAAAATTCTATTTGGATAATCGGAGGAGTCACATACCGGAGAGCAATTGATCCAAATTTCAGCAGCAAAGATGGGCTGAGCAAGTAGATCGAAAAATCTCGAGCAAGAGCAGCAAGAACACGAGTTTGAGCAATGGTGGTGTGTTTGGTCGGGAGAGAGAAAGGAGTGGGAGGAGAGAGTAAGTGGAGGGCCAGGTGGACCCCACACCAGGGCAGGGCGCGGCCTGCCCTCCACCGCGCCGTGGTGGCGTGTGGTGGCCTGGTGGGTCCCCCTGGTCATCCTCTGGTACTCCCACGTTCCTCTTTAAAAACTAGGACTTTAAATATTTTTCAGAATTTTTTGAAAACTTTTATTTCTGACATTTTCTGGGTATTTAAACAATGAAAACTAGACAAAATGAATTTATGTAAAGACTAAACATTACTTAACTTTGCAAATTACAGTAGCAAAACAGTAGGTAAAAACAAAGTGAGAAAGAAATGTTGTTTAGCAATTTTATGCATGTAAAACATATTTGTTAACAAGGTTGATCAAGTCTTGCCACCAAATACATTTTATATGACATAAAAGAATTAAACCACATTGAACAATCATGTTACCTTAAATGTATAGCTATAGATCCAATCATAAGATATTGAAGTTCTTCATGAGGTTCATATATAGGGCAATCAATACTTCCCACTTTGATACTTTTAAGATTGGTAATTGTATTCACTCCAAATATTTTTCCAGCTTCTTGGGAAAATAAACAGTATGCTCTTTGTCATTAACATGGAAAGTCACTTTTCCTTTGTTGCAATCAATAACAGCCCCTGCAGTGTTAAGAAAAGGTCTCCAAGAATAATAGACATATTATCATCTTCAGGCATTTCAAGCACAACAAAATCAGTTAATATCAAGCAATTATTAGCCACTTGAACAGGAACATCTTCACATATACCAACAGGAACAGCAGTAGATTTATCAGCCATTTGCAAAGATATATCAGTTGGTATCAATTTTTCCAAGTAAAGTCTCTTGTAAAGAGAAAAAGGCATACACTCACCCCTGCACCTAAATCACATAAGGCAGTTCTAACATAGTTATTTTTATTGAGCAAGGAATAGTTGGTATACCTGGATCTCCAAGCTTCTTTGGAACCTTACCATTGAAAGAATAATTAGCAAGCATGGTAGAAATCTCTTCATTAGGAATCTTTCTCTTGTTAGAGACAATATCTTTCATGTACTTTGAATAGGAGGTAACTTAATAGCATCAGTCAAAGGAATTTGCAAAAACAAAGGTTTCATCCATTCACAAAATTTGTTATAATGTTCTTCTTCCTTAGATTTGAGTTTCTTAGTAGGAAAAGGCATTTGTTTTTGCACCCAAGGTTCTCTTTCATTACCATGTTTCTTAGCAAGAAAATCTTCTTTAGTGTACTTTTTGTTTTTAGAATGCTTTTCAGGTTCCTCTTCACTTTCCTCTTTATCAGAAGCATCATTCTTATCTTTATCATTAGCATGTTCATTACCACTCTCAGTTTCAGCATCAGAGATAGATATACTATTTGGATTATTAACATGCTCATTGTCTTTAATAGGTTCAGGAGATTCCTCAACATGTTTATGTTTCTTCTTCTTCTTTTTCTTAGAAGGAGTAGTAGTTTCATTAGTTGAGAATCTTGCTCAATTCTTTTAGGATGTCCCTCAGGATACAAAGGATCCTGAGTGGAAGCACCACCTCTAGTTGCTATACCAAAAGCATGTTTATCATTTTCTCTAGAAGCATTATTAGCAAATCTTTTTGCACTTTAGTCAATTGCTCAATTTGAGTTTGAACCATACGAAAATGTTTAATGAGTATTTTAACATCATTAGAAGTTCTTTCCAAAACATCATGCAAATGATTAATGACATGAGAATTCTTTATGAAGCTATTTTCTATTCTCCTATTGAAATTGTTTTGCTTAACAATGAAATTATCAAATCATCTAAGCATTGATCAGGAGGTTTAGAATAAGGGATATCTCTATCATCAAAGCGTTGGAGAGAGTGTACCTCAACTGTAGATGAGTGAGGAATTGGCTTACACAATTCTTCTATAGGTGGAAGATTTTTCACATCTTCAGATTTAATACCTTTCTCCTTGAGATTTCTTGGCTTCTCTCATTTCTTCATCATTCAATTCAATACACCTCTTTTCCTCGGTGTAGGTACCGGAGTTGGTTCAGGCAGGGTCCAATCATCATGATTTTGGCTTATCTTAGCCAATAATTCCTCGGCTTCATCTGGAGTTCTTTTCCTGAAAACACAACCAGCACAACTATCCAGGTATGTCCTAGATTCAACAGTTAGTCCATTATAAAATATATCAAGAAGTTCATTTTTAGCTAGTTGATGTCCAGGCCGAGCTCTAAGTAAAGAACAAAACCTTGCCCAAGATTCAGGCATTTTCTCTCCTCATTTTGCTTAAAGTTAAAGATTTTCTGTAAAGCAGCATGTTGAGCACTAGCAGGAAAATATTTCTGAAAGAAAGCATTGACTAAACCCATCGGGCTCTCAATAGATCCAGGAGATAAATCATTAAACCAAGTTTTAGCTTCATCTTTCAATGAGAAAGGGAAAATTTTAGTAACAAAGTAACTGCGTTTCTTAATATCATCAGAAAACAAACTACTCAAGTAGAGAGAGTGTTCATATGTTCTACAGCACTTTCATTTTCAGTTCCTCGAAAAGGTTCTTTCTCAGCAATAGTTATAAAAGACAAGTCCACAGAGAAATCATAATCTTTATCTTTTATATTTATGGGAGATGTAGCAAATTTAGCATCAGGAGAAAGTTTATAGTTGACAGCACGTCTTTGAAGAAGATTTTTAATAGCATTAACATCTTTAGAGGTATCACAATTCATGCATTCATCAATAAAGTCATCATCAAGTTCAACATAAGTTTCCTCAAGATCATCACTAGTAGTTTCTCTGTTTCAGGTGAATAAGCAGGTGTAACAGGAGTTTCATTAGGTGTTTCAGTATTTTCAAGTTGTTTAGATTTAGCAATTGTAGCATCTAGAAAAGGACCTAGTGAACCTCTTTCATCAAGCACAGTAGAAGCATCATCAAATTCATCAGAAACATTCTCAGATTCAGCAGAAGTAGCAGCACGTGAAGCATGTGCATGTGGTGGTGTGACAAGTTGACTTATAACAGACGGTGAATCAAGAGCAGCAGAAGTGTTCAGAGTTGTACCTCTCCTTGTAGTGGATGGCAATATGCGAACCTTATCATCACGAGGTTTACCCATGATGAATGAATTGCAGCGAGCAGTATGACTCCCTGGTGAGCTTATAAATAGAGCTATGCTCCCCGGCAACGGCGCCAGAAAATAGTCTTGATGACCCACAAGTATAGGGGATCGCAACAGTCTTCGAGGGAAGTAAAACCCAAATTTATTGATTCGACACAAGGGGAGCCAAAGAATATTTATAAGCCTTGACAGATGATTGTCAGTTCAGCTGCACCTGGAAGTAGACTTGCTCGACACAGTTTATCAGTAGCAACAGTTTTATGACAGTAGCAGTAGTGAAATAATAGCAGCAGTAAAATAAAGACAGCAGTAATAATTGCAGTAGACAGCAGGATTAAAATACTGTAGGCATAGGGATGGATGAACGGGCGCTGCATGGATGAGATAATTCATGAAATAAACATACATAGGGCAATTGCAGATAAATATAATAAGGTATCCAAGTAATAATCAATCATAAGCATGTGTTCCGTATTTAGTCGTACGTGCTCGCAATGAGAAACTTGCACAACATCTTTTGTCCTACCAGCCCGTTTGCAGCGGGGCCTCAAGGGAAACTACTGGTAATTAAGGTGCTCCTTTTAATAAAGCACCGGAGCAAAGCATTAACACTCCGTGAACACATGTGATCCTCACGTCAACCATCCCCTCCGGTTATCCCAATTTCTGTCACTTTGGGGCCTCGGGTTCCGGACAGTGACGTGTGTATACAACTTATAGATATGATCCAAAACAATAATTATCATCATGATTCAATAACATGTTCAGATCTGAGATCATGGCACTCGGGCCCTAAGTGACAAGCATTAAGCATAACAAGTTGCAACAATGACATAAAGTACTACCGATGGATACTAGGCACCATGCCCTAACAAATCTCACAACTATTACATGAATGATCTCATCCAATCCCTACCATCCCCTCAGCCTACAGCGGGGAATTACTCACACATGGATGGGGGAATCATGGATGGTCGATGGAGAGGCGGTGGTGATGATGATGGCGATGATCTCCTCCAATTCCCCGTCCCGGCAGGGTGCCAGAACGGAGTTTCTGATCCCCGAAATAGGGTTTTCGATGGCGGCGGAGCTCGGGATGTTTTCTGGAAAAAGTGACAAACCCCCCGATGTTTTTAGGTCAGAGGCTTTATGTAGTCCGAAAGAGAGCTGGGGGCCACACAGGGGGGCACACCACCCCTGGGCGCGGCCAAGGGCCAACCGCGCCCTGGGTGCGTGTGAGCACCCTGTGCCTCCTCTTTGCTTCATCTTCTGGCTCCGTGGGTCTTCCGGAAAAATAGGCCTTTCTGTATTTTTTCTGGATTTTTCTGGAACTTCGACTTTCTGCACAAAAACAAGACATCAAGGCAATTCTGCTGAAAACAGCGTTAGTCCGTGTTAGTTGCATCCAAATCACACAAATTAGAGGCGAAACAATAGCAAAAGTGTTCGGAAAAGTGGATACGTTTTGGACGTATCAAGCACTAACCCTCTAATGAAGATTTACTTTGAGTTTGGTGTGACGGAAGTTTTCAAGGGTCAAGAGAGAAGGGTGATGATAGGATCAAGAAGAGTGAAGAGCTTAAGCTTGGGGATGCTCCCATGGATCTCCCAGCATATTTTAAGAAGACTCAAGCGTCTAAGCTTGGGGATGCCCAAGGCATCCCCTTCTTCATCGACATATTATCAGGTCATCTCTAGTGAAACTATATTTTAATTCTTTCACATCATATGTGCTTTTCTTGGAGCGTTTGTGTGCTTTTATTTTCAGTATTGTACTTTTATTTTCAATAAGCCTGATCACAACATTCTTGATTGGGAGAGAGACACGCTCCGCTTTTTCTTGAAATAATCCTATTCTTCACTTATATTTATTGAGTATTCATAAGCGCTGTTTAGCTTCTAGCTCTTGGTTTTCATGTATCTCTTATTCAGAGATATTAGTTCTTTTGTAGAAAGCACTCTCTTGCTTCACTTATATTTGTTTGGAGAGTTGCTTGGTTAATATGTTGGTTCAGAAAATGTTGCGTGTGGTAGTGGTATAATGAAAAACTTGCATAATCTTGTAGATCATTGAAATTTGATAACCTGATTCCTTGCAAACGTTTTGAGGTATTAAGTAATAGATGGTAAAGCTTGCTGGTTAATTAAGTTAAAATCATTAGTGTATTATTGTCTTTAAGCTTGCACCGTACTACAAACACTAAAATTGTTGAAGGTGTAGTTGGACTTGATAGCTTTCCATGTCAGAAAAGTGGTTCGTAATGACTAGGTTGTGTGTGAAGGTCGAGGGATCTAACGGGGTACTTGTGCCGCCGTGAACGGCCCTCCTTGGGGTAAATGTCAACCATGCGCTAAATGTTGAACCTGCTAGTTGTTTGCAATAAACTTGTGAGTTCTTTTTGACTAATGTTAAGCTACGGTTTTGGCACTTCCACCATCCAAATTTGCTAGCCTCTTCGGTGCTGTGCATTGCCTTTTCTCACATTGAGAGTTGGTGCAAACTTCGCCAGTACATCCAAAACCCGTGGGAGGACTTCCTCTTGTTCTCCTACACATAAGCCCATACATCTTCCTCAAAACAGCCACCATACCTACCTACCACAGCATTTCCATAGCTGTTCCGAGATATATTGCCATGCAACTTCCATCTTACATTACATGACTTGTTGTCATTTATCATTTATATATTGCTTTGCATGATTCTATATAGCTGATGTGTGGTTTACCCATGTTACGCTGGATCATTGCACATCCTGCTACACTGGCAGAGGCATACAGTTCTATACATCATGTTTTGTTCATTATGAGTTATTTGTACCAAAATTTGTAATCATATTAGAGTGTTTGCCCCTTTTGAAAACAGCCATGGAGGCCATTGAAAAGAGAAACAGAAAAAGAAAAAAAAATAAAAAAAAGAAAAAAAGAATAAAGAAAAAGGGGGGCAACACTACTATCCTTTACCAAAGTTGTGCTCATGTTTAGCACCTGCAGTTTCATAGTTATCATATTTGTGCTCATGTTTAGAACCTATGCTCCATTTGAGAGAGCTTTCATGTTTTACTAGTATAACTATGTGGGGAATATTACGTTATAGAACTTGGGTTGTATATTCCAATGATGAGCTTCCTCAAAAGTGCTCTAGGTCTTCGTGAGCAACCGAGTTGGATGCACCCCCACTAGTTCCATTGGAGAGCTTTCATACACATATAGCTCTATGTGCATCCGTTGCATGGCAATCACTACTCCTTGCATAGCTTCGATTATAAGACTTCCTCTTGTCTAATGATCACTTATAGCTTTGTGAGACTTTCTTCCATTGGCCTTCCAAACCCCCATTAACGTTCTCTTTGCCATAACATCCTGGTGCCAAACTAAATGCTTACGCTCACCGGTTGAGTAGACCTCGAAACAGTGGATTCATGACGTGCGTGTTTACTTTTACTTGACTGGATCCTTTCTCTATGTTATGAAAAATTGCTTGATGCTTGGAATTGAAGGATAGAACTCCTGCACTGAATACTTAATGCATCTATAATGAACTTTGTACGGTTTCATGTCTTAAAGGCCGTCATTCATGAAAACGTTTAGCTTGTTTAACTATTTTGTTTTATTATCTCTTATTCAATATAAATTATAGACATTTGCTTTGAATGATTTGATCTCAGCTCACTTACCATTACATCATTATTAGATCAAGATTTTGTTGGTAGCATGTCACCTCAAAAATTATTTTGTTTTTATCGTTTACCTACTCGAGGACGAGTAGGAACTAAGCTTGGGGATGCTGATACGTCTCAAACGTATCCATAATTTTTGATGTTCCATGCTTGTTTTACATCAATTGCCACATGTTTTATATGCACTTTATATCATATTATGACATTTATTGGACTAACCTATTAACAAGATGCCACAGTGCCAGTTTCTGTTTATTATGTCTGTGCATTGCAGAAAATGTCCAAAATTGAAAGTGCTCAGAAAAATCTGGAAAAATTACAGAAATTCTAAAACACCAGAAGACTCCGGGAGCCAGAAGGACAAGTCCAGGGGAGGCCCACAGCCTCCACACGCCACCTGGGCGCGGCTGGGCCTTGGCCGCGCCCAGGGGTGGTGTCGCTGCCTCGTGCATCTTCTCGCGACGCCCTTTGGACTATATATTGCCCCCGAGAAAATAACCCTAAGGGTCTCGACGATTTCCCCAGAAAAGTTCCAGAGCTCCGCCGCCATCCAAAACCCTAATTCGGGGGACAGAAGTCTCTGTTTCGGCACCTTCCCGGGACGGGGAATTGCCCCCGGAGCCATCTCCATCGACGCCACCGCCTCCATCATCGTCGTTGCTGCCTCCCATGATGAGGAGGGAGTAGTTCTCCCTCGGGGCTGAGGGCTCTACCGGTAGCTATGTGTTTTATCTCTCTCTCCCATGGTGTGATCTTCATGTGATCATGAGCTTTGTAATCTAGTTGAATCCATAGATGTTACTCTTCATTATATTATGAATATGCTACTCAAGTGATTTGTCATTATGATCTGTGGAGTCATGTAAAGCACGTTATCAAGGTGACAGTGTGGGTGATGTGTTTGACTCCATTAATATATTAGAGAGATATTTCATGAGTATTCTTGTGTTGGATGGCACTATTCACTTGTGGAGTTTGTGTACTATTTAGGATACCCGTAGTGACATTGGGGTGTTCTAGGTATGTATCACCGACCTTGAGGTGTGCTTTTGTAGCCCTACGCAATTGTTTTGGTGTGCTATGATATTGTGGTGTTTGTTTACTCAGACTTTAGGGAGTGCTGTTATAGCACTACGCAGTAGATTGGTATTTCTATCCAACAGGAGAATAGCTCAGAGTAGCATAGTGAAGAGGGAATATCTATGTATTCAATTATGTTATTATTGTTGAGAGTGTCCACTAGTGAAAGTATGATCCCTAGGCCTTGTTTCTAAGCATTGAAACACCGTTTACAACCAGTTCTGCTACATGTTTGCTTGCTGCCATTTTTATTTCAGATTGCAATTACCACTTATAATCATCCATATCACTTGCATTTTAATATCTCTTCGCCGAACTAGTGCACCTATACATCTGACAAGTGTATTAGGTGTGTTGGGGACACAAGAGACTTCTTGTATCTTAATTGCAGGGTTGCTTGAGAGGGATATCTTTGACCTCTATCTCCCTGAGTTCGATAAATCTTGGGTGATTCACTTAAGGGAAACTTGCTGCTGTTCTACAAACCTCTGCACTTAGAGGCCCAACACTGTCTACAAGAATAGAAGCGTGCGTAGACATCAGGGTCTTCTGGAAAAATAGGATTTATGGAACTTTTTCTGGAATTTTTCTGAAATTTTGATTTTCTGCACAAAAACCAGACACCAAGGCAATTCTGCTGAAAACAGCGTTAGTCCGTGTTAGTTGTATCCAAATCACACAAGTTAGGGGAAAAACAATAGCAAAAGTGTTCGGAAAAGTGGATACGTTTTGGACGTATCAACTCCCCCCAAGCTTAGCTTATTGCTTGTTCTCAAGCAATTCAGTTAACAACTGAACGCGATAAAAGAGACTTTTACGAACACATTTGCTTCATATGATGTATACATACGTAAACTACTTAGCATTTCATACTAGGAACCATGCAAATAATAACACCTAGTAGCTATGCAAATCATGAAAAGATACCAAAGTACTAAGAATGAATGACATAGCATTTATCTACCCACAGGAATTGCAATGTTCGTAAAAAGATATGACAAAGTGGTATCTCGCTTGCCTTTGTTTGAAGGGCAAAACATAAATGCCAAGGCACCTCTGAATTTCAAGTGAAGACTAGATATAAAGATATCAAAGATAAGAGTATCATAGTTATGCCTCAATTAATCGTATTCTGGGACAAGCACATTACACTAAGAATGACAGTTATGCTCTCGAAGAGGTGCTCAAAGAAAGATGGTGACTCAACATAAAAATAAAAGATTGGCCCTTCGCAGAGGGAAGCAGGGATTAACACGTGCTAGAGCTTTTTATTTTGAAAACATAGATAAAAATGTTTTGAGAGGTGTTTGTTAATTGTCAACGAATGGTAGCGAACTAAAACAGTATTCTCCCTGTCAAACAGACTTTTAAGAGCGGCTCCCATGAAGGACGTTATTTCTACCAGCAAGGCAGATCATCCCTCTTTCTCTTTGTTTACACACATGCAGGTATTTCACTGTTTGTCATTGCTTACTGATAAATCAGGGCAAAAGTGTGAAGAGAATTAATTGGTTAAAGTTGTAATTAATTGGGACTGGGCACCCCGTTGCCAGCTCTTTTTGCAAAATTATTGGATAAGCGGATGTATATGCCACTAGTCCAGGTGTAAAAGTCTGCTTGACAAGTAGAATAAAGCCTAACCCACCACTTCCTCATGAGCTGGTAAACATTGACACAAAAAGGGAAATATTTTGAAGTTTTAAAGGTAGCACGTGCAAATTTACTTGGAATGGCTGAAATACCATGCATAGGAATTTTTGGTGGACTCTTTGGGATAACTTGGTTTAAAGGATTTGGATGCACGAGCAGCATTCCCGCTCAGTACAAGTGAAGGCTAGCAATAGACTGGGAAGCGACAACCACGAGAGCGATAACGGTCATAATCATGCTTGCGACAAAATAAAATTAACGGAGGCATAAAGATGATACTAAAACTCTGAGGCAAAATAGATCATCAAGGCTTAATTGACTTTTATTTTTCAGTCATAACATGTGTGAACATGTGCCAAGTCGAATCAAGTGAATTATTCAGAGGAGGATACCATCCTGCCATACCGTTTTACGAATAGAACAATGCATGTGAATATCTATATGACATGTTATTCACTATTAGCAATTTGGTATAGGTCATAAGAAGACATGAACTACTAAGCAATCATTAAATAACATAACCACTACCATGATAGCTAAGCATGTTCACATGAGTAGGTATATTTACAAAAATGAAAAACAAATAGAGTTCATACCAGCCTTTTACCACATCCGGTTGTCGTAGATCGTCATTATTGCTTTTCACTTGTGTGGCTTGAATGATGTGAAATGATAACCAAGCCCAAGTGGAACCACGGAAATTTTTGAACTCCTGAAACAACTATACAAAACAGCAGAAGAACAACAAATATTTTTGGGTTTTCGATTAAAGCAAGCATAGAAAGAAACAAGCAAACAAAGCAAAATCTTTTTGGATTTTTGAATAACAAACCGAAATGAAAAACTAAAGTAAACTAGCGCTACAAATTCAAAAGCAAGAGAAATAAAGGAAATATTTTTGGTCTTTTGGTGTTTTGCGAAAATAAAATGGATACAAGAAACAAAAGCGAAAAAGAAAAGAAACAAACTAAAACATGGATATACAAAGTACCGACATGATATGAATATGATAAAATGAGTGACTTGTCGGCATACCTCCCCCAAGCTTAGGCTTTTGGCCTAAGTGGGAGACATCATCCCCATGGCCCAGAACTCCATCCAGGTGGATCATACCTAGCGTGATCATAATCAGGATCCTGTGAAGAAGAAGGGCCTGAAGCTCCATAATCAGGATACTGGTATGAAGAGCTCGTAGTGTCGAAGGGCTGAATGAAGTCCTCCTCAGGACCCTTCCCTGCTATCCGCATGAAGGCCATGCTCCTCCATGTATGCATCAAGGTCACCCTCCGAGAATGACCATCCTTGCCTGACATCAAGGTTAAACAAAAGAGGCGCAGGCAAACAGACTATGCGTTCATAGGTTTTAGTTCTCCACCTGGTCTTCTTAACAAAAACCAATTCATAGATAGATTATCAATGGTGGACCAGCGGGAAACAAATTGGTGGCTAATCATAGAGTTAAGATCAAGTCTTTCAATGGGAAGCTGAATATCAAAATGATGTGGTCCTACACCATGCATGGCTAATAAACGAGAAGCAATGAGACCACCACAAACCCCTCCTTTTTCACGGTTAGTGGAGAGACGAAATGCAATCATAGCTCCCAAGTTATAAGTTCTATCACTTTAAGGCAGCAGAAAGAAATGCCAAATCATAAACAGATAATTTACTTGCATTCTTCCTAGCTAGAACACATTTGCTAATGTAGTAGGCAAAATATCGAATAGATGGGAGTTGGATGTTTCGAATTTTACCATCCTCGGTTGTAAAATCTTTCCCTTGGCAAATCTCTGAGTAGAGGTCTTGTAAATGCTTTGGTTGACCTCTAATCCTCTCATGAGATCCCCAGTGTGGTACCTTAATAGCTGCACAAAAATCATGAAGAGACAAATCTACAGCTTTATTGTAGATATTATAATGAACCATGGGGTAGGCAAATTCCAACTAAATCTAAAACTTTGAACCACTGACATAGTCAGCTTTACATATTGATGTGGTTCATCAGCAACAAAGTATTCCAACCCTGCATTAGAGATTAGAGTGTTGAAATCTTGCAAGATTCCTGCAGCATTCATAAACTCATGGCATGGATAAATAGAGGGAAACACAGAGTCTTCACGGTTGACTCCCATGACCTCTGATACTTCCAATTCTTCATAATTAAGTTGGTTTCCATCCATCTTCCTTTTCTGAAATTTTAAACAAACCTCATAAAAAATGATTTTGGAGTGATTAATTCAAGGGAAACACTAGGGAGACTTGCTAGACTAAACATGCATCAAAACTAGTTAATCTAAACAAGAACAAGCATGCAAGCTCTAATAACATGTCACCTACAGTACCAAAATGCCAAAGATATAAGCAACTAAACAAAATTCTATTTGGATAATCGGAGGAGTCACATACCGGAGAGCAATTGATCCAAATTTCAGCAGCAAAGATGGGCTGAGCAAGTAGATCGAAAAATCTCGAGCAAGAGCAGCAAGAACACGAGTTTGAGCAATGGTGGTGTGTTGGTCGGGAGAGAGAAAGGAGTGGGAGAGAGATGAGTGAGTGGAGGGCCAGGTGGACCCCACACCAGGGCAGGGCGCCCTGCCCTCCACCGCGCCGTGGGGGCGTGTGGTGGCCTGGTGGGTCCCCCTGGTCATCCTCTGGTACTCCCACGTTCCTCTTTAAAAACTAGGACTTGTAGAATATTTTTCAGAATTTTTTGAAAACTTTTATTTCTGACATTTTCTGGGTACTTTAAACAATGAAAACTAGACAAAATGAATTTATGTAAAGACCAAGCATTACTTAACTTTGCAAATTACAGTAGCAAAACAGTAGGTAAAACAAAGTGAGAAAAAAAATGTTGTTTAGCAATTTTATGCATGTAAAACATATTTGTTAACAAGGTTGATCAAGTCTTGCCACCAAATACATTTTATATGACATAAAAGAATTAAACCACATTGAACAATCATGTTACCTTAAATGTATAGCTATAGATCCAATCATAATATATTGAAGTTCTTCATGAGGTTCATATATAGGGCAATCAATACTTCCCACTTTGATACTTTTAATATTGGTAATTGTATTAACTCCAAATATTTGTCCAGCTTCTTGGGAAAATAAACAGTATGCTCTTTGTCATTAACATGGAAAGTCACTTTTCCTTTGTTGCAATCAATAACAGCCCCTGCAGTGTTAAGAAAAGGTCTTCCAAGAATAATAGACATATTATCATCTTCAGGCATTTCAAGCACAACAAAATCAGTTAATATCAAGCAATTATTAGCCACTTGAACAGGAACATCTTCACATATACCAACAGGAACAGCAGTAGATTTATCAGCCATTTGCAAAGATATATCAGTTGGTATCAATTTTTCCAAGTAAAGTCTCTTGTAAAGAGAAAAAGGCATAACACTCACCCCTGCACCTAAATCACATAAGGCAGTTCTAACATAGTTATTTTTGATTGAGCAAGGAATAGTTGGTATACCTGGATCTCCAAGCTTCTTTGGAACCTTACCATTGAAAGAATAATTAGCAAGCATGGTAGAAATCTCTTCATTAGGAATCTTTCTCTTGTTAGAGACAATATCTTTCATGTACTTTGAATAGGAGGTAACTTAATAGCATCAGTCAAAGGAATTTGCAAAAACAAAGGTTTCATCCATTCACAAAATTTGTTATAATGTTCTTCTTCCTTAGATTTGAGTTTCTTAGTAGGAAAAGGCATTTGTTTTTGCACCCAAGGTTCTCTTTCATTACCATGTTTCTTAGCAAGAAAATCTTCTTTAGTGTACTTTTTGTTTTTAGAATGCTTTTCAGGTTCCTCTTCACTTTCCTCTTTATCAGAAACATTTTATATTTTATCATTAGCATGTTCATTACCACTCTCAGTTTCAGCATCAGAGATAGATATACTATTTGGATTATTAACATGCTCATTGTCTTTAATAGGTTCAGGAGATTCCTCAACATGTTTATGTTTCTTCTTCTTCTTTTTCTTAGAAGGAGTAGTAGTTTCATTAGTTGAGAATCTTGCTCAATTCTTTTAGGATGTCCCTCAGGATATAAAGGATCCTGAGTGGAAGCACCACCTCTAGTTGCTATACCAAAAGCATGTTTATCATTTTCTCTAGAAGCATTATTAGCAAATCTTTTTGCACTTTAGTCAATTGCTCAATTTGAGTTTGAACCATACGAAAATGTTTAATGAGTATTTTAACATCATTAGAAGTTCTTTCCAAAACATCATGCAAATGATTAATGACATGAGAATTCTTTATGAAGCTATTTTCTATTCTCCTGAAATTGTTTTGCTTAACAATGAAATTATCAAACTCATCTAAGCATTGATCAGGAGGTTTAGAATAAGGGATATCTCTATCATCAAAGCGTTGGAGAGAGTGTACCTCAACTGTAGATGAGTGAGGAATTGGCTTACACAATTCTTCTATAGGTGGAAGATTTTTCACATCTTCAGATTTAATACCTTTCTCCTTAAGAGATTTCTTGGCTTCTCTCATTTCTTCATCATTCAATTCAATCACTCCTCTTTTCCTCGGCGTAGGTACCGGAGTTGGTTCAGGCAGGGTCCAATCATCATGATTTTGGCTTATCTTAGCCAATAATTCCTCGGCTTCATCTGGAGTTCTTTTCCTGAAAACACAACCAGCACAACTATCCAGGTATGTCCTAGATTCAACAGTTAGTCCATTATAAAATATATCAAGAAGTTCATTTTTAGCTAGTTGATGTCCAGGCCGAGCTCTAAGTAAAGAACAAAACCTTGCCCAAGATTCAGGCATTTTCTCTCCTCATTTTGCTTAAAGTTAAAGATTTTCTGTAAAGCAGCATGTTGAGCACTAGCAGGAAAATATTTCTGAAAGAAAGCATTGACTAAACCCATCGGGCTCTCAATAGATCCAGGAGATAAATCATTAAACCAAGTTTTAGCTTCATCTTTCAATGAGAAAGGGAAAATTTTAGTAACAAAGTAACTGCGTTTCTTAATATCATCAGAAAACAAACTACTCAGAGTAGAGAGTGTTCATATGTTCTACAGCACTTTCATTTTCAGTTCCTCGAAAAGGTTCTTTCTCAGCAATAGTTATAAAAGACAAGTCCACAGAGAAATCATAATCTTTATCTTTTATATTTATGGGAGATGTAGCAAATTTAGCATCAGGAGAAAGTTTATAGTTGACAGCACGTCTTTGAAGAAGATTTTTAATAGCATTAACATCTTTAGAGGTATCACAATTCATGCATTCATCAATAAAGTCATCATCAAGTTCAACATAAGTTTCCTCAAGATCATCACTAGTAGTTTCTCTGTTTCAGGTGAATAAGCAGGTGTAACAGGAGTTTCATTAGGTGTTTCAGTATTTTCAAGTTGTTTAGATTTAGCAATTGTAGCATCTAGAAAAGGACCTAGTGAACCTCTTTCATCAAGCACAGTAGAAGCATCATCAAATTCATCAGAAACATTCTCAGATTCAGCAGAAGTAGCAGCACGTGAAGCATGTGCATGTGGTGGTGTGACAAGTTGACTTATAACAGACGGTGAATCAAGAGCAGCAGAAGTGTTCAGAGTTGTACCTCTCCTTGTAGTGGATGGCAAATACGAACCTTATCATCACGAGGTTTACCCATGATGAATGAATTGCAGCGAGCAGTATGACTCCCTGGTGAGCTTATAAATAGAGCTATGCTCCCCGGCAACGGCGCCAGAAAATAGTCTTGATGACCCACAAGTATAGGGGATCGCAACAGTCTTCGAGGGAAGTAAAACCCAAATTTATTGATTCGACACAAGGGGAGCCAAAGAATATTTATAAGCCTTGACAGATGATTTGTCAGTTCAGCTGCACCTGGAAGTAGACTTGCTCGACACAGTTTATCAGTAGCAACAGTTTTATGACAGTAGCAGTAGTGAAATAATAGCAGCAGTAAAATAAAGACAGCAGTAATAATTGCAGTAGACAGCAGGATTAAAATACTGTAGGCATAGGGATGGATGAACGGGCGCTGCATGGATAGATAATTCATGAAATAACATACATAGGGCAATTGCAGATAAATAATAAGGTATCCAAGTAATAATCAATCATAAGCATGTGTTCCGTATTTAGTCGTACGTGCTCGCAATGAGAAACTTGCACAACATCTTTTGTCCTACCAGCCCGTTTGCAGCGGGGCCTCAAGGGAAACTACTGGTAATTAAGGTGCTCCTTTTAATAAAGCACCGGAGCAAAGCATTAACACTCCGTGAACACATGTGATCCTCACGTCGCAACCATCCCCTCCGGTTATCCCAATTTCTGTCACTTTGGGGCCTCGGGTTCCGGACAGTGACGTGTGTATACAACTTATAGATATGATCCAAAACAATAATTATCATCATGATTCAATAACATGTTCAGATCTGAGATCATGGCACTCGGGCCCTAAGTGACAAGCATTAAGCATAATAAGTTGCAACAATGACATAAAGTACTACCGATGGATACTAGGCACCATGCCCTAACAAATCTCACAACTATTACATGAATGATCTCATCCAATCCCTACCATCCCCTCAGCCTACAGCGGGGAATTACTCACACATGGATGGGGGATCATGGATGGTCGATGGAGAGGCGGTGGTGATGATGGCGATGATCTCCTCCAATTCCCCGTCCCGGCAGGGTGCCAGAACGGAGTTTCTGATCCCCGAAATAGGGTTTTCGATGGCGGCGGAGCTCTGGATGTTTTCTGGAAAAAGACGACCCCCGAAGTTTTTAGGTCGAGGCTTATGTAGTCCAAAGGGGAGCGCTGGGGGCCACACAGGGGGGCCACACCACCCCTGGGCGCGGCCAAGGGCCAACCGCGCCCTGGGTGCGTGTGGGCACCCTGTGCCCCTCTTTGCTTCATCTCCTGGCTCCGTGGGTCTTCTGGAAAAATAGGATTTATGGAACTTTTTCTGGAATTTTTCTGAAACTTTGACTTTCTGCACAAAAACGGACACCAAGGCAATTCTGCTGAAAACAGCGTTAGTCCGTGTTAGTTGTATCCAAATCACACAAGTTAGAGGAAAAACAATAGCAAAAGTGTTCGGAAAAGTGGATACGTTTTGGACGTATCACAGCTTCTATAATGAATTCCAGATCAAAGTTGGGCAATGCCAGCACAGGGGCCTGCACCAGTGCTTTCTTCAGCGTCAGGAATGCTTCATTTACTGCTGGCGACCAGACAAATGGTATCTTCTTCCTCAACAGATTGGTCAGTGGTCTACTGATGATGCCAAAGTATGCAATGAATTTGCGGTAATACCCGGCTAGGCCCAAAAATTCTCTCAGTTGTTTCAGGTTCATCGGTTGTGGCTAGTTTTCTACTGCAGCAATTTTTGTTGGGTCAGTGGACACTCCTTCCCCACTGATGTATGACCCAAGTATTCCAGAGCTCGCTTGGAAAATGTGCATTTGCTCTTCTTCAAATATAGTTTGTTCTGTTCCAGTAACTGAAACAAATGCTCCAAGTGTTGTGCATGCTCAGATAAGGATTTGCTGTATATCAACACATCATCAACGAAAACCAGCACAAATTTGCGAATTACATGAGCAAAAATCGTGTTCATCTCCGCTTGGAAAGTTGCCGGCGCTGAAGTGAGCCCAAATGGCATGACTCTGAATTCGTAGTGCCCACTGTGTGTTTTGAATGCCGTCTTGCTCTCATCGGCCGCTGCCATGCATATTTGATGGTACCCCGACCGCAGATCGAGCTTAGTGAAGAATACGGCACCTAACAGCTCGTCCAATAATTCGTCCTCCACGGGCATTGGATAACGGTCTTTAACAGTCACTGCATTTAGTTGTCTGTAATCAACACAAAATCTCCATGTACCATCTTTCTTCTTTACTAGTAGCACCGGAGAAGAGAATGGACTCTGACTGGGTTTAATTATCCCCTGCTTGATCATTTCTTTAATTTGTCGTTCGATTTCATCCTTCTGCTGTGGTGAGTACCGGTATGGTTTCACATTAACAGGCTGAACATCAGGCATGAGAGGAATTTGGTGATCAAATTCGCGTCTGGGAGGTAGTCCTTGTGGTTCAGCAAAGCAGTTTTGATGTTCTTTCAAAACATCCTCTATCTCAAATGGCATCTCTGTGTCTGCTGTACTGTCAGATATTGGACACAATCGTATCAGTTGAGCAAGAGCTCGTTGAGAGATAAGCTGTTTCAGTTCAGCCCTGAAATTGACTCACAACTAACCACCTTATCTTTAATGCCTTTCAGAGTAATTCTTTTGCCATTGTGCCGGAATCGCAATACCTTTTTAGACCAATCGATCCACATTTTTCCACACTCAGTAAGCCAATCCATCCCGAGAATGATATCGTAACAAGGAATATCAAACACCCTGAATGTGCCCACAAATTTGTTTTTCTGGCATTCCCATTCGAGCTGAGACACTGCTTCAGTGATTTTTGTTTTGCCGCCATCTGCTACTTGTACCGTGACAGGTTCAACTTGTGATATTGCCAGCCCCATTTGCTCTACAGCTGTTTTGCTGATGAAACTTCCACAGTTGCCAGAATCAATCCAGGGCCGGGCCCACTATGGTGCCAACTGTGCTGCTGGCACAGGGCCCACAGATTTGGGGGGCCCCAGAATTTTAGGTAAGTATATGTATACATCTGGAAAAAAATGGGTTTCTATCCTTTGTCCTACGCATCGGGCCTTCATGCTTCGCTGGTGGCCGTCTCCCGTGGCGCGTCACTCGCGTGGGCTGTTGTTGTGCTGTTGAGGCGAATATAAAAGGTATGGATGGATCGATCGATCTGCTCAAAACGCCACTATCCCCAGGCCTGCCGACGCACGAAGCCAGAAACAGAAAGCGACGAAGACGAACAGGCACGCCGGCACACGTCGGTCGATTCGATTCGATTCCATCGATCATAATCCCATCCCAGCGGTACGGCAACGCTGCGCCGGTCCGCCGGCGACGGGCGATTGGCTGACACCGCGGTGGTCAGTTGGCGACAGTTCCTCTTCAATTTTCATCGCCTCATCGGATCAGAAAAACAAGTACAGTCTGGTTAATATTTTGTATCCACGTTTCTAATATTTTGTCGTATCCATGTTTTAGTTTTATTTTATTCATATTGTTTATCAATTATGTAGATTTGACATAGGGAAATATCAATCCGGTTCCCAGAAGCAAAAGAGAAAAGAAAAAGAGCAAGATTTGATCAAAGCATCACAAGGGTCATCCGGTACTCAGTCAGTTGATCCTTCTACCCTTTCACTTGCAACTGTTCCTTACAATCAATATACAGATAGTCAGACAGAGACATATAATATTGATGTAGAGAAAGAACATATTGATGTTAATTTGAACGAAGCTTTCTAAGTTGAAATTATTGAAGTCATATATGCGTACTTCAAAGACAAAACAAAGACTCAACGATTTGGTCACAATAATGCTTGAGGGCGAAGTTTTGGGAAGATCGATTATGAGGATATGATTGAAGATTTCATTTCAAAGAACACAAAAAGAATGATGATGTTCAAATAAACGTTATGCAACTTCGAGTTATATAGGCACGATTCTCAATATATTCAATTGTTACGTAAAATTTCTAGCATATACATTAAAATTATTTATAGTTCAAATTTTTATGACATAGGGCCCCGTTTTAGATTTTCGCACAGGGCCCCGGATTTTGCCGGCCCGGCCCTGAATCAATCAGAATCAATACTTGCTTCCCATTCATAGTGCCTTGTAGTTTGATACTTTTGTTTGTTGTGGTACCTGCTAATGCACATTGCGAGATGGTACAGAGAGACTCATCGCTGCTACTTGCAGTTTTGTCGTCAGTGTCACTCTCATTAGATGATGTGTGCAGTACTGCTATCAGCTCTTCCACGACATGTAATGGTACTGATTTGCTACATCTGTGTCCAGGGCTGAATTTCTCACCACATTTGAAGCATTCGCCACGCTCACGGCGCTGGGCTTTGAGTGACTGCAATTTGTCACTCCATGGTGTTTTCATTGTTGATTTTTCTTCTCCTTCGTTACTTTCTTCAGGTGTTGCGCCCATCAGTCCTTTTCCTGGAAACCCCGTTCTATTATTGTTGTTTCTGTTATCAGAATTGGACCTAGGAAAGGAAAATTGGCGCCCTTCCTCCAGAAGTTCCTCTTGTGTTTCAGCTAATGAAAGAGCCGTGTCCACTGTCTTAGGCTTGCGCAGTTTAATAGCTTGCTGAATTTCTCTTTTGAGCCCATTCACAAACTTGGTTACAAAATATGCTTCGTCATAATGCTTGTTGTGAACCAACACTTGATGCCGTAATGCCTCGAACTTCTGGTAATATTTTTCCACAGTGTGCGTCTGTTTGCAACGTTCCAGTGCTTCCAAGTACTTGTGGTGCTTATCCCTACCGAACTTTGCGTGAATGGCCACACACAGTTCTTCCCAGCTGTCCACATCGTGCTCTGCTTCATAGGTTTGTAGCCATAATGCTGCATTGCCAATGAAATGCATTGTGGCAAAACTGGCCGCGCCCATGCCTCGTGTTCAACATTGTACAGCGCGAAGTATTTCTCACAGACAGTTTTCCACCATTTAGGATTGGCTCCATCAAATTTGGGAAAATCTGTTTTTGGTGGTCTTGATCGGTGATGACTATGCCTTGATTCAGGGCATGCACTGTCATCAAAACCTCCAGAAAACGCTCCTAGCTCGCTCCCGCGCCCGCGTCCCGCCTAGGGTTCCTCCGCGCCGCCGCCGCCGGAGGCAGCCGCCGTCGCCGCCCTCCCGCCCCTCTCCTCCCCTCCCACCTCTCCCCCGCGGCCCCGCGTCGCCCTCCCAAGCGGGGCGACCGGGGCGCCCAAACCTAGCGCCGCCAGCAGCCTCCTCCTCCGCCCCTCCTCCCCGCCGCCGCTGGCGAGCGCCGCCGGGCAAAGCTCGCGCGGTGCCGGCGGCGGCGGGACTACTCCAACCCCCATCTTGCGACGCGACGGCGTGGGGCGTGGCGGCCGAGTTGGGCGGCGTGCTAGGCGAGGGGCGCGCCGGCGCGGCCATGGCGGCGTGGTGGCTTCGCGTCCTCTGAGCGCTTCCAGGAACGGCGGGCTCGGGCCTGGGCGGCGCGGCGAACTCGGCCCGGTGGTCGGCCGGTGACAGTCCATGGCGGCGGGGCTCAGCGAGGAGGAGACGGACAGGGCGGCGCGGGCCTGGTAGACGGACGGCAGCAGCGGCCACAACGCTGCAACGTGGCGGCGGGACCTCTCGGGCCCGATCTGGGCCTAGATCTGGACCAGGCGGGTCTGATCCGGGCCTGATCTTGGGCCTGACGGGACCTGCTGCTATGTCCGGTCGGCGGCCGCCGTTGGCGGCGGAGGGCTGTTCCCCTCCGGTTGGCAGTGGTTGCTGTCCTTCTACTACCTGGATCGAACCAGGCGGAAGTGGACTTGGCACTGACCCCCCTTCTTTGACTCGTCGATCTCGCGGTGGTCGTTTCCGCGTCATGGGGTTGCGTTCGTGGACGCCGGGGCGGCGGCCCTGGAAGGAGAGGCTGCACGGCCGGCTCTACGGCGAGCGGCGTGTCGCGGTGGTGGCTTCTATCTTCGGCCATGTGGGTGGCGAGGAGCGGGCAGCGGGGGATCCTGGCGTCTTCGGTGCTTCTGTAGCGGCGACTCCCAGATTGCTTGGAGGTCCAACTTGTTGGCGGCGGGTGGTCCGTGGTGACATGGTGTGGGATAAAGGTTCCCCGAGCGAAAGCTCTGCGCTTCGGCGCCGACGACGGCGACGCCTGCGGGTGTCGTTACCCTCTTGGGGGCGTCGTTGTGGTCACCTTCCCCATGTTCGGGCTCCGGGTGAAAACCCTTGTCCTTTGGTCTTGGCGACGGCGGCGTGCAACGTCGTTACCCTCTTGGGGGCGTCGTCGTGGAGTCCGAGCCATGTTACCTCTCGGTCTCGTTTCGGTGGCATCGGCAACGGTGGGCAAGTCCGGATCATGCTTCGAAGATTTCTCGGCGTTGGCTTGGAGCGCTCTTGGCGACCTCTTATCCTCTACACGTGACTATGTCTTCACCTATCTCCGTCCTCGTTGTCTGCTGGCAGGATCGGCGCTCCACGGCCCGGAGCGAGAGGGCAGGCGGCCCTTTCCAGCGATAATTTGGTGGAGGTGGTGTGACTAAGTCCGGCGTTTTATTGTCGAGGCGTGGAGTTCCCCTTGTCGGTAGTCTAGCTTTCTTTGTCAGGGTGTGGCTACTCCTTTGTTTTACTGTTTTTATCTTTTATCTGCTTATAAGAGGTTTCCCTCACCACTTTGTATCGGTTCGGCCGTTTGGTGCTTTATTTATAAAGCTGGGCGAAAGCCTGTTTCGTGTCAAAACCTCCAGAACGATCTCCCGGATCAAAATGAACAGGGGCGTTAGGAAATTCTCTCCTACTGCTGTTTCCTCGAGCCGGTACCAACACTTTCAGAGCTGCTGCCGCAGATGGCTCGCCTTCTGCTGCTGGCGATGGAGGTGTACGTGCAGTCGCCGTTGGTGGTCTCTGCTGCACTTCCGTCTCCAGTGTGTCCAACCTAGAACCCATGGTTGTCAACGAATTCTGGATTTCTTTGATGGAATCATCAACCTGCGGCACCCATGCGCCCAACCCACGCAGCGTCTCATTGATGGACTTGAGGGTTGCTGTCGTATCGCCGCACTGCTTCTGCAGCTCCTCGCCTTGCTTCTTCAACGCCGCCAGATCCGCCTGCGCCCTCTCCATGATTGTCTCGTCTGCTTGCTCCCACACCGACGCACCGGGAGCCAACGTCAACCGCCGCCGGAAGGACTCGCCGCCACTAGTGCACGGATCCACCGCGGAACCGGAATTTTACCGCTCACAGCAAGGATCTGCGAGCAACCGTACCGCTGCCGTGAGATCTGCACTCGAGCAGTCTACCGCCGCCACACGCCGCCGTAGATCGTCGGAAAACACCGAACGACCGCTCCGTCGCCGCGAGTTAAGAACGGAGATGGGATTTTACGGGATGTTGCCCAACCACTTCAGCCCGCTCTCGAATGCGCCTCCCTCTCACAGAATTTCTTCGGATCGAAATCGATTTCGCCTTCCTCGTCTCTCTCTCTTTTTGGTGGAATTTTCTGGAAAAATTTCGAGCGTGGAACTAAGGTCTACTGCTCTGATACCATCTGTTATATCCTAAGCTCTCACTGTCTGGATACAATCACGGATACAAGTTTCCACGGCGTCGCGCCGGGAGGATGAACTCAGCGACCAGGTCGCGAGGAAGGAGGAAGAGAGATTAGCTGTCTGCGACAAGCAATTAGATTACAATTCAATGAATGGTGACGACGAGACCCTTCCTCGGCCTATAGCAGCTAGCCAGCGTGTCCGTCCGCACCCTGGGCTTCCGATGGGCTTGGGCCTAGCTGTACCTGGGCCTTGCTCCTCTTCTCAGCCTTCATCTTAATCGCCAACGCCCGCGACAAAGTCTGGGTCAACAGATAGCTCTTACTATGGAAATCTAACCACATTGATGTATATGTGCCATGATTGTTGCATTGGACCAGATCCAATTAAAGACGCTGACGCTTATTTCAAGTGGTCGATGGAGAGCAAGATGCTTCAGCGGCCAAGAGAAAATACCCTTATTTTCGCTTTGTCGTTGAACATTCCCATGTACCACCATACGGATCAACTATGCTAGTTCATGTTGATTGTCGTTGGTAATGGATATAACGGGGGAAAGCAAAATTTAGTTGTAGAGCACATTTCATCAAGGAATTAGGCAACACATGGTCCTGACAGAACACAAGAGCAATTGCAGCAATCTAGGTATAGTGTGCAGCGTTGTTTTGGATCATTGCATCGACAAGTGCAATTGCGCGTGCAAAGCAAGTGAACAAGAAAAATGGGGTTGAGAAGGTGACTCAATAGCATAAATATTTCGGGGACACCATGTTTTGGGTAGCAGGTTTAGATGCACCCGTTATGTAAAATATTTTTAAATACGTTTTGAATGTCGAAAAATCTTCAAAAGTCCGGATGAACATCCATACATTTTATGTTCCTACACAATCGCAAAAAAAAGACATTTTTTTGTGGCCTAGGTAAAAAAAATGTCTCGTACAAAGTCAATTTGAAACAACCGGCATTTTCTATTATTACACAGGTTACAAAACATGTCTTTTTCCCGTGAAACTATATATGTATGTACAAACAAATAATGTTTGTATATATATATACAATTTTTTATTTTTTTGAAATTTTAAAATACGAATTTTGTGTACTGGAAGGATATGCTCCTATGACCCAAAAGACATTTCCAGCATATTTGGGTCTATAGAGCTATTTCCCCTATGTCATGAAAATCCACGATATTATTGAGGTATAAGCTTTAATCAGAGAAAATACATATGTTTGAATTTGTTGATATGAATATTACTTTTGGACGCACTATAAGTGTTTTCGGTAATATTTCTTCTATACATATGTTGATAAGTATTTGAATATTTATACTAAGGGGCCCTACGACATATATAGTTTCTCCCCGGTTCCCCAAAATCCCAGGGCCGGCTCTGGAAGGATAAAGACAGTTTACAAGAAGCTACTAGCCAGCAGCAGGCTGCTAGGGCAGCCGATTACACCCAACACCAAAAACCTAGTACTAATTTACACTAGGTTTACATCACCCACAAAAACTTCATGAAGCCGTTGTTTCAGGCCGGGATTAAGTTGCTTTGCAAACCCAAAGGTAAAACTGTAAGTACCTACATAACCATCTGATGATGGAGACACACGTAAAAAAGACTCATTTTATATATTTGAGTCGCACAATAACACTAACTTGATATACATCTAATAGCCATCCTTGGACAAGAAGAAGCGTTGCAGCCTGGCCGACATCTCCGGGAAGACGCGAGTCAGGCGGTAGTCCTTGCTAAGGCAGACGATGGTAGCACTCGCGTCCAAAACGAGCTGCATATGCCATGACAAGATCGTGAGCTATTAATCTCAGGAAATATCAATCAATGGCGCTAATATTTTCTATCCATTTGTAACAGAGCAAGATCGCACCTTCCTTTCCGGCAGCTTCTCGATCAGGTGCTCGGCGAATATCCTCACACCCTTGATCCGCACGAGCCTCACCTTGACAACGAACTTGTCACCGCGCTGAAATATTTAACGCATGAATCCATCACCTTGACAATTGAATCTGTTTGTGATCAACTATCATATAGACACACACTAGCTTAGAGGCGTATATGCATACCCTTAGAGGCGTGAAGTACTTGAAGTTCAGCTCCGAGAGCGCCATCGCGTTGCTTTTCAACTGTCGCAACAGATTATCTCTCGTACTGAACATAAGGGAGAGAAGGAAATGAAGAGGCAGAGGAAGACGAACTACTATTTTTTTAATTTTCTTGCAGAGTAGAGAACTGAAGAAGGCACCGGATGTACCGGCGCAACAGAACATAGGAGTGGGAACATGAAGCACTGAATTGCTTAATCCCTAATAGGCCAAGAATTGAGTCACACACTCTGGGCGTGACAAAAATCATGGCACTACAAGACAACTCTGCACTTTGGGCGTGACAAATTATTCAGGCGCGAAGTTTATCAAAGGGTCTCACTCTCATCTCGTCCCATGGCGGCAGACGACTGAGGCTAGAAACATTGTGAGCACCAGCGACGACATTAGTAACGCACCAGAAGAAGCTCACTGCCGTCATAAGAAACTCGTTCTTACACATGGTCTCAGGGGGTATTTCGTATGTGCGCGCACTACAGATGTCCCTCATCGCACCATACCTTCATATACATGTATTTTGTAAATAGGTTCTAACTACATGTCAAAACAGAGACACTAGAAAAGGCTACCATGCTCCTTTTGTTTGACTCCAATATCTAAGATATCTTAAAGGGTGGGTAACCAAATTTGAACTCATAAACCGATACCATGCTTATTTCAATATCCCAAGACATGGGTATATATAGGAGTTAAATACACTATGCTCTTTGTTAGCTTCTTCTGGAAAAAGGTTGTTGGCATGTGATATGTGTTGAGAAAGTCATTCAGTAATTGTGTGTTACATTCTACTTGCATGTTAGTTCCCTATTTCGCCCCCCAAAGAAAGCAAGAGAAACATTGTGCTTAGTTACAACAATCGCAAGAAAGAGTTTCTGAATGAGTCACTAGTTGAACGCAATGAGACGCAATTGCGGTTGCAAACGGGTTATTATTGAATGACCAAAATTCAAGTAGAGCATGCATGTTATGTAATTTCAATAATAATTCGGTTCATGCGCACCACCACTTGATTAGCAAGCAAGTAAGAATAGATAATACCCAAGTCCATTGCATCATCAAAGATGTGTAAAATGGGAGTCGACTCGTTTTACCCAAGTTCTTAGCTACATTTCAAGAACATCATATGAAACCAAAGATTAATATTAGGAAAGTGAGGCACAAAGTGAAACTTAAACATATTATTGTCATTGTAAAAAAATTAGGCGACAAAGTGCTTTTACATCTTGAAAAGGGATGAAGATACTATTTTTTTTTTACACCATGAAAACCTTGGAAAAAGATCTAACGAGAAAGGAACAAGTACAACTACGTGATTTGTGTGATCGTGTACTTGCCAAACGAAGGTCGGAAAGAAACGAAACTAGAACTTGGGCTGGCCCATGGTAGATTCCTTGTAAACGAGTCGGGGATACGACTCGCAATAGCGAGATATAGTCGGCAGTGCAGATTTGGTGCTCCCGAGTTCCAGGGATCCTGCCCATTTCAAAAAAATAAAAACCATATTTAAAAGTTTCAAGAAATTCTGAAACAAATCATGAATGTTCCTACTGATATTTCCTACGGACGTGAAAAATCTCAATGCAAAATACTTTACGATTTGAGCTACATAAAAAAGAGAAATGCGCAGATCTGATTATAGTGAACAATATAAAGTTTCAAAATTTTAACTTTTGTCTTTTTTGTGTAGCTCAAATCGAAAAGTATTTTGTATTGATATTTGCATGATTATAGTACATATCAGTAGGAACATGCATGATTTTGTTCATATTTTTCTGAAACTTTTAAATATGTTTTTTAATTTTTTAAAATGGGCGAGATCACTGAAGCTCGGGAGCATAAAGGACTTTCCGGATATTAATCTGCTTGATCCAGTCTGCATGTTGACCGGCCCAATAACTGGTACCATTTTTCTTCTAACTTTTCCGTTTTTCTCTGTTTGTATAGTATAGAAGAATGTGTTCACGTTTGTGAATAACGAGAAAAAAAAAGCAAAATCAGTAGTAAAATACAAATATTCGCATACGTACAAAATCTAATAAAAACAAATTTATCTTATTTTAACAATTGTTAAAAAAATGAACATTTGTTATGTGGATGATTTTTTAAATATGAAATTTATTTTATTTTAATCCGGTGGTGGGGCGGGCGGAGTCGCGCATGCCTGCCGGCGATGTCGGGTCAGGTTTGCCTGCGTCTAGTTGTACTGACCTAAAGTAACACTCGAGAAAGATGTTGATGCGTTGGGTGAACTTTACCGAGAGTAACACTCGAACAAAGATGTTGTCGAGTATTTGTATGAGCATTTGGTCAAATTATTATCTTACCAAAACACAACATGACTTAATACTTCCAGATGGATGGATCAGCGCGATTAACTAACCAAAATACTCGATTGTAGTTAATTTTAGAATCCAGTCCACAACTCCACATCATCGACTCCACTATAAACACAGCTTGATCACGATTGTAGTAGACGCCGCACCATGGATGTTAAACAAGTAAATCGAGGTCGACGTCCATGCATGCTCTCCACGGCACCAATGACCAATTGCCGTCGATCCTTTCCAACAAAATCTAGCGAACACAGAACCTGTCGAGAGAAGCAGGTCCACATGCATGCATGTCAAGTGTACCCAGCAATAAAACCCTACCTAATTCAGAAAGTACAGTACATTTATATATGCTGGAAAAGCAAGGCAATATGTGTTTCACTCAGATGATGGCCTGGCCCTTGGTACCATGAAAGATGCATCATGTATATAACTTAGGTGCATAGATAAATATTTGATGTAAGCATGTTTGTCTCGTTTGCAAGTGGATAATTTTCAGTTATAATGTTAGTGCAAGTGGGAAAAAGATAAGTTGCAATCGTGGTGCAAGTCAAGTCAATTTCAGTCGCAGAACCTCTGCTCGCGTGACAGAGAATTAGCAAGCATGGTGCGGCGGCCTATAGTAAATTGCCTTTGTATATATAATCCATGGATACATAGTGAAAAAATAAACTGAATTAATCTTTACAAAATCCAAAAAGAAAACAAACAAACAAAATAGTTCTAACCGTGATGCAACCATATTCAGTTGCACCTGGAGAAAATTCAGCTGCAACCGTGGTGCAACTCAAGAAATTTTCAGTTGTAGAGCTTGGGCTCGCGTGTCTGACAATTAGCAGTTACGCATGGTACGGTTGCCTACCGCATATATAATCCCATGGATACATAGCGAAAAATTCAACTGAATTTAACCTATACAAAAGCCAAAAACAGAACAATCCAACCACATGCTACGACCGAAGAAAAAATTCAGTTGCAACCATATTCAATGGCAACTTGAAAAAGTTCGGCTGCAACCTTGGTGCAAGTGGCGAAAATTCAGTTGCAACTTAAGGAAAAAGTTCAGTTGCAGATCCCATGAATTTTATAGTTGATTGTGTACGCATATATAATCCCATGGATGCATATAGTATGTATCGTCGCCGGGTGGCCACACATGCATTCCAATGATCAGCAGCTGGTGCGCTGATTTGGACACCGGCCGATCATTCGTGTCCATATATAAGCACACCCAGCACTATAGCCAGGACGATCCACCAGCTCAACACACGTACGACTAGTTCCTTTCCTCTCGTTTTCCTTCCTTCCAATCATCTCTCACGATCTCTCTACCTGCCGGAGCTCTCGATCGCCATGGGCAGCGTCGCCGCCGGGCATGAGCCGTCGTCGACGGACTCGTTCCTTGAGCGCTGCGCGGCGTCGGGGGACGCGGCGTATGGCGAGCTGAGGGAGCTGCTGGCGCGACTTCATGACCCGGCAACGAGGCAGGAGGCCAGGGTCTTCCTCGCCGGGCTTGGGCGCTGCTCGGTGGACGGCGACGGCGGCGCCGACGGGTTCTTCCGGCGGTACGGGTTCTGCATCCGGGAGCTGCTCCTCCACGACTCCCGCTGCGGACTCCCCATCACCACCCTCACCTCAGGTACACAATTCAGCCTTGATCATGATCATTAAGCATCAGTTTAATTCATTCATTGATTATCGATCGATCGAATCATTCTCAACAAAAGAATATTATCAAGCATTTAAATATTTCCCAGTGGATCGATTTTATTTGCTTGTTTATATGTGCTTGTTCTTGATGTAGTACGTAGTACTCTGTGTCTGTTCGATCGATGATGGTGAGAGACTAGGACGTGCGACGCATTTCTTTCTTGCAATAAAAATTATTGTCCAAAAGTTAGCTAGCTACT
Organism: Poa pratensis; assembly: GCA_947311845.1. Lineage (NCBI taxonomy): Eukaryota > Viridiplantae > Streptophyta > Magnoliopsida > Poales > Poaceae > Poa > Poa pratensis. Next base: position 4,811,028 of record CAMZMU010000100.1, on the reverse strand, counting down.
CCCTTGGTTTCAAAATATAATATGTAATATACAGATTAAAATGAGTAAATCTACGCACTAAAACGTGTCTATATATATGACTCATAAAAAAGCTAAAACATTTTATAATTTTGAACGGAGTAAGTAGCTAGGTACAGTCAACTTCCAAGTCATTGTAGGTACATATTTTTTTTACTTTATTAAGCCAAGTCGGTCGTCGCTGTAGAAACTTGCGCTCTCTTCCAATACACATCCAGGCTGACCACAGAAAAAAGAAATAACTATCTAACTGAATTTCTGCAAAAGAAAAGCTGCAACTTCCAATACACGTCCAGGTACGTAAAACTGCAAATTGATACATGACATGGACAGTGGTGGTGGATCAACTTGCATCTTCTTTAGAACATGCCACATTGGTCCTTAGATACCAATGATCAGTTGCTCGCGGCAGGAATGGCTTCAATTATGGTGGCCACACCGAAGATTGGTTGGTGTAATAACATGGCTGAAAACGACAAGATTACACGGGAGACACGACAATGAGTTAGCTATAGTAGTACAACATGCACATTTGAAAAATGTGTTGTGCATGCAACATATGTTTCATTAATGTACTTTCTGGAGGCCGGCGTCTTGGCTCAGGAGGTCATGTGCACTGACCAAATAAAAATTCGAAAACAAAAGCATAATGATTCAAAAAAATCTGAAAAAATTGGTGACGACCATATACAAGTGTCTTACATACGTGTCAAGTTTCATGGTAAATTGACATCTGCGCTGCTATATGTTTTAAAAAACAAAATCATTGCTGTAAAAAATATTTTGTACCTCCCATTTTGGACACTGATTTTTTTGCCACATAGAGCACCACAAATGTCTTTTCATCACGAAACTTGGCACTTTTGTAAGACACTTGTATATGTTCTTCATCAATTTGTTTCTGATTTTTTAAAATGAATTACTATTTGTTTCAGTTTCTTTGGACAGTAGCATAAGAGCTCGGGAGCCATTGTCAATTTCCAAAACTTTCAAGTCTTTTTTTTTGCCGTACTATTAGATTTTTCTTTTCTTCTTTTGAGGGTAAGTCTAGGTAGAAGATATATATACGCGAATCAAAAAAAGCTGTCTAGATATATATACGCGAATCAAAAAAAGCTGAAACATTTTATAATTTGGAACGGATGAAAGTAGCTAGCTACCTAGAGTCAACTTCAAATTCTTTGTTTACTTTTTAAAGCCAAGTCAGTCGTCTCTGTAGAAACTTGTGCTAACTTCCAATGCACATCCTGGCTGACCACAAAAAAGAAATAACTATCTAGCTGGATTTCTGCAAAAGAAAATAAGCTGCAACTTGCAACACACATCCTGGCACGTAACTGCAAATTGACACACATGACATGGACACTTGTCACTTGTGATCATCTTGCATCTTCTTCGGAACATGCCACATTGGTCCTTAGATACCAATGATCAGTTGCTCCCGGCAGGAATGGCTTCAATTATAGTGGCCACACCCAAGATTGGTTGGTGTAATAACATGGCGGAAAACGACTAGAGAGCATGGGAGACACGATAATGAACTAGCTATAGTAGTACAACATGTACACATGAAAAATGTGTTGTGCATGCAACATATGTTTCATTAATGCAGAGTAAACTTTCTAGGAAGGCCTTTTGGCTCCCGAGGTCATATGGCACTGACCAAATAAAAAATTCAAAACAATATCAAAATATTTCAAAAACATTGGTGACGGACATATACAAGAGTCTTACATGCCTACCAAGTTTCGTGGTGAATTGGCATATGTGGTGCTCTGTGTGAAAAAAAAAATCAATGCCGTAAAAAAAATTAACCTCCCATTATGGACATCGATTTTTTCACAGAGCACCACAAATGTCTTTTCGTCACGAAACTTGGCACTTTTGTAAGCCACTTGTATATGTTCTTCATCAATTTGTTTCGGATTTTTTACAATGTTTTACTATTTGTTTCAATTTTTATTTGGGTAGGAGCTTATGAGCTTAGGATCCATTGTCAATTTCAAAACTTTCAAGTCTGTGTTGCCGTAGTACTAGATTTTTCTTTTCTTCTTTTGGGGGTAAGTCTAGGTATAAGATCGTGCTAGAGTGAGACCACAAAAATAATTGCACACCGCAAAAAAAAAGAGATGTGAATTGGAGAGCCACACGTGTACAAATTGACAGGTGATATGTACACTTGTGGTGAATAAACTATTCAACGCACTCTTTTTTCTTTCTCTTGAACATGCCTCATTTGTTCTAGTCATGTTTGGGTTAGACAAAATATCAAATTATATTTAAAGTCTACTGTATTCCATTAGTAATGTGTTTGTACTAGTTCTATTTACCGGAAGTAAGACCTTGTATTATAAATATTTTAAGAAACAATTACTCTGAAATAAATATCGCTTACCCTTGACATGATTCTGCTAGGTCCCGTTCCATCCAATTTGTTTTATCGATTTTAAAAATAGTTTAAGTTTATTCTATAAAAAAGAAGTCCTATTTCTCGATTACAAACTAAAGATCGGCTGGTGCGATACCAAAATTGGAAATGACAACAAAGCACGGGAGACACGTCAATTTACTACTAGCTATAGTAGTCCCACATGCACATTGGAAAAACAATTCCCTAAATTTTGTGTGGGTCCATAGGACATGAAAATGTATTGAATTTTACATATTCGGTTCTATATTTGTTTCGCTTATAAGAAGACTTAAATTTATGTTTTTTGGAGGGATCTAGTTGTATGAACCCGGTATCATATTTTCATTCAACAATGAAATTGTGGATCACTTAAATAAATGTGTTAATTTAGAGACGCATCCCAGCCATTTCGTTTTTAAAAAGAATCTTGGTTGTGAACCGACCAAAGAAACAATGGAAGTCGCATCCACCACAAAAAATAGTATTGGGAAATCGCACCATTCAACGCAGAATATCAAAATGGCACCATCCTAGTGTATTTTTCAAAGAAAAAAAATGTGTGGATTGAATTCGTTAGGGGTCCGTTCTGCTTCACTCTTTTAATCACATAGAAGCTCAATTCAAAGGTGCAAAAGTCATCAAACAACTTGTTATGTCCAATTGACCACGCTAGAACTTTATTTGCAGAATTTGAGGAACAAAGAATAAAATAAAAGCAAAGTAAAGCTATGAAACACAAATTTGAGGACTCACCTAACCCCACAATCATGATCCATGCATGAGCTTTGGAGCTAATATCCGATTTTTCTATCCCAAAGCCTCAAAGCAAAATGACATTATTGCGCGGATTTCAAATTTGAAGGACTCATAATGACATTCTATTTTTATCAACAATGAATATCCTCAAAGCAAAATATTCCATGGCATGGTTGCGTCACCGAATCTCCGAATATACATACAACTAACAGACTGGAATTTACGATTCTACCCCTTCCCTTCATCGTCGTCGTCCACGGCGACGTTTCTAGCCTCTTCCTCCGGCCCCACGAGCTCCGCCCGCCGGCCTATATAAAGCCCGGAGCTTTCCTCTCCGCCCCGCCATTGCTCCCCACCACACCTCCGCTCCACTCCACTCACCATCCTCCGGAACCATCTGACCCTGACCCGATCCGTCCGTCCGCAACAATGGCCGCGCACGCGCCGCCGGTGCCGGTGCCGGTGGAGGAGTGGACGCGTTCCTGGCGACGTGCGCGGCGTCGGGCGACGCGGCCTACGGCGCCGCCAAGGCCGTGCTGGAGCGCCTCTCCGCGCCGGGCACCCGCGCGGAGGCGCGCCGCCTCCTGGCGCTGTCCGCCGCCGCTTCGCCGGCGGCGGCCCACCGCCGGCCACGACTGCTTCCGCACCTACCACTTCCGCATCCACGACGTCGTCCTCGACCCACACCTCCAAGGTTATCCCCTCGAGATAAATTCCTATTGCCGCCATTGCCGTGGATTCGGCGATCTGGGTGACAAAATCTCTCGATCCGGTTCCGGCAGTCAGTACTTATTTTGCTTCTCAGTAATTCGGTTTCGATGATAGAACCTTTGCCTAGCTGATACTACTAATTGTTAGATTGTCATTACTGGCTGGCTGCTAGTGGAGAGTGTTTAGTGTGCTTGAGATGACCAATTCACCATGCTTGTTAGCTAGCAAATACGGCAGAGATCTGACTGACTTTGCCCAGGAACCGAGGGACCGATTACATTATATACTAATAAAATAACAAGAGCACAATTAGGGTAGATTAGGACACAATTATCTCGTTTGTTGTGATGTCTTTGGGATCTTTGAGGAGAAGAGTATCCTGCGATTGTGCCGGTGTGCCCACCATGTGGGCAAATGCTGTTGACCGTAGCAACTCTTTGGTGTCCCTGCAAGGAAAGATATGTTAATGTTTGCGCAATGATTCAATGCCCATGCCCCTTATACAGGGGACAGCTTGTCTCGGTATTGAATAATTTAGGCTTGCTTCAGGATTTGCTACTGGGATAATCAACTGTTCATAATGTGTCGTGTCTCATTGTGTGAGGCTTGTTTTATTAGTATATCTGATTCCCATCACCTTTTCAAGAGAATCTTTATGCATTCAGTAGAATATGTATGCATATACAATTCGAAACAGGGAATCATTTTTAATAGGTAAGAAATTTCAAGTTGAGCAACAACTAAGGCAAAACCAAAAACATTTTTTAAATTTTTTTTAGAAACAAGGCAAAAGCTTTGCCTTTTATATTGATATATAGGAGAAGCAAAGACAAGCGCGGCCTAAGCCGAAAAAATAAAGAAACAGGTATTACAACATGCCCAAAAGGCAATCACTCGCAGATTTCAGCCAGCTTCTTGGCTCTGGCAAGGATCCAGTTTCTGCTTTCGTTCTTTATTTGTTGGAATAGGGAGGGATAGTGACCACTTTGGTTTGTTGTGATGGCAACACTAACTTTGTTTTGCTTGCGGTGGTAGTTATAAAGGATCAAACGAAACCCAATTGTGATTAAAACAGAATGAGGCATTGCTCAAATGATTCATTCATAGGAGTATTTTGATGACGTTAGGCATTTCTACTGCTACAGATGGGAAAGTATTGCTTGTTTCCTAGAATCCTAAAAGGGTCGGGCCCTAAGATACAGGTTTCGCTTCTGCTTGGGAAGAATGCCGGATGCTACATGCAGGTTTTAGGCATTGACAACCAATAAATTAGAAATTATTTTCATTTTAATGACTTGTATTTTATTGATATGAGTGTTGTATATCAGAGAAATTATACATTAGCTATTTCCCATTTAAAGCATTTCAGTACTAGTACTAATTAAAGCCCTTGGTAATTACAGTAGCAAATGGACAGAACCCTTTTGCCTCGATATTATTGGAGGGAAAGGTTTTCAATTATTATACTTTTCCTTTTTGGCAGAACAATCCCGCCAAACTAATCATTGTGAGAATAAAAACATAACATATAAGCCTGACAAACTTATTGCCATGACAACTACGATAGAGCATATATAAACCATATATTTCTACTTAATTATTACTGTATTGCATATAGATTGATGTAGTCTTTGCACTGGAACAGCTGTGATGCTGGACCCGACATGATTTCTCTGATATTGTTTGTGCGTATAAATTGTTGTCTTTAGTTGGCGCAAATGGTTAAAGCTTTCCCAGTTCACCAATGCATGAAATTCTTCCTGTTCTAGTATCTCTTATTTGGTTTCCAAACCTTGACAAATTTACCAACTGCTTCTAGGATTCCAGCAAAGAAAGAAGCTAACAATGATGGAGATACCTAGCATTTTTATTCCTGAAGATTGGTCATTCACTTTCTACGAGGGTCTCAACCGGCATCCAGATTCCATCTTCAGGGATAAGACAGTAGCAGAGCTGGGATGTGGCAACGGTTGGATATCCATTGCACTTGCAGAAAAGTGGTGCCCTTCAAAGGTTGAAACCTCTTGTTCTGTTACAAAAGTGGGTCCTGCAGCAGTTAGGCATTCAATCAGCTTGCATGATATAAAACCTTTAGACTCCTGCCAATCTGCTGACGGTTTAACTTGTTTCATATACCTTTAAAAAGAGTACCAGCTTAGCATGTTGCTTCCAAATTTTGAGAAAGACACTAATATCACATAATGTCTCAACCATTCTGAACAACCGTTCTCGTTTGGAAGGAAGAAAAACGAGAATGAGTGCACCCTGATAGTTTGAGCCACACATATCAGTGAATCAAGTTAATTTTCATTCATTTGGGCATTACCTTACTTGAGCATTGTTCTTCTTTTGTAGGTATATGGTCTAGATATAAACCCAAGAGCTATCAAGATTGCATGGATAAATCTGTACTTGAATGCACTGGACGACGATGGTCTCCCAATCTACGACAGCGAGGGGAAAACATTGCTTGACAGGGTTGAATTCTATGAATCTGATCTTCTTTCGTACTGTAGAGACAACAAGATAGAACTAGATCGCATTGTTGGATGCATACCACAGGTATGGTCAGGTATTACCAATTCTATTTAAGGGATTTTAGTAGACGAGAACTTAAAAAAAATGCTCTCAATATCTGGCTTTCAGATTCTTAACCCCAATCCAGAGGCGATGTCAAAGATTGTAACTGAAAATTCAAGTGAGGAGTTCCTGTACTCCCTGAGCAACTACTGTGCTCTTCAGGTAAGCTGAGAGATATCTTTTATTATTCATCGCTTAGGGGAGATTTATTGACATACACTTGAGATATTAAACTTACCTATTACTAAATGCGTACGCATGGCAGAGTTGCCAAATCTTCCATTTCTCAAACAACGAAAGCGGAAAAATATAAGTTATATCCCATGCAGAGACTTTTGGATCGATGAAACATATACTATCCGGAGCCTGCTTAGGAAAAATATGCATGTTATTTCCTTGTAGGCGTGTGGTATTCCCCTTGATATGATAAATATGATGTTTTTGTAGAAATAATGTATGATCTGTACTTACACCATGGTTCCGCCAGTAGAATCAGTTTATCTCTATATTGATATTGATAGGAGCGACCAGACTATTCAACTTATAAGGACAAATTTGTAGCTCCCCTAACCCTTTCCCATACCAAATTTCTGATAGAATTTCAAATTAGTGGCAGCGATATTTACTTTTTGCCTGTTTACGTACGTCAGTTGTTTAAAAAGTATAATCCTTATGCCAGGATGTTACACAGCTGATTGTACTATTTCTAGCTTGTTGTTGTTTATTTCGTTATGTTTGTGAACTTACTAGTTACTGCATATCTTGTTGCATCCAGGGCTTTGTTGAGGACCAGTTTGGTCTCGGATTGATTGCTCGGGCAGTTGAAGAAGGGATTTCTGTCATAAAGCCTAGTGGTCTTATGGTATTCAACATGGGAGGCCGACCAGGACAAGGTGTCTGTGAGCGCCTATTTCTGCGTCGTGGATTTCGCATCAATAAGCTATGGCAGACAAAAATTATGCAGGTAGTGATGCTGTGACAGACCAGATGTTAACTCATAACAAAGTTTTTTTCCATGTTAGCATTATGTCCTGGCTAGCAAGAAAATGTTCTGTCATGTTGCACACCAGCTTTAATAGGGCCTAGTAGAATATTCGTCTACTTTATATTACAGAACCTTTGTTGTTGAGGATCATGACCAACTGTTTGGGTTCTTTGCAGGCTGCCGACACAGACATCTCAGCTTTAGTTGAAATTGAGAAAAACAGCCGACATCGCTTTGAGTTCTTCATGGATCTTGTTGGCGATCAGCCTGTGTGTGCACGCACAGCCTGGGCATACATGAAATCTGGTGGCCGCATTTCACATGCTTTGTCTGTGTATAGCTGTCAACTTCGCCAGCCCAACCAGGTACCTTTATGCTCTGATTGGATTTATAAAACAACAGTATAGTAACAGGAATAGTATTAATGTGGAGAATTTCAGGTGAAGAAAATATTCGAATTCCTTAAAGATGGATTCCATGAAGTCAGCAGCTCTCTCGATTTGTCCTTTGATGACGATTCTGTTGCTGATGAAAAGATTCCTTTCCTAGCATACCTTGCTAGTTTCTTGCAAGAGAATAAGTCCAATCCTTGTGAGCCTCCAGCTGGATGTTTAAACTTCCGGAATCTTGTTGCTGGATTTATGAAGAGCTACCACCACATCCCATTAACTCCTGATGTAAGATCTGGTGTCTATTGACTCCACAGTTATGTTTGGTTACTGCAATTCACAGGATCAGTCTATTCTATGCTTCTCACTTATGCATCATATGCTGCTCCTTTTTTTCTTTTCTGGTGCACCAGAATGTTGTTGTGTTCCCGTCCCGCGCTGTGGCGATAGAAAATGCTCTCCGATTATTCTCACCGGGGCTTGCAATTGTTGATGAACATCTGACCAGGCACTTGCCCAAGCAATGGTTAACATCTTTAGCTATTGAGGTAATTTGAGCCCTCCTCCCCTGTCTCTTTCTCTGTGGAAAATAGATGGCTGTTTTGTGTATGAAAAATGACGCCGACATGAATTTTAATGATGTTGCCATTCTTTTAAATTTCAGGGAAGTAACCATGCTAAAGACACAGTCACTGTAATTGAAGCACCACGTCAATCAGACTTGCTGATTGAGTTGATAAGGAAACTGAAGCCTCAGGTTGTTGTTACTGGCATGGCTCAGTTTGAGGCCATCACCAGTGCTGCTTTTGTGAACTTACTAAGCGTAACGAAAGATGTTGGCTCCCGGTTATTACTAGATATTTCAGAACATCTGGAGTTGTCTAGTCTGCCAAGCTCAAATGGTGTATTGAAATATCTTGCTGGGAAGACCCTACCTTCACACGCGGCTATATTGTGTGGTTTAGTAAAGAATCAGGTGCGTATAACTTTACCCCAGCAATTGAAGTCCATTGAGTTGGCTTGCATGCCATGTTATATCAATCAGCCTGGACTATAATTGAACTTCTGCGTTCATATATCTACTTTAAATGTTCTCATTAGCGTTTGCTTCATTTTACATGCAGGTTTATTCTGATCTCGAAGTTGCTTTTACCATTTCTGAAGATGCAGCTGTCTATAAGGCACTGTCACAAACTATTGAACTGTTGGAAGGGCACACTTCTGTGATCAGCCAGCACTATTATGGTTGTCTTTTCCATGAGCTGCTGGCGTTTCAAATTGGCGACCGGCATCCACCACAAGAGGTAAACATGACTGGCCTCTTCCAGTTCTCCACCTCAATAATCCTCACCACAATATGCCGAATGACCTGTTTTAGTGGGTACCAGCCTCATAATGAGTCAGCTAGTCCTTGAATTTTTTATTAGTTCCATCTTAGTTGTGCATTCTAATTTTTGGTTGTTCTTTTTCAGAGAGAACCTGCAGAAGTGATACCTAAGGAGATGATAGGATTTTCTAGTTCAGCTATGTCTACCCTAAAAGGAGCCGAGTTTTTCGTTCCTGGTTCCAAGGAATCTGGTGTCATACATATGGATTTGGACCGCAGCTTCTTGCCAGTACCTTCTGCAGTAAATGCCTCCATTTTTGAAAGTTTTGTTAGGCAGAACATCACTGATTCCGAGACCGATGTTCGTCCCAGCATTCAGCAGTTGGTGAAAGATAGCTACGGTTTCTCAGCAGATAGCTCCTCAGAAATCATATACGGCAACACCAGCCTCGCGCTCTTCAACAAGCTCGTCCTCTGCTGCATGCAAGAAGAAGGCACCTTGCTTTTCCCCTCAGGTACCAACGGCCATTATGTCAACGCTGCAAAGTTTGTGAACGCGACCACCTTAACTATTCCAGCAAATTCACAATCGGGATTCAAGATCGAACCAGATGTTCTAGCTTACACGCTCGAGAAGGTGTCTCGGCCATGGGTGTATATCTCTGGCCCCACAATCAACCCACTGGTTTTCTGTACGGTGACGATGATATACGAGAGCTGCTCTCTGTGTGCGCGAGATTTGGAGCCAGGGTGGTGATCGATACCTCCTCCTCTGGTCTGGAGTTCGAGGCTGATGGCGGCAGCCAGTGGAACTTGGATAGATATGTCTCGACCGTGAAGCCGTCGAAGCCCTCGTTCTCGGTCGTCCTGCTCGGAGAGCTGTCCTTTGAGCTGACCACTGCGGGCCTCAACTTTGGGTTTCTGATTTTGAGTGACCCATCCTTGGTTGACACATTTTACAGTTTCCCAAGCTTGAGTCGCCCCCACAGCACACTGAAGTACACTTTCAGGAAGCTGTTGGGTCTCAAGAACCAGAAGGATCAGCATTTTTCTGATCTCATTGCAGAGCAGAAGGAGACACTGAAGAATCGTGCCAACCAGCTGATCAAGGTTAGCCCTTTTTTCGTAACATTCTGAACTCGTCCTCTCAAAGTTTCTTCCACTCATCAGCTCTGGCCCCTTCAGTTTGTAGACTAAGATTAGTAGAACCCTAGGTTAATCTGAGTATTCGAGTTCTAATTGTGCATTCTGTGAGTTGGGCACGCATGTCTGACAAACTCCCTCTTGTTTATTTTCCTACGATGATGAACAGACACTCGAGAGCTCTGGCTGGGATGCTCTTGGCTGCCACGGCGGCATCTCGATGCTGGCGAAGCCGACCGCCTACATCGGCAAATCTCTCAAGGTGGACGGCTTCGAGGGCGAGTTGGACGGCCGCAACATCAGGGAGGCCATCCTCAGGTCCACGGGGCTGTGCATAAGCAGCAGCACGTGGACTGGGGTGCATGGCTATTGCCGGTTCAGCTTCGCCCTTGAGAGCGACGAGTTCGACCGGGCCATGGACTGCATCGCCCGGTTCAGGGAACTGGTCCTGGGAGGTGATGCTCATGCCAATGGCAATGTCAACTAGTGTAAAACCTGAAGAGATGTGGCCACTCTTATCTCTCTTTGCGTGTTTGGGATTCGACCGAACTCTGTTTCGAATCGGAAAGGAATAAAAGCACAGAATGTTTGGTGTAGATGTGTCTGGCAAATTTTTTTTTTTTTTTTAAACGAGGGGCAAAAGCTTTGCCCCTTATATTAATTAAGGGAGAAGATTGCAAGAATGCAAGTTTTTGTGACCAGACTTATTACAACGCGATTACTCTCGCGGTATCAAGTTGCCCAAACATTTGGCACCCGCAAGAACTCACAACCGGGCCTCATTTTTAACTTTGTCTAACACGACTATTGGTGGCACGCTCTTATTCTTAAACACTCTAGCGTTGCGCTCATTCCAAACCTCCCAAGTGACAAGCAAGGTGAGAGAAGCGATGGCCTTGCGGTTTGGGGCAACGTTCGTCATCAAAAGCCACCACTCATTGAAGTTGAGGTTTAGCCAATCACCGGTGTTGACGTTGAGAAGACCAAGCCAACCTCTTGCAAGATCCCAAATTCTTCTTGTGAAGCGACAATGCACAAGAAGATGAACTAAAGATTCCGTAATTTGCTTGCAAAAAGGGCAAAGACCACAATTTGGCCAACCTCTTTTGGCTAGCCGGTCGGCGGTCCAAACTCTATTTTGATTTGCAAGCCATGTGAAGAACTTCGTCTTGGGAGGAGCCCAAGGCCTCCAAACCGAGTCCTTCATGGAGGAGGAAATTGTGCCCATAAATTGCATCTTGTAGGCGGATTTGGCCGAATACTCCCCATTCTCCGTGAGCTTCCAATGGATCTCATCACTCACGCCATGGTTTAGGTGAACGTTTGTGGTGAGGCTCCAAAGCTCCACAAATTGCGAGAAGTGAGCAACGGTGAAATGTTCATCAAGACGCACCTTGCCCACCCAACTAGCCCCAAGCATGGCCTTTCCAACGGTGCAATTCTTCATACTAGAGCACTCAAAAATGAGGGGAGCAATGTCTTTTGGTTTCCTTCCCTCCAACCAAGGGGCGTGCCAAAAAGGAGTCTTGAGCCCATCACCAATAGATATTGTTGTTGCGGCATAAAAGATGTTCATGTCATCACTAGTGCAAGGGTTGCCGAACCCCACCCAAATTTTACCGGGTCCTTCCATTCTAACCATGGCCAACGCAAGCGTAAGGCGGTGGCAAACTTTCCCAAGTGAAGAATTCCAATCCCTCCAAGCTCCTTTGGGCGGCAAACTAGCTCCCAATTGACCTTGCATTTAGCACCGGTAGTTTTGTCCTTCGCCGACCAAAGAAAAGCACGTTGAATCTTGTTGAGAAAGGTCATAGTGCCCGGCGGAATGATGAGGGGCGTCAAGTAGAAAATTGCTTGAGACGCAATAACCGACTTGACAAGGGCCGCACGTCCGGCCGTAGCAATATATTTACCGTTCCAAGTTGGCAACTTGCCCGCACACTTGTCCTCAAGATGTTGGAAGTCCACCCGTTTTAGATGCCAAACGGAGAGAGGGAGCCCAAGGTAGCGCAAGGGGAAGGTAGTACGTGTAGCCGGAATGCCTTCAAGAATGTCTGGCAATGGCTTCTTCTGTTTTGAAGAATATATTGGGTTTTTTCCCTTCTATCAGAAGAAGATGCCTTTTCTCTCTTGCTTACTGGTAACGTTTTCTTACTGTCAGGTGCATCCTTGTCTCTGAAAACCATTCAAATAGCCGTGAAATTTATCCAAAATTTAGAATTCAATTAGAGTGGTTTACCTTAAATTTTGACACAAATGGTGAGATGAAATGGCTAATTTCTGAAATGAAAACGAGAAGAAGTAACAAAATGGAAATTGTACAGGTCACAGTGCATTGAAATTTGTACGTGGAGAGATGGATGTAACCCTGTTTGAAGAACTTGGCTCTGAAAAGGAACACATGCTCCAAATATCTCAGAAATTCACTTTGGTTCCTGACCTCGCATGCTCCTGCGGCTGCCTGATTAAAACATTAAAAAAAAATAGTAAAACATTTTGAGAAATTCTAAATTTTTTTTGTGATGAACATATGCAAGTTTTTGATAAACATGCTAGGTTTCGTGCTGAAATAACACTCGTGGTGCTCGGGTAAAAAAAACAAATCACTGACAAAACTGTCACTTATAAATATAGTTTTTCCAGAGCACTGATTTTGTTTTTTTGCAGCGAGCACCACGGTTGTCATTTAACCATGAAACTTGGCACGGTTGTAGAAAACTTGTTTACGTTCATCACCATTTTTTTCAGAATTGTTTTAAAGGTTTTACTATTTGTTTTGAATTTTTCAATCGGGCAGGAGCGGGTGTGCTCGGAGCCAAAACGCCTCTCCCCCAAATATCTGGCATAGATGCATCTGCAAAGGCAAAGCTGAGGTTTGTAGAGCATCCATGTGAAAACTGGACAGCTGAAAAGCACAAATACAATTCCGTCACAAGAGAGAAATACGGAGTAGACTCTCTTTTTTTTTTTGAGATAGACATAGATGACTCTTATGCGCGTGACAACAGAGAACTAAAAATAAGACTTTTTTTTAATCTTATTAGACATAGGCGAAAACGGTTGGAAGTTTCCACGTAGGAAATCTGGGGCCGAGCAGAGCAAGCAACCGCGTCTCCATTTCTTTCTTCAACACAAAGAAACACAAGGAAATTCCTCGGAATCATTTCCCTCGGTATTCTTCCCCATCCAAACCAGGCTCAAAATCATTTCGGTATTCTTCTTCTTCTTCCCCAATCCAAATCGAGGGCGGCTTTTTCCCATGGCAGCGGCGGGCGGCGGCGTGGCGCGGCAGGCGGAGCTCCGGCGCGCCGAGGGCAACGCGTGCTTCCGCAAGGACCGCCTCGGCGCCGCAATCGACTGCTACACCGAGGCGAGCACCAAACCCCTCCCCCTTCCCGATTCCCCATTCGATCCATGAACGAACGAACGAACGAGTTGATTGATGGATTGGTTGATTTCCACTTCAGGCGATTGCGCTGTGCCCGGACGTGGCGGCGTACTGGGTGAACCGGGGCCTCTGCCACTTCCGGCGAAAGTAAGCCGGCCAGCAAGCTCGTCGGAAGATTTCCCCTCCGCCCGCCGGAAACCCTGACGTTTTCGTTTCCGCAGGGACTGGGCCAGGGTCGAGGAGGACAGCAGGAGGGCTCTCGCGCTGGACGACGCACTGGTCAAGGTGACTGACAGACGATTCCACCAATTTCTTCTGATTGATTCGTGCATTCTATTTCTTTGGGATGGGAAGTTATACATGGATTTCTGTGTGAATGTATGCAGGGACATTATTTGCTAGGATGCGCTTTGCTCGAGAAGGAGGAGTGCGCTCTCGCTGTGAAGGAGTTCCAGAAGGTTTTGTTTGGCATTTCATAAACATTCTTCTGGTTCTGCAATGTGCTAAGATGGTAGTCTGTTTTCTGTCCTTGCGATGTGGAATCTGTGTGTGTAACGGAAAGGTTCACCGGTCTGACGATTAAGCTTAGGATGATGTAGCTAGAATATCCCCAAATCAAACTGCAATCTTATTCGTCGCGAAGCAAAAAATAATACTGTGATCTTACATGATGCATAAGTCACGTTTCCTGATTAACCAAAATAGCTTATCTGTTTTCTTCACATGTATATTGTAATCTCCCTCCCAACTCACTGGGCCATGGTGCCCCTGTTTTTGTATTTCAGTAACCATCGTCAGTTGTAGTGTGAGTCCTTTGTTCTCTTTGATATTATTAGTAATTATCGTCAGATGAAATGGTTTCACTACAACATTTTATGGCTGCACATAATTTTTTTTACCTGGGTTTTATTTGAGAAATGTGGTGATGTCAATAATTAGTACTGCCTTGGTGCCCTTAGCCAAACTCTTCTTCTTCTTATTACAGTACTGATGTCTTGCCACACTGCCGCTAAGGTCTTGCCCATCTTTTTATGTGGAACAGGCTTTGAATCTCCTCAAGTCTTCAAATTCAACGGACAAAATGGCGGAGGACATTTGGAAGGTTCTTGCCAAGGCAAAGTATCTACACTGGGAAAAGCACTCCACTGAACGAGTTTGCAAGATACAAAGTTTAAGGTGCGCTGGATACTGGAATTACCATGAGATAATAAACATCAATGTGCTGTAGATCGAGCGGAGTGCTTGGATTTACTCACCGTCGTGCCTAAAATCCATTACATTGGTTATTATTAATACTGCTCTAACATGAACATGCAGGGAAGCATGTGAAAATGCTCTACAGGAGCATCACTTTCTTAGCGGCACACTTCGGGAAGACTCTGACAATGAGTATTCAGAACAATGCAAATTATTATCTGAAGTCTTCACGAAAGCTATATTTGATGATACACCAGGAGATGTAAAAGAACAATTTATTTAAGATATCTTATAACTAACTTTTTGTTGTTGTTGAATGTTATTTTTTTTTCCTGCGTTCTTAAGCTGTTCCCACTCTGAATGCTTAGGTGCCCGACTACCTTTGCTGTCAGATAACTTTTGAGATCTTTAGAGATCCAGTTATCACACCCAGTGGTGTGACATATGAGCGGGGCATACTACTTGAGCATCTTCGCAAGGTGTGCCCTCTTCTTAATCTGCCATACTTTTGTAGAGGATTCTTGATTTATTTATCGTATGTATATGTATTGTTGTCTTCTAATGTCCCCCCTTCAAACTCATTTTTTGGGGAAATATTTCACTTAAATAGTTATGTCCAATTCAATTATGCCGTAGATTTAGTCGTTTCAGTATAAATACTGCTTAGTTGGAAGAAGTGATATTAAAGGAAACCGCACAGAGAAAGTCGAACAGTAGCCGGTGTAGCTAAGTTAATCAGTGCATTATTTGACTGGGAAAGATGTGATACATCAAGTATGATTCTTACGTGCTAATGGTCAAATTTAAAGTATCGCCTTAATGTGTGTGGTATGTATGATACAGTTTGTACACATGGGCAACAATTTTTATTTCAAAGTTTTAAAGCTGACCGTAAGTGTATAACCTTTTTCTTTAGGTTGGCAATTTCGACCCGGTGACACGGGAGCCCTTGAAGGAGCATCAGCTGGTTCCGAATCTTGCAATCAAGGAAGCGGTGCAAGCCTACTTCAAGGAGCACAGCTGGGCCTACAAGCCGAACTGATGCGGTTCGCCAAGTGCTAACATGATGTGCTGAGATAATCCATTGAGTTGCAGAGTGGGATTGTTTCTTCGCCTTTGTGACGTGCTGATTGATTACTGTGTAATGCTAACAAACACTTGGCAATTGTACATAAAAGAACCAGTGGAAGCTAGATTAGCTTTCTGTAGCGGTTTCTTTATTGAATTGTCTCGAGATGAGGCAGAATTTGGCTGTATGACAGTAGTTCGTGTGATGTTGTAGACTGATCATTAGATTTCTCTAATCCTATGGGTATGCAACCCATTTGGGCGAGAGTATAGGAAGTACTTGTGAAAGGGTTTCATATCTAGCAAATCATAATGTAGAAAAAACCTGATAGAACTCGTAATGGGCTCCAGCTATCCTGAGGGGAACTTCGGAGGGAACCAGCTACTAGATGGTTTGATTAGTCTTTCGCCCCTGAACCAGCTACTAGATGGTTCGATTAGTCTTTCGCCCCTATACCCAAGTCAAATTTCGCCCCTGAACCAGCTACTAGATGGTTCGATTAGTCTTTCGCCCCTATACCCAAGTCAAACGAACGATTTGCACGTCAGTATCGCTTCGAGCCTCCACCAGAGTTTCCTCTGGCTTCGCCCCGCTCAGGCATACTAGTTGAACATAAACTCGAAGGAAATTGGGATGAACAGTTGAACCAGAAGGTGATCAAACTGACAAAATAGTATTTATTACATTGATGATGCATACATGTAGCACATCATGCAAGTCGTGAGGTAGGAAAATTACTAGAACATAAACTTGAAGGAAATACAAATAACACAGTTGAACCAAAAGGACATACAGACGACATGATGATACATAGTTGATACAGACGCTCATTAAGAACGTAGACTTGCATAACCGAAACACCGATATATGTTTTATTTATTTATGCCGGTACTAGCGTCGAGTACGAGATCTAAACCCGTAGGTTTTGAGTTTCAGGTTGTAAGTCATGCATCATATTGAGTGGAGTAGAGATTATCATGGGGCAACAACAGGGATTCCAGGAACCACCACCGCCGGGCCGGTAACCGTACCAGTAACGGCTCCCACAACCGGCAAGTCTGGCAACCCCAACACCTTCACCTCACCGATGCCACCACCGGCACCGGCACCACGTGCCGTTGCCAACGTGCGGTCTGCCTCGTCCAGCTCCCTCCCGTGGCAGGGCGCAAGCAGGAGCAGCGACACAACTAGGAGGATCGTGACGGCAAGGCGATTTGCCATTGCTAACTTGGGATTATGGAGTAGTAGCGAGGAGATACCCTTGTGTGTGTTGTTGTGTTTGTGTGAGGTTGGGCTTGAGCTTAGCATCGCCGTGTATGTTGCTTTTATAGGAGAGTTGCAGGGGTGGAAATGTGTCGTCGGCGTAGGAGAGAAGGATAGACGGTCATGGACAAGCAGAGAGGCATGTCAACCTCCATAAGAGAGTCTGGGGCTGACTAACGAGACAAATGCCATGTAGCATTTGCATCTAGAGAGTATTGTTTAATGACAGACTCTGTGTTATGTTGTATGGATTTTTTTTACATATATATATATATATCAGTCGGCAGATCAGCCACCACCACCAGTCAGCGCTCCATCTGCTCAAATCCCCAGCATAGGACAGTTGCCAACATGCATAGGATCGTAAGTTGTACGGTGAGAAATGTTAATACTAATTGGTTCCATTATTGTACAATCGAAGTCACCGTCGACTTACCGGAAGCCGAGGGATGTGAGCATGAAGGAGTTTGTCTCATCGGGACATTTGGGGCAAGTACGTACGATCGTCACCTGAAATCTGGCCCAAGCAGGCAATCTTATATCCACCAAATGGCACATAAAATTCCATGGGCAGAAAACTCATAATTCACATGTCCACTGAAGAAACGCAAACCAATTAGGTTGCCTTCTCGACTGCGGTAAGTCGACTAGCTAGTTTGGCTTTGTATGGATAAGCAGATATTAATCCATTAATTAATATGGAAACATAGATGATAGATCGGGCACTTTCATACTTGGTTTATATTTTTAATATAAAACACGATGCAGAGGCTGGGCTACCCATTTCAAAAAAAAAAAAAATCGGACAACTAAAAAAAGAGGAAACGGATCAATTTTCGCCATACAACATTGGAGGCGATCAGCATGCACATCAATTTACGGATAAGCAGGTATTAATCCATTAATTAATTAATTCCATCCTAAAATTTGGACGGTAATGAATAATCACCAAAAAGTGCCGGATCAATCTGTGTGACTATCCCTATATAAACGCTATCAAAATGAGATGTGAGACAACACATTTTGCCAGACGATCAAACAGGAAAAGAAGAGAATAGGTGTGCGTCATAATCTTTCGTGCCATGGCGATCTGCAAGAGGAGTACAAGCCTGGTCTTCCTTGCAGCTCTCATGCTAGTAATGGCCACTGTGATGACGTCCTGTGACGCACAAGGTTAACTACACACACTCCTGATAAAATCTTTTTTCATTTCTCTGTATGATTATAGATCCAAACCATTTCGACGTATACCGATTCTATTTGTCTACCTTGTGCTAATTCATTTAATCTGTTCTTTAGATGATTATTGGTGCTACAGCCTTGAAGACGGATGCGAGGATTCAAAGTGCAAGAGCTACTGTCTTGGCTATGGCTACAAGCAGGCATATTACTGTACCAAGGACCACGAGAGATGTTGTTGTCTGAAGCCCAAGGTTGATGTCGGCCGTCATGATTAAGCACACTGCAGACCTTATTATATTTGTATTTGATAAACTCCATTGGTCAAGAGAATACAAATGCTTAATCTGCAAGAATTAATGTACGTCACCTGATGGTGCATGATGCATTTCATATGTGTGCTTGATATGCATATGCATCCCCCATGAATCATAGTTGAAAACAAAAAGCTTATTTTTCTGTCCCTCAACTGTTATGAAACTAAAAAAATCTGCTATGGAAGGCCAAAAACTTGACCTCATTCGCTATTTGTTGATCTGAAACCCGGCTAGCAGGAGGATGCTCGACGTGCATGATTATGTATGTCAGTATCTACATGATATATGATAAAAATATTATAACAATATCATGATGTATGTCAGCATCTACATTAGTCTGTGTCTGCACCACCGCCACGGCCCTCGTGTGTAATCCTCGCCGTGAGGTCCCGGTCCGGCAGGAGCATGCAGCGGAATAGTGTTGCTCAACCCACCCGCCGCTGGTGAGGTCGATGCTGATGCAGTTCACAGCCATAATCATGTCACCATCTTTTTCAGAAGGTTGACAAAGACCGTCGATTGCTTCGCCAAGGTGGCTGTCTGACCCACCGCCAACGTGAAAAATTGTGTGTTTTTAGCATGACTTAACCGTCCTCTCTTCTTTTCCGGCTCGATTCTTATTCAGATGCTATTTGATTGGTGCAGGCTATGGCAAATTATTCTTATGCGGATAATATTCATCAATTTGCATGTGTGGTCACCGGTGTGTTGGCTGTCGTTTGTGTTGCTAATTTTGAGAGATGCTTAGAACACATGTACGATATGCTATATATACTGCGGAGGTGTGAAATCCCAGATTTACATGAGTTAAGCACTCATACTATAACTATTTTAGAAATTACGGGCAAGCAAATTACGTTCATACTTAAGCAAGATTTATATTTTATTAGGCGTAACCATGCTACAGGTAAGATGACACTTGTTCAATAGCAGTGTAGGTCAAACTACAACGATGGCTATAACCATATATACGTGAACTATTGATGGTAATGTTCTGTACAAAATAATTTCAATGTGTTTGGTGAATAGGGGTCCAGGCCGATTCTAGGTGAGGTGGTTTCAGAAAATCAGAGCGGTATTGTACCTGGTCTACTCATTACGGACAATGCATTGTTGATTTTCATAATAGTTGATCGAGGGGGGCGATAAAATATACCGAAGAATAACTATGCATACGCATAGTAGACACAGATGCTGACATGCATGCATCATGAACAGTCATTCAAATACACAATTTCAAGCGTACCGATTAAGCATTTATATTCTCGTTGCCAGTGAAGTTTATATATCTAATAAAGAAAAAAATGTTTTTCACAGGTGCTCAATCACGACGCACGACATCGGCCTTGAGCTTGGCCTCCGACATGTCACAGCAGCATCTGCCGGTCTCCCTCTCGCAGTAGAATCCATTGGTGTAGCCCAGGGAACCACATCTGCCCCTGCACTTGGACGGGCTGCATCCATCTCCAATGCTTTCGCACCAATCTACACGAGAAGAAGATCAAATGGAAATTAATCAGCACAAACACAATGGGTCCGTCGATCTTGCCGGCAGTTAACTGACCTCCTGGTGATGGGCCTGCATCACAGGATAGCATCACCGTGGCCATCACCACAACCATGAGGGCCACCAAGCATATGCTCCTCTTGCTAAGCGCCATGGCAAAATATATTGCTAGCTTTCTACTGATCTCCTCTCTTCTTTTCCTGTTCGATCTTCTGGCGATGTGTTGACGGCAGCTCCTTTTGCAAGCGTTTATGTAGAGGGGAGACCCGAATTGATCCTGCGTTTATGGTAATTGTGGATTGTGGTCTTAATTTTAGGGTCGACTTAATTGTGCGTGATATGGTGCAAGTTAATTATCTCCCTAATTTAGGGTGGATTTAATGGATTAATTTCTGCATATCCTCAAATTTACTTGTTTCCTTGATTTTATAGCCTCAAGTGATTCCTTTCCTTTTGGTTCGCGTCATGTCTTGAGTCTTACTCTCCGGATGCAATAAAGATACGAATATGATGTCACGTCGAAAAATAAATATCTGAAGAGGATGCACGAAATCAAGTCAGGCATAAGGCAAATATCTGAAGAGGATGCACCCCAAAAAGTATATGTTTCTATGTCTCGATTTTCTTCGTTTTGTCCGGAGCACCAACGGCGGCCTCCTAAACAGACAGAGACATGTCGGTTTTTCCTGTCAGGTTTTGGTCGAAATCAACTGTCTAACATGTCAGGTTCAGTCGAAATCACGCCGTTAGAGAACCAGATATATCCGTGGTTCCGACCTATTTGTCTTGTGATATTTGCCTTGTTTCTCATGGTTTGAATTGTCTGACTCATCTATTAGTTTGTCCTGTGAGCTCTCAAGCTTTTCTAGCTTTCATGTTGTAACACCCTGGATTGATCGACAAACTCTATATATTGCTGTTATGATATGAATAAAGAGCCTCGCCATGTAAAAAAAAAAAATCAGGTTTTGACACTTGGATGACTAGAGCTGAGAAACCATTTCTAGGTTTTCGCAACAGCGAGAGTAAAAACTAAATAAATTGCTGTTGTTTTTAGTTTTTCACCATGTAGAGTACACACTCTTGATCACATACATGCATTTATCCAGATTACGCAAATGAATCCCGAATTCATCATCAGCAACTACGTTTATCTTATTTGAAATTGTTTAGTCTTGGTTATCTGAGGCAAGGAATCAGTCACGGCCGGCGACGACGTCGACCTTGGGCTTGGAGCTCAAGTCGCAGCAGCATTGGTTCCCCTCCTTCTGGCAATAGGTTCTCTTCGTTAAACTGTCTCTGGCGCAGAAACTCTTGCATTTCGATTCCGTGCAACCATCGCTAATCGGGGAGCAGAAATCTACGGGAAAAGGTTAATTAGTGAAAGTTAGATATAGTACATACAATGGATTTATTAGTCCATTGTCAACGTGAGCTTGCGGTAATCAAGAGTATTACAACATCCTATATAAAGATTAGGAGACTAGATGACATGTAGAAAGTAGATCACACAAAGAAGTGTCGATCTCAAACACGTACTCCTGCATACGTTGGGGCCATAATCTCAAGTCATGAGTGAAAGATGTTTGTTTACATGAGCATTATTAGAAAAGAGGGGAATATGTAACCTGTTGCATCACAGGACAGGATCACGGCGGCCATCACAACCACAACAAGGGCTGCCAAGGCCACAACGCCGCTTGTATTTCCTCTGCCAAACGCCATGAGAAAAGATATAAACGATCTATTGTGGTATTCTTTTGCGGTTTGATCTACTGGCGACGATGTGTTGACGCACAGCTCTGTTAGCTTATATAGAGTGAGCGGAGAGGCATAAAAGCTGATCCATATCCTGCCTCTGTGGTTTATGGTTATGATTAATTTATCGTCCTGATTTTTGGCAGGTATTAATGTGTCAATTAATTGTCAAATAATGGCTTCGGTTGACAGTTGATATTTTTTAGACCTTATTAAATGAGACACCGGCCTACAAAGTGGGAAAATAATCGTATGAGACCAGGTCTATCCTCCTCTCAATTTAGACCCACTCCAGAAACCGACATGTGGCAGCACAGATCCTGAAGCACCACTCTGTTGATCCAATCTATTCCCGATTCCTCTATCGCTCCGTAGCCGCCATGGCATCAGGTCGGCGACGCACCGGCCTGTGCGTACGTTCGGCTGCACCGCCAGCCGCAACCAGTCCCGTACTCCCGTTGCAATGCTTACCACCGTGAGCCCGTGACAAAAAAGTTCGCAGCATGGCTCTGTCCATGACGACGCCCGTGGCTGTGATCTCGGTGGTCGGCGGCGAGCTGTATTCTCCTCTCCGTGAGGAGACAAAGAAGAAGAGCGTACAAGTGGGGGCGACCAGGATGCGGCATTGGCTCATGTTTGTTTTCCTCTTGCAGGTGCTTGCGCCGCGACCTATGATCCTGCAAGGCTGTAACTCCTCCGGGCGGCAACGAAAAATGTCTGTCATGGCTGATTTGGTAGAACCGGCTACATGCACATTGGGATTTTGGGATTAGCACAGATCGAAATTCTTTTGATCATCTTCTTTTTCCGATTCACAAGACAAAGAAAGCATGATTAATTTCAATTTTCGTTGACGTAGATGTTGGATCGCCTCCCATGCGCTCCCAGCACTTCGTTTTAACGAGCTGAAAACTAGGGAAGGAATGACAGGAGAAGAAGGCAGGACTGCTTTACGATCTGTATTCCCACGTGGCTTGTTCCGAAGAGGGTCTAAATTGAGAGGAGAATAGACCCGGTCTCATAGAATTATTTTCCTACAAAGTGGTTTTTTATTCGTGACAAGGTCTACAAAAAGATCCACATTGATGATGTGATTGTATTCCGTCAATTGATTCTGAGTTTAGTTAATTCTAGTTCTTCGTACAGGGTCGATTATTTACAAACTCGTTTGACCACTAGTTTTATCTCATTTTTCTCGATAACCCTCGTGTTGTAAGTTTTTAATTTCGATGGTCACATATGAAGTCGTTACGACTTATTTGCAGGTTCGGCGGTGTACATCACATATGAGGTAAGTTCAGCGTATTGAGAAGAGGAGAGAATAATCCTAAATACACACGCAACCAAACACCCCAACATTGCACCACTAGAGCTAATGCATGTAACGAAACACCAGACTCCCATTTGTGCTCTAATGCAATGGCATAGGGACTATAAGATACAAGCAAGTCACAGCTCAAAAGAGATGAAATGATATATAGGTGATGGTACAATGGCATATTAGCATTTATTCCTCCCAAATATGGTTACATAAGTAGTAAACCTCACAGTCTTTGCCAATGAAAGCAATGATGTGTGATTTAGTTTATTCGGTGGCATGGGTTAGGGAGTGGGGCACCGCAGAGACACTAGTTGTTTTGAAAGCCGGAGAACTCAAACCTCGCCAAGGTGGCCGGAACCTCGATACATAGCATGTTGTAGCTCACGTTGAACTGCATCAGGTTCGACACGTTCGCCACCTGGATCCACCTGGATGTTGTTGTGGCTCACATCCATGGATACCAGATCCTCCGGAAATTCCACGTAGGAGAGGTCAAAGCTGAGAGCATTGTGTGACAGGTACACTTGCCAAAGAGCACGAACGCGTCGCCGGTGAGAGCGTAGTGGGAGAGGTCGATGACCAGGAAGCCGACTGTAGCAAAGTCGGTCGGGATTGATCCTGAGAGGTGGTTGTTGGAGAGATCGAGGTAGGCAAATTCGGTGACTTTGGAAAAGAGTGACGAGATGGTGCGTGTGAGACGATTATTTATTTTTTTGCGGGTAAAAAAAAGAGTGGCGGGATGGTGCGTGTGAGACGGTTGTTGCGGAGGCAGGCTGATTGAGTTGATATAACGGAGGCCCACGAGCGAGGCCGGGCTGATACTGGAGAGTTAGAGGAGAGTTCGAGGCGGAGTTTGGTCGATCGATTCTATCCCTAGGGTGGCAGTCTTTCTTGTCCTCAACGGAGGCGATGACGAGGACGAGAAGGAGAACGAGGCAGGCGTTTGCGGGGGCTGGAGAGCTCATGGTGTTCCTAGAACAGTGAGTGGTCTGTGACTCCGGTTGCGTGCCTTCTCCAAGAAAAGCCGCAGAGACACACATCCATTTGGTACATTTGATTGGCAGGGAGCTGGTCAACTTAAATAGAAGATGATGATGGGAATTCTGTGGAAGCTACCCTCCAGGATCATCAGTCGTGCACACATATATAGTCGTTGCACACTGGTATATTGGATCGTTGGCCAACTGGTGAAAGGCAATGACGGGAATTAAAATGTCTGGCAGTAATCCTCCGAGGGATTCACTCGTCAAAAGTTAGTTAATGCTAGCTGTTGGCACGCATGCATGCATGAATTCTCTCGTCGACTACTGCAAATCATGCATGGACTCAGCACAAGAGACGGTTCCATGGAAAAATCCCAGGTGTAATGGTTCGATTCTTTGATGAAAGAACAGATACTTACAAATCCTTTGGATAAGTCACAAGTGTTGGATTTTGTAGATAAGTAATCTGCCAATGCGGGGGATGGGTATTGTCACTACCGGAAAAAATGAATTTGCCGTGAGGGAGAATCTTTGCCGTGCGCCGCAGGTTTTCGGAACACGGCAAAGAACACTTTGCCATGCCGGAAACGGGAGAATCACGGTAAAACAAACATGCACGGCAGAGAAAACACAGAGCACACGGCAAACAACAAAGCACGGCAAAATGGAAACAAAACACACGGCAAAACGCGGATACACGGCAAAGATATCTTTGCCGTGATCCTTTACGTCGAATCACGGCAAAATAGTTGACTAGGGTCCAACAGTTTGCCGCCCTCCCCAATATTTTGCGCGAGAAATTTCCCGCGCTATAAATTAATTGGCGGGAAAAGATATGCCGTGTGTAGGGAAAAATCACACGGCATACAAAATCTTTGCCGTGTTCCTAGGTGGCCCACACACGGCAAACAAGGATTTGCCGTGTGCCTTTTCAAAATCTGCACGGCATATTGAAATTTTCCCTTATTTGCTTTTTTCCCCCTTTTTTGGGTAAAATGGCTAATATTTCTACTTGATACAAATTTGGACATAAAAATTTGAGAGCTAATATTTTTGGACATAAAATGAGAGCTAATATTTTTTGGACATAAAATGTGAGCTAAAAATTTGAGATTCTTCACAGAAAAACCTCATATTTTTGGACATAAAATGAGAGCTAATATTTTTAAATTTTTACTTGATACAAATTTTAAACAATTATTCAGTACCGGAAAATCGATATTTGCTAGCCCTGAAACAATTTTTACTTGATACAAAGTAAACCTCCAGCTATCTAATGACAGTTTGCTAGCCCTGAAACACTTGTTGAGCAAAGAATCAGCTAACCAGCTGGCCATGTTTCTGTCGCTTTCTCTTCCTGCCCCTGCTGTGGTGAAGTCAAAGCCAATCTCACAGGTGTTGCAAAGTGCGTTGCCAGCAGAATTGACTTGTGAAGGGGACAGATTCGTAGTCAAGGACAGTACAGTCGTAAAACTTGATCTTGCCAAAGAATCCGTTCAGGCCTCATTCTCAGATCTAGTGTCTTCCGTTCTTGGTGTGAAGGGTCCTGGAGACGCGCTCCAATTCTTGAATGCACTACAGCACCTGTTGTGTTAGGTTGGTACATAGGACCATGTGTAACCAACATTTCATGTGGTCCGTCGCATGATTCCGTGCCCGGCACCCGACACGGGAGTTTTCACCTCTAAGTGTCGGAACTTGCTACGGAGTAATAGGGGTCGGTGAAGCGGGTCGCACCTCGGAGCCGTATCTTGGTTCCCACAACCTACCAACACATTCTTATACATATATTAGGGAGCCATGCAAGTTTTGGTGTGATTCCGACGCTCCGGACCCCGCTACGGCGAAACCGTAGACCCGCTGGAAACCGTAGACCCGTATGGCAGCTATAGCCTGCGGAGAAAAACGAATTAGTTCAATCACTGAATGCTAGTCAAACTTGACATCTCCCACGTGCATTAATTTTAGCAAAACGAGTAAAATCAAACAAATCTTGTGGTACTATGAATATGTTACAAAATTCGTTTTCTATGTAAAATAGTTTGCTAAACGCGTGGCCGGAAAGAAACTCCTTGCGTTCCTATATATAGCGTGCACGTGTTAGATTTCGTTAATACACACTTTTAACCAAGAATTACTCTATTTTTTGTGAACATTTACGCGAACAGTTTTTAGATTTTTTTTGACATTTTTTTTGAAACGTCACCGGGGGAAAGCCTCCCCACCTGAATATATTTCAAAAAGCCGAAGTTTTTTACAAGGGTTCACGCAGGGCGTGAGGTGAGGAAATCACGCCACAGACCGGCGTGTTCCTTATGAATCGAGTCTTTGCATCGATTAGTCCACAGAGTGAGATCATCTACAACATTCTTGGCCGTGACAGAGGGCGGCATGTCTACTTTTCTAAAAACTTTGGCATTTCTGGAGTCCCAAATCTTCCATAAAATAATCAAGGCGACGGAGGGCCAAACAGTTTTTGGCAGCGCAGCGGGCAGGGTAGAGTCCAGGAGAGCGGAGATCGGCGTGTATGAAGGAGTAAGACCAATCTTGTTCCAAATTTCCACAGAAGCTTTGCATTGGAAAAAGAGGTGGTTCATGTCCTCTAGGGGGTGATCGCAGCGTGGGCAGATGGCGTTTGGCAGGATAGTCTTCTTGTGGAGGTTAACTCTAGTGTTGAGTCTGTCGAAATACAGCAGCCAGCCGAAGATCTTGACCTTCTGGGGAACGAAGGAGTGCCAGACGACCATGAGCTTGTCATTGGTGGCTTGGGATGTTAATGCTGAATAAGCTCCTTTGGAGGAGAGCTTGGATCCATCCATGAGTATTCTCCTGTCCGGGGACCCTGAAAGTGATACCTGCGACAACAAAGAATTCAGGGAGGCTAGCTCTTCCGCAGCAGCCGAGGTTAGTCTGTTACACAGGTTAGCAACAAGTCCATTCTGCAGCACAGTTTTTTGACATTTTAAAATACGTTTAAAATTTGTTTTAAATAAAGGTCTGCATCTACACCCGGGAGGAAAAACGGTTCTCCCGATTGATACACGTTTTACGTGATAAAAAATAATAACCAGCAAGTTATTTCCTAGTTCAAGCACGAATTATTTCTTTCACGCTGTATAGGGCATGATATTCATAGTCGAGTGCGGTGACTCTGGGATCTCGTACACACACTTGGAGGAAAATGGAGATGGATGAGACACACAGTGTATCCATGTTCAAACCCCCAAATGATGCAGAACCTGCTGATACGTCCATCCTAGAACGGAACCTCTGTGCGTACGACACTTTCTGTGTCCGATCCTTGTCCGACGAGTGATCCAGCGGCGTGCCACAGTTTTGATTTATGTATGGATGGTTTGATGTGCAACGTCATACGGGAATCGTACGTGAATCGTCGTACGCATAGCAGCTCTCATCCTAGAAAGAGATCACATAAAAAAATACTAGCATTTATTACGTTGATGATGCATGTAGCACATCAAGACACTTATGAATTATGGAAAATACTAGAACATGAACTTGTAGGAAATACAGACGACAGCTGAACCGGAAGGAAATACATACGGCACGATATATAGTTGGTACAAACGCTCATTTGGAGCGTGAATATTAGAGAAACACCGATATATGTTTTCTCTTACGCCTACAAACTGAGTTTGAGGTTTGTAAGCCCTGCATTGCATGAAATTGAGATTATCATGGGGTCCCAGGAAGCACCACCACCGGTCCGGTAATGGTAACGGTTCCCACAACCGGCAAGTCGGGCAACCCCAGCACCTTCGCCTCACCGATGCCACCACTGGTTCCGGCAACGCGTGGCGTTGCCACAGTGTGGTCCTTCTCGCTCAGCTCCCTCCCATGGCAGGCCGAGAGCAGGAGGAGCGCCACCAGTAGCGGGAGCGCGACGGCGAGACGCTTTGCCATTGCAAACTGGGATATGGAGTAGTGGTGTACTGAGGAGATGTATTTTGTGAGCGACTCTGTTTGCGTGAGCTTGATTTGAGCATAGCATCGCGTGTACGTTGCTTTTGTAGAAGAGTTGCATGGGGTGCTACGACATGCATCCGGGCCCCTCCGATTCTCCTCAAGTATCGTCTGGCCAGAATTGGTTTGTGTTTGGCTTCTCTCTCAATTGGCAAACGACTTCGTGCAACAAGCACACATAATTCCAAACCAACATCAAGGTCTCAGTGCCCTAGCCCTCACGCCTCCTTGACCTAACACCACCGCTTCTTCGTCTGGCCGTGAATCCACGCCGACTGCCCTTGGAATTTTATGTGCTTCCGGTGAATCTGTGCCGACTTAGGATATGTGAGATATTTGCTGCATATGGAAAAATTGACAGGACGAACCCAAAATAGGAAGGGGATCAATTTAAAGACATAAACTCAGGGAAGCGATCAGCATGCACGTCAATTAAATTAATGACAAGCAGATATCTATCCATTCAGTCCAGCATAAATTTTGGACGGCAATTAATAATCACCATAAAATGCGGTTCAGTTTGGGTGCTCCTCTCTATATAAACGCTAGCAAAATAAGCTGTGAGTCAACAACAGAAGATCAAACAAGAGAATAGGTCTGCAGTACCTACCAAGCATTTTATCTTGCCATGGCGATTTGCATGAGGAGTACAAGCGTCGCATGCCTTTTAGCCCTCATGGCGGTGATGGCCACTGTGATGCCTTCCTGTGATGCACAAGGTTAACTACTCTGTCATCCTTTTTTTAAAATTTTGTGTATATATATCTAAAGATTATAGATCCAAACTAAGTGCGTAAGATTTATGTGTTTGTTTTCAATGTGTTGTCGATCCTTAGGGCTAGAGCCAACAACATAAAGCTCGTACTAATCTATTGATATATATATATATATATATATATATATATATATATATATATATATATATATATATATATATATGTAGCTTGCTCTACAGATCAATTTCTAAGTATATATGTTTGCAACTAATAAACGCATCGACGATATGAACCCATTGTATTTGTCTACCTTGTACTAACCCATTTAACTTTTCGCGTAGATTATATGTGCGAAGGGATTGAAGACGGATGCAGCGGATGGAAGTGTAAGGTTTTATGTCTTAGCAAGGGATACAAGCAGGCATTTCATTGCCAGAAGGAGGGCAACGGTTGTTGCTGTTTGATTGCCCCCAAGCCCATGGTTGACGTCGTCCGCCGGGATTAAGCACCTGGGAACCTTTTTTTTTCTTTTCATTAGATAAACTTCATTGTTGAAGAGGATATAAATGCTTTAATCTGCATAAAATAATGTACGTGATCGACGCTTCATGATGCATCTATGATGTAAACTGTGCACTCGCTCTCCAAATGCATCGCACGTGAATTGATTTTAAGGAGAAGCATATTTTCTAGTCACTCGAGCGCTATGAAAGTCCAAAATGTTGGGAACGTTGAAAATGTGTGGTCCATTGACCGATTGGTGTGGTTTCAGTGGCAACGTAACCTCATCAGCCCTGTGTCAATCTGAAACTCGGCTAGGGCCGACCCCCAGCTCGATGAGACGTGGGTCATCGCTGTTGAAGTGAGGAGAAACCGAGAAAGAGGCTACCAATGGTGGGCGGGTTTGGTGAAGAAGCCCGCAGTACTTGAACGTGGATCTATATATGAGACCCGTGCCGGAGCTGCGTTATGACTATGATGTCAATCGAGATCACTAGAATCAGGTGTGCAGCTTTTGTTGAACTAGCTTTCTAGTGTATTTACTCTACATGTGTATAACGTATTGGTTTGACATCACAGGCTATGACGCCTTGTTCCGCCACTGTATGATAATCTTACATAAATCATGTTGTTGCTTTGTACACGTTTGATAATATCTGAACAAATATTCTGTAAGTGGTACTGCAGCAAATTTCAGAGATGAACGGGTGAAAGTCCACATTTTTAATTCTTTCAGCACATTCATTGGAAGAATACATGACTACTCCTTCCCCTCATTGGAAGAGATTTTGTGGATGTTGAAATTCAGAAGCGGTACAAGAATCAGTTGGCAGGTATCTATTAACAGGGCCAAGATACAGTTGGCAGGTTTGTTACTCTCTCCGTATAAAAATATAAGATGTTTTAGCATTTTTGGACCCACATGTATCTAGACATGTTCATGTGCCAGATTCATGTGAATCAAAGTCGTGTGCGATTCCCTGGTTATCAGACACGATTAGAGTATACAAATCATGTGCGAAGTTACACTACATCACACAGGATTTTCGGAACCGGGTGCCATGACGAACCATATTGTCCACCCATCAATAGCACGGTTATGTTGATCGTGTGCAATGAGTAAGATTGTCTTGTGTCTACTGGTGGGTGTTGGCGAATTAACACTTTATCGCTTGCTCCGATGAAAGGAGGCTAACTGTGTGTATACTAACATATATGTAGTCGTAATCCAAAGGTTTGTATACATCCATCCACAAATAAGTTGCAACTTGGTAAAGTTAACTGTTTTTTCGTTATTCAGAAGGCAAATCACATGTACTTAGTGCTAATTATATATGCTTGTGATTGTTTGGCTCCACCAGAAATGTTTTCTGATGGTATAACTAAGATAATGAGACGCGCCACCAGAAATGCTAGAAATTTGAAGCGTGTATGCAAGGTCTTGCAATAGAAATGAAACGGGTAAGGAGGCTTGCGTTTATCGTAACACATGTTGTCAATGTCCAAATGTGCACATCCGTCCAAAAAAAATAGATATAATTTTATCAAAAATAGATATAATATTATATATGGTTGTGATAGTTGTGGCTCCATTCAAAACCCCATAACTGAAAATCGCTATTATCTAGAAATTCTCTTCTGAAATATCTAATTCCAAAAAAGCATGCAGCAGCAAGGAATTGCTATACGAAAATTTCCAGTTTCCAAAACAAACAAAATAACACTATATAGATCAAAACAGCATATGTGAACATTGTTGATTTGTTTCCTCATCTCATACACTGTTTTTCTCAAGAAAAAATAAATTACAATTGGCATAGAGGGAAAAAAGGAGAACACAAAGGCACCACGCATGGATCACACGTACTTACTTCCTATATTTCATACACTTTGCCGCCTCACGTCCTTATCTTGAATCACACTCACGTAGTTCCAATTTGTTGCACCGTAACTGGCCGCTCTCTCATTGTTGTCTACGTCAATGTCTCAGATGGTGTGCCATGCTTAGTATCCCTGGAACTGAGGAGGTGGTGGCGACGCGTACTTGGCCGACACCACCGGCGGCATGATGAAGTTGTCGAACGCCGGGGTAGGGACTGATTCTGCCGGAGGTGCCTGTGGCTCTTCTTTCTCCGGTGGTGGTAGGGATTTTGCTGGAGGAGGCAATGACACAGGGGCAGGTGGCGGCGAGCTGACTGGTGCTGGTGGTGGAGGCGACTTGACTGGAGGTGGTGGCGAGCTAACTGGAGCGGGTGGTGGTGGAGACTTCACTGGGGAGGTGGTGAGCTGACTGGAGCTGGTGGAGGCTTCACCGGTACTGGTGGTGGTGAGCTAACCGGCGCCGGTGGTGGTGGAGACTTGACTGGAGGAGGCGGTGAGCTAACTGGTGCAGGTGGTGATAGAGACTTCGCTACAGGCGGCGGTGAGCTTACTGGAGCTGGTGGTGGTGAAGACTTTACCGGTGGTGGTAGAGCCTTCTCTACAGGAGGCGGTGAGCTACTGGAGCTGGTGGTGGTGAAGACTTACCGGTGGTGGTAGAGATTTCTCTACAGGAGGTGGTGAGCTTACTGGAGCTGGTGGTGGTGGGACTTCGCCGGTGGTGGTAGAGACTTCTCTACTGGAGGCGGTGAGCTCACTGGAGCTGGTGGAGGTAGAGATTTCACCGGTGCTGGTGGCGAGCTAACTGGTGCTGGTGGTGGTGATGACTTCTCTGGCGTAGATTCTTTTGGTGGCGATGACTTCACCGGTGGCGGTAGTACAACAGGAGGTTCATATTTCTCGGCCGGAGGTGGAGATGATTTCACGACCGGAGTTGGCGGCGGTACAACCTTTTCTGCAGGTGGTGGGATGCTCTTGGGAGTGGATGGTGGTGGAGTTATCTCGGGAGCGGGTGGTGGTAGAACCTTCTTTGGAGGTGGCGGAGAGCTCACCGGAGTAGGTGGCGGGGAGACTTCATGGGCGGAGGTGGAGAGCTCACCGGTGCGGGAGGTGGGGGAGATTTCACCGGAGGAGGTGGAGAGCTCACCGGTGCGGGTGGTGGGGGAGATTTCACCGGAGGTGGTGGAGAGCTGACAGGTGCGGGTGGTGGAGGAGACTTGACAGGAGGAGGTGGAGAGCTGACAGGTGCAGGGGTGGTGGGGACTTGACTGGAGGAGGTGGAGAGCTCACTAGTGCGGGTGGTGGTGGGGACTTGACTGGTGGAGGTGGAGAGCTCACTGGTGCGGGTGGTGGTGGGGACTTCACCGGAGGAGGTGGAGAGCTCACCGGCGCAGGCGGTGGTGGGGATTTAACCGGGGGTGGCGGAGAGCTGACCGGAGCTGGTGGTGGTTTTACAGGTGATGGAGGGCCAGTTCTTCCTTTGGTGGTGGTGCACTGGGCGCTCAGGGGTCAACGGCAGCCGGCCTGATGTTGGAGGTGGTGGAGTAGCAGCATACCCAGCCGGCGGCGGTGGAGGCAGTTCCGGCCCGACAATGGGGGATGGTGAAGGCTCAGGAGCCGGCACTGGTGCATACTGCTTGGGCTGCGGTGGTGGCGGCGAGGGCAGCTCCGGCCCAACGATCGGGGGCATTGACGGCGGCGAGGACGGCTTGCCACCTCGCCGCCGGCGCAGACATGTTTGCTGCAGTCGACAGGGCGCGCAAGCATGGGCGCGCACTGTAGCGTGGTCTTTTGCGCTGGCCGCAGCGAGCCGAGGCAGTTGTCGGCATCGTTGAGGTTCACCAAAGCCTTCTCAGACGGCATACACGGCGCCGACTCGGAGTTGAAGAAGTTGTAGGCGAAGCTGAAGTTGACGAGGGCCGGGAGCTCGCAGATAGCCTCGTGCACGACGCCGGTGAAGACGTTCTTGGACACGTCGAGCTGCTCGAGCTTCGCAGCCGGAGAGCTCCTTGGGCAGCGATCCCACAAGGCCGTTGCCGCTGACGTCCACAACGGTGGTGTTCTTGAGCAGGCCGATCTCAGCGGCAGGCACCCGTCGAGGGTGTTGTTGAGGAAGATGATCTCGTCGAGGGTGTGGCCATCTTCCGATGCTCTTGGGGATGCACCCGACGAGCTTGTTGTTGGCGAAGACGACGACGGATGCGGTGGAGTTGCCGAGGGTCTCCGGGATGGGGCCGACGAAGCGGTTGCTGTTGACGAAGATGCCGTCGAGGTCCTTGTCGAAGAGGCCGGCGGGAGGTCGCCCTCGAAGTTGTTGAAGCGGATGTCGAGGTACTTGAGCGAGACCATCTCGAGGCAGACGTAGGGGAAGATGCCGACGAAGCGGTTGTTGCTGACGTCGAACTCGTGGAGGATGGTGAGCCGCGACATGCTTTGGGGATGATCCCGCAGAAACGGTTGGAGTTGATGTGGAAGAAGGCGAGGTCGGTGAGCAGGCCGAGCTCGGGGGGCAGGTACCCGGCGATGTCGCCGCCGTTGAGGTCGATGCCGGCCACTGTCGTGACCTTGGGGTCGTCCAGGGCCTGCATGCATTGGCAACGGAAATCACTTTCAGTACTAGTAACATTTGGGACATTGCAGTACTACACATGTATTCAAATGAATTGTTAAAAGTTTATTAAAACATTTTAAAACCGTGCCTGGGCGCAGATGACGCCGTTGTAGGAGCAGACGTCGGTGCCGGTCCAGTTGGCGGTGAAGCCAGTGGGGTCGGAGTAGAAGGCGCGGCGCCAGGCCTGGAGCGCGATGTAGGCGCGGCGGAGGCGATCGTTCGGGAAGGTGAGGCTCTTGGCGTCGCTGCCCAGGCGGTCCTCCGGCTCGAAGTCCGTTGGGATGTCGCCGTCCTCGCCGGCGCCCGCCTCGTTCAGGGTGAGGAGCTGGCGGTGAGCGATGTAGGAGGACTCGGCGCTGGTCAGGGCATGCGCCGAGGAGAGGCAGGCAGCCAGGAGGAGGAGCAGCGCGGCCGCCAGGCGGCGGCCGTCGGGCAGCAGCGGCGGCCCGTGGTGGTCCATCGTGCAACCGGCAATGTGATGAGGTGCCACCGCCTCCCTCGTCGGGGTGATATATGCTATGGTGCGCCTGGCGCATGCAGGCGTGCTTGCGTGTTCCTCGCGTCGACGGACATGGATGGCCGGTGGCGGTGGAGGGCTATGCGTGTTCTGCGGCCGAGGTTGCAGGAGAGGTCGGGCCAACCTGGCTATTTTTGGGTAAACCTCCGCTCGTGACCAGGCCCATAGCAAGGCTGGCGCTCTTTTTTTCTATCGATTTTTTTATTTTTTTTGCTGTTTCTCTTTAAATTTTGCTTCATTTGGTCTATTTACTCCTTTTTGTTTTTTTCAACGGTCATTTGTTTTCCTTTTTTTTTTGAAAGGGGTCATTTGTTTTCCCTTTGAATACATAAACATGTTCTAAAGAACAAAAAACAAAATTTTTGATATATATATGTAATATGTTATAATAGTATAAACATCTTTCTTTGATTTATATAGACGAAGACATAAATGAACCTATTTTATATATGTTTCAACACTTATTCACGATTATGCGAACAATTATGTATGTGAACATCAATGTTTTATGACACATATATATTTCCTATTTTCAAAACGATCTGAAGTAAATAAATAAAAATGGACTTTGGATATGTAGTATGCATGCACCGTTCCCGCTAAATACTGGTCTTTCCCATGATAGAATATTTTGTCCCCGCATCCAAGCGCTTCCAGAATAGAAAATATTAGGTTCCCTCGGCTCCTTTTTCTCATCCCACCCGGCCACCCCTCACTAGTAGTTCGACGACATATTCCCCTAATCTCTATCTAAAAAAACCATACATGCTACCCCTTCTTCAGGGACAGAGCTGGGGCCATGGCCCCCCTCATGGTTGAATTTTTTTTTCCGAAACCCCCTATGAAATTTATGGATTTGGCCCCCAAATTTTCAAGAATTTACCTATATGTCCCCCTCTAATTTGTGAAGTATACAATTGCCCCCCCCCCCCCCCCCCCCCCGTTCCTCCCCCATCACCGCCACACCAACTCCACAGATCTTCATCCTCGACCTGACATCTACGAGAAAGACGATCAGCAACAGCAAAAACGGGCACGCCTTGTTCTGTTTATGTACTTTTGACCTCCTTCCATCCTGAAAAAGAAATGAAAACTCTAGGAATTGCGTGTGTCCTCTTATATTATATATTCAAGAATAGGTGTGTTTGGTATGAGTTGTTGAAAGAATTGCTTTGTTGAAGTGTTCAAGTTTTATGTTTCATGCCTTAGTGCTTTCGAAAAGCTATTTTGTTTAACAACTATACTTTGTTGTCCATGTAGGTTTGTCCTAATTCACACAAGTCTTGCATTTGACCTCGATGATCCTGTCGACGAAGATGAAGTTATTCTTGACGAACCATGTCATAACTATACTAGTGAACAAAATGTAGTTTTATATTGTTCATAGACACCTACTTACTTCATCGAGATAAACCTAAATTGCTATTACAACAGATATTAAGATAACAATAAAAGCCAAAGCATAATAACAGTTTTTCTTATCACATGCATATGGTCTTATTTTTTTCATCTTCAACTCGGACAAATTAGACTTTACCTTTGCGATCATGGACAATATTTGCCAATTGTAGCTTCATCTACCTCTCTTATTCTTCAATCCCCTCTTCAAGTTTTTCTCTGTTTTCTTTTTCTTCTCGACATCAATGTGCAGATCTAATAGAGCGCTTATATTGCTTTCAAACTTAATGCTTATACTTTTTTTGAAAGGAATGCGGTAGGGGAAGCACCTACATCGGTTTTGTTTTGAAATAATAAGAACCCAAATCAGCATCCATGAGGACTTGAACCTAGGTGGCTGGGTTGTACATCCACGTCCCTATCCAAGTGAGTTGGGCTAGAAATGTAGGAGATCGCAACAAGTAGCAACGGCTAGAAAGGGGTATTTAAATGGAATTTGAGATCCGACACACGGTTTTATTATTACAAATTAACGCATGCGAATAATATAAGTTCATATTATTAGAATTTACAATTTGTATTTTAAGTTTTTTCGGAAACCACTTATGTCTCCTTCAACGGTTCATTTTTGTGATTTTTTGCACTGACTTATCACCTAGTAGTAGTACAATTTTGAGTTATTTTTTAGAAATGGGAAAAATCATTTAATCGATGAAAATTAACAAGAAAAGTTGAAAGAACTAAAACCTCCGTATCAGGCCATGATATATGATACATTATGAATGAAAAATGCAGTGGTTCATTTTTAATCTAATTTGTAGTACAAGATTCACAATTTACCCACTTTTTATTTTTTTCGACTAATATAATATAATAAAATAAAAATAAAAGATTTCCTGTAATATCTTTCACACTATTATTTTCCACGGTACAAAGCACTGTTGTGTTAAATATGGGCACATTATCATGAGTTAACCTAGCATTGGACACACAACATAGTTCACACATTGAAGCCCTTTTCTTCAATATTTTTATTTTGATATTATTGAAAAATCAAGTCTATCATCTTTCCTGCCAGCTAGCACTCAAAATAAGGTGACAAATTTTGTTTTGACATTTGTATCATATTCCTTGATTTTTTGTTTTAA
Organism: Poa pratensis; assembly: GCA_947311845.1. Taxonomy (NCBI): domain Eukaryota; kingdom Viridiplantae; phylum Streptophyta; class Magnoliopsida; order Poales; family Poaceae; genus Poa; species Poa pratensis. The sequence continues at coordinate 4,773,974 of CAMZMU010000100.1, read as the reverse complement.
AGAGTGAAACTTGTCGGCACATCTTTCCATGCATAGTTTTTTCTGAAACTACTAACGTACACTCCGAGGGTTCGTATGGGTACTTGAAGAAGATTTTCGGTAATTATCCCGATCACCTCATAATGTTTTTTAGTGAAATTATGAATTGATTTTGATTAAACAAGAGAAATTCATCAAATGAAAGGAAATTAGCAAGAAAGCTTGAAATCTAAAAATTCCAGCTCAGGCGATGATACATGATACATTGTGAATGATAAATGCAAAGTGATTTATTTGAATATTATGTTAAGTACTTGACTCGCAATTTAAACACTTTAATATTTCTAATAAATAGAATATAGTTAAAAACTGATTAATAACTTTCTCAATACTGTTTGACATGGTAAGAAGCATCTTCGTCTAAAATTTGGGCACATTATCTTGAATTATTACATGATAATGTCCATTACATTGGTCATGTAGCTTGAACACACAAGATAATTCATACATGGAAGCCCATTTCTTGAATACATTTTTCAATATTTTTTAAAAATAAAGCTTATCATGTCCCCGCCAAGTAGTACACAAAATAAGGGACCCAGCCAAAAAAAATATTTTCACATTTGTATATATTACTGGACCCTTCAAAAAAGACGATAATTGTGGGCACATCTTTTCTGTATGCATCAGTTATATTCCGAAACCACTTATGCATCCTCCAACATTCATTTTTCTGTATCTTAAAAATGATTTGTTGATTTTCAGACCAATTATCACCTAGTTGTAGTGCAATTTTGATTTACTTTTGAGAAATGGGTCGATATTATTTAAATCAACGAAATTAAGAAGAAATGTTGAAAATCTTCAAAACTCTAGCTTAAACCATCATATTTGCTACGTTATGAATTCAAAATGCAAAGGGAAATTATGCAATTTTATTTTTGGTACCTCCTTCCCTGTTTAGCCATGTTTTTAGTTTTCTAATAAATATAATAAAATGAAGAATAAAAGATATTTGATAATATATTTGAAATTACTGTTTGTCACGGTAAGAAGCATCAATATAACATAAAAAGATAAGTGCTTATTTGATTTAACAATTTTGCAGATGCAAGAATATGAAAAACAAAAGTCCAATGTCATGCCCATATGGATGCTACATTATTATTTTTATTTGTGTTTGTTTGATTCATCCAAGAAAAACAACATATGATTTCCAATAGGTTGCAAAATTTTCTATGAAATGTAAAACAAGAGGATCCATTTTCTCGAAAAAGGAAAAGAGTCCCGGCCTTTGCGTCGATAGATGCATATAACCCTTTATTTCATAATTAAGGTACGAAACAATTCACATTAAATTTCACGGGTTACATAAGATCGATACATCATACATGTATGAACCATCTACATAAAGTAAATAAAAGAGACGCCACAACATCATCATGGGATTCTTATAAACGATTTTCATATGAATCAGTTATATGAATGATCGAGCAACCAACATAGAGAATTTTTTATTAAGATTAGAACACTCCAAACTTCATATAGAAATTATTTTACTCAAATAGGCCATAAAACTGCGAGTCTTGCTAATGTCCCGTTGAGTGTAAATATAGTGCAAGGTTATAACACTAAGTGAGAAAAAATGTTCTTAATATAATTTAGTTCACAATTTGTTTTGTTACTAATCAATAATAACACTGCCGTTATAATATATTGAGAACTAATTTTGTTTGTTAAGAAAAATACATTTATAGGCCCCAGGTAGTGCTATGTAAGGCGCGCACCACTACCTCACGAATAAGCCAAGAAATGCCTACCAGAAATTAGAGTAGTTGAAAAGATTCGAGATTCTCGAAATTACCCTGGACATCAGACGACACATCTCCCCGCGATGAAAAATTTGCCTTCCACCGCAAGAATAATCATAGAGTACATCTCGGGGAGACAGAGGATACATAATAGCATGTGCACCTGATTTTCAAAGTGTCCTGATGAACGCAGGTGGCACTTTTATAAATTTCCAGTGCAAACTTTTACATCTGTCACCAAATTAAGGACACACATAGAGCAAAAAATAAAGCTGAATGCAGGTACCAAAAAGAGAAGCCATCTCAGCGTCTAGATCGCCTACAAGCGTAAGCTGATCATCGTTGACGATGTAACACCAAGCAAAGCTTATAAGCCCGACGACCAATCCCCATCTCCCAGCCCCAACACGCACTGCGCGCGCCGGCGAGACAGCCACCGCAATGAAGTGCCCAAGCCGCTTCGTCGCCGCCGGCGCAGCCGCGCTGCTCATCGCCACGACGCTGCTGGTCACCACCCTGCTAAGATCGCCGCTGCCGCTGCTACCTCTGCTCCCGTGCCTGCCCACCGTCACGGCTCCCTCGGGCGCCGGGTACGAGCCGTCGGGCCTCGCCGCGCTCGCCGAGGCCCTGGTCTACTACGGCACGACGCCGACGGTGCCGCAGCAGTCGCGCGCCGAGATCGCGCTCTCGCTGGCAGTGCTCCGGCGCCGCGCGCCGATGCGGCTGCTGGTGTTCGGGCTCGGCCACGACTCACCGCTCTGGCACGCGCTGAACCCGGGCGGCGTCACCGTGTTCCTGGAGGAGGACCCCAAGTGGTACAGCGTGGTGCGCGCGCGGTCGCCGCACCTGCGCGCCCACCTCGTCAGCTACCGGACCCGGCTCGACCAGGCGGACCAGCTCCTCGGCAGCTACAAGCGGTTCCCCACCTGCGTCCCCAACGGCGCCGGCGACAACGAGCCCGTGGTGCCGGTCCGGGGCAACGCGGCGTGCCCGCTGGCGCTGCACGACCTGCCGGCGGAGGTGTACGAGCACGAGCGGGACATGCTCATGCTGGACGCCCCCAAGGGGTACTTCGCGTCGGCGCCGGGCAGGATGGCGGCGGTGTGGACGGCGGCGGCGATGGCGCGGGGAAGGACAGGCGAGGGGGACACCGACGTGTTCCTGCACGACGTGGACCGGAAGGTGGAGAAGGCGTACGCCGAGGAGTTCCTCTGCGACCGGTTCAAGGTGGCCGCGGCCGGCCGGCTGTGGCATTACCAGATACCGCCGGTGTCCCGCCGCGGGAACTCGACGGAAACCAGCGGCGGCGAGAGGCCGTTTTGCTGACATGGACATGGTACACCTATACGAACTGTGGAAGGCTCAGGATTTTCTTTATTTTCTTTTCTTTGACTCTTGCACATGCCTGAGACAGACGTGGAGCCTACGGGCTATAATGTAATCACTGATTGACAGAGATAGAATTTTTATGGCAAATGGTCGAGCTGCCATGAGCTCAGATCTCAAAAACATTGATGGGGAGGACGTCCACGCACACAGATATCTCTCTCGTGGCACGGGTGCAATAGCGACGTGTACATTGGTAGATTTTTTTTTAACCAGGGGAGGGTCCTGAAGGACCTACAATTATCAGCTATCTTTTTTTCTATACGTAACAAGTAACCAAACTTTCAGCTAACAGCGGCGCTACAAATAATTTTCAGCCAAGTCTGGCCATTTTAAAAACCGTCAGAGGCTTAGGCGTTCTGAAAATCTTACGGGGCTTTCAAATCTCAGAAAACGCAATTTGCTTTGGCTTATCCCGAGACTAAGAAACGAAAAAAAGGCTAAATCATTTGTAGCTTCGTCGGCTGACAAGAGGCGAGTCTACCCAGGTGGCACTGGTCGGGATTTGCTTTCGTATGAGGGGAAAGAAGATGGCACTGGTAGCTTCGTCGGCTGACAAGAGGCGAGTTTACCCAGGTTCAGGCTGTAGGAGGGTAATACCCTACTTCCTACTTGTCTAGTATTAATGATGATGATGTTACAATGGAGATCCCGATAAGATACAATCTCGCTAAGGTTCTGGTGTCAAGGGTAAAGCGTGTTTTGTCTATGGTGTCTCTAGTTTTCTCCTCTTCCTCAAAGGGTGCCCCTAACCCGGCTTTATTAGATAGCCGGGCAGGGTTTACATGAGTCCTGTCTTGTGCTCGAATAAATCGTCCGCGGCTTCTTAGGCTTCGTTGGGCCGCCAGGTGGACCTTTGGCTGGGCCGTCCCGGGTATACCAATAGTGGGTACCCGACAAGGTATGCCCACGTCAAATTTGTTCTTTTTATATTTCTTCTTACTAACGTCGAACACAGTCTTTTACTCTAAAAACAGAAACAAAAAACAAAAAGGAAAATAAAAGATAAAAATAAAGAAGAAAAGACATTCGCTGTTATCGGGACACATTTGAAACGACCCATCAAAAAATGCCTCGAGTGGAGCGAAACGCTCGCAAATGGGAGTGGTACTATATGACGCCCATTGCGGCAGCGGGTGGGCGAGCCGCTTGCAAGGGAGCAGCGGTGGGCCATCCCATTCACAATTTTTTCTTATCTTTTGCCATTTCCTTTTGAATATTTCTTTTCTATTCGTTTTTCGTTTTCCTCTTTTTTTAAACAAATTATTATGAAAAACTAAACTTTTCAAATTCGAACCTGTTTTAAATTTGAAACATTTTGAAATCTGAAACATTTTGAAATTCAAACAATTTAAAACCTAACCATTTTTAAAAATCTGATTTTTTTAATTTGAATATGTTCAAATATGACATTTTCCAAATCTTAACATATTTAAATTTGAATATTTTCCAATCTAATTTTTTACAAAAATAGGAATACTTTTTGAATTTAAACAGTTAAATAATTGACCTTTGAAAACTAAAGAAAAAGGAAAAAAAGAAAGATAGAGAAAACAGAAAAAGGGAAAACACATACCTCGTTTTGGGTTGCGCCATTTGCAGATTCTACCACTCATCAGTGGACGTCTTGGTCTTTCATTTTATTCTTTAAAAAAAAAGTCAGTGGACGTCTTGGTGTGCTTGGGTTGGCTCATAGGCCTTGGTGTAGCCTTCTCCGTAGCAGCCTGTAGGTGGGCTGCTAACACGGTTTCTTCTTCCACAGAAAGAATAATTTTCAGAGTCCTACTTGCCAGTGGAACGCAGCTGGTCTATAAATCCCGACCAGTCACACTCTCAACAGTGAACACAGACAGGAGGACGGGCCAGTGGCCCGATGGTAGCGTTCGGCAGTGGCCAACCTACCCGTCCAGGATCGACTCCCAGCGGAGCATATTTCCAGGGTGCCTCACCTCGCTGTCTCTCAACGTCATGCACCACAGGCGAGATCGACGTGCCCGTCGGTCACCGAAGCACTGCTCTTCGGATAAGTCTCTCAGTACGTGTTAGGAGTTATAGAATGTAGATCTAGTTTAGACACATAGGTGGGGTGTGCGTGTGGTGTGTGTGCGTATGGTGTGTGTTCCTGTGTGTCTGATCAGATACTACAACTTGTATACTTAGAGAGGGCTCAAAAAAAACAGTGAACACAGACAGCGCTACTTGCCAGCTCCCGCGCCGCCGCAATGAAGCGCCCCAGCAGCTTGGTTACCGCCGCAGCGACCGCGCTGCTGGTCGCCATTCTCGTCACCTCGCCGCTGCAGCTTCTGCCTTTGCCCCCGTGCCTGCCGGACGTCACTGATTGATAATGACAGTCTGTGGGCGCATAGATCTCTAGGACATGGATGAGAGACAGCGAGGTACACTGACGCGCGTGCACAAAACATCTCGTGGCCGGCACAATTTGACGTAACTCGATAACCTATGTTGTTTACTCCCTCCGTTTAGGTGTGTTAGGCCCCTCACCAAAAACTATTTGTTCAGAAACGGTAGAGAAATAAGGCCTGATTGCATTTAATTGACCAAATAACCACACCCCATAATTACTCCCTATAATTATTGCATGCGCTTATTTCTCCCACGGATTGGTCAATTCCATTGCATGCTCCATCCATGCAAAGGGCCCGCCCAGCTGCCCATGCATCATTGGCTGGTGTTTGGCCTCCCGCAATAACTCCTCTAATTACATGGAAATAAGCACAATTTTTGCTCCTTTTGATTGGGTAAACAAAAAAACTGGAATTTTTTTCTTGCCCTATCAACACTTACCTTGGTCGCGTTGCTCCTCTTTAGAGGCCCTATACACCTAAACGGAGGGAGTATTAAAGAGCAAGTATCATGGTTAGGTAACATATAACATGCATGGGTTCTACATAGGCAAATAATTATGTGACAAGTAATTCATTAAATGAGGAGAGATAACTAGAGTAACCTAGTATGTTACCGTAAAATAACAAATCCTAAGAGAAAATGACTCTAAACATTAATAAACAAGTCTTTCTATGATGCCTCTATATATGACATAATACACTATGGATGTATTAACATATACTAAGAGATATTGGTATCATATGCATGGCTAGTCACTACTAGAATCAGATAGTTTGCCTATGTCGAGCTCTTTGCCGAATGCATGTCTTTTAGCAGTCACTTGGGTCGCAAAAGCTATAGATGCCGTATGCACTGCAAAATACACTCGGCAAAAAGAGGCATGTAGAGATCGATGAGGTATGTGTCACTCGACAAAAAATGTATGTGGCCCACGACAAAAAGGTTTGCTAAGAAAAAAGTGGGACATGTGTCGGAAATTGCCTTTGGAACCCGGGCTCATATGCTCCCGGCATATCTGGGAGCATAAAAAATTTGAAAAACTTTTCAGAAAATTCCGAAAAAAAATCATGGACATATCTGAGTATGGTACGCACCATCGTGTGAAATTTCATCGTGTGAAATTTCGCAATTAAATGACATCGTGGCCGCCCTGTGCAAAAATGACAAATTTCTGATGGTGCGTACCATACTCAGGTACGTGCATGATTTTTTTCGGAATTTTTTGAAAAGTTTTCTATTTTTTCTAAAATACCGGGAGCATATGCTCCCGGGTTCCGAAACGCCGTTCTCGACATGTGTAACCTTCTTTGCCGAGTGTAGCCTCACGGCCAATTTTTCTGGCACACCAATGCATTCGGCCATGTCACTAAATATTGCCAAATCGAGTTTCCATCTTATTGTTTTAAAATGTTGTTTTTCCTTATTCAAAGTGCCAAAAAGGTTTTGGGTGTAAAGTAAGTTCAAATAATATGGACTCATGAGAAGGAACATATGCTTTAAGCCAATGGCGGAGGATGAAACTTTTTGAGGGGGGCGAACGCTAAAGCATAGAAAAATATGACCCAAAAACAAATGTAGTCTGGACCTACTAATGTGTTATATTGTTTTAAACATCCTTTCGACCACACATCAGTCGCTGACCCTAGATCATTCAGCAGCGCCTTTGCCTTCATAGCGTCGACCGGGCCTAGCCGCTGGGGAGGTGCCACACCCAGTGCTTGGCCAGTCGCAAGCGCTCCTATTCACCACTTTGTTAACTACATGATTAGGTACTTGGGCTGCTCCAATACAACTTAATACATAAGGTAATGTCTTTGAGCAAATCTTATTGCTTTTATTAGGTTTCTATTTATTTACAAAAGCATAGTTTAACCGTGTAAAAATTACAAAAAAAAGTGATTTTTTTCAAATCTGAACATTTTCCAATCTGAAAATTTTTTCAAAACCGTACTTTTTTCAAATTTAATGTTTTCCAAAATCTGATCATTTTTCTAATCTGTTTTTTAATCTAAATATTAGAAGAATTTAAACATTTTCAAATATGAATTTTGGTAAAAGTATGAAACAGTTTTCAAATCGGAATTCTTTTAATATGGATATTCTCAAAATCATAAAGTAAAAGTAAAATGAAAAGGAAAGAGAAACAGAAGAAAAGAAAACATAAATGAAAAAAAGAAAAACGGAGAACAGGAAAGGTCACGGCCCATTGAAGCGACGGGGGTGTGCGGCGCCAGCCCCCCGCGCAGCAGTAGGCGGCAGATAGGATTTTCTGGTCGTCGCGAGCAGTGATCTCAACGAGTTGGCCCAAGCCCATGAGACCGAGAGTAGTAATCTCAACGAGTTAGCTCTTTCTCGTATCTTTTTCTTCCCTGAATGATCGGAAACAAAATAAGCATAGGTTTACAGAACTTTTTGCCCAGAATACGGATATCCTCGTGGGTGGTTTAAGGAAGGATTGTAGTTTTTTTTTTGGTTGAAACAATCGCCCGCAGGTATTTCATGACGCATTTTCAGTCTTACATAAGATCACAAAGATTGATTTTCGAGCTAGCTTGCTGGAGGGCATGTGAAGAAAGGTGCTCACGGTCTTCGAATCGGAGATGAGGCTCTTCCTAGCCTCATCTTGTGAACGAATCTCACGCTCAGAGCCAGTGCTTATTTTCCGTCAAATTATACAAAACTGAACTAAAGTCTTTTCTGAACCTAGCGACAGACAACAAGAAAACTGAACAGAGTGTTTCAGGCAGCAGGATTAACTGAAGCTACGACTTCAAGGAGTAGGCAATCAAGCGACATGTACAGTTCGGTGAAACCGACGACATCATGAATAGTGAAACTTGATGCCGAGGCTACCAGGATGATTTTAAAAGCCTTTGGAGATGCATCAGGCCTAAGATGTAATTTGGGTGCAACTAGGTTAAGCAAGGTGTTGGCGACTAGGTTAAGCAAGGAGCTTCCTAATCTGGTCGGCCCCAACCAAGGTGCATTTCTTCAAAACCGGTCTCTCCATGATAATTACAAACTGGTCAGAGAGTCGGCGAAATTCTTAAAGAGGAAAAAATGTCCCAGTCTGCTCCTAAAGTTAGATATTGCGAAAGCTTTCGACACGGTATCCTGGCAGTTTCTTTTGGAAGTCTTGCAAAGAAAGGGTTTTGGTCGCCGCTGGATATCATGGATTTCTATGATCTTGGGTTCCTCTTCCACTAGCATATTGTTGAACGGAGTGCCAGGTAAACCCATTTGGCACGCTCGAGGCCTTAGGCAGGGGGATGCTCTTTCCCCCATGTTGTTCATTATGGTGATGGACGTCTTAAGCATCCTTTTTCAGCGGGCTGAAGAGGAAAGAATTCTGTCGGTTTTTCCTCCTAACCATGCAATACCACAACGGATGTCAGTATACGCAGACGACGTCATACTTTTTCTCAAAAACTCTCAACAAGATGCCGAGGCTACCAGGATGATTTTAAAAGCCTTTGGAGATGCATCAGGCCTAAGATGTAATTTGGACAAGAGCTCAATTTCCCCGCTTGTGGGTGACGAAGGCTCTATGCAAGCGATCAGTCAAACTCTTGGGTGCAAGATAATTAATCTACCGGTCACATACCTCGGTTTGCCCCTCCATCTGAGAAAACCAAGCAAGGAAGATTTCCAAGCCCTGATCGACAAGATCAGAAATCAGCTAGCTGCATGGAAGATGCACATGCTCACACAAGGTGGTCAGCTCATTTTGGTTCAATCGGTTTTAAGTGCAGTCGCTATTTTTCACCTGCTCTCGCTGAATCCACCCCCCTGGGTTTTCAAAGCTATTGACAAGATTAGACGAGCGTTTCTATGGAAAGGCACTGATACAATTTCAGGGGGTAAATGTGCAGTCAATTGGAAGACTGTATGCCATCCGAAATCTGTGGGTGGCCTTGGCATAATAAACCTCGAGATCATGAGCACAGCTTTCCAAGTTCGGTGGGCATGGAAATTAAGAGCTGAAGAAGAGAAACCATGGAGTGCTCTTGCTTGCCCTGCTGGAGAAAACGTTAGACAAATCCTTAATGCAGCTGCTAAAGTGGTCGTTGGAAACGGGAAGAGATGTTTCTTTTGGCTTGACAAATGGATCGACGGTAAAACCATAGAGGACATTGCACCAGACATATACAAACTTATTTCACCTTTCGATAAGGCAAGGAGGACGGTTGAGCAAGCTCTGCAAAATAGTGCTTGGCTAGATGACATCAAAAAGCCAATATCAATCCAATCCTTCATACAAATTCTTCAGATCTACGAAGAGGTCAGTTTGGTGCAACTTCAACCGGAGGACGAAGATATTTGGTCGTGGTCATGGGAGGCGAAGGGAGTTTTCACTAGCAAATCTGTTTATCAGGCTCACTTCAAAACAAAAATCTTATGCGACTCTGCCTCGGCAATCTGGAATTCTTGGGCCCCTCTTCGGTGCAAGATTGCTGTCTGGCTAATTCTGCGAGGGAGAATTTGGACTGCAGACCGCCTTGCCAAGCGCGGACTCCCTCACAACGATAGCTGCGTGATGTGCAATGCTGCAGAAGAAAACGTGCAGCACCTGTTCTCTGGATGTGCGGTCGTAAACAACATTTGGAGCAGAGTCTTTCTTTGGGCCGAGCTACAACAAGTCACTCCATTACTGAACCAGCCGCTCAAGTCTTGGTGGAAACAGGGCAGAGAACATCTAGATAAAGCAGGAAGAGCTAAACTAAACTCCATCGTGATTCTCACCGCATGGTCAATTTGGCGGGAAAGGAATAATCGTGTATTCAACAACGACCCCAAGCCAATTAGCGTTCTGTTTAACCAGATCAAGGAGGAAGCAAAGCAGTGGTCGATTGCAAGTGCTGGTCGTTTGACTATCTAGGAGGTCTAAACCTGTCGTTGACAACCACTAGCGCGGGTTTTTGCTGGTGTTCTTAAGCCTCTTGGTTGCTGCTGTAACTGTCTCCAACCCTTACTCGCTGTGCTTTCTAACTGTAAATAGGTCGCTAGGGTCGTTGCTGTAGGCTCTGTTTCTTCAGAAACATTGGGTTTCAGTCTCCACAGGGTCGTGGTAGTATCTGTTATTCGTCCCCCTCCTTTATGTTTTGCCTGTCTAGGCAGCTCTGTAAGACTTAGGCCTTAAGGCCTTTTCTTCTCTTTCTAATATATATACATGCAGTGCTCCTGCATGGTTCTAAAAAAAAAAAAAAAGTAACATGCTTCAACTCACCTATAATTTGGAACCCTTAGAAGAAGTGTGTACCCGATAGAGAAAAACAAGTACTCCAAAAACATATTATCTCGAAACAGGCTTTCGCCCCGCTTTATAAATAAAGCAACATGCCAAGCAAGTTCATACAGTGTTACAAACATAAGATGCTGGGGGCGCAGCACAAGGAAGCCCACAAGACATAAGCAAGAAAAGGCGGTGGTGGGGTGAGGGGGGGATAAAAAACATATTATTGTGGACCTGAATGGCATAAGGAGAAAGATAACAACGGAGACATCATCATGAATAGTGAAACTGAAAGTAACTGGCTTCAACTCGCCTATGATTTGGAACTCGTAGAATAAGTGCGTACCCCATAGAGAAAAATTAGTATTCCGGAAACATGTGATTGTGGACTTGCACTAATTCTTCGTGCGTGGTTAGCAGCCCCGATAGGTACGTTTGACTCAAAGCGCCGTATCATGCATGATCGTATAGCTAGCAGCTATCCTAGATATGTGTGTGTATGTAAGATATATTCTTGTGGTTTTAGTTATTCATATAATTTTTTTTACATAGCTAGGCTTAACGTGTTGAAGTATAGAATCCACTTGATTAACAATCAATGAATAGATAGTGTTTAAGCTGGATAGATAACGCGACTCATTTTAAGCATACTGTTTGGAAGAAACTCCATTTGAAATCCATAAACTGCCAAATATTCAGCAGAAATTCATACTCCCTCCGATCCATATTAGTGGGCATAGCTTTGTCTAAATTCATATGTATCTAGTTAAGTATGTAGACTAGATACATGTGTATCTAGACAAAGTTGTGTCCACTAATATAAATCGGAGGGAGTACATAAATTAATAGTTGCATCTACGTAACATACTCTATGCGAAAATGAAATAGAATAAATTAGGATTCATATTCCAAGCATCTACTATGTAGTGACGGAGCACCGGTGTCAAAATAACAATATGAACATCTGTATCTACACACATATCTCACCATGTCACTCTAATAAGGTCCGTAGAAAATATCTAATAGACAAAACGAAAATATTTATATATTAAAATACCATCATTTTTATCGACCATGCATTTTTCTCCCCGCTCCGGGTCGTGGTACGTTTTTTCCTTGTTTTCATCAAACAAATCCCTTCCTTGCTTGCTTTGACTTGACCTTCCAATTAAGTAAGGCGGCTAAAGCCAACCACTCGCCCGTTTTGTAGACTTTCGAGTCAGGCTGACAAAAGTGCCAACTTCCAAGTACCTTCCAAGTCAAGGCTTCCACAAACCACTAGTCTCAGCTTTTCGATAAAGGGTTTTAAAACTTGAAAGTTTTAAGCGTTATATTCGACCTCTACGAAGTTAGGATATACGTACACAGCCGCAATAAATTTTCAAACTGAAAAATAGATAAATGGAGAACTTGCCTGTGGCAAGATGGTTAGGTGGGTGGTTGTACCCCCAGCCCACCAGAGTTCAAACCCCAGGTTTGACGCTGGTGTTTCTCATTTAAGGCGGAATATTCTTCAGTGGGAGGCGACGTTCCCGTCGACAGCGAGGCGCCCGTGGTGACTTCGTCAATCTCAAGACTCGACCCGCCGGCTCAGTCTCTCGGAGGTGCTCATAGGGGTAGGGTGTGCGTGCGTGCGTTCATAGGGGTGAGTGTGTGCGCGTGTATATGAGCGCTTGCGTTGTACTGTGTTTCGCAAAAAAAAAAAAAAAAAAAAAAAAAAAAAAATAGATAAATGGCTTCCAACCGTGCATACACTTACATAAATAGGTCTCGATACTCCACACGTTTAAGAGGTGAATATGAACGGACAATAATTATACACCGGTAGTTAACCTGCATAGGAGAAAACATTTTACCATTATAAATCATATCATTTCCACATAGACATATAGCTCAGTCAACAACGTGCTCGTTCTGTAGACTTTCCAGTCTCAGGCGTGGAGGCTTCAGCCAACAACGATGCTGCTATGTACTCCCTCCGTTCCAAATTAATTGACTTGGTTTTGTCTAAATATGGATGTATCTATAATTGTTTGATGTCTAGATACATCCATGTGTCACTAGTAGAAACGAGACCTTTCGACCAGGGCCGATTTTGACTCTAGTCCCGGGTGGCTTAAGACCCGAGACTAGAGGGGGGCATTAGTCCCGGGTCAAACGTTTTCCACTTGTCCCGGGTCGTGAGGGAGCTCTAGTCCCGGGTCGTATTACGACCCGGGACTAAAGGCGCGTGGCAGGGCTGCCGCAGGGCGTGGGCCACGCGAGAACCTCTAGTCCCGGGTTGTATTACAACCCGGGACTAGAGGTGGAGCTTTTGTCCCGGGTCGTGGTACAACCCGGAACCAATGCTCTTCCCCCACGAGACCAGCCCTCTGCATATATATTGCATCGCCCCTGCTCGTTTAACATGAAATAATTCATATCTTTAAATCCGTAAATCGAAATTGAACAGATAAAATATCTAAATCGATTAGAAAAATGAGAGGAATCCAAATTTAACAATTATATCATCTTTTGCATCACAAGAACTCATTTAAATAGGATAAATTACTTTCGAAAAATCAGCACAAACTCATTTAACTAGACGAAATTATGTAGAAATCAAGAAATCCTAATAATTGAGGATATTCATAAATTGTAGATTACTCTTTGTGAAATTATATGGGTGTCATTTTGCACCATATCTTTTTTAGAGGTTTTTTAATTTATTTGATTGTTTTCAAAAGGCGGTCAAAATGACCACCATGACTCTTATCGGAGAGGTATAGGGTTTCACCGAAGCGGGACTCCGGAGTGTTGGAAACCCCACCAAAACCTAGCTGGTTCCATATCATATGTATATAATTGTTTGGGTGCTGTAAATGTCCAATATCCTACTCTGGTGTGTGACCAGCTTCACCTTCTCTCTAGTAAGTTGGTGGACTTATAGCTGAAAATTCCGACTTCGGGCGAAACAGAGGGAATCTCTGCAAGAGTTGGATGGATCTTAATTTTTTATGTTCCTATTTCCTAACCTAACACAACCATGCTAAAGGATACCTTTTTTAGGGGGTATTCACTTTATTTGATTTTGTTCGAAAACCGATCAAAATGGCCGCCATGACTATTCCTATTTCCTAACCTAACACAACCATGCTAAAGGATACCTGGGACTAAAGGTGGTGTTTCCACTAGTGTGTAACAAAATGTGTGTCAATTAAATCCGAACGGAGGGAGTATTTTGAACTTTTTTCTTGCTATATATAGCCTCCGATCGATTGTGTCATGCAGTGCAGCACAGCAGATACAGCGCATTTGGGGAGCTCTGCCTGCCATGGAGATGGAGGGGCTGTCGAGCTTGTTTTACATAGCGCTAGCCACGTACGTGTCTCTTTGGTTTCTTTCCAAGCTCAAGCTCTTGGGTGGCAAGCGCAAGAAGCTGCCTCCCGGGCCATGGACTCTGCCTATCATCGGCAGCCTTCACCACGTTGCCAGCGCGCTCCCACACCATCGGATGATGGAGCTGTCCCGCCGGCACGGGCCACTGATGCACCTCATGCTAGGCGAGGTCCCTACCGTGGTCGTCTCCAGCGCCGAGGCGGCCTCGCTGGTGATGAAGACCAACGACGTGGTGTTTGCGAGCCGGCCTTGTGGCCCGACACAAGACATCGTCGGCTGCGGCGGCAGGGGCATCATCCTCGCGCCCTACGGCGACCGGTGGCGCCAGATGCGCAAGATCTGCATCGTGGAGCTCCTCAGCGCAAAGCAGGTGAGGCGCATGGAGGGCATCAGGGCCACGGAGGTGGGCAGCCTCCTCCGCTCCATCGCGGCTGCGGCACCGGCGTCGACCATCAACGTTAGCGCAATGGTGGCATCGGTGACCAGCGATATCGTGGCGCGGGCGGTTTTGGGCGGCAAGTTCACGCACCAGGAGGAGTTCCACCACGAGTTAAATAAGGTGATTGATCTTATGGGCGGCTTTAGCCTCGCCGACCTCTTCCCGTCATCGTGGCTGGTGCGGTGGCTCAGCAGTGGCGAGCGAAACATAAGGACGAGCTACGGCCTTCTCCAGCGCATCCTCACCGACATCATCGACGGACGCAGAGCGGCACGAGCCTATAGTAGTAGTAGCACAGACAATGAAGACCTGCTGGATGTGCTACTCAGACTGCAGGAAGAGGACTCGTTGTCCTTCCCTCTAACCTCGGAGATTATTGGCGCCGTCATATTCGTGAGTACCCGGCACTTTGTTATTTCAAATAGATCAAATTATTATTTTACCACTTTCCGAAATCGATCAATTGAACTAATTTGTTGATATAGAGTATTAGGTTATGCATTTGTCATGGTTTATCTCGCATATACGTATGTTCCTTTTGTAGTGCTTCTCGTCTGACTTTTTTCTCAACTCTTTATTTGTTTAATTAATGAAATATATATCTTAAACATTGTCTACAGGACATTTTTGCAGCTGCCAGTGAGACCACTGGAAGCACAATTGGGTGGGCTATGTCCGAGCTCTGCAAGAACACTGAAGCTATGGTAAAGGCACAACAAGAGGTCGAGAAATAATAGGCAAAGATCGAGCTGTCATCACGAGTGCCGATCTCAAGTTCCTCCACTACATGCGGATGGTCATCAAGGAGGTCCTGAGGTTGCATGCTCCTACTCCCTTTCTCGTTCCAAGATTGACGAGAGAGGATTGTGAAATCATGGGCTATGATATTTCTAAAGGCACTAATATCTTTGTTAATATCTTCTCTATTTCACGAGATCCTAAATATTGGAAAATCCAAACAAGTTTAAGCCAGAGAGGTTTCTCGAAAACAACATTGACTACCAAGGGACAAATTTTGAATTCACTCCTTTCGGGGCTGGGCGAAGGCAATGTCCTGGAATATTGTTCGGTACTTCGACAGTGGAGATTGTGTTGGCAAATCTTCTCTACCACTTTGACTGGTTGCTTCCTGACGGATCGAGTCCAGACTCGTTGGACATGTCCGAAAAATTTGGGAGCTCTGTAAGAAGGAAGTCCGACTTGAAGTTGATAGCTATTCCACATCCCCACTCTAAGGCCATTTCCATATAGAAGTGGCGATGCATGTGGGCACATCAGCTTCTTTTTTGTACTTGCATGTCTGTGTTGCATTGCACGTCTATATACATTATTTCGTGCATTCTCTCATCCACCAAATAATCATGTCAAGTTATGTAATCTACCAAATAATTCGTGCAACTGTGTTTGCACATGAGAGTCAAATAAACAAACTTCTTAGAAGTTTCAATGTCTGGTCATTACTACCTATATGAAAGACGAGCGGAATGCCGCGCTGAGAGCGCTCGCGCTACTGTTCCTATGAACACTAAGTACTGTTCAACATTGTTCAATGAATAATATTCAACAGTTCTTCGATCCACGCCGTTGCCTGGTGATCGGACGGTCCGCGTGTCACCCCGTGACGATTTTGCAAAAAAAAACCTCACAGGCCGAGAAATGGCTCCGCAGCCCATAACTTTCCACTATGACGGACTAAAGAGCAATTTCAGCAAACATCGGGGGCCTTTCTGCAAAAACGTCCGCACAACCCCTTCCTCTCTTCTCTCTACTGCGCGGCGCCGAGTTCGCCGTCGGCCGCCGCGCTCGATGCCGCCGCTCCGGCGCTCCCCCTCAAATCCAAGCATGCACCGGCCTCCGCCGCCGCTGCCTCTCCCTCCTCGCCGTAAATCGCCTGCCGGAACTTTGCGAGCGCGCCGCAATCGACTCCGCCGTCGTCGCCGTCCTCCGCCGCGTGTGCACGCCACCGGAGACGCTCCAGTGACACAAAGGCAGCGGCGCCGCCACCTGCGGGCAGCTCGCGTCCAAGCGCATCCCACGCGCTCACGCGCGCGTCCCGAATCGCGGTGGCGCGACGGCGGCGTGGTCCACGCCGCCGCGGCTGAGTCCGGCCACTTGTGACGTCACTCTGACATCACAGTGGGCCTGGGCTGGGGAAGCTGGGCTTCTAGCTGGGCTGGGCCGTTTTCTGTGCGGCTGGCTCGGCCCCTTTTTTTCTTTCTGTTTTGTTTTCCTATTATTCAAAACTTTTGTAACTTTTTAAATACAACTACAAATCAATTCAGGCCAACTTTAATTTTTTTGTGAAAGCCACGACAATCATTCCAAATACTTTGGAACCTTTTCCAAATTATTGCGAATCTAAAAATTTAAATTATACATAAAGGCTCATTTGACACCTTTATGTCAATTAATAAAATATGTATTTCACTAATCTCTTTCGAACTCAAATAAAATCCACAAAAATACCACGAGTAAATGAATTAATAATACAGTAGATGAATTTCACAATTCGAATTACAACGGTGCGGTTATATGTAACAAAATCCAAATTGACTTCTCTAATTTCATGCATTTTATTTTATTAAATTACCAGCAAATGGATGTATCTCCAAAACTTCCAATCCGGAAAAAATGAAAAAAATACAACAAAATGCTCCGACAAAATAAATACTAATTATTTATGTGAAAAAACAAATATGTTTCAATATTTTGAATTGGTGAATATTTGAAAAAAATCCTAATGCATTTCCTCCTTAGAATAATTTCTACAACATGAAAGTATTTCTATAAATACCCTCACCAAAATAAATGCTGATTATTTGTGCCATACAATCAAAATTCAAATTTACATAATTCAAAGTCTTAAATATGTTCGAAATCTACTCATTTTACAAACCAAAAATAATTCGAATCTGAAAAACACCCCAACTTGAACAATTTCCAAAATCTAAACAACAATTATATTTGAGCATTCCAACTCAAATTACAAATTTGAACATTCCAAAATTTTATACGACTTTCAAACCTAATCATTTAGTAAACACTAAAAGAATTCACATTTGAATATATTCTAAATTGTACAGTTTTTAAAATCTCTTTGATCATAAACATCAGAAACATCACAAAAATAAATGCTAATAAATTATACCAAAATGAAAACAAATTTACACATCTCAATTGGCAAAAAATTATAAAAATCCTATATACACTTGCTCCAATTATATGGAGTTGAATTTAAAAAAAAAATTCTCTAGCTATGGATTCCAAATGAATAAATGTGCATTTCCACCCATTATGGACTTTAAGCAAAATATTGGCAAAAACGTAAATTAACTTTCTCTAAATATGAAATTCAGATGCAATTCTTCGAATTATATATTCACTTTACTATATGCTCATACAGTGCACATCATCTGATTACGAAGCAAAATTAATTATTTATACCAACATACAAACATAATCAAAATATTCAAATTTGCCAAGTATTCGAAATTACCATAGCATTTCTAATTTTTTTAAAATTGGTCAACATTTAGATATAACTCAAATACATTTTCTCTAATTACATTTAAGAATTCATGGCAACATAGAAACATATTTAAATACTTCAATTTGCTAAATTTAGGATATTCTCTAAACTATATAACACATACTCAGAAAAAATCAACGCTAACTATGTATGGCAAAACACAAAACATATTTACACAATTCAAAATAGTCAATATTTAGATGTAATATAAATGAACTTTCCCGAATTGTGGACTCGAATCCAAAAAAATGCATTAGCACTAACTACGTACTTAAATTAAATATTATTTGGAAAATAGAAATATATTTCGATATTTCAAATTGCTAGAATATTAGAGGTACTACAAAATATATCTACATACTCACAAAAATAAACGATACTTATTAATGCCAAAATACAAACCTATTTAAATAATTCAAAATTATAAAAAAAATACAAACTAACACAAGCGCGACGAGACGCCGCGCAAAATTCCACTAGTATTATATAATGGTCAGTCCATGTCAATGTCTATACAAATTAAGAGTATGTATGTGGATGCTATAAGAGTAAACTCAGTTGTAATGTGCTATCAAAAAGAAATATATAATATGTTGCCAATAACAAATGAAAAAAGTTCCTGCAAAATATAAGCTACTTATACTTCATATTCATCATGCATCCTCCAAACCGTTAAATTATCTCCCATCTTAGGATAAATATTCCCTTATATTTAAAACCACAAAATCTATCAATAACAACGATCAACAAGAATCAACAAAAAAAATTATCACCAACTTAGACAAGAAGGAACACCCCACATGCGCGGCGTGCCGTCATGCCAAGGCCTACTAGTATAACGTAACAATTCATTACATTCACTAATGTTCATAACCCTTTATATCCCTGCTCTAATGTGTTTTTTGGTGTAATATTAATTTTTTTAACTCATGGACTTACAAGGACGGGGCTTTTTTGAACCGGGGCAAAACATTTGCCCTTGTCATTAATTAATAAGAAATGGGAATTGACCGGTTAATTAAGGGGAAACTGGCCTAAAACCAGAACAAACACCCTCACCGACCGTCATGAAACAATGTAGTTATTCTTGACGAACCATGTCATAACTATACTAGTGAGAAGATTGTAGTTTTATATTGTTCATAGACACCTACTTACTTCATCGAGATAAACCTAAAATTGCTATTACAACAAATTTTAAGATAACAATAAAAGCGAAAGCATAATGCAAACATTTTGTCGTATCACGTGCATATGTTCTTATTTTTTTCATCTTCTACTCGGACTAATCAGACTTTACCTTTGCGATCCTGGACAATATCTGCCAATTGTAGCTTCATCTGCATCTCTTATTATTCAATTCCCTCTTCAAGTTTTTCTCTGTTTTCTTTTTTTCTCGACATCAATGTGCAGATCTAATAGAGTACTTGTATTGCTTTCAAACTTACTGCTTCTACTTTTTTTTGAAAGGAATGCGGTAGGGGAAGCCCCTACATCAGTTTTGTTTTGAAATATTAAGAACCAAATCTGCGTCCGTGAGGACTTGAACCTGGGTGGCAGGGTTGTACATCCACTTCTCTAACCAAGTGAGCTGGGCTAGAAATGTGGGAGATCGCGACAAGTAGCAACGGCTAGGAAGGGGTATTTAAATGGAATTTGAATCTGACACACGGTATTATTATTACAAATTAACGCATGTGAATAATATAAGTTCCTATTATTAGAATTTACAATTTTCATTTGGAGTTTTTTCGGAAACCACTTATGTCTCGTTCAATGGTTCATTTTTGTGATTCTTTGTACTATCTTATCACCTAGTAGTAGTACAATTTTGAATTATTTTTGAGAAATGGGAAAAATCATTTAATCGATGAAAATTAACAAGAAAGGTTGAAAAAACTCAAACCTCCATAGGAGGCCATGATATATGATACATTATGAATGAAAAATTCAGTGGTTCATTTTTAATCTAATTTGTAGTACAAAATTCACAATTTACCCACTTTTTTTCGACAAATAAAATAAAATAAAAATAAAATATTTCCTGTAATATCTTTCACACTATTATTTTTCAAGGTAGAAAGCATTGTTGTGCCAAATATGGGCACATTATCATGAGTTGACTCTAGCTTTGGACACACAACATAGTTCACACACGGAAGCCCTTTTCTTCAATATATTTTTTCGATATTATTCAAAAATCAAGTCTATCATATTTCCTGCCAGCTAGCACTGAAATAAGGTGACCAAATAATATATTTTTTGACATTTGTATCATATTCCTTGATTTGTTGTTTTAAGAGTGAAACTTGTCAGCACATCTTTCCATACATAGATCAAGTTTTTTCTGAAACTACTAATAACGTACACTCCGAGGGTTCGTATGGGTACTTGAAGATGATTTTCGGTAATTATCCCGATCCCCTCATAATGTTTTTTAGTGAAATTATGAATTGATTTTGATAGATCAAGAGAAATTAATCAAATCAAAGGAAATTAGCAAGAAAGCTTGAAATCTAAAAACTCCAGCTCAAGCGATGATACATGATACATTGTGAATGATAAATGCAAAGTGATTTATTTGAATGGTATGTTAAGTACTTGATTTGCAATTTAAACACTTTAATATTTCTAATAAATAGAGTATAGTTAAAAACCGGGTAATAACTTTCTCAATACTGTTTGCCATGGTAAGAAGCATCTTCGTGCAAAATTTGGGCACATTATCCTGAATTATTACATGATAATGTCCATTACATTGGTCATGCAGCTTGAACACACAAGATAATTCATACATGGAAGCCCATTTCTTGAATACATTTTTCAATATTTTTCAAAAATAAAGCTTATCATTTCCCTACCAAGTAGTACACAAAATAGGGGGACCCAGCCAAATAAAATATTTTCACATTTGTATATATTACTGGACCCTTAAAAAAAGGCGATAATTATGGGCACATCTTTTCTGTATGCATCAATTATATTCTGAAACCACTTATGCATCCTCCAACATTCATTTTTGTGTATCTTAAAAAAAGATTTGTTGATTTTCAGACCAATTATCACCTAGTCGTAGTGCAATTTTGATTGACTTTTGAGAAATGGGTAGATATTACTTAAATCAAAGAAATTGAGAAGAAATGTTGAAAATCTTCAAAACTCTAGCTCAAACCATCATATATGCTACGTTATGAATTCAAAATGCAAAGGAAATTTTGCAATGTTATTTTTGGCACCTCCTTCCCAGTTTAGCAACGTTTTTAGTTTCCTAATAAATATAATAAAATGAAGAATAAAAGATATTTGATAATATATTCGAAATTACTGTTTGTCATGGTAAGAAGCATCAATATAACATAAAAAAGATAAGTGCTTCTTTGATTTGACAATTTTGCAGATGCAAGAATATGAAAAGCAAAAGTCAATGTCATGCCCATATGGATGCTACATTATTATTTTTATTTGTGTTTGTTTGATTCATCCAAGAAAAACAAAATATGATTTCCAATAGGTTGCAAAATTTTCTAAGAAATGTAAAACAAGAGGATCCATTTTTCTTGAAAAAGAAAAAGAGTCCCGGCCTTTGCGTCGATAGATGCATATAACCTTTTATTTTGTAATTAAGGTACGGAACAATTCACATTAAATTTCACGGATTACATAAGATCGATACATGTATGAACCATCTACATAAAGTAAATAAAAGAGATGCCACGACATCAACATGGGATTCCTAACTTCATATAGAAATTATTTTACTCAAAGAGGCCATAAAACTGCGAGTCTTGGTAATGTCCCGTTGAGTGTAAATATAGTGCAAGGTTATAACACTAAGTGAGAAAAAAATGTTCTTAATATAATTTAGTTCACAATTTTTTTTGGTTACAAATCAATAATAACACTGCCGTTATAATATATTGAGAACTAATTTTGTTTGTTAAGAAAAATACATTTATAGGCCCCAGGTAGTGCTATGTAAGGCGCACACCACTACCTCACGAATAAGCCAACAAATGCCTACCAGAAATTAGAGTAGTTGAAACGATTCGAGATTCTCGAAATTACCCTGGACATCAGACGACACATCTCCCCACGATGAAAAATTTGTCTTCCACCGCAAGAATAATCATAGTAGAGTACATCTCGGGGCGACAGAGGAGACATAATAGGTGCACCTGATTTTCAAAGTGTCCTGATGAACGCAGTTGGCATTTTATAAAGATCCAGCAGCCTAAATTTTCAGTGCAAACTTTTACATCTGTCACCAAATTAAGGACACACATAGAGCAAAAAATAAAGCTGAACGCAGGTACCAAAAAGAGAAGCCATCTCAGCGCCTAGATCGCCTACAAGCGTAAGCTGATCATCGTTGACGATGTAACACCAAGCAAAGCTTATAAGCCCGACGACCAATCCCCATCTCCCAGCCCCAACACGCACTGCGCGCGCCGGCGGGTCAGCCACCGCAATGAAGCGCCCAAGCCGCTTCGTCGCCGCCGGCGCAGCCGCGCTGCTCATCGCCACGACGCTGCTGGTCACCACCCTGCTCAGATCGCCGCTGCCGCTGCTGCCGTTGCTCCCGTGCCCGCCCACGGTCACGGCGCCGTCGGGCGCGGGGTACGAGCCGTCGGGCCTCGCGGCGCTCGCCGAGGCCTTGGTCTACTACGGCACGACGCCGACGGTGCCGCAGCAGTCGCGCGCCGAGATCGCGCTCTCGCTGGCGGTGCTCCGGCGCCGCGCGCCGCTGCGGCTGCTGGTGTTCGGGCTCGGCCACGACTCGCCGCTCTGGCACGCGCTGAACCCGGGCGGCGTCACCGTGTTCCTGGAGGAGGACCCCAAGTGGTACAGCGTGGTGCGCGCGCGGTCGCCGCACCTCCGCGCCCACCTCGTCAGCTACCGGACCCGGCTCGACCAGGCCGACCAGCTCCTCGGCAGCTACAAGCGGTTCCCCACCTGCGTCCCCAACGGCGCCGGCGACAACGAGCCCGTGCGGGTCCGGGGCAACGCGGCGTGCCCGCTGGCGCTGCACGACCTGCCGGCGGAGGTGTACGAGCACGAGTGGGACATGCTGATGCTGGACGCGCCCAAGGGGTACTTCGCGTCGGCGCCGGGCAGGATGGCGGCGGTGTGGACAGCGGCGGCGATGGCGCGGGGAAGGACAGGCGAGGGGGACACCGACGTGTCCCTGCACGACGTGGACCGCAAGGTGGAGAAGGCGTACGCGGAGGAGTTCCTCTGCGACCGGTTCAAGGTGGCCGCGGCCGGCCGGCTGTGGCATTACCAGATACCGCCGGTGTCGCGCCGCGGGAACTCGACGGAAACCAGAGGCGGCGAGAGGCCGTTTTGCTGACATGGACAGGGTACACCTATACGAACAGTGGAAGCCTCAGGATTTTCCTTTTTTTTTTCGTTGACAATGCACATGCATGAGACAGACGTGGGGCCTACGGGCTATAATGTAATCACTGATTGACACATATATAATTTTTATGGCAAACGGTGGAGCTCAGATCTCAAAACATCGATGAGAACTTGCCTGTGGCAAGATGGTTAGTTGGGTGGTTGTACCCCTAGCCCACCAGAGTTCAAACCCCAGGTTTGACGATGGTGTTTCTCATTTAAGGCGGAATATTCTTCAGTGGGAGGCGACGTTCCCGTCGACAGCGAGGCGCCCGTGGTGACTTCGTCAATCTCAAGACTCGACCCGCCGACTCAGTCTCTCGGAGGTGCTCATAGGGGTAGGGTGTGCGTGCGTGCGTTCATAGGGGTGAGTGTGTGCGCGTGTATATGAGCGCTTGCGTTGTACTGTGTTTCGCAAAAAAAAGATCTCAAAACATCGATGGGGAGTACGCCCACGCACACAAATATCTCTCTCGTGGCACTGGTGCAATAGTGACATTGGTAGATTCGTAGCTTGTAGAGTTGTGGCTTCTTTGTTGCAAGATTTTAAAATGTAGAAATAGGAAAAGCGCAGTATTGAGATGTGTGGATTTCCACGGGATTCTGGAACGCAGGAATTGATAGAAAAATTGTACGAATATATTACGTACTCAAATAACTGACGCCCAAAACAAATTTCTGATTTTTGTTTTCAGTTGTTGCATATTGGACTCTTGATAAAAAAACATAGTTTAAGCCAGTGGCGGAGGAAAAAAGGTTTTTCGGGTGGGGCGAAATCTAAAGCATACAAATATATGATGCAAACACACATGAAGTCTATAACTATTAATATGTTATATGACTTTAACATAATGGATTGGAATGCCATGTCACTTATACAATTTTATGCAATGTTGTGAAATCATTTACCTTCAACTACTAGAACATGGTGTCAACCAAGCCCAGCCGCCCGCTCCTTGCTATTGGAGATGGGCCACACACGGTGCTTGGCTAGTCCTGACCTCCGTGTCCTTCACCTTCGATCTCTAAAGGAGGTCACGCCACCACCACGCCAATTAATTCTTTTTAACGCGTAACGCGGGAGTGGAATCGCTCCCCTGCACCCATCCTGGCCCGGCCCAGTAAGGTTCTCGTTCCAGGTTTTTCTTGGTTCTACCCGTTTTTCTCGTTTTTTCCATTCGCATTTTTCTGTAAATTTAACAATGGTTCACATTAACATAAATGTTCATATTTGAAAAGTCATCCAAGTAACATAAATATTTTTATATATATTTTCAAATAAATAATGTTCATATTTGAAAATTATTTTTATAAGTTAAATATTTCTTATTACCTTTTGAAAAATTGTGAATATCTTATTTTTTAACATATTTGGTCTTCTTCTTTCTTTTTACAAACGTGCAACACAGTCTTCTACTCTAAAATAAACCAAAAAAGAAAATGGAATATAAAAGGTAAAAATAAATGAAGACGTCATTTTGGCCTTTTTACGCCGGATCGGCTGGGCCATAACACACTTTTGGGGGGGGGGGGGGGGGGGGGGGGGGGGCCTCGGAATAGAATCAGGATTACGACGGATCTCGATAAAGGGTTACTCGACGGGACACGAAAACTCATGGTTCTCGGTCGTTACCTCACGGGGATTTCTCAGTGTGCTTCACAGTTGCGATGTCATTGTGTGTACTATGCATGCATGTCAGTATCTGTGTGTACTATGCATATGTACTGTTATTCTTAAGTATATTTTATCGCCCCTCTACTATTATGAAAATCAAAAATCTCGCTGACATAATGTTTTATAGGACAAAACATAACTAATGTAGGCACGGGGCGCGTGACGCCAACGTCCAAAGTCAGTAGACGTGAATAGGTGTGAAATGCGAGCGAGCAGCGCGCATGTGGTGTGCACTTAGCAAAGCTCTCTCTTAGCCATCCCTTTGAATTGTACCATGAGGGTCCCCTTATAAGTTGGTGTCCACTTGTGTAAAGTAGCAAGGTGAGACTAAACATTGCAATGCTCTAGCCAAACAGCTCAGATTGCCTACCCGGTGCCACTGTTGGGCCATTTTGTTTCATCTGGGCCTGTGTTTGTTGCTGTGATTGTTGTCCATTCCGTGGAGTGGAGTGTGCATGGAGCCATGCATATTATAATGTAACTATACGCCAATACCCACTTGTTGGTCCATTGGGTGAAGTGGTGCAGAGTTCATTAATTATGACGGCAAGGCCAGCTGAGTTAGCAAGAAAGATGAGAGACCGTAATTAATCTCTAAATATTGTAGTAGCCAGAATGGATCTATTCCACTGCATCCTCCATTCCACCGTCGTGAACTCGTGGCTTCCCCTCCCCACCGTGTCGGCAAAAAACTACGAAAACTAAATTTAGGCTGGAAAATTCCATAAGTACGTGCACTATAGACGTGTCCAGATTCCAGAACAAGCGGAGGGACTGCCGAAATGAAAATTTTAGTTGTAAAAACCTTACAAGATGTGTGCATATTCGCGTCGAAAACGGGTGCGAGAAATATCAAACGAAAAATTGAACGGGAAGACCCTCAAAATCCGTGCTGTAGCTCTTGTCAAATAGGGGCGGGAAAAGTACTGAACCGAAAAAATGGCAGGAAACCCTTAAAATTCGCATGTACAAAATGCAGAGCTAGCAAATCGGCCCGCTGGGCAATTAGAGAAGCTGGCGTTGGTTGGAAATTACGGGCGCATGCCACCGCGAAGTGATCAACGAACAGGTACCTTTTCCTATTTCTTCCGACTCGTTCGAGTCTTCTAGTTCTCATCCCCGTTTCTATTCCCCAGCACCCAGCCACGGAACCCTAGCCAGGCCCGCGCCGCTGCCACACCGGCGAAACTGCGTTGTCCTGCGAAAATCCCAAGGCAGGGCTAGATGCAGCCAAGACTACCCATGGCAAATGGAGCCACTCCGTGCTCTGGAGAGCTATCCATAGGTGCTTCTTCCTTCTTGACTGGAGGATCTCTGATCTTGGCGGGGTAGTTTTCGCCGCCGCCTTCCCAAGTGGCTTGTTCCCCGGTGATGGCAATGGCGCCCTGGCCTCGAGGTCCATGGATGCTGGTGGCGACGACGAAAGACCGTATCACGTTTTCTCTTTCACCTCCCAGGTCCTCTTTGTAAAGTTGGAGGATGAGTTTGTATTTTTCACTTCTTTAGGGTCCTCCTTGTAACTTGGTTTATGCCACCTTAATGAAAGCTCCAGGGCTTTCTTAAACTTATCCGTTCAAAAATAAAAAAAAGCCTTTACAACCATGCATTGCACAACACCTCATCATCGCTAACTTAGTACATAATCCCTCTTTGAACGACCTACGGTTCAACAAGTTCCTAGATTACGCATCCTACTTGTTCCTGCAATGGTGGAAGGGAGGAACATACATGTGGAGGAGCCACCACTGCTACGTTGGAGGCGGCTGCAGAACTGCCCGCACAGCCGGAGCAAAGAGCCGCCGCCACCGATTTAGCTGATGGTGGCACGACTTCCTTCTCCGCCCCGGAGCAGCTATCCACCTCCTCCGCGATCGTATCCCAGTACATCTCAGTCCCGAACAGCGCAGATCCGTTGTCGAAGCCGGCCATTGGCGAAGCTACGGTCTGAGAAGGGTGAGAGTGGAGTGAAATGGAAAGAGGACCGGAGTAGAGTGAGAGATAGGATTTCATCCGGGGTGGACTGAGTGGATAAATGTGGGATCGCAGTGGGCCGCTTCCGACGTGGCGGGTTGTCCGGACCGCACCAAACCCTCCCACATATGGGCTGACTTTGAGAATTGCCAGACAACCCGCACGTTTGGTCTGAGTTTAAGGAGGGAACAATTGGATTCTGGTTTTCAGTCTAAACTCTATCCGAGCTGTCCGCCTAGCCGTGATTTGATAAGTCCAACCTGACAAGTTCGGTTGGAGATGCTCTTACTTGTCAACTGGAAGTCTGGAATCGGAGCCGAAACTGCACAGGTGGTGCGGTTGCCTCTAGACACTAGTGTACGCGTCACTACTGCATTAGTGCCACGTTATCTGTGCGCCAGTACGTCCCTGTCTCCCCATGAATGACATTGAGATCTGAGCCATGGCAACTCGACCATTTGGCATAGAAAAGATCTATAGGTCAATCTGTGATTACATTATACAACCTGTAGGCTCCACGTCTGTCTCATTTCTGTGATTACATTATACAAATCCTTAGCCTTCCACTGTTCGTAGAGGCGTCAGCAAAACGGCCTGTCGCCACCGCCGGCCGCCGCCGTCGCGTTCGCCCGGCGCGACACCGGCGGGATGCTGTAGTGCCAGAGCCGGCCGGCCGCGGCCACCTTGAACCCGGCGCAGAGGAACTCCTCGGCGTACGCCTTCTCCACCTTGCGGTCCACGTCGTGCAGGAACACGTCCGTGTCCCCCTCGCCCTGCCTCGCCCGCGCCATCGCCACCGCCGTCCACACCGCCGCCATCCTGCCCGGCGCCGACGCGAAGTACCCCTTGGGCGCGTCTAGCATCAGCATGTCCCACTCGTGCTCGTACACCTCCGCCGGCAGGTCGTGCAGCGCCAGCGGGCACGCCGCGTTGCCCCGCACCCGCACGGGCTCGTCGCCGCCGCCGGGGACGCAGGAGGGGAACTTCTTGTAGCTGCCGAGGAGCTGGTCCGCCTGGTCGAGCCGCGTGCGGTAGCTGACGAGGTGGGCGCGGAGGTGCGGCGACCGCGCGCGCACCACGCTGTACCACTTGGGGTCCTCCTCCAGGAACACGGTGACGCCGCCCGGGTTCAGCGCGTGCCACAGCGGCGAGTCGTGGCCGAGGCCGAACACCAGCAGCCGCAGCGGCGCGCGGCGCCGGAGCACCGCCAGCGAGAGCGCGATCTCGGCGCGCGACTGCTGCGGCACCGTCGGCGTCGTGCCGTAGTAGACCAAGGCCTCCGCGAGCGCGGCGAGGCCGGCAGGCTCGTACCCGGCGCCCGACGGCGCCGTGACCGTGGGCAGGCACGGGAGCAACGGCAGCAGCGGCAGCGGCGATCTTAGCAGCGTGGTGACCAGCAGCGTCGTGGCGATGAGCAGCGCGGCTGCGCCGGCCGCGACCAAGCGGCTGGGGCGCTTCATTGCTTCGGTGGCTCGCCGGCGCGCGCAGTCGTGCGTGCGTGCTGGGGCTGGGAGATGGGGATTGGTCGCGTTTATAAGAAGCTTTACTTGGTGTTACGTCGTCAACGATGAACAAGCCCTGAGATTGCTTCTCTTTTTGGTAACTGCATTCAGCTTTATTTTTTGCTCTAGATGTGTCCTTTGGTGACAGATGTAAAAGTTTGCACTGAAAATTTAGGATGCTGGATCTTTATAAAAGTGCCAACTGCGTTCACCTGGACACTTTGAAAATCAGGTGCACATGCTATTAGGCCCCTTCTTTTCAGCTTATTTTCCAGATTCTCCCAGAAGCTATCCTCCATCAGCTTCTCCCAGAATCTCGTTTTTAAAATTTGATTAAACTTCTAAATTTGTCTTCCCAATACTTATTTAGAAGTTTAAACAAATTTAAAAAACGAGATTCTGAGAGAAGTTGATTGAGGGTAGCTTCTGGAAGAATCTGAAAAATAAGCTGAAAAGAAGGAGGCCAATATGCCTCCTCTGCCTGGCCGATATACTCTAGTATTATTTTTTTGTGGGTGAAGACAAACTTTTCATCGTGGGGACATGTGTCTATGATGTCAAGTGTAATTTCGAGAATCCTGGATATTTTCAATTAGAATAATTTCTAGTAGGAATAGGTCGGTAGGCTTGTTCGTGTGGGGTAGTGGTGTGCGCCTAACATAGCATTTCTTTAAAAAAAAATGCTTTCCTTACAAATATATTTTTGAGTTCAACAAAGTGGAATTTAAATATCTGGCCTTACAGGAATGAACCTCTCTCTCTTTCTCTCTCACTGGGAAGATATAGTGGAGTGATGGATTTTGGAGAAGCCGGCCACCGAGGAGATATGCAAGATGGCTCTCCTCTATTGGTGTCTTCTCGCTAGATTTTGGCTATGTTTAGGGATGCTCGGAATGGATTTTGTGTATGGCCATTAACGAAATTTATCACTTTTGACGAGGCGGAGGCGATGGAGTATGGTACGAAGGCTCGTACGGTCGAGAACGAGCGGGACATGCTCATGCTGGACGCCCCCAAGGGGTACTTCGCGTCGGCGGCGGTGTGGACGGCGGCGGCGATGGCGCGGGGAAGGACAGGGGATGGGGACACCGACGTGTTCCTGCACGACGTGGACCGCAAGGTGGAGAAGGCGTACGCGGAGGAGTTCCTCTGCGCCGGGTTCAAGGTGGCCGCGGCCGGCCGGCTGTGGCATTACCAGATACCGCCGGTGTGGGAACTCGACGGAGACCAGCGGCGGCGAGAGGCCGTTTTGCTGACATGGACAGGGTACACCTATACGAACTGTGGAAGGCTCAGGATTTTCTTTATTTTCTTTTCTTTGACTCTTGCACATGCCTGAGACAGACGTGGAGCCTACGGGCTATAATGTAATCGCTGATTGACAGATATAGAATTTTTATGGCAAATGATCGAGCTGCCATGAGCTCAGATCTCAAAATTCAAAAACATTGATGGGGAGGACGTCCACGCACACAGATATCTCTCTCGTGGCACGGGTGCAATAGTGACGTGTACATTGGTAACAGCGGCGCTACAAATAATTTTCAGCCAAGTCTGGCCATTTTAAAAACCGTCAGAGCGCGTTCTGGAAATCTTTACAGGGCTTTCAAATCTTAGAAAACGCAATTTGCTTTGGCTTATCCCGAGACTAAGAAACCAAAAAAAGGCTAAACCCATGGTGTTTTTGGTGAAGGGCCAGATCTGGTTGAAAGTTTGCTTCTGGATTATTTTGGAGAAAAATACAATGATGAGCGGTGGGATTGCAAAGTACAAGGAGGATCTCGAAAGAGCAATAAATTACATAGTATTCCTCAAAGTTTACCAAAAGGAAACTAAATCAAAGATTTCACCATTGGGTCCTTCTCCACTAAACTCGAACTCGATCTTCAGAGCACGGTCGACTGTGCCGCCGCTAGGGACTTCGTCACTTGGGATGGTAAAGAAGAGGAATTCCACGTTGAAGATGATGAAGGGCCTCCGAAGTGGCGAGCAGGCCAAGAGATAGTCGGCGAAGTGGCGCTAATAGACTAGTAGAAGAACAATCGAGTGCGTCAGAGCGTGGACTGGATGCCCTAACAGGCAGAAAAGACTGCGACATGGCAGCAATAGCTGACTTCGAACAGCTGGGGATGAGCTCCGATTTGCAGATGCAGCTTCATCACACAACGCAAAATCTTATTTGCCGTGTAAGGCGGGAATTGAATCCCTCTGGTGCACCCATCATGGGCCAGCCAAGTAAGGTTCTCGCTCCGTTATTTCTGGGTAGAACCAGTTTTTTCTCCTTTTTTTCATTTGCATTTTTATTTCCTTTTTTCCTTTTATAGTATTTATTTTAATTTTCTATTTATGTTTGTTTTTATCTTTAAAAAAGTTCTTTTCAAAAATCCTTTATGAAACATAAATTTCATATTCAACAAATAAAGCAATTAAATTAATTTATTTTTCATAAATCATTAAAATTAACATAAATGTTGATATTTGAAACATCATCAAAATAACATAAACTTTCCATATTTGAAAGTCATTTAAAGAAGTTAAATATTTTTATTATTTTTAAATTTCTGAATATAATTTTTTAACAAATTTTTTCTTTTTATTTCTCTTACAAACGTGGAACGTAGTCTTTTACTCTAAAAACATAAACCAAAAACAAAAAAGAAAAATAAAAGATAAAAATAAAGAAGAAAAGACATTACCTGTACATTGGTAGATTTTTTTATCAGGGAGGGTCCCGAAGGACCTACAATTATCAGGCATTTTTTCTATGTAACAAGTAAGCAAACTTGCAGCTAAAAGTGGCGCTAAAAATAATTTTCAGCCAAGTTTGGTCATTTTAAAAAACGTCAGAGGCTTAGGCGTTCTAGAAATATTCCAGGGCTTTCAAAATCTCAGAAGAAGACATTTGCTTTGGCTTATCCCGAGACTAAGAAACAAAAAAAATGGCTGAGTCATTTGAAATAAACCGTCTTTCAATCCTAAAGGCTATGAAAATTTTAGAGTACACCAATTGATATGGCGTATTATGAGATTTTTTGTGCTTTCTAGACTAGGATAAACCAAAGTGTATGGCGCTTTCTGGATGCCTAAACCAATGGTGTTTTTGGTGAAGGGTCAGATCTAGCTGGAAGTTTGCAGTTTGCTTCAGGTCCATTTTGGAGAAAAGAATACAATTATGAGCTGTGGGATTGCAGAGTACAAGGACGATCTCGAAAGAACAATAAATTACATAGCATTCCTAAGAGTTTACAAAAGGATCCTAAATCAAAGATTTCACCATTGGGTCCTTCTCCACTAAACTCGAACTCGATCTTCAGAGCACAATCGACTGTGTTGCCGATAGGGACTTGGGACTAGGGATGAAAACGGAGCGGATACATACGTAATTGAGGGGTGCCACATTTGTTTTCATATTTTTTATGGAAGTAGAAATAAATACAGAAACCCTAGAAACAAATATTGTGTGAAACAGATACAGACCAAATATGGTACAAAGACGAAACAAAAAGCCGATATTACCGGAACCGAGAGATGCCTTAATTAATTAAGGAAAAGCCAAGCAAATCAACAAACTTTTCAAGTTGTTAAGATGAAACAAAATTATAAGGACATATCCTGATTATATAATATGGTGTGCAATATTAAAAATATCTATTATCGTCCCTATCCCTAGTATAACGCCGAAATGGAGGACCGAGAACGACCTGAGGGAGAGATGATATGCGCATACATAGGTCATAAACATGGTAGTCAGATTCTTTTCATTTCTATTCACCTCTTGGGTTGTGCATAAATTTTATCACTAGAATTTTCGTGCCTGTTGGATTTGGAAATGACCGTGCAACAAAAAACAGAAATTTCCATATTACCGGAAACGGAATTTCCATTTCCGCAGTCGTTCCGTCGGAATACGCTGTTTCATTTCCGTTTCCGTTTCCGCATAAAAGTTTTCGTTTTTGTTCCGCAAAATTCTGTTTCCGTATTTCCATTCCATTTCCTGTTTTCCGCGAATAAGTCAGAAATATTCCGTACCGTTTTCATCCCTACTTGGGGACGGTATAGATGAGGAATTCCATGTTGAAGACGATGAAGGGCCTCCGAAGTGCCGAGCAGGCCAAGAGGTAGTCGGCAAAGTGGTGCTGATAGACCAATAGAAGAACAATCGGGTGCGCCAGAGCGTGGACTGGATGCCCTAACTGCCATAGAACACTAAAATAATGCAATTAAAATAATTTATTTTTTCTTAAATCGTTCAAATTAACGTAAATATCGATACTTGAAAATCATCCAAATAACATAAATTTTTCATTTTTGAAAATAATTTAAAGAAGATAAATATTTATTTACTTTTTAAAATTGGTAAATATAAGTTGTTAACAAATTTTGACGTGGGGTTACCATGGCAAATTTCATGGTCATGGTACCTCGAGTCGTATGAGGGGAAAGAAGATGGCACTGGTAGCTTCGTCGGCTGACAAGAGGCGAGTTTACCCAGGTTCAGGCCGTAGGAGGGTAATACGCTACTTCCTACTTGTCTAGTATTGATGATGATGATGTTACAATGGAGATCCCGATAAGATGCAATCTCGCTAAGGTTCTGGTGTCAAGGGTAAAGCGTGTTTTTGTCTATGGTGTCTCTAGTTTTCTCCTCTTCCTCAAAGGTTGCCCCTACCCGGCTTTATTAGATAGCCGGGCAGGGTTTACATGAGTCCTTGTCTTGTGCTCGAAGAAATCGTCCGCGGCTTCTTAGGCTTCGTTGGGCCGCCAGGTGGACCTTCGGCTGGGCCGTCCCGGGTATACCAATAGTGGGTACCCGACGAGGTATGCCCACGTCAAATTTGTTCTTTTTATATTTCTTCTTACTAACGTGGAACACAGTCTTTTACTCTAAAAACAGAAACACAAAACAAAAAGGAAAATAAAAGATAAAAATAAAGAAGAAAAGACATTAGCTGTTATCGTGACACATTTGAAACGACCCATCAAAAAAATGCCTCGAGTGGGGCGAAACGCTCGCAAATGGGAGTGGTGCTATATGACGGCCATTGCGGAAGCAGGTGGGCGAGCCGCTTGCAGGGGAGCAGCGGTGGGCCATCCCATTCACAATTTTTTCTTATCTTTTGCCTTTTCTCTTTTCCTTTTGAATATTTCTTTTCTATTCTTTTTTGTTTTCCTCTTTTTTAAAACAAATTATTATGAAAAACTAAACTCTTCAAATTCGAACCTGTTTTAAATTTGAAACATTTTGAAATCTGAAACATTTTGAAATTCAAACAATTTAAAACCTAACAATTTTTAAAATCTGATTTTTTTTAATTTGATATGCTCAAATATGACCATTTTCCAAATCTTAACATATTTAAATTTGAATATTTTCCAATCTTCTTTTTGAATTTAAACAATTAAATAATTGACCTTTGAAAACTAAAGAAAAAGGAAAAAAGAAAGATAGAGAAAACAGAAAAAGGGAAAACACGTACCTCGTTTTGGGTTGCGCCATTTGCAGATTCTACCACTCATCAGTGGACGTCTTGGTCTTTCATTTTATTCTCAAAAAAAAAACAAAAAAAAACTCAGTGGTGGGACGCAGCTGGTCTATAAATTCCGACCAGTCACACTCTCAACAGTGAACACAGACAGCGCTACTTGCCAGATCCCGCGCCACCGTAATGAAGCGCCCCAGCAGCTTGGTTACCGCCGCAGCGACCGCGCTACTGGTCGCCATTCTCGTCACCTCGCCGCTGCAGCTTCTGCCTTTGCCCCCGTGCCTGCCGGCCGTCACGGCGCCCTCTGGCGCCGGGTACGAGCCTGCCGGCCTCGCTGCGCTCGCCGAGGTCGCGGTCTACTACGCCACGACGCCGAGGGTGCTGCAGCAGTCGCGCGCCGAGTTCGAGCTCTCGCTGGCCGTGCTCCGGCGCCGCGCGCCGATGCGGCTGCTGGTGTTCGGCCTCGGCCACGACTCGCCGCTCTGGCACGCGCTGAACCCGGGCGGCGTCACCGTGTTCCTGGAGGAGGACCCAAAGTGGTACAGTGTGGTCCGTACCGCGTCGCCGCACCTGCGCGCCCACCTCGTCAGCTACCACACGCAGCTCGACCAGGCGGACCAGCTCCTGGAGGCCTACAAGCAGAACCCCTCGTGCGTGCCGGGAAGCGGCGCCGGCGATGAGCCTGCCGTCCGTGGTAACGCGGCGTGCCCGCTGGCGCTGCACGACCTGCCGGCGGAGGTGTACGAGAACGAGTGGGACATGCTCATGCTGGACGCCCCGAAAGGGTACCTCGCGTATACGCCGGGCAGGATGGCGGCGGTGTGGACGGCGGCGATGATGGCGCCGGGAGGAAAGGCGAGGGGAACACCGACGTCTTCCTGCATGACGTCGACCGCAAGGTGGAGAAGGCGTACGCCGAGGAGTTCTTCTGCGAGCGGTTCAAGGTGGGAGCGGCGGACCGCCTCTGGCATTTCAGCATCCCGCCGGTGTCACGGCGGGAGAACTCGACGGCTGGCAGCGGTGGCGAGAGGCCGTTTTGCTGAAAGTAGTAGTAGAGGTTTTCCTCGGGATAATGCAATCACTGATTGATCTGCGTAATTTCTTTTGCAAATGACAGTCTGTGGGCGCATAGATCTCTAGGACATGGATGAGATCTAGACAGCGAGGTAAACTGACGCGCGTGCACAAGCATCTCGTGGCCGGCACAATTTGTGGTTACTCGATAACTTTTTTTTGTTTTGATTTTTTACCTCTATACCATTAGCTTGGCTCAGCAGATTCGCTGGCCACCACAACGTTTACATTGTCTGGAACATAATCAAGCCAAACCAGCCTTCATGCTGGCTTGCACCAAGTGCTGCCATCAGGTGTGCAGCATTATTACAAGACCGTGGCACATGGCCACCATGCACAGAAATGAAATTAAGCTGTAGGAAAATTCGTAGATCACGAAAGATGACACCCTCAGGTGCAAAATTTGTGGTTACTCGATAACTTCTGTTGTTTATTAAAGAGCAAGTATCTTGGTTAGGTAACATATAACATGCATGGGTTCTACATATGTGACGAGTAATGCATGAAATGAGGAGGGATAACTAGCGTAACCTAGTACGTTACCGTAAAATAACACATCCTAAGAGAAAATGACTCTAAACATTAATAAACAAGCCTTTCTATGATACTGCCTCTGTATATGACATTATACACTATGGATGTATTAGCATATACTAAGAGATATTGGCACTATGAATCAGATAGTTTGCCTATGTCGAGCTCTTTGCCGAATTAATGCATGTCTTTTAGCAGTCACTTGGCTCGCAAAAGCTATATATGCCGTATACCCTGCAAAATACACTCGACAAAAGGAGGCATGTGTCACTCGACAAAAAATGTATGTGGCTCTCGACAAAAAATTTTGCTAAGAAAAAAGTGGGACATGTGTCCCAGGTAGCCGCGATTGACTGAAGGCAAACGCTGCTACCTTCTTTGCCGAGTGTAACCACACGGCCAATTTTTCTGGCACACCAATGCATTCGGCCATGTCACTAAATATTGCCATTGTCTTAAAATGATGTTTTTCCTTAATCAAAGTGCTAAAAAAGGTTTGGTGTAAAGTAAGTTCAAATAATATGGACTCATGAGAAGGAACATATGCTTTAAGCCAATGGCGTCGACCGGGCCTAGCCGCTGGGGAAGTGCCACACCCAGTGCTTGGCCAGTCGCGGCCCCTCCAATACATCTCAATAAATAAGGTAATGTTTTTGAGCAGATCTTATTGCTTTTATTAGGCTTCTATTTATTTACAACAGGTTAGTTTAACCGTGTAAAAATTACAAAAACAGTTGTTTTTTCAAATCTGAACATTTTCCAATCTGAAAAAATTCAAAACCCTAAACCCTAAACCGTTTGCAAAAACAGTTGGTTAAAATATGAAACAGTTTTCAAATCTGAATTATTTTAATATGGATATCCTCAAAATCATAAAGTAAAAGTAAAATAAAAAAGGAAAGAGAAACAGAAACAGAAAAAAGAAAACATAAATAAATGAAAAAAAAGGAAAGACGGAAAACAGCAAAGGTGACGGCTCATTGCAGCGACGGGGGTGTGCGGCGCCAGCCCCCCGAGCCGCAGAAGGCCGCAGATAGGATTTGCTGGTCGTCGCGAGCAGTGATCTCGACGAGTTGGCCCAAGCTATACCTGGGCATACCTCGGGCTGGGCGGGAAAAACGCGACGCAGAAAACTCAGGCCCAAGCCCGGCCCGACCAAAAAGCCCGAAATCCGCCGGGTCACCGGGCCGGGCTTCTTTCTAAAACAACCAAAATGCAAAGCCCAAGCCCAGCCCATCGCAGCCGTCGGGCCTAGATTTAAGGCCCAAGCCCGATATTTTTGGGCCAGACTTCAGGCTGGGCTTTGGGCCGGGCTTCCCATGGCCAGTATAGCCCAAGCCCATGAGACCGTGAGCACGGAGCGCAACAACGACTGCTCTTTCTCGTTTATCTTTTTCTTTCCTGAATGATCTGAAACGAGATAAGCGTACGTTTAGAGAACTTTTTGCGCAGAATACAAAGATCTTCAAGGGTGGTTTAAGGAAGGATTGCAGTTTTTTTTGGTTGAAACAATCGCCCGCGGGTATTTCATGTCGCATTGTCAGAGTCTTACATCAGATAACAAAGATTGATTTTCGAGCTGCGGGACATGTGAAGAAAGGTGCTCACGGTCTTCGAATCGGAGATGAGGCTCTTCCTAGCCAGGTTTTGTCTTGTGAACAAAACTCACGCTCAGAGCCAGTGCTTATTTTCCGTCAAATACGAAACTGAACTACTGTGTTTTCTGAAGCTAGCGACAACAGGAAAAATGAACAGAGTGTTTGAGGCAAACCGAGTTTTCGCAAAACCCACTCGGTAAAGAGAAAATACCCACTCGTCAATCGGCAGAAACTTCACTCGGCAAACAGCCAAAGTCGGCTAAAAGGAAAAACCCTATGTACTCTGTTGGTAGTCAATATGTGGCGTTCACATTCTGCCCATCATCTTCAATTTACTGGTCCTATGTATTTAGTACCAAACAATTAATCACTATCATCTCAGTGTACATGCATGTGACTCCAGATCGATGATAGTCTGCCTCTCGGATTGGGATGTTTTTCGAAATTAGTGTATTTTCTATATTGTAACACAACACTATTAAAACTGGCACCGTATAGGTGTGGACAAACTACGCTTATCACATGTAGAAATAAGATACGAAAAAAGTAGGAGCAGGATGACATTAGACTAGCCATAGTGGAAATATCATAGATAGTATCATACATGCCATGTTGGAAAAAAACTGACGTGTCACTGTAATTTAATTAATAAGGAGAGAGATGATGGTGGTATCATATGTAGATACCGTAACATAACGAATTTCGAGACAAAATGAATCTATATCCTAATAAATGCATGATTATACGATACCACACATATGTTACTACCCACTATGAAGGTAGTAAAATAGACTAGTATCATGCATTTGATACTAGTGTATGATATTTTCCACTATGACTAGTCTTACATATATACGATGCATTGACCTTGAGATTGCAATTATTTTCGTAATTACTGAGGACAGCTTGTCATGGATCTGGTGTCAGGTGCATGCATACCGAGATGATGATAATTAGGTTGATTGGCACTAAAAGATATAGGGCCACTACATTCACTACCGGAAATTCATTCTTTACCGAGCATCCAAACCGCACGGCCAAAACTTTGCGGAACCCGGTAAAGCCTTTGCCATGCGAAACAGCACGGCAGAGGCCACACGGCACAACTCACGTCGGCACAGACTCTTTGCCGTGCGTTTTTTGGAAAATACACGGCAAAGCATACCTCCATGAAGTTTAACATCCACAAACTACATGATGACCTGGTCATTTACAGATTACAATTGTTAGTATATTTCATAAAAAATCAGAAAACTTAATATTAATTATAAGAACATTGATAATAAAATACCAAACTATCCTAAAAGGAGCAGCATCATTTTACCCCATGAATAAAAAGTTGGATAAGGAAAAAAGAAAAGAAACCGCTTCTTCTCCCCCACTCTCTGCGTATCTTCTCCCCCACTCTCTCTGCCTATCTTCTCCC
Source organism: Poa pratensis (assembly GCA_947311845.1). Taxonomy (NCBI): domain Eukaryota; kingdom Viridiplantae; phylum Streptophyta; class Magnoliopsida; order Poales; family Poaceae; genus Poa; species Poa pratensis. The sequence goes on along the minus strand of CAMZMU010000100.1, from coordinate 4,735,189 downwards.
CGTGAATACCATTCCTTTCTATCCCCATCGCCGGCGGCCGGCTTACTCAGGCCCCTGCCTCCCCCGCCGCTGGACTGGACAAATCCGTAGTCCCCGCCGCTGGCTTCAACCACTTCCCACTCCCCGCCGCGCCGTGGGCATTTACCTCGCACTGGCGGCACGCACCTGCGCATACTCTGTAGCTCGCTGCGATTCCTGTCGCCGAAGAGGCCAAGGAGGCATCGGATACCAGGCGATAGGAGATGCTCGCGGAAGGACAAGTGACCCACAGCTAGGAGCGAATCACAGTGCAAGGTAAGACCTCATCTGCAACTGATCCACTGCAAGGTGCCTAGTAAATCGCCTCTCAATAGTTATAACTAAATCTCATGCTTTCTTCAGAAACTGATAGGCTTAACCTATCATTTAGGTGTATTTGTTTTCAAAATGCTACAGGTTGTTGTGATTGAAAATCAGGAAGAAGGAGGTCAAATTTTGGAAGATAAAAGTATGGTACCTTTGGTATTCAGTCTTACAGTATAGCTATTAAAAAATCATGAAAAGCTGACTAAATCACTAAAGTGTTGTCATTTTATACAAAATACATCCAACAATTAACAGACAAACCAATATGAACGTATATCATCTCCTAAAATAGTAAAATGACAGCATCAAGTGATAATTTCTCTAGCTTCTCATCTGATATTCTTCTCTGCTTTATCAACTGTAGAAGTCATGAAATCCCCAGGATAGCGGGTAAACATGTTCTCTATGAGCAAGTAGTGATACAATCGGCAAAGCCCAGATTGATTCATTGACCAACCAGAAAATGATTTAAGCAATCACCCAATACTTCTTCTAATCTCCACTATGCAATTTTGGTATTGAAAATATGCATCACAAAAAACAGAATACCTTCATGCAGAAAATTGATCCTGGCCGGAGGTGGCTGAAGTATCCGATCCGCGGTTGGGAATCCGGGGATGCGTCGCTCTTAGGGTTGATACTTGGCAAGGTGCTATATGAATGTAGAACTTCTTGGCAGTTTGGTTCGGATGGTTCTTATATTCCTGAGGGGCACAATGCAATGCTCAAGCGTGCGCTAGAGAAGCTTTGTGCCAAGCATCCTGCTGTGTCGGTTATATATGGAGATGACTGTACACTAATTATCTCGTTCTTGCTTAATGCTGAGTAGTTTGGTGAGTTCCGAAGTACCTTCATTTATGTTATTATCTGGACTCACACAAGCAAGAGATAAACATGCACATAGCAATTGTAGTGATATTGTTGCTTCCATCTTATATGTAAGCACACTGATCATGTGTGGTGTTTTGCTATTGCCGTAGGTTAAACATGAGGAAGACTAATCTGCTTGTGACGAACACCTATAACTTGAGGTCATCTATTCTCACTTGGTACGTGCATATGCATACTTTATTCTTGAGAAAACGCACCTGTGGTATAGGAACCTTCCCAACGTGTGCATATTAGTCATCAAGTTGCATTTTGTCAAAACTGGGTCACTAACTTATGTGCGCCGATGGTCACTCTGTCATGGCATGAGTTAAATCTAACGGTGTCCGGCTGTATCTTTGTGTTTTGCCCCTAAATTGTATTGTTTCATCTTGTAGGTGCATAGGAGTGTTAATGCACTTTCAGTTAGATTTAGAGAAATAGCAAATATGCATATTTCTTGGAACATGGACAGTCGGATCCCTTGTGACAGGAACATACATCCAGGTACATCCATGTCTGTTGTCCAGTGAAGTAAATCATTCAGATTCGATGTATATTTTTTGCTCTCACCAGTACACCTAATATTTGTAGCATTTAAGTTGTCTACTAAAAGCATGTGGCATGCAACGAATTCCTTGTCTAGAACTAATGCAGTTCAGGCAGTTGATGCACGGCCAAGAGGAGATGAGGACGGGGGTCAACTGTCAAGAGGGGATGAGGACGGTGACGGAGCAAAACTGCCATCCTTCGTCGTCACGGCAAGACAACAACAAGTTTCCACATATGCAATACCTGTTCGGTGTCGAGGATTTCGTCGGTGATGGTGCAGGATGGGCATGCACCTGTGTTCACGAGGAGCTCGTCAGCGCGGCGATGGCGCAGGAAAGTGTGAGCCTGCACCTGTGTTTGGAGGAGCTTGTCGGCGCGAAAGTATCGTCGGAAGTCGGATGAGCAGCGCGGCAATGGCGCGTCTCAATGCAGGGTTGCCTGGATGGCAAGTATGAAGGGCGAGGGGACATACAATGATTTGATTGCCGCTAATTTTGGAAATTTGACGTGGCTAGAGCGGACTGTTTTTCCCGTTGATTGTGCTTTTTATTTTTCACTGGTGCGTACGGGGATGGCAGAGTTTTCGTCCGCCACCCAATTTGCTACGTGCACAGAGGGTGCGGGTTAGTTGTTATCTGACGGTTAGATCTCAACGGGTGGGCTGGATCGTGAGGCTATAATAGTTCTGCTTTGCTCTGTGTACGTTACCTCTGCTGGACTTACAGATGAATATGTTTGCTTGTTTAATAGTATTAATAGTATAGTAGAGAAAAAAAAGCTCTTCTTCCAGAATACCGATATCTTCGCGGGTGGTTTAAGGAAAGATTGTAGTTTTTTTTTGTTGAAACAATCGCCCGCAGGTATTGTTGGGTTTCGCCCACAGGATCAAATCTATACTTACTATTAAAAGAGCAAACATAGGATCGAATCTATACTTACTATTAAAAGAGCAAACATGTTTGGGATACATTAAATTTGATCCGTTCAATATTTGATCAACGCTCCAGATCGCTTCAATGTTTGACAACTCAACACACCGCTTGAAGAAACCGTTCGTTAACCGCCGCTTGAAGAAACCGTTCGTTAAAAAAAAATACACTCAGCTCTCCTATCCCTAGCGCTCCTTGCCTCCTCCTCCCCTTCGTGAGCGCCGCCGTCTCTACCCTACCCGACCCTCTCTCCTCTTCTCTCTCCATCTCCGACGCCGGCAAGCTCGGCTCCCGCGCTCACTACTCCGCCCGCCGTCCTCCTCCTTTCCCGATCACCCCAGCTCGGCTATCCTCCCAGAGCGGGCTCCTCCGTCTGGTGCTCATGCCGGCCGCTGCTTTCCCGTCCTCTATTTGGCCGTCTCCGGCGAGCTCTGTTGCGCCCTCCTCCTCCTTGATCCGCCCAAACACGCACAAGGCCGTCGGCCTCTGGTCGCTTCCGTCCGCCGCCGCAACATTCCTGCACTTCCGGACGAGCAATTTTGTTTCCCTGCAGTTCGACTTCTTCCCGCGACCCCTCCGTTGAGGTGCGGCTGTACCGGGACAACACGTATTTCCTCCCCCCCCCAAGATCCCCGAACTGGAGCTCCACGAGCTGTGCCGTCGGGGTCGACCTTCCCCGATTCTGACGGCCTACAGGCTGCACCCGACAGTGCGGACGAGCGCCGGTCCTATGTTTTCTCTCTCTACTTGTACCTTTTGATTTCACAGCCCTAGGTGTGATGTGTTACTGGCTAGATAGATTAATGCGAGCAAAAATCTAAGAAGGTCGGAGACACTGCCCAAGACGTCACAGGCACAGCAGCCGTGCAGTCTTTGGCCACCACGACGAGCAGCATCACTGCACCAATGGCACCCTCCGGCCTATGACATCCGAGCATCAAGGCCACCAGTCCGCCGGCCCTGGACATATGCATATTCACCTATAATGGACTGCTCCACTCTTACATACCTACAGATTTGCTGAACATATCCACCAGTTTATGGAACAATATATCTCATATTCTCTATGTTCCTTGATGTCAGGATAAGATAAATTCTCAGGTCAAGAAACGACATACATCACGTCCTTCGATTTATTTGATTTGTCATCCTGGGGCTACCATACTTGACATGTTATTTCTGCAGAATTTCTTATGCTGCCAAGGTGTTCCGTGGAAGTCAGGATAGTCCTAACTGTAAAATTATAATGTTCAAATGAATGATACCCAGTTCGGCAACCTATTTTGCAATTCACAATGTTGCAGAGGTACTGAGAATCATGCTAAGTACGTGTAGAAGTAATGATCTCAATATAAGTTGCATTAACATGTGTTTATTTTCGTTTTGTTTGGCTGCGTGAGAAAATTTGAAAGATATCATGTGCTTAAGTGGTACTCCCTCCGTTCCATAATATAAGATGTTGTAGGTGTGTAACATGTTGTCTAGATTCACATTAAAATGAGTGGACATGTACGCTAAAAAGTGTCTAGATACATGTGTGCACATGTGAATGTGAAAGATGACTAAAACATCTTATATTAGGGAAAAGAGGGAGCATAATCCTTGCTACTTGATGTGAAGGGAATTATAATAATGTATATAACAGTTCAACATGAAAATCAAGATAGGAATCCAAAATAATTTAAATCACTGAGTATGGGCAAGGAGCATGATTCTAAACTGCAGACTGTGCTGTATCATCTTTCACAAATCTGTTTTATTCATAATACCGTATCTCATCATATTGTGAAAAAATATATTTCAATGATTAATCATAGGATTAATATGCTTGCCATTCGAAATTGTGCAGTTCTCGATCTGATCATTTACTGACCAAATAGTGCCCGCCGAATGGCGAATAAACATTGTTTGGTCACGTAGTCATCTGAATTTATCTTTCGTGTGTCAGTGTGTGATTATCCTTGTAACAAATAATTTGTTAATGTGAGTGTAGGTGTTAATGCTGTGCAAGGATAAAACAATCGGATATATATGCAAAACCATGTATGTTCTGTTGCATGCATGTTCTTTATATCTCAGATATATATTGGAGTTATCAAAGCTTAGATGTCCTTCAATTTTTGGATTATTCATATTAGATTTTCTTTTTGTCATGTCGTCTTAACAAGACGTGCGTTGCACGTGCAAATTTACTAGTCACATCAAAGTATCACAAACACACACGGACAAATTTATCGCCAAGGGCTCATATCGTGCCCTTTGTTTTTATCTTTATTTCTCTCAATGTCTTGGTTACAACTCACGCAGCACCTCGTGTATATATACATGGCCAAGCTATCACCTAGCTAGGAAACTCCACGCTCGACTCCTACCAGGACTAGCACTCACGCGCATGTCCAACTCATACTAGGACTCCTAATTCCTTGCTCAACTTACCAACTCACGTACCAGCTAACCTAGTACTACTCGGAGTACAACTCACGCACGTACACACTTTTCGAAACTAATCCAAACTTTACAACTCAAGTTTAGATTATTTCCAACAGGTATTTCATGACGCATTTTCAGACTCTTACATAATATCACAAAGCCTGATTTTCGAGCTAGCTTGCTGGAGGGCATGTGAAGAAAGGTGCTCACGGTCTTCGAATCGGTCTCACGCTCAGAGCCAGTGCTTATTTTCCGTCAAATTATACGAAACTGAACTAAAGTCTTTTCTGAACCTAGCGACAGACAACAAGAAAAATGAACAAAGTGTTTCAGGCAGCAGGATTAACTGAAGCTACGACTTCAAGGAGTAGGCAATCAAGCGACATGTACAGTTCGGTCAAACCGACGACATCATGAATAGTGAAACTGAAAGTAACAGGCTTCAACTGACCTATAATTTGGAACCCTTAGAAGAAGTGTGTACCCGATAGAGAAAAACAAGTACTCCAAAAACATATTATTGTGGACCTGAATGGCATAAGTAGAAAGATAACAACGGAGACATCATCATGAATAGTGAAACTGAAAGTAACAGGCTTCAACTCGCCTATGATTTGGAACTCGTAGAATAAGTGCGTACCCCATAGAGAAAAATAAGTATTCCGGAAACATGTGATTGTGGACTTGGACTAATTCTTCGTGTGTGTGGTTAGCAGCCCCGATAGGTACGTTTGACTCAGAGCGTCGTATCATGCATGATCGTATAGCTAGCAGCTATGCTAGATATGTGTGTGTATGTAAGATATATTGCAAACCAACCTGTGGTTGGATGGTTAGCAGGGTGGTTGTACCCTCAGCTCACCAGATTTCAAACCCCAGGTTTGACATCTCTGTGTGGGAGGCGACGTTCCCATCGACAGCGATTCGTCCGTGGTGACTTCGTCAATCTCAAGACTCAATCCGCCGCCTCAGTATTTCGGAGGTGCTCATAAGGTTAGAGTGTGCGTGCGTGCGTTCATAGGGGTGAGTGTGTGCGCGTGTATGTGAGCGTCTGCGTTTGTATTGTGTTTCTCAAAAAAAATATGTAAGATATATTCTTGTGGTTTTAGTTATTCATATTATTATTTTTACATAGCTGGGTTAACGTGTTGAAGTATAGAATCCACTTGATTAACAATCAATGAATAGATAGTGTTTAAGCTGGATAGATAACGCGACTCATTTTAAGCATACTGTTTGGAAGAAACTCCATTTGAAATCCATAAACTCCCAAATTTTCAGCAGAAATTCATACATAAATTAATAATTGCATCTACGTAACATACTCTATGCGAAAATGAAATAGAATAAGTTAGGATTCATATTCCAAGCATCTACTATGTAGTGACGGAGTACCGGTGTCAAAATAACATTATGAACATGTGTATCTACACACATATCTCACCGTGTCACTCTAAAAAGGTCCGTAGAATAGATCTAATACACGAAATGAAGATATTTATATATTAAAATACCATCATTTTTATCGACCATGCATTTTTCTCCCCGCTCTGGGTCGTGGGTCGATCTCCTCCTTGTACGTGATCAGTGGTGGACCCAGGAATTTCTCGAAGCCTGGGCGAGCTGCGGTGCAACTAAATTGTTTCTCTGACAGGTGTAGAAAATACAGAGCAAATATTGTTTTCAAAATGGTTTTAATGTGGAAACAGGAATATAGTATATTACACACTCACAACACATTGCAGTGTTCACAAGTTCACACCACACAAAAATGCTCATATGACCTAAAATTGGATATGGTAGAATTAACAAAAACTCCCAACAGATTAAAGAAACTCCGACGATTGATGCCAAAAGTTGAAATGCCCAATTGCACCCACAAAGTTGAAACACGCGTACACAGGTGCAGTCTAAACACGTAGTACCCAAACTCCGCTTCTATATGACCGCCGAAACGGGAAAATTACGTCACAAAAATTGTGCGAAACATGGAGATGAACCTTTTCGCCAAAGGATATTTAAAACGGTAAACCGAGTGCAACAAATTTAACAAAATTCATGTAATAAAGTTTGAACATCCATTCAAAATTGAGAATTTACAGTCGATGAAACTCGAAGCTGAGCGAGTATGGGAATGAAACATACTCGTCAACACACATATTTTTCGTATATATTCCATCTTGAATCGAAATATAATTGTGTAGATTAGAGATTGATGGAGTAGTTTAAGAAAGGTGAGTAGGCTTTCCACTCTCACGAACTTGGGCTGAGATGCATGCAGTTAACAAAAACGTCCTAGTTCGTATATTTGGATCTAGTCGCAGGCCACCAGGCCACACCACGCTGAGGAATTTCCTAATTTTTTGTCACAAGCGTGAGCAGTTTTGCCCCAGATCGATCAGTATTTGCTACTCCCTCCGTATTAAAATATAAGACTTTGTAGCTATCTACCACACACATGTATGTAGACATGTTTTAGTGCAAGGTTCACATGAATCTTGCACTAAAATATGTCTTGATACATGTATGTGGTAGATAGCTACAAAGTCTTATATTTTGATACGGAGGGAGTAGCTTAGAAGTGCAGTCACGCAGGAGGCCTGATCGTGATCGTTACGTGTTTCCCTTGTTTTCATCAAACACATGGATGAGAATGAATCTTTGACTTGACGGCTAAAGCCAACCACTAGCTCGTTTTGTAGACTTCCAAGTCAAGGCTTGCACAAACCACTAGTCTCAGCTTTTCGTTAAAGGGTTTTAAAACTTGAAAGTTTTAAGCGTTATATTCGGCCTCTGCAAAGTTAGGATATACATACACAGCCGCAATAAGTTTCAAACTGGAAAACAGATAAATGGCTTCCAACCGTACATACACTTACATAAATAGGTCTCGATACTGCACACGTTGTAGAGGTGAACATGAACGGACAGTAATTATACATTGGTAGTTAACCTGCATAGGAGAAAACATTTTACCATTATAAATCGTATCATTTCCACATAGACATATAGCTCAGTCAACAACGTGCTCTGTTCTGTACAATTTCCAGTCTCAGGCGTGGAGGCTTCAGCCAACAACGAAGCTTCGTTCTGTAGACTTTCCAGTCTCAGCTAGGCGGCTATGTGAGGCCGCTAAGGCCGGCTGCTGGTATTTTGAACTTGTTTCTTGCTCCTGACTGGCCATATATAGCCTCCGATCGATTGTGTCATGCAGTGCAGCAAAGCAGATACAGCGCATTTGGGGAGCTCTGCCTGCCATGGAGATGGAGGGGTTGTTGAGCTTGTTTTACATAGCGCTAGCCACGTACGTGTCTCTTTGGTTTTTTTCCAAGCTCAAGCTCTTGGGTGGCAAGCGCAAGAAGCTGCCTCCCGGGCCATGGACTCTGCCTATCATCGGCAGCCTTCACCACGTCGCCAGCGCGCTCCCACACCGTCGGATGATGGAGCTGTCCCGCCGGCACGGGCCACTGATGCACCTCATGCTAGGCGAGGTCCCCACCGTGGTCGTCTCCAGCGCCGAGGCGGCTTCGCTGGTGATGAAGACCAACGACGTGGTGTTTGCGAGCCGGCCTTGTGGCCCGACACAAGACATCGTCGGCTGCGGCGGCAAGGGCATCATCTTCGCGCCCTACGGCGACCGGTGGCGCCAGATGCGCAAGATCTGCATCGTGGAGCTCCTCAGCGCCAAGCAGGTGAGGCGCATGGAGGGCATCAGGGCCACGGAGGTGGGCAGCCTCCTCCGCTCCATCGTGGCTGCGGCACCGGCGTCGACCATCAACGTTAGCGCGATGGTGTCATCGGTGACCAGCGATATCGTGGCGCGGGCGGTTTTGGGCGGCAAGTTCACGCAGCAGATGGAGTACCACCACGAGTTAGATAAGGTGACTGATCTTTTGGGCGGCTTTACCCTCGCCGACCTCTTCCCGTCATCGTGGCTGGTGCGGTGGCTCAGCAGTGGCGAGCGGAACATAAGGACGAGCTACGGCCTTCTCCAGCGCATCCTCACCGACATCATCGACGGACGCAGAGCGGCACGAGCCTATAGTAGTAGTAGCAGAGACGATGAAGACCTGCTGGATGTGCTACTCAGACTGCAGGAAGAGGACTCGTTGTCCTTCCCTCTAACCTCGGAGATTATTGGTGTCGTCATATTCGTGAGTACCCAGCCCTTTGTTATTTCAAATAGATCAAATTATTGTTTTACCACTTTCCGAGATCGATCAATTGAACTAATTTGTTGATATAGAGTATTAGGCTATGCATTTGTCATAATCTGTCTCCCATATACGTATGTTCCTTTTGTAGTGCTTCTCGTCTGACTTTTCTCTCAACTCTTTATTTGTTTAATTAATGAAATATATATCTTAAACATTGTCTACAGGACATTTTTTCAGCTGCCAGTGAGACCACTGGAAGCACAATTGGGTGGGCTATGTCCGAGCTCTGCAAGAACACTGAAGCTATGGCAAAGGCACAACAAGAGGTCCGAGAAATAATAGGCAAAGATCGAGCTGTCATCACGAGTGCCGATCTCAAGGACCTCCACTACATGCGGATGGTCATCAAGGAGGTCCTTAGGTTGCATGCTCCTACTCCGTTTCTCGTTCCAAGACTGACGACAGAGGATTGTGAAATCATGGGCTATGATATTTCTAAAGGCACTAATATCTTTGTTAATATCTTCTCTATTTCACGAGATCCTAAATATTGGGAAAATCCAAACAAGTTTAAGCCAGAGAGGTTTCACGACAACAACATTGACTACCAAGGGACAAATTTTGAATTCACTCCTTTCGGGGCTGGGCGAAGGCAATGTCCTGGAATATTGTTCGGTACTTCGACAGTGGAGATTGTGTTGGCAAATCTTCTCTACCACTTTGACTGGTTGCTTCCTGACGGATCGAGTCCAGACTCGTTGGACATGTCCGAAAAATTTGGGAGCTCTGTAAGAAGGAAGTCCGACTTGAAGTTGATAGCTATTCCATATCCCCACTCTAAGGCCATTTCGATATAGAAGTGGCGATGCATGTGGGCACATCAGCTTCTTTTTTATACTAGCATGTCTGTGTTGCATTGCACGTCTATATAAATTATTTCGTGCATTCTCTCATCCACCAAATAATCATGTCAAGTTATGTAATCTACCAAATAATTCGTGCAACTGTGTTTGCACATGAGAGTCACATAAACAAACTTCTTAAAAGTTTCAATGTCTGGTCATATTATATAATGGTCAGTCCATGTCAATGTCTATACAAATTAAGAGTATGTATGCGGATGTCATAAGAGTAAACTCAGTTGTAATGTGCTATCAACAAGAAATATATAATATGTTGCCAATAACTAATGAAAAAAGTTCCTGCAAAATATAAGCTACTTATACTTCATATTCATCATGCATCCTCCAAACCGTTAAATTATCTCCCATCTTAGGATAAATATTCCCTTCTATTTAAAACCACAAAATCTATCAATAACAACGATCAACAAGAATCAACAAAAAAAATTATAACCAACTTAGACAAGAAAGAACACCCCACATGCGCGGCGTGCCGTCATGCCAAGGCCTAGTAGTATAACGTAACAATTCATTACATTCACTAATGTTCATAACCCTTTATAACCCTGCTCTAATGTGTTTTTTGGTGTAATATTAATTTTTTAACTCATGGACTTACAAGGATGGGCCGGGCTTTTTTAACCGGGGCAAAACATTTGCCCTTTTCATTAATTAATAAGAAGTGGGAATTGGCCGGTTAATTAAGGGAAACTGGCCTAAAACCGGAACAAACGCCCTCACCGACCGTCATGAAACACGACCGTCGCGAGAGGACACCCAGTCACCCTGGCTACCAGAAAGGAGCTACACCCACACCGCCGAAGACAAGGGTCGCCGCTAGGTTTCCCAGCAACGTCGTACATCACTTCATAGCGACTTCGATTTTGCCGACTCCCGCCATCTAGCAAGATCTTGTTGTAGTGGCGTCGTGCTGATCACATCGGCTTATGCCAAACATGTGACTCTTCACGCAGACGCTGGCAGCTACGATTCTGAAGAAGAGCTCAAACTGGATCGGCCCAAGCAGGCCATAGTACACCGCCCGCATCATACTACAAAAAGGAAAATATATTTTTTGACAAATCACTTTCGGCATGTATCATCCAAGTTTCCCCAACGATTACATTGGGGTGACGAATTTTGATCGTCATGGGGTTCATCACAGAAGCTCCGTCATAAATATCGGGGGTGACGTTATGCACTTTTTCGTCACTGTCAAATGTTTGACTGTGAAGATGGGAAAATCCGTAGAAGAACCATCACTCAAATCCAGAAGCTTAGACTACACCACTAAAGAAGACCAACCGGAAGTCGAATCGGACAGGCCGAAATGAGAAGCCGACTAACAAGGTCATGCCGCGACCAAACCATCACTCAAATCCATTGTCGTTGCCGTGCAAGCCACCACACGGAACCCTGCATCCGCTGGGTGCAGTGACGACACCAAATCCCTGCCAAAATCCCATCGTTACTTGAGTAGCTAAGGTGCAACAAGCAAAGGAGAACATGACACCTCCGTGTCGCCGGACGTCACACCCTGAAGAAGCCCAAATGGGTCTACAGGTATATAACCATGTCAGGACCCCCTAACCCAAATATGGCGCCCAAGCCACACGGCGTACATGAGAAAACGCCAGCCAATGACACACGACCTGGCCTGGCCCTCATGACCCAAATCAGGCCCAGATCTGGGCCGTGCCGGGCACCGTGAAGCGCCTCACCTCCCAAAGCCACTAGGCTGCAGCGATGTGCCAGCAGCTGCCGCAACTACTACCACCGCGCCCCGTCTTAACCGCGCCTCCACTAGCCAGGCAGCGAGAAACTACCGTTACCTTTCACGCGATAAGGCTCCAGGTGAACCCTTTACCATCTCGATCTCGATGATGGTCTCGTGTAGCATCATCACCATCTTGTGGGTGTCGCCTTTGAACTCTGGTACCTCATGGTCTCGCTCTGGTGTCATTGCTGCGTAACCTCGGATCCTGTCTTTGAGGCACTTTCGACCCTGGGATTGGCTGTCTTGGACGGCTTCCAATCCTATGCACGTGACAAGCTCGTTTTCAGTTGGCAGGATCGCCGCGCCACGGCCTGGAGCGAGAGAGCAGGCGGCCTCGCCGTCAACAATTAGGTGGGTGCGGTGCGGCGGTGTCCGATGGTTTCTTTTTTTTTTAGAAAAGGAGGGTGCGATTCCCCGGCCTCTGCATCGAGTGATGCACACAGCCATACGCACTTATTAATTGCAACCAGATTTACAAAGTACAATGATGAAACAAACTGAAATCAACCTCTCGACAACAAGGGTCGCTACCACTATGATGGGGGTGACTAACACCAACGCACATCATCTAAAACTGGAGTACCAGTTCAGCTAAACACTCAACGTACACCGACATGTACGCTTTAGTCGCTGCCGCCGTCTTCCACAAACCCATCTTCAGAAAGGATCAACACCATGACCTCACAAATCCGGCCTGCCGTCGGCGTCGCCACGATGCCAGACAGCGCCACCAAGCGTGAGTCCATCGACCCGAAATCGAGACTCCGCAGCGCCACGCCGCCGAGACACACCGACATCGACGTGGTTGATGACAACCGCTCCGCCAGCTGACCCCCTCCAGGTAGTTCATGTTCCAAAACGATGCCCTCAAGAGGGTGAACGACACCATAGGTGACGCCATCGTCCGATCTGGACATCAGATCTAGGGTTTCCCCCGGAACAAAACGGATGAGAGCGGAGCAATGATGCCTTCAACAAGGTGATGACGCCCGAGGACGCCACCATCGTCGGCTCCAAAAACGGAGCCCGGTTCTCACCGGCCAACCCGCCCCACATGTCGTCGATCTACCCGAAGAAGTGCCCATGACGTCCGCGTCCTGGCCGATCTCCTCCGGCGAAAGGGAAGACCACCAACGCCATGTCCTCATGTCGCGTGCCAAGCCCGGAGGTCGAGTGTCGTCGCCGGCGTTGGTGAAGATGCAGATTAAACTTCGGCCCGCCAAAACCCATCTGGGTCGCGGGCGCCTCCGCCTCCCCTGCACAGCCGCCGTCGCCGCCGCCTACACTCCACCCTCGGCCGCCGCTGGCTCGCGGCACCACCTACGAATCGACCGAGGCAGTGCACCGCCGCCCCGATCGATCTTCAGCCGAGGAGATCCGCCGCCGCCGCCACGCCACATGGGCTTTGCCCTGCGACGCCAAGGGCGACGGCGGCGGGAGGGGAGGAGAGGTGGGGGTTTTCTTGAGGAGGCGTATCGTGTTCGTAGTCTCGAGTGACTTTTCGGGGAACCGCTACTTGTTTAGCTTTTTTGTTTTGTTTGATCAGCTTTGTAAGAGCATCTTCTCATCATTCATATTGGTTCAGTCGTGTGGGTATATTTATAAAGCCGTGCGAACGACTGCTTCGAGGAACATTTGTTACCATGCACATTTTTGTGAGGTGAGACCTAGAATTGGTCTTAACACTAGAAAAACAGCGTACAAATTTTAGCAGCATACGCACAAGAACGAGAATAGTCACTTCATCTAATAACCAGTGCATACGAAATTGAACTATTGAATGCATCTCCTTTTCGAGTTGCAGATCGCTTTGGTCCAACCAGTATCTAAGGATAATTTTCTATCCGAACCGAAGGAGGGTTAGCTAGATTGAATTTCGTACCTTCTATGCATTGTGGCTGAGAGGTAGCCACGTCGCTGCTAGAAGGCCACGTTTTTTTTTTTTGAAAGTCGACTTCAGCTATTTTATTCCAAAGACGAAGCAACCTCTGAATGAACAACCTCATTTAGAAATTCAGGGCACAGGTTGAAGCTGCTCAAAGGAGCACTAAGACTAAGAGATTGGCGTGCACACACATGTGCTGCCTTATTAGCTTCTCTATGAAAAAAAGCTAGTTTAAAACCCTGAAAATTAAGACTAAACTTCTTCGTCTCGTTGAGGATATGTATCCCAGCATCAGAGTTCTAAACCACATGGCAGTGTTACACGCAACTAAAGTTACAACCATATTAACAAAAACACTAAAATCAGACAGCATTTCCTCTGTTTATCAGGGCATCCACAACAGGCATTTTATACATATTGGACGAATGACATTAATTTATATCACATAAACAAGGGCACACATTAAAGTTCACGGTCAAGCGAAAATATATAGCGTATACATATCCTAGTGACCAAAGGCTCACACACCATTCCAAAAGACATGAACAAGCCGTACTGGATAAGCAAGTACTAAGCTTGAGCGACATGTTCATTATCAAATTGTTTAAAATTCATAATGTCACTCCTTAATGATATAATGTTTGCAGGTGGATAATATTTTCCAATAAAAACATCTTTGCATTTAGTCCATAAATCAATACTATTTCTACGCAAAGATAATAACCATCTTTAATTAGCTCTCCCTCTCAAAGAGAAAGGAAAAAAGTTTCAGTTTTATAATGTCACTCTCTACTTCTTTGTATTTTTGCATGTCACAAAGTTCAAAAAAATTATTTAAGTGAGAGGCAGTATCATCAGTACTAAACAACAGAAAATTGTTCTTTCATAACAAGATTTAGTAAAGCAGGTTTAATTTCATAGAATTCTGCTTTAAAATCAGGTGGAGCAATAGGTGTACATATGAAATCATTGTTATTTGTGTTAGTGAAGTCACACAACTTAGTGTTCTCCGCTGAAACCATTTTAAAAAAATAAAATAAAGAAAAACTAACAAACCGAAATAAGATAAAAGCTGAAATTTAATTTTTTGTGGTTTTTAATTTTTAGAGCAAACAAGATAAAATAAAAATAAACAATAGCAAGGTTCAATCGAACCAGTAGGAATTGGGAGAGTTTCTACACGGTGTCAGCAACAGCGTCGTTGATGTGGACCTGCAAACAATAAAATCAAACTACTTTGTTCCAACGAAACAGGAAGGTCGTCAATCTCCCCGGCTTGCTGAATACAAAGGACCAAACGTATGGTGTGGAAAATGATTATAATTGTAAAAAGGAACAACGAGTAAATAAATGTAGAGCGTGGTGGGAACGGTGTTTTTATCACTGTAAGAGAATGGACCGGGGTCCACAGTTCACTAGTGGTGTCTCTTCATGAAACAGATAACTAACATGCTGGGTAAACAAATTACAGCTAGGCAATTGACAATAGCAAACGCGTGACAATGCATATTATGACAAGGCAATGTTCGTTAGTAGTATTTATTGGGCATTACATCATAATACATAGACCGCTTACCAGCTGCATCTATGACTAATAATCCACCCCCGGATAACATCCGTGTCTCCCGTGAGTATTAAGTTGCAAGCAACAGATAATTGCATTATGCAATGTGTGTAATGTAAACAATGTAAATGACAAATAAGCAGTGCATATAAACATAACAAAGTTTTTTTCTCCCTAGTGGCAATAGCAAATTCACAACCTTAGTCGTTTCTGTCATTCGAGACCAGATTACTGGAGGCATGAACCCACTATCGAGCATAAATACCCCCTCTTGGAGACACTAGCATCTACTTGGCCAAAGCATCCACTAGCATTGGAGAGGAAGGAAGAACATAAATAAAACAGTAGATAAATAGATGAACAACTTGATCATAACTTTACAATCCATCGGATCCCAGCAGCATTACATAAAGATGATCTTGATCATGATAGGCAGCTCACAATCTAAACATGATATCACAAAGTGCAGAGACTACCAACTAGCTACTGCCATGGACCCATAGTCCAATGAGGAACTACTCACGCATCACTACGGAGGCAGGCATTGTGATGAAGAGCCCTCCGGTGATGAGCTCCCCTCTGGCAGGGTGACGGGAAGAGCTTCAGAGCCCTCCCGAACTAGGGTTGACGATGACGGCGGCGACGAAACTTCTCATTGATTTTTGATCCGGTCCTTAGGGTTTTCTAGACGAGGGGCTTTATAGGCGAAAGGGGGGCGCGACGAGGCACCCGAGGTGGCGAGGCGCCACCTCGGCGAGGCCCCACCTGGTTGCGTGCCAGGCATGTGTCTGGGCCCCTTGGATCGCCTCTTCGGCCACCCTTCGGACTTCGTGTTCGTGTCGATGTAAAACTTGCCCTTATCGATTTTCGTCCAATTTCGAGAATATTTTCTTAACATGTGTTTATTTTCGTTTTGTTTGGCTGCGTGAGAAAATTTGAAAGATATCATGTGCTTAAGTGGTACTCCCTCCGTTCCATAATATAAGATGTTGTAGGTGTGTAACATGTTGTCTAGATTCACATTAAAATGAGTGGACATGTACGCTAAAAAGTGTCTAGATACATGTGTGCACATGTGAATGTGAAAGATGACTAAAACATCTTATATTAGGGAACAAAGGGAGCATAATCCTTGCTACTTGATGTGAAGGAATTATAATAATGTATATAACAGTTCAACATGAAAATCAAGATAGGAATCCAAAATAATTTAAATCATTGAGTATGGGCAAGGAGCATGATTGTAAACTGCAGACTGTGCTGTATCATCTTTCACAAATCTGTTTTATTCATAATACCGTATCTCATCATATTGTGAAAAAATATATTTCAATGATTAATCATAGGATTAATATGCTTGCCATTCGAAATTGTGCAGTTCTCGATCTGATCATTTACTGACCAAATAGTGCCCGCCGAATGGCGAATAAACATTGTTTGGTCACGTAGTCATCTGAATTTATCTTTCGTGTGTCAGTGTGTGATTATGCTTGTAACAAATAATTTGTTAATGTGAGTGTAGGTGTTAATGCTGTGCAAGGATAAAACAATCGGATATATATGCAAAACCATGTATGTTCTGTTGCATGCATGTTCTTTATATCTCAGATATATTGGAGTTATCAAAGCTTAGATGTCCTTCAATTTTTGGATTATTCATATTAGATTTTCTTTTTGTCATGTCGTCTTAACAAGACGTGCGTTGCACGTGCAAATTTACTAGTCACATCAAAGTATCACAAACACACACGGACAAATTTATCGCCAAGGGCTCATATCGTGCCCTTTGTTTTATCTTTATTTCTCTCAATGTCTTGGTTACAACTCACGCAGCACCTCGTGTATATATACATGGCCAAGCTATCACCTAGCTAGGAAACTCCACGCTCGACTCCTACCAGGACTAGCACTGACGCGCATGTCCAACTCATACTAGGACTCCTAATTCCTTGCTCAACTTACCAACTCACGTACCAGCTAACCTAGTACTACTCGGAGTACAACTCACGCACGTACACACTTTTCGAAACTAATCCAAACTTTACAACTCAAGTTTAGATTATTTCCAACAGGTATTTCATGACGCATTTTCAGACTCTTACATAATATCACACACTGGTAGAAAAGTGGCCTTAGAGGCGGACCTTTAGTTGCGGCTCGTTTCCGAACCGCGACTAGAGGTCTCGCGGCTCCGACAGATCCAACGGCTAGGACAGGTGGCGGTTTGTGCTGGAGCTTTGGTCGCGGTTGGAGCCACCAACCGCGACTAAAGGTCCTCCACCTGCGGCCGGAGCCGCGCGGGGCACGCGCGAGGACCTTTAGTCGCGGTGGTGGCTCCAACCGCGACTAAAGGTCCCGCACAAAAAGGCCGCCTGTCCTAGCGAGGACCTTTAGTCGCGGTTGGAGCCACCAACCGCGATCAAAGGTCAGTCGCCTTCATCTTCCACCCCGAACCAGCCTTGCCATTTCGAGCTCGAGTTGAATCTCCATTTTCTCTCCACCGAGCTCGATTTCATCCACGATTTTTTGCACCATTTGTTAAGATTGACGGTGGTGCATCTATCCAAGGGTTAGCAACTGCAAACTCTCTCTTTCGGCGCCCGTTTCGTTGGTTGTCTAGCTCATTTAGCTCAATTCATATTTGTAGTGCTAGGTAGGTGTATGATGAAATGCCTAAGTTAGCTCATTTTGCTTATTTAGCTCAATTTTGTATTGTCAATTTGATCTTAAACTAAATTATGTTTTTGTATTTCAGTGTCACAACATTCACCTCCTCACCGTCGTCGATAGACCGTCTCGTCACCGACACCACCTAGGTGAGCTTTCTTTTTTATTTAAAAAAAATCTATGTTGTATGATTTTGTTCCATAATTATTATTTGTTTTTTTGTATAAGTTGTATAATTGTTTTATATATATATATATATATAGTGCCATGGTTTTCACAAATACCCCCACCGGCTCTCGTCCGCTCTATTATTCGGATGTGGTATGACTTTTAATAACTATATATTTGTTTCGTTTCGCGTTTATGACAATCATGCGGACCAACTTTGACATAAATATATATTTGTCTAGGAGGTAGTTGAACCGGAAATTCCAGTGGACCCTATTGTTGAATATTTTGTGAAAGAAAACGATGATTTGAAAGCTAAATTAAAAATAAGTGAAGATCTCCGCAAAGAAGAGAAGAAGGAATTGGAGGTTAAGCTTGTCAACATCATCGATGAACACCAGTTCAAGCTTGCCGACGTCGTCGATACTTACGAGATCAAGTTGGATGGGATGCGCTCGAAGCTTGCCGACGTCGTTAATGCTTACGAGATCAAGTTGGATGCGATGCGCTTGAAGCTTAAAAAAATTAGAAGATATGCCATTAGTCAAGAGGCTTGGTATCATTATGCTGTTGGTTCAATAGTTACCTTAGTTGCGATTCTGATCGCATTTGTTGTTGGACTTAAATTTTTTAAATAGTTCAATGTTAGTTTAAATTAATGGATATTTAATGCTACAATGTATTACATTTGTCGCCACTCTACTTTGCTTGAATTATTATGGTCACTTATCTATTCATTACTGGCATGCATAATTTTTTTGATATACTTATATAATGCAGATGAGACGTCAATGGATGTACGGTGACCGAGTTTGTGCCGAATTCATTACTGGCATGCATAATTTTCTCCATGTGGCTGAGACAAGCAAGCGAAAGGATGGTTTTATGTGTTGTCCATGCAGTCTCTGTATGAATAAGTATACATACTCTTCCACAGACAGGCTTCACGAACACCTGTTGCGAAATGGTTTCATGCTTGGTTATTATTGTTGGACCAAGCATGGAGAAAGAGGGGTTATAATGGAAGAGAATGAAGAAGAGGAGGATAATGACAACTATCCTCTGTTCAATGAACACGCTGATACTACAATGGGGGAAGACGAAGTTGAAGAGGATGCCATCTTTGATGAGCCCGACGATGATCTTCGTCAGGCCATTCATGATGCACAAATGGACTGTGGAAGTGAAAACGAGAGGTTGAAGTTGGAGCGCATGTTAGCCGATCACAGCAAATTGTTGTACCCAACTTGTACAGATGGCCAGAAAAAGCTCGGTACGATACTGGAAATGCTACAATGGAAGGCAGAGAGTGGTACTACCGACAAGCACTTTGAAAGTTTGCTGAAAATAGTTAAGAAGATGCTTCCAAATGAAAACGAATTGCCCTCTAGTACGTATGAAGCAAAGAAGGTTGTCTGCCCTCTAGGATTAGAGGTGCAGAAGATACATGCATGTTAATGACTGCATCCTCTACCGCGGCGAGCACGAAAATTTAAATGCTTGTCCTGTATGCGGTGCATTGCGGTTTAAGATTGGGCGAGATGACCCAGGTGAAGTTGAGGGCGAGCAAGGTTGTCCAAGGAAGAGGATTCCTGCCAAGGTGATGTGGTATGCTCCTATAATACCACGTCTGAAACGTTTGTTCCAAAACAAAGAGCATGCCAAGTTGTTGCGCTGGCACAAAGAAGAACGTAAAAAAGACATGATGATGAGACACCCCGCTGATGGGTCCCAGTGGAGAAAAATCGACAGAGTGTTCCCGAAATTTTCGGATGACGCTAGGAACTTAAGATTTGGTCTAAGTACAGATGGATTTAATCCATTTGGAGAGCAGAGCTCCAGTCATAGCACTTGGCCTGTGACTCTATGTATATATAACCTTCCTCCCTGGTTGTGCATGAAGCGGAAGTTCATTATGATGCCAGTGCTCATCCAAGGCCCGAAGCAACCTGGCAACGACATTGACGTGTATCTGAGGCCATTGGTGGAAGAACTTTTACAGCTGTGGAGTGATGAAGGTGTGCGTGTGTGGGATGAGCACGAGCAAACGGAATTTGATCTACGAGCGCTCTTGTTTGTAACCATCAATGATTGGCCTGCTCTTAGTAACATCTCAGGACAGTCAAACAAGGGATACAATGCATGTACGCATTGTTTAGGTGAGACTCAAGGTAAACATATAGGTAACAAGATTGTGTACCTGGGCCATCGTCGATGGCTTGTACCGAGGCATGCAGGAAGAAAGGAAGGCCGACATTACAAAGGTGAGGAAGATATTCGGCGGAAGCCTACTCGACCTTCTAGTTCTGTTATACATGATATGGTCAAGGATTTAAAAGTAATATTTGGGAAGGGTGCTGGAGCACTATCTGTTCCGAATGACGCTCAGAACCACGTTCCCATGTGGAAGAAGAAATCTATATTTTGGGAGCTGCCCTATTGGATAATGCTAGAGGTTCACTCTGCAATCGACGTGATGCACGTGACAAAAAATCTTTGCTTGAACCTGCTTAACTTGTTGGGCGTGTATGGAAAGTCAAAAGATACACCGGAAGCAAGACAGGCCCATCGACGTATGCATTCACGAGACGACGATCATTCTGATAATCATCAAGGTCCTGCGAGCTATGCTCTTACGAAAGAAGAGAAGAAAATATTTTTTGAATGTCTTCGCAGTATGAAGGTTCCATCTGGCTTCTCGTCGAATATAAAGGGAATAATAAACATGGCAAAGCAAAAATTTCAGAACCTGAAGTCTCATGACTGTCACGTGATTATGACACAATTACTTCCGGTTGCATTGAGGGGACTTCTAAAAGAAAATGTTCGAGTACCCATTGTGAAGCTATGTGCATTCCTGAATGCAATTTCTCAGAAGGTTATCAATCCACTTACTCTAAAAGATTTAGAGAATGATGTGGTCCAATGTCTTGTCAGCTTCGAGTTGGTGTTCCCACCAACCTTCTTCAATATTATGACGCACCTTCTAGTTCACCTGGTGGAAGAGATACGTGTTCTCGGTCCTGTATTTCTACACAACATGTTCCCCTTCGAGAGGTTTATGGGAGTCTTAAAGAAATACGTTCATAACCGTGCTAGGCCAGAAGGAAGCATCTCCAAGGGCTATGGAACTGAGGAGGTCATTGAGTTTTGTGTTGACTTTATTCCTGATCTTAAGTCGATTGGTGTTCCTCAATCGCGTCATGAGGGGAGACTGCGTGGAAAAGGCACGCTAGGAAAGAAAGCAATCATATGTGAAGACGTGGATTCTTTCACTCGAGCACACTACACAGTTCTGCATAGTTCCATCTTGGTGGCTCCGTATATCCAGCAACACAAGAATGATTTACGCTCCAAATACCCAGAAGATGAGATTGATGGAGTACACATCAGGACTTTTGGCGGTTGGTTACAGAAAAGACTGATGAATGTCACCACAAATGAACTACAGCTATACTTATTGGCCAAGACACCGTCTTCGACTATATTGACTTTTAAAGGGTACGAGATAAATGGAAATACATTTTACACGGCCGACCAAGATAAAAAGAGCACCAACCAAAACAGTGGTGTCCGCTTTGATGCAATAGATGGCTGCAGTGGGGAAAAGGTAACATATTATGGTTACATAGAGGAGATATGGGAACTGTCCTATGGACCTTCATTTAAGATTCCTTTGTTCAAGTGCAAATGGTTCAACCTAGATGGCGGTGTAGCCGTAGACACACGGTACGGAATGACTACAGTGGATTTCAAGAATCTTCATTACGAGAACGAACCATTCATTCTCGCCAGTGAAGTGGCTCAGGTTTTCTATGTGAAGGACATGTCTACCCTACCAACAAAAAGAAAAGATAAGCAAGCGAATACATCAAACGATGAGCCAAAGCGCCACATAGTTCTTTCAGGTAAAAGAAACATCGTGGGAGTGGAGGACCACACAGACATGTCAGAAGATTACAATAAGTTTCATGAAATTCCGCCCTTCAAAGTGAACATTGACCCAACCATCAAGTTACTTCAAGAAGATTGTCCATGGTTACGGCGCGTTCAAAAGAAAGGGGCACACAAGAAGAACAAGTGAACAATACATAGGGATGTTGTTGGTGATGTGTAATAATGTATTAAACCTTTTATGTAACTGTGTCCATGTGGGAACCTCTCAAACCTCAGCTTCGACCGTCCAAACACAGTTCCCCCTGCATACAGCCCGACGGTGGCTCGTGAGTTTGAGCGCCACTTCGATCCAAGCAGCGGTAAGACGTCTCTGATGATCTACAACCGTCCGGCAAGACGTCTCTGATGATCTGCAACCGTTTGGAACGGTCGCAGGTCATCAGAGACGTCTTGCCGCTGGTTGCCCAAAGATGCCTCTCCGAGTGACGCTGGAATGTTTTGTGTTTGAGCGCCACTTCGATCCAAGCAGCGGCAAGACGTCTCTGATGATCTACAACCGTCCGGCAACACATCTCTGATGATCTGCAACCGTTTGGAACGGTCGCAGGTCATCAGAGACGTCTTGCCGCTGGTTGCCCAAAGATGCCTCTCCGAGTGACGCTGGAATGTTTTGTGTGAGTGAGTAACCTGTCTGAGGAGGGCGGCTATATATAGGGTACGTGTGCTTCTTTAGTCCCGGTTGGTAACACCAACCGGGTCATGTGGCTCACGAAGTGGTCGTGATACTGCTGATCCAACAGCTCACAATCCCTCAAAAGAAACACACCCCTGATCCAACGGCTCACAAGCGCTCGAAAGAAACACACGATCCGTGTGCTTCTTTAGTCCCGGTTGGTAACACCAACCGGGACTAAAGACGGGCTTTGCGGTCACGACACGTGTCCTCCCCCAGCGCTTCCCTGGGCACGTGTCCTCCCCCAGCGCTGCCCTGGAGGTCTTTATATATTGTCGCCGACGGGGTAAACCCTAATCCACCATTCCTAGCCACGAACGCATCGTCTCCACGAGATGGATCCGCCACGCCCGCCGCAGCGCCTTCTGGACGAGGTCGAGCGTGCTCGGCAGAGCGCGCTTGGGCGCAACCGCGGGAGTCTATCCCGCCGTATGCCCACGAGCCCGGCGTGGAGAGGAATGCCCAGCTACCGGCCTCCTGCTCCACCAGGTGCCGCCGCACCTCCACCTGGCGGCGCTGCACCTCCACCAGGCGCCGCCGCTCCTCCCGCGGAGGAGGAGGAGGACGACGACTTCGACTGGAGCGACGACGGGGAAGAAGGTTGTGGGTTGCAGATACAGGAGGCCATGGAAGCCTCCTTCCAGTCTATCCGCGACTACCCTGTCCAGCGAGCCAAGACTTCCTACCAGCTCAAGGCGAAGGAGGCTTCCGATCTGGATTGGGCGCTGAAAGACTCATCCTCCATGGATCTTGCCCTCCGCCGCAAACGTGCGCGCGAGAACCGGGCGGCCGCCCACGGGGCTGGCTCCTCCCGCCGTTCCCCCTAATCCTACGGCCTTCGAGCCAGCAAGTCCGTTTATGTAGAATAATGTTGGTGATGTTGGATCAGGGGTGTGTTTCTTTCAAGCGCTTGTGAGACGTTGTATCATGTGTAATAATGTATTAAACCTTTTATGTAATGCATTAAGATAAATGAATTAATAATTTTTATCTGCTTTCTTCTGCATTTTACAACACCAAACATTCATCTTACAAATATGTGATAGTTTGCTCTAAAATTGTTACAAAAATAATTTTAGGGTACACAAGTAGTGGTTACAACATAGAACCATCCATAGTTTTTGGAAATTCCACGACTCATTAAGTTGGGACCAAGCGTTGAGTTCCCTTTCAATTAAAATGATAAAAGAAAACAAATACAACAAAAGAAAAAAGAAACAGCAAAAAATGTAAAAAAGCCCAATAGTCGCGGTTGCAGCAAACAACCGCGACTAAAGGCCCCCCGGGCTTGGCGCCAGAATTTGGGCGGCCCAGGTCGACCTTTGGTCGCGGTTGTTGGCTGCAACCGCGACTAAAGGGTCTTTGGTCGCGGTTGCCGCCAACAACCGCGACCAAAGGTCGATTCCGCGCGGTTTAGTGGGGGAGTTTGCGAAATTTTTGGCAAACTCCCCCCAAATCGAAGCAAACGCCTCCGGGCTCCCACGACGCACAACGCCGGCGAAGCCCTGCTCCGGCCAGCCGCCGCGCCGTGGTGCCCATCTCCGGCCAGCCGCCGCGCCCGCACGCCGGTGCCCATCTCCGCCGCGCCGTGGTGCCCCTCCAGCAGCCGCGCCCCCACGCGCGCCCCTCCCCTGCCTCCGCCGCGGTGCCCCCTCCAGCCGCCGCGCCGCCCCAACGCCGGTGCCCATCTCCGCCGCCGTGGTGCCCCTCCAGCCTTCGCGCGCCCCTCCCCCTGCCTCGCGCGCCGCCGCCGGTAGGTCTTCCCCACGCCGCGCGCCTCCCCTGTACTTAGTTAATTAGGTTAATTTAGTTAGGTTAATTTAGTTAGATCAATATAGTTAGATCAATATAGTTAGTTTAATTTAGTTAGGTTAATTTAGTTAGATCAATTTAGTTAGTTTAACTTAGTTAGGTTAATTTAGTTAGGTTAATTTAGTTAGATTAATTTAGTTAGTTTAATTTAGTTAGATTAATATAGTTAGTTTAATTTAGTTAGGTTAATTTAGTTAGATCAATATAGTTAGTTTAACTTAGTTAGGTTAATTTAGTTAGGTTAATTTAGTTAGGTTAATTTAGTTAGATCAATATAGTTAGTTTAATTTAGTTAGGTTAATTTAGGTTAATTATTTGTCAAGTTAGTTAGGTCAATTTACTTAGGTTAATTTAGTTAGATCAATATAGTTAGAAATCATTTTATTAGTATATCATAAGTTAGTTAGGTCAATTTACTTAGGTTAATTTATTAGTATATCAATATAGGTAGAAATCATTTTATTAGTAGATCAATATAGCTAGGTAAATTTATAGATATAAGTAAGGATTTAAATTTGTAATTGTTTATCATATATACTTTGTAACTTTTTGTATCAAATTTGTTATTGTTTTTGTCATACTTTGTATCAAGCACATGTGGATACTTTGTATCATAATTTGTTAAATTTGTATCAAGCACTTTGATACTTTGTATCAAATTATTGTTTATCATAATTTGTTAAATTTATTGCGTGTAGGAACATTCAGCTATGGATGACCCTTTAATTGTGCGAGACGAGGAAGGAGAAAACTTATTCATGCAGGATATTTTTGAGCATCGCGATGCAAATGCTGCCGGTGGAGAAGGCGCCGTCGACGATCGAAACGAAGATTTTGAGCAATTTGCATCACAATTTTTAAACCCGTCTGGTGAGGGTATTTTAGAGGAAGAAGAAATAACAGCCTCCACCTCGAACACCCTCCACCTCGAGGTTTATATATGAATTCTATATTTGCTTGAACACAAAATGCATTAACTGTTTTGTATTGCACTTATTAACGCATTATATTTCTTACTTTAGGCGTCCACCTTGCATAAAAAGGCTAAGAATCAAGCTCCTCGAGGCCCAGCGAAAAGAATGACTAGCGAAGATGCAAAGTTACCAATCTATAAAATTGATGTAGATGGCGATCCGGTGGAACCGATAGAGAACCGCAGAAAATATATTAGTCAAGCTGGAGTTATTGTTAGGGACGAGGTCCCGATCTCCATAGCAGAATGGCTTAAGCCAGCAGGCGTTGCCGAGGATGACCCTTGCTATGTCCACCAGCATTATAAAGATTTCTGCTTTGACACACTCTTGCAGCATTTTAACCTCCCGGATGGTATTGAGCCCGCCTTGAAGTTGAAACTCAAGCACTGGACTCTCTCCAAGATGGCCGACGCCTTTCGGAAATATAAGCAAACATTATGGGCAAAATATGAAAAGGTTGATCCAGATTTCAGTCAAAAAAAACTGGTGAAGCTAAGAGATCACTGGGAAGCCTTTAAGGCGTGTAAGACCTCGGCTGCGGCTGTGGCCCGATCGGAAAAAAATAAGCTAAATGCTGCGAGTAAGACACACCACCATAACTTGGGGCCAGGTGGCTACAGGTTAGCCATTCCTAAGTGGCTAGCCATGGAAGATAAACTCGTGGCTGCAGGTTTCACTCCACAGACATACAGCTGGCCCGAAAGGTCCAAATTCTGGTTGTTCGCGCATGGCGCAACGTTGAACGAGGAAGGGAAGATTGTCCCGAGGGTTGAAAAATACAAGGCAACAGTAGTAGCCATGGTCCCAAAAATTGAAGATGCAATAAAGGAAGTTCTAGCGGGTACGTGGGAACCCTATAGAGAGGAAGACGAGCTGGCACGGGCCCTAGGGAAACCTGAACACTGGGGACGTTTACGAGGCTTACCCGGCGGTACCACCTTGAAAAAACAGTATCCGCAGCACGCTGACACTTATAGAAGCCGTGCAAGAAAGAAGAAGCAGGGTGAAGAGCGGATAGCGAATTTGGAACGCCAGATGAAGCAACTCATTAATGAACGCCAGGTGCAGCAGCCCCAAGATCCTGAAGTCGTGGATGCTCGATCTCAGCTTAGAAGCAGCGTGGGTTCCACGCAACTAGAACTCGATGCTCGCTACCCCGTGGATGATATCACGGAACCGACACCATGTGAGCTACATACGCCTGTGAGCAACATATCCATGAAGGTGGCGGTCGGCTATGCTTTACCGATTGTCGACACAGCAAGCTACCATAATGGTGTCATTCATCCTGGCTATGCTGTTGTCGGGGTGGATGAAATTGTGCCGGGATCGGAATCATTGGCTCTTGAGATTCCTGGAGGTAACGGTGAGGAGGCATTGTGCGATGTCAATGGTGGTTTCGTCCAGTGGAACAAGAAATACATCAAGTTCTCAAAGCCACCGACTCAGCAAAGCCCACCCTGCCGGGGTATCGATGAGACACATCCATCTCCGGCACCGCGTGACAGGGACCCCACACCGGAAAATAATCTAGAGGACCATCTCAGTCAGCAAAGTCCATCTCCATCTCCATCTCCGGTACGGAACCCCCCACCGGAAGTGTCCGTACCGCTTAAACGGAGAAGGCGCGCGTCTTCCCCGGTCAAGAGGCGACCTGCTAAAAGGGCCACAACGCCTGATCTGAGGCAACCTTGGCAGAAGACTCTTGACCAAAACGAAGCAGCCATCGAGGAGCATAATAAATCATTGTTCGCACCGAAAGTGCCGCCGCCAACATTTACCGAGGGCTATACTGCAGCGGCTTGTCATAAAGTCATTGACAACTTATATGTCCCTCCAGAGAAGCCGCCATCTGACTATGTCCGTTCTATTCAGAAGTCATATGACGAGGTGACGGCGGCGGAGGCGCCGAAGAAAGGTGAACAAGACGCAGAGTCAGTCCCGCCGCCGGCGGCAAACGAAAAACAAGCAGCACCATCGGTCCCGCCGGCGAAGGAAGCTACAAAAGCAGCACCATCGGTCCCGCCGGCGAAGGAAGCTACAAAAGCAGCACCATCGGTCCCGCCGCCGAAGATAGGTAAACAAGTTCCCCAGCTTGGAGAACAACCCGTACGTTCTGTCCCCCCGCTAATTGTCCCGCCGCCGACGAACAAAGATAGTCGAGTTCCCCAGCGCGGAAAACAACCAGTACAATCTGACCCTAAAGAGCCGATGGTGTTTGACATAGAGGTAATCCGTCGTCTTGCCGCCGAAGCGCAAATGCCTATAGATGAATATGCTTCGAGATTGAATTTCGAGACTGCACCACCAGCTCCTCCAGTAAGAAAGTTCGTTCCGGGGAAAGCTTTGGTGCAAATCAGGGGCCTTCCAACAAAAATGCGTACTCTGCATCAATGGTACATGAAAAATGCAAAGAAGACATCTGCTATCGTTCTGAAATGTAGGGAAGACGATGAGCACTTCTTAGAAGACTACAATCACACTGTTACGTTTAGCGAACTTTTTCAGCTATACAATCTGCGGGCACTCGACAAATCTATCATGAGTTCCTATTGCCTGTAAGTGATTTATTTAAGTCTTTACCTAGTCTCGTTCATTGTTTGTAATTATTCTCACTTTAATCTTTTGTGTGCTATATTATGCAGATTGAAGATGCTCGAGCTCAAAAAGCTGAACCAGCATGACATTGGGTTCATTGACCCGGATAAATATAACGAAGAAACCATAATAAATCCCTTGTATAACAAGAACACACCGGATGATTTGCTAAGGGTGTTCAAGCGATACCGCGACAAAAGAACTATATATTGGCCTTACCACTTCCGGTAAGTTTTAGTGTCTTCTACACATTCTAATTTGCTCACCCGATGTTAAGTTTAACTGATGAGTTATGCATGACTGTGCCCAGCTACTACTGGATTCTTCTTGTCATTAGACATCACGAAGGACTTATTCATTCACTTGACTCATTGAGGTATCATCCTGACACTTACAGGAGTTGTTTCGACTTACTAGCAAGGTACATTCATTTCTTACCGCCTCTGTCATTCATATCTTGATGTCAAGTCATTAACGAATAACTCATTTGTGAATGTTCTTTGTCGGGCAGAGTTTGGGAAAGGTTTCGAGCGGAAGATCCTGAAGGTGGGTGGCGCCAAAAGCTGGATTGGAAGTTAAACCAAGTAAGTACTGCTACCTCTTCGTCCACACAACATTTCTCATGCATACTTCATTATTATTGACTGAAATCTATTCTTGTATAGTCTTGCATGGAGCAACCAAAGGGAACTGAGTACTGTGGATTCTTCGTTTGCGAGTATATATATGTATTAGTCACCGAGAAATGGAATATGAGAAAGGATGCAGAGTTGGCAAAAAAGCGCGAGAGGCTACCACTCGACCACCGCTTCAGAGCAATTGGAGAGGAATTGGCGGGATTTTACCTTTCAGAGGCCTTACAGGAGAAAGGAGAGTACTACGATGCTGAAAGCATGAAATCGTTAAAGTAACTTGTTGTTTTGCTTCAACTCTTGTACTACGATAACTCTTGGCGCATCAACGAACTCTTGTCTACGATCTTCAAGTATTACTTAATTTAATTGTATGTGTTATAAATATGTGCATCGACTTCATACGACACGGGAACGGTTACGACATCGAAAACGTTACGGTTACCGTAACGGTTACCGTCACCGTAACCGTCATCGCAACGGGAAGGGTTACCGTTACCACGGGACACGGGAACCTAGCTATAACCAAACCCCGGCATATATAAACCCTAAACCCTGCAATTAAATCGAAAAAAAAAAACCAAAACCCTTTGGTCCCGGTTGGTGCTACCAACCGGGACCAAAGGTCCCAACACCCCACGTCCCCCTAAAGCCCACGTGGAGGGACCTCTAGTCGCGGTTCGGAATCCGCCGCGACTAAAGGGTGGGGGCTTTAGTCCCGCCAGCCTAGTCGCGGTTGCCCAACCGCGACTAAAAGTCCTCTGGAACCGCGACTAGAGGTCATTTTTCTAGTAGTGACAAAGCCTGATTTTCGAGCTAGCTTGCTGGAGGGCATGTGAAGAAAGGTGCTCACGGTCTTCGAATCGGTCTCACGCTCAGAGCCAGTGCTTATTTTCCGTCAAATTATACGAAACTGAACTAAAGTCTTTTCTGAACCTAGCGACAGACAACAAGAAAAATGAACAAAGTGTTTCAGGCAGCAGGATTAACTGAAGCTACGACTTCAAGGAGTAGGCAATCAAGCGACATGTACAGTTCGGTCAAACCGACGACATCATGAATAGTGAAACTGAAAGTAACAGGCTTCAACTCACCTATAATTTGGAACCCTTAGAAGAAGTGTGTACCCGATAGAGAAAAACAAGTACTCCAAAAACATATTATTGTGGACCTGAATGGCATAAGAAGAAAGATAACAACGGAGACATCATCATGAATAGTGAAACTGAAAGTAACAGGCTTCAACTCACCTATAATTTGGAACCCTTAGAAGAAGTGTGTACCCGATAGAGAAAAACAAGTACTCCAAAAACATATTATTGTGGACCTGAATGGCATAAGAAGAAAGATAACAACGGAGACATCATCATGAATAGTGAAACTGAAAGTAACAGGCTTCAACTCGCCTATGATTTGGAACTCGTAGAATAAGTGCGTACCCCATAGAGAAAAATTAGTATTCCGGAAACATGTGATTGTGGACTTGGACTAATTCTTCGTGCGTGGTTAGCAGCCCCGATAGGTATGTTTGACTCAAAGCGTCGTATCATGCATGATCGTATAGCTAGCAGCTATCCTAGATATGTGTGTGTATGTAAGATGTATTCTTGTGGTTTTAGTTATTCATATAATTTTTTTTTACATAGCTAGGCTTAACGTGTTGAAGTATAGAATCCACTTGATTAACAATCAATGAATAGATAGTGTTTAAGCTGGATAGATAACGCGACTCATTTTAAGCATACTGTTTGGAAGAAACTCCATTTGAAATCCATAAACTGCCAAATATTCAGCAGAAATTCATACATAAATTAATAGTTGCATCTACGTAACAAACTCTCTGCGAAAATGAAATAGAATAAATTAGGATTCATATTCCAAGCATCTACTATATATGTAGTGACGGAGCACCGGTGTCAAAATAACAATATGAACATCTGTATCTACACACATATCTCACCATGTCACTCTTATAGGGTCCGTAGAAAATATCTAATAGACAAAACGAAAATATTTATATATTAAAATACCATCATTTTTATCGACCATGCATTTTTCTCCCCGCTCCGGGTCGTGGTACGTTTTTTCCTTGTTTTCATCAAACAAATCCCTTCCTTGCTTGCTTTCACTTGACCTTCCAATTAAGTAAGGCGGCTAAAGCCAACCACTCGCCCGTTTTGTAGACTTTCGAGTCAGGCTGACAAAAGTGCCAACTTCCAAGTACATTCCAAGTCAATGCTTCCACAAACCACTAGTCTCAGCTTTTCGATAAAGGGTTTTAAAACTTGAGTGTTTTAAGCGTTATATTCGACCTCTACGAAGTTAGGATATACGTACACAGCCGCAATAAATTTTCAAACTGAAAAATAGATAAATGGCTTCCAACCGTACATACGTACATAAATAGGTCTCGATACTCCACACGTTTAAGAGGTGAATATGAACGGATAATAATTATACACTGGTAGTTAACCTGCATAGGAGAAAACATTTTACCATTATAAATCGTATCATTTCCACATAGATATATAGCTCAGTCAACAACGTGCTCGTTCTGTAGACTTTCCTGTCTCAGGCGTGGAGGCTTCAGCCAACAACGATGCTGCTATGTATTTTGAACTTTTTTCTTGCTATATATAGCCTCCGATCGATTGTGTCATGCAGTGCAGCACAGCAGATACAGCGCATTTGGGGAGCTCTGCCTGCCATGGAGATGGAGGGGCTGTCGAGCTTGTTTTATGTGGCGTCCCGACCCGACTGTTATACAGTGATGCTGTGTGTCACCGGTTAAGCGATACAACCGATGGTTACGGGTTTACCAATCCCCGGCCAAAACCTTTGGCAGGTGTTGCTCGGAATGGATCATCGGCAACACAACACCCCGATTGATTCCTTAACACAGGCACAACCCTCAATGTATAATAGAGAGATCAAGACTTGTGGAACAACTGGCATATCACAGACTCTACGACACAAATCATATAGTTCAACTCTTATAATAGAGAAAGATAGCAAATGACATCCAGAGGTCACGGACCCAACATTACAACATGCGGAAGCGAAATAGGTTGTTCTAAACAACAAGATCCAAAATATGGCCTAAGAGGCCTACAGATAAACATCACAGCGCCAGCTGATCCGGGATGTCCCAAGCTGCCACCTGGGAACCCCAGACTACTCGTCGACGTCCACAAAGAACCCACCTTCGAGGTCGGTGAAGTCCTCCTCTGAAACAAAACAAACGACGTTGAGTTCGACGAACTCGCAAGATTATATAGAGCTTTAGCACGATGAGGCTTTCAAAGTTTTATGGCTCTTTTGCATAAAGCTGATTTTATTTAATAAAACAAGACTCCATAGCATCGTCTAATCAGAATACTTTTAAAAGAGGGGTAAGAAGTAACTCTTTCTTTCATCACCTTACTCCACATCAACCATGGTACCTGTTCATCAAAGGCACCTCCCCGAATCACCCTCGAGGAAGCTCACCTTGCATTCGTGAGTGGTACCTCTAGTACCCAGTTTTTAATCATTCCGTTAAAGTTATTCTATGATCTTATCGTTCTTTCCCAAATTGTCCGTAACCGTGGACACGGCTTTTCGAAAAGATTTAACCCTGCAGGGGTGCACTGTGTTTACCTTCGGTACCGCCCGGCCCATTGCCTACACGTAGCTCTCTTCCGGGGAAAGCCGGCTGAGTGGGAACGGTTACAACCTTTATCTTGTTAAAGACTAACCCAGGATCATCAGTGAGGACGGAACAGCGGATCATCAACACCCTGCCCCGTGGCCACTCATTTTCCTAGACACCACCATCCTCATCCCAGTTCATACCACCATCATCACGCACGCGCAAATGGAAGCTCAAACTAGAGGACCCTGGCTAGTCCCGCTCAAGTTAGTCGGTCGACGAGGGCTCCATATACCCCACCGAAAGGAAGCGCGCTCATTCTTGGTTCAAGAGGTAAAGAACTCGCACCTAGGCGGCGAGAGTGAGACAAAACACCACCATACCGAAGTGGCCTCTCATCCCCACCTTTAAGCATCTTATTACCTGTCACCACAATTCCTCCACCATCACCTGTGCATCTCATCACCTGTTCCCAACCATGAAACATCCACCGGACTGCTAAGCATCTTAACTAAGCATGGCTAAGCATCAACACTGCATAGTTAATTATTTTAGGCCAACAGTACAATCCTATGGATAATAGGAGGGGAAACAAGTAATGGGCATCGGAATCATAATGCAACTATAGGATACTCTAATCCGAATCAAATTGACATTTGGAACCGCATGCAATATTATAGTGGAGAAAATATTTGCGGAAAATAGGATAAGATATGCTCAGAGGGGGGATTACGCTTGCCTTGTTGAGCGGAGTAGTCAAACTGCTCGTCGGAGTAACGAGGCTCAACTCCGGACTCGTGATCTACCGGAGAGCAATCAACACCGAAAAGCAGAATCAACAATCAACACATGGCAATGGTGCAATGCATACAAAAATGATGATATGACATTTTAAGGTACTGAACTTATTAAGAGCTCTCTAGCAAGATCGACCAATTTTTAAATGGGGAGCGAGAAACAATTATTCACCAAAAGAGAGATATTGCTCTACCTTGTTTTTAATGTTTTCTTGTGCTAAAAAATGAGGTAAACATGCATGAAATGATGTCACTAGTTAACCCATATTTTATGAGCATTTTGGTGTTTTACACCAATTTTAAAATGCACCGCTAAGAGTTATTACACTTTATGAGTTACTAGATGGAAATGTTCTTTTAAATAATTTATTTCCTCTTTCAAATATTTTCCTTAATAAGTTAAGTTACGCCACACTAGAATTACTTATCAAAATAGGAAGACAGGAATTTGAAACAGGAGCAATTTATAATGTACTGGACAAATTAGGAATATCCGAATTAATTTGGAATCGGAATATCCGAGTTCACTGTACTTTCAAAATTTGGCTAAGGACTCGACGAAAATGCGTACTGGCCTTACTCGGAAATTCCGATTCGTGCAAAGATCGGATAATCCGATGATTCTAAGAGGAGTGAAAACTGCTAAGGACCTAAACAAAAAGGCGTACTGCACAAACTCGGATAATCCGATGCGGGAAGAACCCGGATTTTCCGAGCCGCGGAAACGCACGGCGGTGAGCACGGCGACCTACGGCGCCGTCGACAGAGAGCTTCGGGGGAGGAACGGAAGGGGGAGAAAGGTGGGCGTGCTCACCCTGAGCTCGTTTGAGAAGACGGTGCGGTCGGGGACGGACCACGGCGGCGGGGATTTGTCCGGCGAGTGGCGGCGGTGGTCAGCGGGACTTCGTACGGCGGCGTCGATTTGGGACTCCTCTGCTCGATTCCTCTGGCTCGGCGGGAGAGGGAAACGAGGCGGAGCTTTTGGTGGTCTCCGCACGGCTTGGGGCTACCTCAATCGACGGGGAGACGGCGGCGCATCACGGCGGCCATGGCGGCTTGGTGGGGGAAGAAGAGGAGAGGAACGGGGAGCCGGGCGAGTGGGGACGGGGAGCTGTGGTCCTCGTGGTGTCCTTCTCCTGCAGAGGCGAGGCAGAGGAGGGGGAAGGGGGCCCTGGGCAGCGTGCACGCGCGGGAGCGACACGGCGGCAGTGGAGCTCGTGCGTGAGGTGAGAGGAGAGAGACGACGTTCTTCCAGAAAACCCCCTGGCATTTTTAATTCCATCACGAACAGGTCCTTGCCAGCACTGGTTGCACAGGTTCTGAAATTATTTGGGCCACTTAAACACCTCCAAAAATTATGCCAATTTTTGGGGAGTGTCTTTACCTTAGTGTGAAGCTTCCCTAATTTTTACAGATTATTTGAAAATCGTTTGGTAGGGAAATAAAATAGAAATTGCTCACAGGCAATTTTGAGATACTCTCTTTTTATTTTATTTCCAAATCAAAATAGTTTGCCCAAATTAACTTTGGAACTTTTGGAACTTCCTGGACAAATATGGAGTTGAATTTGTAAACTTTGCTTAGCAACCCACATCATTTCCATTGCAAAGTGGTAACAATTCAGATGAACATGATTATGCATGGATGACATGATGCATTGAACACAAAAGTGAAAATTTGGTACTCAAATTTTGGTTCACAGGTTTGGGCTGTTACAACTCTACCCTCCTTACAGGAATCTCGTCCCGAGATTCTAAGACTGCGAAAAGAAGTCGGGATACTCCTCACGAAGACTAGACTCTCGTTCCCAAGTTGCTTCTTCCTCGGAATGATGAGACCACTGAACTTTGAGGAACTTGGTAGTCTTGTTCGGGTCTTCTTTCAGCTTCATCCAAGACACGGATAGGATGCTCACGATAAGTGAGGTCTTCCTGAGATCTAGCTCCTCATGATTGACCCCATGGATAGGATCCTTGAAACACCGGCGAAGTTGGGAGACATGAAACACATCATGTACATTTGGGAATTTGACCGGTAACTCCAATTGATAAGAAAGATCTCCTCGCTTGCCAGAACGGTGAAAGGGCCAACATAGCGAGGTGCCAATTTCCCTTTGATTCCGAAGCGGCGAACGCCACGAAGGGGAGAGACACGGAGATAAGCTTTATCACCAATTTCATAGTGAATTTCCTGATGGTGCTTATCATAGTAGCTCTTCTGCCTAGACTGAGCAATCTTCAGATTTCTCTTATGATTCGAACCTTCTCCTCAGCTTCATTGATCACATCCGGACCAAAGAGTGCTCTCTCCGGTCTCGGACCAATTTAGAGGAGTGCGGCATTTTCTTCCATATAGAGCCTCAAGGGAGCCATGCCCAGACTAGCTTGATAGCTATTGTTGTAGGAGAACTCCGCGAAAGGGAGATACTTTTCCCAACCCTTGCCAAAAGAGATACACATGCCCTAAGCATGTCTTCCAACACTTGGTTCACTCTTTCGGTCTGACCATCAGTTTGAGGATGGTAGGCGGTACTGAAGTTGAGACGGGACCCCATAGCAGTTTGGAAACTCTGCCAAAACTTGGATACAAAGATACTTCCACGGTCCGATATGATCCTCAGAGGGACCCCATGCAATGGAACAATACGAGCCAAATATAAGTCAGCAA
Source organism: Poa pratensis (assembly GCA_947311845.1). NCBI lineage: Eukaryota > Viridiplantae > Streptophyta > Magnoliopsida > Poales > Poaceae > Poa > Poa pratensis. Next base: position 4,699,205 of record CAMZMU010000100.1, on the reverse strand, counting down.
GTTGACTTGCCCGTATATCATCACGGACTGGTAGGAAGTGAGCAACCTTGGAAAGACGATCAATGATTACCCAGATTGCATTGTTGCCCTTTTGAGATCGGGGAAACCCGGTGATGAAGTCCATACCAATTTCATCCCATTTCCACTCGGGACTGCAATAGGGCGAAGAGTGCCGGCAGGTCTTTGATGTTCAGCCTTTACCCGTCGACATGTGTCACATTCAGCAACATACTTGGCAATTTCTCGTTTCATACGAGTCCACCAGAATTGTGGTCGAAGGTCTTGGTACATTTGGTACTACCGGGATGAATAGAGAGAGGAGATTCATGAGCTTCTTGGAGATGAGCTCCCTCAAATTCCGGTTCTTTGGCACCACTAGACGGTCACCAAAATAAACAACTCCGGATTCATCTTTGAGAAACATTTGCCTTGCCACTAGCAATGTTCTCTTGATATTCAGAATACCCTCATCCAGCTTCTGAGCATCCTTAATCTGGTCTACAAGAGTAGCTTTGATCTCCAGATTTGCAAGGTAGCCGGAGGGAACAATTTCCAGGTTCAAACGGGCAAACTCTTCATGAAGAGCAGGTTGGGCCTTCTCAATCATCAGATTGTTGCAATAGGACTTCCGACTTAGCGCGTCAGCCACGACGTTTGCTTTGCCGGGTTGATAGTTCAGACTCACATTATAGTCCTGATTAACTCCAACCAACGCCTTTGCCTGAGATTTAAATCCGGCTGGGTGAAGAGGTACTTCAGACTCTTGTGATCCGAGAAGATCTCGCAACGGTTACCAAACAGGTATGGTCTCCATTGCTTCAAAGCATAGACCAGCGGCAAGTTCTAGATCATGAGTTGGGTAGTTGAGCTCATGCGGCTTTAATTGGCGAGAAGCATATGCCACCACATGGCCATCTTGCATTACACACAACCCAAGCCTTGTAGAGAGGCGTCACAGAAGACGACGAAATCCTTGCTTGTGTCCGGCAGGACAAGCACAGGAGCGGACGTGAGCTTGGCTTTCAGTGTTTGAACTCTCTTCAGCTTCGGCCGACCATACAAACTTTTTATCCTTCTTGAGAAGGTCAGTCAGGGCCTTGGCTATCTTGGAGAAACCTTCGATGAATCGGCGGTAATAACCGCCAATCCGAGAAAGCTACGAATGTCCTTGACTGACATTGGAGTTTTCCAATCCAAATGGACTGAATCTTGTCAGGAATGACAGCCACACCATTAGCGGATATCACATGACCAAGGAAGAGATTATCCAACCAAAACTCACACTTGGAGAACTTGGCATAGAGGCGGTGTTCTCGAAGTCTTGTCAGAACCAAACGAAGATGTTCCTCATGCTCTTCATTGGTTTTGGAATAGATGGATGTCATCAATGTAAATGACGACAAACTTGTCAAGATAATCCATGAAGATGGAGTTCATGAGCCTCATGAAAGTAGCTGGAGCATTTGTGAGACCAAAGGACATGACGGTATACTCATATGAGCCATAACGAGTAACAAATGCCGTCTTTGGAATATCCTCCTTTCTGATTTTTATCTGATGGTAGCCTGACCTCAGATCCATCTTGGAGAATACCGTTGCACCAGCTAACTGATCCAACAGATCATTGATGCGAGGAATAGGATACTTGTTCTTGATTGTCACCGCATTCAACGGTCGATAGTCAGAGACTAGACGAGGCACGGTAGAATCCCTCTTCTTGACAAAGAGTACCGGACAACCCCAAGGTGAACTGCTAGGCTGGATGAACTCCTTAGCTAACAGCTGATCAATTTGCTCTTTCAACAGAGCCAACTCTTCCACCGGCATACGGTAGGGCTTCTTGGAAATTGGAGCAGTACCGGGAAGTAGCTCTATGACAAACTCCACACTTCGGTCAGGAGGCATGCCAGGCAACTCTTCCGGGAACACATCCGGGAAGTCACACACCACGTGTATGTCCTGGATTTCAGGAGGGGATTCGCCTTCCATAAAGCAAAGGAGAATCTCAGGTGAGCGGGTACGATGGCGGACGGAGGTATTGATGTTGCAGGCCAATACTTCACAATGTCACCGGAAGGAGCGGTCACAGTAATGGTCTTGGCAGCACAGTCGAGATTAGCCTGGTATTTGGCTAGCCAGTTCATGCCCATATGACATCAATGCCTTTGGACTTCAGAGCTACCAAGGCATAAGGAAAAGACAAGGAACCTATATTAATCTGGACCTCAGGAGTAACCCATCGGTTTGCCATTTGGAACCAGGAGTGGAGATCTCCAAGGTCGCTCATTTTCTCGAACGGTATGTTGTGGTCTTTTGCAAAGCTATGGATATGAATGAATGCGATGCTCCAGAATCAAACAAAACTGTAGCTGTATTGCCGTTGATTCGTAACTCACCCATAAGAACGCCGGGGTCATCTTCAGCTTCTTCAACAGAGACGTGGTTCAGGCGACCACGCACAATAGGTCCAGCCTTGCCAGTTGGAGTGGCAGGGGCTCGTGCAGGAGTTATCGCGAGAGGTGCCTTCTGGGGGCACTCCCTGGAGTAGTGACCAGCCTGGCCACAGGTGTAGCAAGTGACTCCAGGTGGAGCAGGTAGCATAGGACGGTACCCACTCCGCCTACCCCAAGTGTCGAAGTAGTGGGGCGCGGAGGAGGTGGCCTGTATCCCGAGGCTCTGGCATGAATGGAGCACGAGGTACACGCTGTAGGGAACAAACACCCTGCGCTTCTTGCTCTCAGAACCCGAGGAACTCTGGTGGTCCCCATGTGCGGGCCTCTTGGAAGCTTCAAGTTCCTTTCTTCCTTGCTCAAGAGTGAAAGCCTGGTTGAACAGCTCCTGATAGGTCTGGAACCTGAAGGGCAATAGCTCATAGCGGAGCTGCGGAGTCAGACCCTTGCGGAACAGCTCTTGCTTGTCAGCATCATTGGTCACGTCCCTTGGGGCGTAACGAGAGAGATGGTTGAACTCACGACCATAAGTGCGGAGGTCCATCCGTCCCTGTTGCAAATCCAGGAACTCCCTCCTCTTCAAGTCCATGATCGGCTGGGGAATGTACTCCGCACGGAAGGCAGTGCGGAAATCAGCCCAGTGAAGACATGGTTGGCTGGAAACAAAGCCACATGGCTTCCCACCAACAGCCAGCAGCACCAACCAAGAGGTAGGTGGCAAAGTTGACTTGCTCAGCCAATGGGACATGAGCGCGGAGAACTTGCGCTCCAAAGCACGAAGCCAATCATCAGCTTCCAGTGGCTCCTTAGCATCAGCAAAGGTGGGTGGCTGGAACGCAGGAACTCGGTGAGAGTGTTGCACTCGTTCCTCCGTGCATTCTGCTGCACCAACTGTTCCAGCAAGCGCTCATTGCGCCCACGGTTCTCCTCAATGGCCATCAAGACCTCAGCCATCGAGGGTGGTGGCGGCAGATCATCCTCATCATCATTGTGGTTACCGCGACCACCACGGCCTCCACGACCTCCTCGAGCCATTCTGGAGATTTGACAATGACACGGTTAGTATCTTTCTCCGAATGGTCGAACAATAGCATTAGCGTCTACACAAGTACACAGACTAGGGACGATAATACTTTGCGAGAAGGAAAACAACAAGATAGAACTTGGGTCAAAGATCAGCATCATGTGCTACTAGTGAGAGTTAAGAAATCACAACTTAACACACTCTAGTTGACACAATCCGGGACCTTATGTTCAAGTCCGTGGGTTAAAACCCAAAGAAAGGATCAAAGATTGACTCGGTAGAAACATCTGAGTTGATTTGGGATTGCAACGCAGCGGGAGCAACGTGACACATAACACTAAAGGTCGAACCCACCCCGTTTCTAATCATTTTGAAGTAACAGACGAGGAGTAAAACCTTTAAACTCAAATCGAGGTAAGATTGCTCCGAGATTAGAGGGTAACCAGATAAGGAGTAAAAAGAATCCTAAGATGGTTTTCACAACTCATTTTTAGGTTAAAATATTTTCACAAACACTAGACTCAACATCGACCAGTAGAAGGGTTTCCTACAGGCAGTACTGCTCTGATACCAACTTGTGGCGCCCCGACCCGACTGTTATACAGTGATGCTGTGTGTCACCGGTTAAGCGATACAACCGGAGGTTACGGGTTTACCAATCCCCGGCCAAAACCTTTGGCAGGCGTTGCTCGGAATGGATCATCGGCAACACAACACCCCGATTGATGCCTTAACACAGGCACAACCCTCAATGTATAATAGAGAGATCAAGACTTGTGGAACAACTGGCACATCACAGACTCTACGACACAAATCATATAGTTCAACTCTTATAATAGAGAAAGATAGCAAATGACAACCAGAGGTCACAGACCCAACATTACAACAAGCGGAAGCGAAATTAGGTTGTTCTAAACAACAAGATCCAAATATGGCCTAAGAGGCCTACAGATAAACATCACAGCGCCAGCTGTTCCGGGATGTCCCAAGCTGCCACCTGGGAACCCCAGACTACTCGTCGACGTCCACAAAGAACCCACCTTCGAGGTCGGTGAAGTCCTCCTCTGAAACAAAACAAACGACGTTGAGTTCGACGAACTCGCAAGATTATATAGAGCTTTAGCTCGATGAGGCTTTCAAAGTTTATGGCTGTTTTGCATAAAGCTGATTTTATTTATAAAACATAACTCAATGGCATCGACTAATCAGAATATTTTAAAAGAGGGTAAGAAGTAACTCTTTCTTTCATCACCTTACTCACATCAACCCATGTACCTGTTCATCAAAGGCACCTCCCCGAATCACCCTCGAGGAAGCTCACCTTGCATTCGTGAGTGGTACCTCTAGTACCCAGTTTTTAATCATTCCGTTAAAGTTATTCTATGATCTTATCGTCCTTTCCCAAGTTGTCCGTAACCGTGGACACGGCTTTTCGAAAAGATTTAACCCTGCAGGGGTGCACTGTGTTTACCTTCGGTACCGCCCGGCCATTGCCTACACGTAGCTCTCTTCCGGGGAAAGCCGGCTGAGTGGGAACGGTTACAACCTTTACCTTGTTAAAGACTAACCCAGGATCATCAGTGAGGACGGAACAGCGGATCATCAACACCCTGCCCCGTGGCCACTCATTTTCCTAGACACCACCATCCTCATCCCAGTTCATACCACCATCATCACGCACGCGCAAATGGAAGCTCAAACTAGAGGACCCTGGCTAGTCCCGCTCAAGTTAGTCGGTCGACGAGGGCTCCATATACCCCACCGAAAGGAAGCGCGCTCATTCTTGGTTCAAGAGGTAAAGAACTCGCACCTAGGCGGCGAGAGTGAGACAAAACACCACCATACCGAAGTGGCCTCTCATCCCCACCTTTAAGCATCTTATTACCTGTCACCACAATTCCTCCACCATCACCTGTGCATCTCATCACCTGTTCCAACCATGAAACATCCACCGGACTGCTAAGCATTTAACTAAGCATGGCTAAGCATCAACACTGCATAGTTAATTTTTAGGCCAACAGTACAATCCTATGGATAATAGGAGGGGAAACAAGTAATGGCATCGGAATCATAATGCAACTATAGGATACTCTAATCCGAATCAAATTGACATTTGGAACCGCATGCAATATTATAGTGGAGAAAATATTTGCGGAAAATAGGATAAGATATGCTCAGAGGGGGGATTACGCTTGCCTTGTTGAGCGGAGTAGTCAAACTGCTCGTCGGAGTAACGAGGCTCAACTCCGGACTCGTGATCTACCGGAGAGCAATCAACACCGAAAAGCAGAATCAACAATCAACACATGGCAATGGTGCAATGCATACAAAAATGATGATATGACATTTTAAGGTACTGAACTTATTAAGAGCTCTCTAGCAAGATCGACCAATTTTTAAATGGGGAGCGAGAAACAATTATTCACCAAAAGAGAGATATTGCTCTACCTTGTTTTTAATGTTTTCTTGTGCTAAAAAATGAGGTAAACATGCATGAAATGATGTCACTAGTTAACCCATATTTTATGAGCATTTTGGTGTTTTACACCAATTTTAAAATGCACCGCTAAGAGTTATTACACTTTATGAGTTACTAGATGGAAATGTTCTTTTAAATAATTTATTTCCTCTTTCAAATATTTGCCTTAATAAGTTAAGTTACGCCACACTAGAATTACTTATCAAAATAGGAAGACAGGAATTTGAAACAGGAGCAATTTATAATGTACTGGACAAATTAGGAATATCCGAATTAATTTGGAATCGGAATATCCGAGTTCACTGTACTTTCAAAATTTGGCTAAGGACTCGACGAAAATGCGTACTGGCCTTACTCGGAAATTCCGATTCGTGCAAAGATCGGATAATCCGATGATTCTAAGAGGAGTGAAAACTGCTAAGGACCTAAACAAAAAGGCGTACTGCACAAACTCGGATAATCCGATGCGGGAAGAACCCGGATTTTCCGAGCCGCAGAAACGCACGGCGGTGAGCACGGCGACCTACGGCGCCGTCGACAGAGAGCTTCGGGGGAGGAACGGAAGGGGGAGAAAGGTGGGCGTGCTCACCCTGAGCTCGTTTGAGAAGACGGTGCGGTCGGGGACGGACCACGGCGGCGGGGATTTGTCCGGCGAGTGGCGGCGGTGGTCAGCGGGACTTCGTACGGCGGCGTCGATTTGGGACTCCTCTGCTCGATTCCTCTGGCTCGGCGGGAGAGGGAAACGAGGCGGAGCTTTTGGTGGTCTCCGCACGGCTTGGGGCTACCTCAATCGACGGGGAGACGGCGGTGCATCACGGCGGCCATGGCGGCTTGGTGGGGGAAGAAGAGGAGAGGAACGGGGAGCAGGGCGAGTGGGGACGGGGAGCTGTGGTCCTCGTGGTGTCCTTCTCCTGCAGAGGCGAGGCAGAGGAGGGGGAAGGGGGGCCCCGGGCAGCGTGCACGCGCGGGAGCGACACGGCGGCAGTGGAGCTCGTGCGTGAGGTGAGAGGAGAGAGACGACGTTCTTCCAGAAAACCCCCTGGCATTTTTAATTCCATCACGAACAGGTCCTTGCCAGCACTGGTTGCACAGGTTCTGAAATTATTTGGGCCACTTAAACACCTCCAAAAATTATGCCAATTTTTGGGGAGTGTCTTTACCTTAGTGTGAAGCTTCCCTAATTTTTACAGATTATTTGAAAATCGTTTGGTAGGGAAATAAAATAGAAATTGCTCACAGGCAATTTTGAGATACTCTCTTTTTATTTTATTTCCAAATCAAAATAGTTTGCCCAAATTAACTTTGGAACTTTTGGAACTTCCTGGACAAATATGGAGTTGAATTTGTAAACTTTGCTTAGCAGCCCAGCATCATTTCCGTTGCAAAGTGGTAACAATTCATATGAACATGATTATGCATGGATGACATGATGCATTGAACACAAAAGTGAAAATTTGGTACTCAAATTTTGGTTCACAGGTTTGGGCTGTTACATTTTACATAGCGCTAGCCACGTACGTGTCTCTTTGGTTTCTTTCCAAGCTCAAGCTCTTGGGTGGCAAGCGCAAGAAGCTGCCTCCCTGGTCATGGACTCTGCCTATCATCGGCAGCCTTCACCACGTCGCCAGCGCGCTCCCACACCGTCGGATGATGGAGCTGTCCCGCCGGCACGGGCCACTGATGCACCTCATGCTAGGCGAGGTTCCTACCGTGGTCATCTCCAGCGCCGAGGCGGCCTCGCTGGTGATGAAGACCAACGACGTGGAGTTTGCGAGCCGGCCTTGTGGCCCGACACAAGACATCGTCGGCTGCGGCCGCAGGGGCATCATCCTAACGCCCTACGGCGACCGGTGGCGCCAGATGCGCAAGATCTGCATCGTTGAGCTCCTCAGCGCCAAGCAGGTGAGGCGCATGGAGGGCATCAGGGCCACGGAGGTGGGCAGCCTCCTCCGCTCCATCGCGGCTGCGGCACCGGCGTCGACCATCAATGTTAGCGCGATGGTGGCATCGGTGACCAGCGATATCGTGGCGCGGGCGGTTTTGGGCGGCAAGTTCACGCACCAGGAGGAGTTCCACCACGAGTTAAATAAAGTGATTGATCTTATGGGCGGCTTTACCCTCGCCGACCTCTTCCCGTCATCGTGGCTTGTGCGGTGGCTCAGCAGTGGCGAGCGGAACATAAGGACGAGCTACAGCCTTCTTCAGCGCATCCTCACCGACATCATCAACGGACGCAGAGCGGCACGAGCCTATAGTAGTAGTAGCACAGACAATGAAGACCTGCTGGATGTGCTACTCAGACTGCAGGAAGAGGACTCGTTGTCCTTCCCTCTAACCTCGGAGATTATTGGCGCCGTCATATTCATGAGTACCCGACACTTTGTTATTTCAAATAGATCAAATTATTATTTTACCACTTTCCGAGATCGATCAATTGAACTAATTTGTTGATATAGAGTATTAGGTTATGCATTTGTCATGGTTTGTCTCGCATATACGTATGTTCCTTTTGTAGTGCTTCTCGTCTGACTTTTTTCTCAACTCTTTATTTGTTTAATTAATGAAATATATATCTTAAACATTGTCTACAGGACATTTTTGCAGCTCCCAGTGAGACCACTGGAAGCACAATTGGGTGGGTTATGTCCGAGCTCTGCAAGAACACTGAAGCTATGGTAAAGGCACAACAAGAGGTTCGAGAAATAATAGGCAAAGATCGAGCTGTCATCACGAGTGCCGATCTCAAGGACCTCCACTACATGCGGATGGTCATCAAGGAGGTCCTGAGGTTGCATGCTCCTACTCCCTTTCTCGTTCCAAGACTGACGAGAGAGGATTGGGAAATCATGGGCTATGATATTTCTAAAGGCACTAATATCTTTGTTAATATCTTCTCTATTTCACGAGATCCTAAATATTGGGAAAATCCAAACAAGTTTAAGCCAGAGAGGTTTCACGAAAACAACATTGACTACCAAGGGACAAATTTTGAATTCACTCCTTTCGGGGCTGGGCGAAGGCAATGTCCTGGAATATTGTTCGGTACTTCGACAGTGGAGATTGTGTTGGCAAATCTTGTCTACCACTTTGACTGGTTGCTTCCTGACGGATCGAGTCCAGACTCGTTGGACATGTCCGAAAAATTTGGGAGCTCTGTAAGAAGGAAGTCCGACTTGAAGTTGATAGCTATTCCACATCCCCACTCGAAAAATTTGGGAGCTCTGTAAGAAGGAGCTCTGTAAGAAGGAAGTGGCGATGCATGTGGGCACATCAGCTTCTTTTTTGTGCTAGCATGTCTGTGTTGCACTGCACGTCTATATACATTGTTTCGTGCATTCTCTCATCCACCAAATAATCATGTCAAGTTATGTAATCTACCAAATAATTCGTGCAACTGTGTTTGCACATGAGATTCAAATAAACAAACTTCTTAGAAGTTTCAATGTCTGGTCATTACTACCTATATGAAAGACGAGCGGAATGCCGCGCTGAGAGCGCTCGCGCTACTGTTCCTACGAACAGTAAGTACTGTTCAACACTGTTCAAATGAATAGTATTCAACGGTTCTTCGATCCACGCCGTTGCCTGGTGATCGGACGGTCCGCGCGTCACCCCGTGACGCTTTTGCAAAAAAAAACCTCACAGGCCGAGAAATGACTCTGCAGCCCACAACTTTCCACTATGACGGACAAAAGAGTAATTTCAGCAAACATCGGGGGCCTTTCTGCAAAAACGTCCGCACAACTCCCTCCTCTTTTCTCTCTCCTGCGCGGCGCCGAGTTCGCCGTCGGCCGCCGCGCTCGATGCCGCCGCTCCAGCGCTCCCCCTCAAATCCAAGCATGCACCGGCCTCCGCCGCCGCTGCCTCTCCCTCCTCGCCGTAAATCGCCTGCCGGAACTTTGCGAGCGCGCCACAATCGACTCCGCCGTCGTCGCCGTCCTCCGCCGCGTGTGCATGCCACCGGAGACGCTCCAGTGACACAAAGGCAGCGGCGCCGCCACCTGCGGGCAACTCGCGTCCAAGCGCATCCCACGCGCTCACGCGCGCGTCCCGAATCGCGGTGGCGCGACGGCGGCGTGGTCCACGCCGCCGCGGCAGAGTCCGGCCACTTGTGACGTCACTCTGACGTCACAGTGGGCCTGGGCTGGGGAAGCTGGGCTTCTAGCTGGGCTGGGCCGCTTTCTGTGCGGCTGGCTCGGCCCCTTTTTTTCTTTCTTTTTGTTTTCCTATTATTCAAAACTTTTGTAACTTTTTAAATACAACTACAAATCAATTCAGGCCAACTTTAATTTTTTTGTGAAAACGACGACAATCATTCCAAATACTTTGGAACCTTTTCCAAATTATTGCGAATCTTGAAAATTTAAATTATACATAAAGGCTCATTTGACACCTTTATGTCAATTAATAAAATATGTATTTCACTAATCTCTTTCGAACTCAAATAAAATCCACAAAAATACCACGAGTAAATGAATTAATAATACTAGTAGATGAATTTCAACAATTCGAATTACAACGGTGCGGTTATATGTAAAAAATCCAAATTGACTTCCTCTAATTTCATGCATTTTATTTTATTAAATTACCAGCAAATGGATGTATCTCCAAAACCTATCCGGAAAAAATGAAAAAAATACAACAAAATGCTCCGACAAAATAAATACTAATTATTTATGTGAAAAAACAAATATGTTTCAATATTTCGAATTGGTGAATATTTGAAAAAAATCCTAATGCATTTCCTCCTTAGAACAATTTCTACAACATGAAAGTATTTCTATAAATACCCTCACCAAAATAAATGCTGATTATTTGTGCCATACAATCAAAATTCAAATTTACATAATTCAAAGTCTAAATATGTTCGAAATCTACTCATTTTACAAACCAAAAATAATTCGAATCTGAAAAACACCCCAACTTGAACAATTTCCAAAATCTAAACAACAATTATATTTGAGCATTCCAACTCAAATTACAAATTTGAACATTCCAAAATTTTATACGACTTTCAAACCTAATCATTTAGTAAACACTAAAAGAATTCACATTTGAATATATTCTAAATTGTACAGTTTTTAAAATTCTTTGATCACAAACATCACAAAAATAAATGCTAATAAATTATACCAAAATGAAAACAAATTTACACATCTCAATTGGTAAAAAATTATAAAAATTTATACACTTGCTCCAATTATATGGAGTTGAATTTAAAAAAAAAATTCTCTAGCTATGGATTCCAAATGAATAAATGTGCATTTCCACCCATTATGGACTTTAAGCAAAATATTGGCAAAAACGTAAATTAACTTTCTCTAAATATGAAATTCAGATGCAATTCTTCGAATTATATATTCACTTTACTATATGCTCATACAGTGCACATCATCTGATTACGAAGCAAATTAATTATTTATACCAACATACAAACATAATCAAAACATTCAAATTTGCCAAGTATTCAAAATTACCGTAGCATTTCTAATTTTTTTAAATTGGTCAACATTTAGATATAACTCAAATACATTTTCTCTAATTACATTTAAGAATTCATGGTAACATAGAAACATATTTAAATACTTCAATTTGCTAAATTTAGGATATTCTCTAAACTATATAACACATACTCAGAAAAAATCAACACTAACTATGTATGGCAAAACACAAAACATATTTACACAATTCAAAATAGTCAATATTTAGATGTAATATAAATGAACTTTCCCGAATTGTGGACTCGAATCCAAAAAAATGCATTAGCACTAACTACGTACTTAAATTAAATATTATTTGGAAAATAGAATATATTTCGATATTTCAAATTGCTAGAATATTAGAGGTACTACAAAATATATCTACATACTCATAAAAATAAACGATACTTATTAATGCCAAAATACAAACCTATTTAAACAATTCAAAATTATAAAAAAAATACAAACTAACACAAGCGTGACGTGACGCCGCGCAAAATTCCACTAGTATTATATAATGGTCAGTCCATGTCAATGTCTATACAAATTAAGAGTATGTATGTGGATGTTATAAGAGTAAACTCAGTTGTAATGTGCTATCAAAAATGAAATATAATATGTTGCCAATAACAAATGAAAAAAGTTCCTGCAAAATATAAGCTACTTATACTTCATATTCATCATGCATCCTCCAAACCGTTAAATTATCTCCCATCTTAGGATAAATATTCCCTTCTATTTAAAACCACAAAATCTATCAATAACAACGATCAACAAGAATCAACAAAAAAAATTATCACCAACTTAGACAAGAAGGAACACCCCACATGCGCGGCGTGCCGTCATGCCAAGGCCTACTAGTATAACGTAACAATTCATTACATTCACTAATGTTCATAACCCTTTATATCCCTGCTCTAATGTGTTTTTTGGTGTAATATTAATTTTTTTAACTCATGGACTTACAAGGACGGGGCTTTTTTGAACCGGGGCAAAACATTTGCCCTTGTCATTAATTAATAAGAAATGGGAATTGACCGGTTAATTAAGGGGAAACTGGCCTAAAACCAGAACAAACACCCTCACCGACCGTCATGAAACAATGTAGTTATTCTTGACGAACCATGTCATAACTATACTAGTGAGAAGATGTAGTTTTATATTGTTCATAGACACCTACTTACTTCATCGAGATAAACCTAAAATTGCTATTACAACAAATTTTAAGATAACAATAAAAGCGAAAGCATAATGCAAACATTTTGTCGTATCACGTGCATATGTTCTTATTTTTTTCATCTTACTCGGACTAATCAGACTTTACCTTTGCGATCCTGGACAATATCTGCCAATTGTAGCTTCATCTGCATCTCTTATTATTCAATTCCCTCTTCAAGTTTTTCTCTGTTTTCTTTTTTTCTCGACATCAATGTGCATATCTAATAGAGTACTTGTATTGCTTTCAAACTTACTGCTTCTACTTTTTTTTGAAAGGAATGCGGTAGGGGAAGCCCCTACATCAGTTTTGTTTTGAAATATTAAGAACCAAATCTGCGTCCGTGAGGACTTGAACCTAGGTGGCAGGGTTGTACATCCACTTCTCTAACCAAGTGAGTTGGGCTCGAAATGTGGGAGATCGCGACAAGTAGCAACGGCTAGGAAGGGGTATTTAAATGAATTTGAATCTGACACACGGTATTATTATTACAAATTAACGCATGCGAATAATATAAGTTCCTATTATTAGAATTTACAATTTTCATTTGGAGTTTTTTCGGAAACCACTTATGTCTCGTTCAATGGTTCATTTTTGTGATTCTTTGTACTACTTATCACCTAGTAGTAGTACAATTTTGAATTATTTTTGAGAAATGGGAAAAATCATTTAATCGATGAAAATTAACAAGAAAGGTTGAAAAAACTCAAACCTCCATAGGAGGCCATGATATATGATACATTATGAATGAAAAATTCAGTGGTTCATTTTTAATCTAATTTGTAGTACAAAATTCACAATTTACCCACTTTTTTTTGACAAATATAATAAAATAAAAATAAAATATTTCCTGTAATATCTTTCACACTATTATTTTTCAAGGTACAAAGCATTGTTGTGCCAAATATGGGCACATTATCATGAGTTGACTCTAGCTTTGGACACACAACATAGTTCACACACGGAAGCCCTTTTCTTCAATATATTTTTTCGATATTATTCAAAAATCAAGTCTATCATATTTCCTGCCAGCTAGCACTGAAATAAGGTGACCAAATAATATATTTTTTGACATTTTTATCATATTCCTTGATTTGTTGTTTTAAGAGTGAAACTTGTCAGCGCATCTTTCCATACATAGATCAAGTTTTTTCTGAAACTACTAACGTACACTCCGAGGGTTCGTATGGGTACTTGAAGATGATTTTCGGTAATTATCCCGATCCCCTCATAATGTTTTTTAGTGAAATTATGAATTGATTTTGATAGATCAAGAGAAATTAATCAAATCAAAGGAAATTAGCAAGAAAGCTTGAAATCTAAAAACTCCAGCTCAAGCGATGATACATGATACATTGTGAATGATAAATGCAAAGTGATTTATTTGAATGGTATGTTAAGTACTTGATTTGCAATTTAAACACTTTAATATTTCTAATAAATAGAGTATAGTTAAAAACCGGGTAATAACTTTCTCAATACTGTTTGCCATGGTAAGAAGCATCTTCGTGCAAAATTTGGGCACATTATCCTGAATTATTACATGATAATGTCCATTACATTGGTCATGCAGCTTGAACACACAAGATAATTCATACATGGAAGCCCATTTCTTGAATACATTTTTCAATAATTTTCAAAAATAAAGCTTATCATTTCCCTACCAAGTAGTACACAAAATAGGGGGACCCAGCCAAATAAAATATTTTCACATTTGTATATATTACTGGACCCTTAAAAAAAGGCGATAATTATGTGCACATCTTTTCTGTATGCATCAATTATATTCTGAAGCCACTTATGCATCCTCCAACATTCATTTTTGTGTATCTTAAAAAAAGATTTGTTGATTTTCAGACCAATTATCACCTAGTCGTAGTGCAATTTTGATTGACTTTTGAGAAATGGGTAGATATTATTTAAATCAAAGAAATTAAGAATAAATGTTGAAAATCTTCAAAACTCTAGCTCAAACCATCATATATGCTACGTTATGAATTCAAAATGCAAAGAGAAATTTTGCAATGTTATTTTTGGTACCTCCTTCCCAGTTTAGCACGTTTTTACTTTCCTAATAAATATAATAAAATGAAGAATAAAAGATATTTGATAATATATTCGAAATTACTGTTTGTCATGGTAAGAAGCATCAATATAACATAAAAAGATAAGTGCTTCTTTGATTTGACAATTTTGCAGATGCAAGAATATGAAAAGCAAAAGTCCAATATCATGCCCATATGGATGCTACATTATTATTTTTATTTGTGTTTGTTTGATTCATCCAAGAAAAACAAAATATGATTTCCAATAGGTTGCAAAATTTTCTAAGAAATGTAAAACAAGAGGATCCATTTTTCTCCAATATGCCTTTGCGTCGATAGATGCATATAACCTTTTATTTCGTAATTAAGGTACGGAACAATTCACATTAAATTTCACGGATTACATAAGATCGATACATGTATGAACCATCTACATAAAGTAAATAAAAGAGATGCCACGACATCAACATGGGATTCCTAACTTCATATAGAAATTATTTTACTCAAAGAGGCCATAAAACTGCGAGTCTTGCTAATGTCCCGTTGAGTGTAAATATAGTGCAAGGTTATAACACTAAGTGAGAAAAAATGTTCTTAATATAATTTAGTTCACAATTTTTTTTGGTTACAAATCAATAATAACACTGCCGTTATAATATATTGAGAACTAATTTTGTTTGTTAAGAAAAATACATTTATAGGCCCCAGGTAGTGCTATGTAAGGCGCACACCACTACCTCACGAATAAGCCAACAAATGCCTACCAGAAATTAGAGTAGTTGAAACGATTCGAGATTCTCGAAATTACCCTGGACATCAGACGACACATCTCCCCACGATGAAAAATTTGTCTTCCACCGCAAGAATAATCATAGTAGAGTACATCTCGGGGCGACGGAGGAGACATAATAGCATGTGCAGTATTGAGATGTGTGGATTATTATGTCTTCTTTGTTGCAAGATTATACCCAGGTAGTGACATTGGTAGATTCGTAGCTTGCAGAGTTGTGGCTTCTTTGTTGCAAGATTTTAAAATGTAGAAATAGGAAAAGCGCAGTATTGAGATGTGTGGATTTCCACGGGATTCTGGAACGCAGGAATTGAGAGAAAAATTGTACGAATATATTACGTACTCAAATAACTGACGCCCAAAACAAATTTATGATTTTTGTTTTCAATTGTTGCATATTGGACTCCTGATAAAAAAACATAGTTTAAGCCAATGGCGGAGGAAAAAAGGTTTTTCGGGTGGGGCGAAATCTAAAGCATACAAATATATGATGCAAACACACATGAAGTCTATAACTATTAATATGTTATATGACTTTAACATAATGGATTGGAATGCCATGTCACTTATACAATTTTATGCAATGTTGTGAAATCATTTACCTTCAACTACTAGAACATTGTGTCAACCAAGCCCAGTCGCCCGCGCCTTGCTACTGGAGAAGGGCCACACACGGTGCTTGGCTAGTCCTGACCTCCGTGTCTCGCTGGTTCGTCCTTCACCTTCGATCTCTAAAGGAGGTCACGCCACCGGGTGTCCCTATAGGACGCTCGTAGCGTCGATTGGACGCCAGGCGCGCAGCTCCGCTGGAGGGAGTTCACGTTAGTGGGCTGGCCCACGTTCATCGTGGTGCGGACTGCTTCATTCGCGAGAAACAGTCGTACTGCTGCTCCACAGTACTATTTTTGAGTACTGTTTCTTTTGGACTGTTTCTTAGTTCACCTTTTCAGTAATATTTGTTAGGTAATGTCAAAATAAAAGAACCATTTTTAAAAAATGAACCATTTTAAAATGAACCATTTTTAAAATGAACCATTTCAAAAATGAACCATTTAAAAAATGAACCATTTTCAAAAATGAATCATTTAAAAAATGAACCATTTTTAAAATGAACCATTTAAAAAATGAAATGTTTTTAAAAAAATGAACCATTTTCAAAACTGAACATTTTTTAAAAATTAACATTTTTTGAAAAATGAAACATCTTAGAAACGAACAAATTATAAAAAATAAATATTTTCATAAATATTAACATTTTTTGAAACATTTTCATAAATGAACCATTTTAAAAAATGAACCATTTTTGAAATATGAACCATTTTAAAAAGTGAACCATTTTAAAAAATGAACAGATTTAAAAATATGAACCATTTTAAAAAATCTGAACCATTTTTATAAAATGAACATTTTTCAAATCCGAACCATTTTGGAATAATGAACAAATTTCAAAACATGAAACATTTTTTAAAATGAACCATTTTCAAGTTTTCATATTTTCCTAAAAATGAACCATTTTCAAAACTGATTTAAAAAAAATTAACATTTGAAAAATGAACCATCTTTGAAACGATCAAATTTCAAAAAATAAACATTTTTCATAAATATGAACATTTTCTGAAATATTTTTCATAAATGAAACATTTTTTAAAAATGAACCATTTTAAAAAGTGAACCATTTTTAAATCTGAACCATTTTATAAAATGAACAATATTAAAAATATGAACCATTTAAAAAAAATCTAAACCGTTTTCATAAGATGAACATTTTTAAATCCGAACCATTTTGGAATAATGAACAACTTTCAAAACATGAACCATTTTCAAAATTTCATATTTTCCAAAATATGAACTATTTTCAAAATTAGCGAAAGTAAAAAACATAAAAATAAATTAAAAGGGAAGAAGTGAAACAAAAAATAGAAAATTAAAAAAAGAAAACAGAAGAAGGAACAAAAACTGTAAACAGAATAGTGGAAACGATAGATCAATGAATAAAGGAAAGCTAACACTAACGGCGAGCATCCTGGTGGGTACGCACCCTATATGCGTACGTGGAGGTTCGCAGTTCCATTCCCAGCCGTGGCCTCCTCTTTTTGCAATTTATCTGCAGTACCCAGAAGGAGCAGTGGGCCGGCCCAGGAAACAGCGAAGGGGTATGCGTTTCGGCGATTTATCGACGCTACGAGCGTCATATAGGGATCGCCCACGCCAATTCTTTTTAACGCGTAACGCGGGAGTGGAATCGCTCCCCTGCACCCATCCTGGCCCGGCCCAGTAAGGTTCTTGTTCCAGGTTTTTCTTGGTTCTACCATTTTTCTCGTTTTTTCCATTCGCATTTTTCTGTATCTTTTTCTTTTTTTTGCATTTCATTTATTTTATTTTCTAGTATCTTTTCTCTGTTCAAATTAGAAAAATTGAGTACTTTTTGAATAATAAATTTTCCTACAAAAAATCCGTTATGTAACATAAATGTTCGTATTAAAAAATTGCTCAACTAAAGTAAATTTATTTTCGAACAATGGTTCACATTAACATAAATGTTCATATTTGAAAAGTCATCCAAGTAACATAAATATTTTTATATTTTTTCAAATTATATAATGTTCATATTTGAAAATTATTTTTATAAGTCAAATATTTCTTATTACCTTTTGAAAAATTGTGAATATCTTTTTTTTTAACAAATTTGGTCTTCTTTCTTTTTTCAAACGTGCAACACAGTCTTCTACTCTAAAATAAACCAAAAAATAAAATGGAATATAAAAGGTAAAAATAAATGAAGAAAAGACATTAGGTGTTATTGGGCCACATTTGAAGCGACACATGGAAAAAATGCTTCGAGCGGAGCGAAACGCTCCCTCATTGGTGGGTAAATAGGAGAGGTGCTATATGGCGCCAGTTCCGGAAGAGGGCGGCCGCGCCGCTTGGCCGGTGGGCCATCCCAGTGTATCTTTTGTTTTTTTCCCTTTTCCCATTGTATGTTTATTTTTTCTCTGTTTTTGGTTTCTTATTTTTTTTTAAACCTAGATATTTTGGAAGAAAAACCTTTTCAAAATCTTAACATATTTTAAAACCTAACCATTTTTTAAAATGTGAAAATTTCTAATTCAAATATTTTTTAAATTTGAATATTTCCAAATTCTTAACATATTTTAAATTTTAATATATAATTTTTAAAAATATGAATACTTTTGTAATTTAAACAGTTAAATAATTGACTCTTGAAAAGTCAGAAAAAGGAAAACAGAAAAAAAGATAACACGTACCTCGTTTTGGGCTGTGCCATTTGCCTGATTCTACCATTCATCAGTGGACGTCCTGGTGGGCTTGGGCTGCCTCTTAGGCCTTGGTGTAGGTGGGTTTCTTTTTCCACCGGAAGAATAATTTTCAAAGAATCCTGAGGAACGCAGCTGGCCTATAAATCCCGCTCGTCACACTCTCAACAGCGAATCCTGAGGAGCTACAGTACCAAGTACTTCCCAGCTCCCGCGCCACCGCAATGAATAATTTTTTTTGCTACCATTTGTTTCCGCCTATGAATTTTCCATGTCACAGTTGATGATAATGTGCCAATTTTACCGGGCGGCAGGCCCGGTCAGTGCTTTAATAATGTGCCAATTTTTCTGGCACACACATACATCTTGCCATGCCACCAAATATTGCCAAACCGAGTATCCATCGTTTTGTTTTAAAATAATGTTTTTCCTTTTTCGAAGTGCCAAAATGGTTTTGTGCGTAAAGTATGTGCAAATAATATGGACTCCTAAGAAGGAACATGATTTAAGGCAATGGCGGAGGACGAAACTTTTTCGAGAGAGG
The DNA here is from genome assembly GCA_947311845.1 of Poa pratensis. NCBI lineage: Eukaryota > Viridiplantae > Streptophyta > Magnoliopsida > Poales > Poaceae > Poa > Poa pratensis. Next base: position 4,679,902 of record CAMZMU010000100.1, on the reverse strand, counting down.
CAAACTCTAAACAATAGAAAAATAGGACCCAAAAAAAGTAATCTAGACCTATTAATGTCTTATATTATTTTAAACATAATCCTTTCAACCACACACCAGTCACAGACCTTAGACCATTCAACAGCGCCTTTCCCGTCATGGCGTCGACTGAGCTTGGTCAATCGCGGGCAGTCCTATTCGCTGCTTTTCGCGCCACGACGCCGCTTCGTCACCTACTGATTAGGTACATGTGCCGATCCTATACAGCTCAATAAATAAGGTAATGTTTTTCAGCAAATCTTATTACTTTTATTAGGTTTTCTATTTATTTATAAGGATAATTGAACCGAAAGTGCTTTTTTCAAATTTAAATATTTTCCCAATCTGAAAATTTTAAATAGTTGTTCAAAATCGTACATTTTTAAATTCAAACATTTTTCAAAAATTGAACTTTTCTCATCTGATTTTGTAATATGAATATTTAAAGACCAAACATTTTTAAAACATGCACGTTTTAGCTTGAACATTTTTAAAACATGGATATTTTCAAGTAAATTTCAATATTTCAAAATTTTGAACATTTTCATATATGAATTTTAGAAAAATCAGAAACACTTTTCAAAGCGGAACATTTTTAATATGGGTATTCCCACAATCATAAAGGAAGAATAAAAAGGAAACAAGAAATAGAAATAGAAAAAAAAGAAAAAAGAGAACCGGAATGTAAAAAAAGGAAAAACAAAAACATAGAATGGGTCAGCGATAAGGTGACGGGGTGTGCGGCATCAGCCCCCGCACCGCAAAAGGCGGAGAATAAGATTTGCTGCTAGTCGCTGACCCCCACTTTCTGCTGGTCGTCGCGATGAGTGATCTCTAGGAGTTGGCCCAAGCCCATGAGACCTTTTTTTTTTTGCGAAACACAGTACAACGTAAGCGCTCATATACACGCGCACACACTCACCCCTATGAACGCACGCACGCACACCCTACCCTATGAGCACCTCCGAGAGACTGAGCCGGCGGGTCGAGTCTTGAGATTGACGAAGTCACCACGGGCGCCTCGCTGTCGACGGGAACGTCGCCTCCCACTGAAGAATATTCCGCCTTAAATGAGAAACACCAGCGTCAAACCTGGGGTTTGAACTCTGGTGGGCTGGGGATACAACCATCCACCTAACCATCTTGCCACAGGCAAGTTCTCAAGCCCATGAGACCTAGAACACGCAGCAGAACACGCAACAGAACAATGACAACTCTTTCTCGTATCTTTTTCTCCCCTGAATGATCTGAAAAGAAATAAGCGTGTAGGTTTACAGAACTTTTTGCCCAGAATACTGAGATCTTCGCGGGTAGTTTAAACTGCAGTTTTTTGTTGTTGAAACAATCACCCGTGGGTACATCTGACTCGAAAAAATTACCGCCGCGTCCCTCTCCGAGTGGGAACCCTAGCTGCCCTCAGCCGCCGGACTCCTTCCACTCCCTCGACGTGTTCTAATCTTCGTCGAGTTCGCTGGCTGCGGGTCAGCACAAGATACGACGCTCGAGCAGATCAATTCGGCATAGTGGCGTCTCATCGCCTTTCCCGGGAAGATCCTGCTCCCAGCTGAGGGCAGGGTGGTGGTGTGGCCTCCAGGTTGTTGACCTGGACGGCAACGGCATAAGGAGAAAGATAACAGCGACATCATGCATCATGAATAGTGAAACTGAAAGTAACAGGCTTCAACTCGCCTATGATTTGGAACTCGTAAAATAAGTGCGTACCCGACAGAGAAAAATAAGTATTCCGAAAACATGTGATTGTGGACCTGGACGACGGAGACATCATCATCGTGAATAGTGGTTTGACTCAAAGCGTCGTACCATGCATGATCGTATAGCTAGCAGCTAGCCTAAGTATGTGTGTGTATATATGTAAGATATATTCTTGTGGTTTAGTTATACATATTTTTTTACATAGCTTTTTTTTTTTAGAAAAGGGTCGCCCAGCCTCTGCTTCAAAATGATGTATACGGCCGCTTTATTTCTTTTATTTAACAAAACGTGGCTAAAAGCCTTACAACAAACGATCATACAAGTCGAAGCCAACCAAAACAGTGAAACATCACAACTAGCACAAACGAAAGAGTAAAAACGGGGCCTTGTGCCCCGGCCACAGCTATCGTCGGCTCCCTGGCCAACTCCAGAGGTAGTGCCTTGTGCACACGTCTCCGGATGTCGCCTCCACCATCTTCCGCCAACCCAACTCCATTATGTAGATCGAAGAGAAAGCTCCAGCCATGCCTGCTATCGATGCCACCATGGCACCAGACCGCGCCCCCACCCTGCACGAGTCCACCATGAAACGATCGTCGTCGAGTCCTCGCTGCACCACACCGCCATGACCCATCGTCGTTGTCGTCGTAGATGAAACTCCGCTCCACCGAAAGACCGCTCCAGACATCCCGTGTTCCAGGACGATGCCCCCAAGAGGATGTCGCCATCGTCCGATCTGATACCAGATCTTGGGTTTCCCCCGGAACTCTGGGAGACGGGTGATTCACGGCGACGACACCTTCAACAAGGTAACGACACTCACTGGTGCCGCTGTCGTCGGCTCAGACGAGCCCGGCTTACACCGGCCGACCTCCACATCTCAGATGGGCGCCACAGCCATGGCCGAGCCGCCGAAAAAGGAGGTCATCGCGCCGTCTTCCGCCGATCTGCCTGGAGAAGCCCTCCACGAACTGCAGGCTACTCCGGAACCAAGGGCCAGCGGGGCCGACCCGGCAGCGACGTTGCCACCGCCGCCTGCAGCCGCGGGCGCGCCTCGCTGCGACCGGGTCGCCGCGCCGATTTGGAAGACGACGAGCGCCGCCGCCGCGTTCCAGATCACCGCTGCCGCCGCGCCAAGGATCCCCGCCGCCGCCGCGCCGCACGGGCCTTTGCCCGGGGACGCCTTTGGCGGCGGCGAGTGGAAGGGGAGGGAGTGCGGAGGGCTGTGCTCGCCGGCGTTGGGCGCTCCGGTGTGGCCCAGGCGCGGCCGCACGGGAGCGGAGGGCGGCAAGAGGAGGAGAGGGTGCGGCGAGGGGGTCGGTGGTGGCGGCGGCTAGGGTTGGGGACGGGAGGGTCGCAGCAAGCTTCCTATCGCGTACAACATCCAATGCAGAAAACACTCTCCCATCAGGTTATTTTTTTACATAGCTAGGCTAACGTGTTGAAGTATAGAATCCACTTGATTAACAATCAATGAATAGATGGTGTTTATGTACAACGAATGAAAAGCTATTGCCTATGATCAGATTATAATGAGGGTTCACTAGATTGATGGCACATATGTGCTGAGGTACATCTATGTTTAAAAACCTCATCCATAAATTAATAGTTGCATCTACATAACATACTCTATGTGAAAATGAAATAGAATAAATTAGGATTCATCTTCCAAGCATCTACTATGTAGTGACGGAGCACCGGTGTCAAAATAACATTATGAACATGTGTATCTACACACATATCTCACCCTGTCACTCTACAAAGGTCCGTAGAAAATATGTAATACAAGAGATGAAAATATTTATACTCCCTCTTATCCGTTTTATCTGTCGTGGATCTCAACGAATCATGTACAACTTGTGCGTATGACTTGCGACACTTAAATAGGATCAGAGGCAGAGGGAGTATATTAAAATACCACCATTTTTATCGACCATGCATTTTTCTCCCCGCTCCGGGTCGTGGTACGTTTTTTCCTTGTTTTCATCAAACAAATCCCTTCCTTGCTTGCTTTGACTTGACCTTCCAAGTAACTAAGGCGGCTAAAGCCAACCACTCGCTCGTTTGTAGACTTTCGAGTCAGGCTGACAAAAGTGCCAACTTCCAAGTACCTTCCAAGTCAAGGCTTCCACAAAACACTAGTGTCAGCTTTTCGATAAAGGGTTTTAAAACTTGAAAGTTTTAAGCGTTATATTAGTTATTAGACCTCTGCAAAGTTAGGATATACGTACACAGCCGCAATAAGTTTTCAAACTGGAAAACAGATAAATGGCTTCCAACCGTACAGACACACTTCCATAAATAAGTCTCGATACTCCACACGTTATAGAGGTGAACATGAACGGACAATAATTATACATTGGTAGTTAACATGCATAGGAGAAAACATTTTACCATTATAAATCCTATCATTTCCACATAGACATATAGTTCAGTCAACCACGTGCTCGTTCGGTAGACTTTCCAGTCTCAGGCGTGGAGGCTTCAGCCAACAACGTGCTCGCTCTGTTAGACTTTCCAGTCTCAGGCCGGCTGCTGTGTATTTTGAACTTGTTTCTTGCTCCTGACTGGCCATATATAGCCTCCGATCGATTGTGTCATGCAGTGCAGCACAGCAGATACAGCGCATTTGGGGAGCTCTGCCTGCCATGGAGATGGAGGGGCTGTTGAGCTTGGTTTACATAGCGCTAGCCACGTACGTGTCTCTTTGGTTTCTTTCCAAGCTCAAGCTCTTGGGTGGCAAGCGCAAGAAGCTGCCTCCCGGGCCATGGACTCTGCCTATCATCGGCAGCCTTCACCACGTCGCCAGCGCGCTCCCACACCGTCGGATGATGGAGCTGTCCCGCCGGCACGGGCCACTGATGCACCTCATGCTAGGCGAGGTCCCCACCGTGGTCGTCTCCAGTGCCGAGGCGGCTTCGCTGGTGATGAAGACCAACGACATCGTGTTTGCGAGCCGGCCCTGTGGCCCGACACAAGACATCGTCGGCTGCGGCGGCAGGGGCATCGTCCTCGCGCCCTACGGCGACCGGTGGCGCCAGATGCGCAAGATCTGCATCGTGGAGCTCCTCAGCGCCAAGCAGGTGAGGCGCATGGAGGGCATCAGGGCCACGGAGGTGGGCAGCCTCCTCCGCTCCATCGCAGCTGCGGCACCGGCGTCGACCATCAACGTTAGCGTGATGGTGGCATCGGTGACCGGCGATATCGTGGCGCGGGCGGTTTTGGGTGGCAAGTTCACGCACCAGGAGGAGTTCCACCACGAGTTAAATAAGGTGATTGATCTTATGGGTGGCTTTACACTCGCCGACCTCTTCCCGTCATCGTGGCTGGTGCGGTGGCTCAGCAGTGGCGAGCGGAACATAAGGACGAGCTACGGCCTTCTCCAGCGCATCCTCACCGACATCATCGACGGACGCAGAGCGGCACGAGCCTATAGTAGTAGTAGCACAGACGATGAAGACCTGCTGGATGTGCTACTCAGACTGCAGGAAGAGGACTCGTTGTCCTTCCCTCTAACCTCGGAGATTATTGGCGCCGTCATATTCGTGAGTACCCGGCACTTTGTTATTTCAAATAGATCAAATTATTATTTTACCACTTTCCGAGATCGATCAATTGAACTAATTTGTTGATATAGATTATTAGGCTATGCATTTGTCATGGTTTGTCTCGCATATACGTATGTTCCTTTTGTAGTGCTTCTCGTCTGACTTTTTTTCTCAACTATTTATTTGTTTAATTAATGAAATATATATCTTAAACATTGTCTACAGGACATTTTTTCAGCTGCCAGTGAGACCACTGGAAGCACAATTGGGTGGGCTATGTCCGAGCTCTGCAAGAACACTGAAGCTATGGCAAAGGCACAACAAGAGGTCCGAGAAATAATAGGCAAAGATCGAGCTGTCATCACGAGTGCCGATCTCAAGGACCTCCACTACATGCAGATGGTCATCAAGGAGGTCCTTAGGTTGCATGCTCCTACTCCCTTTCTCGTTCCAAGACTGACGAGAGAGGATTGTGAAATCATGGGCTATGATATTTCTAAAGGCACTAATATCATTGTTAATATCTTCTCTATTTCACGAGATCCTAAATATTGGGAAAATCCAAACAAGTTTAAGCCAGAGAGGTTTCACGACAACAACATTGACTACCAAGGGACAAATTTTGAATTCACTCCTTTCGGGGCTGGGCGAAGGCAATGTCCTGGAATATTGTTCGGTATTTCGACAGTGGAGATTGTGTTGGCAAATCTTCTCTACCACTTTGACTGGTTGCTTCCTGACGGATCGAGTCCAGACTCGTTGGACATGTCCGAAAAATTTGGGATCTCTGTAAGAAGGAAGTCCGACTTGAAGTTGATAGCTATTCCACATCCCCACTCTAAGGCCATTTCCATATAGAAGTGGCGATGCATGTGGGCACATCAGCTTCTTTTTTGTACTAGCATGTCTATGTTGCATTGCACGTCTATATACACTAGAGGCTGGGCGCACCTCGGGGCGCCTCCTAGCCGGTCAGGTGCATGCCTATTCCAATTTCATTATTCGACGAGTCAATAGTGTCAAACTGATTCTCAAAACAGGAACAATGACAATGTTATAAAGGAGCTAGAGAAGGGACCAGAAGAGTCACAAACCATTACAAATGAGATAAAAAAGCAAGATAAACCATTAATATAAATTAATTGTTGAATAACAGAGTACGTCAAGAGGTGTGTCACTCATAGTATCAGAAAGTAGAAAGCAACATGATTGGCAAGTTATATATTTTCCAACGATTAATGGACGCCTCGATTGATATATATCAATATTGATCATCTTATCAGTAAATAATCCCATGTTACTACTACTTGAAAGGAGAAGGAACAAAGGCTCACATAGAACTGTCGTTCCCTTGAACAACTCCACAAAAGAGAGCTCAAATACCGAGAAACTTAAGACCTAGAAATTCTACATGTGCACCACTTATACTGCTGAGTAATTTTTTGAATGGTGAAACGCCTCCAAGGGTCCAACTTCACCAGGGTATCACCTCTTGTAAAGGTCGTGTTCTCCATCCGCTAGCTTCAGCACGGTGATCCTCCTGGTGTAAATTCTGCATGAATATCAATAAGATCATGAGTGAGAACAAATGACATAAACTTCGTGGGCAAACTTATTAGTCCTTCCGATTGGAAATGATTGGCATGGAGTTGTCTAAATATGGATGTATCTAGACATGTTTTAGTGTGTACATACATCCGGTACTATGTAAATTATCCTCCCTGTCAAGATTTGGGACTCCTATTTTACTTTACATAAATAGGAAAATGGCAACGTCTAAACAAAACTGTACTATATATCACTCAATAAGCATCTCCAACCTATGTATTCCAAGGAAATTAACAATTACGAGCTTGACATTACTGGCCTCTATTAGGATGCCCATCATTTAGCACAATATGGATAAGTGATTGGTGAAGCAAGCAGTCCATACGTTCTATCGGTTATCTTTCTTATACATGGAGGCACTGCAATATGAGATGAGACAACAAAAAATTCAAAGCTAAAACCAATAGAGACGTTACTAAAAGTTCAAGAGGAAGAATGAGTGCATAATGTATGAAACTAAAACTAAAACCGATAGAGACGTTATGATGGTGTAGATGTATCATTGACATGTGTTTTATCGGTTGGAGAAATTGGAACCAACTCATCTATCTGCAAACTACCATTGTCCGAATGCTAGCAATGTTATCTTTACTTCAAGAGAAAATGGATAAATATTGGTTTTTAGGACTTGACTTCTACAATTTCCGTTTAAGGAAATATCTAGGAGCAGAGAAAGTTGAAGTCATCTATTGTACAAACAAACAATTAGGATCAAATGAATATTAAATTCTTTTCACGAGGTTCATTAGAAAACATCTGTTCTAGAATTCCAGTCTGAATAATTATGTAGTCATGAGCTGAATGGGGTCCAAATAAAGAACCAGCAGAATGTCACCTTATATGTGCTAATTAAGTTTGATAACTAATAGCATTTTCACACTTTACTAAAAGAGAATTGGGAAATTATCCTATTGCAATAATGATGAAAAAAATGGAAATAACAAAATGTTGTTACAAAACATCAGCTCCGTCGTATGCACCTGATTTCTAAACCAGAATCAAATCCATCGTCTGTATGCACAAGGTACTTCATTATCCAATTTAGACAAACATATATTAAACCATTAGTGGAACTCAAACTAAACAGAATGGTGAAGATAAATATCTCACAACGATTTATGTGGAATAACTTCACATAGGATAAGATCTTCCATGTGAAGTACTTAATCTCTGTTTTAGTTTCCTATGATCAAAGCAAGCACTGGAACAAAGTAAATCTCTAGAAACTTATGTAGTAGACATAAAGCAATACAAGATTATTAGCATCATGAATATACATCCCATATATGCATGAAATTTTCCGTACACCCCAGTCATGCCTAGCTAATGCAATTTGCTAACAAGTAAACATAAGAACACATCACTAAATAATTATTTAGAAGCCAGCAAGGTTGAAAACCTGAGTAATTAAAAATATGGGTACAACTAAAACCATAAGAGCAGTGCAGATTCTTGTAATAAAATAAATGGGTGCCTAAGTCAGCAATTAATTCAGTAAAAAATGAAGCATATTTTAGAAACTAAACATATGCACTCAATGTCTCTGGTACATTAAGCCATCAAATTAATACTCGATGGGACTGCACATTAAGCAGCCCCCGCCGCGTTTTGGGACGGCTAGTCAACTCCTTTACACTTCCATGGTGTACCAGGGTTTAAGCTACCCTCAGAGTAAATATAACCTAACCAAGCAAACACTTCAGGTTCAAGAGAGCCTATCTAACGTGCCATTGGTTACCAGGGGAAGCATTAGGCCTTTATTCATGGATATATAAACATAATCCTAACTAATAATTAATAACACATATGCATGAGAAGGTTCTTATCTGAGTATCAGGTGAAGTTTTCGAATGCATCCCACAACACTCATACCCTACTTAGAAATGCATTATAAATTTGGAATATGATGCAGTCACACAATAGTCTATCAGGTGCCAACAAATAAGTATGAATGCCGGCGAACATGTTTGCACTGTAATCATGGATAAGTCTAACTTCGTTGTCTGTACTTGCAACTTCAATGTTGCTCCAGCCAACCACCCCAAGGGCTTTAACCTGAACTAACAACATATCATGCAGCTGCCTTGAATCCGGTACAAATTTACGCATGGAGTATATCGAACACTGAATTATCTGTTAAAATTATAAAACTATGCCGGATCCATTAGAGCAACGCATTAACAAAGAAGTAATCCATAGCCAATTCCCACAAGAAAATTCAATCTTCATGAGAGACCTTTTGTTACCAAATAAATGTACATGACCAGAAAATGTAGTTACCAATTAGGACTTAGGAATAGGATGCATTACCATAGCAGACTGAACATCTCTACCATAGGAAGTAGAATTACAATTTATAGCAGCTTCCCTTCCACCACAGAGAGCAACGGTCCTGTCGTATGCTCTACAAAATCGATAAACGGAAGTATGTGTCATGTTCCCGAAGAACAAATATCAAACTGAGAGCTGCAAACGTCATAAATAATACTAACTGTATCTTGCCGCTTTAGCTTCAGTGTGAAACAGATGTACCTACACAAATAATCACTTCTGAGTGTGATATTTACAGAGTGATTGTCGTGCTATTAGAAGTTTTGAAAAAAAATCGTACAAAATTTCAAGCTGACAATCAAGTAAAGAGCTGAAGGATTAGGTAGCCTATCACCTACCAGCTGGAATAAGATACACTACGAAAACAAACTTTCTCTAATGTAGCATTTGAATGATTATGACAAGAATCAGGAATGTACACCTGGAATTGTAGTTGATCTGTAGATGTGACACAAAATATCCTGGCCACGCCATGGGAAACGTTACCGAGACCACGAGCTCCTCGGATGGCCTTTGCAAGCTGTAATACTGCACAAGCCAAGCAATATAGTCAGCACCGAACTGTTTGAGCATCTCACTGCTGAAAATAATGATCCCAAGATGCCGAATTGTTCGCTGCTCAGGCCAAGCAACATTTGAGGTACATACCCAAGCCCATTTGCGACTGAATAACTTCAACAAAGTGGTCCATTTCAAGATAAAGCAGGTAAAGAGTAGCTCACAACTTGAACAGAACCAAGCCAGTTTCACTCTGCTGAGTGTTTATTCTATTTATCAATGGCTCCCGACCTCGAAGAAAAACACCGGGCATATACAAAGAGGAGGAAAGTACCTGAGTTCATCCTTTTCTTTTTCAGTGAGACAACATCACCATCTTCTTCAGATCCTTCGACTGTCATGGCATAATCTTGGTTCCGAGGAACCAGAACATATCTAGGTACATAAATTTATGTTAAGAAGAAATCATGTTAAAATTGAGTATGATATAGCATTAATGTGGCGCTGCTCCTGGACGTGCTACTCAATACTCATCTCCGGCGCCCCAAGATGACAGCGGAGGCAGGGCGGAAGAGATAGAGGCGGAGGCGCCAGGACCTCCATCTTCCATGCCGCCGTGCATCTTCTGCCCTCGAATTGCTGCATCTCCGCTCGGCCTTTCTGGCACTCGAGATGGCGCGTGGCGGCCGAAATCAGATGCGGCAGAGCAAACGAATCAGTACCATACCTTTAGAAATTAGAGAAGAACTGTCACTTCTGAGGCATATGAACAAAAACATGAGGTGCGACAGATATATATGAAAGAATCCACATAGACAACAGGAAAAGCACGGATTAACAAAGAAGTAATCCATAGCCAATTCCCACAAGAAATTCAATCTTCATGAGAGACCTTTTGTTACCAAATAAATGTACATGACCAGAAAATGTAGTTACCAATTAGGACTTAGGAATAGGATGCATTACCATAGCAGACTGAACATCTCTACCATAGGAAGTAGAATTACAATTTATAGCAGCTTCCCTTCCATCACAGAGAGCAACGGTCCTGTCATATGCTCTACAAAATCGATAAACGGAAGTATGTGTCATGTTCCCGAAGAACAAATATCAAACTGAGAGCTGCAAACGTCATAAATAATACTAACTGTATCTTGCCGCTTTAGCTTCAGTGTGAAACAGATGTACCTACACAAATAATCACTTCTGAGTGTGATATTTACAGAGTGATTGTCGTGCTATTAGAAGTTTTGAAAAAAATCGTACAAAATTTCAAGCTGACAATCAAGTAAAGAGCTGAAGGATTAGGTAGCCTATCACCTACCAGCTGGAATAAGATACACTACGAAAACAAACTTTCTCTAATGTAGCATTTGAATGATTATGACAAGAATCAGGAATGTACACCTGGAATTGTAGTTGATCTGTAGATGTGACACAAAATATCCTGGCCACGCCATGGGAAACGTTACCGAGACCACGAGCTCCTCGGATGGCCTTTGCAAGCTGTAATACTGCACAAGCCAAGCAATATAGTCAGCACCGAACTGTTTGAGCATCTCACTGCTGAAAATAATAATCCCAAGATGCCGAATTGTTCGCTGCTCAGGCCAAGCAACGTTTGAGGTACATACCCAAGCCCATTTGCGACTGAATAACTTCAACAAAGTGGTCCATTTCAAGATAAAGCAGGTAAAGAGTAGCTCACAACTTGAATAGAACCAAGCCAGTTTCACTCTGCTGAGTATTTATTCTATTTATCAATGGCTCCCGACCTCGAAGAAAAACACCGGGCATATACAAAGAGGAGGAAAGTACCTGAGTTCATCCTTTTCTTTTTCAGTGAGACAACATCACCATCTTCTTCAGATCCTTCGACTGTCATGGCATAATCTTGGTGTCCGAGGAACCAGAACATATATAGGTACATAAATATATGTTAAGAAGAAATCATGTTAAAATTGAGTATGATATAGCATTAATGTGGCGTTGCTCCTGGACGTGCTACTCAATACTCATCTCCGGCGCCCCAAGATGACAGCGGAGGCTGGCGGGAAGAGATAGAGGCGGTGCCGCCAGGACGTCCATCTTCCATGCCGCCGTGCATCTTCTGCCCTCGAATTGCTGCATCTCCGCTCGGCCTTTCTGGCACTCGAGATGGCGCGTGGCGGCCGAAATCAGATGCGGCAGAGCAAACGAATCGGTACCATACCTTTAGCAATTAGAGAAGAGCTGCCACTTCAGAGGCATAAGAACAAACACATGAGGTGCGACAGATATATATGAAAGAATCCACATAGACAACAGGAAAAGCATGCTCAAACGAGTTTAGAAGGAGTCGGCATACCTCGCCGCATAGAAAGCACGCCCGATGACGCTGGACGCGACAGCCGGAGATGAACCCAAATGGTGCCAATATTGGAGCAAAACGAAACTGACCTCTCCTCCACGCTACCTTTGGTTTGATCGCTGCCCTGCCGCCGCGATCCCACAGTCATCTGGACAGCCCTGAGGTCCATCGCCGATGTCGTGGGTTTGACACGTCAGATGTCATGGATGACTTCGTAGGTGTGGGATTTGCGCGAGTCAATCGTCTCCGAGCTTGGATCGCAGGAACAAGGACGAACACAGATTTACCCAGGTTTGGCCCCTCAATGTGAGGTAAAGACCTACTTCCTGTCTACCCTAGATTGGTATTGATGTGATATATATGGTGTTACAATGGAGGTGATCCGATCTGGGAACTCGCCGTAAGAGCTAGGGTTCTAGGGCTTGATAGCTTGACCCCGTCTAAGTCCTGCGAGTCCTCTTTATATACACAGAGTCTCGCTAGGTTACAAAGGAAACTTCCACCACAAGGAATATATCGACCGGAACCTACTTGGAGACTAACTCCTCCTCACGTCTTTCAGGATATGTCTTCTAGATCCTTCTCCTTGTGGTGGTACGATGTTGGGCTTGCTTTCATGCAGGCCTTTATTGTGCGAGTAAGTTGAGTCGCACTTTACCAAATATGGGCCATGGGTTAATCTACAAAGTATTCCCCCGACATTAGCCCCCAAGTTCAACTTGGACTTCGGACGAAGCCTTCTTTGTCTTATTGAACCATTGAACTGCTCACATGAATGTCCCGGCTGAACTCCAATTTTTGTATCGCCATTTGCGACTTATAACCTTCTTAGCGGCTCAAGGGCGCGACTTATCTGGTCGTGCCTGTTGGTTTTCAGATCTGAGCGTCTTCTGCGCCTGGGCTTTTTATGTTGGCCCATCGGCCTCCCTGGCGTTCTACTTCAATTACGCCGCCGCTAGTCTTCTCCGCCGCCTTTGGTTCCGCTTCTTGCGCTTGCAATCTTCTGGCGGAAATCCCCTTGATTGAAAGAGATGTCTCGCCGTAGCTGCAACTGGGAAGGCTCGTGGATTGATGAGGTATTTTTGGAGTCTTTAGCTGCTCGCGGCCTTCTTCCTCCGAGGGATCAATGCGAATGGCGCACCGCTGGCGGGGAGATAATTCCCGATCCACAGCCAGGAGAAGTGGTGATTTTTGCGGAACACGTCGAGCGCGGATTCAAACCTCCTGATTCTCTTTTCTTTCGCTCCCTGATGCAGCGGCTGGGTCTTCGCCTTCATGACATCGGTCCCAACTCAATATTGCAAGTGAGTAACTTCCACGTCCTTTGCGAAGATTACTTAGGCATCTCTCCTTCAATAGACTTCTGGCTCGCTCTCTTTAGCTGCAATAGTCAAAAAGAAGCAATAGATGCATCTTTCCTCCAATGCGGCGCCATATCTTTCCAGCGCCGTAAGGGTAGTATTTTCCCAAAGCTAGCCCTTGCCAAAAAGGTTAAGGACTGGCAAAGAACTTTCTTTTACTGCAAAGATACTTCCCCTGAGGGCGAGATTCATCTCCCCCCTTGGTCTCCACTCCCTTTCGAGGCTACCTCTGCTTTGTCTTCCAAGCCCGATCCTTCCTCGTTGGCCTCCATCGAGATTCTTTTAGACAAGGTGAGGGCGCTGACGCTCCATGGTCTTACCGGACTAGATCTTATATCTTGCTGGACCAATAGGCGAATTCAGCTTGTGAGTCGCCGTCTGCGACTTATGATGGACTTCACCTGCCATGCCGATGACGTTGATCGTACTTGCCCTGAAGATTGGGACAAAGGGGAGTGGATAAAATTCATTCGCCGAGTGACGAACAAGGACATTGACTCGTATGATAACGTCGGTCTTGCTCCCTTCTGGGCTGAACACAAGCCTTTTGTGGTAATTATTCTTGTAACTTTTTCCCTCTAGGATTCCTTCTTCAAAGTTGACTATTTCTGACGTTGACTCTCTTTCAGATCGATCCCTACATTTGGACTCTCCCATCCGAGGAGGAGACCGGCTCAGGCCAAGAAACCACTGTGAAGTTGCCAGAAGAAGTCGCTGATCCTGGCGAGGAAATGATCGCACATGGCACTGTTTCCGAGCCTGGTGGTAGCACATCTGAAGAGGAGCAACAAATGGCCAACGCTCTCTTGTCCACGGCTCCAGGCACATCTTTCCTGGCGCTTCCTGAAGTACCTCGTAGGTCCTCTAAGCGTCTTCTCTCTGAGAGCTCAGAAGATCCCTTGCAACCTGAGAAACGTCGCAAGGCCTTGGCGTTGCTTGTGGATATCAAGGCTGCCAAATCTTTAAAACTTGCTAAGCCTGGCAGCGCTGTACTTTCCTCTGAGCCTGCGGTGAAGAATTGTCCCTCGACAAGCTCGGGTATTTCCTTGTGACATTCTTTTCTTTGAATTCATGTGTCTTTATGAAGGGTTGTTTATTCACTGTTGTTTTTTCTATCCCGTAGGCTCAGACCTGCAAGATTTGTCTTCTCCTTCTTCTGGTTGCCTGATGAGGAGCGTCCGTATTGCTTCAGGGTAAGACTTGCTTTCCTTCTATAACTGTTGCGTTGCCATTTTGGTCTATAACCATCAATATCTTGCAGGACCATGGTTTGAGGAGATACAAAGTCTACCTCTTCCACTGATCTTTCTCAGCCAACCACGAGTGAAGGTGATGTTGCTGGCGAGAACATGGGAACTAGCGACGGCGCGACTTATCTGAAGCCTTCTTTAGAAGAGGGTATTGCCGATGCGGCTCCTGCCGTGGTTCCAGTCGCAGCGCCATCTGCGACTCCTAATGTTGATTTGGACCTCCTATTTCTGAAGCGGCAGACCTCCCCAGCGCTAGTAGTTCCAAATCAATTGTAGATGTCATAATCGATGCTGGAGATAAGCACGCTGCTTTATTACGCGACCTGGTTGGGCAATTATCTTCAAGTCGCCTGTACGCATACTGTAGCCCCAAGGATCAAGACCTTGTGTCAGTTCGTAGGGTGTTGATTCTTTCTTTTTTCCAAGCTTTGAGCCCCCAAGTACCTTTCAAAATTGCTTATATTCCGTTTACTCGCAGCTTGAGCTTTCCTCGCTTGCTGCTTCTAACGCAATGAAAGCCAAGGGCATTTCCTTAGATAAACCTGAAGTGACGCGATCTGCCTTGGGACATCATAGCGATATCATTAAGAACCAAGCGCAAGAAATACAAATACTCAAAGATCAACTTGACTCATGTGAAGAGCAATTTAAAGAACTCGAAGCAGACTCCAAGCAGCGACTAATGGAGAAGGATGAATTGATAAAATCCTTGCGAGAGGGGCTGAATCTCAAATCTGAGCTGCTTGATCGGCTGAAAGGAGACCATGTTAGGGAGCTCGCCGCGCGAGATGAAAAATATAACTCGCTGCTCAAGGCTTTTGAGGGTTTTTGTAACACCCCGGCCTACCCCCGGGCTGGGCCTGTCACCCCTGGCAGCTCTCTAGGATCTCTAGACTGGCCCCACAGATCAACACCGGTCTTTTCTGCGCACTTTGTCCTCACTCGTGCACACCCGGGAAATACTTCCTGGTCGGTCACCCATCCTTGGGAGTGCTCCGGGCCAAGCACGCTTAACCTCGGAGTTCCTTCCAGATGAGCTTCCGGAAAAGAAGTTGCAACTTGTTGATATGCGTATTCTATCAATCCTGTTAAGCCCTGAGCCAGGATCTCACATCCTTCCCCCCTTAGAAGACCGACGCCCTCGTCGGTCAGCCCCAGTCCAGGAACTTCCCCCCTTGGCACGCGTCTGTGCGCCCAGTGCCGGCACACGCTCCACATGTCCACCCACTGACCCGCACACGTCCGAGTTGCCGGGAGGGTCGGCTCTGATACCAAATGTAACACCCCGGCCTACCCCCGGGCCGGGCCTGTCACCCCTGGCAGCTCTCTAGGATCTCTAGACTGGCCCCACAGATCAACACCGGTCTTTTCTGCGCACTTTGTCCTCACTCGTGCACACCCGGGAAATACTTCCCGGTCGGTCACCCATCCTTGGGAGTGCTCCGGGCCAAGCACGCTTAACCTCGGAGTTCCTTCCAGATGGGATTCCGTAAAATAAGTTGCAACTTGTTGATATGAGTATTCTATCAATCCTGTTAAGCCCTGAGCCAGGATCTCACAGTTTTGGATCTGCTGTTAAATCAGCCATTCTGCAACTCGCTGGTACATCCCTAATCCTTTGTCTCTTGATCATTTAGATCTGAGTGACCATCATGAGCTGCTGATCTGAATAATATCTTGTTTTTTGATGCCGGGCCTGGTGCTCCGGTGTACCGCTCCAATTTGAAGGATCAACTGGAATATCTTCAAAATTTTAGCCTGCGCCTTCTTAAAGTAACCAAAGAGGTTATGAAAAAATCGCCCCTGCGACTGATGCTCCAGATTCATGTGAGTTTTGGCTGAACAGGCTATTTAAGACTCCTCACTATGTCTCTGATTGGAAGGGGTCTTCTGCTCGCTCCGGAGCTGCTCATGTGTTAACATTACTCCGGGCATATTATCCAGAAATAGAGGTAGGCAAGGTTGCTCTTCATGACCGGGCGAAGCGCGCGGATGGTACTGAGCTTCCAATGAGTGAATACTTCGACATCTGGAAGGGTATGCGTGGATACGCCACATTGCTTGTTAAGAATTTAGACTTGGGCTCTTATCTGGGAAAGTTCAACCCTGATGGTAGCAAGGCTACGAAGGAGAAATCCACTGGGCTGAATTATCCCAGCTTCCGATCCATCCTCAGGACCTGGTGGTCCTTCCACTTCATCTGGTGGTGCCTTGGTTATAAGGACACCTGCTGCTCCAACCTCGAGGCAAGCCGCGAAGGTTTTTGTTCCCGTGACTCGAAAGCAGAAATAAACATCCAATAGTAATGTGCGACTCGTCAATAGTGACTTGCCCGTTAGTCTGTAAAAAATTTGTGTACTATAAGCAGTACTTTTGTGACCTATAAGCAGGTTCTTTTATGATACTTCCATTAAGTAGACGCTCGTGCGGCTCAGTATTTCCTAGGAACATGTGTGTTCAGGGTCGAGAGCGGCCATGATAGGCAATCAAGCTCGATTGACGCCACACCCCAGTACTTTGGCCGCATAATGCAAGACGCTTCTAGCTTAAGGACTGCCACTCGTTTGGCAAGGGTTGAGGTAGCGAGCTGTGCTCACTGTGCTTTGTAAAAAACCCTCAGGGTTGGTGATGTATGAAATTCAAAAGACTCAGCGACTCAATGATAGTTGAGGCGAAACGACGAACCCTTGAATGTCAAGGGTGCCGGCTTTATTTCATAACCACTCAATTTATTACAGGGTGAGACAAAGACGATGCAGACCCTTTAATGCGAGTTTTCTGTTCCTCGCAGGTCATGCATACTTGATACTCATCGCACTCATTTGCGAAATAATACTCCTGACGGAGTGGGTTGAACACCTAGTTGGTTCATGTTTGAGTTGCTAAAAGCGACTCGGGTCGAGCATGATAGCTCCGATGTTTTCATGCCAAAGTGAGGGTCAAATCTTTTGATAGGGTAGCCACACTGAGTTGCGACTTACGCTGATTCACGTCCTTGGGGGATGAGTCGCGGGGGGTAAGGTCTCACAATAGTTGGGCCTCTCTGACTTGGGTTGTTGATTGATATTGGATCTATGCATATACGCCATCTCTTGTTTTGTTTTT
This sequence comes from Poa pratensis, assembly GCA_947311845.1. NCBI lineage: Eukaryota > Viridiplantae > Streptophyta > Magnoliopsida > Poales > Poaceae > Poa > Poa pratensis. The sequence goes on along the minus strand of CAMZMU010000100.1, from coordinate 4,662,120 downwards.
GTATCAAAGCGATTCCTGGAGTATTATCTTCCTGATTCGCGACTGTATGGTTGGAATTCACCATCTGGTGGGCGCGTCCTGCCGTCCGTCCATTCTGAGTCCCCAAGGCGACTCGCTTTGGGCTGCGGAGGTTTACTGATGGCCTGAGACCATGTGAGGAGTTGGCGATGCAAGCTTCTTCTGCAATTACTGAGCCTGCTTCCTCGCACTCTAGCGCTCTCTGTCTGTCTCCTTGCACCGTGATCACGCCGTTTGGTCCTGGTATCTTTAACTGCAGGTATACGTAGCAGGGGCGGGCAGTGAATTTGACATAAGCTTCTCTCCCGAAGATCGCATGGTATGGGCTTTTGACTGCTACGACCTCGAAGCTCAGGAACTCTGTGCGGAAGTTTCGCTCGGTCCCGAAGCTGACTTCGAGGGTAATTTTTCCTATAGGTCGGGTGATTATTCCTGGAATTATGCCTTGGATATCCTTCCTTGTTGGCTGTAGCTGCCGCTCGGGTATGTTCATTCGACGGAGCGTGTCTTGGTATAGGATGTTTACTCTTCCTCCTCCATCCATGAGGACTTTGTTCAACCTGTATCCCGCGACTTGCGGTGTAACAACGAGAGCCAACTGTCCTAGATTTTTTACTTCTGGGGGATGATCGTCGCGACTCCAAACAACCGATCGCTCTGTCCAACGGCGGTGTCTTTCCAGAGTTGGGATTGAGTCGCGGCTCCATCTGCTATTCATTTGCCTTCTATTGCCCGCTGTTTGTACATCCACGGTATGAAATTGCCCTATGTTTCTTCTTACTGAAGTTTCAGGCTTTTGACAGGAGTTCTCCTTGTCCCTATGCTGCATTGGTCCGCTGTGAGTCGCGATTGATGAATCTCCTTCCTTCCATCGCCTGTAGTAGTGACACTGTGCCTTGGTGTGACCCGCGGGTCTTCCATCTCTTCTGCGGTGTAAGTCGCAAGGACTATCGAAAATCCCTTTGGCGCTGTTGGGGAGTGACTCCTTGTCTCTTTTCTGCTCCCTAAGTTGATGCTTACAGTGTTCTGTTTCCTTTGAGATTGGCAAGGAGCCGCTTGCCATCTTATCTGTCTCTGCATGCTTGTTAGTAGTCGCCGAGAGTTGGCCGAAAGTATTGATCTTATGTCCAGTGCGGCTTAAGGTACGCACCGGCGGCTCAAACCTACAGTTCTTTCTCATAACTTGCACTTCAGATTGCGCCGTGGTATCTTTGGCAGAGTCAAGGATCCCTGTGACTTGTTTTATCCAGTCGCTGGTTGATTCGTTCTCCTTCTGGATCCACTGTCTGAGGTTCTTCACGCCCTCTATTTGGAACCTTTTGATGAACTTATCCTTCAATTCCTCCCATGAGTTTATTGACTTTGGCGGCAACCTTAGCAGCCAATCCCTGGCTTCTCCCTGTAGTACCAAGTGAAAATACTTTGCGAGCACCTCCTGAGTTACACCGATTCCTGTCATGTTTATTTCATAGTCCTCTATCCATAGGACAGGGTCTAGATCATTATGGTAGGTCGTGACTTGCTGCGACTCGCCGAAGTTCGGTGGGAAACGAGTGAGCCGTATTTCCTCCCCGAAACATGCTGGTCCTTTCAATAATGAATAGGAGCTCACAGGTGCCGTATCTTCATCTGAATCAGTTTCAAACTGGGTTGGATGAGTCGCATCAAGCATTTGCGGCTTACTGTCAGCCTTACTCTCTTTACCTGGTGATATTTGCAGACCTGCTAGCTGGTTGTCTAATTCTTCCACATTGCATCCTTCCTCGCAAACGATACCTCGTGTTGGGGCTCGTTAGGCGTAACTCCATACATGTTTGCTTGCTGTAGGGCGGCAGTCTGTAGCAGATCAATCGCATGGCGAGCGTCCTTATCAGCTCGCGTATCTCCGACTGGTGCTATTTTTGATAATATCCCGATCGCGTCGTGCATATTTCTTTCCGGATTACTGTGGAACTTCTGCTTCATCTCTTGCCTCCCTTTGTTAGTCTTGATGCAAATCGCCTGCTGCTTTTGCTGCCAACGCCTCAGTCGTTGATCTTTTCCTGGATTTTTTTGCGCTCTGCCGCGAGCCTTTGCGCTTCTTCACAAAGTTCCGCCCGGACGTCTTCGATTTCTTCAATTTTGGGATTTTTCTCCCGACTAGGCAGAGTTCCCAGATTGGTTTTGACGGGACGGAGGCAGGTGTTTTTGCTCCGGTCTGTTGCAGTTCTTCTAACACGCGGACCCTAACTGGCGGCAGTTCCTCTCCTGATTCGTCCCCTTGAGTCGCGTCTGAAGATCTGCGACTGACGGACCCAACGAAGATTTTCACAGACCCGATGGGAATAATATACCCAAATTAAACGTGATCTGCCTCTGGTCCCCACTCTGAGTCGTCGATGAAGGGAACACCATTGATATCTTCCACTTGGCCGATGGCGATGTCCTTGAACCCTGATTCCGGTCCTGTGCGGAACGTGACGCCTTGACCGCAGGCCCCACGGTGGGCGCCAACTGTCGTGGGTTTGTCACGTCAGATGTCATGGATGACTTCGTAGGTGTGGGATTTGCGCGAGTCAATCGTCTCCGAGCTTGGGATCGCAGGAACAAGGACGAACACAGATTTACCCAGGTTTGGCCCCTCAATGTGAGGTAAAGACCTACTTCCTGCCTACCCTAGATTGGTATTGATGTGATATATATGGTGTTACAATGGAGGCGATCCGATCTAAGAACTCGCCGTAAGAGCTAGGGTTCTAGGGCTTGATAGCTTGACCCGTCTAAGTCCTACGAGTCCTTTTTATATACACAGAGGCTCGCTAGGTTACAAAGGAAACTTCCACCACAACGAATATATCGACCAGAACCTACTTGGAGACTAACTCCTCCTCACGTCTTCCAGGATATGTCTTCTAGATCCTTCTCCTTGTGGTGGTACGATGTTGGGCTTGCTTTCATGCAGGCCTTTATTGTGCGAGTAAGTTGAGTCGCACTTTACCAAATATGGGCCGTGGGTTAATCTACAAAGTATTCCCCCGATAGCCGCCACCAGCCCGCTCCCCGCCCTGTCGCTGGGACACCACCTCCTCCGCACAGTGCCGACGCCGACGAGGATAAGAGGAGGAGGTGAGGCTCGAGGGAGAGGGGTAGAGGAGGAGTCCAGGAGAGGAGATGGGGCACTGGTGGTGGTGGAAGGGGCTTGGCAGAGGAGGGGGTCGGGAAGGTGGCGGGGCGGGTTGTGTGCCTGAGGAGGAAAAGGAAGGGAAGAGGAGGCGGCTGGGATCAGGGGTAGGGTTTCACGGCGGGTCGAGTGTTTTTCTTTTTTTTTGCTCGCACGCGAGACGCGACAAAAACGAGCTAACGGCCAAACGATGTAGCGCCACGTGGATAGCCCGAGAGGGCGCCCCAGGGGTGGACAGTTGCTTGTCTTCAATTATTTCGTGCATTCTCTCATCCACCAAATAATCATGTCAAGTTATGTAATCTACCAAATAATTCGTGCAACTGTGTTTGCACAGGAGAGTAAAATAAACAAACTTCTTAGAAGTTTCAATGTCTGGTCATATTATATAATGGTCAGTCCATGTCAATGTCTATACAAATTAAGAGTATGTATGTGGATGTTATAAGAGTAAACTCAGTTGTAATGTGCTATCAACAAGAAATATATAATATGCTGCCAATAACAAATGAAAAAAGTTCCTGCAAAATATAAGCTTCTTATACTTCATATTCATCATGCATCCTCCAAACCGTTAAATTATCTCCCATCTTAGGATAAATATTCCCTTCTATTTAAAACCACAAAATCTATCAATAACAACGATCAACAAGAATCAACAAAAAAATTATCACCAATTTAGACAAGAAGGAACACCCCACATGCGCGGCGTGCCGTCATGCCAAGGCCTACTAGTATAACGTGACAATTCATTACATTCACTAATGTTCATAACCCTTTATATCCCTGCTCTAATGTGTTTTTTGGTGTAATATTAATTTTTTTAACTCATGGACTTACAAGGACGGGGCTTTTTTGAACCTGGGCAAAACATTTTCCCTTGTCATTAATTAATAAGAAATGGGAATTGGCCGGTTAATTAAGGGAAAACTGGCCTAAAGCCAGAACAAACACCCTCACCGACCGTCATGAAACACGACCGTCGCGAGAGGACACCCAGCCACCCTGGCTACCAGAAAGGAGCTACACCCACACCACCGAAGACAAGGGTCGCCGCTAGGTTTCCCAGCAATGTCGTACATCATTTCACAGCGACTTCGATTTTGTCGACTCCCGCCATCTAACAAGATCTTGTCGTAGTGGCGTCGTTCAGATCACATCGGCTTATGCCAAACAGGTGACTCTTCACGCAGACGCTGGCAGCTACGATTCTGAAGAAGAGCTCAAACTGGATCGGCCCAAGCAGGTCATAGTACACCGCTTGCATCATACTACAAAGGAAAATATATTTTTTGACAAATCACTTTCGGCATGTCTCATCCAATTTTCCCCAACGATTACATTGGGGTGACGAATTTTGATCGTCATGGGGTTCATCACAGAAGCTCCGTCATAAATATCGGTGGTGACGTTATGCACTTTTTCGTCACTGTGAAACGTTTGACTGTGAGGATGGGAAATTCCGTAGAAGAACCATCACTCAAATCCAGAAGCTTAGACTACACCACTAAAGAAGACCAACCGGAAGATGAGTCGGACATGCCGAAATGAGAAGCCGACTAACAAGGTCATGCCGCGACCAAACCATCACTCAAATCCATTGTCGTTCCCGTGCAAGCCACCACACGGAACCCTGTATCGGATGGGTGGAGTGACGACACCAAATCCCTGCCTAAACCCATCGTTACATGAGTAGCTAAGGTGCAACAAGCAAAGGAGAACATGACACCTCCGTGTCGCAGGGGGTCACGCCCTGAAGAAGCCCAAATGGGTTTACTGGTATATAACCATGTCAGGACCCCCCTAACCCAAATATGGCGCCCAAGCCACACGGCGTACTTGAGAAAATGCCAGCCAACGACACACGACCTGGCCTAGCCCTCATGACCCAAATCAGGCCCAGATCTGGGCCGTGCCGGGCACTGTGAAGCGCCTCACCTCCCAAAGCCACTAGGCTGCAGCGATGTGCCGGCAGCTGCCGCAACTACTACCACCGCGCCCCGTCGTAACCGCGCCTCCGCTAGCCAGCGAGCGAGAAACCACCGTTACCTTTCACGCGATAAGGCTCTGGGTGAACCCTTTACCATCTCGATCTCGACGATGGTGGCGTGTAGCATCATCACCATCTTGTGGGTGTCGCCTTTGAACTCGGGTACCTCATGGTCTCGCTCTGGTGACATTGCTGCGTAACCTTGCATCCTGTCTTGAGGCACTTTCGACCCTGGGATTGGCTGTCTTCGACGGCTTCCTATCCTATGCACGTGACTTAGTTGCACCTAGCTTCGTCCTCGTTTTCAGTTGGCAGGATCGCCGCGCCACGGCCTGGAGCGAGAGAGCAAGCGGCCTTGCCATCTACAATTTGGTGGGTGCGGTGCGGCGGTGTCCGATGGTTTCTTGAGGAGGCGTAATATATCACCTCGTGTTCGTAGTCTCGAGTGACTTTTCGGGGAACCGCTACTTGTTTAGCTTTTTTGTTTTGTTTGATCTGCTTTGTAAGAGCATCTTCTCATCATTCATATTGGTTCAGTCGTGTGGGTATATTTATAAAGCCGTTCGAACGACTGTTTCGAGGAACATTTGTTACCATGCACATTTTTGTGAGGTGAGACCTAGAATTGGTCTTAACAGTAGAAAGACAGTGTACAAATTTTAGCAGCATACGCACAAGAACGAGAATAGTCACTTCATCTAATAACCAGTGCATACGAAATTGAACTATTGAATGCATCTCCTTTTCGAGTTGCAGATCGCTTTGGTCCAACTAGTATCTAAGGATAATTTTCTATCCGAACCGAAGGAGGCTTAGCTAGATTGAATTCTGTGCCTTCTATGCATTGTGGCTGAGAGGTAGCTGTCGTGGGTTTGTCACGTTAGATGTCATGGATGATTTCGTAGGTGTGGGATTACGCGAGTCAAGCATCTCTGAGCTTGGGATCGCAGGAACAAAGATCAACACAGATTTACCCAGGTTCGGCCCCCTCAATGTGAGGTAAAAGACCTACTTCCTGCCTACCCTAGATTGGTATTGATATGATAATCGAGGTGTTACAATGGAGGCGACCCGATCTGGTACTCGCCGTATGAGCTAGGGTTTAGGGCTTGATAGCTTGACCCGCTCTAAGTCCTGTGAGTCCTCTTTATATACACAGAGGCTCGCTAGGTTACAAAAGGAAACTTCCCCCATAAGGAATATGTCCACAGAGGCCTACTCGGAGACTACTTGGTCTTCACGTCCTCCGGGATATGTCTTCTAGAACTTTCCCCTTATGGCGGTTCAACATTGGGCTTTGCTCCCAAGTGGGCCTTTGTCCGTGCGAGTAAGTTAAATCGCACTGGGCCGCGGGTTAATCCAGAAATTATTCCCCCGACATTAGCCCCCAAGTGTGGCCTGAACTTCATAGTATTTCTTGATCTTGAATGTTTAGGCGCGCTTTTCCTTGTTTCGCGACTTATAATTGTGCGGGATTGGCCTTGACTCGCACCTGGAAGATCATCTGACTTCGTGAGCCTCTTTGTTAGAGTATCCTGATAGCTTCAGAACTTGATGACGACCCATCTTCAAATTTTTGATGATAATATGATGTAGCTCCCAAGGATTGAGAGGATGTAATGTGGTAATCATCTCAATTCTTCTCAGAGAACTCTGAAGGTCATCACCTGTAACTTGATATCATGAATAAAACAATTGTTAAGATACAAGTAATTGTAATTGGTGTTGCCGTACTATAAGCAGTACATCGACCTCTAGTTAGGCCATCTGAATCCTTAAGTGGGCACTCGCGCGACTCAGTATTTCCTAGTAACATGTGTGTTCAGGGTCGAGAGTGGCCATGATAGACAATCAAGCTCGATTGACGCCACACCCCAGTACTTTGGCCACATAATGCGAGTAGCAATCCAACTTAAGGTAAATTTGATAATTGCCAATAAATCGGCTGTTTCAGGGTAACAAAGACCCCAAGAAACATAATGATATTGCCATGATAGGCTAAGCTATGATAAGCTTTGATTATGATGACACATAAGGTCGCGCCTAGGTGGCAACCGAGTGTTATACATAGGGTTGGATCGCGCGTAGGTGGCGATCCATGGTGATACATGGGGTCGGTCGCGCCTAGGTGGCGACCAGAGATGATACAAAGTTTACGGCCGCGCCTAGGTGGCTGCCGGTTTCTGATACAAGGGTCGATCGCGCCTGGGTGGCGATCAGATGTTGCATAGGTCGCGCCTAGGTGGCGACCAAAGTTGAAGTTCTAGCCCTGAGTGGCTGTGATGATACTCAGCTATAAAGCTGGAAAGGATGATGCTTGGCTCTGATTAGCCTTTTCTTATGTATAGTACGGTCGCAGGTGTGCGACGTTCCAAGGGCGAGGTGCCTCGAGACGATCCTCGAAATCATGGCGTTCGCTGCTTTCCTCCCTTACATCCAGCAGATAGTACGACCCATTGTTTAGCTTCTTGCTGATGATGTAGGGTCCTTCCCATGGAGAGGACAGCTTATCCATTCCCTTGTGATCTTGTTTAAGTCGCAGTACTAGGTCGCCTTCTTGAAAGGTGCGGGTTTTGATGCGTTTGGCATGATAGCGTCGCAAGTCTTGTTGATATACCGCTGACCTTGATGCTGCCAAGTCTCTAACCTCTTCTAATGTGTCCACCGAGTCTTGCCGAGCTATCTCATTATCTGTCTCGATGTAAGCCGCAACTCTTGGTGAATCATGTATGATGTCGCTGGGCATGACTGCTTCTGCTCCATAGACCATGAAATATGGTGTAAATCCTGTGGATCTGTTAGGGGTTGTTCTTAAGCTCCATAGTACTGCTGGCAGTTCTTCCACCCAACATCCTGGAGATGCTTCGACCTTTTCAATAAGGCGCGGCTTAATTCCATGGAGAATTTCCTGGTTAGCTCGCTCAGCTTGTCCATTGCTCTGCGGGTGTGCTACTGACGTGAGGTCCAATCTTATCCCATTGTCTGCGCAAAAAATCTGTGTAGCCCCTTCAGAGGTGTTGCTCCCATTGTCTGTAATGATACTATGGGGGTACCCGAAGCGGAATATGACCTTCTTCAAGAACTTGACTGCTGTTTCAGCCTCACAATCTCCCACAGGTTCTGCTTCTATCCACTTTGTGAATTTGTCCACCATGACCAGGAGGTGAGTTTTTCCATTTGAAGACCGTCTGAAGGCCCTACCATGTCAAAACCCCATACGGCAAAAGGCCATGTGATGGGTATTGTGCGAAGTGCTTGAGCTGGCATATGATCTTGCCTAGCGTATCTTTGACATCCATCGCACACTCTGACAATTTGCTCTGCATCTGCTAATGCTGTTAACCAGAAGAATCCATGTCGGAACGCCTTTGCCACCAAAGATCTTGACGAAGCATGATGGCCACAATCGCCTGAATGAATTTCGTGCAAGATTTTTCGTCCCTCTTCTAGTGAGACACATCTTTGGAATGCTCCTGACACGCTGCGCTTGTATAATTCGTTGTTGATGATTGTATAGGCCTTTGATCGTCGTATGATTTTGCGCGCCTCAATTCATCGTCTGGCAGCACTCCGCGACTTAAATATGCCATGTATGGCTCTGTCCATCCTGGCTGTTCATGCAGGGCTGCGACTAAAGTTGAATCGTCCTCTGGCTCTGCAATGTCAATCTCTGCTGGAGGTTTGACTGATGGATTGTGCAGTTCATCCAGGAAAACATTGGGTGGGACTGACTGTCTGTTGGATCCAAGCCGAGACAGGGCATCTGCGCTTCGTTTTGTCTCCGATCAATATGTTCAACTTGGTATCCAGTGAAATGTCCAGCAATTTTGTCCACCTCTCTTCTATATGCAGCCATGTTCGCATCCTTACTGTCCCACGTTCCGGAGACCTGCTGTGCCACCAAGTCTGAATCGCCAAAACAGCGTATGCAACTGATGTTCATCTCCTTTGCTATACGTAGACCATGAAGCAGTGCCTCGTACTCCGCCACGTTATTTGTGCAGTTGAAGTGTATCTGTAGCACATACCGCAGCTTGTCTCCCTTGGGAGATGTCAGAACAACTCCAGCCCCCGAGCCTTGCAACTGTCTTGACCCATCAAAATGCATGGTCCAGTATTTGGTTTCTGCCATGCTAGGAGCGACTTGGATTTCTGTCCAATCGTTAATAAAATCTGCAAGGGCTTGCGATTTAATTGATGTGCGCGGCTCGTAGCTGATGTGATGTGGTCCCAATTCGATCGCCCACTTAGCGACTCTTCCAGTAGCTTCTCGGTTACGAATGATATCTGCCAATGGTGCTGAACTAACCACAGTTATTGGATGCTCTTGGAAGTAGTGCTTCAACTTGTGACTCGCCATGAACACTCCAAACACCAACTTCTGCCACTGTGGGTAACGCTGTTTGGAAGCTGTGAGGACTTCGCTCATGTAGTATACTGGTCTTTTCTGGCTTTTGGAGATCCATCACGGCCTTTATCTTGTCAGGATTGGCCTCAATGCCTCTTTCTGATACTACGAATCCCAATAGCTTTCCTGCTGGTACTCCAAAGACGCACTTTGTGGGGTTGAGCTTCATGTTGTATTTCCTGAGATTTGTGAATGTCTCTGCCAGATCACCAATAAGATCCTGGCTAACTTGCGACTTAACCACAATATCATCCACGTAGGCGTGAACGTTGCGACCTATTTGCTCATGTAGGAATTCTGAATGCATCTTTGGTAAGTCGCACCTGCGTTCTTCAACCCAAAGGGCATGCTGACATAACAAAAGCTCCGAAGGGTGTGATGAAGGACGTCTTTTCTTGGTCCTCCCTCTTCATCTTGATTTGATGGTAGCCTGAATAGGCGTCCAAAAAGCATAACAGCTCGCACCCAGCAGTTGAATCAATTACTTGGTCGATTCGCGGCAAAGCAAATGGATCCTTTGGACAAGCTTTGTTAAGACTGGTGTAATCAACGCACATTCGCCACGTACCGTTCTTTTTCATAACCAACACTGGATTTGCCACCCATTCCGGATGGTATACCTCGTGATGAATCCTGCAGCCAGCAAGCGAGCTATTTCCTCTCCTATTGCCTTTCTCCTATCATCGTGAAACGCCGTAGTGGCTGCTTCACTGGTTTAGCCGCAGGGTTCACTTTAAGGCTATGTTCTGCTAATTCTCTTGGTACCCCTGGCATATCTGACGGCTTCCATGCGAAGATGTCCTTATTTTCCTGAGAAAAGCAACGAGGGCCTTCTCCTGCTCTTCTTCCATGTGTGCTCCAATGCTGGTTTGCTTGGATGAGTCGCCAGGAACAAGATTTATCTGCTTAGTGTCCTGGGCCGCTTTGAATTTCATTGGTGGCTCGGCAGATGGCGTGGTAACCACACTCATGTCGTTTGGGTCCACCTGCGACTTATAACCTTTTAGCTCTTCCGCGGCACAGGCGGATTCTGCGAAGGCCGCATCTCCTTTTCACATTCTATTGCTTTTTCTCTATCTCCGTACACTGTGATGACCCCTTTTGGTCCTGGTATCTTCAACTGTAGGTACACGTAGCATGGCCTGGCCATAAACTTAGCAAAGGCCGTTCTTCCAAACAAGGCGTGATATGGGCTTTGGAATTTTACCACTTCGAAGCTTAGGAATTCGCTTCTAAAGTTCTCTTCTGTTCCAAAAGTTACCCCTAGGGTTATTTTCCCCACTGGCCGTGCGGACCTTCCTGGGACAATGCCGTGAAATACTGTTGACGTGGGCTGCAGGCTGGAATCCTTGAGTCCTAGACGCTGGAACGTATCGTAGTACAAGATATTAATGCTGCTTCCTCCATCCATAAGCACTTTGGTCAGCTTGTATCCTGCAACGTACGGTGCCACAACCAGCGCCAACTTGCCAGGTTCCCGTACTTGTGGCGGGTGGTCGTCGCGACTCCAGGTTACGCGTATTCTGACCACCTTAACCAATTGGGTGTTGCTGGTATCACGGCGTTCACCTGCTGACTTCTGCGGCTCAATTTCTCTTCCTTTTGGAGGTATCGATAACTATTGTGTGATACTGCCCCTCTGCCTGGGGTTACTCGCGCCGTGCTGCCCAATATTTGTGTTATGAGCCGCACTAGGGTTTCCTTCATGGGAATTCCCCCGTTGTGTTGGCTCTCTTCTTTCCACTTCTTGTAATAGTGGCATTGCGCCTTGGTATGGTCCGCTGGCCGTCCATCACCTGTCGCATGAAGGTCGCATGGCCGGTTGAAAACTTCTTGCATATTGATTGGACGGGAGCCGTATCCTCGACCCCTTCCACGCTGGCCTCTGAATCCTCCACGCGCATTGGCGACGAGCCCTGAGTGACCATCTTCGTTTTTGCGTTTGTTTTGATTCGCGTTGTTGTGGCTCGTTTGCTGCTGCTGGGGCTTGTTGGAGTTTTTCTTTCCTTTGGCAGCAACCTCCTCTTCTTCTCCGTCTGACGCGTCTCTGGTTTTATCTGAGCTGGCATATTTGTTAGCCGCAGCCATCACCTCGCTGAGGCTCTTGACTTTATCCTTCATGCGACCCAGCTTATGAATCAGCGGCTCGAACTTGCAGTTTTTTTCCATCACCAGGACGGCTGAGCTTGGTGGTATATTATCTGAGGAGTGTATTATTTCTGCCACCCTTTTCATCCAATGGCGACTTGACTCGCCTTCCTTCTGGACACAACGCTCTAGATCTTCTATATTGCAGAGTCGTTTGCAAGTTCCTTGGAAGTTTTTAACGAAGGCATCCTTCAGTTCCTCCCAAGTATTTATAGAGTTGGGAGGCAAATTTTGCAGCCATATGTGCGCTGCACCTTCTAGCATCATGTTGAGGTACTGGCACATATTTCCTCTGAGGCTTCAAATGCTCATCCCATCTCGTAATTGTTCAGCCAGGTGGTTGGATCCATGCTGGCGTTGTAGTTTGCCACCTTGCGTGGCCCTTTGAAATCTTCAGGAAAAGGTTCCGATCTGATCCTTTCAGTGAAACACGCTGGTCCCTTGAGTCGCGAGGACAGGGCTGTGGGCGCGCCTGCGGGGTTATCTGCGGGCCGCGTTTTCACCACTGGCGTATTCACCTGTGCTTCTGCGACTTGCTCCTGTTGCCTCTGTGCGACTCCTGATACGTTCTCTGGTGGCCTGCTTTGGACGCTTCTTTCTGCTGCAATCCTGTGATTGGCTGGTACGAGGGGCAGCTGTGCTTCGGCTTCCGCCCTATTGGCTTGTTGCAGGACTGCCGTACTTAGCATCTGAATCGCGCGCACGCCTCAGCATTGACCGGGTCATCGCCTGTTGGTACCATCTGAGTCAAGATATTAGCCGCAGCATACATATTATCGACAGGGTTCTGGTAATGGCCCTGCGGGGTGTGAAACCTCCTTGGTTGTTGCTGGGTCTCTTGATTTGTTGGTACCCTTCCTTCCGCAGTCGTCTGGATTCCCGTCCCCGCGGCTGGAGTGAGCGGGATTTCCACTGTTGGTTGAGTCGCGCGCGGCTGTGTTTGCGGGTCAACCTGCGTTGAGTCGCAGCCAGGCGGCTACTCTCTGCCGCTCCTGTTGGATTCCTTGGTTTATCTGATCGAGCCTGCGGCGCTCTTCTTCCATCCTTCGAACCTCATACAGGAGCTCGGCCCTGGCGGCCTCAATTTCTGTTGCACGGAGGGCGGCGTTCGTGGCTGACACGGGACAAGAAGTGGGTTGCTTGGGGGTGCCGATGCCTCGGTTTCTCCAGCAGTTCCTGATGCGCCTGCTCCTCCGGCCATGTAAACCGCGACTTGCGCCATCTCTTGATCTGGTGATAATGTGATTTCTGGTGGGTAACCCCAGCAACTTTCTTCAAAGGCAGGTATGATGGACCCAAACTCTTGCGAGTCCATGCTTTCCACGGATTCTTCCCCATCATCGGCGACTTCTTCTACTGAATCGCCTTCTTGGACCGATCTAACGGACCTGCCACCGATGAAGCCGACGAAGACGTTGATGGATCCGAACGGGATGACGTGGCCGGTCTCCAAGTAATCTGCTTCCGGTCCCCAGCTTGAATCGTCGATGAGGGGTGTGCCATTGACCGTGATGATACGGCCAACAACAAGATCTTCAGCTCCCTTCATGGATCCTGCGCGGAACGTGACGCTCTTGACCGCAGGCCCCACGGTGGGCGCCAACTGTCGTGGGTTTGTCACGTCAGGTGTCATGGATGACTTCGTAGGTGTGGGATTACGCGAGTCAAGCATCTCCGAGCTTGGGATCGCAGGAACAAAGATCAACACAGATTTACCCAGGTTCGGCCCCCTCAATGTGAGGTAAAAGACCTACTTCCTGCCTACCCTAGATTGGTATTGATATGATAATCGAGGTGTTACAATGGAGGCGATCCGATCTGGTACTCGCCGTATGAGCTAGGGTTTAGGATTTGATAGCTTGACCCGCTCTAAGTCCTGCGAGTCCTCTTTATATACACAGAGACTCGCTAGGTTACAAAAGGAAACTTCCCCATAAGGAATACGTCCACAGAGGCCTACTCGGAGACTACTTGCTCTTCACGTCCTCCGGGATATGTCTTCTAGAAATTTCCCCTTATGGCGGTTCAACATTGGGCTTTGCTCCCAAGTGGGCCTTTGTCCGTGCGAGTAAGTTAAATCGCACTGGGCCGCGGGTTAATCCAGAAAGTATTCCCCCGACAGTAGCCACGTCGCTGCTAGAAGGCCACATTATTTTTTTTTTTGATTGTCGACTTCAGCTATTTTATTCCAAAGACGAAGCAACCTCTGAATGAACAACCTCATTCAGAAATTCAGGGCACAGGTTGAAGCTGCTCAAAGGAGCACTAAGACTAAGAGACTGGCGTGCACACAAATGTGCTGCCTTATTAGATTCTCTATGAAAAAAAGCAAGTTTAAAACCCTGAAAATTAAGACTGAACTTTTTCATCTCGTTGAGGATATGTATCCCAGCATCAGAGTTCTAAACCACATGGCATTGCTACACGCAACTAAAGTTACAACCATATTAACAAAAACACTAAAATCAGACAGCATTTCCTCTGTTTATCAGGGCATCCACAACAGGCATTTTATACATATTAGACGAATGACATTAATTTATATCACATAAACAAGGGCACACATTAAAGTTCATGGTCAAGCAAGAATATATAGCATATACATATCCTAGTGACCAAAGACTCACACACCATTCCAAAAGACATGAACAAGCGATACTGGATAGGCAAGTACTAAGCTTGAGCGACATGTTCATTATCAAATTGTTTAAATTTTATAATGTCACTCCTTAATGATATAATTTTTGCAGGTGGATAATATTTTCCAATAAAAGTATCTTTCCATTTAGTCCATGAATCAATACTATTTCTAGGCAAAGATAATAACCATCTTTAGCTCTCCCTCTCAAGGAGAAAGGAAAAAAGCTTAAGTTTTATAACATCACTCTCTATTTCTTTGTATTTTTGCATGTCACAAAATTCCACAAAATTATTTAAGTGAGAGGCAGCATATCAGTACTAACACCAGAAAATTGCTTTCATAACAAGATTTAGTAAAGCAGGTTTAATTTCCTAAGATTCTGCTTTAGAAGCAGGTGGAGCAATATGTGTACATATGAAATCATTGTTATTTGTGTTAGTGAAGTCACACAACTTAGTGTTCTCCGCTGAACCCATTTTAACAAATAAAATAAAGACAAAACTAACAAAATGAAATAAGATAAAAGCTAAAATTTAATTTTTTGTGGTTTTTAATTTTTAGAGCAAACAAGATAAAATAAAAATAAACTAAGCAAGACAAAAACAAAGTAAAGAGAATGGCAGTGTGTAACTCCCCTTGATGTAGCTTCCAATTCCACGGGAATGGCGCTAGAAAAAGTGCTTGATGACGTGAAACACATGCTCATTGGGAGACCCCAAGTGGAAGCTATGAAGTAGTGCAGCAGCAAGTTTTCCCTTGATAACACACTAAGAGGAAACGGCCTACCGCTGGCGGACGGAAAACGGCTACCGCTGGCGGGCACGCGCCCGCTTGCGATGACTACGCCAGTCGTAATAGTTACCGCTGGCGAGCGGGCTGTCCGCCAGCGGTAAGTGTCGTGGGTTTGTCACGTCAGGTGTCATGGATGACTTCATAGGTGTGGGATTACGCGAGTCAAGCATCTCCGAGCTTGGGATCGCAGGAACAAAGATCAACACAGATTTACCTAGGTTCGGCCCCCTCAATGTGAGGTAAAAGACCTACTTCCTGCCTACCCTAGATTGGTATTGATATGATAATCGAGGTGTTACAATGGAGGCGATCCGATCTGGTACTCGCCGTATGAGCTAGGGTTTAGGGCTTGATAGCTTGACCCTCTCTAAGTCCTGCGAGTCCTCTTTATATACACAGAGTCTCGTCAGGTTACAAAGGAAACTTTCCCCACAAGGAACACGTCCACCGAGGTCTATTTGGAGACTACTTGGTCTTCACGTCCTCCGGGATACGTCTTCTAGATCTTTCCCTTATGGCGGTTCAATACTGGGCTTGCTCCCAAGTGGGCCTTTGTCCGTGCGAGTAAAGTAAGTCGCACTGGGCCGCGGGTTAATCCAGAAAGTATTCCCCCGACATTAGCCCCCAAGATTGGTTAGGACTTTGCGGTGAGAATCTTCTGACTCTTGAAATGGTCACTGAGCCGCACTGCAAACGTTCTGACCAATCTTCTGACTTACGCGATTCAGAGCCGTGACTTATCTGTGCGACTCATCTCCTCTTCTGGAAATATCCTGTTTCCTTTAATTACGGACCGTTACTCGTTTTGCGGGCGCAAATTGTGCCGTTGGTTGCGAGCGCAGATTGTGCCGTTAGTTGCGGGTCCCTTCAGTTATAAGCTGCGGCCACCTAGGTCATTATTCACTTGCCCTTGCAATCTCCTCATCCCTAGCCGCGCCGTCTTCTTCCTCAAACCGAGCTTAGTCCCCCGATCCAATCTCCTCTTCGCAATGGCGCCCAAGGCAAAGCCATCTGACAATAAGCGCAAGATCTCCTGCAACTGGGAAGGATCCTGGGTGACGGAGGAAACACTTGCGGATCTGGCCGAAGCTGTCTTTTTGCCGCCGAAGGAGGACGGCGTCTGGCGGGCGCCAGGCGATGAAATCGAGCCGCGCCCCAAGCCCAACGAACTGGTAATGTTCGTGGAACACGTGGAGCGTGGATTCACACCGCCAGGTTCTCCCTTCTTCCACAATCTGCTGCAACGCCTAGGCCTCCATTTTCACGACATCGGGCCCAACTCAATGCTCCAGGTGAGCAATTTTCATATGTTGTGCGAGGACTATCTTGGTATAGCCCCCAACATCGATCTGTGGCTGGCCTCTTTCACCTGCAACAGCCAACTTGTTTGCAAGGGTGGCGCCTATGTTCAGGTAGGCGCCATCCCTCTTCAACGCCATCGAAACTCTGTTCTTCCCAAGCTGGCGCTGGCAAATCGGCCCAGGTCTTGGCAAAAATCCTTTTTCTACTGCCAAGATACTTCTCCGGAGGGCGAAACTCGTCTCCCTCCTGGTCCAACACCACCTTCGTGCCTACAGAGGCACTGAAATCAAAGCCTCGCGACTCGGCCATGCCCTTCATCAATGAGTCGCTGATCAAGGTCCGCGCCTTAATAGGTCATGGTCTTACTGGCCTTGATCTTCTCTCTTGCTGGACCAAATGGCACGTCCAGCCCATGAGTCCACGACAGCGATCCTTCCTTGAGTGCACAGGCACCTCTGCTGACATCGATCGCATCAAGGCTGCGGACTGGAGGCCTGAGGATTGGGTGGAATTCGTCACCCGTGTGACTGAGGAGAAGGACATCTCCTTTGACAAGGTGGGGCTTGCCCCTTTCAGCGTTAACAACAACCCTTTTGAGGTAACTCCTCTTCTCTGTCTTTTCGCCTTTGTAGTTGAGTCGTATTCCTTTCTTAATACTGCAACTTATATCTTCCTGATCCAGGCAGATGAGAATTACTGGTCGCTGCCTGCGACCATCGCCGGCACTGCTGCTCCCAAGCGTGCCACACGAAAGAAGTTGCTGCCCACTCTAGAGGGCAGCGAAACTGCTGATATCCCCTCTGTCGCCTCTGCGGCCTCAGAAGGTGAAGAGACTGAACTGGACGAGGATGACAGTACAGTGCCAGCCGCGAGTTCTGCTGCCGCGGCTGGACCAACTCCCCGTAGAGCCTCCAAGAGGCTATCTCGTGAGGAGCCAGTGCTTGATGCTCTGGAAAATCCTGAAGCCATGAAGCGCCGCAAGCCTGCTACGGGCGCGACCTCCTCCGCTGCCAGGCATGTGTACAAACCCACCGCCTCAACTGAAGAAGACATGGGTCCCCATTCTGGTAATTTCTGTTGTCTTGACATCTTGAATGCTTATTCTTTTTCCTCTACTGACACGCAAACTTCTGCTCGTAGATTCTGGGACCCAAGGCCTGTCATCACCATCATGTGACGACCTTATGGCCTCTGTGAAGATGGCTCTAGAGTTAGTGACTTTCTTTGCGCTTATAACACGTTTGTGCTTCTTCTTCACACAATGCCCTTGCTTTTTGTAGAAGTGCGGTTAAATCCGCGACTGAACCTGGGGTCATTTCTGAAACCCTAGTTGAACCGCGCTTATCACCTGCGGCTCATACCGCCATGGTGGAGGGTGTGGCCACCACTGATGACTTGGCTGCGGCCTCTGTTCCTGACACAGCTACCCAAGAGGTGGCTCTGGAAGACGAAACAGATCCCCTTATGATCCAAGACGTGGAGAAGGTCAACCCTTCCTCCATAATTGTTGATGCGCCGGTGATTGAATCGCCAGCGGCTGATAGCTGCAGTCGCCAATTCTGCGTGCTGAGGTTGCTTCCTCCTCCTCCATGAGCCGCGCTGAGAAACTGTCAGAGGCCATCATTGCCTCAAATGACAAGCAAGCCATGGAGCTCCGCAAGGCGCTGTCTGACCTGTCTGCGGTTTATAAGGTAAACTTCTGTCTCCACTTATCTGTCTCTAGCCCCCAAGGATCAAGTTTCTTCTTTTACTGTAAAGGGAGACTTGAAGCTTCTCTTTTAGCTGTTTGATATGTACTTACTAACTGATGTACTCTTTTTAGAAGGAACTAAGCTCCATAACAGCCGCAAGAGTCGCCTTGGAAAAGCAGTTGGGGGAGACTCCTTCTGAATTGGAGAGGCTGCGCGAGCTGCTTGGCCAGCGTGATGTTGAGCTGAAGAAGAGGGAAGCCAGGATGGGCGAGCTAGCTGATGAAAGCTTCAAATTATCTGAACAAGCCAAAGCCACCGAGCTGCGGCTTAAAACGGTTGAAGAGAAGTTCCAAGAGAGGGTCCAGCAGCTAGACTCGAAATCAGTGCTCAGAAAGATGCCATCGCTGTAGCCAACGAGGACGCAAGGCTCAAGGCTGTTGCCATTGGCGAGCTTGAGAAAAGTTGAAAAAAGTTTCTGATACCCATAACCTTGTCCACGCCAAAGTTTGCATCATGACTCAAGAGTTAACTGGTATGTGTTGCGACTCATATCTGCATCTGTTTTCTCTACTATCTTTGCCTGTATATTGTAGAGCTGACGGAGACATGCCTCGATGTAGGTGAAGATGCCGCGTTGCAGCGCGGCAGTACTCAAGAACAGCTGGAGTATATCCGTGAGTTTTCGTGAAAAGCTTGCGATGCCATGAGATCGCTCTCCACCTGTCTTCTGCCGAAAAAGCCTGCTCCTGCTGATGCTGAGGGACTTTTGAAGAGACTGCTCAAGGCGCCTCAATTTTTTGGACTAGAAAGAATCTCAGCTCGCACCGGTGCCGCTCATGTTCTTGCTTTGGCCAAGACATATTATCCTTGTTTTGATGCTGCCAAGTGTCGGGGGGCTACCCCCGGGTAGGGTCATGGTGAGGTAAAAGCTATGCCCAGGTGTGGGCCAAGTTACTGTAAAACCGGCATAACTGGGCTTCGGAGTGTGGTGCAGGTGCAAACCGAGATAGGTTTACCGAGATACCAGTCCGGAAGGAACCGAGATACCATGCTGGTGACAGCCGACATGCGTCGACAGAGACAAGGGATCTGAGATAAGGATCCAAGATAACATAAACGACATATGTATGTCGGTAACTTGTGTGTTTTCTTATGTGCAGGGAAGGATATTTGAGGAAGGAGGATCCGGCATTTCCATGCCGGGTTATCCTAATGTCGGACAGAGGTCAATGCTCCTGTCACATCCCGTCTGGCACGGGAGCGCCTGACAGGGAAGCGCCTGACACGGGGGCGTGCAGGAGACCGAGATGGCAGGCCATCATTCCACCGCTGACTCCGGTTTATCCGGGGACAGACTGCGAGGCAGAGGCATGGGCAGGTCCTGTCTTGTCGCTGACCTCTGGCGCACTTTGGAGCAGAGATATGGGACAGGACATGGGCAAGCCACGTCCTGTCCACTATGCAGAGACAATCATGACGTGCAGGCGTGCGTGTCTGCAGTGCCGGTACGGAGAGGTGACCGTTGCAGGTGGAGGGGTATCCCGGTAACCCGGTTTAGCCTATATATATGCCCTCACCCCTCATGCGTGAGGGACGATGCCCTGAGATACACTTCTCCCGTAGCTTCATCTTCTACGTTGTGTTCTTCCCATTGTTGAGATATACAGCTCAAGGAGCAACTTGTACGCTTGGTACCGAGATATATACAGAGAGAGACAGGCAGGAGTAGGGGTTTTACCTCCTCACGAGGGCCCCGAACCTGGGTAGATCGTGGTGTGTTCTGGTGCTTGTGTGTTCTTCGTGGGTGCTTCTTAGCGCGCTAGCCCTCTCCCGGATTCCACCAGCGTCCATCGGCCCACATTTTAGCCATCCTATGGCATCTGCCGTGATACCACCACGACACCAAGGTTGCACAAGGCAGGCCCTCGAAGAAAGTGGATGGCACCGAGCTGAAGGCCTCAGAATATTCGGCGACTTGGAAGGACATGCACGGCCATGCGACTGAGCTGGTGGGGGGGATAGATCTTGCGACCTATATGGGCAAGTATAATGCATATGGAAGCAGATGGGAGAAGTTACCCGCTCCATCATCCAGTGCGGTGATCCCGCAGGAAAAGAACCCCTCTCCAGGCGTATCCATCTCTACAGCCCCCAAGCCTACGACGGAGAAGCCGTCCAGCGAGCCTGCGACTGCTCCTTCTGGCAAGCTTGGTAAGCCGCCTGTTCCTCCTTCCACAGGCCAAAAACTACGCACAAATGAAGAAGAGAAACAATGGTTTGATGATATTGGCCCATATCGGCCTGTATAATTGTTTAGAAATTTATGTGTCATAAGACAATGTTATGGTTTGCTTAAGTACTCTCAGCAGTACATGTTTCGACCAATAGGCTGGTCCTTATGATTTGTCTCGGTTTTTCCTCAGTTAGGCCCTTGCGTGGCTCAGTATTTCCCAGGTAAAAAGTGCGTGTTCAGGGTCGAGAGCGGCCATGATAGGCAATCAAACTCGATTGACGCCGCACCCCCAGTACTTTAGCCGCATAGTGGAAGTCGCATCCAAGAGAGGTTGAGTATAATCATGATAAATGCCACTTGTTTGGCGATCCCAAGGAATAGGCCGCGCTAAAAAGCTGCCGCGCCCCATGGAACCAATGATTAAAAAATAAAAGACTCACAACTCAATTGGTAGTTTGAGATGCTTTATTTCAGAATCATTATACGATACATAGGGTCGGTCGCGCGTAGGTGGCGACCAGAAGTGATGCTTTGGTCGGTTGCGCCTAGGTGGCAACCAGAGATGTTACATGGGTCGGTCGCGCCTGAGTGGCGCCAGAAAAGGGTCGGTCGCGCCTTGGTGGCGACCAGAAGTGTTACGTTGGGTCGGTCGCGCCTGAGTGGCGACCAGAAATGGGTCGATCGTGCCTGGGTGGCGATCAGAAGTGTTACATTGGGTCGGTCGCGCCTGAGTGGCGACCAGAAATGGGTCGATCGCGCCTGGGTGGCGATCAGAAGTGTTGCATTGGGTCGGTCGCGCCTGAGTGGCGACCAGAAATGGGTCGGTCGCGCCTTGGTGGCGACCAGAAGTGAAGTTTTTAGCCCTGAGTGGCCAGCTAGATGATGTAAACTCTTAATGGTTTTGTTGCGGCTGCTGATGGCAACTCGCAATGCCTGGGATGTGTCCTTATTGGCAATGGCTTATAGCCTTTGACTTCCTTGCCTCCCTTGCGGCCGTAATCTGAAGTCGCAAGTCAGGCAGGTGCCTTTTTGCCTTCACGATGTCATCAAAATTCTCCTGCAACTCGCGCATGGGCGCGCTCTCTGCGATGCAAGCTGCTCTGGCCATGGCCTTGTCGCCTTCTTCGCATTCTTGAGCTATTCTTTTGTCGCCATTGATGGTGATGACTCCCTGGGGCCTGGTATTTTAAGCTTTAGGTACACATAGCACGGCCTAGCCATAAACTTTGCGAATGCTTCTCTGCCAAACAGCGCATGATATGGGCTCTGGAAATCTACAACCTCGAACCAGATGTACTCGCTCCTGAAGTTGCTTTGTGTCCCAAAGGCGACCTCCAAGTTGACTCGCCCCAATGGTTGAGCTGATATGTCTGGCACGACACCGTGAAACGTTGTCCTTGATGGGTGTAGCTGCTTTTCTTGGAGGTTCATTCTTTTGAAGGTTTCATAGAATAATATATTGATGCTGCTGCCTCCATCCATCAGTACTTTGCTGAACTTGTACCCTGCGACTTGAGGGGCAACCACCAGCGCGAGTTTGCCCTCTTCATTTATTTCTCCTGGGTGATCCTCGCGGCTCCAAACTACTGGCTGCTCCGACCACTTTAGCCACTGTGGGACGGCTGGTACTATGGCGTTAACAGCCTGATTGCGTCGTCGCAGCTTTTGTTCCCTCCTTGAAGTATTCACCACAATGGTATGATACTGACCCAACTGTTTTGAGAACTGTGGCTGATCTGGCTGCGGATTTGGGACGGCGTTTGTCGGGGGAATACTTTCTGGATTAACCCGCGGCCCAGTGCGACTTAACTTACTCGCACGGACGAAGGCCCACTTGGGAGCAAGCCCAATATTGAACCGCCATAAGGGGAAAGATCTAGAAGACATATCCCGGAGGACGTGAAGACCAAGTAGTCTCCGAGTAGGCCTCTGTGGATGTATTCCTTATGGGGAAGTTTCCTTTTGTAACCTAGCGAGCCTCTGTGTATATAAAGAGGACTCGCAGGACTTAGAGCGGGTCAAGCTATCAAGCCCAAACCCTAGCTCATACGGCGAGTACCAGATCGGATCGCCTCCATTGTAACACCTCGATTATCATATCAATACCAATCTAGGGTAGGCAGGAAGTAGGTCTTTTACCTCACATTGAGGGGGCCGAACCTGGGTAAATCTGTGTTGATCTTTGTTCCTGCGATCCCAAGCTCGGAGATGCTTGACTCGCATAATCCCACACCTACGAAGTCATCTATGACACCTGACGTGACAAACCCACGACAGTTGGCGCCCACCGTGGGGCCTGCGGTCAAGAGCGTCACGTTCCGCGCAGGATCCATGAAGGGAGCTGAAGATCTTGTTGTTGGCCGTATCATCACGGTCAATGGCACACCCCTCATCGACGATTCAAGCTGGGGGCCGGAAGCAGATTATTTGGAGACCGGCCACGTCATCCCGTTCGGATCCATCAACGTCTTCGTCGGCTTCATCGGTGGCAGGTCCGTTAGATCGGTCCAGGAAGGCGATTCAGTAGAAGAAGTCGCCGATGACGGGGAAGAATCCGTGGAAAGCATGGACTCGCAAGAGTTTGGGTCCATCATACCTGCCTTTGAAGAAAGTTGCTGGGGTTACCCACCAGAAATCACATCATCACCAGATCAAGAGATGGCACAAGTCGCGGTTTACATGGCCGGAGGAGCAGGTGCATCAGGAACTGCTGGAGAAACCGAGGCATCGGCACCCCCAAGCAACCCACTTCTTGTCCCTGTGTCAGCCACGAACGCCGCCCTCCGTGCAACAGAAATTGAGGCCGCCAGGGCCGAGCTCCTGTATGAGGTTCGAAGGATGGAAGAAGAGCGCCGCAGGCTCGATCAGATAAACCAAGGAATCCAACAGGAGCGGCAGAGAGTAGCCGCGCTGGCTGCGACTCAACAACAGGTTGACCCGCAAACACAGCTGCGCGCGACTCAACCAACAGTGGAAATCCCGCTCACTCCAGCCGCGGGGACGGGAATCCAGACGACTGCGGAAGGAAGGGTACCAACAAATCAAGAGACCCAGCAACAACCAAGGAGGTTTCACACCCCACAGGGCCATTACCAGAACCCTGTCGATAATATGTATGCTGCGGCTAATATCTTGACTCAGATGGTACCAACAGGCGATGACCCGGTCAATGCTGAGGCGCGGCGCGCGATTCAGATGCTAAGTACGGCAGTCCTGCAACAAGCCAATAGGGCGGAAGCCGAAGCACAGCTGCCCCTCGTACCAGCCAATCACAGGATTACAGCAGAAAGAAGCGTCCAGAGCAGGCCACCAGAGGACGTGTCAGGAGTCGCACAGAGGCAGCAGGAGCAAGTCGCAGAAGCGCAGGCGAATGCCATTGATGCAAAAGCGGCCCGCAGATAACCCCGCAGGCCGCCCACAGCCCTGTCCTCGCGACTCAAGGGACCGGCGTGTTTCACTGAGAGGATCAGATCGGAACCTTTTCCTGAAGATTTCAAAGGGCCACGCAAGGTGGCAAACTATAACGCCAGCATGGATCCAACCACTTGGCTCAACAATTACGAGATGGGCATGAGCATCCTAAACGCATCTGAAGAGATCTGCGCACGCTACCTAAACATGATGCTAGAAGGAGCAGCGCACATATGGCTGCAAAATTTGCCTCCCAACTCTATAAATACTTGGGAGGAACTGAAGGATGCCTTCATTAAGAACTTCCAAGGAACTTGCAAGCGACTCTGCAATATAGAAGATTTAGAGCGTTGTGTCCAGAAGGAAGGCGAGTCAAGTCGCCATTGGATGAAAAGGGTGGCAGAAATAATACACTCCTCAGATAATATACCACCAAGCTCAGCCGTCCTGGTGATGGAGAAAAACTGCAAGTTTGAGCCGCTGATTCATAAGCTGGGTCGCATGAAGGATAAAGTCAAGAGCCTCAGCGAGGTGATGGCTGCGGCTAACAAATATGCCAGCTCAGATAAAACCAGAGACGCGTCAGACGGAGAAGAAGAGGAGGTTGCTGCAAAAGGAAAGAAAAACTCCAACAAGCCCCAGCAGCAGCAAACGAGCCACAACAACACGAGTCAAAACAAACGCAAAAGCGAAGATGGTCACTCAGGGCTCGTCGCCAATACGCGTGGAGGATTCAGAGGCCAGCGTGGAAGGGGTCGAGGATACGGCTCCCGTCCAATCAATATGCAAGAAGTTTTCAACCGGCCATGCGACCTTCATGCGACAGGTGATGGACGGCCAGCGGACCATACCAAGGCGCAATGCCATTATTACAAAAAGTGGAAAGAAGAGAGCCAACACAACGGGGGGAATTCCCATGAAGGAAACCCTAGTGCGGCTCATAACACAAATATTGGGCAGCACGGCGCGAGTAACCCCAGGCAGACGGGGCAGTATCACACAATAGTTATCGATACCTCCAAAAGAGAAGAGAAATTGAGCCGGAGAAGTCAGCAGGTGAACGCCGTGATACCACAACCCGCTTGGTTAAGGTGGTCAGAATACGCGGTAACCTGGAGTCGCGACGACCACCCGCCACAGGTACGGGAACCTGGCAAGTTGGCACTGGTTGTGGCACCATACGTTGCAGGATACAAGCTGACCAAAGTGCTTATGGATGGAGGAAGCAGCATTAATATCTTGTACTACGATACTTTCCAGCGTCTAGGACTCAAGGATTCCAGCCTGCAGCCCACGTCAACAGTATTTCACGGCATTGTCCCAGGAAGGTCCGCACGGCCAGTGGGGAAAATAACCCTAGGGGTAACTTTTGGAACAGAAGAGAACTTTAGAAGTGAATTCCTAAGCTTCGAAGTGGTAAAATTCCAAAGCCCATATCACGCCTTGTTTGGAAGAACGGCCTTTGCTAAGTTTATGGCCAGGCCATGCTACGTGTACCTACAGTTGAAGATACCAGGACCAAAAGGGGTCATCACAGTGTACGGAGATAGAGAAAAAGCAATAGAATGTGAGAAAGGAGATGCGGCTTTCGCAGAATCCGCCTGTGCCGCGGAAGAACTAAAAGGTTATAAGTCGCAGGTGGACCCAAACGATATGAGTGTGGTTACCACGCCATCTGCCGAGCCACCAATGAAATTCAAAGCGGCCCAGGACACTAAGCAGATAAATCTTGTTCCTGGCGACTCATCCAAGCAAACTAGCATTGGAGCACACATGGAAGAAGAGCAGGAGAAGGCCCTCGTCGCTTTTCTCCAGGAAAATAAAGACATCTTCGCATGGAAGCCGTCAGATATGCCAGGGGTACCAAGAGAATTAGCAGAACATAGCCTCAAAGTGAACCCTGCGGCTAAACCAGTGAAGCAGCCACTACGGCGTTTTCATGATGACAGGAGAAAGGCAATAGGAGAGGAAATAGCTCGCTTGCTGGCTGCAGGATTCATCACAGAGGTATACCATCCGGATGGGTGGCAAATCCAGTATTGGTTATGAAAAAGAACGGTACGTGGCGAATGTGCGTTGATTACACCAGTCTTAACAAAGCTTGTCCAAAGGATCCATTTGCTTTGCCGAATCGACCAAGTAATTGATTCAACTGCTGGGTGCGAGCTGTTATGCTTTTTGGACGCCTATTCAGGCTACCATCAAATCAAGATGAAGAGGGAGGACCAAGAAAAGACGTCCTTCATCACACCCTTCGGAGCTTTTTGTTACGTCAGCATGCCCTTTGGGTTGAAGAACGCAGGTGCGACTTACCAAAGATGCATTCAGAATTGCCTACATGAGCAAATAGGTCGCAACGTTCATGCCTACGTGGATGATATTGTGATTAAATCGCAAGTTAGCCAGGATCTTATTGGTGATCTGGCAGAGACATTCACAAATCTCAGAAAATACAACATGAAGCTCAACCCCACAAAGTGCGTTTCGGAGTACCAGCAGGAAAGCTATTGGGATTCATAGTATCAGAAAGAGGCATTGAGGCCAATCCTGACAAGATAAAGGCCGTGATGGATCTCCAAAAGCCAGAAAAGATAAAAGATGTACAGCGGCTTACTGGTTGCGTAGCAGCTTTGAGTCGCTTTATATCAAGATTGGGAGAGAAAGCACTACCTTTGTACAGACTGTTGAAAAAATCAGACACCTTCGTTTGGGACGCAGAGGCCGACGAAGCTCTGACAGCCTTGAAACATCAATTGACAAATGCTCCAGTTCTGGCGGCTCCAAAAGATAAAGAGCCAATGCTACTATACATAGCGGCAAATTCCCGCGCTGTGAGTGCTGTCATGGTTGTGGAGAGACAAGAACAGGAAAGGAATACCCTGTCCAGAGACCAGTATACTACGTGAGCGAAGTCCTCACAGCTTCCAAACAGCGTTACCCACAGTGGCAGAAGTTGGTGTTTGGAGTGTTCATGGCGAGTCGCAAGCTGAAGCACTACTTCCAAGAGCATCCAATAACTGTGGTGAGTTCAGCACCATTGGCAGATATCATTCGTAATCGAGAAGCTACTGGAAGAGTCGCTAAGTGGGCGATCGAGTTGGGACCACATCACATCAGTTACGAGCCGCGCACATCAATTAAGTCGCAAGCCCTTGCAGATTTTATTAACGATTGGACAGAAATCCAAGTTGCTCCTAGCATGGCAGAAACCAAATACTGGACCATGCATTTTGATGGGTCAAGACAGTTGCAAGGCTCGGGGGCTGGAGTTGTTCTGACATCTCCCAAGGGAGACAAGCTGCGGTATGTGTTACAGATACACTTCAACTGCACAAATAACGTGGCGGAGTACGAGGCACTGCTTCATGGTCTACGTATAGCAAAGGAGATGAACATCAGTCGCATACGCTGTTTTGGCGATTCAGACTTGGTGGCACAGCAGGTCTCCGGAACGTGGGACAGCAAGGATGCGAACATGGCTGCATATAGGAGAGAGGTGGACAGAATTGCTGGACATTTCACTGGATACCAAGTTGAACATATTGATCGGAGACAAAATGAAGCTGCGGATGCCCTGTCTCGGCTTGGATCCAACAGACAGTCAGTCCCACCCAATGTTTTCCTGGATGAACTGCACAATCCATCAGTCAAACCTCCAGCAGAGATTGACATTGCAGAGCCAGAGGATGATTCAACTTTAGTCGCAGCCCTGCATGAACAGCCAGGATGGACAGAGCCATACATGGCATATTTAAGTCGCGGAGTGCTGCCGGACGATGAAATTGAGGCGCGCAAAATCATACGACGATCAAAGGCCTATACAATCATCAACAACGAATTATACAAGCGCAGCGTATCAGGAGCATTCCAAAGATGTGTCTCACCAGAAGAGGGACGAAAAATCTTGCACGAAATTCATTCAGGCGATTGTGGCCATCATGCTTCGTCAAGATCTTTGGTGGCAAAGGCGTTCCGACATGGATTCTTCTGGTTAACAGCATTAGCAGACGCAGAGCAAATTGTCAGAGTGTGCGATGGATGTCAAAGATACGCTAGGCAAGATCATATGCCAGCCCAAGCACTTCGCACAATACCCATCACATGGCCTTTTGCCGTATGGGGTTTTGACATGGTAGGGCCTTTCAGACGGTCTTCAAACGGAAAAACTCACCTCTTAGTCATGGTGGACAAATTCACAAAGTGGATAGAAGCAGAACCTGTGGGAGATTGCGAGGCTGAAACAGCAGTCAAGTTCTTGAAGAAGGTCATATTCCGCTTCGGTTACCCCCATAGTATCATTACAGACAATGGGAGCAACACCTCTGAAGGGGCTACACAGATATTTTGCGCAGACAATGGGATAAGATTGGACCTCACGTCAGTAGCACACCCGCAGAGCAATGGACAAGCTGAGCGAGCTAACCAGGAAATTCTCCATGGAATTAAGCCGCGCCTTATTGAAAAGGTCGAAGCATCTCCAGGATGTTGGGTGGAAGAACTGCCAGCAGTACTGTGGAGCTTGAGAACAACCCCTAACAGATCCACAGGATTTACACCATATTTCATGGTCTATGGAGCAGAAGCAGTCATGCCCAGCGATATCATACATGATTCACCAAGAGTTGCGGCTTACATCGAGACAGATAATGAGATAGCTCGGCAAGACTCGGTGGACACATTAGAAGAGGTTAGAGACTTGGCAGCATCAAGGTCAGCAGTATATCAACAAGACTTGCGACGCTATCATGCCAGACGCATCAAAACCCGCACCTTTCAAGAAGGCGACCTAGTACTGCGACTTAAACAAGATCACAAGGGAATGCATAAGCTGTCCTCTCCATGGGAAGGACCCTACATCATCAGCAAGAAGCTAAACAATGGGTCGTACTACCTGCTGGATGTAAGGGAAGAAAGCAGCGAACGCCATGATTTCGAGGATCGTCTCGAGGCACCTCGCCCTTGGAACGTCGCACACCTGCGACCGTACTATACATAAGAAAAGGCTAATCAGAGCCAAGCATCATCCTTTCCAGCTTTATAGCTGAGTATCATCACAGCCACTCAGGGCTAGAACTTCAACTTTGGTCGCCACCTAGGCGCGACCTATGCAACATCTGATCGCCACCCAGGCGCGATCGACCCTTGTATCAGAAACCGGCTGCCACCTAGGCGCGGCCGTAAACTTTGTATCATCTCTGGTCGCCACCTAGGCGCGACCGACCCCATGTATCACCATGGATCGCCACCTACGCGCGATCCAACCCTATGTATAACACTCGGTTGCCACCTAGGCGCGACCTTATGTGTCATCATAATCAAAGCTTATCATAGCTTAGCCTATCATGGCAATATCATTATGTTTCTTGGGGTCTTTGTTACCCTGAAACAGCCGATTTATTGGCAATTATCAAATTTACCTTAAGTTGGATTGCTACTCGCATTATGTGGCCAAAGTACTGGGGTGTGGCGTCAATCGAGCTTGATTGCCTATCATGGCCGCTCTCGACCCTGAACACACATATTCCTAGGAAATACTGAGTCGCGCGAGTGCCCACTTAAGGATTCAGATGGCCTAACTAGAGGTCGATGTACTGCTTATAGTACGGCAACACCAATTACAATTACTTGTAACTTAACAATTGTTTTATTATGATATCAAGTTACAGGTGATGACCTTCAGAGTTCTCTGAGAAGAATTGAGATGATTACCACATAACATCCTCTCAATCCTTGGGGGCTATATCATATTATCATCAAAAATTTGAAGATAGATCGTCATCAAGTTCTGAAGCTATCAGGATACTCTAACAAAGAAGCTCACGAAGTCAGATGATCTTCCAGGTGCGAGTCAAGGCCAAACTTGCACAATTATAAGTCGCGAAACAAGGAAAAGCGCGGCCTAAGCATTCAAGATCAAGAAATACTATGAAGTTCAGGCCACGCTTGGGGGCTAATGTCGGGGGAATACTTTCTGGATTAACCCGCGGCCCAGTGCGACTTAACTTACTCGCACGGACGAAGGCCCACTTGGGAGCAAGCCCAATATTGAACCGCCATAAGGGGAAAGATCTAGAAGACATATCCCGGAGGACGTGAAGACCAAGTAGTCTCCGAGTAGGCCTCTGTGGATGTATTCCTTATGGGGAAGTTTCCTTTTGTAACCTAGCGAGCCTCTGTGTATATAAAGAGGACTCGCAGGACTTAGAGCGGGTCAAGCTATCAAGCCCAAACCCTAGCTCATACGGCGAGTACCAGATCGGATCGCCTCCATTGTAACACCTCGATTATCATATCAATACCAATCTAGGGTAGGCAGGAAGTAGGTCTTTTACCTCACATTGAGGGGGCCGAACCTGGGTAAATCTGTGTTGATCTTTGTTCCTGCGATCCCAAGCTCGGAGATGCTTGACTCGCATAATCCCACACCTACGAAGTCATCTATGACACCTGACGTGACAAACCCACGACAGCGTTGTTGCTGTTGTTGCCTCCGCCGTGGTTACCTCCCTCATTGTTTGATGATTGTTGTTCGTGTTGAGTGGTTGCCCATCCTTCCACTTTTTGTAATGATAACACTGTGCCTTTGTGTGGTTGGGTGGTTTCCCATCTTTTCCTATATGGATGTCGCAGGGGCGGTTAAAAACCTCTTCCAAGTTAACTGGGTGAAAATTCCTTCCTCTGCCGCTGCTTTGTTTGTAACGAGTGTTCGTATTTACGACTAACCCTGAGTTTCCTTCCTCGTTTTTGCGCTTGTTATAACTTGCATTGGCATTGCTAGCTTGCTGTTGTTGTGGCTTGCTACTGGCCTTCTTTCCCTTGCCAGTATTTTCCTCTTCCTCCCATCAGATGCATCCCTGGTTTTATCCGAGCTAGCATACTTGTTGGCCGCCGCCATTACCTCGCTTAGGCTCTTGACTTTGTCCTTCATGCGACCTAGTTTGTGGACCAGCGGCTCAATTTGCAATTTTTCTCCATGACAAGGACTGCTGAACTGGGTGGTATGTTATCTGAGGAATGTATGATTTCTGCGACCCTTCTCATCTAGTGGCGACTCGACTCGCCTTCCTTCTGTATACAACGCTCAAGGTCCTCTATGCTGCAGAGTCGCTTGCATGTTCCTAGGAAATTCTTGATAAAAGCTTCCTTCATCTCATCCCAAGAGTTTATTGAATTTGGCGGCAAATTTTGCAGCCATATGTGAGATGTGCCTTCTAACATCATATTTAGGTAACGTGCGCAGATCTCTTCGGATGCGTTTAGAATGCTCATGCCCATCTCGTAATTGTTGAGCCAAGTAACAGGGCCCATGCTTGCGTTGTAGTTGGCGACCTTGCGAGGCCCTTTAAAATCTGCAGGAAACGGTTCAGACTTGATTCTTTCGCTGAAACAGACTGGGCCTTTGAGTCGCGACGATAGATTGGACGAAGCTGGCCTTCCTATTGGATTAGCCGCCGCGCGCGGCTTCACAACTTCTATGGTTGAACTTGCTGAGGTTGATTTTGAGCCGCAGGTTGATCTTCCCTTTGTCGCCTAGCCGAACTTGAAGTCGCAACGTGCGGCGATTCCGCGTGGATGCTTCTCTCCGCCGTTGCTCTGCTATTGTAGGGGGTGGAGTGCAGCCGTCCCGCGTGTTCGGACATGTTTGCCTGCTGTATTACTGCTGTGCTCAGCATCTCAATGGCGCGCCTCGCCTCTCTGTCCATTGGTGTGTTTCCTGCTGGCGCTAACCTGGCCAAGATGTTCGTAGCCGCAAAGAGATTCTCGATTGGGCTAACATAATGTCCTTGCGGCATGTGGAACCTTTGAGGCTGCTGTGGCGACTGCTGAACAAAGGTTGGCTGCGGCAATGGCGGGGGCATGATGGCCCTGTTGTTAGCTTGTACTATGGCCCTTGATCCAGGTATTTCCGCTGCTCTTGGTGCTGCGAAAGACGGAACCGCTGGTGAAACTGAAGGTACAACGATTGCTTGAACCGCTGGCGCAGCTAACGGGGCCACGGACCGCATAACCATGCCAGACGGTGCCATGTGTGTGGGTACCGCGACTGAAGGTTGTGCGACCCCTGACCATGCGACCGGGTGAGCTGTGTTGGTGGCGACTGATGGGATCGTGTTGGTGGCAACCGACGGAACCGCGATTGTTGGTTCAGCGGTAGGCGATTGGAACAGCTCCATTGGATTTACTGTTCCTGGCTGCAGGCGACTCGCATGGCGTCTGTGTGGCAAGGTGGCCTGTACTCCTTGCAGAGTATTGGTTTCCTCGATGAGTCGCAGTTGCTCCTGTTGGAGGCGCTGTTCCTCACGCGCCAACCTGGCTCTCTCATCCGCGATTCTCTGGACTTCATCATATAGCCCGATCCTGGTAGCCTCCAATTCTGTCACCCTAGCAGCCACCTTAACCGCAGATATTGGCGTAAGCAACACGCTTCCCTGTGGCGGCGTGACCGCTGCGTTGGGGGCTACCCTTGATCCTGATTCCGCAGGCGCAACTCCAGGTGGAGTCTCTCTTTTTGCGACTCCTGAGGCCGTGACTCCTGGCGTCATCGCAGCGGATGCCGCGACTCCTGATGCGTCTAGCGCGGCTTGTTCTGCTGCTTCCGGCGGTGTGGGGGCTAAGCTGCCTGGTGGCATGCCCAGCACTTCGTCCGCTTCTGTGGTCCTGTAGACCCCTTCAACGTGCCGATCTTCTACAGAGGGCGAGCCCCATCCACAGGGCCTCCGCATAGCCTTTCCTCAAGGACATACTCAATGGATTGGCCTTCTTCGTCTTCAAAAGGCAGCGACTCGTAGTTGATAGATTCTTCTTCTTGGTCCACTGTTACCGCGACTCCTTCTTCTGAGTCGCCATGTTGCGATGGATCCTCTGACTCGCCGCCAATGAAGCCGACGAAGACATGGACAGATCCAAACGGGATGATGTGGCCGGTTTCCAGGTAGTCAGCTTCCGGCCCCCAGCTTGAATCATCAATGAGGGGTGTGCCATTGACCGTGATGATACGGCCAACAACAAGATCTTCAGCTCCCTTCATGGATCCTGCGCGGAACGTGACGCTCTTGACCGCAGGCCCCACGGTGGGCGCCAACTGCCGTGGGTTTGTCACGTCAGGTGTCATGGATGACTTCATAGGTGTGGGATTACGCGAGTCAAGCATCTCCGAGATTGGGATCGCAGGAACAAAGATTAACACAGATTTACCCAGGTTCGGCCCCCTCAATGTGAGGTAAAAGACCTACTTCCTGCCTACCCTAGATTGGTATTGATATGATAATCGAGGTGTTACAATGGAGGCGATCCGATCTGGTACTCGCCGTATGAGCTAGGGTTTAGGCCTTGATAGCTTGACCCTCTCTAAGTCCTGTGAGTCCTCTTTATATACACAGAGTCTCGTCAGGTTAAAAGGAAACTTTCCCCACAAGGAACACGTCCACCGCGGTCTATTTGGAGACTACTTGGTCTTCACGTCCTCCGGGATACGTCTTCTAGATCTTTCCCTTATGGCGGTTCAATACTGGGCTTGCTCCCAAGTGGGCCTTTGTCCGTGCGAGTAAAGTAAGTCGCACTGGGCCGCGGGTTAATCCAGAAAGTATTCCCCCGACAGTAAGGGTGGTTACCGCTGGCGTGCAAAACTTGTGCACGCCAGCGGTAGGTGCGACAGCGCTGGCAGGCACGGCGTCTGCCAGCGGTAAGTGAGTACGCCCGCCACTAGCGTGGGATGGCTATCGCTGGCGTGCATTTCATATGTCCGCCAGTAGTACATAATTGGGAATTAAAAAAACAAATTATTAATACATCTATTTTTGCACAGATTACACGAATACAAAAATGAAACTCGTCGGATGCAAAAATCCAGTAGCACAGTATACTTATCTTCACCAAACTTACTTATCTTCACAGATTCACAAAATTACATGGAAAACATACAAATGTCTCGATTGTCAATGTTCATCATGGAAAAACATACAAATCTGATCGTCCTCTCGGCCACCGAACCTCGCAGCCACAGACCCACGTCGATGTCGTCGCTGCCGCAGCCTCATGTCAATGTCGCCGATGACGTTCATTAGGTCCTCCTGGTCATCGTCGCCGCTTCACGCCGTTGAGACCATCCTCCACCAATATGCTTAGAACCTGAAAATCCGACAAGTATATTTCATAAGCAACAACAAAAAAATCAAGCAGTTCCATTTTTATTTACACCCACTCGGCATTGAGAAGTGTTCAAAAACAAAACGCAGGAGTTAGGCATGCACTCGGCATATATAGATGCTAACTGGTCGACTACCAGTTCGCTGCTGCACAACACACACAGACACAGGAGCATGATTCCAATTTTGTTAAAATAAATGCGATGTCGTTTTACAGGAAAGAGACATGAAATTGCTCTGAAATAACCAATTTCAGCACTTTGTATAGGTCCACTGCCCATGCACACAACAAATTGATCTCTCTATTTTGTAAAAGGGGTGAACTATCTAACGAAGAGGACAGCAGCCCTGAGACAGAGAGTAAAAGTGTGTAAACACATAGTCATGAATTTTTTGCAAGGCAAGATTGCTTGCTGGTCATCAATTCATTCATAACCGGACAACACACTCGAACCAACTTTTGGTGGCAATATGTAATGAAGCAAACACAGGATGGTGGCGGGGTAACCTGTCCACGGAGAAGCACCACTGGAAGGAGTAGCACTGGCTCTTGACGGAGACCTTGTGGTCAGACACCGCGAACACTTGTTCCGCTGACGTTCGTCACTGCGGCTCCTCCCCACTTGCTTGGTGCCCATCATCCTCCGATATGCTTCGAACCTGAAGATAGAATGTAAGCATTATTAGAGCACGACCAAAGAAAAAAAAATCAAGCTTCAAGACGAAGAAATGCTTTTACTTTAATTCCCATGAGAAAAGTATTAGTCAAAATATATTTGATCTCAAAGGTTGGCATCAATTAGCTTATATACATTACAGGTCAATTATGGCAGGGATCAATTAGCTGAGGTATGGCATGCATTTGATCTCAAAGGTTGGCATCAATTAGCTTATAGACATTGGCAGTGTATATAAGGATCAGCAACAAGTGAACATGTATAAAACAGACATTGCATTCATCGCAGGATTAATCAAAGGAATGTAACCGACAATATCTTGTTGGAATGTCTCCCAAGTGAATTAATTTTCACAGCTACAAAGCACATTCATAAATTTTGCACCACCAGCACGCAGTACCACAATAGCACACAACAACACGCAAGCAGTTAACATCATCTACTTGCAAATTCGAAAAAACATCATCTACTTGCAGCTAACAGTACCAGACTTGCAATTAACATCATCTACCTAGCGTTGAGGGCGAGAAGCTCCAGATCCTGTGAGCAGCGGTGCGATTCTGTGGTCGGCGACAAGATTCTAAGCTCCACGATGCAAGTCCAAGGCCGGCGGCGCGAAATTGAGCAGTACGCCGGTCCTGGCCAAGTCGCGATGCATGGCCGGTGATGATTCCCTGGACCATAGGGCACAAGAATTTACGGTTAGCATACATGTAAGAAGACAAGCCCATGTGTTCAAGAGCAGCAAATCTAACTAACCAAGCCGGGAAAAAAATAAATAGAAATGAATCTTGCTTGACTTAGATTCGTATTTGGGCTTGGAGATGACCTAGCTAGCTAGGAAGAGGAATGGAAGTCGGTGGGAATTTACACAGCTGCGAGCGATGGAGCCAAGTTGAGGAACGGCAGGCGACGCAAGGCACGGAGGCTCGTAGCTCAGGGACGCCGGCAGCAGCACGTCCGGCCTTGAGATCCGGCGCTGTGCATCGTCGCCACCGCAAACCCTAGGTCGGCTGTGCACGCGCCGTGGTCCGGCCAGATCGACGGAGCGGCGCGCGTGAAACCACGCACGCGCGCGCGGCGATCCAGCCAGCCTCAACGCCATAGCGGCGCCTCTCTGTCCATGCCAAAGGATTTTATTTTTTGAGTATTTTTTCACTTTATTTGATTTTGTTGAAAAATTTGTCAAAATGGCCACCATGGCTATTCATCGAAAGGGGTCAAATATTTCAAAACTATCGATGGTTTTGTGATATAACCACTACTTGTGTACCTTAAAATGATTTTTATAAAATTTCCAGAGCAAACTATCACACACTTGTAGTTCAAAATTGAATTACTTTCGGAAAATCGGCATAAAGTCCTTTAAATAGGCAAAATTAGGTAGAAACTAAGAAAATTAATAATATTTCCAGATTATCCATCAAATATGGTCTACTTTGTGTGGACATTGGATGGATGCCATTTTGCACCATATTTGTTGTACTTGGTTCACAAAAAAGTCATTTTTAACATTTAAAAATAAAAAATGATGTTTATAAAAATAATTTGAAAAAACTCAGTTCTGCAACATTGTTTGCCATACCAAGGTACACCTATGTGTCATATATGGGCACATTATAATAAACTATGCCACGGGAATGGTCATATCTAGGTCATTTGAATCGAAACTCATACATGTTTATAAATGATTGATCTTTTTGTGAAGAAGTTTTTGGAAACTTTATAAAAACTCAAGTTTATCATTTTTCCTATCAACTACTACACCTAATACGACTCCATGCCAAAGGATTTTATTTTTTGAGTATTTTTTCACTTTATTTGATTTTGGTGAAAAAATGGTCAAAATGGCCACCATGACTATTCATCGAAAGAGGTCAAATTTTTCAAAACTATCAATGGTTTTGTGATATAACCACTACTTGTGTACCTTAAAATGATTTTTGTAAAATTTTCAGAGCAAACTATCACACACTTGTAGTTCAAAATTGAATTACTTTCGGAAAATCGGCATAAAGTCCTTTAAATAGGCAAAATTAGGTAGAAACTAAGAAAATTAATAATATTTCTGGATTATCCATCAAATATGGTCTACTTTGTGTGGACATTGGATGGGTGCCATTTTGCACCATATTTGTTGTACTTGCTTCACAAAAAAAAGTCATTTTTAACATTTAAAAAATAAAAAATGATATTTATAAAAATAATTTGAAAAAACTCAGTTCTGCAACATTGTTTGCCATAGCAAGGTACACCTATGTGTCCAATATGGGCACATTATCACAAACTATGCCACGGGAATGATCATATCTAGGTCATTTGAATCGAAACTCATACATGTTTATAGATGATTGATCTTTTTGTGAAGAAGTTTTTTGGAAACTTTGTAAAAACTCAAGTTTCTCATTTTTCCTATCAACTACTACACCTAAGGGGACTCCATGCCAAAGGATTTTATTTTGAGTATTTTTCACTTTATTTGATTTTTTTGAAAAAATGGTCAAAATGGCCACCATGGCTATTCATTGAAAGGGGTCGAATTTTTCAAAACTATCGACGGTTTTGTGATATAACCACTACTTGTGTAACTTAAAATGATTTTTGTAAAATTTCCAGAGCAAACTATCACACACTTGTAGTTCAAAATTGAATTACTTTCGGAAAATCGGCATAAAGTCGTTTAAATAGGCAAAATTAGTTAGAAACTGAGAAAATTACTAATATTTCTGTATTATCCATCAAATATGGTCTACTTTGTGTGGACATTGGATGGGTGCCATTTCGCACCATATTTGTTGTAATTGCTTACAAAAAAAAGTCATTTTTGACATTTAAAAAATAAAAAATGGTATTTATAAAAATAATTTGAAAAAATTCAGTTCTGCAACATTGTTTGCCATACCAAGGTACACCTATGTGTCAAATATGGGCACATTATCACAAACTATGCAACGAGAATGATGATATCTAGGTCATTTTTCACTTTATTTGATTTTTTTGAAAAAATGGTCAAAATGGCGTACGTCCGATACCGCTGGCGGACGGCAATGGTGTCCGCCAGCGGTAATTTCCTACTTTTTGGGCCTGCATCGGGACTAACTACCGTTGGCGGGCGCGCCAAACCGTCAGCCAGCGGTACTATAGTTACCGCTGGCGAACAAGGCTGCCGTCCGCCGCGGTAGTTAGCCCCGCCTATTGGCGCCTGTTTACAACTACCGCTGGCGTACATTACGGGCCGCACGCCAGCGGTACTTGACTTACCGCTGGCGTGCACCCTTAAACGCACGCCACTGGTAATAGCGCTGGCGGACGCCAATGCCCGTCCGCCAGCGATAGCGTGGTGGCTATAAGCATATTCCTACTAGTGACAATACCAAGGTTCAATAGAACCAGTAGGAATTGGGAGAGTTTCAACACGGTGTCAGCAGCAGTGTCGTTGATGTGCTGTTGATGTGGACCTACACACAATAAAATCAAACTATTTTGCCCGAACGAAACAGTAAGGTCGCCAATCTCCCCGGCTTGCTGAATACAAAGGATCAAACGCATGGTGTGGAAAATGAATATAAGTTTAGAAAGGAACAGCGAGTAAATAAATGTAGAGCGTGGTGGGAACAATGTTTTTATCACTGTAAGAGAATGGACCGGGATCCACAGTTCACTAGTGGTGTCTCTTCATGAAACAGATAACTAACATGCTGGGTAAACAAATTACAGCTGGGCAATTGACAAATAGCAAACGCGTGACAATGCATATTATGACAAGACAATGTTTATTAGTAGTATTTATTGGGCATTACATCATAATACATAGACTGCTTATCAGCTGCATCTATAACTAATAATCCACCCCCGGATAACATCCGTGTCTCCGTGAGTATTAAGTTGCAAACAACAGATAATTGCATTATACAATGTGTAATGTAAACAATGTAAATGACATATAAGCAGTGCATATAAGCATAACAAAGTTGTTTTCTCCCTAGTGGTAACAACAAATCCACAACCTTAGTCGTTTCTGTCATTCGAGACCAGATTACTGGAGGCATGAACCCACTATCGAGCATAAATACCCCCTCTTGGAGACACTAGCATCTACTTGGCCATAGCATCTACTAGCATTGGAGAGGATGCAAGAACATAAATAAAACAATAAATAAATAGATGAACAACTTGATCATAACTTCACAATTCATCGGATCCCAGCAAACACAACATGTATCATTACATAAAGATGATTTTGATCATGCTAGGCAACTCACAATCTAAACATGATATCACAAAGTGGAGAGACAACCAACTAGTTACTGCCATGGACCCGTAGTCCAATGAGGAACTACTCACGCATCACTCCGGAGGCAGGCATTGTGATGAAGAGCCCTCCGGTGATGATCTCCCCTCCGGCAGGGTGCCGGGAAGTGCTTCAGAACCCTCCCGAACTAGGGTTGATGATGACGGTGGCGACGGAACTTTTCATTGATTTTTGATCCGGTCCTTACGGTTTTCTGGATGTGGGGGCTTTATAGGCGAAAGGGGGGCGCGGGGAGGGCACCCGAGGCGGCGAGGCGCCACCTCGGCGCGGCCCCACCTGGTTGCGCGCCAGGCATGCGTCTGGGCCCCCAGGGTCGCCTCTTCGGCCGCCCTTCGGACTTCGTGTTCGTGTCGGTGTAAAACATGCCCCTATCGATTTTCGTCCAATTTCAAGAATATTTGCTTAATAGTTTTTATGAAACAAAAAGACAACAGAAAATATGAACTGACACTTTGGCATCTTGTTAATAGATTAGTACCCAAAAATGTATAAAAAATGATATATAGTGTAAATAAAACATGTAGCATTTGGTATAAAACAAGCATGGAGCATCAAAACTTATAGATACGTTTGAGACGTATTAGGCACCGCTGCAATCCCACTCATCTTATTAACCTTTATCATTTTTACAACACCATACACGACCAAATGAGACATCATACCGGTAAAACCACGATCAGAAGGATCAACCGACATGGGGATGATCAACACACGACCGAGCTACCTACCTATCTATCTAGTAGCTAATATTATAATTAAGCTACCCAAACCAACTCCAGATGCTCACCAGGGACAAAGAAGGGTCATATATATAAAGTTACGTGGAGTGGTTAGTGTGGAGGTGGGAATTGTAGCGGCAAAGCACAGTGGGCACAAAATTTTTGTGACACCATTACCGGCGTGGGTGAACAATGTCACGCCAGTAAAGCAAAGTTTGGTTAAAGACATGTTCATATACGCCAGTGGTTTATGAAAATTACTGACGTGGGTGCACAATGCCACGCTGGTGCTATATTTGGTTGTGGCAAGTTTTTTGAGCTCACATATCACCGGCGTGTAGGGCTGGAATTAAAACTCGAAACTCACGAGCTAAACAAGTAACTCGTGACTCGGCTCAAACTCGTTGTCTCATGAGCCAAGTCGAGTTTTCTCGTTTGTTGACCAAGCTACTCGTGAGTAACTCACAAGTAGCTCGTTTAACACATCCTAATTGTCTGAACATGTGCGCATATGAAAAAACTAGTAATTTTCCTGCTAATTCCGGTCTATAACAATAATTGTCCCTAAAAAATTTCACATCTCTAGTCAACAGATAGATCAATGTTGAAAGATGGAAGCTCTGCACCATTATCGGTGCAAAAAAGATTGACAGTTTTACATTAATATATTAAAAAATCCACACTTCATATTTATCCAAGTTAAATGAGCTACTCGTGAGCTTCTCGCGAGTTTAGCGAGTCAAGCCAAGTTTCATTTCAGGACTCGTTTGTTAAACGAGTCGAGCCAAGCTTGCCTCATCAGTTGAGCGAGTTTAAGCGAGTCGAGCCGAGCCAGCTATAAGCAATTTCCTTGTAGTGAGTACACACTAGCCATATGTACATACCAGCCACAGACAAGTGAAACTCTAGGACATGGTGAACCGATCCATTCACTAGATCTTATGCGATTAATGCGCATTATGTAACAATATTTCTTTTTAAGTCAGGATATTGCCATCCTAACCACAGACAATTCAAACAATGGATCTCTTCACTCAAAGTTTCAGCATGAGATCATCTTGCGACAGAACGGATACTTTTGCTGGATCTTCTATGCATGAAGTAACCATTATATAAATCAATTTATTTATTGTTGTCATTGCTCAGAATGAGTAGTGTATGAGAGGCTGCTAATTCCTAGTTGCATTTAGATTTCTCTCTAAGTTCAATCTCTCATTGTTTATGTTTTTTGTTTTCTGAATTTATTTTTTGAAGTGTGCTTATTAAGAGGAACGTTCTGCAACGATGCAACCAATAAATATTATTGCCTTCTCTTCTCCTTATTGTAGAAGTTTAGACTTTTCCAACATATGATATTGACATCATGGTTCAAATGTGTATAACATTGTGTATGTCACAGTTTGTATACAACAAATAAAATTAGTGTTGTGGATATATTGCTTATGTTTGTGCTGTGAAATATTGAAATGAGCTGTGAAATATCAAATTGATTTGTGAAAAAATAAAGAAATACGAAAAATTCTCAATGCAAACGATGAAAACAAAATTCCGTTACTATTGCTATTCTCACTTCGGAAACGGAGAAAAGTAAATGACCATTTTGACCCGCTTCATCAGTGACGGGTGTTCTGCCTCCGTTACACAGACCGTTTTTTCCCATGAGGTATTTTTGGTCCCTTTCCGACTAGTGTGCTGCCGCGCCCCGGTCTCTGTTGGCCCCCGCAAACCCGCGACGTCGCGGCCTCCTACGACAGGCCGCCCGACCTCTGACATGCGGCTAGTCACCGGAGCGGAAGTAGACGACCGCTGGATCGGAGGAAGACAGCTAGGCCATCGTCCACGCTGTGCCACTGCTTGCATCCCTGGAGCTCGACCGCATTTGCAGACATCTGGACACCGATGGAGGCGCTTGATGGCGGCCGGGCGGCACACGGGCGGGAGAAGCTGAGGTAGACTGTCCCGAACCCCCGTCCCAGAGCTTGCACGCGGATTCGAACCCGGTGGTCACGACATGGAGATGCTCGTAGGTTAACGTCGGACGGGTTGTTGTGCAGGGCGTGGTGGCTAAGGAACACGGCGACAAGGAAGGATGGGCGAGCGACGGGCCGCCGCCGCCCTCCTCCTAGCCCCCGTGCACGGGGCATGGAAGCGGCGGACTCCTATGGCGACACAAAGGTAGACCAAGAGCACGACGAGAGCGGTGGGGCCTGGAGCTCAACGGCCGTCACTGCAGCCACCGCCGGCGATGATGGATTGAGCTGGTGCAGGAGGGGTGGCCCCGGAAGCCACGGACAGAGGTGAGACGGTGCTGGCGGCCCATTGCGGAGGCGCCGGGGATGGGGGATTTGGCTAAAAGCATAAATGTAATAAAATATTTGGAAAATAAGGTAAAAAATAAATAAGAAATGAAAAAGCGAAGAGCTGACCAGCAAGTCCGTACAAAATTTAAAGAAAAACTCGAAATCTTTACATTTCTAACAATCGTCATCCCTGGTCACGCTGCGACTGCGGTCAGAAATCGGCTTAGCGCGGCAAAATTCACGAATCAGTGCTATCTTTTGAGAATTAGCTGTGTTCGATTCAAAATATTACACAATAATGAAAAAAAAACGTGGTTAATATGACTAGAACTCACGACCTAGAGTCGAGACAGTAGGGCGCTGTGTGTAAACCACTAGTGGGCACGTTGTTTTGGCTTATAGGAGCATCTAGTCTCATTATGAAGATAAAATTTAAAAAATATTTAAAATTTCAAAAAATGTGAAAGAAAATTCGGTGTCACATAAAGTTTCACGAAAAAATAATGTTTTTTGTGTTCGGTATAAAAAGACAAATTCGGTGCTAAAAAAAAACTTTTTACTGGATATATTTTTATCTTCTTTACACAGGGCACATAAAATGTCTTTTCTTGACAAAACTTTGTGCGCCCCCATGAAATGTTTGTATGTTCATTCGATATTTTTTTCGAAATTTTGGACATTGCGAAATATGTTTTTTCATAATAGGATCATCTAGACCTACAACCCAAAATGGATTTCCGCTAGGCACACGAGTACTATAGTGTGATAATAGTATTTAACGTCTTATTAGTACGTTCCAAAGTAAATCATAGAGATTGAATTCAAAATTTGCAATTTGAATTTGTCCGGTTATCCGCTCGAGATTTCTTGGTAACCAGAAATCTCGGGCACCCTCGGTAAAATTTATAATCTCGGTAACCAAAACCTTGCGAGAGGATTCATCTACCATGAGCATGCATCCGATCTACCAATCTATCTATCTATATATCTATCTTATATTTACTAATTGGAGGCACCATACGAGGCTCCACGTTAATCCTCACGCTTGAAAGAATTTCGTCCATTCGATTTTTCTCTCTTAGTCATCTTTTTTTTTGCGAAACACAGTACAACGCAAGCGCTCATATACACGCGCACACACTCACCCCTATGAACGCACGCACGCACACCCTACCCCTATGAGCACCTCCGAGAGACTGAGCCGGCGGGTCGAGTCTTGAGATTGACGAAGTCACCACGGGCGCCTCGCTGTCGACGGGAACGTCGCCTCCCACTGAAGAATATTCCGCCTTAAATGAGAAACACCAGCGTCAAACCTGGGGTTTGAACTCTGGTGGGCTGGGGGTACAACCACCCACCTAACCATCAAGCGTCAGATTTTCCCTGATCCGATCGCCGCCTAAGCAATGTTTCCGTGCGGTTGTATTCGGTTTAGTCTCCTCAACCGTGTTCGACTCCTAGCAAACGCATGGAAAAAAAAAGACTTTTGCGGATATCCCTCCCCCCAACCGCCGCCTATATGTCAGGTAGTCACGCACAGATCTGCGCATGCAATCGTGAGCATCACCACGGATCCACGATGCCGATGACGCTTGGTGCTCCAGTAGAACGTGTCCCTGTTTTCTCTGCGTTTTGGCTGCCGTGTACTGTTTAGAGGTAAGGCTTGCTACCTTATTATGTTATCCGCAGATGTAAATTCCTAGCTAGCCTAATCAGGTTATTTGCAAGATTCGCAGGTTATTCATAGGGCTCTGACACTCTGTCCATGCATCGATCAAATCATGCAGGACAAACATGCATGGAGAAGTCATACGAGCCTGCACACCAAGTTTAAATCAGGTGTGGTTGCATGTCTCGCACGTC
Organism: Poa pratensis; assembly: GCA_947311845.1. Classification (NCBI taxonomy): domain Eukaryota; kingdom Viridiplantae; phylum Streptophyta; class Magnoliopsida; order Poales; family Poaceae; genus Poa; species Poa pratensis. The sequence goes on along the minus strand of CAMZMU010000100.1, from coordinate 4,618,310 downwards.
AATCGAAATCCAGCATTTTTCTGTCATGTCTACAGTGTTTTCCAATTTTTGTTCCGAAGCAGCTGCTATTATTTAAATCTTGCTATTCATACGAGCGTGTGCACTCTTAAATCCTGTTATTCAGATCAAAGGTGCGTGCTTATTTCCTTGGTACTATTAATTTCAAAAAAATTCTTATACATCTATTGATACAATCGGAAAGTAATGCTCATGAATAATATGATATATATTTCGTATAGTCATTCTGTCCTCAACACGTAGTTTTTCGGAAGAAAGTTATTTGTGTTTTAAACTATATGTAAACACATCTTAGCACACTCATTGGAATGGCGTGGACAAGGTAATACACATGCGCAACTACAAAATTATGTATTAAAGACAGTTGCATGCATATACAATCATTTAAAATTTAAATCCTGATGGATGGTGGCAACAAGAAATAATTCCAGTATTTATTATTTCTTATGACACGAGAGTATTTTCACCGATCAAAAGGAAAATATAGCAACCCGTGTAGCACACATATTCAACATGAAAATATGGCAATGATTTAATGCTGACATTTATACAAGGATATTAGACCGAGAGAAAAATACTATTACATGCACACTCTAATTATCCGATCCTAACTGTGTAACCATTCTCACATCATGCTTCCATTTGACTTCTTGAGCGGATGTGTTGTTTCTGTCTGAAGAGTTATTTAATTATTATTTTACGTTCATTGTTTATGGAGATCTCTACTACTGGTATGCTCAAATTTTCTTTCGGCCGTGTAAAGTATAATTATGGCTCCAAGAAACAGGTTTATCTCAAAATTTGAGCACAACCATAGAACTATACCTGGCCATCTGTCGGGCCGGGCCTAAAAAAGCCCGACACAGAAAACCCACTGCCCAGGCCCGCCCAGGCCCGACCAAAAGCCCGAAAGCCCGGCGGGCCGCCGGGCCGCGGGCCGGGCTTCTTCCTGATTTGCGCAAAACCCACTGCCCAGGCCCGCCCAGGCCCGACCGTCGGGCCTAAAATTGCTGCCCAAGCCCGGGAATTTCGGGCCGGGCCGGGCTGGTCGGGCCGGGCTGGTCGGGCCGGGCTGCCCATGCCCAGGTATACATAGAACTATTACAAAAATACAACCTACAAAATCCTTGAGGTAATTGTTTGTTCTCACAGTTTTTGTTGGTTCTTGCCGTGTAGAATCTAAATCTAGCTTCAAGGATTCATGTTTGTTTTGATGACTGTGAAACCTATACAAGATGCAAAACTCTCAAGACTTCGTAATAAAGTGTGTTGATATATGTTTTTTCTTTTGAATAAAATGAAAAATTACATATCTGATACTAAAGTGTGGTACACCTATAATTATCTAGAAGTTATTTGAAATACACTGACCATGCACTTTTTGTAACTTCGAATCAGTTCAAGGTTCTAATTAAATTACAAAAAAAATGTTATTTGAACAATGCTACATTTGATGTTTTATCGGCCGTCTAGAAAACTAGCAATAATAAGGTTTTGGTTAAGAGGATGTAAAAGATATAAAAGTGAGACCTTGAATAATATCAAGTCTTCAAGGCGCAAATTAATGTTCATTCAAAAAATTTGAGTTTTGTACTATGTCAAAATGTAATTTTGTATACAAACATTGCTTTCTACAAAAGCTAAAATTTGTACATGTGAAAACCTCGGATATGCACATGCCTAATTGTTTTAATAGTTTGGCATGGTAAATATTCCCATTTAACACTGACTCTTTCAAGAAGGATAATTTCTATGCTAATTTTTTTATAAGGCTATTTATTTGTAAAAAATAGTTACCTGATTGTATGACGTTGATTCAGACCCAATAATTGTATAGCTCAGTGTCCTTCATGATGAAGAGAGACAAAATTGACCTTCTTCGATGCCCTCCATCTAAAATAGCCATATACATGCACGATTCCATGTTTTATTCTTGGTTGGATATGTATCTAGAATAAAACTATATGTGTATTACGTTCAACTTATATTGACCTTGAATTTCTGTTAGTATTAATTCTCAATTAACTGAGCATATGATTCCTTCTAGACTTTCCTTGAAAACAAAACTTCATTTTCATATTAAAGTTTCCATATTGTTTTTGTCCCATCGTATAATTTTCAAGTTCATGACATATAATTCAAAGGCACAGTTCTAAATTCTCACATATATTTAACTCTTGCGATACACAATTTTAAAAAATTATGTTCTAACCTTTTTAATATCACTAGGCCATGCAGGTGCAGAGGTGGAGGTAACCATCCAGATTTTATGTCGTGTTTCCTCTAACAGCTTGCTTTATCCTTCTTGGACTAGATTTCAAATAGCTAAAACTTTTACATCACAACTACATTTAATATTGATAAGAATATCAATATATGTTACACCTAAATTAATATATTAGCGGCTACAAATGAGAAATAATACCACCTCCCTATCAAAATGTAAGATGTTTTAGATTTTGGTCCACACGTCGTATCTTGACATGTTTTAGTGCAAGGTTTACATCAATTTTGCATTTAAACATGTCTAGATACATATGCACCAAAAAAGACTACAAGATTTTAGATTTCGATACGGAGGGAGTAGAAAATTTATCATTCTTTTGCGCCCGTGGTGACTTCATCAATCTCAAGACCTGATTCGCCGGCTAATCTTTCGGAGGTGCTTATAAGAATAGGGTGTGCATGTGTGCATTCATAAATGTGAGTGTATGTGCGTATATATGAGCATCTACGTTGTGTTGTGTTTCAAAAAATATATACAATGTGGTAAAAGAAGTAGAGAAATATCTAGACCGTGCAGGTGCACGGGTTAATGACTAGTTTGTTATATAATTAAAACAACAAACATTACATGGCCGAGGTAAGCAGCAACAAAGGAACAGTTCAGATTGGCACGCAAAAGTAACCAAACACATGGCGATTCTCTCCGGCCATTGGGTGTACCTTTGTCGGCTCGAGGATCCTGGAGAAATCATCGAATCAGCACTTCATGCATCACGTCATGACCATCGATGATACGTTGGCCGTTGTGCCGCAGTTGGACCTAGACGTCATAAGGAGGAAGATGACAACGGAGACATCATCGTGAATAGCGAAGCTGCAAGTATCAACTCACCTATAATTTGGAGCCCGTAGAAGAAGTGTGTAGCCGATAGAGAAAAACAAGTACTCCGAAAACATTTGATTCCGGACCTGAACGGCATAAGGAGAAAGATAACAACGGAGACATCATCCACCAGTAGAAAACAGGGCTTTCATCCACCCCTTTTGTCCCGGCCACAGTACAACCCGAGACCAATGGGGTATTGGTCTCGGGTTGATATTTCCCGGCGCCTCTCGCCTCGTGTCCCGGTTCGAAAGGGAACATTGGTCCCGGGTCGTGTTACGACCCGCGACCAAAGGGTCGCCATATGCATGCGGGCACATGCGCAGCCGTGGACCCCCTGGCAGGGACCCTTTGGTCCCGGTTCGTAACACGACTCGCGACCAAAGGGTGCTCCCTGCATATATCATCTCCCACCCCGAGCTCCACCACCATTTTGAGCTCGAGTTCAACACTCATTTTTCCTCCATTTCCTCTCACTCTCTCAATTTAATCCCCATTTTTTTGCACCATTTGTGAGGATTAAAAGCACCCCATCTATTCAAGGGTTAGCAACATCATCCTTTCCTCCGGCGTTGCAACTTTAGCTCATTTGATTGCTAGTTTAGCTCATTTGATTTTTGTAGTGCTCACTAGGTGTTTGATGAAATGCCCAAGTTAGAGAGTTTATTTTTATATGCATTTTGAGCTTACACTAATTTATGATTTGTTGGTTTTAGTGTCGTCCCGTCCACGTCCTAACCGCCGTCGATCGCCCGCGCCGTCTCGTCACGGGTACCAACTCGGTGAGTCTCTTTTTTATTTTACAAAATCTTAGTTTTATGATTTAGAAGCATAATTATTATTTGTATAAATTTCTTAGTTGTATTCTTGTTTGATATATATAGTGCCATGGTTTTGATATCCGGCCACATCGGCTCTCGTCCCCTCTATTATTCGGATGTGGTATGGCTGTTAATAACCATATATTTGTTGCGTTTCGTGTTTATGAAAATCATGCCGACCAACTTTTGACATACATATATATTTATCTAGGAGGTAGTTGAACCGGAAATTCCAATGGACCCTATTGTCGATTTTTTTGTGAAAGAGAACGATGAGTTGAAAGCTAAATTAAAAATAAGTGAAGATCTCCGCCTAGAAGAGAAGAGAAAAATGGAGGTCAAGCTTGCTAACATCGTCGATGAACACCAGTTCAAGCTTGCCGACGTCATCGATGCCTACGAGATCAAGTTGGATGCGATGCGCTTGAAGCTTAAAAAAATTAGAAGTTATGCCATTAGCCAAGAGGCTTGGTATTATTATGATGTTGGTTCAATAGTTACTTTAGTTGCGATTATGATCACATATGTTGTTGGATTTAAATTTCTGAGATAGTTGTATGTTTTATGAGAACTATGTATTACATTTGGTCACTACTCTACTTTGGATTTAATGTGATGAAGAAGTATTAATTAATTTGGTCAGTATTATATATTCATGATGTAGTGTAATGTTTTTTGATATATTTATATAATGCAGATGAGCCGGCAATGGATGTACAGTAGTGACCGACGCAGTATCGACTTTATTAATGGCATGCAAAGTTTTCTCGAGGTGGCTGATTGAAACAAGCCGTCGAGTGGTTTTATTTCTTGTCCATTTAGACTGTGCAAGAATACGCGGGATTACTCTACGTCAAGAACCATTCACTTCCACCTGTTGCAGTCCGGTTTCATGTCCGGTTATAATTGTTGGACCAAGCACGGAGAAAGAGGGGTTATGATGGAAGAAAATGAAGAAGAAGAGGATAATGACACCTATCCTACGTTCACTGAAGATGGTGATACTCCAATGGAGGATGACGAAGCTGAAGAAGAGCCCATTGTTGATGAGTCCGATGATGATTTTGGTCGGGCCATTCTTGATGCACAAATAAACAGCGGAAGTGAAAACGAGAGGTTGAAGTTGTAGAGCATGTTAAAGGATCACAAAAAATTGTTGTACCCAACTTGCGAAGATGGCCATAAAAAGCTTGGTACCACCTTGGAATTGCTACAATGGAAGGCACAGAGTGGTACTACTAACAAGTCATTTGAAAGTTTGCTGAAAATATTTAAGAAGTTGCTTCCAAGGGATAACGAATTGCCCTCCAGTACGTATGAAGCAAAGAAGGTTGTCTGTCCTCTAGGATTAGAGGTGCAGAAGATACATGCATGCATAAATGACTGCATCCTCTACCGCGGTGAGAACGAGAATTTGAATGCATGCCCGATATGCGGTGCCTTGCGGTATAAGATAAGACGAGATGACCCTGGTGAAGTTCAGGGCGAGCCATGCCCCAGGAAGAGGATTCCTTGCAAGGTGATGTGGTATGCTCCTATAATACCACGGTTGAAACGTCTGTTCCAAAATAAAGAGCATGCAAAGTTGTTACGATGGCACAAAGAAGACCGAAAGAAAGACGAGATGCTGAGACACCCCGCTGATGGGTCGCAGTGGCGAAAAATTGACAGGAAGTTCCCGAGGTTTGCAGATGACGCTAGGAACTTAAGATTTGGTTTAATTACAGATGGCTTTAATCCTTTCGGGGAACAGAGCTCCAGTCATAGCACCTGGCCTGTGACTCTATGTATCTATAACCTTCCTCCTTGGTTGTGCATGAAGAGGAAGTTCATTATGATGCCAGTGCTCATCCAAGGTCCAAAGCAACCGGGCAACGACATTGATGTGTACATGAGGCCATTGGTTGATGAACTTTTAGAGTTGTGGAGCGACGAAGGGGTGCGTGTGTGGGATGAGCACAAACAAGATTCATTTGACCTACGAGCGTTGTTGTTTGTAACCATCAATGATTGGCCTGCTCTTAGTAACATTTCAGGACAGTCAAACAAGGGATACAAAGCATGCACGCACTATTTAGATAAGACTGAAAGTATATATGTAGGTAACAAGATTGTGTACCCTGGTCATCGTCGATTTCTTCCACATCCGCATCCTGTAAGAAAGAAAGGCAAGCATTTCAAAGGTGAGACAGATAACCGGAAGAAGCCTACCTGCCCTGATGGTGATGTTATATTTGGCATGGTGAAGGATTTACAAGTAATCTTTGGAAAAGGTCCTGGCAGTCTATCCGTTCCGAAAGATGCTAACAACCACGTACCCTTGTGGAAAAAGAAATCTATATTTTGGGAATTACCCTATTGGGAAATCTTAGAGATTCGCTCTGCAATCGACGTGATGCACGTCACGAAAAATCTTTGCGTGAACCTGCTAAGCTTCTTGGCCGTGTATGGGAAGACGAAAGATACACCGGATGCACGACTGAACCATCAACATATGCACGAGAAGACGAAAGACGACCACCTTAATCCAGAGAAGTATGAAGGTCCTGCCAGCTACGCTCTTACCAGAGAAGAGAAGGAGATCTTTTTTAAAGTCCTGAGCAGTATCAAGGTCCCGTCTGGCTTCTCGTCGAATGTTAAGGGAATGATAAACATGGCAGAGAAAAAGTTTCAAAACCTAAAGTCTCATGACTGCCATGTGATTTTGACACAATTACTTCCGGTTGCATTGAGGGGGCTTCTACCGGAAAATGTTCGACTACCCATTGTGAAGCTATGTTCATTTCTCAATGCAATTTCTCAGAAGGTGATCAATCCAACAACTCTAGGAACTCTTCAGAATGATGTTGTCCAATGTCTTGTCAGATTCGAGTTGGTGTTCCCACCATCCTTCTTTGATATTATGACGCACCTCTTGTTAAATGTAGAAGTTTGTCCATGGCTACGACCCAAACAGAAGAAAGTGACAGGCAGAAAGTAGAAGAAGATTGTCCATGGAGGACAAGATAAGAATGTTGGTGCTGATGTGTAATAATGTATGAAACCTTTTTATATAACTCTATTCTAAAAGTTGGAACAAAACACACGGTTTCCCCGTCATAGAGCGGAGGAAGAAGCACACGGATCGTGTGTTTCTTTCGAGCGCTTGTGAGCCGTTGGATCAGGGGTGTGTTTCTTTTGAGGGCTTGTGAGCCGTTGGATCCATAGTTTCTGCAAAATGCACACAATATTATTTCAAAATGCATAATATTATCATCTATAAAATTCCATCTATAAAATTCCATCTATAAAATTGCTTGGAAATGCTGATTTGAAGCTTCTTGACAATACACATTGGAAATACACATTCATTATTATTACACATGCTCCTTGCATAAAGGTTTAATACATTCCATAGAATGCATTACATAAAAGCTCGGAGGCCGTAGGATTAGGAGGAACGGCGGGAGGAGCTAGCCCCGTTCGCGGCCGCCCGGTTCTCGCGCGCACGTTTGTGGCGGAGGGCAAGATCCATGGAGGATGAGTCTTTCAGCGCCCAATCCAGCTCGGAAGCCTCCTTCGCCTTGAGCTGGCAGACAGTTCTGGCTCGCTGTACACGGTCGTCGTGGACGGACTGGAAGGAGGCTTCAAGGGCCTCCTGCATCTGCGGCCCGCCGCGCTCTTCCCCATGGTCGCTCCAATCGAAGTCGTCGTCGTCGTCATCCTCCTCGTCGGGAGGGGCGGCGGCGACTGGTGGAGGTACGGCCGCGGATCCCCACGCCACCCCTGCGGCGTACGCATCCTCGTCGGGGTCAGGGACGTCGGACCATGCGTGCTCATACGTCCTCCGCACCTCCTCCGGCACCGGAGCAGGAGGCCGGTAGGAGGGCATTCCTCTCCACGCCGGGCTCGTGGGCATACGGCGGGATAGGCTCCCGCGGTTGCGCCTAAGCGCGCTCTGCCGAGCACGCTCGACCTCGTCCAGAAGGCGCTGCGGCGGGCGTGGCGGATCCATCTCGTGGAGACGATGCGTTCGTGGCTAGGAATGGTGGATTAGGGTTTACCCCGTCGGCGACAATATATAAAGACCTCCAGGGCAGCGCTAGGGGAAGACACGTGCCTAGGGCAGCGCTGGGGGAGGACACGTGTCGTGACCGCAAAGCCCGCCTTTAGTCCCGGTTGGTGTTACCAACCGGGACTAAAGAAGCACACGGATCGTGTGTTTCTTTCAAGCGCATGTGACGTTGGATCAGGGGTGTGTTTCTTTTGAGGGATTGTGAGTTGTTGGATCAGCAGTATCACGACCACTTCGTGAGCCACATGACCCGGTTGATGTTACCAACCGGGACTAAAGAAGCACACGTACCCTATATATAGCCCCCCTCCCGGAATTCCAGCGTCACTCACTCACTCACACAAAACATTCCAGCGTCACTCGGAGAGGCATCTTTGGGCAACCAGCGGCAAGACGTCTCTGATGACCTGCAACCGTTCCAAACGGTTGCAGATCATCAGAGATGTCTTGCCGGACGGTTGTAGATCATCAGAGACGTCTTACCGCTGCTTGGATCGAAGTGGCGCTCAAACCTAGGACAAGGGTGCTGCGTCGTCGAAAGGGAAGGGTGTTGCATCGTCGAAAGGCAGGAGTGATGGTGGCCATTTTTACAGCTTTTTGAAAAAAATTAAATAGAGTAAAAAAACCTCCAAAACAGATATGGTGCAAAATGGCACCCATCTAATTTCACAAAGACTAATCCAATTTTTTTTTGAATAATCCCCAAGTATTAGGAATTATCTTGATTTTTACCTAATTTCGCTGAGTTAAATGCGTTTTTGTGATCCAAAATATGATATATTTGTCATATTTCGATTCCTCTCATTTTTCTAATATATTTGGACATTTTATTTATTCAATTTCAATATACAGATTTAAAGATATGAGTTATTCTATATTAAATGAAAAATGCGGAACCTTTTGGTTGCGGCTCGTAACACGACCCGGGACCAAAGGGTCCCGGCCAGGGGGTCCACGGCTGCGGCAGCATGTGCCCGCATGTGGTGACCCTTTGGTCGCGGGTCGTAACACGACCCGGGACCAAAGGTACGTTACGAACCGGGACCATTTGCTAGGGCGCTGGGGCATATCCACCCGGGACCAATGCCCCATTGGTCCCGGGTTGTAATTAATCCGGGACAAAAGCTCTGAACGGAAGCCCTATTTTCTACTAGTGCATGCAGTGCAGCACAGCAGATACAGCGCATTTGGGGAGCACTGCCTGCCATGGAGATGGGGGGGCTGTTGAGCTTGTTTTACATAGCGCTAGCCACGTACGTGTCTCTTTGGTTTCTTTCCAAGCTCAAGCTCTTGGGTGGCAAGCGCAAGAAGCTGCCTCCCGGGCCATGGACTCTGCCTATCATCGGCAGCCTTCACCACGTCGCCAGCGCGCTCCCACACCGTCGGATGATGGAGCTGTCCCGCCGGCACGGGCCACTGATGCACCTCATGCTAGGCGAGGTCCCCACCGTGGTCGTCTCCAGCGCCGAGGCGGCTTCGCTGGTGATGAAGACCAACGACGTGGTGTTTACGAGCCGGCCCTCTGGCCCGACACAAGACATCGTCGGCTGCGGCGGTAGGGGCATCATCTTCGCGCCCTACGGCGACCAGTGGCGCCAGATGCGCAAGATCTGCATCGTGGAGCTCCTCAGTGCCAAGCAGGTGAGGCGCATGGAGGGCATCAGGACCACGGAGGTGGGCAGCCTCCTCCGCTCCATCGGAGCGGCTGCGGCCCCGGCATCGACCGTCAATGTTAACGCGTTGGTGGCAACGGTGACCGGCGACGTCGTGGCGCGGGCGGTCTTCGGCGGCAAGTTCACGCACCAGGAGGAGTTCCACCACGAGTTAAATAAGGTGAATGATCTTATGGGCGGCTTTATCCTCGCCGACCTCTTCCCGTCGTCGTGGCTGGTGCGGCGGTTCAGCAGTGGCGAGCGCAACATAAGGACGGGCTACGGCCTTCTCCAGCGCATCATCACCGACATCGTCGACGGACGCAGAGTGGCACGAGCTGACCATGCAGGTAGCACGGACGATGAAGACCTGCTGGACGTGCTACTCAGGCTGCAGGAAGAGGACTCGCTGTCCTTCCCTCTAACCTCACAGATTATTGGCGTCGTCATCTTCGTGAGTACTATATATACCCTTTGCTATTACTAACAATTTTAATTATTGCAATTAATAATTTGTTGATATAGAGTATTAGGCTATGCATTTGTCATGATGGTTTGTCTCGCAGATACGTATGTTCCTTTTCTGGTGCTTCTCGTCTAGCTTTCTTAAACATTGTCTACAGGACATTTTTTCAGCTGCCAGTGAGACCACTGAAAGCACAATTGGGTGGGCTATGTCCGAGCTCTGCAAGAACCCTGAAGCTATGGCAAAGGCACAACTAGAGGTCCGACAAATAATAGGCAAAGATCGAGCTGTCATCACGAGTGCCGATCTCAAGGATCTCCACTACCTGCAGATGGTCATCAAGGAGGTCCTTAGGTTGCATGCTCCTGCTCCGTTTCTTGTTCCAAGATTGGCCAGAGAGGACTGTGAAATCATGGGCTATGATATTTCTAAAGGCACTAATATCTTTGTTAATATTTTCTCTATTTCACGAGATCCTAAATATTGGGAAAATCCAAACAAGTTTAAGCCAGAGAGGTTTCACGACAACAACATTGACTACCAAGGGACAAATTTTGAATTCACTCCTTTCGGGGCTGGGCGAAGGCAATGTCCTGGAATATTGTTTGGCACTGCGACAGTGGAGATTGTGTTGGCAAATCTTCTCTACCACTTTGACTGGTTACTTCCTGACGGATCGAGTCCAGACTCGTTGGACATGGCCGAAAAATTTGGGATCACTATAAGAAGAAAGTCCGACTTGAAGTTGATAGCTATTCCACATCCCCACTCTAAGGCCATTTAGATATAGAAGCAGCGATGCATGTGGGCGCATCAGCTCCTTAATTTATTGTACCAGCATTCCCGTGTTGCCTTGCACCTCTCTATACATTATTGTAATAAGAAGTCCTCATTATATATTGTAGCCAAGACCATGCCTTGCTCATGCCCTAGCCTGCGAAAATAATGTTGAGTAAAGATCTTTTTTGTGTGCTTCTTCTCCAATGAGGACGGTTTAGCATCTAGCTTTTCCTTGATTCGTATGTTCTAATCATTTTCATTACAATCAGCAAGTTTTATATTAAGAAGTGAGCCTAGCTCACTTGGCTAAGTGGATGTACAACCCGGCCACCCAGGTTCAAGTCCTCACGGGCGCGAATTTGAATTCTTATTATTTAAAATACTTGCTGTGGGGCTTCCCCCACCGCTTTCCTTAAAAAAAATTATCCATATCTGCAAATGTGTAGCTTGTGTAAATAGAATAAACAGTAACTACGTAGTGGCTATATTGTCATACATGCTATATATAAATGCGTTGTGGCTCCCGAGCACCAGTGAACCAGTTTTTCGAAAAATTGGAAAATCATCCATTTTTGCTTCAAAAAAATCAAAAAATATTTACTTAAATACATATACCCATTACTTACATAAGCCATAAGTTCCGTAAAAATATTCATTATATTTTTTGCTAGGCAAAAATCGATGACGAAAGGGGAGGGAAGTTGAGGCAGTGAAATGTCCCTACCGCCAATTGTTCCTCTTTTTTCATGGCACCCTCGGTTTGGCCGTGGAAACCCTCAACTTTCGGTTTCAAGGCGGAAATTTTCGGGCGCCTGAAAAAAGTTTTTCGGTTCGGCCATTTTTTCGGTCGCTTGTATGGCTGTTTTTTCGTCGTGCAAACCGAAAACAACATTTATTTTTCGGTTCCGCGAGTTTTTCGGTTACTGCTAGAGATGCTCTAAGCTAAGGGCTGTATCACTAGGACAATATCCAGACCCAATTCCTCTTTGATGGCCACCAGATAGCAATGTTAAGAAACAAGGATGATGTAGCAGTAACATGGATGAGCATATCCTATTTATACACTGCAGATGAAATATGTAGACGGCAGGTAAACAGAGTCTATCAAGCAGTAATATGGTTGAACATATCCTATTTATAAACTGCCGATCAGATGTGCAGCTGCCATGCAATCGGTCAAAACAACACGAGTAATTTTCCATGATAATAGGTACTTTGTACAACGAAAAAAGTAAAGTCAGTCACATATGCTGACAAGCATTCAGAATTCCACATGGACACACACCGCACCAAACAGACAGCGCATTATCGATTTATGCGATGCAACACAGCAGCAACACGCAGGTAGTAGTAAGGCATAGAGTTTATGCGATTCCACATGGACATTGTCTATGCGATCCTGTACACTACAGCTAGAGTAAAATCCTACCCAGACATTCTCCATGGGAGAGGTGTCGTAGTCGAGTATCTCACAAGGATCGTCATCGTTTTAAAGGCGGCGGAGGAAGGAGCGCCGTGGATGGACAACCTCGCAGTGGAGCGGCTAGGATCCACGGTCGCAGACATTAGAAGAAGTATGATCTTTTACCACGGACCAAATTCGTGGTAGAAAGGCCGTTTTTCATGCCTAAAGGTTTTTAGCAACGAGGGGGTATCGTGGTGGATACTGCGTGACTGATTTATTAACTACGGCGGCGGGATTTCGTGGTAGATGGTTCCGTCATCAACCACGAACAGGCTGACGCGGTAAAAGAATCTAACAGACACGTGGCAAACGGCGTTATCTCTTCTACCATGACGTGAAAACCGTGGTAGATGCCTGGCCCACCTGAGACCTGCTACTGTTACGTGGGCTGACCCGTTCTGCTTAGCTGGGCCGACCCGTTAACTTAGGTGGGCTGGCCTGCTAAGCTTATGTGGGCCGGCCTGTTATGTTTGATGGGCCGGCCTGTTAGCCGAAACTGGGCCGACCTGCTAGGCGTACATGGGCCGGCCTACTATGGCTCGTGGGCTAGCCTGTTGCGGTACATGGGCCGGCCTGCTAGGTACAGATGGGGATGCCTATCGTTTTAGGTGGGCCAGCCCGCTATAAATCGTCGGCTGGCCTTTTTGACACGATGGACCGGCCTGTTGCGGTACATGGACTGTCTTACTATGTTTCGTGGGCCGGCCTGCTAGGTACAGATGAGTCGGCCTATCGTTTTAGCTAGGTGGGCCAGCCTGCTAGAAATCGTGGGCTGGCCATCTTTGACACGATGAGCCGACACGTTAATTATGTGGGTCGCCCCGTCGTACCCGTGGGCTGGCCAATTACGCTTACGGGCTGGCCCGATACTGTATGGTAGGCCGACCCGAATATATATTTTTGCAGCCTGTTCGGCTAAACCGGGCTGGCCCTTTAGAAATTGAGGGTCGGACCATTTTTAGCTGGGCTGGCCCTTGAGGACCATGTTGCTGGCTTTTCAAGCTATTGTAGCTTATTAAGGTTACTTTACACATTTCCAAACTGACGCACCAGACATTTCAGCCAACTAAAGCCCGAACCGACAATGCAAGAATTACAATGATGCAAAAATTAAAAATCTAGACGAACAAATCAAATATTACATCATACGCAGACTTTTGAAAATTATTACAGAACATCGATAACGGGAAAATTATTACAGAGCAAAGACAATGGGTCAACAAGCGTTAAAGATAACTCTTTATAAAGATTGCATGGCCAAACAAGTAACAGCTGGCTTATCATGAGAGCTGCAGATGAGACTATTAAGTACATGGTCAGCCAAGGCTTGCCTATTCTTCGGTTCATTTATCTCTTGGCGTGATTTGATGATTACTGCATCTATTTTCTCTGGTTCCTATCCAATTATATCATATGTATCTTAGAATACAACGGCACTGTAAGGACCTGAACGGCATAAGGAGAAAGATAACAACAGAGACATCATGAATAGTGAAACTGAAAGTAACAGGCTTCAACTCGCCTATGATTTGGAACTCGTAGAATAAGTGCGTACCCGATAGAAAAAAAATAAGTATTCCGAAAAAATGTGACTGTGGACCTGGACGACATGAGGAGGAAGATGTCAACGGAGACATCATCATCGTGAATAGTGGCGTGGACTAAATCATCGTGTGTGGTTAGCAGCCCCGATAGGTACGTTTGACTCAAAGCGTCGTACCATGCATGATCGTATAGCCTAGATATGTGTGTGTATGTAAGATATATTCTTGTGGTTTTAGTTATACATATAATTTTTTTTACATAGCTAGGCTAACGTGTTGAAGTATAGAATCCACTTGATTAACAATCAATGAATAGATGGTGTTTATGTACAACGAATGAAAAGCTATTGCCTATGATCAGATTATAATGAGGGTTCACTAGATTGATGGCACATATGTGCTGAGTACATCTATGTTGAAAAAACTCATCCTATGAACTTCAGACTCGCACGATGTAGTTATATGTATAATGTCGACATTTCTTATATCGACGCGGATTTTCTACCCGGGGTGGTAGCACTAGTAGAAAAAGCACCTATGGTCCCGGTTGGGCTTGGACATCAGTCTCGGTTGCCCAACCGGGACTGGCCAATCGGGACCAATGCTGGTCCCGGTTGGTCCAAGAACCGGGACCAATGCTGGTCCACGTGACCAGTTCTGGCTGGGCGTGGGGGAGACTCATTGGTCCCGGTTCTTAATACGAACCGGGACCAATGTGTGCCTTTTTTTTTGGTATTTAGGGTTTAGGGTGCCCCCTCTCCCTCTCGCCGGTTCCCTCTCGCCGGTGCCCCCTCTCCCTCTCGCCGGTGCCCCCCTCGCCGGTGCCCCTATCCCTCTCGCCGGTGCCCCCTCTCGCCGGTGCCCCCTCTCCCTCTCGCCGGTGCCCCCTCTCGCCGGTGCCCCCTCTCCCTCTCATCGGTGCCTCCATCGTCTCCCCCTTCTTCGCATCGCCGACGTGCTCTCCATCGTTTCCGTACGCATATTATACGCTCTACTATATACACAGTACACGTTGATGCATATATAATTAATATTCGATCTCTTGCGAGAATACAAGTATTTAATTACATGGAGATAGATCACATATGTAGTTCATCGTCCGAAGCATAATGTTCTCCCTTTTCATCGATGACCTCCCTAAGCAGAAATCCCGCCAATTCCTCTTGAATTGCTTGTACGCGCCGTTCTGGGTCGAGCTTCTCCCGCATTTTGCTGAAAGCAGTTGTTCTCCGCTCAGTGGTCAACTCGCGAATGAACTCGCAAACGTAGAATCCACATAAATTACTCCCGGTGGCTGCTGCGGACTTTTCACCGTTTTATAAGTTAGCTCATCTTTGAATGGACCTTCTACCTTCTGTTTGAAAATTGTCCAACACCTGCTTTGGCAAAGAAAATGAACAAAGGAGTTATTAATTACTTGACATCAGGGAACGAACGAAAGAGGGCGATATAATGCGATAATGATTGAAATTACTTGTTGAGCATTTCTTTCATGTCGGACCACAACGGTTGGTCCCAACTTAATGAGTCGTGGACTTCAACTATGGACTTGTCAGGTTGAATGCTTAGCAGAATCCAGTGGAACCTGCGGACGTTTACATAAAGCAGACATGCATAGCTCATCAATTACACTTAACATCGAGAAAGTCAAATAAAAATATGTACAAGACAGAAACACTCACCTGAAATTGTAAGGAAATAGTATTTCCGTACAGAAATGTTGCATGGTTAAAAAGGTGGTCAGGTCATGCTCCACGTCTTTGGGGTGATTGACTAACGTATGTGAATTCACGATATATGGGTCAACGAACCCAACCTCAAAAACTCTAGATCTTTTGCATTCCAGCATCTTCATTCTGCATAATAGCGTACAAAAGGATATATATATATAGTCAGGATAATATTGTCGTGGGGGTAGATAACACGGCAGATGCTACTTTGGGGTAGCTTGAGTTTTTGGGCACGGCGACACTGCGTCTGGGAGATTGTTTAGCATTGCAGGGGACACAGGTTTACCCAGGTTCGGCCTCTCCATTGGAGATAAAGACCTACTTCCTGCTATCTTATTATTAATCTTGGTCTCGATCTCGATAACCCGGCTACGACAACAGAGCCGGATCTCGATCTAGGTTACAAAGCTTGTGTGTCTCTCTCGATGGTTCTCTCGCCTAAAGCTTGGGGATTATGAAAGTCTTGCTAGCTATGGCTCAGGGGCCGGTTTATATAGATACCGGGCCCTCTGACCGCGTACACAATAGAGCCGGGTTCTACCCGAACTCCAAGTCCTATCCTAGCTCCTTTATTCTTCGTGCATTCCAAGTCTTGAACCGCCTCTCGAACCGCCTCTTGTACCTTCCAGAATATCACCTTCCTTAGCCGGGTCACCGCCAAGATGCCGGCCCAGAAACATAACCCGGCCCGTGCTGAGGGCTAACTGGCCTGACCGGGCCTCCTTCCTGGCGGGTCACGTTTCCCTCTTCATGGGCCTACCGGGTTATTATCCCTCCATCAGTAGCCCCCAGGTTAACCAGGTAACCAGGTTGCCATGCTTTGCTTCCAACTTTGTGTCGCTTCCTTGATCAATGCTGGTACCCTGGCTTGCCGGGTTAACCACCTGAAATACAAAAACAACAAATACATATAATGCACTATTTTATCTTTCTGCTTAACTGGGCCAGCTCTTCTTGGCGGGTCATACCGTAACCCGGCTTTCTCATACTAGGTCAGATGTCTCCGGGTCTCTCACCCAACACTTAACGAAAATCTCAACTCAACTGGGCCACTTGCTAGTCATAACTGGAGTCAAAGAATATTCCTTTTGTCCTGTCTGTTTGTCGCTGGCTTCCCGGAGAAGATACTTATCTTATCCGCTCACTTTTACCGCAATACCCCTAGGGTTTTCACCGTGGCTATAAGTATCTGGCCACGACCCCCAGAGTAAGTTTCCCCATTCTCACGTTCATCCCCTACCTCACGCTCGCGTCACTGCCACCGCAGCCGCCGGAACTCCGATCTTCAATCGCGCCCTTCAATCTCGTTCAATCTCCAAGGTAACCTCGATTCTTACTTTTATCCATTCCGCGCATCCGATTCCAACCTTTATTTCTTCTAGATTGGCTCCGTATTTCATTATTCACATCCGCACCTAAAGCTAGGGTTCATAACGCCATTGTTGCGCTCTGTCCTCCTCCAGAGCTGAAATCCATGACGAAAGAGAAGATAAAATCTGGAGGGCCCCGTGCGGCCAAAAAGCTCGCAAAGAAACCCTCTGGTACTGCTGCTGGTGCATCTGGATCCGCGGCTCCCGCAGCCGCTCCAGTGAACTGGACGAGGTCCAGCGCTACAAAAACGACCCTCCAATCCTTCGTGAACCGGGGCGAACTCCCGGCTCAGAACGAGATCCAGTGGCGCGCACCTGGGGAGGAGACCCGGCCCACACCAGAAAAAGGTGAGGTCGTTGTG
This sequence comes from Poa pratensis, assembly GCA_947311845.1. Classification (NCBI taxonomy): domain Eukaryota; kingdom Viridiplantae; phylum Streptophyta; class Magnoliopsida; order Poales; family Poaceae; genus Poa; species Poa pratensis. The sequence continues at coordinate 4,600,939 of CAMZMU010000100.1, read as the reverse complement.
CTCTTAGATCATGTGACCCGGGGTCTCCGCCCCCCGGGTTCCCTCTTTTTCCGCCAAGTCTTTCAATACTACGGGCTCACTCCCATGGATGTGGCGCCCAATTCCATTTTGAACATTAGCAACTACGTCGTTTTCTGTGAGGATTATCTCCAAATACCTCCGTCTCTCGACTTTTTCCTTGAAATCTTCTATTGCAACCCATCTCGAAAAAATCAACCTCTTGGTCCGTACGGGGGCGTGTCTATTCAACGCCGCAAAGAATGCACTTTCCCGGCTCTTGCTTTGGCCAGCCACCCTAAGGGGTGGCAGAACACTTACTTCTACTGCAAGGATACCTCTCCTGAAGCTGATGAGGCCAAATTCCCGGCCTTCAGAAATTCCCCTCTTGTGTACAATTCAAAGATGAACAGCTATGCTAGCCCGGAGAAGCGGGAAGCACTTGAAGGCATCCACTGCCGGGCCAGAGCCCTACTAGCCCACGGCCTTCGTGGAACTGATCTGGTGAAATGCTGGGTTGGTTGGTTCATCCAACCTCTCAGCATCAGGACCCGGCTCTTCCATGAATACACAGAAGAGACCACTGACGACATGCGTTACTCAGAAATCACACTGTTAGAGGATCAGATCGTGAAGAACGCCAAGAGGCTCCTTGGCGAAAAGAAGACTGATATTGCTATGAACGGGCTCGCCCCTTTCAGCACCAAGAACAAACCTCCTACGGTACAACTTGTCATCTACTCACTTCTTTAACTGTAACCCGGTATTTCTTGCAAACTATCTTACTGATACCTTCTTCTTTTTGTCAGGACCCCAAGTGGTGGAGTGCAGATTACACCCCTACGTCCTCTGCTGAGGAGGACACAGAAAGTGATGATCAAGATGAAGAAGAAGAAGGTGAGCCAGACTCCGTAGGCCGGCTCTTCCTCGAGCTGATTAACAACGAAGTCCCCAAAAGGACTCTTCTGCTGACAACCCGGCTCATTTTATTCCAGGCCTCAACGACCCGGCTCCTGACGTACCGCCGGGTCCACAAGCTGTTGCACCAACTCCTCAAAAGAGGACCCGAGCTGCAATTGCAAAGGTGCCATTTTCTCGTTTCTCAACTTGCATGATGAACTCATCTCAAACTCAAATACCAACACAGGAAAAGGAACTTGAGAAGGAAGCTGAAGCCAACAAGAAACCGCGGACCCGGTCCTCTGCAAGCCATGTCACTCTGAGCACAGGTATCCCTCCATGTTCTTTATCAAGCTGGGCCAAATCGATCCAGAAGACGCCCAGCAAAAAGTATCCTTTGGCTGGCAAAATCCGGGTCCCTAAACGTTCTCGTGTATCAGATTCTTCCTCGGACGCTGTTAGCACGCCCGAGGATTTCCACATAAATGCCGGGTTAGAACTATTCTCCTGTCTTTTCAGTTTTCACTACTTTGCAGTCTTTTCTGTATCTAACCACCTTTCTTTTGTTTCAGTGCCAAAGCTATCGTGGAGGAAGACCCGGAATCTTCTCCAGCTGCCTCTCCTCCACCTGCTACAGCTGAACCTTCCCAAATGGAAGTACATGTTGAAGAGCAAGCCCAGAAGGAAGAATCTGGCGCAGAGAACGTGATAGCCACACCACCAAGTCCTCCACCTGCTGCTCCAGAAACAAGTCCAGATGCACAATCACCCGGGCATGGATCTGGGACCAAAGATGTTGACCCGGAAGTCCAGATCACCGGGTCCAAGCAAGGCCCAGCTCCTGGCGTATCTACTGCCATCGCCAAGGTCACCGCTCCAGAAATCAAGGTGGATCCCAGTGCAAAAGGCAAAGACCCGGTTCCTTCTTTGGATTGGCGGCTCTGAACTCCATGCCGGCTTTGTGCGAAGAATATTTTTCTCGCCTTGCTCACCACAAAACCCTGGAAACTGAACTGGTCTCTCTGCTTCAAAAACGATACCAGGTAATCTCTCAACTTTACTTACCTTCTTATTTCTTGTGTAACCATACTCTTACTAGCCCCCAAGCACCAAGAATATCACTTGTTGATGAGCTTGGTGCTTTAACAGAAAAAAACTTAGGCAGAAATTTCAAATCCATAGCCCCCAAGGCCCGGGTTGTCTATGTATGACAAGCTGGGACTTAACACTTGCATTATCTAAAAAAAACTGCACAGTGCACTAAAGAAATTTTGAACACTGTAGCCCCCAAGTGCCGGGTAGCTGCCCGCAGCAACCTGGGACTGTTTTTTCACACCTTTTAGTCCATACATAAATTAGAACTTCAAACACTGTAGCCCCCAAGTGCCGGGTTAGCTGTCCACAGCAACCTGGGACTATTACTCTTTACTTATAAACTTTTTAAACTTGTAGCCCCCAAGTCCCAGGCTTGATAATTCCTTGGCAACCTGAGGCTGAACTGTACACGTCTTTCTTTTCAACAGGAACATGTGAGCCAAGCCAATGAAGAAGTGGCCCGGCTCCAAGGAGCCTTAAAAGCTGAGACTGAGACCCGGGCTGAAGGAGCAAACCAACTTCAGGCCCTGGAAGAAAAAATAGCTGCCTTGACACAAGAAAATGCCGATCTGAAGCGAGACATGCAAGAGCATGAGGAGAACTTCCAGGAGCAGCTGACCAATCTTCAACAGAAGTTTGATGCAACTACCAGTGAGCTGACCCGCCTGAAGAAGATGATTAATGCCATGGTTGCCTCCCTTGTTGGTAAGCACAACCCTCTCAAACCCGGTAAATTTTCCTGTACCAGACCCGGCATATAAACTATGCCTTACACTGGTTTCCACTTTGCAGGTGCACGTGACGGTAACATCCGCAAGACCGCAATGGACAAAATCAAATGCATGTATACACTGGTGCGTCAACTATACTTTGGAAGCTGTGAAGTAATCAAGACCGTAAGGAATTGGGAAAACCCGCCCAGCACTTACACTGAAGTACTGGGTCATCTGTCCACAATGCCAAATTGGATCCAACTGCTGAAGAGGTCCGCGTGCAGAGCCGGGGCAATGCGCAGCTTGGCTTTGGCCAAGGCCTATTATCCCAACTTAGAACCGGGTCCCCTTGCTTCAGGATTTCCCCAGTTTAATGCAGATGGCACTCCCTTTGACAGGAAGTCTTACGGCCGGGCTGTGAAGCAAACCCGGCACGTGGCCACCCAAATTGCCAATGGTCTGAAACTGAACTCCATACAATACGGCTACAGCGAGACCAATGAGGAGATTATTGATGAAGAACCTCAGCGCATTGACCTCCTGCAAAGCTACAAGGAATCAATTGCTACAGACCCCAGTGCTCCTAGTGCTTCTGCTACGCCTAGCTCCTCAACTCCTACTGTGCCACCTCCATCGCGCGCACCAGTGGAAGATGAAGATGAAAACTACTTCCAATCTCTTCAGCTTGTGACATGGCGCAACAACGGAGCCCCCAAGACCCGGGAAGCAGAAGCAGAGACGGCCAAGGATGACTCGGCAAGCGCCAAAGACGGCACCCCAGCTACAACTCCTTCCACTAACCCGGCTCCAGAAGCCGGCTCTTAACTTATGCAGATGCTGTGTCTCTGCTAGAAAACTTATATCATTCGGCCCTTGGGGCACTTTATTGTAATAACTTAGCTATTCTGATACCATGCCTGTGATGTGTGCTTTTGCACTTGTTTTAAACTTTGGTGAAACTATGTGGAATCACATGACATTTGAAATATCCAATTGCTTATCTTCTGTGGTTTTGATGACCCTTTTGGTTTCTTTAACTGTGAGCCGGCTTTCGCATGGATATCCTGGCGCAACTTCTCTGAGAAAAACAGGGTCAAACCAAGTCCCAATGGGCTTCATGGTTGATTGAGTTTCCAGGTGTGCAATCAGGCCATATAAGTGCGAGTCACATCAGCTACACAGCAAGATAACCAAGAATACTAGTGGCATAAAAGCCGGGTCTTGGGATTGCAGCTACAGACTTTTTGCAGTAAGAGCCCCCAAGACCTGGATCAATGTTTATAAAGTAAAGGGCTTATGCCTCAGTACCCCATTGATCCAAAATACTGGTGGGACGCACTCTCTGGGCATCCTCAAAAATAAAAAACTTAAACAACTGCAACTAAAACTGAAACCCGGGGATACTTATGAGCCGGGTCCTGGGGAAATAACTTTAGCTATCTCAATGACAAGCCCCCAGGACCAAGCTTGACCAAGAACTGCCACAATACATATAGAACAAAGAAAAATAACCGGCTTATAAAACTGAAACATAAACTGAGACAAGACAAATTTCTGTTTCAACCTTCACTTTATTGATAGAAAAGGTTAGGTCAGCAAGCCGCCTCATTAAAAACCTTCCAGTCCCCTTAGGTACCCTGGTAAGGAAAAGAGCGCGTCTGAAACCTGCTGCCTGTTACATCGTGTGTTACATCTGATACATCTTTTTCATGCTAAGTATAATATGGGCGCAGCTGCGCAATGTTCCACGGCCTCTCACGCTCTTCCATAGAAAAGGTAGAGTGTGTTGAGTCATTGACTGTCTCTGATTTCTCTCTAGCGTCCACCAAATAGTATGAACCATTGTTCAATTTCTTGCTTATGATGAAGGGCCCTTCCCAAGGAGGAGATAACTTGTGCATCCCTTCCTTGGACTGCACCCATCGCAACACTAGATCACCTTCCTGGAAGGTGCGAGTTTTAACCCGGCGGCTGTGATACCGCCTCAAATCTTGCTGATAAATTGCTGATCTTTCCAATGCTTGCTCTCTATTCTCCTCCAGCAGGTCAACAGAATCCTGCCGGGTCTTCTCATTTTCTGTCTCCACGTAAGCCGCCACGCGAGGCGAGTCATGAATAACATCACTTGGCAAAACTGCCTCTGCCCCATACACCATGAAGAAAGGGGTCATCTTTGTGGATCTGTTTGGTGTTGTATTGATTCCCCAAACAACTGATGGCAATTCCTCCACCCACGCTCCGGCGGCTCTGAGACACGGGACCCGGAGACGTGGTTTCAATCCTCTGAGTAACTCCTGGTTAGCTCGTTCAACTTGCCCATTGGCCTGAGGATGAGCCACAGAAGCAACATCCAAACGTATACCATTGTTTCCACAAAACTTTGCCATCTCTCCCAAGGACATATTAGTACCATTGTCTGTGATAATACTATGGGGATACCCAAACCTGTGTATGATCTGCTTCAAAAACTTCACTGCTGTTGCCGCCTCACAATTTGTAACAGGCATGACCTCAACCCACTTGGTAAACTTGTCAATGGCAACGAGGAGGTGGGTTTTCTTACAAGGAGACATGCTGAAAGGACCCACCATATCAAGCCCCCAAACTGCAAAGGGCCAAGTCAAAGGTATTGTTCTCAACTCCTGAGCCGGCACATGAATCTGTCTTGCATACCTTTGACATCCATCACATCTATTCACCAAGCGCTCTGCATCTGCCTGGGCTGTGAGCCAAAAGAAACCGTGCCTGAAAGCTTTTGCAACCAAGGACCTGGTTGAAGCATGATGACCACAATCTCCCTCGTGAATTTCCTTCAAAATTTGCCGGCCCTCCTTTCCAGACACACATCTCTGATATACCCCTGAAACACTTCTCTTATATAACTCACCATCTATGACCACATAGGCCTTGCACCGGCGCACGATCTGCCGGGCTATGACTTCCTGCTGGGGCAACTCCCCTCTCAAAAGATATGCAAGATACGGTTCTGTCCACTCTGGAATTTCCCGGGTTACAGCCACCAGCTGCGAATCCGGGTCTACCAACTCTTCCTCATCCTGGGACTTGACTGATGGAGCCCATAGCTCGTCCAAGAAAACGTTAGGTGGAACCGGCTCTCTGCGTGAGCCGAGTCTTGACAAAGCATCTGCAGCATCGTTTTTCCTGCGGTCAATGTGATCCACCTGATAGCCTGAGAAGAACCCAGCTACTCTATCCACCTCTCGCCTGTAAGCCGCCATAGTTGCATCTTTTCTGTCCCAAGTTCCTGAAACTTGCTGCGCCACAAGATCTGAATCCCCATAGCACTTAATACGCTTGATGTTCATCTCCTTTGCCATACGCAAACCATGTAACAAGGCCTCATACTCTGCCACATTATTGGACAATCAAAGTGAATTTGCAAAACATAACTCAACTTGTCACCTTTGGGAGAAGTTAACACCACTCCAGCTCCTGAACCTTGCTCTTGTTTAGACCCGTCAAAATGCATAACCCAAGATTTGAGACTCGGGGTGAGAGGTGGTGCATTCAACTGTGTCCAATCATTAAGAAAATCTGCCAACGCCTGAGACTTGATAGCTGTGCGAGGCACATAATCAATGTGATAATCCCCCATTTCAATTGCCCACTTGGCAATTCTTCCTGTAGCTTCGGAGTTTCTGATGATATCTGCTAAGGGAATAGAACTGACCACCGTAATTGGATGCTCCTGAAATACGGCTTCAACTTTCTACTAGCCATGAAAACACCAAACACTAGCTTCTGCCAATGTGGGTATCTCTGCTTTGCTTCTGATAGGACCTCGCTGACATAATAGACCGGCCTTTGTACCGGGTTCTCTTTTCCTTCCTCTTTTCGCTCAACCACCACCACGGCACTCACAGCTTGAGGCCCGGCTGCAACATACAAAAGCATGGGTTCCTTGGGACCCGGCGCCGCTAAAACTGGCGCTTCTGACAACTGCTTCTTCAAGGCCTCAAAGGCCTCATCTGCCTCTTGATTCCACACAAATTATCTGTCTTCTTCAACAGCTTATACAACGGAATAGCTTTTTCTCCAAGCCGGGAAATAAACCGGCTCAACGCAGCCACACAGCCTGTCAGCTTCTGAACATCAGCCAACTCCTCTGGCCTTTTCAAACTCTGGATTGCACGAATTTTTTCCGGGTTTGCCTCAATTCCACGCTCTGACACAATGAAACCAAGTAACTTGCCCGCTGGAACCCCAAACACACACTTCGTAGGATTAAGCTTCATCTTGTACTCTCTCAGATTCTTGAATGTCTCTGCAAGGTCATTAATAAATGACCCGGCTTTTTCTGACTTGATAACCACATCATCAACATAAGCATGCACATTGCGCCCAATCTGATCATGAAAACAATTCTGGATACACCTCTGATAAGTTGCTCCTGCATTCTTCAACCCAAAAGTCATGGTCTTGTAACAAAAAGCACCAAAGGGGGTGATAAACGACGTCTTCTCCCAATCTTCCTTGTTAAGTTTGATCTGATGATAACCTGAATACGCATCCAGAAAACACAAGAGCTCGCTGCCTGCAACTGCGTCAACGATTTGATCGATGCGCGGTAGTGCAAACGGATCCTTGGGACAATACTTGTTCAAACTCGTGAAATCAATACACATCCTCCACTCATTATTCTTTTTTAGAACCAAAACCGGGTTAGCTAACCACTCTGGATGAAACACTTCCATGATAAAGCCGGCCTCCAAAAGCCGGGCTATCTCTTCTCCTATAGCTTTCCTTCTCTCTGCATTCATTTTTCTCAAACCTGTTTCACCGGCCTTGCCTTAGGATCAACATGTAAGCGGTGCTCAGCGAGTTCAGTTGGAATGCCTGGCATGTCACTAGGTGTCCATGCAAAAACATCCCGATTCTCACGGATGAACTCGATGAGCGCGCTTTCCTATTTGTCAGATAAGTTTGTCCCTATGGCGAACTGCTTGGAGGAATCTCCAGGCACAAAATCCACCATCTTTGTATCCTTTGCTGCTTTGAACTTTGCCCTGTCATCTTCTGTCATTGGCTTCTTGAGTGCCGTGTTATCCTGTGGGTCAACATTTGATCTATAAGCTTTCAACTCCTCTCTAGCACAAGTTTGTTCTGCCAGGGCTGCATCCCCCTCATCGCATTCTGCTGCAATCTCTCTGTTACCATGTACTGTAATGATCCCCTTGGGACCCGGCATTTTCAACTGTAGATACACATAACACGGCCTTGCCATGAACTTGGCGTAAGCCGGCCTTCCCAATAACGCATGATAAGGACTTGGAAACTTTACTACCTCGAACGTGAGCCACTCTGATCTGAAATTATGGATAGACTCGCCAAAAGCAACCTCCAGTGCAATCTTTCCCTCTGGTGTGGCTGATTTCCCAGGAACTATACCGTGAAAAATTGTTGACGTTTTCTGCAACTGTGACTCCTTCAATCCCATACGCACAAATGTATCCCAGTACAGGATATTAATACTACTACCACCATCCATCAGAACTTTTTTCAACTCGAAATTGTGAACCTGAGGAGCCACCACAAGAGCTAGCAGACCCGGGTGCTCCACCACCTCTGGATGATCTGCCCTACTCCATGTGATGGTGTGCTCTGACCACCTCAGATATCTTGGCACCCCAACAGCCACTGTGTTAACTGCTCTCTTGACTAACTTTCTCTCTCTCTTGGTAGTGCCACTGGTGTATATGTGATACTGGCCCAACTGCCTCGGGTTCTGAGAAAATCCTCCCTGATTACTTGTATTCTGGTTCTGACCCTGACCCGGGTTTCCAGTGGGTACCGCATTTGCTCCTGTTAGAGGCCCCGCAGCCGGGTTACCACCCTGGCCGGGTCCTCCACTTCTGTTTGCTCCCTGCAGAGCTCTCTGCACCTCATTATTTTTCCACCTATTCAAATCCACACACTGTGCCAATGAATGATTGGATGGTCTGCCCATCTTGCTATGGCGAGGACACGGCATCCTAAAAGCTTCCTCAGTACTCATTGGGCGTGTTCCCTGGTAACTACCTCCACTATTGTGATTCCCACTGTTTCCCTGATAACCCCTGTTGTCCTGGTAACCTCTATTTTCCTGATAACCTCTGTTTTCCTGGTAGTTCCCGTCCATGCCTCTGAAACCCGGTATTGGTGTTTGCTACTAACTCTGAACTTCCATCATTATGACCTCGCTTATGCTGATTCTGATTGTTGTTATTGTTGTTTCCCGAGCCATTATTGTTCCTTCCACCATTATTTGCCGTGCTTTTCCCCTTTTCCTCCTCAGGCTCATCCTGAGTTTTGTCCGTGGCTGCGTGCCTATTGCAAGCATCCATCAACTCTGCCATGGTGACCGGCTTAACCCGGTGCCCTTCCTTCATGCGACCCAGCTTCTGGACAAGTGGTGCATACTTACAAGTTTTCTCCATTGATGAAATTGCATCCTTGGGCTCAATACCAGATGAAGAGTGCAGGATCTCCGTGACCCGGCCCATCCAATGACGTGCTGACTCGCCTTTTTTCTGTATACAACGATCAAGATCCTCAATGGAAAACAAACGCTTGCACGTACCCTGAAAGTGCTTGGTGAAAACCGCCTTCAACTCATCCCAGGAATTAATGGACTTCTCTGGTAGATTTTTAAACCACAACTTCGCTGCTCCATCGCTCATCATCAAATACATGTACTTGGCACAAACATTCTCTGTGGCATTGCGTATACACATTGCCATCTCATAACTGCTCAACCAGCTGGCCGGGTCCATGCTGGGCTCATAATTGGATATCTTGCTTGGCTCCTTGAACTTCTCAGGGAAAGGCTCTGCTCTAATGGAATCTGAAAGACATTTTGGCCCGGCTAAACTAGAAGAACTTGCCGAAATATTGATATTACCGGGTGAGCTTGCAGACGCGGCTGGTGCAGGACCCGGTCCTCCTTGTGGTACTCCTGCTGCAGGTACTACCGGGTTTGCATTGCCCGCACTTCTCCCCGCGCGTGATCTATTGACTATCTGCTGAGCTATGGAAACTGCTGGGGCGGGTTGATGCTGCTGATTGTTTTGATTTTGATTTTGCTGGGGCGGGTTTTGCTGCTGTGCCGCTACAGGCCCGGCCAATGGCGGGTTACCTCCATTGCGACTCTTGCTACGATACGTTGTGGAATGCAATGCACTTTTCTCCCTTGAATACTGAGTTTGCTGGACAACTGCAGTGCGTAACATGTCAATGGCACGCCGGGCTTCAATCTCCGCTGGCGTGTCTCCCAATGGAATACGATCAAGCGCCAAAGTTGCTGCATACACGTTATCCGCCGGATTTGAATAGTGACCCGCCGGCGTGTGAAACCTTGGTGTTCTGGGCGGCAGACCCGGATTTCCCCTGGCTCCCCCAGCGGGCAAACTCGGCGCTGCTGCTGCCACGTTACCGGCTCTCCCCGTTCCTGTTTTGCTCTGTACTTACTCTAGCCACTGGTGCCACCTGAGCAGCGCCAATGGGCTGATCTTCTGGAGTTCTGAACAGCGCTGCTACAGGCACTGCATTTGCTATATTTTCTCCACGGGCCAGCCGGCTCTGGTGCCTCCTCTGGTGAACCCGGGTCGCCTCATTGAGGCGATTTTCCTCCTCTTCTATTTGCCTCTTTCTTGCTTCTATTTCTTGCCTCTCTGCCTCGGCGTCCCTGCGCATCTGCTCCAAGGCCCGGCGTGCTGTATCTAGCTCCATTGCTCTAACTGCTGCGTTTTCTGGGGTAACCAATCTTGTAAGTGCTGATGGTCTAAGACCAGGCCATTGTTAAACAAGGCCGGGGCAGGTGCTGTGTTACTTCTTTCCTCTCCTTGGGCCCGGTTATGCAGGAACCCAAAACTGTTTCTATATCTTGCCGTATCCTCGCTTTCCTCTGAAACCGAAGCCGGCTCTCCATCCGCAAGCTCCAATATCAGTGGTAACTGCTGCTGTTGCTGACCTGGGGTAAAGGCCGGTGGAACAACAGCTGATGGTGATGGTTGCATGCTGGACGAAGGCGCGGTATACACCGCTACCCTACGAACCGGGCTTGGACTTGACTCTTGCTCCTCATCATCTTCCTCTTCTGCATCATACCCGAACCGGCCTTCAAACAGGGGCAAGATTGATTCCGACCCGGCTTGTTCCACCACGTCACCCGGGATTTCTACCGGGTCGTCCAGCCTTTCCTCCAGCGTGTTCAGGACCTCCTCAACTTCAGCTGTGCCAACTGATTCCTCTCCATCAGATTGAACAATTGTGGCGGCTCCTGACACAGATTCATAATCTCCATCACTAGCAGATCTAGTTGTAATCATGCCCACAAAAACATTAAATTTGCCAATTGGAATAACATCACCTGATTCAAGTAGATCAGATTCCGGCCCCCAGCCAAAATCATCGACGATGGATTCTCCTTGCTCATTGACTGTGATCTGGCCAAAAACAAAGTTTTCGGCCCCTCTCTTTGCTTCTCCCATGATGGTGACACCTTTGGCCGCGATTCCCACAGACGGCGCCAACTGTCGTGGGGTAGATAACACGGCAGATGCTACTTTGGGGTAGCTTGAGTTTTTGGGCAAGGCGACACTGGCGTCTGGGAGATTGTTTAGCATTGCAGGGGACACAGGTTTACCCAGGTTCGGCCTCTCCATTGGAGATAAAGACCTACTTCCTGCTATCTTATTATTAATCTTGGTCTCGATCTCGATAACCCGGCTACGACAACAGAGCCGGATCTCGATCTAGGTTACAAAGCTTGTGTGTCTCTCTCGATGGTTCTCTCGCCTAAAGCTTGGGGATTATGAAAGTCTTGCTAGCTATGGCTCAGGGGCCGGTTTATATAGATACCGGGCCCTCTGACCGCGTACACAATAGAGCCGGGTTCTACCCGAACTCCAAGTCCTATCCTAGCTCCTTTATTCTTCGTGCATTCCAAGTCTTGAACCGCCTCTCGAACCGCCTCTTGTACCTTCCAGAATATCACCTTCCTTAGCCGGGTCACCGCCAAGATGCCGGCCCAGAAACATAAGCCGGCCCGTGCTGAGGGCTAACTGGCCTGACCGGGCCTCCTTCCTGGCGGGTCACGTTTCCCTCTTCATGGGCCTACCGGGTTATTATCCCTCCATCAAATATAATACAGGCAATGAACGAGCTGAGCTAGAGACTTAATTACGAAAATAAATCACTTACAGACAATAGCAAGAGAGGATAGATTTGTCGAGGGCGCGCTTTTGGAATAACTGGAACAGTTCAGTCAGTTGAACCTGTATAATGTAACGTTTGAAGAAATGCTCCACTCTAACGTCCAGCGGAAACCACTCTTTGGCGTCCTTCTTTGATGTGTGCACCAGGTACCAGGTATGCAGATTTCGCATATGTGTTGATAGACCCGTCAGCTCCTCATTACTGACCATAGGCTCCCCTTGGACATATTTCCGTGCCATCTCTAACATTGGCGCATATTCATAGCCTAAAAGTTGACCAAGGCTCATACCCAAGGCGGTAGCCTGTTCCTTGGCCTGCGATACAGTGACACCAAGTTCTTTAGCAGCAGCTATGGCTCTGGGGTCCAATAATTCCAGGTCCATATCCATAGCGGCTCTGAAGTCCTTGTCGACATCGGAACACACTATGAGCGGGGGGACCGATTGATTTTTCTGCTGTCCGAGCTGGGCAAATTGTTTCCCGCTTTTTGCACTTCTTCCCTTGTTCTGCTCAGACTGGGCACGTGCTAGCTTAGTAAGTTCACGACCATAGTCAGATGGCAGATTCATCGATATCTGGGATGGCTGCTCAACGAAGGACATAGCCCACTTTTTGGTTTTTGCATCATATACCTTCTTTTGCTCGGGCTTTTTTGGTGCAAAAAAAGCCTTATTTTAGGCAGCCACTACCTCGGTGTTTTTCGCTTCAGTCCTGTCATAAGGTCTCTTGGGAGGAACCGTCGGGATGTCGATTATCTTTTGAGTGCGACCTCTCTTCCGAGTGGGGAGCGGGGGAGCGGCGTTGGTCCGTTTCTTCTGCTGAGACGGCTGCGCTGGAGACTGGTCACGCGGCGGTGGAGACGGCTGCGCTGGAGACTTGTGAGGCGGTGAAGAGGACGGCTGCGCTGGAGAATGCTGAGGCGGTGAAGAGGACTGTTGCGCTGGAGACTGGTGAGGAGTCGATGGCCTTGGCTGCCTGTTCGGAAGCACGATGAATTCCTTTGGCCATAGAATTGGCGCTTTCTTGGCTTCTCCAAGTTCAAGCACCTCCCCATCTTCACCTGCAGGGTGGTGCAGCTTCAGCTCCTCAAAATCTTTCATCACTGCATCCACCCCGACAACAGCGTAGCCATTTGGAACCGGAGCAAAATGGTAAGTTGGATTAGGTCCAATTGGTAGGGCATAGCCGACCGCCACCTTCACGGATATGTTATAAACTTTCACATGCAGCTCACAAGGTGTGCTCTCCGTGATATCATCCACTGGGTAGCGACGAAGAGGAGCCACTGCATCATCATTACCATCCTGGAGCTCCGTGGAAGCCACGCTGCTTTTTCGATTCGATGGGCCACCGGTACCATCGCATGCAGCTTCTACAATGTGCCGTTGAGATTGGCCGCTAGTACCTTGCTGGCTAAGCACGGCAATTTGTTCCTTCTGCAGCTTTAATTCTTTTTCTATATTACGCAGCCGGTCTGCAGCAGCGCGTGCTTCCATTGCCTCCCTTTTCTTTCTCCTCTGATGGCTTCTATCAGGAAATTTCTTCCTGTGCTCGGGAATCGCAATTGTCTTGGGCTTGGAGCCAGGTACGCCTCGTAACCGTCCGTCGTGTTCCTTATTCCCAAGGGCGCGTGTGAGCTCGTCATCCTCTCTATCGGGAATGAACCGTCCCTCTGCAACATCCTTTACTGCATTTCTAATTTCTTGGATGGGTAGTAGGGGATTATCTTTGTGTCTTCTGTTATATATGCACTTCCCTTCTGCGTCCAACGTGCCCCCATGCCCATAAAACCAATTTCTTGCCCGTTCGATCCACTTGAGTGGCTCTGGAGTGATCCCATTAGCCAGCAGGTCCGCCTCAAGTTTCTCCCACTTAGGCATGCTAAAAGCGTAGCCACCAGGCCCCATAGTATGGTGGTACATCTTTAGAGCAGCATTTGCCGCATTTTTTGCAGACTTTTCCAGAGCTTCCTCTGATTTCTTGTACGCCACAAATTCTTCGCAGTAGTCCTTTATCTTCGCATACCCTTTATCGAAGTCTGGAGTCTTATTTTTCTTGCACTACTAGGAAAGTTATCCGGGGGGCGGGTTAAAATTTGAGAGTTATGACGTAAGTCCTAGTTTGTTGAACTTGATAACTAGGGAACAATTTGGTGGTAGTGCTATGGAGGATGCCTCTATGCATCTTCATGACTTTGTTGAAATATGTGACATGCAGAAATTTAAAAATGTGGAAAGTGATATTCTAAAACTGAAATTATTTCCTTTCTCACTTAGGGGAAAAGCTAAAGAGTGGTTGCATTCATTACCTATTGATAGAATTAAAACTTGGGATGATCTAAAAGAAGCTTTCATTAAGAAATATTATCCCCTTGTCAAAATTTTGCAAAATAGAAACAACATTCTTTCTTTTAGGCAAAATGAAAATGAACTTGTTGCTATGGCTTGGGATAGGATAAAACTTATGCTTAGAACTTGTCCCTCACATGGAGTTAATGAATGGACCATATTACATTCTTTCTACAATGGGTTAAACTACATGTCTAGAAATATACTTGATTCTGCTGCTGGAGGTGCTTTTATGAGTAAGACTATAGTAGAAGCTAAAAACATATTGAAAAACATTTTGCAAAACTATAGTCAATGGCAAACTGATAGGGCACCCAACCCATCTAAGAAAGTGAATTCTATTGAGTAAACAATTAAATATTGCCAAGAGGTTATTAATAAGTCTTGGGAACACATTCATGAGAAAGAGAGAATTGCTAAAGAATCTATTGGGGTAATGAAAGAGGTAGAAGTTGAGGAAGTTAAAATGCTTAGTGAAGTCAAGGATCCTTTGCTTGACTTAGAAAACTGTAGCTTGCATGAATTAATATCTATCTTACAAAAACTTGCAAGTGATCCTTCCATCAACACTAATCAAGCTGGCTTTGGTTCTTATATTGCTAATCATGTCTTGAAAGAAAAGATTGCTAGGTACAACCAAGAGGCTATGATACCACCTAAGCTTGGGGATATGTGGATTCCTAAGGTACTAGTAACTATTGGAAAAGAGACACACCATGCTATACTTGATCTAGGATCTAGTGTCTCTGTTTTATCTAAAAACTATATGAAGTGCTTGAATTGAAAAATCTTGAAAAATGCTCCATTGAACTTGCACTTGCTGATGACTCTATTAAACATGCTTTAGGAAAAGTAAGTGATGTTATGGTGGAGTTACATATGACTTTTGTGCCTGTGGATTTTCTAATCATGGATATGGGGAATAAAACCTCTAGTCCTATTATTCTTGGAAGACCTTTTCTTCGTACCACAGGTGCCATCATTGATTCAAAGGAAGGGAATGTGAAGTTTCAGTTCCCACACAAGAAGTGCATGGAACACTTCCCAAGGAAGAGGGAACCACCAAAGTTCAAGCTCCCTCATGAGCTTCGTCCACAATAAACAACAAGTAAGAAGCCTAGCTATATGGCTATAAAGAAAGCGCTTTGCGGGAGGCAACCCGGTTATTTTTTTGTGTGATTTTCTTTGTGTCCTCTTGCTGTAACAAGAGACTTTGTGTCTAGTTTAGGTTCTGGAATTTTCAATAAAGTGCCAAGTTTTACCCTTTTTGGTTTGAAAAAGTTGCTTATAGCGTTCGGAGATTTTATTCCTGCACGAATCAGTGCACGGTATGATTTTTAATTCTTATTCTGTAACTCCGAATGAGCTCATATTTGAACTGTAGTTGCAACTTTTCATCCTCTGTATGCATGAATTTTTCGGAATTTTTCGAGAAAGTTTGGTAGGGTAGAAAAATACGTTTTACTGCTGCTGTTTTTCTGGACAGATTCTGTCCCATTTTGTTTGATGCATGCTTTGAGCTTTTAAGTTGAATCTTTTTATCCAATTGAGTTTATGAGTAGGCATACAACATTATACACTTTCTGGACATCTCATATGAATTTTTGTTCAAGGATTATATGCAGCAAGAAATATTTGTTTATCACTATTAATGCACCCCACAGAAAAGAAATGGGAGAAACGGTGTTTTGAAGTTTTTTCACAGGGATTGGAGGAGATGCACCAAGATTATCCAAGGATGGTGAAGACCATAAGCTTGGGGATGTGAAGACAACCCCGCTGGACCTACACACTCTCGGTTTGCGCACGTCCAACTTCTGTTTTTCGATCGAAACACTTTATCGCATAAACTTGGAGCGTCTTTTGTTTTGTTTTGTTTTGTTTGATTTGTTTTGAGAGACCACCACACTATCATTTATATATGGGAGAGCTACTGGAAATATGGGTTGAAATATGTTGGATGCTTTTATAAGATTGGGAAAAGGGATGTTTGAGTTGATTTTTAATGATACATATAGTTGCATGATTCATGAGCTTGTTTATGAGTAATAGTTTGCAAATCCTTTTTGAAGAGCTATAACTTATTCATGTTTTGGTGCTGATTGTTATTTTACTTGGTTTAACATGGATTAGTTAGTTCTATGGACACTCATGCATGCATCTAGATGGTCAACTTTCTCCCTTTTGCTAGCCCAAACATTCCAACAAGTCAAAACTTGTTTCCAACACCTTCAACCAAAGTTATTCCAGTGAGTCCACCATATCTACCTACTAGCTATATGCTATTCCGAGTATGTTCATCATGATATTTGTGTTATCTATACCTCTGAATGAAAATGATTATGTTATTGATTGCCATGGGAAAAGTTGGTTATATAGCTCTCACGAACTTGATGCACATTTTACTATCATTGCAATAAATAAAACATGACCCATTGTGATTAAGATTATGATGCTAGTGGCTTGATAAATGTTCGAGGTTGGGAGTTAGCCCATATGTGCTGTCACATGCAAAGCTTTCAACATGCTCCTTCATCTCATTTAGTTGATATCATGTACTTTTGTTATGGATGCCTATCATGGTGAAATGAGGTGGAAATGAAGAAGTTTAAATGAGTTTGTATAAATGGTTAGAGAGACGCCTGGGCCGCTAATCTAAGCCATGCATTATTCATGGTGGAAATTTACTTACATGCTATGGTGAATTATCTATGACACACCTTACAATAAAAAGCTATTCCAATGGTAAATAAAAAGGGTGTTGAGGTTTTTCATCTTGTTTGTTTGTCTTGTCATTTTGATATGGGCTTGTTCCATATCCTGGGACAAGAGGTACCCCAGTTGACGCTCTTGATGATACTATTATTACTTACAATGATATATAACTTGAACTTGCTTTGTTTCCAAGTTGAGTAATCATGGTGTAGGTACTTGTATTCAAGGGGCATGAGACATCCAACCTTTACTTTGTCAAGCACACTACTCATATTTGCTCTCACATTAAACTATAATCATTCAAGATGCTATGATAGGGGAATGAGAGCTTGACACCAAGTATTACCACATTGCAATCATTAACTTAAGTAGGAGAGTTTGGAGGTTAGATGAAACTTATGCATGCTTTACCTCTACTCACTTATTCATCTTTCCAAAGTGTCCACCAAACATATTCAGATTTTCATTATCACTCTATGGACCACATGTATGCAAAATAAGAATGTCCATACTACTTGCTACTATGTTACACTTTGTGAACTATCATGAACATCCTTGCATTGAATACTTGATATCACTTCATAAACAGTTTTGCATATTGCTACTCCTTTGAAGAATGAATCATTTGACTCTATGTAGCAGTAGCAATCATCTTTGATATCCATTGTTAGTGCTATATTGCAAAGCCCATGTTAGTTTTATCACCTTCATACTCGAGGACGAGTATTGGTTAAGCTTGGGGATGTTGATGCATGTAAAATGCATACATGAACTTTGCACTATATCACACATATTCCAATCATATTTGCATCATATAAGGGTTATATTACTGTTATTTAATGATTTTAGGAAATAAATCAATTGTTTCCTATTTTTATGGAATTAACCCTGCGCAGGCAGAAAACCCTATTTCTTTCCTTTTATGTTTCAGGGACCCAAACGTCGTCCAAAAATTATGGAAAAATACAGGCGTCAGTATTTTGGAAGGAGGAAGACCTCGGAGCGAAGCATGTAAGCAAACGGAGGCCAGAAGGCCAAAAGGGGGTGGCCCATGCGGCCAGGTACTGTGGCCGCGTGGGGCCCACTCATTTGGCCCTCGTGGCTCCGCTGCCATCGATCTTTCGTCCACCGCCTTCGTTTTGACCTAAAAACGCCTATAAAAAAGGTTCCATGACGTTTCGCGAACAGAGCGCCGCACAAACACAGAAACACCGAAACGGAGATCAGGAGCTGCAGATTGGAGGGGGAAAACTCCGGCGGGGCGCTGCCGGTGTGGTCTCCATCCTCTCCATCGACTTCTCCACCGTCTCCATGATGAAGAGGGAGTAGTCCACCTCTGGACTATGGGTTTGTGGAAGTAACTTATGTATCTCTCCTCTCTTGAGCTTCACTAATTAGTACCGTATGAGCTGCTGAACATGATTACGGTCATATTTGTAATACCTATGTGGTGGATCTTTCTATGAGTTAATATATGTTTGAGATTGCAATGTTTGTTTCAGTTATGAGTATAGATGCATATTATGTACCCCGTTCTTGTCTACTTGTTATGATCAAGCATGTTTATGAGAGCGTGTGTGGGGGAACGTGTGCATTAGTTGGAGTAACGGGGAGTGGTGAGTGCGGTAAGCTGACAACTTAATATCGCGATCCACTTGGGTGTTTACCTTACTTTGTTACCTCACTAGGGATAAACAAAAATACCATGCCGCAAGGGTTGAGGGTGATCAAGCTTCTTCCTGTGACTAGATCCAGCATGTTCTTATTTTCACTTCATGTCATGAAACTTATTGCTATACTCTGAGTCATCTTAATTACTGAGGTGTTATGATTTGGTTCGCATCTTGGTGGAGTATATGAGAGACTAATAATCAAAAGGTCTCTATGTTAGGACGTGATGCCCATATATCTAAGTAACTTGTTATCAAACTTTGTGTTGCAATCTCATATGTTAACTCTGTGTGTGTTCCATTGTCTGCCACTTTATAAAGAGAGAGTGCATTTGTGAAACCATGAACCCGGTCCATTTTTAATCATAAGAAACACCTTTCCAACACCATATACCACTTTTTATTTTCAGCCATCATTAAATCCGAAAATACAAAAATACTTTTCATCTTGCATACATCATTAAAAAAACCCAAAAATATCATTTACCATTGCATCCACCACCATTGCATATTTATTTCCTGTTTGCATTGCATAACTATCTTGATATCATTCTTACACCTTGTGCTTGACAACCACAGGTGAGGTTGAGGACCAAAACATTTAACTTTGTTTTGTAGGTAACCAAAAGAAGGATAAGAAGATATATCTTCACTACTGATTCCCCGAGAGTTCGATATTAAACCCTCGAGTCACCCCTCGTGGGGAAAACAAGTCTTCCACTACTACACACTCTGCACTTGGAGTCTCAACCTAACCCATTTACTTTTCACGCAGGTACCACGTGAAGGGGCTAGCAACTATTTTCTGGCACCATTGTGGGGTAACTACGTGAAGGGCCATCAGTAACATGCATGTTGGGTAAATAAATTACAGCTGGGCAATTGACAAATAGTGAGTGCATGACAATGCAATATATGACATGATCGTTTATTATAGTATTTATTGGGCATTACGACATATTACATGGACCGCTTACCAGCTGCATCCATGACTAAATAATCCACTACCAAGTTAGCATTCCGTGTCCCCCGGTAGTATTAAGTTGCTAGCAATAGATTATTACATTAAGTATTGCGCGTAATGTAAACAAAGGCATTAGACCTTACAGACGTACCATTAAGCTAAGCGTCGGTTATTTTATCCCTAGTGACAACAGCACATCCACAACCTTAGACGTTATTGTCACTCGCCCAGATTACTGGAAACATGAATCCACTATCGAGCATAAGTACTCCCTCTTGGAGTAACAAGCATCTACTTGACCAAAGCATCTACTAGCAACGGAGAGCATGCAAGAACATAAATAAAAAAAGTAGATGTATTGATAAACATCTTGATCATAACATCACTATCCATCGGATCCCAGCAAACACAACATGTGGCATTACAATAATATGATCTTGATCATGTTAGGCAGCTCACAAGATCTAAACATGATAGTACAAAGTGGAGAGACAACCATCTAGCTACTGCTATGGACCCGCAGTCCAATGATGAACTACTCATGCATCACTCCGGAGGCGGGCATGATGAAGTAGAGCCCTCCGGCGATGATTCTCCTCTCCGGCAGGGTGTCGGGAAGAGCTTCAGAACCCTCCCAAGCTAGGGTTGACGACGGCGGCGACGGAACTTTTCATGGATATTGCTCGGGTGTTTAGGGTTTTCGGGAGGAAGTGAATATATGGGCGAAAGGGTGGCGGCAGCACGCACCCGAAGGGCCCACACATGACCTCGGCGCGCACCAGGGGCCCACCGCGCCCAAGTGTGGTGTGGCGGCCCTGGGTCGCCTCTTCGTGCGCCCTTCAGACTTCGTGATCGTGTCGGTGAAATACTGGTGTACGTTGATTTTTGTCTAATTCCGAAAATATTTCCTGACTAGCTTTTCTAAAACGGAAAAACAGCAGAAAACAGGAACTGGCACTGTGCCATCTTGTTAGTAGGTTAGTCCCAGAAAATGCATAAAAATGCTATGATGTGTATATAAAACATGTAGCAATTGGTATAAAACAAGCATGGAACATCAGAAATTATAGATACGTTTGAGACGTATTAGCATCCCCAAGCTTAGTTCCTACTCGTCCTCGAGTAGGTAAACGATAATAATATAATTTTTGGAGTGACATGCTACCAACACAATCTTGATCATATAGTAATGTAAAGCCTATGAACTGAATGAAGTGATCCAAGACAATTGTCTATAGTTTGCTAAAAAGTAAACAAAGAGTAAACATAACATATCATACAAGTAAGAACTTTTCATGGATAGTACTTTGGAGACATGAGGTATGAGAATTTGCATAAGAGTTAGCTCACCAAGCAATATTTTCAAATCAAAAGTGTTTGACCAACATAAAGGAAGATTTAAGTTTCAGCATTTGCTTCAACTTTTAACTTATTTACCTCATGGATAACGTCAATACAAAGTAGAATAATAAGTCTAATATGCTTACTTATAACAATTCTTGTACCAAGGTTGACACTATTGTTTGCTTGTGGAGAATAGAAAGAAGCAGGAAAACTGACTCAACATAAAAGTAAAAGAAAGGCCCTTCGCAGAGTGAATCAGGGATTAAATCATGTGCTAGAGCTTTTTAGTTTTTGAAATCATATAGAGAGTAAAAATATATTTTAAGAGGTGCATGTTAATTGTCAACGAATGGTAGTAAACAATACAGTATTACCCATGCCAACCAGACTTTTTAAGAGTGGCTCCCATGAGGAACGTTATTTCTGCAGCAAGCAGATCATTCCTCTATCTCTTTGGTTTACACATGCAGATGTTTGACCGAATGCTCAGTTAACAAAATGTGAAGAGAGTTTATGATGAAAGTTGTAAATTTATATTTAATGGGGCTGGGCACCCCTTTGACAGCTCTTTTTGCAAAATTATAGATAGCAGATGTAAGCTGCTAGTCTAGAGTAAAGTCTGATTGGCAAGTGTAAAAAAGATAATCTACTACTTCCTCATGAGCTAGTAAACAAAGACACAAAAAGGAGTAGTAACAATTTTGAATAATTTAAAGGTAGCACATGAAAAATTTACTTGGAGTGGCATGGAAATACCACATATAGGTAGGTATGGTGGACACAGATGGCATGGATTTGGCTCAGGGTTTTGGATGCACGAGAAGCATTCCCTCTCAGTACAGAGTTTAGGCTAGCAAGGTTATTTAAGCAAACACATAACGTCAACCGGTACAAAAATAACCATATGATGAACATAAGAGAAAAATTATAAGACTCCACACTGTCTTTCTTGTTAACCGAAACATCCTTTTAATAGAAATATCTAGACTTTGGAACTAACAATTATGACAAACCAAATAACTTCAAGCTTTAACGGTAGTTCTTCACTAATGAGCCTTTACTTACATGATACACAAGTTTAATCATTACTTACTTGATAACTCAAAACAATTGAAAAGTAACAAATTACTAAAGACAATGATCTACAAGACCGTGTAAGCATTTTTATTATACCATTTACCACATGCACAACATTTTCTGTTCCAACCAAACACCAATCAACTTATTTGACAACTCTCCAAATAGATATAAGTGAGGCAAGAGAGTGCTTTCTACAAAAGAAATAATAGCTCTGCCAGGAGATACATGCAAAACAAGAGCTAGAAGTATAGCAGCGCTAGACAAGAATACTCAACAAGTATAAGTGAAGAACAGGAGTATTCTAATGAAAAAGCGGAGCGTGTCTCTCTACCAAACAAGAGTGCTAGGGTCCAACTAGTTATGACGAGAAAACAAAACAAAAACAAAATAAAACACACAGACGCTCCAAGAACAACACTTATAATGTGAAGGAATAAAAATATAGTCTCACTAGAGATGACCTGAAAATTTGTCGATGAAGAAGGGGATGCCCAAGTTTAGACGATTGAGTCTTCTTGGATATGTTGGGGAGATCCGGGGAGCCTCCCCAAGATTAAGCTCTTCACTCTTCTTGATCTTATCTTATCACCCTTCTCTCTTAATACTTAAAAATTTTCTTCACACCAAACTCAGAGTAAACTTCATTAGAGGGGTTAGTGCATCAAATCATAATCTCACTTGGGTTCTGCAAAGACACATTATAATAATCATTTTAAACATTAGCTACTGTTTACTAGCCTTATGTGAAGCTCTTCCACCTTTAAAGAATTTCACTTAACACTCGTAAAAGAGAAAATGCAAAACTAGACAGAATCTATCAAAATCAGAACAGTTCGTAAAGACGAATTTTTTCGAGGCACTTACGTCACTCAGATCAGCAAACTCCGAGCTAACGAAAGATAGGTGAAAAAATCATGCTTCTGCACAAAAATTTGCAGATTAAAATACTGTTCCGTGATTTTTCTCGAATTTTTTCCGTGAGGCACAGAAATCTGTTTCAAGATAGCAACTAAACTTTTTAGCATATCTTGCTATTAGAGGCTACTCTTGGCACAACAAAACGGAAAATAAAAGATTCAAAGGAATTGTTACAAAAATAAACTAATTCCTTGACTCAACAAAATAAAATAACAGAAAATAAAATGGGTTGCCTCCCATAAGCGCTTTTCTTTAACACCTTTTAGCTAGGCACAAAGCAGCAAATCAAGTATTATCAAATGTAGAAACATCAAAATCATCAAAAGTTCCTTCCAAGGTGTAGTTTATCATAAGAGGATTGTTTAAAAGCCACTTGTCATCGAGATCTTGAGAAGAAAATTCGAATAATTCTGGGTTATCAATGCATGATTTACTAGCAAGTTCACGAAAAACCTTTTCAGATTCAAAAACATCATGTGGGGTAGATTTCGGTTTTGGACCTTTTGGTACATACATGAATCTTTGTCCTCTACCCACTGGACTTTCTTGCATTTTTGGTTTAATGGAAGAGAAAGTTGCACTTAAAGTATCAAAAGCTTCCTCTAGTTTGCCAATACGAAAAGTTTGATTATCTTTGATGGTACTAGCTTCTAAATCAGTAATCCTTTTATTGATATTTCCCGGAGATTCATCACATTTAATAGTACTATCAAGCAACTTTCTATTTCATTAGTCTTATCCATGTTTGGCAAATCTTTTCCTATAGACTCCAACTTTTTCATAACATCTTCAAGAGTAATTTCAATTTTAATTATCCTGAATAGGTGGAGTTCTAACAAGGCTTTCTATGATATTATTTGCCTCCAAAGCTGGAGTACCCAGAAAATTACCTCCAGTCAAGGTGTCTAAAACATACCTATACCAACTAGTGATACCAACATAAAAATTCCTAAGAAGGATAGTAGTGGAATATTTTTTTATGCATCTATGATGAGCATCACTAATTCTATACCAAGCATCTTTTAAACTTTCTCCACCTTGCTGCTTAAAGGAACGAACTTCAACTTCAGGAGTTAAAATATAACGAGTAGAGCCAGTCATGATGAATAAAGCCAAAAGAAAACTACAAAACCGAAATAAACTAAATGCAGGAATTTAATTTTTGTTGTTGTTGATATTTAAATGCAAACAAGATAAAATAAAATAAACTAAGCTAGACAAAAACAAAATAATGAGATTGGAAGTATGAGACTCCCCTTGCTGCAACCTCTTGACTCCCCGGCAACGGCGCCAGAAAATGTGCTTGATAACGTGAAAACACACGTTCGTTGGGAGACCCCAAGAGGAAGGTATGATGTAGTGCAACAACAATTTTCCCTTGTAATTCTACCAAAGTTATCGAACCAGTAGGAGTCAGGAGCGCTTCAGAAGGTTGTCAACGGCACCCGAAAATATGGCATGTGAAGGGAGAGTCAATGGCACAGAAGTCCCTCAGTTGCAACGATGCCAGAAAATATGGTTTGTTGACGCGGAACCTGCACACAACACAATCATAGTACTTTGCCCCAACGAAACAGGAAGGTTGTCATTCTCCCTGGCTTGCTGAATACAAAGGATTAAACGTATGGTGTGGAGAACAATTATGATTGTAGAAACTAACAGAGAATAGATGATTGCAGTAGGTGTTTTTATGAGTGTAGAGGAATGGACCGGGGTCCACAGTTCACTAGTGGTGTCTCTCCATAACAGATAACATGCATGTTGGATAAACAAATTACAGCTGGGCAATTGACAAATAGTGAGCGCATGACAATGCAATATATGACATTATCGTTTATTGTAGTATTTATTGGGCATTACGACATATTACATGGACCGCTTACCAGCTGCATCCATGCCTAAATAATCCACTACCAAGTCAACATTCCATGTCCCCCGGTAGTATTTAGTTGCTAGCAACAGATTATTGCATTAAGTATTGCGCATAATGTAAACAAATGGATTAGACGTAACAGACGTACCCTTAAGCTAAGCATCAGTTATTTTATCCCTAGTGGCAACAGCACATCCACAACCTTAGACGTTATCGTCACTCGCCCAGATTACTGGAGACATGAACCCACTATCGAGCATAAGTACTCCCTTTTGGAGTCACAAGCATATACTAGCAATGGAGAGCATGCAAGAACATAAATAAAACAGTAGATATATTGATAAACATCTTGATCATAACATCACTATCCATCGGATCCCCGCAAACACAACATGTAGCATTACAATAATATGATCTTGATCATGTTAGGCAGCTCACAAGATCTAAACATGATAGCACAAAGTGGAGAGACAACCATCTAGCTACTGCTATGAACCCGTAGTCCATGGATGAACTACTCACGCATCACTCTGGAGGCGGGCATGATGAAGTAGAGCCCTCCGGCGATGATTCCCCTCTCCGGCAGGGTGCCGTGAAGAGCTTTAGAACCCTCCCGAGATAGGGTTGACGACGGCGGTGGCGACGGAACTTTTCGTGGATATTTGCTCGGGTGTTTAGGATTTTCGGGAGGAGGTGAATATATGGGCGAAAGGGCGGCGGCAGCAGGCACCCGAGGGGCCCACACATGACCTTGGCGCGCCCTAGGGGCCCACCGCGCCCAAGTGTGGTGTGGCGGCCCTGGGTCACCTCTTCGTGCGCCCTTCGGACTTCGTGATCGTGTTGGTGAAATACTGGGGTACGTTGATTTTCGTCCAATTTCGAGAATATTTCCTGACTAGTTTTTCTGCAACGGAAAAACAGCAGAAAACAGGAACTGACACTGTGGCATCTTGTTAATAGGTTAGTCCCAGAAAATGTATAAAAATGATATGATGTGTATATAAAACATGTAGCAATTGGTATATAAAACAAGCATGGAACACCAGAAATTATAGATACGTTTGAGACGTATCAATATGCTCAACTAATTTCACCATGTTATAATTCTTGTAGTAAGATCATAACATCGAGATCCTGAGGAGAGCGAAGCAACTCCAACTGAACTTTATAAAATAACCCGCACAAATAATTTTGGTATCAACCGAGGATGCACACAAGCTCCTTATCTAGGGAAAATTTGCTAATTTTCTTGGAGAAGACTTCATTACTATTTCTTATACTTGAAAAAAATATTTAAATCTAATTGCAGCATGAAATGATTCTCAGAAAAATGGGTCCGCACCTAGAAAATGAGTCTGCCAGAACTGATATGCTGATTGTTGAAGAAGTCCTAATGAAATGGAGCTTGACATGCCACACTCGTGTTAAGTTTGGGCAAAATATTTAGCATGTCATTTGCACGCATCCGAGACTTCGAAGAAAAACTTCAAGATAAGGAGCAACAGTCAATACCTGCATCTCAATGGTACCAGCAGGATAGGGAGGCAATGAAGCCCAGGAAGAAAAAATGGAGAGTTGAAAAGGAAGCAGGAACAAGTTGAAACTGTCCATTAATTCCCATGATGACAAAATTTTCTAATTTGAAAATAGGCAGCAAGAAATGGATGTCATACTATTTTTCCTCTTAAGGACGTAGCAATCATCCCATTTCAAGAAATAAATAGGACCTTGACCTGATGGTGCACTGTTCTTCCCGAAGAACTGCAGCTTAATTTGATGCTGATTTATGTACTTTTCGCGTTTATTATAACAGTGGATGTCAATCAAACATATAAATTTTCTGTGTGCAAGAAATATAAATTCAAGAATTATTGTTGGGTACCATTTTCAAAATTTCGTAAAATTATTTAACTTTCAAATTTACCTCAAGTATGCCAAATTATGCAAATTGCTGTTTTGACACCGTCAGCAGCCACCAACATTTGTTTGGGAAGATACTACGTACAGTGTCCGGACATAAATTAGAGCAAAATTGCCACCCAACTGGTTCCCAATTTCGTCCCTATGTGTCCACTCTGTCGGCACTCCTCATACTCAGCACATATGGTATCCGGGCGTGTCTGGGCTGTCCTCCTAGACTAATCTAGACCACTTTCTTATTTTTTTTCTTTCTTTTATCCTTCTTTTATTCTTCTTGTCACCGCTCACGGGCACTGCTGTGAACGCCCGATGCCTGCGGCGGTTCTACCTGCATGCAGGGGAGTCTCGTGGGTCGGCTCGGCCAGCGACAGTGAGGCGAAGATGTCGTAACGACACCCCAAGTGGTCATGATACCCGCAGACATCCCTGCTGTTGGCACCGAAGTGCTAGGCTTCCGCCCGAAAAACCTATGCACCACTTCCCATACCCGGACCGCCCACTGTCACCAAGCCAGTCCTCCAAGGTGTGATATGGGAGCCACCATTTCTAAAGCGCCTCCATCAACATGATCTTCCGCCACTCCCTCTTTGCATCCTCGTGGCCAAAGAGAAAGTCCATCACCACCGCCACGTCGCTTGTCGGAGATTCACCCATGCACTCACCTTCCAGGGCAGTCGTCCTGTCAGTCAGGTTCTCACAGTGGTGGTGCAGAGCGCACACCATTAGCTAGGGTGCAACAAGCAAAGGAGAACACGACACCTCTGTGTCGTCTGGAGGTCGCTTCCTGAAGAAGCCCAAATGGGTCTGCCGTTATATATCCAGATCTGGACCCACCTAGCCCAAATATGGCGCCCAAGCCACACGGCGTACATGAGCAAACGCCAACCAACGACGCACGGCCTGGCATGGGCCTACATGGCCCAAATCGGGCCCAGATCTGGACCGAGTCGGCCGTCGTGAAGCACCTCACCACCCAAAGCCACTGGCCTGCAGCGACGCGTCGCCCGCTGCCGCAACCACTGCCACCGCTCCCCCATCGTAACTGCGCCTCCGCTAGCCAACGAGCTAGAAACCACGGTTACCTTTCACGAGATAAGGCTCCGGGTGAAAAAAAAAAACTTTACCATCTCGGTCTCGATGATGGCGGCACGTCGCGTCATCACCATCTCGGGGGGGCGTCGCAGTTGAGCCATGGTACCTCACGGTCTCATTCTGGTGCCATCGGTGGATAACCTCGAACCTTATCTAGAGGCACTTTCGACGCTAGCATGGGCCATCTTCGACGGCTTCGTATCCAATGCACGTGACTTAGTTGCACCTAGCTTCGTCCTCGTTTTCAGCTGGCAGGTTCGCCGCGCCATGGCCCAGAGCGATAGGGCAGGCGGCCGCTCCGGCTACAATTTGGTGGCGCGGTGCTGTGGTGCCCTATGGTTTCTTGAGGAGGCATAATATGTCACCTCTTCTTAGTAGTCTCGAGTGACTTTTCGGGGAATGGCTACTTGTTTAGTTTCTTTGTTTTGTTTGATATGTTTTGTAAGAGCATCTTCTCATCATTTATATTGGTTCGGCCGTGTGGACATATTTATAAAGCTGCGCGAACGATTGTTGTTTCGAGGAACATTTGTTACCATGCACTTATTGTAAGGTGAGATCTAGAATTGGTCTTAATTGTATCGTCACACCTAAGCTTTTGAGAATTCTTTGTTAGCCGCCTCGCCACGTAGAAAGACAGCGAACAACTTTTAGCAGCATACGCACAAGAACGAAAATAGTCACTTGATACGAAATTGAACTATTGAGTGCATGTCCTTTTCGAGTTGCACATCGCTTTGGTCCAACCAGTATCTATTGAATTCTGTGGGCTGTGGCAGAGAGCTAGCCACGTCGCTGCTAGAAGGCCACGGTTTTGAAAAGTATAGAATGAATACAGTACTCTCGGTAGAAAAAAATCACCCGGCATCAGTTGAAAGTCTGAAACCCCTCGAAGATGGATGTCATTGCTGGAAAACCAGATATAATCTCGGGCGTTCCTATTCAGCGCTCAACGCGCTGTTTGACGAGCATACGCGCAGGGTTTAACATTTTTTTTTGTAATATATTTTTCGCACCTCTCAGAGATTCGTAAATTTTGAGAAATTAATGAAATTTCGAAGACAAAATTCAAAATTTTTGGCTAGATTTATAGTATGACGTTCCAATTAATTTCAAAAAATGAAACTTCGGCTGGTGGAATCGAACACAGGACATCATAATCGACCTTCCAACTCAGGCGTGGAGGCTCCAGCCAACCACATGCTCGTTCTGTAGACTTCCCAACCACTAGTCTCTCTCAGCTAGGCGGCTATGTAATTTCCTTTCGACTCCTGACCAGCCATATATATCCTCATGCATGGAGTAGTATATATAGCCTCTTATTGTGTCCTGCAGCAGATACGTACAGCGCATTTGGGGAGCTAGCTAGCTCTGCCTGCCATGGAGATGGAGGGGTTGTTGAGCTTGTGTTACATAGCGCTAGCCACGTTAGTGTCTCTTTGGTGTCTTTCCAAGCTCAAGCTCTTGCGTGACAAGAGCAAGAAGCTGCCTCCTGGGCCATGGACTCTGCCTATCATCGGCAGCCTTCACCACGTCGCCAGCCCGCTCCCACACCGTCGGATGATGGAGCTGTCCCGCCGGCACGGGCCACTGATGCACCTCATGCTAGGCGAGGTCCCCACCGTGGTCGTCTCCAGCGCTGAGGCGGCCTCGCTGGTGTTGAAGACCAACGATGTGGTGTTTGCGAGCCGGCCTTGTGGCCCGACACAAGACATCGTCGGCTGCGGCGGCAGGGGCATCATCCTCGCGCCCTACGGCGACCGGTGGCGCCAGATGCGCAAGATCTGCATCGTGGAGCTCCTCAGCGCCAAGCAGGTGAGGCGCATGGAGGGCATCAGGGCCACGGAGGTGGGCAGCCTCCTCCGCTCCATCGCGGCTGAGGCACCGGCGTCGACCATCAACGTTAGCGCGATGGTGGCATCGGTGACCGGCGATATCGTGGCGCGGGCGGTTTTGGGCGGCAAGTTCACGCAACAGATGGAGTTCCACCACGAGTTAAATAAGGTGAGTGATCTTATGGAAGGCTTTATCCTCGCCGACCTCTTCCCGTCATCGTGGCTGGTGCGGTGGCTCAGCAGTGGCGAGCGGAACATAAGGACGGGCTACGGCCATCTCCAGCGCATCATCACCGACATCATCGACGGACGCAAAGCGGCACGAGCTGACCATGCAGGTAGCACGGATGATGAAGACCTGCTGGACGTGCTACTCAGGCTGCAGGAAGAGGACTCGTTGTCCTTCCCTCTAACCTCAGAGATTATTGGCGTCGTCATCTTCGTGAGTACCCGACCCTTTGTTATTTCAAAGAAGAAAGTCCGGTTTTCGTCCTCCAACTTTCGGAAAAGTTCAGTTTTCGTCCTAGATCTTTTTTGTGGTTCAGAATTGACCTTGAACTTCCTAAATCGGCCAATATCACGGCCTCACACCACGCAAGCTCCTTCTCTTTGGCTGCTCTAGTACGACGGCAGTGTTCCGGCGGCACTGCAATCCATTGAATAAAATACAGTGTCTACTTCTAGTACAAACAAAGTTCAGAACAAATCAAGGTGAGATGAAACGATCCTACTTGCAGTTTTAATAATACAGACGATCTGAAGATTTGCATCTAGATGAGAACCTTAGTTTGCCCTCTATCTCAGACCATGCGAGCTCCTTCTCTTCTGTTGCAGTTTGGATGAAGCGGTTCAGTCAGCTCTAAGACGACGGCGGCGTTTCGGCGCTGCGCGGGGCGACGGCGGTGTGGTGGCGGTCACCGCTGCTGGGGCGAAAGCGATCGTGGGAGAGAGACGAGACGAGATCAGACTTCACGTGAATTACGAGAGCGATCAGGGATGGGTTCCTTTTTTTTCGCTAGCACGTTCGGTTCGACCATCCATCACTGACCTGGTTCGGTCCGGCTGGATGTGGTTTTTTAGCCCGGGTATCCACATCAACATTAAATCCAGAAAACCATGATAGTGGCCGACTTAGGAAGTTTAAGGTCAATTTTGAACCACAAAAAAGATCTAGGATGAAAACTGAACTTTTCCGAAAGTTGGAGGACGAAAAGTGGACTTTCTTCTATTTCAAATAGATCAGTTATTATTTTACCACTTTCAGAGATCAATTGAACTAATTTGTGGATATAGAGTATTAGGCTATGTATTTGTCATGGTTTGTCTCGCAGATACGTATCTTCCTTTTCTAGTGCTTCTCGGCTGACTTTTTTTTCAACTCTTTATTTGTTTAATGAAATATATATTTTAAACATTGTCTACAGGACATTTTTGGAGCTGCCACTGATACCACTGGAAGCACACTTGTGTGGGCTATGTCCGAGCTCTGCAAGAACACCGAAGCTATGGCAAAGGCACAACTAGAGGTCCGACAAATAATAGGCAAAGATCGAGCTGTCATCACGAGTGCCGATCTCAAGGACCTCCACTACATGCGGATGGTCATCAAGGAGGTCCTTAGGTTGCATGCTCCTGCTCCCTTTCTCGTTCCAAGACTGACGACAGAGGATTGTGAAATCATGGGCTATGATATTTCTAAAGGCACTAATATCTTTGTTAATATCTTCTCTATTTCACGAGATCCTAAATATTGGGAAAATCCAAACAAGTTTAAGCCAGAGAGGTTTCACGACAACAACATTGACTACTATGGGACAAATTTTGAATTCACTCCTTTCGGGGCTGGGCGAAGGCAATGTCCTGGAATATTGTTTGGCACTGCGACAGTGGAGATTGTGTTGGCAAATCTTCTCTACCACTTTGACTGGTTGCTTCCTGATGGATCGAGTCCAGACTCGTTGGACATGTCCGAAAAATTTGGGATCACTATAAGAAGAAAGTCCGACTTGAAGTTGATAGCTATTCCACATCCCCACTCTAAGGCCATTTAGATATAGAAGCGGCGATGCATGGTCGCATCAGCTCCTTAATTTATTGTACCAGCATTCCGTGTTGCATTGCACCTCTATATACATTATTGTAATAAGAAGCCCTCATTATATATTGTAGCCAAGACCATGCCTTGCTGATGCCCTAAGCCTGCGAAAATAATGTTGAGTAAAGATCTTTTTTGTGTGCTTCTTCTCCAATGAGGACGGGTTAATTAGCATCTAGCTTTTCCTTGATTCGCATGTTCTAATCATTTTCATTACAATCAGGATATTGTTTCCAAGCCCTAGCTGACCTCATCCACCCTTTATCCATATCTTCAAATTTGTAGCTTGTGTAAATAGAACAAACACTAACTACATAGTGGCTATATTGCCATACATTCTATATATTGCTATATATACCTGAAATCCGTTGTGGCTCCCGAGCACCAGTGAACCCGTTTTTTGAAAAATTTAAAAATCACAAATACATATACCCATTACTTACGTAAGCCATAAGTTTCGTAAAAATATTCATTATATTTTGGCGCGCGCTAGCCATCGGTCGGCCGATCCTCGTATTAGCCACCGCTTGATCCACATCGTACCGTCGGGAATCAATATCCGCTTTCCTCACGTCGCTTTCGCGTTCTGCTGCTCCTCACGTCGCTATCAGTCCCTTTATGCACGCTGCTGCCGTTCCATGGGTTAGCTCCAATTTGATTTTTCTCCTTTGCTAGCTCGATGCACTAGTCCTTGTTTCACGTGGATGTAGCCTAGATCACCAAAATATTGTTTTGACTCCCCACTGCTACTCATTTCCACACAAAAAGTTGCGTGTTTGCAGCAATTTAAATAAGTTATTGAGCAACATTAAACAAAAATTATAACCTATTTAAAAATATATCATAAATGATTACAACAAAAAACATATATTTGTATGAACAAAAATGTTGTTAAGCAACATTTTTTTGCAAAATTTTTGCAACAAAAATCACAAATGACTACAACAAAAAATTATGTGTCTGCAACATTTTAGAAAAGAACTAAAAACCTTATTTGAAAATTCCATTTTTGCAAATTCATTTGCAAAAAATCCCAAATGACTACAACAAATAAATAATGAGTTTGCAACATTTTAAAAAGCACTTAAAACATAATTCGAAAAATCCATTCGCAACAAAAATCACTGCCTATTACAACAAAAATTATGAAGTGAGTACAACAAATAAACCATGTGTTTGCAACATTTTGAAAAGCACGTAAACACCATTCGAAAAAATCCGAGAAACAACACAAATTTCAGCAAATATTCAGAAAACATTGCAACATATGGCGTGTGATTTTTGCAACAAAAGGCATATGAGTTTGTTACAACTTTGTAACACATATGCAACATCGAAAAATCAAGAGAAACACAAATTTGTAGCGAGACGCTCCGAAAACTTTGCCACATCCCGCGTGTACTTTCTCAACAAAATTTATGTGACTTTGTTAAAAATTGAAAGACACATGCAACATTGAAAAATATCACAAAAAAACTTAGATGTATGATCGTCCATGGCGGCCCAATCTCGTTGATTCGGCACCGACATTCGCCAATTCAGCTTGCCGAAGGACGTCGGCACCCGCTCGTTCCCACTACTCCATTGTCTCCAAGGAAAGTCGTAGTCGTAGCCAACCGAGAGGTATCGGAAGTGTAGGCTCGGAGGTCTCCATGCTCGAGCAGGATAGGTGCCGGATGTGTTTGGAGTGGTCATCGGCATGCCCAGACAATGCAAATAAAGTTACAAATCTTTTTATTTAGCACCATGAAATCAAATGAATGTAGAGATGCCATCTCGTCTCACTACATGCGGCAAGAGTAGCAAGTTGTGATCGTAAATAGACATGCATTTATTAAGCTGCATGGGGCTCCTCACACGCCAGGTAGGTAAAAAAGCTGCAGCAAAAAAATAACTGTGTAGACGTGAACAGTGGTCTGCCCACGTACGGTGGAAAATGCGTGCGAGAGGGTTGTTATGCATCACGGGGACAAGGAGGGTGCAGCGACAGCGACGTGGGGGAGCAAATAAAGGAAGATGCGCGACCGATCGGAGCGCGCCGATCGGTCGGCCGATTACATGCGTTTTCCTTATATTTTTGGCTAAGCAAAAATCGACAACGGAAGGGGGAGGGAAGTTGCGGCAGTTAAATGTCCCTCCCGCCAACTGGTTCCTCTTTTTTAGGGCACCCTTGGTTTCGCCGCGGAAACCCTCAACTTCCTGTTTCGAGGCAGATATTTTCAGGCGCCTGAAAAAA
The DNA here is from genome assembly GCA_947311845.1 of Poa pratensis. Lineage (NCBI taxonomy): Eukaryota > Viridiplantae > Streptophyta > Magnoliopsida > Poales > Poaceae > Poa > Poa pratensis. The sequence continues at coordinate 4,566,928 of CAMZMU010000100.1, read as the reverse complement.
GTTTTTTGGTTCGCCCATTTTTACGGTCGCTGGTCTGGCTGTTTTTTCATCGCGCAAACCGAAAACTGCATTTTTTTTTGGTTCCGCAAGTTTTTCGGTTACTGCTAGAGATGCTCTAAGCTAAGGGCTGTATCAGTAGGACAATATCCAAACCCAATTCCACTTTGATGGGCACCAGGTAGCAATGTTAAGAAAACAAGGATGATGTAGCACTAACATGGATGAGCATATCCTATTTATACACTGTAGATGAAATATGTAGACGGCAGGTAAACCGAGTCTATCAAGCAGTAATATGGATGATCATATCCTATTTATAAACTGCCGATCAGATGTGCAGCTGCCATGCAATCGGTCAAAACAACACATGAGTAATTTTCCATGATAATACGTACTTTGTACAACGAAAGTAGTAAATCCAGCCACATATGCTGACAAGCATTCAGAATTCCACATGGATACGCACCGCACCAAACAGAGACAGACTGAGCACTCCTCAGACAGAGCATTGTCGATTTATGCGATGCAACACATCAGCAACACGCAGGTAGTAGTAAAGCATAGAGCTTATGTGATTCCACATGGACATTGTCGATTTATGCGATCCTGTACACTACAGCTAGATTAAAATCCAACCCAGACATTCTCCATGGGACAGGCGCGTAGTCGAGTATCTCGACAGTGGAGCGGCCAGGATCCACGGTCGCAGACATTAGAAGAAATATGGCCTTTTATCACGGACCAGATTCGTGGATAGAAATGCCGTTTTTTGTGGCTAAAGGTTTTTAGGGCTGATTTATTAACCACGGCGGCGGGATTTCGTGGTAGATGGTTCCGTCATCAACCACGAACACTAGTAAAAAAAGCTTATACGTGAAATGCTATCAGTGGCGCACTAGATTGTCTGTGCGCCACTGATATTCTCTCTCCTCGTTTTAGGGATTTGGCAGAATATACCAGTGGCGCACGAAATTTTGGTGCGCCACAGGTAATTTTTTACCTGTGGCGCACAGAAAAACTGGTGCGCCACAGGTAAGTTCCCCCAGATCCAACAAATTCCCGATGCGAGGAGAGAGATTATCTGTGGCGCACAGATAAACCTGTGCGCCACAGATAAAAAGGGAGAAGGAGGAGAGAGATTACCTCCACGACGCACGCACCCATGGGTCAACACGCACACAGGTCAACACGCACGCACGCCTCTCATCTCCTCTCTCTTATCCAAATTCCCTCTCTCTCGTCAAGCACGCACCACGCCGCCGCCGGCCATCCTCGCCTCGACGCCGGGGGCGGGGCCGTCCGCCTGCCCAACCACGGCCGCCCCGCCGCGCATCGGCCGGCCCGCCGCGCGTGGCCTTTGAGCGCGCCATGGTCGGCCTTCGAGAGCGCCGCCGCCAAGGATGGCGCCCCCGCCACCCAAGCCTCCCCTCCCCGCGCGCCCTTCCCTCTCCATCCCCGTCCCCGGCCGCGTCCGTCTCCATCCCCGGCGCCAAGTGGGGCGCCGTCCACGTCGTCAACCACGGCGTGACTCGGGGCTGCTCGACGCGATGCGGGGCGCGGGGCTTGCCTTCTTCCGCGTGCCCATGGCCTAGAAGCTCCTGTTCGGATGCGACCCGGCCAGGGGCGCCGCCGCTGAGGGGTACGGCAGCCGCATGCTCGCCAACGACGACTCCACCACGCAGTTGCAGGCCTTCTTCGACTCCACCGTGCCGCTCTGCCGCCACCTCGCGGGCAAGCCGGCCGGCTTCTTCATCAGCACCAGCACTCGGTGCGGCGGCCAAGAAACCACCGCGTAAGTCCTCCCGGGATTATTGTGCGTTTTGCCATTGTTCGTGAACAATCGAGTCCAACCAGATCCCTTGCCCTGTCTTCAGTAGTGTTTGACATAGTACACATGAAACTGAGAAAAAATTGCAAAATTGTACCCCCTTCCTTGCAAAACGAAGGGCATATTTAGATTAAGACAAAGAATTATTGATTTGTGTTATCTTCAATTTATACATCAGTAGCAACTGCTCACATAGTTGATCAGCTATTTAGTTAAACTTGTCGAGCCATAGTAAGTCGGAAAACCATGATTAATTTAAACAAACTAGCACTACACCATGGTCTGTTCAACATATATGTTTGGTTATCTTCATATGTCAACAACATCTACTCATAACTGAAGTAATTGGTTATCTTCATATGTCATTGGCATGTGTACAATTTGAATTCGAAATGGGATAGATATAGCTGGAAATTTCAGGCATAACCCCCTCCCTCCAAATCATGTCTAAATTAGTTAAGCACCTCCTCAAATTAATCCAGAGAACCTTCAGTTCGTCCTGGACCAGCAAATCTGCTGCTGCTTTATAACCACCATATGCTGCTGGTCGTCGTGCATACTAGCAGCTAGCTAATGGTCTAAACAATTAAACAACAACGATGATAGTACTACTAATTTTAATTAATCATCTCACTTGCACTAGTATTGGGTATGCAGTTCAGTGACACTGCAGCTGCTCTTGTACCAAGTATTATATATAGCCTCAACACATATATGCACAAATCTCCCAAGTCAGGATGATGCATGCTATACTTTGTGGTGCTCTTTTCTAGATGGAGGCAAGCAAAACCAAGGAAATTCTAAGAGACAGTACTAAGGCATAGATTAATATCGTCTATGTTTAGGATCATATAACGCAATCATTCCTTCTTGGAGTTATGAGCGCCTTTCCTTTAAAGAAATTACAGCTTCTTGCATTACTATGCATTGTTTGCTGGATTAGATGGGTGTGAGTATGAGATATGCAGGTGAATTCTTACTCGTTCTGATGTATTAACAATTTGCCTGAATCTGAACATGACTTGACTTCTATTTGATTATCTGCAGTGTGTTCTTGAAAAAGAGCAGCTCCTGTTTTAACTGAAAACTACACCTTCAGTTCCATGCTGCTACTGTTGTCTACTTGTATGGATGATTTGAAAAAAAAATCAGGCTTCAACCAAATTGTCTCTCGCTATTGTAGCTGCTAATTTTTTGTCCAACTCTTTTAGTATGAGAGGAACAGGTTGGCTGTTGTTGTATGATGCCCATCTGACCTGTAGGTAGTTGTTGGTTTCTATCATACGTAGCAACTTGTCAAGCTCTATTTTTGTTGTACATGATTAATACCTTAGGTAGACTGTGAAGATTATCCATTGTGGTGCATTGAACTGTCCTGATTTGGTGCAATTTCGTTGGTGTTGAGATTGATTGTAGAATGCAACTTCTATAAGTAAAAAATGAGTTTAACTGTATATTGTCTTACTGTTAAACTAAATGGTCAGTTGGTTAGTAAATACTAGGACTTGAAGGATTGTGGGCTGTACGAGCTGGTTTCTTACGCTGGCAATGACACTTCAACTCACCAAACTTCCAACGAAAGCAACTCACCTCAGGCTGATACGTAGATGCAACATTCTCAAGACATGACAAACACCTCTCAAGGTATAAACAACATTCATCTCTTAACATTGTCTGCTTTCTTCTAGTTTCCACTTTGAAATAATAAAGCTCCACTTTTTCTGCTACTTTGAGATGTAGGTGCTTTAGGGTGTGTTCGGTTGTGGAACCGAATGGAATGGAATGGAACCATTCCATTCCAATAAACTGAAATGTCACGGTTCCATCCCGTTCTTGCGTTCGGTTGGACAAAACGAGATGGAATGGAATGGTTCACATAATTTAGGATTAGCAATTCAATTTCGTCTAATTAGGATTATCAATTCAATTAGCACTAACTAATTTGGAATTAGCAAATCAGAGAGGAAAGGGGCCAAATCGGAGAAGAAAAAGGTCAAATCCCAGCTGGCCGTGCTGCGCCGTCGCCGCTGCTGGCCGTGCTGCACCTCGCCCGGCCATGGGAACCACAAGACTTCTTCCATTAGCCGCGTACAGATTGAGATAGAGTTCTGCAGCAGCCAGAGCAAGAAAATACTCTCGTACACCAATCCTTGCAGCCAAGAACAAAATCCAGTAGAGAAAGAGAGATGGGGAGGAGAAGAAGCCCAGCGCCGTTGTTGCTGATCCTCGCCGTCATCCTCATGGCTCTCCCTCACCTCACCGAATCCAGCGGCAGGCACGACCACCACCACCACGGCCAACGCTCCCATCTCCAAAGCAGAGGTACGAGACCTTCCGCTGACCCTCGCAAGAAAACAGAGGAACGAAGCAACATGTTGACGCCTTGACGGTGCAGTGTGGCAGATCGATCTGGTCACCTCATGGCTAACTTGGAATTATCTCTCTTGGTTGCAGCGCACGGAGGAGGAGATGAAGAGCAGGTACTGTCGCTGACGACGAAGGAGGCCAGGAGGCAGTGGCCGTGCTGTGCCGTCGCCGATGCTGGCCGTGGTCGCCGCTGCTGGCCGAGGCCGCAGCTGGCCCGGCCGTGGCCGCGGCCGCAGCTGGCCGTGCTGCGCCTGGCCCGGCCATGGCCACCGTCGCCGCTGCTGGCCGAGGCCGTAGCTGGCCGTGCTGCGCCTCGCCCGGCCGTTCTTCCGCCGCCGTTCCGCTGCTATGGGCAGCCGCCCAACTGCTCAGCCGGCACGGCAGTTAGATCGAGAGGGAGAAACGAGGCGGATTAGGCTTCGGTAGGGACGATAGAGTTGGGAGAGAGAAGAGGAACGAGGTGATTCCACCGATGAAAAGTGGAATGAGCAAATTACGGATCTGAGGAGTGCCATTCTGGGATCGTGTGGGTTCTGATTCCAGTTTGCTACCGAACACAAGAATGATGCCCCGGTGCAGGTCGGACCCGTTCTATTCCACCTCATGACTCAAACCGAACACACCCTTAGTACGCTCCATTGGTCCGGCGCATCTGGGCGTGGAGCTGGCCGTCGTCCTAGGCGTGGGCAGTGACTAAGGGAGGGTGGAGGCCGCCGTCCTGCTGCTGCTCGTCGAGGCCTTCGACAGCCACTGCTTCCTCGAGCAGCACACCATCACCTACGCCCGTCCAGGTAATCTCCCCCCTCTAACCAACAAACCTGCTGGTTCCCCATGTCTGCTTGCTGCAAGTGCCCCGTGCATAATTTGATGCGTACTTTCATGCCAGTGCTTGCAACATGGGACTGCGGCGCAGCAAGGACGACATCGACATGGCGCTGTGGCGGCCATATCGACACCGGGTTGCAGCGATGTTGTCTCCGCTTCTGTATATTTGTGTTTCAGAAACATTGTGTTGTTGTAATTAATAATGTAGTATACCACTCTTGTAATTTGTGTTTCTGAATTGTGCAACAGATAATTTTTTTGATTAATTTTTTTAATCCCGAAAATAATACTAGTGGCGCACAAAACAGAGAGTGCGCCACTAGTAGTATTTTTTTTAATATTCCCAAACTGGTATTCACTTACCAGTGGCGCACAATTTGACCTGCGCGCCACTGATAACTGAGATAGGTGCCCCACGGAGACTATCAGTGGCGCACTATTGTCGACTATCAGTGGCGCACGGGCTGGTGCGCCACTGATAATTTGGTTACCTGTGGCGCACCTGAGGCCTTCTACTGTTCGTGGGCCGACCCGTTATGCTTAGCTGGCCGACCCGTTAACTTAGGTGGGCTGGCCTGCTAAGCTTAGATGGGCCGACCTGTCATGGTTTGTGGATCGGCCTGCTAAGCTTATTTGGGCCGGCCTGTTATGTTTGATGGGCCGGCCCGTTAGATGGAACTGGGCCGACCCGCCATGGTTAGCGGGCCGACCTGCTAGGAGTACTTGGCCGGCCTAGTAGGCGTGCATGGGCCGGCCTTCTATGGCTCGTCGGCCGGCCTGTTACGTTTCATGGGACGTCCTGCTAGGTACAGATAGACTGGCTTATCGTTTTAGGTGGGCCAGCCGCTAGAAATCGTGGGCTGGCCTTTTTGACACGATGGGCCGGCCTGTTCCGGTACAAGGGTCGTCTTACTATGTTTCGTGGGCCGGCCTGCTAGGCACAGATGGGCCGGCCTGCTAGGTACAGATAGGCCGGCCTATCATTTTAGGTGGGCAGCCTGCTAGAAATCGTGGGCTGGCCATCTTTGACACGATGGGCCGACCCGTTAAATATGTGGGACGGCCCGTCGCACCCGTGGGCCGGCCAATTATGCTCGCGGGCCGGCCCGATACTGTAAGGTAGGCCGGCACGAATGTATTTTTTTGCAGCCTGTTCGGCTAAAATGGGCTGGCCCATTAGAAATTGAGGGGGCACCGGACCATTTTTAGCTAGGCTAGCCCTTGAGGACCACCTTGCTGGCCTTTCTAGGTAATGTACCCTGTTAAGGTTACTGTACACATTTCCAAACTTACGCACCAGACATTTCAGCCAACTAAATCCTGAACCGACAATGCAAGAATTACAGTGACGCAGAAATTAAAAATCTAGACGAACGAATCAAATATTACATCACACACAGACTTTTGAAAATTATTACAGAACATCGGTAACGGGAAAATTATTATAGAGCAAAGACAAATGGGTCAACAATCGTTAAAGAGAACTCTTTATGAAGATTGCATGGCCAAACAGGTAACAACTGGCTTAGCATGAGAGCTGCAGATGAGACTATTAAGTACATGGTCAGTCAAGGCTTGCCTATTCTTCATTTCCTCTATCTCTTGGCGCGATTTGGTGATTACTGTCTATTTCCGCTGGTTCTTGTCCAATTATATCATCTGTATCTTGGAATGCAGCGGCAACACGTGTTTCTGCTGGAATAACTGGAACATTGGATGTCATGAACCAATGAGAGAGTGTGTCAGTGTCACTACTGCTCCGTGAATCAGTGTCGCCGCTGCTCTCTGAAACACTTTGTATGCTGCTCCGTGAAGCAATCTGTAAACTTGACATAACGGTCCTTATTTGTCTTCGTAGCTGTATTTGCAGCCTGAAACTACGATATAACAAGTTACAACAGATTAACAGTACGATATAACAAGTTACAACAGATTAACAGGCGAATGCACCAGCCTGTAAGTTTCAAAGAAATTCGAAAGCATCACTTGCCTAATAAAACAAAGCCAGAAATCAACAGGAGTGTCACATTGATATCTTCCTTCAGAAATAACTGGAACAATCAACGTCGTTGATCGTTGCGAGCATTCAGTAGTGTCACATTGATATCTTTCTTCAGGAATAACTGGAGCAACCACCGCTACACTTGATGCAGAAGTTATCCCCTCTGCCTTCGTAGCTATACATGCAGGCTGGAACCAACATAAAGCAAGTTACAACAGCATACCAGGCAAACAAATCACCATGTTCATTGTCAAACAATTCAAAAGCGCCACTGGCCTCTAATATAAGAAAGCGAGTAATCAACCAGAGTTTCATTTTATAATGAATATAAGGATGCAAAACAACTAGACATTATGTTCCACATAAACTTGCAAGATCACTGCCACAACAGAAATCTAGCAATTACAGTCATGGCGCACAAGCATATGGACTCCTTATAACTGATAAAGCATGTATCCAAAAAATGAAATGAGCAATTAAGTGTGTTGTGTGCATCATAACAACAACCAGATCATTTCAATGTTTCCAATCTGTGGCAACAAAAATAAGGAGTTGAACAATTTTGTGGCAAACAATAGTTGGATGCAGCCAAAAAAGAGAATTGTTGTGATCATCCGTAACTCAGATATAGGCCTGGACTTCGAGCCGAGCCGAGCCGAGCGAGCTCGGCTCGACTCGCTTGAACTCGCTCAACTGACGAGTCAAGCTCGACTCGACTCGTTCAACAAACGAGTTCAGAAATGAAACTTGGCTCGATTCGGTAAACTCGCGAGTAGCTCACGAGTAGCTCGTTTAACTCGCTCAAATAAGAAATATGGAATTTTTGATATATTAGTGTCAAATTGTTAATATTTTTTGCACCGATAATGGTGTAGAGGTTTTATATTTCAGTATTGATCTACACTTTGACTAGAGATGTAAAATTGTAGAAAGATCATCATTGTTGTAGTTCAAAATTAGTAGAAAAATTACTTGTTTTTTCGTATGCATGCATGTTTGAACCCTTAGAATGTTTTAAACAAGTTTTCGAGCTACTCGCGAGCTACTCACGAGTAGCTTGGTCAACAAACGAGTTTAGAAATGAAACTTGGCTTGGCTCGTGAGACACCGAGTTCGAGCCGAGCCGAGCCGAGCCGAGCCGAGCCGAGTCACGAGCTACTCGTTTAGCTCACGAGTTTCGAGTTTTTATTCCAGCCCTACGCATGCCTACTTGGTGCGCCACAAAAAGTGATCCACGGAAAGGCAGTTTCCTAGTAGTGAGAAGGCGACGACGTGATATGCTCTCGCCACCGGGCACACCTCGCCTCATGCCCCCACAAGGAGAGCATACAAGATGCACATAATGTCTTTGTATTTTTTGTGTTTATTAACGTGCTATAATCATAATTTTTTTTGATGAAAATGGGTTTATCAATATTTTAATGTCATGTTCTTAATTTCTAAGAATTTATTTTGAATGATTTGGTACTCAATTTCTATGATTAATAAGTCAAAGAACGATGGAAATCTTCTCCATACAGCTAGGACATGTGTTGCGTGCGTTGTGATCCATTCATCGAGAGGGGATTTGGTGCACATGGGCACCAGCGATCCCGGTTTTGAATTTGTTTTTAAAAAGGTACTTTTGAGTTTCAAAAAGAATCTAATTTTTTGAACATGAATACGTATACATGGTATATATGTATCTGCGCAAAGTTTTGATTGAAAAACTTTTTATTTCTAGCTACAGAAAAATAACAAATTTGTGTATATATAAAGTTGTAAACACAACCCATATTCTGTCACGAAATTGTCTTTTTTTTAAGCCAAATAAAACGTATTTCGGAGCGAAATTTGGTGCGTATCTAGATAATATGTATATGTACGCGTATACGTTTTTCCATAAATATTTGGAACATACAAATGCGATTTTCAATTTTGTTTAGAAAATAGGATCACCGGTTCCCACGTGCAAAAACAACTTTCCGCTATCACTTTCCCTCATGACACGAAAATTCTCATATTATTTAACAAAAGATAGTACATCACTGAGACATGAGTAGCACAGCGACTTTATGTCCACCTGCTACACGCTACAGTTAGATTCACTCTGCTATATTGATGCATCCAGACACGCACGCATTTTCTTCCAAGAAAGCAACTTTTTGGGTGGCCGACAAAATAATAAAGACAACATGCAGCCTGGCCACCTGCTACACGTACGCTGCTACACTAAGATTCCCTCTCCGCTATATTGACGGAGACGCTACAACAATGCAAAACAATTCCGTTTGAGAAAAGAGAAGTGCTACGCTAGAGGCATGCTTTTCCAACTTTTTGGCAACAGGGTCAAAACAAGAGAAAAATTCACCAACGGTCACTGAACTATTCTGGCTCGTGCAAAACTACCAACGAACTCAGGGAATGGCATTTTCGGGTGCTGGAACTTGTTCCGTCTGTGCACATACGGTCACTGCGGCCGTTTTCGTACGTATTTTGTCCACGTGGCGAGCCACGTCAGCGTATTTCGTACGTGTTTTGTCCACGTATTCAAAAAAAGAGAATCTTGCCTTAAAAAAAATTCAAAAAAAATTAAAAATATTCTAAAAAAATTCAAAAAAAATCAAAAAAAATTAAAAATATTCTAAAAAATTCAAAACAAATCTAAAAAAATTCAAAAAATTCCAAAAATATTAAAAAAATATTATAAAAAATTCAGAAAAATTCTAAAAAATTCAAAAAAAATTCAAAAAATGTAAAAAAAATCTTAAAAAATTCAAAAAAATATTATAAAAATTCAGAAAAATTCTAAAAAATTCTAAAAATATTATAAAAAATTCAGAAAAATTCTAAAAAATTCAAAAAAATTATAAAAAAATTATAAAAAATTCTAAAAAAGAAAAATCTTGCCTAAAAAAATTCAAAAAAAGAGAATCTTGCCTAAGAAAAGCGGGCCCCATGTGGCAAGATCGCATACGGCGTTGTGCGTACGAGAACCACTCATCCACGCCGCCGCAGCGTCTCCGGGCGAGCAGCGCCGCGCTGACCCGGTCGAGCAGTGTCCTGTTCGGGCTCTTGTCATCATCGTCATCGGAGGATGATTCGGATGACGATTCATACGATGTGTCGTCGCTCGGCGTCTCAAAAGAGATGGTGTGGACGTCGGAGAAGGCGCGGTGCCAGCGGCGTGAGAGGATGGCGGCGCGGTCGGCCTCTTGTGCTGGGAGGAAAGAGAGGATATGGCCGAGGATGCAGTCCTGGAGGTCGCTCAGGCGGTCGCGTCGGGGCCGCTTCCTTGCTGTCTCCATGAAGATCGAGCACAGTTAACCCTAGCTAGGAGAGAAATAGGAAGGGCTTCTTATATCGCGTCGGGGCCGCTTCCTTGCTGTCTCTTTTTTAATAATTTTTTTGAATTTTTTAGAATTTTCTAAATTGTTTATAAAAAATTTAGAATTTTTTTGAATTTTTTTAGATTTTTTTGAATTTTTTTAGAATTTTTTAGAATTTTTTGAATTTTTTAGAATTTTTCTGAATATTTTTAGAAATTTTTTGAATTTTTTTAGATTTGTTTTGAATTTTTTGAATTTTTTAGAATATTTTTAATTTTTTTTGAATTTTTTGAATTTTTTGAATTTTTTAGAATATTTTTAAATTTTTTTTGAGAAATACGCTGACGTGGCTCGCCACGTGGACAAAATACGTACGAAAACGGCCGCAGTGACCGTATGTGCACAGACGGAACAAGTTCCAGCACCCGAAAATGCCATTCCCTGAGTTCGTTGGTAGTTTTGCACGAGCCAGAATAGTTCAGTGACCGTTGGTGAATTTTTCTCTCAAAACAATCGGGTGTAGAGAACCCGATAGTTGCATTCCAAAAATCCGGCCGGTAGCGGTACTCGTAAAACCTGGCAATAAACAAGCCGATAGCCGTTTGAAAAAGTTGGTACTATTATTTTCTAAACAAAACTGAGAAATATTGTGCTGTTTCTAGAAATAGCTCATAGCTATTTTTAAATCTGGGAATTAACCAAAGAGACATAAACACGTGTTTTAAAATGGAAGACGTAGGAGACATACACAGGTGAACGACATAGGATACTGTTATGAACAGCGGCACACTGCGTTTTAAAACGTACTTTTGTGTTTCAACAAATCCTGCAAAATAATATACATATTTGTATACATGTTTCCTACATACGCATCAAGTTTCGTTTAAAAATACATTATATTTTAGGCTACATAAAAAGACAAAATTCGGGACAAAATAGAGGATTTTTTCTACTTTATACAGCCACAATTTTGGTATTTTTCTGTAGCCCAAAATAAAACGTGTTTTCTACCGAAACTTTGTACAAATGTACATACCCATGTATATGTATTCGTGTAAAAAATTTTGGAATTTTTTGAAACTCAAAAGTACCATTTAAAAGAAAAAATCAAAAAATGGTTCACTGGTACCCGAGTGCACCAAGTCCTCTCTCGAATTATAAGCATTACGAAGAGTGGGGGACAGACTGCTACACGCTATAGTTAGATTCACTCTCTGCTATATTGATGCAGACACGCATGCTTTTGTGTACGAAAACCTGCTACGCTACAGGTAAATTGGTACGATAGTAATAGTTTTACCAAGAAAGAAACAAAGACAGGTCAGCAGCTGGCTACTAGCTGGAAAGTCGGGTCAGCATGTAGCTACAGGTTGCATTGGTTGATCGATCATAATTATCTCACCATGTGTGCTTGTCTGCTCTCACAGAGAAAACCAATGGATGGCGGGGGCCAAGACTTGACGGCTTGGCTTCTTTAATGTGCTTTTTTTGTGAGACGACACCTACAATTGCTTGAAATTGTATAGTTAGGTTACACATACATACCCCAACTTCGCAGAATTATCATCAACTGGGTTGCACAACAGTCCCTCATCTTTTGTGAAATCTTGAATTCGTCCCCTCCCAGCTAGCTAGAAAAGATAGTACAGATGTTAGCACCAGCAGATAGGGCTAAATAGGCGCGCGCCTTTAACTTTGCGGTCGTTGGGCCGCGGCTGGGTGAGGATAATCACAGATTGAAAAACATACAAATTCAGGGAATATTTTTTGGGTGCAGATGCCTTTTTATTCAACACACGGATGCAGATCGCTTTGATCTGACTAGTGTATTTAAAAATAATTCGGAAAATCTAATGGGCGCACAATGCAAGTTTGTCCTAGCTCGTGCGGCTATCAAGCGAACTATACGCATGTGATCTATCGGGAGCAAGAGCGGGGGACATACTGCTGCAGCATGTAAGCCTGGCCAGTGGCCACCTGCTACACAGTAAGATTCCCTCTCAACTCCATTGATGCAGACGCTACAACAGTGCATGCATTTGGAGAAAAGAGAACTGCTACCCTACAGGCATGATTTCTGAACTTTTGGCGATGGGACTACTCTCTCTCTCAGTGGGGGTAATTTTTTTTTTTTGGAAATGGGCTCGTAGCTATTTCTAGATTGCAAAGGACATAGCGTACTTTTACGAACAGCAGCAAGCTGACATGCATGCACCGGCTGGCTCTTTGTGCCATGATTTCTTTTGGAATCCAGGTGCACGCCTGGAAGTGTAGTCTAGTCAGAAGAAAAACAATAGGGAGTACGTCGGCGTCACATGCACATCAACTTTTAGCTACTTGACTCGTTCCCTTTGGGATTGGTTTGGGGCGATCCGCGGATAATTTTTTGGCCTGGCCTCATTTTGGTCTGGGTTGGCCTTTTTGTCCCCTTTTTTTATTTCTCTTCTTTTGTAAATCAAATAGTTTAACAACCTCAATAAATTACAATAAATATTAAATAGTTCAAAACCAAATAAACAACATAGTTCGACATTTCACAACATAGTTCATGTCAAGAGACGTGACAATTTTTTCACTCCCAATACATGCAATCTATGTTGCCAAGCATTTCAGAAAAGCCTCTTGACTCGTTGATCGACAATAGCAAGACGAACTAATGCATTGCTTCAACGCAAGTGGAGTCGCTCATGCGCAAATACACATCAATGAGATCTCCTGCAATACCATATGCAAGCCAAGCTTACCTGTGGCATCGGGCTTGCAATCGAAGTAATCATCGTACTCCTTCACTCCATCCAGAATACGCAAAAAGATATATCTTGCCATTCGAAACCGACGCTGAAAAACACTTGCAGGATATGTTGGATTGGTGGGATGGAAATAATCTTTCCAAAGCTGCTCATGAACGCCTTCTCTGTCTCGGTCCAAAGCCAGAGCACGACCCGACACCGAGCCTTGGTAATTTCCATATGAATCCTCATTGTGGTTGTGGATGAGGGCTGCCGCGGTCACCCAAATATCGGTATCATCGTCAGATGAATCATCCAAAGTATCGATGAAATGGGTGAAAAATAAATGATCCGAATCTTCCATCTACAAACAAATATACAAACAGTTTTTAGCGGGGGACAAACAAATGACCATTTCAACGAAACGGAGGCCGCTGCCATACCTGGCCTCGGCTCGGCAAACGGTCGAATAGGTTGTGGGCAACACGCTCCGCCGGCGAGGTCGAGCCAACGGCGGCCCCTTTTTAGCTGTCCTGGCCCGATTCGGGAGGGCAGACGTGGCCTGTCCAACCCCCTTGCGTCGGCGAGGATGGGAGCGGCGGTGACGGCGCGGGAGATGACGGGGAGGTCGGCGATGATGGGAGCACGGCCGAGCGATGCCGGGCCGCCAAATGTGTCGGCGAGGAGGTCCGCGAAGGGCCGGCGAACAGGCACGGGACGGTGGAGTGGAATCTAGGCGCGGCCGAGTGAGGATGTCGGCGATGAATGGAGCGAGTGGCGGCGCTGGGGCGTCGAGGGGGTGGACTGGAGATGGGTCTTCCTCTCTGTCCCGCTGACGGGAGGGCCAGGGAGGGACAACGAGCGTCCGCGGACACAGGCCGGACCGCCCCAAACTTAGACCAAAATTGGGCCAGGTTTGGGGCGAAGTGGACCTGTCCCCCCGCCCCCCTCGGTCCGTTTGGGGGGCCGTTGGGATGTGGTTTTGGTCTGCCCGGACCGAAACAGACACAAATGTCCCATTTGGGGGGGCCGTTGGGTTAACGAGAACTCTCTACACTAATGGGAAACAAGCCGCAGCCGGCCAGACCACCACATGCACACATTCGGCCATCTCAGCATTGGTTGTGAACTGTTTTAATATTTTTTGTGAGCTATTTGGAATTAGATTGTTTATTGTGGCATATTGCTATTTTACAAACAGTTGTTGGCAAAATCTTAATGAGTTTTATCGAGTTTAAGGACCCAATTCAGATCTATAACGAGTCAAGCCGAGCTGACAATTTTGCTCGTTAAAATTAACGAGCTTGGCGAGTTTGAGTTTAGCGAATTCGAGCTAAACGATCGGAGCCGGCTCGTTATAGTGGCCTACTCGTGCTCATCAACCGATGGCCACTGCGCTGTCGGTCCCTCCGTTCATGCCAAGGGATTTTTTTGTTGTTGAGAAATTGCCAAGGGAATATATACCAAGTAAACTTCAGGGAGCCTCATTCCGTGGAAGGCCCGGTTTGCCTCATACCAACCTGGGCTGGGCCAAATCTCCGGAGTTCAGAATCTGTGGCAGCCTTCGGCCAGGCAACAAGCGAGCTGAGTATGTCCGGTCACCCGCAGGGTTTATATGTTGGGCCAGCCCACAAACAGGTGTAGTCTTACTTTGTTATTTATTTAATTCCGATGTTGCTCAATTTTTTTTATTAATTCCGATAAGTAGATTTAGTAAATAAATATTATATAATCAGTTTAATTATTATAAAAATAATTATTTCGAAAACATGTGAAATATTCACATATGTCAAAAAAAATCTTCGTCCAATAGAAAATATTGTTCACGGGTTTGAAAAGAAATTCATGTTTTTTTTGAAAAATGTTGACGTGCTTGAAAAAAAAGCTTCACAGGTCCGAAAAAAATGTTCACATATTTTTGCAAAATGTTCACGGATATTTTCTTTCTTCTATGTCTCGATCGATTAAGCCGTGGACGACACACATATACTATACTAGTAGGTTAAACTGGCAGCCGGCCGTATGCACTTGGGCTTTCATGATTTAGCTACTCTGCTCTTATGTGTGGTCGTGTATTTTTCTTTTCTTTTTGTACTTAAATACATTTTGCCAACTATATATACACTATATTATACTACCTGCTAAAAATATGAATACAGATAGAAATGTAATGCAAACGGAGCTTGGCTCTGATGGTTGGGTTCCCTGTGGTGGAACCAGCCCACTCAGGTTCAAGTTCTAGACTTGGCGTGGGCGTTTGCATTTACCTGTATATATTCCAGGTTTATCCGGCGCTATTCTTTCAGTGGTAGGTGGCGTGCCCGTCAACTGCGAGGCGCCTGTGGTGACTTCGTCAACCTCAAGATATGCCGGCTCAGTCCTTCAGAGGTGCTCATAGGGGTAGGGTGTGCGTGTGTGCGTTCATAGGTATGAGTGTACGTGCGTATTTGTGGGCGTCTGTGTTGTACTGTGTTCTCAAAAAAAAAATGTAATATACAACCATGAGGATTAGTTGTTGTGTGGACATGTTGAAACTTAGGCCGTCGATGGACTATAGCAGCTAAAGTCTTTCGAACAATATACAACCATTATAGTTTCGTTTATGAAAGTTGAACAACTTTAACATATATATAAATTTAAGCATACGTAATTCATAATATTAGGCGGCAACGATTTTCGACATTCTCTTACAAGTAGGAATTAGCGAAATTAAAGTTCAATGCAGGACCCAAAAAAAAAAACACTAGAACCACGAAAACAGTACTAATACAATTGTCTAGTATGCATGAGCATAAGGTAAAAAAATGGCAACAAATCAATGGAGAGAGGGAAGAGGACTTGTTAGAAAAAGGAAAAAATTAATGGTATCCTTTGTCTTGTCTGGAATGTTGAGGACCGTGGAAAAAACGGCCTCTGCGACATTCTTTTCAGTGTGCATCACATCGATGTTATGGGGAAGTTTGATGACCCAAGTTTTTTGAGGGCCAGTTGGTTCTCGCATGTTCAATTCGTTAAGCCCGCAATGTGAGTCCAGTTGTGATTCACACCATATCCCTCAAAACCTTTGCCCTGGGCCTTAGGCTCAAGAGCTTTTAGCTCATCATCAACATCAGCACCCAAGAACATCAGTATCTCGTTTACTTCATAGACAACTTTGCCTTTCATGAAGTGTTTTATGACTTCTCTGAATGGATGGCCTTTTTCAAGGAATTGTTGATGCTGGTCAAAGGCAGAATACTTGCCACCCCTCTTTAGCCAAATAAAAATAAGAGCCTGCCTGCACACTGGACATGGCATCTTCCCATTTGTACACCATCCGCAGAATAGGGCATACCTGGGTAAGTCATGCATGGAATAGTGGAACCAAACTTTCATCAGAAAGTTTTTCTTCGTTTCAGCGTCATATGTCCACGTCCCGTGTTCCCAAGAATGGTGCAGATCATCCACCAACGGCTGCATTAACACACTCAAATTTTTCCCCGGGTATTCAGACCCTGGAATGATCATCAACATGAATATGGTCTTGCGTTGCATTAGGACGCCAGGAGGCAGATTGAGCAGAATAACAAACACGTGCCAGCAGCTGTATGACTTGGCCGCCATACCATATGGATTGAACCCATCGGTTGCTATCGCAATTCGGACATTCCGAGGATCTTTAGCTTTGTCGGGGTATGCTGCATCAAAGGCCGTCCATGCTTTACCATCTGTTGGATGTACCATCTTTGCGTCGGCGTATCTACACCCACGCTGGTGCCACGTCATCTGTTTGACAGACTCCGCAGTCATGAAAAGGCGCTTGAGTCTCGATATGAATGGGAGATACTGAAGAATCTTTGCGAGGATTTTGGTCTGCTACTTCTGACCAGCAGCATTGGCTTTTCCCTCAACATACCTAGAGGGCCCGCACTTACTACAGTACTTGTGATCCGCATACTGCTTCGTAAACAAAAGGCAGTTCTTTGGACAAACATCTATCTTCTCATAACCCATCATGAGCGAGCCCAAGAGTTTCTTCGACTCGTACATGCTTCGTGGCAGAACATTAGATTCGGGGAGCTGGTTACCCCATACAGCCAGAAATGCTTCAAAGCAAGCTCGGCTACACCCGTACCGGGCCTTGACTGCCAGTAGTTGCGAGATGGAATCCAACTGAGAGATTTGTGCACCCTCCTAAAGAGGTTTCTTTGCCAAAGCCATCGTATCAAAGAAGGCCTTTGCGGTTTACTCCGGTTCCTCCTCGGAATCTGGATTCTCCGTACGATGGAGATCATCTAGCATGTCTCTGATCCCATCGTCCTGATTACCATCAATGTACTGCCGTATCACCTCCTCTCTAGAAGGTTCATGCTCGCCATGGTCAAGTTTGCCATATACCCATGCGACCAAAGGTGCTTGGTCATGGTAGCCCTATCGCGATTCATACGCTTCCAGCATTTACAACAAGGGCAAAGTGGGGGAATCATCATTTCTTCACAAAATGTCACATCCAAGAACTTAAGGATTTTCTCAACCCACTCAGTGGTAACCTTTTTTGCATTGGTACGGCCACTGTACATCCACAAACCATCAGCCATCCTCTGCAGAAGGGCAAAGTGGGTGAATATAACATTTCATAATAATAATCGCATCAAAGCAAAGGATAAGATAACATGACTTCCGAAAAGATAACACCGAAGATATATAGATAACCATCGCTACAACATCATGTTTCGAGTACATCAATGATAGCTACTACAAGACACATAGGGTGAAGGCATCGACTACATCACTTCGACTACATCACTGATACCTACTACAAGGCATATAGGGTGAATGCATCGATTACATCACATATAGCTACTACAAGACAGATATAGAGATAGCCCATCTACTACATCAGTACACATCACTGTGGACGGTACGGGGTAACGTAACGGTCGCGAGTCCCACGGCGGTCACGCTAGAACTGAGCCCGCGGAAGAGGAACGCGGTCAGTGGGGAAGCTGCGCCCGTCGGCCTGGAGTCTGTACTCGAGAGGTACCATGTGGCGAGGGTCGATGGTGAGAAGTGCGCCACGGGCTGGGGTGTACCCACCAACATCCGGCAGCCGACGGCTGGGAGGTAACTCGAACCCGTGGTAGCTGGCATCTCCAATGAACTCCGTGGTGTACGTGGCCAAGTGAGACAGTGCCTGGTGGAGGTGATCACGGACCGTGGCCAACTCGTGGAAGAGAGCCCGAGCCGCAGCCTCTCCGGAGTGGGCAAACTCTGATGTCCTCTGCACAAGCTCGTTCTCCTCGATCTCTCGGCTCCTGCACACGGTGAAGTGTGATCCGGACTCAGATACCATCCCCGACGGAACGTAGAAGAACGGAGAGTGGTCGAAGCAGGAGTACTCCGATCTCAGGACGGTACAGCACACGTAGGCTACCCGGTGAACGGCCATCTCCACGGTGCTAGCAACGACCTCACACTTGTGGCGTATCTCTGAGCTACGGTTGGCCTTGATAAGGACGGTAGCTCGCACTAGTAGAGAACAGGGCATCAGTACCGGTCTTATTGGGCCTTTATTACCGGTTGTGCAACCGGTACTAAAAGGTCGGGACTAAAGGGGTACCCCTTTAGTACCGGTTGTATATACAACCGGTACTAAAGGTTCTCCACGTGGTATTAGCAACCGGTACTAAAGGTTCCTGCTTTTTTTGCCCCCCGCTTATTTTTTCAGGGGGTTTAGGTTTTCGGTTTTATTTCTTTTCGCTTATTTTTCGGGGTTTAGGGTTTCTGTTTTTTTCCTTTTCGCTCATTTTTCAGGGTTTCGGAGGAGATCACGTATAAAGTACTCACTACACATATAAAGTACTCATTACACATATAAAGTACTCTCGTTACATATAAAGTACTCATAATTACAATGGAGATCACCGCTAGCTAGTACATGCATGGAGGGAGTCTATTTTTCGACATAGTGGAATTCACCGAATTCATCTAGGACATGCGTCAGAATGAATCCCGCCAATTCCTCCGCAATAGCTTTTACGCGGTTTTGTGGTAGGAGCTGGTTCCGCTTCCTTGACATCTTTAAAAGAAGGAGATCAAATCAGTTATGATCGAAACTAAACACAATTGATGGTAGCAAAATAAAAGTTGTGTATGATGTTTACGTACCTCTCGATTTCTTACACTATTGACTCTCTCATTGACCCTCATGTGAATATACTCGCAAACGTAGTATCCACATAGTTCCGTCCCCTGTGGTTGTCGCAGACACCACTATACAAGAATATAATTTAATCAAATAATAATCAAGAGAATGATAATGGTATTAGAAAGATACGCAGACCTAGATACGTAGTAGTACTTACGTTGTTAGCCTTGAACTCCAGCTTCTGTTTCCATTCACCGCGTTCTTCCGCGATGAACTTTTCCAAACCCTGCCCGGAAAAGAAAATGAATTGAGGAGTTATTACTTATACTTTTGATATCCGGAAATGAACGAAAGAGGACGATATAGTGCGATTGAAATTACCTCTTGAGCATTAGACGCACGCTTTTGTAATCATCTTGATCTTTCCTTAATGAGTCCCAGACTTCAACTTCTCCTTCCTCGAGTCTAATGATTAGCAGAATGAAGTGGTACCTGCGCACATTTATATACGCAGGTATTCAGAACTCATCAATTACACTTAATATCGGGAAAGCAAAATAGAATGTGTACAAGACAGTAACACTCACCCGAAGTTGTAAGGAAAAGTATTTCCTTTTTGGTACTTTGTCGCTTAAAACACGTTAGCAAAACGTCCTCTGTTTCCTGGGCATACAGAGGATTTCTACGGTGACTTCATGAACTTTATCCGGGTCAATGAACCCAATGTCCCAGATTCCTCCCATTCGGCATTCACGAATCTTCATTCTGCATAATAGCGTACAAAAGAATGTTGTGAGGATAATTACAAGCAATGAACGAGCTTAACTATAAATAATTAAATTACACGAATAAATTACTTACAGACAATAGCAGCTGATGATAGATTTGTCGAGGCAAGTTGATTGTACATCTGAAAAAGTTCGGAGAACTCAACCTGCACAGCATATTCTCGGAAAAGTGTGTTCCTTAACTCCCGCCATGAGATATGTTCCCTTCTTTTGCGGCGGCCATGTACCAGTATGCAATTTATATAACTGTGTTGTTAGAGCACTCGGATTTTCGACCAGAGGCAGCCCGAGTTCAAATTTATATTGAATTGTTATCTGCGCTATGGGGCAACCTGTGTCGCCAATGACAACTTCTCCATGCTCGATTTCCCGAGCTTCAGAAGGCACAATGAGCGGGGCGATCGATTGTGCTTCTTGTTCTCCGAGCTGGGCAACTCTTTTCCCGCACGCTTTTTCTTCCTCCATCTGTGAGGAAAGTACCTTGTCAATACCTCGCTCATAGTCTGAAAGGGGCGGCGGTGGAGGGTCATATAGGTTGTCAACGGTGCGATCTTTTACCTCAGTTGGTATAGTCTTCAGAAGTTCCTTTATGGGGTCAAGTCTTGCCTCCAGTCTTTCCTTTTTTTTCTGTTCAAAAAAGGCTGCAGCCTTGCCTTGTGTGCTCACTTCTAATTCCTCCTAGTCATCTCGCCAGCTAACTTCTCAGGAGCCTTGACTTCCTTGGGTTTTTTTGCACGTTTCTTGACAGGGGACGACGTGAACAGCTTCCGCTTTGTCAAATTACTAGTGGGCGCAGCAGTCGGCTGACGGGACGGCGCGGGCGATGGACTCGCGGTGGGCTCCCAATCGTCGGGGGAGGAGGGTGGACTTTGCTGTGGTGAATTTCTAACCGGAGGAGTCGGTGGCCTTGGCGCCGAGTCTGGAAACTTGATGTATTTCTTCTTCCATAGAACGATACCAAGTTCGACTTCTCCCAATGTCTTCTCGCCTTCAGCTCCGGGAATGTCAAGATGTATTGAGTTCATTCCCGACATAACTTTCGTGACCCCGACACGAGCAAATCCAGCGGAATCACACCAAAATGGAAGGTTGCTCCAGTTGATGTGGTAAAGCATAGCCATCGCCACCGGAAAACTAATGTTCTTCACGGCGCATGTAACTCACAATTTGTCTTCTCCGTGATATCATCCACGGGGTAGTGAGCCGCCGACGGTTCATCAACTGGTTCATCAACTGCAGGATCTTGTAGCTGCGTGGAACCCACGCTGCTTTTCCGCTGAGATGGGCAGACATCGACTGCATGATCTTCTACTCGCAGCTGAGATTCCCTTTGCTGGGTAATTAAGGCCAGTTGCTCCTTCACATCATGCATCTGGCGTTCTAATGTAAACCTCTCCGCCTCCCTCTTCTTACTTCTGCAATGTTTTCTATAAGTTGCAGCGTCCTCCGGAAACCCTTCAAGAAAACCAACCCCGCCTCCTCTGCCTCGACATCGTCCCCAGTGTTCTTTATTCCCGAGGGCGAGTGAAAGCTCGTCGTCCTCTCTATCGGGAACATATTTTCCCTTGACTGTCTATTGCGTCAACTAGTTTTTTGACGACTCTTGTAATTCTTTTCTTCCATTTTCCCTGTGCAACAATCAGCCCTGTGTCTGGGTCCAAAACTGCCCCATGCGCGAACAACCAGAACTTGGACCTGTCGGGCCAGTCATCTGTGTGGAGGATCCCTTTTTGACGCAGCTCGTTTTCATAGGCTCCCACTTAGGCAAGGCAGTCTTGTAGCCACCTGAGCCCAAACGATGGGATATTTCTTCTTCTTAGCATTCAACTTGTTTTGGGTCGATCGGGCCACAGCGACGGCCGATTTCTTATACGCCACAAATTCAGGCCAGTCATCTTTTATCTTCACTAGATGTCCAGTGAAATTGGAGTTTTTTCGCATATTTTTCCACAACGATTTCTTCCAGTTGTTGAATTGCTGGGCCATCTTGCTAAGAGTCCATTCCTTGACTTTATCCTTCCTCTTCGTGGGAGATCTGCCGGTAGGCTGAAAGAAGCCAACATCGAGTCCCAAAGGGTATCTTTAATTCTTTGCTCGAGATATTTTGCGCCAATGTTGGCTTTCTTGGCTGATTCCATTCTGCAACGGTGATCGGGACCATGTCCCTAACAAGAACACCGCATTGAGCTACATATTTAGTGTAGATTCCTTCGGGTTTCTCCGGTTTGCCTTTTATACTAACTTCGTCGATCGACAACTTTGCACCATCCGGCAGCTTTACCCTTGGTTCGGGCCTCGTTTAGGGATTGACTTAGATCCAGAGGGCTAAAAGAAAAATGTTTCGTTAATAAGTGCAATATAAATCAATTAATGCATCTAGCTAGTGATCAACAAGACTTAATATATACCTCGCCGGAGTTTTCTACGGAGTTTTCTAACGGCACTTCTTCGTCGTCGTCGTCTCTGAAATTTTCTAACTCAAGTCCCTCACCGGAGTCGTTCAAACATTTCGCGCTAAAATCTTCGTCGTCTTCTTCGCTGGAATCTTCTCCATCGGAATTGGGTCCGCAGCCCTATCATATATAATTGCTTGCATCCGGTCTTCATTCTCCTCGTCTCGGATGAAGGGGGCGTCGTCTCGGATGATGGGGGCGTCGTCCTCCATAGCTCAATGTCACTGCAAATTTGTAATTCATAGCAAACAACTTTAATATTCTTATACACAATAATATTGCATGTAAAATTTTGAAACTTTGCTACTAGAATTTTCAAACTTAGCAAAATTCACATATTTACTAGAATAAAAAAAATGACAATGCACATATTTACTTATTTACTAGAATAATTTTTCACATATTTAATTACTAGACATAAAATTTACTCACATATTTACACTACTAAAAAAAGATGAACACTAAAATTTACTCAACTACTATTTCAAACTTAGCAATATTTCAAACTTAGCAATATTTCAAACTTTACAATGTTATTTTTAGTAATGTTATTTTCAAACTTTAGCAATATTTCTACACTAAAAATATTGCTAAATATTGATTAAAAAAATGACAATGCACATATTTACTCACTATATTTGCATAAAATTTACTCACTATATTTACATAAAAAAATGTACTCACTATATTTACATAAAATTTACTCACTATATTTACATTAAAAAAAATGACAATGCACATAAAATTTACTCACCTAAACAGTACTAAAAACAACATTGTAAACAGTACTAAAAACAACATTGTAAAAATGAACAACTACTAAAAAAAGAACAGTACTGAAAAAAAAAAACTTACCTCTCTTCTTCGATCGGCCGGAGCAGGGCCGGAGCAGGGCCGGGCGTCGACGGGGGCGCGGCGGAGGGCGCGCGGCGTCGTGGCGCGCGGCCGGAGTACGTCCGCGGCGGAGAGGGCGTGGCGGCCGGAGTACGTGCGCGTGGCGGAGAGGGCGCGCGGTGGAGAGGGCGCGGCGGCCGGAGTACGTGCGCGTGGCGACGTCGACGGCGGGGCACGCGGAGCGGCGGAGTAGACGACGGCGGAGCAGGAGCAGGGGCACGCGCGGCGGCGGAGCAGGAGCAGGAGCAGGGCTTCGCCGGAGCTTCGTCGTCGAGGAGAAGAACGAGGACTTGGTGAAATTTGGGGATCGATCCGTCGATCCCCACTTAAAACTGCCATCAAACACCCTTTAGTACCGGTTGTTGTCTGCAACCGGTACAAAAGAGTCTTTAGTACCGGTTGTAAAGAACGACCGGTACTAAAGGTCCATTTTGGGCCGCGCAAATTTTCGCGCGTGAAGCCCAACCCTTCAGTACCGGTTGGCTTATACAACCGGTGCTAATGTCCTTTTTTTTGTTTTTTATTTTCTGTTTTTTATTTGCTTTCTGTTTTGTTTTTTCTCTTATGTTTCTGTTTTGTTTTTTCCTCTTGTTTCTTTTTATTTTATATCTATGTAATTTAATTGTCTTAAAATTTATAATAATTATCAATTTATTTTAGAAACATCGTTAACAACATCCTCGTGGTTTACTCGTCGACGACAATACACCGGTTGTTAACAACCGGAACAACCGGTACTAATGAGCTTTTTTCCCGCCATCTTCTCTCCCGCCAAATTCTTTCCCGCCCTTTTTTCCCGCCATCGTATCTTCCGCCTGTTTCTACCGCCAATTCTTCTCATCTCGGCCTATAAGAACCCCTTCTCACTGAGGTTGGTAAGCATTCTAGTCCACTCACTCGAACATGTCGAGCTTTCCTTCAGATGGTAGTTTCCCGGTAGGAATGTCGGCACTACTTTTGAGGTTTACGGTCGATTTCAAGGTAGACAATAAGAAAATCCCATTCGAAGATATTGGTAGTCATCCACCTTATCTTCGTGAGCTATCAGCGAAGCTAGTTAGCCATGGGTGGCCACGAAGGGATTCGAAGGAAATAGAAAAAGAACTTGTGAGGCTGTATGCTAGGTGGCAGAAGAAGAAACTAGCATATAGGAGTGAAGCAGATATGTTGGATGCTTTTCGTAAACCGATTTTATGGGTCGAGGAGAGCGAGGATGAAGATGATATCTTCATGCCGACTGTAGTGTGCTTGAGTGAAAGAATGCCCGTCCATACTTCTTGTTGCTTTCTTTCCTAGCGTGCCTTTTCCACGCAGTCTCCCCTCATGGCGCGATTGAGGAACACCGAACGACTTAAGATCAGGAATAAAGTCAACACAAAACTCAATGACCTCCTCTGTTCCATAGCCCTTGGACATGCTTCCTTCTGGCCTAGCACGGTTATGAACGTATTTCTTTAAGACTCCCATGAACCTCTCAAAGGGGAACATGTTGTGTAGAAATACAGGACCGAGAATGGAAATCTCTTCGACTAGGTGAACTATGAGGTGCGTCATAATATTGAAGAAGGACGGTGGAAACACCAACTCGAAGCTGACAAGACATTGGACCACACCCGTCTGTAAACTTGGTAGAGTTGCTGGATCGATTACCTTCTGAGAAATTGCATTGAGGAATGCACATAGCTTCACAATGGGTACTCGAACGTTTTCCGGTAGAAGCCCCCTCAATGCAACCGGAAGTAATTGTGTCATAATCACGTGGCAGTCATGAGACTTCAGGTTTTGGAACTTTTTCTCTGCCATGTTTATTATTCCCTTTATATTCGACGAGTAGCCAGACGGGACCTTGATACTGCTCAGGACTTGAAAAAAGATCTCCTTCTCTTCTTTGGTAAGAGCGTAGCTGGCAGTACCTTGGTACTTCTCTGGATTCAGGTTGTCTCGTTCGTGCGTACTTTGCTGGTCCTGCCGTGCATCCGATGTATCTTTTGTCTTCCCATACACGCCTAAGAAGTTTAGCAGGTTCACGCAAAGATTTTTCGTCACGTGCATCACGTCGATGCAGAGCGAACCTCTAGGATTTTCCAATAGGGTAAATCCCAAAATATCGAGCACTTCTTCCAAGGGTACGTGTCCATCAGCGTCTTTCGGAACATTTAGACTGCCAGGACCCTTTCCAAATATTACTTCCAAATCCTTGACCATGCCATATATAACATCACCATCAGGGTGTGTAGGCTTCGTTCGGTTATCTGCCTCACCTTTGAAATGCTTGCCTGGCTTTTTACGGGATGCCTGTTTGGAAGAAATCGACGATGACCAAGGTACACATTCTTGTTACCTAAATATATACTGTCAGTCTTATCTAAACAGTGCGTGCATGCATTGTATCCCTTGTTTGACTGTCCTGAAATGTTACTAAGAGCAGGCCAATCATTGATGGTTACAAACAGCAACGCTCGTAGGCCAAATTCCTCCTGTTTGTACTCATCCCACACACGTACGCCTTCGTCAGACCACAACTGTAAAAGTTCGTCAACTAATGGCCTCAGATACACATCAATGTCGTTGCCGGGTTGCCTCGGGCCTTGGATAAGCACTGGCATCATAATATACTTTTGCTTCATGCACAACCAAGGAGGAAGGTTATAGATACATAGAGTCACGGGCCAGGTGCTATGACTGCTGCTCTGCTCCCCAAACGGATTCAAGCCATCTGTACTTAGACCAAACCTTAAGTTCCTTGCGTCAGCTGCAAATTCCCCAAACGCACTGTCGATGTTTCTCCACTGAGACCCATCAGCGGGGTGTCTCAGCATCTCGTCTTCCTTACGGTCTTCTTTGTGCCATCGCAACAACTTGGCATGCTCTTTGTTTCGGAACAAACGTTTCAACCGTGGTATTATAGGAGCATACCACATCACCTTCGCGGGAACCCTCTTCCTGGGGCTCGGCTCGCCCTCAACATCACCTGGGTCATCTCGCCCGATCTTATACCGCAATGCACCGCATATCGGGCATGCATTCAAATTCTCGTACTTCTCACCGCGGTAGAGGATGCAGTCATTGATGCATGCATGTATCTTCTCCACCTCTAATCCTAGAGGGCAGACAATCTTCTTTGCTTCGTATGTATTGTGCGGCAATTCATTATTCCTTGGAAGACTCTTCTTAAATATTTGTAGCAACTCCTGAAATGCCTTGTCAGATATTCCATTCTTTGCCTTCCACTGCAGCAATTCCAGGGTGGTACCCAGCTTTTTCTGGCCATCTTCACAATTTGGGTACAACAATTTTTTGTGATCCTCTAACATGCGCTCCAACTTCGACCACTCGTTTTCACTTCCGCACTTCATCTGTTCATCAAGAATGACCCGACGAAGATCATCATCATCGGACTGATCAACAATGACCTCGAGCTCAACTTCGTCTTCCCCCATTGTAGTATCACCGTGTTCAGAGAACACAGGATAGTTGTCATCATCCTCTTCTTCAGGGTCTTCCATTATAACCCCTCTTTCTCCATGCTTGGTCCAACAAAAATAATTGGGCATGAAGCCTTGTCGCAACAAGTGGGAGTGTATGGTTCTTACGCTCGGGTAATTCCTCGTATTCCGACATTCATCACATGGACAAATCATAAAACCATTCTTCAGCTTGTTTAACTTAACCACATCGAGAAAACGATGCATGCCATCAATGAACTCGGGACAGCGTCGATCACCGTACATCCATTCTCGGCTCATCTGCATTACATAAATACATCAAAAACCATTACACCAGCTAAATAATGAATAGAGATACGTGACCAAATTAATTAATACAAGTTCATCACATTAAAACCAAAGTAGAGTAGTGCCCAAATGTAATACATAGTTCTCACGAAACATACATCAAACGAAACTAACATACAACTATCTAAAGAATTTAAATCCAACAACAAATGCGATCAGAATCGCAACCAAGGTAACTATTGAACCAACAGCATAATGATACCAAGCCTCTTGACTAATGACATATTTTCTAATCTTTTTAAGCTTGACGCGCATTGCATCCATCTTCATCTCTGAGCAGCGACGACGTCGGCAAGCTTGACCCCGTGAGCATCAACGATGTCGGCAATCTTCAATTCCAATACCATCTTCTCTTCCAGGCATTGGAGACGAAGATCTTCACTTATCTTCAATTTTGCTTTTAAATCGTTGTTTTCTTTTTCTAAAAACTCGACAATAGGGTCGGCTGGAATTTCCGGTTCAACTACCTCCTAAATAAAATATATCTATGTCAAGTTGGTCGGCATGATTGTTATAACCATGAAACAAAATAAATAGTTATAAAAATATACCACATCCGAATCATAGACCGGACGAGGGCCGAGGGGACGGATATCAAAACCATGACACTATACATATAAAAAAACATAAGAAAATTATACAAGAAATAATTATGCATTTAAATCATATAACTAACATTTTTTAAAATAAAAGATAAAAAAAGAGGCTCACCGAGGTGGTGTCGGTGACGGAGCGGCGCGGGCGATCGACGGCGGTGAGGAAGGGGACGGGACGACACTATATAAAACCACAAATTATACTTTAATTTGAGCTCAAAATGCATATAAAACAAATGAAATCCCTAACTTAGCATTTCATCAAACACCTTGCAAGCACTACAAAAATCAAACTTGCTAAACTTGCACGAAAATGAGCTAAACTTGAAATGCCGGAAGAGAAGATGAAGTTGCTAACCCTTATATATGTAGGTGCCACCAATCTTGCAAGTTGTTGGAGAAAAAAGGGGTGAATTTGAGCTTGGGAGAGCAAAGAGAGAGGAAAAATGGAGTTGAGTTCGAGCTCAAAATGGAGCTGGCTCGGGGTGGCAGGAGGGTTATAGTGGCCGATACCTTTAGTACCGGTTGTTAATAGCAACCGGTACTAAAGGCCTCTCTTTAGTACCGGTTGTTGGCCGCTGCTGGCACAACAAAGCAACCGGTGCTAATGCCCCTTTAGTACCGGTTTTAGTTCAACCGGTACTAAAGGGGGCGCACCGTTGCCCCCTTTTCTACTAGTGTCGGTAGAGGCTCTTCCCAAACAACCTGGGGATCTCGACGACCCTATACTCCGGGTGCCACAAGAAACCAAGGTAAGAGGCCATCTCCCGAAGAAACGCCGGATAACCGGTAGTCGTCTCACAACGGGTCAATAGCACCACCTCGGGATAGCTCATTTGAATTGAGCAAAAGACTTACAATTATTTTTTTCTAGTGAAAATAATTCTTACTCATACATTTATTTTTTCCTAGCTACTAAAATAGTCACGTTGAAAATAATTCTTACTCTTACATTTACTCTTACAAAAACTAACGGTGCCCGTGGGTGGTCGGAGTGGAATAAAGCAACATCAACGCAAACAATGCATTTCTTATCTCTACAAAACCCGGGATGCAACAGCACAAAGGCTGGAAATTTTTGCGACCAAAACAAAAAATTCTACCAATTCTATTTAATCAAATCTACCTATTCCATTTATACAAATCAAATGCCCTATTTATTTACAATGTCAATTCTTTTACTAGCAGTTTTTAATACAATTTTTTTCCACAAGGCCATTTTTATTTACACAACAAAACAAATCAGTACACATCACAATCCCATTTTTCCACACGGCCATTTTTTTTCCACAATGTCATTTTCTACTTCTACTCAAACATCTGCACAAAAAATAGATTCATTTTTATCTACAAACAGAGAAATTTACAGGGAGAGATTAGAAGAAATAGGTACCTCCTGTGGCGGTGCTGAACGCCGGCGGCAGGAGACGGGGCTGGAGGCAGGAGACGGGGCCAGACCGGCGGCGGTGCTGGTGCGGGGCCGGAGGCGGGAGACGACCGTCGGTGGAGGGGGTCAGGTGCTGGTGCGGGGCCTGGCCCTTCCCGTCGACGCCATCTTCGGAGCTGGGGGCGGCGGCGTTGGGACTGGAGCTGTAGTGGGGCAGCGGGGTTGGCAGCGGCGCTGTGTGGCGTGGGGGCGCGATTGTGGGAGGCGGCGTGGTTGGGGCCGGCGGAGGGGCAGGGTGGGCGGTGGGGGGGGGGGGTGGCGGGGTGGGGGCGGGCGGCGGCGCAGGGTGGGAGAGGCGGCACGGTGGGGGGGGGTTGGGGGGGGAGGCGGGGTGGGGTCTGGCGGCGGCGCGGGCGCGGGATGGAGAGAGGATGTCGGGGTCAGGTGGGGGATATCCCAGGACAATTGGCTGGGAGATATTCTCCCAGGTGCGGCCCCACCTGTAAGTGGGCTAGCACCTTAGGGGAAAAAAAAATATGCCGACGGCAAAAAATGTAGTTGCCGACGGCATAGCCAATTTTTTTTAAAGCTCTATATGAAACTATTTTATTAATTATTAAATATTCTAGCAAATATTATTAATATCATTATAATTTAGTAGCAAACAACAAAAATATTTCGAATAACATTATGTTTTGGAGGGATTCCGGCGCTCCGGAGACCTGCTCCGTGAAACCCTAGCCCCACAGGAGAAAAGTCAACTTTTTCCGTCTACCCCATGACCGACGTCGAACGGGGGTAGACAATTGGAAATTTTTGCTTTGTTGTGTTAGGGTAGACCATAGGAACATCCAAAACCAAGATCTACCCCAACTCTTCACAAGATTCCCTCCGGTTCGTCCGAAGTGGGAGTTTCGAGCTGTAAGTCACTACCAGGAAACTGCCTTTCTATAGAATGGCATTTTGTGGCGCACCAAAACATGCATGCGCAACAAAAACTATTCTGTGGCGCACCATAGCAGCTGCGCCACACAATATGTGAGCATTTTGTGGCGCACTCTGCTCAAATGCGCCACTGAAAGACCACATTCTGTGGCGCACGTACAGAGATGCGCCACAGAAAAAGTGTGGGCCCCACCACCAACGTTGGATTTCGAATTCTGGAGTCTTTTCTGTGGCGCATGGGACCACATGCGCCACATAATTCCTGATTTCTGTGGCGCACGTGGGCCCATGCGCCACAGAATGCTTTTTAAAAAATGTTTCTTTAAAAGGTACCAAAAAAATGTCTTTTTTTATGTATTATTTTGTGTGTGTTTGAGATAAGCATATATATGTATATCATGAATAAAATAATGGTCTACTAAAAAATGTGTGCATATTCTTTTCTTTAATATGTGTGTCTGTTCTTTCTTTAAATATAACTAAAAATATTTTTTAAAAAGAATAAAAAATGTGAGACAACCAAAATAAAAATATTTTTGGTTGTCATGAATATATATGTATATCTATCATGCTTGTCATGAATAATTTTTTTTTAAAGAATAAAAAATGTGAGACATTTTGTGGCGCATTAAGGAAGGGATGCGCCACAGAATCAAAAAATTAAGTGGCGCATCAAGGAAGTGCTGCGCCACAGAAAGTTTTGGGCCCACTTGCATGTGGGCCCGCCCCCGCGCCGGCCTGTTTCTTCTTTCTTCCAAAGACACTGTAGCGAGGAGAGAAAAATCAGAGGAAGGGGATCGATAAACAAGTCCGGTGGTGGTGGTGGCAGGCAGATCCCGGGAGCTCCGTCCGCCAACGCGCGCTTTTCGTTCGAGATCTCGCTGCGAGGTACGGATCCACCTCGCTACTCTTCCTCTTCTTCCTGCCTCCCGATCGCGCGCCATGGATGGATAGGATGGGCTCCCGGCGCGCGTGTGTCTGCGCGCGTGTGTCTGCGAGGTTTGAGATCTGCGCGCGTGTCGTTCGTTCTTTCGTGCTTGGGTAGATTGGTTCCGCCGTCGCGCGCCGGGAAATAGAGCAGTAGGGCCGTGGATGCGTGCCCGCCACACCGGAATTCCGGGGCGCCGCCGACGGGCATGTAGGCAGTGGGCCGGAACTACGAATTCTGGTCGGCTGGTTCAGGGTATGGATGGGTACTTGGGTAGGGATAACTGAGTTGGACGGCTCGTTTGGACCCCATCATTAACTTGGAATAATGTCCAAGTTGGAACACTTTGAAATGATGCCTGCACTGAAATTTCATCTTTTTCGCGAATGCCATCAAAACTAGCAAACATATTTAGACTTGAAGCTTAGGATTTGTAGCTACACCAAATAGATCTATCTTAGCTTGTATGTGATGCATATGTTCTAATACAAAAGGATTCGATTAATTCCCATGAGCATTCTTGCTTCCATGCATCTCCGAATGTAGATACTCTATATTCTAAAAACTGGAAGCAGCAGAGTAGTATTTGTCGATTTAAACCTTCATATGCTCATATTAGTTAGTGAACCAATATTAGATGGCATTTTTAATTAACTAATGCATTATTTTGCCGTATGCAGGAAATTTAGAAGAGCCTCCACGTTCTTTCAGGTGAGATGTGGATGTGGTGATGCTGTGTATGTGTGTGAGATGTGGATGTGGTATTGTGTTTGTCGTGTATGTGAGATGTGGTATTGTGTTTGTTGTTGGCCGGAGATGCCGGCCGGATATGTGTTGCTGTGATGTTGTTGGCCGGCCGGCGATGCCGGCCAACCTGATTTGTGAAATATATGCAGGTACCCATGAGGCCCTTGAGTTTGCCGGAACGTCGATTAACTTCCGTTCCGGCAAATACGGGTACTCCATATGTCCCTTTTTTAGCAAAGGTCATGCCGAATTTTTTTGTGAATTTTGGCATGACTTTGCTAAAAATAGGACATATGATTTGTGAAATGTCTGCAGGTACCCATGAGGCCCTTGAGTTTGCCGGAACGTCGATTAACTTCCGTTCCGGCAAATTCGGGTACTCCATATGTCCCTTTTTTAGCAAAGGTCATGCCGAAATTTTTCGTGAATTTTGGCATGACTTTGCTAAAAATAGGACATATAGTTGTGTAGCTTAGATTGTAGATAATTTTAGTTGTGTTCATTGTTGGTTTATATTGTGTAATTTCCACATTGCTAAAAATTGTGTTTTTAGTTTATTGTTCTCGGCGACGATGTCACTATTGGACCAGAGTGGCGATGTCCGCGACTGGACTCCGCCGGGCTGGCACTGGGAGGTGCAACCTTCTGGGACGCGTATCTTGGTGAGGGATCCGGGTGACGTCGTCGACCCAGATCTTCTTTGGTGGTGGTCGCGTGGGCCATGCTCGGTGCAGAGGGAACCGGCCCCCGAGGAGGTGGTACGTCGCCGTATCAGGGAGGAGGACGCGCACGTCCGTCGCTACATGTATTGGTTGGATAGGCGGTACAACAATGGATGGTTGTTTCTTCAGATGGTTCCTCATCACGTGAGCTATGACCCTGTGAGGGTTCCTTATCTTTGGATGCGCAGCGCCCGCGGCTCAGCACCCCGCGGCTCAGGACCCGGTCGAAGTTTGTTTGAGAGGTTCATGCATGGGAGAGATATATGTATTAGTGATATTATTCGCGATGTATTAGGGTTAAATAAACATGGACCAAATTATTCATGTGATCAAGATGTATTTGTTATACTTTTGCATATTTGATCAATGTCCCTACATGCATGAATATAATTTTGGCATGACTTTGCTAAAAATAATTTTAGTTCTGTTCATTGGTTTATATTATGTAATTTCCACATTGTGTAGTTTGTAGTATATAGTTGTGTAGTTTTTTGATTCTAATGAATTTGTTTTTAATATGTTTTAGTTTCACGGAATGGCCGGGTTTAAGGGTGTGAGGGAGTCCTATAGGAAGAAGCTTGGGCGGTACATGTATGGATGTCAGATCCATATCAACAAGAGGAAGCACTGGGCTGGGCAGTTTGATACACCGGAGGAGGCGGCGCGCGCCTATGATTATTTCGCCGTACACGAGTACGGTGATAAGAAGAAAGATAAGGATCTGAACTACCCAGCGGATCGCCACCGTGTGGATGAGTACAAACCGGAGGGGATCAGAGAGGTGGAAATGGCCATGGAGAAGGAGCACCGGCTGGCTGAGGCGCAGAACACACGTCGCAACGCACGCCCCCAAGACGACCCGTATGTGACGCATCTCCTGCAGAACGAGCCAAACTTGATGTCCTACTAGCAGTTCGGCGCTAGTCCTTTTGACGGTGCTGGTCCTTTGTACGGCACCGGTCCTTCCCACGGCGCCGGTCCTACTGACGACGACATCACTTCTGTTGGGATCTGGGCAGAGGAGGAGGAGCAGCAGGAGGAGGACTGGGAGAAGGACTGGGATTCCGACTCTGAGCAGCGGCGGCAGAAGCGGCAGCAGGAGCGGCACCAGGAGTGGGAGGAGCGGCAGCAGCAGTGGCAGGAGTCGGAGCAGCAGCTAATGCGGATGTTCGGACCGCCGAACCCCGATGCTTATCACCACAGCGACCCGAGGCACTGTGTCGAGGTGAATAGGCAGGACGGCGTACCTCCGTTCCGCACTCCTTCAGGTCAGCCGTGGGGGAGCAAGGACACTGATGACCCCGCAGATCCGATGTTCTGGGCTAAGATGAATAGTCCTGACGACGACCCATAGTGCGACTTGTCTATGTTGACTGATGTTTCCACTGTACTTGGTTAAGACTAATGTTTTATTTTCATGCATCACATGGTTGACATGTCCACTTATCTATGTAGACTGATGTTTCCACTGTACTTGGTTAAGACTAATGTTTTATTTTCATGCATCACATGGTTGACTTGTCCACTTATGTTGACTTTCATGTGGTTGTTTGTGCTCTGACCATCGTGTCGTGGAGATGCCGGCCGGAGATGTGGATTTTTTTTCTTATATTTGGTGTACTAACTTCGACGTTTTTTTCTTATAGTTGCGAACATGGCTGACAATAACGAGGCCGGGGGTTCTCGAACAGGAGGCGAGGAACCGATAGAGGAAAATAGGATTCAGACGGTCATCGCACAGGCAGTGACAAAGACGTTCACGTCGCTCTTTCCTACCGTCTGTGAGGGTGTCAGGGTTTGGATTGAGGGAGGGAAAAAAGGGCCTCCCCGAGTGATCAGCTTCGGCTCCAACAAGTACTCAATCGATGTGGGTACAGAAGATGCACCCCCAGCATCCCCAGAGGTAAAGAAGAAGAAGCACAGGAAGAGAAGTAAGCCAGCTTCTAAGACGACTATCCGGGGGTATGAAGACATGGTACCACCCCGTGCGGATGGCGCACTAGTACAGAACGACACATCGGATACCCCTCTATGGAAACGGCAGGTGTTAGGCGACGGAGAATCGCGCTTTCCGCGCGGCCGGTGCGTACAAACCTGACCAGGCCCGCCTACATTGGCAACGGACCCTTTTCAATCTCCGTCACCTATTATATTGGCAACGGTTATTAAAATTGTCCGTTTCCAATATTTGCCTCTATGGTAACGGATAGAATTTTCCAACCGTTGAAAATGTTGATACGTGGAGGCTAGCAAATGGGCAGATGGGGAGGTGGGCGGAGCAGACCCGCGAGTATAAATGGCGAGAGGTACTAGCAACGGTCTCTTTGAAGCCCCAGTCCAGCGCCTACAGTTATTCAAAATTCGCCAGATCCCCTCAGTCCAAATCCATGGCGAGAGGTACCAGCAGCGGTCGCGGCCGTGGACGAGGGCGAGGCCGTGGTTGGGGGCGCAGCGGCAATGCCATGCCATCGGTGTCGCCCTCACCGTCCTCTGAAGACATGTCCCCGGCGAGAGGTACCATCAGCGGTTGCGGCCGTGGACGTGGGCGTGGCCGTGGACGAGGGCGTGGCCGTGGTAGGGGGCGCAGCCACAATGCCGTGGTAGGGGGCGCAGCCGCAATGCCACGCCGTCGGTGTCGCCCTCACCGTCCTCTGAAGACATGTCCCCGGAGCTGCGCGGCTTCGAGTTCTTGGTTATCCTGTACAAGGGCATCGAGAGCCGCCTGAGTCTCCCGAGGGCGTTCGCAGAGAAGCTCCAAGGCATGGTGGCAGCTACCATGCATCTGAAGATGGAGGACTGCGAGAACGGCAGCTGGGCGGTGAAGACGGCCGTGAGTGCCGGGGGGAATTTGTACCTCGGCCAGGGATGAAAGTCATTCGCCCAAGCGTACAAGGTTGAGCAGGGGCACTTTTTGTGCTTCGAGTTCGACGGCGACAACGGGTTCTTCATCAAGATCTTTGACGGTACCTTATGCCGGAGGGACGCACTCGTGTACAGCGACGACGAGCCCGAGTCTTTATCAGCAGCTGCTAGTAGTAGAATTAGCTAGTAGTAGCATATATGTAATCGTTTACTTCATTATCATGTCCATATGTAGTAGCATTAGCTGCTAAGTGGTCTCTGCGTTCATATATAGAGTACCTGGTAGTAAGTTTACTCTCTCGCTGGTGTAAAATCAATGTAAACGGTTGTATAAAATGTCCGTTGCCAATGTGGTGCTTATATATACTGCCGGCTCGGTCTCATTATAACTCTCTCACTTTCTCTCTTCCAACCCTAGCCGCCGCACACTGTGGCTTTCAACTCTCCTCACTCTCTCTAATTTCTTCCTCTGTCGGCGCTTCTAGATCCGGCCATGGCGGCCGCGGCTCTAGCCGCCGCGGCAGCACCGTTCTACCGGCAGCCCTTCGTGAGGGGAAGGTCGATCTGGAGGCGGCCATGCGTCCGCTAATGATGCGGCAGCGCCACCATCTGACGCCCTCCTCCTCCGGTGATGCCCGGCTTCTTCTGAGCCAGGCCGATGTGGAGGAGGTCATTCATGAGGTGGTGGTGCAGCATCTCCGGCGGATCTACCAGCAGAAACCCAACTGGAGGAGGAAGTGGCCGTTCTGGAGGAGGAAGTGGCCGATCTGGAGGTGGTGGAGGATCTGTAGGTGGTGTCTGATCTGGAGAAGGAGGAGGAGGTGGATGTCGACGAAGGAGAAGGAGGAGGAGGTGATTGCGTCGCAGTGCGCTGGTAGCATCTCAGCGCATCTGGCAGAGGCCTGCACCTCCTCTCCCGCCGGGTGAAAGGTATAAATCTTTCTGTGACCGGCTGTGATGCCGATGAACTAGGTTCTACGTATGAGCATTTCATCACATAAACAAATTCCTAGTGCAAATTCACACATACATGTTATGATAATTACAAACACTTATTGTTAAAGCACCAACTGTACAAACTAGTTAAACACCCACATCCAAAGCCTATTGCAATTCACCTAGGACATTCTTGCACCTAGGGCAGAGCATTTCCTGCCATGTTGGACGTAGTCTGTCCTTCAAGGTTAGGATCTTGCGATACAACTCGTAGGTCACGTACCCATCTATTGCTGCGTAGTCGAGGTTAACTTTGTGCAGCGGCATCCGCTCCCAAAAATCGTGCTAGGTGGATGGGAACTCCTTCTTCATGTTGGCGTATAATTTGTTGATGAGGTCTGCCGCTAGATCACCCATTCCGTCCCTCTCGTCTCCACCCTTGATTTTGTATACGAATTGGATGTCCACGTAGTACTCCGGTGGAATGTGGAAGCCGGCAGAAGAAAGCACCTTGCTGTCGTTGGTGATGTTCACGCTTGCGAAGGTGATATTCTTGCGTTCAAAGAATTTGCCCAACTCTGGACAATTCTTCTTGGACTTGCACCAGTGGAACACGAGGACATGCTGGCGCATGGCGAGTTGCAGGACAGCCATGTGCCGACGATCACGGGTGTACTCGATGTCAAGGCCGATGAACCGATGCTTCTCCTCTGCTAGCCATTCCTCGTACTTGTTGAGGATCCGCTCCACGGTATGCTCCTCGTTCGTGTACACCATCTCCAGAACGGTGCCGTGGGTACGGACGGTAGTTGTCTCTGTTATTCTATTGCGGTCGTCCATGGAAGAAGAGAAGGAAGGAATGCGAACTGTCTGCCACCAAACAGTGCAGTTCCTGGATATTTGCCGTTGATCTTAGCAGTTTCTCGAAAATGGCAACCGAACAAAGCAGTTGCTGGAAAATAGCCACTGATTTTTTTAATATCCAGATTTATTTTGTACATTTCGCTAATAGTTTTTTTCTTTCACGCAGGAGTTTATTTCGGCAACACTGCATAAAAGTACCAATGTATCATTCCGAGAACCAGAAACCTTAAGGCAAGGAAATTTCGTGGATACTGGTCTTGGAGTGGGTACAGCGACGACCGAGAGCTCATAGAAGGTGAGCTCCAAGTTAAAGATGGAAGGCTGGCTTAATTAAGCCAGCCTTCCATCTTGTTAGGTTAGTTGCTTATAGGTTTAGAGTTCATGATTGTAGTCGAAGTGTAATAGGTGATATTACATTATGCCAATGTGTGATAGATATGATTGTAGTCAAATTGTAAAAAATGGTGATATTATTGTATACCAATGTAATGATGGCATTTGTTCTATGTTATGAATTGAATAACGTTTTAGTGCATTGTGCAATCAGCCTTTCATGTATTATGGCATATAACCGAAATATGAGAAAAGCTCAGTGCAAACGGGTAGATGGAAAACTCTGTATCTGATGTAGGAAAACTAAAGCAACGGAGGTCTGCGCACAACCGTTGCCAAATGGAGACCTCATCGGAAACAGTTTTTTGCCTCCGTTACCGATGAAGGCCTTCACATCAGTGACAGAGTCAGGGACACGGACCCTTTCTCCGTTGCCGAAGGGTTTTTTGGCCCGTTTCCGATGTGTCGTTCTGTACTAGTGGCGTGACCCGAGTTCATGAAGCTGGTCAACCAATCCTGTCTCGGGACCTGCTCCGCCTCGCAGACGGATGCATGCTTCCTTTGCAAAATGCTATCTTGACGCTAAAGGGCAACCTTCTTAAAGAAGAGGATCCAAATTACCCGGTGTTCACTGTCAAGGTGCCAAACGACTTGGCCGACTGCGTCCATGAAGCC
Organism: Poa pratensis; assembly: GCA_947311845.1. NCBI lineage: Eukaryota > Viridiplantae > Streptophyta > Magnoliopsida > Poales > Poaceae > Poa > Poa pratensis. The sequence goes on along the minus strand of CAMZMU010000100.1, from coordinate 4,528,818 downwards.
CCCGCAGATCTGTTCTTCATATCGTACGAGGACGTCTTCAAGCTGTTTCACTATAAACGGCTGGACTATAACTTGGTGCGCCTATACGCGCTCAACCAGGCGATGAGGATCAGGTAGTGGATCCCTACTACATGCGCGACAGCCAGCTGGTGCAAGGATCAACGACACGGGCCATGGCCACGGAGTTCCTCCAGAGAATCATGCTGAACAACCAGGAGAAGAACAGCCTTCTTCCTCCTTTCTTTTCCGAGTAAGTACACATCCGGTCGCCGCCGTCATATCTTATGCTTTCTCATAGAGATTTCTTCCGTTGTTGATCCTTTCCCACATTCCGTTTCAATTGTGTTGAGCAGGGACGAGTACTGCGTACTCATCGTCGTAAGCCTGAGGTGGTCCATTGCATGTTATTTCGACTCGGGGAGTCTTAAAGACTACACCAGAATAAAGGGTGTTCTCGATGAGGCTCTCGAGGGCTATGCCCAAATGGGAGGCCACTTCCACAAAGATAAGAATGGGGAACATTTCACGAAGGACAACAAACACAGTTTCCGGCATGGGACCGGGTTCCATTGCATCAATCATGCGCCTGGCAGCGTGAAGGATGCCTTCTACGTCCTCCATCACATTAAAGGGTTTGTCCGGGATGCAGAGCAAACGAGGTGGCCAACGAGTCTCCAAGAATGGACCAAACTTAGTGGGGATATCACCGACGCTGACCTTAGAGAAGACTTCCATCGCATCCAGATGCAGTTATCGCAACTCATCTTGGAAGATGTCATGACAGAATGGGGGTCCTTACACAACGCCAGAGGTAGGATGTATTATAAAAGAAAGCCTTGCCTCACTCGATAGAAGTGCTTCTTTATTTTATTTATTATACACTTATCCACTTAATTAGATGAATAAATCATACTCTATTTATATTATTAACCAAATATATTTTCCAATCCATCTCCAGGGTTGTCTAAGTGGGAGATCGAAGAACGCCTAGACAGGCAAAATGACATGAGGACGTGGATGACGAAAGACTGCTATAAACCGATCCCGGAGCCGATCAAGAAGAAGGCTCAATTCTACCAGTGGAGCTAGACGTGTTCTCCATCATCGCCGATGTACTCGATTTGATCCTAGTGTAGGCGGTGAACACTTCATTTGTAGCGTGTGAAACGATGAAGTTTTGTATCAACATTTGTGTAAAAATTCCGCACTTTGTCAACTCTACTTGTATGTTATGTCGGGATATAAGTAATGTGTTTTTTTTCATATACCTGTCAAAATATATTATTTTTCTGTTATATCTGTATAAATACTGTAATATACCTGTATTCCTGTAATATACCTGTATTTGTACAGCGGGCAGCAGCAAATTCCAAATACCTGTACAGAAATTCTGTGGCGCACCCCATGAGAATGCGCCACTAAACAAGTTTCTGTGGCGCATGGAACAGGGTGCGCCACAGAATGTTGGGATTTCTGTGGCGCACCAGGGGGTGCGCCACAGAATTCACATTTTTGTGGCGACAATTCTGTGGCGCATCAACCATGCGCCACAGAAAGACATTTTTGGTGCGCCACAGAAAGGCTTTTCCCTGGTAGTGAGTCCAGAAACTCACTAGGGAGAAAGTGATGCCGGTGAAGCCGGCCAATTCCCGGAGTAGGATTTTGGCCCTCTACACCTCCCACCACACTTGTATACACATGGTATGGCACCACCTAGGTTTTGGTGGGATTCAGACGCCCCGGAGCCCCGCTTCCGCAAAGCCCTAGACCCGCTGGAGAAAAGTCAACTTTTTCCGTCTACCCCATGACCGACGTCAAAGGGGGTAGACAAGTGGAAAGTTTTGCTTGGTTGTGTTAGGGTAGACCATAGGAACATTCAAAACCAATATCTACCCCAACTCTTCACAAGATTCCCTCCGGTTTGTCCGAAGTGGGATTTTTGAGCTGTCAATCCAGAAACTCACTAGGGAGAAAGTGATGCCGGTGAAGCCGGCCAATTCCCGGAGTAGGATATTGGCCCTCTACACCTCCCACCACACATATATACACATGGTATGGCACCACCTAGTTTTTTGTGGGATTCCGACGCTTCGGAGCCCCGCATCCGCGAAACCCTAGCCCCGCCGGAGAAAAATCAACTTTTTTCGTCTACCCATGACCGACGTCGAAGGGGGTAGACAAGTGGAAATTTTTTCTTGGTTGTGTTAGGGTAGACCATAGGAACATCCAAAACCAAGATCTACCACAACTCTTCACAAGATTCCCTCGGGTTCGTCCAAAGTGGGAGTTTCGAGCTGTAAGTCCAGAAACTCACTAGGGAGAAAGTGATGCCGGTGAAGCCGGCCAATTCCCTGAGTAGGATCTTGGCCCTCTACACCTCCCACCACACTTTTATACACATGGTATGGCACTACCTAGGTTTTGGTGCGATTTCGACGCTCCGGAGCCCCGCTTCCACGAAGCCCTAGCCCCGCTGGAGAAAAATCAACTTTTTTCGTCTACCCCATGACCGACGTCAAAGGGGGTAGACAAGTGGAAATTTTTTCTTGGTTGTGTTAGGGTAGATCATAGGAACATCCAAAACCAAGATCTACCCCAAATCTTCACAAGATTCCCTCCGGTTCGTCCGAAGTGGGAGTTTCGAGCTGTCAGTCCAGAAACTCACTAGGGAGAAAGTGATGCCGATGAAGCCGGCCAATTCTTGGAGTAGGATCTTGGTCCTCTACACCTCCCACCACACTTTTATAAACATGGTATGTCACCAACTAAGTTTTGGTGGGATTCTGACGCTCCGGAGCCCCGCATAAGCGGAAACCATAGCCCCACCGGAGAAAAGTCAACTTTTTCCATCTACCCCATGACCGATGTCGAAGGGGGTAGAAAAGTGGAAATTTTTGCTTGGCAGGGTTTGGGTAGACCATAGGAACATCCAAAACCAAGATCTACCCCAACTCTTCACAAGGTTCCCTCCGGTTCGTCTGAAGTGGGAGTTTCGAGTTGTAAGTCCAGAAACTCACTAGGGAGAAAGTGATGCCGGTGAAGCCGACCAATTCTCGGAGTAGGATCTTGGCCCTCTACACCTTCCACCACACTTGTATACACATGGTATGGCACCACCTAGGTTTTGGTTGGATTCTGACGCTCCGGAGCCCCGCTTCCACGAAACCCTAGCCTCGCGGGAGAGAAGTCAACTTTTTCCGTTTACCCCATGACCGACGTCGAAGGGGGGTAGACAATTGGAAATTTTTGCTTGGTTGTGTTAGGTTAGACCATAGGAACATCCAAAACCAAGATCTACCCAAACTCTTCACAAGATTCCCTCTGGTTCGTCCGAAGTGGGAGTTTCGAGTTGTAAGTCGAGAAACTCACTCGGGATAAAGTGATGCCGGTGAAGCCGGCCAATTCCCAGAGTAGGATCTTGGCCCTCTACACCTCCCACCACACTTGTATACACATGGTATGGCACCATCTAGGTTTTGGTGGGATTCCGACGCTCCGGAGCCCACTAGTAGGAATGTGCTTATAGCCACCAGCCTACCGTTGGCGGACGGCATTTCCGTCCGCCAGCGCTACTACCGCTGGCGGGCTGGTTTCGGAGCCCGCCACTGGTTCTACACGTACCGCTGGCGGACGCCCACTCTGCCCGCCAGCGGTAGTAGTAGGAATTTGCGAGAAGGTGGGGCAAAATACCGCTGGCGGACAGAATCCGTGCCCGCCAGAGGTACTAAACGTACCACTGGCGGACGATTTGGGGTGCCCGCCAGTGGTAACTGGCTCGGCTATACCCGGGTGGGAAAAAAAATCCCAGGTTACCGCTGGCGGGCATTCAAGACCAGCCACCAGCGGTAAGTTAACTACCGCTGGCGGATACTGATATGCGTCCGCCAGCGATAACCTGGAGAGTGCAATAAGTGCGGCCGGCCACCAACCCCTTCCCTCTATTATTGCACTTTACACTTGCTTCTCTCACTAGCTCGAGTTTTGCTCATTTGTGGCTAATTTCCCCCATCAAATTCATCACTTTTAGCCAATAAAAACTTATTTAATTGGTAGATCCCACTAAATCTCTCTCCCACATCCAACTTTGACCAAAAAAATCCACTCAAGTCACTCTTATCTCAAGATCTAGATTTCATCTCCGGTCGACTTCCGCGGTTTTTTTGGCGTGTGTTTTACTTATTAAGGTGATCTTTTATCGATATAAATGCATATTCTTAAAATTTGGTCGGATAAAATGCGCTCGTAACCATGCGAAATGATGAAATGGCTTGGAATGTGTGAAATTTTGTTGTGATGAATAAATTTGTGTTGTGATGTGTAAAATAATAATGAGGGTGCCAATACCATGCCGGAATGTTGATTCATTTTCCGTTTCGGCAACTTTTGGCACTCTCCTTAGGTCCTATTTGTAGGAAGGTCATGGCGAATTTTTTCGTGAAACCCGATAAAATATAAAATGGTGATTAATTATTGTCTTGATTCTACAACGTGCAGGTGATAATGGTTATTATGAGTGAACGTGTCGTGAATACATACTTGAGACACGCGACGGAAGACATGCTGCAGAATAAACGCAAAGATATACAATGTCCGTGTCGAACATGCAAATTGGAGGTCGGCTTCTCTCCATTTACCGGAGATTTGCTGGAACACCTGCTCAGGCGTGGTTTCATGGATGGCCACACTCGTTGGATAGAAGATGATGAAAATGATGGTGCGGCGGCAGGAAATGATCAGGAAGGGCAGCAAGACAATAACGACGAGGGGCAAGAAGACGAAGAGCCTGATCCCCAACATGATCACGTTGAAGAAGACGATGATGATCATCAGGTGGTACCAGAAGAGGAGGACACACGGACACCGCTAACTTCAGTCGTGCGGGACCCTCATCTAAAAGAACTGTTTCTTCAGAAGACGACTAACAGGGAATCTAAGTTGGCGCAATTGGAGAAAGACTCAAATACTCCGTTGTATCCAGGCTGCGACCCGGAAGATTCCCGCTTGAAAGTATCGCTTGATGTTCTGCAGATGAAGACAAGACACAAATGGAGCGATAAAAGCGTCGACGCTAATCTGGAATACATGCACGGTCTCCTTCCGAAGGGCAACACGTGTCCTAAAAATTGTGACGAAGCCAAGAAAGTCGTGTGCCCCTTTGATTTACCGCACGAGAGGTACCATGTGTGCATCTTCGACTGCTACATATTTCGGAAAGAGGACGAGGAAATGATCAAATGTCCAGTGTGCAATGCTGATCGATACAAGACCGGGAAGAAAGCCCCTCGCAAAGTTGTGTGGTACTTTCCGCTCATTCCTCGTCTGCAGCGATATTTCGCAGACCGTAAGGAAGCAAAGCGAATGCGCTGGCACGCGGAAAGAAGGGCGGCAGTGCTGCAAGATTCAGAGCGGAGTGAAAAGATAATTCTGACACACCCTTCGGATGCAAGCCAGTGGAAAGCATTAGACGCTTACGATGCAGAGTTTGGAGACGAGCCAAGGAACATCAGGTTGGGTGCGAGCACCGACGGTCTCAATCCGTTTGGCAACCAGAGCAGTACACACAGCACGTGGCCTGTGTTTGTATGGATATACAACCTCCCCCTGGTTGTGCATGAAAAGAAGTACATACACATGAGCATGCTAATTCAAGGGCCGAAACAACCAGGCAGCGACATCAATCTGTATCTGAAGCTACTGAAAGATGAGCTAGCCACGTTATGGGCACCAGAAGGGTCTCCACTTGGGACGCAGTCACAGAAGAGTATTTCCCTATGCGAGCTGCCTTGTTGTGTACGGTGCACGATTTGCCCGGCTCATACGTTGTGGCCAGGTGTCCCACGGACATAACGGATGCGTCAGGTGCATGGATGATCCGACATTCCACCAGCTCGAGAAAGCCGGTTCTTCGAAAACCGTCTACATAGGCCATCGAAGGTGGCTACGCAATACAGACCCATGGAGGAAACGTGGAGACCTTTTCAACGGTAAAGATGAGCCCCGAGGACCTCCACGTAAGAGGAGCGGCGATGAAATTTACGAGTTGCTGAATGGTTGGGAAGAGTGCCCTGAGCCGGGAAAGAAGCGACAGACGCCAAAACCGCTCCATGGTGTTTGGAAGACGAGGTCTGTGTTTTGGGACTTGCCATACTGGCCCATCTTCAGTACGCCAAATTGCCTTGATCTAATGCATATCACGAAGAATGTGTTCGAGAGTTTGTTTGGCACTGTGCTCCACATGGCGGACAGGACCAAAGATGGGCCGAAAGCAAGACGTGACCTTAAACATATGAACATTAGGGAAGAGCTTCAAGGGGGTACCAAAATGGGGATGACGACCAGTCGGATGAGGAGACGGACGGTCACCCTGCTAAAAGGGTTAAGAAGAATGACTATTACTGTCCCCCCTCTTGCTTCACTCTTAGTCCAAATGAGATCGAACAGTTGTTCAAGTGCCTTCTAGGAGTCAAAGTGCCTATGGGTTACTCGGGGCTGATAAGCAGATTTTTAGACTGGCAGAAAAAGAAGTTCAGCGGTATGAAGTCTCATGATTGTCACGTGATGATGACGCAAATATTCCCAGTTGCGATCCGAGGGATAATGGACAAGCACGTCCGTGACACCCTTTTTGGCCTCTGTAACTTCTTTGACGTGATCTCTCGAAAGTCAATCACAGCAAAGAGACTCTCAAGGCTGCAGGAAGAAATTGTTGTGATACTATGCGAGCTTGAGATGTACTTTCCGCCCGCATTCTTTGACATTTGCGTGCATCTGTTGGTCCACATCGTGGATGATATCATCATCTCGGACCGTTGTTTCCCACAACATGATGGCGTTCGAAAGGATGAATGGGGTCATAAAAGGATTTGTTCGTAACAGGGCCCGTCCGGATGGAAGCATCGTTCAAGGCTTTCTCACTGAAGAGTGCATCTCTTTCTGCACCAATCATCTGGAGATAATTGATAACCCTGTTGGTTTGCCCCCTAACAAGCACTTTGGCAAGTTAGGTGGGTCAGGTCACAAAAATGGCGCGCGGGACTTACATGTGGGCTTCGCTCGTCGAATGGCCGACTTTAACAGGGCAAACTTAGTAGCTCTCCAACACATTCAAATGGTCGATACTTGGGTGGAAAAGCACAAAAGCACGATTAAGCAGAAGTACATTGACCAGGGTAGGCAAAAGACCGAAGGAGAAATAATCAGAGAGCACAACTCCTCTTTCTTGCGTTGGTTCAAAGATGAGCTTGTCGCTCCGCCAACGGATTGTGCAGAAGGTAGACTCTTATACGACTTATCACGTGGCCCCGCCCCCAACCTCGCGATGTTTCAAGCATATGATATCAACGGGTTCACTTTCTACACGCAGGAAAAGGACAAAACTTCTGACTATCAAAACTCAGGGGTAACGATGAAATCCTACGTCGGTGACAAAAGTTCAGATACTACGGAAGGATAGAGGAGATCTGGGAGCTTAACTACTCTGGAGAGAAGGTGCCGATGTTCCGTGTGAGATGGGCTAGGTTATCCACCGTGAAAAAGAAGACCAATACTTCACCACCATGGTTTTACCCGAAGCCGGCACTTCATCAAGCAGTACGAACGTCACCGCACAAAATGAGCCATGGGTATTGGCTAAGCACGTGTCTCAATGCTTCTTCATAACCGACCCGTCAAAGCCTAGCCATGTTGTCGTGAGGAGAGGCAAAAGAAACATCATTGGAATGGATGGAATCGCCAATGAGGACGAGTTCGACCAGTACGGTGACCCTAATTTTGAAGATGATGATGAAGATGATGATAACACGCCATACACATTAAGAAGAAGCAGAACCACGCTACCCACGAGAGGAGGTCTTCCATTCAAAAGAAGAAGTCATAATGTGGGGCTAAGTTATGCAACTAAGACCAAAAAAGGCAAGAAGACGGCCAAACGCTAAGAGAGAAGCGCGAGACGTGTGTGTTATTTTAAATTTGTATATATTTGACATGTGTTTTGAACAATGCATGATGTGTATGAATATTTATGTAAATGCACTCAACTATATATTTTAAACGTATTTTGCTATGCGCAATTGTACTTGAAAATACTAAGTAAAAAAAACAGAAAAAAAATACCGCTGGCAGACACATTTCACCGTCCGCCAGCGGTAACGTGGGCCACCCACTTAACACACACGCGCGCGTACCCACCCGGCCGGCCGTCCCCAACCTCTCTCCCACACGCCGTCCCCGGCCACCCCCAACCTCTCTCTCCCCCTGCCGCGCCGCCCCGCCGCCACCCGCGCGGCCCCCATCCACCCGCCACCCCCACCCGTGTCCGCCGCGCGCGCCGCCACCCCCACTCACCACCGCCTTGCCCTCGACCGGCCCCTCACCCCGAGCCGCCCCCTCGCCCCGAGCGCCTCCGCCCCGAGCGCAGCCACCGCGTGTCCCCCTCTCTCCTTCCTCTCCCGCACTCGCACCGCAGCCGACGAGCTGCACCCGGGCCTCCTCCCCAAGCCGAGCACCACCACCGCACACAAGGTGTTTGGTAAAATTACAAATTTTTTTTTTGCTACTGCTGTTACTTGTGTGCACTAGTACAGAACGACACATCGGAAACGGGCCAAAAAGCCCGTCGGAAACGGAAAAAGGGTCCGTGTCCCCGACCCTGTCACTGATGTGAAGGCTCTCATCGGCAACGGACAAGAAAAACCGTCACCGATGAGGCTTGATTTTGGCTACGGTTGCCATCCAGTCTCCGTTGCCGATGTATCTGGACATCAGAAACGGAGATTCTGTTTCTGCTCGTTTGCATTGAGGTTTCTTCATAAGCCTAGAGCAGGAATAGATTTGGCACTGGACATTTAAAATTTCACAGCAGAAGCACAAAAATGCTAACAAATTCATTCATAAGGTATAACAAATGTCACCGATACATTGCATCACAAGACAAGCAATTACTTATCTTCATTGTCATGCCTCTCTAAATCTATCATTGACATGTCTAGCTAAATCTATCTATGTCATGCCTCTCTAAACTTATCCTTGTCATTTCCAACTTAATTTATCTTCATGACTTGCTGTTAGAGTTCATGAATTCAATCTTCTTCTTGGACGGTGTCGCCAAAATATAATCAACTCGCCGCTTTGTCCCCGACCTTGTATTTAGCTCATTTAAATGAGCTAAACGGATCAGCACCATGCTCTGCACATAGTGCAATAAGCGAGTGCTGATGTACTGAAGGTGCCTTTTTTGTAAAGTGGTCACTGAAATGCAAAGAGAGAATATATGACTCCATGTTAGCTCACTATACATCTAGCATAAAGGACATACAACACAAAAGGATGCATAAGACAGAATAACAAACTTACAAATCCATTGCATAGTTGTTGTGTACCAACAATTATGCCGGACGACAAGCGCACCTTGGCTAAGGACCCGGCTTTTTATACAGTGTCACCGAAATGTACATCTGTTTTGCAAAGGAGATAAGTCAGCCATGAGTTTCATACACTACCGATTTGTGCTAGTTATGTTCTTTTCGAGCGACACTACGTAGTCGTCCTCATCGTCCTCGGATGTATTACAACCCTAGTTCTAGTTCTGTTCATGAGTGTCCTATGGAAGAAAACCTAAGCAGAACAATGACAACAACCCTAGTTTGTCGGCACGACGGCCGGTCACAAATAGATGTATTACCTTTGGATCTGGCGGCGGGAGTACGTAGTTGTCCTCGTCGTCCTCGGATCGACACGCCATGCGCCCTCCAGCTACAGATCAGGCGACGAGATTTGCCCGGGTGGAGCAAAGAACGGGTACGCACTGCCACGGTCGGAGGAGAGGAAGATGTGCGCCGACATGGTCGGAGGGAGGGAGATGCGCGCCGCCACGGTCGGACGGAGGGAGATGCGCGCCGCCACGGTCGGAGGGAGGGAGATGCGCGCCGCCACGGTGGAGCTAAGATCTGGTGCTACGTGGAGGCGCCGCCACACTTTGAGAGTGAGGCTGAGAGTGAGCGATAGAGTTTAGGGCTGTGTGAAGGGCGCATTTATAACAAAGTAGAACATCGGAAACGGAGGGTATAAACAACCGTTTCCTTTGATTTTTTCACTGACACACTGGGCTTATACTGATCTCTACTAGTATTGAAGTTGAAGAACATAAAAATAAATAACTATAACTACTCCTCGGCCTCCGCCTTCTCCTGCTCGAATGCGAGGAGAGCCACGTAGTCGTCCGTGTCGTCGCGCGGCTCCTCGCCGACGATTTCATCGCCGCCCGTGCGCCCCTCCCACATCTCATCATCGTAGGCAGGATCGTCGCGCAGCTCCGGCGGGAGGAGGAGCCGGCGGCTCTGAAGCAGCTCAACTCTTTCCGGCGGCATAGGCACCGACGCGCGGTTGAGATGCCAGCCACCGGGTAGCCAAACCTTTGACCATGGCACTGGCCTCCTATATTGCCAGTGCCGCTCCGCGACGGCCTGCCCGACGATGACGCGGTTCCATCCAGGCGACCGCGGACGAGCATCTCTCCGCCGCGGCGAGCGGCTGTGGTCGCGGGCGCCCGAGAATCCCGCGTCCTCTTCCGGCGGCATAGGCACCCTCCTGTGGTTGATGCGCCAGCCAGCGGGGAGTATAACATTTGACCAGGGCACTGGCCTCTTATATTGCCAGTGCCTCTGCGCGACGGCCTCCGGCACGACGACGCGGTTCCAATTCAGCGAAAGCGGGAAACTGCTGCGGTGAACGCCCGAGGAGTTGCTAGGAGTATCCATGGCTGCGGCGAAGTGGCGTACTGAGATAGCAGGGAGATCGTGGGTTTTTAAGGAGTAGTGGGCGGTGCCGCGGCGCCACTACGCCATAGCAGTTACTCCGCTCGCATCGAATTCGACGAAGATGGAACGTGTCCAGATTGCACACGGACACACAAAAGTCTCCGTTGCTATAGAGGCACATATCGGAAACGGAGCCAGAATTAAGACCGTTGCCAATAATATGGGTAACAGAGTTAATACTTTCTCCGTTACCTATGTTGACGGGCTAGCCACGGCCCAGGTCAGGTTTGTACGCACTGGCCGCGCGGAAAGCGCGATTCTCCGTCGCCTAACGCCTGCCGTTTCCATAGAGGGGTATCCGATGTGTCGTTCTGTACTAGTGGTGGATGCGCGGTGAATTTGTGGTGACTATATATGGTGGATTTTTGATGAATGTGATGGTTATTGTGTGATGCAATTGTGGTGGTGGTTATGATGTCGGAATGCGATCGACATTTGTGATGAATATAAAATGTTTGCAGGTACCCTTGAGTCCCTTGAGATTGCCGGAACATTGATTAGCTTCTGTTCCGGCAAATTCGGGTACTCCATATGTCCTAATTTTAGCAAAGGTCATGCCAATTTTTTTGTCAATTTTGGCATGACTATTTCTAAAATTAGGACATATTTGAGTGCCCGCATTTGCCGTGACGGACATTCCGGCAAACTTACACTCATGGGTATCTTAGTAGTTAATTAAGCGAATTTTTCCTGTTATACTAAGTTCGACTTTTCTCGATCGTTAGTGTGAACATGGCTGACAGCGATGAGGCCGGGGGTTCTCAGGTAGGAGGCGAGGATCCGATGCAGGCGTTCATCGAGAACGAACTCACAAGCACCTTCAAATCCATGTTTCCTACCGTCTGTGAGTTCGTTCGGACTTGGATGAATGGAGGCCAAGTAGGGCCTCCCCCCCATGATCGGCTACGGCTACAGCAACTCTATCACCAATTTGATGCCTATTGTGCAAAATCATGATACGCCAGAAGATGCGCCGGTGAACAAGCCTAAGATGGCGCGGAAAAGATACAAGAAACATAAGTTGGGCGACTCCAACAGCCGGCCGGAGCAGGGGACTGATTTCCGGTTTGTGGACAGGATACCCATCAAGAACTGGCATACGACGCATCACTTGGGTAAATCGATCCTGCCGGCAAATTTGGTCGAAAACCTGTCTGGACATTTGTTGGACCTACATGAGCTTGTTCTTGTCATGGAGACGAGACTTCTCGAGCAAGAAAATCCAACATACCCAGTTTTTATTGCAAAGGTTCCAAAACGGTTGGGTTTTGTCACAGAAGATGGTGCAGACCTGCTCTTTGTGAGATTTGATGATATCTTCAGAATGTTCCATATGCTCCCGCTCCACCCATCCATGGTCCGCCTTGTTGCGCTCCATATGGCGAACCAAATCAAAATGGATGATACACCCGATATCGTGGTAGTTGACCCCTACTATTTACAAGAAATGTTCGTGAACAACCCTGAGGGTAGGAAACACGCGACGCGTTATCTCAAAAATCTCTTCCTCGACAATGCTCACAAGCGCACCTATCTCTTGCCTTATTTTCCCGAGTAAGTCATTCATACCTGTCGTAATTAACATGCTTCCATAGATTTCCATCGTTGAATTTGCATCTAAAATGGTGAAATTTTGCGCAGAAACAAAACGGCACCCTCATCTGGTTGGACATGGTAAATTTGAGTGCCGTGTATCTCGACAGCGGGGATCGTTATTAAGACAAGGCTACTAGAAGGGACTACACCGACATCAAGATTGTTCTGAATAATGCTCTCAACGGCTAAGCCTTAAAGGGTGACCCGATTAAAAAAAAACAAGATATGATGAAAGCTATAAATTCTCCCATAGAACTTATTTCCCCTGCATCAAGCAGGATTCAAGGAGTTTTATGGAGTCATGGTACCTAGCTAATCTATCAAATGAGGTGGTTATTAAAGTTTCAACGACGAGGCCAATTTGTTGGTGATGTTAACAAATGGTGCCAAAGGCTGAAGGAACCCACTGATTATGTTATCAGAGATGAGTTCCGTTAAATCCAGAAGATGATCGCCCGAATCATCATGTGTGACGTCCTAGAAGAAGATGGGGAGTTCTACTTCGGCTTTAAACCACCACCTAACGCCGAGATAGAACATCGCATAAGATGTTCGGGTGATGATAGGCTATTCAACTCGTTAGATGGTGGTAACGCGTTCCCGTAGATACCGAAGAGAAGGTGAGCAACAATTAACAGTCTTCGCAAACTACATCCCTAAATTAACTTGCCTAGTTTCGAAAGTCGTTTGATTTTGTGTGATCGATGCTATATTTTCTTCTATCTTATGTGCACACATCTTTTTTCTTACAACTCTTATTTGGTTTATACTTTTATATGCGTCTTGTGTACATAGAAATGAAGAAGTGGTATGTGGTGTACGAAGGTCGTGTTCCAGGAGTTTATGAATACTAGGAAGACTGTCTAAAGCAAGTGAACAACTTCGAAGGCAACAACCACAAAAGCTACAAGAGTAAAGCGGAGGCGGAAGCTAGGTACTTCAACCACCTTCTTGAGGAAGAGAGGAAGAACCAGATGAAGTCCAACATCATCGTCAACAACCACAATAGTTACAACAGTAAAGCGGAGACAGACGCTAGGTACTTGAATCACCTGCTTGCGGAAGAGAGGAAGAAGCGGATGAAGTCCAACTACATCGTGATCCCCTTCTTACTCATCGTCATTGTCATTCTCTTGTATGCGATTGTGGTTTAGATGACAGTAGTTGATTTGAAAAACTTCCATGGATGAATCTATCGACATGTATTCGTGTATGACAACTTTTATCATCTTGGCTATTATTATGTGGTTTGTAATGCATGTGATCAATGTATGTGGATTTGTCTATATTCCTGTTGTTTTGTTCGCCTGTACACCTGAATATACTGTATTTATACTAAATATACTGCTGGAATAGGATTTTCTAGAAAAAAAATAATACCACGAAATACTACCGTTGGCGGACACACAGGCTTACCGCTGGCGGACAGAGCACCCAGAACCCCTAATCAGAGACTAGTACCGCTGGCAGGCGTGCTGTACTACCGCTGACGGACACATGCCCGCCAGCGCTGTGGCATCTACCGCTGGCGGGCGCTATGGGATGCCCGCCAGCGGTAACAGCCCTTACCGCTGGCGGACGGCCGCCCGCCAGTGATTACCCCAAGAGCAGGGGATCACTGTAGCACCTCTCAATGTGGAAGTAAGGTATCGATCCGCAGGAGCAAGAAGGAAAAGTTATCTATTCCCTACAACTAAAGTGTCACAAGTTTTAGTTAATTATGCACTAAACAAGTTTAAAGAACAAGGTGGTTGATTTGATGGATGGAAGTTTAATGTAACAAAACAAGAATGCAAAAGTGTCCCAATCCTCTTCAATGCAAGAGGACAAGACAAAGGTTTTCTCTTATAGGAACAATGGACATGGGTTGATGGTTTCACTCGTCCTCTCTCTCTCAATCTATGGTGGTGATCATGTTATAGATAATAAAAGTACACACAATTGTCATGCTTTCATGGTAAACTTCTATGACGGCTACATGTTCTAAAACACATAGTTGGAAGAAAATAATCATTTGTGTTGCTATGTCACCCTCGTAAGGCTAGCGTGGTTGCTGTCACTCCCACATCATACTTCTTCCTTTTTACCCCCAGATAAAGGATGTTGGGCTGTATTGTGTCACTCAATACATGTGCCGTTGTCACACGGCCATCCCGTACCTACATACATCATACTTCATAATGGACAATATTCTAAACACTAGTGCAATGATTCATATTTCATGTGCATGACCACATCTCTCTCATCTATCCACACGAGGTGGTGTCAATCACCTCATGACAAGGATAAACAAGGCATTACGCATAAATCAAACCATCACATGTATCATAGAATATCTCCAAAGTATGACAAGTCATAAAAGATCCAACACAACGGTAAATGCATAACAAATATCATCTCACACCACAATATCCACCATAGGAATTACATAGATGACCGTAATCATGTTCAGCAGCTCATACGGTACTAATTAGTGAAGCTCAAAGAGAGGAGAGATACATAAGTTACCACCACAAACCCAAGTCCAGGGGGTGGACTACTCCCCCTTCATCATGGAGACGGTGGTGTTGATGGAGACTCCGGAGGGGGATGGAGGAGCCTACCGGAGGTGATTCCGGCAGCGTTTCCCCCCTCCAATCTTCTCCGGCGGCAGCCTTCTGACTCTCTGTTTCATGGTTTTGTGTTTCTCCGCCGCCTCCCCTCGAAACTCCTCGGGGGACTATTTTTATAGTCGGTTTTAGGTCAAGACGAAGTCGGTGGAGAAAAGATCGACGACAACGGAGCGTCGAGGGCTGAGATGGTGAGTCCCACGCGGCCAGGTACTGTGGCCGCGTGGGCCACCCCCTTTTGGCCCTCGAGCCTCCGTTTGTTCCCTTCCCTCGCTCCCAGGTCTTCTTCCTTCCAAATATTGATGCTCCTAAAATTGCAAGTCATTTGGACGTCATTTGGGTCCCTGAAACATCAAAATATAGAAAATAGGGTTTTCTGCCTGCGCAGTGTTAATTCCAGAAAAATAGGGGAACATGTGAATTATTCCCAAAATCATTATAAATCATTGATATAACCCTTATATGATGCAAATATGATTGGAATATGAATAAAATAATGCAAAGTTCATGTATGCATTTTACATGCATCAACATCCCCAAGCTTAACCCATGCTCGTCCTCGAGTATGAAGGTGATAAAACTAACATGGACTTTGCAATTCAATACTATCAATGATATCAAAGATGATTACTATTGCTACATAGAGTCAAATGGTTCATTTTAAAATAGTAACAATATGCAAGATAGTTTATGAAGTGATATCAAATATTCAATGTAAGGATGTTCAATGATAATTCACAAAGTGTAACATAAATGAAAAAGTACTATGGACCAAGTATGCATAATGATAAGTAAGAACATCCTACAATGGTCATAGAGTGTAGATGGAAATCTGAATATAAAAGGTGGACACTTTGGAAAGATATATGAGTAGAGGTAAAGCATGAATAAGTTCATCTAACTTCAAATGCTTCTACTTAAGTTAATGATTGTAATGTGGTAATCCTTGGTGTCAAGCTCTCATTCCCCTATCATAGCATCTTGAATGATTAAGTTTAAAGTGAAAGCAAATGAGTATGTGCTTGACAAAGTAGGTTGAAAGTCTCATGCCCCTTGAATACAAGTACCTACTCCATGTGTTACTCAACGGAAAACAAAGCAAGTTCAAGTTAAATATCATTGTAAGTAAAATAGTATCATTAAGAGCGTCAACTGGGGTACCTCTTGTCCCAGGATATGGAACAAGCCCATATCAAAATGACAAGACAAACAAACAAATGAACAATCTCAACACCCTTTTTATTTACCATTGGATAGCTTTTTATTGTAAGGTGTATCACAGAAGGTTCACCATAGCATGTAAGTAAATTTCCACCATGAATGATGCATGGCTTAGATTAGCGGCCCAGGCGTCTCTCTAACCATTTATACAAACTCATTTAAACCACATTTATTTCACCCATGGTAAGCATCCATAAACAAAAGTACATGACATCAACTAAATAATGAAGTGCAATGTTGAAAGCTTGCCATGTGACAGCACATATGCTAACTCTCAACCAAAGACATTTGTCAAGCTCACAACATCATAATTTTAATCACAATGGGTCATGTTATTATGCAATAAAGTAAAGTGTGCATCAAGTTCGTGAGAGCTATATAACCAACTTTTCCCATAACAATCAACAACATAAGCATTTTCATTCAGAGGTATATGATACAAAATAACATGATAAACATACTCGGAATAGCATAAAGCTAATAGGTAGATATGGTGGACTCACTGGAAAAACTTTGGTTGAAGGTGTTGGAAACAAGTTTTTACTTGTTGGAATTTTTGGGCTAGCAAGAGGGAGAAAGTTGACCATCTAAATGCATGCATGAGTGTCCATAGAACTAACTAATCCATGTTAAACAAAGTAAAGTAACATTCAGCATCAAAACATGAATAAAAGATAGCTCTTGATAAAAACTACAAATTATTACTCATTAACAAGCTCATGAATCATGCAACTATATGTTTTTTAAATCAACTCAACATCCCTTTTCCCAATCTTATAATAGCATCCAACATAATTCAACCCAAATTTCCAGTAGCTCTCTCATATATAAATGATAATGTGGTGGTCTCACAAAATAAAAATCAAACAAAAAAACAAAAAGACGCTCCAAGTTTATGCGATAAAGTGTTTGATCGAAAAACAGAAGTTAGACGTGTGCAAACCGAGAGTGTGTAGGTCCAGTGGGGTTGTCTTCACATCCCCAAGCTTATGGTCTTCACCATCCTTGGATAGCTCTTGGTGCATCTCCTCTAATCCCTGTGAAAAAACTTCAAAACACCGTTTCTCCCATTTCTTTTCTGTGGGGTGACATTAGTAGTGATAAACAAATAGATTTCTTGCTGCATATAATCCTTGACAAAAATTCATATGAATGTCCAGAAAGTGTATAATGTTGTATGCCTACTCATAAACTCAATTGGATCAAAAAGATTCAAGTTAAAAGTTCTAAGCATGCATCAAACAAAATGGGACAGAATCTGTCCAGAAAAACAGCAGCAGCAAAACGTATTTTTCTACCCTACTTAAATTTGTCAAAATTCTGAAAAATTCATGCATACAGAGGATGAAAAGTTGCCTACAGTTAAATATGAGCTCATTCGGAGTTACAGAATAAGAATTAAAAATCATACCGTGCACAGATTCGTGCAGGAATAATATCTCCGAACGCTATAAGCAACTTTTTCAAACCAAAATGAGTAAAACTTGGCACTTTATTAAAAATTCCAGAAACTAAACTAAAAACTAAGTCTCTTGTTACAGCAAGAGGACACAAAGAAAATCAAAATAAAAACAACCGGGTTGCCTCCCGTAAAGCGCTTTCTTTATAGCCATATAGCTAGGCTTCTTACTTGATATTTATGGGACGAAGCTCATGAGGGAGCTTGAACTTTGGTGTGTCCCTCTTCCTTGGAAAGTGTTCATGCATAATACCAGGATCCCATGGTGTTCTCAAACCAATCAAAATAATAGTCAAGTTGAACCCTAGTTGAGAGAAAAACAAAACACAAAAGTAATAACAACGAAGTCTAACTTTCTTTCTATGCATTGGCATTTTGTATATGAATGAATCACCATAAATAGAAGTTTCCCAATGCATATTAACAATATTTACTTGCAGCATATAATTATTAGTAACATAAAGAGGGTTCTTATCACCTCCTCTTTCATAATAGTTGCAAGTAGTAGAAATAAATTCAACCATATAACCACAAGAATCATTCAACTTAGATAATTTAGGCACATAAAGAGGATTATTAAATTTATTATGGAATTCATTAGCATGCTTCCCTCTTTCAAAATAGTTAATAAGATCAATATCAAGTTTACTATCATGATTGCAACAAAGATTTGGAACTAAAGATAGTTGCAAATCACATAAGTATTTCTCAACATAAGCAAATTTCTCCTCTATGGTGTAATTAGGAGAATTTAAGAACAAAGTAGGACTCTCATGAGTAAGAGTACCATCACAAACAGCAAGTATATCATTTTTATCCTCACATAATTTAGTAACAACTAAACATGGAGGTTTATCAATAAGCATAGGACCATCATCTAAAGCATTATCATATAGCATATTTAAGCAATACTCCTCATTATCATCAATAAGTTCACTAGTATATTAATAGAAAGTAAAGGAGCATTATTAGTTTCATCATAATAGCATGGGTTATCATATAGGACCATAGCATTTTCAGTTTCACACTCATCATAACATGGATTCTCATAAATAACAAAAGATTTTTGAGTTTGAGTGTTACTATCATTTGTTGATGGTGAAGTTGGGAGATCCAACTCTTCCCAAGCTTAGGTTGGAATATATCCATTTCAATCTCCTCTTCACATACTTCCTCTTCCAAGCTTATGTTTTCATCATCCTCTTGGGGTTGCACGGGCATCCCCAAGCTTAAGCTTTTGTCATCTTCTTCCTGCAAAATATTAGAGCTTTCTTTGGCAGCGCTCTTCCTTGTGTCAACAACATAGATATTTTCATTAAATTCAAGTATGCAGAGATCAAGGATATTGGCAATAAAAACTTTAAATTGAGAAGCTATAGGGCAGGTTTCATGTTCATCAATGAAGGTGTATAATTCATAGGCTGCCATAAAAATAACAAATTGCTCTACTTCTTCCATCCCTAAGTGAGCATAATTCCATGTATGATAAGTTGCAATAACATGTTCTCTATTGGAAGGGCATTGGAATTCAAAGTGTCTAAAGTATTCAGAGCAACAAGTTTCTTCCTTATGATAATTAAGCAGCACACTAGCAATTTTATTTAGAAGCTCTATGCATTTTCCTAATCTTTTCCCTTCATTTGATTTTCTAAATTCAGCAGCCATCATGGTGTTTTCATAACAGTTTTCCATTTTCTAATTTTTTTGGGTTTTTGATATATAAAACTGAAAGTAAAACTAATGAGAAACTCACAACCAAACAAGTTTAAAGGAACCTCCCCAAGCTTAGATGATTGCAAGATATAAAACAAAAATAAATCTAAAGTCTAGTGCACACAAGAATAGGAACTTAAGCGCTACGCTCCCCGGCGACGGCGCCCGAAAAGTACTTGATTACCCCCAAGAGCAGGGGATCACTGTAGCACCTCTCAATGTGGAAGTAAGTGTGAGATCCTGGCTCAGGGCTTAATAGGATTGATAGAATACTCATATCAACAAGTTGCAACTTTTTTTCCGAAAGCTCATCTGGAAGGAACTCCGAGGTTAAGCGTGCTTGGCCCGGAGCACTCCCAAGGATGGGTGACCGACCGGGAAGTACTTCACGGGTGCGCACGAGTGAGGACAAAGTGCGTAGAAAAGACCGGTGTTGATCTGTGGGGCCAGTCTAGAGATCCTAGAGAGCTGCCAGGGGTGACAGGCACGGCCCGGGGTAGGCCGGGGTGTTACAATTTGGTATCAGAGCCGACCCTCGCGGTAACTCGGGCGTGTGCGGGTCAGTGGGTGGACATGTGGATCATGTGCCGGCACTGGGCGCACAGACGGGTGCCAAGGGGGGAAGTTCCTGGACTGGGGGCTGACCGACGAGGGCGTCGGTCTTCTAAGTGGGGAAGGATGTGAGATCCTGGCTCAGGGCTTAATAGGATTGATAGAATACTCATATCAACAGTTGCAACTTCTTTTCCGGAAGCTCATCTGGAAGGAACTCCGAGGTTAAGCGTGCTTGGCCCGGAGCACTCCCAAGGATGGGTGACCGACCGGGAAGTACTTCCCGGGTGCGCACGAGTGAGGACAAAGTGCGCAGAAAAGACCGGTGTTGATCTGTGGGGCCAGTCTAGAGATCCTAGAGAGCTGCCAGGGGTGACAGGCCCGGCCCAGGGTAGGCCGGGGTGGTACAGTAAGGTATCGATCCGCAGGAGCAAGAAGAAAAAGTTATCTATTCGCTACAACTAAAGTGTCACAAGTTTTAGTTGATTATGCACTAAACAAGTTTAAAGAACAAGGTGGTTGATTTGATGGATAGAAGTTTAATGTAACAAAACAAGAATGCAAAAGTGTCCCAATCCTCTTCAATGCAAGAGGACAAGACAAAGGTTTTCTCTTATAGGAACAATGGACATGGGTTCATGGTTTCACTCGTCCTCTCTCTCTCAATCTATGGTGGTGATCATGTTATAGATAATAAAAGTACACACAATTGTCATGCTTGCATGGTAAACTTCTATGGTGGCTACATGTTCTAAAACACATAGTTGGAAGAAAATAATCATTTGTGTTGCTATGTCACCCTCGTAAGGCTAGCGTGGTTGCTGTCACTCCCACATCATACTTCTTCCTTTTTACCCCCAGATAAAGGATGTTGGGCTGTATTGTGTCACTCAATACATGTGCCGTTGTCACACCGGCCATCCCGTACCTACATACATCATACTTCATAATGGACAATATTCTAAACACTAGTGCAATGATTCATATTTCATGTGCATGACCACATCTCTCTCATCTATCCACACGAGGTGGTGTCAATCAACTCATGACAAGGATAAACAAGGCATTACGCATAAATCAAACCATCACATATATCATAGAATATCTCCAAAGTATGACAAGTCATAAAAGATCCAACACAACGGTAAATGCATAACAAATATCATCTCACACCACAATATCCACCATAGGAATTACATAGATGACCGTAATCATGTTCAGCAGCTCATACGGTACTAATTAGTGAAGCTCAAAGAGAGGAGAGATACATAAGTTACCACCACAAACCCAAGTCCAGGGGGTGGACTACTCCCCCTTCATCATGGAGACGGTGGTGTTGATGGAGACTCCGGAGGGGGGATGGAGGAGTCTACCGGAGGTGATTCCGGCAGCGTTTCCCCCCTCCAATCTTCTCCGGCGGTAGCCTTCTGACTCTCTGTTTCGTGGTTTTGTGTTTCTCCGCCGCCTCCCTCGAAACTCTCGGGGGACTATTTTTATAGTCGGTTTTAGGTCAAGACGAAGTCGGTGGAGAAAAGATCGACGGCAACGGAGCGTCGAGGGCTGAGATGGTGGGTCCCACGCGGCCAGGTAGTGTGGCCGCGTGGGCCACCCCCTTTTGTCCCTCGAGCCTCCGTTTGTTCCCTTCCTTCGCTCCCAGGTCTTCTTCCTTCCAAATATTGATGCTCCTAAAATTGCAAGTCATTTGGACGTCGTTTGGGTTCCTGAAACATCAAAATATAGAAAATAGGGTTTTCTGCCTGCGCAGGGTTAATTCCAGAAAAATAGGGGAACATGTGAATTATTCCCAAAATCATTATAAATCATTGATATAACCTTTATATGATGCAAATATGATTGGAATATGAATAAAATAATGCAAATTTCATGTATGCATTTTACATGCATCAGCCAGCGGTATGTATTACCACTGGCGTAGTGATCGCTGGCGGGCGCTCGCCCGCCAGCGGTAAGTATTTTCCGTCCTCCAGCGGTAGGCCTTTTCCTACTAGTGGCCCCGCTTCCGCGAAACCCTGGCCCGCTGGAGAAAAGTCAACTTTTTCCGTCTACCCCATGACCGACGTCGAAGGGGGTAGACAAGCGGAAATGTTTTCTTGGTTGTGTTAGGGTAGACCAGAGGAACATTCAAAACCAAGATCTACCCCAACTCTTCACAAGATTCCCTCCGGTTCGTCCAAAGTGGGAGTTTCGAACTGTAAGTCCAGAAACTCACTAGGGAGAAAGTGATGCCGGTGAAGCCGGCAAATTCCCGGAGTAGGCACTAGTACAGAACAACACATCCGATACCCCTCTATTGAAACGGCAGGAGTTAGGCGACGGAGAATCGCACTTTCCGCGCGGCCGGTGCGTACAAACCTGACCTGGCCCGACTACATTGGCAACGGACCCTTTCCAATCTCCGCCACTTATTATATTGGCAACGGTTAATAAAATTGTCCGTTTCCAATATTTGCCTCTAGGGTAATGGATAGAATTTTCCAACCGTTGAAAATGTTGATATGTGGAGGCTAGCGAATGGGGAAGATGGGGAGGTGGGCGGAGTAGACCCGCGAGTATAAATGGCGAGAGGTACCAGCAGCGGTCTCTTTGAAGCCCCAGTCCATCGCCTCCAGTTATTCAAACTTCGCCAGATCCCCTCCGTCCAAATCCATGGCGAGAGGTACCATCAGCGGTCGCGGCCGTGGACGAGGGCGAGGCCGTGGTAGGGGGCGCAGCGGCAATGCCATGCCGTCGGTGTCGCCCTCACCATCCTCTGAAGACATGTCCCCGGCGAGAGGTCCCATCAGCGGTCGCGGCCGTGGACGTGGGCGCGGCCGTGGACGAGGGCGCGGCCGTGGTAGGGGGCGCAGCCGCAATGCCACGCCGTCGGTGTCGCCCTCACCGTCCTCTGAAGACATGTCCCCGGAGCTGCGCGGCTTCGAGTTCTTGGTTATCCTGTACAAGGGCATCGAGAGCCGCCTGAGGCTCCCGAGGGCGTTCGCACAGAAGCTCCAAGGCATGGTGGCAGGTACCATGCATCTGAAGATGGATGACTGCGAGAACGGCAGCTGGGCGGTGAAGACGGCCGTGAGTGCCGGGGGAATTTGTACCTCGGCCAGGGATGGAAGTCATTCGCCCAAGCGTACAAGCTTGAGCAGGGGCACTTTTTGTGCTTCGAGTTCGACGGCGACAACGGGTTCTTCATCAAGATCTTCGACGGTACCTTATGCCGGAGGGACGCACTTGTGTACAGCGACGACGAGCCCGAGTCTTCATCAGCAGCTGCTAGTAGTAGCATTAGCTAGTAGTAGCATATATGTAATCGTTTACTTCATTATCAAGTCCGTACGTAGTTTAGTCATCTTTATTATTAATATATGTATCCTATGTGGTTCATTACCGTTTCCTAAGTGGTCTCTGCGTTCATATGTAATTTGGAGTACCTGTTAGTAAGTTTACTCTCTCACTGGTGTAAAAGCAATGGAAACGGTTATATAAAATGTCCGTTGCCAATGTGGTGCTTATATATACTGCCGGCTCTAGCAAATTATCGGTCTAATTATCACTCTCTCACTGTCTCTCTTCCAACCCTAGCCGCCGCACACTATGGCTTTCAACTCTCCTCACTCTCTCTAATGGCTTCCTCTGTCGGCGCTTCTAGATCCGGCTATCGCGGCCGCGCGGCTCTAGCCGCCGCGGCAGCACCGTTCTAGCGGCAGCCCTTCGTGAGGGGAAGGTCGATCTGGAGGCGGCCATGCGTCCGCTAATGATGCGGCAGCGCCACCATCTGACGTCCTCCTCCGGTGATGCCCGGCTTCTACTGAGCCAGGCAGATGTGGAGGAGGTCATTCAAGAGGTGGTGGTGCAGCACCTCCGGCGGATCTACCAGCAGAAACCCATCTGGAGGAGGAAATGGCCGATCTGGAGGAGGAAGTGGCCGATATGGAGGTGGTGGAGGATCTATTGGTGGTGTCTGATCTGGAGAAGGAGGACGAGGTGGATGTCGACGAAGGAGAAGGAGGAGGAGGTGATTGCGTCGCAGCATGCTGGTAGCATCTCAGCGCATCTGGCAGAGGCCTGCACCTCCTCTCCCGCCGGGTGAAAGGTATAAATCTTTCTGTGACCGGCTGTGATGCCGATGAACTAGGTTCTACGTATGACCATTTCATCACATAAACAAATTCCTAGTGCAAATTCACACATACATGTTCTGATAATTACAAACACATATTGTTAAAGCACCAACTGTACAAACTAGTTAAACACCGACATCCAAAGCCTATTGCAATTCACCTAAGGCATTCTTGCACCTAAGGCAGAGCATTTCAAAGAATTTGCCCAACGCTGGACAATTCTTTTTCGACTTGCACCAGTGGAACACAAGGACATGCTGGCGCATGGCGAGTTGCAGGACAGACACATGTGCCGACGATTACGGGTGTACTCGATGTCAGGGCCGATGAACCGATGCTTCTCCTCTACTAGCCATTCCTCGTACTTGTCGAGGATCCACTCCACGGTATGCTCCTCGTTCATGTACACCACCTCTAGATCGGTGCCGTGGGTACGGACGGTAGTTGTCTCTGTTATTCTGTTGCGGTCGTCCATGGCGGGTGGGGGATTGGCGTGGAACGAGGAAGAAGAGAAGGAAGGAATGCGAACTGTCTGCCACCGAACAGAGCAGTTCCTGGATATTTGTCGTCGATCTTAGCAGTTTCTCGAAAATGGCAACCGAACAAAGCAGTTGCTGGAAAATAGCCACCGATTTTTTTATATCCAGATGTATTTTGTATATTTCGCTAATATTTTTTCTTTCACGTAGGAGTTTATTTCGGCAACACTGCATAAAAGTACCAATGTATCATTCCGAGAATCAGAAACCTTAAGGCAAGGAAATTTCGTGGATACTGGTCTTGGAGTGGGTACAGCGACGACCGAGAGCTCATAGAAGGTGAGCTCCAAGTCAAAGATGGAAGGCTGGCTTAATTAAGCCAGCCTTCCATCTTGTTAGGTTAGTTGCTTATAGGTTTAGAGTTCATGATTGTAGTCACAGTGTAATAGGTGATATTACATTATGCCAATGTGTGATAGATATGATTGTAGTCAAATTGTAAAAAATGGTGATATTATTGTATACCAATGTAATGATGGCATTTGTTCTATGTTATGAATTGAATAACGTTTTAGTGCATTGTGCAATCAGCCTTTCATGTATTATGGCATATAACCAAAATATGAGAAAAGCTCAGTGCAAACGGGTAGATAGAAAACTCTATATCTGATGTAGGAAAACTAAAGCAACAGAGGTCTGCGCACAACCGTTGCCAAATGGAGACCTCATCGGAAACGGTTTTTTGCCTCCGTTACCGATGAAGGCCTTTACATCAGTGATAGGGTCGGGGACACGGACCCTTTCTCCATTTCCGAAGGGGGTTTTGGCCCGTTTCTGATGTGTCGTTCTGTACTAGAGAGGATCTTGGCCCTCAACACCTCCCACCACACTTGTATACACATGGTATGACACCACCTAGGTTTTGGTGGGATTCCGACGCTCCGGAGCCCCGCTTCCGCGAAACCCTAGCCCCGTTGGAGAATAGTCAACTTTTTCCGTCTACCCCATGACCGACGTCGAATGGTGGGTAGACAAGTGGAAATTTTTGCTTGGTTGTGTTCGGGTAGACAATAGGAACATCCAAAACCCAGATCTACCCCAACTCTTCACAAGATTTTCTCCGTTTCGTCCGAAGTGGTAGTTTCGAGCTGTAAGTCCAGAAACTCAGTAGGGAGAAAGTGATACCGGTGAAGCCGGCCAATTCCCGGAGTAGGATCTTGGCCCTCTACATCTCCCACTGCACTTGTATACACATGGTATGGCACCACCTTGGTTTTGGTGTGATTCCGACGCTCCGGAGCCCTGCTTCCGCGAAACCCTAGCCCTGTTGGAGAAAAGTCAACCTTTTCCGTCTACCCCATGACCGACGTCGCGAGGCGCGAGACCACGTCCGCGCCAGAGGAGGTCCCCGAAGCGCCAAAAGCAAGTCCTCTACGCACTTGCCCTCAGACGCGCAAGCTCATCATGACACCCTTGTTGCTGCTAAAGCTTTGATGCAGTTCCCTCCGAGCTCCGGCGACCCTATGGTCTACCAAGAATGGAGAGCCCGTGTGGAGGCACTCCTCGACTTCGCCGATGGCGGCCCTGGGCTGGACCTTACTCGAGCTCCCACCGTCGACGGTCCCAAAGCTGGAGGGCACAAGGCGCGTGAACCGCGGGGTCAGCCCCGTGGCGAGCGCCAAGGCGAGACGGCACCTCCGCGCACTGCTCCACCAATGACGGACCGGCTAAACCGCGACCACGGCAAGGCCATCTCCGTCGGGTCATCTACCACGCGCAACCAAGATCTTCGCCGCGACCTCAACAACCGTCGAACCGAGGATATGCGCACCCGCATCGAACGACGCCGTGAGCGCCATCGCCGGGAGGATCGGGACGACGACATCGCTGAAGGGTGTCTCGCCCTTGCCCCTGAGTTTCGCCAGGTCACCTGGCCTAAGAAATTCAAGATCGACGTCCTCCGCTACGACGGCACCACGAACCCCTGGGACTTCCTGCAGCTCTACTCCTTAGCTGCGGCAGTCGCCGGGGCTGACAAAATGATGATGACCAGCTGGTTCCCGCTAGCCCTGAAGGGAGATGCCTAGACATGGCTTCTCAACCTTCCCAAGTGTTCCATCCGATCCTTGAGGACCCTGAAGGAACATTTCCTGGGGGCTTTCCAAGGCGGGTACGAGCGCCCGGGGGCTCCCAGCGACCTCCACGACTTCAAGCAGTTTCTGGGTAAAACTCTTCGCAAGTTCATCCAACGCTTCACCCAGAAGATGAACACAATTCCCTGCATCAAGCAAGAGCTGGTGATCGCCTCTTTCCACGCCAACGTCCGCAATACCCGGATGTGGGGACCCCGGACTAGCTGTCCGAAATACCCGATTATGCTTATCACAATGATCCCGTGATCGGTCTGTCGTTTCACATAATCCGAACTGAATACCAAAGTTTACATCCATTACAGTACCGAATTAAAGTCTTACATATACGTTCATTTAGACTAAGTCTTACATAGGTGCCTTCATGGGCCAAACCAGATTATTCAGCGGAACCTATGGCGTAGCAGACAAACACTTCCTAACAACAACCCGACAGGCAGCTGACTTATGAAGATACCTAGTTCACATAGTCGGCGCCATACTCCTCTTCGACATAGAGCTCCATGAGATCTGGCTAAGACAATAGTCAGGGACGAAACCAATATGAGTACAATTTGAATTGTACTCGCAAACTACCCCAGCATGGACATGCACTAGTTTTACTTTTATTTCATAAGACTTTTAATTATTGAAAACCTCTCTATATCTTTATTGAAAAAGGTAAGAAGAATTTTATAACCTTCCTTCAACAAATCACCATTTTATTTAGTTCTCCAAAACTCCTCCTTTTTCTGACCATAGCCCTTCATGGTCATTTATTTCCAACAACCTTGTACCGACCCTTTGGTATAGTTGTATAAAACTCTCTCCACCATTTCATTTTCTTTTTTAAAACTCAAAACTTTGCACATGGTCTTAGGACAGCCTTCCAACTGTCCATTACCGAGGACTCAGCTATTCGAATAGTTTTAAACTCTGCAGAGGTAGCACGCTTTTCCCACATCCATCCGGCAACTCATCGTGTCTGCCACGTCCCGCCATACAAGGTGTATGCGAAGTTGAGTCACCGACCGTAGCCTCTCATTTGCTCATGCTAGTACAGGACCCTGCCCATATGACACTTTCCATCGACACTCAGTCCAGCCCTTCGGAACCTAAGTGTGAGGACTCATAGTTTTGCCCGGCGGAGTATAGGGGACAGCCTTCTATCCTCCACCAATGTGCGAGGACCCGGGTCAGGGGGTAGGTCACCGAACCATCCCCTCATGAAACGGAGTCATCTCCGTTGTTGAGGTATCCTATACTAAAATGAGCAAACTACATGACTACGCCCTTGCCCATATGTGGGTAAATGTGGTCGCACAGGGTAAGGTTGGTTGTCATAATACTAGGACACAATGTGCATTTTTCACAAACATTACCATTCTCCATTTCTTCACTTCAACACCGACATCTCGTCACACCATAAACCTTCCGAGGGTTTTCAAAGGAGTTTTGAGTAAACAATATTATTCCCATCCTATAGTTTTATATAAACTAACTTATACTTCTACATAGGGTGGCAAAATAGTTTTTCATATACTTTGGAAAAGGTTTTAAAAATCATTGCTACTCATGAATGAAACATGTTATCAAAGTAGATGTATATATTTTTGGGTGCATGCTCAGAGAGTAGCTTGCCTTGCTCAGCAAAGTTCCCGGGGTCTTGCTCGTGTTGTTCAAAGTATTCCCCTCCTTGCAAGTCATCCCGGCAACGATCTCGTATAATCGTCAACAAGCAAATACAAACAATCACTACACTATTTAACCATGCATCACAACATTGCAATCTTAAACTCTGCAAATAGCTACTGTAACACACAAGGCAAAACAATTTGGGTTTAATTTAATTGAATTAACCATTATTTAAACATGACTTGAATATGGCAGAAACTAGCTACATAAGTTTAAATGTATAACTCAAGTTCTGTTGATCACAAAAATACAAACTAAAATTCTACAGATAGCTACTGATATCTAGAAGACAAGGCAATTGGATTGGATTCAATTTGAATTACCAAATTTCCTACACAATTGTTTTATTCCAGAAGCTTGTTAATCAAGTTTTAGCTACTGCCTAAGTTCTGTTGATCATAAAATTAAATCCTTTTAGGGGTAACTAGCACTGATTAAATGTGATCTAAAAAATTTGGTCCTAACTCATTTGGGTTAAGCATTAATCATCTATAATTGTTACAGTACAGAAGGGTTTACCAACTTTAATCTAATGCTAAACAAGAACTGTTTCTTAATTAATTCTACCAAAATTAGGGAAGCTAAGTGATCACAGTGCTAAGCTAACAAAATTGGATTGGTATTATTTGGGTTAATAGAGCATCAGAGACAAACAAGTTTATGTTTTAAACCTTCTGTGGTAATTTGAATACTACAGATTTGTTATTAATCTAAACAAGATGAAACCAATTTGGTTGGTTAACAATTTCATAAGCTTTCTAGAGAATTTTGATTTGATTTGTTTGAACTTATATATCTTGAGTTATTGAATCTCAAAGTTGAGTCCAGTACTGATTTCCAGAGATTTAAATCTAAAAAAGAAATTCGGAATTAAATCTCGTACTGGATAATGTTGAAATCCCTGACAGGTGGGGTCTGCTCGTCAGTGACTCAAACAGAAAAGTCTCCTGCGCTGGTTTATGTTTAAAGCGCTGATAGTGGGGTCCGCCTATCAGTGTCACATCTACACGAAGCGGTACGATACCGTGGATCTAAGATCCAACGGCTCACGGTGGTCGCAACGGCGATGACCAAAAACTGGCGGTGCCGCCGTGCCAGCGACAGCAAGGTGGTTGATTCGCTCACCTAGGGGCTCTGGAGACGGCGTGGATGATGCAGAAGGGTTGCGGTGGCCTAGGGAAGCTTGCTGGAGGAGTTGTACTTGCTGGGATGGTCCAGATCGTCGGCGAAGAGCAGCTCTGCTTCCACGGGCACGGCACGTCGACGGCGAGATGCTCCTGGGCGTTCCTGGGCATAATAGAGATGGGCAAGTGAGTGTGATGAGTGAGAGAAGCAATGCAGAGGGATCAGAGGGAGAGAAAAGGGAGCAGCAACACGGCTGCGGGGTCGTCTTCAACCTCGGGCACGGCCGAGCTTGGCAACACGGCCAAGGGCAGCAGCAGCTCAGCTGCAGTGGCTCCGCCCTCCTGGCGGTGCACGAGTGAGGGAGAGACAGTGGTGCGGCGTGGAGAGAATGAGAGGGCTCGGTGGGGTTTATAAGGACGGAGGTCGGTCCATGGTGGTCGAGGTGCGGGAACGGTGCAGAAGGTGGGAGAGCTCGCCATTGGCGGGCTGGACAGTGCGGACACGTCGACGGACGGTGTTAGGGGTCAGAGGAGCAAGAATGAGCGTGTGGAGGTGATCCCGGTGAGCTCGGGGTGGTGACGGTCGTGGACGCGCGGACGGCGTTCGACGGAATGCAGTCGTCACCGTGGGCCGTCCTGGGTGACGCCATGGTGTCCTTAAGGCCGCGGGGAGGATGGGGAGTGGCTGGACGGCGATGCGCTGGTGAATGGTGCAGTGGAGGCCGAGTTCGTCATCGATGACCTCGCGCGGCCATGGGCGCGGCGTGCCCTGGTTTGACCACCAATGTGCACGTGTAGGAGCTTCCAAGGTGATCTTATCGCGTCCAACGGGGGCGGATGGGCAAGGAGGATGGGAGGGAAGGTGCGGGGCCAGCTCGGCATCCTCCATCGACTATCCTACTGAGTTGGGGGCACGACACAGTGCGTGCCCATGGCAACGGCCATGACGGCCAAATTTGCACGTTTCCTTCATGCTCTGGCTAGTGGGGGAGATGAGAGAGGTGAGTGGTAGTGGGAGTGGGAGGGGTGAGGTGATTTGGAATTTCGATAGAATTTGATCAAATTGAGTTCGGATTTGGGAAGAGTTCATCTCTGCCCACAAGGTGTTCGACAGAATGCTTGAACCAATCCCAAATTCAAATTTCTGTGAATTATTGTCATAATTTGCTTCTTATAGATTTATCAAGGTTTGTGGTTCTGTTTTGGTATTTATTTTGTAATTGTAACTTAGTGCATTTGATGATCTAAAAAGTTAAAGAAAGAAATAGAATTTTAAATTTAGATTTTTGAAAACATTTGTTTGGGACGGAAAAATTGTATGAATAAAATGAGAGTGATTATATTATCACCTCTCTGAATTTGTGAAAAGGAAATATTGATTTCTAGCCTTTGAGAAATTGCATGTCGCTTGTCACATTGTTTTATTGTTTTAACGTTTATTCTTGTTTTCAAAGTTTTTAATTAGAACAAACAAGCCACACAATCAACAAGGAACAATCAACACACATCACGCAACAAAAGTTTTTGTTGGTTCCAAATTTTTGACTAATACCACTTGTTACAAATTTGGGATGTGACACCGGATGCGCAAAAAGTTGAGCAATCGCCGCATCAAGTCCACCTGCGAACTTTGGGAGCTGGCGGGTCGATGCGCCCGAGCAGAGGAGGGGGTTAAGTTCCCCGGGGAGGATGAACCCGAGGACAAAACCACCCCCGCCAAGAACAATAAGAGGGACTCAGGACCCAACAAGCACGTCTTCGTCACCGAACCCCTTCCGAAGAAGGCCAAGCCTGCGTCGGCTTCTGAGGGAGAAGACGACCCATGGTGCCACATTCATCCTGACGGCAACCACCTTCTTAAGGACTGCCGCCAACTCAAGAATCTTACCATACGAGAGCAGTGTCCGGCCGACGGGGTTAGCCTGGACGGCTGCTACAATTGTGGCATCATTGGGCATGTCGCTCGTGACTGTCCCACGGGTCGCCAAGGCAAAGGCGGCCGCGGATGGGCTCGTGGCGGTGGCCGCGGGGGTCGAGGAGGACGCGGCGGCCAAGGCGGCCGTGAACAGAACAATCAAGAAGTCGCTCCCAACCATAACAAGGAAGCTCCGGCTCCCCAGGGAGGCAATAGCGAGAGATTCCAGGAAGTCACCGGAGTTGTCGGGTGCATTCACGGGGAGCCTCTCTGCCTCCATCCAACGGCACATGCAAGAGGCTTGTCCGGGAGCTTAACGCGGTTGCCTCTGCTCCGCCCAAGCCCCTGGAGTGGTCTGGACAAGTCATCTCCTTTGACCCGGAAGACCATCCTACCAATGTGGCCGGGGTGGGAACCCTTCCTCTGATCGTGTCGCCCATCGTCCACAACTACAAGGTCACCAAGATGCTGGTCGACGGAGGTTCCAGCCTCAACCGACTGACGGTGAAGGTGCTGGCTATTCTGCAAATCCCTTTTTCCCGCCTGCAAGACACCCGCGTGTTCCAAGGCATGAATGGAACTCGGCCGCTGAGAAAGATCACGCTCCCGTCACCTTTGGTGACTAGGAGAACTTTCGCACCGAGGACATCGTCTTCGACATTGCAGACACGCCGCTTCCGTATAACGGCATACTTGGCCAGCCTGCTCTATTCAAGTTCATGGCCGTCTCGCACTTTGCCTACAACATGATGAAGATCCCTGCGGCCTGGGGAGTAATCAAGGTCAAGGCTGACGTCGACGATGCCATCTTTTGCGTTCAGAAATTGAACCAGGCGGTAGCGGCGACCTCGGACGTTCCGCAAGATGTACAGGAAGTCGATGTTGGTGCATTCTCCGGGGACGGAGGATACTTCGGAGGCTCGACATCAACTTCCCTCAAGAAGGCATCATTTCATGAAGATCCGCAAATGACCAAGAAGGTGGCATTGACTAGTGACGGGAGTCACTCCATCACCATCGGCACCCGCCTCACCGACAAATAGGAAAGCGCGCTCGTCGCCTTCCTTCGGGAAAACTCTGACATCTTCGCATGGCAAGCGTCAGGGCTACCAGGCGTACCAAGGGAGGTGATCGAGCACAAACTGGTGGTCAGCGAGGACGCTCGCCCGATAAAACAAGTTCTGCGCAAGCAAAGCAAGGAAAAACTAGAGTTCATCGTGTCCGAGGTCGACAAGCTGGAAGAAGCTGGCGTCATCAGGATGGTGCCGCACCCAACTTGGGTGGCCAATCCTGTGGTGGTGCCAAAGCCCATGACCTTCAAGTGGCGGCTCTGCATCGACTTCACCGACTTAAACAAGGCCTGCCCCAAGGATCCTTTCCCACTGCCCCGGATCGATCTCATCGTGGATTCAACCGCCGGGTGCGAGCTCCTGTGTTTTCTGGATGCCTTCTCCGGGTACCACCAGATCATGATGGCGGTGGAGGATCAGGAGAAGGCGGCATTCATCACACCCGAGGGCTACTACTGCTACACCCGGATGCCATTTGGCCTCTGAAACGCCGGCGCAACCTTTCCGCACGCCATGCAAGCATGTCTTGGGTCCCAGCTGGGCCGCAACGTGGAGGCGTAAATCGACGACATCGTGGTCAAGACTCGGTACAAGGACTCCCTCATTCAAGATCTGCACGAGACCTTCGACAACCTTCGTCGGGTCAACTTCAAGCTTAACCCCGACAAGTGCGTGGTTGGGGTCCCGTCCGGCAAGCTGCTTGGGTTCCTGATCTCCCACCCAGATCAAGGCCATCAAGCGCATGGAGGCGCCAAGGCGAGTCAAGGACGTACAACACCTCAACGGGTGCATCATCGCACTCGGGCATTTCATCTCAAGACTTGGAGAACGAGCCTGCCCTTCTTCAAGCTACTCAAGAAGACGGGTCCCGTGGAATGGACCCCGGAGGCTGAAGAAGCTCTTCAGTCCCTCAAGCGCTACCTCGCCTCGCCCCCCATCCTCGTGGCACTGACAGAGAAGGAGCCCCTATTGTTGTACATCGCTGCCACCAACCAGGTGATCAGTGCAGTTCTTGTGGTAGAGCGTGACGCTCCTACAGGCAAGATCAGTGGCAAGCATCCCGGGAACATCCTCCCGGGGCAACCAAGCAAGAAGAGGCAGCCGGGTGACAAAGGGCTAGAGGGCCCTAAGCCTGGCACGCCCACTGACGCAGCCATCGATGTCACAGAAGAAGCATTGCTGGGGGCTGACGCGCTCCCTCTCGAAGCAGAACTCCCGGAGGAAGCCGAGCCCGTCAAGGACTCGGTAACCCGCAAGATACAACACCCGGTCTACTTCATCAGTTTGGTGCTGCGCGACGCCCGGGAGCGGTACCCTATGATGCAGAAGTTGTTACTGGCGATCCTCATCGCCTCTCACAAGATGAGGCCCTACTTTGAAACCACCCCATCACCGTGGTTTCCAAGTATTCCTTGAGGAGTCCACTGGAAAACCCACTCGCCACCGGACGTGTTTCATGGTGGGCCATGGAGCTTCAAGGTTTTGGCCTCAAGCTCGAGCACACGAACAATATCAGGAGTCAGGTGCTAGCGGATTTCATGGCGTAGTGGACGGAGACAGCGTTTGACGACCCGACGGAGGAATCCAGCCTTCCCGGGAAAGAAGACCCCGACACCTGGACCTTAAACTTCGACGGCTCCTACACCAAGGGCCAGGGAGGCGCTGGAGTTGTCTTGATCTCGCCCACGGGAGATCGTCTGAAGTACGTCATCCAGATGCAATACAAGGAGAATATCTCGAACAACATGACGGAGTACGAGGGCCTGCTTGCGGGACTTCGCGCTGCCGTTGGCCTCGATATCAACAAGCTCATCGTCAAGGGTGACTCTCAGCTAGTCATCAAACAAATGAACAAGGAGTATGCCTACCCCCAAATCGCACCGTACGCCGAGGAGGTGTGGAAGCTTCAGCCACGCTTCGACAGCTTCCGGGCCACGTACGTCCCGAGGGATGAAAACACGTCCGCGGACGAGCTGTCACAGATGGCCTCCAAGCGAGAACCAGTGCCTCCCGGGATCTACATTGAGGTGCTCCGGCAACCCTCTGTGTCTCCCGAGAGGCTCAAGGCAAGGTCTACACCGACACTGGGGGCTGGTGACCCGTCTACTTCGACAACCCGGGAAACCAGCCCGGAAGGCGCACAAGACCCGGCAGGAGCTGGACCAAGGGAAGCCATGCTTCTCCTTGGTCAAATGGTGCTACCGGTGGAAAGAACCCACCCACCCTGGGCCCGGGACATCATCAAGTACATGACGGAGCATGCTCTTCCGGAGGATGATCATTAGGCCGAGCGGGTGGCTCGTCAAGCCAAGCTCTACGTCCTGATGGACGACGAGCTCTACCGGCAACGCGACAACGGAGTCAAGCTCCGCTGCATACCACAAGAACAAGGCCAAGTACTGCTACGAGACATCCACGAGGGCACATGCTCAAGTCATGTTGCATCAAGATCTTTGGCGGGAAAGGTTTTCCGCCAGGGTTTCAACTGGGCAATAGTCCTGTACGACGCCGAGCAAATTGTCAAGACCTGCGAAGCTTGCCAATACTACGCGAAGAACATCAATCAGCCAGCTCAAGCCCTACAACCAATCCCAATATCTTGGCCATTTGCAGTCAGGGTGCTTGATTCGTGGGCAAGTTGCCAAAGTCAGTTGGTGGACATGAATACCTCTTCGTGGCTATCAACAAGTTCACAAAGTGGTGGAAGTAATGCCAGTACCATGCCAGACAGCCCAGGCCGCCATCAAGTTCATCGAGGGGATTGTCTACTGCATCGGAGTACCTAACAGGATCATCACAGACAGGGCACTCAGTTCACAAGTCGAGCCTTCCTCAACTTCTGTGAAGAATTGGGCATCAAGTGTGCTTTGCATCAGTATCCTATCCAAGATGCAACAGACAAGTGGAGCGAGCCAATGCGGAGGTCCTCAAGGTCTGAAAACCAAAGCATTTGATAAGCTGGAGAACAAGGGGAAGAATTGGATTGATCATCTACCCAGTGTACTATGGTCCCTCAGAACCACTCCAAGCCGAGCCACCGGAGAAACACCTTTCTTCCTTGTCCATGGAGCTGAAGCTGTCCTGCCAACAGAACTAAGGCACAGATCTCCCCGGGTACTCGCTTATGATGAGGAGACCCAAGCTGAGCGAAGGATTGATGACATAAACTTCCTGGAAGAAATTCGATGTCGAATATCACTACGATCTGCTCGATATCAGCAAGGGCTCCGCCGCTACCACAACCGTCATGTCCGGTCCCAGGAACTGCTGCCCGGGGACCTGGTACTCCGCAAGATACAAAACTCGAGGGCTTGAATAAAATGTGAAGCAAGTGGGAAGGACCCTACCGGGTTACTCATACCCTGAGACCCGGAGCAGTCTATCTGGAAGACGAGAAAGGCAGGCCGGAGGGCAACGCCTAGAACATCGAGAATCTCCGCAAGCTCTACCCCTAATTACGAACATGAATCGCCAAACGTTGAATCCGCTAAGCACGCCCAAGGGGCTAGTGTTCTGTAATAGGGTGTTAGAAGTCATCGCCAAGAAATAAAAGATAAGTGTTTCAATTCCTGAGCCTCAATTTATGTCGAGATGTGTGTTATCCACAACAACCCCCAAGCAGGGGGCTGACATGGTGCCGGTGGCTGACGGGTCGTGCGCGAGTGGCCTATCAGTAGGCACTGCCACCCGATCGTGCCATACTGCCGCGGAAAGGAGTGAACGGGCAGTGATGTGCTTTAACGAACTTAAACATAGAAATGAACATTCAACTTTGCTTGCGGGTTACTCCGAATGAAACACTATCACGACATAAAAAGAGGGTCCATTCTTTCCTACTTAAAGTTTGTTATGTGCAGCGCCTTTCCGGGACAGGAACTGACGGTGGAAAGCAGCTAAGTACTTGGGTACCCGGGAGGGACAGGACGGATCGAGGACACGGCAGAAAACATCTAAGTCCTTGCATCTGCATACTGCACTTAGGCATGACATCTCGCTCGGAGTCAATATACCATCGACCTGCGCATGCTTGATAGTTGATGAGAGCCTTTGCGGGGGTAATTCATCCACCCCGGCGAACGGTCCGTTTCCCTCTGGCCTAGTACCCGTGGACAGTGGAGTAGGCGCCCAGAAGGCATAGTGCTCTTAGGGGTACTGCTACTGCGTGCACGCAGTCAGAGTACTTGGAACCTAAGAGATCTACTCTGAAAACTTGACAGCGCGTTAGTGCAAAGGAAGATTTGGGAAATGACCCCGGGAGTTGAGGCTAGGTTGCATTCATCTGAATTTAAATTCTGAATTACAATTCTGAATTACATTCAGCTTTGCAACTTCTTGATTACATCATAAACCTGTGCTACTAAGGCCAGCTCAGGGTTCCTAGCTGTGCAGACTTGCAGTTATTCTCGCCTGCCGGGTGAACTCCGGACTCCCGGGGACGCCTGCGATGAGGGAGGGCATTCGCGCAGGATCTTCAGAGATCCCACGGGCCGGGGAACTTCCGAGCGAACCCCGGCACATGCAGGCTGCAGAGGAGGTGCACGTGGTCCACGAACTTGTCCATGATGTCCTCCTCATCCTGTACGAAGGAAAGAGATTGAGTCAAGACGCAGGCCCTTCCCAAAGATCG
Organism: Poa pratensis; assembly: GCA_947311845.1. Taxonomy (NCBI): domain Eukaryota; kingdom Viridiplantae; phylum Streptophyta; class Magnoliopsida; order Poales; family Poaceae; genus Poa; species Poa pratensis. The sequence goes on along the minus strand of CAMZMU010000100.1, from coordinate 4,491,685 downwards.
TATTGCCAAGGCCAAGGAAACTTTACCTTGAAGACATCATCAAGATCGCAGAGGAGGCGAGTCAATCTCGGATTGCCTGTAGCCTCTCTCCACAAGTTCATCTTGATGATGTCCTTCCGGTCGCCAGTGCCACCGATGCTTCCATGGCGGCGGAACCAGCAATGTTCCCCACCGCTGGGAACACCACGGAGACCCGAGGTCGAGGAGCGACCTCGTTCTGTCCGATGGCTCGGGCCTCAGCTCCATTAGGCATTTCCACTGCGCCTCGAAATATGGACTCCGCCGTCGACACGTCGGACAAGGACATTTCCTCCTCTCTAGACATTGCTCTGCGATCTGTGGTGGGAAAGGGAAGGGAACAAGGCGAGAATTTGTGTCAAGGGAGTTGGAGTTTGGAGGGCCTTTTATAGACCCCTCATGCTTCACCTACCCCTTGGCGTTACGGCTACCACATTAATGGGGGCGCGTTTGGCGAAAAACCGCTGCCATTCACACCAAATGCGACACGAAGACCAAGAGACAAAAAGGAGAACAAGTTCTTCTTCATTTCAAGATCTACAGTGGGGGCTAATTTTTTACAACAAAAAGATTGGCTCCCGGCAAGCGAGGAGCACCACCGTACAATGGAAGACACTACTTCCAGAAGTACGTCGACGAGGCGGCCAAGAAGGAGGTCAAGGAGATCTTCGGGGTCATCGTCTTGAAGCTCCTCGCCCTCAGGAAAACGTGCTCTCCTAGGCCTTGATGCTAGATGTTTTTCCACATCTTCGTCCTCGTCGTAGGAGCCGGAGTCGCTGCTGTTGTCACTTTCGGCGCAGCATTCCACGCGCCCTCTTGCAGCACGGAAGATCTTCACGGCGAGTGTGGCATCTCCGTCATACTTGCAGGCAAGATATTGCCCCCGGGTCAGGCGCCGGGAGCGGGTGAAGGACTTCCACCCCTGACCCAGGAGCATGGAGTCACGGACCGTGTACTCCACCGAGATCCAGGTAGGTCCATTGGGACAGCCCTCCACCTACAGCCACAAGCCCGGAGGCTTGTCATCTCCCATCGCCATCGCATAGGAGTCCGGAAGGTCAATCCAGCTGTGGATCTTGCGGCGTAGATCCAGGATGAACTCGAATGGTGTGAAGCTCGTGTGGACGGCAATCCATGGAGGCGGAGAAGGAGATCTCTCGCGCCTCACGGTCCTCCTACCTGCACCGCCGCGCTTCGCTCGCCCTCTTGGAGCGGCTCTTCCGCGGCTGCCGGTGCCCTTCTCCGTCGAAGCTGAAGCGCATGGATGACCAACGCCCCTTTTTCCTCTCGCCATGCTGGGATAGGAGCAATGTAGCAGCGGAGAAGAAGGATGGAGATTCATGGGGTGCCCCTTCCACTTTTATAGCGCGCGGCGTCTTCTCTCTCTCCAGCGGCCTCCTCAGCTTCTCCGCAGCGGGAATTGAGGAGACAGGAGCAGTTATTCCCCGAGCGGAATAACTCCAAGTCCCGCCCTCTGGTGGATGGGATGTGTCAGTCAAGGCGAGGCGCCGGGTACCCACTTTGGCCAACTCTTTGGACATAGCCTCGGCAGCAATTGAAGCAAGAGCCGCCGGCACCATGCCCGGGGGCTACTGTCGCAGCAGTGGAACATGGGGTTCCCCTGATGCTGCCAAAGTGGGTCCACCACTGGGGCCCACCAAGAAGATAGACAAGGCAAGGAGTCAAGTTCAGAAGATGGGTTAGCTCATCTGCTTCAAGGAAACTCGACAAGTTCGACAGCAACGCTGTGCGGCTAAGGACCAGGCGACCTTCCGGGGTCACCCGTTGCCCGGAGAACAAAGCGGAGTACCCGCGGGTCCGTGCGTCCTCCATCCGTACCGTTGAAAGTATAAGAACGCCAGCTCACCGGAAGCTGTTGGAAGACTTGGGCGCCAAGATGAAGGACGCGCCCTGGTGACGTTGCCACGAGCGTAGTTGGTGCGGCGGACAGGCTTTGTCCGTCCCACCTTTCCCAAGGGCGGACGACTGCGCCACCCTCCAAAGAATGCTTGGAGGAGAGGATGCCACGTCTCCTCCAAAGACCACCGAGGGGTTCTCCCGCCGAAAACCCCTCACGCCCCTCGCGTGCCCATGTCGGATCCCCTTAGCCTATAAAAGGAGGACCATGGCACCGAGGAAGAGAGGAGGTCAGATAGAGCTCAAGCAAGACTAGACTAGGGTTTGAAGGGTAGAGAGAGAGGTGATCTCCCCAGGGCAGGATCTGCTCTTCGTCTGCCTCCGGCCGGAACTCTGCCGCGTTCATCCCAGAACACCCTTGTACACCACTCTATGATGAACACTTCAATCCAGACATGCAGGAGTAGGGCTTTTAGCCTCCGGGCGGCGTGAACTTGGGTAACTCCGTGTGTCTATCTGTGTTGTTTGCTCGCTTGTCCCTACGAAGAACTCGAAGATCTTGCTCCCGGGTAAGGCGTCTTCCAGCCTCCTTCGCGCCTGATGCATGTAAAATGCATACATGAACTTTGCATTATATTACTCATATTTCAATCATATTTGCATCATATAAGGGTTATATCATTGTTTTATATTGATTTTGGGAATATTTCAAGTTCCCCTATTTTTTTGGAATTAACCCTGCACAGGCAGAAAACCCTATTTTCTATATTTTGATGTTTCAGGGAACCAAACGACGTCCAAATGACCTGAAACTTTACGATCATCAGTTTTTGGAAGGAACAAAGCGTAGGAGCGAAGGAAGCGAACAAACGGAGGTCTGAGGGCCAAGATAGGTGGGCCCACGCGGCCAGATTCCATGGCCGAGTGGGACCCCTCATCTCAGCCCTCGAGGCTCCGTTGCCGTCGATCTTTTTTCCAGAAGCTCGTCTTGACCTAAAACGACTATAAAAATAGTCCCCGAGGCTCTTCGGAAAGAGCGCCGCAGAAACACAGAAACCACGAAACAAGACCTGGAGTTGCAGATTGGAGGGGGAAAACTCCGGCGGGGCGCTGCCGGAGAGGTCTCCACCTTCTCCAACGACTTCTCCACCGTATCCATGATGAAGAGGGAGTAGTCCACCCCTGGACTATGGGTTTGTGGAAGTAACTTATGTATCTCTCTCTCTTGAGCTTCACTAATTAGCACCGTATGAGCTGCGAACATGATTACGGTCATCTATGTAATACCTTTGTGGTGGATCTTTATGAGTTAATATATGTTTGAGATTGCAATGTTTTGTTTCAGTTATGAAAGTAGATGCATATTATGTACCCCGTTCTTGTTTACTTGTTATGATCAAGCATGTTATGAGAGCGTGTGTGGGGGAACGTGTGCATTAGATGGAGTAACGGGGGGTGGCTAGTGCGGTGAACGTGAGAGAAAGTTCCGCGATCCACTTGGGTGTTTTACCTTACTTTGTTGCCTCACTAGGGATAAAAAAAATACCATGCTACCGGAGATGTGGGTGTGACCATTGCCACTACTCCATGACTAGATCTAGCATGTTCTTATTTTAACTTCATGTCATGAAACTTAATGCTATGCTCTGATTTATCTTAATACTAAGGTGTTATGATTTAGTTCGCATCTTGTGGAGTATAAGAGAGATTAATAACCAAAAGATCTCTATGTTAGGACGTGATGCCCATATAATTATAACTTGTCATGAAACCTTTTTGTTGCAATCTCATATGTTAATTCTAGTGTTCCATTGTCTACCACTTTATTAAAGAGAGAGTGCATTTGTGAAACCATGAACCCCGTCCATTTTTAATCATAAGAAACACCTTTCCAACAACTTTTAACTTTTCATTTTCTGCCATTTAAAATCCGAAAATACAAAAACTTTTGCATCTTGCATTCATAATATAAAACCCAAAAATATCATCCATCATTGTTTCCACCATCCTTGCATATTTATTTATCATCATTGCATATTTATTTATTGTTTTGTTTTATCATTCTCACACCTTGTGCTTGACAACCACTTGGTGAGGTTGAGGGCACAAAACAATTTATTTTGTTTGCAGGTTTCAAGGAAGGATAAGGATAAAGCTTTCACTACTGATTCCCCGAGAGTTCGATATTAAACCCTCGAGTCACCCTCGTGGGGAAAACCGTCTTCCTACTACACACTCTGCATTGGAGTCTCAACCTAACCCATTTAAGGGCCATCAAGACAAGTTTTCTGGCGCCGTTGCCGGGGAATCATTGCTGTAAAGTTTTATCCAAGGGTATCTCAACAAAGTCAACTTCATCACCAACTTGTGCAAACACCTAAGCTTGGGGAGGTTGCACCTACGTGAGCATCATCTTATCCATCTTTACCTTCAAATCATTTTATTTTGTTTTGTTATTGTCTTGCTTGTTCATTTTATTTTGTTTGCATATTTTATTTTCAGTTTTGCATAAAAAATTAAAAAACACATAAAAACTTGCAAAAATGGGAGAAAGAACTAAGTTGTGTGATTACACAAACACTCCAAATGATCAATTTATTGCTAGGCCCATTGCCACACCTGAGATAAAGCTGATAGTTATGAAGTAAGTCCTAGTTTGTTGAACTTGATAACTAGGGAACAATTTGGCGGTAGTGCTATGGAGGATGCCTCTATGCATCTTCATGATTTTGTTGAAATATGTGACATGCAAAATTTAAAAATGTGGAAAGTGATATTCTAAAACTGAAGTTATTTCCTTTCTCACTTAGAGGAAAAGCTAAAGAGTGGTTGCATTCATTACCTACTGGTAGCATTAATTCTTGGGATGATCTAAAAGAAGCTTTCATTAAGAAATATTATCCTCCTGTTAAAATTTTGCAAAATAGAAACAATATTCTTTCTTTTAGGCAAAATGAAAATGAACATGTTGCCATGGCTTGGGATAGGATAAAACTTATGCTTAGAACTTGTCCATCACATGGGGTTAACGAATGGACCATATTACACTCTTTTTACAATGGTCTAAATTACATGTCTAGAAATATTCTTGATTCCGCTGCTGGAGGGCTTTTATGGGAAAAACTATAGTAGAAGCTAAGAACATATTGGAAAGTATTTTGCAAAACTATAGTCAATGGCATACTGATAGAGCACCTAATCCATCTAAGAAAGTAAACTCCATAGAAGAAACAAATGATTTGTCATCTAAAATGGACACTATTCTTGCTTTCATTAATAAACAAAATATTGAAAATGTGCCTTTGCAAGAACTAGTTGGTAATAATCCTGAAAATGTTGATGTTAACTTCATTAGGAACTATGGTAATAATGGGTATGGTAACAACAATTATAATTCCTATAATAAAGCCCCATATGTTCCCAACAACCGTCCTTCTATTCCATATCCTAATGCTAGTGATAATAATTGGAAGCCTATGCCACCACGTAATGATAATTTTGAGGCTAATAAAATTCTTATGGAACAAGTTGCTAGTCATAATACCATGATACAAGAGTTGAATAAGTCTGTTGCTTCTATTAGTTCTGATATTAAAGGCTTACAACTCCAAACTGCAGGACTAGACAAAGCCTTGTCAAAACTAGCTGATAACCAAGCCACTTTATTGAGTATGTCTGCAGGGAAACCACAAGCACCACCTATGGTTGGAATGAATTCTATTAATATTGCTGAAAATGTTCCTCTTACTTTGGAGGAAACTCTTAATGAATTATTGAACTATCCTGAATATTTGTTGCCATTTATGTCTCAACTTGTTGGTTTAAAAGAAGAAGTTAACGAAACTGAATATGATGAATCTCTTCTGTTAATTGAGTTAGAAAAAAAGTTGAGAAGTTAAAATGCTTAGTGAAGTCAAGGAACCATTGCTTGACTTAGAGAATTGTAGCTTGCATGAATTAATATCTATCTTACAAAAATTTGCAAGTGATCCTTCCATTAATGTTAACCAAGCAGGTTTTGGTTCTTATATTGCTAATCATGTTTTAAAAGAAAAGATTGCTAGGTACAACCAAGAAGCTATGATACCACCTAAGCTTGGGGATATATGGATTCCCAAAGTACTAGTAACCATTGGAAAAGAGACACACCATGCTATATTAGATCTAGGATCTAGTGTCTCTGTTTTATCTAAAGAATTATATGAAGTACTTGAATTAAAGAATCTTGAAAAATGCTCTATTGAACTTGCACTTGCTGATGATTCCATTAAACATGCTTTAGGAAAAGTAAGTGATGTTATGGTAGAGTTGCATATGACATTTGTACCTGTTGATTTTCTAATCATGGATATGGGGAATAAAACCTCTAGTCCAATTATTCTTGGAAGACCTTTTCTTCGTACCACAGGTGCTATCATTGATTCAAAAGAAGGGAATGTGAAGTTTCAGTTTCCACACAAGAAGTGCATGGAACACTTCCCAAGGAAGAGGGACACATCAAAGTTCAAGCTCCCTCATGAGCTTCGTCCACAATAAATATCAAGTAAGAAGCCTAGCTATATGGCTATAAAGAAAGCGCTTTACGGGAGGCAACCCGGTTGTTTTTATTTTTGATTTTCTTTGTGTCCTCTTGCTGTAACAAGAGACTTAGTTTTTAGTTTTGTTTCTGGAATTTTTAATAAAGTGCCAAGTTTTACCTATTTTGGTTTGAAAAAGTTGCTATTTGCATTCGGAGATTTTATTCCAGCACGAATCTGTGCACGGTATGATTTTTAATTCCTATTCTGTAACTCCGAATGAGCTGATATTTGAACTGTAGTTGCAACTTTTCATCCTCTGTATGCATGAATTTTTCAGAATTTTTGACAATTTAAGTAGGGTAGAAAAATACGTTTTGCTGCTGCTGTTTTTCTGGACAGATTCTGTCCCATTTTGTTTGATGCATTCTTTGAACTTTTAACTTGAATTTTTTGATCCAATTGAGTTTATAAGTAGGCATACAACATTATACACTTTCTGGACATTCATATGAATTTTTGTTTAAGGATTTTATGCAGCAAGAATCATTTGTCTATCACTACTAATGTCACCCCACAGAAAAGAAATGGGAGAAACGGTGTTTTGAAGTTTTTTCACAGGGATTAGAGGAGATGCACCAAGAGCTATCCAAGGATGGTGAAGACCATAAGCTTGGGGATGTGAAGACAACCCCACTGGACCAACACACTCTCGGTTTGCACACGTCTAACTTCTGTTTTTCGATCAATGCACTTTATCGCATAAACTTGGAGCGTCTTTTATTTGCTTTTTATTTCGGTTTGATTTTTGTTTGTCTTGAGACCACCACTATCATTTATATATGAGAGAGCTACTGGAAATTTGGGTTGAATTAAGTTGGATGCTATTAAAAGATTGGGAAAGGGATGTTTGAGTTGATTCAAAAAGATACATATAGTTGCATGATTCATATGCTTTTAATGAATATTAATTTGCAAGTGTTTTATCAAGAGCTATCTTTTATTCATGTTTTGATGCTGAATGTTACTTTACTTTGTTTAACATGGATTGGTTAGTTCTATGGACACTTATGCATGCATTTAGACGGTCAACTTTCTCCCTCTTGCTAGCCCAAAAATTCCAACAAGTAAAAACTTGTTTCCAACACCTTCAACCAAAGTTTTTCCAGTGAGTCCACCATATCTACCTATTAGCTTTATGCTATTCCGAGTATGTTTATCATGTTATTTTGTATTATCTATACTCTGAATTAAAATGCTTATGTTATTGATTGTTATGGGAAAAGTTGGTTAAAAGCTCTCACGAACTTGATGCACACTTACTTTTATTGCACTTAATAAACATGACCCATTGTGATTAAAATTATGAAGTTGTGAGCTTGACAAAGTCTTGGTTGGGAGTTAGCTCATATGTGCTGTCACATGGCAAGCTTTCAACGTGCTCTTTATATTAGTTGATATCATGTACTTTTGTTTATGGATGCTTATCATGGTGCCAAATAAATGTGGAAACTTAGTAAGTTTAATGAGTTTGTATAAATGGCTAGAGAGACGCCTGGGCCGCTAATCTAAGCCATGCATCATTCATGGTGGAAATTTACTTACATGCTATGGTGAACCTTCAGTGATGCACCCCACAATAAAAAGCTATACCAATAGTAAATAAAAAGGGTGTGAGATTGTTCATTTGTTTGTTTGTCTTGTCATTTTGACATGGGCTTGTTCCATGTCCTGGGACAAGAGGTACCCCAGTTGACGCTCTTGATGACGCTATTTATTACTTACAATGACCTTAACTTGAACTTGCTTTGTCCCAAGTTGAGTAACCGTGGTGTAGGTACTCGTATTCACGGGGCATGAGACATTCAACCCATACTTTGTCAAGCACACTACTCATATTTGCTTTCACTTTAAACTTTAACCATTCAAGATGCTATGATAGGGGTAATGAGAGCTTGACACCAATGAATACCACATTGCAAACATTAACTTAAGTAGAAGCATTTGGAAGTTAGATGAAACTTATTCATGTTTTACCTCTACTCATTTATATATCTTTCCAAAGTGTCCACCTTTTATATTCAGATTTATAAGAATACTCTATGACCATTATAGGATGTTTTTACTTTTCATTATGCATACATTTGGTCCATAGTACTTTCTTCTATGTTACACTTTGTGAATTATCATTGAACATCCTTACATTGAATATTTGATATCACTTCATAATCTATCTTGTATATTGCTACTCCTTTGAAGAATGAATCATTTGACTCTATGTAGCAATAGTAATCATCTTTGATATCCTTTGATAGTATTAAATTGCAAAGTCCATGTTAGTTTTATCACCTTCATACTCGAGGACGAGTATAGGTTAAGCTTGGGGATGTTGATGCATGTAAAATGCATACATGAACTTTGCATTATATTACTTATATTTCAATCATATTTGCATCATATAAGGGTTATATCATTGTTTTATATTGATTTTGGGAATATTTCAGTTTCCCTATTTTTCTGGAATTAACCCTGCACAGGCAGAAAACCCTATTTTCTATATTTTGATGTTTCAGGGACCCAAACGACGTCCAAATGACCTGAAATTTACGAGCATCAGTTTTTGGAAGGAACAAAGCGTGGGAGCGAAGGAAGCGAACAAACGGAGGCCCGAGGGCCAAGAAGGTGGGCCCACGCGGCCAGATTCCTTGGCCGCGTGGGACCCCCATCTGGGCCTCGAGGCTCCGTTGCCGTCGATCTTTTTTCCGAGCTCCGTCTTGACCTAAAACGACTATAAAAATAGTCCCCGACGCCTTCGGAAAGGAGCGCCGCAGAAACACAGAAACCACGAAACAGAGACCTGGAGTTGCAGATTGGAGGGGGAAAACTCCGGCGGGGCGCTGCCGGCGTGGTCTCCATCTTCTCCAACGACTTCTCCACCGTCTCCATGATGAAGAGGGAGTAGTCCACCCCTGGACTATGGGTTTGTGGAAGTAACTTATGTATCTCTCTCTTGAGCTTCACTAATTAGTACCGTATGAGCTGCTGAACATGATTACGGTCATCTATGTAATACCTTTGTGGTGGATCTTTTTATGAGTTAATATATGTTTGAGATTGCAATAGTTTTGTTTCAGTTATGAAAGTAGATGCATATTATGTACCCGTTCTTGTTTACTTGTATGATCAAGCATGTTTATGAGAGCGTGTGAGGGGGAACGTGTGCATTAGTTGGAGTAACGGGGGGTGGCTAGTGCGGTGAACGTGAGAGAAAGTTCCGCGATCCACTTGGGTGTTTTACCTTACTTTGTTGCCTCACTAGGGATAAAAGAAATACCTTGCTACCGGAGATGTGGGTGTGACCATTGCCACTACTCCATGACTAGATCTAGCATGTTCTTATTTTAACTTCATGTCATGAAACTTAATGCTATGCTCTGATTTATCTTAATTACTAAGGTGTTATGATTTAGTTCGCATCTTGGTGGAGTATAAGAGAGATTAATAACAAAAGATCTCTATGTTAGGACGTGATGCCCATATATTAATAACTTGTCATGAAACCTTTTTGTTGCAATCTCATATGTCAATTCTAGTGTTCCATTGTCTACCACTTTATTAAAGAGAGAGTGCATTTGTGAAACCATGAACCCCGGTCCATTTTTAATCATAAGAAACACCTTTCCAACAACTTTTATCCACTTTACATTTTCTGCCATTTAAAAATCCGAAAATACAAAAAACTTTTACATCTTGCATTCATATATAAAACCCAAAAATATCATCCATCATTGTTTCCACCATCCTTGCATATTTATTTATCATCATTGCATATTTATTTATTGTTTTGTTTTATCATTCTCACACCTTGTGCTTGACAACCACTTGGTGAGGTTGAGGGCACAAAACAATTTATTTTGTTTGCAGGTTTCCAAGGGAAGGATAAGGAGGTAAATCTTTCACTACTGATTCCCCGAGAGTTCGATATTAAACCCTCGAGTCACCCCTCGTGGGGAAAACCGTCTTGCCCGTACTACACACTCTGCTATTGGGGTCTCAACCTAACCCATTTAAGGGCCATCAGCGCCCCGTGCCGAACCTAAAAAGGGGGTATCATCTACTCCCGGTGTCTGTCACCCGAGACACGACACCGGCCAATTACCGGAGTAGGATCTTGGCCCTCTACACCTCCCACCACACTTGTATACACATGGTATGGCACCACCTAGGTTTTTGTGGGATTCCGACGCTTCGGAGCCCCGCATCCGCGAAACCCTAGCCCCGCCGGAGAAAAGTCAACTTTTTCCGTCTACCCCATGACCGACGTCGAAGGGGGTAGACAAGTGGAAATTTTTGCTTGGTTGTGTTAGGGTAGAAAATAGGAACATCCAAAACCAAGATCTACCACAACTCTTCACAAGATTCCCTCCAGTTCGTCCGAAGTGGGAGTTTCGAGCTGTAAGTCCAGAAACTCACTAGGGAGAAAGTGATGCCGGTGAAGCCGGCCAATTCCCGGAGTAGGATCTTGGCCCTCTTAACCTCCCACCACACTTTTATATACATGGTATGGCACCACCTAGGTTTTGGTGGGATCACGACGCTCCAGAGCCCCGCTTCCGCGAAACCCTAGCCCCGCTGGAGAAAAGTCAATTTTTTCCGTCTACCCCTTGACCGACGTCGAAGGGGGGTAGACAAGTGGAAATTTTTGTTTGGTTGTGTTAGGGTAGACCATAGGAACATCCAAAACCAAGATCTACCCCAATGCTTCACAAGATTCCCTCCGGTTCATCTGAAGTGGGAGTTTCGAGCTGTAAGTCCAGAAACTCACTAGGGAGAAAGTGATGCCGGTGAAGACGGCCAATTCCCGGAGTAGGATCTTGGCCCTCTACACCTCCCAACACACTTTGTATACACATGGTATGGCACCACCTAGGTTTTGGTGGGATTCCGACGCTCCGGAGCCCCGCTTCCGCGAAACCCTAGCCCCGCTGGAGAAAAGTTAACTTTTTCCGTCTACCCCATGACCGACGTCGAAGGGGGGTAGACAAGTGGAAATTTTTGCTTGGTTGTGTTAGGGTAGACCATAGGAACATCCAAAACCAAGATCTACCCCAACTCTTCACAAGATTCCTCTGGTTCGTCCGAAGTGGGAGTTTCGAGCTGTAAGTCCAGAAACTCACTAGGGAGAAAGTGATGCCGGTGAAGCCGGCCAATTCCCGGAGTAGGATCTTGGCCCTCTATACCTCCCACCACACTTGTATACACATGGTATGGCGCCACCTAGGTTTTGGTGGGATTCCGACGCTCCGGAGCCCCGCTTCCGCGAAACCCTAGCCCCGGTCTACCCCATGACCGACGTCGAAGGGGGGTAGACAATCAGTGAACACACTTTACTGGCATTTCTATGTGTTATAGTTGTTGGAAATAACAGTACCATGGAAGAAAAATATAGCATCCATCATTAAACACTTTGTAAATAAAAAAATAATAGGAAAATTAGGTATCCCGACGGCCAAACTACAATGGCCGTCGGCATAGTTTGGCGGCGTTAGGGTGGCAAACGGCAGCAGTAGGTATGCCAACGGCCGTTGATATGCCGACGGCCACCGTATCCAAGCCGTCGGCATAGATGATGTATGCCGACAGCCGTAGGTATGCCGAGGGCCAACTCCTCTAGCTGTCGGCGTAGTACATTAATGCCGATGGCAATAGGTATTCCGACGGCTATTTTCGTACCCTCGGTTTACAGGGAGGTATGCCGACGGCCCCGACATTTGGCCGTCGGCATATCTATTGCTGTCGGCACCGTCTCATTTTCCTGTAGTGATAGAGCTGTCGGAGATCCCTGTTAGGATTCGTTGATTGGCTGGGCACTCTTGTCAGATACAGTTGGGGAAGTCTGCAGTATCCAACACAGAGCTGTCTTCCAGGTTAATACTGATTCACCATTCATTGTGTATGTGCGTCTTCTTTGCATTCTCCATGCTACGAATTTCCTGTATTATGTTCTTACAAATCGTACTATCTCATACTGCAAATGTAGTGGTTGATTGCCATCAAGCAGGAAAGGATGCTATATCGGTTGAAAGCCAATTAGTGTCTTTCTGGATCCTTTTCGGATTCAGTCCCCTGTTCAACTGATCCAGTTTAATTGTGCAACTGAATGAAACTTTCGTGCATTTTCTTCCTCTTTCATATCCCCCAGCTCCCAAATCCCACACATGTTCTTCCATTTTTCCCAAAAGTCCCTCTTTCCCAAAAACCAAAGATCCTCTGTTTCTTTTCTTTTCCAAAGAAGAATTCCTTCCTCACGGCCACACATCACGTCTCCTCTGAAATTTCCCATGGCTGCTGGGCTGCACTAAGGAATCCTAATCCCACCCAGCAGCAAGCTTCGCTGCTTCAGGCTTACAAACATTGCCATTCTGGTGTAGATGAGTTTCATGCCTGAGGAAAATAAGTTGGTTGATACCAGTGACGCTCATCTCCAATGCATGCAACATTTTCTTAGCTTGTAGATCTCCATGGGATTCGGTTGATTAAAGTGAACGAAACCCACCAAGTATATGCATCTGGTACTAACCGGCATCTGGCAAACTAAAGAACACAAATTCTACAGTAGTCTGTGGTGTAGCTTTTGGGGTCAGAAATGCAAGGCACGGTACCCGCCAAATAAAGCCCTTGGTTGAGACAAGTTTTTGAGCCAAAACGAGCACCCCAGCCTAGTGTAGAAAAATCATAGACCGCAAAATTACGAATGTACAGCTGTATTATGATAGATGAAAATATAATAAGATGTAATGTTAATGCTGATATTTTGCTGGCCTGAGACAGCATAGGTAAATTACAAAGATTGACATCCAAGTGTAGATGAGTTTCAAGCCTGAGGAAAACTTGTCACTCCCAAGCTTACCTTCTCCAGGATCGCATGCATCATAATTCTGTAATTCGCGTCGTGTAAACACCAATGGCATTGAGACATGTGCCAGATCTACCATGGAACCCCACGATACTGCTGTCCTCATCAGCTCTGAACCTGAAAGGAGTTGCTTCCACATTTTGATGATGCGGATTGCCGAAAGGTCCATAGGCTCCGACGTTGGTGACAAATGTAAGGGACGTCACAAGAATGTTTTCCCCGTGGCTCCCGTATGCTCCAGATACTTCCTCGACAAACTCCAAAGGGCTAAAGCGGATCTGCAAACAATACACCAAATTAGAGTACAAAAGTGATGCCATAATTAATTCTAGCAGTGTATCAAAGAAACAAAATAAACAAACCATTTCAATTTTGTCGTGATGGTACCCTTCACCCCAAGGCCCTGCACTATGCTTCTTCCCAGCTTGGTCGATGTAACAGAATGAGAATGCATCGACTAACCCCAAGTAGCTAATCGTGATACTCGTCAGACGCCGGGGCTTTTACTGGTGGTGGGCAAGCTCTGCATGGATGTGTAGATGTAGTGTGTCGTCATCTTCAATCCAACATGGACGAACATGATATCAACTAGAACTTAATTACAGATATTGAGCTTAATTACGACTTCCTATCTTTCACAAAAATTACAGATATTGAGCTTAATTTCCTTGTATCTTGTGTACTATGCACCCTAGTTTCCTAGAACAATGTTTTATTAAGTGTTGGGCGTTGATTGAGCGTTTTGCCTCCGCTTCTAAGAAACATGGGGCAAAACACTTTGCCAATGGCAGTCGAAGGTTGGCTAGCTCCTGTGTGCCTTGGTTTTTTGTGTGCTAACACATGATATTTCCTTGATGTTTCCCTTTCACTTTTCATACATATATTAATGTTTGGTACAATTAGGAGCCATCAATTTATTTTGAATCATTTCATGACAATTTTTTAAGCCAACCTAAGGATGTGCACAGTACATGTCTCTAGATATATTTGTGTGCGTTACTGAACACCTGGCCAATGAGACTCACCGGCACAGAAAGAGCCGTGACTGTCATAGGACCGGAACTTACCGGACCGCGGTAGGTTGCGATGGACACATCATCAGTGGTACTACAGGTTTACCCAGACCAATGCCGCCCCTCCGTGTGCCCCTCATGTGTTTGCTATGCGCTCGTTCCGTACAAATCATGGGCTGGGTGTACGTGCTCAAATGATTTGTGTAAACTCGATTGCTCCCGCAGCCCGTTAGTGGTCGTGCACGCACGTGACCACGGAACCCGTCGGAATGAGGAAGAGGGTTTCTCAGAAAATATTAGAATTAACAATAGTAAAAAGACACAAACAATGGATATAGCATAATGAACATCTTTTATTGGGATAGAAATTTATTGGAAACACACTTGCACACTTGTGATGCCATTATTTCACTACTAATTCTCACAACACTCATTTATCCTTATCAAACGAAGTTGACTCCTCATTATTGTCAATGTATCTCTGGAAGCTCGGATCGGTAAATTTAGGGGTGAATACACCAAACTCTTCTCCCCGGTTGTTTTTGAGATTGCGGGCTTCCTGTCTTGAAATGCGGTACACATTGGCGATGACATCAATGGGCAACGCACGTAGGATGGAGTTCTTCCCTGCGATGCGACTATCCATGGGAACTGGGTTAGTCTTGAATGAAATGTATTGGAATCCTTCACGCTCCGCCTTTTTGAGAACAACATAGTGTTGTGGTATGATTAGCAGTTGTCCTTGGCGAAGAACGTCATTGAATACTGTCTGGCCATGGTTATTGACGACTTGAACTCGAGCACGTCCTTGGATCACGTACACGACATTGTGTGCATTGATGTTCCAAAATGGTGAAAGAACGGCATTCTGCAAGAGCAATTAGTTTGTTTGCATATTATTAAACTTATGTGATATATACAAAGATTAGAATATATAAAATGAGGAGTGTGAATTCAAATGTAGCATTGTACATACCTGATATAGATTTACTCTCTTAGCACTTAGTTGGATGATGTTAAGGATGGGGAAATTATTGCTATTGAGGCGGTATATCCTGCCAGCACATGGGTTGTACGTGGCAGCACGGTTGGGGTTTTCAATGTTTTTCCTTGCCTCCAATGAACAAGAGTTCTCCTCTAATCCATTGGAACTTCCATCCCTTGATTGTTCTTCTTGGAATTGAGTTGATTGTCCTTCTTGATATTGACTTGTCAGCCCTACCTAGTATTGGGTTGATTGTCCTTCCTGTCGTTGAATTGGTTGGTAGGCCTGCTGCTGGAATGGTCCTTGTTGGGACAATATGGGCTTCAAGAATTGAAGGCCTTATATAGGATCAAGCTATGGATTTAGAATTTAGGATCAACCAACCCAACTTTTCTTTCGTAAAATATATGAACTTTATGAACTATGGATCGAAAGTTCACCAATGAAAACATCAGGAGCGGGAGAACAGAGCAAACATGAACCGGTGCAAATCTGAAAGATACTTAATAATAGGACTCACGCTCTACCGGCAGGCGGAAGTATCCACTCGTGGCCACTCCGCGCTCCTGCAAATTCTCGATCTCCCTCGATCTCATCACCTGCCAAATCCTCCTCGGAGTCTCGCAAAAATGTCCCGCTCGGCGGGACGACCGACTCCCTTCGGGAGACGCATGCCAGGAAGAGGGTGGGTATTGCCCGGATCGTTGGGATCAGCAGTAGAATAGCTTTTCCACCGCTAAACGCTAACATCGATTTTGTGGGCCCTTTTTTCTGTGAGATGCTTCCTGATTGAATTACTCTATCATATGGACTCGGGCCAACGGTGGTTGACTTGAGCGAATGGCTGTTGTTTCCTATCCCAGCAATAACTACACAAATAACCGGGAGTACTAGAGATAATCTAGCGAAGACACAATCTTTATTTGTTTATGAGATTTTATCTGTAAAGAACAGGGTACGCAAGCTATTTCTTACCAGAGTACTACGTAACTGCAATCTGTAGAAATCATGTCTATAGTTGGACTAATGTGAGCCAAGTTGCTTGGTAAAAGTAAACGGTTCGTAGAGTAAAACGAGGAACGAATTCGAGTTAAGTACACTCAAATAATCTTCTGTCTAATGTGAGCCAAGTTGCACGGTAGCTACTAGCTCCGCTAGCTCGATGGACTGGTTAAATTTATAAGTCAAAATTTCGTTAGGCTCAATCCATTCAACAGACATTGTCCTATATATGGGGCAACTTGGAGAAGAATAAATGCAAATACTACGTGACATTTCGGATCTTGACATCTTCCAGTGGCTAATTGTTTTTCGATGCCAAGCAAATTATGCAGCGGGTTTCCTGCTGGTGCGAGGGCGCTCTCTGTTTACCGTATCCTCTGTTAAAAAGACTTTGTATTTCCGTTATGAAAAGTATGGCAATTAATTGTGGCTGGATATTCTCGAATTTGGATATGATGTAGGACACTGAAGATCGAACAAGGTGTCTAGGTTACTCCTGAAGTCATCTGTTGTATCATGCATGCGTGTGTAGCATATACTCCTAGTATTAAGTACACACTTCGAGGTCGTGGGCGACTTGTAATGTACTTGCTCTCATGCATATAGAAGTACGTACGTAGGTCGCGGACGACTTGCAAGTCGTAACATGCAACTAGGTAGGTTTCTAATAGATGGCACAGATAGTCTGCTCTGGTGAACATAGGACTCGCGCTCTACCGACAGGGCGGAAGAATCCACTGTGGCCACTCCGCGCTCCTGCACATTCTCGATCTCCCTCTCATCACCTGCCAAATCCTCCTCTGAGTCTCGCCAAAATCTCTTGCTCGGCGGGACCGACTCCCTTCGGGAGACGCAGGCCAGGAAGAGGGTGGGTATTGCCCGGATCGTTGGGATCGGCAGTAGAATAGCTATTCCACCGCTAAACCGTAACATCGATTTTGTGGGCCTTTTTTTTCCTGTGAGATGCTTCCTGATTGAATTACTCGATCGTATGGACTCGGGCCAGCGGTGATTGACGTGAGCGAATGGCTGTTGTTTCCTATCCCAGCAATGACCGAACAAATAACTGGGAGTATTAGAGATAATCTGAAAGAAGACCCAATCTTTATTTGTTAATGAGAGTTCATTTTGTAAAGAATAGTGTACGCATGCTATTTCTTGCCATAGTACTACGTTACTGCAATCTGTAAAAAGCATGTCTATAGTTGGACTAATGTGAGCCAAGTTGCATGGTACTAAAAGTAAACGCTTCGTAGAGTAAAAAGAGGAATGCATTCGAGTTAAGTAATCTGCTGTCCAATGTGAGCCAAGTTGCACGGTAGCTACTAGCTCCACTCGGTCGGCCGGTTAAATGTATAAGTCAAAACTTCGTTACGCTCAATCCTTTCATCAGACACTGTCCTATATATATATGGGCCGAGCAATTGGGAGAACAAAATTGCAAATAGTACGTGAAATTTTGGATCTTGACACTGTCTCGCCTCTTTAGCCCTTGCGGCTGGATATTCCAGAATTTGGCTATGATGTACGACACTGAAGACCGAACTAGGTTTACTCCTCAAGTCAACTTTTGTACTCACTTCATGCATGTGCAGCATTTATGAAGTTCACACTTCGAGGTCGTGGACGACTTGTAATTAAGTTACACGTAGGTCGCAGACGACTTGCAAGTTGTAGCTAGTTTTCTAATTTCGAATATTCGGTCTGACCGCAGGTAAGCTCGGGTCCGGATTTTTCAAGTATGAGCTTGGCTAGATATTTTCTCGAGCCGGGCTGCTCGGCTTACAAAAATAATTGAGTCGGCTCGGTACTTTTTTTTTTTGAGCCTCTCGGTACGTTTATGTAATTGCGAGGCTTGGCTTCCTATGGAAGCACAAGCCCAGTAACAATATATGATCATTAAGTCTGAGAGATGTCGTATGTATGCATTCACCATTCATTATGCCCCAGCTGATTCATAATTCATCATCAAAGCAGGAAAATCACTTGAGAGAGACTTTATATACCACTAGTGGAGAACATGCATGTTGTCCCGGTTTGGAAAGCCCTTTAGTCCCGGTTTTCAAACCGGGACACTAGGGGCGGGACTAAAGGTCTACCCCTTTAGTCCCGGTTTGCTCAAAACCGGGACTAAAGGGTCTGCACCCGGCCGCCCGGCTCAGGCAGGAAAAAAATTTGATTTTTTTTCCAATTCTTTTGAATTGTTTTTATTTTCGAATGTTTGACTCAACCATCTCTCACTTGGACATTTTTTAGCACTAATTGCATTTAATCTTTGGTCAAATGCCAGTCTTGGTCAAACTTCCCGGTCGGTCACCCATCCTTACACTACTCCACCCTCAGCACGCTTAACTTCTTTGTTCCTTCCTGCTGTGGTCTCGCGAATGTTATTGTTCCTTGTTGTCAATACTACCATATCAATTCTATTAACTCTTATACCATTGTGTCACACATCTTTATTTTTTGGAACCACAAATAATTATTTAAGTAAACAATAATGAATAATTAATAATAATATTTGAATTACAATGA
Source organism: Poa pratensis (assembly GCA_947311845.1). Taxonomy (NCBI): domain Eukaryota; kingdom Viridiplantae; phylum Streptophyta; class Magnoliopsida; order Poales; family Poaceae; genus Poa; species Poa pratensis. Next base: position 4,472,845 of record CAMZMU010000100.1, on the reverse strand, counting down.
AAATAAAATAAGTAATAATAATATTTTATTACTTTTTTGGCATTTATTCATTTAATATGGCATAATTCATATCTTTAAATCGGTAAATCGAAAATCGACAAATAATATATCCATTATTATCAGAAAAATATGAGGAATCCAAATATGACATCATTTTTATTTTTTGAATTTTTTTAAAAAAAATTAAAAATATGAATTTTGACTCTTTTCGAATTTGAAATCATGGAGGCGGCCAAGAAGGAGCGGCGCACGATCGGCGCCAACCGACGCGCCGCGAGGAAGTGGACCAACTGGGGTTTTCGGCCCCCGGCGTCACATTTTCAGTCATGTTTCAAAATTTTACAATTTCATTATTTTTCCACATGATCTCAATTATGTTTCATAATTTTCAGTCAACTTTCATAAAGTCATGATTTTGTCACATTTAATAATTAGTGCTACTAATCCGGTTTCATAAATAAATATTGATTAGTAGTTCCGTTGATTTGGTTAAATTAGTAGTAGTTGACAAGTCCAAACATTTTCCTGGCCGAGTCAAGCATGCATGCAGGGCATTGAATGCATAGAAAGAGGTGCATGTGGGTGGCAACGGCGACGCCATGCACGGGAATTTTGGGAATTCTTTTTAGTCCCGGTTGGTAATTTACACCGGGACTAAAGATAGACCTTTTAGTCCCGGTTTGAGCCACCAACCGGGACTAAAAGGGGCTCGCATCTTTAGTTCCGGTTCCAGCCACGAACCGGGACTAAAAGTCCCTACCGAACCGGGACTAAAGCCCGCAGACGCCCTGGCCGCCTCGAACCGGGACAAATGACCCTTTAGTCGCGGTTTGAAACGCAACCGGGACAAATGGGAGTGGACGAAAGGCCTGTTTTCTACTAGTGTACATCAGAAAATAAGGATTGGAGGCATGGTATTTCTTCCCAGTTTTATTATAGGGCATGATTTAATAGCGCACAAAAAATTCACAGAGGGGGTACATAATGCAAAATGCACAGAGTTTTATTATAGGATGCAGTTTGGGACCAGCGAGGCCATGGCGGCCGGGCTGGGATGGTGGTATGGTGGATTTGAAGTTAAAAAAATTGACTGAAATTTTTAGCCCTTTTCTTCATGGTTATTGTCTGCAAACTTACCACAGAGGAAGCAGATGACATTGACCACCAGACAGAACTAAGAAGAAGAAACAAATATTGACCATGATATATATGGTTTATATTAAGTTTCATGAAAGCTCTTAATGTGCCTATTCGCAAAATATGACGACTATTTCATCAATGCTTCTAAATATGTCATATTATCCCGTTGCAACGCCCGGGCATTTAGTTAGTACTACGTTACTGCAATCTGTAAAAAGCATGTCTATAGTTGGACTAATGTGAGCCAAGTTGCATGGTACTAAAAGTAAACGCTTCGTAGAGTAAAACGAGGAACGAATTCGAGATAAGTACACTGTCTTAATTAATCTTCTGTCTAATGTGAGCCAAGTTGCACGGTAGCTACTAGCTCCGCATGATCGGCCGGTGAAATGTATAAGTCAAAACTTTGTTAGGCTCAATCCTTTCATCAGACACTGTCCTATATATATATGGGCCGGGCAATTTGGAGAAGAATAATTGCAAATAGTACATATAATTTTGGATCTCGACACTGTCTCTCCTCGTCGTCCATTGCGGCCGGAGATATTACAAAATTTGGATATGTTGTAGGACCTTGAAGATCGAACTAGGTGTCTAGGTTACTCATGTCAACTTTTGTATCATGGATGCATGTGTGGCATATATGAAGTACGTACTTCGAGGTCGTGGACGACTTGTAATTAAGTTGTATCATGCATATAGAAGTACGTATAAGTAGGTCGTGGACGACTTGCATGTGCCAACTTGCTTAGGTTTTCTACTTCGTAAGCTTCCATTAGGCTGGCTATAAATAGGAGGGCTTTCCTCCATCGTATTGGCACCCAACAGTTCGTCTTTGGCTTCTTCTTTTGCTTCATACATATAATCCTCACCTATATAGAGTACTTACTAGGTGCATATCTTGCACACAATAATGGCATCGAGTGCAGTCGTTCTCGCCGTGTTGTTCTCCTTGGTGGCCGCTGGCCCGGCGGCGGCGCAAACACCATGCGACGACTGCGCCTCGTCGTGCGCCTCGCCGTCCCCGAAGTGTGTCTCATGCAGCTCGGTCTGCTCCTACTCGTGCGTGCATGACTGCGTATCAGCCTCCTGCGGCTGCTGGTGGGGCTACTGCGGCAGCTACTGCAGTGCGGAGGAGGCCAAGTGCAACGACGCCTGCAGCAAAACCTGCAAGAAATGCCAGGCCAGCAACCAGAACCAGGGGCTACACTGCGACGAGGCCTGCGCCGCCGTCTGCCTGTCCAACTGTCTCGCGGTGTAGAAGATCGTGTTTGCTGTTGAGATTAATCTTGATATTTCTTAAACTGTCGCGATCAATGCTCATGTTTATTTTCTCGTTCAGTAGCATTTTTTTGTCTTCAAAGTTTTCAGTTTGGACTTTACATGATCTGGTCTGTGGGATGGCACAGGAAAAGCAGATCAGGGCAGGAATCTCGCATGAGTTCGTTGTTCGGTTGAATAAAAGGAAGAGACGCAAGTTGAGCGCGTCGCAAAATACTGCCTCCTCTATGCAATGTTCTTTTTCAGTTACGTTAGAGAGAGAGAGAGAGAGAGATATTCAGAGCAGCGTTGCTAATCCACACGAGAAAATCCACGTGATTGCGCAGTGTTTATAGGCTTATGATCTGACATTTGGTATCAGAATCGTAGGTTCTCGGAGTCGATTGCGGGCCTTGCGGCGGTACAACGGTTCGTCGTGGCAGCAATCAGGCTCATCCCCATTTCTAATAAAAAAAACGTTGTCCGTTATTGACAAGGAAAAAGAGTGTGCCTATAAAAAAGTGACAGGCCTCTAAATCTGCTATTTCGGCGCTATTTTTCTTGCTAATTTTGTCACACCTTCAACTAAAATAAAGCATGTTCCCGTTTCTAAAAATAAAACAAGCTATGTAGCGGGAGTAAGCCCAACGTTCAAAGTCTGAACTGGGCTCTATTCTCCGACATACCGAAACCCAGCAGCCCACCCAAGCTTTGTTAATTCTAATCTGGTCATGTTAATGTATCTAACGTTTGTTTTAGTTTGCATGTCCGAGTGAGTCGTCAAGTTAGCAAGTGGTAGGTTGTTAGGCTGTTATGTTACTTTTATTTTCATTTTTCCCTTGAAAGATAGGCTTTGAAATAGGAGTCATGGAATAATGCTGAATTGAAATGTTTATTTCTATTCTGATCCAATTCTGTTGTTGAGACAATTGAAAATTGTGTTTACTTGTTCTGGAATCCTGTATCTTTGATTTTTGAAATCCTTAGGTTTAGACATTACTTCGGGAATTCCTATTCTTTTTTCTTTCAAAAGAGTAGCAACATACTCTTTTTTTTCTTATTTCCTTGCTATCGTGTGTGTTTGCATGTTGGCCGAGTCAAGTTACTGGCCGGTGTGTTAGTTAGTGGTTAGTGCATGGAAAGTTTAGTGGAGTAAACTGGCGGAGCTTCGTAGAAATCTTTGGGCGGGCTATCCCGAACAAGAGCATATGTTTTCTTCTTTACGGCCCAATTTAGCTCTAATGCTTTAATGCTTTAGTGTTTTGGGCTTTGTTGGGCGAGCCACAGCCCAGATTGACTTCAACGGAGCTCCTGGAGTAGTGGGTCCAGTTAGTGGCCTGAGTTGCATGGCAAGAGTAGCTAAACCTCGTGCATATATATGTTCCCTAAGGAAGAGTTTCCTTTGGCAAAGCCATCGTTTTTCTTCCTTGGTTACGTGTGTGCGTGTGTTCTCTGTTTGAGAGAGACACAAGTGAGATTGAGAGGTAGAGATGATAAGAAGAGAGGAGCAATTCAGCTCCAACAAGCTTTGCCGGTCTGCGGAAGAAAGAATAAAGAGACACCGAACACCATGATGTGTTCACGTATGCGCTGAGGTGGCCTTGTTGTCGATGAAACAGCCCATGGCGACTCTGAGCCTTCGGAGCATCCTCCCGATCAAACTCAGTTTAATGAGAATGTTTTCTAGTAAAAACTATCTGCAAGTAGAATGAGAATTACATACTATCTGCAATTTATAGGGTGGATGAATGGCGATGCAGATTTGATTCCTCTCGAGTTGAATGACATCTACCTTATTTCTTAACAGAATTAGAGTTAGCAAAACCACTTATCACCCAAGAAAGAATATCGATTTTTAAGATTGACGAAAATTTAATTTTAATGTCTGGTTATTTCTATGTTTGAATGTTTTAATTTTTGTATAAATTTTTTGAACGTTAAAAATTACTACCTTCCTTCAGATCCGAACGAGAACCACAATAAGAATTATAAAACAGAGAAAGTATCTAGCAATATTCTTATGCCAACTAGAAAGAATACCGAAATGGAAAATTTGGGCCAAAAGGCAGTGGCATAGCCACACTAGAGATGACTACAAAACTTTTTATGATTATACAAGAAGATTTCATGTAAAAAAATGGTATAAATATGTGTATTTGACTACACAGTTTTATATTAACTACACAGAGTTGAAGTTCTGCCTCCGCCACTGCCAAAAGGTACTGCCCGTGTGCGCCCGTGTGCCGCCATTCAGTAGTGCAGAACGGGCTTCTAGTCCCGGGCCGTAGGGCTTTATTCTCGGATTCGCATCCGGGACTGCGAAATCGGGACTAAAAGCCCCCACTTCCAGTCCCGGCTGCTACGGCCCGGGACTAGAGGCCACCACGTGGCAGCGGCAGGACGCGGTGGAGGCGGGGAGCTCTAGTCCCGGGTCGTAATACCACCCGGGACTAGATGTTTCCTTTTTTTCCATTTTAGGGTTTTAGGGTCGTTTCTTTTTCCATTTCGTTTCTTTTTCAATTTGGGTTTCATTATATATAATTTCAAACATGTTTCCGTACGCATATTATACGCTCTACTATATACACAGTACACGTTGATGCATATATAATTAATATTCGATCTCTTGCGAGAATACAACTATTTAATTACATGGAGATAGATCACATATGTAGTTCATCGTCCGAAGCATAATGTTCTCCCCTTTCATCGATGACCTCCCTAAGCAGAAATCCCGCCAATTCCTCTTGAATTGCTCGTACGCGCCGTTCTGGGTCGAGCTTCTCCCGCATTTCGCTCAAAGTAGTTGTTCTCCGCTTAGTGGTCAACTCGCGAATGAACTCGCAAACGTAGAATCCACATAAATTACTCCCCGGTGGCTGCTGCGGACTTTTCACCGATATATAAGTTAGCTCATCTTTGAATGGACCTTCTACCTTCTGTTTGAAAAGTGTCCAACACCTGTTTTGGCAAAAAAAAATGAACAAACGAGTTATTAATTACTTGATATCAGGAAACGAATGAAAGAGGCCGATATAATGCGATAATGATTGAAATTACTTGTTGAGCATTTCTTTCATGTCGGACCACGTCGCTTGGTCCCAACTTAATGAGTCGTGGACTTCAACTATGGACTTGTCAACTTGAATGCTTAGCAGAATCCAGTGGAACCTGCGGACGTTTACGTAAACCAGACATGCATAGCTCATCAATTACACTTAACATCGAGAAAGCCAAATAAAAATATGTACAAGACAGAAACACTCACTTGAAGTTGTAAGGAAATAGTATTTCCGTACAGAAATTTTTCCCCCAACGAGCATTAATAATCTTTTTGGTCATTGGCTAAGCGGAGTTCCAAAAAAAAGAAAAAGTTCAACTCCGAGTTGGAGTTTGTGCTTTACTTTGGGCCATTTGGAATATACGAAATGATTATATCTTTAACAGAGCAAAAACTACATCTTTTATGCAGGTAATCCCGATGGCCACCCACTGGATCCGTTCGTGGTCCTTCCTACAGTCAACGAAGAAGCGCGCCAAAATGGCTACTGGGTGCAACCTGCTGGAATCGGTCGCGCGGGATTTATACAACCAGTACAGCTGTCGTTCTGATCTGAGGATAACATGTTGATGTAGAATCATTCTATGTTGTCGTTTCTTTTTAGATGGTTGATCCATGTTGCAACTTTGAGTGACCCATGATGTAATAACAAATGCTGAACTTTAATAAATTAATAAAGGCCGCATGCATCAACCGATGCAGAGGCTGGGGCTTCCCCTTTTCTAAAAAAAAAATTAATCACTCTTACATAGCGTTGTTTACGAACTGAGTAATATGAGCCACAAGAGTTCAACATAATTGTTACAGTAGATGAAATGCAGGCAAAAAATGGGTACACAAATTAGTTCTGCATGACTTCGTTTCCATACCACACCCCACATAAGTACTTGGGACGGTGCAATATAAGATTGAGCAAGGTTGAGTTTTAGCCATGTGCAGTAATTAGCATAGTCATCTAATGGTACCATAATCTGTACAAGCTAAAAGATTTTAATAACACATGAACACAGCAAGCTAATTAAACAAATTGGAAATTTTGCAGCACCAGCTAAGGAATAAATACTTCGAGGTACCTCGTTCTTGGAGACGTGGACTTATAGCTTGACGAAAAGATATTATGGCCGGTAGTGACAGCTTCTTCCCGTTTATCGAATCCTCTGCCCTGGCAATCCCTGACCAGAGTAAGCCAGTAACCTACAGATCAGAATGCTGAAATCAAACTCATTATGGATCCGGATCGAGAGCTACGGTTTAATTCACTGGCTGACCAGTTCCTTGTGCAAGGGCAAATAATGACAACAAACAACCGCACAGGTGCAAATAAAAAGTCTTGCTCAAACAACAAAACAAAACAAGATCTATCCGTAGCTTAAGGGATAGAAGAAAGCTACTGCAAATGCAATTAAAAGCCTGGCTCAAAATCAAGAAAAGAAAAAGGACTAAGGAGGCAGAGTCAAGTCTCTAGATCTATAGGGAGAATCGTGCACGGTGGAAGGATGCTCTACCTTGGAGAAGAGACGAGGAGCAGTAGGCAGTAGCAGAGTGTTTGCGGGACGAAGGCGCAGCAAAGCAACGCTATGCTGTGGGAATGATACTTTCCAATCTGCACATATTAAAGAGAGACCGCTTTATCGAAAAAATGAAAGAGAGACCGGACAGACTTCATAAAAGAAAGACCGGCTTGCCGGAGCGCATATCACCGTCAATTTCTAAACGTGTACATTTAAGGCATAGCAGCCCACAGTCCACACAGACCCGACGGCTGCAAAAGCATGTTTGGTTGTCTTGCACGCTTCTGAAAACAGCCCAAAAGTTGACTCATGAGGAACAGCTGAATTGGTCGTTTCGTCAAAGCCAGACTAAGGCGGGCGCAATGCTACATGTTTGCACACGTTGAAACGAGCGGGGCACAGGACGTTTCAGCAACTCATCACTCCACCTCCCTCGCTGCTGGAAACCTCATTCTCTCACCTTTCCACCGCCGTTGTTCTCCATGCTTGGGGCTTCTCCACCCCGTGACTTCTAAATCTTTTCCTTGCCACCAAGTGGTCACGTCCGATGGGTCACGACCGTCGAGATGATCGAGCGTGGGTAGCCTCATACCGGGGGGTTTGGAGAAATTGTTGAAGACGTCTTCCCCCGACATAAGACCATGTTTGAATCCTCTATCGATTCGTTAGTGAGGTGCTTTGTCAACTTATTTTATGAATTCATTCTCTGAATGTTGTGAAACTTTTTGTCGGCCTTGGTTAAATGAATGAAATAAATCAAAACCGTCTATATCTCTTTCATGCAGAGTACCAACAATTTTCCTTGTAAAAAAAGGTTGTGCAGCATACAAAGTCCATATTAGTTTTATAGTCATTGATATCAATAGGTGCTGTAATACTCACCGCTGGACGACAAAGAATTAATGGGTGACATTTGTTTGGTGGCATCATAAATTTCTTCTTCCAAAGAAATTCATTGTCCTTCATCTAACTTCAATGCTCACATGTCCATCACTGTTTGAATCCCAATAATGACTATGATTTAACTCTATCATTATTCCGTGTTTGAGTACACTGAGTACTCTATGGATGACAAAGAACCTTGGAGAAAATCACCATGCTAAGTAAAAAAAGGAAAAAAAAAAAATATGACCCATATGCTCCCTCTGCTCTTAATTATCCTGCATTATAGGTTTTTTCAAAATCAAACTTTCTAAGTTTTGCCTAAGCATACAGAAAAAATATCACCATCTACAATACAAAATAAATATTATTATAATTATCATAAAAATAATTTTATTATTTACATTTGGTACTATGATTTTTACATTATTTCTCCGTGCTTGGTCAAATTTTAGAACTTTTGACTTTGACCAAACCCAAAATGCAAAATAATTACTAAGAGAGGGAGTATTTGACCTTGTAGAGTTGTTTCCGAGAAATTTGTCACACCATATTTCTCTTTCAATAGTAAAACTCATTATCCTTGTCGAGTACTGTGATGTCATTGTTCTGGACTAAACTCGTAAGAGATTATTGATACTCCAACAACCACTCAGTACTGGTGGTCTTAAATGAAAATGCTCCCCCATTATTGAGTAGGTAGACAGTGTACCCCGGAGATGCTGCTTGGGTTTTGTCTTGCCATCTTCTCCTCCTCTCCTCCTCTCCTCACTGAGTCAGTAGGAAATGTAAGTCTCTTATCTGGTCTTCTCCCTTTGGCAGCTCGACGGATGATCCAAACTCGTGAGGAAATCATCTCAAACTCGCATCGACTGACTACATCACAGTGATTCCCTTAATTTTTCGTACACATTCTTAACTAGTCCGTGGACTGAATTTAAACGACACATGTGGTTATAGTACCACACAAAGTGGGTAACATAGTCTCTCCTGCCATTGCCCCAATTATCATCAAACAGAATAATCGCGTCTCCCATGCCACCTCCTCTGCAGTAGGCCAGTAGCTAGGTTCATAACATTGGGAGCGCCAGAGTTTACATGAACAACACAACATCGTTACGTGGGTTCAGATTTTGTGAAAATTACGCTACGAATAATATATTTTTGTCTAAGTATCATCAGAATTCAAGTAAATGTTGTTTAAGTGTGCTTTAAACTATTAGACGACTTTGATGTGGTGTTAAGTATTTTGCATTTTTTTAGAGGGGTGCATTGGCACCCACCCCCTAGATCCGCCTCTGCTCACTTGGGGGACTCTCCCAAAGGGAGACATACAATTAGCTTAAATACGTCGAAATGTACTAAATATTAGGCGTGTGTTGGAACTCTCCTCAGGAGAAATATAATTAGTTTGAACACGTCGACAATCAGATGCTTGGTTGTAATGATACAAGTATTAAAATCTCAAACTCATATGTTTACTTGACTATGAAAATGAGGAGAATCAAAGGGGTAACATGCAATTTGTCTACAGATGCAAATAAACACGGGAGATAAATGCATAGAAAATAACGTTGAGAATTGTTTAGGCTTAGGGGTTGCTAAAAGTTTCACTCGGTCGGCTCGTGCTCCTCCAATGCAACATATGCAATTGGCAATATCACCTCTGTCACCGCTTTGGCTTTCTTAAGGAAATCTCGAGTGATCTCTAGGGATGTGAAGTCTTCACTAACTCTTGAGCACTGCACAATGAACTTGTCAAGGCACTGCATATTCGGTGGCGCCTTCTCTTGTGCTCGCAACGTTACCACCATGTAAGACTTGGAAAATGGTGGCATGATCCCTTTGATTGGCTGTGCATGGTACTTCTTTTTGTTGGTCTCTATGTTGAAGGCAATGAAGTCGTCCACCATGTTGGTTAACTGCAGACAGCATTTCAGATCCTTCTTTGGTTTGAACGGGAAGCGCAGCTCCAAGGATGGATCGAGCGTAATATCCCTCCAGCTTCTTTGGTTTCCCTGCAAGTGAAAATGGGTATTTATACAAGTCCAATGATAATAGATCTCTGCTAGCAATTTTACAAATTAGTTATTCCATATAGAACGTTCATGAGGTAAGTACTTGGCGTGTAAGTGACTCGGTAACTTTCTTTGACATTTCGTCGATTTGAGCATCTAGTTTGTGGAGTTCGTCAATAATTGCCTCTGTTCTAGGCCTTTTCGCTCGCTCCATCACCACGCTGCCCATTGCTAGTTCAATGCATATCTTCACCCCAAGAAGGTATATTTCTTCCCATGCGTTGTTCGGTGACGCTGCACGTATCTTTTTCTTCCAGTACTCTTGTACCTGCGAAATTTCAACGCCAGGACATAAATAATGGCCAAGACTATAAGAGACATAAGTTTCGTGGAAAAATGTTTAAAATAAAAGATAGAAGGGATTACCTTCTCAAGGAATTCTTCACGAGAGGACCGGGACTCACAATAGTCCCCATACCCGATTCTTCCCGCCAATAGGTAGAAAATTATAACACCGAGACTGAAAACGTCATTCTTCGGTGATATCATGCCATTATGTATGTATTCCGGTGGCATGAATCCTCTTTATGATATCATAAGCATGTAGCAATCACGCGGTTAGTAATACAAGTACAACTTATGTTTATTAAAAAAGAAGGGTTAAGTGCATTTTTGGTCCCTCAAGTTTTGTAAAAGACCAACTTTGGTCCCTTAAGTCTATTCTTATCTAAACGTGGTCCTCAAACACTAGGCTAATCCGACGGGGATGCATTACGCAATTATCATGCACGTTCAGCGGCACAAATATCAACCCCATACAATCCTATCTCACTGAAGGGTTCGGTGATCACTCTCACAAATTAAATGTTTGAGGACCACGTTTAGACCAGAATAAAGTTAAGGGACCAAAGTTAGACTTTTGCAAAACTTGAACAATGCTACGTCCGCATAAACCATCAACTTACAATGTTCCCTTCATACGATTGCATGTTTCATAGGTCTTTGATGTACCAAAGAGCCTGGATAAACCAAAATCTGCGATTTTGGGGGGTCATGTCCTTATTCAACAATATGTTGTCAGGTTTTAAGTCCAGATGGTAAATATAATCGCCCTCTCCTCTTCCTTTATGAAGGTAGTGTAGGCCCTCGCAAGTCCCTCTAATAATTTTGTATGTTGTGACCCAATCATGTATGCAGGAATCGTCTAGATGTTCATGGAAAACGATCATGTATTTCATCAAACACAAAATAGTATATACAGATGAACTGAGGGCATCATTACCTGAAATATGGTTGGCAAGGCTTCCTTCTGGCATGTACTCGAAACAGAGAGCTCGGTCTATAACTTTAGAAAAGATAAGTTGTTTGTTGATCTCAATATGTTTGTTTTTTATCTCATGGCAGTAGGCAATCAGCCGTATAATATTCTCATGTCGGAGCTTCATAAGTTGACGAAATTCATTTGTAAAATCATCATCATCAAGCCCATTCATGATAAAAAGCTTCTTCACAGCGAGTTCATACCCGTTGTATTCTCCCTGTAAATTAATATGGAACACGCACGTATGTATTGTCAGCCGTAGCCAGTACGTGGCGGGTCAAAATTTAAAGACGACTCATAGACATATATACCCTGTAAACCTCTCCATAGCCACCACTTCCAACTTTGTGCTCCTTAGAAAACTGGTTTGTAATTGTTTCTAGCACATGCATTGTGAGATCCGTCACCTCTAGTGAAGACATTATCTCCAAGCCGGATGACCTTGAAGGAATTTGATGAATAGACTCTTCAATTACTTCACCTCTAACACTTATTTGTTCCTGTCTGTAAGATCTTGTGTGGATTTCAATATTAACTGGATTACTTGTGTGTCTTAATGTATCTTGAAAAGAAAAGAAAATTGCTTGTGCCTCAATCACCTATAAATTAACTAGATTCGGCCTAAAACTAGAAAAACAAGAGCAACTAATGTTACAGAGATGGCAACAAACAAATTTGGGGGGTTAATATGTCCTGCTGCTGTCGACAACCCTCTTTTTTTTGGCAACAAATCAATCTTAAAAACAAAAACAGGCAGATTTCTGGCGACAGCTTCATCGACAAAAAAGACAGTAATAAGAAGACATTGAAAATGTGTCATGCCATAACTAGTTCTCGCGGCAGCTTCCATCAGAAAAAGAAAATTATGCGCATGAAAGAAGTAGAAGAAAAATGTATGCAAGGGTAGGAGAAGTTGAACTCGCCTGGCGCCCTGGAGGCTGCTGGAGACTAACACAGCAACAAATCGATGCGAAACGAAGGAAATGTTTTGGTGGGAGCCTGGGAAGACTGGGCAGTGTGTAACTAAAGGGTTTGGTGTGAGACTGTCCTAGTGTGTGTCAGCTAATAATAGCTTCTGAATGAATTAAACTCCCCCAACATTATTAGCTAATAATAGCGACCGACCGTTGGGTTATTACTCTAGTTTGATAATTTGAACAGAGGACTGATGGGACATCATATGTAGGAGTACCATTGCTAGATGGAGCTGGTGGGCAATTAAATCGGGACTCATCAGTCATGAAACCTCTCACCCCACCTCGCCTAGCTGTTGAACTGTTGCCCGAGAGGATAAAATGGATCGTGCGGATTCCATTCAGGCAGAAGGTGAATCCAGTACAACTGCAGGCTCTGCTGGTTACTCCGGAATGCAAGATTTTGTGCTGAAGGCAAAGGTCCAGAGTGAGATACTGAGATACTGGTGGGGGCGTGGGGCAACAAGTTGAAAATGGAAAATAGTTTCGCAACGGTGCTTTTTTAAATTCATCGGCTTTACTTACATGGCTTATGCGTACCCTGCATCACAAATTTTACGAATGTACCTTAAATTATATGACACAAATATTATAACGTTAAATGATATAACATCCGAAGTTTATAATGTTACATTTTCTTAATATATACCTTGCATTACTTTGATCAAATCAGGGATCTAGATATACGCGTAGAGCACCATGTAAACTGAACCGGATGGAGTACATTAATTAAGGTATCTTCTATATCTAAATATAGCAAAGATCCACTAAAAGCAATTCTCTCCTTCGATACAATGCAACTATCAAAAATAGCGTGGCCTTTCTCCAGAAGCTATAGAAGATATAGTGGGATATAGCGAAGTTACGTGAAAAATAGCGTGATGAAAAAAATTGTGAGAAATACCCCAAATATTAAGGACTTCAGGCTTTTCAACACTAAAAATTTGTCCAAAAGCAGCAATAGTGCAATACATGCATAACCAGGTAACCATATTCAAATGTCAAGGCCAAATCCATGACACAAATACAAATATGAGGCTTAAATCCATGTTCAAACTTTGCTGCGATTTCTTCCTTTGCATCCAAAAATGCGCCATAGATGAATCCCATAGCTGGTACATCACTGTCCGTTCTCCTTAGCAAAATAGCCAACGGCTCAAAGAACTTCACAGCAACAGCAGCACTAGCACTTTCTCCTTGTACTGTTGGACACTCCAACACCTACGATTGGACAGCAAGATCAATTATACAAATTAAGACATGAGTAAGACGACGCCGCCGCTGCGAGACTGCAAGTCGAGCTTGAGGATTGAGGAAGCACCAAAGCAGAGCACCGACGCTGCCGCTGCGAGGAGCTTGAGGAAGACTAGGGAGACGCCGCCGCCGCCCTTAGCTGGACGGAAGAGCTCGGCGCAGCTGGGCGCTTCCGCCGCCGGAGGAAGACAAGCTGGGCGCTGTCGCCGCCGCCAGCCTCTATCTGGAGGATTAGGTTAGGTTCGATGTGGAGTTGTGGACTGGAGTGGTGGACGAGTGAGGTGGGTGACTGGGTTGACTAGGTTGGACGCGCTATTTTCCAGTTATTTTTAGCGTCGCTATAACGTTAGGACGTTTAGCGTGATTTAGCGTGCTAAAAACGCCATTAGCGCTGTAGCGGCAACTTTTGGTCAAATATAGCGTAGCCCTTAAAATTAAGCTATAGCGTGCTAATAACGGCGAAATAGCAACGAGATTCTAATTGATCCACGTCATCCAGCCACCCACGTTATTACCACAACTGCATATTTCTACATATAAGCAGTCTTCCACGTCACCTTGGCTGAGTTAAGTCCATTACGCTGAATGCAGCCATAGCTACGCCTACGCCAAGGCTGTTGCTCTCCTTCGATATTCAATAGACTTTTAGACTTCCTTTCCTGCCGTAGTAGTGTAGAAAACGAAGCAGCTGCGGCCGGCCGACCGCCTTCTCTTATTTACCCCGTCGTTCTCCCTACGGCCCTGCACACGGTCACACCGTGATGGCTTGGAGACCAACACAGATCCGATCTCTGGCCTATGCCACGCCTGAAAAACACTAGAGTTTCTATATGCCATGGATGCTTTGTGTCTTCATCATTTTTGGTGCAGGGATTTACTTGCGGTGCTAGAGCTTGTTCGATTGGTCCGCTCATTGACTAATGCCAATCACATCCTTGAAATTTTTGGTCAGTTTAAACATCTTGTTTGTCCCTCTCGCTCTCGCTCTCGCTCTCTCTTCCTCTTCGCCTGGCGGAGACGCGCCCGCCGTCGCGCGCCACCACCTCTTCCAAGGCCGGCCGGCCCTTACCTGCCGCGGCTGCTGGCGGGTGGCGCATCCGAATCCATCAATACGCCATCGCCGCTCGCCGACTTCCCGTCCTTGAGTACGTCCGTCACGGCGGCGACCGCCGGCATCAGCAGGACCATGACGGCTGCGGGCAACAACAGCGTCATCGAGTGGTAAATCTCTACTCTCTTGCTCTCGTGATGTGGACAAATCTGTTCCCTAGCCTAGTTGTTGAGGTCTGCAGGTCTTCTAGGAATCCAGGTTGACACTGGTTCATCGCCAAATCTGTGGGTGTGTCTTCATTTCATTCACGATGCTAAGAATTTCCCTGCCATGTAGCAGGAAGTAACGCCTAGTTGACAGAATCCCCCATCACAATTAGTGTCTTTCTGGATCCTTTTCGTATTCAGTCCCCTGTTCAACTGATCCAGTTTAATTGTGCAACTGAATGAAACTTTCGTGCATATTCTTCCCTTATCCTCAAAAGTCTTTCTCTCCCAAAAATCAAAGATCCTCTGTTTCTTTTCTTTTCCAAAGAAGATTTCCGTCCTCACGGCTACACATTACGTCTCTAAAATTACCCATGGCTGCTGGGCTGCACTACGGAATCCTATTCCCATCCAGCAGCAAGCTTGGCTGCTTCAAGCCTGAGGAAAATAAGGTGACTGATACCAGACACTACCAGTGACGCCCATCTCCTATGCATGCAACATTTTCTTTGCTTGTTATCTCTCCATGGGAGTCGGTCGATTTAAGTGAACGAAACCTATCCAGTATATGCATCTGGTACTAACCGTCATCTAGCAAACTAAAGAACACAGTTTCTACAGTAGTCTGTGGTGTAGCTCTTTGGGTGAGAAATGCAAGGCACGGTACCTGCCAAATAAAGCCCTTGGTTGAGATAAGATTTTTGAGCCAAAACCAGCACCCCAGCCTAGTGTAGAAAACCATACACCACAAATTACGAATGTACAACTGGATTTTGATAGATGAAAATATAATAGGATATCATGTTATTCTAATCCTGAGATATTGCTGGCATGTGACAGCATAGGTAAATTACAAACATTGGCATCCTGGTGTAGATTAGTTTCAAGCCTGAGGAAAACAAGGCAGCTGACTGAAATCAATAGAGAGCCCAGCAGAAGCAAACTTCTCGCTCCCAAGATTACCTTCTCCAGGATCGCATGCATCATATTTCTGTAGTTCGTGTCGTGTAAACACCAATGGCATTGAGACATGTGCCAGATCTACCATGGAACCCCACGATGCTGCTGTCCTCATCAGCTCTGAACCTGAAAGGAGTTGCTTCCACATTTTGATGATGCGAATTTCCGAAAGGTCCGTAGGTTCTGACGTTGGTGACAAATGTAAGGGATGTCACAATAATCTTTTCACCGTGGCTCCCATATGCTCCAGATACTTCCTCGACAAACTCCAAAGGGCTAAAGCGAATCTGCAAACAATACACCAAATTAGAGTACAAAAGTGATGCCATAATTAATTCTAGCAGTCTATCAAAGTACTACAAAAAAGATTATGTACCATACATGCATCGGAAAGAAAATAAAACAAAGCATTTCAATTTTGTCTTGATGGTATCTTTCACCCCAAGGCTCTGCACTATGCTTCTTCCCAGCTAACAAAATGAGAATGCATCGACTAACCCCAGGTAGCTAACCGTGATACTCGTCAGACGCCGTGGTACCTGCACTTCCACCCCATGGTCCACTTTTACTGGTGGTGGCCAACCTCTGCATGGATGTGTAGATGTAGCGTACGTGTCATCATCTTTAATCCATCATGGACGAACATGATATCAACTAGACCTTAATTATAGATATTGAGCTTAATTACGACTTCCTATCTTTCACAAAAATTACAGATATTGAGCTTAATTTCCTTGTATCTTGTGTACTATGCACCCTAGTTTCCTAGAACAATGTTTTATTAAGTGTTGGGCGTTGATTGAGCGTTTCCTTGGTTTTTTGTGTGCTAACGTACACATGATATTTCCTGGATGTTTCCCTTTTCACTTTTCAGACATATATTATTTTTGGTATAATTATGAGCCATCGATTTATTTTGAAGCATTTCATGACAATTTTTTAAGCCAACCAAACGATGTGCACAGTACATGTCTCTAGATATATTTGTGTGCGTTAGTGATCATACCTGGCCAATGAGACTCACCGGCACAGAAAGGGCCGTGATTGTCTAAGGCCCACGGTAGGTTGTTTTCCCTAGGCACTCCATTAGGGCAGCGATGGGCAGATTATCAGTGGTACTACAGGTTCACCTAGACCACTAACCAACCCTGTACGCCCCTCGTGTGTTTGCTATGCGCTTGTTCCATACAAATCATGGGCTGGGTGTACATGCTCAAACGATTCGTGTAAACTCGATTGCTCCCGCAGCCCATCAGTGGCCAAGCAGGCACGTGATCACTGAACCCGTCGGGATGAGGGAAGGGGATTTCTCAGAAAATATAAGAATTAACAATAGTAAAAAACACAAACAATGGATATAGCATGATGAACATCTTTTATTGGGATAGACATTTATTGGAAACACACTTGCACACTTGTGATGCCATTATTTCACTATAATAATTCTCACAACACTCATTTATCCTTATCAAACGAAGTTGACTCCTCATTATTGTCAATGTATCTCTGGAAGCTCGGATCGGTAAATTTAGGGGTGAATACACCAAACTCTTCTCCCGGTTGTTTTTGAGATTGCGGGCTTCCTGTCTTGAAATGCGGTACACATTGGCGATGACATCAATGGGCAACGCACGTAGGATGGAGTTCTTCCCTGCGATGCGACTATCCATGGGAACTGGGTTAGTCTTGAATGAAATGTATTGGAATCCTTCACGCTCCGCCTTTTTGAGAACAACATAGTGTTGTGGTATGATTAGCAGTTGTCCTTGGCGAAGAACGTCATTGAATACTGTCTGGCCATGGTTATTGACGACTTGAACTCGAGCACGTCCTTGGATCACGTACACGACACTGTGTGCATTGATGTTCCAAAATGGTGAAAGAACGGCATTCTGCAAGAGCAATTAGTTTGTTTGCATATTATTAAACTTATGTGATATATACAAAGATTAGAATATATAAAATGAGGAGTGTGAATTCAAATGTAGCATTGTACATACCTGATATAGATTTACTCTCTTAGCACTTAGTTGGATGAGGTTAAGGATGGGGAAATTATTGCTATTGAGGCAGTTTATCCTGCCAGCACGTGGGTTGTACGTGTCAGCACGGTTGGGGTTTTCAATGTTTTTCCTTGCCTCCAATGAACAAGAGTTCTCCTCTAATCCATTGGAACTTCCATCCCTTGATTGTTCTTCTTGGAATTGAGTTGATTGTCCTTCTTGATATTGACTTGTCAGCCCTACCTAGTATTGGGTTGATTGTCCTTCCTGTCGTTGAATTGGTTGGTAGGCCTGCTGCTGGAATGGTCCTTGTTGGGACAATATGGGCTTCAAGAATTGAAGGCCTTATATAGGATCAAGCTATGGATTTAGAATTTAGGATCAACCAACCCAACTTTTCTTTCGTAAAATATATGAACTTTATGAACTATGGATGGAAAGTACACCAATGAAAACATCAGGAGCGGGAGAACAGAGCAAACATGAACCGGTGCAAATCTGAAAGATACTTAATAATAGGACTCACGCTCTACCGGCAGGGCGGAAGTATCCACTCGTGGCCACTCCGCGCTCCTGCAAATTCTCGATCTCCCTCGATCTCATCACCTGCCAAATCCTCCTCGGAGTCTCGCAAAAATGTCCCGCTCGGCGGGACGACCGACTCCCTTCGGGAGACGCATGCCAGGAAGAGGGTGGGTATTGCCCGGATCGTTGGGATCAGCAGTAGAATAGCGTTTCCACCGCTAAACGCTAACATCGATTTTGTGGGCCCTTTTTTCTGTGAGATGCTTCCTGATTGAATTACTCTATCATATATACTCGGGCCAACGGTGGTTGACTTGAGCGAATGGCTGTTGTTTCCTATCCCAGCAATAACTACACAAATAACCGGGAGTACTAGAGATAATCTAGCGAAGACACAATCTTTATTTGTTTATGAGATTTTATCTGTAAAGAACAGGGTACGCATGCTATTTCTTACCAGAGTACTACGTAACTGCAATCTGTAGAAATCATGTCTATAGTTGGACTAATGTGAGCCAAGTTGCTTGGTAAAAGTAAACGGTTCGTAGAGTAAAACGAGGAACGAATTCGAGTTAAGTACACTCAAATAATCTTCTGTCTAATGTGAGCCAAGTTGCACGGTAGCTACTAGCTCCGCTAACTCGATGGACTGGTTAAATTTATAAGTCAAAATTTCGTTAGGCTCAATCCATTCAACAGACATTGTCCTATATATGGGGCAACTTGGAGAAGAATAAATGCAAATACTACGTGACATTTCGGATCTTGACATCTTCCAGTGGCTAATTGTTTTTCGATGCCAAGCAAATTATGCAGCGGGTTTCCTGCTGGTGCGAGGGCGCTCTCTGTTTACCGTATCCTCTGTTAAAAAGACTTTGTATTTCCGTTATGAAAAGTATGGCAATTAATTGTGGCTGGATATTCTCGAATTTGGATATGATGTAGGACACTGAAGATCGAACAAGGTGTCTAGGTTACTCCTGAAGTCATCTGTTGTATCATGCATGCGTGTGTAGCCATGGCCGGGCCGGCAAAATCCGGGGCCCTGTGCGAAACTCTAAAACTGGGCCCTATCTCACAATTTTTTAACTAATGAACAGTTCTAATGTCGCTGGTGGTTGGAGCTACGCCGGCACCGGTGAAGTTGTCGGCGGCGTGGTGGTGGTAGGTGAGTACAATCGTCGTAGTCGCTTCCGCGACGATGGAGTTCATGGTGGCGAGCGGCGGCGATAGAGGTTGAAAACACATAGTTGGCTAGCTGTAGTATAAAGAGTACAAGCTCTATTCGTATATGACTTCCAAAATATAAAAGGTACAACATGAAAGTTGTGCGAAATGCCGAGATGAACCTGCTAGTAAAATGATATTTAAAACGTTCTAGCGAGCGCGGCGAATTTGACAAATTTTGTCTAAAAAAATTCAGAACATCGGTTCGAAATTGAGAAGGTACAACAGACAAAACTCCAAACCGAGCACAAGAATGGAGCTACTCGTCGACACGCACATATTTCATGTACAAATTATTTCAAACTAAAATATAATTGTGTAGATTAGAGAACAAATATGTTTGCCGGCCAACGATGCAAGCGGCCTCGGGAATGGCCATTGGCCGAGGGAACCAGCAAGACACGATCTAAATCGCTAGCAGATGGAGTTGATCCATACTCGTACTCGCAGACGATGCGGCCCAGCGCGTTGGGCCAGCCCAATTCCTTTCAGCCTATATAAATTTTGGGGCCCCCAAATTTCATGGGCCCTGAGCAAGTACATTACAAGTCGCCCACGGCCTCGAAGTGTGTACTTAATACTAGGAGTATATGTATGCAGCATATACTCCTAGTATTAAGTACACACTTCGAGGCCGTGGGCGACTTGTAATGTACTTGCTCTCATGCATATAGAAGTACGTACGTAGGTCGCGGACGACTTGCAAGTCGTAACATGCAACTAGGTAGGTTTCTAATAGATGGCACAGATAGTCTGCTCTGGTGAACATAGGACTCGCGCTCTACCAACAGGGCGGAAGAATCCACTGTGGCCACTCCGCGCTCCTGCACATTCTCGATCTCCCTCTCATCACCTGCCAAATCCTCCTCTGAGTCTCGCCAAAATCTCTTGCTCGGCGGGACTGACTCCCTTCGGGAGACGCAGGCCAGGAAGAGGGTGGGTATTGCCCGGATCGTTGGGATCGGCAGTAGAATAGCTATTCCACCGCTAAACCGTAACATCGATTTTGGAACCACAAATAATTATTTAAGTAAAAAATAATGAATAATTAATAATAATATTTGAATTACAATGAAAATAAAATAAGTAATAATAATATTTTATTATTTTTTTGGCATTTATTCATTTAATATGGCATAATTCATATCTTTAAATCGGTAAATCGAAAATCGACAAATAATATATCATTTATTATCAGAAAAATATGAGGAATCCAAATATGACATCATTTTTATTTTTTGAATTTTTTTTTTTAAAAATTAAAAATCTGAATTTTGACTCTTTTCGAATTTGACATCATGGAGGCGGCCAAGAAGGAGCGGCGCACGATCGGCGCCAACCGACGCGCCGCGAGGAAGTGGACCAACTGGGGCTTTCGGCCCCCGGCGTCACATTTTCAGTCATGTTTCAAAATTTTACAATTTCATTATTTTTCCACATGATCTCAATTATGTTTCATAATTTTCAGTCAACTTTCATAAAGTCATGATTTTGTCACATTTAATAATTAGTGCTACTAATCCGGTTTCATAAATAAATACTGATTAGTAGTTCCGTTGATTTGGTTAAATTAGTAGTAGTTGACAAGTCCAAACATTTTCCTGGCCGAGTCAAGCATGCATGCAGGGCATTGAATGCATAGAAAGAGGTGCATGTGGGTGGCAACGGCGACGCCATGCACGGGAATTTTGGGAATTCTTTTTAGTCCCGGTTGGTAATTTAAACCGGGACTTTAAAAGTCCCGGTTTGAGACACCAACCGGGACTAAAAGGGGCTCGCATCTTTAGTTCCGGTTCCAGCCACGAACCGGGACTAAAAGTCCCTACCGAACCGGGACTAAAGCCCGCAGACGCCCTGGCCGCCTCGAACCGGGACAAATGACCCTTTAGTCGCGGTTTGAAACGCAACCGGGACAAATGGGAGTGGACGAAAGGCCTGTTTTCTACTAGTGTACATCAGAAAATAAGGATTGGAGGCATGGTATTTCTTCCCAGTTTTATTATAGGGCATGATTTAATAGCGCACAAAAAATTCACAGAGGGGGTACCTAATGCAAAATGCACAGAGTTTTATTATAGGATGCAGTTTGGGACCAGCGAGGCCATGGCGGCCGGGCTGGGATGGTGGTATGGTGGATTTGAAGTTAAAAAAATTGACTGAAATTTTTAGCCCTTTTCTTTATGGTTATTGTCTGCAAACTTACCACAGAGGAAGAAGATGACATTGACCACCAGACAGAACTAAGAAGAAGAAACAAATATTGACCATGATATATATGGTTTATATTAAGTTTCATGAAAGCTCTTAATGTGCCTATTCGCAAAATATGACGACTATTTCATCAATGCTTCTAAATATGTCATATTATCCCGTTGCAACGCCCGGGCATTTAGTTAGTACTACGTTACTGCAATCTGTAAAAAGCATGTCTATAGTTGGACTAATGTGAGCCAAGTTGCATGGTACTAAAAGTAAACGCTTCGTAGAGTAAAACGAGGAACGAATTCGAGATAAGTACACTGTCTTAATTAATCTTCTGTCTAATGTGAGCCAAGTTGCACGGTAGCTACTAGCTCCGCATGATCGGCCGGTGAAATGTATAAGTCAAAACTTCGTTAGGCTCAATCCTTTCATCAGACACTGTCCTATATATATATGGGCCGGGCAATTTGGAGAAGAATAATTGCAAATAGTACATATACTAGATGAATGCCCGTGCGTTGCTACGGAATAAAAGATGAACCAAAAATTCCATTTATTGCCAGTGTACAAACAACTAAAAAACCCAGTTTTTTCGAATCTCAGAGTGGATTTGGTGACCAGGGCACTAATGATCCCGATTTCAATATTTTTGAAAATGGTACTTTTTAGTTAAAAAATCTATAAATTTGTGCAAAGTTTCATTTAAAAAGATGTTTTGTTTCACGCTAAGAAAGAAAGCTCCTCGAAGATCCTATGGAATGTCAGATTTCTACTCTTTCCTAAGCATCTACTTTTCCTCTCATTTGGCCATAAAAAATGCACACGTGGCAGATGAGCAACCATAGATACAAAATGAGCAGGGTTAGAGAGGGAGTGTGCAGGCCTAAAAGTATGTGTTGTAAGCAGGCCGGTCGAATCCAGGGGCGTTCGATGGATCCGCCTACCTAAAATCCACCAAATACACAACAAAAAGAGTAAATGGCACTGGCGGTCACACAACTCGTCCGCTATGTGCACTTAAGTCACATAACTGGAAAACGGGATTTTTTAGTCACACAACTGGACTTTTGGTGCACGCAGGTCACAAACCCCACATGCCAGTCCGTTTTCCGTTGGTAATTTTGCAAAAACCCCCCTGTATTTTTGGACATTTTTCAGAAAACTCCCTGTAATTGGACCCAAATTTGGGTTTTTTGCGAAATATCCCAAAATACAGGGGGTTTTCTGCAAAATTACGTGTCCACGTCAGCACTCCTGCCATGTGGGGTTTGTGACCTGCGTGCACCAAAAATCCAGTTGTGTGACCAAAAAATCCCATTTTCCAGTTGTGTGACTTAAGTGCACATAGCGGACGAGTTGTGTGACCGCCAGTGCCATTTACTCGAACAAAAATGCTGCCCGATAAAGAAGAAAAGAAAGGATCAAAATGTCACAGCGTACGTTGAGGTCGAAGCCCACCTGCGTGCTACGCGCGCGACAGTGCAGGGGCTGTCGTCAGCTCAGTGCTCACCACGACGCCGGTGCAGCCCAGCGCAGCCCACTGGCAGCAGACGCCGCGCTGCCCAAGACCGACGCAACATCCAGCGGCCGCCCGCCGCTCAGCAGTCTCCCAGCTGCATCAGCTCGCCGCCAGGCGCCAGCCGCGATCGCCAAGAGCAGCCGGTCCGGATCGATCAGCTTGATCTTTTTTGTCATGCAGAGATTGGATCGTCTCCGACTGGGATGGGTTCGTCTCCGATCCGTGTTGTCAACTTGTGATGACATCTTTTTACACGCACAGATCGATTCGTCTCCGATCCGTGTTGTCAACTTGTGATGACATCTTTTTACACGCACAGATCGATTCGTCTCCGATCAGAACTACGGGGCTGACATACCGTTTTGTATGAGGAAAGGCAGGACGCACCGCCGCCGACCATCACCTTTAACGATATTATATAGTAGAGAATTTTGGATCTCGACACTGTCTCTCCTCGTCGTCCATTGCGGCCGGAGATATTCCAGAATTTGGATATGTTGTAGGACCTTGAAGATGGAACTAGGTGTCTAGGTTACTCATGTCAACTTTTGTATCATGGATGCATGTGTGGCATATATGAAGTACGTACTTCGAGGTCGTGGACGACTTGTAATTAAGTTGTATCATGCATATAGAAGTACGTATAAGTAGGTCGTGGACGACTTGCATGTGCCAACTTGCTTAGGTTTTCTACTTCGTAAGCTTCCATTAGGCTGGCTATAAATAGGAGGGCTTTCCTCCATCGTATTGGCACCCAACAGTTCGTCTTTGGCTTCTTCTTTTGCTTCATACATATAATCCTCACCTATATATAGAGTACTTACTAGGTGCATATCTTGCACGCAATAATGGCTTCGAGTGCAGTCGTTCTCGCCGTGTTGTTCTCCTTGCTGGCCGCCGGCCCGGCGGCAGCGCAAACACCATGCGACGACTGCGCCTCGTCGTGCGCCTCGCCGTCCCCGAAGTGTGTCTCATGCAGCTCGGTCTGCTCCTACTCGTGCGTGCATGACTGCGTATCAGCCTCCTGCGGCTGCTGGTGGGGCTACTGCGGCAGCTACTGCAGTGCGGAGGAGGCCAAGTGCAACGACGCCTGCAGCAAAACCTGCAAGAAATGCCAGGCCAGCAACCAGAACCAGGGGCTACACTGCGACGAGGCCTGCGCCGCCGTCTGCCTGTCCAACTGTCTCGCGGTGTAGAAGATCGTGTTTGCTGTTGAGATTAATCTTGATATTTCTTAAACTGTCGCGATCAATGCTCATGTTTATTTTCTCGTTCAGTAGCATTTTTTTTGTCTTCAAAGTTTTCAGTTTGGACTTTACATGATCTGGTCTGTGGGATGGCACAGGAAAAGCAGATCAGGGCAGGAATCTCGCATGAGTTCGTTGTTCGGTTGAATAAAAGGAAGAGACGCAAGTTGAGCGCGTCACAAAATACTGCCTCCTATGCACTGTTCTTTTTCAGTTACGTTAGAGAGAGAGAGAGATATTCAGAGCAGCGTTGCTAATCCACACGACAAAATCCACGTGATTGCGCAGTGTTTATAGGCTTATGATCTGACATTTGGTATCAGTCGTAGGTTCTCGGAGTCGATTGCGGGCCTTGCGGCGGTACAACGGTTCGTCGTGGCAGCGATCAGGCTCATCCCCATTTCTAATAAAAAAAAACGTTGTCCGTTATTGACAAGGAAAAAGAGTGTGCCTATAAAAAAGTGACAGGCCTCTAAATCTGCTATTTCGGCGCTATTTTTCTTGCTAATTTTGTCACACCTTCAACTAAAATAAAGCATGTTCCCGTTTCTAAAAACAAAACAAGCTATGTAGCGGGAGTAAGCCCAACGTTCAAAGTCTGAACTGGGCTCTATTCTCCGACATACCGAAACCCAGCAGCCCACCCAAGCTTTGTTAATTCTAATCTGGTCATGTTAATGTATCTAACGTTTGTTTTAGTTTGCATGTCCGAGTGAGTCAAGTTAGCAATTCCTAGGTTGTTAGGCTGTTAGCTTGCTATCGTGTGTGTTTGCATGTTGGCCGTGTCAAGTTAGTGGCCGGTGTGTTAGCTAGTGGTTAGTGCATGAAGAGTTTAGTTTTTTTTTTTTTGAGAAAAACATAAAGGGTTTAGTGGAGTAGTGCTGGCGCCTGGCGGAGCTTCGCGGAAATCGTTGGGCGGGCCAGCCCGAACAAGAGTATATGTTTTCTTTACGGCCCAATTTAGCACTAATGCTTTAGTGTTTTGGGCTTTGTTGGGCGGGCCACAGCCCAGGTTGACTTCAGTAGCGAGTCCAGGTAGTGGCCTGAGTTGCATGCCATGTGTAGCTAAACCTCGTGCATATTCTCAAAAAAAAAAAAAAAGCTAAACCTCGTGCATATATATATATACTAGTGGAATTTTGCGCGGCGTCCGCCGCGGCTCTTTTGAATGTTTTTATTGGCAATGTATGCTGTTGTTGATAGTTTTGATTGGCAGTGTATGTTGTTGATGGTACTGTATCGCATATCAGGTCGACAGGTTCATCTAGATGAGAGGGTTAGGAAGATCCATGGGATTGGATGGGAAACGGTACGCGGAGAAGATGAATTAGAGAATAGATAGGAAGTGTCGCGCGGCGGCACGCCGCGCCCGTGCATTGTTACGTGTAGTAATATTAGGTACAACAGTGTAAATTTATAGAGTGTTCTTAGTACAGTGTTTCCAAGATTAGACAGGAACATATATAGTGAGGCAATTCATATTGAAGTAATTCATGCATAGGATTAGATAGATAAAGATACTTATATCAATAAAAGTCTTACACATGGGAGTAGCTTGTACACAGGGGCATATTACAGCTAAATAAAAGGTATAGACCATATCAAAAATTAAGCTCTACCATGTATATATGATCAAATGGCAAGACATCTATAAATCATGGCAGACTCCTTGATCAGCAAATCTTGGCAGCTAACTTCGCAAAGATAACCACACATAGAAACTTAACATGGCATATATAAGTATATAGGATAGTAACGTATCATCTTCTTGCCAAATTGCGTCAATTAATGGAGAAAGCCAGAGGTCGCGAGTTGATAGTGAAATTGCCCTCGTGTTGGAGTGTTGGACCATCTAGACTCAAGTGACTTTGGCTGATTAAATTATGAGTCATCAATTTTTTACCTACAATAAGGGAATTGTCTGTAAGAGATGGGTTGCTTACATGCAGGGTTGCTTACATGCATGTCGCGCATAATCTGGAAAGAAAGGCTAGAGGATAACATCAATAGTTGCGATAATTTACGCCTCATATGTCGGGAAATAATTCGTAATGAAGACTGAAGAATCAAGAATGTATAACAACTATTCTGTAGCTGCAATGAGCTCTATAGAAAGAACACAGATAAGAAATATCAGCATACATAAAATCGAACGAAAAAGAAATCAAAAGTGCTGAATGGTAAAACTAAAGCTAAAAAGAACTAATTCCCATAACCAGCAAATGCCTATAACATGCTTACCTAGATTTCATTTAGGACATGAAACCAGAGATGACTCTATGACTCGTGCACAGAGCTTTTCGCATACATGAAACGACAGATCAATATTATTTGAGTGAAAAATAAGATCCTAATGCTGCACATTTTGCCACAGTTTGTTTCATTTCACCGTATGTCTACATGTATAAGTCCATGTGGAATAGCATTGTATTCAAGGGATTTTCAAATCCTATGAGAACATCTATAATTCATAAACTTTGCCTGAAAGCTTTCCGAATATTGTCAAATATTGATGTGGCATATCATTGTAAATGGAAGATTTGCACTAATTAATACCACAGTAGTACCATCAGCAAATGTGACGGGCAGTGGAGGCATGAAAGTTGACCTGTATGCAATGAAATGGCGAATGGCAAGGAGGCTCTCCAGATGCACTTGGGAACCGTGTAGATATATGCAAAAAAGAAAATGGTATGCAGAAGATACTGTGTAGAACAATTGCTAGAGACAACCAAGTACTTTTTTCTCAGTTAACATCTAGATTGAACAATTAGCAGGCCACTAATTGAAGTCAAATAACCAATTTAGAATCATAACGTGTAAGAACCAATGGAGGAAAAAGTAAACCTTCATCTTTACTGAATCCAAGAACCTATTCACCATTGCTTCATCAAAATATTGAGCAACCTGCTTGGATTTTAGTCAAACATCTTGCCGGCATAGATAGGTAGGATCTGCACAAAGAAAAAATGTTTCTAGGGATTAATTTGAGAGAGAGAGAGAGAGCATGAGGAAAATGAAACTTTTATGTCTGATAAATTGGAGAGCTCCAGTGGCATTTGCCAGGTGAGAAATAAAGGGAAGTTTCTATACTGATCAAAAGATATCCTAAATTTTCGAAACTGTATTTTCACTGACATGAATGGTGAACTTTATCACCATTCTTAAAAGATGGAGCAATTAGTTATATCATGGGGAAAAAAGTAACGAACACAAACAAATAGTGCCATGCATAGTTTGGATCCAATTTAGATGAATTAGAAGTAATTAACATGTGACCAGCGTGACCTCCAGAAGGCCTCCAAATCCAAATGTATAATGGTTAAATTTACCAAATATTATTCAATGGATTTAAATCTTGGAAGGCTGCTTAACCTCCAACTAAAATTTATAAAGCAGCCGGCATGCCAAGTTTAACCAAGTAACAATTATAACACTCCGTTGCCGGTTTGCCAACAAATAAATAAAGCGATTACTCAATTCTAATTCAGTAGCAGGAATACAGCATGGTATAACTCACCAATGTATTCATAATTTTTCTCTAGAAGGATTATTAGCGAATCAGAGAATGCATCATCGAGCTGCAACTTCATTGTCATGGCACACCTGACCACCTGGTACAAAAATTCAGTAATATTAATTCTCGAGAGCTTGAATGTAGTCTGAAGAAAACCACAAAAAGAAAATCGTGGTCATCGTGATAATCCCATTTTTTGTTGTCTATTTTACAATTTGGCTAACTAACATTCTCTTGTTTTCATAGTTGGTTTGAAACAGAAGATTATGGGATAATTTTGGCATTGCACAGCTCAGAAACTGCAGACTGAACCTAATTAAATGGGCATTTCCGTTCACCTTTTTTCTGTGAGAAAGCAAATTGGGTTGCAAATTCTAACTATGTCCACCTAGACAAAATTAGGAAGAGAGGGGGTAGGGAGAGAGGACGCAAGGCTTACCTTGCCGAGGCGGGAGCCGAGCTCCAGGCGACGACCGGAGAGGATGGAGAAGACGGCGGCGTTAGGTGCAGGGACTCGGCGGGCGCGCGGCCCTATCCTCCTCCAGCGCGGGGAGCCGACGGCGTGCGCAGGGGCTTGGGTAGGCACGGGATCGGTGGCGTCGGCAGGCGACGGCACGGCCGGAGGACGCACGGCCTTCTCCTCCTCCAGCGTAGGGACCCGGCGTCGTGGGCAAGGGCTCGGACAGGCGTGAGGCCGACGGCGTCGGCAGGAGGCGGCGCGGCCGCAGGGGCGAGGATCGGAGGTTCCCCGCCGGAGAATCGGGAGAGAGGTAGGAGGAGGTGCCTGCGCGGTGGTCTGCAGCGCGAGGTATCGCCGGACTTGACCGGGATCGGCCGGCGGCGGTCGCGGCTGGAGATGGGATCGGGTGTAGTAGCAGGCGTCGGTGGGGAGCAGAGAAGAGAGAGAGGATAAGGATTAGAGTTTGGTATTTGTATAGGGGACCAACTCGTAATTTCCAGAAAGTGCAGGGGCTTTTGTGCAAAAGAGCCATGGATACTGTTCACAGCTCGCGAAACGGCTTGACTTTGATATAGTTAGTAATTAGTAATGTTGCATATTAGTAATGAAAAAAGCAGACGTGAGGGAACCGGCAAACATGTAGTATCTATGTTCACTAAAGAGGAGTTTCCTTTGACAAAGCCATCGTTTTTCTCCTTGGTTGTGTGTGTGCGTGTGTTCTCTGTTTGAGAGAGACACAAGTGAGATTGAGAGCTAGAGAGATGATAGGAAGACATGAGCTGAGCGATTCAGCTCCAACAAGCTTTGTCGGTCTGCGGAAGAAAGAATAAAGAGACGCCAAACACCATGATGTGTTCACGTAGGCGCTGTGGTGGCCTTGTTGTCGATGAAGCAACCCATGGCGACTCTGAGCCTTCGGAGCATCCTCCCGATCAAACTCAGTTTAGTGAGAATGTTTTCTAGTAAAAACTATCTGCAAGTAGAATGAGAATTACATACTATCACTAGTAGAAAACTGACCTTACGTTCGGCCCATTTAGTCCCGGCTGTGGCCTGGGCCGCGACTAAAGGTCCGGCCACGTCGCCCCGAAAACATTGAAGGGTACGGCACCCTTTGGTCCCGGCTCGTTAGGGACCAATAGTCCCGGTTCGTAACACGGACCGCGACTAAAAGTGTCCTGGCAACTGTTCGCCTGGCGCGAGACCTTTAGTCCCGGGTCGTAATACGGACCGCGACTAAAAAGTACGAACCGTTTGCCTCCCGCGCGCTTTGGAAGTTGTTCTAATTGATCGGGAGGGGAAACAGAGAGACATTTGCTATAGTACGGGTACGGGCTCTCTTCCTCTTGCTCTCCTCTCTTCTACCCCAATCCTCCACCATGAATCGAATTGGTATTCAGTTTACTGATGTGACAACACCATGCAAGACCCTTCTCGATGTCGCCTACACGAACGACTGCGCTAGGGTCCCGGGTCTTCTTGCCGATTTGAAGCGATGGCATGACGAGGATGAACACAATTTCCTTGGCCTTGATCTCGAGTACACGGCCGATGGACGAGATGTTGCCGTCATCCAACTTGCTCACAAGAACCATGTCATGGTCTTCCAATGGTCAAGGTAACACGAACTTCTTGTAGGATAGGAAAATTGCATAGGGTACGTGTGGCCATTTGAATCCTATTGGAAAGAGAACTTTTGATTCATAGGATAGCAAAATTTCATAGGATAGCAACGTGTGGCCATTTGAATCCTATTGGAAAGATAGCTTCTTTTGATTCATATAGGATAGCAAAATTGTATAGGATAGCAACGTACGTGTGGCCATTTGAATCCATTTTTTCATATAGGAGAGAGCTTCTTTTGATTCATATAGGATAGCAAAATGTTGCAGCGATGTTTAACATTTGTTCCATTTGTTCCATTTTTGTTGTTGCAGTAGTGCCAAGCACTGTCCAAACTCATGGATTTCCTTGTCAACAGCGGCATACATTTTTGTAGCGTTGATATAACGAATGACAAGATCAAGATGATGAGAACCTGGGGTATTGAGATACCAGCTGACTGCCACATTGATCTCCAGGACTTGATCCAGTTTCGGTATGCCGAGAAGACTGGGATGGCTGATATGGCAGCCGTCTTGATCGACCCGGAGTACGCTGGTATGAAGAAAAAATTCCCCAAGGAGCAGCACTGGTTCTGGGAGAAGAACTGTCTTGACAGGATCAACCTTGATTATGCAGCAATAGATGCATACGTTTCATTCGAGTTGTACCGCAAGTATTCTTCGGAGTACGAGTAGATGGGTGTCTGTGTCTCTAGTAGTATGTGCATAAACATGTGAATTTTAATTTCTGCCGTAAATGAATTTGAATTTTCTTTTTATCCAACTTGGATGGAGCCAATTTGAATTTCCTTTTTATTCAACATTGCAAATGAATTTACAATATGCATTCAAGCATTTTATTGAAAGAATTTGCCGGGAATGAATTTATGTGTTGCCATTCAAGCATTTTATTGAATTTGGAATTTAGGAAGGGTGTGCCTCCTAAATATGGATGCTCATGGTGCATGAATTTTAAGGATGAACCACTAGTTATGAATTAAGTACTGCTCATGGTGTGCCTCCTAAAAATGAATTAATAATTATTATTACTTAATCGTAAATCGTAAATCTTACTTAATATGATACCGAATTGAAAATGAAATGAATTAATATGACACCATATTGAATTGAAAATGAATTGAAAATGAATTAATATGAGACCGAATTGAAAAATGAATTGAAACAGGAAGAAAGGACCTTTAGTCCCGGCTTGAGATACAAACCGGGACTAAAGGGCTGCGGCCACCTTTAGTCCCGGTTTGTGTTTCAAACCGGGACTAATGGTCTGGGCCTATATATATGGCAGCCCCTCCGCCCCCTCTCCTGTTTTTTTTCCTGGTGGAGGTGGAGTAGGTTTGGTGCTAGTATTTTTTTTCTTCATATGCACTAGAGGTGTTCGGTGAAATGCCTGTTAGAGCGATGCCACTTGAGTTCACGCAAAACAGACATGATATGAGGTGCCCTAGCCACACTTAAGCTTCCTCCTCTTTGTTTCCAAGTGTCCTAAAAGGTTAGCAACTATTTTCTCGTTTAGACCGCGCGGTAGTAATTTTAGCATCGTGATTGCGTTTGATATATAGTTCTATGATGCAGATGAGCCATCCATGGATGTACGGTGACCGACGCTCTGCCGCTTACAGAGAAGGCGTGCGTTCTTTTCGCCTTGCGGCCGAGGCGAACAAGCATGGGGTTGGCTTTATGTTTTGTCCATGTGATGAATGTCGGAATGTGAAGGATCACAGCAACTCAAGAATCATTCAGAGCCACCTGCTTCGGTCCGGTTTCATGCCCGGCTATAATGTTTGGACCAAGCACGGAGAAAGAGGGGTTATGATGGAAGACGGCGATGAAGAAGAGAACGATGATGACAACTACCGATCCATGTTCCCTGAATACGCTGATACCGAAATGGAAGGCAATGACGAAGAAGAAGAAGAGGGTGAAGAACGGGCACCAGATGAGCCCGCTGATGATCTTGGTCGGGTCATTTCTGATGCAAGGCGAGGCTGCGACACAGAAAAGGAGAGGTTGCAGTTCGAGCAGATGTTACAGGACCACAACAAATTGTTGTACCCAACTTGTGAAGATGGCCAGAAGAAGCTGGGTAGCACACTGGAATTGCTGAAGTGGAAGGCAGAGGCCGGTGTGACTGACTCGGCATTTGAAAAGTTGCTGGTACTAATGAAGAAGATGCTTCCAAGAAAGAACGAATTGCCCGCCAGCACGTACGAAGCAAAGAAGCTTGTCTGCCCTCTAGGATTAGACGTGCAGAAGATACATGCATGCCCTAATGACTGCATCCTCTACCGCGGTGAGAAGTACGAGAATATGGATAAATGCCCGGTATGCACTGCATCGCGGTATAAGATCAGAAAAGATGACCCTGGTGATGTTGAGGGCGAGCCACCCAGGAAGAAGGTTCCTGCCAAGGTGATGTGGTATGCTCCTATAATACCACGGTTGAAACGTTTGTTCAGAAACAAAGAGCATGCCAAGTTGTTGCGATGGCACATGGAAGACCGTAAGAAAGACGGGATGTTGAGGCACCCCGCTGATGGTCGGCAGTGGAGAAAAATCGAGAGAGAGTTCCCGGACTTTGCAGGTGACGCAAGGAACTTATGGTTTGGTCTAAGTACAGATGGCATGAATCCTTTTGGGGAGCAGAGCTGCAGTCACAGCACCTGGCCCGTGACTCTATGTATCTACAACCTTCCTCCTTGGTTGTGCATGAAGCGGAAGTTCATTATGATGCCAGTGCTCATCCAAGGCCCGAAGCAACCCGGCAACGACATTGATGTGTACCTAAGGCCATTAGTTGATGAACTTTTGCAGTTGTGGGCCGAACCAGGTGTACGTGTTTGGGATGAGCACAAACAGGAGGAATTTGACCTACGAGCGTTGCTTTCGTAACCATCAATGATTGGCCTGCTCTTAGTAACATTTCAGGACAGACGAACAAAGGATACAATGCATGCACGCACTGTTTAGATGAGACTGAAAGTATATATCTGGATAAATGCAAGAAGAATGTGTACCCGTACAATCGTCGTTTTCTTCCGCACAGGCATAAGTTAAGGAGAAATGGCAAGCATTTCAATGGCACGGCAGAACCCCGGCCGAAGCCTGTCCCCCGTACTGGTGCTGATGTATTTGGTATGGTCAAGGATTTAAATGTAATCTTTGGAAAGGGTCCTGGCAGACAGCCTGTTCCGAAAGACGCAGACGGACACGCACCCATGTGGAAGAAGAAATCTATATTTTGGGAGCTACCCTATTGGGAAGTCCATGAGGTCCGCTCTGCAATCGACGTGATGCACC
This sequence comes from Poa pratensis, assembly GCA_947311845.1. Taxonomy (NCBI): domain Eukaryota; kingdom Viridiplantae; phylum Streptophyta; class Magnoliopsida; order Poales; family Poaceae; genus Poa; species Poa pratensis. The sequence goes on along the minus strand of CAMZMU010000100.1, from coordinate 4,439,585 downwards.
TGACGAAAAATCTTTGCGTGAATATTCTAGGCTTCCTGGGCTTGTATGGGAAGTCAAAAGATACACCGGAAGCACGGGAGGACCAGCAACGTCATAAAGGACGAGACGGCATGCATCCAGGGCAGTTTCAAGGGCTTGCCAGCTACGCTCTTACGAAACAAGAGAAGGAAATCTTTTTTGAAGCCCTTTTCAGTATCAAGGTCCCGTCTGGCTTCTCGTCAAATATAAAGGGAATAGTAAATATGAAATTGAAAAAATTCCAAAACCTAAAGTCTCATGACTGCCACGTGCTTATGACGCAATTGCTTCCGGTTGCATTGAGGGGAATTCTACCGGAAAATGTTCGACTAGCCATTGTGAAGGTATGTGCATTCCTCAATGCAATTTCTCAGAAGGTAATCGATCCAGAAAGTCTATCAGGGTTACAGATTGATGTGGTGCAATGTCTGGTCAGCTTCGAGTTGTTGTTCCCGCCATCCTTCTTCAATATTATGACGCACCTCCTAGTTCACCTAGTCGAAGAGATTAGAATTCTCGGTCCTGTGTTTCTACACAATATGTTCCCCTTCGAGAGGTTCATGGGAGTCTTAAAGAAATATGTTCGTAACCGTGCTAGGCCAGAAGGAAGCATCTCCAAGGGCTATGGAACAGAGGAGGTCATTGAGTTTTGTGTTGACTTTCTTCCTGACCTTAAGCCGATTGGTGTTCCTGAATCTCGGTATGAGGGGAGGCTGACTGGAAAAGGGACACTAGGAAGGAAAGCAACGGTATGTATGGACAGGGATTCTTTCACTCAAGCACACTACACAGTTCTAAACAATGCCACCGTGGTGGCTCCGTATATCGTGGAACACAAGAATATTGTACGCTCCGAAAACCCGGGGAAGGTTGACTCCTGGATTCAACGGAAACACGAGGCGACTTTCGGCAGTTGGTTGCAGACACATCTCATGAATAACACCACTGTTGGAGATCAGCTGTACTGGTTGGCCAGGTCACCATCTTCGACTATATGTACTTTCCAAGGGTACGAGATAAATGGGAATACATTTTACACGGAAACCCAAGATAAAAAGAGCACTAACCAAAACAGTGGTGTCCGCTTTGATGCAACAAACGACAATGGGACAAAGGTCACGTATTATGGTTGCATACAGGAGATATGGGAACTTGACTATGGACCTTCTTTTAAGATCCCTTTGTTTCGGTGCAAATGGGTCAGGCTGACAGGAGGCGGGGTAGATGTAGACGAAAAGTACGGCATGACAACAGTGGATCTCAAGAATCTTGCGTACAAGAACGAACCATTCGTCCTAGCCAACGATGTGGCTCAGGTTTTCTATGTGAAGGACATGTCTACCAAACCGAGAAAAAGAAATAGCAAACGAATACATCAGACAATGAGCCAAAGCGCCACATAGTTCTTTCAGGGAAAAGAAACATCGTGGGAGTCGAGGGCAAGACAGACATGTCAGAAGATTATAATAAGTTTCATGAAATTCCGCCCTTCACAGTGAAAACTGACCCATCCATCCTGTTAAATGATGAAGATTCTCCATGGCTACGGCGCAAACAGAAGAAAGGGACACACACGAAGAAAACGTGAAGACTAGATAGGGATGTTGTTGGTGATGTGTAATAATGTATTCAACTTTAATGTAACTGTGTTCTAAAAAATCAGAAGATAACTGTAAACTCAGAAGTATCACGCATACATATTTATTTAATCCAGTTAGGTAGGGGAGGGAGAGGGCAGCACCCTGGGTAGGGGACGGAGGGCGGCGTGGAGCCTCCTTATATATAAGCAAAACTGACCAAAACACACGGTTTCCCCGTCATACAGCCCTACGGTGCCTCGTGAGTGACTGCATATCAAATGCACCATAGGGCTGTATGACGGGAACATTCCATCAGGTAGGCTAAATCCAACCATTGGATTCGGTGGCAAAGGTAGACGCTAGTTGTGTGCCGTTCGGCAAGACGTCTCTGATGTTCTACAACCGTCCGGCAAAACATCTCTGATGATCTGCAACCGTTTGGAACGGTCGCAGGTCATCAGAGACGTCTTGCCGCTGGTTGCCCAAAGATGCCTCTCCGAGTGACGCTGGAATGTTTTGTGTGAGTGAGTAACCTGTCTGAGGAGGGGGGCTATATATAGGGTACGTGTGCTTCTTTAGTCCCGGTTGATAACACCAACCGGGTCATGTGGCTCACGAAGTGGTCGTGATGATACTGCTGATCCAACAGCTCACAATCCCTCAAAAGAAACACACCCCTGATCCAACGTCTCACAAGCGCTTGAAAGAAACACACGATCCGTGCGCTTCTTTAGTCCCGGTTGGTAACACCAACCGGGTCATGTGGCTCACGAAGTGGTCGTGACGATACTGCTGATCCAACAGCTCACAATCCCTCAAAAGAAACACACCCCTGATCCAACGTCTCACAAGCGCTTGAAAGAAACACACGATCCGTGTGCTTCTTTAGTCCCGGTTGGTAACACCAACCGGGACTAAAGGCGGGTTTTGCGGTCACGACACGTGTCCTTCCCCAGCGCTGCCTTGGAGGTCTTTATATATTGTCGCCGACGGGGTAAACACTAATCCACCATTCCTAGCCACGAACGCATCGTCTCCACGAGATGGATCCGCCACGCCCGCCGCAGCGCCTTCTAGACGAGGTCGAGCGTGCTCGGCAGAGCGTGCTTGGGCGCAACCGCAGAAGCCTATCCCGCCGTATGCCCACGAGCCCGGCGTGGAGAGGAATGCCCAGCTACCGGCCTGCTGCTCCACCAGATGCCGCCGCACCTCCACCTGGCGCCGCTGCACCTCCACCAGGCGCCGCCGCTCCTCCCGCGGAGGAGGAGGACGACGACTTCGACTGGAGCGACGACGGGGAAGAGGGTTGTGGGTTGCAGATACAGGAGGCCATGGAAGCCTCCTTCCAGTCTGTCCGCGACTACCCTGTCCAGCGAGCCAAGACTTCCTACCAGCTCAAGGCGAAGGAGGCTTCCGAGCTGGATTGGGCGCTGAAAGACTCATCCTCCATGGATCTTGCCCTCCGCCGCAAACGTGCGCGCGAGAACCGGGCGGCCGCCCACGGGGCTGGCTCCTCCCGCCGTTCCCCCTAATCCTACGGCCTTCGAGCCAGCAAGTCCGTTTATGTAGAATAATGTTGGTGATGTTGGATCAGGGGTGTGTTTCTTTCAAGCGCTTGTGAGACGTTGGATCATGTGTAATAATGTATTAAACCCTCAACCCTCCTTTCCTTTGACGACGGCATGAACTTATCGTCATCATCGCTGTCAACTACCCAGAGACATGAACGACCGTACGAAGCACACGGTCAGCTTCAGTTCGGTGGCGGGAAAAAATTAGGCGGACAAAACTGTGACAAATTTTTTCAAATTAGATGACGCAAATTACACAGACAAAAAAACACAACATAAGTCAAATTTGAATACATTCAGACAATTAAACTAAGTATAAAAGAAAAATACACTGGAGCAGAAATTCATATTAAAAGAAACTAGAGAAAACATAAGTAAATAGATATAAATTCATATTATTTCAAACATTCTATTAGTAAACAAAAATGATATAATTATTTCAACCATTTTATAAAACAGAAAATGGTTTTCAATTAGTTATTCAAATTCAAACACTTTTCATGTTGAAAGTTTTGTCAGATTCAAAAATATGCAAAAACTGCTTAATTCAAATGTTTAAAAAAAGGTCCTGGTTCTGTTCAGAAATAAAAGTTCAGCTGCGCGCGCAATTTTTGGAACTTTAGTCCCGGCTGGAGCCACGGGCCGCGACTAAAGGTGTGTTTAGCGCGCGGGAACGCGAAAAGCCCTCCAACCCTTTAGTCGCGGTCCGTGGCTAAAACCGGGACTAAAGACCCCCCTTTAGTCGCGGGTTGAGCCACGGGCCGCGACTAAAGGTCCCTCCCCTACATAAGCCGCACGGTTGGTCCTTAGCCATTTTTCATCGAAGAAAATCGCGGAGGAGCAAAGGGGACGCCGTCAGGCTGCCAAAATTCGCCGTCGCCGCGTCGCCCGCCCCTGATCCCCTGCCTCCGCCGCCGTCGATCTGCCGCTCCGCCGCGGAGGAGCCGCCGCCCCGAGGTGCTGCCCCACCCCTGCCGCACGCCGTCTGCGACACCGCCGTCGCGGCGTCGCCCCTGCCTCGCGCTGCCGTGCCGCCGCCGCCGAGGTTGGAGCTCTGCCCCCTCTTGCTCTTGCTCTCTTCCTCTTGCTAGGTACAGTACGGGTACGGGCGTGGTGGCGGGTGGTGGCGGCCACGGGCGCCACGGCCACGGCCACGGCGTGGTGGCCGCCGCGCCAGGCCACGGCCCCTGTGGATTTTAGTTAGGCATTGTTAGAAAATTAGATGCTAGATACAAATTAGATGTTAATTAGATGTTAGTTCACAAATTAGTTCTAAAATTAGTTGTTAGAGATGCAAATTAGATGTTAGAAAAAATTAGATGCAAATTAGATGTTAGAAAAATTAGATGTTAATTTTACTTCTAAAATTAGTTGTTAGAGATGCAAATTAGATGTTAGAAAAAATTAGATGTTAATTTTAGATGTTAGAAAAAATTAGATGTTGATTTTATTAGTTCTAAAATTAGTTGTTAGAGATGCAAATTAGATGAAAAAAAATTAGATGCAAATTAGATGTTAGAAAAAATTAGATGCAAATTAGATGTTAGAAAAATTAGATGTTAATTTTACTTCTAAAATTAGTTGTTAGAGATGCAAATTAGATGTTAGAAAAAATTAGATGTTAATTTTAGATGTTAGAAAAATTAGATGTTAATTGATTTGTAGTAATTTTTAGTAATTGATTTGTAGTAATTTTTAGTAATTGATTTGTAGTGGATATATTGTGACTTAATAGATTTGTAGTAATTTTTTAATTACAAAGTATTGATGATAACAATTGATACACATTAGATAAGTGACTTGTATTGATCGCTTTAGTAATTATTTATAACAATTGATACTCATTTTATTTGATGCATTTTGAAATAATATTGTGTGCATTTTGCAGAAACTATGGATCCACCTAGTCCAACCCGCAGAGACCTAGTACAGGAAGAAATTCTCGAGGATATAATCCACGACGCCCCAGATGCTGATCCAGCCGAATCTCCGTCGTCGTATCTGAACCCCTCCGGGGATGGAATGGAGGTCGACCGAAGTCAGGATGAAGTCGACGGCTCCGATGATGGAGAAGGCGATAGCTCCGATGATGGAGAAGCCGGTGGACCCTTAACGAAGTCCGGCGAGGTAGATATATGAAGTTCGGCGATCAGTAGATGCATTACTTGAGTTGTATATATATAAATTGACGAATGTTTCTTCTCTTAGGCCTCCACATCGAGCAAATATACCAAACGAGGCCCGACCAAAAGTTGGCCCCATCTACGCATTACACATTTGAGGTCATAAAGCCTACGGGCGAACCGAAGGAACCCAAGAAGGCTGCCGATGTATTTAGAAAACAATGCGGAGTTCTGGTTAGGGATCACGTCCCGATCAGCGTTCGAGATGGATCAGCGCAAAGGGGCGAACGATAGTGAGTATATCGCCGAAAGGTACAAAACGGGTCTTTGGAATGACCTCATGGCACATTTCACCCTGCCAGAATTGGAGGATCCTGCCGACACTGCAAAATTGAGGGAGAAAGTCAAGCGGTGGACTCTCTCGAAGATGGCCGAACTATTCCGGGTGTGGAAGAAAAGATTATGGCAAGAATATCGGAAGAAAAAGACTGCTCCAGTATTCGAAGGCTATCTAGCGAAGCAGGCGGATCACTGGAACGCATTTAAGGAGTACAAGGAGTCAGAAGATGCCAAGGAGCTGTCAAAAAAGAACAAGAAAAATGCTGACATGAAAATGTATCACCATAAATTGGGGCCAGGGGGCTACAAGACTGCCATGCCAAAGTGGGATAAAAAAGAGCAAGAGCTGCTTGCTAAAGGGATCCAACCAGAACCATTGCGCGAAGAATGGGAAACGAGGGCAAGAATTGGTTCCTTGCGCATGGGAGTTCATACGACGAAACAACGGGGACCTTATTTGCAGTGACGGGATTAGGGTACCCAGGGACAATTGGCTTAGAGTGGTGAAAGAAATTAAAGAGGGGAAGTTAAAGTTCCGTCCCGATAGAGAGAAAGACATGCTGACATTGGTCCTCGGGAATGATGAAAAAGGAGGACGAGTACGAGGCTTTGGCCCTAGTTGTCCGTGGTGGATGGGGTTTGCCAAAGACATGGAAACTTACAGAAGCCGATCGAGAGCAAAGCGGCGACAGGAGGAGGAGGTGGGAGACAAGTTCAGCCAGTTGTTTGCCAGAATTGACAACCAGCAGCAGCAGATTGATGAACTTAGAGGAGTAGTGCGCCAGCAAGATCCTGCACTCGATATTACCGCCGGCCCGTCTCAGCGTAAAAGCAGCGTGGGTGACTCGGAGGTCCCGGCTGACGATGCACGGCGAATGATAGAAGGCGGTCCTGGCTACCCCGTGGATGGAATCAAGGATTCAATATCTTGTGAGCTCCATCAGAAAATGGTGAACATATCCATGAAGGTGGCGGTCGGATGTGTTGTACCTTGTCCACCTGACGCACGCTGGAATGACCGTGAGATTCCAGCTGGCTATGCTAAAGTCGTGGTGGATGAAGTACTACCGGACTTTATTGATATGCTGCTTGACATCCCTGGACCGCAAGATGAGAGGACACTCGGAGAAGTAGTGGGTGCTGTCATTCTATGGGACAAGAACAACATCAGGCTTCCAGGCTCGGCGCCAAGGACAAACCGCCTCCGAGTCGTCGCAGGTCCCCTACACCTCCAAGAAGCAGCCCACCCCATGACTACGACCACCACAGCGCGAGTCCATCTCGATCTCCGCCGCCGGACTTGGGTCCACCGTCTTCGCCGCCGCCTTTGCCCGCTAAGGACAATAAGCGGAAGCGTGCTCCGTCGATGAGTACTAACCGACGCAGCAGCCCAAAACGACAAAGGTCGCCCCTCCCAAGAGTACCTCATAAGAATCTTCCTATCAGACTTACGATACTGACGAGGAAACCGCAGCGATCGCAAAGGCCGAAAAAGATGCGCATTTTGCAAAGAAGAAACCCAAGGCCGCCCCGGTATACACCGAGAAGCAAAAAGCGTATGCACGTGATTTCTGACACACCATCGCAATATGACTTGCACCATAAGCCAGATAACTATCTACGCACACTTCGAAGGAAGTGCGGAAGGGCAAATCAGGTGATAGTGCAAGCGGGAGCAAATCAAGTAAAGGTGCAAGTGCGAAAAGAAGGGACGTTCCCCAGCTCGGAGAACAGGCCAAACAGTCGATCCCACCCCTCAAGGTGTTATCCAGAGACGTTCCCGTGCAGGCGGAAAATCAGGATATGGCAGAAGCTGCGAAGTTGGCGGCCGCTATGGGTGTGACTATTGCGGAATTGCTTGGTACCCAAGACGACAATATACCCAAGGCTCCTGTAGTCCGTACATATGTCCCAAAGGAGGAATTGGTCAGCAGAGAGAAGTGGCAACAACTGCCAACACAAATGCGGAAATTGCATGACTGGTACATGCAAGAGTCACAGAAGGGCAGATAATGATCGTGGCGAAAGTCCCACATGAGTACTACTTCCGAGAAGACGAGGTCCATGTTGACTTTTCAGAACTCTACCAGTTATACAATTTCGACGCCCTCGACAAATGTCTCATAAGTTGCTACTGTCTGTAAGTTGTTGAATTCATTGTCTACTTATAAGTTGTTCAGTTTTTCAGTTGTTCAGTTCATTGCATTTTAATTATTCATGTCTACTCTATTATGCAGAATGAAGATCCGGGAATGTAAAAGAAAGATCTATAGTGTTGGGTTCATTGACCCAGATAAAGTACATCTGTATTCTTTAACGACGAAACCCGACGAGACGGAGGAAACCTTCTAAGGTTTCTAGGGAGCAAAATTTCTGTGACCACATACTGTTTCCTTACAACTTCGGGTGAGGGTTTACTATGTTGTACACATTCACTTTTGCTTACTCGATGTTAACTGTAATTGATGAGTTACTGACGTATATATAAACGTGTGCAGGTTCCACTGGATTCTGCTAAACATTCAGTTGATAAGGGAATAGTTGAAGTCATGGACCCATTAAAAGACCCTGGAAGAGTTCCGCAGCATGCAGGACATGCTCCAGACGTAATTTTCGCGCTATATCGGTCTCTTTCGTTGATTTCATGAGATATCAGGTAATGAATAACTCATTCATTAATTCATTTTCTTTGCCGGGCAGGGTTTGGATCCGGTTCAAGAGTGTGGTGGGGGTTCCTTTAGTGAGAAGCTGACGTTTACTCCGATCCCGGTAAGTAGTACGAGATATGTCCACGCATCTCTTTACTTCTAGTTTCAATACAATTATGATGCTAGATTGTTATTTTGATTGAATTCTATTCTCGTAAAGTGCGCGAGGCAGCCACAGGGGACGAATCTATGTGGATACTACGTTTGCGAGTTCATTCGCGCGTTTACCACTGAGCACAAGATTATAGAGTCGACGTAAGCAATACATTCAAACATTATTTTATTACCGTCACTTTTTGTTATCATGATTGATGTTCATATTGATCTCCTTTCTTATATAGTTCGAAAATGCGGGATCGACTCCTACCAGAGCAACGCGTACTAGCAATTGCTGAGGAGCTGGCGGGATTTTTGTTGAGCGAGATGGTAGACGACGCCGGAGAATTTAGTGTGAATAGGCGCTTCTGATGATCCCCGGCCGTGTAATCGAATATACGGGTCTAGTCCCGGTAATTGTGATCTCCATGTAAATATCAAAATTGTATATATTTGTATGCTCGATCGCAAGACAAGTTATCTTATATATGCACGAATGTGTACGGTATGTGTAGCGTAGAAATACCGCTAAAAGAAAACAATTATCTTTGCATGCTTGAAGAAATAAATAAAAGAAAACAAATAAACCCTAAACCTAAACCCTAAAGCAATAAATAAAAGAAAATAAAAGAAAACTATTAGTCGCGGCCCGTTATACGGACCGGGACTAAAGGTGTTGCCCCCAGCGCGCTCCGCAGGCGGCCACGTGGTGGGCCTCTGGTCCCGGCCCGTTATACGAGCCGGGACTAAAGGTGTTGCCCCCAGCGCGCTCCGCAGGCGGCCACGTGGTGGATGTTCTGTCCCGGCTGGTAACAGGCCCGGGACTAAAGGGTTGGCCTTTAGTCCCGCCTGGCCTGTCCCGGCTACCGACCCGGGACAGAAGCCCCTCACGGCCCGGGACAGGAGGCCCTGTCTCCACTAGTGTATCCGCAATTTACAGGGTGGATGAATGGCGATACAGATTGATTCCTCTCGAGTTGAATGAGATCTACCTTATTTCTTAATAGAATTAGAGTTAGCAAAACCACTTATCACCCAAGAAAGAATATTGATTTTTAAGATTGTCAAAATTTTAATTTCAATGTCTGGTTATTTCTATGTTTGAATGTTTTAATTCTTGTATAAATTTTTTGAACGTTAAAAATTACTACCTTCCTTCAGATCCGAACGAGAACCACAATAAGAATTATAAAACAGAGAAAGTATCTAGCAATATTCTTATGCCAACTAGACAGAATACCGAAAGGGAAAATTTGGGCCAAAAGACAGTGGCGTAGCCACACTAGAGATGACTACAAAACTTTTTATGATTATACAAGAAGATTTCATGAAAAAAATAGTATAAATACGTGTATTTAACTACGCAGTTTTACATTAACTCCACAGAGTTGAAGTTCTGGCTCCGCCACTGCCAAAAGGTACATCCCGTGTGCCGCCATTGGAGGTGTCATTATAGAAAGAAAATAAATGGACAGGAAAATAACCTCTTTGCTTCCGGTTCTAGTCTTTGCAGCCGGATCTCGAATCCAATCTCTGCACGTTCGTCGATTCGAGAAGAGAGATGCAGTGGCCAAGCGACCAGGTGCATGTGCAAGTGTCGGGAGTCCAGCGCCGGCTAGCATCGCAGCGGGGAGGCCCACCGGCCGAGGTGCGTCAGGAAGTCCAACAAGGTAATGCCGCCGTCTACCATTCATGGGCAAATAGTTCATATGCGGTGTCTTTCCAGCGAATTGGCTGCAAAGCGACATCGTTCGCAAGAATTGCTCTGTTGCGACATCTCTCTGAGCACAAATAGCCCAGGCATGATAGTGGCCAAGCGACGTCAACGTGGGACCCAGACAGCAGCGACGGCCGTTATATCGTTTTCCCCTGCACGCGCATCCTCCCTCTTCTTCTTCTCCGGCGATGAAGCACGGCAACGCCGGCGAGCTCCGATTCAGACAAGCATAACAGATAATTTTACAAGCATTCAACCAAATTCAAACAACAGACATATAGGATTCAGCAAACATAGCAGATAATTATACTATTACACACGGAGTAGTTCTAATGGCGGGCTCGTCAGAGCAAAAGCCACACGGGCACGGAGTAGTTCGATTCGATAGATCTACGCTATTACAGAGGACGACGGAGTAGTCCGTCAACCGCACCTCCTACCCCTAGTTCGATCCATCCAAAATTGGGCTCATCTGAGCCCCAGGGGTGCGGTGGCGCCGCTCAGTCGGAGTCGGAGTCGGAGGTGCCCCACCCCATGTCGGCGCGGGATTCCTCGATAGCGTGGCAGAAGCGGAACTCGTTGAGCTCCTCTTCCATCTCCCGACGCGCGACGAGCTGCTGCTGCTCGTCCTTGGTGCGCTCCATCACCTCGGCGGTGACCCAGTCGAGGTCGCCATCGTCGACGTAGACTCCCGGCAGAAGGCCGATGTGCCCGGCACACGGTGCCAAGCCCTGCTGCTCCTCCTCCTCCCTCTTCGGTGGCGGCAGCGGTGCTCGTGCGATGGCGGAGCTCCCCGCGCCAGAGGAGCTTCCAGACTTGTAGCGGCTGCCTCGCGCCACCGGCGCCGCCATCTCCATCTGCCGGTGGTACTCCTCCACGTCGCGCCGTAGTTCGTGTACTTGCGCGCGCCGCGCTTCTGACCGCCGTCGGAAGCAACCCGCGCTGTCCGTTCGGGGTCAGAGGCGGGCGCCGGCCGCTTCGGCCGTTTCCGCTCCTCGTCGGAGCGGTTTCCGCCGCCGGAATGGCCGCCGCGCGAGCTGGCACCTCCGCACCTCATCATCGTCGCACGGCGGGGCTTGATCTGCGGTGGCGGGGCTGGATTGCGTGGTTTTGGTAGCCGGCGGCGAGAGTGGCGCAGATCTTGAGCGAGTGAGAATAGCAGGGTACGACACATTTAAGTGGATAAGTAGGGGAGGGGAACGGGAGGCGGTCAGAAAAAAAAAGGGCTGGGCCGTGGCCTGAGAACTGGATTAGTAGGTGGGCCGTGGCCCAAAGTTAAAAGGCGCACTGTGAATTATATCATCGAAAAAACATTAGCGGGTCGAATCCTGCTGCTAGGCCTAGAACAGTGCTAGATCTTGCACAGTCAGCGTTTTTTTCCTAGATTTTGTTCTTTTTCTGTTTAGGCAGTTTCTGGTCTGTCAGTTTAACTCGAAATAAAATACCTAGATCTAGAATTTTACCTCATGTTGTTAGGATGCCTAACATGCTTGTGTAGAAAACACCAGTAAGCATAAGAATTCAAAAAATATCAAAAAAATGGAAAACCAGTGCAAATGTTCTTAGTTTGTCATATAATAACAACTCAAATTTATTTGGCTGTTTTAGACATGGTGGACAAAAAACTTGCTTAGAAATGGGACTATTTACCCTACCTTTGGAGCTCATTTGAAACTCATGTGTGAAGAGAAGTGGTTTTGGGTGTGGAACTTGAAACTTTCAAAAAACTCACAAAAGGTTCATTTTGGAGTGACGAAGAAGGATTCAGGCTTGGTTTTTCATTTTCATGTTTGAAACTTATTTAAATGTTGGTCAAAATTAGGTTTGACCGAATTCAAAATAAGCATAAAAAATTCAAAAAACATCAAAAAAATGGAAAACCAGTGCACATGTTCTTAGTTTGTCATATACTAACAACTCCAATTGATAAACAATGTCTAGATATATTCAAACAAAATATACTTGAATGTGGTGTGAAATCTCAAATCTCGAACTATGAACTCTCATGTATGAAGAGAAGTGGTTTTGGGTGTGGAACTTGAAACTTTCAAAAAAGTCACAAAAACTTCATTTTGGAGTGACTAAGAAGGATCCAGGCTTGGTATTTACTTTTCATGTTTGAAACTTGTTTAAATGTTGGTCAAACTTAGCTTTGACCGAATTCAAAATAAGCATAACAATTCAAAAATCATCCAAAAAAGGGATAACCTCTGCACATAGTCTTAGTATGTCATATGCTAACAATTCCAATTGATAAATAAGGTCTAGATACATTCAAACAAACTATGCTTGAATGTGGTGTGATATCTCAAAACTCAAACTATGAACTCTCAAGTGTGAAGAGAAGTGGTTTTGGATTTGCAACATGAAATTTTCCAAAAACTCACAAGAGCTTCATTTTGGAGTGACTAAGTTTTCATTTTCATGCTTAGTTTTCATTTTCATGTTTTAAACTTGTTTAAATATTGGTCAAAGTTAGGTTTGACCAATATTTGAAATGAGCATAAAACATTAAAAAAAAATCAAAAAATGAAAAAACCTGGGCACATAGTCTCCTTATATACATAATAGATTTGTAGAACAGTTATTTGGCTGATTTAGACAAGGTCGAAAATAGCTTGCTTAGAAATGAGGTCGTTTAGCCTACCTTTGGAGCTCCTTTTTAGCACTTTTAAAATAATAAACCATTTGATAAGTACATATATCCCTGGGTTTGAATATAAAAAATCAAAAAAGGAGAAACCTTCTATAGATGACATATTTTATAAGCCTCCACCTATTTGACAAGGTTTTAACTTAAGAAAAAATCAACAGAGCAGTGCCATTTGGACAAGACTGTTTTTTCACAAAAACTCAACAGAGTAAGGTTCAAACTAGCGGAAACAGATAACTACAAAGTTATACTAAATGTACTGTGGTACACAAAAATGTAAATATTATGTCATAACTCGTTTTCAATCGGACGGAACGTGCGAATGCCATAATCGGGCGTGTCCAGAGCGCGCCTCCAAAGGTATTCGACAGTTCGCCAAATGTAGCTAGATGTTGCCTCGCACTACTATCAAGAACAAGGAACACAAGCATAATGCAAAGTTAGCTAGATGTTCCTCTTGTTGACAAGGGTTCACCTACCGGAACGTGCGAATACCAATATCGGCATGTCCAGAGCACGCCCCCAAGGTGTTCGACATAGTGATTACATGGTCAGTTCTCAAAAGTACTCCCCCACACGCTCCCAGCGCTGGGCAAACACTGCCTGAAAGAGTTTCAGGCAGCTAACAAAATTCACAAGACTTCCGGACTATAGTCTGCAGCTCATTCTTCCAGCGTCCATCTTCCCTCCGAACGCCATGGCCCTGGAGCTGTCTCTGTTGTTGCAGCTGGCTCTGTAGCTGATTCCTCTAGCTCTGTTTCATCTCGCAGAGAATTTCTGAGCACACCAATCTGTCCTCCGCCAGCCCGGCAAGTTGACCGAAATCCTCTAGGGTCACCGCTACTTCGAAGTCCAGGCTCAGCTCGCGTTGAATCGGGGTTGAGCGTGTTGAAATCCTGCTCGATGAGCTCCTGCCCGAGCTGCTCTAGTCGCTCGCAGCAATGTTGCGCGTCGAGGCAAACCTCTGTCTCGCTCTCGGTGGCGAATGACGGCAAAGATGAAAACCCTTGCCGCCGTAGCCGTGACGCAGCCACGCCTGCTTCAACACCTGCTTCACCGAAATCTGGTATCGCTTGCAATGCTCGATCGCGGTTGGATCCCTCGCCGCTGCCCGAGTCACGAATCGGGCCGCCGGTCTCCTCTGCGACCGTGGACCCACACCACCCCATCCTCCACCCTCCCTCGTCGCTGTTACCGGCGACTGCGACCGCAAGCGCTGCGTCGCGGCCCGCCTGCTCGACTCCCATTGCCGCTTCTCTTCTCGCGCCGCCGCTCGACTCGCCCACTCCATCTACCGTCGTCGTCAGGATTGATTTCCTCCAGCCCGAAGAAGCCGAGACGACAGAACATTAACCAGAGGAGTGAGCTCCAAACGACGGCGGCACGTGGCAGGGAATATCTATCGTCAGGAGGTCATGGACGGCAACCGAGATGGTTCCGCCATGAACAGAGGCAGGGGTCGCTATAGTGCATGCCCCGGGCTGACTGAATGCGTGAGGTCCCACTCGTAATAAACTCATCCAATGTAACGGTCAAATGGGGTTGACCAACGTGGGGATATGGGCCATGGGCCATGTCGCAGCAGAGCAATTAGTGCGCACAGAGATGTCGCGCCTGAGCTATTACAACCAACGACGTCGCATAGGAGCTATTCACCCCAACAATTCTGAACAAAATGTCTGAACAAAAAGGTAGTGGCCTGCTCACTACCTGTTCGACCCAATGTCTGAACAGCACATTTCTGTGCCATTTTGCTTCCTCACATTTCGGCGCCTCTTGACATAATTATTAAGAAATGAAGATAATCCCAGCTAATTCCTCTTATTATATACGTACGTCACTCCAAAGAAAATGCCTAGTTGCAAGATTGGTTAGTTGACTCATGAATCATGATTGGTTCGAGAACAGATATCAGGATATACACAAGATATACACAACCGTTGTTTGCAGAGCTCTTCTGTACCTGCTTGTTGGTTGTTCAAATGGTTTTGTTTAATGGACCGGTTGATCGAACTGGAATAATATGGAAATGCACCTTACTACATATCGTGTTTTCCTAATTGGACAGGATGATGGGATGCTGGAATTTTTATTCCTTCCAATTTGCTTGCACAGGTGATTTCCATTGGAGGTAATTGTTTGATTGGTTAGTTGAATTCTGCACTTTCCAACACACAATATCGGAGGCCGAATCACATGCTCACACCCTATCTATGATCTTCAAATAACAGGAGGTGGTCAAGTTGTGATTTATCGTATCAGTGTAGTAAGTACTATATGTCCATATGAATAAGATGTAATCTTCTGCCAGCATATTTATGATCATTTCTGAAACCAACCGATACTGCATTTAATTTTGAGCTGTCAGTAAAAAAAAAAAAATAACCACTTGGCTCCAGTCTTGTCTTTTCCCTTAGCAGGAAGCATGCGATGCTTCCAATGCTCTACCAATTCAACAAAAACAAATAATACTCCGGTCCTCCCTAGGCGGCAGGTACTCAAGATAAATTTTATTTTGTTGCCTAGGAGTCTCCCCCTAAAAGAACTGGAGCTGGCATGTAACCATTTTTTCTGTCACTCACCTTGTCGCCTAGGAGTCTCCCCTAAAAGAACTGGAGCTGGCATGTATAAAATTGTTTATTAGAGGCGGCTGGACGAATTATATAAAGCAAGCAGCGAACTAGCGACCCTCCAGCCCAACTCACACCAGAACCCAAGTTGCAGACTCACAAACAAAGCAACAAAACGAGCCATGGATCTCGCACTTGGGGCCTTGGGCTCCCTGCTTCCCAAACTGGGTGAGCTCCTGAATAATGAGTATAAGCTGCAGAAGGGCGTGAAGAAAGATGTCGAGTTTCTCAAGGCAGAGCTAACAACCATACACGCTGCTATGAGTATGCTAGCAGAGGCGCCGCACGACGAGCTCGACGACCTGATCAGGCTTTGGGCTGGCGATCTTAGGGAGCTCTCCTACGACATGGAGGATATCGTTCATAGCTTACTTGTGCGCGTGGATGGCTCAGAGCAAGATGCCAACACAAATGGGTTCAAGGGGCTCATGGGAAAGATGACCCACCATTTCAAGAAGGTAAAAGATAGTCGTCAGATTGCAACGACGATCAAAGACATAACGGAACAGGTCAATGATGTGTCCAGCCGTCGTGAAAGGTAAGATTGTCAATCTAATCAGTTCTGTATTCAAGAACTGGTGTCTGGGTAGTACTAGTAGGAGTTCAGAAGCACTGATGCATATGACAGGTATATGGTTCCAGCTATAGGTACAAGGACCAAAACCACCATTGACCCTTTCTTGGTGGCCCTGTATGAAGATCGAAACAATATTGTTGGCATTGATGGTACAAGGGACGAGATTATCGCGAAACTCTGTGATGGTGATGATGAGTCCAAGCAACAGCTCAAGATACTCTCCATTGTTGGATTTGGAGGGTTGGGTAAAAACAACACTTGCTAAAGTCGTATATGACAGTCTTCAAAAGCAATTTGATTCCAGAGCTTTTGTGTCGGTGTCTCAGATTTTTGATGCCATGCAAGTTTTCAAGGACATTTTTTTTCAACTCGATGAGCGAAAATATAATACTTTGAATATTGGAGAACTATTTACAGAAAGTCAGCTTATTGAACAACTCAGACGTCTGCTTCAAACAAAGAGGTATGCATATCGGCTACGTATCGTACATATATATCCAACATTCTATTCACTTCATTTCAAAATAGTTATTTTAAATTTATTTTGGCCAATCTTTTTTAGTTTATCTTGTCTTCTGGCCCTTTTGGTCTGGACTATAATATAGAAAGCATTACCAATATTGACACTACTAAATGGTTTATCTCAGCCTCTCAGGATATAGGGTATGAGAATATACTTCTGTAATGTATAATTAGCTGTATGTTGTATTATTAAGCTCGAGAAAGAACATGGAAGATCTAAACATAATGTAGAACAATTGATATCAGTATTTGCTCAACTGTCTTAATATATAGTACATGAAAGATTCACTGAGTAGATAATAGAACATGTCAACCACATGTACTCATCTTTCTATGTGATGCAACAAGACTCTTACACCTTCTGGGTGGATAATAGGACTCAATAATGGAAGCGTTTATCATTTATGTATGCAGTAATGGAGAAAAGTCATTATATGGAGAAATATTTGGGTTGATCAGTTTGCAGCCAACTTTACCCAGCCAAGTATAATCATGCAAATATATTTGGCAATTCTGTTTTGTTTGATGCCAAATATTGGCACGCCAATACATTTTTCCCATTTTTTCCTGAAAAAACAATCGATTAGGCTCTTGCATATGTTGCCAAGCCAAGTTATGTGCATTGCTAAAACATTAGTTTTGCCAGATGCTGCCAATGCAAAAGTTGACCATGAACTGAACTGATTAGGCTCTTGTTCCTCTAGATTGGCATAAAGTATAGTGGTGCCCTCTGAACCAAACTTTCTTTTGCCATAATGTGCCGTTTCTATTATTACCAAGTATGTGGTTGTACTCCTAGATGGAAAAATAAATAGAAAAATAAATCTAAGAATGGTATTGTGCCTTGTATATAATCAGGATATAGATGAGCCCTGTAAATACGACATGGAGGTTTATGTGTGTTAGTATTCCCTCTATGTCCTCTCTTCTCTCTGATATCTCTCTTGAACAAATGTGGAAAACAGAGGAGCACATACAACCGGATGGCTTACCTTTTTTATTGTCTGTTGCAGCAACAAATGCTACATAACTCAGCAACTAGTGGTTTGCCTCAGCAACCCATGCTAGGAACTATTTATACACAAATTTAGCTTGCTCCATGAACCGACTTGGAGAGTAACTCAAATTCAACGTGTGCTAGTTATTATTGTCAGTTCCCTGCAAAGCTGACAGCTTCAAATACACTGGAGCTTTCCTATGTGCAAGGTTCACACACACAGAATACAGCTCTCTGCCCTGTTCACACTAGAACAGGCACACAACCTAGGTTTGTTGTTCACACCATGAAAATATTATAGGCTAAATTAATATTAGCATGTTATGAAAATGTATAAATGTCAATTTTGTGTTGGTTAAGTATTTATAGGGTACGTGTGTGTTGCACATGAGTTAGTCAGTGTGCTGTATATGTGTGCCTGTTGAGTTGGGTGGCCTCTGGTGGAGTCCAGCATATGTTGGGAACAAGTGCACAACGTGCAAATGATACATGTCCATCCGTTGTACGACCGGGCTTCCATTGTAGCTAATTTATTCGACGAGGACTACTTCAGATGCAATTAAATCTCCACCCTATAGTTCCATCCTTAAGTTCTTTTTCCATCTCGTATGTCTTCATCTATGCTGCTCTTTTCTACTGCTTAAATATAAGAGAACACATCACTTTCAACGTCGCAATGTGATTTTATACTTTTTTGTAGATACTTTGTAATATTCTACTAACTCAAGGTTTTTATTATGTCATGTGAATATTTAGGTACTTCATCGTCATTGATGATTTATGGGATATAAATGTGTGGAAAACAATCAAATATGCTCTACAGGACAATAAAAATGGAAGTAGAATAATCACTACAACTCGTAATGTTATCATCTCCAGACAATGTTACTCCTCAGATGGTAATATGAGTTATAGTATGAAATCCCTTTCTCAAGCCGACTCGCAGAGGCTCTTCAATGAAAGAGTATTTGGAAGCAGGAATAAAGTCCTCTTGAATTGGAGCAAGTATCCAGAGATATCTTGAAGAAGTGTGATGGGGTGCCATTAGCCATCATTACTCTAGCGAGTTATTTGGCGAATGGACCAAATGGGCACAGAAAAGAAAATGATAAATGGTCTATTTTGCTGGACTCCATTGGCCATGGACTTGACAAATTTGATGATAGTGTGAAGAATATGAAAAAGATATTATCATTCAGCTATTATGATCTTCCTCCTCATTTGAAAGCTTGTTTATTATATCTAAGTGCATTTCCAGAAGACTGTATAATTGCCAAAGATCGGTTGATAAGGAGATGGATAGCCGAAGGCTTTGTGAAGGAAGAAACAGGAAACAGTCAATTTGAAATTGCAGATAGTTACTTCAGTGATCTGATAAACCGAAGCATGGTCCTACCGAGAAACATTCATGCTGATGGCCGGGCGGAAGCTTGTTCTGTACATGATATGATGCTGGATCTTATACGTGATTTGTCCAGTCAAGAGAACTTTGTTACCATAGTGGATGTTACGAAAGCCTCCAAAAAACAAAAGGTTGTAATGAAGGAAATACATTCAGAAAGAAAGCTTCGCAGGTTGTCCCTCCAAAAGGGCATAGCAGATCTTACCACTAGTCACTTGGTTACCAGGAGCCTGTCGCAAGTGAGGTCTTTTACTGTCTTCAGTCCAGCTATTAATCAGATACTTCCTCTTTCGGAATTTGAAGTTTTACGTGTATTGGATCTAGAAGGCTGTAATCTTCGAGGTATTGACCTTAGACATGTTAAGAACTTATCACACTTGAGATACCTAGGGTTAAGAGGTACAAAGGTTAGCAGCCTCCCAATGGAAATAGGGGAGCTAGTGCTGTTGCAGACCCTAGACGTACAAAAAACTGATACAAAAGTGTTGCCTTCAAGTGTGATTCATCTGGGGCATTTGATGTGCCTAAACCTTGGTGCGGGTATGGAGCTACCAAAAGGTTTTAGCAATCTGACATGCCTTGAACAGCTGATAGGACTGTGGGTTGACTTTTCTTCTGAAGACAGTGCAAAAGAGCTCGGTAATTTAACCAGGCTTAGGGAGCTTTCTCTTAGATGGACGGAATCGCCAGCTTTGTTGGAGTCCATATGCAGGCTGCATAAGCTCGAGAGTCTGGAGATTTTGTCTTGTGTTCGTGCTTATGACATAGTTATCAATTTTAAGCTGTCTGCAAACCTCCGTAGGTTTAAAGTTAGCGGATACCTCAAGAGCTTGCCTACATGGATTAATTCTTCATTGCTTCCTGTACTCTCCTACCTTGATGTGTATCTCCATGAAGTGCAAACCGAGGACATCCAGATCCTTGGCATGCTTCCAACTCTGCGTTATGTCTCCATCGAGATGGATCTCGTACCAAGAGACCCTAGACAAACCAGAGTGGAAGGGTTAGTGCTTAGAGCTGGTGCCTTCCCCTGCGCCAGAGTGTGCCTTTTCAACAAAGTTATGTTGGTACATCCTATATTCGAGCGAGGAGCTATGCCCATGGTTCAACGGATTCGTTTCGGTCTCCTACATGATGACAACTTGTGCATACAGAACCTCCCTTCGCTCAAGCAAATCCGAATTGACTTTTCTACGAGGTATTCTGATGATTCTGTTTATGACGTGCTAAGGCGTGCGGCGGAGGACCATCCCAGTCGTCCGACCCTTCGTTTTAATAATTTCCTATCATGAAACAAGAGGTAGAGATTTCACCCCGTTTCCATACTTGGAATCCTGCATCTAGTTCAGTCCCCTGTTTTTTGGCTGCTCTAAACGTTCTTGCCTTTCAATTTCAGGCGGTGAGCGATGAACCAAATACTGCATCAAGGTACTTGTTCTATAATCCAGCTTTTTTCTACATTGGAAGCCCTTACTATTCTTTCAGCATTTCCTTTAGCTCACTGTCTATTTAATTTCAGAGCCCCACCAACAAATGAAATGCATCGACTCTGTTCTGCAAGCCTGTCATCTCCCCGGCCAGTTTCACGCTTCCAATCACGCCTCCTCCAAGTTTAATTCATGTTCCTTCTCAGTTGCCAAGATGAAGTTCTGCGTGCGTTGTCCTGTACAGTTTGTTTTGCTGAATCTGCTTCCCTGGCTTTGTTCGGTGTATAATAAGGCTAGTTTGATGTACCAGGTTTTTCGTCCCTTAGGTTATGTTTCCAGCGAACGTAGCTAGAGGGTTTTCCTGTAACGCATCCAACTCGTGAACATATCGTATCACTTTCGATTGTTATGTTAAATATTGTTTCAGCAGTGCTCGTAAGGAAAAACAGGACGTATTCCTGCATTTTCTACGGTGCGTCAGTTCAGTGCTTGAACGAGCTACATAGCTCATGAAGTCGTTTTCTAAAAAAACAATGATGAACTATTTATTTGGGCATGATCTCGAAAGAAGCCTGCGCCCAGGTTGACCATACAGATTTCATGTTTCAGAACCATGGGGAGAAATATTGACCGTTCACATGCATAGATCAAACGGTGCAGATGCATGTGTTCTCTCCCCACGTCTCACCCCTCGCGAGGCTCATCCCGCCTGGCACGCGCAATCGTCGTCGAGGAAACTGCCTCGCACCATCCAGATCGCGGCCACCCTTTCCTTTTCCACGCGATGCCCGCCTCCCATCAGGCGAGATCGCCGTTCCAGAAGCCGCCGCTTGACCTGCGAGGACGCGACGCTGCTTCCCCCACGCGATGCCGTTCCATGCGGTGGCGCCTGAGGCGCGCCCTGTTGCTGCCTCAAGCAAGCACCTCATCGGCGACAAGAAGCTTCTCTGGTCGTGTGACACGCTCTGATCGGCAAGCGCAACATGCTTCTTCTCTCGCTTCCCGGCCCGACGCCTCCCTTCTCCCTCTGATGTGGAGCCGTTCATGACGTATCGTGTTGAGGTGTCAAGGGAACCGCCATCGACCTAATGGCTATCGCTCTCAAGTCTCAACCCCAGGTCACAGCCGACGTCGACCTATGCGAAATATCGACAGCGCACAGCCGCACACTTCTCCTCGCGAACAAATGGCGGCGGGAGCTTCAAGGTCCACGATGGCGGCACAATCTGGGGCCGTGGGGCGGCCGAAGCAGGTGAAGCCAGGCCGCCTCTTTTCCCTCTTGCGTGTCTCGGTTCTCCCTCTATACGGACGAGGCCGCAGAGCGCGCTGCGCGCGACACCAGCGGCTTCAGAGTGACATGGGCCGGAGGTTTCAGGGCATGCCCAGGACTGGCGCCTGCAAGGCGTGCTGGTCCGACGGCATGAGGGCGCACGGGGACCCTGTTCCTGAAGGTCTCTTCTGTACTGTACGCAAGGGCGCTGCGACAAGAGCCGCCACCGTATGCTTCTGTCAAGTGGAGCTGCCTGCACCTGACTTGATCTAGACAAGGAAAAAATGCCTGGATAAAGGCCTCTTGGTCTCAATTGCTAACAATGTCATCATAAGGAAAATAGATCTGCAGCTGTGCTAATACGGAATAAATCAAAATCATGGTTAGTGTTTCCAACCATGTAGCCAGCTGTCTGTCTCTTCTTATATGTATAGCTGAATGCCCGTGCGTTGCCACGGACACTTAAAAAATCAACAAGGTGCACGTTTTATATGTAAACATAAAATACTCTTCATTTGTCATGGAAGCACACTTTGAAGGCGTGCACTCGGTAGCTGCAGCTTTCCTTTGCTCCTAGTCAGACCTCTCGTGCTTGTGCGGCCTGCCAGTGCCGATCATCGAGGATCGAGAAGATGCATGCTGCCCTGGATGGAGCGGAGCGGAGAGGGCATCTCAGCATATAAAATGCAACAAAGGATACATAGTTCAAATATCGTTGCGGAGTGGAGTCATGTGAGGTCCCCTTTGCGGCAGTGGAGGCCCGGGGGTTCGAGGACAAGTTACGGTGGGGACCAAGTGGGTGGCCTGGATCTCGCGATGTGGCGAGAGTATCCTTGGCGGCACGAAATCTCCACTATAGGGTGGTTGTGGTTGTCTAGTTAGGTCGTTGGGATGCTCGGCGGCGCTTAGTAGGCAGGGCGATGCGAGCCAATTCTATCGTGACATTTTGGATGAAGAAGCATCGATATGGTGGTGCTGGTTTTTTTAGGCCGCACGTGTCTTATCGGATGTCGGTGTCGTTGTTTCCTGTTTTATTTTGACATACCTGTTTTTTTATGTACCATCACGACCACGATTTTCTTGTTGCAGACTGGAGACGTGCCCATCACCGTTTGGTTGTTGTCGCCGACAATGTGAACAGGAAGTAGCACGGGCGGAACAATTGAGCTGGGTTCCTAGAGAAAAGTTATCATTTTGGTTACCATGGGAGCGTGCTGTAGCAAAGTTGCCGTTGGAGTAGCGATCCTGCAATTATGTTTTTTCCTCTAGCAATCACGTTGGAGTTAGGAGTCAACACGATGGATCGATCAGGTTTCTCTCAAGCAATCTTTATAGTAGAGATTTGTTTTGCAGGGAAATTATTGATTTTTATTGATCATAAATATTGGACTGCTACTACTAAGGTGATTGCCTAATATCTTAGAAATCGACTCGGGGTCAGGGTGTGTTTGCTGCAGTAACAGAATTTAGGCCATATTAAAGTTGGAGCTTTTTTTGTTGATACCAGCCTGCGCTGTTTTAAATAATCGCGTCCCGAAGGCCATGTGATAGAGCAGGGACTTAGATAATAGGATTCGGATCAGATAGTGTGCAGAGTTC
This sequence comes from Poa pratensis, assembly GCA_947311845.1. Lineage (NCBI taxonomy): Eukaryota > Viridiplantae > Streptophyta > Magnoliopsida > Poales > Poaceae > Poa > Poa pratensis. Next base: position 4,416,356 of record CAMZMU010000100.1, on the reverse strand, counting down.
GAATTGGTAATGGTGAGGCGTAATCTTTGGTTTGGTCAAAATTTACAGGCTCGCGGAGACAAATCGTGTGCCATGGGTCGGGAGTGTTCTATTCTACCCCACAAGAGCCTCGAGCATGTCATGCGCGGTGTGCCATGTCGTCACTAGTGCGCCTCTCTCCATGTAATGGTGAGGCGGAAGCTTTGGTTATTTCAGTTTTGTAAGGAGATTAGTTCATAACTAGCAAAATGCCCGTGCGTTGAAACGGGCGATGGTGTGAAAATAAGAATCATCAGATTGACTAAGCAAGTATCTTCTTATTTAAGTGTAGTGCACAAGCTTTCAATACTCACCTCATGTTTGAAACTGCATAAGCAAAAACATGCTATCTATTATATAATTAAAACACAGGACAATTAATGGCTCAGATTAAGCCCTTGAAAAAGTACGGCTCAGATTTAAATAAGATATCAATCGTAGAAGGAGATTAGCATGCACACGGCTTTGACTAAATCGATCAGAGTACGTCACAGGGAAAGGAGACCAATCGATTCAATCCAGAAAAACGATTTCTCTCCGGCGAGTATCGGCGTATATATGTTGTGGCTTCCTGCTTCCTGGAGCCACGCTAAAACGCGGCGGTCACCACGTCAAGATGCAAGCTTCACAGTCCGGCCGGCGTATGATGTATTTTGGCAGACGTACTGTTAGTCGTCGAACGACAAGATTTGTCGAACGTCAAGATTTGCAGTTCTGGATCCTTTTCTAGCCGGCAGAATTTATGGAGGGCGATGAGGTTTTGCCGGAGGATCAGCACACAGTCGCCGACGGGAGCGCTGCTATGATGCTCTTTACATGCATATTGTCGCCGGCAGACCCAATGGTGCAATCGGTGGCAAAGTTGCAACGGCGCGGAGAATTAAGGATTCGATCTACCCATACGCATGACGGAACATAGTGCACAATCAATCAAAGGCCCCGTCTCTTCGGAAACACATAAACTCAGATCATATAGACGCCGATTAGTTCGACGCATCGTCGGCGGAAGAAGCCACCAAAGCAGGCGGTTACCACGTACGCCGTGCGGTGGCGCAATCGAAGTGCCCGCATGCATGTCTGCAATGCTCGCGACGGCGAGAGATATCAGATTTTCTACGAGGGGTCTGTTCCATCAAGGACCGATGGAGATTCATACATAGGTTTTGTCTACTACGTATATCGTTCACCTCAACGATCTATCCAATTAGGGCGGCGCCCCGTGTGGACTGAATCCAGTCGGCGCAGATCATGGACGGCGACCACGCGTATGAGAAATAACCTGTGAGGAGCATAAACTGTTCTGTGGACACCAGGTGGTCTGTACTCCGACTCGATGACTCCAGTCCAGGTAGTTTCTCCCTCTCTTGGTGCATGCATATCCTAGCTTGCACGTAAGGATTAGCCTACTTCTCTATTCGTTGCTTCTCTGCTTCCACGCTGACACATGAAATTATTATTTTTTCTCTACGTATATACATGCATCAGGACTGACCGAGGTTGGCAATACTTTTTAATCAAACTTTATTTGCATATCAAATATATATAGGCGTAAGATCGATCTCTAAATTCACTAACTATGAATTTACTTTTATCCGACAACTTTTCAAGTTCGGTGACGTTGTCCAAGGCAAACTAACATCCACTTCAGCTGGAGGTTTTGCATTACATGCAACGCAAAGATGAGGAAACAGGTGTGAATATCTCTCTTTTATAGTATCTTAAAAAAAATGTGAAAAAATATGGAGCAAAAAAGCACTTCTTTAAAATAAAAGTTGAGTGTAATTTAATAACAGTTGGAATGTAATACACCTAAAATTCCTTTTTTCAAATGTCAACTTTCTTTTCCATGCATAAATATTCGTTCATGCCTCTGGTCAGGATCTGCATGGCCGCAACACATGCCATCTGAATCGTTAATCTTTTACTGTCCGGTTGCATTAGACTACGACTTCAAGCAATCTATGACGATGACTATGGCTGCATCAAAAAAGAGAAGCTAAAACGTGCACCACCCATGTTAGCCTACAGCCACACTACCATCCATGTTAGATCAGGGATTGGTGGTGCAACTGTTTGCATGCATGATGCCTGAGGATGGATTGGAGGATCATGTGGTAAAGAAACACAAATAAAATAAACACCTAACTTTTTCTTAACTATTTATTTACTATGCAATGCATATTGGTAAACACAAATTCTTACTCAAAATGTATCATGGTGAGTCCGGCACCAAGCACTGTAGAAGAGTGACTCTGTACTTTTTAACCATTAATTACACTCTTTCTGTAGGTGAAACTGAAACGGCAGAAGATGAAATCTTCGACTTGATGGCAGAGTGAAGACTAGGTGAGTGATGAACTGGTCTCTACAACATGGGTTTTTACATATCTTTTGATATCCGATGTAAGTGCTACAGTCTATCGGTATTAATGTAAAACTGATGCACAGTAAACTGTCGTATTATGATCCCCATACAGTCGCAAGAATTTGCAACAAAAAAAAATGGAAAGAATAGATATTATGATCCCCAGGTCGCGCCATCAGAAATTCATAATTTTGTACTTATATCCTTATGGAACCATGTATATATAAGAAAAGGCAAACACTTACTCCCTCTATGCCTAATTACAAGACGTTTTGGTATCTCAAATTGAGCTACCAACACGTCTTATATTTAGATACGGAGGGAGTTTTTATAACAAATCGAGCGTTTTTTAGTGTACATATTGCATGTTATGTTATTTCACATTCAATCCACTAAGGAACCATTTAATTTCCTAACAATTATGTTTTGCTTCATATGCCTGGGAAAAAATCCCTTACTTGCCAATGGAATTGCAGCTACTACCAATTTTGTTTGGGTGAGAACATACAATTGATGCTACTTCAACTGGTTATTTATGCTCGAAACAAAAAATAAAGCTATCTTCCTCTGGTCATCTGAAAAAATAGAATTTTCTTAATTCATTTTGCTTTTTTTCCATTACTGCAGATCACAGATCCTTTAGGATATTGCATGGTTGTTGAATACATTACAACATAATTTCTGTAATTCAGCTTGATATCAGTTAGCTTTCATTACTTGCTTTTTTTGGTTGGTTCAGAACTATAGATACATTATGAGCCTGGGTGGAATTGGGCAAGGCCCTAGGATGTTTCTGTAATTCGTCAATTTAGCCTACCTACGAAACTCAATCACATAGTATTGCTTCATGTCCATCTACTACAGGTATTAACTTCGCGTGATTAATCAAGGAAATATTATACTTCGCGTGATTAGTTACGAAGGAGGATAATATGTAGTGGGTGTCCGTAATGTATCCAATACCTCACTCATCTATTTAAATGTTATTATAAATTGATGGCAAGATCACTGCATCAGCGAGTAGTCATAGGCAGCTTGAGGAAAAAATACAAATTGAAGGGTAGATTCCAGTCTAACATAATAAAAACTTTCATACCTAAATACAAATTACTGCATTTATAGCATGTAAAAAATATTACATTTAGCTGCGCATACATGGAAAATTTAACCATGAGTGATGCTTGACACGGCTGAGTGATGCTTGACACGGCTGATTGCTGGAGTATGTGCAAATAATATACCAGCTGAGTAGAATACAGTTTGAATATTAGAGTCCTCTTTGCATAATATAACTTGGAGGAATAAACAATGAAGCTATTCGGTTGTGTATTTACAACATTTTACGAGTGTTTCATCACCAGGATAGAAACATGTGAAAAGTAACAAAGTTCTACAAAGTGAGTGTCGTAATTTTTGAAAATATATTACTCTTTTATTTACCTTATTTTTTTAAACGATGCAATCAAGAAGACAAATAATATATTACATATCAAGGTTGTAATAATATCATTTCTAGCCGCGCAATTGCGCGGGCCACCCAGCTAGTTATAATAAAGTAACAGAACTTGCAGTACCAGTGAGTTTAGCTCCATGTAAAGACAATGTGATAACCACAAATTTATATTTACATAATCGAGAATTTAAAGAAAATTTAAATCCTACTCCCCCGACCAGGAATGGTTTATCGAATATATGAATGAATTTTGGAACAGTCGCACCTGTTTGTACAGTCACCCAAGTACTCCAATGATCAGCTTTCCAAAGGTGCATACCATTAACATCCAACACACATCGTAGGAAATATTGAGTTGGATGATTCACATGTTTGAAATGTATAGCAACAAACTGAAGCTCTTGTTCAGTGAAAAAGGAAAACACCAAGGAGGGCACTGTCTCCCTCAAACTGCTGCCTCCTCCACACTCCGGGTATTAGTTTTATTGTTGTTGGTCAGACCGAATCCAGATGATAACAGCCCTAGCTAGTTCACTTGATTCAGTATTGTCCTCTGCAGATGACAGCCCTAGCTAGTTCACTTGATTCAGTTATGTCCTCTGCAGATGGTGCAGACCCTGTAATTATTCAGAGGATTATCTTACTATCTGAAGTTTTTGGGAATAGAAGAAATGAATCTGTTGATGAATCTTTTGTATCACTAATGAGTAAATTGAGATTATGAAATTAACTTACTTTTCTGTCATCTTTGGTGTCAGCAAGTGCAAAACCAATATACAGCCGGTGCTTCTTCTCCGAAAACCCACAACTCTGACAAATCAATACATGAACACACGTCTCAGGCTCCCAAGAATTAATCGGCCTTGCGCCCTGCACACGCAGCCTGCGCAGCTCCGCGTCCGCATCCGTACCACAAACCTGATGTACATGCTATGTCCATTGGACAATCTTATATCGGATCTAACTGACAAAAAATTATTGTAACACTACTCTGATTTGAGGAAACTCAGTGCTGTTAGAAAGGTTGAGAACCTCTACAATAATTCTTTTGGTGCCATCTCTGAACTGTGTCCAGTATCCATTCTTACATCTATTGCTCTATTCCCTCCAGAACGTGCAGCAGTACCTAGTGTACTAATTCTCTGAATCCTATCCATCGATCAACCATTACACTCTAGGGAATACGTAGAAGTTACCAGTAGCTCATCAATTTGGTTTGCACTTGACAATTCTGATTATCTCCGTCAAGATCCGCAGGCCTTTCTCTTCATCTTCTCTTTCTTGTTCCCTAGTTGCTCCCTTCCGGGTAGTCCTCAAGCAGAAGCAACTGCGTCATGCCTCCCACTCTCAGGTCGTCGTGAGCCAGGGCGGCGAAGAGAGAGAAGTCGAGAGCTGGCGATACATAGTTGCGGAACAGAAAGCGGTGGGAGGAGACGACACGGCGTCATGTGCTACTTCTGCCTAGGGGGTGGAGCATGGTTCATAGCTGGACCATCGGGCCTTCGATGGTTTGATGCCGGCGGACACGGCACTGCTGCCTGCCGCCTCGAGAACTGGTCGAGCAGGGAGCGTAACCCGACCCCGTGAGGAGCGTCTGTAGCCCATCGACAGAGCCTTCTTCGTTGTAAGAAGGCAGACTTGTGGCAGGGACCGGAGAGACTCGGCGCGCCATGGCCGGAGTGAGCGGCGGCGGCTGGTGGAACCCTAGGTCGGAGAGGAATCGAGGTTCGTTCGTGAACTGGACGGGTTCTCTTTTCCTCTGTGGGATCGGGCAGACCATGGACTGCGGGTTGATTCATCAAAACTAAAGGGGCCAAAGTGCAAAACGTACAACGATGTACCACGGCCACGGTCGTTCGCCCGAACGTACCATCACGACAGCTAAGAATATTATAGTATAGAGATAGATAGATAGATAGATAGATAGATATAGATAGATATAGATTATCAACTATGGCATAATAATTTTTATTGTTTTGGACTGATTTCTTTTTTGGGTTTAACTGGGAATTGTGTGTGAAATAATTTTTGATTCTCCTGGTATTTCTAATTCTATGATGAACAAGGAAAATACGATATCTCACATATATTAGTTTTTTCAGTCTTACTTCTAAAGCCGTAATACAGATGTCAGATTGAGAGAATTGTCGCTTTGTGAGGCCAAAGACCCACATCTTAGCAATAGTTGCTGATCTATTAGCTTGGTAGGTGGAGATGCTTTCTTTTTCTTTAATTGTGTTCAAATCAACTAGCTGCATTTTAGAAAAAAACTACAGTAATTAAAGCTAACAAATTTTAGCTCAACACTGGGAGGAAGGAAAAGATAAATTCAATTTAAATATGGTTCTACGATATGGTCCAATTAGAAAATATGTTGCTTCATGACATGTAACAATTTGACTGTGTGTTTGACTTTGTATACATTAGTCATACGTGTGTTGCACGGGCATGCTTACTAGTCAATCAAGACACATGGAGCAAACCCATCTACCTCTCATGCGGACGCACCCGACACCACCGTTGGCTGAAGCATGCGCGAACGAATACGCAAGACTGAGAACGGCCAGGGACGGCGACACCGCCACTGCGCCGAGCTCGAATTCCGCGCGCCATGCTCTGGCCCGGACTGCCGCATCCTTGCGCCGTGCTCTGTCCCCGCCACTGCATGAAGCTGTCCGCCGAACAAGGACGCAGCGAACCCCGCGTCGCCGGTCGCGCTCCGGTGTGCTTGGCACCGTTTGGGGTTGGGACGAGACCATGCTGCGGTGCCACAACAAGGACGTGCTGCGGTGAGGGCGGCGTTGCTCACCCTCCCCTCGTGCTCGGCTGTTGGCACACAGGCTCTCCCATGTACCCCCTCGTCCGTGATAACGAAAGGATCACAATGAACCTTAATCACTATATTTGTACGTTTTTCAAACCCGCAGCTATGCATTGGTAGTGTGAGAATATCTAAAGCGTGCCAAATAGTAATCTCAGATAATAATAGATAGGTAATTGTTCCCTTTGCTTTCTATGCATCTGACTTTCAGTTAGCTTTTACCAACAATTCAACAAAAGTAGAATATTAATGTTTCTAAAAAAGAAAAAAACAAGTGATCCGTAGCAACGCACGGGCACTCAACTAGTAAGTATCATATCAACCCTCTTAAACCTTGTACGTGTATATATATGTATGTAGTTTATGTGTGGTATGCATATATATGCGTGTTTTTAAATTTCGAAACAAATCAAAAACTTCAAAAGTTTTAAAAGGAAATCCAAAAGTTTCAAAAAAATGAAAAAAAATCCCAAAAAAATTCAACAAATCCAAAAAAATCGAAAATTTAAGAAAAAATGTAATTTTTTTAAAATGACAAAAAAATTAAAAATTTCAAACAAATAAAAAAAATGATGCTATCCCATGTGCCACAAAAAGTTTTGAACTCAGATCCACACACACACACCCGAGCAGATCGCCTTTTCAGTTTTGGAAACAAGAAAAGAAAATGATAAAATCTTCAAAAAATAAAATCCTTTGATATATAGTTAGGTTTTAGTGTCTAGTTGGTATAGAAATTTTCAAATATGAATATTGACCTTTTTTTTACAAAAAAAAAAAATTAGAACGGTCATAACTTTTGCATACGACGTCGAAAAAATGCGTTCAATATCTCAAAAAAAACTAGAGAAAAATTCGAGCTCGATTTCACCAGGGTTTACCCGATGAACTTTTCTCAGATCCTCCAAATTCCAAAAGGAAAAAAAGCTATTTCAAAAAGAAGATTTTTTCTACAAAATAGAAAAAAATTCAAAAAATACTTAGAACTTCAAAAAATTCAAAAATAATGATTTTTTTTTGGATTTTTTGAGTTTTTTTGGATTTTTTGAATGTTTCTGATTTTTTTGAAACTTTTCTGTGGCGCATAACACAGAAATATAAATTTCTGTGGCGCACATCCAACCTGCGCCACAAAATACAAATTTCTGTGGCGCATATAGCTATATGCGTCACAGAAAGACATATTTCTGTGGCGCACATACAACATGCATCACAAAAATGTGCATTTCAGTGACACATATGCTACATGCGCCACAGAAATGTGTCTTTCTGTGGCGCATGTGGTTTTCGTGCACCACATAATTCCACATTTTTATGGCGCATACAAAACTATGTGCCACAAAAAATATTTCTGTGGCGCATGGCTATTTGGTGCGCCACAAAAAGTGGTTCTATCTATAGCTGTTTTCCTACTAGTGTGCGGACACACCCAACACCACCATTGGCTGAAGCATGCGCGAACGAATACGCAAGACTAAGAACGGCCAGGGACGGCGACACCGCCACTGCACCGAGCTCGAATTCCGCGCGCCATGCTCTGGCCCGGACTGCCGCATCCTTGCGCCGTGCTCTGTCCCCGCCACTGCATGAAGCTGTCCGCCAAACAAGGACGCAGCGAACCCCGCGTCGCCGGTCGCGCTCCGGTGTGCTTGGCACCATTTGGGGTTGGGACGAGACCATGCCGTGGTGCCACAACGAGGACGTGCTGCGGTGAGGGCGGCGTTGCTCACCCTCCCCTTGTGCTCAGCTGTTGGCACACAGCCTCTCCCATGTACCCCCTCGTCCGTGTGCAGGTTCAGGGAGGAGAAAAATCGGGAGATGATGGTTGAAGATAAATATGACAAGTGGGCCTGGGCTGTCAGTGGTAGTAGCAATTTAGAAAACCTGTTCAGGGTTCAAAATAGACCGGGATTGACAAGTTGGGTGTGCCAATTTCTGGGATTAAGAGTTCAGGGTTTGATTTATCTTTCATCTACAAGTTTAAGGTTTGTTTTGTACCTTTTCCCAAAAAAAAATTGCATTCAAAAGAAACTATAAGCGTCGTGACAGAAAACTTATTATCAGTAACTAGCAGAAAAATTTACCTTGGTCGACACCACCCCTCGTCCGAAAAAATCACTATGGCAAGTTGGCAACAACCCATGGTTCCTACGACCCAATCGGCATTAATCGGCATGAACACCGCTAGGGCTCAATTCTCGGACACACCCAAATCACAGGCCCTGCAGCCCACCCACGCTGTGCTGTTCTGTATTCTCTCCCCTCCGTTCTTCTCCGCCAAGCGAGGAAGTGGCAGTCCGGCAAGCCAAGCCACCGCCCACTCTCCAAGGCCAGCCGCACCGCTTCGAGCTGGCGGCGGCGCGAGAATCCACCACCGCTTCTCGCCGGGTGACTCTCCATCCGTCCGTCCATGGCGGCAGGGACCGCCGGCGTCAGCAGGAGAAGCAAGGCGGCGGCGGCGGCCAACAGCAGCAGAAACAGCAGCGATTTCGGCTTCTTTCTGCCTTGCGACATCAGCACCTCGCTCACCCTCGGCGTACTCCACCACCGCTCAAGGCACGCATTCCCCTTCTCTCCCCTCCCCTCCCCAACTCTTCGTTTCCCCAAATCTCTACTTGTACTCTCTTCTAATCTCACATTTTCACTCGCAGATGGTGTCCACCAGGATTCTCCAAGCTCTTCGTCGAGTGTAGGCTGCACGATGATAGCCTGGTATTATCACCCCCAGCCTAGCTGTCGAACTCTGTAGTTTTGAACACATAGTCGTCTTCTAGGTGAGACTGGTTCAGCATTGGGTGTATATGCGTCTACTATTCATTCTCCGTGTCAAGAATTTCCTGTATGTAATCCGTTCTGAAAAAACATCATATCTCGTACTGCAAATGTAGTGGTTGGTTGCAGTCTAACAGGAATTCTGTATCTATGTATCATTTGGAAGCTGTATTTAGCAGCGGATTGTGGAGGCATGGCTTTTCACATTCAGTCCAATTTAACTTATTGTGCTACTACGCGATGCTTCCATACTACATTTCAGTTTGATTTTTTTCTGCGTATGCGGCAAAGATGGTCCTAACTTTCATGTTTCATGTATTAAGTAACTATCCCAAAAGTCCGAACCGATGGAAAGAGCCATACAATCCACATTTATACTTCAGCACTGACGAACCTGAACCCCATGTAGTTTCTTTCTGCTAACTGTTCATAGATATAGGAGGAATTTTGCGGAAATGTTGAGTAACTGAATATTGATTTCAGCACCATTAATTCTCCATGCAAATCATAACAATTTCTTGTTGAAAATATATTCATTACCAAGGTGATAAAATGTTACTCTTATTTATCTGTTCAGGAATCTGAAGTGAATTTCCACACACCAGCCGTTGTGTCATAATCGCACGATCATGTTACTACCGTGTGGGATCCTGAAATTGGACGAATTAATCTGTCTGATAATTAGAAAAGGAGGGCATGGGCAGCACTTAAAGCTTTCTAGGAGATTGCCTCGTGGAATAATTATTGGAGATCTGAATCCAAGCTCAAATGAGCGAAATTAAGTGCCAGCTGCCCGCCATTATCTTTTTTTGTTCCCTGTCTTCTTGTGATCATCGGTTTTGGTTTCATGATGCACTAGCACTTGTATAATAGAAAAAATCAATTTATGGTGACTGACATTACTTTTAATGGTTGCTAGTCTCTTAGGTTTCCACATGAATTTACGATGCACACCCATGATATGTATCACCTATAGATGTAATGGTAGTGGGCCATGACATTCTGGGCGGACCCCCTACCTAGCGCGTCGGATGCCGTGTTCGAGGTCACGAACATGGGAGTCGAGGACCCCCTTTTAGAGATTCGGTATAGGGGCGCTAGCAGGATGTTGGCGAGTATGAGAACGATGCAGAAAGTAAACCACACGATCAGTATACCCAGGTTCAGGCCGCCGTGAAACGTAACACCCTACTCCTGCTTGTCTGGAATGGCTGATGACTGTTCCCGGGCTACGAAAGAGTGTTGCCGGCGAACCTTAGATCTGAGCTAGCTAGCGGAGGAAGAATGGTGGTGGCCAGATCTGATATGGACTCCCTCTCTGGCGTGCGGCTCAAGATGATCTGATCCCTCTTTAAGGTTGGCTTGGTCCTCCTTTTTATAGTGTAAGGGGATACCCTAGTTGCAAGGTACTGGTTTTCTTGTCCAAAAAGGTGAGGGGGTTGGTGGGTGGAAGGCGCGCTTCTTTGTCTTGCTTGCCTCTGTCCGGGACAAGGCCATGGCAGTGCAACCTTTGTGCAGAGCGTGAAAGGGCTCGCACATGTCTTGCCGGCCCAAGCCTGGGATATTCTTGATCCTGTTGGTGTGGCGTAGCCACCATAACTCCAGGTCTTTCTTCCACTCACTAAGCTGCGTCCCCTGATGACTTGTACCTTCCGGGGAAATGAAGGTGGTTCCTTGGAAGGCTGTTCTCTAGGACGATCCCAAGGTGTTCCCGGGAAGAGTTCCTGGGGCAGATCTTATTGTCGAGCTCGGTGTAAACCATCCGGGGGTGCGGTCCTTCCAGGACAAGTGAGCCTTTGATGAGTTGACTGCATAACGAGAGTTGACTGTGAACCACGCGCGGCGTGCCCATAGGGACCCCCCCTGTCCCAAGGGTGCGATAGATTGTACTAGCCATGTCCATCAGTTCGGACATTTGGTTCGTTGGCTAGTGCATGAAACATGACAATATGGACTTGCACCTTGTTCTCTGTTTTGAGTTCTCGCAACTGGACAAGGATTACGGGATAATTGAATTTATTCTTTCCTATTTGCTTGCACAAAAAACTTTGACACCGAGATAACAGGCTCAATAATAGGGACATGCTGGCATGCAGCAAAGAATTAACATTCAAGTCACTAATGATCATGACAGTGTCCTCTGTTCCACAGGAGATAGTTTTTTCTGAGGATGCTCCTTCAGTCTTGAGTGCTGGCACAAGGTTGGCCTCTTTTTCTTCCCTATAAGGTTAATGTCGATTCCATCGTCACTTCTGCCAAAACCCCTGTCAAAAAAATTAACGTCAGCATTCAGTGCCTGGTTTCCAGACGACTTGTTATCTTTGCTGTTGAGTCCACCGGAAAAGTGAGGCTGAGGAAGACTCTTGCCCAACAGTAGGTGTACTGACTAGCGCCTAGTCGTTGGTGGAGGTGATTGTGTAATTTGCAATCCTGCAATTTTATGTATTTGGAAAGAAATTTGTAGTATTTGCTAAGGTCACAGCCAATGGAATCTCACTTGTGACGAAGTGCATTGGATGTACTTTATAGATACCCAATATAATGATCGATTTGCACTATTAATAATGAAAAATTATCAGTCGGAGTTGCTATAGGCAGGGTTGTCTGTGTGGCGTGGCGCTCTAGCTGTGCCCTGTTATGAGATGAAGATACCCCAGTTGTTAAGGTTGTATGCTAGTTGTTTTTATTATACATCAGATAAAAAAGAGTGCCCGGTGCTGAGGTGCTGCAAGATTGGATAGCTCATAATTGTGATCGATTCCCACACATCAAACTCGTCAATACTGACGCTGGCTTACATTTTCCATACACGCAAGTTTGAGTGTCTGCTAAAACCATTCTGTATCATCTTCAAGTAGCACGAGATTGCGAAGTTGTGATTTATCATAGCAGTATGTCAAATATGTACGTCCATATGAACAAGACATAAACAACTGTCAATAAAAAATAACCTGTTCTGTGATCCATCATTTACTTAATTTTATTAGAGGTTTTATTAAAGAATAGAACAAGATAACCACTTGCTTCCGGGTCTTCTCTGTTTGGCAGGAAGCATGTGATGCACTCAAGAGTGAAGACAACCAATATCTTAGTTTCACAGTTAGGTGTGCTGTCACAACTCACAAGTCTAGCCAGTGGAGGTAATTGTTTAACTTCCATTCCTGCGACTTCTTTTTTTATTTGGAAGAAAATTTGTGTCTCCCATGTCAGCCAATGGAATGTTTGTCCCGTTTCCAAAAAACGTCACGTTTGAAAAACTGCATTTCATGTGCTGTATAAATACCTCATATCATGATCGTATTAGTATATTAAGTATTATATGTCTATATCAAAAAGATATAAGAAACTGCTAGCAGATTATTGTCATTGAGATCATACTGTACTCAAATCTTAATTAGAGGTGTCAATAATAAAAGGACAAGAAGCTAACCAGTTGCTTCGGGGTCTTCTCTCTTCCCTAGCAGGAAGCATGTGATGCATCCAACATTCAACCAATTCAAGGAAACCAATAATATGGCCCTCTCTATGTGGCAGGTACTCAATATGAATTGTATCTTGCAATTCAAAAATAGGGGTGCTGTCACACGTCTAGCCACCAGTGGAGGTAATTATTTAATTTCCATTTATTCGACCTTTTTATCTTGAAAGAAAATCTTTATCTCCTAAGGTCGCAGCCAATGGAACAAGAAAACTGTATTGGATGTACTGACATAATCACGTAATCTAATGATTAACTTGCAATAATAAGAACAAGATATCTCAATGCCGACTTGCAATTGGGGTTTGTCTGAAATGAAGGTACCCCCAGCTAGTTGTTCTTATTCATTGCATCGGCCCAAAAAGAATACCCAGGGATGAGCTGTTTCAAATTTGGATGGTTGTGATTGGTTCCCATAAATCAACTCATCCACTTGCTCCGAGAAAGTCAATACTCAGAGAATCTCCAGTTGATGATGTAAAATACGGCACTACATTTTGGGTTATAGGGCACCAAAACTTGTTTTGTTCTGGCAGATGAAGTACTTTAAGGTACCAACAAAATTTGAGCTCCAAAAGATGTCCTAAAACTAGTACCCTAAAATAGATCCGACGGTGGTGAGGGAGGGAGGCACTTCTGACGGTTGCTGGGCGCCGAGCTCGATTTCAGGCACAGAGGTCGCCGTAGGCCGAGTAAATGCACCGAGGGTGGGGCACGTCGGCACGGGCCGGAGGGGAGCCGGGGGAATGCGGCCAAATCTGGTGGCGCGACGCTGTCCGAGCGCCGAGAGGTTGACAAGAGGCAGCGGCTCGATGGTGGTCCCGTGGAAGTCGCGGTGGCTGCTTATCGATGTTGATGGGTTGCGGCGGTGTCGCGGGCAACCACATGAGGCGATAATGGGGCGAGGGGGACGGCTAGAATCGGCGGATTCGGGCTGCGGCCGCCCAATATTCAGATGTTGCAACGGACGTTCCGAGCGGCTTGTGGTGTCGGTGGGGCTGCGGACGGCCGATGGCGTTGTGGCGGTGTATGGTGGCGGGGGGGGGGGGGGACTTTCACTGCGGCAGTTGGCTTCCCGCCACAACCTTTTTTTTTTGGGCATGCCCTACTGGTGATGTATGCATCGCCAAAGCCAAAAATTTGGGGCATGTCCAAAAAATATACATAATCTTTTGGAGCTTCGTTCTTGCTGTTTGATGATGTAAGAAACAGTTTTATAGCGACCAGCCCTATTTTACATCATCTACTACTGGAGATGCTCTCATGTTGGCTTCCATATTCCTCCCAAGCCTTTTTGCCAGGTAGTGGCCCTGACTGTGTGCATATTTTAGTGGCCGGTGATATTATTCTTGTGCTCACAGAGGCTAATTGAATTGATGTTATTACCAGCTAAAATGATATGTCATTCTGCTCGAGAAAGTTTTATCCCACAGCATTTTTCTTGGCAACGAAAACAGGTTTTGCTTGTGTTTACAAGTTGATGAAATAGCCAATGATTAATTCACGACGAAAAGCCTTGTAAAAAAACACCACTTTGTTAGTGCAAAATATTAGTAAAGCAGCAAATAAAAAGAAACATACGTTCGTACTATAAATTCCCCGCGTAGTACTACATGTCAAGCCAGCTGTGTCGTATGCGCCACCTGCAAGCGAAAGATTCCCAGACCTATCAAGTGGAAGGCCATAGTTTAACTAAACCGAAGGTGACAGATCGATGTGACGATATATGGAGGCAATTTATAAATTTCTTAGTTGTAGCAGCCCAACTCTCGCACGTCCGACAACGTTTACATACTCCCTCGCCGGCCCTCGCGCTGCTCAGACCAAATCAAATGGAATCGTGTCAAAAGTTTTCCATGCGTCTCGTGTTGACGGAGGCGATAGACAAGCTGAACAAGCTGAAGGAGTGCGGCCTGTCGACCGCCGTTAGGGATCAGGCCGCGTTCGTGTCCACGGAGCTGACGCTTATGCGAGCCGTTCTGTTGGAGGAGGCTTCGCCGCTAAATGATAACATGTTTAATCTGTGGGCAAACGAGGCCATGGCTCTCGCCAACCACATCGAGCAGATCATCCACGTCTTCCTGCAGGCGTGCGGCATGGATGGTGACCGTGACGTGATCGCTGGCTTCAAGGGGCTCCTAAAGAAGCCAGCCAACCTGTTCAACAAGAGCAAGGCTGCACGTCGCCTCGCTGGTGAGCTCAGAGATAGGGAACAAGCTGGACGAGCTTGCCCGCAGTCGAAAAAGGTACTCCCATTTCGATACCACCGCTGTCGTTGATGCATCCACCACCATTGTCCACAGGAGGTCCTTGCCTCGGCACGAGATTGTTGGAATCCAAGGTATAATAGAGGACCTGGTCAACATAATCTCCCCTGGGGACAAGATGAAGGGGCCAGATCTGACCACTCAAGAACAAAAGGGGCCAAAGTTAGTGGTCATCTCAGGTTTCGGAGGATTGGGCAAGACAACTCTAGCCAAGGCAGTCTACGATAGGCTACGGACGATGACAAGATACGATTGCACGGCTTTTGTTTCAGTAGGTCAGAATCCCAATATGATGAATCTCTCCAGGGATCTACTCGAGGACATGGGTTTGGATGCGACCATGTTGGACGAAAATCTTGAGCTTCTCGACCAACTCCGAGTAATGGTCGGCAACAAAAGGTACACACTAGTACTCCCCAAGATGAGTGATTAATGATCTTGCGTACTGTCGTAAAGCTAAAAGAAATTCTAGTACTTCCTCCGTTTTTATTCTCTTCACGTTATGGGTTTCCTTTTCAAATTTTGACCAAGTATATACGAAAAAATATCAATATTTATAATATTACATATATACAAGATGGAAATATATCTTATAAGGATTCTAATAATATTTAAATTTTGTTGTAAATGTTTATATTTTTTCCTATATATTTGGTCAAACTTCACAAAGTTTGATTTTGACTAAATCCAAAACGCAAATTAATTGTAAATGGAGGAAATATGACTTTGTGCGCCTTTATTCATTCTTCTAGGTACTTGATCTTAGTGGATGATATATGGGATCGCCATGAATGGGATTACATCAGCAAAATCTTTTTAAAAAGCAGAAGCAGCAACCGCAGCGCAGTTTTGCTGACATGCCGCAGAAGTGATATTGCCCGTGCTATCGGTGGTGTCCACACCAAATTAGCACCCCTCGGCAGCTACAACTCCACTACATTGTTCAGGCAAACGGCATTCGACGGCTCTGGTGACCACTGCCCCACCGAGTTCACCGAGATATCCGACAAGATCATCAGGAATTGCAGCGGGATCCCGTTAGTAATCATCACCATGGCCACCTTTCTGAAAGGGAGGCCGCTGACGGACTGGCAAGACGTGCATGAGTCCAACTTCTTCAATCATCCGTCGTCGAAAGACATGAGAAGGATTCTAGCTCTGTCTTGCACTGATCTAGATCCCCACCAGAGGCTTTGCTTACTCTATATAAGCATGTTTGAGAAGGGTTGTGAGGTGAGCGTGGACCGCTTGATATCAGCGTGGATAGGCGAAGGTTTGATCGACAACCGCGATCTGATGATGCTGACATTGCGGGAAAGAGGAGAAAATTACCTGACGGAGCTTATGAACAGGGACCTCGTCGTGCCTGTGGACATGGGCACCCGCGGTAGGGCTCTATCTTGCCGTGTGTGCAGGTGCAGCGACATCGTGCATGACCTAATAGCCTCGCTTTCAGCTTCGGAGAATTATGGCCGCAATAAAACTACCACCGACGGCTATCCAGGTACAATAATAATGCGGCTATCCATCCAGGGCCAGTGGGGCGACAACTCCGGCCAGGTTCCAGCAACACTGCCATCGACCTATGTGAGATCACTTGTCGTCTCAAGCAACTCAGCCTGTATGCCATCCCTTGAGAATTTTCGTGATCTGCGTGTTTTAGATGTAGGAGGGTGCCATGACGTGCAAGACAAGCATCTTGTGGGCATCGCCAGTATGTCGAAACTGAGGTGCCTGGTTATGGGCGGTGGTAACTACTCCATGACCGATATACCGGTACAGAGTTTGGAGGTGTTAGATCTGGAGGCAACCAGTGTCAAGGAACTGCCAGCGAGTATCGTTCAGGCGGCGAAACTGAAATGTCTCCGTGTTAATTGCCACACTAAAATACCAGATGGGGTGTTGGCAAGGATGAAAAGCCTGGAAGAGCTTGGAGACATCAACGTTTTAAAACCAGGGCTGCTGGAAGAGCTGCACAACCTCAAGAAGCTGACGGTTATTGGGGTCACCATATGGTCATGGGATGACAGCGATGACCGTGCACGTGCACTGCTCGGGTACCTGAGTCTCCTGTCCGTGGAGAAGCGAACCGTCCAGAGTCTTTCAATCCTGACCTGCTGCTCCCTGCACTTCTTGGGTAATCTCGATAAAAAATGGGCGCCTCCGCAGCTCCAGAACCTCGAGATCAGGCACAGCACATTCACCGTGTTGCCTTCGTGGTTGCCCTCGCTCAAGCAGAACCTCTCATCCTTATCCATCGAGGTTTACAACCTGTCACAGGAGATGATTGGCATCCTTGAGGAGTTGCAGAATCTTCTTGTTCTCTGCCTGACATCAAAACGTGCCCCACAAACAGATCCGGGGTTCACCGGATTCAGCAGTCTAACATGCTTTAGCTTTGTTTGCAACGCCATGGGAAAGATTTTTGGACAAGGAGTAATGCCCAAACTTTCAAGGTTTAGGCTTTCATTCGAAGCATCACGGTCCCCAGGATTCGAGTTCGGACTGGAGAATCTGCCTTGTTCCCTGGAGGACGCAAGTGTTGACATAATATGCTTAGGTGCCACTACTCAGCAGGTGTTGGAGGCAGAGGCTGCAATTTCGAGGGCGATGAGGACGGCGAATCTTCAAATACAAAGAGTGCATAAACAATACATAGTAGAAGATGACGATGCTGGCAAACAGGAAGAAAAAGAACAACCAAAGGTAGTTTATTTCTACTCCACGAGCAACTGGGTCATCGCTTCATGACCCATCATATATATGCTAAAATGTTGTCGGTTTTCTACTTTTAAGTTTTCTTGATTTTTTTAAGATCTCAGTCACATTCAAACTCTTAATGCAATATACTTATTAAATGGCTAACCAGGTGACGATTCTTTATTCATAAAATACGCATATTTTTTTAGATTCAAGTTTTTCAATACCTGCTAGCTACCCACGCTGTAATAATCATGCATGACAGATTGTTGAACATATCAAGAGACCTGAGGAGCACACCAAATCGTCAGGATCTGATAACGGCGACATACAAGTAACCCCTGACCCATGTGTTCAACCAAATGCCAGTGAGTCGCCAGATAAGGTACACAGATTTTATAAACTACTCCTTCCTTTCCAATTGTCCTAAATCAGCGACAGCTAATTTGGATCGCAAGGATTATATTCAACTAGCTATTACCGTTTGTTTAGATAACTAATTAATGCAAAAATTATTCTATTCTACCACATTCTAAAGGTCAGCCGACTTGCACGACTTATGATAGAGAATATGACTCTTCAACTGGAACTCTTGAATGATGCAAGGGACAGCCTCAAAGATTTGATGACACAATTTTCGGTATGTTCTCTAGCTAGATACGCATGGAGCTTTTTTTCTTTCAGATGATCTCGTAGCTCTAAAATTTCAAAATAATTCCAACATAAAGACAGTTGTGCCGCTTGATGAAGAGTTACATTTGGATTAACTTCCATGTAGAGCAATGGGAATGGGCAATCAGATAAATCCAGTATTTTAGAGAATCATAGTATTCAAGAAGGTACTCAACTCCAGTATTGACAGTTTCCCCCATGTATACCATTACGCTTTTCAGTGGCCCAAGAAGGAGATTTCTCTTCTCAGTGCCCTGCCATCCACCTCAACAGCTTCTCGACAGTTGGCGTCGTCTGAAGGCCTCCGTTCAGCACAGCTCCTCCGTGACATTTCGGCCAAACAGCCTTCCAGAGAACCAGCAGTTGAAGATACAACGGTTGCACAGAATTGTGAAGCCACACCAACACCGCCTGTCGATGGTAGCTCACCTACTGCCCTTGTGGTGAACAACACCACCAACTTGGTTGAAGCTACACCAACACCGCCTACGCCTCAGTCACATCAGGCTCATCTGCCACCTCCGCCTCAGTCACAGGAGGCTCAACTGCCGTCCCTGCCTCCTCAACCACAGCAGGCTCATTTGCCGCCTCCGCCTCCGCCCCAATTCCTTTGGACACATAGAAGCACCACACCCGTCCGGGCGAAGGACGACGCCAAGATGGCCTCGAGAAATAGAACTCCGATGAAGCCCAATCCCAAGACAACTAAAAATAGAAAATTTACTAGACCGAGTGTCAACGACCAATACCTAGATGACGAAGAATTTAAGAACAAATACAATGGAGAGGGGCAAAGTTGCCCCACATACGTGCATGGACAACCATTGTTGACTGAAGATGAATTAGAAAGATCAAGCGTGGCTTGCCAGAGGCTTCATGATAAGTACCTCCAATATTGTCAAGAGAATAACGGGATGACCTTCACTATCAAGAAAGAGGATTTTTACGGCGCCTTGGTGGTCCTTAGTTATGACATTGAGTTTTCAGAGATGTTCGAACTTTTCAACCTGAATGGTGTTGATGCCACGTTCATGCGTTTGTTCATATTGTATGTGCCTTACAAGTACTTTTCAAATTTTAATAGCTTTCTTCTGTTCAGTACATGCTAACTATTCTCTTTCATGTACTTAGGAGCCAGGTATTCGAGTGCGACCGCAGGAGAGAATTGGTAGGTTTCCTTGACCCAGCTCTTATCTCTTACACGAACATCTCCAGCGGAGAATATGAAACTACATTCGACTATGCTGTGAATGCGTTGACTCATTATCAAGACAAAGAATTCATCCTGCTTCCTTACAATCAGGAGTAAGTTTGTTATTAAAAATTGTCTATATATCCTGCTTCCTTACCATCGGGCGTAAGTTTGTTATTTTCCTTTGCAGTGACCACTGGATCTTAGCTGTCATCATTCCTAAGCACAACAAGGTATTGTATGTAGATTCCCTACTTGCAAATGAGGAATATAATCAAAAACCCTTACCGAAATTCTTGAACAGGTATTACGTCCTTCCCTAGTTTATTTTATGATTTAACTTTCACGTGTTTTTTTCTTAATCTGCCAAGTCATTATTTTTGTAGGGTGTTCGAAAAGTACCTGGCGATAGTCAAGAGACCGTTGGCAAAGAGAGGAGAACAGAAGGACGAATTGCAACACATAGTGGTTAATCCGGTAACAGTTGCTACTTTATTCCTAGTTTTCACAAATACCTGCTAGCAAACCAAACTAAGTGAGCTATTTTGTCACCAACATTACAGTGCCCTCAGCAACCAAGTGGTACAAGACTTTGTGGGTTTTATGTGTGCCATGCAATAATGAAAATCGTCCCCACCTCGAAATGTGTGTCAAGCCTACATTCGGTTAGTAAATAAAGACATCATCAACAATTCATGTTTCCTAACAATATTTGCAGACATACATGAAGAAAGATACCTAACTAAGAATCTACGTGCAGCTTATAAGTGGAATGGGGAGTGCACCTTTGACGATGGATATTATTTTTTCCCTCAGAGACAGGTTTGCTGCGTTCGTCCTTACAGAAATCCTAACCAAGGGTGGAAAACTATACACCCCTATTCCATGATCATGAGATCCTATTCGGCATTTGTTTACTTGTCCATCCTGCATTCTCGCTGGTAAGACGATAAAATTTTCCAAAACAATTGTTGTCACCGTTGTGATGTAACTTCGATAAATTGTGTCCACTTTTTTCCAAACAATGGCTGAAAACTTTGTATTTCGAGCAATAGCAATAGCAATAGCAATAGCAATAGCAATAGCAATAGCAATAGCAATAGCTATGAACTTGTATGCCAACATTTGATGTAAACTTTGTGTTCATATGATTGTTGTAAACTTTGTAGTGTACTGCAGTTAAATATTCGGCTGGTTCATTGTATTGCTGAATGTTTGTGAAATAATTGCTGTAGCACGGGCGTGCAAGCGCAGCTAACTACTATTACCTTGCAATTAAACATCGGAAACTGGCAAATAGAAATAGCCGTTGTAGAAAGGATACCACACTGGTAACAGAGGACAGAACAATCTATTGCCGAACTTATCTCACATCGGAAATGGAGGGCACGACGGCTCTGATGCTGAAATTATCTCACATCGGAAACGGTGTTTTGCAACCATTGCCGATCAAGGACTTCACATCAGTATCGAAAGCGGGGACACAGACCCTTTCTCTGTTTTCGATGGGGTTTTTGGCCCGTTTCCAATGTGTCGTTCTGTACTAGTGTCCGGACCCGGACGAAAAGCTGGTTGCTGCCTTACATGCAATCCCAGAGTGGACAGAGCCATACCTGGCATATCTTTTGCGAGGCGAGTTGCCGGCTCAGGAAGTGGTAGCCCGGCAGGTTGTGCGCCGGTGCAAATCATATGCAGTTATCGAGGGCGAGCTCTTTCATCGAAGTACCTCAGGAGTGTTTCAGCGTTGCGTATCACCAGAGGAAGGCCGGAAATTCTCAGAGAAATACATGAGGGAGATTACGGTCATCACGCTTCTACCCGGTCCTCAGTAGCAAAAGCTTTCAGACACGGATTTTATTGGCTCACCGCGTTAGCAGATGCAAAGCGTTTGGTACGGAGATGCAATGGGTGTCAGAGATACGCCAGGCAAGTTCACGTGCCGGCTCAGGAGCTAAGGACCATACCTTTAACCTGGCCTTTCGCAGTTTGGGGTCTTGACATGGTGGGCCCTTTCCAGATGTCCCCTTGTAAGAAAACCCACCTCCTAGTTGCCATTGATAAGTTCACAAAGTGGGTCGAGGTTATGCCAGTCACAAATTGTGAGGCAGCTACAGCAGTAAAATTCTTGAAGAGGATCATAAATCGCTTTGGATACCCACACAACATCATCACAGATAATGAAACTAACATGTCCCTTCGAGAGGAAGCAAAGTTTTGTGGAAACAGCGGCATTCGTCTTGTTGTTGCTTCAGTTTCTCATCCCCAGGCCAATGGGCAAGTTGAGCGTGCAAATCAAGAATTGCTTAGAGGTTTGAAACCCCGCCTCCGGGTCCCGTGCATCAGAGCCGCCGGAGCCTAGGTTGAAGAACTTCCATCAGTGGTCTGGGGTATCAACACAACTCCAAATAGATCAACAAAGCGCATGCCATTCTTCATGGTGTACGGAGCAGAAGCCATCCTGCCAAGTGAGATTATTCATGACTCACCTCGTGTGGCGGCTTATGTTGAAGCAGAAAACAAGCTAGCCTGACAACACGCACTGGATATGTTGGAAGAAGAGAGAGAGCAATCTTTGGAGCGATCTGCAATTTCCAGCAAGACCTGCGCCGCTATCACGGCCGCCGGGTTAGGACACGTACCTTTCAGGAAGGTGACCTGGTATTGCGCTGGACGCAATCTCAAGCAGGGATGCACAAGTAATCACCTCCATGGGAAGGACCTTTCATCATAAGCCGGAATCTACACAATGGCTCATACTATTTGGTGGATGCAAGAGAGGATGCTGATTTAACCAATACAGACCACTCCACCAAAGCACTTGAGGAGCGAAAGCGGCCATGGAACATTGCTCAGCTTCGCCCTTATTACACCTAGAATCAGAACAAGTGTATGAGATGTAACGCACGATGTAACAGGAAGCAGGTTTCAGACGCGCTCTTTTCCTCGCGAGGGTACCTAAGGGGACTGGAAGGTTTTTAACGAGGCGGCTTGCTGACCTAAAATTATATGAGTATAATAAAGTTTGACAGAAAAATATCATCTTTCCCTTGCAATTTTGCCTTTACAATTTCATTTCTATGCATTGTGAAGTTAAGTTTGTTTTATGTTTATAAACCGGTGCCTCCTATTGGGAGACTCGCCGTGGCTTTCCAGTTCATATTATCTTAGGTCTTGGGGCTGATTGCTTGAATAGCACAGTTTTATACTCAAGACCCGGCCTTATGCCATCCTTGGTCATGGGGGCTGATTACTTCTAAGGTACAACTACAATACTGTGACCCAGCCAAAAGTTAGAGCCAGCCAAAAAATTCTTGGCTACCTTACTGATTGAGCTTGATGTGACTCGCACTTATATGGCCTGATTGCACACCTGGAATTTCAATCAGACATGATGCCCATTGGGACTTGTCTGACCCTGATTTTATTAGAGAAGATTGCAACAGAAAAAATCCATGCGAAAACCGGCTTACATTTAAAGAAAGCAAAAGGGTCATCAAAACCAAAGAGTTTGCAGAACTAGCGAAAGCTTAAAGTTCATTACATATCAAGCAAATTCTCAAGGTGTACATGCACACCATCAAAATAATAGACCAACTAGTATTAAGTTATTACATCCTTGCCCATCAGGGCCAAATAAGATTATTTTTTGCAGATAAAGCTGGACATCTGCAGCATTGTTCAAGCCTCGGTAGCAGGAGCCGGGTTATCAAAAGGAGTCGCAGCTGGGTTGTCTTCGGTAGTAGCGCCCGCTACTTCGGTCCGGGTCTTGGGAGCTTCCTCAGGACGCCAGGTGACAAGTAATAGAGATTCAAAGTGGTCTTCATCTTCACCTGCAGCACGAGCTGGAGGTGCCAAGTTTGGCGTAGAAGAACTGGGAGCAGCAGCCTTGCGTGCACAAGAATCTTTGTAGCTTTGAAGCAAGTCAACGTGCTGGGGCACTTCATCCATCACCTCATCATCGTTCTCATCAAACCCGGCTTGAAGGGTGGACAGCTTCATCTTGTTGGCAATTTCAGTGGCTACATGCCGGGTCTTCTTGATAACCCGGTTGTAGGACTTCTTATCAAACTTGCTGCCATTGGCGTTGAACTCAGGGAAGCCCCGCACGAGTGGCACCGGGTCAAAGCTGGGATGGTAGGCTTTTGCAAGGGCAAGACCTCGCGTCACGCCAGCCCTGCAAAATGATTGCTTCCAAAGCTGTAGCCATTGGGGCATGGTGGATAGGTGACCCAATACTTCATATATGGTGCTTGGTGGGTTCTCCCAGTTCCTGGCACTCTTGATAACTTCACAGCTGCCGAAGTATAACTGCCTCACAAGAGTATACATGCATTTCACCTTCTTAGCAGCAGTTTTTCGGATGGTCGAGTCACGTTTGCCTGAAAATAGACAAGTTACATGTCAATATGGAAAATCGGATTACAAGTAGCAGATAAGAGGCGGCTTACTCACCAACTAGTGTAAAAACCATGTGGTTGATCATTTTCTTCAGGCCCTCCAGCTCTGTAGTGGTGGAATCCAGTTTCTTTTTGGTGGACTCGAGTTGTTCCTTCCAATTTTCCTCGTGTTCTTCCATCTCCTTCTTGAGGTCGTAGTTCTCCTGGGTCAGTTCAGTAACGGATTTCTCCAGAACTTGTAGCTCCGGCTGTAAGCCGGGCATTGGATTCAGAGTTCAACTTTTCTTTGAGTCAGGAAATTTCTTCCCCAGTCTTGGCGACATGTTCCTGTTCAAAAAGAAAATATATGATTAAGCCCTGACTTACTGTAGGAAAGGTAATCCGGAAACATGGGGGCTACACTGTTGAATTTTAAAACAGAGCAGTGGATCATGAGTCCCAGGTCGCTGCAGGCAAGCAACCCGGCACTTGGGGGCTACACGCGTGAAGTTCAAAATTTCCTAAGTATATTACTAGTCCCAGGTCGCTGCAGGCGTGCAACCCTGCACTTGGGGGCTACAGTATTTGAAGTTTTCAATTATTTTTTACAGATGCAACAGTTATAAAGAAGAAACAGTTAAGTCCCAGGATGCTGTGAACATGCAACCCGGCACTTGGGGGCTACTCTATTTGAAGTTTTTACTTATTTTTCTATCAAGCACCAAGCTTATCTATAGGTGAACAAACTTGGAGCTTGGGGGCTACAAAATATGTGGTTATAAGGATAAAAGTGATACCTCATGGCGCTTCTGCATCATCGATACCAGGTCCTCTCAAATCCCTTGTGCTGGGGGAGCCGGGTGAAGTACTCATCAAGAAGAGCCGGCATCGACATGGATTCCAGAGCCGGTAAATCAGAAAAGGGAACTGGGTCCTTGCCATGAGTATGGGGAACCGGCTTCTCCTCTGGAGTAGTAGTTTTGGCCATTACCATGGAGGGGCCATCAACTGGAACTTGTCGAGACCCGGTGATCTAGACATCAGCTTCCTTGGTGCCTGATCCTTGTTCAGAAGTTTGCTCAACCAAAGTAGGCTTAGGTGCTCGGGGAGGAGAATGTTCTGGAGATGCAGAAGGAGCCGAGTCCTCCATTGGCTCATCCACCAGAGCCGATTCGTTGACGTGTGCCTCCACTTGAGTGGGCTCCATCATGGCTGGTGGGGAGATGCTGGAGGAGGAGAATTCGGGTCATCAGTCATAGCAGCCTTGGCTCTGCAAAGAAAAATAGTGTGTTATTAGTAAGCATATACAAAAGGACAATGTAGAAAGAACAAGAAGGGTAAAAAGGAGTTACCCGGTGTTGATTTGGAAACCCTCGGGCGTGCTCACACTGTCCGAGGAAGAAACTAACAATGAGTGGGACTTAGAGACCCGTATTTGGCCAGCTAAAGGATGCAAAAAAACTGACAAAGAGTGAGTCTTCTGTAGTTGTTTGACCCGGCGAGATGAAGCAAGAGGAGGGATACCTGCGTTTAGGGACTCCAGGCTCGTTGACGACCGGGTCCTATGCTTCTTGTTGGCTTCAACTTCTTTTTCCTGTGGTTGATCTTCAGGTCGAGAGTTGTTCATCATATAACTAGAAAGGCGAGAATAAGGCACCTTTATAACTACAGCCCGGGTCCTCTTGGCAGTTGGAGGTTCAGTGGCTTGTGGACCCGGCAGATCAGAAGCAGCCGGGTCAGTGGGACCTGGAATAAGAGTTGCTGGGTTATCAGTAGAAGAGCCCCCAGGAGTGGCCTCACTGTCAATCAGGTCAAGGAAGAGCCAGCCAGCGGAGTCAAGCTCACCTTTGTCCTCTTCTTCATCATTAACTTCAGCATCGTCTCCATCAGGAGATGACACAGGAGTGTAGTCCACATGCCACCATTCCGGGTCCTGGTTCAAAGCAAATACGGTTTGGCTATCAAAATAAGCCGGGTTATCAGTTACAGAAAAGAAAAAGTTAAGACTTTACCGTGGGAGGTTTGTTGGTTGCACTGAAAGGGGCGAGCCCGGTCAGAGCAATCGCTGCTTGGTTTTCACCGAGCAGTTTCTTGGATGTCTTCACAATTTGGTCATCAGTAAGCACTATCTCGGAGTAGCGCATGTCGTCAGTAGATTGGCCGGTGTATTCATGGAATAACCGGGTCCTGGTACTAAGTGGCTGGATGTGCCACTCGATCCAGCACTTGACAAGGTCTGTACCTTTGAGGCCATGGGTAAGCATAGTCCTGGCCCGGCGAAGAAGAGATTCAATCAAGACCTGGTCGGCCTCTTCCGCGTAGCTGTTCATCTTGGAGTCATGTACTAAGGGGGAGTTTCGGAAGGCCGGGAAGCGGGCATCGTCTGTCTCAGGAGAGGTGTCTTTGCAATAGAAGTATGTGTTTTGCCATCCCTTGGGGTGGCTGGCTAAAACCAAAGCCGGGAAAGTGCAGTCCTTGCGGTGTTGAATTGATACCCCACCATATGGACCCAGGGCTTGGTCTTTGCGGTTTTGGGTATTGCAATAGAAGATTTCGAGGAAAAATTCTAAACTAGGAGCCATTTGGAGGTAATCCTCACAAAAGACCACAAAGTTGCTGATATTGAGAATGGAGTTGGGAGCTACGTCTTGTGGCCTAAGACCGTAGTATTTGAAGACTTGATGAAAGAATAAAGAACCAGGAGGGCGAAGACCGTGCACAACATGATCGTGAAAGACTACAATTTCACCTTCGTGGGGATTGGGCCGGATCTCTTCTCCTGGGGCGCGCCAGCTAATCTTGTTCTTGGAGGGGAGCTCGCCATAGTTCACATACTCCTGCAGCATCAGCTCCGGCACAGTGGACTTTGTTGGGGGGATCATAACCCGGCAGGACCATGAGGAGGAAAACATGACCCGCCAGGCAGGAGGCCAGGCAAGGCCAGCCATCATCATCATGGGCCGGGTTGTACTGATAGGCCAGCGAGCTTGTTGGTAATCCAACTTACACAAGGAAGGTTCCAGAAGACCCGGAGCCGGTGCGCATCACGGAATCCAGGACTTGGAGGACACGAAAGGCTACGAGAGGTAGAATAGGACTCCGAGTACGGGTAGAACCCGGCCTTACCTTGTACGAGGCCAGGAGACCCGGCCATCTATATAAGCCGGCTCCAGGGTTATAGTTAGGGACGATTCAAGCTAGTAGAAACGAGGGAGACACACCCATTGTAGCCCTAAGCTCGTGACTCGGCGACATTGCTGCCCGGTGTCGGGGGAATAATTAACCCGCGACTTATTCGCAACCAACAAACAGTGACTCAAGACCGCGCCATTATTGGGCCACGTAAAAGATGGGCCAATCTCACATTATGGCCTGATAAAGGAAGGCTCTAGAATGTCGGTGCAAACTTGCCTTGGAAGATAAGAAAGACAATCAGGCTTCGTGTAGAACTCTTGCAACCTGACGAGCCTCTGTGTATATAAAGAGGACTCGCATGATTTTGAGAGGGTCAAGCCCTTAAACCCTTGCTCATACAGCGAGTACCAGATCAGATCGCCTCCACTGTAACACCTTATACATCATATCAATACCAATCTAGGGTAGGCAGGAAGTAGGTCTTTTACCTCACATTGAGGGGGCCGAACCTGGGTAAATCTGTGTCGATCTTTGTTCCTGTGATCCCAAGCTCGGAGATGCTTGACTCGCGTAACCCCACACCTACGAAGTCATCCATGACACCTGACTTGACAAACCCACGACAGTTGGCGCCTACCGTGGGGCCTGCGGTCAAGAGTGTCACGTTCTGCGCAGGATCGATGAGAGGAGTCGAAGATCTTGCTATTGGCCGTGTCATCACGGTTGATGGCACGCCCCTCATAGACGATTCAAGCTGGGGGCCAAAAGCTGATTACCTGGAGACCGCCACATCATCCTGTTTGGATCTGTCCATGTTTTCGTTGGTTTCATTGGTGGCAGGTCTGTTAGCTCGGTCCAAGAAGGCGACTCAGCAGAAGAAGTCGCCGATGATGGAGAAGAATCCATGGAAATCATGGACTCACAAGAGTTTGGGTCCATTGTACCGCCTTTGAAGAAAGCTGCTGGAACTACCCATCACAAATCGCACCATCACCAGATTGAGAGACGGCGCGAGTCACGGTTTACACAACCGGAGGAGCAGGTATATCGGGGACCGCTGGAGAAGCCAAAGCGCCGGCACCCCCAAGCAACCTACTGCTTGTCCCTGTGTCAGCCACAAATGCCGCCGTCCATGCAACAGAAATTGAGGCCGCCAGGGCCGACGTCCTATACGAGGTTCGGAGGATGGAAGAAGAGCGCCGCAAGCTCGATCAGATAAACCAAGGGATCCAACAGGAGCGGCAAAGAGTAGTCGCGCTTGCTGCGACTCAAAGACAGGTTAACTCACAAGCACAACTGCGTGTGACTCAACCAACAGTGGAACTCCCGCCTACTCCAGCCGCGGGAGCAGGAGTCCAGACAGTCGTGGAAGGATTGGGACAAACAAATCAAGAGGCCCAGCAACAACCAAGGAGGTTTCACACCCCGCAGGGCCACTACCAAAACCCTGTTGATAATATCTTGACTCAGATGGTACCGACAGGCGATGACCCGGTCAATACTGAAGCACGACGCACAATACAGATGTTAAGCACTGCTGTCCTGCAACAGGCCAACAAGGGAGAAGCCGAAGGACAGCTACCCCTTGTACCAGCCAATCGCAGGATTGCAGCAGAAAGAAGCGTCCAAAGCAGGCCACCAGAGAACATATCAGGAGTCGCACAGAGTCAACAGCAGCAAGTTGTAGAAGCACAGGCAAGCACGCCAGCAGTGCAGACGCGGCCGACGGAAGTTAACAACCCCACGGGCACATTAACAACCTTGTCCTCGCGGCTTAAGGGCCCGGCATGTTTCACTGAAAGAATCAGATCGGAACCTTTTCCTGAAGATTTCAAAGGACCACGCAAGGTGGCAAACTACAACGCCAGCATGGATCCCACCACCTGGCTGAACAACTACGAGATGGGGATGAGCATTTTAAACGTCTCAGAAGAAATATGTGCAAGATACCTCAACATGATGTTAGAAGGTGCAGCTCACATATGGCTGCAAAATTTGCCTCCCAGTTCTATAAATACTTGGGAGGAATTGAAAGATGCTTTCGTCAAGAACTTCCAAGGAACTTGCAAGCGACTCTATAATATAGAAGATCTCGAGCGTTGTGTCCAGATGAAAAGGGTGGCAGAAATAATACACTCCTCAGATAACATACCGCCAAGCTCAGCCGTCCTGGTCATGGAGAAAAACTGCAAGTTCGAGCCGCTGGTTCACAAACTAGGTCGCATGAAGGATAAAGTCAAGAGCCTCAGCGAGGTAATGGCTGCGGCAAACAAATATGTCGGCTCGGATAAAACCAGAGACGCGTCAGATGGAGAAGAGGAGGAAGTTGCTGCCAAAGGAAAGAAGAATACCAACAAGCCCCAGCAGCAACAAACGGGCCACAACAATGCGAATCAAAACAAACACAAAAGTGAAGACGGTCACTCCGGACTCGTAGCCAATACGCGTGGAGGATTCAGAGGCCAGCGAGGAAGGGGCCGAGGAAACGGTTCCCGTCCAATCAATATGGAAGAGGTTTTTAATCGGCCGTGCGATCTTCATACAACAGGTGATGGGCGGCCAGCGGACCATACCAAGGCACAATGCAACTATTACAAGAAGTGGAAAGAGGAAAGCCAACACAACAGGGGAAACTCCCACGAGGGAAACCCTGCTGCGGCTCATAATGCGAATGCTGGGCAGCACAGCACAGGAAACCCCAAGCAAACGGGGCAGTACCACACAATAGTTATCGACACCTCCAAGAGGGAAGAGAAATTGAGTCGCAGAAGTCGGCAGGTGAACGCCATAATACCGGCAACGCCAAATTGGCTAAGGTGGTCAGAGCACACGGTAACTGGGAGTCGCCACGATCACCCGCCACAAGTTTGGGAACCTGGCAAGCTGGCGCTGGTTGTGGCACCTTACGTAGCAGGATACAAGCTGACCAAAATACTTATGGATGGAGGAAGCAGCATTAACATCTTGTATTACGTCATGTTCCAGCGTCTAGGACTCAAGGTTTCCAGCCTGCAGCCCACATCAACAGTGTTTCACGGCATTGTCCCAGGGAGGTCCGCTCAGCCAGTGGGAAAAATAACCCTAGGGTAACCTTTGGGACAGAGGAGAACTTCAGAAGCGAGTTCATATGCTTCGAAGTGGTAAAATTCCAAAGCCCATATCACGCTCTGTTTGGAAGAACAGCCTTTGCTAAGTTTATGGCTAGGCCGTGCTACGTGTACCTACAGCTGAAGATACCAGGACCCAAAGGGGTCATCGGTGACAGAGAAAAAGCAATAGAATGCGAGGAAGGAGATGCGGCCTTCGCAGAATCAGCCTGCGCCGCGGAAGAGCTAAAAGGCTATAAGTCGCAGGTGGACCCTAATGACATGAGCGTAGTTACCACGCCATCTGCTGAACCACCGATGAAGTTCAAAGCGGCTCAGGACACCAAACAGATAAATCTTGTTCCTGGCGACTCATCCAAGCAAACCAGCATTGGAGCACATATGGAAGAAGAACAGGAAAAGTCTCTCATCGCTTTCCTTCAGGAAAATAAGGACATCTTCGCATGGAAACCGTCAGATATGCCAGGGGTACCAAGAGAATTAGTAGAACACAGCCTCATAGTGAACCCTGCGGTTAGACCAGTGAAGCAACCACTACGGCGTTTTCATGATGATAGGAGAAAGGCAATAGGGGAAGAAATAGCTCGCTTGTTGGCCGCAGGATTCATCACAGAGGTATACCACCCGGAGTGGGTGGCAAATCCAGTGCTGGTTATGAAAAAGAACGGCACGTGGCGGATGTGCGTTGATTATACCAGTCTTAACAAAGCCTGTCCAAAGGATCCATTTGCCTTGCCACGGATCGACCAAGTGATTGATTCAACTGCTGGGTGCGAGTTGTTATGCTTTTTGGATGCTTATTCAGGCTACCATCAAACCAAGATGAAGGAGGAGGATCAAGAGAAGACATCCTTCATCACACCCTTTGGGGCCTTTTGCTATGTCAGTATGCCCTTCGGATTGAAGAACGCAGGCGTGACTTATCAAAGGTGCATTCAAAATTGTTTGCATGAGCAAATAGGTCGCAACGTTCACGCCTACGTGGATGACATTGTGGTTAAGTCACAAGAAGGCCAGGATCTTATCAACGACCTGGCGGAGACATTCACGAATCTCAGGAAATACAACATGAAGCTCAACCCTACAAAGTGTGTCTTTGGAGTACCGGCTGGGAAGCTATTGGGATTTATAGTATCAGAAAGAGGCATTGAGGCCAACACTGACAAGATAAAGGCCGTGATGGATCTCCAAAAACCAGAAAAGATAAAGGATGTGCAGCAACTTACCGGTTGCGTCGCAGCCTTGAGCCGCTTTATATCAAGACTGGGAGAGAAAGCACTACCTTTATACAAATTGCTGGAAAAATCAGACACCTTCGTTTGGGATGCAGAAGCCGACGAAGCTCTAACAGCCTTGAAACATCAATTAACAAACGCTCCAGTTTTGGTGGCTCCAAAGGATAAAGAGCCCATGCTACTACATATAGCCGCAAATTCTCATGTTGTGAGAGCTGTCATGGTTGTGGAAAGACAAGAGCCTGGAAAGGAATACCCCATCCAAAGACCAGTATATTACGTGAGCGAAGTCCTCATAGCTTCCAAACAGCGTTACCCCAGTGGCAGAAGTTGGTGTTCGGAGTGTTCATGGCAAGTCCCAAGCTGAAGCACTACTTCCAGGAACATCCAATAACAGTGGTCAGTTCAGCACCGTTAGCAGATATCATCTGCAATCGGGAAGCTACTGGAAGAGTCGCCAAGTGAGCGATCGAGTTGGGACCACATCATATCAGTTACGAGCCGCGCACATCGATTAAGTCGCAGGCCCTTGCAGATTTTATCAACGATTGGACAAAAATCCAAGTCGCTCCTAGCATGGCGGAAACAAAATGTTGGACCATGCACTTTGATGGGTCAAGGCAGCTGCAAGGCTCGGGGCTGGAGTTGTACTGACATCCCCCAAAGGAGACAAGCTACGATACGTGCTACAGATACACTTCAATTGCACAAATAACGTGGCAGAGTATGAGGCATTGCTCCATGGCTACGTATAGCAAAGGAGATGAACATCAGTCGCATACGCTATTTTGGAGACTCAGATTTGGTAGCTCAACAGGTCTCTGGAACGTGGGATAGTAAGGATGCAAATATGGCTGCATATAGAAGAGAGGTGGACAGAATTGCTGGACACTTCACTGGATACCAAGTTGAGCACATTGATCGGAGACAAAACGAAGCCACAGATGCCCTGTCTCGACTTGGATCCAATAGACAGTGAGTCCCACCCAACGTTTTCCTGGACGAGTTGCACAATCCATCAGTTAAACCTCCGGCAGAAATTGGCGTTGCAGAGCCAGAAGATGATTCAACTTTAGTCGTGGCCCTACACGAACAGCCAGAGTGGACAGAGCCCTACATGGCATATTTGAGTCGCGGAGTCCTACCAGCCGATGAGGTAGAAGCGCGCAAAATTCAACAGCGATCCAAGGCCTACACAATAATCAACAACGAGCTCTATAAACGCAGTATTTCAGGAACGTTCCAGAGATGCGTATCACCAGAAGAAGGACGAAAAATCTTGCACGAAATTCATGCAGGCGATTGTGGCCATCATGGTTCGTCAAGATCTTTGGTGGCAAAGGCGTTCAGACATGGATTCTTCTGGTTAACAGCGTTAGCAGATGCAGAATAGATTGTCAGAGTATGCGATGGATGCCAAAGGTATGCCAGGCAAGATCATATGCCGGCTCAAGCACTTCGCACAATACCCATCACATGGCCTTTTGCCGTATGGGGCTTTGACATGGTACGGCCCTTCAGACGGTCCTCCAAAGTGAAAACTCACCTCCTGGTGATGGTGGACAAATTCACAAAGTGGATAGAAGCAGAACCCGTGGGAGATTGTGAGGCTAAAACAGCAGTCAAATTCTTGAAGAAGGTTATATTCCGCTTTGGGTATCCCCATAGCATCATCACAGATAATGGGAGTAACACATCTGAAGGAGCTACACAGATATTTTGTGCAAACAATGGGATAAGGCTGGACCTTACATCAGTAGCACAGCCACAGAGCAATGGACAAGCTGAGCGAGCTAACCAAGAAATCCTACATGGAATTAAGCCGCGCCTTATAGAAAAGGTTGAAGCATCTCTAGCAGTACTATGGTGCTGGAGAACAACCCCTAATAGATCCACAAGCTTTACACCATATTTCTTGGTCTACGGGGCAGAAGCAGTTATGCCCAGTGATATCATACATGATTTACCAAGAGTTGCAGCCTATGTCGAAGCAGACAATGAAACAGCTCGGCAAGATTCGGTGGACACACTAGAAGAGGTCAGAGACTTGGCAGCATCAAGGTCGGCGGTATATCAACAAGACTTGCGGCGCTATCATGCCAGACGCATCAGAACCCACACTTTTCAGGAAGGAGACCTAGTGCTGCGACTCAAGCAAGACCATAAGGGCATGCATAAGCTATCATCCCCATGGGAGGGACCCTACATCATTAGCAAGAAGCTAAACAATGGCTCATACTATCTGCTGGATGTCACGGAGGAAAGAAGCGATCGCCACGATTTTGAAGATGGTCTTGATGCGCCTCGCCCTTGGAACGTCGCACACCTGTGACCGTACTATACATAAGAAAAGGCTAATTAGAGCCAAGCATCATCTATTCCAGCTGCACAGCTGAGTATCATCACAGCCACTTAGGGCTAGAACTTCAACTTTGGTCGCCACCTAGGCACGACCTATGCAACATCTGATCGCCACCCAGGCGTGATCGACCCTTGTATCAGTAACCGGCCGCCACTTAGGCGCGGCCGTAATGTATCAGCTCTGGTCGCCACCTAGGCGCGACCGACCCCATGTACCACCAATGGATCGCCACCTACGCGCGATCCAACCCTATATATAACACTCGGTTGCCACCAAGGTACGACCTTATGTGTCATCATAATCAAAGCTTATCATAGCTATATCATTATGTTTCTTGGGGGCTTAGTTACCCTGAAACAGCCAACTTACTGGCAATTATCAACCTTGCCTTAACTCGGATTGCTACTTGCATTATGTGGCCAAAGTACTGGGTTGTGGCGTCAATCCAGCTTGATTGCCTATCATGGCCGCTCTCGACCCTGAACACACATGTTCCTAGGAAATACTGAGTCATGCGAGAGCCCACTTATTGGATTCAGTGACCTAACGAGAGGTCGATGTACTGCTTATAGTACGGCAACACCAATTACAATTACTTTTATCTTAACAATTGTTTTATTCATGATATCAAGTTACAGGTGACGACCTTCAAAACCTTCTGAGAAGAATGGAGGTGATTCTCAAAGTCAAATCCTCCCAATCCTTGGGGGCTACACCATATTATCATCAAAAATTTGAAGATGGATCGTCATCAAGTTTTGAAGCTATCAGGCTACTCTAACAAAGTAAGAAGCTCACGAAGTCAGATGATCTTCTAGGTGGGAGTCAAGGCCAATCCAGCATAATTATAAGTCGCAAAGCCAGGAAATAATAAAGAAAAGTGCGACCTAAACATGACAAGATATCCCGTGAAGTTCAGGCCACACTTGGGGGCTAATGTCGGGGGAATAATTAACCCGCGACTTATTCACAACCAACAAATAGCGACTCAAGACCACACCATTATTGGGCCACATAAAAGATGGGCCAATCTCGCATTATGGCCTAATAATGGAAGGCTCTAGAATGTCGGTGTAAACTTGCCTTGGAAGATAAGAAAGACAATCAAGCTTCGTGTAGAACTCTTGCAACCTGACGAGCCTCTGTGTATATAAAGAGGACTCGCAGGATTTAGAGAGGGTCAAGCCCTTAAACCCTTGCTCATACGGCGAGTACCAGATCGGATCGCCTCCATTGTAACACCTTATACATCATATCAATAACAATCTAGGGTAGGCAGGAAGTAGGTCTTTTATCTTACATTGAGGGGGCCGAACCTGGGTAAATTTGTGTCGATCTTTGTTCCTGCGATCCCAAGCTCGGAGATGCTTGACTCGCGTAATCCCACACCTACGAAGTCATCTATGACACCTGACGTGACAAACCCACGACACCCGGGTCTCGAGATCTCCAATCAATAACAACAAAGCAGGAAGTACGCCTTTATCTCTAATGGAGAGGCTAAACCTGGGTAAATCCTGTGTCCCCGCTGAGCTAGACAATCTCCTGTACACCAGAGTCGCCATGTCCCCCAACGTAAGTTACCCCCGGGTAACATCTGCCGTGACAACCCCACGACAGTTGGCGCCCACCATGGGGCCTGCGTCCAAGGGTGTTTACATCACGGGAGAAGCTCGACGAGGCATGCTAAACCTTGCCATTGGCCAGATCTACACCAACGCGCAAGGGGAGCGCAACGTTGATTATTTCGGCTGGGAGCCGGAGTCAGATCTGTTAGGAGCCGGCTCAGTCTTCCCGTTTGGCCAGGTCAACGTCTTTGTTGGTATGGTACGTACATCTGGATTAGCTTTGGAAAATAACGAGTTCGATTCTATGTCAGGAGCCGCCACCATCGTCCAATTGGACGGTGAAGAGTCAGTAGGCACGGCAGAGATCGAGGAAGCCCCTGCCACGATGAGGGAACAGCCGGAGGAGCCGGCATGGACCCCGCGTGGCGAGATAGATGAAGACATGGAGTCCACCCTGCCCCTGTTTGAAGATCGATATGGATATGGAAGCGAAGATGAGGAGGAACACGAGTCCTCCCCGGGTCCTGTTCGCCGGGTCGCGGTTTACACAGGTCCAATGATCAATCTCGACTCGGCAGCAGTATCAACAGCTGCAGCCAAGGTTTTGTATTTCGGCCCGAAAAATCAAGATTTCGTCGAAATCTGGCCATTTCGTTCAGGCCCGGTAAATATGCTAACCGGCCAAATTATTTCGGCCCAGTTTAAATTTTTAGCCCAACCCAGACTACATCCCAACAAGCAATACCCATCCAGTGACATACAGCGTCCGAACAGAGGTCCTAACCCTAGAAACAAGCAAAATCCCCCAAATCTTTTGTGCGGCGGCGTCTTCCTCACAACCGATGTGCTCACGGCACCGCATCCTTCTACAGCTTCAGGGCGCTTGCTAGGACGAGCTGGCCATGACGCGGTCATCCGCCAAAGGAGACGTGCGTGCCCGGTACAGCTGGCTTGGTGGAAGAGCTCTTCCGTTGGCTGTCTCGCACCCGTCCGAGAGCAATTGATGTACTAACTCAGAGAGCAAGATGTGGAGTAAGTACAGTGAATATTTGTTCCTGCTAGCTGAACTACTTGAGATTCAGATTAGTTTGAGCAATGTGCTGCTGAATTTTGACCAACTGAAGCAATCGTGTGTGTACAAGCCATCAAATGGATCGTTGATGATCAGTTGATTCTAGTTTATTTTCTTTCTGCAGTATTTTGATTTTTGGTACAATTTCGCTCATTTTTGTTCAATTTTCATTCTAATTTTGTTCTATTTTCGTTCAGAAATTCAAATTTTAGATTGATCATTTTGTCTGAGATTTTCCGAAAACTTTCCGAAAAGCCGAAATCCGCCCATTTCGCCCAGAGACGGTAAATTTTGCAAACCGAAATCCAAAACCTTGGCTGCAGCGGCGACGGCCACAGCATTGGCACAACAACAAGGACCAGTGATTCAAGACCTGCCTCATGCCCGGGTCGATGGAGATGCAGCGTCAGTTTCTAGAGAAAGCAAAGATACTGCGCGGCGCATGAACACGTTTGGGTTCCTAATGAATAGAGATCCGGGTCAGGGGGCCTCCAACCCTCCAAACACAGCCCTGTTTAGCAACAACTTGATACTAGATCCAACTGCACTTGTGGGGGTGGTGACCCCAGAGAACGCAGCAACACGTGCACAAGAACTGGACACCGCATGCCGCGCCCTGGAGCAGCAGCGGCAGGAGGTCGAGGCAGAGAAGCAGAGGATCGCAACCTAGCAACTGTAGTTGGATGAGCAAGAGAATCGCCCACGACACAACACCAACCTCATGCAAGCTCGCCACAACGACACGACCCGGGTGCAGAACCAGAGATATCAAAGCCGATTACCTGTTGCAGGTGAGAGTTTAAATCCAGCTAATTTATTTGTTACACCTCAGGATCGGATTGTGCAGGAAGTACCGGCTTACAGAACAGGAGCAGGGCGGACCAGAGGAGCCGGTGGATCGAGAGCCGGCAATGTGCTAGCCGGGTCACCACAGGGGCCTACCGGAGTAGCCGGAGGCGACGCTGGAGCTATGCCTCCACCTCCACCAAGATTCGATACCCCGCCGGGTCATTATAACAACCCAATGGATAACGTGTACGCCACAACTTTAGCGCTCGACCGTACTCCGTTGGGAAACTCCCCTCAAGAGATCGAAACCCGGCGTGCTATAGATATGCTACGCACGACGATGGTCCAGCAAGTTAATTATCCTGATAATAGAAGTGGCCTACATGGAACGCCGTACAATAGCTGCTCGCGGAGCTGCCAGGGAGAAAGCCCGAGGCACATCCAGTCAAGTTCAGCACGGCGGAGAGCAGAGCAGGCAAATCAGCAAATGCCGCCTTCGTCGCCTAGGCAACCAGCACCAGCAGCATCGGCCGCACAAGCAATAGTTGATAGTTCAAGGGCAAGGCGAGCAG
The DNA here is from genome assembly GCA_947311845.1 of Poa pratensis. Taxonomy (NCBI): domain Eukaryota; kingdom Viridiplantae; phylum Streptophyta; class Magnoliopsida; order Poales; family Poaceae; genus Poa; species Poa pratensis. The sequence goes on along the minus strand of CAMZMU010000100.1, from coordinate 4,378,402 downwards.
CAAATTCAGCAGCCCGTGCTGGAGGAGCTGGTGCCGGGCCTGCAGAAGGAGCAGCAGTAAATTCACCTGCGCAGGTGGCAAGGTCGGTTCAAGCGAATTTGGCCGGGCCAAGGTGTTTATCAGATGAGATCAGAGCAGAGCCTTACCCAGAGAAGTTTAAGGAGCCAAGCAAAATTGCCCACTATGATCCTAGCATGGAGCTAGAAACATGGTTGAGTAGTTATGAGATGGCCATGTGTATTCGCAATGCGTCGGAGAATCTTCATGCCAAATTTATGTATCTAATGATTATAGACGGTGCGGCCAAGCTGTGGTTCAACTCTCTTCCCGAGAAGTCCATCAAATCTTGGAGTGAGCTCAAGGCAGCCTTCATTAAGAACTTTCAGGGAACTTGCGAGCGGCCCTACACGATGAGGATCTGGATCGGTGCGTGCACAGGAAGGGCGAATCTGCCCGCAACTGGATGCGCCGGGTCATAGAAATTCTTCACTCGTCCACAGATATCCTTCCCAGAAACGCAATACAGTCCACGGAGAAAACATGCAGATATGACCCTCTTGTTCAAAAATTGGGACGGATGAAGTCTAGCAGCAGGGTTGCAGAAATCACCATGTGAGAATAAATGGATGCGTGCAATAAACATGCTTCCACTGACAAGACTAAGGATGATAACGAGGAGGAAAAAGGGAAGGGTAATGCGAATAATGGAGGCAAAACCAACAATGGTGGTGGGCAGAATGATAATAGCAACAACAATAATAATGGTGGCAATCAGAACAAACGGCCGTATGATGGAAGCTCAGAGTTGGTCGCCAAAGCAAGTACCGGGTTTCAAAGGCCCAGGACAGAAGAAAATTATAATGGAGGAAACAGTTACCGAGGCCCACCACGCCCAGCAGGTCACTTTGATGCTCTCAGGATGTGGTGTCCTCGCGATAGCAGGAACGGTAGACCTGCCAATCACTCGTTGCATCAGTGTGTGGATTTGCAGAGATGGAAAAATGAAGCGATTCTGGAAGCATTGCGCGGTGGTGGACGCGGGGCAGGACCCATCCCAGGGAGTAACCCGGGCAATGGGCCACTAGCCGGAGGAAACGCGGGAGCCGGCAATCCAGGAGCCGGCCTGGGCAGAGGCGACCAAGGAGGATTTCAGCAGCAGCCCAAGCAGCTTGGTAATTATCATGTCCACACCACTGGCACGACCAGAAGGTTGAGGTAAGTAAGAAAGAGGGCTGTCAATACCGTCTCTGCCGCAACCCCGAGGTATTTGAAGTGGTCTGAGTACACAGTAACATGGAGTAGGCAGGATCACCCAGATGTGGTGGAACATCCGGGTCTGCTGGCGTTAGTGGTAGCACCTCAGGTATATGGTTATGAGTTGAAACAAGTACTGATGGATGGTTGAAGTAGTATCAATATCTTGTACTGGGAAACCTTTGTGCGTATGGGTCTCAGAGAGTCACAACTGCAGAAAACATCCACAATGTTTCATGGTATAGTTCTAGGGAAGTCAGCTTGCCCTGAGGGTAAAATTACGTTGGAAGTTGCTTTTGGTGAGTTCAAGGACAATTTCAGATCAGAGTGGATCACGTTTGAAGTGGTGAAGTTAAAGAGTCCTTATCATGCATTTTTTGGTAGGCCGGCTTACACCAAGTTCATGGCGAGGCCGTGTTACGTATATTTATAGTTGAAAATTCCGGGTCCCAAGGGGATCATCACTATCCATGTACATAAAGCTATGGCTGCAGAGTGTGACGAGGGAGATGCCGCCCTAGCAGAGCAGGCCTGCGCAGAGGAGGAGCTCAAGTACTATAGGTCCAAAGTGGACCCGAACAATCGCGAGCCTTGAAGAGACCCACAGTAGAGGATGAGAGAGCAAAATTCAAGGCGGCTCAACATACATAGATGGTAGATTTTGTGCCAGGCGACTCTTCTAAGCAGTTCGCCATAGGGTCCAACCTAACTGACAAATAGGAAAGCGCGCTCATCGAGTTCATCCGTGAGAATCGGGATGTTTTTGCATGGAAACCTAGTGACATGCCAGGCATTCCGACTGAACTCGCTCAGCACAGCTTACATGTTGACCCAAGAGCCAGACCAGTGAAGCAAGGATTGAGAAAGATGAATGAGGAAAGAAGAAAAGCTATAGGAGAGGAGATAGCCCGGCTTTTAGCTGCCGGCTTCATTATGGAGGTTTTCCATCCCAACTAGTTGGCTAACCCAGTTTTGGTGTTGAAAAAGAATAATGAATGGAGAATGTGTATAGATTTCACAAATTTGAACAAGCACTACCCTAAGCATATGTTTGCGTTACCGCGGATTGATCAGATTATTGATGCTGTAGCAGGCAGCGATTTGTTGTGGTTTTTGGATGCGTACTCAGGATATCATCAGTTCAAGCTCAAAGAGGAGGATTGGGAGAAAACTTCGTTTATAACCCCCTTTGGTGCTTTTTGTTATAAAACAATGACTTTTGGTTTGAAGAATGCAGGTGCAACATATCAGAGGTGTATTCAGAATTGCTTCCATGATCAGATTGGGCGCAATGTCCATGCATATGTGGACGATGTAGTGATAAAGACAAAGAACGCTGAAACGTTTATTGATGACCTAAGAGAGACATTCAAGAATTTGCGAAGGTATGATCTGAAGCTTAACCCAACAAAGTGTGTATTTGGTGTTCCAGCAGGGAAACTCCTTGGTTACATCGTGTCAGAGCGAGGAATCGAGGTAAACCCGGAGAAAATCAAGGCTATACAAAGTTTGAAGAAGCCAGAGAAGTTAAAGGATGTTCAGAAGCTCACGGGCTGTGTGGCAGCGCTGAGCCGATTTATTTCCCGGCTTGGAGAGAAGGCTATACCCTTATACTGGCTCTTGAAGAAAACAGATAACTTTGTGTGGGATCTGGAAGCGGACGATGCATTTGAGGCATTGAAGAAGCAGTTGTCAGAGGCGCCAGTCTTGGCAGCCCCGGGTCCCAAAGAACCCATGTTGCTATATGTTGCGGCCGGACCTTGAGCTGTCAGTGCCGTGGTCGTGGTTGAGCGCAAAGAGGAAGGAAAGGAATACCTGGTCCAGAGGCCGGTTTACTATGTAAGCGAGGTCTTGTCAGAAGCAAAGCAGAGATACCCACACTGGCAGAAGCTAGTTTTTGGAGTTTTCATGGCAAGCAGGAAATTGAAGCCCTATTTTCAGGAGCACCCAACCACAGTGGTCAGTTCTATCCCAATGGCAGATATCATCAGGAATTCAGAAGCCACTGGACGAGTTGCCAAGTGGGCAATAGAGTTGGGACCATACCACATCAACTACGAACCCAGAAATGCTATCAAGTCACAGGCATTGGTAGATTTTGTTAACGATTGGACACAAACAAATGCACCTCCATTGGCACCAAGCACTAAGTCATGGGTCATGCACTTTGATGGGTCCAAGCAGTACAAGGGATCAGGAGCCGGCGTGGTGTTAACCTCGCCTAAAGGAGATAAGTTAAGTTATGTGATGCAGATTAATTTTGATTGTTCTAACAATGTGGCTGAGTATGAAGCATTGTTACATGGTTTACGTGTGGCTAAGGAGATGACACTACCAGGAAACTGCCTTTCAATAGAACGACATTTTGTGGCGCACCAAAACGTGCGTGCGCCGCAAAAAAGATTCTGTGGTGCACCATACTACGTGCGCCACAGAATGTGTGCGCATTTTGTGGCGCACGCAGCTCAAATGTGCCACTGAAAGTGCACATTCTATGGCGCACGCTTGGAGATGCGCCACAGAAAACCGATGGGCCCAGCACCAATCATTGGATTTCGAATTCTGGGGTCATTTCTGTGGAGCATGTGCATAGATGCGCCACAGAATTCATGCTTTCTGTGGCGCACGGTGATCCATGCACCACAGAATCACACATTTCTGTGGCGCACCCAGAAGGATGTGCCACAGAATTATGTGACTTAGCCGTTTTCTTCCCTTCCTTCTTTCTCGTGGCGCAGCAAGTATCCGGAACATGGGACAGAAAGGATGCAACAATGGCAGCATACAGAAGGGAAGTGGACAAGGTGGCCGGGTTCTTTTCAGGCTACCAGGTGGATCACATTGATCGCCGCAAAAATGAGGCGGCAGACGCTTTATCAAGACTCGGCTCGCGCAGAGAGCCGGTTCCACCTAATGTTTTCTTGGCAGAGTTATGGACTCCATCGGTCAGGCTACACTCAGAAGAGGAGCTTGCATATCCAGACCCGGAAAATGAAGAGTTAGTTGCCGCCCTGCATACAATCCTAGAGTGGACAGAGCCATACTTGGCATATCTTTTGCGAGGAGAGTTGCCGCAACAGGAAGTCATAGCCCGGCAAATCACACGCCGGGCCAAGGCGTATGTAGTTATTAACGGTGAACTGTACAAGAGAAGTGCTACAGGCGTGTGATGGCCCTTCAATGGGTTAGGTTGAGACTCCAATGGCAGAGTGTGTAGTATGGGCAAGACTTGTTTTCCCCATGAGGGGTGACTCGAGGGTTTAATATCGAACTCTCGGGGAATCAGTAGTGAAAGCTTTACCTCCTTATCCTTCCCTTGGAAACCTGCAAACAAAATAAATTGTTTTGTGCCCTCAACCTCACCAAGTGGTTGTCAAGCACAAGGTGTGAGAATGTTACGAATACAAAACAATAAATAAATATGCAATGATGATAAATAAATATGCAAGGATGGTGGAAACAATGATAAATGATATTTTTGGGTTTTATATTGTGAATGCAAGATGCAAAAGTATTTTTGTATTTTTGGATTTTTAAATGGCAAAAAATGAAAAATAGATAAATGTTGTTGAAAAGGTGTTTCTTATGATTAAAAATGGACCGGGGTTCATGGTTTCACAAATGCACTCTCTCTTTAATAAAATGGTAGACAATGGAACACTAGAGTTAACATATGAGATTGCAACAAGAAGGTTTCATGACAAGTTATTAATCATATGGGCATCACGTCCTAACATAGAGATCTTTTGGTTATTAATCTCTCTTATAACTCCACCAAGATGCGAACTAAATCATAACACCTTAGTATTAAGATAAATCAGAGCATAGCTTTAAGTTTCATGACATGATGTTAAAATAAGAACATGCTAGATCTAGTCATGCAGTAGTGGCAATGGTCACACCCACATCTCCGGTAGTAAGGTATTTTTGTTTATCCCAGTGAGGCAACAAAGTAAGGTAAAGTACCCAAGTGGATCGCGGAACTTCTGTCACTTTCACCGCACTAGCCACCCCCCGTTACTCCATCTAATGCACACGTTCCCCCTCACATGCTCTCATACACAGGCTTGATCAAAACAAGTAAACAAGAACGGGGTACGTAATATGCATCTACTTTCATAACTGAAACAAAACTATTGCAATCTCAAACATATATTAACTCATAAAAAGATCCACCACAAAGGTATTACATAGATGACCGTAATGATGTTCAGCAGCTCATACGGTGCTAATTAGTGAAGCTCCAGAGAGAGAGATACATAAGTTACTTCCACAAACCCATAGTCCAGGGGTGGACTACTCCCTCTTCATCATGGAGCCAGTGGAGAGGTCGTTGGAGAAGATGGAGACCTCGCCGGCAGCGCCCCGCCGGAGTTTTCCCCCTCCAATCTGCAACTCCAGGTCTCTGTTTCGTGGTTTCTGTGTTTCTGCGGCGCTCTTTTCCGAAGGGCGTCGGAGACTATTTTTATAGTCGGTTTTAGGTCAAGACGAAGCTTCTGGAAGAAAGATCGACGGCAATGGAGCCACGAGGCCCAGGATGGTGGGTCCCACGCGGCCAAGGAATCTGGCCATGTGGGCCCCCCTATCTTGGCCCTCGGATCTCCGTTTGTTCGCTTCCTTCGCTCCTACGCTTTGTTCCTTCCAAAAACTGATGCTCGTAAAGTTTCAGGTCATTTGGACGTCGTTTGGGTCCCTGAAACATCAAAATATAGAAAATAGGGTTTTCTGCCTGTGCAGGGTTAATTCCAGAAAAATAGGGAAACAATGAAATATTCCCAAAATCAATATAAAACAATGATATAACCCTTATATGATGCAAATATGATGGAAATATAAGTAATATAATGCAAAGTTCATGTATGCATTTTACATGCATCAACGCGTTTCTGCGTTGCGTAATGCCAGAGGAAGGCCGGCAAATTTTGAAGGAAATTCACGAGGGAGATTGTGGGCATCATGCTTCCACAAGATCATTGGTAGCAAAGGCATTCAGAGACGGCTTCTTTTGGCTCACAGCATTGGCTGATGCAGAGCGCCTGGTGGCCAGGCGCGATGGATGTCAGAGATATGCAAGATAGGTTCATGTGCCGGCCCAGTAGTTGAGAACAATACCCTTGACTTGGCCTTTTGCAGTTTGGGGTGTGGATATGGTGGGGCCCTTTCAGATGTCTCCTTGCAAGAAAACCCACCTCCTAGTTGCTATTGACAAGTTCACCAAGTGCGTAGAAGTTATGCCAGTTACAAATTGTGAGGCAGCTACAGCAGTACAGTTTCTGAAGAAATTCATATATCGCTTTGGGTATCCTCATAGTATAATCACAGATAATGGGACAAACATGTCTTTGGGTGAGGTAGCCAAGTTTTGCGGAAACAATGGTATTCGTCTTGATGTTGCTTCAGTTTCTCATCCACAAGCCAATGGCCAAGTGGAGCGTGCAAATCAAGAGTTACTTAGAGGATTGAAGCCACGACTCCGAAGCCCGTGTATTAGGGCTGCTGGAGCTTGGGTAGAGGAGTTGCCATCTGTAGTTTGGGGAATCAACACAACACCCCAACAGGTCAACACAGATGACACCGTTTTTCATGGTCTATTTTGCAGAGGCGATTTTGCCAAGTGATATTATTCATGACTCACCCCGAGTGGTGGCTCACGTTGAAGTGGAAAACGAGCAGACCCGGCAAGATGCTCTGGACTTCCTGGAGGAGCACAGGGAACAAGCCTTGGAGAGATCCGCAGTGTATCAGCAAGATCTGCGGCGCTATCACAGCCGCTGGGTCACGACACGTACTTTTCAGGAAGGTGACTTGGTGTTGCGATGGACACAATCTAGGGAAGGGATGCACAAGTTATCACCTCCATGGGAAGGACCTTTCATCGTAAGCCGGAATCTAAACAATGGGTCATATTACTTGGTGTTTGCGTGAGAAAACTCAGAGTACTTGAACAATACAACCCACTCCACCAAGTCATTGTAAGAGCGCGAGCAGCCGTGGAACATCGCCCAGCTGCGCCCGTACTATACTTAGTATCTGATCAAGTTATCAAATGTAACACACGATGTAACAGGCAGCAGGTTTGAGACGCACTCTTTTCCTTAATAGGGTACCTAAGGGGACTGGAAGGTTTTTAATGAGTCGGCTTGCTGACCTAACCTTTTATATGAATAAAGAGAAAGGTTGAGGATATTTTGTTGTCCAGTTTTTTTCTTTTTCGGTATATGCTTTTATTGTGTAGCTTTGCATATTTAGTTCTTTATGTTACTAATTTTAGCATGTTTTGTTTCTTTAAGTTATTGTTGTTATGTTTGCTAATTTTTTGCATGGTTATTGTATTTATTTTTGCATGTTTATGTGTTGTTAGTATTTTCATATATTAAAATTTCTCTGTGTATTTATCTGAAAGCCGGCCAGTTTTTAATTGAAACTCGCCGTTGCCTAAGTAATCAACAATTTCTAGGTCTTGGGGGCTGATTACTTGAATAGTACATTTGTATACTCAAGACCCGGCCTTGATGCCACTTGGATCATCGGAGCTGATTATCGTTTTTGGTACAGCTGCAATCCTGTAACCCGGCCAAACTTTAGAGCCACCATTTTCTTGGTGTTCTGCCTTGAGCTTGATGTGACTCGCACTTATATGGCTTGATTCCTCACATGTAAATTCAATCAGTCATGGGGCCCATTGGGACTTGCCTGACCCTATTTTTATCAGAGAAGATGCAACATTGAGAATCCATGCGAAAGCCGGCTTGTCGGAGAATGACTCCCACGAAACAGGGGCAGTCACACTCGCGAAGAGAGTTCGTGTAAGGGGCTGAACCACGACGTCAATCAACCCTCAACCGGCACGGCGACGGTGCTCGTCGAGCCTGAGAAGGGACATCACTGCAGAGATGGACTCGAGCTCGTACCCAGGTTCACGGCCCTCTAGTGGAGGTAAAACCGCTACGTTCTGCTAGTCTGTATTGCTGCTTGTGGAGGTAACAGTACAGCGTGCTTGCCGAAGGCACGGTTATGGCAATGGTAAGAACAAAGTTAGGGAAGCTAGTGTCTTCCTTCCTTGTGGGTAGCTAAGCTAGGGGAAAATGCGATCCCTTGCTACGGTGGAGCTCCGCCTCCTTTTATAGGCGCCCCGGGCCTCCTCCCTGCGCATGGCAGTGGAGGGGCTACCACATGGCGACAAGAGGGCGGAGCACGGTGCACCGCGGCCCAGCTGCCCGTGGACGCGGTCCATGGGCACAAAAGCTGAGGCCGGTGGCAGGGAGACCACCGGCCATCCAGGATGGCCAGCTGGGGCTGCAGAGGAGAGTGGGGGCGCCCACGGTGACGTCGTCCTTGGCGCGTAGCGCCGGCCGGTCCCCTTATCACCAAAGAGGAAAGCTTGGTAGTCTGCTCCGCCGGGCAACGCTTTGTTGACCCCTTTATCACCAAAGCGGTAACTGTAGCTCCGTCGTCACGCTGCGCAGAGGCGCGGTCACTCTGCGGCCGCTGCAGAGGCCATGTGCGCTCTGCAGAGCTTGCTTTACTGCGAAGGCACCCTCGCGAGGGCGGGAGCGCCCTGTGGAGGATTCGTCGTTGACTTCCCTTCAGGGAAGACATTCTTGGGGAGCGGGCAGCGCTGTGGAGGCTCCACAAGCCTCTGCTGTCTCTCCAGGCCTCCACGAGGCGATTCTGCCCCGCGGGCTCACCAGGCTTGTAGACCTGGTCCTTAGTGAATTTTATCCACCGAGTGTCGAGGGTTGTAGAGGCCTGGCCCAGCATACCCTGGTTTATACTGGGCCGACAGTAGCCACCGGGCCCATGATGGGCACGGCGCGGTCCAGCGGACGCAGGCGAATCGTCATGGGCCCAAAGTGTCCGGCCGGCCCGAGACACGTGGAGGTTAGTTGCTGCGTCTCGGCAACTCCGGAGGTGATGGACGACGTGGGGGGACCCACCGCGTCTTGGTAACTGCCCTGAGGCGAGTTAAAGCCTGCTGCACCGGGGCAGGCTACAGTTATTCCCCATTTTCGCGCCCGTCTCCTTGCTTCTGCCGTCTGCGCTCCTCCGCTCCTGCGCTTTCCTTCCTTCTCCGAGCTCTTCCACCGCCCTTCCTTCGCCAGCCATGGGCCCCAAGAAAGGCAAGGCAGTGATGGTGGAAGATCCTGCCGGGGCGCAGCGAGAGGAAGAGTTCGCGCCAGCGCTCATCGGCACCCGCGTCTCGACGGCGGAGGCGCTGGAGAAACTGAAGCCACTGGTCGCTGGGAAGAACAATGAGCACGGCGCCAGCGGCATTAAGGCGGCGCGCTTCGGCAAGCTGGCGGGGGGTGGTATCCCATCTTCCTCCAGACACTGTACGCCGGCCTGGTGCCGCCTTTCTCCCCCTTTCTTGAGGAGATTTTGACCTTCTACCAGATTCAGCTCCTGCATCTCCACCCAAATTCTGTTCTGATCCTCGCCATTTTCGCATATCTCTGCGAGGCGTACTTGGGGGTGGTGCCATCTGTGCCCTTCTTCCGGAGCTTCTACGCACTCCGCAACACGGCGCCCGGCGAGCGGTCCGGGTGCGTGTCTTTCCGCATTGCGGACGGGATGGGCGGCGTCTACATCCCCATCTCCTGGGACGGCGACAAGGCCGTGACGCGTGTGACGAAGAAGGTGGAAGACTTCCGCCAGCGCTGGTTCATAGTGGACGCCAAGGTGCGGAGCACCTTCCTCGACGTCCCCGAGGCGCCACCAGTGAAGAACTCGAACTGGTCCAGCGAGAAGTTCCAGAATCGGAAGATTGCCCACATGGTCTCGCGCATGAAGCTCATCCGCGAAGCCGGCCTCACGGGGCAGATGGTCGCCGAGGACTTCGTGAGGCGCCGCATCGCTCCTCTTCAGATGCATACAAAGCCGATGTGGATGTACTCTGGTCCGGCGTACCCGATGCGGCTCCACTGCACCTCCCACACCCCTGACGACATCACCTTCATCATGGGAACCCTCTTGATCGCCCCAGACGTCCCTGTACCGAGCAACGAGCATTTGCTGCCTCTGCACCAGCTCACTCCGAAGAAACGCCTCGCGATCCTGGAGCTGATGCCGTGTTCACTCCCCAGGGCCTAGAGGGGGAAGAGGTGAAGGAGGCTGTGGCGCCCGTGGTGGAGGAGGACTGGCTCGGGGAATCTTCCGCTGCTTCAGACGCTGAGCCTGACACCGCCACTGGAGGGGTCAATCCCTTGTTAGGAGAGGCGAGCTCCTCGAAGCAAGCGGCCCCCGAGGAGGAGGTTCTGGAGATTTCGTCTGACGCGGACGAGGATTTCGTGGTGGCCCCTTCGCGCCGGGCCACAGAAGAAGAAGAAGACAGCGGCCCGGAGGCCGAGGCACAGCGGTGCGAGCCTCGCACCAAGGCCATCCATGACAGGGCCGCTAGGAGCCTGGAGAGCACTCCTCTGAAGAGGAAAGCCGAGGCGGCCCTTGAAGGGCCTAGCGCCGGAGGCTCGTCGGGCCTGCGGCGCTCTGCAAACATGGTGTGGGTTGACACTCGCGCCAAGCCATCGGGGTAAGTGCCGGTTCTTCGTTTCGCTTGCTCATGATGGAAATTCTTGTTTCCCTCTCGGGGGTCTTACTGTCTTGTTCGACAGGGATCTGGTTCATGCGAAGCGCCGCCGGCTCCGCAAGGCCGCGGACGTGCGGAGCAGCGCCACGCGTGACGCTGAGGGGCCTGTGGCGCCCCCAGAAGAAGAGACCACCGGGCCTGCTGCTGATGAGGCCGCGAGGCTCGTGGAGGTGGCGCCCCTTACCGAGGCGACTGCCTCGCCTCCTCCTGTGGAGAACCGCATGGAAGAGGAGGAGGAGGTGAGGGCTCCGTCGCCGCCGCGCCACGCTGCGCCCCTGGAGCCACAGGAGATACCCGTCGCGGAGACGGCGGGGGCCAGCACTCTGGCGCCGGGCGGCGCTGATATCGAGATGGAGGAGCAGGTTCTTCCGCCGCCCCCTCCAAGCCCTAGGCCTGAGGGGGAGGCGGCTTCGACTGAGGCCGCAGCAGGCGAGGCTGCAGCAGACCCAACAGCGGCTGGGCCACCTTCGCCAGCCCCCGAAGCCCGCGAGGAGGCGCTGCTGCAGAGTGGCGATGCCCAAGGTGGTGAGAGCTCACTCCAGAGCCCCCGTGCCCGTGCTGATCCTGGCCGGAGCTCTTTGGTCCTCGCCCCTGAGGCAAGAGAGGGCTCAAGGGCCTTGGTTCTGAGCGGGAGGAGCCGGTGCGACGCTCGCCGCCGCTCCGCATTCCGCTCAGTGAGAGGCGCGCTGGACGGGCTGGAGGCCCATCTCTTCCTCGAGGGGGCCGAGCTCGACAGGAAATACAATGAGCTCGTGGCGGACTGGGCCCGCTTCTTCGAGGCCAGGGAATGCTGCCGCCAGGAAGACGAGGGCTTGCCGGCGCGGCGCGACGATGCGCTGCGCCTCGCCAAGGTGATCCGCGACAACATGGAGCGCGAGGCTCAAGAGGTCCTGGCGCCTGTCCAGGCCGAGCGCAAGGCTGCAGCCGAAGATCGCGAGGCAGCTGCTGCGGACCGCCAAGCCGCCGCTTCGGACCGTGCGGCCGTCAAGACCTCCCTTGCGGATCAGCGCAAGGAGCTGGCCAGCCGTGAAGAGAAGATAATCGCCGACGCGGAGTTGGTGCGGAAGTCCTTGGAGCAGCATCGTCTGTCCTTGGAAGCCCGCGAGCAGGCCATGGCGACGCGCGAAGCAGACGTGCTCAAGCGCGAGGAGGAGGTGCAGCAGGCCGAGGCGGACCTGAACACGGAGCGCGAGGCTCTCGAGTCTCGCGAGGGCAGCTTGGCTGAGGCCATGGGCAAGCATGACCAGGAGGTGGAGCGGCACCTGGAGCTTGTGGAGAAGACCAACCAGAAACTCGCCGAAAAGAAGAAGGAGGCGGAGGCAGAGGCCCTCGCCAAGCAAAAAGAGTACCGCTCTGCTGTCACACAGGCCGTCTCCCGGGAATACGCTGAGAAGTTCAAGAAGCAGGAGGAACGCTTCCAGAAGAAGCGCAAAGAGGACGCCAAGCGCATCCGCCAGCTGGAGGAGATGAACGCCAACCTGAACTCCCAGGCGAGGCGCGCCAGGGACGGTCGTCACTGCGCAGAAGAGGCTCGCGACCGTTTCTAGCATGACCTTGCCCCTTGATGGCCGACATGCAGGAGTTGAACGCGCAGGTGGCCTCTGTCGTGGAGCGTGTCGAGGAGGCTGAGCAGAGCATGGTAGCGGCACGGGTCTTGACGCAGCAGCGGGAACGCATGTTCCGGTCTTTGGTGACCCGCGGGAACGCTCTCGCTGCGAAGCTGGGAGTGGATGCTCCTGCCGTCCCTGCCCATGGGAACGCCGATGTCGCCACATACCTGGCCTACTTCGACCAGCTCTTCTCCGCGCTTGAGAGCCCTGTGGCGGAACTTGACGACGTTGTCGACGAGGAGTGCCGCAAGCTCTTGCTGGTGGCGGTCGAGCGTGTCTTCGTCAACCTCCAGCACCTTCAGCCAGGCTTCGACTACGCGTCCGTGACCGAGCCTATGGAGGATGCTCAAATTGCGACGCGCCTCTCCAACTCGCTGCGGGACGAGATCAACGACTACGTCAACCGCTTCAAGAGGGTCGCGGTAGAGCAGGCCTCTGAGGAGGACGAAGACGTCGAAGAGGAAGACGCTGAGGAGGATCGCGCTGCTAAGACATCTGCTTAGGCTGCTCCTGTCACAAAACACGCCCGAGGCGCAATTATCTTTGTTTCAAAACTTAACTTTATTTGTGATGGTTTGTAAAACACTTTAATGTGCTGCTATGTGTGTATGCCCCTCGACGGGCCTTTTATCCCTATTCCATGTCTTTTTCGCTTTACGTCGTCAGGACCCATCTCTTGCGCTATGACTCCACCGCTACGGTATGCCAGAGCAATGACTCAGCAAGGCCGGGGGGTGTTTAAGGCTTAGAGAGGTGAGAGCTCTCGAGTCGCGGTGCTCGAGGGCCCCCTTTGACGCTCAAGCAGTCCATGAATGCGAGGAGAAAAAACCGCTCGAGGGGCGACGATTGCTCGTGAGAGGAAAAACAAACTCCTGAGGCATGAGAGCAGGACTTAGCTTAGCGAGGTTTGACCTCGTGGAGGGCATTGGTTTCCCTTATGGTGTGCTTTTCTCTTTGGGCCTGGAGCGTGACTCCACGAGCCTTGGGGGGACTCTTGTTCCCTGTGTAGGTTAGAGAGGCGAAACCAAAGCAGAACATGGTAGAAAACTCATGCGCGCTTATAGGTTTCCTCATGGGTGCCTCGCGAGGAGAGTAAGTACCAAAGGTCCTTAGGTGAGGTGGCAGGTTTGGGAGCAAGCCCTGGGCCAGAGCTCTTTGGTGAGGTAACAGGCATGAGAGCGTGCTCACGTGTTAGAGCTCGGATCCTTTGGGTTTTGCGGTGCTGCTGGGATGCTCCCGAGGCACAGTCACCGTACTCAGCCCCCGCTCGCGAGGTGCGCAAGGGAAAGATATGAGCGCGAATGAAAAACAGAGTAATAGAAACTAAAACTCACCCCCAAAATATTACATAGCGGCGCCGCAGCGCAATGTTTCACTAGGAAACGAATTGGTTCGTTACACTTGGACTTGCCAAGATAAAGTTTCCATGTCGAGGCATGGGGACCACATTCAGTGGCTGAGACTCTTCACGGCCTGCGGCGGCACGTTACAGGAAGAGCTCAGAGGGACTGGCCCTCAGAGAGAGAAGCTTTTGTGAAGCTTGGAGGTGAAGCTGTGCGCTTTCCTCTAGAGACAAAAAATGCCTGGTGTGATAGAGATCACGGGTAGAACTTGCGTAGATGCGCGATGTTCCAAGGGTTCTTGACCGGGATGCCGTCCTCCGTCTCGAGGCGTACCGCGCCAGGTCTGGCGACATGCGCGACCCTGTAGGGGCCTTCCCACATGGGCGAGAGCTTGTGGAGACCTTCCCTGGAGAGGATCCTCCTGAGGACAAGGTCGCCTGTCTCGAGAGTGCGCGGACGTATGTGGCGGCTGTGGTAGCGTCGCAGGTCTTGCTGGTACTTTGCCGCTCTGAGGGCGGCTCGGCGGCGCAACCCGTCGAGGAACAGCAGGTCGTCGTTGTGGAGGTCTTCTTGATTGTCCTCATTGAAGGCAAGGACCCTTGCGGACCCGTGCTTGATCTCTGTGGGGAGGACTGCTTCGGCTCCATACACCAGGGCGAATGGCGTCTCACCAGTGGGCTTTGTAGGGTTCGTGCGGATGGACCAGAGCACGGAGGGGAGCTCATCGATCCAGCCCTTGCCGTAGCCCTTGAGGCGGTTGAAACTTCTCGTCTTGAGGCCCTTGAGGACCTCAGCATTTGCTCGCTCGGCTTGACCATTGCTCTGTGGGTGAGCTACCGAGGCGAAGCAGAGCTTGGTGCCGAGGCTCTCGCAGTAAGCCCTGAAGATGCCGCTGGTGAACTGTGAGCCATTGTCGGTGATGATGCGGTTTGGCACACCAAAGCGGCAGACCAGGCCTCTGATGAACTTCACTGCCCTGGCGGATGGTGCGCACCGCTTCAACCTCTGCCCATTTGGTGAACTTGTCAACAGCCACGAAGAGGAAGCGGTAGCCCCCTTGCGATCTCGGGAAGGGTCCCAAGATGTCCAGCCCCCAGACCGCGAACGGCCAGGAGAGCGGGATGGTCTGGAGTCCCAGTGCAGGCTGATGGACTTGCTTGGCGTGGAACTGGCATGCATCGCAAGACTGAACGATGGTGACGGCATCTTGAAGCACTTGAGGCCAGTAGAAACCGCTCCTGAAGACCTTGCCAGCGAGGGTGCGCGCGCAGGAATGGTGGCCGCACTCTCCACTGTGTATGTCCCTGAGGAGCATGCGTCCTTCCTCAGGAGGCACACACTTGAGGGCAATGCCATTTGGGCGCTTGCGGTATAGGTCTCCCTCAGGATGTAATAGGATTTCGCTTGTCGAGCGACTCGTTCTGCCTCGCGTCTTCCTCGGGAAGGACTCCTTTTAGCAAGTAGTCCTTGAGCTCGTCAACCCAGCCTGTTTCTTGGTGCACCATGGTCAGCATCAGACGCTCCCCTGAGGAGGCCACAGTTGGGTGCGCCACCTGTGGGAGGTGGTGGGAGTACTTCGTCTGTGCTTGTAGCTGGTGCTTGGCTGCTTTATGGACGCCTTGGAGAGCCTCTCTTCAAAGACACCTGCGGGCTGGGCCTCCCTTCGCGATGCGCGCTTGGCGATGTCATCTGCTTCCTGGTTCTCCTTGCGCGGGATGTGCATGAGCTCCATGCCCCTGAAGTGCTTCTCGAGCTTGCGGACCTCTTCAAGGTAGGCAGCCATATGGCTGTCTTTAGGGGTGTAGCTCTTGTTGGAGAAGTTGACCAGGAGCTGGGAGTCGCCTTTGATGAGTAGGTGCTTGACACCGAGGGCAATGGCAGCTCTGAGCCCGGCGAGGAGGCCTTCATATTCAGCGATGTTGTTGGAGATCTTGTCCATCGTGAAGCACAACTGGATGGCATAGTAGAGCTTGTCGCCTTTAGGTGAGGTCAGGACAACGCCAGCCTCCGTTGCGGCAGGAGAAAGCTCCATCGAAGTGCATGGTCCAGTGGCTTGGCATTGTATCTCCAGGCGGTAGTTTCTGCTTCAGGAGGCTCTTCAGGAGTTGGGTCTGTCCATTCGGCGACAAATCTGCCAGTGCTCTTCCTTTGATGACCCTTGTGGTGTCAAAGCGCAAGTTGAAAGGCTGCAGCTCGATGTTCCACCCTGCTACGCGATCAGTGGCGTTGGGGTTGCGCAGGATTTGCTCCAGGGGAATGATGTGACCACCGTGACAGGGTGGCCCTGGAAGTAGTGGCGCAGCTTTCTGGAGGCGATGAGCAGGGCGAGAAGGAGCTTCTGCTGCATAGGGTACCGCTCGCGAGCATCTCTTAGCACAGTACTGACATAGTAGACAGGATGCTCGACAAGGGTTGTGGAGGGTGAGCGTTGGCTCCCTCGAGACTCCTCAGGCCCTTTGGCGAGGTTTCTTGTGGAGGAGTCTCAGCAGGGGTGCCTGTGTAGGCTCGACAGCTGGCTGTGGGTCTGGCTCTGGGCCTGGAGGGACTTTTTCCTTGTCGGGAGGCTCTGGACTTGGAGTGGCAGCACTTTTCTTGGGGAGGACTGGCTCTTCTCTTTCGACCACCAGGACGGCGCTTGCGGTTTGTGGAGTGGCTGCAAGGTACAGCTTTAGATGCTCGCCCGTCCTGGGGGCTACCATAACTGGTGCGCTAGCCAAGTACTTCTTCAAGTCCTCAAATGCCTTGTCTGCCTCTGGAGTCCACTTGAAGGTGCCGGACTTCTTCATGATCTTGAAAAATGGCAGGGCCCTCTCGCCAAACTTGGAGATGAAGCGGCCCAAGCTGGCCATGCACCCAGCTAGGCGCTGCATGTCCTTGAGGCGGCGAGGTGGCTGCATTTCTTCTATGGCCTTGATCTTGTCAGGGTTTGCTTCTATGCCGCGATGGGACACGAGGAACCCGAGGAGTTTGCCTGAAGGTACCCCGAAGACGCACTTGGCGGGGTTTAGCTTGATGTTCACCTTGCGCAGGCTGGCGAAGGTCTCCTCGAGGTCCTTCAAGAGAGTGTCTCCCTCGCGAGACTTGACTACGATGTCGTCAACATATGCCTCTGCATTTCTTCCCATCTGAGCCCCCAGGCGATCCTCATGAGCCTCTGGAAGGTGGCGCCGGCGTTCTTCAACCCGAAGGGCATGCAAGTGTAGCAATACACGCCACAGGGGGTGAGGAATGCTGTTTTCTCCTCGTCCTCTTTAGCCATTTTGATCTGGTGGTAGCCTGAGAAGGCGTCCAGAAAACAGAGGAGATCACAGCCGGCTGTGGAGTCCACGATCTGATCAATCCTTGGCATGGGGTATGGGTCCTTGGGGCAGGCTTTATTTACATCAGTGTAATCGATGCAGAGCCGGCCTCCCCATTGGGTTTTGGGACAACCACGCCATTAGAGACCCAGGTGGGGTGGGCAACTTCTCGAATAATGTCTGCTGCTTTTAGCTTTTCTACTTCTTTGATGATGAAGGCTTGCTTCTCAGGGGCTTGTTTCCGTGCTTTCTGCTTGACGGGGCGTGCGTTTGGACACACAGCTAAGTGGTGCTCGATCACCTCCCTTGGTACGCCGGACATTTCTGACGGAGTCCATGCGAACATGTCAGAATTTGCCCGAAGGAAGGCGACGAGCGCGCTTTCCTATTTGGGAGGCAAGCCAGCGCCTATGGTGACGCTAGCCCCCGAGCCCTCAGCCCCCGAGTCGCTGGTGCTCAGCGACACCTTCTTTGTAGCGGCCTGCTCCTGAGAGAACAGCTGCTTCTTCTTCTTGGGCCTCGAGAGGCTCCAGGTCTCGTCAGCAGGGAACGCCATGGCAGCGGCTTTGTAGGCGAGCTCGACAGCGCGTGTAGCGTCCTGTACGTGACCATGGATGGTGATGGTGCCGCCGCTGCCAGGGATCTTGACCATGTTGTAGGCGTGATGCGTGACGGCCATGAACTTCGCGAGGGCGGGGTAGCCGAGGATGGCGTTGTAGGGCAGGCCAATGTGCGCACGTCGAAGTCGATGAGCTCGGTGCGATAGTTTTCTGCGTGCCAAAGGTGACTGCAAGCCTCACTTGCCCCAGAGGCGAGATTGAGCCGCTGGTGACCCCTGTGAAGGGCCTGGAGGGCATAAGCCACTCGTAGGGCACTTGAAGCGTCTCAAAGGTCTCGACAGAGATGACGTTCAGGCCTGCACCCCCATCAATGAGCGTTTGCCGACGGCGATATTGTTGATGGTGGGGGTGCACACCAGCGGGAGGGTGCCTACAGTCTTGGTCGACTTGGGGTGGTCCTTGGCGTCGAAGGCGATGGTGTACTGAGACCACTTGAGGGGACGGGACGTCTCCACCCCGGAAGCGCTGCGTTGAGCTCGCGGGCGAACTGCTTGAACTGATTGTTGGACTTGGGCGCCTGGACCCCCGAGGATGCACGCCATGGCGCCTCTAGGGGCCTGGTAGCCCCCAGGCTCCTCGTCAGGGAGGTTGTTGTTTTCTCAGCGGCGTTGGCCTGAGTCCCTTGAGGCTTCTGGTAGCCACCTTTGCGTCCGCCCTTGCGGTAGTTACGGCCTCTGCCGCGACCACCGCTGCCTTCTTCCTGCTCGCGCTTCTTGCTCAGCTGCTTGAGGTCGTAGCAGTTCTCTGTCGCGTGGCCGCGCCTGTTGTGGTAGATGCAGAAGGGACGGTTGTCCACCTTCTTCTCGCCATCCTCGAGAGTCTCTCGAGCGTGCTTGCGGGCTCAGCAGCCAGCACAGCAGTAGGCTTGCGCTTGGTCTCGTCACGCTTCTTGTGGGCCTTGGATCCCTCTGGAGGGTCGTCTGCAGAGGCCACCTTGGTGAAGAGACCCTCTTCAGCCTTGGCACACTTGTCTGCGATGTCGAAGAGCTTCACGACAGAGGAGAGGGTCGTGGATGCCGAGCTTCTCAAGCATCCTGCGGTTGGTGACGCCCTCTCTGAAGGCAGCAATGACGTGCGAGTCAGGGATGTTGGGGATTTTGTTGCGGACTTGGCTGAAGCGCTGGATGTACTTGCGGAGAGTCTCGCCAGACTTCTGGCGTACGGCGCGCAGGTCGTTGTAGGTGAGGGCGCGCTCGTACGTGCCCTTGAAGTTCGCGACGAACTGCTTGCAGAGGTCCTCCCAGGAGTCGATGGAGTCCTCAGGGAGGTTCAGGAGCCACGACAGGGCAGAGTCCCTGAGGGCGTGCGAGAACCAGTTCGCCATGACCTTGTCGTCTCCTCCCGCAGCTTGGATGGAGGTGGTGTAGAGCTGCAGGAACTCGATGGGGTTGTTCGTGCCATCGTAGCCCTTGGGGAGGTCTGGCCTGAACTTCTGTGGCCAGACGACGCGGCGCAGGTTGCGGTGAAGGCCGCGCAGCCCGTGGCGTACGTGGCTACTCCACACTGGAGCTCTGCGGTTCTGGCGCCGGCCTGGCCGATTTCCTCGACGATGCGCTTCTGGAGGTCCCGCTGGCGCTCCATCTCCACCCGCGCGTCTGGCGGAGTCCGCTGCACGATTTGACAATCATGCGGCGAGGACGCGTGAGAGGCGGCTTTGTTTCGCCGCGGCCGGAGGCGGTCCTGGCGGAGGCGGCGGCGGAGGCGGAGGTGCTCCATGCGCGGCTGTCCCAGCGCGCCCAGAGTTGTGGTGCACCAGAGAGCGCGACATCGCTGGGGCCGTGCGCGGTGCGGCTGCGATGTCGACGAGGTCCTGGAGACGGCCAAGCCAGTTGTCGTGCGCCTCGGCGGTGGGGCGGTAGCGGAAGAGCTCCGCGGCCATGAGCAGCGCGGTGTTTGGGCTGGGCGCTGGACGCCCATGAGTGGAGGCGCTTTGGCGCCGGGACGGATGCGAGGACTCAGCAACCTCGTTGTGCTCGTGGTCGACGTCCTCGTCGTGGTGGTCGTCGCGGTGGTCGTCGTCGTCCTCGGGGTGCTCCACGCGTGGCTCCACGGTGTTGCGCCCCGAAGTGCGGTTGCCGCGAGGACGGCCACGCGGCCTAGTGGCGTGGACGGCGGGCTCAGTCTCAGCTTTGCCTGACGCGCGCCGGCTGGCACGAGTTGCGCGAGTATCCTCCATGGCGCAGAGGTCGGTGAAGGTTGAAGACGCGCCTCAGCCCCCTACCTGGCGCGCCAATTGTCGGAGAATGACTCCCACGAAACAGGGGCAGTCACACTCGCGAAGAGAGTTCGTGTAAGGGGCTGAACCACGACGTCAATCAACCCTCAACCGGCACGGCGACGGTGCTCGTCGAGCCGAGAAGGGACATCACTGCAGAGATGGACTCGAGCTCGTACCCAGGTTCACGACCCTCTAGTGGAGGTAAAACCGCTACTTCCTGCTAGTCTGTATTGCTGCTTGTGGAGGTAACAGTACAGCGTGCTTGCCGAAGGCACGGTTATGGCAATGGTTAGAACAAAGGAAGGGAAGCTAGTGTCTTCCTTCCTTGTGGGTAGCTAAGCTAGGGGAAAATGCGATCCCTTGCTACGGTGGAGCTCCGCCTCCTTTTATAGGCGCCCCGGGCCTCCTCCCTGCGCATGGCAGTGGAGGGGCTACCACATGGCAACAAGAGGGTGGAGCAAGGTGCACCGCGGCCCAGCTGCCCGTGGACGCGGTCCATGGGCACAAAAGCTGAGGCCGGTGGCAGGGAGACCACCGGCCATCCAGGACGGCCAGCTGGGGCTGCAGAGGAGAGTGGGGGCGCCCACGGTGACGTCGTCCTTGGCGCGTAGCGCCGGCCGGTCCCCTTATCACCAAAGAGGAAAGCTTGGTAGTCTGCTCCGCCGGGCACCGCTTTGTTGACCCCTTTATCACCAAAGCGGCAACTGTAGCTCCGTCGTCACCCTGCGCAGAGGCGCGGTCACTCTGCGGCCGCTGCAGAGGCCATGTGCGCTCTGCAGAGCTTGCTTTACTGCGAAGGCACCCTCGCGAGGGCGGGAGTGCCCTGTGGAGGATTCGTCGTTGACTTCCCTTCAGGGAAGACATTCTTGGGGAGCGGGCAGCGCTGTGGAGGCTCCACAAGCCTCTGCTGTCTCTCCAGGCCTCCACGAGGCGATTCTGCCCCGCGGGCTCCCCAGGCTTGTAGACCTGGTCCTTAGTGAATTTTATCCACCGAGTGTCGAGGGTTGTAGAGGCCTGGCCCAGCATACCCTGGTTTATACTGGGCCGACACGGCTCAAGTGTTCAAAGAAACCAAAAGGGTCATCCAAATCATAAACTTTGCAGAACTAAGTGGCAGCATGAAGTTTATTACATATCAAGCAAAGTTTCAGGTGTACAAGCAAACCACCAAAACGAATATATGACTAGAAGTATCAAAGTTATTACATAACTGCCCATCCGGGCCAAATATGATTGTTTTTATTGTAGGGACAAAGGTCTCTGCTCAGGAGATTCAGGACCCGGTATGGGGAGCCGGGTTATGTGCGGCAGGGTCAGCCGGGTCACCTTGGCCTGTGGCGGAGGAGGCGTTATCCTTTGCTGCAACCAGGTCGTCAAGCGCCGCTGTCGCAGCTTCAGCCCGGGTCTTGAGAGCTTCGTCTCCGCGCCACGTGACAAGGAACAGAGATTTAAAGGGATTTTCTTCTTCATCTTCCATGGCAGCATGGCTCGGTGGAGGCACAACTGGTGTAGATGAGCTGGGAGCAGTCTTGTCCTTGGCTATAGCCCTCTTATAGCTTTGGAGCAGATCGATACGCACCAGTTCAGCATCTATCACCTCTTCATTGTTTCTGTCATAGCCATACTACAGGGAAGTGAGTTTAATGCTGTTGACAATCTCAGTTGCCACATACCGGGTCTACTTCACGGCTCGGGCATAGGATTTTTTGTCAAAGGAGCTGCCATCAGAGTTGTACTGAGGGAATCCCTTCACAAGTGGCGTCGGGTCAAAGCTTGGATGGTATGCTTTCGCAAGAGCAAGCCCGCGCATGACGCTGGCTCTACAAGCAGATTTGATCCACAATTGGAGCCATTCAGGCATGGTCGATAAATGTCCAAGCACTTCAGTGTAAGTGCTTAGCGGGTTCTCCCAGTTTCTGGCGGCCTTAATCACTTCGTAACTGCCAAAGTACAGTTGGCGTACGAGAGTATACATGTATTTTACCTTTTCCACCGCAGTCTTGCAGAGATTGGAATCTCGTGAACCTGAGAAAAAAGGAAGATGTTAGGCACTGCAGGTAGAAAGCCGGGTTTCAAAATATCAGAAACACAGCAATGCACTTACCAACTAGTGAGCCAACCATATAGTTGATCATCTTTTGTAGATGGCTCAATTCGGTAGTTGTGGTGTCCAATTTCTTCTGCAGGTCAGCAAGTTGTTCTTTCTAGTTTTCTTCCTGCTCTTCCATCTCCTTTCTCAGCTCGGAATTGTCCTCAGTCAGTTCGGTGATAGATTTTTCAAGGACTTGCAGTTGTTCTGCATCTGCAAGCCGGGAATCAGTTTCAGTCTTTAACACGCCCTTGAGCCGGGAAATTTCTTGGCTGGCCTTGGTCAGTTGTTCCGGTTGCCAAAATGAAATATATGGTCAAGCCCTGAGTTGCTGAAGGACAGATAACCCAGAACTTGGGGGCTACATAGTGAAAAGTTTCTACTGACTGAAGAACAGTGGTCCCAAGTTGCAGCAGGAAAGCAAACCCGAAACTTGTGGGCTATACACGCAAAGTTTAAATTGTTTCCAAGTATGACTAGCCCCAGGTGGCTGCAGGCAAGCACCCGGCACTTGGGGGCTACAGTGCTAACAAAGTGTTTATAAGCATCAAGTTCATCAACAAGTGATAATCTTAGAGCTTGGGGGCTACAGAGTATATAGGTATGCAGGTAAAAAGTTGACGCGAGCATAAGAAGTTACCTCATGTCGTTTCTGCATGGTGGTGGCAAGATCAATCTCGGTGCCCCTATGTAGAGCAACTCGAGTGAAGTATTCATTGAAGAGAGCCGGCACGGACATGGAGTCCAGAGCCGGCAAATCAGCAAATGGAACCGGGTCCTTGCCACGGCAGAAGAACCTGGCTTAGCCTCAGGAGTTACCACCTTGGCGAGCACGGTGGGATTAGCATCAACATGGGTCTGTCAAGACCCGGTCACAATCACCTCATCTTCCTTGGTGCCAGAGTGTTGGCCAGGAGATTCTTCTTTTTCCGGCTCTGGTGCACGATGAGTAGAGGGTTGAGGAGAGTTGGGGAGGGCCGGGCTTTTGGCCAGCTCGTCCATTGTAGTGTCATCTTCAACATGTGCCTCCATTTGAGAAGGCTCCGTTGCAACTAGAGGTGGAGATGCTGGCGGAGAGGAAGCCGGGTCTTCGTCTGAAATTGCCTTAGCCTTGAAAAAAGAGCAGATGATGTTAATGAGTAAAGAGAAAGAGGTGGTTAATATGAGAAAGGGAGTAGTTCTAACCCGGTGTTGATTTGGAAATCCTCGGGAGTGCTAATGCTATCCGAGGAACAAACTGACAAAGAATGCAACTTAGCGACCCGGATTTTGCCAGCTAAAGGGTGTGAAGTACTGGGACTCTTCTGAAGTTGTGTGACCCGGATTTTCAAGGATTCTTGGTTGGCTGAGGACCGGGTCCTCCGTTTCTTGTTGGCTTCAACTTCTTTTTCCTGTGTTTGTTCTTCAGTTTGAGATAAGTTCATCATATAAACAGAGAAGTGAGAGTAGGGCACCTTTGTAGTGGCGGAGCGAGTCCTCTTTTTAGTAGGAGGTTCGGTGGTGTCTGGACCCAGCATTTCAGCAGTTGCCTGGTTGATGGGGCCTAGAATAAGAAACGCCGGGTTATCAGTAGAAGAGTCCCTGTGAGTGACCTCACTGGTAATCAGGTTGAGGAAGAGCCGGCCTATGGAGTCAAGCTCACCTTCCTCTTCTTCCTCCTCATTTACTTCTGCATCTTCACCATCAGGGATGAGCTGGGAGTGTAATCCACATGCCACCAATCTGCGTCCTGTATGAAGGAAGAAACAGCTAAGTTTGAATGAAAGTTTCTGGGTTAGCAAGCATAGAAAAGAAAAGATATGGTTTTTACCGTGGGAGGCTTATTCTTGGCACTAAAGGGGGCAAGCTCGGTCAGTGCGATGGTTGTCTTGTTCTCACCAAGAATTTTCTTGGCGGCTTTTCACAACTTGATCTTCAGTAAGCGTTATCTCAGAATAACGCATGTCGTCTGTAGTTTCACAGGTGTATTCATGGAACAGCCGGGTCCTGATGCTGAGTGGCTGAATGAACCAGCTCACCCAGCACTTGACGAGATCTGTGCCCTTGAGGCCATGGGCGAGTAAGGCCCTTGCCCAGCGAAGTGTGGGTTCAATCTTGACCTGGTCAGCTTCTGCGGCGTAGCTATTCATCTTGGCATCATATACCAATGCAGAATTCCGGAAAGTCGGGTAACGAGCATCATCAGACTAGAGAGAGGTATCCTTGCAGTAGAAATATGTGTTCTGCCATCCCTTGAGATGGCTGGCTAGAGTGAGAGCCAGGAAATCACACTCCCTCCATCGTTGAATAGCAACACCACCGTATGGGCTCAGTGGTTGATCCTTGCGAGATGGGTTGCAGTAGAAAATCTCGAGGAAAAGCTCGAGACTAGGAAACATTTGGAGATAATTTTCACAAAAAACAACAAAGTTGCTGATGTCGAGTCCAGAGTTGGGAGCTATATCCTGTGGCCTAAGGCCGTAGTATTAGAGAACTTGGCGAAAAAACAGAGAACCAGGAGGACGAAGGCCGCGTTGCACATGATCAAGAAAAACCACGACTTCGCCTTTGCGTGGTTCAGGATGGATTTCTTCCCCGGGAGCGCGCCAGTTGATCTCCTTCTTGGGTGGGAGCTTGCCTTAGTTGACATGTTCCTGCAGCATCTGATCTGTCACAGTGGATTTGGTCCAGTTGACCGGGGCAGCAGTAAGGGCGGCTGAGCCAGATGCGCCAGCGCTAGCCTTCGTTGTGCCTTTGGGCCCTTCACCAAGCCAACCTCTTGTCCTTCACACCCGGACACCAAGGATGGCGACTCTTCCCTTGAAATGGAGCTTGAAGCTAGGAGAGCAAGCCAACCTGGTGCCTGAGCTAGCCTGGGGGCTACTGTTGGGGGAATCATAACCCAGCAGGCCCATGAGGAGGAAAACATGACCCACCAGGCAGGAGGCCGAGCGAGGCCAGCCATCATCATCATGGGCCGGGTTGTACTGATAGGCCGGCGAGCTTGTTGGTAGCCCGGCTTACACAAGGAAGGTTCCAGAAGACCCGGAGGCGGTGTGCATCACGGAGTCCAGGACTTGGAGGACACGAAAGTCTACGAGATGTAGAATAGGACTCCGAGTACGGGTAGAACCCGGCCTTACCTTGTACGAGGCCAGGAGACCCGGCCATCTATATAAGCCGGCTCCTGGGTCATAGTTTGGGACGATTCAAGCTAGTAGAAATGAGAGAGACACACCCATTGTAGCCCTAAGCTCGTGACTCGGCGACATTGCTGCCCGGGTGTCGAGATCTCCCATCAATAACAACAAAGCATGAAGTAGGCCTTTATCTCCAATGGAGAGGCTGAACCAACATAAATCCTGTGTCCCCACTGAGCTAGACAATCTCCTGTATACCAGAGCCGCCATGTCCCCCAACATAAGTTACCCCCGGGTATCATCTGCCGTGACAACCCCACGACAGGCTTGGTCCACCGCCTGCTTTCTTTGCGCCCTTGGGCCCCTTCGCCAGTCTCTTGCCTTTCACCATTGCCAATGGAGCTCGAGCTTGCTCATATTTAATGGCTAACCCTAGAAGTGGTGGCTGCGATGCGGGGTGAGTGCGAAGGCGTGGTGGCCGAGTTTCGACTGAAAATGGGGAGCGCGGTGGTGCTAGATGGCCAGGGGATGGCCGCGGCGGCGCTGCGGCTCCTACTTTGCTAGCGATTTGGGCTCGGATTGCGGTGGCTGCGCGAGGAAGAAGATGATGAGGCAAGGGGAAATGGGGAAGTGAAACCTATTTTACCCTAATCCTAGCTTCATAACACGGGTAAAAATCCCTAGGGGCACTGTGGTAAAAAGAATGGATGGATAAGATGGTTGACTTAGGTTAAGCGGCAAAAGGAATAAACACAGAAAGTATTCTCTGATAAGTTTGATGGATGTTTTTTCACTAAGTGTTGAGATAATGCCGGAGGCGTATGAACCCGGCAGATAGTGGCCGGGTTATGATATGGACCGCCAAGAAGAGCCGGCCTAGCTAAAAAGAAAGCAATGTAACCCGAACTTTATATTATACGTGTATTTCTTATTTTCAGGATGTTAACCCGGACAGCAAGGATGGCGGCTCTCCCTGAGAAATGAAACTTGCAGCTAGAAGAGGAGCACGCCCACCTGGTGCCCGAGTTACCCTGGGGGCTACTGTTGGGGCGATTATAACCTGGTAGGCCCATAAAGAGGAAAGCATGACCCGCTAGGCAGGAGGCCGGGCGAGGCCAGCTAACCGTCACCATGGGCCGGGTTATACTGATAGGCCAGAGAGCTTGTCGGTAACCCGGCCTACACAAGGAAGGTTCCAGAAGACCTGGAGACGGTACGCGTCATGGAGTACAAGACTTGGGGGGCACGAAGGACTAGAAGAACTAGAGTAGGACTGCGGTGACTCCTGAATATGTGATTCAGAGAAAAACTCACTCGCACGTGTAGAGACATGAACAGAATAAAGTATACCCTAGTCTTGCCTTTTAGACTAATTCGTTGATTGCTATAGACCACGTTTTCCTGGTCTGGGTCATTGTTTATGTCAACATCAATGAGTGGCCTATTGTTGGTGGAAACAATATGGCTGGGTACACCCAAATCGTTGATATGCTAAGAAGATTCCAAAGTGTCTTTTTGTCCATAGTACAATATCGCAGATGGTTATTATATGACATGTCCTTAGACCATGAGGTTATTAAGGTTATGTATATTGGAAGAGTCACTTTGGTACTGTCAAGCATCATGGCCGTAACTAGGTGATCATAACGGCAGTCACCGGGTGATTCCGAAGGTGTGCATGTATCCTAGTGTTCCAAGATGGGAAATTACTCCTCTGTCAAAAGAGAGATACTTCCAGGGCCCACTCGGTATGTATGATATCCAGTATA
Organism: Poa pratensis; assembly: GCA_947311845.1. Classification (NCBI taxonomy): domain Eukaryota; kingdom Viridiplantae; phylum Streptophyta; class Magnoliopsida; order Poales; family Poaceae; genus Poa; species Poa pratensis. Next base: position 4,351,498 of record CAMZMU010000100.1, on the reverse strand, counting down.
TTCTGCAGACAATGCATGATGAAGTTACATCATGTGGGATATCGGATTACGGGAACGAGAAAAAGGAAACTTACCGGTAACGAGGTAGACATAGATATAGTGAATCAGGGATTGATTCATGGAAATATCAGGAATACTTTATCTCGGGTAATTTCAGTATCGTGAGTAATGGGAATGACGAATTAATAATCAACAGGTTCAACAGAGTATCATTCGCATAACGGTAGCAGTTATTCAGGTAGCCCATGTACCTGACCCTGGCCGGTTATTAGATGGAATCATCTAATTATAGCTACACATTATCGAACCTGTAGGGTAACACGCTTAAGTCAGTTCTAGTTTGTTGTATATATGGTTGGTCTGGATATCGAGAGAGTATCACCGGAATGGTTTCTGTGTGGTAGATAATATCTTTGTCAGAGAGATTGGATTATGCAGACACTCGGTGTCGTGGAGTAATAGAAATAGTTTCCATCACTAGTCGGATTTATTCTGAGGGTTTATATAAGAGGGAAATATTTATCTGGAGTATTTTGTCTACGGACACTGGGTATCCCGGATCATGTAAAAGTGTTTTATATGATAAGTAATTAATTCGGGGAATATTCTGTAAAAGGAAATATTCAAATATGAATTAATTAGACAAAGTATTAATTAATTAAATATTAATTTATGTAATTAATAATTAATTATTGGAAAAATATTAAATAAATTGGAGCCACCAAGAGGGGCTGCCAAGTGGGCCCATGGGGCCCAATAGGCAGCCGCATCCCCCACAAGGGGTGGGTGGGCCAAGGTGCCACAACGGGGGAAGTTCCCCCCCGCCCCTTGGCCAAGCCCTAGTTGGGCCTTAGGGCCCATGGGGTGAGGCGGTTTGCGGGGGGGGGGGGGGGGGGGGACCTTGTTGGACAAGGACTCCTCCCCCCAAACCGAATTGGGAGGGGAGTTGGAGTCCAACTCCAACTCTCCCCTATTGAGTGCGCACCAAGGCGAGGGAGAGGAGTTGGAGTCCAACTCCAACTCCCCTAGGACCGGCACACCAAGGGCAAGGGCTTGCCCCTTGCCCAAGCCTCCCTACCCCTTGGCCTCTTATATAAACCCCCACCCCACTCCTTTGGTGATACACAAGTTTAGATCTCTTCTAGTTGGATTAGAGGGTTCCGCTCCCAATTAGATCTACATCTATATGTCTAATCGCTCTCTCCCTCATTCTCATGTGTTGAGATCTCCAACTTATATACACCAGCGGTGAGGGCTTCAGTGTGGACGGCGAAGCCCTGCTGGAGTAGATCAGATGTATGCGTGCGAAACTCAGAGGGGTGATCCGTTGAGAAATGTATGACCCTAACTCACTTTGTTGTATCAAGGCGGGATGCGAGGAGTCTACGATATTCTCTCGGCTAGGCTTAGCCGAGGGAGTTCTTCCACAAGCTTCATCAACTTCATCATCGACATCTCTTCCGCTTCAACGGTGTCTGTAACAATTTACAGCTGGATCAAATATGCATGTCTTGTTACTTGTATCTTCATAGTAGATCTTGGTTGTTGCGTAGTTGGCAAAAAATTTGTTTCCCATGCACGCAACCCAATACAATGCACCAAACACGCCTGTTCTGTTCAACAACAATTTAGTGTTAGATCCTAATGTACTCACCAGCGTGGTGACCCTGAGAATGCAGCAACACGTGCCAGGGAGCTGGACACGGCGCGCAGGGCTCTGGAACAGCAGCGACGCGAGGTCGTGGCAGAAAAGCAGCAGATGGCGGCTAGGCCGCAGCAGTTGGAGGAGCATGAGAATTGCCTCCGACGCAATGCAAGTATTTTGGAAAACCGCCACATCGATTTGACCAGGGTGTAGAACAGGAGGCATCAGAGCCGGCTAAGCCTTGCAGGACACCAAGTTGACCCAGCCAATCTGTTTGCGACACCACAGGATCAACCCACCAGGGTAGTGCAGGAGGTTCCAGCTTCAGGAGCTGGCGCAGGACATGTTGCGGGAGCTGGGGCAGGAAGACCCGGCGCAGCACTAGCCGGGTCACCTCGAGTGCCTACCGGAGGAGCCAGAGGCAACAATGGAGCCATGCCACCACCTGCTCTCAGATTCCACACGCCGCCGGGTCACTACTCCAACCCAACAGATAACGTGCACGCCGCAATGCTAGCGCTCGACCGTATTCCGCTGGGGAACACAATAGCAGAGTTGGAGGCCCGGCGCGCCATAGAGATGTTGCATAATGCCATGGCTCAGCAGGCCACTATCCAGACAACAGAAGTGCGCTTCACTCTACGCCGTATAACAGCCGATCTATGAGCCAGCTGGGAGGAAGTCCAATGCAAATTTAGTCCAGTTCAGCACGGCGAAGGGTGGCACAGGAGAATCAGCAACCACCGCCCTGCAGCCGGCTCCCGCGGTTTCGGCAGCTCAAATTATAGTTGACAATTCACGTACGTGACGCGCAGCAAATTCCACAGCACTTGCCGGAGGAGCTGGCGGGGCGCCTGCGGCCACAGCAGCAGTAAGTTCACCAGCGCCAGGTGGTAGGGCGGCTCCTATCATCGTGGAATCAAATTTAGCAGGGCAAAAGTGTCTCTCAGATGCAATCAGGTCCGAGCCCTTCCTAGAAAAATTTATGGAGCCCAGCAAAATTGCAAATTACGATTCAAGCATGGACCCGGTGATGGGGGGATTATAACCCGGTAGGCCCATGAAGAGGGAAGCGTGACCCACCAGGCAGGAGGCCCGGCTGGGACAGCTAACCATGAGCATGGGCCGGGGTACGTCGATGGGCCAGCAAGCTTGTCGGTGACCCGGCTGATATAGGAAAGCTTCTAGAAGACTTGGAGGCGGTACGCGTCGCGGAGTCCAAGACTTGGAGGACACGAAGGCCAGAAGACCTAGGGTAGGATTCCAAGTCTGGGTAGAACCTGGGCTTACCATGTCTAGAACCAAGAAACCCGGCCGTCTATATAAGGGGGTTCCCGGGTCATAATTGAGGGACTTACGATTCAAGCTTACGCGAGAGAACCAGAGAGAGATCAGAATAATCACCGCTACCAAGCGAATCCTGTAACCTCGATCGAGATCTGGCTCTGTTGTCGTAGCCGGGTTATCGAGATTGAGATCAATAACAGCATAGCAGGAAGTAGGTCTTTATCTCCAATGGAGAGGCCGAACCTGGGTAATTCCCTTGTCCACGCAGAGCTAAACAAACTCCCAAACACCAGCTTCGCCTTGCCCTACAACTCCAGTTACCCTCGGGCAACATCTGCCATGACAACCCCACGACAGTTGGCGCCCACCATGGGGCTTGCGTCCAATGGTGTCATCATCATGGGAGAAGCTATACGAGGAGTCAAGGATTTCGTTTTCGGCAAGATCACCACCAACTCACAAGGGCATGCGTCCATCGTCGACGATTTCGGCTGAGGGCCAGAATCAGATCTACTAGAATCAGGTGATGTTATTCCAATTGGCAAGATTAATGTTTTTGTCGGTATGATATATGCAACTAGATCTACTAGTGATGAAGAGTATGACTCTGTGTCAGGAGCCGCCACGCTCGTCCAATCTGACGGGGAGGAATCAGTAGGCACGGCAGAAGCCGGGTTACCATTGGTCATGCACAAGGAACGGTCGGGAAAGCCGGCATGGATCCCGGGTGACGCAATGGAGCAGGAAGAAGGCGCAGAATCAATCTTGCCCCTGTTTGAAGGTCGGTATGGATATGAGGCAGAAGAACAGGACGAGGAGATGCAAGAGTCCAGTCCAAGCCCGGTTAGGAGGATGGCAGTTTACATCGCACCCTCGATCAACGTGGGGGCATCACCATCAACTGTTGTTCCACCTGCCTCAAACCAGGGTCAATAGCAGCAACAGTTACCGCCGATACTGGAGCTGGCAGGTCAGAGGAGAGATGGAGACTCGGCTTCAGTGACGGATGAAAGTGAAAACACGGCTCGTTTCAGAAATAGCTTCGGTTTCCTCAATAACTGGGCTCAGGGTAAAGAAAGAAACAATACAGTGGGTGCTCCTACCTCGTTCAACAATGGCCTGCCCTAGACCCAACAGCACTTACAAGATTGGTTACCCAGAAAACGCAGCAGTAAGAGCTATAGAGTTAGATACAGCAAACCGGGCTTTGGAACAGATGCGTAGAGACGCGATGGCAGAAAAGCAGCAGCTGGCAGACAGACAGGCAAATCGGGGATCAAGAGAATCGCCTCAATGACATGACTAGGGCTCACCAGAGGAGGCACCAGAGCCAGTTGGCATTGGGAGACAATACCATAAATCCAGTAGTACTATTCAGGACCCCGGAGGATCAACCCATTGGTGTGACACAAGCAGTTCCAGCTATCAGAACAAGTGTAGATCCAAACAGAGGGACTGGAGGAGCCGGTGTCACGGTTGTCGGGTCACCGGGTTTACTCGCCGGGGGAGCCGAGGAAATCTGGGTCGTCCACAGCGAACACCAAGGTTCCACACGCCGGCGGGTCATTATTCAAATCCAGCGGATAACATGTATGTCGTGACCTTAGCGCTCGACCGTATTCCCCTTGGAGACTCGCCAGCAGAGATTGAAGCCCGGCGTGCTATTGACATGTTACGTACTGATACGTCTCCAACGTATCTATAATTTTTGATGTTCCATGCTTGTTTTATAAAAATTGCTACATGTTTTGCATCTACTTTATGGCACTTTTATACATTTTTTGGGACTAACATATTAACAAGATGCCGAAGTGCCAGTTCCTGTTTTCTGCTGTTTTTGTATTCCAGAAAAGCTAGTCTGGAAATATTCTCGGAATTGGACGAAACTTCACGGACATCCCTATTTTTCCAGAAGACACCAGATGGAGCAAAGAAGCAATGGAGGAGATGCACCAGGGAGCCACACGCCACTAGGGCGCGGGTCCACCCCCTGCCGTGCCCTAGTATGGTGTGGGCCCCTCGGGGCTCGCCAGCCGCCGCCCTTTCGCCTACTTATTCCCCCCGAGAAAATAACCCTAAGTGCCCGAGCCATTATCCATGAAAAGTTCCAGAGACGCCGCCGCCATCAACCCTAGCTCGGGAGGGTCCAGAACCTCTTCCCGGCACCCTGCCGGAGAGGGGAATCGTCACCGGAGGCTTCTACATCGCCATGCCTGCCTCCGGAGTGATGCGTGAGTAGTTCATCCTTGGACTACGGGTCCATAGCAGTAGCTAGATGGTTGTCTCTCCTATTTGTGCCATCATGTTTAGATCTTGTGAGCTGCCCTACATGATCAAGATCATATTATTGTAATGCTACATGTTGTGTTTGCTGGGATCCGATAAATATTGAATATTATGTCAAGTTGATTATCAATCTATGCCCTATGTTATTTATGGTCTTGCATGCTTTCCGTTACTAGTAGATGCTTTGGCCAAGTAGATGCTTGTAACTCCAAGAGAGAGTATTTATGCTAGATAGTGGGTTCATGCCTCCGTTTAATCTGGGACAGTGACAGAAAGTTCTAAGTTTGTGGATGTGCTGTTGCCATTAGGGATAACCCAACGATGCTATGTCCATGGGCATATGTGTTTGTTTACATTACGCGCTTTACTTAATGCGATTGTCCGTTGCTTGCAACTTAATACCAACGGGGAACTCGGATGACAACCCGGCGGTGGATTATTAGTCATAGACGCTGTTGGATAACGGTCTATGTATCATGTTGTAATGCCCAATTAAATATCATTGTAATCATCATGCCATGTATTTGCATTGTCATGCGCTCACTATTTGTCAATTGCCCAGCTGTAATTTGTTTACCCAACATGTTAGATATCTTTATGGAGAGACACCACTAGTGAACTGTGGACCCCGGTCCATTCTTTTACACTGATTAAACAACCACAAACTGCAAACTGTTCCTTTTTCATTCGCTGCAATTTAATACTCATTTTCCACACGAGACTTTTAATCCTTTGTTTTCAGCAAGCCGGTGAGATTGACAACCTCACTGATTCGTTGGGGCAAAGTATTGTGATTGTGCTGTGTGCAGGTCCTCGTTGGTGATCGTATTGCGCCGTGCGAGCCGCCAACAACCTTCTGAAGAATTGTTGCTCCTACTGGTTCGATAAACCTTGGTTTCATACTGAGAAAAAACTTGCTGCTAGGCTACATCAAACCTTCCTCTTGGGGTCTCCCAACGAGCAAGTACGTCTTGCATCAAGCCTTTTTCTGGCGCCGTTGCCGGGGAGTCAGCAGTCTTCTGCAAGGGGAGTTTCACGCTTCCAATCTCTTTACTTTGTTTTTGTCTTGCTTAGTTTATTTTATTTTATCTTGTTTGCTTTCCATTATCAAAAACAAAAAAAAATAGTTATTTGCATTTAGTTTATTTTCGGTTTTGTTTCCTGTTAGTTATTATGTCTAGCTCTTTATTTGCTATCAATGGTTACTTTCCTTGAAACTAGTCCTATGGCTGAAAACAACATGAGAGATCTTTATGAAATTTATCTTGAGTTGGGACATGAAGTGTTTGAAGAGAAAATTAAAAGCCTATGGAACTTTATTTGCATAACAATCATGATAGTAGCAATGTTATTAGCATACATAGGAACACCATTATTGCTAATGCCATGGAAAGCTCTAAGCTTGGGGAAGCTGGTTTTGATAAAAATGATATTTTTTGTCCCCAAGCTTGGAGGAGGAAAAATGCTATATTGTTGAATGTCATGATTCTATTGAAATATCTCTTTTTGATAAATTTGAAGTAACAACACCTTGACTCAATAAAAGGAAATTGCAGAAAGTAAAAATGTGCTCCCTAATGTTATATATGATAATGCTCTTGATGATGGTCCTATATTGCCTAATGATATTAATTATACTATTATTGTCAAAAGTGGGTTTGATAACCCCACTGTTTTTGAGCTTAATAAAAATTATGTGTTTGTAGATCATGAAAAGCATGCTTTATGTGATAGTTATATTGTTGAGTTTGTTCATGATGCTACTGAAAGTTATTATGAGAGAGGAAAATATGGTTGTAAAAGTTTTCAAGTTACTAAAACACCTCTCTTTATGTTGAAAGTTTTGAAGCTATATTTGTTTCATCTTTCTATGCTAGTTGCTTTATGCTTCAATAATTTATTTTGTTACAAGATTCCTTTGCATAGGAAGTGGGTTAGACTTAAATGTGTTTGATATTTGCCTCTTGATGCTCTCTTTTGTTTTTCAACTCTTATTCTTATGAGAGCATCATTAAAATCTTCTAGCCTAGCTAAAAGGCATTAAAGAAAGCGCTTTTGGGAGGCAACCCATTATCTTTTATTTTCAGTATTAGTCAAGGGTTGTTTACTTCTGTAGCAACTCCTTTGTATCTTTATTTTCTCGCATTGTTGTGCCAAGAGTAGCCTCTAATGTTAAGTGATGCTTAATTTTGATTGCTGCGCAGAAACAGATTTTTGCTGTTCACTGTACGAAATTCCTAAAATCACCAGATTGTTAATTAAATCTGAAATTTTTGTGCGTAATCTTTATGAATGTCTGAATCTTTCATTAGTTCAAGTTTTTCGATCTGAGCGTCGTAAGTGCCTCGAAAAAATTCGTCTTTGCGGACTGTTCTGTTTTAGACAGATTATGCCTTTTTATTTTGCATTCTCTCTTTTACTAGTGTTGAGTGAAATTCTTTTTTGGGTGGAAGAGCTTCACATAACATCAGTGGCTGTAGCTAATGTTTAAAGTAACAAATCATATTGCGTCTTTATAGAACATGTGAGTTTTTGATTATGCACTAACCCTCTAATGAGATCTACTTTGAGTTTGGTGTGACGGAAGTTTTCAAGGGTCAAGAGAGAAGGATGATAATAGGATCAAGAAGAGTGAAGAGCTTAAGCTTGGGGAGGCTCCCATGGATCTCCCCAGCATATTTCAAGAAGACTCAAGCGTCTAAGCTTGGGGATGCCCAAGGCATCCCCTTCTTCATCGTCAAAATTATCAGGTCATCTCTAGTGAAACTATATTTTAATTCTTTCACATCATATGTGCTTTTCTTGGAGCGTCTGTGTGCTTTTATTTTCAGTATTGCACTTTTATTTTCAATAAAGCTTGACTGGACCCTAGCATTCTTGATTGGGAGAGAGACACGCTCCGCTTTTTCATGAGAATACTCCTATTCTTCACTTATATTTGTTGAGTATTCATATCTAGCGCTGTTCAGCTTTTAGCTCTTGTTTTCATGTATCTCTTGTCAGAGCTATTAGCTTTCTTTTGTAGAAAGTACTCTCTTGCTTCACTTATATTTGTTTGGAGAGTTGTTGAAATAAATTGATTGGTGTTTGGTTGGTTCAGAAAATGTTGCATGTGGTAATTGGTATAAGGAAAAACTTGCTTAATCTTGTAGATCACTAAATGGATAACTTGATGCTTGTCAATTGTTTTGAGTTAACAAGTAGATCATGATTAAATTGTGCATCACATGAGTTAAGCCTATTAGTGAAGAACTACCGTAAAGCTTGTTGAAAATTTGGTTTGCATCGGTGGTATCTCTAAGGTCTAGATATTTTCTAATAACAGGGTTTGGTTAACAAGGAAGACGGTATGAAGTCTTATAACGTTTGCAATATGTTTGTCATATAAAACTTGGTGTACGGGTTGATATTCTTGTTTGCTTACATAACCTTGCTAGCCTAAACTCTGTACTGAGAGGGAATGCTTCTCGTGCATCCAAATCCTTGAGCCAAAATCCATGCCATTTGTGTCCACCATAACTACCTATATGTGGTATTTCCTTGCCACTCCAAGTAAATTTTTCATGTGCTACCTTTAAATTATTCAAAATGTTATTATTCCCTTTTTGTGTCAATGTTTACTAGCTCATGAGGAATTAGTGTGGTTATTCTTTATTCTATTTGTCAATGGACTTTTACACCTGGACTAGTGGCATATACATCCGCTTATCCAATTTTGCAAAAAGAGCTGGCAACGGGGTGCCCAGTCCCAATTAATTACAACTTTAACCAATTAATTCTCTTCACACTTTTGCCCTGATTCATCAGTAAGCAATGACAAACAGTGAAATACCTGAATGTGTGTAAACCAAAGAGAAAGAGGGATGATCTGCCTTGCTGGTAGAAATAACGTCCTTCATGGGAGCCGCTCTTAAAAGTCCGTTTGACAGGTAGAATACTGTTCTCACCCGCTACCATTCGTTGACAATTAACAAACACCTCTCAAAAATAGATACTCCTCCATGGTATGTGATTGATGGAAGGCACCCGAGGATTCGGTTAGCCATGGCTTGTGTTAGCAAGGTTGGGAGGAGTATCAAATATTTTATGCAATCTCTATATGCTTTCAAAAACCTAAAAGCTCTAGCACATGACTTAATCCCTGCTTCCCTCTGCGAAGGGCCTTTCTTTTACTTTTATGTTGAGTCAGTTTTCCTATTCTTTCTGTCTTCCACAAGCAAACACTAGTGTCAACTTTGTTACAACATGCGTTATATGCAACGTATTGGACTTGTTATACTACTTTGTGTTGACAATATCCATGAGATAAATATGTTGAAAGTTGAAGCAAATGCTGAAACTTAATTCTTCCTTTGTGTTGATTGAATACCTTTTATTAGAAACTATTGCTTTATGAGTTAACACTTATGCAAAACTGTTTGATGCTTGTCTCGAAAGTACTATTCATGAAAACGTTTAGCTTGTGTGATTCATTGTTTACTCATTATCTATTTGGTAGCAAATTATAGACCATTGACTTGGATCACTTCATTCATTTACATGTGCCTTGCAATATTATATGATCAAGATTATGATGGTAGCATGTCACCTCAAAAATTATTTTGTTTTTATCGTTTACCTACTCGAGGACGAGTAGGAACTAAGCTTGGGGATGCTGATACGTCTCAAACGTATCTATAATTTTTGATGTTCCATGCTTGTTTTATACCAATTGCTACATGTTTTGCATCTACTTTATCACTTTTATACATTTTTTGGGACTAACCTATTAACAAGATGCCGAAGTGCCAGTTCCTGTTTTCTGCTGTTTTTGTATTCCAGAAAAGCTAGTCTGGAAATATTCTCGGAATTGGACGAAACTTCACAGGCATCCCTATTTTTCCAGAAGACACCAGATGGAGCAAAGAAGCAACGGAGGAGATGCACCAGGGAGCCACACGCCACTAGGGCGCGGGTCCCCCCCTGCCGCGCCCTAGTATGGTGTGGGCCTCTCAGGGCTCGCCAGCCGCCGCCCTTTCGCCAACCTATTCCCCCGAGAAAATAACCCTATGTGCCCGAGCCATTATCCACGAAAAGTTCCAGAGACGCCGCCGCCATCAACCCTAGCTCGGGAGGGTCCAGAACCTCTTCCCGGCACCCTGCCGGAGAGGGGAATCGTCACCGGAGGCTTCTACATCGCCATGCCTGCCTCTGGAGTGATGCGTGAGTAGTTCATCCTTGGACTACGGGTCCATAACAGTAGCTAGATGGTTGTCTCTCCTATTTGTGCCATCATGTTTAGATCTTGTGAGCTGCCCTACATGATCAAGATCTATGTTGATTATCAATCTATGCCCTATGTTATTTATGATCTTGCATGCTTTCCGTTACTAGTAGATGCTTTGGCCAAGTAGATGCTTGTAACTCCAAGAGAAAGTATTTATGCTAGATAGTGGGTTCATGCGTCCGTTTAATCTGGGACAGTGACAGAAAGTTCTAAGGTTGTGGATGTGCTGTTGCCATTAGGGATAACCCAACGATGCTATGTCCACGGGCATATGTGTTTGTTTACATTACGCGCTTTACTTAATGCGATTGTCCGTTGCTTGCAACTTAATACCAACGGGGAACTCGGATGACAACCCGGCGGTGGATTATTAGTCATAGATGCTGTTGGATAACGGTCTATGTATCATGTCGTAATGCCCAATTAAATATCATAGTAATCATCATGCCATGTATTTGCATTGTCATGCGCTCACTATTTGTCAATTGCCCAGCTGTAATTTGTTTACCCAACATGTTAGATATCTTTATGGAGAGACGCCACTAGTGAACTGTGGACCCCGGTCCATTCTTTTACACTGATTAAACAACCACAAACTGCAAACTGTTCCTTTTTCATTCGCTGCAATTTAATACTCATTTTCCACACGAGACATTTAATCCAATGTTTTCAACAAGCCGGTGAGATTGACAACCTCACTGATTCGTTGGGGCAAAGTATTGTGATTGTGTTATGTGCAGGTCCACGTTGGTGATCGTATTGCGCCGTGCGAGCCGCCAACAACCTTCTGAAGAATTGTTGCTCCTACTGGTTCGATAAACCTTGGTTTCATACTGAGGGAAAACTTGCTGCTAGGCTACATCAATCCTTCCTCTTGGGGTCTCCCAATGAGCAAGTACGTCTTGCATCACGTACCGCAGTAGTTCAGCAAGTTCAGTATATAAAGGAGACAAGTGCACTTCATTCCACAACCTATCGTAGTAGGCACACCAGGAGTCGCCACGGTGAGACCCAGCCTTTGGCCGGGCCTGCCATGGTGCAACAGCCGAATCCACCTCAACCAGTAGCACCAGCCCGCCCAGCAATTTCGATGGCGTAGCAGATGGTCAATGGATCGCGAGCGAGAAGAGCGGCCAGCGCGAACCCGGCAGTACATGTCGCAGCAGTGCCGCATGGAGAACCCGGCGTTGTAGCAGCAGCGTCCATGAGCTCACCAGGTAACAATAATTTTTTAGCAAGTTCTTCTAACTTAGACGGGCCAAATTGTCTTTCAGATACCATTAGAGCGGAGCCTTTTCCTGAGAAGTTCAAGGAGCACAGCAAGATATCCAATTATGAGCCAAGCATGGACCCGACAAGCTGGTTCAGTAGTTATGAGATGGCAATGTGTATACGCAACGCCACGGAGAAAGTTTGTGCAAAATATATGTACTTAATGATGAGCGATGGAGCAGCGAAACTATGGTTCAAAAACTTGCCAGAGAAATCCATTAAATCCTGGGACGAGCTAAAGGCAGTTTATATCAAGCACTTTCAGGGTACATGCAAGCGTTTGTTCTCCATTGAAGACCTTGACCATTGCGTGCAGAAGAAAGGCGAGTCAGCGCGTCACTGGATGGGCCGGGTTACGGAGATCCTTAACTCCTCATCCAGTATTGAGCCCAAGGATGCGATTTCAATGATGGAAAAAACATGCAAGTATATTCCCCTTGTCCAGAAGTTGGGCCGTATGAATGAAGGCCACCGGGTTAAACCAATTACCATGGCTGAGTTGATGGATGCGTGCAACATGCACGCAGCCACGGACAAGACCCAGGATGATAACGAGGAAGAAAAAGGCAAAGGTTCTGCAAATAATGGAGGAAAGAACAACAGTGGCCATGGAAACAGTAACAACAAGAATCAGAATCAGCACAAGTATGGGCATAATGAGGGAAGCTCAAAGTTAGTGGCAAATGCAAGTGCCGAGTTTCAGAGGCAAAGGATTGAGGGAAGTTATCAAGACAATAACCGGGTTATCAAGGAAACAATGGGAACTACAATGGTGGAAACAGTTATCAAGGATCTCGCCCAACCAGCACTGAAGAGGCCTTTAGGATGACGTGTCCTCGCCATAGCAGGAACGGCAGACCCGCCAATCACTCGTTGGCCCAATGTGTAGATTTGAACAGATGGAAAAACAATGAGGTACATAGAGCACTGCAAGGAGCAGGCAGAGGTGGAGGACCCGGCCTGGATGGTAACCCGGCTTCAGGACCTTTAACTGGTGCAAATGCAGTACCCACCAAAAATGCAGGAGCCGGCCAAAATGCAGGCAATCAAGGCGTGTTTTCACAGCAGCCAAAGCAACTTGGTCAGTATAATATATACACCAGTGGCACGACCAATAGAGAGCGAAAGGTAATTAAAAGGGAAGTTAATTCAGTTGCCGCAGGGGTCCCAAGATATTTAAGGTGGTCAGAGCATACGATTACATGGAGCAGAGCGGATCACCTAGATATTGTGGAGCACCTGGGTCTGCTAGCTTTGGTTGTGGCTCCTCAAGTGGGTGGCTTCGAATTGAAGAAAGTTCTGATGGATGGTGGTAGTACTATCAACATCTTGTATTGGGAGACGTTTTTGCGTATGGGTCTCAAAGAGTCACAGTTGCAGAAGTCGTCAACAGTGTTTCATGGCATAGTTCCAGGAAAGTCCGCAACACCAGAGGGAAAAATTTCATTAGAGGTTGCTTTTGGCGAGTCCATTCACAACTTTAGTTCAGAATGGCTTGTTTTTGAGGTGGTGAAGTTTTAGAGCCCTTATCACACATTGTTTGGAAGGCCGGCCCTTCATGGCAAGGCCGTGTTATGTGTATTTACAGTTGAAAATACTGGGTCCTAAGGGGATCATCACAGTTCATGGCAACAAAGAGAAAGCAGCGCAGTGCGACGAAGGAGATGCGGCTCTGGCAGAGCATGCTTGTGCGAAAGAAGAGCTGAAAGCTTACAGGTCTAATCTTGACCCGGAAGATAACACATCACTCAAGAAACCAACAACAGAAGATGACAGGGCAAAGTTCAAAGCTGCTCAAGATACGAAGAAGGTGGATTTCGTGCCTGGGGATTCCTCCAAGCAGTTCAGCATAGGGTCCAATCTTACTGATAAATAGGAAAACGCGCTCATCGAGTTCATCTGTGAGAATCGGGATGTTTTTGCATGGACACCTAGTGACATGCCTGGCATTATGACTGAACTCGCTGAGCACCGCTTACATGTTGATCCTAAAGCAAGGCCGGTAAAACAAGGTTTGAGGAAGATGAATGCAGAGAGAAGAAAAGCCATAGTTGAAGAAATAGCCCGGCTCCTGGAAGCTGGTTTTATCATGGAAGTTTTTCACCCAGAGTGGTTGGCTAACCCGGTTCTAGTCCTAAAGAAAAATAACGAGTGGAGGATGTGCATTGATTTTACAAGTCTGAATAAGCATTGCCCCAAGGACCCGTTTGCACTGTCGTGCATTGATCAAATCATTGACGCAGTTGCTGGCAGCGAGCTCCTGTGTTTTTTGGATGCATATTCAGGATACCATCAAATCAAGCTTAATCAAAACGATTGGGAAAAGACAGCGTTCATAACCCCGTTTGGTGCATTTTGCTACAAGACCATGACGTTTGGATTGAAAAACGCAGGTGCTACGTACCAAAGGTGTATTCAGAAGTGTTTTCACGATCAGATTGGGCGCAATGTGCATGCCTATGTGGATGATGTGGTGATCAAGACAGAGAAAGCAGAGTCATTTATTAATGACCTAAGGGAGACGTTTGTTAACTTGCAAAAATACAAGATGAAGCTTAATCCTACAAAATATGTGTTTGGTGTTCCAGGTGGGAAGCTCCTTGGCTTCATCGTGTCAAAGAGAGGAATTGAGGCAAATCCGGAAAAGATCAAGGCTATTCAGAGTTTGAAGAAACCTGAGGAATTGGCGGATGTTCAGAAGCTAACTGGGTGTGTAGCTGCACTCAGCCGGTTTATATCCCAGCTCAGAGAGAAGGCCATCCCTTTGTACAAGTTACTGAAGAAAATGGACAACTTTGTGTTGAATCAAGAGGCAGATGAAGCATTTGAAGCTCTCAAGAAACAACTATCAGAGGCGCCAATACTTGCGGTGCCGGGTCCCAAAGAACCCATGTTATTATACGTCGCTGCCGGGCCTCAAGCTATTAGCGCCGTGGTGGTGGTTGAGCGTAAGGAGGTAGGCAAAGAAAACCCGGTCCAGAGGCCGGTCTATTACGTCAGTGAGGTATTATCAGAAGCAAAGCAGCGCTATCCACATTGGCAGAAGTTGGCATTTGGTGTCTTCATGGCGAGTAGAAAGTTTAAGCCTTATTTTCAGGAGCATCCGATCACAGTGGTCAGTTCAATCCCATTAGCATATATCATAAGAAATTCGGAAGCTACAGGAAGAATAGCCAAGTGGGCGATCGAGATGGGGCCGTATCATATCAACTATGAACCTCGTATAGCCATCAAGTCTCAGGCATTGGCTGATTTTCTCAATGATTGGACACAGTTAAGTGCACCACCCCTTACACCAAGTGTCAAGTCCTGGGTCATGCATTTTGACGGGTCTAAGCAAGAACAAGGCTCAGGAGCAGGAGTTGTGTTAACTTCTCCAAAAGGTGACAAGTTGAGTTATGTGTTGCAAATTCATTTTGATTGTTCTAATAACATGGCAGAGTATGAGGCCTTGCTGCATGGTTTGCGCATGGCAAAGGAGATGAATATCAAGCGTATCAAGTTCTATGGAGATTCAGATCTTGTGGCGCAGCAAGTTTCAGGAACATGGGATAGGAAAGATGCAACAATGGCGGCTTACAGAAGAGAGGTGGATAGGGTAGCCGGGTTCTTCTCAGGCTATCAGGTGGATCACGTTGACCGCAGGAAAAATGATGCTGCGAATGCTTTATCAAGACTCGGCTCACGTCGAAAGCCGGTTCCACCTAACGTTTTCTTGGATGAGTTATGGAGTCCTTCCGTTAAGCTTCAGGATGTAGAAGAGCTTGCATGTCAAGATGACCTGGATTCGCAGTTGGTAGCAGCAACTCATGAAATTCCAGAGTGGACAGAACCTTACTTGGCGTATCTTCTGCGAGGGGAGTTGCCGCAACAGGAAGTTGTATCCTGGCAAATAGTACGCCGGGCTAAGGCTTACGTGGTTATTGATGGTGAATTGTACAAAAGGAGCGTGTCAGGAGTATTTCAGAGATGCGTCTCTGGAAAGGAGGGCCGGCGAATTTTGAAAGATATTCATGAGGGAGATTGCGGTCACCATGCATGAACAAGATCTTTAGTAGCAAAAGCATTCAGACACGGTTTTTTTGGCTAACAGCCCAGGCAGATGTAGAGCGCCTAGTCTGCAGATGTGATGGGTGTCAAAGATACGCAAGGCAAGTTCATGTGCCAGCGCAGGAATTGCGGACAATACCTTTGACATGGCCTTTTGCAGTCTGGGGGCTTGATATGGTGGGTCCCTTTAGCATGTCCCCTTGCAAGAAAACCCACCTCTTAGTTGCCATTGATAAATTTACAAAGTGGGTTGAGGTGATGCCAGTCACAAATTGTGAAGCAGCTACAAAAGTTAAGTTTGTAAAAAGATCATACATCGGTTTGGGTATCCTCATAGCATCATCACAGATAATGGAAATAACATGTCCCTTGGAGAGATGGCAAAGTTTTGTGGAAATAATGGTATACGTTTGGATGTAGCTTCAGTTTCTCATCCACAGGCCAATGGGCAAGTAGAAAGAGCAAATCAAGAATTACTTAGAGGCTTAAAACCACGTCTCCGGGTCCCGTGCATCAGAGCCACCGGGGCGTGGGTTGAGGAGTTACCCTTTGTAGTGTGGGGAATCAACACAACACCAAACAGATCCACAAAGATGACGCCCTTCTTCATGGTGTATGGGGCAGAGGCAGTATTACCAAGTGATATTATACATGACTCGCCTAGAGTGGCGGCTTATGTCGAAACTGAGAATGAGCAGACCCGGCAAGATTCCTTGGATTTGCTTCAGGAGAATAGAGAAGAAGAATTGGCAAGATCTGCAATATATCAGCAAGATTTGAGGCGGTATCATAGTCGCCGGGTTAGAACTCGCACTTTCCAGGAGGGTGACTTAGTGCTGTGATGGACGCAGTCCAAGGAAGGGATGCACAAGTTATCTCCTCCGTGGGAGGGACCTTTCATCATAAGCAAGAAGCTGCACAATGGTTCGTATTATCTGGTGGATGCTAGAGAAAAATCTGATACTGTGAACGACAAAGAACACTCCACTTTTTCTTTAGAGGAGCGCGAGCGGCCATGGAACATTGCCCAGCTGCGCCCATATTATACTTAGCGTGAGATCAGGTTATCCTATGTAATACACGATGTAACAGGCAGTAGGTTTCAGACGCACTCTTTTCCTTACCAGGGTACCTAAGGGGACTGGAAGGTTTTTAATGAGGCGGCTTGCTGACCTAACCTTTCTTATCAATAAAGTGAAGGTTGAACAGAAGTTTGTGTTGTACATTTTGGTTTCAGTTTGTGCCATCATTTTGAAAGCCGGTTATTCTCTAAAGATTGAGATGTATCGTAGCACAGTTTTATGATCAGCCAGGTCTTGGGGGCTGGCCATTGAGGTGGCAGAGCTTTTCCATCCAAGACCCAGCTTCATGATTATCCTGGTCTCAAGTCTTTTGTGACCCGGCAAAGATATGTTGGGTTATTGTTTTAGTGTTTTTGTTCATTAGTATGCATGTTTAGTTTACAGTTTTAGTTACCTATTTTTTCTATTGTAGAACAAGTAAATATAGTTGTGTAGCTATTCTTTATCTTAGAAGACACCCAAAGAGCGCGTCTGACCAGTATGTGGATCAATGGGGTAATGTTGCATTGTTAAGCCTTAACTTTATAAGCATTGATCCAGGTCTTGGGGGCTCCCACTTGAATAGTTTGTAGCTACAATCCCAAGACCCGGCTTTTATGCCACCAGTTTTATTCTTGGTTATCTTACTGTTGAGCTGATGTGCCTCGCAATTATATGGCCTGATTGCTCACCTGTAAATTCAATCAGCCATGATGCCCAATGCTGACAGAGAATCCATGCGAAAACCAACTCATAGTTAAAGAAATAAAAAGGGTCATCGAAACCAAAGACAGACAGATAACTTAAGGCAAAAGTTTCAGATGATTCAAGCGAGGTTTCATAGGTGCATAGGCACACCATCAAAAGCACAGGATAAATGTATTAAGTTATTACAACAACTGCCCAAATTCAAAGTGTTTTTTCACGGCAAGCAGATATTTGCTTAAGTTTTTCAGGAGCCGGGTCATGGGGTGGAGAGCCGGCTGGGCGTTCTTCAGCAGTTTTGGCCGGGTCATCTGCCATGGTAGTTGTCGGCTCATCTTCTGTAGCTTCTGCTTCCTTGGACCGGGTCTTGGGGGCTCCATCTACGCGCCAGGTGATATGTTGAAGGGATCATCATCGTCTTCAACTGTAGCTCGTGATGGAGGAGGAACACTTGGAGTAGATGAACTCGGGGCAGTGGAGGTGCTGGGAGCAACTCTTTCTGGGACAATGGAGTCCTTGTAGCTTTGGAGGGGGTCAATGCGTTGTGGTTCATCATCGATTATCTCCTCGTTGGCTTCGTTGTATCCATATTGCAGAGAGGTGAGCTTCAGGCTATTGGCAATTTCAGTGGCCACGTACCGGGTCTGCTTTACAGCCCGGGCGTAGGATTTCTAGTCAAATTTGCTACCATCAGCGTTGTATTGAGGAAAGCCCTTAACAAGTGGCGCCGGGTCAAAGCTTGGATGGTAGGCCTTAGCCAAGGCTAGGCCACGCATTGCACCAGCTCTGCATGCAGATCTTTTCAGCAGTTGGATCCAGTCTGCTATAGTTGATAGATGGCCAAGCAGCTCAGTATAAGTGCTTGGCAGGTTCTCCTAGTTCCTAGCTGCCTTGATGACTTCACAACTGCTAAAATACAGTTGTCGCACAAGCGTATACATGCATTTGATCTTGTCAACAACAGTCTTGCGGAGATTTCCATCTCGTGGACCTGAGCAGGAGAAAACAAAGATATGAGAATTCAAAGTCCGGGTCAGGATTGTGCAAGGTTTTCCGGGATTGGGAGTATAAAGCTTACCCACTAGTGAGGTGACCATGTGTGTGATCATTTTCTTTAGCCGGGTCAGCTCAGTAGTGGTCAACTGTTTCTGGAGGGTGGTCAGTTGTTCTTGGAAGTTGTCCTCGTGCTCCTGCATCTCGGCCCTCAGATCAGAGTTCTCTTGGGTAAGTTCAGTTACAGATTTTTCCAAGCTTTCCAGATGGTTTGCATCTGCAACCCGGGCATCAGATTTAGCCTTCAAGACAACTTTGAGCCGGGAAATTTCTTCACTGGCCTTGGTAATGTGCTCCTGTTCACACAAAGACAAGAAGTGCATGGTTAAGCCCCGAGTTACTGTAGGCAGGATAACCCGGAACTTGGGGGCTACAGAGTTGAAATTTTGCAAGGTTAGAATACAGTGGAGTCCTAGGTTGCTGCAAGCAGGCAACCCGGCACTTGGGGGCTACAATGTTCAAATTTGCTATGAAGGATGAAAAGTTATAATAGATGAAGTTTTAGTCCCAGGTTGCTGTGAACAGACAACCCGGCACTTGGGGCTACATGATTGAAGTTTTTTATCTAAGGCATTTCTGTTATAAGCACCAAGCTCATCAACAAGTGATAATCTTAGAGCTTGGGGGCTATTCAGGGTATAGTTATGCAAGAAAAAGTAAAGGCAAGGAAAAAGAGTACCGGGTATCGTTTCTGGATCAGGGTGACCAGTTCAGTCTCGAGATTCTTGTGATGAGCGAGTCGAGAAAAGTATTCTTCACAAAGAGCCGGTGTGGACATAGAGTCCAGAGCCGGCAAATCATTCAAAGGAACCGGGTCCTTGCCTTTGGCAGGAGAGACCGGCTTGACCTCAGGAGTAGTGACTTTGGTCATAATGTTGGAAGTACCAACAACCTTGTTTAGACCCGATAATTAGCACTTCTTCGTCATCCTCTTTGGTGCCAGATCCTAACCCGGGTGACTGAACAGCTGGGGATGGCTCTGGTGCAGGTGTAGGTGGGCTTCCTAGAGATCTAGCCAAATTCTCTGCTGGTTCGTCCCTTTGAGCCGGCTCCTCGATATGTGTCTCCATAGGAGAATGTTCTGTTGTAGTTGGTGGAGGAAACGCGGCTGGTGGAGAATCCGGGTCTTTGTCCGAAAAGGCCTTGGCATTGAAAAAAAATGGTTAGTCAAAAGGGCAGTCAAACAGAGAAGTATGGAAAAGATATGTAAGCATTTCTAACCCGGTGTTGATCTGGACGTCCTCGGGTGTGCTAACACCATCCGAGGAGGAATCTAACAAACAGTAGGGTTTAGCGACCCGGATCTTGCCAGCTAAAGGATATTTTTTACTGGGGATCTTCTGGATGGATTTGGCCCAGCTGGTTAAAGAACATGGAGGGATAGCTGTGTTCGGAGAACCCGGATTTGCAGCAGACCGGGTTCGAGGTTTCTTGTTGGCTTCAGCTTCCTTCTCAAGTTCCTTTGCCTATGTGTGTGCACTACAAGAAATATGCTGACTTGTGACCCTCGGAATTAGTCACATAATTGGTCATAAACTGGCATTTGTGACCTTTTTGTTACAAAAAACGATTGGTCAAAAGATGAGCATCACTAATTGCAGTTTGCGACCTTTTTTGGGGATTGGTCATAAAGCATTGTGACCAAAAACAAAGGTCACTAATTTTATGACCAATTGTTTTGGTCACTACCAGTTTGGCCAATCCACGTCAGATCCAACGTGGCGGAGCTGACGTGGCCAGCCAAGTAAGGTCCAACGTGGCAGAGCTGACGTGGCAAAATTGTGACCCAATGAAATGGTCGTAAATCAGAATCAGCCCAGTCCTGTTCAGCCCTTTAAATGGGCCAGGCCCAATAATTCAGCCCATCTAATATACTTTTTCCAAAAAAAATTGGCACCAATATGGGCCGAGCCCAGCAATTTGGCCTTTTAATTATGGGCCGTAGCCTTTTTTATATCCATTTAATAGAGTCAAATTCCTGGGCCGAGGCCTTCTTACAGCCCATTTCCTGTTTGGGCCTTAGCCTTTTTAACTATCAACAATTTTGATATAACGCGATAGGTTTCAATTTTCTCCTTTTCGACAGTATAAAACCAAATATTTCATTCAGAAAGAGAAAATACACGGAATTTATAAAGAAATACACCAAATAACAGCACTAAAAATACAAGCACAGTTGCTTACAGTACAGACAAATACAAACATGCTGTGTTGCATATGTTACAGGAAAGATCATCTATCTTCTAACATGAGGTTAGCTATGTACATAGGAAGTTATAAAGAAGATATCTATTGACCATCTGAGACAGCAGCAACAAACTCCTGACTTGAACTTGAATTTGCAGCATTGCCCTCCTGCAAATTGAAACTTATCAACGTTAAACAGAGCAACTGATCGTAGTCGGAGACACTGAGCTCAGTACACTACACAAGCAGGAAATGAACAATGAACTTGGGGTACGTCATGGATGGATCAACCTCAGGATCGGACATTCTTGTGTGGGTACCTGTTGCAGTACATTCCAACATTAGTGACTGAACCTATGCATTTGATTTGCAGTAAAAACATCCAGGTAAAGAGAAACAAGCTTCACATAGACATGCACACATAAACTGAATACAAGTTCAAACTATGTAACCACAGTAATGGAATATGAGAAAACCATCATGCTTTGCTTAACTGAATGTTTTCTGACAAATAACAATAGATAAATCACCTGACAGTATCAGGATTTACCAAATCAAAACAATTTGAGATAACACTACAAGAGAAAAGAATGCAGTTCTGAGAAAACAATTTGAGATAACAACTATGTGAGTTTGTAGCCATACCGACATGGTAGTCGCAAACTGCATCTCAATGCCATCCTTTGAAAGGAAAAAGTGTTGCCATCACCAATGACTAATGCAAACAGCCTGAATATCCAAAAGGAGCAAACAACATGTCAAAGAGAGGCAAGCAGGAAAATATACACTTAAATATGAGAATAAACTTAAACCATTACAAAGTATCACTGGAAGAATGCATCAATAGGATATCAAAAGAAGAAACAATTGCTCTACTTTTGTTGAATCTCGTATTGCTACAAGCAATTCTACATGAAGTCAGGTCATAAATAGATTTATAGAAGTAACTGGTATATCTCAATTAAATATGCATGGCACAAGTGCAGGAATATCTCCAAAGACGGGTGAGAGATCTAATCCTAAAATAACAATGCTATGTGCAGACTTGGAGACTGACATGACAGGCTATTTACTACTCCATAAGTACACAAGTAGTATTTGCATTGATACAGCTACACTCGCAGGTAATACAAACATGGTATCTATTTACTTGAAACACCTAAAGCTAACAGATACATGACACAAAAGGGTTATGTTGCAAGACAGAGAAGACATCTGTATAGACCTAGAAGAAAGGTACATGATGCTCCACTCCAGCACATAGCTAATGAACTAAAATAACAAGACCAGGCATCCATAGGACAAGAAACTAATCACAATTTCGAACCCTGTCAGTTAGCATTAACTGACCAATCCTTATAGAATTGTAGGAGGATATGGATGGCAAGTTCAGGCGCAGACTATAGTTGACTATGAAATTAAACGCTCCCAAAAGGAGCAATCCACACAACACGAACTGAATTACTCAACTGTTACCAGTGTCGTGGGTTTGTCACGTCAGGTGTCATGGATGACTTCGTAGGTGTGGGATTACGCGAGTCGAACGTCTCCGAGCTTAAGATCGCAGGGCACGAAGAAGGCAATGTTTTTTACCCAGGTTCGGCCCCTCAATGTGAGGTAAAGACCTACGTCCTGCCTATCCTAGATTGGTATTGATATGAATATGTTGTTACAAGGGGTTGGCGATCGATGTGTCGAGTTGCCTATCACTGGATGTATGAGAGCTTTTTTAGCTTGGGATTCTAGGTCCTTGGAGTCCACCTTATAAAGACGGTGGCTCGCAAGGTTACATGGAAACTTCTCTCCCAAGGAAAGTATGAGCCGGAGTCCTACTTGGAGACTAATCATATGTCTTGTCTTCCAAGTCAAGTTATCTTCGAGCTTCTGGATCCTTCCTCATGATCTTGGGTCAGCCCACTTTCATGTAAACCCAATAGTGGTGCGACTGTGAATAAGTCGCACTTTTGCTTGAATAAGTCGCACTTTGCTTGAATAAGTCGCGGGATAATTATTCCCCCGACATTAGCCCCCAAGCTTCCGGGTGATTCATAGAATCAGGCGGAAGATTCTGTCTTGATGATGATCTTGCGGGCTTGCGTATGTAGTTCTTGCCGACTTATCGATGTTGCCCTTTGCGACTCGCTGATGATGAGTCGCGAGCGTAGCGGCTTACTGAGCCGCTGATGTAAAAGTGATGAGTCGCTATATTTGCGGCTTATTTAGTCACTATGTTGCCAATTGAGCACTTCTGTCTTGGTTGCATTGAAGCTGCAGAATCGCGGTAAGTTTTCCGCGAAGCACTTGGTGAAAACCACCTTTTCCTGTTGGGTGTAAGACTGAGCTGAAATCATAAGAATAATAACTTATGAGTAACAAGATATATCAACCAAATGTGTATAAGGTGCTGAGTCATAGACATCGAAGCATAAAAGACCGTAAGCATAAATAAGCTGGTCAATCATTAGAATAATAATCTGTCATGTTATCATGACGAGCCATCTGAACGCATGTTGAAACATGGCGGGTCAAGAGCATATAGCCACAACCTGTATTTAAAGATTTCCGAGTCGCTTATTTGACTCGCAAATGGATATATATATATTCTCATGTGCTGCAAAAAATGAGATATGCATATAAACATGATATATGAATATAATAAAGACCGCCGGATACTGGTGGATGTGTAGCCCCCGAGGGCCGAGTTGTATGCACGATCATGCTGCTCGAGACTCAAAAATATCACAAGTTGGACAAAAATTTAATTGTCCTAGCCCCCAGGCATTAAGCAGGCATGATTTCATTATCCTGCTTGATGGCATATCATTGCAATTTGATCCTGCAACAGATTGAGCAAATATTTTGCCGCAAGAAAATAATGATATTTGGAGTAGGGCAGAGCCGCATATAAACTCCAAACTGTGAAATATTAGTTGAGATGCTAGGATAAAAGATAATCCCAGTCAATATTCCAGATATAAATTAAGGAATCATCCTTAAAAATTCCACTTGATGTGGCTAAAATTAAATAAATGATGGTGGCTTGTACAGCCAATATCAGGAATGATCATCCCAATCCGAAAAATTCTGGTCATGCCAGTTCAAACTCAATTGGCTGAGTTATATGTTCCTGAAATTCAAAGGGCAAAGCCCCCAAGGAAGCAATGATGATAACTTGATGATAATTTGTTAGCCTTGGCGGCTTGTAATAATTATGATAAAAGTTAGTACTCCGCATAATAGCATATGGTACCCTGCCTCATAGCATAGTATAATCTGCATGATAGCGAATGGTATGTCGCATGATAGCATATTGTAATCTGCATGATAGCAAATGGTTGCATAATAGCAACTTAGTTGCATGATAACAACTGGTAAGATGCATGATAGCATATTGTACGATGCATGATAGCATATGGTACTTGACTCAGTATTTCCCAAATCTAATGTGTGTTCAGGGTCGAGAATGGCCATGATAGGCAGCCATGATAGGCATTCAGACTCGATTGACGCTACACGCGGGTACTTTAGTCCTTCTGAATTATCTCTATTACCGTTAAGTAGATCTTCGCGCGGCTCAGTATTTCCCAGGTAAAAACGCGTGTTCAGGGTCGAGAGCGGTCATGATAGGCAATCAAGCTCGATTGACGCCGCGCCCCAGTACTTTGGCCGCATAGTGCAAAGATACTTCTGACTTAAGGCGAGAATAACCAGGATTATTGCTTTTATCGGCTGCAATAGCCGTGACGAGCTCTAATTAGCTTTGATGATAACCAGCTCTGATTAGCTGTAGATGTGGTACAGCGAGTCACCTGTTTTAACTCAAATATTTGATAAGATAATGATTCATTAATGACTCATAAACTGATGTAATGATGAGCTGTTTGCGACTCATAAAATGATATGGGGGTAAATCGCTATGCGACTCATAAATTGATATGACAATAAGTCGATGATGATTAATAAAATGATATGATGCTAAATCATGAAATTATATAACGATCAGTCATAAATTGATATAATGATAAGTCATGGAATGACAAATGAATCGCCAAATATCAATGCTCGAACATGTAGTGGTGATCTTGATATTCAATGCAAGCTGTAAATAGCTAAACTTTGCAATGCGAGTTATAAAGAACTCTAATTTGACGAATGTATTGGGAAGTAGATGTAATTAAATCTACAAAAGCTGATATGAATTTAAAGTCTGCGACATGACATAATATGAGTCGCAAAGACATTTAATAAGAGGCATAATAACCTAGATATGCAGCCCCCGAGATGAACTCGAAGGAGAATTTAATCTTATTGATAAAAAATAAGAAGTTGTGAAAGTTGAGCATGATAGCAACTTATCTTATTTTTGTTCTCCTGACGTTGATGGCGCGGCATGATCTGCGACTGTGAAGGTCAGCTCGGCGAGAGGAAATAAGCCGTGATGGTATTTGAAATCGACCACGGCGAGTCGTCGGAGCGCTCAACACGACAATTGCAGAAATCAACGGTTGTAGCGCTGGTCATCAAAGTTTTGTGCTGATCCTTTGAGTCGCATGCTGATGAGGTCGCGCGCTGTTCTTTTTAAGTCGCACGCTCACTAAATTGAGCTGACCACTCCCTGTCTTTTTCCTTTTTTAATGTTAGCTGCTTTCTCGGTTTTGAGTCGCTGCCCTCTTGTGCATGTATGTTCACCTGGAAAGGTAACAGTTTCTATTGGATCAAAACCTTCTTTGTTGGTACTTGCTCCAGCAATGAGTTTTTTGCTGTTTGAATATTTCAATCACTTTTTTACTTCCTTGATTCCCTTCTTCGATCCATTGTGCAACTCAGAGGAGTACTAACTGGGACGTAATTCTTTACTGACTGAAATGATCTTTGCATGCATCGGTACCAATGCCAGGCTTGCTGGCCTTTTTCCGTTGGAGCTTGTATTTATTTGTAGCGATCCACAGACTCTGGCTCTGCTGACTACATGACGTGCTAGCAAATACATTTCCTTTTTTCTTCTTGTACTGATGCCTTGATTCGTGTGAGAGCCAATCTGGCCCATTAAAATTCTCTGCACGACGCTATTTGCTGAGGATGTCTAGACATCCAAGTCGTCCGATGATTCGCCGATTAGTACACAGCTTGGCCACGGGCCGGACGCGCTGCACTTTATTTGATCAACTGCACACGATGAGCCGCGCATGATGACAACATGAGTCGCGACCGGGTTACCGGCTCGCTCCATGTACGTGGACATGCACATGCGAACTCTCTCCCCTTTTTTTTTTGTCTTTTTGTTGCCTGGGTCAAACAACTCGTCTTTTCTTTCCTCGGATGGAACGTCTTGGAGGAGGCTTTGATGACCATTGAATTCGTTTGCTCCCCGTAGCAGTTCGAGACTCCAATTGTGATGAACCTGGCACCTGTGAAAAATTGATCCGCTGTATAACGGCGATGGCAGCGAAGTCGCTCGCAACATGTCAGCAATGATAGCTCGATGTTTTGGGGTCTCCTTCATATTTTTGGAGTCTTTGCTCTATTGACTTAAGCCGACCACCTCTTCCGTACTGTTTTTTATTGCGTGAGGCCTCCAGAACGAACTTGTAGCAAATCAAGCTGCTTTTCTTATTCATCGAATACTTTTCTCGATTCGTCCGCCAGCCAGAATAGTACAAGTTGTGGCCGGTCTTCATGTCAGGGGCAGCACCAATTATTTTCCTTTCCATGCCTTTGGTATTCCGAGGCGTACACGAGTCGCCGACGTTGGAGATGTCTCCAACGGAGGATTTGCGAGCTCGCCTTTATGTGAAACTTGCTGCAATGTTTGAGTCGTCGATGGAGATCTAACCGTTGGAATCGACTCAAATTTGTTGGACTGTTGCGGGATTGTATTCCGCATGTTTTCACCGGATGGATCTTCGAATTGATGTCTGAGTCGACTTCCACAATTGTTTTCCCGAAGTCACGCAGAATTCCGTCAGTTTTCGACAAGGCTTCAGTGTTTGAGTCGCCCACGGAGATCTAACCGTTGGAATCTGATGCGCTTTGGACAGCTGTTAGTAAACTCGATTTCGCATCTTTCCACCAAAGGGATCGTCGAGATGAGTTTCGAGCCGCCACCGGTGATGTCCGCCATGCGGGCGTCGCTGCTGTCCTGTAACTCGCACGTGAGGGGCGTTGTAGAAGTTGAGCCCCGAACCGCGCGGTCGAATTTCTCCACGCTTCCTACTCGAGCTTGAGGTAGATCTTGATGTAGATGTTGATACTGCCGAATCGTTTAGACCGGCGTGATGTCGAAGTCGCCGAGCTTGAATCGACGACGAGATCCTCCGTCCCTGGCACAGATCCAGCGCGGAACATGACGCTCTTGACCGCAGGCCCCATGGTGGGCGCCAACTGTCGTGGGTTTGTCACGTCAGGTGTCATGGATGACTTCGTAGGTGTGGGATTACACGAGTCGAACGTCTCCGAGCTTAAGATCGCAGGGCACGAAGAAGACAATGTTTTTTACCCAGGTTCGGCCCCTCAATGTGAGGTAAAGACCTACGTCCTGCCTATCCTAGATTGGTATTGATATGAATATGTTGTTACAAGGGGTTGGCGATCGATGTGTCGAGTCGCCTATCTCTGGATGTATGAGAGCTTTTTTGCTTGGGGTTCTAGGTCCTTGAAGTTCACCTTATAAAGACGGTGGATCGCAAGGTTACAAGGAAACTTCTCTCCAAGTAAAGTATGAGCCGGAGTCCTACTTGGAAACTAATTGTCTTCGTGTCTCCCAAGTTATATCTTCTCCGGTCTTCTAGATCCTTCCTCTTGTACGTCACAATCTTTGGTCGGCCCACTTTCATGTAAGCCCAATAGTGGTGCGACTGTGAATAAGTCGCGCTTTGCTTGAATAAGTCGCGGGATAATTATTCCCCCGACACATGCTATTATAAGAGACTGACATGACAGTCCCTATGGAGGGCATCATGCAGGAGATCGTACGGGTGCAAAGGTATTACAATCTGGTTTTTATTGGCCTACTTTGTTTAAGCACTGTGCTGAATATGTTAAATCTTGTGATAAATGTCAAAGCGTAGGAAATATTAGTAGGAGAAATGAAATGCCTATGAACTATTCTTTACCACTTGAGCCATTAGATATGTGGGGTTTTGACTTTATGGGACCTTTCCCAGCCTCAAGGACAAAGCATACTCATATTTTGGTTGCAGTAGATTATGTTACAAAGTGGGTGGAAGCAATTCTAACCAAAAGTGTAGATCATGCCACGGCAATGAAGATGCTCAAGGACATCATTTTCCCCAGGTTTGGTGTTCCTAGGTTTTTAATTACTGATGGTGGTTCTCATTTCTCACATGGTATTCTTAGGAAAACATTGGCAAAATATAATGTTAATCATAGAGTTGCATCTCCTTATCATCCCCAAACTAGTGGACAAGTTGAGTTAAGTAATAGGGAAATTAAACTTATTTTGGAAAAGACAGTGAATAAGTCTAGGTCTGACTGGCCACTTATAATTAATGATGCATTGTGGGCTTATAGAACTGCTTTTAAAAATCCTATGGGAATGTCTCCTTATAAAATGGTTTATGGAAAAGCTTGTCATTTACCTGTGGAATTAGAACATAAAGCTAGATGGGCTGTTAAACAATTGAACTTTGATTTTAAAACTACGGGAGAGAAGAGAATTCTTGATTTAAACCTACTAGATGAATGGAGAAATGAGGCTTATGAAAGTGCCAAATTGTTTAAAGAGAAAGTTAAGATTTGGCATGACAAGAAAATTAAAAGGAAGGAATTTAAAGTAGGTGATCAAGTTCTTTTATACAACTTTCATTTCAAGTTTTTTGCAGGGAAGTTGGCTTCAAAGTGGCAGGGACCATTAGTGATACAGGAGGTGTACCGCTCTGGAGCTATCCGTCTTCACGGTGATATGAAAGGTAAACCTCATGTAGTCAATGGACAACGCCTTAAACATTATATTGCAGGAAAGAGCTTCATCGGAAAGGTGGGGGGGTTGAATTTATAGACACCGGAAGAGGTAATTGCGAAAAAATTTGCAGTTTCAGAAACCCAAAATCAATAATAGGTAACTTTTGTTCTGGAAAGTTTCTCGGAATTGCCTGAAATTTTACGGGAGTCATTTTTTATGGAAATCAACGTGGGGGACAAGAAACTTGGAAGGAACGGAGCCATGAGGAGGAAAAGAGGGGGCCCCACGTGGCCCATGTACCTAGCCGCGTGGGCCCATCCCTTTTGCCCCTCGGAGTCCCGTTTCATCTCGTTTTCGTCTCCGACGCTTCGTCTTGCCCTAAAAACCGTCAATATATACCCCTTTTCGTTGATCTAATATCGCACCGAGCGTTCTCGAGCGATCTTTGCTTTTGCTGTTTCTGTCTATCAGGGTTTAGCCATGTCTTGCTCCGGATCCAACCATGAGGGGGAGAGCGTCCCCAAGGGAGGTGTTGTAAACCACTACCTCAACTCCGTGATGGCTCCACCGAAGGCCATGACCTTCAAGGATGGTGTGCTGATCGTGGAAGAGGTGAAGGCTCCCAAGGCCACCGGTACGGTGGAGGAAAGGCTGGATGATCTGGAAGACAAGACCTTTAGGTATGGCACTGTGGTTTACCGTAGCCTTGATGCTCACCACTTCATGAACCTGGAGCTGGAGAAGAAGGTCGAAGAGTACAGGGGGAGGCTCGAAGAACTAGAGGAAAGATACAAGGACGTCATCGAGAAGTTGGACAGGATCCAATGCTTTATGTGGGATGTAGAGAACCAGAACTGCGAGTATGAAGAACGCTTCAAGAAGATTGCAGAAGCTGCTACCCTCAGGTATAATAACCCACCTACATCTTTCCGTGATGGAAGACCTTTCCCATGGAAGATGGCGGAGTGGAAGGAGGAATATGAGAAAGAAGAGGCTGCAGCAGAGGAGGCTCTAGCAAAACGTCAAGCTTGGGGGAGTTCAACTTATCCTTTATCTTTACTAGTTTATCATATCTATCTAGTCAAGGTGTGTTTTGCTTTTATCATTTAGTTGTCAATCTCTTTTAGGCTTGTGTGAGCTCATGGAGCATTATCATGTATCCCTATCTTATGGTTTATCAATGAATATTAAAGTATGGTGTCATCCATGATTCTCTTGTTTGGAGATTTATGGGTAACACTCATGCAAATGAGCGTGGCATATTTAGAGGTTTCAATCACATCTTGCCTTGAAATTAATTAACTTAAGTGTGTTGGACAATTGTAGAATTATCTCATTATAAAATAAGTAAAGGGATGCACATTTTACTTTTATTGCACTCAATGAACATAAACCATTGTGATTAAAATTATGATGTTATGAGCTTGACAAATGTCTTTGGTTGAGAGTTAGCCCAAATGTGCTGTCACATGGCAAGCTTTCGACATTGCACTTCATTTCATTTAGTTGATGTCATGTACTTTTGTTTATGGATGCTTAACATGGGTGAAATAAATGTGGAAATGAAGTATGTTTAAATGAGTTTGTATAAATGGTTAGAGAGATGCCTGGGCCGCTAATCTAAGCCATGCATCATTCATGGTGGAAATTTACTTACATGCTATGGTGAACCTTCTGTGATACACCTTACAATAAAAAGCTATCCAATGGTAAATAAAAAGGGTGTTGAGATTGTTCATTATGTTTGTTTGTCTTGTCATTTTGATATGGGCTTGTTCCATATCCTGGGACAAGAGGTACCCCAGTTGACGCTCTTGATGATACTATTTTACTTACAATGATATTTAAATTGAACTTGCTTTGTTTTCCGAGTTGAGTAACACATGGAGTAGGTACTCGTATTCAAGGGGCATGAGACTTTCAACCTTTACTTTGTCAAGCACATTACTCATATTTGTTTTCACTTTAAACTTAATCATTCAAGATGATATGAAAAAGAGTATGATTCAATTGTCCAACATACAATGGTTATTTGCTTTCAAAAGTATGGGGTGATTGCTAGAGCTTCTACTTATGTTGCCCTCATGTATATGAGTTTTAGTTCATTAATCTTACATTGCAACTGAATATTTTTTTAGAGAGTGCACAATTGTGCACCTTATTTATATAGAAGGCAGAAACAAGTTTACAAGAAACCAAACACCTGACAAAACAGGGCTCGGTCCACACCAACACTCCAAACTAAAGCCTACTCTCGCGACATCATGTTACTCCTCTCTCCACGAACTTTCGCTCTGAACCAGACCTTCAGCTCGTCAGCGATCCGCTGGGCCAGTACAGGTGCAGTGCACTGCTGACGAACGTTGTTGAAAACCCTTGCGTTCCTTTGCTTCCAGATCGACCAGCAGACTAGGATCACCGCTGTGTCGAACTTCTTCCTATGCTTGCCTGAGAAGCGCTGTCGCTCCCTAAGCCACCATGGCTCCAAACAGTCCGTGGACTCCGGCACCCTGACGTTCACCTGAAGCAACTGGCAGCAGAGGTACCAAGTCTCCCTCGCATAAACGCACTGCAGCAGGACGTGCTCGATGTTATCCTCGTCCTGCAAACAACTAAAGCAGCAAGAGGTTTGGTCCTGCAGCCCGTGCCTAAAACGCTTGTCGGAAGTCCAAACCTTGTGCTGCAGCGCGAGCCAGATGAAGATTTGGCACTTTAGCGGTGCGTAGGTTCTCCAAGTGCAGTCCGCCGTCGCTGCACGCACCCTCCCAAGGCACAGGCGATCATACGTCGATTTCGCAGTGTATATGCCTGTCGACGAGCAGGTCCAGCTGTAGGCATCCGGCACCCCTGTCTGACAGCGAACTCCAGCGATCCGAAGCCACAGCCGCACAAGTTGAGTTGCGGCGGCTCCGCTCGGCGTCCCCACCAGGTCCTCAAGCCAGGTATCATTCGGCACACCCTGTGCCACCGTCCTAGAAGCTCTCGCACGCTCGGATACCAGAGCCCAGACCTCCGGAGCGCACTCGCGTATAGAGCACCCCTCCAGCCATCTGTCCTTCCAGAAAAGGATTGTCGTGCCGTCGCCCAGTTGGATGTGGACCAGACTCTGGAACGCAGCCTCCGCCTCCGGGTCCCTGAGGATCGGCAACCCTTGCCAAGGCCTGCTGGGGTCAGTACGTCTGAGCCATTCCCAACGAACGCGAAGTGCAATGCCCTACAAGCGTAAGTCCTTGATCCCGAGGCCACCGAACTTCTTTGGCAAGCAAACTCTTTCCCAGGCGACCAGACATTTACCTCCATTTGCTTGTTCTTCCCCAGCCCAGAAGAAGGATCGCATCCATTGCTCAATTTCCTCTAACATCCAGACGGGTGCCACTGAGACCAGCAGATGGTGAATAGGTCTAGCAGCAACGACCGCCTTAACCAGGACCAGCCTTCCTTGCCTCGCCAGCATCCCTCTCTGCCAAGCCGGCACCGTGTTCAGGGTTCTATCCAGCACCGGCTGCCATTCGTCCTTCGTCAAAGGGCGCAGCGCCAGCGGCAGGCCCAAATATTGGATTGGGAATTGCGCTAGCCTGCAGCCAAGCGTGTTCAGCACCAGTTCACCATGGGCCTCCGTCCCTTTGATCAGCGTCGCCGTTGATTTGTTGTAATTGATGTGCAGCCCAGATGCACCACCAAATAGTCGAAGGATCTCTCTGGTGGCGACAAGATCAGAGAGCACCGGCCTGACAAAAAAGACTACGTCGTCAGCGTAGACAGAGAGCCGCTGCATGGGGCTGACACCCAGGATAGGCTGGAACAACTGATCATCCACCGCCCTAGCCACCATTGCCGTGAGAACCTCCATCCCCAACACAAACAGGGTTGGGGAGACCGGATCCCCCTGTCGGAGTCCACGCGCGTGGCAGATCTTCTCACCCGGCACGCCGTTCACGGAGATCTTTGTGCTAGCAGTGCGCAGCAAAATCGCCAGCCATCGTAAGAAGGCAACACCAAAGCCCAATTTTCGGAGCACCTCGAACAAGAAGGACCAGGAGATCGAGTCGAACGCGCGGGACACATCCAGCTTCAGCAGCACACCTGGGGATCGTCTAGAGTTCAGCTTCCTCGCGACCTGACGCACGAGCAGGAAACTGTCGTGAAGACTCCTGCCTTTGACGAAGGCGGACTGATTCGCGCTCACCAGCTCCCCAAGACGCGGCCGGATCCTGTTGGCGAGAAGCTTGGCAAACAACTTAGAGATGCTATGCACCAGACTGATGGGCCGATAGTCCCCCACCGTCGTAGCATCCTGTTTTTTGGGGATAAGCGTAACTACAGCTTTGTTCAGTTTCGCAAAGCCCCTGCCATCGCCCACGAACAGCTTCAGGAGAACTGCCATCACATCCAACTTAATGATCGGCCAGGCACGCTGAAAGAAGATCCCCACAAAACCGTCAGGCCCAGGCGCCCTGTCCGTCGGCATCTCCTTGATAATAGTCCACACTTCCTCCTCCGTAAAAATCTGATCCAACTCCTGCAGGTCTGCATGCGGTAAACCAAGCTGATCGAGATCGATAGTGTGCTCTCTGTTATGGATAGCCCCAAGCAGGTTTTGGTAAACCTCGTGGAAGGCTTCCTCCTTCCTCTTCTGGTCCGTGATCACCTCTCCATTAACCGTGATAGCCGGGATGTAGTTCCGAGTTCTGCGGCCGTTGGCAACGACATGAAACAGTTTGGTGTTAGCGTCGCCGTCCCGAAGCCAATTCATCCGAGAGCGCTGACGAGCGATGGTTCTTTCTAGGGAAGATAAGGCAAGCACCGCGTGCTTGAGCATGTTCCGTAGCCAGAACTCTCCAGGCATCAGCATCCTCCTATCCTGCGCAGCTTCCAATCTTTGGATGACTGAATTAGCAATGGCAATCTGAATTTTCACATTGCCAACCTTCCGCTGGCCCCATCGCTGCAGATGCTTAGCCGTGTTGCGCAGTAGTGTGTCAAGCCTGAGGAAAGGGTCTACGATGGCCGGATCGCACACCTAGCCTTCCCTGACAGCGTCTTCAAAACCATCCAGCTTGGTCCAGAAAACCTCGAATTTGAACCTCTTTTTCGGTCGATGGCTGGCATTCAGCGAGAGGTGCAGCGGGGTATGGTCAGAAACGTTAGATGAAAGCGCCTGCAGCACACTATCTAGGTTCAGGAGCTCCCAGTCTACCGAAGCCAGTGCCCGATCGATCCTAGTCATGGTCGGGGACTGCCTCCCATTATTCCACTTGTAGAGTCTGCCATGCAGATAGAGATCCTTGAGCTCATGAGTGTTAGCAAAACCCCGAAACTTGGCCATCAATCTTCTGTTGAGATTCGTGCTGTTCTTCTCGGCCGCATGCATGATCATGTTGAAATCACCAAAGATCAGCCACGGCCCAGGGCAAAGCGTTCTCCTCTCCTCAAGTTCCTGAAGAAATTGAACTTTGTTCGCCTCCCCTTGCGGCCCATACACCACAGTAAGGCACCAGCGACTCCCGTCCTTGGCGTGCACTTCTCCTGTGATCGCGTAGGTGTCAAAAACTATGCTGGTGATACTCACCACCGAGGAATCCCAGGCTAACAGGATTCCACCCCTAGTTCCGTCCGCCGGCAAGAATGAGAAACCGTCAAACGTCGGCCCGAGGCATTGCATTACAACAAAACTGTCGATTACAGCCATCTTCGTCTCCTGCAGACACACAATGCTAGCTCGCACCGTTGCAAGAAATTCTCGCACTGCGTCCCTCTTAGTCTGCTCGTTAAGGCCTCGGGTGTTCCACCCAACAAGTTCGGGGTTTAAATCCATAAGAAAACTAGATACCCCACCCCACCAACACACGCAACGCTCAACAGGCGCTGATCGCCTGTGTGGCAAGCCCTCCTGTGAAACCATCTGGCAGCGTCTTCCCGTAGATGGCCGCAATCGCACGCAGGTGTTGGTCACGAAGCGGCGAGTCGAACAGCTGCTGCAGTTCCGCCACGTGCTCCTCGTTCACCACCAGTTCCGCCGGCACGATGCCCAGCGCTTTTAGGAGCGTCGAGTCTGCGGCCGATGCCTTCTTGGGCAACTTGCCCTTGCAGTTCGGCGTTGGCGCAGGCAGCGTCGCCCCCAGGCTCCTGGTAACTCTCCTGGGCATGAATGGCTCCGCATTGGCGCTGAGAGCCTGAGCAGATTCAATTTCCTTGAGCAGGGGCGGAGCCAACATCTTCAGAAGCTTGGCGCAGAAGCTCTTGATACGAGAGAATGCAACTGAATATGATGATGATACAATGCTTGTATTTATTAATCAACCATAAGTCCATTGATGCATATAATGATCTATGTCCTTACTTACTCGGGGACGAGTAAGGTTTAAGCTTGGGGGAGTTGATACGTGCATTTTATATCATCATTTATACAACTTTTAGTATCATATTAGAATGTTATTTGCATTGTTATATCATTATTTTTACATGTTTTAGATGATTTATAGGACTTTCTTACAAAGCCCCTATTTTTGGCATTTAATTTCTGGGAGGCAGAAAACCTCCTTTTTGTTGTTTTTTATGTTTTAGGAGCTACAGAGACCCAAATAATAAAAGGAAAAATACACAGCTAGTTTTTCGTTGAGAATAAGGCAGAGGGAAGAAGACCGAAGAGAGGGGAGCCACGAGGCCCAAAAGGGGTGGGCCCACGCGGCCAAAACCCTAGGCCACGTGGGACCCACCAAATGGTGCCTCGGGCACTTCCTCGCCTGGGGCTTTTTATGCACGCCTTCGTCCTCCCCGAAAAGTTACGCCCTAATTTTTCCAAGTCCATCCAAGGACGCGGCGGCGGCGAAACTCCTGATTCCCTCCGAGGGGGTGTCAGATCCTGCTGCTCCGGAGCTCCGGAGGAGGGGGAAATCATCGTCATCGTCATCACCTCTTCTCCTTGGCGTGGGAGGAGGCCTCTACATCATCACCACCACCAAGACCAGCACCATCTTCATCATCATCTCCGTCATCCACTCTGTTCCCCTCATAGTTTGAGAGTTGCTATACCCTAGATACTTGTCTTGTGCTACTATTCATGTTAGTGATTGAATACTTGTCATTATTTGGAGGTGAAGTTATATTTTCAGATTGTGTTGTACCCCTTATGCCACTGAATATCATCATGTTTGCACGTTGTGAGTAGTTCCCGTATGTTCCTGAGGGCATAGGATGAATTGGCAATGATTTATATATGACATGTGTTGGTATTTTGTCTAGTGTTTATCTTTTTATGCGATTCTATGATGGTGTTGTGCGAACGTCGACTGCACAACACTTCACCTATATGGGCTCATAGGAGGACACCGTAGTGTAATGAATTGAGGGAGACTTGGGGGGACACGTAAACCCATGACCGAGTCATGAAGTTGCATTAGGAGGGCATTAGTATCGGGGACCTTAGAGTGTAATGCTATGGTGGGACTCTTTGTCTTAATAATTCTTATGTAGTCATTTACTTGGCCACATGATCCATCATAAGGGGTTTAGTTTATTTATTAGCTTTACCTAAAAATGGCTCCGTCCAAAGAAGATTAAAACTAGTCAAGATATTCAACATGTTGTTTAATAAATCTCTATGCCAAGTAATATCCATGCCGCCCTCGGGAACGTTTTCCACGTATAAGGTACACGTCACTTGAGCTTGTCCTCTTGCCACATAGAGGATTGGGCTTTCTCTCTTTGAGAGCTTTCACTTGCTACCATTTATTTTCAGCATTTTTACTCTTGCATTTATACAACCAAAAATCTCAAAAACACTTGCATCTTTCATTGTTTTATTTATCATTCTTGTTAACCGATACCTTCAGCTCCTCGTGGGTTCGACAAACTTTTCCAATCGAAAGGTACTACAATTGATCTCCTGCACTTGGGAGTCATCACCGTCTGACGAAGGTAGCTCACTTTGTGCCTGTGAAGACTACCTATACCATTGCCAAACTTGCTGACATCTACATGAAGCGAATTGTCTGTCTACATGGTGTTCCCAAGAAGATTGTGTCTGATAGGGGTACTCAATTCACCTCTCATTTCTGGAAGCAGTTACATGAATCATTGGGAACCAGATTAGAGTTCAGCACAACATTTCACCCCTAGACGGATGGACAGACTGGAAGAGTAAATCAAATCCTAGAGGATATGCTGAGAGCATGTGCTTTAGACCATAAGTCTAGTTGGGACGATAATCTTCCATATGCTGAGTTCTCGTACAACAACAACTATCAGGCAAGCATAAAGATGTCTCCATTTGAAGCCCTATATGGAAGGAAGTGCACTACACCACTACTGTGGAGTGGCGTAGGAGAACGTAGTTTGTTTGGTCCTGACATAATCAAGGAGGCTGAAGAAAAGGTTACACTGATTAAGGACAACTTAAAGATAGCACAATCTAGGCAGAAGAGTTATGCTGACTCCAAAAAAAGAGAAGTCACCTACGAGGTGGGCGATAGAGCCCATCTTAGAGTTTCACCATTAAGTGGAGTGAAGAGGTTTGGAATCAAAGGGAAATTGGCACCACGATTTATTGGACCTTATAGGGTTCTGTCACGTAAAGGAGAAGTGGCGTATGAGTTGGAACGCCACTGAGAGATACAGTGCCACTGGAGGAAGTGCAATTGGAAATCTCACCTATGAAGAGAAGCCTATAAAGATTTTGGAGACAGTCGAACGTATCACTAGAACCAAGACCATCAAATTATGCAAGGTTCAGTGGAATCACCACACAGAGGAAGAAGCAACTTGGGAAAGAGAAGATGATCTTAAGGAAGACTACCCTCACCTATTTGCTAGCCAATCAGAATCTCGAGGGCGAGATTCATCTTAATGGGGTTAGGTTTGTAACATCCCAATTTTCACAAAAATAAATTTTTGCATTCATGGCATGCATCCTTTCATTGCATTGTTGTTTATTTCAAAATTATTCACAGAATTAAAACATTTCCTTCAAAACTTGGCCAAAGTGTTTTTAAAATATTTTAAATATCCAAGTATTTTTTTTATTGTTCTATAAAACTATCACCAATTAGTTTAATGGTTGAGGTTTGATTTAACAAAATTTTACAAATCGGTTTGAGCTCATTTGGAGTTTCAAAACCAAAGTTATAAAAGATTTTAGAAAAAGGAAAAAGAAAAGGCTATGAACAAAAAAAAAACAGAAGCACAGCTGTCGTGGGATTGTCACGTCAGGTGTCATAGATGACTTCGTAGGTGTGGGATTACGCGAGTCAAGCATCTCCGAGCTTGGGATCGCAGGAACAGAAGATCAACACAGATTTACCCAGGTTCGGCCCCCTCAATGTGAGGTAAAAGACCTACTTCCTGCCTACCCTAGATTGGTATTGATATGATAATCGAGGTGTTACAACGGAGGCGATCCAATGTGGAACTCGCCGTCTATGCTAGGGTTTAAGGGCTCTAGATCGTGGATATTGATCTTGACCTCTACAACTTAACCCGTTCTAAGTCCTGCGAGTCCTCTTTATATACACAGAGGCTCGTCAGGTTACAAGAGTTCTACACGAAGCCTGATTGTATTCTTGTCTTCCAAGGCAAGTTTGCACCGACCTTCTGGAGCTTTCCTTCCTTGGGTCGCGATGCGAGATTGGCCCATCTTTCTTGTGGCCCAACAATAATACGCGGCCTTAAGTCGCTGTTACTGAATTCAAATAAGTCGCGGGTTAACTATTCCCCCGACAGCAGCCCAGCCCAGAAACAGCCCACAGCCCCCTCTCTCTTCTCTCCCACTGCCAAGCGGGACCCACTCGTCAGCCCGAGCTCACCTTCAACCTCCAGCCCAAAAATCTGCCCCGATCCTTATCTCGATCTCGGATCAAATCCGTAGCGATTTGCTCACGATTCTCCCGAGCCCTCTACCTCATATAAACCCCACGACCTCCTCTCTGTTTCCCCCCAAAAACCCTAGCTACACCGCCACCAGGCTGCGCACATTGCGCCGCCACCGTCCGCCATTGCCGCCGGCAATTTCATCAAAATCCGGTGAGCACCGTCGACCCCGAGCACTCCCTCCTGTACCATGCTTCCTCCCTCTCTCCGACGCATCCTCCTGACCCTGTTGCGCCTTTTCTCTTGCACCAGAACCTCAACCGCATCATCAACCGAAGCTCACCGCCGCTCCGTCAACTCCGGCGAGCGATCAACGACCACCCGGAGTGCCCCCGCCACCTGTGCGCGTGCTCGCCGGCAATGGCGTCGCCACGGGAGCCGGTCACCGGATGAATTCCGGCCGGCAGCGCCACCCCTTTTGGTCATTAGATCTAGGACCGTTAGATCTGTTTCCTACGGTTTAGATTAGATCTACCGGCGAAGGGGTATCAGCGAATCAGGAGCAGCCACGTCGACGCCGAGTCAGCATCCACGTCAGCACCAAGTCAGGAGCTCCGTCAGCAGTCAACACCTCGTCAGCGCCAGCGTGGAAAACGATTTTCTCAATTTTTATTTTATTTGGCAGTTTTGCAGAAAAACCCCTAGAACTTAGTTCTATCACTACTTTTTCTCTGTTTATCCAAATCCAAATATTTTTATATATTTGGAATCCTTAGAACCAGTAGAAACTTTTGGCTGTATTACTTTTCTGTTTTGTCTAACTTAAATTATTGGAATTTCAAATTGGGAAGTTTGAGTATTTTTGACATAACTTTAGTTTAAAAATAGCTTTTTGAGTGAATCCAATTGTGTTTGATTTGTTTAGTTGCCCTCTGTCCAGAAAAACTTCAGCCATATTTTTGTAGTATTTTTGTATATCAGTAGCTACGAATTTAGTTTTTATTCCCTTTTTGGGAATTGTTTTTGTTTAGTTGTAATTTAAAAAATTATTTTTATTGCATTTTCGACTCATGCATGACTTAGTGAAATTTGGAGTGTTTCTAAGTGCATCTCATGCATGTCATATTTTCCTTAGAATTGTTGGTATGCTTGTATGTTTATTTGTTGTGTTTCATGTGTTAGAATTTTCGGAGGGAAACGAGGACTGTTGCGACTGCTACTACTGCTCTCCTTGTTGCCAAGGCAAGTGGCACACTCATAAATTTCCTAAGTATTTTGTCTATGCATGATTAGAATATTTTTCTTAGGCATGTGTAGGACTTAGTAGAATTGCTATGCTAAAACTGTTTAGACTAGCATCCTTTCTACTAGATGGTCTAGAATCCCATGTTTAACTTAGTAGATTATTTAAGTGCTATGCAAATGATGTTTTTATGAAAAGCTAAATTCTACTAAGTTAAAATAAAACACCTGGGTGGAAATGGTTTTGCATGGTTTATGTTGAGTGGTTTCCCGGGGGTTTACCTGTGGAATTACACTTGTGGATGGCCACCCAGGAACAAGGGGACCAAAGTTTTCTCCAAGTGATGATTGCCTCCAGTGTAGCCATTGGTCATATATGGGCTCTGTCTTGATGGATTAGGTTGCGTGGACTCATCCCGGCTTGACAGGTGGTGGTAGAGGTTTGTAGGTGGAGCGCGTCAGGCCAGTATGGGGTGGGAAAATGCTTCTGAAAAGTCTCGTCATAATCTTCTCCTTTTCCTTAGCACTAAATGAGTGCATAGGATAGTTTGGGCTGATTGGGTCTAATGGTGAACGTGCACAACCTCTCGAGAGTGTAAAACTAAGTACTTAGCCGTGTCCCCGGTTACGGACAATTCTGAGCAGCTAATCAAGGACGACAATGGAGGCTCCCAACATTCCAACTTCTGAAGTAAAACTTGAAGGGTGAACAAGGGTAGAGGAGACTATGGTTTTCATGCCATACTTGTCTTAACTAGATAAAAGATATCCAAAAGTGTTAGAAAAATTTGCTTTATGCAAAATAGCCTTGAACTCCACCAGCCAAATATGCATATAGGTTATTAGAGTTATTCCACTAAGTGTCCACAAAGTGTCACTTGCCAGTTCCATTTTTAATTGTTCTGACCCACTCTATTGCAAAATTTTATTTGTTGCAGATTGTTCTGACAACGAGTGAGTTTACGTTAAGGGTTTCAAGTCTGCAACCAACATGCTCGCCTGTGGCGCATGAAGATGATGGAGACTCCATGAAGACTAAATTTCCGCTGTTTTACTCTTTCGAAGCTAGCCTGGTGCTATGCAAGTTGTAATGAATATTTTCTTAAGTTCTGGATCTCGTGTAATAATTGATACTTTGTTGTGATATTTCATCTTAGACTGTGTGTGCAAACGATTCGATCCAGGATTTGCACTATACACAGGGACTTGCCATTTTCTAAGTGCAGGTCCGCTACATGCTGACTAATTGAGTCTATTTGCTGCTGCTGCAGCTGCAGCTGACGTTCCAATTCCGATAACCGGTCTAACTCCTTCTTCTTCTTTCTCCCACGGCTTCTATAACTGCCAGCGCACTCCGGAAGACCTTGCTTCAAGGTGACACCGCCGGGACGATAGCCTCGCAATCGTCCATAGTGTTCAGGATTCCCCAGGGCGAGTGTAAGCTCGTCGTTCTCTCTGTCGGGATGGTACGTTCCGTTTTGAACTTTATTTATTGCGTCTACAAGAAATGGAGTGATTGTTTCAATTTTTAGCTTCCATTTTCCCTTTGCAACAATCAGCCCTATCAGTGGGTCCAACCCTGCCCCATGCGCAAACAACCAGAATTTGGACCTCTCGGGCCAGTCCGCTGTCTGTGGAGTGATCCCTTTAGCAAGCAGTTCTGCTTCAAAGGCTTCCCACTTAGGAATGGCAGTCTTGTAGCAACCTGTCCCCAACCTATGGTGATATTGCTTCTTCCCAGCATTTAACTTATTTATGGCCGATCGGGCCACAGTGGTAGACGATTTCTTATACGCCACAAATGCGGGCCAGTCATGTTTTATCTTCTCTAGTACTCCAGTGAAATTATCTGGATCTTCTTTTTCATATTTTCTCCATAATGTTTTCTTCCAGCTCTAGAATTGTGTGGCCTTCTTCTTAAGAGTCCACTCCTTCACTTTCTCCTTCTTGCCTTCTGTGAGACTTTGTGGTAGGTTGAAATGTATCATGAGCGTATCATAAAGCAAATCTTTTGTATGTTCACGGACATAACTAGCTTCATCTTCGTTGGCGTCCTTCGGCTTATGCCAATCTGTAATGGTGATCGGGAGCATGTCCCTAACAATGACTCCAGCTTGATTTACAAACTTACGGCAGTTCTGTATGGGTGCCATTGGTGCAACTTCCTCGATATTTAACCTTGGACCCTGGCTCGACATCCTTCTCGTCCGGCCTCGAGGACCTTGCTTTT
Organism: Poa pratensis; assembly: GCA_947311845.1. Lineage (NCBI taxonomy): Eukaryota > Viridiplantae > Streptophyta > Magnoliopsida > Poales > Poaceae > Poa > Poa pratensis. Next base: position 4,309,489 of record CAMZMU010000100.1, on the reverse strand, counting down.
TAGGAGATTTGCTCGATCCGGAGGGCTAAAAGAAAAATGATTCGTTAATACGTGCAATACAAATCAATTAATGCATCTAGTGATCAACACAGGCTTAATATATATATATATACCTCGCCGGAGTTTGTTAAGGGCACTTCGTCGTCTCTTCTTTCTTCAGACTCAAGTCCCTCACCGGAGTCGTTCAGAAATTGTGAGCTGAAATCATCTTCTCGACCGGAGTCTTCTCCACCGGAATTGTTCCACGGACACTCGCATATATTATTTGCTGCATTTGGTCTTCATTCTCGCGTCTCTGAAGGGGGCATCCATTGCTCAATATCCCTGCAATCAATTATATATGCTTTCAATTTTGTAATAAGAAAATGCCATTCTGCAATGTTAATAAAAAATACAGCCCAAAGTTGGGCCAGCATTGGGTACTACCTGCCAGCCAAATTTGGGCCACCATTAGGTCCTCTAAAATTCCAGCCCCGTGTCCTGCCAGCCCCAATTTGGGCCAGCATTGGGTCAACGCGCCGCATCCACCCCCTGGCCAGGAGCGCTTGGTCAATGTTGGCCCACCTACCAGCGACCCGCCGGGCCACGTGCGCGTGGCCAACTGCATCATCTTCCCCGCACGGCCACGTCCGCGTGGCCAACCGCCCCGTCTCCCCACACGACCACGCCCGCGTGTGACCGCCAACTGGCCACGCACACGGTCAATGCTGGCCCACCTGCCAGTGACCCACCGCCCAACCGCCCTCGTCTTCCCCACCCATCCTTCATGCTGGCCCTGGCCCACCTGCCAGTGACCCACCTGCCCCCCTCGTATTCCCACCCCACAGTCAAAGCTGGCCCCTGGCCCACCTGCCAGTGACCCACCGGCCTCCTCGTCTTCCCACCCCCCGTAGTCAATGCTGGCCCTGGCTGGTCCTTTAATAATGGACCCCGGCCGTGGGATAGCGACAGTCCACACCATCGCCCCCACACCTAAACCCCTAGCCCTAGCCCTAGCCGCAGCCATGTCGCGGTGGTTCAAGCCAGGCAAGGACCAGCGCGAGTCCGACGGCTCCGGCTGGCGCGCCGCGCTTCCTCCTCCTCCATCTGCCACCGTGCGCCGCCATTCCTCCTCCTCCGCCACCGCCGGCCGCGTTCGGCCTCACACCGGAGGGCGTAAAGATGGTCGGGGGAGCGGCGCCGGCGTCGGTGCGCCGTGCAGCGGATGTGGTGCCGAAGAAGAAGAAGAACCGGCTACGGCGCTACGTCCGCGTGGAGGAGTGCTGGTGCCATTGGAACAATGCCACCCCCGTGTACTGGCCAGACGTCCACCTGGCAGACGACTGGCACCTGAATCCGCAGCGGATTCCGGTGCCGCCCATTCCGGCCAGTGGCCGGGCCATGGTGGTGGAGATCGCGCGCCACCGCCGTCTCCTCCAGCCGGACCTCTACGACGACCCCGCCTACGGGCCGGAGTCCCCCAACTGGGACCAATGGTTCGCAGACGAGCACGACGACCGCCGCCGCACTTATTTCGCGCTGGCCCCAGCACCGCCGCCCAGCCAGGAGCCCCCGGCGTACCCCGCACCGCTGCCCGTCCAGGAGCCTGAGCTGTGGATCGAGGAGGAGGTCATCGATGATGACGACCCGGAGATGCAGGCCATCTACGAGGCCTCCCTCCGCACCCTCAACGACGACGAGGTCAAGCGCTGGGAGCGGGTCATGGCCAAGGCCGCCCAACCGCCGCCAATGACGTTGTGGCAGCATATGGCCCAGGAGCAGGAGGCCGAGGAGCTGGAGATGGAGCCAGTTCCTCCAATGTCCAGCGGCCTCCTCAACCAGTCCTGGACATGAACTGGCTAGGTCCCAAGTCCGCCGGCGCCGTAGGAGCCGGCCCAGGAGCAGCCGCCGTAGGAGCCAGAGGAGCAGCACCTTTCGGCGGAGGAGCAGCCGCCGCCTGACCATCTGTGGGCCGCGCCGGCTTACTTCGTCCTCTCCGATGATGACTAGGCCTCCGGCGCTGTCGCCGCCCCCTTAATGCATGTAATGGCCTTAGGCCTTTTTTTTCCCTTTATTGTGCCCGCGCCGGCCCCTAAAATGTAACGGCCAGTATAGGCCTTATATATATATATATGTTATGTTTATATATAAATTGTGGCCCCTAAATGAAATGTCACCGCCGACCGCGCCGGCACCCACCGTGGCTCCATCCCGCCAATCTAGGGTCTAGCCCGCCGCCGCGGCCCGCTGCCGCTCGATGAGAGGGAGAGCAAAAGAGGGGGAAATCGTACCTAGCGCGCGGGGACGGCAGCGTGGGCGTTGGTGCTCGGGGACGGCCGCGCAGTTGACGACTGTGGTGAGCAGCACGGAGCCTGACTTGGGCCGGACGGAGGGCACCGGCCGAAGCGGCGGCGCCTGACTTGGGGACCAAAAAGCGGGCCGATTTCGGCCAAATCACGGCCTGACTTGCGCGCGAGGAAGACGCCGGCCGCGTTGACCGGAGTAGGAGAAGGCGGCGGTGGCGGTGGCAGCACGGGAGCAAGGGAGCACGGCAGGGCAGCCTGGCGGCGTGCTTCCTCTTCTTGGGCCTGGCGGCAAACTGCGGGGACGAGAGGGAGGGGAGGGATCTAAAAGGCACAAATGTTCCTTTAGTCCCGGTTCCAGCCACGAACCGGGACTAAAAGTCCATTTTTGGGCCGCTACCAAATTAGCGCGCCAAAGCCCACCTTTGGTCCCGGTTCGTGGCTGGAACCGGGACTAAAGGATCTTTTGTAGTTTTTTTCTATTTTCTTTTTCCTGATTTATTTTATTCAATTGATTTAATTGTTCAAATTTGACAAACTTTATATCAAACATAAACACTGGATATGTAGAATCTTTTGGTAGTGGTTATTTTCAAATTTGACTATGTTGAATGTATTCAAATTTCAAATGGATGACTATAACGAGGCCATTTGACCCGAAACTTATACATACATGTTTATAGATGATTGACCTTTTTGTGAAGAAGTTTTTTGTAAACTATGTCAAAACTCAAGTTTATCATTTATCCTAGCAACTAGTACACATGAAAGTACTCCATGCCAAAGGATTTCATTTTTTGAGTATTTTTTCACTTTCTTTGACTTTTTTGAAAGAACGGTCAAAATGGCCGCCGTTACTATTCATTGTAAGGGGTCGAATTATCCAAAACTATCGACGGTTCTGTGATATAACCACTACTTGTGCACCTTGAAAACATTTTTAAAAAAATTTCAGAGCAAACTATCACACACTTGTAATTCAAATTTGAATTACTTTCGGAAAATAGCATAAAGTCGTTTAAGTAGGCGAAATTAGCTAGAAACCGAGAAATTACTAATATTTGTGGATTATCCATAAAATATGGTCTACTTTGTGTGATAATTAGATGGTTGCCATTTTGCACCATATTTGTTGTACTTGTTTCACAAAAAATATCATTTTTGACAATCGAAAAACAAAAAATAATATTTATATAAGTAATTTGAAAAAACTCAGTTCTGCAACCTTGTTTGTCGTACCAAGATACGGCTATGTGTCAAATATGGGCACATTTTCACAAACTATGACACGGGGATGACCATAACGAGGCCATTTGACCCAAAACTTATACATGTTTATAGATGATTGACCTTTTTGTGAAGAATTTTTTTGTAAACTATGTCAAAACTCAAGTTTATCATTTATCCTAGCAACTAGTACACATGAAAGTACTCCATGCCAAATGATTTCATTTTTTCAGTATTTTTTCACTTTTTTGGTTTTTTTGAAAAAACGGTCAAAATGGCCGCCGTTACTATTCATTGTAAGGGGTCGAATCATCCAAAACTATCGACGTTTATGTGATATAACAACTACTTGTGCACCTTAAAAACATTTTTGAAAAAATTTCACAGCAAACTATCACACATATGTAGTTCAAATTTGAATTACTTTCGGAAAATAGGCATAAAGTCGTTTAAGTAGGCGAAATTAGCTAGAAACCGAGAAAATTACTAATATTTGTGGATTATCCATAAAATATGGTCTACTTTGTGTGATAATTGGATGGGTGCCATTTTGCACCATATTTGTTGTACTTGCTTCACAAAAAATGTCATTTTTGACAATCGAAAAACAAAAAATGATATTTATATAAGTAATTTGAAAATACTCAGTTCTGCAACCTTGTTTGTCGTACCAAGATACAGCTATGTGTCAAATATGGACACATTTTCTCAAACTATGATACGGGGATGACCATAACGAGGATCATAGAACCTCTATATCATAGAACCAGGATAAAAAAGGTTACATAAAAAGGTTTCATACATTATTACACATGACCATCAACATCCGTCTTTAGTGTTGTGGTATAAACTTCTTCTTCGTGTGTGTCCCTTTCTTCTAATCGCGTCGTAACAATGGACAATCTTCCTCATTCAACATGACGGTTGGGTCAATTTTCACTTTGAAGGGTGGAATTTCCTGAAACTTATTATAATCTTCTGACATGTCTGTCTTGTCCTCCACTCCCACGATGTTTCTTTTTCCTGAAAGAACTATGTGGCGCTTTGGCTCATTGTCTGATGTATTCGCTTGCTTATCTTTTCTTTTTTTCAGTTTGGTAGACATGTCCTTCACATAGAAAACCTGAGCCACTTCACTGGCTAGGACGAATGGTTCGGTGTCGTACCCAAGATTCTTGAGATCCACTGTAGTCATTCCGTACTGCGGGTCTACCTGTACCCCGCCTTTCAGGTTGAACCATTTGCACCAGAACAAAGGGACCTTAAAAGAAGGTCCATAGTCAAGTTCCCATATCTGCTCTATGTAACCATAATATGTGTCCTTTTGCCCATTGTTGTTGTTGCATCAAAGCGGACACCACTGTTTTGGTTGGTGCTCTTTTTATCTTGGTCGGCCGTGTAAAATGTATTCCCATTTATCTCGGAAAAGTCAATATAGTCGAAGATGGTGCTTGGCCAACAAGTATAGCTGTTCTCCAACAGTGGTGTCATTAATGAGACGTGTTTGCAACCAACCGCCGAAATTCTTCACGTGTTCTTCATCCATCCAATCTTTAGGTTGCTCCGGGTATTTCAAGCGTAAATATTCTTGTGTTCCTCGATATACGGAGCCACCAAGCTGGAATTATGTAGAACTGTGTAGTGTGCTTGAGTGAAAGAATGCCCGTCCATACATATTGTTGCTTTCTTTCCTAGCGTGCCTTTTCCACGCAGTCTCCCCTCATGGCGCGATTGAGGAACACCGATCGGCTTAAGGTCAGGAATAAAGTCAACACAAAACTCAATGACCTCCTCTGTTCCATAGCCCTTGGAGATGCTTCCTTCTGGCCTAGCACGGTTATGAACGTATTTCTTTAAGACTCCCATGAACCTCTCAAAGGGGAACATGTTGTGTAGAAATACAGGACCGAGAATCTGAATCTCTTCGACTAGGTGAACTATGAGGTGCGTCATAATATTGAAGAAGGATGGTGGGAACACCAACTCGAAGCTGACAAGACATTGGACCACATCCTTCTGTAAACTTGGTAGAGTTTCTGGATTGATCACCTTCTGAGAAATTGCATTGAGGAATGCACATAGCTTCACAATGGGTACTCGAACATTTTCCGGCAGAAGCCCCCTCAATGCAACCGGAAGTAATTGTGTCATAATCACGTGGCAGTCATGAGACTTTAGGTTTTGGAACTTTTCTCTGTCATGTTTATTATTCCCTTTATATTCGACGAGAAGCCAGACGGGACCTTGATACTGCTCAGGACTTCAAAAAAGATCTTCTTCTCTTCTTTGGTAAGAGCGTAGCTGGCAGGACCTTGATACTTCTCTGGATTCAGGTGGTTGTCTCGTTCGTGCATACGTTGCTGGTCCTGCCGTGATTCCGTGTATCTTTCTCTACCATACACGCCCAAGAAGTTTAGCAGGTTCACGCAAAGATTTTTCGTCACGTGCATCACGTCGATTGCAGAGTGAACCTCTAGGATTTTCCAATAGGGTAGCTCCCAAAATATAGAGCACTTCTTCCACATGGGTACGTGTCCGTCAGCGTCATTCGGAACAGATTGTCCGCCAAGACCCTTTCCAAAGATTACTTTTAAATCCTTGACCATATCATATATAACATCCCCAGTAGGGCGGGTAGGATGCGTCCGGTGATCTGCCTCACCTTTGAAATGCTTGCCTTTCTTTCTTACGGGATGCTGTTGGAAGAAATCGACGATGCCCCGGGTACACATTCTTGTTACCTAAATATATACTTTCAGTCTCACTAAACAGTGCGTGCATGCATTGTATCCCTTGTTTGACTGTCCTGAAATGTTACTAAGAGCAGGCCAATCATTGATGGTTACAAACAACAACGCTCGTAGGTCAAATTCTCTGTTTGTGCTCATCCCACACAGTACCCCTTCATCACGCCACAACTGTAAAAGTTCTTCAACCAATGGCCTCAGGTACACATCAATGTCGTTGCCGGGTTGCTTCGGGCCTTGGATGAGCACTGGCATCATAATGAACTTCCGCTTCATGCACAACCAAGGAGGAAGGTTATAGATACATAGAGTCACAGGCCAGGTGCTATGACTGGAGCTCTGCTCTCCGAAAGGATTAAAGCCATCTGTACTTAGACCAAATCTTAAGTTCCTTGCGTCATCTGAAAATGTCGGGAACTCTCTGTCGATTTTTCTCCACTGCGACCCATCAGCGGGGTGTCTCAGCATCACGTCTTTCTTACGGTCTTCTTTGTGCCATCGCAACAACTTGGCATGCTCTTTGTTTTGGAACAAACGTTTCAACCGTGGTATTATAGGAGCATACCACATCACCTTGGCAGGAACCCTCTTCCTGGGGCACGGCTCGCCCTCAACATCACCAGGGTCATCTCGCCTGATCTTATACCGCAATGCACCGCATACCGGGCATGCATTCAAATTCTCGTACTCCTCACCGCGGTAGAGGATGCAGTCATTGATGCATGCATGTATCTTCTGCACCTCTAATCCTAGAGGGCAGACAACCTTCTTTGCTTCGTACGTACTAGGGGCAATACGTTATCCCTTGGAAGCATCTTCTTTATTATTTTCAGCAACTTTTCAAATCCCTTGTCAGAAGTACCATTCTCTGCCTTCCATTGCAGCAATTCCAGTGTGGTACCCAGCTTTTTCTGGCCATCTTCGCAATTTGGGTACAACAATTTTTTGTGATCCTCTAACATTCTCTCCAACTTCAACCTCTCGTTTTCACTTCCGCAGTTTATCTTCGCATCAAGAATGGCCCGACGAAGATCGTCATCGGGCTCATCAACAATGGGCTCTTCTTCAGCTTCGTCTTTCCCCATTGTAGTACCACCGTGTTCAGTGAACATAGGATAGTTGTCATTATACTCCCTTCTTCATTGTCTTCCATTATAACCCCTCTTTCTCCGTGCTTGGTCCAAAATATAGCCGGGCATGAAACCGGACTGAATCAGGTGGATGTGAAGGGTTTTTGAGCAAGAGTAATCCATCGTATTCTTACATGCACTACATGGACAACAAATAAAACCATTCGCCCGCTTGTTTGCCTCAGCCACATGGAGAAAAGATGCATGCCACTAATGAACTCGGGACTGCGTCGGTCACCGTACATCCATTGCCGGTTCATCTGCATTATATAAGTATATCAAAAACCATTACACTACATCATGGATAGATAAGTGACCAAAATAATTAATACAAGTTCATCACATTAAAAGCAAAGTAGAGTAGTGACCAAATGTAATACATAGTTCTCATAAAACATACAATGAAACTAACATACAACTATCTAAAAATTTAAATCCAACAACAAATGCGATCAAAATCGCAACTAAGGTAATTACTGAACCAACAACATAATGATACCAAGCCTCTTGATAATGGCATAATTTCTAATATTTTTAATCTTCAAGCGCATTGCATCCATCTTGATCTCGTGAGCATCGACGACGTCGGCAAGCTTGAACTCGTGTTCAGCGACGATGTCGGCAAGCTTGAACTCGTGTTCAGCGACGATGTCGGCAAGCTTGAACTCCAATTTCATCTTCACTTCTAGGCATTGGAGACAAAGATCTTCACTTCTTTTCAATTTTGCTTTCAAATCATTATTTTCTTTTTCAAATAAATTTAGCATATCGACAAGAGGGTCGGTTGAAATTTCCGGTTCAACTACCTCCTAGATAAAAATATGTATGTCAAGTTGGTCGGCATAATTAGTCATAAACCGAAATGAAAGTAATAGTTATAAAAGTATACCACATCCGAATCATAGACCGGCCGAGGGCCGATGGGGACGGATATCAAAACCATGGCACTATACATATAAAAAGCAATTTAAGAAAATTATATGACTAATAACTATGCATAGAAATAATTAAAATAGGTTTTTTTAAATAAAATATAAAAAACAAGAGGCTCACCGAGGTGGTGCAGGTGACGGGACGGCGCGGGCGATCGACGGCGGTGAGGACGGGGGCAACACTAAAACCCACAAATCATACTTTAATTTGAGCTCAAATTGCATATAAAACAAATGAAATCCCTAACTTAGTCATTTCATCAAACACCTAGCTAGCACTAGAAAAATGAAATGAGCTAAACAAGCAACAAAATGAGCTAAAGTAGCAATGCCGGAAGTGCTCACGCTTGGATAGATGGGGCGCCGTCAAGCTTGACAAATGGTGGCAAATAATGGGGACGAACTTGAACTCGGGAGAGGAAATAGATGAGAAAATGTTGATGAACTCGAGCTCAACAAATGGCCATGGCCGGCTCGGGGGTGGGAGCTGATATAGGAAATAATTTAGTCCCGGTTCGTATCACGAACCGGTACTAAAGGTCCACCTTCAGTCCCGGTTCGTATCACGAACCGGTACCAAAGAGGGCTCGCGCTGTCCCCACCTCTACGACCGCCTGCCGCGACCCTTTAGTACCGGTTCGTATCACAAACCGGCACAAAAGGTCCCCTATGAACCAGGATTGGACCTGGCCGGCGCCCTGGGCATTCGTACCGGGACTAGTGTCCCCATTGGTACCGGTTCGTAAGGGAACCGGGACGGAAGGGCCGAATCGATAGCCCTGTTTCCACTAGTGGTAGGTGTGCCGTCACAAGTCTAGCCAGTGGAGGTAAATCTTTAACTTCCATTCCTTGTACTTAATTTTTTGTATTTGGGAAGAAAATTTGTGTCTGCTATGTCACAGCCAATGGAATGCCACTTATGAAAAACTGCATTTGTTGTACCGTATAAATACCTTATACAATGACCATATCAGTATATTAAATATTATATGTCCATATCAATAAGATAGCAATTCCTAGCAGATTATGATAATTTCTGAGATTGATACTGTACACAATCTTAATTAGAGGTGTCAAGGATGGCAATGGTAGCGTAGACTAATACCATACCCATACCCTTATATCTCATGGATACAAAATTCTAAACATACCCTTACCCATGGGTATAACGGTTTGCCCGCACCCATACATGTTGGGTAGATCAATAGTACACAATATTTTGCAGCCTATCATATGCCGCCACATTGCAACTATGTTCTCCTTCTCTATTGGTTTGTCGTCTGCCTGTCGCATTCCTACTTGTTGCCGACCCGCCATTGCTGAAGAAACAAAGAAAAGAGTGGATACAGAGAGGGAAGATGGAGGTCGGTGGCATAGGTTCCGACTCCACGCCTTGCGGTGGTAGCATAATGAGGGCCGGTGGATCGAGAACTCGTGGTTGAACTCGAGTCCATGTCTTTGTCAAATTGGTAAGGTTTGGATATACCGTGGATACATGATTGTATCCATTTTTTTTATAAAGAGAATACATTAATACCAAGCAGATATCAATTACACCCAGCTTCTGCAACAGTATAATGTCAATCAAGACATTAAGGATGCACACAGACAAAACAAAAATAAAGGAAATGAATACCTGCCGAACTAATCAGCGAAGCAGCAGTAACTACCACCACCATATGCCACACCCGGATTGCAAAAGGTTCTCCAAGAACGATGCCTTCAAGAAGGGAACCATGCACACACACCGTCGTCGCCTGATCATAGATCATGGGTTTTCACCCGAAGAAAATCTAACTAAATTCCAGACAATGTCTTCAAAAAGGAGACGAATATAGATTCGACATTGCCAGGTACAACCAGTGAAGGTCAGACCTAGGGTTTTCACCCTGGATATCGAGACTTTGTGCCCAAAGAGCACCACCAAGAAGAAGTCCGCCTGTGTTGCCGCGCCCACTTGCCAAGACTGCTGCAAAACACTGATCATCTGATTTACAGTCTTCACCGCATTTAAACTCGCCTTCGTCTTCACTTGAAATTCGAACTCAATATGAGCGTTTCACTGGTCTATTGCAGGCGCGGAGATCTGGTAGCGATTTGCCGCACCGACCCCGCAAAACAATTTCTTCCATATGCTATCCCTTCCGAGCCGTTGTTGGGAAGCTCTTGGCACACGCGGTCAGCACCCATAAACTCGATCCGGTCCGTATTCGTGAGCGGCTGCCGTTGCTCGGATGATTAGACCGCCGCGCATCATGTGTCCACGGCCTCACGAACTGGCCACTGCCGTAATGAGTCGCTGGTCTCACAATCTCGCGACCGTCTTCCTTCGTCGCAGCCTTCCGATTTGGCCGTCCCTCTGATCTAGACTTTGGAGCTGTAGGCCGTCAGGGGCACGTTCAAAGCTCCAGCAGCTAGCAATCGATCAGTAGCAACCATCACCTGGACCTCTAGCCCATTGGGTAGCATGCTCCTGCTCGCTCGTACGCATGCACGGCAACGATCGATCCCGATCTGTTCACCGGCCTGTGACACATCTGGCTGGATGCCGCCATGCGCATGCACATGTGTCCCTCACGCCTGGATTGCTGTGTAGGTGCGCACGGACTTGGACCATGGACGGCCGGTGGCCGGATCCCCGGTAAGATTAGATCGGAGAAGATGGATTCGGAGCAAAACCGTTTTGGTTACCGGTAGAAAAACATTCCCGAGGGTGGTCGGGATTTCTGGTTAACGCGGTTACCAGAAAATCCCGACCGGTTACCGGACGAATTTGAAATCTGAAATTCAAAAATTCTAATTTTTTGGTTCCCAATTTAACCATTTACAGAAACTTTTCGTTAAAATTCAAAATTTCGGGATTTTCGTCCGGTATGACCATTTCCCGAGGGTGCTCGGCATGTCCGGTTACCGACCGGTAACCAAAACCATGATTCGGAGAATAATGCACAGGCTTATTGAAAAAAACACGCAGGGGGGGGGGGCGCCTCGCCGCTGCCGTCCACCGTTGAACGACCTCCTCCGGGGGGAGTGGTGCCTGGCGGCTCAGGAGGTAGGTTCCCCCGAGTCGCCCCACGGGATCGACGCGAGGGATGTGGAGTCTCCGATATTATTTTGCGAAAACAGTTGCCTGGACGAGCTAAAAGCTATCTACGATCTAAATTGTTTGGGGGAGAAATTAACTTCCCCGGCCTCTGCACCAACTAGGGATGCACACAGCCTTGTAAGTATGAGTAACAGAATTTTTATCTTGGTTAATAACCAAACTTGGTCCTCAGGATAAATTGCATGAGTATCTAATCCTCAAGTATAAATAGAAACCTAAATTCTCGTCCCTGGGGACTTGAACCTAGGTGTTGGGCTTGTACATTCACTCCCCAACCGGTTGAGCTAAGCTCCTCTGCTATCCAAACCCTACTTATGACTTAATGGTACGGTATGGATACTATGCATGGATAGAAAAATGTGGTCATACCCTACCCATGGGTAAATTGCCATCCTTAGACCGTGTTATCTCCACTAATATTAAAAGACAGAGTCTGTCAGATCCGGAGGATCTGAACCATTCATCAGGTCCGATCTAACGTCTCAGATTTGCCCAATGATGTATGTTGTGCACATTTTTTGAAAAAGGAAAAAGCCCACTACCCGAAAAAAAAAACCGCTCTATCCCCCGTTCCCCCCACCCCCGCCCTGTTCTTCGTCGGTCGCCCACCACTATTCCCCGTTTGCCCCAGGAAATCGCTGCCGTTCCCCGCACCGCCGGAACGCCGCGGCTGTTCCCGCTCCGCCGCCCACCGTCGCGCCGTTTTCCCCGCACATCCGCCCACCCACGCCATGCTGTCGTTCCTGCATCACCGCCCACACGCCGCTTTTCCCCGCTCCGCTAGCCACCCACGAGCAAGTTTTGTTGCCGTACGCCGTCGAGGACAATGCATCTCTGCCGCCTCCCACAGATACCTTGCTCCGCCTTGGTCGCCGCTCTCTGTCCCCGAGGTTGCAGGGCATCCGAGGCATCGGCCTTCCACCGTGGCCAGGTGCCCCGCCCCAATGCCCCATGCTTGCATCGCCGCCATAGCGCCCATCCCTTGGTGTGCATCCAGTGACCGAGCCAGACAGGAACCGCGCCGAGGCCTCATCGTCAATCATCTGCTATGGATAACCCTGTTCATCAACCACACAGTCCTTTCTCACACGATGACATGATCCTCTCTCTCTCCCCCCTTCAATCTAGACATGCTGGTCTCTCTCTCAATGGACCTGCTGATCTTCAATGAGGTTATTTTTTTCAGGAGACGGCGGAAGTGGAAGCGGAGGCCTGCTGAAATTATTCTAGGTCCGTATTCCCTGTGAGATGCATAATCACATGCATGACTACATCCACCACTACGGTAAAATGACTCGCCGCCTAGTGGTCTCAGCTTCGCTGAGTGCTAAAACGCGGGGGCAACTCGGCGAAGAGTCCTACGCCGACGCAGGACAAAAAACACTCGGCGAAGTGCAGACCACTGGGCAAAAGTATACTTCACCGAGCACAGCACTCGGCGAGGCACCATTTTCTCGGCAACGACCAAAAACGACACTCGGCAAAGCTGTGGTCACGGCGAAAAGGAGGGACACGTGGCCCCATACAGTGGGTCCCACGGGCGTCGTGATGGAGCTGCCCTTCGCCGAGTGTCCCTCTCAGCAAAGATGTCACCGTAAAAATATATTTAATGGAACTTTTCTTTGCCGAGTGCCCTCTCGGCAAAGAATGCGCGCGAAATTCTCTGGGTTTGCCGCGCGAATTAGGCCCCCTTTGCCGAGTGTGTCGGTGGCCAGCACTCGGCAAAGTTTAGGGCGGGAAACGAAATTTTGCCCCGCGCCATTTCTTCGCCGGGTGGTTGTCTTCGCCGAGTGTTTATCTCGGCAAAGAAGGTGGGCGAGAAACGAAATTTTGCCCCGCGCCATTTCTTCGCCGGGTGGTTTTCTTCGCCGAGTGTTTCTCTCGGCGAAGATGGTGGGCGAGAAAAATATTTTAGTTTCGCGCCAAAACTTCGCCGAGTGGTTCATTTCGCCGAGTGTCCCTCTCGGCAAAATGTGCCGTTTTCCCGCTCTTTTCACCACTTTTGCGTCTTGTTTTGGCGCCGTTTTCAGCCCTAACGACGCCTATAAATAAGCCACTTCTCAGACAGGTTACTCACTCAAGCTCAAACACAAAACATTCGGTCTCCCTAGCTACGTCCTACAGTGAATGCCAGGCATTCGAGCGTGAATCACTGTAGGGCTATAGCTAGGGGAAACCGGGTGTTTTGTTTCAGCGTGAATCTCTGGAGGAGATCGATGTGGAGTTCTGGTGAGTCTGAACACCCCGAGCGTGGGCACTGCGTGTTGTCTCGCACTCCCGGCATGGTCAAGCTAGAGGAGAAGTGGAGCGGGCGCGCACTCATGGCGACAGTGGGAGATAGCCGGCCACCGGTGTCGCCGGAGACGGTCGTGGGGGCGGTGGTGGTGCAGTGCGGTGTGAACCGCCGCAACGTCAAGGTGGAGGTTTGCGCTCCGCCATTCGACTTCTTCGTGCGCTTCCGCTTGAGCGAGGACTGCACTCGTGTCCTCCATGCCTCCCCCGGCCTCGTCGTCAATGGCGAGACGCTCGCGATGAGCTGCTGGCATCGTGGGCATGGAGGGCGGGCATCGGAGTTGCCGTACCTAACGAAGCTGAGGTTGGAGAGGTTCCCACGGGAGGTGTGGGAGCCCCAAGCCGTGAACCAGTTCATCAACAGGCTAGGTGGGAAGCTTGTGGAAATGCTCAAGCCGGAGGACACCTGGTACCTGAGTGTGATGGCATGGATGAAGAACCCATCAGAAGTTCCTACCATCTACGACGTGGAGGTGCCAGAGCCTAAGCTTCCACCGTCTGAGTTTGACGACCCCTACTCAACCACGACGAAGCAGTCACTGGTTCATACTATCCGAATCCATGTGGAGCAGGTAGTCGACCCGGGTCCGTTCTACAGGACAGGAGGCCATTGCTTCGGAGGGCCATCTGGACAGGGATCGGCCGGAGGAGAAGATAACTGATGAGAAGATCGTAGGTGTTAATTATTTTTGTTGCTCGTGACTGTTGTAATTTTTTTCTTTGTTTGTTAGTCAATTATGTTCGTTTGCCAAAATGTACTAGTGTTATTTGTTCATGTTAAATAAAATATGTCTTTGAGATTAAATATATATGTGTGTTTTATAATTCAATTTATTCTCATCAGCACATAGCATGTGTTCTTATCCACTCCACCGACAACCACCTACCACGCGTGTTTCACCGGCCGTCATGCAATTAATTATCGGAAAAGAAAAAAATAAAACTCACATGTGATATAACCCATTTCTTCTGGGTGTAAACTCCCATTTCGGGTGGAACGGATGGAACCATGTGAAAACATGGGGCCAAAATGGGTTCCAAATGTTCATATGACCTAACCAAAGACAACCAAGTATAAAAGTCCTTGTAGCTCCCCCCTTACGACGCCCGTGGAAGGGGTAGACGACACGGTTGACTTCCGGTCAACTGTGGGGGGTTTCGATGGAACCGGAGGACGGAGCGTCGAAATCACACCAAAAACAAGGTGGTGCACTATCATATGTGTTAGAGTGTGGTGGGAGGTTTCAAGAGCCAACAGGAGACTCCGAGGTGTGACCGGTTTCACACACCACACTTATCCGACACGAAGGTTATGCTCTTCTGGGTGTAAACTCCCATTTCGGGTGGAACGGATGGAACCATGTGAAAACAGGGGATAAAATGGGTTCCAAATGTTCATATGACCTAACCCAACACAACCAAGTATAAAAGTCCTTGTAGCTACCCCCTTTCGACGCCCGTGTAAGGGTAGACGACACGGTTGACTTCCGGTCAACTGTGTGGGGGGGGTTCGACGGAACCGGGGGCCGCGGTGCGTCGGAATCACACCAAAAACTAGGTGGCGCACTACCATATGTGTTAGAGTGTGGTGGGAGGTTTCAAGAGCCAACATGATACTCCGAGGTGTGACCGGCTTCACACACCACACTTATCCGACACGAAGGTTATGCTCTTCTGGGTGTAAACTCCCATTTCGGGTGGAACGGATGGAACCATGTGAAAACATGGGGCCAAAATGGGTTCCAAATGTTCATATGACCTAACCAAACACAACTAAGTATAAAAGTCCTTGTAGCTACCCCCTTTCGACGCCCGTGGAAGGGGTAGACGACACGGTTGACTTCCGGTCAACTGTGGGGGGTTTCGACGGAACCGGGGGCTGCGGAGCGTCGGAATCACACCAAAAACTAGGTGGTGCACTATCATATGTGTTAGAGTGTGGTGGGTTGTTTCAAGAGCCAACATGAGACTCCGAGGTGTGACCGGCTTCACACACCACACTTATCCGACACGAAGGTTATGCTCTTCTAGGTGTAAACTCCCATTTCGGGTGGAATGGATGGAACCATGTGAAAACATGGGGCCAAAATGGTTCCAAATGTTCATATGACCTAAACAAACACAACCAAGTATAAAAGTCCTTGTAGCTACCCCCTTTCGACGCCCGTGGAAGGGGTAGACGACACGGTTGACTTCCGGTCAACTGTGGGGGGTTTCGACGGAACCGGGGCCGCGGAGCGTCGGAATCACACCAAAAACTAGGTGGTGCACTATCATATGTGTTAGAGTGTGGTGGGAGGTTTCAAGAGCCAACGTGAGACTCCGAGGTGCGACCGGCTTCACACACCACACTTATCCGACACGAAGGTTATGCTCTTCTGGGTGTAAACTCCCATTTCGGGTGGAACGGATGGAACCATGTGAAAACAGGGGACAAAATGGGTTCCAAATATTCATATGACCTAACCAAACACAACCAAGTATAAAAGTCGTTGTAGCTACCCCCTTTCTACGCCCGTGGAAGGGTAGACGACACAGTTGACTTCCGGTCAACTGTGGGGGGGGTTTCGACGGAACCGGGGGCCGCGGAGCGTCGGAATCACACCAAAAACTAGGTGGCGCCTACCATATGTGTTAGAGTGTGGTAGGAGGTTTCAAGAGCCAACATGAGACTCCGAGGTGTGACCGACTTAACACACCACACTTATCCGACACGAAGGTTGTGCTCTTCTGGGTGTAAACTCCCATTTCGGGTGGAACGGATGGAACCATGTAAAAACATGGGGCCAAAATGGGTTCCAAATGTTCATATGACCTAAACAAACACAACCAAGTATAAAAGTCCTTGTAGCTACCCCCTTTCGACGCCCGTGGAAGGGGTAGACGACACGGTTGACTTCCGGTCAACTGTGGGGGGTTTCGACGGAACCGGGGGCCGCGGAGCGTCGGAATCACACCAAAAACTAGGTGGTGCACTATCATATGTGTTAGAGTGTGGTGGGAGGTTTCAAGAGCCAACGTGAGACTCCGAGGTGCGACCGGCTTCACACACCACACTTATCCGACACGAAGGTTATGCTCTTCTGGATGTAAACTCCCATTTCGGGTGGAACGGATGGAACCATGTGAAAACAGGGGACAAAATGGGTTCCAAATGTTCATATGACCTAACCAACACAACCAAGTATAAAAGTCCTTGTAGCTACCCCCTTTCGACGCCCGTGGAATGGTAGACGACACGGTTGACTTCCGGTCAACTGTGGGGGGGGGGGGTTTCGACGGAACCGGGGGCCGCGGAGCGTCGGAATCACACCAAAAACTAGGTGGCGCACTACCATATGTGTTAGAGCTAGTGTGGTGGGAGGTTTCAAGAGGCAACATGACACTCCGAGGTGTGACCGGCTTCACACACCACACTTATCCGACACGAAGGTTATGCTCTTCTGGGTGTAAACTCCCATTTGCGGGTGGAACGGATGGAACCATGTGAAAACATGGGGCCAAAATGGGTTCCAAATGTTCATATGACCTAACCAAACACAACAATATAAAAGTCCTTGTAGCTACCCCCTTTCGACGCCCGTGGAAGGGGTAGACGACACGGTTGACTTCCGGTCAACTGTGCGGGGGTTTCGACGGAACCGGGGGCCGCGGAGCGTCGGAATCACACCAAAACTAGGTGGTGCACTATCATATGTGTTAGAGTGTGGTGGGAGGTTTCAAGAGCCAACATGAGACTCCGAGGTGCGACCGGCTTCACACACCACACTTATCCGACACGACGGTTATGCTCTTCTGGGTGTAAACTCCCATTTCGGGTGGAACGGATGGAACCTTGTGAAAACAGGGGACAAAATGGGTTCCAAATGTACATATGACCTAAACAAACACAACCAAGTATAAAAGTCCTTGTAGCTACCCCCTTTCGAAGCCCATGGAAGGGGTAGACGACACGGTTGACTTCCGATCAACTGTGGGGGGGGGGGTTTCGACGGAACCGGGGGCCGCGGAGCGTCGGAATCACACAAAAAACTAGGTGGTGCACTACCATATGTGTTAGAGTGTGGTGGGAGGTTTCATGAGCCAACATGAGACTCCGAGGATGACCGGCTTCACACACCACACTTATCCGACACGAAGGTTATGCTCTTCTGGGTGTAAACTCCCATTTCGGGTGGAACGGATGGAACCATGTGAAAACATGGGGCAAAAATGGGTTCCAAATGTTCATATGACCTAACCAAACACAACTAAGTATAAAAGTCCTCGTAGCTACCCCCTTTCGACGCCCGTGGAAGGGGTAGACGACACGGTTGACTTCCGGTCAACTGTGGGGGGGTTTCGACGGAACCGGGGGCCGCGGAGCGTCGGAATCACACCAAAAACTAGGTGGTGCACTATCATATGTGTTAGAGTGTGGTGGGAGGTTTCAAGAGCCAACATGAGACTCCGAGGTGCGACCGGCTTCACACACCACACTTATCCGACACGAAGGTTATGCTCTTCTGGGTGTAAACTCCCATTTCGGGTGGAACGGATGGAACCATGTGAAAACATGGGGCCAAAATGGGTTCCAAATGTTCATATGACCTAACCAAACACAACTAAGTATAAAAGTCCTTGTAGCTACCCCTTTCGACGCCCGTGGAAGGGGTAGACGACACGGTTGACTTCCGGTCAACTGTGGCGGGGTTTCGACGGAACCGGGGGCTGCGGAGCGTCGGAATCACACCAAAAACTATGTGGTGCACTATCATATGTGTTAGAGTGTGGTGGGTTGTTTCAAGAGCCAACATGAGACTCCGAGGTGTGACCGGCTTCACACACCACACTTATCCGACACGAAGGTTATGCCCTTCTAGGTGTAAACTCCCATTTCGGGTGGAACGGATGGAACCATGTGAAAACATGGGGCCAAATTGAGTTCCAAATGTTCATATGACCTAAACAAACACAACCAAGTATAAAAGTCCTTGTAGCTACCCCTTTCGACGCCCGTGGAAGGGGTAGACGACACGGTTGACTTCCGGTCAACTGTGGGGGGTTTCGACGGAACCAGGGGCCGCGGAGCGTCGGAATCACACCAAAAACTAGGTGGTGCACTATCATATGTGTTAGAGTGTGGTGGGAGGTTTCAAGAGCCAACGTGAGACTCCGAGGGGCGACCGGCTTCACACACCACACTTATCCGACACGAAGGTTATGCTCTTCTGGGTGTAAACTCCCATTTCGGGTGGAACGGATGGAACCATGTGAAAACAGGGGACAAAATGGGTTCCAAATATTCATATGACCTAACCAAACACAACCAAGTATAAAAGTCGTTGTAGCTACCCCCTTTCTACGCCCGTGGAAGGGTAGACGACACAGTTGACTTCCGGTCAATTGTGGGTGGGGGGGTTTCGACGGAACCGGGGGCCGCGGAGCGTCGGAATCACACCAAAAACTAGGTGGCGCCCTACCATATGTGTTAGAGTGTGGTAGGAGGTTTCAAGAGCCAACATGAGACTCCGAGGTGTGACCGACTTCACACACCACACTTATCCGACACGAAGGTTATGCTCTTCTGGGTGTAAACTCCCATTTCGGGTGGAACGGATGGAACCATGTAAAACATGGGGCCAAAATGGGTTCCAAATGTTCATATGACCTAAACAAAGACAACCAAGTATAAAAGTCCTTGTAGCTACCCCCTTTCGACGCCCGTGGAAGGGGTAGACGACACGGTTGACTTCCGGTCAACTGTGGGGGGTTTCGACGGAACCGGGGGCCGCGGAGCGTCGGAATCACACCAAAAACTAGGTGGTGCACTATCATATGTGTTAGAGTGTGGTGGAAGGTTTCAAGAGCCAACGTGAGACTCCGAGGTGCGACCGGCTTCACACACCACACTTATCCGACACGAAGGTTATGCTCTTCTGGATGTAAACTCCCATTTCGGGTGGAACGGATGGAACCATGTGAAAACAGGGGACAAAATGGGTTCCAAATGTTCATATGACCTAACCCAACACAACCAAGTATAAAAGTCATTGTAGCTACCCCCTTTCGACGCCCGTGGAATGGTAGACGACACGGTTGACTTCCGGTCAACTGTGGGGGGGGGGGGGTTTCGACGAAACCGGGGGCCGCGGAGCGTCGGAATCACACCAAAAACTAGGTGGCGCCCTACCATATGTGTTAGAGTGTGGTGGGAGGTTTCAAGAGCCAACAAGAGACTCCGAGGTGTGACCGGCTTCACACACCACACTTATCCGACACGAAGGTTATGCTCTTCTGGGTGTAAACTCCCATTGCGGGTGGAACGGATGGAACCATGTGAAAACATGGGGCCAAAATGGGTTCCAAATGTTCATATGACCTAACCAAACACAACTAAATATAAAAGTCCTTGTAGCTACCCCCTTTCGACGCCCGTGGAAGGGGTAGACGACACGGTTGACTTCCGGTCAACTGTGGGGGGTTTCGACGGAACCGGGGGCCGCGGAGCGTCGGAATCACACCAAAAACTAGGTGGTGCACTATCATATGTGTTAGAGTGTGGTGGAAGGTTTCAAGAGCCAACGTGAGACTCCGAGGTGCGACCGGCTTCACACACCACACTTATCCGACACGAAGGTTATGCTCTTCTGGATGTAAACTCCCATTTCGGGTGGAACGGATGGAACCATGTGAAAACAGGGGACAAAATGGGTTCCAAATGTTCATATGACCTAACCCAACACAACCAAGTATAAAAGTCATTGTAGCTACCCCCTTTCGACGCCCGTGGAAGGGGTAGACGACACGGTTGACTTCCGGTCAACTGTGGGGGGGGGGGGGGTTTCGACGGAACCGGGGGCCGCGGAGCGTCGGAATCACACCAAAAACTAGGTGGCGCACTACCATATGTGTTAGAGTGTGGTGGGAGGTTTCAAGAGCCAACAAGAGACTCCGAGGTGTGACCGGCTTCACACACCACACTTATCCGACACGAAGGTTAAGCTCTTCTGGGTGTAAACTCCCATTTCGGGTGGAACGGATGGAACCATGTGAAAACATGGGGCCAAAATGGGTTCCAAATGTTCATATGACCTAACCAAACACAACTAAGTATAAAAGTCCTTGTAGCTACCCCTTTCGACGCCCGTGGAAGGGGTAGACGACACGGTTGACTTCCGGTCAACTGTGGGGGGGGTTTCGACGGAACCGGGGACCGCGGAGCGTCGGAATCACACCAAAACTAGGTGGTGCAGTATCATATGTGTTAGAGTGTGGTGGGAGGTTTCAAGAGCCAACATGAGACTCCGAGGTGTGACCAGCTTCACACACCACACTTATCCGACACGAAGGTTATGCTCTTCTGGGTGTAAACTCCCATTTCGGGTGGAACGGATGGAACCATGTGAAAACGTGGGGCCAAAATGGGTTCCAAATGTTCATATGCCCTAACCAAACACAACCAAGTATAAAAGTCCTTGTAGCTACCCCCTTTCGACGCCCGTGGAAGGGGTAGACGACATGGTTGACTTCCGGTCAACTGTGGGGGGGGGGGGTTTCGACGGAACCGGGGGCCACGAAGCGTCAGAATCACACCAAAAACTAGGTGGTGCACTATCATATGTGTTAGAGTGTGGTAGGAGGTTTCAAGAGCCAACATGAGACTCCAAGGTGCGACCGGCTTCACACACTACACTTATCCGACATGAAGGTTATGCTCTTCTGGGTGTAAACTCCCATTTCGGGTGGAACGGATGGAACCATGTGAAAACATGGGCCAAAATGAGTTCTAAATGTTCATATGACCTAACCAAACACAACCAAGTATAAAAGTCCTTGTAGCTACCCCCTTTCGACGCCCGTGGAAGGGGCAGACGACACGGTTGACTTCCGGTCAACTGTGGGGGGTTTCGACGGAACCGGGAGCCGCAGAGCGTCGGAATCACTCCAAAAACTAGGTGGTGCACTATGATATGTGTTAGAGTGTGGTGGGAGGTTTCAAGAGCCAACGTGAGACTCTGAGGTGCGACCGGCTTCACACACCACACTTATCCGACACGAAGGTTATGCTCTTCTGGGTGTAAACTCCCATTTCGGGTGGAACGGATGGAACCATGTGAAAACAGGGGACAAAATGGGTTCCAAATGTTCATATGACCTAACCAACACAACCAAGTATAAAAGTCCTTGTAGCTACCCCCTTTCGACGCCGCGGAAGGGGTAGACGACATGGTTGACTTCCGGTCAACTGGGGGGGGGGGTTTCGACGGAACCGGGGGCCACGAAGCGTCAGAATCACACCAAAAACTAGGTGGTGCACTATGATATGTGTTAGAGTGTGGTGGGAGGTTTCAAGAGCCAACATGAGATTCCAAGGTGCGACCGGCTTCACACACCACACTTATCCGACATGAAGGTTATGCTCTTCTGGGTGGAAACTCCCATTTCGGGTGGAACGGATGGAACCATGTGAAAACATGCGGACAAAATGGGTTGCAAATGTTGATTTGACCTAACCAAACACAACCAAGTATAAAAGTCCTTGTAGCTACCCCCTTTCGACGCTCGTGGAAGGGGTAGACGTCACGGTTGACTTCCGATCAACTTTGGGGGGGGGGGGGTTTCGACGGAACCGGGGGCCGCAGAGCGTCGGAATCACACCAAAAACTAGGTGGTGCACTATGATATGTGTTAGAGTGTGGTGGGAGGTTTCAAGAGCCAACGTGAGACTCTGAGGTGCGACCGGCTTCACACACCACACTTATCCGACACGAAGGTTATGCTCTTCTGGGTGTAAACTCCCATTTCGGGTGGAACGGATGGAACCATGTGAAAACAGGGGACAAAATGGGTTCCAAATGTTCATATGACCTAACCCAACACAACCAAGTATAAAAGTCCTTGTAGCTACCCCCTTTCGACGCCGCGGAAGGGGTAGACGTCACGGTTGACTTCCGATCAACTTTGGGGGGGGGTTTCGACGGAACCGGGGGCCGCGGAGCATCGGAATCACACCAAAAACAAGGTGGTGAACTATCATATGTGTTAGAGTGTGGTGGGAGGTTTCAAGAGCCAACAAGAGACTCCGAGGTGCGACCGGCTTCACACACCACACTTATCCGACACGAAGGTTATGCTCTTCTGGGTGGAAACTCCCATTTCGGGTGGAACGGATGGAACCATGTGAAAACATGGAGACAAAATGGGTTCCAAATGTTCATATGACCTAACCAAACACAACCAAGTATAAAAGTCCTTGTAGCTACCCCCTTTCGACGCCCGTGGAAGAGGTAGACGACACGGTAGACTTCCGGTCAACTCTGGGGGGTTTCGACGGAACCGGGGGCCACGGAGCGTCGGAATCACACCAAAAACTAGGTGGTGCACTATCATATGTGTTAGAGTATGGTGGGAGGTTTCAAGAGCCAACATGAGACTCCGAGGTGCGAACGGCTTCACACACCACACTTATCCGACACGAAGGTTATGCTCTTCTGGGTGGAAACTCCCATTTTGGGTGGAACGGATGGAACCATGTGAAAAAATGGGGACAAAATGGGTTCCAAATGTTCATATGACCTAACTAAACACAACCAAGTATAAAAGTCCTTGTATCTGCCCCCTTTCGACGCCCGTGGAAGGGGTAGACGACACGGTTGACTTCCAGTCAACTGTGGGGGGGTTTCGAGGGAACCGGGGGCCGCGGAGCATCGGAAGCACACCAAAAACTAGGTGGTGCACTATCATATGTGTTAGAGTGTGGTGGGAGGTTTCAAGAGCCAACATGAGACTCTGAGGTGCGACCGGCTTCACGCACCACACTTATCCGGCACGAAGGTTATGCTCTTCTGGGTGGAAACTCCCATTTCGGGTGGAACGGATGGAACCATGTGAAAACATGGGGCCAAAATGGGTTCCAAATGTTCATATGACCTAAACAAACACAACCAAGTATAAAAGTCCTTGTAGCTACCCCTTTCGACGCCCGTGGAAGGGGTAGACGACACGGTTGACTTTCGGTCAACTGTGGGCGGGTTTCGACGGAACCGGGGGCCGCGGAGCGTCGGAATCACACCAAAAACTAGGTGGTGTACTATCATATGTGTTAGAGTGTGGTGGGAAGGTTTTAAATATAATTAAAAATATATTTGAATTAAAAAAATTATTTGAGGGAAAGCATTTTAACTAAATTAAATATTACTTCGCCGAGTATGACACTCGGCAAAGGGAGGACTCGGCGACGTTTTCGCGGGCACTTAGGAAAAAATTGCCCCAATGCTCCACCGTCGCTCCCCTTTTCGACCGCTCCCACGACCGTCGCGCTGCCGGCCACCCTCTCCCGATCCGGTCGCCGCCCTCCCTCCTCCCACCGCCCTCCCCCATCGCGGGCGGATCGAAGCAGCCTCTCCTGCTCCTGCTCCAGTCGCCGCCCTCCCTCCTCCCACCGCCCTCCCTCCTCCCGCCGCCCTCCCTCCTCCCGCCGCCCTCCCTCCTCCCACCGCCTCCGTCCTCCCCCCGTCTGCTGCCAGCCATGGAAGGCGTCTAGGGTTGCGCCGTCGACGTCGAGCTCCTGCCACTCCCTGGCCACGAGCTCCTCCAGCTCCCTGGCCTGGACTGAGGTCCTCCAGCTCCCTGGCCTGAGCCGCCCGAGCTCCTTCTGCTCCCTGGCCGCGGTCGCCGCCCGTCAGCCGTCCTCCTGCTCTAGGCCGAGCTCCTCCTCCGCCACTGCCACGTTCTCCTCGCTGCGCCGTCCTCCTACTCCATGCCGAGCCCTCCAGCCCGAGTTCCTCCTCCCACTGGTACAACTACTCTTCCTTGCTACGGTTAGTATTTTTTTGTTGAAATTGGTACTGGTAGTTAGGGTGATTCAGTTAGTAGTTAGTTAGTTTAGTGGTTGATTCTGTTTAGGATTAGTTGTTAATTAGTTAGGAGTGTTGCTTGTTAGGGTTAGTAAATATTTTGTTATTTATTAATTGTATTTGTGATAATGTGTGCAGGGTATGCAGCGAGGTTGACGATAGGAGCGTCGTTGTAGGGCAGGGGTCGGGCAGGAGCTAGCAGCCCGTATATTTTCCTCGATCACGCTTCGAGGGTAATGAACTTCCGCCTCTCTTCCTAGCTTTCATTATTTTGTAGCTCACCAAACTAGTCGCGTAACCCTAGGCGTCTCCCGTTCGGAAGGGTTATGGTTAATAAAGATGAAACTCTTTGTATATTTATGTGTACGCCTTGTCAAGGGTATTCATTATATACAAAGAGCTATTTGTATATATTTTTGTATGCACCTTGTCCAGGGTATACATTTATATACAAACAGCTATATTTTTATAACCGTGGCCGTTTTGAATTGTCCACGTTTTTGGACAGCTCGAGTATGTGTAGTTTGTGTTTGTTTCCATGTTCTACTCCTATCTGAGACAGAATTTCGGTGGTGCCTCCCTGTTGTTCTCCGGATACACATCCTCTCGACATTTGTCGAGACGTGTATTTGGAGAACAGCAGGGAGGTGCTGCCAAAATTCTATCTTGGATAGGAGTAGACGTGGAAACAAACACAAGCTACACATACTCGGGTGGGATTAGGACTTATCTTTACCTAGTAGTGATAGGTGAGTGCATTCGACGCGTAAAATCTATAGCTTTGTAAATAATTGATTTGATGATGCATGAATCTCTTTGTTAAATTAAACACGTTGTACATATGTCTGCATTAATCAGTGTGGATATGGAGGATCGTGAGTGGATGTACAGCGGTCGACCTAGTGCGAGTCAGATCTCTGAGGAATGGATTACTAAGACTTTAGAGTTCCTGGAGATTGCATTTGATAAAAACCATGGGGTAGCTGGAACTTGGTGCCCGTGCAGTAAATGCAAAACCAGCGAAACCAAACAAAGGACGATATGGGTCTTCACCTTAGCAAGAATGGGTTTATGCCAGGCTATCGTCGCTGGACCTTGCATGGCGAGCGTGCACCTCGGAGAAAGAAGGTGGCGCGACAGCGCACCGAGGAGGCATCAACAGCTTTTGATACCGGGGCTGATAGAATGCTAGATCAATTCGCTAATGCACGAGCACCTGAAATTCCAGCCGATGATGCAGATGGGGAGATGGACAAGAGCACGAAGGAGTTCTATGATACTTTGTTTGCCTCACAGAAAACCCTCCACGCCCATACAAAGGTTTCTCAACTAGATTCCATTAGTCGCCTAATGGCTGTCAAGTCCCAGTATCACGTAAGCATTAATTGCTTTGATGCATTCCTGCATGTTATTGCCTCTCTTCTACCGGAGACACATATTCTACCAAAGAACATGTACGAGTCGAAGAAAATCCTCAGTTCACTTAAGATGGATTATACGCCGATAGATTCTTGTCCAAAGGGCTGCATGTTATTTAGAAAAGAACACATTCATGAAAAATATTGTCTCAAGTGCAAGTCCTCTAGGTATATGGAGGTCGATAGTGGTGATGGTCAGAAGACGCAGCTCACAGTAGCCAAAAAGGTCCTTCGGTATCTTCCATTCTGGCCTCCGATCCAACGGCTTTTTATGACCGAGGAATCTGCCCAACAAATGAGATGGGCGGTAGATGGGAAGAGGTATCGTCCTGAGAAGATGGTACATCCGTCTGATGGTGAAGCATGGAAGAAATTCATTGTTAAGCATCCCAAAGCGGGCTTAAACAGGAGTGTAGCAATTGCCTTATCAACAGATGGGTTCAACCCATATGGTATGTCTGCTTGCACATATAGCTGTTGGCCGATGTTTGTCATTCCGCTGAATCTCCCCCTGGTGTCTGCATGCAACGACAAAACATGTTCTTGTCGCTTATAATTCCAGGGCCCGAATAGCCGGGGAAGAATATGAGTGTGTACAAGGAGCCGTTGGTGGATGATTTGTTACTTGCCTGGAGAGATGGGGTACGGACGTACGATGCCGTAGCAAATACGCACTTCACTATGTTCGTTTGGTACCACACTTCCCTCCATGACTTACCGGCACGTTCGATATTCTGCGGATGGTGTACACACGGAAGTGGCCTTGCCCAGTGTGCTTGCAGGCTATGACTTTCGTTTGGCTGACGAAGGGTGGCAGGTATTCCTGTTTTGATAAACATCGGTAGTTCCTTAAACCTGGTCATAGATACAACAGAGACGCAAAGAAGTTCCTAAAAGATGTAGTTGTCGACGCCCATGAACCAGTACCCACCATGGATGGTCACGCCATTAAGGCTCAGCTAGAAGCTCTTGTGCCCAATGCAGATGGGAATGGCTTTGTGGGTTATGGAGACACACACCAGTGGACACACATTCCATGCTTCTGGAAACTCCCTTACATTCCGGATCTCCTTCTTCCTCATAACATTGATGCAATGCACACTGAAAATAATATCGCTGAGGCCCTTTGGTCCACATTAATGGACCTCGAGAAGTCGAAGGATAATGTCAAGGCTAGAGTCGATCAGGAGACGCTATGTGATAGGCCAAATATGAAGATGGACCCTCCCGGCACAGTCACAAAAGGATGGAATAAGCCAAAGGCTCATTTCACCCCAACAAGGGTCCAAAGGAAAGAAATTCTCCAGTGGGTCCTGGAACACCTGTTCTTCCCTGATGGCTATGCAACTAATATAATGAGGGGAGTGATGCCCTCGAGTATAGGGGATCGCTGAAATCTTCGTTGGGAAGTATTACCCAAATTTATAGTTCGACACGATGGGAACACAAGAATACCAATAAGACTTTGGCAATTGAGCCGTCACTCTCAACCACACTTGTATATCAATAAACTTGCAACAGTGATAGTGATGGCAACAGTATGATTCAAGTAGCAAATGAAACAGCAGTAGTGAACAAGGGTTTCCCAGTTTTCACCGAAAAAGTGAAAGTGTAACTCAGAGATTTAAAATGTAGGCATGAGGTGATAGCGGGGTGTTGCATGAATAAGATTGATCATATAATAAGAAACGAATAGCAATGGGGCTTAACTCTAACTCCGATATATGTAGGTATGTGTTCCGTAAATAGTTGTGGGTACTAAGCAAGAGAATTTGCACAACATCTATTGTCCTACCTGCCCATTTCACCGGGGCCAACTTGGAACTATAGGTAATTAAGGTCAACCCTTTCGAATAGCCTGGAACAACGCATTAACACTTCATGAACACATAGAATTCTGAAACTAAAACATCTCTCCCTTGTTTTCCCTATATGTCACTTTTAGGGTTCGCAGGTTCAACATAATAGCAGGTGATACACTTTGCAGATAAGTACCAAACTCAAATATATGATGGGGCAAGATAAGTTCAGTACTAAAATCATGCCACTCGGGCCCTAGTAGCATGCATTAAACATAGCATAAGTGCATCAACACAATACAAAAATATCGTCAAGATAGACACCTAAAATCTCGGACAACGGGTATCATTACATGATCAATCTCATCCAATCCCCATCCACCTCACATGACTATAGCGAACTACTCACACATGGTGATGGTGAAGGAGCTCATGGTCGATGGAGATGAAGGCGGTGAAGATGGCGGTGAAGACGGCCTCCGAATCCCTCCTCCGGGGGAGGAATCCTGGATCAATCTGTCTCCGAAAACGAAGATCGTGGTGGTGGCGGCTGTCATGAGTTTGTCACGTCAGGTGTGATAGATGACTTCGTTGGTGTGGGATTACGCGAGTCAAGCATCTCCGAGCTTGGGATCACAGGAACAAAGATCAACACAGATTTACCCAGGTTCGGCCCCTCAATGTGAGGTAAAAGACCTACTTCCTGCCTACCCTAGATTGGTATTGATATGATAATCGAGGTGTTACAATGGAGCCGATCCGATCTGGTACTCGCCATATGAGCTAGGGTTTAAGGGCTTGATTGCTCGACCCTCTCTAAGTCCTGCGAGTCCTCTTTGTATACACAGAGGCTCGTCAGGTTACAAGAGTTCTACACGAAGCCTGATTGTATTCTTGTCTTCCAAGGCAAGTTTGCACCGACCTTCTGGAGCTTTCCTTTATCGAGTCGCGATGCGAGATTGGCCCATCTTTCTCGTGGCCCAACAATGATACGCGGCCTTAAGTCGCTGTTGCTAAATTCAAATAAGTCGCGGGTTAACTATTCTCCCGACATTAGCTCCCAAGTGTGGCCTGAACTTCATGGGATATGTCCTCTTGGTCTTGAACGTTTAAGCCGCACTTCTCTGTATTGCGACTTATAAATATGCTATATTGGCCTTGACTCGCACCTGGAAGATCATCTGGCTTCGTGAGCTTCTTTGTTTGAGTAGCCTGATAGCTTCAAAACTCTGATGACGATCCATCTTCAAATTTTTGATGACAATATGATGTAGCCCCCAAGGATTGAGAGGATGTAACTTGATAGTCATCTCAATTCTTCTCAGAAGGTTTTGAAGGTCGTCACCTATAACTTGATATCATGAATAAAACAATTGTTAAGATACAAGTAATTGTAATTGGTGTTGCCGTACTATAAGCAGTACATCGACCTCTCGCTAGGTCACCTGAATCCTGTAAGTGGGCACTCGCGTGACTCAGTATTTCCTAGGTAAAAAATGTGTGTTCAGTGTCGTTGGCGGCCATGATAGGCGATCACACTCGATTGACACCGCACCCCAGTACTTTGGCCACATAATGCGAGTAGCAATCCAACATAAGGTAGGGTTGCCAGTAAATTGGCTGTTTCAGGGTAACAAAGCCCCCAAGAAACATGATGATAAAGCCATGATAGGCTAAGCTATGATAAGCTTGGGTTATGATGACACATAAGGTCGCGCCTTGGTGGCAACCGAGTGTTATTCATAGGGTTGGATCGCGCGTAGGTGGCGATCCATGGTGATACATGGGGTCGGTCGCGCCTAGGTGGCGACCAGAGATGATACTTGGGTCGGTTGCGCCTAGGTGGCAACTAGAAATGTTATATAGGGTCGGTCGCGCCTAGGTGGCGACCAGAGGTGATACAAAGTTACGGCCGTGCCTGGGTGGCGGCCGATTTCTGATACAAGGGTCGATCGCGCCTGGGTGGCGATCAGATGTTGCATAGGTCGCGCCTAGGTGGCGACCAAAGTTGAAGTTCTAGCCCTGAGTGGCTGTGATGATACTCAGCTATAAGCTGGAAAGGGTGATGCTTGGCTCTAATTAGCCTTTTCATATGTATAGTACGGTCGCAGGTGTGCGACGTTCCAAGGGCGAGGCGCTTCCAAACGATCTTCAAAATCGTGGCGATCGCTTCTTTCTTCCCTTGCGTCCAGCAAATAATATGAGCCATTGTTTAGCTTCTTGCTGATGATGTAAGGTCCTTCCCATGGAGATGATAGCTTATGCATGCCCTTATGATCTTGCTTAAGTCGCAGTACTAGGTCGCCTTCTTGAAAGGTGCGGGTTTTGATGCGTCTGGCATGATAGCGTCGCAATCTTGTTGATACACCGCTGACCTTGAGGCTGCCAAGTCTCTGACTTCTTCTAATGTGTCCACCGAGTCTTGCCGAGCTGTCTCATTATCTTCTCGACGTAAGCCGCAACTCTTGGTGAATCGTGTATGATGCTGGGCATGACTGCTTCTGCTCCATAGACCATAAAATATGGTGTAAACCCTGTGGATCTGTTAGGGGTTGTCTCAAGCTCCACAGTACTGCTGGCAATTCCTCCACCCAACATCCTGGAGATGCTTCAACCTTTTCTATAAGGCGCGGCTTAATTCCATGTAGGATTTCCTGATTAGCTCGCTCAGCTTGTCCATTGCTCTGCGGGTGTGCTACTGACGTGAGGTCCAGCCTTATCCATTGTTGGCGCAAAATATCTGTGTAGCTCCTTCAGAGGTGTTGCTCCCGTTGTCTGTAATGATACTATGGGGTACCCAAAGCGGAATATGACCTTCTTCAAGAACTTGACTGCTGTTTCAGCTTCACAATCTCCCACAGGTTCTGCTTCTATCCACTTTGTGAACTTGTCCACCATGACCAGGAGGTGAGTTTTTCCGTTTGAAGACCGTCTGAAGGGCCCTACCATGTCAAAACCCCATACGGCAAAAGG
The DNA here is from genome assembly GCA_947311845.1 of Poa pratensis. Taxonomy (NCBI): domain Eukaryota; kingdom Viridiplantae; phylum Streptophyta; class Magnoliopsida; order Poales; family Poaceae; genus Poa; species Poa pratensis. The sequence goes on along the minus strand of CAMZMU010000100.1, from coordinate 4,278,745 downwards.
CCATGTGATGGGTATTGTGCGAAGTGCTTGAGCTGGCATATGATCTGCCTGGCATATCTTTGGCATCCGTCGCACACTCTGACAATTTGCTCTGCATCTGCTAATGCTGTTAACCAGAAGAATCCATGTCGGAACGCCTTTGCCACCAAAGATCTTGACGAAGCATGATGGCCACAATCGCCTGAATGAATTTCGTGCAAGATTTTTCGTCCCTCTTCTGGTGAGACACATCTTTGGAATGTCCTGAGACGCTGCGCTTGTATAATTCATTGTTGATGATTGTATAGGCCTTGGATCGCCGTATGATTTTGCGCGCCTCAATCTCATCGTCTGGCAGCACTCCGCGACTTAAATATGCCATGTATGGCTCTGTCCATCCTGGCTGTTCATGCAGGGCTGCGACTAAAGTTGAATCATCCTCTGGCTCTGCAATGTCAATCTCTGCTGGAGGCTTTACTGATGGATTGTGCAGTTCATCCAGGAAACATTGGGTGGGACTGACTGTCTATTGGATCCAAGTCGAGACAAGGCATCTGCCGCTTCATTTTGTCTCGATCAATATGTTCAACTTGTATCCAGTGAAGTGTCCAGCAATTCTGTCCACCTCCCTTCTGTATGCAGCCATATTTGCATCTTGCTGTCCCATGTTCCAGAGACCTGCTGTGCCACCAAGTCTGAATCGCCAAAACAGCGTATGCGACTGATGTTCATCTCCTTTGCTATACGAGTCCATGAAGCATGCCTCATACTCTGCCACGTTATTTGTGCAGTTGAAGTGTATCTGTAGCACATACCGCAGCTTGTCTCCCTTGGGGGATGTTAGAACAACTCCAGCCCCCGAGCCTTGTAACTGTTTGACCCATCAAAGTGCATGGTCCAATACTTTGCTTCAGCCATGCTGGGGCGACTTGGATTTCTGTCCAATCATTGATAAAATCTGCAAGAGCCTGCGACTTAATTGACGTGCGCGGCTCATAACTGATATGATGTGGTCCCAGCTCGATCGCCCACTTTGCGACTCTTCCAGTAGCTTCTCGATTGCGTATGATATCCGCTAGAGGTGCTGAACTGACCACAGTTATTGGGTGTTCCTGGAAGTAGTGCTTCAACTTGCGACTCGCCATGAATACGCCAAATACAGCTTCTGCCATTGGGGGTAGCGCTGCTTTGAGGCCGTGAGTACTTCACTTACATAATATACTGGCCTTTGGACGGGGTACTCCTTTCCTGGCTCTTGTCTCTCTACGACCATGACGGCGCTGACTGCAAGAATTTGCTGCTATATACAACAGCATGGGCTCTTTATCCTTTGGAGCCGCCAAGACTGGAGCATTTGTCAACTGTTTTTTCAAGGCTGTGAGGGCTTCGTCAGCCTCTTATCCCAAACAAAGGTGTCTGACTTTTTCAGCAATCTGTACAAAGGCAATGCTTTTTCTCCCAGTCTTGATATAAAGCGACTCAACGCCGCGACGCAACCGGTAAGTCGCTGCACATCCTTGATTCTTTCTGGTTTCTGGAGTCCATTACGGCCTTTATCTTGTCAGGGTTGGCCTCAATGCCTCTTTCTGATACTATAAATCCCAATAACTTTCCTGCTGGTACTCCAAAGACGCACTTTGTTGGGTTGAGCTTCATGTTGTATTTTCTGAGATTTGTGAATGTCTCCGCCAGGTCACTGATGAGGTCCTGGCCAACTTGCGACTTAACCACAATATCATCCACGTAGGCGTGAACGTTGCGACCTATCTGCTCATGCAGACAATTCTGAATGCACCTTTGGTAAGTCGCACCTGCGTTCTTCAACCCAAAGGGCATGCTGACATAACAAAAAGCTCCAAAGGGTGTGATGAAGGATGTCTTTTCTTGGTCCTCCTTCTTCATCTTGATTTGATGGTAGCCTGAATAGGCATCCAAAAAGCATAACAGCTCGCACCCAGCAGTTGAATCAATCACTTGGTCAATCCGTGGCAAAGCAAATGGATCCTTTGGACAGGCTTTGTTAAGGCTGGTGTAATCAACACACATCGCCACGTACCGTTCTTTTTCATAACCAAGACTGGGTTTGCCACCCACTCCGGATGGTATACCTCCGTGATGAATCCTGCAGCCAGTAGGCGAGCTATTTCCTCCCCTATTGCCTTCCTTCTATCGTCATGGAAACGCCGTAGCGGCTGCTTCACTGGTTTAGCCGCAGGGTTCACTTTGAGGCTATGTTCTGCTAATTCTCTTGGTACCCCTGGCATATCTGATGGCTTCCATGCAAAGATGTCCTTATTTTCCTGAAGGAAAGCGACGAGAGCCTTCTCCCGCTCCTCTTCCATATGTGCTCCGATGCTGGTTTGCTTGGATGAGTCGCCAGGGACAAGATTTATCTGCTTAGTGTCCTGGGCCGCTTTGAATTTCACTGGTGGCTCGGCAGACGGCGTGGTAACTACGCTCATGTCATTTGGGTCCACCTGCGACTTATAACCTTTTAGTTCTTCTGTGGCACAGGCTGGTTCTGTGAAGGCCGCATCTCCTTCTTCGCATTCTATCGCTTTTTCTCTATCTCCGTAAACTGTGATGACCCCTTTTGGTCCTGGTATCTTCAACTGTAGGTACACGTAGCATGGCCTAGCCATAAACTTAGCAATGGCTGTTCTTCCAAACAAAGCATGATATGGGCTTTGGAATTTTACCACTTCGAAGCATAAGAACTCGCTCCTGAAGTTCTCCTCTGTCCCAAAAGTTACCCCCAGGGTTATTTTTCCCACTGGCTGGGCAGACCTTCCTGGGACAATGCCATGGAACTCGGTTGATGTGGACTGCAGGCTGGAATCCTTAAGCCCTAGACACTGGAACATGTCGTAGTACAAGATGTTTATGCTGCTTCCTCCGTCCATAAGCACTTTGGTCAGCTTGTATCCTGCTACATATGGTGCCACAACCAGTGCCAATTTTCCATGTTCCCGTACTTGTGGCGGGTGATCGTCGTGACTCCAAGTCACTGTGTGCTCAGACCATCTTAGCCAATTGGGCGTTGCTGGTATCACGGCGTTCACTTGTTGACTTCTGCGACTCAACTTCTCTTCCCTTTTGGAGGTGTCGATGACGATTGTGTGATACTGCCCCGCTTGCCTGGGGTTACTCGTACTGTGCTGCCCAATATTTGTATCATGAGCCGCACCAGGGCTTCCCTCGTGGGAATTTCCTTTATTGTGTTGACTTTCTTCTCTCCACTTGTTATAATAGTTGTATTGTGCCTTGGTGTGGTCTGCTGGTCGCCCATCACCTGTTGCGTGAAGGTCGCATGGCCGATTGAAAACTTCTTCCATATTAATTGGATGGGAGCCGTATCCTTGACCCCTTCCCCGCTGGCCTCTGAATCCTCCACGCGTGTTGGAGACGAGCCCTGAGTGGCCATCTTCACTTTTGCGTTTGTTTTGATTCGCGTTGTTGTTGTGGCCTGTTTGCTGCTGCTGGGGCTTGTTGGTGTTTTTCTTTCCTTTGGCAACAGCCTCCTCTTCTTCTCCATCTGACGCGTCTCTGGTTTTGTCCGAGCTGGCATATTTGTTAGCCGCAGCCATTACCTCGCTGAGACTTTTGACTTTATCCTTCATGCGACCTAACTTGTGAATCAGCGTCTCGAACTTGCAGTTTTTCTCCATTACCAGGACGGCTGAGCTCGGTGGTATGTTATCTGAAGAGTGTATTATTTCTGCCACCCTTTTCATCCAGTGGCGACTTGACTCGCCTTCCTTTTGGACACAACGCTCAAGATCTTCTATATTGCAGAGTCGCTTGCAAGTTCCTTGGAAGTTCTTAACGAAAGCATCCTTCAGCTCTTCCCATGTATTTATAGAGTTGGGAGGCAAATTTTGCAGCCATATATGCACTGCACCTTCTAGCATCATGTTGAGGTATCTTGCACATATCTCCTCTGAGGCGTTCAAAATGCTCATCCCCATCTCGTAATTGTTCAGCCAGGTGGTGGGATCCATGCTGGCGTTGTAGTTTACCACCTTACGTGGTCCTTTGAAATCTTCAGGGAAAGGTTCCGACCTGATCTTCTCAGTGAAACTCGCTGGGCCCTTGAGCTGCGAGGACAGGGCCGTGGATGTGCCCGTGGGGTTGTTAACTTCCGCGGGTCGCGTCTGCATTGCTAGCGTATTCGCCTGCGTTTCTGCGACTTGCTCCTGCTGCCTCTGTGCGACTCCTGATATGTTTTCTGGTGGCCTGCTTTGGACGCTTCCTTCTGCAACAATCCTGTGGTCGGTCGGCACGAGGGGTAGTTGTTTTGTGACTCCTGCCCGGTTGGCCTGTTGCAAAACATCAGTGCTTAACATCTGTATCGCGCGCCGTGCTTCAGCATTGACCGGGTTGTCGCCTGTTGGTACCATCTGAGTCAAGATATTAGCCGCAGCATACATGTTATCAACAGGGTTTTGGTAGTGACCCTGCGGGGTGTGAAACCTCCTTGGTTGCTGCTGGGCCTCTTGATTTGTCAGTCCCAATCCTTCCGCAATTGTCTGGACTCCTGTTCCCACGGCCGGAGTAGGTGGAAGTTCCACCGTTGGTTGAGTCGCGTGAAGCTGTGCTTGCGAGTCAACTTGTCTTCGGGTCGCGGCAAGCGCGGCTACTCTTTGCTGCTCCTGTTGGATTCCTTGACGTATCTGATCGAGCCTACGGCGCTCCTCTTCCATCCTTCGATCCTCATACAGGAGCTCGGCCCTGGCGGATTCAATTTCTGTTGCGCGGATGGCAGCGTTTCTTTCTGACACAGGGACAAGCAGCGGGTTGCTTGGGGGTGCCGATACTTCGGCTTCTCCAGCGGTTCGTGATGCACCCGCTCCTCCATTCGTGTAGACCGCGACTTGCGCCGTCCCTCGATCTGATGATGATGCGATTTCCTATGGGCAGCCCCAGCAACTTTCTTCAAAGGCGGACATGATGGACCCAAATTCTTGCGAGTCCATGCTTTCCATAGATTCTTCTCCGTCATCGGCGACTTCTTCCGCTGAGTCGCCTTCTTGGACCGAGCCGCCGCCGATGAAACCGACGAAAACATTGATAGATACAAACGGGATGATGTGGCCGGTTTCTAAGAAATCTGCTTCCGGCCCCTAGCTTGAATCATCGATGAGGGGTGTGCCATCAACCGTAATGATACGGCCAATGGCGAGATCTTCAGCTCCCTTCATGGATCCTGCGCGGAACGTGACGCTCTTGACCGCAGGCCCCATGGTGGGCGCCAACTGTCGTGGGTTTGTCACGTCAGGTGTCATAGATGACTTCGTAGGTGTGGGATTACGTGAGTCAAGCATCTCCGAGCTTGGGATCGCAGGAACAAAGATCAACATAGATTTACCCAGGTTCTGCCCCCTCAATGTGAGGTAAAAGACCTACTTCCTGCCTACCCTAGATTGGTATTGATATGATAATCGAGGTGTTACAATGGAGGCGATCCGATCTGGTACTCGCCGTATGAGCTAGGGTTTAAGGGCTTGATTGCTCGACCCTCCCTAAGTCCTGCGAGTCCTCTTTATATACACAGAGGCTCGTCAGGTTACAAGAGTTCTACACGAAGCCTGATTGTATTCTTGTCTTCCAAGGTGAGTTTGCACCGACCTTCTGGAGCTTTCCTTTATCGAGTCGCGATGCGAGATTGGCCCATCTTTCTCGTGGCCCAACAATGATACGCGGCCTTAAGTCGCTGTTGCTAAATTCAAATAAGTCGCGGGTTAACTATTCCCCCGACAGCGGCGCTTTGTTTCGCGAAAGCTCCTCTCCTCTTAGGGCAGCCACTTTTTCGTATATATGAGGGGGTACGCCAAAGACGAAGGAGAGGCGGTGCTTGAGGCTCCATATGGGTGGGCCCACGCGGCCCAAGGGACTGGCCGCGTGGGGCCCCCTCTTTTGGGCCCCGGCGCTTCCTCGTGTCCATCCTTTGCACATTGTCCTCCTTTTCATAAAAAATGGCGTGGTATTTTTCTCCGATTTAATTTCCTGCAAAAACAACCAGAAAAGAGACTTTGCTAAAAACAGCGTCAGATTCAGCAGTTTTATTCAAATATGGGAAGATTCCGGAGCAAATTATGAAGCAAAGTACTTGGAAAAGTAGATGCATTTTAGGTGCATCAGCTCCCCCAAGCATAGCTCGTTGTTTGTCCTCGAACAACTCAAACATAGTGCAGAAGCGATAAAAAGACTTTGACAAGAACTTTGCATTACATATGTAACACCGTTTAATACCAACAAGTATTCAAAACATAGCTTCCATAACAAATAACAAAATGCTAGCAAAGGTGCATCTAATCAGTGTTAAAGTTGTTATATTTGTTGAAAGAGAAATAACGTGAAGTGTCATCACTTGGATGAGTTTGTCCAATTGTAGAAATAAACAAAGGTTCTTGCATCGCTTTTGATTGAATCATGTCAAGATTTTTGAAATCTTTCGATTCTTTCTTTTATTGACAAATGAACTCATTGTGCTTACAACCTTGCTCTCAGTTTTATCAGATCATTTAGTGTTCCCTATTATGACTCATATGCTTGACTAACTAGAGGTTGAAAGCCTCATGCCCCGTGAATATGAGTACCTACACCACGTGCTACTCAACTCGGGTTACTAGGCAAGTTCGAGTTTTTTCAGTCATTGCAAGTAATAAAAGCGTCATCAAGAGCGTCAACTGGGGTACCTCTTGTCCCAAGACATGGAACAAGCCCATGTCCAAAAACAAGACAAATAGACAATGAACAATCTCAACACTCTTTTATTTACTATGTGTAGCTTTTTATTCTGATGTGCATCACTGAATGTTCACCATGGTACGCTATAAACTTCGACCATGAATGATGCATGGCTTAGGTTGGCGGCCCAGGCGTCCCTCTAGCTATTTATACCCACTCCTCAAACTTACTAAGTTTCCGCATTTATTTCACACATGATAAGCATCCATAAACGAAGGTACATGACATCAACTAAATATAATTTAGTGCAATGTTGAAAACTTTCCATGTGTCAGCACATTTAAGTTAACTCCCAACCACTAAGCTTGTCAAGCATATGACTTCATGTTTATCATTTGAAAAATTCTTTTATTCTTGGTTGGCAAGTTTAGCAAGCACAATGGGATGCGTAGACCTTTGTTTAGAGCCACAATTATTCAACTCACATCCAAGTATTGTCGCTACATATTATCTCACTTGCATCATAATATAACATACTAGAACACGGAGAAGATAAACATTTGCTACCATTTCCCTAGATGTTAAAGAAACTATGATGTGCGTACTTGCTATTATTAAAAAGTCCACATAAGCACGGCAAAGGTGTCATACCTTTCATCCACTTCATGCACATCAACTCATCATTGTTGTTCTCCTCTCCCAATTTGAACTGCGCAATAAAACTCAATTCTACCATGAAATGTTACTGCATACAGTACTGTTTTTACGCTACCTAGACACCTCAGAAAAATCTCATATTTACAGGTGTGTAGGTTATGAAAAGTTGCAGTAGTGGTTAAAATTTCAGCTCATTCGGAGTTACAGAAAAAATATGAAAAATGAAACAGTGAGCAGATTTCAGCAATTCCTGCACCTCCGTTTTCACTTTGGATTCAATAAAACGAAAATGTTTTTGTTCTTTTTAGTTTTAGATGCATAAAGTAAATGTTCAGAAGTAACTAAAAAAAGAAACAAATGAAATCTTTTTGTGTTTTTTGATTTTTAGAACAAGAAACTAAAACATAACAAGATAACAGTGATATAAACAATGAATGGAAAGGGAGAGAAGTACTCCCCCAAGCTTGCGATCAAGCTAGTATCCCGGGGTAGCCGTATCCACTTCCACCTCCAGGGAAGTAACCATATGGGTAGCCTTGCATTCCTGAGTTGGGGCTCCTCTGAGGTTGGTAGCCTTGCATCCCTGGATCTTGTGGCTCCTCTTGAGGCGGCATCTCTTCCACAATCCATTTTCCGGTACTCCTGTCAAAAAGGTCAGCACGGGGGAGCCTAATGGGCACTCTTTGTCCATTAGTACTCAAATAGTTATACCAATAATGATCCCCATGCATCACACTTATATCCATACGGGTAGTCAAAGCAAAATCGAGTAAATTGGACTCTCACAGGAGTACCCATGTTATCACCATAACCTCTCATCTTTAATGTATTCATACACTAAAGTAGCAATAGCACCAGCATAAATAGGGGTTTGATCAGTAATATTTCTACTCACAGCCGTATGCAAGGATCTAGCAAGAATGACTCCCAAGTTATACTCACATGTGGTGTTTTCTTTTGCACATTTAAGTAAATAAACCATTGGTCCCGTGCAAGCAGAATTGTTGTCTCTAGCAAGAAATCCTCTTGCAAGGAACAACGCAAAGTATCTCAAACTTGGGTGCTGTATATGAGTAAATTTACCCCTATTCAATCTATCATGAGAGTTAACAGAAATAGAGTGCCAAAATGCAACAAGCTCCTGGTTGGAGTCAGCACGGGTTTCATCCCAACTACCCCTGTTTTCCACACCAATAGCTTTGCAAAACTCCTCCAAAGACATAACAAGGCGCTCCCCCCTCATAGTAAATTTACAAACAAAGGTAGGAGGGGTGCCTTACTCTTCTTGCTGCGCTTGTAGATCTCAGGGCCTCAAACCTGAATGTGGAGAGGAATTCTCGCGAGAGTTCCTCGTATGTACCTCGTGATTTTGGGCAAACCCAAGCAAACCAGTTGCGTTGGCGAAGGTGTCGAAGTCTTATTTCATCCCCCACTCCTCAAGAACATGGGGTCTTGCCATCTAGTTGTATGGATCTTCAACTTCTCCCCCACAAAAACTGCATCATCATCCCAAAGATGGTTGTCATCATAATTAAGGAGACTTTAGATGCTCTTCTCCTCGGTCTTGAGCTCGTCCCAAGCAATGCATTGCCTTTGTTCATCATGGTACCTTGCTGTCCATAAATAATTTCAACAAAAATTAAGATGTAGCACTCTAAAACAACATTGAGTCATCCATAACTAGTCTCCACATAAATATTATGCATCCATATCAACTAGAAAACTTAAATCCATGGATTTCTCAAGCATATTAGTGACACCTAGTGCAGCAAAATACTTCATACATAAGCATAAGAACAAAAAATAATTGGATGGGTAGAGAGTGACATACCAAGGAGCAATCCCACCAAACAGATTTGAAAAATCGGCCCTAAACTTGGAGATCCAAGGATAGCAGGAAGAACAAGCTCGGAAAATTTGGGAAAAATACCTGGGGTGGTTTTCTGTCGAGAGAAGGAGATGGGCACTGGACACTCACCTAACACCACTTGGGGAAAAAGTTGGCGGGTCCCACGCGGCCAGGTACAGTTGCCGCGTGGGACACCCCATTTTGGTCCCTGGTGGCCTCCTGGTGTCCCACTTCTGGCAGATGGTCCCTTTGGTTAGATAACTTACCTCCAATTTTTTCTGGAATTTTTAGAGACAATTTTCTAAAGAGAATTTTTCAAACTTCATATTCTTGAATTTCTGAACTCTGAAATAATTATAATTATGCATATACTCTAAAATTCTAAGATAAATAAAATTAAAATGCAATACAAATTTTTATGGGAATCAAGTTTTCATCATTTCCACATTAGTAATGAGGTTGATGAAGTCTCATTAATAATATAAAAGATATAATCCATGATTCTTATTATATATATAAAAAGAAGAGATTCAAGATACCTCATATTTGATTGGAATAGTTCCAATCATCAAGGTAGCATACTTTGGTGCAGGAGGTGGTAGTGCAAATTCAAAACTTCCAATCATAAAAGTATTTCTTTGAATAGAATTCACACTCTTGTTTATCATTGTAACAAGATTCTTCTTGGGAAAATAGATAGTATGCTCATTTCCTTTGACATTAAATGTGTAACACCCCAAAATTTGGGACCTAAAATTTTAGCGGTGTTTCCTGACACCTGAAAAACTTTTTCTGTTTATCCTAAATGATTCTTCAAATCTTTTGGGGATGATTTGACTTTGGAATTGCTCTCTCAAAATTTCCCGATGATCCATGAACCTCTCCAATGCCATGGAAATTTTGTTGCTTAAGTTTTCTCTCGAAAACCCTAGCCCCGACTATTGAACCGTTTAAACCTTTTTCCTCCACCTACAAAAGGGAAACCTATTTCCATAGCTAGATAAATTCCCCTAAAAATACCAGAGGACTCCCACATCCATGTAAAGACATTCCTTGCAAAAATATTGCATACTCCAATGCAATATTTCCAGGTTAGATATTATTTTCCGAAATGCCATTTTTGATCCAGAGATTATCTAGACACCTTAAACTCGTCCAGAAATTATGCCATCTTGGGAAGATGCATGATTCCACCTCCTGAACATTCCACTCCATTGTCCCAACCTCATTTGAGCAATATTTGAGGTACTTCCTTTGTAATGCTCTTCTCATGCCTTTTTGCAATTTCCAAAGGAACCCCTATTTGTATGTTTCCAAAAATTCTATGAAAATTAGGGAGTGATCCTAGGCAGTGTGTAACCCATTTATGAAAAAATATTTGATACCTTGTTAGGAAAATATTGGACTTTTTCGCTGTGCAAGTTTCTGCCCTAAAATCCTTTTGTGTTAAAAAACACACCAAATGATTTTTGTGGTGGGAAGTAAGCACCTTGATGCAAGCACTAGGTGATCCCACACCCCTGGGCCAAGTCCTGCTCAAACCTAAAATGGTTTGCCTCTCCAAACCACAAATCTCAAAATAGTCCAGTACTGTTTTTCTAAAATTGTAGTCGCACCAACTTGCGAATTTCCGCAAACTTTGGTCAGCAAAGTTGCTGGAAATTGAACTTGGCACATAGTGACGCGGTTAGTTTCTCCTCTAGAGCCCTAGGGTGGGAGCACCATCCTGATGCCGATGTCGGCATGGCCAACAACGTGGTCACCACCGGCAGAGGCAAGCCGGGCGGCACCACCGCACTGCTCCTCCGACCTCCCCTGCTGTTCCTGCGTTCCAGCCCAACCTAGCCGCGACCCAGCCCTTCCCTGCTCCCCTGGCTCGAACCCGAGAAGCTCTTATCCCCGCAATCAATTCTTGGCCGGAGTTAGGCGCTGTCCGCCGCGTGTCAGCGCCGCCCTCGCCGCTGCTCACGAGCCCGTGCTCAACGTGCGGTTTACAAGCCATTCCTGCTCCTGGAGATCAGCTCGTAGCTCGCCCTTATCCCTCCCCATTCAATTCTTGGCCGAAACTTGGTGCGCCGGTGAGCCGTCAAGCGCCGGGCGGCCGGTCGACCGGCCAACTCGCCTCGAGCTATAAAAGGAGCCCCCGAGCCCTCTCTCGCCACACACCTCTTCCCCTCCCTCTCCTGAACCTCTCTGGCCGCTTAATTGCAAAACGGCGGAGCCCTGCTCTGATTTCTGGCCGAAGTCGCCGCCGTCGAAATCCGGCCGTGGCGAGCTCGAGCCAGTGTCGTTCTTCGATTAAACGCGCAGAGCGCATCCTAATATTCCCCTCTATCTCCCAGGGCCATCAGTAGATCAAGCACGGCACGGTGTGCTCGTGTCCATCCTCGGCCGCCATGGCCATGCGCGCAAGCTCGGGGAAGACGATGGCAGGCCTCTCCTCCCTGCCTCCAGCAGCCTCCCCGAGCCCGTCGTGGTGCGGTGACCACGTGCGCGTCCCCGGCGCGAGGCGCCGTGCAGCACGGCGACGGCCTCGTCGACGCCGGAGTTCTCCCGCGCGTCCTCGTCGCCGGGAAGAAGGGGCACAGTGGAGGGAAGGAAAAAGAAAAAAAGATTTGTTTAAATCTCCGACGTGCGGGCCCCACCAGTCAGCCTCAGTGGAGAGGCGTTCCCCAGCTTCCCGCTTTTCCGAGCTGGAGACGACTTTTGGCAAAAGGCGCGTCCAGCCCCGCCAGCGCAGGATCGGTCCGTTCGGCCCAGCAACGGCCCAACCGCGGATAGGAGCGGCCCGGGCAGTTTTTTTTTCTGCGGACTGTTTTTCTTTTCTCCTGGTGAGTAAGTTCGAACGCCCGTAGATTTTTAACCATAGCTCCGATTTAGCCGATTCAAATTCCTAAATTTGTGTCTCGACGAGATCTAGCCAGTGGTACCAGTCTTGCTGTATTAGGAGCAATTTAGTTTCACTGCCTTTATTTAATACCTCGTTGGTCGTTTCGTGGATTAGGCGTTCTCCGGGATTTCCGACCCCCGGCGAGTCCGAGACTTTCCGAACCGTTTCAAGACCATCTCCAGAGGCAAGCTAACCACTTGCTTTGAGCCCTCCTGCAATGCTTGGTTGTTTGATTGCCTTATACCATGCCGGGTGTTATGTCTGTCTTCTGTTATATTGATATATCTGTCTGCTATTATCGTTGCATGTGCGTATGCTGTCTATGTTTTACAGGAACCTTGTATTGTTGTATGTGTATCATATTGCTTTTAAATTATTGCACTACTTCATAACTGCTTATCTGTGCATCACTCACATTCCCGAGACAATGGCCGGTGGTACCGCCTCAGTCAAAGGAATGGGGGAATTATTACAACTGTGCGTCTCGCGCTTGCGGGGCTTTGTTTGGTTCTTTCCTCTTCGCCGAGGTGAGGAGCGGACGAATGTCGTCTTATGATCCTCGGGGTTGGGGGCATTTGTCAAAAGAGTTAGTTGCCTTGTCCCACCATCAAATATGGGTGGCATAGACCACCCGGACTGCGACGCTGGGAGCTGCCTTTTCATTTGGTTCTTATTGACGAGATTGCTGACACCACGTCAGGGCAACCCTCGAGTGGAATGGATGCTCTCTCATTCTTATGAGTGCTTTTCGGTTCATTCTTTTACGGTGACACCGGCCGGGTTGCCCGCCCCCGTCATCCGTTTGAAATATTATGCTTGTGGCACCCCCTTCTGGCACAGCTTGTCAGAAGGGCGGTCGCCCCGTGCGCCAGCCCAAGATATCTGGCCGCACGTTACGACAATGCAACATAGCGGAAATCATTACACAATCAGGCACAAAGTGCTACAGAAGGTTTACAAGGCCATCGAGGCTTTAGAAAATATCAAGCCAAGCATGGCCCAACTCAGAGTTTTAACTGGCAGCGGAAGACATAAATGAGGCAACGGCTTGGAGCGGCTCCACTCCACAGGTTCTGGCTGGGCTACTGATCCTAGCACGCTCTTGCTCCATGTCCTTGCTAAGGTAGAAGATGAATCCTCGACAAAACCTGGCCACAATCACAAGGCCCGTGAGTACATTAATATGCACTCAGCAAGAATCGCCACTCACTACAAACAATCCAACAATCATGCAGCAAGATATATATTGGAAATAAACTCCTACAACATGGCAAGTGTACTCTAGATACATGACATAAAAGTAGCATGGCATTGACAACCAAACATGTCATAAGCAAGCAATTGGGGGTATCACCAGTACAGAGTCCAAGCCAGGTGGGGTTGGATCGTGCACCGGCAATCATACAAAGGGCTTACCTGTGACGAGAAGACGGGTGTACCAAGTTGGTACCAAATAACATAACAATACCTGTCAGCACAACTAGGCCCAACGGCCTTGCTACATCTGTCAACTGCTAGGCCCACTGGCCTCATCCTTTCACTTGGGCATGCACGGTTGATGTGGGCTCTGGCCTAACTATAGGCTCCCCAACGCATCACACCGCCATCCTTAAACCTGGTTCACAATCACATCTCGAGTAACATTCCCTGCATCAGCTTATTGTTCACTTAGTGAAATCAGGTTGTTCATCTTTCTTTCAAACAGAACTTATGTTTAACCTCCTGACTCGACAAAGACAATAGTGTGACCGACACTGAACTGTTGTTCCATAACCTTGGAACTAGGCTAGATATCCAGATTTACACTCTCGAGAGGTTGCAATACTTCACTCATCCAAGTGGATCATTAACAACCGGTACTTTAGGATCACGTCCTTAAGACGGTCTGATACACTCACTCAACCGTTCACGCCATCAAGACACTCCCTATATAGCCACCGACATAACTATATGCCTTATGCAGAAGTGAATCCGGCACGTCCCCAACCCATGAGCGACGCCTAGCTCCGGAACCTTCGCAAGACTAGCCCCGACCAACTATGGTAACCGACTAGACTTGCCAAAAGGGTGGCATCAAAGGAGGCTCGATAGGATTACGTAGGTCAAGGCCCGCCCATGTGAGCGACAGTGGTAGTGCTTTCGATGTTCAGATTAGTGGCACTATGGACTGACCCTATCGAAGTTTGGAGGCGTGTTTCATTTAATCAAGTTCATCATAACAAGTCTCAAAACAGAGGATTAGTCCAGCATAATAATCACGACCACAATATCATACAACAACATAACAACCTGCATGTATCAGCATCAACATAACAGTAATAATAATACCCGGGTGACGGTGGCGGGAGACCCGGCCGGTGTCACTCGGGGGTTAGTGATAAAACAATAACAATAATAGCACAATATTTCCCCCACTTCCTCGGCTGAGGCGGGAGACCCTGCCATTGCCCCGGAAATGGGAGTGTAGCACAGATAAATAAATCCCCCACTTCCTTGGCTGAGGCGGGAGACCCGGCCATTGCCCCGGAAATGTGAGTGTCACCGTAAAAGAATAACCGAAAAGCACTCATAAAAATGAGAGAGCATCCATTCCACTCGAAGGTTACCCCGACGTGGTGTCAGCAATCTCGGCAAAAGAACCGCGGAAAAGTCAGCTCCCCAGCGTCGCAGTCCGGTTGGTCTATGCCAACCATATTTGACGGAGGGGACAAGGCAACTAACTCTTTTGGCGAATGCCCCAACCCCGAGGATCATAAGACGACATTCGTCCGCTCCTCACCTCGGCGAAGAGGAAAGAACCAAACAAGGCCCCGCAAACGCGAGACGCACAGTTGTAATAATTTCCCCCATTCCTTTGACTGAGGCGGTAGCACCGGCCATTGTCTCGGGAAAGTGAGTGTTGCACAGATAAGCAGTTATAAGGTAGTGCAATAAATTAAATTACAATATGACATATGCAGCAATACAATGCTCATATAAAAATACGGACAACAAACAGACATGTAATAATAATAGCAGACAGACATAACAGTAGACAGACATAAACACCCGGCATGGTAATAGGCAAACAACAAACAAGCATTGCGGGATGGCTTATAGCAAGGGTTTAGCTTGCCTCCGGAGAAGGATTCCAAAAGGTTTGGAAAGTTTCGGACTCGCCGCGGGTCGGAATCCCGAAGAACGCCTAAACCACGAAACGACAAACGGTGTATTAATTAAAGGCTATGAAACTCAATAGCTCCAAAGATGACAAAACTGGTACCACTAGCTAAATCTCGACGAGATACAAATTTAGAAATTTGAATCGACTAAAACGGAGCTACGGTTCAAAAGTTGTGGGCGTCCGAAGTTGCTCACCAGGAGAAAAGAAAAAACCTGCGCGAAAAAAAAAAAACAACACGGGCTGCTCTGGCCGCGCGGCTGGGCCGCGAATGGGCCTTCTGGCCTGCTACTGCGCTGGGCTGGGCTGGTCCGGTCGCGCAGTTCCAGGAATACGCTTCCGCGTGAGGAAAACGCAAACTCGAAACTACGCCTTCAGCTGGACAGTTTTCCTGAACGATTGGCTCTGTACGTCGTCTTCCTCAGCTCCCGTACGTGAGCAGCACAAGCGGGCAGCGCTCGGCCGCTGGGCTCGCCGGCCGGCTGGACGGCGGAGGGAACGATGCGGCGACAGGGGCCGCGGCCAGGAGGAGCTGGAGACGGCGGCGGGGACGCTCCCCTCGCGTCACGCGCGAGCTCGACGGCTCGGCCGCTCGGGCGGCTCGGGGAAGTTGCCGCCGGCGTCCGGCAGCCCGGCGAGGCAAGCTGAGGACGGCGGCGAGGCGCTGGAGCTCCGCCGCGCTCGGGGAAGGGTTCTGGGGGGCCGAGGAAGGCCGGGGTCGTGTCGCCCTCGAGCTCGCCCAGCTCGGCCAGCACGGCCATGGCGGGAGGCTGCGGGATGCGGCCGACCGCGGCGACGAGCGGCTCGGCGAGGCCAGACAGGGACGGCGGCGAGGTCGTGGGACTCGGACGTGCCCGGGGAGAGGTCCAGCACGCCAGGGGAGGCCGGGGCGTCGCGCGCGACCTTAGCCGAGCTTCGGCCACGGCGGCTGCTCTCGGCTCTGTTTCTCCCCTGCTGATTTCCAGGGCGGACTGAGGGTGGTGTTGCGTGGCTAGAGGCAGAGGGGAGAGTGGTGCGTCGAGGGGAGGAGCTCGGCTACTTCTTCTCAGGCAGGGGAGGGGAGATACGGGGAGGCTCTATATACAATCTCCACGGCACTGTATCGTCGGTGGAGGGGATAGAAACGACTATGGTTCGAACCAGGGGAGCAGTGGTTGATCCAGCTACAGCTGGGGTTCGGTTGGGACAAGGGGAAACAGTGGAGACCCGGTGCACAGGAACGCACAGTGCGCGCGCTGGCGTTCGGGGCGCCCACGAGTGGTATCGACGCGTTCCTGGTGACTCGGGGGTCCAAACGGAAAAAGGTTTCCACCGCGGGGTTCGTAACGACGAGAACAAAACAACCAAACAAGAATCCCTTCAGGATTCCAAACTTTGTAAAATAAGATTTTCAGAAAAGCAAAGATACCGAAGGTGCTCGATGAAATGACCTAGGTCTTGCACAACTCCGAAAAATCCCAAAATTTCACCAGTGCCTAGGTTTGGTTCAAGGAGGGTGTCCAAGAAGTTTGGGCTCAATTGGATATCTAGAAATGGGGTTTTGGTAATGTGTCCGTTAAGCCGCGTACCGGCATCGATTTTTGGCTTACAAAGGAAGTAGGTCAAACATCGCTCGAATGGGTTTGGGTTCAACAGAAGAAGTGTAGGAAATACAAAAATATGCATCTCCCTAATTTATGAGAATTTTCCGAGACTCCCAAGTTGACTGAATAAATTTGGGTTCAGGACCGATATTTAACAGTTAACCCTGAATTGGAAATATTGCATCGGAGTATACAATATTTTTGCATGGGTTGGCTTTATATGTACACGCGAGTCCTCCGGTATTTTTGGTGGAATTTTATTGGCGAGGGAAATCGACATCCCTTTGATAAGTGGAAATAACCGGAATTAAAAGATTATCACGGAGGGCTAGGATTTCGAGGGAAATCTTAAGCACATAATTGTCGAGAGTGGTGATTGAAGTTCAGGGAACATGGGAAATTTCTGAGAGAGCAAAACCAAAGTCAAGATCATCCACAAAATATTTAAGAAGGTCATTTAATAAAAGGAAAAGTTTCTCCGGCGTGAGAAAACACCACTAAAATCAATACTGGATTTTCGGGTGTTACAAACCTTCCCTTCTTAAAAAGAATCTCGTCCCGAGATTCGGAGACTTATAGAGATTCCCGGAGTTATGACAAGATACTTCTTGTACGGTCTTAACATACCCCTAATTTTAAAACCATTTCAAAACTTTTTCTTCAAAATAGTGGAGTTTAAAACACTCGGGGGAATCCACACACAACAGGGTATTTCTCAAAACCAGACACTTTGCAAGCATAGCATTACTATCAAACAAGTCATACCCAAATGAATGACATGGCAGGGGCTCACAGAATCACGCAATATAGGATCTACCACCATGGTTATATAAATATAAGCTAGGGTTTTTGCTTAAACATTCACATGGCAGGGCACACATCAACAACGCAACCATGGCAAAAGCAAGCAAGCATGTCTACAAACAAGCTAACATTCTACAAAACAGAGTTTGAACTTGGGTAAGCAGTTACCCACAATTTTACAAACAAAAGGATTGGGATATGTTATCATATCCTCTCATCTAGGGTTTTATTTTTGGAAAAGCTATATATACACTTTCATGCATACCTAGGTTTAAAAAAAATTTAAGGTTCCTTTTAGGAGAAGGATGTTTGTGCCACCCAAAATGGGCTCACAAGCACCTAGATTTTGAGGGGTAGGGCCACACCCCAAAATTTGTTTTTGCAAAGATTTTTCCCTATGGAATGCCATAGATACGAGGGAAGAACTTTCGGGGTATCTCCTTGCACTGAAGTAATTGTAGAGTTCTAGCTGGAGTAGAACTTACATCCTTCATTTCTGAAATTTTTCCACCGGCCATACTCCTTGTCTTGCAGCAAAGATAACATGGCTGGAATACAAGCATATAGACAGCATAATTTCTATTCTGAGAAAACATCATTTTAGAAAAATAGTCCTGCATTTTTATGGCCCCAAACAAATCGGTGCAGCAGTATGGCATAATCATTTCAACCATACCGTATAAGCAAACACACAACGGCTAACAAAACGCTCCACAAAAATCCTTTTGTGCTCCAACGATGATGGGACACTCAACAAGCATTTTAAGGCTTGGGAGAGAGTTGCTCGTGGAGGGCTCGGGCCCTTTCTTTAACATGCGTCCAGACAAGGTTCATATTGGGTGAGGAACCTTGGGGTGCTACATGTAGGAGTTTTTCAAACCTATGCGTGAGCCAACATTAAGTGAGCGGGACACCGTGGTTACAGTGTCTCATTAAATACTTCCACTTAATGGTTAAACTTGTGCAACACACACAAAATAATTTGCATACTACAAAATAATCCCATTCAAAGTTTGCATTAACTCACAGGTGGGTATATGCGTCTGGGTTCACATATACTGTCCCTGTTTTAAGTGATCTGCCTTTTCTTCCAAACCTTTAACTAAAGAAAGGCATGATATTCCATCATGTGTCAACCAAGTGGCTAACCAGAGGATGAGAATACCAAGTTTTATTACGGCTGACTCTACATCAACCAGAAAACAGAAAGGACTTGCATTACAAGCCAACACAAGGGAAACAACAACCTCACAAACTCTCACCTACCAACTTAGGACTCCTCACTTGGTGGGGACTTGGTCTGGGCATCCACTTTGTTGCCTTCTAGATCTTGCGGTTTTGGTCCTAAGCAAAGCTTGGTATCCACTGGGCTCTTGTCAGTGGGCTGCGGGACTCGGGCAAGGGCTTGCCTATTAGAATGGCATTCCTCCAAGTGGTAGGCAAGAATGCTCTCCAAGGCGGTGGTGTAGGCTTCGAGGTGGGACAAGGTTGAGTTGAGCATCACTTCGATGCTTACCATGGGATTGTTGGGGCTTGCAAGGGATCTTGGCGGGAAGAAGCGAGACGCGGGAGGTTCTGTCGCGGCTTCTAAGTACCGCAAACGAGTGAGACACTTCCAAGCTGCAACTTGGAGAGCCATCTCAGGGGAATCTACGAAGTGGCTTTGAATCACATATGGCGCCGCGCTTCCTAAGGCACTTGTGGCGACATACACATCGGCATGATACTCGCTCACACAGGAGGAGAGGTTAGACCGATATACATGGTACACCGGCCGAGAAACACAACCAAGAATGTCGCGAGCAGCTTCCCACAGCAGAGGTGGAAAACCGGGGCGAAACTCAGCGGTGGTCTCAAAAACAAGGGTAGGTTCCATCTACAACCTCAAGCTAAGGTACTTGGGAGAGAGGAGAGCGCAAGATTCCTGAGCGGGATCAGCTTCAAGAGAGTTGGGTTGCAAAGGATAGCAAGCGAGGGTGGGATTTTACAGGCAGCTAGGACTTGGGTCTCATACTACTGGGTAGTGTCGATTCCTTCTCATGGAAGAAACCGGCGAGCCTCACTCGGGGATTGGGACAAGTCCTACTACACCATACTGTTGACCAACAATAGCCATGCCGGTTAGGCGGAGATGGGTCAAATCCATCGGGCTCCTTGTCGACAAATAGTACGGTTGAGCTTTCCATGCTAGGGTAGTCTACAGCCAGCCTGGTGCTCTGATACCATTGTCTGTGGCACCCCCTTCTGGCACAGCTTGTCAGAAGGGCGGTCGCCCCGTGCGCCAGCCCAAGATATCTGGCCGCACGTTACGACAATGCAACATAGCGGAAATCATTACACAATCAGGCACAAAGTGCTACAGAAGGTTTACAAGGCCATCGAGGCTTTAGAAAATATCAAGCCAAGCATGGCCCAACTCAGAGTTTTAACTGGCAGCGGAAGACATAAATGAGGCAACGGCTTGGAGCGGCTCCACTCCACAGGTTCTGGCTGGGCTACTGATCCTAGCACGCTCTTGCTCCATGTCCTTGCTAAGGTAGAAGATGAATCCTCGACAAAACCTGGCCACAATCACAAGGCCCGTGAGTACATTAATATGCACTCAGCAAGAATCGCCACTCACTACAAACAATCCAACAATCATGCAGCAAGATATATATTGGAAATAAACTCCTACAACATGGCAAGTGTACTCTAGATACATGACATAAAAGTAGCATGGCATTGACAACCAAACATGTCATAAGCAAGCAATTGGGGGTATCACCAGTACAGAGTCCAAGCCAGGTGGGGTTGGATCGTGCACCGGCAATCATACAAAGGGCTTACCTGTGACGAGAAGACGGGTGTACCAAGTTGGTACCAAATAACATAACAATACCTGTCAGCACAACTAGGCCCAACGGCCTTGCTACATCTGTCAACTGCTAGGCCCACTGGCCTCATCCTTTCACTTGGGCATGCACGGTTGATGTGGGCTCTGGCCTAACTATAGGCTCCCCAACGCATCACACCGCCATCCTTAAACCTGGTTCACAATCACATCTCGAGTAACATTCCCTGCATCAGCTTATTGTTCACTTAGTGAAATCAGGTTGTTCATCTTTCTTTCAAACAGAACTTATGTTTAACCTCCTGACTCGACAAAGACAATAGTGTGACCGACACTGAACTGTTGTTCCATAACCTTGGAACTAGGTTAGATATCCAGATTTACGCTCTCGAGAGGTTGCAATACTTCACTCATCCAAGTGGATCATTAACAACCGGTACTTTAGGATCACGTCCTTAAGACGGTCTGATACACTCACTCAACCGTTCACGCCATCAAGACACTCCCTATATAGCCACCGACATAACTATATGCCTTATGCAGAAGTGAATCCGGCACGTCCCCAACCCATGAGCGACGCCTAGCTCCGGAACCTTCGCAAGACTAGCCCCGACCAACTATGGTAACCGACTAGACTTGCCAAAAGGGTGGCATCAAAGGAGGCTCGATAGGATTACGTAGGTCAAGGCCCGCCCATGTGAGCGACAGTGGTAGTGCTTTCGATGTTCAGATTAGTGGCACTATGGACTGACCCTATCGAAGTTTGGAGGCGTGTTTCATTTAATCAAGTTCATCATAACAAGTCTCAAAACAGAGGATTAGTCCAGCATAATAATCACGACCACAATATCATACAACAACATAACAACCTGCATGTATCAGCATCAACATAACAGTAATAATAATACCCGGGTGACGGTGGCGGGAGACCCGGCCGGTGTCACTCGGGGGTTAGTGATAAAACAATAACAATAATAGCACAATATTTCCCCCACTTCCTCGGCTGAGGCGGGAGACCCTGCCATTGCCCCGGAAATGGGAGTGTAGCACAGATAAATAAATCCCCCACTTCCTTGGCTGAGGCGGGAGACCCGGCCATTGCCCCGGAAATGTGAGTGTCACCGTAAAAGAATAACCGAAAAGCACTCATAAAAATGAGAGAGCATCCATTCCACTCGAAGGTTACCCCGACGTGGTGTCAGCAATCTCGGCAAAAGAACCGCGGAAAAGTCAGCTCCCCAGCGTCGCAGTCCGGTTGGTCTATGCCAACCATATTTGACGGAGGGGACAAGACAACTAACTCTTTTGGCGAATGCCCCAACCCCGAGGATCATAAGACGACATTCGTCCGCTCCTCACCTCGGCGAAGAGGAAAGAACCAAACAAGGCCCCGCAAACGCGAGACGCACAGTTGTAATAATTTCCCCCATTCCTTTGACTGAGGCGGTAGCACCGGCCATTGTCTCGGGAAAGTGAGTGTTGCACAGATAAGCAGTTATAAGGTAGTGCAATAAATTAAATTGCAATATGACATATGCAGCAATACAATGCTCATATAAAAATACGGACAACAAACAGACATGTAATAATAATAGCAGACAGACATAACAGTAGACAGACATAAACACCCGGCATGGTAATAGGCAAACAACAAACAAGCATTGCGGGATGGCTTATAGCAAGGGTTTAGCTTGCCTCCGGAGAAGGATTCCAAAAGGTTTGGAAAGTTTCGGACTCGCCGCGGGTCGGAATCCCGAAGAACGCCTAAACCACGAAACGACAAACGGTGTATTAATTAAAGGCTATGAAACTCAATAGCTCCAAAGATGACAAAACTGGTACCACTAGCTAAATCTCGACGAGATACAAATTTAGAAATTTGAATCGACTAAAACGGAGCTACGGTTCAAAAGTTGTGGGCGTCCGAAGTTGCTCACCAGGAGAAAAGAAAAAACCTGCGCGAAAAAAAAAAACAACACGGGCTGCTCTGGCCGCGCGGCTGGGCCGCGAATGGGCCTTCTGGCCTGCTACTGCGCTGGGCTGGGCTGGTCCGGTCGCGCAGTTCCAGGAATACGCTTCCGCGTGAGGAAAACGCAAACTCGAAACTACGCCTTCAGCTGGACAGTTTTCCTGAACGATTGGCTCTGTACGTCGTCTTCCTCAGCTCCCGTACGTGAGCAGCACAAGCGGGCAGCGCTCGGCCGCTGGGCTCGCCGGCCGGCTGGACGGCGGAGGGAACGATGCGGCGACAGGGGCCGCGGCCAGGAGGAGCTGGAGACGGCGGCGGGGACGCTCCCCTCGCGTCACGCGCGAGCTCGACGGCTCGGCCGCTCGGGCGGCTCGGGGAAGTTGCCGCCGGCGTCCGGCAGCCCGGCGAGGCAAGCTGAGGACGGCGGCGAGGCGCTGGAGCTCCGCCGCGCTCGGGGAAGGGTTCTGGGGGGCCGAGGAAGGCCGGGGTCGTGTCGCCCTCGAGCTCGCCCAGCTCGGCCAGCACGGCCATGGCGGGAGGCTGCGGGATGCGGCCGACCGCGGCGACGAGCGGCTCGGCGAGGCCAGACAGGGACGGCGGCGAGGTCGTGGGACTCGGACGTGCCCGGGGAGAGGTCCAGCACGCCAGGGGAGGCCGGGGCGTCGCGCGCGACCTTAGCCGAGCTTCGGCCACGGCGGCTGCTCTCGGCTCTGTTTCTCCCCTGCTGATTTCCAGGGCGGACTGAGGGTGGTGTTGCGTGGCTAGAGGCAGAGGGGAGAGTGGTGCGTCGAGGGGAGGAGCTCGGCTACTTCTTCTCAGGCAGGGGAGGGGAGATACGGGGAGGCTCTATATACAATCTCCACGGCACTGTATCGTCGGTGGAGGGGATAGAAACGACTATGGTTCGAACCAGGGGAGCAGTGGTTGATCCAGCTACAGCTGGGGTTCGGTTGGGACAAGGGGAAACAGTGGAGACCCGGTGCACAGGAACGCACAGTGCGCGCGCTGGCGTTCGGGGCGCCCACGAGTGGTATCGACGCGTTCCTGGTGACTCGGGGGTCCAAACGGAAAAAGGTTTCCACCGCGGGGTTCGTAACGACGAGAACAAAACAACCAAACAAGAATCCCTTCAGGATTCCAAACTTTGTAAAATAAGATTTTCAGAAAAGCAAAGATACCGAAGGTGCTCGATGAAATGACCTAGGTCTTGCACAACTCCGAAAAATCCCAAAATTTCACCAGTGCCTAGGTTTGGTTCAAGGAGGGTGTCCAAGAAGTTTGGGCTCAATTGGATATCTAGAAATGGGGTTTTGGTAATGTGTCCGTTAAGCCGCGTACCGGCATCGATTTTTGGCTTACAAAGGAAGTAGGTCAAACATCGCTCGAATGGGTTTGGGTTCAACAGAAGAAGTGTAGGAAATACAAAAATATGCATCTCCCTAATTTATGAGAATTTTCCGAGACTCCCAAGTTGACTGAATAAATTTGGGTTCAGGACCGATATTTAACAGTTAACCCTGAATTGGAAATATTGCATCGGAGTATACAATATTTTTGCATGGGTTGGCTTTATATGTACACGCGAGTCCTCCGGTATTTTGTGGAATTTTATTGGCGAGGGAAATCGACATCCCTTTGATAAGTGGAAATAACCGGAATTAAAAGATTATCACGGAGGGCTAGGATTTCGAGGGAAATCTTAAGCACATAATTGTCGAGAGTGGTGATTGAAGTTCAGGGAACATGGGAAATTTCTGAGAGAGCAAAACCAAAGTCAAGATCATCCACAAAATATTTAAGAAGGTCATTTAATAAAAGGAAAAGTTTCTCCGGCGTGAGAAAACACCACTAAAATCAATACTGGATTTTCGGGGTGTTACAATGCTATTATTCTGTGAACACTAACCCCCGAGTGACACCGGCCGGGTTGCCCGCCACAGTCACCCGGGTATTATTATTATCGTTATGTTGTTATCTATGCATGCAAGTATTATGTTGCTAATGCCTTGTTGTTGTTGATATATGTTATTGATATCGTGATTATTATGCTGGACTAATCCTCTATTTTGGGACTTGTTGTGATAAAACTTGATTAAATGAAACACCCCTCCAAACAACGATAGGGTCAGTTCATGGTGCCACTAATCTGAACTTTGAACGCAGAACCAACGTCGTCTCATGGGAGGACCGTGACCTAGTAGGTTGTTAAGCCCCTTTTGTGCCATCCATTGGGCGCAGTCGTTCGGTTGCGCTGTCCGAGGGGAGAGGTCGACAGGCACGGGTTCGACTGTGATAGGGAGTCCGGAGCTAGGCATACCTGGTAGCGCCAGGGGATGTGCCGGGTTTACTTGCCCGTTGTGCCATGCGCATAGGGTGGTGCGGGAGAGTGTCTTAGCAAGTGGACCGTCACGGGGGTGTATTTTGCTCAGTATGACTTTGGGCGTGACAAACCTAAAGTGTCGGCTGAGTGGGGTGCATTCCGATAGGTGGGAACGCAAACTCTCGAGAGTGTCAACCTAGCAAGCTAGCCTCGTTCCTAGGATATGGAACAACAGTTCAGTGTCGGTCACACTGTGTGTCCTCGTCGTGTCCGGAGGTTAAACTTAAGATTTGTTGAGATAATTAATGAACGACCTGATTTCACTAAATGAACAATAAGATGATGCAGGGAATGTTACTTGTCAGGTGAATGGGATGGCGGTGTGATGCGTTGGAAGCCTATAGTTAGGCCAGAGCCAGCATCAACCGTGCCTGCCCCGGGAGATAGCCAGAGTTGGCTGGATTGATAGCCAGAGTTGGCTAGAGGCTTGGAAGCCTGATTGTGTTGACAGGAGTAGTTATAAGATTTGGTACCAACTGGTACACTCGTCTACTCGTCACAGGTAAGCTCGTTGTGTGATTGCCGGCGCACGATCCAACCCCCACCTGGCTTGGACTCTGCACTGGTGATACCCCATTGTTTGCTTATGCCATGTTTTGCTTGTGATGCCATGCTACTTTTATGACAAGTACCTAGAGTAGACTCTTGCCATGTGTAGGATTTTATTTCAAATGTATATCTTGCTGCATGATTGTTGGATTGTTTGTAGTAAGTGGCGAATTCTTGCTGAGTGCATAATAATGTACTCACGGGCCTCGTGTTTTGGCCAGATTTTGGCGAGGATTCATCATCCACCTTAGCGAGGATTTGGAGCCAGAGCGTGCTAGGATCTGTAGCCCAGCCAGATGCCTGTGGAGTGGAGCCGCTCCAAGCCGTTGCCATAGCCGTCTTCCGCTGCCAGTTAAACTCTGTCCTGAGCCATGCTTGGCTTGATATTTTGTCATGCCTTGATGGCCTTGTAAACCATTTGTAGCACTTCTTGTGCCTGATTGTGTAATGATTTCTACTATGTTGCACTGTCGCGACGTGCGGCCAGATATCTTGGGCTGGCGCACGGAACGACCGCCTCTCTGGCGAGATGTGCCAGGGAGGGGTGTCACAAAATGTCACTTTGCTCTCAGTGCAATTTATCACAGCTTCTGCAGTGTTTAAGAAGGGTCTTCCAAGAATAATAGATAGATTATCATCCTCAGGCATTTCTAATATAAAAAAGTCGGTAGCAATTAATTCATTAGCAATAGAAATACGAACATCCTCACATATACCTATAGGTATAGCAGTTGATTTATCAGCCATTTGCAATGAAACTTCAGTTGGAACTAATTTGTTTAGGTTAAGTTTCTTATATAAAGAAAAAGGCATAACACTAACACCAGCTCCTAAATCACATAGAGCATATTTCACGTAAGTTCCTTTAATACGACAAGGAATAGTTGGGATACCAGGATCTCCACGCTTTTCAGGCATTTTCCCTTTAAATGAATAATCAGCAAGCATAGCAGTAATTGCATCAGTAGATATCTTTCTTTTGTTAGTAAACATATCTTTCATATATTTCGAATATGGAGGAATTTTAATAGCATCAACAAGAGGAATTTGCAAATATAAAGTTTTAATCAACTCAAGAAATTTCTCCAACCTAGCATCATCCAAAGATTTCATTACCTCTTGGGGATATGGTATGGGTCTTTGTACCCATGGATCCCTCTCTTTACCTTTTTGTTGATTTGGATGTTTCTTCTTTTTATTCCTCTCAATAGATGGTTGAGGGCCTTCTTTTTCAGGAGGTTCAGGTCCCTCAATATTTTCAGCTTCATGTTGCTCTTCTTCAGGTGGAGAGGATTCCCCTTCTTCATTATCATCTTCAGTCTCAGCATCAGAAATAGAAATATCCTTATCTTGTTCTTGAGAATTATCAATATCTTCGTTTTCATTGGGAGATTTTCCTGTAGAAGATCTATTCTTGAGAGCCTCTTGCTCTTTCCTCTTGGGATGGTCTTCAGGATAGTCAGGATCCTAAGTACTTGCACCACCTCTAGTATTAACTCCACAAACCTGTTTCTTCTCAATAAGATTTGCATACAGTTGATTTTGAAGAGAAACCATTTGTTCAACTTGATTATTCATCATCTCACAATGTTTAATAATTCTTTTAACCTTCCCCACATTAGCATCTAAATTTTCATGAAGAAATTTAATTTTATGAGAGTTTTCCATTATACTCATTCTAATACTATGCTCCTCAGGATCGTTATAATAAGCAAAATCATTAACGTACGATACATCAATGGGAGGTGTTACCTTTTCATTACCTTTCATGGAGCTAATAGCATTAACTTGGATTGGAAAACATGGTTGATCAATAGGAAGTTTAAGACCCATTTCAGATAATTCCTTGAGATGATAGGTTTTAATTCCCATCTCTTCAATAGCCTTGGAAACTTCTTTCATTATCTCTTTGTCTAACTTAAGAATGCCTCCTTTCTTCTCTGGAAATATATCTTTTCCATCTATCTCTTCAATATTCCAATCTTCATAATTTCTAGAGATAGTCTCCAATAGCTCAGTTGCTTCATCAATGGTCCTTTCCCTGAAAACATTACCTGCAATACTATCAAGATAGCCCCTAGTATTTTCAATTAGTCCATTCTAAAATATATCAAGTATTTCATTACTCTTGAAGCCATGGGTAGGACATTTCCTAACCATCTTACTATACCTCCCCCAAGCTTGGGGTAGATCCTCCTTCTCTTTATGTGAAAAGTTACTAATCTCAATAGTTAAACCATGGATCTTGTCTGCAGGGAAATATTTATTATAGAATAACTACAAGCATTCCTCTTTACTAGTAATAGATCCAGGTTCTAAACGATTATACCAAATTTTAGCATTTCCTCCCAAGGTAAAAGGAAACAACTTTAAGAAATAATAGCGTTGGTGGATTTCATCTTTACCAAATAGCACAGATAAATCATGCAAAATAGCAATGTGTTCAAAAGGAAACTCATCATCTCTCCCATAAAACTTAAACTTCTCAGCTTTTTTAATTATTTCAGGATCAACACTAAACTCATAATCTTTGTCTTTAATTTTAATAGCTGGAGCATTCATTTTCTTAGTAACAGGGAAATAATCATCAAGAGGAGAATTTTTAAAACTATCAGGTTTATCCAATTTATCATAATTCGGATCCAAAAAAGCCATAGTAAATGCATCTTCTTTCTCAGAAGAAACTTCATACTCATCATCATCAACATATTCATTATCTTCCAATTCAGACTCCAGATTTTCAACAGTAGAAGATTCAGGTGTTTTAGTTATCTCAGATGTTTCAGGTGTTACCTCTTTGTCTATGCTACCACATATTAAATTATTTTCAATACTAGTAGCCATCTTAGACAATGGTGAACTAGGTAAAGCTTTTTCTTTCTTCTTAGTAGCAATAGCAGAAGCAACATCAGGTGAAAAGTTTTGCCTACTTGGCAAATCAGTACCTCTACGAGTAGTTGAAGGCCTTACCTCCTTCAGAGTATTCTTTTCCTTTCCCATAGTTGGGAACAAGCAAGTGCAGCAAATAAATGATAACAAGTTGTCTTACCAATAAAGCTAGGTTCCCCGGCAACGGCGCCAGAAAATGTCTTGATGCCCTCAAGTATAGGGGATCGCTGAAATCTTCGTTGGGAAGTATTACCCAAATTTATAGTTTGACACGATGGGAACACAAGAATACCAATAATACTTTGGCAATTGAGGCGTCACTCTCAACCACACCTGTATATCAATAAACTTGCAGCAGTGATAGTGATGGCAGCAGTATGATTCAAGTAGCAAATGAAACAGCAGTAGTGAACAAGGGTTTCCCTGTTTTCACTGGAAAAGTGAAAGTGTAACTCAGAGATTTAAAACGTAGGCATGAGGTGATAGCGGGATGTTGCATGAATAAGATTGATCATATAATAAGAAACAAATAGCAATGGGGCTTAACTCTAACTCCGATATATGTAGGTATGTGTTCCGTAAATAGTTGTGCGTACTAACCAAGAGAATTTGCACAACATCTATTGTCCTACCTGCCCATTTCACCGGGGCCAACTTGGAACTACAGGTAATTAAGGTCTACCCTTTCGAATAGCCCGGAACAACGCATTAACACTTCATGAACACATAGAATCCTCAAACTAAAACATCTCTCCCTTGTTTTCCCTATATGTCACTTTTAGGGTTCGCAGGTTCAACATAATAGCAGGTGATACACTTTGCAGATAAGTACCAAACTCAAATATATGATGGGGCAAGATAAGTTCAGTATGAAATCATGCCACTCGGGCCCTAGTAGCAAGCATTAAACATAGCATAAGTGCATCAACACAATACAAAAGTATCCTCAAGAAAGACCCCTAAAATCTCGGACAACGGGTATCATTACATGATCAATCTCATCCAATCCCCATCCACCTCACATGCCTACAGCGAACTACTCAAACATGGTGATGGTGAAGGAGCTCATGGTCGATGGAGATGAAGGCGGTGAAGATGGCGGTGAAGACGGCCTCCGAATCCTTCCTCCGGGGGAGGAATCCTGGATCAATCTGTCTCCGGAAACGAAGATCGTGGTGGTGGCGGCGCTCTGTTTCGCGAAAGCTCCTCTCCTCTTAGGGCAGCCACTTTTTCTTATATATGAGGGGGTACGCCAAAGATGAACGAGAGGCGTCAGAAAAGAGACTTTGCTAAAAACAGCGTCAGATTCAGCAGTTTTATTCAAATATGAGAAGATTCCGGAGCAAATTATGAAGCAAAGTACTTGGAAAAGTAGATGCATTTTAGGTGCATCAGGGAGTGAATTTGCCTGGGTTGCAGATAGGTGGGCTCAAGAGCCATGACTACCACGTATGGATCGAGCGGATAATGCCGGTCATGTTTCGAGGCTATATCGATGAGGATATTTGGCTAGTCTTGGCAAAGTTGAGCTATTTCTTCCGTCGGCTTTGTGCTAAAGAATTAGATGTTGCGGTGGTTAAAGAGTAGGAGGAACAGACACCCGAGTTGCTATGTGACCTAGAGGCCATATTTCCACCGGGCATGTTTAATCCCATGCAACATTTGTTGTTGCATCTCACGACCGAGGCAAGATTGGGGGGGCCTGTGCAGACCCGTTGGATGTTTGCAACTTAGAGAGAGCAGAAGGACCTTCGAAAGAAAAACACGAACAAATGCAAAATCGAAGCATCCATAGCTGAGGCAACACTTAATGAGGAGGTGTCAAACTTCACCACGAAGTTCTATAGTGACACTCTTACCACTGTTCATAATCCAGTGCCTTGTCTCAATACCGCCAACCTGGAAGATCTACCTGACCATAGCATTTTCATCGGGGCCGGTGGCAAATCAAGTGGCAACCGGAAGAAGAAATTATCATATGATGAGTGGACGAAGATTACATCTTATGTCTTGAAGAACACGACCGAAGTACAACCCTACATTGAGTAAGTGCGCCGAGTATTGTTCGCCACACTACCATTTCCTAGTTTGTGGACTAACTCTGTTTCTTGATCGTTGCCATTCATAGATTATTTGAGTCAGAAACCTGGAAACATCGAAGACCCCATACCGACAATGACAAGTTGGTCCTTTTTAAAAAGGGGGGTGAAGGAGGCGGCGGTTTCATTCCATTGTTCAAAGCTAAAGTATTTCTCTATCTTACACGACGTTCATTTTAGTGCAAGACGTTTCGTCAACACTAATGTATCACACTTGTTCCTATTGCACCTGTAGGGAATTTCCGACCCGGCGATGAGGCCCGAGTTGAAGAAACTTACCTCATGCACCTATTCCGTCAAGACCTATAATGCTTATGACGTTAATGGGTTTCGCTTCCATACCGATGAATATGAAAACACTCGGCCAAACCGGAAGACAACAAATACCGGGGTCTTATGCCAATGCCGAGACAATCTTGATTACTATGGAATAGTCAAGGAAATAATTGAACTTGATTGTGATTTCGGCAAAAAGAAGAACCCCATTGTCTTCAGGTGCCATTGGTTCAATCCAAAAAGAGTGAGACGAAGACCTGAAATTGGGTTGGTTGAAATTGAGCGAGAATCCGTCTACGAGGGAGATGATGTCTATATCCTAGCACACCAAGCCATCCAAGTTTTTTATCTTCCGTACCCATGCAAAACTGTGAAACGTCTACTGGGCTGGGATGTAGTGATCTCGGTACCGCCGCGTAATAAACCACCTACCCCTAACGATGACGACTACCACCACCGCCTAAACCTGAACACATATGAGGGAGATTTTTATCAAGAAGATGGGCTGCTAGGCCGATTAAACATCACCTTGCCAACTATAGATGAAATGGAAGAAGACGACGATGTCATAGGAGTCGATGGGCAGGAGGACGGTGAGCCGGTTGTCAACCAGAGAGACGTGGACCTTCTTGATCGGATGCACCTATCCGATGTAGAGGAGCCGAGCGGTCCACCTCCAGACTACTTGCCAGATTGGTGGTACACTCGTGATATCGATGATGATGATGATCCTGATCCAAGTTATGATCCAAACAATGTAGACAATGGCTTCTGAAGCTTTGTACTTGTATGAACCATTTGCATGCCACTCCTGAACTTGTAATATTTGTGGTGTAATATTTTGTATGAACCATTTGCATGCCACTCCTGAACTTGTAATATTTGTGATGTAATATTTTGTATGAACCATTTGTATGCCACTCCTGAACTTGTAATATTTGTGATGTAATATTTTGTATGCCACTCCTTAATTTGTTTTTTGTTGCATTAATATGAGTTTTGGCATGCTTCTTATGTTGATATATGTGTTGTTTAAGCTTATTCAAAATATTGCAAATTCTTCTTATGAGTTTTCTTTAAGCCTATTTATTACTATTGTGTTTTTACTTGTACTAATCAACACATTCTTCGTGATGACAGGTGATTGAGACATGGCTGGGGGGAAGGGGAAGGAGAAGCCGGGCGTGAAGGAGAAGCAGCTCGCGGCGAGGAAGGGTGTCGCGAAGGAGAAGCAACTCGTGGTGAGGAAGAGTGTCGCCAAGGAGAAGCGGCCTCTCAAGGTTGGGACTGTTTCTAACCTATATGCGCAGGCTGCTGATGGGACTTCCAAGATGATTGGAAGAAAGCGTCACCGCTCGGCTACGAAGGACTCTTCCGCACGGCATGGCAGACCCTCGACAACCACCCATGCGCGCGGGGGTAAGGCCCCTCGGGCTCGCTTGAGTAGTCCTGTGCCCGCAGCTTCGTCTTCCGAGTCTGAGGAGGAGGAGCGGCCCGGGGAGCCCGAGGTGGAGGAGGAGTCATAGGAGGAGGAGCAGCCCCTGGAGAGTGAGGATGACTATCAGGACCGGCGCTCGGAGGAGTCAGAGGACGAGGAGCTGCCCCAGGAGAGTGAGGAGGATGAGGATGCCGTGGCGGATGAGGATCTGTTGACAGCTCATCCACTTCCGTTGATCGGCATTCTGCGCGACCGTAAGCCCTACTTGCGAGGTCTTTCCAAGATGCCATCTCGTGAGTGCAATGGCCTTCTTGATGTCGGCGGAGATGGGTAAGTGGTGGAATCACAAGCATTATTACTTTTGTCACAAGCACTAGTACAGAAAAGCTATTCTGTGGCGCACCATTTTTCTATTCTGTGGCGCATGGGTGGTGCGCCACAGAATAGTCGCCACTAAATAAGCTATTCTGTGGCGCACCACCAGGTGCGCCACAGAATAGTGGCTATTCTGTGGCGCACCCCACTCACCATGCGCCACAGAATAGGGTGCGCCACAGAATAGTTCTGGGTGCGCCACAGAATTACTGTGCCGTATTGTACCCGTATATTACCAGAATACAAATACCAGTATAATACCAGAATACATGTATATTTCATATTTACACAGATATAACAGAAACAGGGATATATTTTCACAGATACATATATCAAAACAAAC
Source organism: Poa pratensis (assembly GCA_947311845.1). Taxonomy (NCBI): domain Eukaryota; kingdom Viridiplantae; phylum Streptophyta; class Magnoliopsida; order Poales; family Poaceae; genus Poa; species Poa pratensis. Next base: position 4,245,982 of record CAMZMU010000100.1, on the reverse strand, counting down.
ACATTACTAATATATGTCTCATCACAAGTTGATACAAAAGTGCCGAAGTTTTACACAAGTGTTGAGATATATACAAAAGTTAATCGATCGTTGCACACGTTACAAATGAAGTGTTCACCGCCTACACTAGGATCGAATAGATTACATCTCGGCGTTGACGGTGAGCAAAAGCGGGAGCACGACGATCTCATGTAGCGAGCGGTGCGAGCGGCGCCGGGAATGGTTTGCCGTCTTTCTTCGTCATCCACGCCCTGTTGTCCTTCTGCAACTTTAGGCGTTCTTCGATTTCTCTCTGATGCAACCCTGTAGATGGAGATAGATATATATATTGGTTAATAATATCAATAGAGTATGCATGCATGATTTATTCATCTAAGTGGATAAAATAGAGTATGTATGTGTGCATGTGTAAGGTTTTCTTTTATAATACATCCTATCTACCTCGTCGGGAGCAATGGAAGGTCCCCCCTGCTGTGATAACATTTCCGACGATGACTTCCGATAACTTGGTCTTGATGCATTGGAAGTCTTTTCTAAGATCCATATCGGACTTGCGTCTGTCATATTCGACCCATGTTTGTAAAGCAGATGGCAAACCACATTGCGCTCCATCTCGGATAATCATGTTAATATGACGGAGGGCGTAGAAGGCATCCATCTCGCTGCCCGACTGCTCCTTGAGGCAAGAGAACTCGGTGATATGCTTGAACCGGCGCAACTTATTATCAATTAATTGTGGTTGCACGGTGCTTTCGAAGACGCCTCCCTTTTGGTGGTAGCCGTGAAGAGCTTGATTGAGGACAGCAATTATGTTGGCATACCTTTTCGTAGTACTACTACCTGAGTCAAAATAAGTGGCATGGTAATGGCTCGGGTGTAGGATGATGAGGACGCAGTACTTGTCCCTGCTCAACACAATTTAAATGAGATGATGATCAGAAACATGCATGCATTGAACTCGGAAAGGCACAAGATACGGCGGCGAGCGGATGTGTACTTACTCGGGAAAGAAAGGCACAAGAAGGCAATTCTTTTGCTGGTTTTGCAACATGAACCTCTCGAGGTACTCAACTGCGCTGGTCCGTGTCACAGATCCTTGCACCAGCTGGCTGTCACGCATGTAGTAGGGATCCGCTACCGCGACGTGCGAGAGATTATCTCTGTGGATAGTCATGGCCTCATTGAGCGCGTATAGGCGGACCAAGTTATAGTTGAGCCGCTGCTGGTTAAATAGATTGAACACGTCCTCGTATGCTACTAAGAACAGATCCGCGGGGTGTTCACCGACGACCACCAACCCGCCTTCTTCCTTTGGCACTTGGACAGTGAACGCCGGGTAATTTGGATCCCTGTCTTTTAGAAGAAAGCCCTCTAGCATAGAGATAGAAGCGCTCAAAGAGATCATTGATGGAGTTGCGAGGTGGATCATCTCCGGAGGCACTATCGGTTTTCCAGCTTCATGAACCATGTGCGCCGATTTGTCCGGAGGGGGTGGTATGGTGTCTTCACGACCCTGGATAATCATAGGAGTTGGCTGGCTCGCAGAGGCGCCCTTTGATCCCTTTGGCATCTTAGGTGGCTGGCTCGCAGAGGCGCCCTTTGGCATCTTCTTGGGGGGCCTCCTGGGCTTATTGTTCCATGGCTGCCCACGAAGCCCCTCTGCAACCGATTTCGCAATCGTGCCAGGGGAGAAAACGCCGGTAGCCGGTTTGTCTTGAGCTGCAACGCCGGCTGCTGGAGGTGTCTCTTGAGATAAACCCTGGAAGTCCAGGCGCTGCGTGACTGCATTGAGACGAGCAGGTTGATCGGCGTGGGCACGGAAGGGTGGTTCGAGATCCACAGGACGCATGAATCCGTCGGCGTCTTCGGCGCCAGTGTTGAGGAAGCCACCGACGTCGATAAGATCATCATCGTCGTCGTCGTCGTTGCCACCAATACGTTGAGGTGCAGAGGCGTTGCCTGCTAATTGCACCGGTTGTGGTTCGGAGCCCAATTGCACCGGTTGTGGTTGAGAGCCTACCAACAGTTGCTTCTGGCGGTTGGTGGTGGTGGCGACGGCTGCAGGCTTCTTCGGGGGACGGATCGGAGCGTCCCGCCGGAACTTTGAGGTGGCGCCGGTGTTGCGTCTTGGGCCCTCATCAATAATACCCCCCCCCAAGACGAATCTGGGTCTTCGGCCATAGCGAGACCCATTCGGGGCACTTTCCAAGGACCACGTGTTCATCGGCTCCTTGAGGTTGAACGGGGGGGTCCATGTTGTGATACACTTTCGGCACCGTGACTACCTTGACCTTCATAAAACCCTTGTCCACTGGAGCGTGGTGCATTAGTTCGCTGCCTGTTTTTAGGATAAGGCCCGTAGCAACTTCCTTCAACTCGTCGCCTACCCTATGCAGGAGCATGCAAGGCGTTTCCTATAATGAAATTAAGCAACATATGCATTTGTGTGATTAATACAGTCATCGATCGAAGCAGACATAGTTATACAGAAGGACATAGTTATACAGAAGACGACGCAGACTAATTAATTAGTAACCTTGGTGACGACGTCCAGCTCGGCTTCCGTCGAGACACGGGCGCCGGTGCCAGCGGCGGTGGCCGGAGTTTTCTTCTCGCGTCCCGGTGCGGTAGGCAGCGCCGGTGTGACCAAAGGGGCCATGGGCGGCGGGGTCACGATGATGTCGCTCGGCGACCGGTTCATGGTGGAGTTGCTGCCGGAGAAGCTGGGCACGTGTATCGGCCCCTGTTGACCTCCCGCCATCCAGGCAGCGAACCCCTCCACTATCTGCGGGGGCATGATCTGGTGGATGCCTTCTCGGACTAGCTTTTGCACCTCCTGCTTGTCCACGGTGTTCTTCTTCAGCTCCTCCAGCTCCGCCTTCAGCCGCTCAACCTCGGCTCTATCCTCGTTCTTGGACGTCCTCTTCCTCTTTTTCTTCTCGCCGGCGCCGTCCGAGCTGTAGTACTCCGTGAACTTCACGCTCGTACCATAGCCTGACACACGGCCAGCTGATGTCGGCGGCGCCAACTTGTCCCTTCCCTTTGCAACGTTCATCGCCCGGTTGAAAGTAGTGTCCCACACTTCCCTCTCACCCTGGGACGACGACTGGCCGGCCTCAGCCTCAGCCTTCAACTCGTCCTCCTGCACACAAAGGTGAACACACTTAGAAATTTGAGATCAACGCAATGGACTTTGAGATATCTGTGGTATTTAAATTCACTTACCAGATTTTGCTGGAATTGCTTCACATCGTCGTGATCGGTAACGAACTCCCCAGTTTCCCAGTTGAGATAGTAGCGGGACCGGACAAAGTTCCTGGTCTGCTCGTCTGTGAATTTATCCCATGGGTTGTCCAGCCCACGTTTTCTTATTTCTGCGTCCTCCTTGTCCCAAGTGGGTTGTTTGGATTTGTAACCGCCGCTTCCCAAACGGTGGTTACCTAAGTTCCTCTTCCGCATTTCCTTCCCCCACTCGGTCCATCTTGTACACACCTCAGAATTTAAAAAGTCCTTAAATACCTCGAACTCTTCTAAGGTGATGTGAGGCTCGCCTGTACTAATCTCCTCCCAGCTCTTCTTATTATGAATCTTCGCCTTCACCCGGCATTTCCAGCTGCTCAAGGCGGTGCTCATCTTCGTGGTGGCGTAATTATCCACATTTTTGGGTTTAGGGTTCGGGAAGGTGTATCGTTGGTGAACCCTCCTGAGCAGGTGTTCGAGCAAAGCCGCATTCTCTTCGCTTCTAATGTCAGACGTGTTGATCGACACGCCTTCTCGGAGGATGCACCCTAGTTGCATGCTGTACCCTCGTGCAACGTGCTTAGGCTCCAACGGCATGCCACTTGGACTGACCTCCGTGATCACGTCCGTGACATTGTCCACCGACTGCACTTTACGCGGTTTAGTCCTTGCCCTCCGCTTCTTCTTCTTCTTAGCGGCCGGGTTGCTGTCGCCGGGTTCCGTGTGGTCGCCGCCATCGGTGCGGTCATCGCCAGTGGTCGTGTGGTCGCCACCATCTCCTGAGGTGTCATCCTCACCACCTTCTTCGTGGTACTCGGGGTCGGGATCCCGGACCTCCCGTTGATGCTCCTCAGCCTCGTCGCCACTAGTGACCGCGGCTTCGTCCCTCATATCGTCGGGCCAAAAGTCCATGTTCTGTACTCTTGCTTGCTCTTCGATGCTCATGCGCTTAGAAGCGTCGCCCGACATGTTTGAACTGCATTAAAAAGAGGCAAAAAGTTAGTATGACAAATATAAGAGAAAAAAAATCACCTAACTAAGTACTAAGATACCCCGGCCCATGCATTAGTCGCAATACCCCATATGTCCTATTTTTAGCAAAGTCATGCCAAATTTCACGAAAAAATTCGGCATGACCTTTGCTAAAAAAGGGACATATGGAGTACCCGAAATTGCCGGAACGGAAGTTAATCGACGTTCCGGCAATCTCAAGGGCCTCTCGGGGGTACCTGCAAGCATTTCCAAATTTAAAAAAACACAACTCCGGCCGGCATATCCGGCCGGCATCTCCACGACACGATGGTCGGAGCCAAATCCACATCTCAATAAAAAATCCACATCTCCCGCATCGCCATCTCCACATCTCACCTGAAAGAACGCGGTGCTTCTTCTAAATTTCCTGCATACGGGAAAATAATGCATTAGTTAACTATATACAATGTTATTTGACAACAAATAATGCATTAGTTAACTATATACAATGTTAGTTTCCCTTTTATGAAGTGATCAATGAACTTCCCTTTTATGCTTAATTTTTCTATTTGTGCTGCAAAAATGTTTTCAAATATCTGAGAAAAAATTACATTCATATAAATATTGTTGCTATGTGAATGAGGGTGCGATCTCTATATATGGTTTTCGAAAAGAAATTACTTGATCACAAGACATCAGATCGCTGTAAGCATTTGCACAAGCATTTGCACAAGCATAAAATGATCCTATATCTGGCTAAGCATTTGCACAAGCACCTTCGGTGCTAGGAGGGAGAGGAGAGGAGGGGCTCACCGTGGACGTCGAGGAGGGCGGCGTCGAGGACGGCGGCGTCGAGGAGGGCGGCGTCGAGGACGGCGGCGTCGAGGAGGGCGGCGTCGAGCACGGCGGCGTCGTCGACGGCGTGGTCGAGCACGGGCACGGCGGAGGCGTCGACCACGGCGGGGCGTCGAGGACGGCGGAGTAGAGCAGAGCGGGTGCGTCGAGCACGGCGGAGGCGTCGACCACGGCGGCGTCGAGCACGGCGGCGTCGAGGACGGGCACGGCGGGCGGGTGGTCGACGGCGGGCGCGTGCGTCGTTTGAGGAAGACGGAAGCGCGAGATGTGAATTTGGGGAAGAAGGCGCGCGTGCGTGTTAGAAAAACGGCTGACATTATTCTGTGGCGCACGGCTTCAAGGGTGCGCCACAGAATAACGTTATTCTGTGGCGCACGGCTGAATGGGTGTGCCACAGAATAACGTTATTCTGTGGCGCACGGCTGCAAGGGTGCGCCACAGAATAATGTGGCCACAACATTTTTTTATTTGTTTCTTCAAATTTTGTGTTTGTCTCACACACATATTATTAATACAAAAAAAATTATACCTCCTTATTCATGCAATTGTCCATGTTTTGAACACATCATACCTCTTTATTCATTCATAATCAAAATTATATCACCAACCAAATGAGGTACTGTACTATGTTTTTTGTGGGTGAAAACGTGGCGCGAAATGCGAAAACGGGTGAACGCGCCGGAAGTCCGACGGAACGTGTCCCGTCAACGGGCAGCACTTCCGTAACGGTGAAAACTGGCGAAAACTGTCGAAAACGGTGAACGCGCCGGAAGTCTCCGACGGAACGTGTCCCGTCAACGGGCAGCACTTCCGTAACGGTGAAAACTGGCGAAAACTGTCGAAAACGATGAACGCGCCGGAAGTCTCCGACGGAACGTGTCCCGTCAACGGGCAGCACTTTCGTAACGGTGAAAACTGGCGAAAACTGGCGAAAACGGTGAACGCGCCGGAAGTCCGACGGAACGTGTCCCGTCAACGGGCAGCACGTCCGTAACGGTGAAAACTGGCGAAAACGGGTGAACGCGCCGGAAGTCCGACGGAACGTGTCCCGTCAACGGGCAGCACGTCCGTAACGGTGAAAACAGCCGAAAACTGGCGAAAACGGTGAACGCGCCGGAAGTCCGACGGAACGTGTCCCGTCAACGGGCACCACGTCCGTAACGGTGGAAACAGCCGAAAACTGGCGAAAACGGTGAACGCGCCGGAAGTCCGACGGAACGTGTCCCGTCAACGGGCAGCACTTCCGTAACGGTGAAAACTGGCGAAAACGGTGAACGCGCCGGAAGTCCGACGGAACGTGTCCCGTCAACGGGAACCACGTTATTCTGCTTGTATACGTAGATATGCTACAGAATACGCGTATTCTGTGGCGCATGCACCCTGGTGCGCCACAGAATAAGCTTATTCTGTGGCGCATGGGCATGGCTGCGCCACAGAATAAAGCCCAAAGTGACTGACCCTAGCGTGGGTGTGGGGCCCGCGCCTATTCTGTGGCGCATGGCTATCAGGTGCGCCACAGAATAACCTTATTCTGTGGCGCATCTTTATAGGTGCGCCACAGAATAACCTTATTCTGTGGCGCATCTTTATAGGTGCGCCACAGAAGCTTATTCTGTGGCGCACGGCTATAAGGTGCGCCACAGAATAAGCTTCCATAGAATTGGCTTTTCCTACTAGTGAAGCATTCTGACTTTTGTTACCTTCTAGTTTATTTACCTTTTCATCACAAGCATTCTGACTTTTGATTTCGGTATGTGCAGGACATTCAGTGTGGTGGCCTCAACAAAGAAACGCTTACCTTCAGGCGTCCTTGGCCGTCTTATCAAGCAGCTTTGCCCTGGCTTGATCGACCTCAAGAAGGATGGAATCACCACTGGTCAAAGGGTGCCTGCTTGGTCTTGGGCCCACTTCACGATGGTTCCGGACTCCACCTTCGACCACCTTGGCAATCGGCTCATCACTGAGTTCGTGTTAATTCCTTTGTCCTAATGCTCAATGATTCTAGGATTACTTCACACTTGTCGAAGGTGAAGGTAAAGAGGAGGCGGCGAAGCAGGTGTTGATTAAAATGGCGAAGAAGCTCATCCCCGACCAACTTTACGAGGCACGTGTTGGCTGTGTTGTCCAGTTCTATGCAGAGCAGATGCATAGGGTGGTCACCAAAAAGGATGCCAGGCCCATACACTTGTCAAAAGCCCAGTACATGAAGGTAGCCACATATATTTTCCTATTATTCTCCACATGACTGATAAAAAAATCTACTCATATGGATCTTTCTTGTGTTAAATAGGTGATTCCTCAGTGGCTAGCTGCCCAGAAGCCTTGCTACAAGAAGATTGTAGACAAGTGGGTGTCGGATGCGTTTCGGAGGCAGCACGACGAGGCATCCGATCGGCGGAAGCTGGTAGGCGGAACCCACCGTCAAGGCCCCCTCTCACTCGACGGCGTTATTGCACACAAGGTAAGAAATTATATTTGTTCTGTCCATACAAGTTTTTATTTATGTGCTATTCTTTTTATATTTCCACCTGACCTCAATTGTATGTTTCCTATTGATGTCATTTAATTGTAGGAGAAAAAGGAGGGCCAGAAATTGAATAAGATGCACGCATTCATTGAGACCCGGAGGCCAAAGGTACTGGAACCGAATAAACCCTTGGAAGACAAGTGGATCAGCACAACCGCGGGGAATCAGATGGTTAACTACTGCTCCAAGTTCAAGGAGATCTACGGTGAGACTTCTGATCCTTTGACCGCTCCGTTCGACCCCATGGTTGCTATGTGCGCGGGACAAGGTAAGCTGAATGGCCGGCCTTATATTGGCGGTGCTTGCTTCGAGTCTTCGGGCACTGGTGGATCACTTGCCGAGATGCGTGCTTGCCGTACGAGCTCAGCGCCCTAGATCGAGCGCCGCCCAAGGGTCGGACTTGGAAGGTTGGCTGCATTGGAGGTATGTATGTCGTTTTTGAACCTTCTTTTCCTCTATTCTACATGTTTCCATTGCAATGACCGCTTCTTAAATGGTTGCAATCCCGTAGGCCTAACTTGAGAAGGCTAGGACCGCCGCGGCGGAGGCTACTGCGATGGCACATGCAACAGAACAGAGGGCGCAGGCAACAGATGAGAAGGTGGTGCAAATGCAGACATACCTCCAGGCGGTAGTGGCAGTAAGTGCACTAACTTTTTCTTTCAACTAAGCCATGTGCTTGAACTTTGCAAACTTAAACTCATCTTCGGTATGCAGAGGTTGCCCGCGAATCCGTCGCTTCCTCCTCTTCCTCCACTAGCCCCCCTCCTCTTGGTAAGTTGTCTTGAAACTAGCTCGGTAACAATTCATCTTTTCTTGCTTATTCGTCTAATGCAAATCTTCATAGGACAATCGATCGGCTGTATCCCACACTCCCGCGGATGGTGAAGGAGGGAATGGTGGAGACATAGAGAATGGTGTATACGGAGGAGCAAGCCCAACGTCGGCGCCATCGACCTCCAACAAGCCCGAGTGACTCTAGGTTAGTTCTCATTCTTATTCTTTGTTAACTTATGCATGTGTTAGAACTTGCTAACTAAAACTCATGTTTCTCACAACTTTTAGGACTCTAGGCCGGATTGCATCGACGACACCTTCGTTCTTGAAGCCTTTGTCGTTTCAGTTCTTTGAACCAAACTATGGATATTGTTCTTGTGAACTTTGGATATTGCTATTTTGTTGGATGTGCTACCAAACTTTTGTAAAATGATGTGTTTGATGTGCTACCAAACTTGTGTTTGTGCATTAGTTCTGTTCTATGTGTTTTCTGTGCCTGCTAGTGAAGTAGATGTGCATATAGAACTATATTACTGTTTCTGTGCAGGGAATGCAATGAAAACAGGGAAATTCTGGGCAGTTTGGGCATCTTGGCCGAGTGGGGCACTCGGCGAAGAGGTGCTTCAGGTGCCAAAAGGTCACCTGGGAATGTGCTTCGCCGAGATGGGTTCTTTGCCGAGCATGGCACTCGGCGAAGATGTTGCCCAGGGTGACCATTTGGTCCGCCTTTGCCGAGCACCTAGAGCGCGCGGCACTCGGCGAAGAACCACCCGGCGAAGCAAATTCTCGGCGAACGAGGCACTCAGCGACGCTGCAGCTCGGTGAAGAGGAAGTAGGGCACTCGGCGATGACGACCACTCGGCGAAATTCTTTACTGAGCCCGGCCTTTCGGGCCATGTTGTAGCGCCCCGACCCGACTACTATACAGTGAAACTGTGTCCCCGGTTATCCGTTACCACCAGACACACTATCAAAGAATAATAGAGAGATCAAGACTTGTGGAACAACTGGCACATCACAGACTCTACGACACAAATCAATATAGTTCAACTCTTATAATAGAGGAAGATAGCAAAAGACAACCAGAGGTCACATACCCAACATTACAACAAGCGGAAGCAAATTAGGTTGTTCTAAACAACAAGAACCAAATTATGGCCTAAGAGGCCTGCAGATAAACATCCAGCGCCAGCTGTTCCGGGATGTCCCAAGCTGCCACCTGGGAACCCCAGACTACTCGTCGACGTCCACAAAGAACCCACCTTCGAGGTCGGTGAAGTCCTCCTCTGAAACAAAACAAACGACGTTGAGTTCGACGAACTCGCAAGATTAAATATAGAGCTTTAGCTCGATGAGGCTTTCAAGGTTTTATGGCTCTTTTGCATAAAGTTGATTTTATTTCATAAAACAATACTCCATGGCATCGTCTAATCAGAATACTTTTAAAAGAAGGTAAGAAGTGACTCTCTCTCTTGAATCACAATTCTCATCAACACCATCATCATCACCATTGTACCTGTCATCAAAGGCACCTCCCCGAATCACCCTCGAGGAAGTCAACCTTGCATTCGTGAGTGGTACCTTTAGTACCCAAGTTTTAATCATTCCGTTCAGGTTATTCTATGATCTTATCGTCTTTCCCAAGTCGTCCATAACCGCGGACACGGCTTTTCGAAAAGATTTATCCCTGCAGTGGTGTACAATGTGAAAGTCGCCAGGTTCCCGAGGGACCTCCCAGCTCCTTATCCATGCGTACCGTCCGGCTCATTGCCTACGCTTAGCTCTCTTCCGGGGAAAGCCGGCTGAGTGGGAACGGTTACAACCTTTACCTTGTTGAGGACTAACCCAGGATCATCAGTGAGGACGGAACAGATCAACACACTGTCCCGTGGCCACTTATTTTCCTAACACCACCATCCTCATCTCAGTCTTGGCCACCATCTCAACACACACGCAAATGGAAAGCCAAACTAGAGGACCCTGGCTAGCCCCGCTCAAGTTAGTCGGTCGACGAGGGCTCCATATACCCCACGCATGGTTGCACGCTCAACTTGGTTCTAGAGGTAAAGAACTCACACTTAGGTGGCGAGAACGAGACAACCCACCACATTCCATGTGGCCTCTCATCCCCACCTTTAAGCATTTTATTACCTGTCTCCACAATTCTCCACCATCATTCTCATCTCATCACCTGTTTCCAACATGAAGTAACCATAGTACTGCTATGCATTTAACTAAGCAGGGCTAAGCATCAACATAGCATAGTGATTATCTCGGCCAACAATACAATCCTATGGTTAAATAGGAGGGGAACAGGTATATGGCATAGGGAACTTAATGCAACTATAGGATACTCTACTCCAAGTAAAGTTGATATTTGGAACCGCATGCAATATTATAGTGGAGAAAATATTTGCGGAAAATAGGATAAGATATGCTCAGAGGGGGATTACGCTTGCCTTGTTGAGCGGTGGAGTCAAACTGCTCGTCGGAGTAATGATGCTCAACTCCGAACTCGTGATCTACCAGAGAGCAAACAACACCGGAAAGCAAAATCAACAATCAACACATGGCAATTGTGCAATGCATACAAAAATGATGATATGACATTTTAAATGCACCCTAGAAGCATTGATCATGATCAACAAGTTAAATGGGGTCCCCGTTATATTTATTGCATTATTCGGAATAAACCCCATATTTAAACTTAATGATTCTAATTACTACTACATCACGTTATTGTAATGGTGATCAAGTATGCATGATGACGATGATTTTAGGTAGTTCACAATTTTCCGGACATTTTGGTATAACACACACATTTTCGGATGCACCGCTAAAAACTTATTACATTTTATTTCCTCTTTTACTTAAGTCCTTATTCAAGTTATGCTTAAACAACAATGGACTTACTTAGCCAAATTAGAAAGGAATAAAAGAAACAGTACAATATTTCTCCAAGTTAGAAGGAACCAGAAAAAGAAACAAGAAGTTCTTTTGGTACTGGACCATATCGGATTCCCGTCGGAATTCCGAATCACTCGGAATAATCCGGATTGATTCCGAGTTAAATCCGGAATATGCAAAATCGGTACTGGATTCGATCGGAACGAGGTTGTTAGATACCCGGAATTTTCCGGCCATCCGGAATTCCGAGTTCATTCCGGATCCATTCCGAGCGAAGGAGAAAGATACTGAATTCTGTACTCGACGATTTTAGGCGACGGCGACCTACGGCGCGTCGGCGACAGTGGCCACAGCGAGCAGCGCGGAGCAGCGCGAGGGGGGAGAGGGAAAAGGGTGCAATGGCACGGGGTGCTCACCCTCCACACGGGGATGCTCGCAGTGGTGAAGGAGGACGTCGGGGATGGCTCGGCGGCGACGGAGAACGTGCGGCGGAGCTCGGGCGGCCGCGAGGAAGTTGAGGACGGCGGCGGCGATTTACAGCGCCTCGGCTCGATTCCGTGGGTGGAGATAAAGCAGACGACGCGGCGAGGCTTCTGGTGGTCCGGTCTTGGCTCGGGGGCTCTTCAATCAGCGGCTACGAGCACGGTGGGGGCGATGGCCATGGCGGCCCGTGGAGGAGAGAAGAGGTGGAGCACGGGAGCAGGGGAAAGTTTCGGGGATGGGGTGCGTAGGGCAGGTGGGCTCGCGTGCGTGCTCTTCTTCTTGCAGGGAAGGGCAGAGGAGGAGGGGGCCCGGCGCGGCGTGGAGCAGGTGCGGCGGGAGCGGAGCTCTCGGTCGCTACAGGGGAGAGGAAGAAGAAACAGATTTTACAAAACGCCCCCTGGACAATTTGTTGCCATCACAGATAGGTCCCTGTCCAGTTTTCTCTTTAAAAACCTTTTAAAACCAGCAGTAGCTTCAAGGATTTTATTAAAGCGCTAAACAATTTTAGAAAAAATATGCTATAATTTGTGTAGCCTCCCCTAACATGTAGAAGGTCCACAAAAATTTGGCGATTCAAAATAAAATAGTTTGGACCACATTTGTTCATAGGGTTTAGGGATGGCATTTTGTAAATTTCAAAATGTTGCACATTTGGAAAATTTATAGCAATTGAGAAATATTATTTCCAAACTCTTGGAACTTCCTTGAAATATATAAAATGCCAAAGTACTTTTGTTTTGCAAGCTTGGGTGTCTTCCTTGTTGTGAAATTTGGTTGGAGCAAGTTGGGCATTTTGTTTTCCAATGTTGCCAAACCCATTTAGTGTGTTGTTTAGCAAGTTAGTATTGGATGCCATGATGCAATGCAACACAAAAGTGAAAAATTAGCACCCATTTTTAGGTTTACTAATTTTGGGCTGTTACACATGTGTCGCGCTGTTGTGCGCCATTTCTTCGCCAAGTGTCGTATCCTCAGACTCGGCGAAGACCTGACACTCGTCTGACACACATCTGACAAGGGACGGGCTGGATCACGTTTTCTTCGCCGAGTGGTGTCTAAAGACACTCGGCGAAGGCGTCGCCGAGTCCCCCCGACAAAAAGCACTCGGCGAAGCCTCTTCGCCGAGGCGAATTTTGCTGAGTCTATTTCGTCGAGTTCCATCTCGGTGAAGGCTTCGCCGAGCTGGATTCAGGCCTTCGCCGAGTATTTTGACCACTCGGCAGAGAGTTATTTTCCCGTAGTGCACATCATGTCCAAGAAACTGCGATTTTTTAAAATCAGTATGAACTGAACATGTGGTGTCAAATATATGGTGATAACTCGAATAATATTTTTGGTAGCAAGTCGTTGCTCATCTTGAATTGAAGCTGAGGCAGGTTGAGAATGTTGTAATGCAGAATCGTGAATCTTTTGAGAATAAGGGTCTAGCAGAAATATTTGTTTTCAAAAAAAATTCTACCCATGATGAAAAAACAGGTTTAGTCTAACCCATCAACATGTCATTGATATGCAGAAATGTGTGTATATTTATAATGCATTTACCCCTCTGCAGATATCATTCGTTGGTCTATTATCATGTTTTTAAAGATGGCTATTTGGTACTGACTTGTTTAGATTTGCTAATCAAGCTTGTCTTGAAGTAAGCAGCCATTTCTTTGTATACTGTTAAATATTGGTAGCTCGGGGCAAGGGTGAGCAAATCTTTATGTCTCCCAATCCACATAACCATTGATCTCGGGAGAATAAAATATTGATCCAAGTTAGTTTGAGATCTATCAAAATGATCCTCAAGAACCAATTTATATTGTCTATTTATATCTTGGATTGATATTTCTTTTCTTCCAGCAGCTCCATATCTTCACTGCAGCTTGAACACTCGGTGCTGCACTTCCTTCATCAGGTTGACGTCTTCCAAGGCCTCTTAATCTGCATTTTGATCTGTACAAATTGATTGGGTTCAAGAATTATCATGGAGTAATGATTAATCAGGAGTAGACTTTTCCATGAAAAGGATATATTTCATCAGGCTCTTGCTTTGGCTGGAGTCAATGAACTGCATTTGAACGTAAACAATGGTCTTTTATCATGCAACTTTGAGACGAAAATAACTGTAGTTCGTAGGACATGATACAATAATCATTGCCTTCGTTCAGAGTTGCTTGCCAATTTAGCTTTGTATAGTACAGTGTAATTTTTTTTGAAACAAGACGATACGGATAATTCGTTAAGTGCATAGGGTATGTTTGGCATGCTACTGGGATTTACAAATTGTTCTGAATTCATTCATTTATGCTACTGCAATTTGCAGGGAGGCGGTATTGTTTAATACCTATTACTTATCCGAGATAGAGAAACCAGAAATCCATATGTCATCTATATGCTTGGATGGTTTTGTGGCACAGCAGAGGATGGGTCGCAATAGAAGGCAACAGAGGTTAGTAATGCTCCTTGCGGAAGTGCTAAGAGTAGAGGCTCCTGCAAACAAAATCATTCACATTGGACCATCAAACGTTTACTTCTGTTTGACTGTGGCATAACAGTTTATTTTTCCTACTGGAGTTAACAAAGCTTGCTTGCTTGGTGTTAGGTATTTAAATAGCCGTGAACTGATAACTATGGGCCACTTGGCACTCCATACAGCTTATATATAATCATGCTATGTATATGAACTTTGAATGCTCAAGATTAATTACATCTTCTTATTTCAGATGCTTGTTGCCGCTGCTCCAGCTCACAGTTAACGGATGGTACCAGTTGGGTTTCAAATGTTCAGCTATTTCGATCTTGGCTCCTAGAAACATTTATTTATCTTGGTTGTTGAACATTTCAGATTGTTCTCCAATCTATTATCCTCGCTCATCTGTTTATTTAATTTCACATTACTACACTCCAGAATTTGTGATCATGCACAAGTGATGTTGTACTTCACTATTCAGTAATTGTCTGCATTGAACAATGCCTGGTTCAGTTCAATTCTTAACCCATATGTGCACCTCATTGGTACATTTCCCATCAATTATAGATATTGCGTCAAAGTTTGTGCACGTCAGTATTCATATTGCACATCTTTATAAATCAAATTACTCGCATGCTCATATCTTGCAGCTCAAGGAAATCAAATATTTGTTGTTTTACGTTCTCAATTTTGTAAATAATAATACCACATATTAATTGTGGCTTCAATGATTTCGAACTAAATTATGTTAGTTAAGGAAATATTATGTTATTCACTATGTGCATTGCACGTGCTCGATTACTAGTTAATAGAAGGACGAGAAGCTAACCAGTTGTTTCTGGGTCTTCTCTCTTCCCCTAGCACAGGAAGCATGTGATTGTGTCCCATATTCAAAAAAAATTCACGGAAACAAATACTATAGTCCTCCCTATGTGTCAGGTACTCGAGATGAACTGTATCCTGTAACTGCACAATAGGTGTGCTGCTGTCACACGTCTAGTGGCCAGTGGAGGTAATTATTTAATATCCATTCCTCTGACATTTTCTATTTGGAAAGAAAATACGCAGCTCCCAAGGTCACAGCCAATGGAACAAGAAAACTGCATTGGATGTACTGACACTACAGGAATGCCACGATACGCCGACGGCTGGAAGCCGTCGGCGTCTGGCCCTCGGCGTTAGACGCCCTCGGGTCAGCCCGTTTGGCCGTCGGCGTATACATTGCCGTCGGCGTATACATACGCCGAGAGCAAGTCCAGGCCGTCGGCGTACAAAAGCTTTCGGCTCAGGTCTGGTGGGGTCCACGCCAGGAATCTGACGATGTACAGCCTACGCCGAGGGCCAAACCGTCGGCGTATAATATACACGTGTCATGATCTTGGAGCTCTTCTGGCAGCCATACGCCGACGGCTTCATCAAAGGCACCTCCCCGAATCACCCTCGAGGAAGTCAACCTTGCATTCGTGAGTGGTACCTTTAGTACCCAAGTTTTAATCATTCCGTTCAGGTTATTCTATGATCTTATCGTCTTTCCCAAGTCGTCCATAACTGCGGACACGGCTTTTCGAAAAGATTTATCCCTGCAGGGGTGTACAATGTGAAAGTCGCCAGGTTCCCGAGGGACCTCCCAGCTCCTTATCCATGCGTACCGTCCGGCTCTTTGCCTACGCTTAGCTCTCTTCCGGGGAAAGCCGGCTGAGTGGGAACGGTTACAACCTTTACCTTGTTGAGGACTAACCCAGGATCATCAGTGAGGACGGAACAGATCAACACACTGTCCCGTGGCCACTTATTTTCCTAACACCACCATCCTCATCTCAGTCTTGGCCACCATCTCAACACACACGCAAATGGAAAGCCAAACTAGAGGACCCTGGCTAGCCCCGCTCAAGTTAGTCGGTCGACGAGGGCTCCATATACCCCACGCATGGTTGCACGCTCAACTTGGTTCTAGAGGTAAAGAACTCACACTTAGGTGGCGAGAACGAGACAACCCACCACATTCCATGTGGCCTCTCATCCCCACCTTTAAGCATTTTATTACCTGTCTCCACAATTCTCCACCATCATTCTCATCTCATCACCTGTTCCAACATGAAGTAACCATAGTACTGCTATGCATTTAACTAAGCAGGGCTAAGCATCAACATAGCATAGTGATTATCTCGGCCAACAATACAATCCTATGGTTAAATAGGAGGGGAACATGTATATGGCATAGGGAACTTAATGCAACTATAGGATACTCTACTCCAAGTAAAGTTGACATTTGGAACCGCATGCAATATTATAGTGGAGAAAATATTTGCGGAAAATAGGATAAGATATGCTCAGAGGGGGGATTACGCTTGCCTTGTTGAGCGGAGGAGTCAAACTGCTCGTCGGAGTAATGATGCTCAACTCCGAACTCGTGATCTACCAGAGAGCAAACAACACCGGAAAGCAAAATCAACAATCAACACATGGCAATTGTGCAATGCATACAAAAATGATGATATGACATTTTAAATGCACCCTAGAAGCATTGATCATGATCAACAAGTTAAATGGGGTCCCCATTATATTTATTGCATTATTCGGAATAAACCGCGTATTTAAACTTAATGATTCTAATTACTACTACAGCACGTTATTGTAATGGTGATCAAGTATGCATGATGACGATGATTTTAGGTAGTTCACAATTTTTCGGACATTTTGGTATAACACACACATTTTCGGATGCACCGCTAAAAACTTATTACATTTTATTTCCTCTTTTACTTAAGTCCTTCTTCAAGTTATGCTTAAACAACAATGGACTTACTTAGCCAAATTAGAAAGGAATAAAAGAAACAGTACAATATTTCTCCAAGTTAGAAGGAACCAGAAAAAGAAACAAGAAGTTCTTTTGGTACTGGACCATATCGGATTCCCGTCGGAATTCCGAATCACTCGGAATAATCCGGATTGATTCCGAGTTAAATCCGGAATATGCAAAATCGGTACTGGATTCGATCGGAACGAGGTTGTTAGATACCCGGAATTTTCCGGCCATCCGGAATTCCGAGTTCATTCCGGATCCATTCCGAGCGAAGGAGAAAGACACTGAATTCTGTACTCGACGATTTTAGGCGACGGCGACCTACGGCGCGTCGGCGACAGTGGCCACAGCGAGCAGCGCGGAGCAGCGCGAGGGGGGAGAGGGAAAAGGGTGCAATGGCACGGGGTGCTCACCCTCCACACGGGATGCTCGCAGCGGTGAAGGAGGAGGTCGGGGATGGCTCGGCGGCGACGGAGAACGTGCGGCGGAGCTCGGGCGGCCGCGAGGAAGTTGAGGACGGCGGCGGCGATTTACAGCGCCTCGGCTCGATTCTGTGGGCAGAGAGGAAGCAGACGACGCGGCGAGGCTTCTGGTGGTCCGGTCTTGGCTCGGGGGCTCTTCAATCGGCGGCTACGAGCACGGTGGGGGCGACGGCCATGGCGGCCCGTGGAGGAGAGAAGAGGTGGAGCACGGGAGCAGGGGAAAGTTTCGGGGATGGGGTGTGTAGGGCAGGTGGGCTCGCGTGCGTGCTCTTCTTCTTGCAGGGAAGGGCAGAGGAGGAGGGGGCCCGGCGCGGCGTGGAGCAGGTGCGGCGGGAGCGGAGCTCTCGTTCGCTACAGGGGAGAGGAAGAAGAAACAGAGTTTACAAAACGCCCCCTGGACAATTTGTTGCCATCACAGATAGGTCCCTGTCCAGTTTTCTCTTTAAAAACCTTTTAAAACCAGCAGTAGCTTCAAGGATTTTATTAAGGCGCTAAACAATTTTAGAAAAAATATGCTATAATTTGTGTAGCCTCCCCCTAACATGTAGAAGGTCCACAAAAATTTGGCGATTCAAAATAAAATAGTTTGGACCACATTTGTTCACAGGGTTTAGGGATGGCATTTTGTAAATTTCAAAATGTTGCACATTTGGAAAATTTATAGCAATTGAGAAATATTATTTCCAAACTCTTGGAACTTCCTTGACAAATATAAAATGCCAAAGTACTTTTGTTTTGCAAGCTTGGGTGTCTTCCTTGTTGTGAAATTTGGTTGGAGCAAGTTGGGCATTTTGTTTTCCAATGTTGCCAAACCCATTTAGTGTGTTGTTTAGCAAGTTAGTATTGGATGCCATGATGCAATGCAACACAAAAGTGAAAAATTAGCACCCATTTTTAGGTTTACTAATTTTGGGCTGTTACACATGTGTCGCGCTGTTGTGCGCCATTTCTTCGCCGAGTGTCGTATCCTCAGACTCGGCGAAGACCTGACACTCGTCTGACACACATCTGACAAGGGACGGGCTGGATCACGTTTTCTTCGCCGAGTGGTGTCTAAAGACACTCGGTGAAGGCGTCGCCGAGTCCCCCCGACAAAAATCACTCGGCGAAGCCTCTTCGCCGAGGCGAATTTTGCTGAGTCTATTTCGCCGAGTTCCATC
Organism: Poa pratensis; assembly: GCA_947311845.1. Classification (NCBI taxonomy): domain Eukaryota; kingdom Viridiplantae; phylum Streptophyta; class Magnoliopsida; order Poales; family Poaceae; genus Poa; species Poa pratensis. The sequence continues at coordinate 4,227,321 of CAMZMU010000100.1, read as the reverse complement.
TCGGTGAAGGCTTCGCCAAGTTGGATTCAGGCCTTCGCCGAGTATTTTGACCACTCGGCAGAGAGTTATTTTCCCGTAGTGCACATCATGTCCAAGAAACTGCGATTTTTTAAAATCAGTATGAACTGAACATGTGGTGTCAAATATATGGTGATAACTCGAATAATATATTTGGTAGCAAGTCGTTGCTCATCTTGAATTGAAGCTGAGGCAGGTTGAGAATGTTGTAATGCAGAATCGTGAATCTTTTGAGAATAAGGGTCTAGCAGAAATATTTGTTTTCAAAAAAAATTCTACCCATGATGAAAAAACAGGTTTAGTCTAACCCATCAACATGTCATTGATATGCAGAAATGTGTGTATATTTATAATGCATTTACCCCTCTGCAGATATCATTCGTTGGTCTATTATCATGTTTTTAAAGATGGCTATTTGGTACTGACTTGTTTAGATTTGCTAATCAAGCTTGTCTTGAAGTAAGCAGCCATTTCTTTGTATACTGTTAAATATTGGTAGCTCGGGGCAAGGGTGAGCAAATCTTTATGTCTCCCAATCCACATAACCATTGATCTCGGGAGAATAAAATATCGATCCAAGTTAGTTTGAGATCTATCAAAATGATCCTCTAGAACCAATTTGATATTGTCTATTTATATCTTGGATTGATATTTCTTTTCTTCCAGCAGCTCCATATCTTCACTGCAGCTTGAACACTCGGTGCTGCACTTCCTTCATCAGGTTGACGTCTTCCAAGGCCTCTTAATCTGCATTTTGATCTGTACAAATTGATTGGGTTCAAGAAGTATCATGGAGTAATGATTAATCAGGAGTAGACTTTTCCACGAAAAGGAGATATTTCATCAGGCTCTTGCTTTGGCTGGAGTCAATGAACTGCATTTGAACGTAAGCAATGGTCTTTTATCATGCAACTTTGAGACGAAAATAACTGTAGTTCGTAGGACATGATACAATAATCATTGCCTTCGTTCAGAGTTGCTTGCCAATTTAGCTTTGTATAGTACAGTGTAATTTTTTTTGAAACAAGACGATACGGATAATTCGTTAAGTGCATAGGGTATGTTTGGCATGCTACTGGGATTTACAAATTGTTCTGAATTCATTCATTTATGCTACTGCAATTTGCAGGGAGGCGGTATTGTTTAATACCTATTACTTATCCGAGATAGAGAAACCAGAAATCCATATGTCATCTATATGCTTGGATGGTTTTGTGGCACAGCAGAGGATGGGTCGCAATAGAAGGCAACAGAGGTTAGTAATGCTCCTTGCGGAAGTGCTAAGAGTAGAGGCTCCTGCAAAAAAAATCATTCACATTGGACCATCAAACGTTTACTTCTGTTTGACTGTGGCATAACAGTTTATTTTTCCTACTGGAGTTAACAAAGCTTGCTTGCTTGGTGTTAGGTATTTAAATAGCCGTGAACTGATAACTATGGGCCACTTGGCACTCCATACAGCTTATATATATAATCATGCTATGTATATGAACTTTGAATGCTCAAGATTAATTACATTTTCTTATTTCAGATGCTTGTTGCCGCTGCTCCAGCTCACAGTTAACGGATGGTACCAGTTGGGTTTCAAATGTTCAGCTATTTCGATCTTGGCTCCTAGAAACATTTATTTATCTTGGTTGTTGAACATTTCAGATTGTTCTCCAATCTATTATCCTCGCTCATCTGTTTATTTAATTTCACATTACTACACTCCAGAATTTGTGATCATGCACAAGTGATGTTGTACTTCACTATTCAGTAATTGTCTGCATTGAACAATGCCTGGTTCAGTTCAATTCTTAACCCATATGTGCGCCTCATTGGTACATTTCCCATCAATTATAGATATTGCGTCAAAGTTTGTGCACGTCAGTATTCATATTGCACATCTTTATAAATCAAATTACTCGCATGCTCGTATCTTGCAGCTCAAGGAAATCAAATATTTGTTGTTTTACGTTCTCAATTTTGTAAATAATAATACCACATATTAATTGTGGCTTCAATGATTTCGAACTAAATTATGTTAGTTAAGGAAATATTATGTTATTCACTATGTGCATTGCACGTGCTCGATTACTAGTTAATAGAAGGACGAGAAGCTAACCAGTTGTTTCTGGGTCTTCTCTCTTCCCCTAGCACAGGAAGCATGTGATTGTATCCCATATTCAAAAAAAATTCACGGAAACAAATACTATAGTCCTCCCTATGTGTCAGGTACTCGAGATGAACTGTATCCTGTAACTGCACAATAGGTGTGCTGCTGTCACACGTCTAGTGGCCAGTGGAGGTAATTATTTAATATCCATTCCTCTGACATTTTCTATTTGGAAAGAAAATACGCAGCTCCCAAGGTCACAGCCAATGGAACAAGAAAACTGCATTGGATGTACTGACACAACAGGAATGCCACGATACGCCGACGGCTGGAAGCCGTCGGCGTCTGGCCCTCGGCGTTAGACGCCCTCGGGTCAGCCCGTTTGGCCGTCAGCGTATACATTGCCGTCGGCGTATACATACGCCGAGAGCAAGTCCAGGCCGTCGGCGTACAAAAGCTTTCGGCTCAGGTCTGGTGGGGTCCACGCCAGGAATCTGACGATGTACAGCCTACGCCGAGGGCCAAACCGTCGGCGTATAATATACACGTGTCATGATCTTGGAGCTCTTCTGGCAGCCATACGCCGACGGCTTTGCCGTCGGCATACGTGTGACCATTTGGTCACCTGGTAACACTATGCCGACAGCATTGCCGTCGGCGTATGGATGCCAGATTTTTTTTTCAATTACAGCACAATAATAGCAAAATGACAGCAAACAATGTCAAAAGCAATACCACAATAAGATCACACATAGGCTAATATCAAAATGACAACAAACAATATCACAAACAAACAAGATAACAAGCAATATCATGAAGCAAAGTGCTATGTCATAAGTGTAGATACACACATAGGGCTATCATCCTACATCTAGGGCGGCGACGGCTATGGGGTGAACACCATATCTCCCTTGGTGAGAGAAGGCGACCGACGGACCGGCCCAGCAGTAGAAGCTCCAGAAGAAGGCGAAGCAGCAGGGGAAGCACGACGTCAAACACCAGGGCTAGGACCACCGGAATGTACCGGTGTGATCTCATGGGAACCCGGCGATGGACCACCATCGCGATCAAACGGGATGATCTGATGCGAACCCGGTGTGTCACCAGGAGAAGCAGAAGCAGTGTGTTCGCTCTCCGTACATCCCGTTCCCTACATGTTTGAGCAAGAGTTAGCAACTTGCGAGGCAAAGGAAAGAGGTAACCGGTGGTTTGGCAAAGAACTTACCGTGGTCGACGAGTAGTATGTGAGAGCGAATTTTTCCCTCGATGGAAACCGTGGGCAGGGCCCCGGCCTAGGAGGCCGCTCTCCTGGCACGGCGACCCGCACTCCAGTGCTCATAAACGTCACCACCGACTGCAAGATAGTTTAGATGTCAGACGTTGCAGAAATTGAGGTTCAAACTAGGGGAAGTGGGACTTGTCATGTTTTGCAAAAATAAAGGCTGAAACTTACAGCTGACACCAACTCTTGGTATGAGTCGTAGACATCACGACTCCGCTCCCACTCTTCATTGGCGTCATCATACTTGGCATGAGCGGAAGCATAGGACGCCTCGAAATCGGGCTACAGTTTCAAAAATAGTGAATATCGTCAACTTAGCCATGCAGGAACAAATGTCAGAAAGAGGATAAAAATGACAAAAACTTACATCCATGGAGGTAGCGGTGGATCGAGGAGGCGGGATAATGGAGATTTCAGCAGAGAGGAGGGTAGCTTTGATACACGTGAAGCTCATGCCAGGCCTGACCTTGGTAGGCAGAACGCGCGTACAGCCATGCTGCAATCCTTGCCCCGCCAGGACCACCGAATTCTCGTCAGTCGCCTCACGAATGGGGTCATCCACCTCCGGGTGAAAATGCTTGACCACCTTGCAGTAGGCATCCAAGTCCTCCTTGGCTTTGCCGTAGTACTGGGGAAACGAGGGCTGAGGTAGACTTAGATCGAGCTTCTTCTCCTTCATCTGGCGCCACTTTTCCATGTCAGTTTTCGGCTCCCTGGAATCGGCCTCCTGCATCATGAAAACAAATGTTATGCGTATTAAGTAGGAACAGTACAAGTGGGAACATGGCGGGAAATAAATGCAGATCGTTCCATATATATACCAGCTTTTCCTTGAAGCCGTCGATGTTGCGGTTTCCCGCACTGTGTGTTCCTTCGTTGTCTTGGTTTGCCTTGTTCCGCTTGCTCACGACATCAAAGTCGGGGTCGCCCCCGACCCACCTCGTAACCAACGCCTCCCATCCGTCTTCTTTGTTGTCGGCCCAGATAGGGGCAACCTGAAAATGCAATGCTCAATTTCAAGAACAGATAATGCAATGGCAACTTAGCAGCAATATAGAATCACATTGACAGTTACTTACCGACATGTAATCCTCCTTCGTAAAATTCGGCCGCTTCTTGACATTTTCCGCCTTCGTGGTGGTCTTGCCCTTCTCAGCCAAGAAGTTGTTGGTGGATGTTTGCTTTTGGTTGTAAAACTGCTGTGGTGTCAACCTCACACAAGCCGCAAGCAAAGTCTTATCCGCGCTTGCCTTATGCTCCGGGAGCACACGATAATGCCGCTTCAATCATGCATAACAAAATTGTGAGATTCAAGAGTTAGCACGGTGGGGTCATGAACTATGAATGAAAATTGAGTAATAAGCCTTACCCAAAACTTGTTGATCACATCGTCAGAAGCTTTCCCGAAGCCTGAGCAATCGGCAGCCTCATAGTCCGCCCAATAATAGGCTAGCTTCTTCTCGCCGCTGGGGACCGGCTCGTACATGCCCGGCCAATACTTCCTAATCAGAGCTCCAATCATGCTCGCAGGGGTGCGGGGAGGCTTAACCTGCCATTTAAAATTGCTGCAAAATAATCAAACATTAGTACATATGCTAAATTGTTATGCCCAAAATGAAATTACATGTTCAAAATTACAAAATTTGTACACTTACTCAACGCTGTTAGGCTCAATGAGGGCTTTTGCCTCCTCGGTTTTAGGCTCCTTGTCCTCATTGGGGACTTTCGCTTCCCCACGAAGCCGCACCTTCTTCGGCGCCGCCTCCACCTCCACGCCCGTCTCCTGGGTAGACTCTGCCTCGTCTCAATACTCTGTCTCCGCCTCGTCTGTAGACTCCACCTCGAACTGCAACTCGGAAGCCACCTCGCCAGAAGCGGAGGGCAACTGGGAAGCCTCCACCTCCAACTCTACTCCACCTCCAACTCGTCCTCCACCTCCAGCTCATGCTCCACCTCCAACTCGTCCTCCAGCTCGTCCTCCAACTCCATGTCGTGCTCGTCCTCATACTCGTCCTCGTCCTCCTCGCGCACCCTCGTCCTCGGTGTAACGCGAGTTGGGAACGAGTGGTCGCTCACTTCGTCTAACTAGTAAAGGCTTCTCTTGGCGCAACATAGAAGACAAGGTCGATGCGTTCTCCTTGCCTTGGCTCATATTGTTCAATCACTGCATTGAGAAAGGGAAAACAAGTAAGCATAAAGACATAATTTCAATTAAGAAGATTGTTGAAAAATAAATACTAAGCATAAAAAACTACCATAACATAAATATTCATGAAAATGCTTACAACAAAAATTCATGAAAATGCTTAAAACTTTAGCACACATGTCTAGCGACATAAATATTATTGAAAATGCTTAAAACAAAAATTCTATATTCATAGTAACTCTGAAGTGTGTATCGGGAATCTAGGAGCAAATCAATTAGTTCTTACTATTTCCCCTTATTAACGAACACCACATATTTCCATTTGAAATATGTCGTAAGATTTTCAATGTAACTCGGTTACTCCCTTACCTCTCAAAAAGCATTTTAACCATACAAACTCGAAAAATTATCATGGTATATATCACACATTCTACAGGACAAGAAATAGAAACCTCCTTCCATCCAAATAAATATGCTGATTTAGACCAAATCATGTTTGTTTAGTGCATTTTGACTTCTGATGCTGGAAACCACACGCACGCTGGCACAACACTCCATGCTAGAAATAAAAGACACTCTAATCGCCAACTCACCACACCACACTAGGCTAGCAGATCATCACCATGATTCGCTAAAAAAAGAGCAATTCTTCCCTTGCATCTATACATACTAGTACTAATTCAGCAACTCGAAAACCAAATTTTGAAAGAGAAATTGAATCGTTTGAACTTAGTTAGGATAGCACGCCAAATCAGCTTCTAAAACCAAAAATATGAACGAGATTGTAGCTTGTGTCTATCATAAGTTACCATTTTGCAGTTTTGCAAAACGTGGAGAGAAGACTAGTTGCAGATAGCTAAACAATGCAATTAATATTCTAGGTACCTTGATTCACATTCAAGGCAATCATGTAAGAGACGGTGCTGGGCAACATGAATCCATATACCACACATATATGCTAGGCATGATTTCGTATGTCAGATCAGGGACCATTTCTTCAGCGCAATTGGGAGCTGCTCAAAGCTGACATGGTGATGGCGGTGCAAGTATTTTTCTCTGAAGGGAAGATGCCTGAGGGGGTGAATGAGACGGCAATTGTCCTAATTCCTAAGAAGAATGATCCCGAGGAGCTGAAGGACTTCCGGCCCATCAGCTTATGCAACGTGGTGTTCAAATTGTTTCGAAGTGCCTAGTTAATCGTCTTCGGCCTCTTCTGGACGACATCATCTCCCCCATGCAGAGTGCCTTCATCCCGGGCAGGTTGATAACGGACAACGCTCTTATGGCGTTTGAATGTATTCATGCAATACAAAGCAACTCTTCAGACCGAGGCAAGTTTTGTGCTTACAAACTGGACATGGCCAAGGCCTATGACCGTGTGGATTGGCGGTTTCTCGAAGGTGTTATGACGAACCTGGGCTTTAATAGCACTTGGATGCGGTGGATTATGCAATGTGTTACCACCGTGTGGTATTCTGTTCGTCTCAATGGACATGTGTTGGACACCTTCACGCCTACCCGCGGGCTTCGCCAAGGCGATCCACTTTCTCCCTACCTGTTCTTGCTAGTTGCTGATGGGTTGTCACGTCTGATCCAACGTGAAGCTGAAACGAACAATTTAAAGGAGCTGAAAATCTGTCGTAATGCTCCAGGTATGTCGCATTTGCTTTTTGCGGATGATAGCCTCTTGTTCTTTGAGGGTTCTATGCAGCAAGCCTCAGTGGTCAAGGCCATCCTGGACAAGTATGAGAAGGGGACTGGACAGCTTGTGAGTCTCGGCAAGTGCTCCATCATGTATGGGCAAAGGGTGGCTGATCATGTGCAAAATGATATGAAGGAGCTGCTGCAGTGTGAAACTGAAAGTTTTGAGCAGAAATATCTAGGGCTCCCGGTGCCTGAAGGTCGGATGAAGAAGGGAAAGTTTCAATCGTTAAAAGAACGGTTCCACAAAAGACTTTGCGATTGGACGGAAAAATATCTATCCAGCGGGGGGAAGGAAGTCCTCATCAAAGCTGTCCTCCAGGCTCTTCCTACTTACGCAATGAGTGTCTTTCAATTTCCGGCAGGTCTCATTGAGGAGCTCAATAAGCTGGTCCGTGATTTCCACTGGGGCGATGAGCACAATCGCCGGCGCATGCACTGGCTCTCCTGGGACAAAGTGACTCTTCCGAAGATGGCGGGGGGCATGGGCTTCCGCGATTTCAAATTATTCAACCAAGCTTTGTTAGCTCGCCAAGCATGGAGATTGCTGCAGTTTCCGGACAGCCTCTGCGCACGCCTCCTGAAGGCCAAGTACTATCCGAACGGCCACCTTCTGGACACCGCTTTTATCCAGAACATGTCGGCGTCGTGGCAAGGCGTGGTGCATGGACTGGAGCTTGTGAAGAAGGGTGCTGTTTGGCGTATTGGCTCGGGTTCTATGGTCAAATTCTGGCGGGATAACTGGGTGCCGAGATCGGGTAGTCTGAAAGTTACCGGAATGAAAGAGCGCTGCCGTCTTAAGTGGGTCTCCCAGTTCATCGACCCAGCGACCCGACTCTGGGATGCAGGCCTGATCCGAAAATTCTGTTTCCCCCATGACGCTGAGGCAATTCTGCAGATTAAAATCCCCAGGCGACAGACTGACGATTTCGTAGCTTGGCACCCTGAGAGCTCCGGTCAGTTTTCTGTGCGCAGCGCGTACAGACTTGCAATGCATCCAAAAATTATTAATCTCAGCGGGGGCCAGAGCAGTGACGAACCAGATGGTGATCGTGGCATTTGGGATCTGGTTTGGAAGGCCAAGGTTCCGCAGAAGATGCGTGTATTTGCTTGGCGGCTTGCCACGGACTCTCTTGCGGTGACGGCCAGCTTACATAAGCGTGTACCCAAGGTTGGTCCCATGTGTTCCATCTGCGGCACGGAAGAGGAGACTGCTCACCATGCCATGGTCCGGTGTACGTTGGCCCGGGCGCTCCGGGATGGCATGCGCCAGGTCTGGACGTTCCCCAAGGATGATGACCTCAAGAACTCGGGCCCGAACTGGTTCTTCAATCTGCTCGCTGGGGTGAGTGCTGATACTCGTAGCAAGCTGATCTTCCTTCTCTGGCGTACATGGCATCACCGAAACAATGTCATCCATGGTGATGGGAAGGCCTCCATTGCAGCATTTGTTCCGTTTCTTCAGAACTATGCTACCTCGTGCTCCTCTGACACAATCAAGGCTGACGCTTGCATCTCAGTCGCCAAAGGGAAGGCTCCTGCTGCGCCGGCTCCCAGCCCTGAATCATCATCGCATGTGACTCCGGCGTCACAGTAGCAGCCTCCTGCAATGGGCTGGATAAAGGTTAATGTGGACGCGGGCTGGGACGCGCGCTCGGCTGCCGGCGGCACTGGCTTGGTGGTACGCGACATGAACGGCACGGTCCTGTTCTCTCAGTGGAAAACCATCTGTACGTGTGCGAGCGCAGAGGAGGCTGAGGTGCTGGCTGTCTTGGATGGTCTTCGGTATCTTGCGGCAAACCCACAGCTCCCGGGGGACATCGAAACTGACTGTGTAAGAGTGGTTACAGTCCTAAACTCCTTGGAAATGGATCGGTCGGGACATTGGAGTCTGTATTTGGAGGCGAAGGCTATGATGGAGGTTTTATCAGGGGTTAGGGTTAGCAAGGTGGCTAGGGTGAGCAATGGTGTGGCACATGACTTAGCTCAATTAGGCAAGCGTGAGTATGTTGTTATCCTTGGGGCAATTCCTTCCTACGCGTCGGAATCCCTAATGCGTGATTGTAATATCGCTACTGCCTAAATCTATAAAGCTCACTCATAAATTCAAAAAAGTATGTCAGATCAGGGACCATCAACAACAAGAAAGCATAAACAAAATTCAGTTTCATGTCAGATCAGATTGAGCTCAGTTATGTTCTCTCTAATAACCAGAACCTACCGACTCCATTTTGTTCCAACAATAAAATGCAGGCACTGACTTCAGCTGATAAACATGCACTAACAATATTTTCAACAATATTAAAGTTGTGGGCAACAATCTTGTCCTAAAATCTTAACGTCTAGTAAAGCACAAGAGGAGGCTTTTAACAAAAACAATCATGAATTACACCGACTAATAGCCCTAGACCTCAAATCACAAAACCAGAGATGAATTTCACCTAGCAACAGCAAAACACTAACCAAAGACCACAAACAACTGACGAATCGTGGAGGAGTAGTACCAGCAGCGGGATACGATGAACAGCAGCAACAAATTCACTTCTGGTCCCCTCCCTAGAACGCGCACGATCGCCGTTCGCTAGCGGACGAATCGTGGAGGAGTAGTACCAGCAGCGGGATACCTGAGGGAGAAGGAGAGGGAGGTCGGTTAGCCGGCGCGCTGCTCCGCCGGATCTCCTCTCGCCGCCGGCTAGGGTCTAGTGGCGCCGGTGGAGGTGGGGCGTCGGGGGCGGCTGGTGGAGAGGAGCGGCAGGGGCGGGCAGCGGCAGCGGTCACGAGGTGGGGCAGCACGGCGGATGGCATACGGGGTGGGGCGGCGCTGGGACGGCTGGCGGCGGGGTCGGGGCGGGGTCGATTTGGGGATGCAGGGGCGCGCGATTTGGGGCTGAGGCACGCGAAAGTCGGGGCGGGGTCGATTTGGTGAAGCCACCCAGGCCTATGACGACGGCTTTGCCGTCACCGTATGGTTTTGCTTTTTTATTTCTTTTTTCAAAGAAATCAAATATTATTTATATAACGTATGAATTTATCTCCACTATATAATATTGTTAAAGGTGATGGTTGGCGGTACGTCAAGAGAACAAGCAAAACTATACGGCCAAAGCGGCGATCGGAAAACCAGTGTGAAATAAAATCTAGACCCGCTTCGGCGAAACCCTAGATAGAACCAAACACACGATTTTCCCTGCATACAGCCCAACGGTGGCTCGTGAGTGCATGCATATCCAATGCACCGTTGGATGTATGCAGCGAATCCAAATGATTTGTATTTGGTCGATGAACTGAAGGATTTCTAGATAGAACAAAACACACGATTTCCCCCTGCATACAGCCCAACGGTGGCTCGTGAGTGCCTGCATATCAAATGCACCATTGGATGTATGCATGGAATCCGAATGATTTGTATTCGGTCGATGAATTGAAGGATTTCTAGATAGAACAAAACACACGGTTTCCCCTGCATACAACCCGACGGTGGCTAGAGAGTGCCTGCATATCAAATGCACTGTCGGATGTATGCAGGAAATCCGAATGCTCCGTATACCAAATGAATTACAATGAGTACACACTTAGAGTGCCGAAGAAGTCCGAGAGGTGGGCTATATATAGGGTCGCCTAGCTCACGAAGTGGTCGTGATAGTGCTAATCCAACGGCTCACCAGCGCTAGAAAGAAACACACCGCTGATCCAACAGCTCACAAGCGCTCGAAGGAAACACGCGATCCGTGTGCTTCTTCCTGATTGGGCATACTACAGCTCACAAGCCCTCAAAAGAAACACACACCGCTGATCCAACAGCTCACAAGCGCTCGAAGGAAACACGCGATCCGTGTGCTTCTTCCTGATTGGGCATACTACAGCTCACAAGCCCTCAAAAGAAACACACACCGCTGATCCAACGGCTTACCAACACTCGAAAGAAACACACCGCTGATCCAACAGCTCACAAGTGCTCGAAGGAAACACATGATCCATGTGCTTCTTCCTGATTGGGCATACTACAACTCACAAGCCCTCAAAAGAAACACACCACTGATCCAACGGCTCACCAGCGCTCGAAAGAAACACACCGCTGATCCAACGGCTCACAAGCGCTCGAAGAAAACACACGCTGATCCAACGGCTCACAAGCGCTCGAAGGAAACACATGATCCGTGTGTTTCTTCCTGATTGGGCATACTACAGCTCACAAGCCATCAAAAGAAACACACACCACTGATCCAACGGCTACCAGCGCTCGAAAGAAACACACCGCTGATCCAACGGCTCACAAGCGCTCGAAAGAAACGCACGATCTGTGTGCTTCTTCCTGATTGGGCATACTACATGCAGTGGTATGACACCAAGTAGGTTTGGGTAGGATTTCGATGCTTCGGAGCCCCGCTTCGGCGAAACCCTAGACCCGCTGGAAAAAAGTCAAAGTTGTTGTCTATCCCTTTGACCGTAGTCGAAGAGGTAGGCCAGTGGAATTTTTTGCTTGGTTGTGTTAGGTTAGGCCATAGGAACAAGGGAAACCAAAGTCTACCCCAACGCAACACAAGATTTCATCCGGTTCGCCCGAAGAGGAAGTTTTCACCTCTAAGTGCAGAAACTCACTAGAGAGAAAGTGAATTCGGTGAAGCCGTTCACACCCCGTGTAGGATATTGGAAATTTACAACACACAACACACTTGTATACATATGGTATGGCACAACCTTGCTTTTGGTGGGGTTCCGACGCTCCGAGGCCCCGCTTCGGCGAAACGCTGAATCCGGTGGAAAAACCCTAACGTTTTCGTCTACCACCTTGAACGGCGTCGAAAGGGGGTAGGCCAGTGGAATTTTTTACTTGGTTGTGTTAGCCTAGGCCATAGGGACATGGGAAACCAAGTTTTGTCACAAGGTTGCCCCTTGTTCGCCCGAAACGGGAGTTTTCACCTCTAAGTGCCAAAACTCACTAGAGAGAAAGTGAAGTCGGTGAAGCCGGTCACACCCCGGAGTAGTATATTGGAAAATTACAAAACACAAAACACTTGTATACATATGGTATGGTACAACCTTGATTTTGGTGGGGTTCCGACGCTCCGGGACCCCAATTCGGCGAAACCCTGAATCCGCTGGAAAAACCCTAACGTTTTCGTCTACAACCTTGAACGGCGTTGAAAGGGGGTAGGCCAGTGGAATTTTTTGCTTGGTTATGTTAGTTTAGGCCATAGGAACATGGGAAACCAAAGTCTACCTCAAATAAATACAAGATTCCATCCGGTTCGTGACGTGCAACTGTGAGAAACAAGATTCGTGACGTCATTTTATGTGGGTGGAGACCGCTATACACAGTAGCTACATACATAAAAATGAATAAAAAACATATTAAACATATTAAACTTAATTGGGAGTCATAAAAAATGAAGATTGAAGAAAAGCATAGTAACTATGCCGACGACAAAGCCGTCGGCGTATAGATATACATAAAAAATGAATATAAAATGAAGATTGAAAAAACATATTCACTAGGCATATGGATATAAATAAAAATAAAGTATGAAAATCCAAAAACTGAGATATACACCGACGGCCTAATCACTAGTAGGAAAAGGCCTACCGCTGGCGGGGCGCGTCCGCCAGCGATCATTACGCCAGTGGTAATAATTACCGCTGGCGGGCGGCCGTCCGCCAGCGGTAAGGCTGGTTAACTCTGGCGGGCATCCCTAGCGCCCGCCAACGGTATATGACACAGCGCTGGCGGGCAAGCGTCCGCCAGCGGTAATCCACCACGCCTGCCAGCCGTACATTTCCTGGGAATTATTTTTTTTCTGGAAAATTATATTCCAGCAATATATCCAGTATAAATATAGTAAATTCAAGTACAGGCGCCAAATAAACAACAGAAATATAGACAACCACATACAAATGATCAAAGTGTCATACACAGATACATTAGTTCATCACATGCACATACATTACAAACCTAAAACAACATGAACTTAAGCTAAACTTCGATAAGCTAAACAACATGCGTTAGTTCATCACTTAAGCTAACATAAAATTAACCTAAAACTACTCAAGGAGGTCCGAAATCGAAGTCGGATGAGCTCGAGCTATCCCAGAAGCTCGAATCGAAGCTCGAATCTGAATCGTCGCCGGTCTTCTGGCACGGCGGCGCTGCACTGGAGGGTCCAGTGACGTCGGAGCTCGCCTGCCTCTTCTTGTTCCTCGAGGCGTAGAAGTCCAGCTCTGCCTGCACCAGATCGGGGCGGTTGCGGCGCAGCGCGTCCATCCGCCACTCGTCGATCTCGGCAGCGCGGCGAGCTATCCCCTGGCGGCGGTTACGCCGCGTCTCGTCTATGTCGACGATCTCCATCGGCGGCACGAGGAACTCAGCCTCCTCCCGGGACGGTACGTCAGGGAAGTTGAGCTCAGCACGCGGCTGTCCAAACCTCCAGGCTGCCGCGTCGAACGCGCGCGCGGCGAGCTCCCTCGTGTCGAAGGTCCCCATATACCAACGCTAGCCGTCCACGGTGATCTCCACGGTCCACCGGCCAGATGGGCGGTGACGGATGCCAATGAACCCGCTCATGGAGCGGCGGCGCGGCGGCATGCTGTATACAAGGCAAATAAAAAATGTTACACAACGAATTTGAGTATAGAAATTGTAATAAGATGTAAAAACACAAACAAAAAGATTAATGCCTGATCGTCATTCTAAAAATGAAATAGAGTCAACATAACAACATTTCGGCCAAAGTCATGCCAAAATTCACGAGAAATTTTGGCATGACTTTGGCTGAAAATATGACATATGAGTACTCGAATTTGCTGGAATGGAAGTTAATCAACATTCCGGCAATCTCAAGGGTCTCTACAGGTACCTGCAAACATTTCATCACCACCACAGGGCCGCATTCGCAGCCACAAAGCCGCATTTGCAGCCACAAAGCCGCATTTGCAACAAAATATTAACTAAACCAAAAACTTTAATTCCTAAAACTTGAAACCCTAATTCCTAAAACTTGAACCCTATTTTCTCAAATTTAAATACCCTAGTTAGTTTCTAATTTGAAACCCTACCTATTTTCTAAAAAAATTGGGTTGAGCAAAACCATCAACACCTTGTGGGTGTGGGTACTACCTAGCTAGGAGGAGATCGGAGGTGCGGCTTTCCTTGGCCGGGCGGCGGCGCCCGGGGCCAGCGACAGGGGCATGGAAGCTTAGGGCGGTGGCAGGCGTGGGAGCTTTGGTGGCGTGGACGTGGGCGTGGGCGGGCTCGGGGCCGTGGCGTGGTCGTCGGCTTCAGCGGCGTGGGAGCTCGGGCCGGCGAGGCAGCTCGGGGCCGACGACAGCGGCGTGGGCGCATGCGCCGGCGGCGGTGGGGCGGTGGCGCACGGTGGGGCGCGTGGGGCGCGGCGGCGGTGGCGGCGGGTGGGCGGGCGGGTGGGTGAGAGGGCACGCGCGGCTGGGTGTGAGTGAGTGGATATGGGCGGCCGCGCACGGGTGGGGATAGGGTGGGTGAGAGGGCACGCGCGGCCGGGTGTGAGTGATCAAGCGTGTGCCGCCCGCCAGCGGTAAGGTCTCGGGTTTTTTTTCTTTTAATCTTTCCATATATAAGGCCAGGGGAGACCTAAGCCTGCCCCTACTCTCTCGACTACTCCGCGCCGCCGCCGCCCTTGTCTGCGCCGCTCGACGCCCTCCTCCACGCCCGTGGCCTCCGCTGGCGCCGCGCTATATCCTCCACACCGCTGTGGACCTCCCCTCCGTCCCCATGCCAAGATGCTGCCCTCTCCCTCCCCTACCTCCCCTACCTAGATTGCATGCACCTTAGTTGTTTGATCAAATTTCCCTCTCATTTTTTCAGATCTCGGGCATCGATGACGGCCACCCATTTGTTGGATAATAGGGGCAGTGTCCGGGACTGGGCTCCGCCGGGCTGGCACTGGGAGGTGGTATCTTTCGGGACGCGTAGTTTGGTGAGGAATCCGGGTGACGTCGTCGACCCAGATCTTCTTTGGTGGAGGTCGCGTGGGCCAGGCTCGGTGCAGAGGGAGCCGGCCCCCGAGGAGGAGGTGCGTCGCCGTATCAGAGAGGAGGACGAGCACATCCGTCGCTACGTGTTTATGTTGGATACGCCAGCGGTGTATGACAATAGATGGCAGATACTTCATAGGGATCCTCCTCATATGAGTATTGATCCAGTGATGCTTCCTTCTCTTTGGGTGCAAGCCGCCGGCCGCTCAGCACCCGGCAAAAGTTAGTGATATTATTCATGATGTATTATGGTTAAATAAAAATAGACCTGACCTATGTAACTGGATTAAATAAAGATGTATGCGTGATAATTTTGCATATTTGATCAATGATGTTTTTGTAAAGTGAGGAAAATAATGTTCCCTGCTTTGAATTATTCTGCAATCTCCTTTTATGTGTACTTATTAGTTGCTATGTAAAATGATAAACTTGATTTTTGACAAAAGTTTCAGAAACATATTCCCAATGCATAGTTTGTGATAAAGTGCTCATATTCGACACATAGGTGTGTCTTGATATAGGAAGCAATGGTTTCGAAGGAAATTTACAGATTATTTTTATAAATAACATTTTCCTAGTTGTATGAATTTACATGCCAAGTTACGTACCCCTGGTGGACGGTGTGGGTGCCAGCCAGCTGGGGTTGTTCTATTCCGTTGGATCGCTGGCCAGCGGACGACAGCGATCGGACGACTGCTTGGGCGATCCGTGGGTAGGCGATTCAGGCTATCTTATTGGCTGGACGCTTGTGATGTGGTTCCATCTAAATGCCTAAAAATGGTGTTTTTTGCAAAAATAATATGTATGAATCGATCAGAACGAAGAATGATAGGAATTCAAATATTTCGGTCATTACTTTTAGGTAAACGAATGGACCGAATTGACCGAATACATGAGAGAAGACACAACGGGAGCGCACACACATCACTATATAGCACTAGTCTACTCATCAGCGACATTAAGACGATCGCCATTGGTATTATAGCCGTCGTAACTCAATGGAACGTTGTCCCATCCACGAATCCGGAGTTCTTCTTCGTCGTCGTCGTCCTTGCCCTTCTTCTTGTCCTTCTTGTTGTTCTTCTCCTTCTTCTCTAGTTTTGTCCCAATGATAGCATTGGAGAGAGCAACGAGACTCATAGTAGGATTGCCGGTTGGGTTTAGCCTATCCCTCTAGAGGTCGACCGCGGACGGAATTTCAATTCCGTAGTAGCACAGCATCCGCAAGTCATTGTGGATAGCCACGCCGTAGAACTTGATGGTCTTGTCACCTAAGAAATCAACGAGGACCTGCGGAACCCCATCAGCCTTGCAGATCTGGAAGACAAGAGTCTCGGTCGCCACCGAGAGTTGAAGGACGGCGGCGCACTGCCTGTTCTCGTATGGAAGATCCCTCTGTCGACCCGGGAGAGGGTCGGTGAACTCGCAGTCGAGTCCAACGCACTTGATCGGTGCGGCATCGAGAAAGAACTTCTTCACGTCGAGGATCCACCTCTCCACGCGTGATGCATGGAGGGTGACCCATACCTTGAAGTACATATCTTCCTTGATGAAGTAGTACAACCGAGATGTAGGAACGCGCGCGAGTGGCTCCATTGGAATAGAAGAGAGGGCTCGAGAGAGAGTTTTTGCTAGGAGTTTAGAGAGAGATTTGTGTGTGCTTAAGGCCATGGATTAGTGGCCATTTATATAGGGTGGAGAGGGAGGCCCGTGGCCGTGCAGCAATCAAAACGGCGGCGGGCTGATTATCTTCTAATGCACAATTAAAATAGCGGGCTGATCATTTTCCAAAGCACAATCAAAACGGTGGCTGGCTGATCAACTTCCAAAGCGACTGTTACCCCTGGCGGACGGCGTGGAGCTCCCGCCAGCGGTAATGTGCTAGTTTTGTGGGCTCAGCCGAGGCAACTACCGCTGGCGGGCACTCTGTAGCGTCCGCCAGTGGTACGTTAGTACCTCTGGCGGGCACGGATTATGTCCGCCAGTGGTATTTTGCCCCACCTCCTCGCAAATTCCTGCTACTACCGCTGGCAGGCAGAGTAGGCGTCCGCCAGCGGTACGTGCAAAACCAGTGGCGGGATCCGAAACTAGCCCGCCAGTGGTAGTAACGCTGGCGGACGGAAATAACGTCCGCCAGCAGTAGGCTGGTGGCTATAAGCCTTTTCTGAATGTACGCCAAGGGTGACCGTCGGCGTAGATTATATAAGCCGACGGTTTTGTTTACGCCGAGGGCCACCTCGACGGGCTGGTTTCGGCGGGGCCTACGCCGATGGCCCCGACAAAAAGCCGTCGGCGTAGATGCCGGCCGTCGGCGTAGGAGGCCATTCCTGTAGTGTGACTTATAAAGACCTAACTAATGTAGTAATGATTAACTAGTAATAATAATAAATCTCAACTCCGACTTGCGATGCAGTTAGGTTGTGTGACTTGGCCGTTTTGCATATTATAATACAAATGAAACAGGAAAACTGCGTTGGATGTACCTCCGTTCCAAATTAGATGTTTTCCATTTGTCCACATGCGGATGTATCTATACTTGTAACATGTCTAGATACATCCGCATATGGACAAATGAAAGACATCTAATTTGGAACAGAGGGAGTAACTTGTAAGGCGAAGGTGACAGATCGATGTTAAGATATATTGCGACAATTTTGTTAACTTAAGTCTCGCACGTCCGACATCGTATACGTACTCGCTCGCCGGCCCTCGTGCTACTCACACCAAAAAATTTTTAGATAAAGGGAGCTTTATTACTTAAAAAGTTTAAGTATTACACACAGACTCTGCATAACCAAGATGCACACAGCCGAAACAAGTCTGAAGTTCAAAACAAAAGGAAGGCGAATAACATATCAATTTGAGAAATTGTAAGAACGCCTATGGAGGGCCAATCCGCAAATTTTGCTGCCATCCATGTTGGGATAAAAAGTCTCTCGCCGTATCCTCCAGTCTAGTACACACCTCTATAAACAGGTCTCGATGCCCACACGTTGCAACCGAGACCACGAACGGAGCGTAGCAGTAGCCCTGTAAATAACCTGCATAAGAGAACAATTTTTATCGTTAAAAACCTTGTCATTTCTACATAGCCAAATCGACCATATTACGGCAAGCGCTCCCACCCTAATAAGTTGTTTAAACCTATTATCCACTCCATTCAGCCAATTGCCAAAAATATTGGCTATGCTTTTTGGTGGGTAAATAGTAGAACCTATCTGGATGATGGACCATATAGAACTAGCAAACTTGCACTCGAAGAATAAGTGTTTGATCGTCTCGTCTTTATGACAAAAGACACACTGTTTACTTTCGTGCCAATTGCGTTTAGCAAGGTTGTCTTTGGTAAGAATAACTCCGCGACGAAAATACCAAGCGAAAACTTTGTTTTTCAGTGGAATCTTCATCTTCCAGATTTTCTTATTTTATCAACTGGCACCTCTGGCTGGGTTAGTGCTGTATACATAGAGTCCACTGAAAATTTACCATTATTGTGTAAATTCCACCGAAACTCATCAGCCCTTGTGTCAAATTGACAGCTGCTAGTCATTGTAGCAAATCATGCCACGCTACCAACCTTGGACCGATAAGATCTCTTCGGAACGTCACCGTTGGAATATTATTTACCAACACTTGAATGAGCGTATCACTCTTGTGTCGTCCAAGGACTATATTATATAGAGCTGGATATTGTTCTCGGAGTGGGGTAGGTCCAAGCCACCTATCCTACCAGAACCTTATCTCCGACCCATCCTTAATGGAAAAAGAACCGTATGCGAAGAAGAATTTCTTCATCGCCATAAGACCAGCACAGAAGTGTGAATCACCTGATTTCCAAGAAACCTGTGATAACGCACTTGAGCCTAAGTACTTCCTCCTATGAAGAGTTTGCCACACCCCATCTTCGGTGAGCAGTTTAAACAACCACTTACCTAGGAGGGCTCTATTCTTGACCTCAAGGTCATGAATCCCAAGACCACCATGGTCCTTAGGGCGGCACAGCACATCCATTTTGCCAGCCGGTATTTCTTTTTTTCATTATCCCCTTGCCAAAAGAATCTAGATCGAAAGTAGTCCAATCGATGCAAGACTCTTTGGTAATTGGAAGAAGGATATCATATACAGCACCATATTAGTTAGGACTGAATTTATGGAACCAATCTACCACCCAGGGATAATAATTTTTCTTTCCAACTACTCAATCTTTTTTGTAGTCTTTCCTCAACATGTTCCATTGAGCTATCGTGAGCCTCCTAAAATGAATGGGAATGCCAAGATAACTAATCGGAAACTGGCCGAGACCACAGCCGAATAACTCAGCATACTGGTCAGCCTCGTCCTGAGCGTCGCCAAAACAAAACACTTCGCTTTTATGGAAGTTAATTTTAGACCGGAAAGTTGCTCGAACGCTGATAATATTAATTTCAGGTTTCTTGCCTTTTCCATGTTGTGCTCCATAAAAAGAATTGTATCGTCAGCATATTGGAGAATGGATAATCCACCATCCACTAGATGCGGAACCACTCCAACAATTTATCCATCCGATTTCGCACGTTCAATGATTATGGCTAACATATCAGCAACTATATTAATAATATAGGTGATAGAGGATCGCCCTGTCGTAATCCCTTTTTCGTTTGGAAGTATCTACCAACATCGTCATTTACTTTGATGGCGACACTTCCTCCGGAAACGAAATTATGTATCATTGCACGCCACTCATCTGAAAAACCTTTCATCCTGAGTGTTTGTTGCAGGAAAGACCATTTGATTTTATCATACGCCTTTTCAAAGTCAATTTTTAAAATGACTCCGTTTAGCTTTTTCCGATGTAACTCATGAACTGTTCATGAAGGATCACCACCCCATCAAGGATATTGCGACCTTGCATAAAAGCCGTTTGAGTAGGCCTCACAACATGATCAGCCACCGAATTAAGCCTAATAGTAGCTGTTTTGGTGAAAATTTTGAAGCTAACGTTTAGAAGACAGATAGGTATATATTGCTGAATCCTTTCTGCTCCATTAACCTTTGGCAACAAAATTATCTCACCAAAATTTAGGCGAAATAGCTCAAGTTGTCCAGCATGCAAAGCATGAAACATCTCGAGCAAATCCGATTGGATTACGTCCCAGAAAGTTTGGTAAAACTCAGCAGGAAACCCATCCGGACCCGGTGCTTTGTTGTGCTCCATTTGGAATACCGCCTTCTTCACCTCCTCAACCGTGAAAGGAGCTATCAGATGGGTGTTCCTGATCGGATACTTGCGGAATGCCATTTGTTCGTGTTTCATCAAGCGAGGAATTATCTGCCTCCGGATCACCAAACAATTTTTGTAATACTTCGTGATGTAAGATTTTAGCTGCTCATGGCCTTCAATCGTACCCTCCTCCTGGACAAGAGAATGAATGAGTTTCTTTCTATGTCTGCCATTAGCTAGACTATGAAAGTATCTCGTATTCGAATCTCCTTCAACAAAAATTGGGCCTTTGATCGTTCGTACCATTTGAGCTCCTCTTCACGAGAATTCCCGCCATCTCGACATTCGATCGATTTTTTAGATCGATCTCTTGTGGTGATAGCGGTCTGATTTCCTCAAAAGCTTCTAGCTCATCAATAATAGATGTCAGACGGAGCTTTGCATTTTTTAGCTGACCAACCATGTGTCTAGCCCAACCTCTCAGGTGTTTGCGCACTGCGCTCATTTTATTATTCCCCTTTGGATTGGGGTATGACCACGCACCGGTCTTTCCCACACCTTCTTAACCATTTCGAAAAAACCTACTCAGACCAAATACAATCCAGCATTTTCCATGGACCTCGAGGTGAACGAGGCGCTGAGCAAGCTGTACGTGCTGGTCGGACATGAGCACGGCCTGCCGACGGGCGTCAAGGAAGATGTCTATTTCCTCTGCACGGATCTGGCCATGATGCATATGAAGCTGTCGAAGGCGGAGTCGCTGGTCGAAGGCGATCAGGCCATCATCATGGCAAATATTACCATGGCGTTCACCAGCCGCATCGACAAGATTACCCACACCTTTCTGCAGGCGTGCGCCATCAAGAAGGTTGCTAGCTTCAAGGGGCTCGTGGAGAAGACGGTCAGCCAGCTCAACAAGGGCAAGGCTGTGCGTCGCATAGCTCGTGAGATGAGAGAGGTCAAGGTCGAGTTGCAGTTGGTGGTCAAACAGTCTTATAGTTACCGACCCATCGTTGCGGCCCAATTCACCGCCGTGGAAACTGGCCTCTTGCCTCCGTTTGAGAAGATTGTTGGCATGCAAGAGAGAAGGACGACCTGATCAAGCTGCTGTCTTCTGGGGAAAAGATGCAGGGGCCCAAGATAGTGGCCATCTCAGGATTTGGAGGAATCGGCAAAACAACTCTCGCCAAGGCGGCCTACGATCGCCTCCGCGAGCAATACAAGCAATACAATTGCACTGCTTTTGTTTCCGTCGGTCAGAAACCAGATGTGCTGAAAGTCTTAAGGGACATACTCTTCGACCTTGACAAGCAAAATTACATGGGTTTGGATGCGACGATGTTAGGCCAGAAACAAGATCAGCTTGTCAGCCAACTCCAAGGAATGCTCGAGAACAAGAGGTACACACTAGTACTCCACGAGATGAGTGATTGATGATCTTTCGTGGAAGTAAAGCTCAAAGAAAAAAAAATTATATTGTGTCTTTACTTATTCTTATAGGTACTTGATCGTAGTGGATGATATATGGGATTACAAAACATGGAAGGATATCAGCAGTCTCTTCGTTGGAAGCAGCAGCAAGGGCAGCGCAGTTCTGATGACAAGCCGCAGAAGTGATGTTGCCAGTGCCCTCGGCAGCCACTACTCCACAATATTGTTCAGGAAAACGGCATTTGGTGGCTTTGGCGACCACTGCCCCCCTGAGTTGAAGGAGATATCCGACAAGATCATCAAGAATTGCAACGGGATGCCGTTAGCAATCCTTACCATGGCCAGCTTCCTGACAAAGAAGCCACTGAGGGAGTGGCAAGCGATTCAGGAGTCCAATATCTTCGATCATAAGTCATCGCGTCACATTGATCACATGAGAGGGGTACTAGCCCCGTCTTACACTGATCTGCCTCCCCTCTCCAGGATTCGCTTGCTGTATCTAACCATGTTTGAAAAGGGTTGTGAGGTGAGCGTGGACCACTTGCTATTGGGGTGGATAGCCGAGGGTTTGGTTCATGACAATGGGATCACATCGACAAGACGACAATGCGGGAGGCAGGAGAGCTTTACCTGACCGGCCTCATCGACATGGACATAGTCGCACAGGTGGACCTGGGCAGAGACGGTTCTTAGCATCGCCATATGGTCATGGGATGAGAGCTACAACGATGCATTGCTTGAGTACCTGATGTTTTTGCCGATGAAGAACCAAACTATCCAGAGTCTTTCAATCTTGACCTGTTGCTCCCCGCGCTTCTTGCATCATCTGGACAAAAAATGGGTGCCTCCGCAAAACCTTGAAATCAGACATACCGCATTCGTCAGTTTGCCTTGGTGGATTGTTTCACCCCACGGGGGCCTCTCCTCCTTATCCATCGGGGAGTTAAATCTTAGTAATCTCTGCCTGACATCAAAACAAGCCCCAGTTGGGAGTTTTACCGCCAGCGGATTCAGAAATCTAACAAGCTTCAGCTTTGTGAGCAATGCCATGGGAGTGAAATTTGAACACGGAGTTATGCCCAAACTCAGAAAGTTTAAGCTTTCGTTTGAAGCATCACAGTCCCAAGGATTGGAGTTCGGACTCGAGAATCTGCCTATTTCCCTAGAGTTCGCAAGAGTAGATATAATATGCTTCAGCGCCAGTAGACGGGAGGTGGAGGACGCAGAGGCTGCTATTTCAAAGGCGATGCGCACGGCGAATCTTGAAATACAAAGAGTGCATGAACAATACATAGTAAAAGATGATGATGCTGCCAAAAAGGAAGAAAAAGAACCACCAAAGGTAGTTTATTTTTACTCTGCGAGCAACTGGGTCGTCTACTTTTTAGTTATCTTAATTTTCTTAAGATCTCAGTCATAAAATATGTTTTTTAAATGGCTAACCAGGTGACAATTCTTTATTCATAAAACTAGCAGGGTGGCCCTCGCAAATGCGAGGGCATCATCTCTAATTGATTGAAAGTGTTCAAAAAATAAAAATATGGTTTGATTGATATCACATTATTTTCAATTATTATGACAATAAACAAAATTGTTCAACAACTACCGTAAACGTTTGGGTAAGCAGTCACTTATGCAAGTAACATCTTTGGCAATCTGAATTTCGTGGTGATTATAATGCCATATGCTGAAACATCCATGTAACATGATATTGGATCCGTATGATAGGTTAGTTATCTTTGATTCAAAAATTGTGGAACTAAGATAAATTTGTTTATCCTCCTTGATAGGCCACACTAAATATCGAGAATTATCTTTTTTTGAGGTTTCTTCCTCCTATGTACTCACTCCATGTCACAATGTGCAACACTTTACTAACATGCACATGGTGAAAATTCCTATATTATTTTTATATGAATATGTTGCTATAAGGATAAATTATTTTGTTCTAAGCTTATTTGGTAACATGTTTATACATCAATAGTCGAAGCTAGAGAAAGACGACTCTAAATTTCAATCTTTAAGTTAGTCTGGTCTTCATTCAATGGTTCTACACACCCAAAAACATGTATTTTCTGTGTTATGTAAAATGACTATGTGGCTTAGATAGGATAGTTCAAGACTATTAATCAGTCGTCAATGTTCTTGTGCAACTGAAATGATATGTGCTCTTATGTTGATTTTCTTACATGAGACAAAGATGCATACAATAGCTCAAATATGTCTACCGTGCAAATAAAGCAATATATGTGAAGATAACTCATAAGAATTAAGTGTGGGCTTCTCCCGCCAATGGTGTGACTAATGTTGTGACTTGATTAATATTAAAATTCCACGACTTTGAGTTTAGACTTCCACATGCCTTTTTTGAGATTGTTGGTCTCATGAAGGTCGAATAGATCTGTCATTTATGTTTACTCTTTAATAGAAGCAATATACATCGTGTTTCTAATGTGGTGACTTAATTCATTAATTTTAAAAATCCACGATTCCAAACTTGTGCAGACATTTTGTGAGTACTGTGTTATAAATAGTCAAATAAAATTGTCATTTATCTATACTCAAACAACTATAACCTTAAAATGTTTTTTCATGGTATACGGACTTTATTATAAATATTTTTATTTATTGCTACATGTTCCGTCAAACTTTATAAAAAAACTCCTAACCTTTCGTACTGTGCATGTATTCCAGCCAAGTTACGTACTGCATGCTAATGGAAAATCGTAGCATGTGGACCATATGACCTATTTTCCATAATGACACGTTTATATTTCTAGTAAAATAAGAAGAGAGGACTTGCATGGACATGCTATTCAAAATCCATCGGATGGATCCACAGGATAGATTTTTTGAGATGAGACATACGTCTCTTTACATCACCTTCCGACAGTCTTTTCGGACCGAAGGGCGTATCAGTTTGGAACTCATATTTCTCGCCGAGCCAGCAGCAGGCAACTCATCGTGATGTCATCCATGCAATTTAACGAATCATACGGCAACTTGCATGCATGTATACGTGCGAGAGTTGCATTGGAAGTGCGTAATCAATTGGTGCATCTATATTGGATTACTACTTGTATTCACGTGAGCTCTATTATTTGTAGTTGCACGTGACTTGGTTTTCCACGAATCGATCAACGATCAATGCCACCCGGCCAGCAGTTCGTGTCGCGATTGGTTTCGTTAGGCCAGCTGGCTCGGACGGCCGGAACGTGCTCGACCGGCTTATATTGTTAGTTAGTTTGTACGTGTCAGCGTTCAACTTAATTGTACATGTACATAAAGTTTTAAATCTTTCGTCCAATCCTAGCCCTTTGTTTTAGATCTAACCACTATAATTAATCTAGATGATGTGGATTAACCTGGTGGCTCTATTAGCTAACTCATTTTGCTTTTAGTATATAATAGATATGCATATTTTTTTAGATTCAGTTTTTTCAATACCAGCTAGCTACCCACGCTGTAATAATCTTGCATGACAGATTGTTGAACATATCAAGATACCTGACGAACACACTAAATCATCAGGATCCGATGACGAGTCGCCAGATAAGGTACACAAAATTAATAAACTACTCCTTCCTTTCCAATTGTCCTAAATCAGCGACAGCTAATTTGGATCGCAAGGATTATATTACAACTAGCTATTTCCGTTTGTTTAAATAGCTGCTTAATACAACCAATGATTCTATTCTACCATATTATATAGGTATGCCGACTTGCACGACTTATGATAGACAATATGACTCTTCAACTGCAACAATTGAATGATGCAAGGGACAGTGTCAAAGATTTGATGACACAATTTGCCGTATGTTGTCTAGCTAGATACAAATGGAAATCTCGTCACTGTAAAATTTCAAAACAATTCCCACATAAAGATAGTTGCACCGCCTGATGAAATGTTACCTTTGTTAACTTTCCATGTAGAGCAATGAGAATGGGCTATCAAATAAATCCAGTATTTTAGAGAATCATAGTAGTCAAGAAGGTACACAAGTCAAGTACTGCCTTTTTTCCCATTTATACCGTTACGCTTTTAATTTCTTCCATTTATTTCGTAACTCCAAAGGGTGTAAAGAGCATGTGTGCTGATGAAGAGGATGAACAGCATGTGTGCTGATGTCACTTTCTCAACTGGATGTAGAAGAGCTCCCCCCATATATGCATGTTGATAAATGGATCTGGAAATACGGGAAGTCTCTAGTGCCACCTGATCAGATCGAGTTTCCACCAACACAAATGCGAATACTGCATGACTGGTACATGAATGTCACAAGGGAAGGTCGAAAAGTGCTCCTTGTGCAAGTTACAGAAGAATATTACATAGGTAAAGACGAGTTAACTGTTTATCTTGAAGAACTCTATCAGTTATACCAGCTTGACTCACTGGACTTGAGTATCGTCAGTACCTATTGTCTGTAAGTGATTCAATTCATTTATTTCGAAAATAAAGTCTATAGCTCAGCTCGGTCATTACTTGTTCTAATTGTGCTCACTACGCTATTATGCAGAATGAAGAGTGATGAATGTGACAGAATGAGAATATTTGACTTTGGGTTCGTTGACCCGGTCCGAATTAATGAAAAATTGCTACGGGATTACCCCGAGGAAACGAAGGCCAACTTGTTTAGGTTCATACATAGGCAAAATTATAAAAGGAAGATATTGTTTCCTTACCACTTCAGGTAATTAAGAGTGTTACTGTCTTGTACACATTAATTTTTGCTTACTCGATGTTAAGTGTAACTGATTAGTTACTGACATATATGAACGAGCGCAGTGACCATTACATTCTGCTAATCATTCAAGTTGATGATGCAAGAGTTGACATCTTCGACTCATTGGGGTGGCCCCAAGAGAGGTACCAACTAAGTATAGATGTCCTCCCAAGATATTTTCTATCGTACTATATCGGTCTCTTTAATTTGTTCAATTCCTGAGATATCAAGTAACTAATTAATAACTCATTTATTCATTTGTTTGCCGGGCAGCATTTGGAAAGAATTCAGAGTGAAGACAGCAGGTCAATTTAAAGAGGTGCTTAGTTTTTATCCTGACAAGCTAAGTAGTACGAGCTAGGTTCGCGCATCTTTTTAATTCAAATTTCAATACCATCATACCATGCTTGATTATTATTTGATTGAAATCTATTCTCGTAAAGAACTGCGAGAGGCAGCCACCGGGGACCAATTTGTGTGGATACTTCGTGTGCCAGTGGATTCACCGGGAGGTCAGTGAGCGGAACCCACAGAAATTTCTAGACGTAAGTGAACAAAATATATTCACAGTTTTATTTTATTACCATCAATTGTGTTGAGTGTCATTCATAATTTCTGTTATGATGATTGATATTCACATTGTTCTCCTTCTTTTATAGATGGATAGCATGCGGAGGAACCTGGAACTAAAGGACCGCTTTCGACCACTTCAAGAGGAAATTGCGGGATTTTTTATGGACTATGTCATAAACACAAAGGGAAGATACAATGCCATCGACGGGTCCAGGAAATGATCTCCATGTAATCGAACAGACGGGTTCTAGTCCCGGTCAACCTCTATGTAACCGAATACACGGGCTCTAGTCCCGGTTGTAATCGAATAGTCGGGCTCTATTCCCGGTTGTAATCGAATAGACAGGATCTAGTCCCGGTTGTAATCGAATAGACGGGCTCTAGTCCCGGTCGAATTCTCATAAATATTTCTTTTATGAATATTTTGATATGCTATATTTATTTTTCTGATTTGTAATTAATTAACCATATATTTTGCAAGATTAATCATAGCAATAAGCTGGAAAAACAAGAAAAGGCAGAGGCCGCCATGTGGGGACTCTCTTGTACCGGGCCGTATTACGGCCCGGTACAAGAAGTCCTCAGCCACGCGCTCTGCCACGGCCCCGTGTGGACCTCTCTTGTACCGGGCCGTAAGCCACCCGGGACTAGAGGGGGGGGCCTCTAGTCCCGATTGCGGCGTCCCGGGTGGGTATCCGGGACCCGAGGTCCTTACCACCCGGTACAAGAAGTCCTTTTTCCACTAGTGTAGATAGGCAACGCCAAAATATCTGATGTTTTGGTTCACACAGGAGATGGCTGCATAACAAAAGAAATACTGGATATCTTGACGGAGGAGTTTCCCAATGACAGTTCAGAAAATTATTTGGATGACAAGGTAAATATTAAAGTTAATAAATGCACTTCGTTCATTTGAGAAAACTATTTAACCTAAAAATTATGCGAATACAATATGTAGCTCGCCAACGCAACCATCTATTGCCTACAAACCAATGCTGTGAATTCCCGACCAGCTCCTGTGAAAACCAAACCTCCTACTACAGTTGCGTTGAAGGGTAAGGACATAAAAGGCAAGCAAAATCCCCAACCCGCTGTGAATTCCCGGCCAGATGTTGTAGCACCGGCCGCACCTCCAATCACCGAGCAGCTGCCGATTGATCCCAAAGACCTGACCACCGAGCAACAGAAACAACTCTTCCAATCGAGCAAGCTGGAGATGGCCATCATGGCCCCGAAGTACGAGCCTGGGGCAAAGCTTATACACAATGTTAAAGATGTAAAATCAGAGCTTGGCTTTGTTGGTGCAGCGTTGGAGAAATTCTACAAGCATAATTTCGAGAAGCCGGAGAACAAGCGAGTATCGGGAATCATGGTTAGTTTCAAACCTGAAATGTTCCACCATGACATACACCGTGACTTCCCCGTCAACTGGGAAGACTTGTTTGACATGCTGAACTTGAGAGAATTGGACGCCAGCATAGTGAGATGTTATTCATTGTGAGTATTTAACAATCGATGCGTCAATGCCTATGGTACATCCAGCTATCTATACGGTTTGTTCATACATGATTCTTTGTAGGTACAATTATATTTTTGCCAGGGACTCCGGCCTTCCAATAGCCTTTGTCGACCCCCACCTAGCTTCGAAACAGTCCATCGATTCAACCTCTGAAAAAACTGTACGGGATTACATCATCAATGTGATGGAGAAGAGCAAAGATAAGGAGTTAATCCTATGGCCTTTTAATAAAGAGTAAGTTAATTAGTGTCGCACATCTTTGTTTAAAAATTTAATTACATTCACCCAACTATTTATTTTTACTTGTAGTTTTCACTGGATTCTTATCAGTATCTCACTACCAGATGGAAATGTCCACTATCTTGATTCTTATTTTAAGAAGAATGGAGATTTTTCTGATATAAAGAAGCTTATTGACAGGTCATTTAATACTTTCATTTGCATAACAGAAGTGATTTTGATCGAGGATACACTCCTAGTTTTGTAATATAAAATGTGATATACTTCTATTTTTTCATCCATATTCTTTAGTGTGTTTAAAGAATTTAGCTCGAGAGAAGGAAATGCAAAGGATAACTACACAACCCTTACCCATCACCTTTGGCATCCGGTTAGTTTCCACCAACACTTGTACATATATGCGTGCACATAAAAATTATATTTTGTCGATAATAAGGTTATTTCTACGTTATAAATGTCTCAGTGCCACCAGCAGCCTGATGAGACCAACCTGTGTGGTTTCTATCTTGCCTCACATATGGACATCATGATTGCCAGATTTTGTCAACCTAGGACAACATCCGTGGTATGCAAGACATTTTTTCAATTACTGAAATATTATTTTTATTATGCCGATTTTGATCATGATTTAATTTACCTAGGATCCGTGAATCGGCTTAACGGAATTGCCGAAGAGCATACTAGTAAGGATCCTTTCGAAGCTTTCCGGATTTTTGATTAATGATGTGCTCAGTAGTGAGGGAGAGTTCCACTGTGCATGAGGCTGGAGATGTGAGAGTTGTGAAACGCCAACTATGTTAGGATAATTTGACTTGGTCTTGTGTAATCATTAAGACTAGTATGTTAGAAATAGGTGAATTAAATAGTGTGCATAATCCTATATAAAATATTCGAGGCTTTGTATACATAGTACTGCATTGTGTTGCCTGTTAATTACTGTACTAAGAATGAAAATATTGGAAACCAAAACTAAACTAAATAAGAAAAATAACAATTGAAAAAACAGCTAGCAGCGTGCCGGAAGTCGGCACGTTGCCACTGACTAGTTGGCAACATGTGCATCGCAGGTACGCTGCCAGTAAAGTTAGCCGCAACGCGCTACTGACAACGTGCCATCACATGTTGCCAATGGGGCACGTTGCCACTAGGTTTTCCCTACAAGTGGTCAGGATTTAAGGCAGTCATGCTTGATGATTGATTAGGATCTGAAGGTATTATCTCACATGCTCATGTTGTGTCGAGATCATCTACTGTTGGTGGCTTTCCGAGGGGTACTCGCAATGGATGGGGAGAACATGGCAAGCCGCTGATCATTGTGTGCATCTGGTTTGCGCTTTCTGGACGTGTTGACTGTGAGTCAACCAATTTGTGATTTACTACTACTCGGCAAGTGGGGGTGGTGACACAGTATGACTACGTTATCTCTGGTGCTTTTGAGCTCCGCGTCTTAGTTTCTGGGTGAAAACCCTAGATCTAGACTTGATTGGTTGTATCTGACAATAACGACTCTTTAGTTGTTTCCTTGTTGACGACACTGTCTAGAGATCGGACCTCTCCGAGGTGAAAACACATGTTCTTACTTGTGGTTAGAAAGGGCGATGGAGGCGTTGCTTTGGAAAGACCTTACAGACAATATAGGTGTCGTCAATGGTGGTAGTTTGTTCATATTGTTGCGAGTCTTTGATCGCTTCGGTGAGGACTCTTTCTTTTTCCTTTTTCTTTTTCGTGTGTGTGTTTACTTGCTTACACTAGCTCTGAATATTTTATTGTGGCATAGGATAGATATAAGTGGTATATTTTTATATTAATATATTTCCTTTATCGAAATTGAAAAAATGTACAAGCGAGCTGTGTCATGTGACCCGTCGCCGATTGATCGTGAATAGAGAAATTGAGTATTTTTAGTGTCGATCTGGAAAGGGGCGGACCCAGGATTTGAACCTTGGGGGGAGGGGAGCAATGGAACCTTAGAAAGTAGCGAGAGCGCGGTACTTGATGTCCCGAAAGCAAGCTCCGAAGCCCTCAAGATAGGTATGACATGTGTTGCTTAAGATACACCTATTCCGCTCACTTTGAAATGGCTTACATAGTTACAGTGGCTGACTACTATACTAGGGAAGTATACTATGGTATCTGAGTCTAAAAGGAAACTGAATATCAACATATGTTCGATGGTAATAGTATCACGAATGTGAAAAATTGCAAACAAGTCAGCATACTTTTTGCAAAAAGTAGTTATTTTTTCCTACTTTAAATAGACTTAGACTGAATCCCAGAGTTTCAACACTTCACCAGATTGGAAATCGAATCAATTGGCTGCAAATATCAATCTGCTATATTGTTTCTCATGGTTTTTGAAGTAACACAGTATAGCCAAACTATAGCAGAACAAAAAAGAATATTTAGATCAGAGTAGCAGTAACAGTTCAATACATTGTACCTTGACTTATCCTGTGCTGAATTGACGGGATGGTGGTGAGGACTCACGGTAAGAAGGCAGGCGGGCGCCGCCATATTACCGTGACTCCTGGAAAAACCGGCAATCAAAATCCAACATCGGTGGAGGCAGCGAGAGCCGGCAGGATTCCACGCACGCTGAGTTCCTCACAAGCTTGAACGATCGATAGGGTCAGGCGAGAGCGGCATGCAATGCGAGATAGATGGATGGATCTAATTATGCGAGAGCAGAGGTGGACACGACCAAGATTTTAGGATCTGTCAATTTCTTTATGTGGGTACTGGGTACTCAACATATGAGCTATTCTTATCTGTTGGGCTTCAGTTCGTGCCAAAATACTTTAATTTTGGCTCAAAAAGATGATTACCATGGCAATTAGTATGGACATGCATGTTCCGATACTAGTCATCGTTGTAGATTATTGACGTGGGAGATCGGTAGTTGGTGGGGGGGGGGGATATAGTCCCTCGAAGAAAGAAAACCGTGCAAACCTACAAGATCTACGCCTTCGCGGTATGCATGCCCGGCAAGCCCAGCGGGTGCTCTAGTCTCACTTGCAGGTATCCCGCGAACCGGGTAAGGACCACACCCCTGGACATGGCAAAGATAGCGATGGAAACTCGCGGTCCTCCGGGGCGTACACTTGTCACGACCCATTTGAGGTATGGCAGACACGCTGGCTTTCCCGACCGGCGCAAACAAGTCGACAAGACCTAGCGACCCGTTCCATCCGCACCAGAGCATGGAGCGGCGAGTGGATGGATAGAAGCGAGTTTCACCACCTCTGTCCCTGGCTGCTGCCACATATCTACCACGGTAGCACGCACCGGCGAGGTGTCACACATGCACTATGGATGAGTGTGGTAATCCCTTGGAATATAAAAGGAGGGCATCGTCCATAGAGAAAGGGTTGAACTCGGTCTTCCTATACATGACAAGAGACCAAAACCATAGTAGAATCCAAAACGAGAAAGAGAGACCCCGGGGAAGAGTCAGTCCACGGTGGGAAGAGAGATCCACCACTGTAATCCCCCTCCACATCAATCCAAGATCAGACAAACATGACGTAGGGTTTTACATCTCCGGATGCCTTATTTGGATTAAAAAACCGTGTGTTCTCTGGTTTGTGATCTGCTTCACCTTCGATGATGACGCAGAACTCCAGCGCCCCTGTGCCGAACAAAAACATAGGGGAACGTTCCATTTTCCTTGATATCTGTGTTTTGACTGGCGACAATGGATACGTAGTGATACACATGTAGAGAATTTTTTGCTTTTCATATTTTTATCAAAGCTAACCGGGATGACCGTTAATTCCCAAGTTTTAACCATTTCAAAACAATTATAATTAATTTATATGGTTGTAAGAATTTCATGATTTTTACTCTGAATTTCACCTCAAAGTTGATGTCATGAATGAATCCAGCATCATGAAGCACTCCAAGAGGCAACCTAGAAGCAAGCCAGGACCACGTCAACACAGTCATAACATGGCCCAAGCGCCATGCCATAAGCTTGAACACCCAGCTCGAGGAAACCATGGGGGCAGGATAGATATCATCGAAGCGGGTGGGGATCACAATGTCTCAGCTCACGAAGTGTGTGGTCGGAGGCAGCATATGGATGGCGGCCTAGATGGTTCCATGGTGGCACCAAATTATCTAGTCTTTAAAAAACTTGTAAGTAGGGTCCTGTTTTATACATATAGCCGTGTCTTTTTTATTTTCTTCAAATTGTTTGCAAATAGGTCCCAGTAGTATGAAGAATTATGCTATGAAATGAAATGAAAACGGCAAGCTGCAAGCCAACCTATATCTGCCAGTGGCACTCAAATGTAAGAGCAGTTAAATGATTTTGACTATGTGGGATTGCGCCATGCGGGTGTGGACAAATCGTTTTTCCCCAAGTAAAGGAAAACTAAGGAGCGAGCAGAAATAAAGGGAAACCTGAGTAAAGGGTCAGAACTGAGGTCAAAAGTTGAAATTTCCTGATACAGAAATAATAATGTTATTCTAATTTATATCACCAATGTTAATGCTGATAGAAATTCATCACTATGATCTACTCTCAAAATTGATCCGTCTGGTTAATATATACTTTTCTTTCGGGATGGCTAGTCTAAATGTTAGATAATGGAAGAGAGAATCCACAGTTGTTGTTTACTACAAAATGCATGTTGAAATACTAAAAGGCATCAAATGCTAACAATGTAAAAATATTCTTAAATAAGCCTACTGCTCAGATGCCTAGTGCTTGAAATGTACAGTTCAATCTTAATAGAAGAAGGAAGCTAATCATCATGATTTGTCAAATGGCACAAATTTATGTAGATTTCAACATGTGAATAGTATGATGAAAAAAAGGAAGTTAAAGAAATAATTTGATCCGTCGTTACAAAAAAACAATTTGCTAATTTAAGATACAAGAGAAAAAGAAACATCTCTCTGCTAAAACATGAAATGACTGGCTGCCCAAAAAAATGCTTGGTCCGTCATTCAATTAATCATGTTAACGGTTGATATCGAGGGTATACTCTTTTGTTGATGACCATTCCCTGAAATCACGTAGTGTGGACGTTGTAGGTTCATCTGTTGTGCCATCAATTGTTAAGATCACATCATTGAGTTTGCTAAGTCTATCCAGGCCGTGAACTTCTTCCCACCTTTCGAAACTCAGTTCAAGCCTTTCAAGCTGAGGGGTTGCCTTCTTTGAAAAGTTGAGCGCTGGAAGAACAGGTATAAATATGCGAAGCAGCTTCAGCTTACCAAATCCTCCATGTGGGATATAGATCACTCCAGTTTCAGACTTATTTTGCTCAATAATGGCAACCACATCATTACCCTTATTTGCTACACCAACTGAAAAGGTGAGGGAAAACAATGAACCTAGCTTGCTGAGGACAACCAAATTACCTGTGTTGAGAGCTGTTGCTGAAATGGCTAATTTGACAAGCTTGTCAAGTTTCGGCAGCCAATTTGGGAGTTTAAGCAACTTGCCTGACAGCTCGAGAGCAGCCAGATATAGTGGAGGGGATGCCATGGTGTCTAGGGTCTTGATGAAGTGGGAGGACTCATCGTCAATAACAAGAGTTTGGAGAGCATATCCGCTGAGGTACTGGACGGAAGAGAGTAAATCAGTGAGCATCTGACTGCTGTCGTGGAGCTTGTAAATGGCCAACTTGGTCAACCTGTTGAGATAACCGAGATCTGCTGCAGCAGTCGATCCCTTGACAATCTCAACCCCAGACAATATACGTAGTTCTTTCATTGCTCCCTTGAACTCTTTAGGAAGTTTTAGGGTTTTTCTTCTTCTTTTATCTCCACCAAGTATGTTCCGTATTCGTTCCAGGTGAACTACAGTTTTGGGGAGCTCTTCAATCTTCGTCTCTCTTATATCTAGTGTCTCCAAATACCTGAGCTTTTTAATAGCCTCGGGCAGATGGTTGATGTTTGTACCTCGGAGGCTCAGGTACTTGAGCAGAGTCATTTCACAGATATCCCAGACACTAACACTCTTGTCCTTAACGCCCACACAGCCTTCGAGGTCTAAAACTTGCACTATTCCAGCCTTGAATGACTTGAAAGGCAGGTGTTCCAGGCTCCCAAACACGGTCAGTGATCGGACATGGCGCAGTTTCATGCTGTCTACTCTCTTTGCATGCTTAAATTCATTTCTATGGATGGAGAGCCTCCGGACTTTGTTACTATGTGACGTCATAGACCACTGACCACCAAGAACAGTGACAAAATTCTCTTCGCTTGATTTGGCTATGATGAACTCAAGGACCATATCATGTACTTGACAACTCTTCACACTTCCATTGCTACAATGCTCAACGGGCCGTATGATGTTCCTTTCAACGAGCTGACTGAAGCACGTATCTGCAACATCCTCCAAACTCAACCCCTGCTTCTCACTGACAATTCCTTCTGCTATCCATCTCCTAATCAGGCGCTTCCTGCTGATTTTGCGACCCTTTGGAAATATGGTTAGATACAGAGAGCAAGCTTTTAGCTCACTAGGCAAAACATTGTAGCAATAATTGATTATCCTCATAAACTCCTCCGGCTTACGACATTTTTCTGCTTCTGGAAACAAAGAGTTGCAAACTTCGGTCAATGCTGTTTTTGTCTTATTGCTGGATGCCACGAAGCCAGCCATGGTAAGTATGGGCAGTGGCAGGCCACCGCACATCTCCCACACTCTATCTACAACTTGATCATTACCATTTGTCGGACTGACTTGAGCAACCCGACACTCTAACAAACTTTTGTGAAATAACATCTTGGCTTTTTTATCATCTAAAATATCCATTTGATGGAAATGATGATGGTCAACCAGGGTTGATTTGGCAACTGCATCAAATCGTGTGGTAACGATTATTCTGCTACCGTTATCATCTTTCGGCAAACGCTTCAAGATTGTTTGCCATGTAGATGACGACCAGACGTCATCAATTAACAGTAAGTACCTGACAAAAGAAGTCGGTGAGTAGGGTCAGCAGGCGCTCTTCTAACATTCGTGTTATCTTTCATTTACAATGGAAGTTCATCATAATCATTTTGAATTGTATGCATACACATTAACTCCAGAGGATCATAGCAAAAAAATTAAGTTCTTTCTGGCTAGCGATTCTCTTATACATAATTCTTATGAAACTCTACACATGAGACTGGAATCCACATTCCAAGTACAGAGACAATCATTTGCACAGTTAAAAAAATTACAATCATTGCAGAGTCTGGCTCTTGGTTCTCACTATTGTGACTTTCAAGGAGCTCACAAAATTTGAACCAACACTATATGCTCTAGTCGACGGGTCTTCAATAGCAAATTTAATCAGCTTTACAGAACGCTACCCTTAGGTTGGCAGCAAATTAAGAAGAATTTTGTCACAAGTTATGGCGATGATAGTTCTTTTCTCAAGTAATTAATATACTGCGGCTCTGTTTTTCCTTTCCGGAGAGAGACTAGAAGAGGAAGAATATTATAACGGATCAGCTATTAATGTTTTCATTTGGCAGGAGGATCAGCTATAAAAGTTAACGCTGCATGCAACATAAAGCTTAAATTGGAGGGTCATAAGGCTATACGATACCTATTATTCTTGAGATGCTTGCTTAGCTGGTTAGTTAGGGCTTGCTGCTCCTTGTTCCAGACTCTGTCATCCTTTCTGAGCTTCCACCTGGAGGATTGCGGAGTGCTTTCTGTTGTATTCTGGTCTTGATGATTCTTCCCCAGTACTGTCTGGAGTTGCTCCAGTATGTCACGGAGGACCACATCAGGGTCCGTGTTATGTGAGACGGTGATCATCGCCCGGCGCTTGAAATGAACCCCGCATGCCCGGTAGAGCGCCTTGGCTGCGGTGGTTTTTCCCACGCCACCAAATCCGTATATGGACAGCACGCCCAACTTCTTCTCATCCGAGATGATCCAGTTCTTCAGGTCCTCTTGAACACTCGCTGCTACTGGCTCCTCGAAGCCGATGAGCCGCGGGGTTGTCCCTTGGTACTCAGCGGCCCGATATCTGCCAAAATCAGGCTTCTTCTCTCGGGTTTTTGGATCAGGGACACCATATCTATCGCGGCGCTCACCCACATGCTGCGCCCTTTGCTTCAGCTGAGTAATCTTGGTGGCGATTCTGCGGCGGGGAAACCATGTGAAGACATCGTAGAGGGCCCGGTGGATTTCGTCCCAGAAGCCGTTGCCATGGTGATCCGGTCGGATCCGGTGGGTGACGTCGTCGACGCAGTCTTCGATGTCGTAAGAGACGTCACGGACCTGCTTGATCCAGTCCTCAGTCTGCTCGTCGTGGCCGCCTGTGTCAGCAGGCCCGAGATGGCTGAGGAAGGCCTGCATGCTGGCGAGCTCATCGTTGATGAACTGGATGTCGCCGCGGACGCCACGGATCAGGGCATACTCCTCCGCGAGAAGGCTGCCGAGCTTCACCAGCACGGAGTTGATGGCAGGTGTTGATGTGCGTAGAGCCAGATCCATCGTCGGGCAAGCTCACTGTCACACATGCATGCGACCTTGGAGGAGAAGGTGGGTGGGAGAGCCTAGCTAGCAGGAGGAGCACATCATGCCTTTTCGTTTCGGAAATAATGGACGCACCACTGCCATACTACTCTTCTGAAGTATATTGTAGTACTTCCGTTTCCCCGAGGATAATGTTCTCTAACTAATTTTTCGTAATTGTTACGGGTGATATATCGGACATCATTTCAAGTAATAACCCGTACATACACTTATATGGGCAAGTACGTTAATATATATTTTTATAGAAAACGCCCACAAATATGATATATTATTTTTATCACCAAGTTGAAAATTCTGTTATTAGACTGGTTATGAGTAGTAGATTTATAATGCTTGTTTCTATAAGGGAGTAATTGTCAAATATGTCTATTGAAGAACATGCAAAAATTACTGAAATCAAGCTTATTTCTGAGTGATGACCTGTTCGCCGAGTGCGATTTATCGGGCACTCGGCAAATAGGCGATGTTGCCAAGCATCGTCAAAAAGTCTCATCC
Source organism: Poa pratensis (assembly GCA_947311845.1). Classification (NCBI taxonomy): domain Eukaryota; kingdom Viridiplantae; phylum Streptophyta; class Magnoliopsida; order Poales; family Poaceae; genus Poa; species Poa pratensis. The sequence goes on along the minus strand of CAMZMU010000100.1, from coordinate 4,189,393 downwards.
TAAATTTGGTACTATAAATATTCTAGGTTTTCCGATTTAGTACACTTGGCGAATAAAAACTGTTGGCAGATACACTGCAAACATGTATTTTAACCACGGCTAAAGGCGGGATCAGCTTTGCCAAGTGTAAAAGAAAACACCAACAATGATTTTTCATTTTGTAAGTGCTAAAAATTGGCTTTTTAAAGTAAGTGCAAACTCGTATGAAATTCCAAACTTTCTATCTACATTTATCCATTTAAACAACTTCATGCTGACTTTATAAAAAGTAGATCAAATTTGAACTACAAGTAGGTGATAGTCTGCTCTATTTTTCTCAAAATCATTTTAAGTTACACGATTAGTTATTACATGGGAGCTCCACTAGGGACGCCATTCCATCAAGCCCTAGGGACGCTGGAATTTCTACAGATGTTCTATTTGTCTCTTTTTTGCACATCATGTTTCAAAAAAAGTATACTTCCTACTTCCTAAAATGAGTGTACTTCAATTTATTTAAGTTCAGTTTTAAAAAGTTGACCAAGCTCTTACAAAATAAAATAATATTAAGGACATCTTGTCTGTATCATATATCTATTTGATGCTATAAATATTGGTATACTTTCATATAAACTTAGTCAAATCATAAAATAGCTTGACTCCCCAAAAAAGTTAAAAATACACATATATACCCAAACAAGGGAGTACTTCTTTAAGACACACTATTGATCGCAAAAGCTCCACATATTACATAACGTCCACTGGAATGAAAAGAGAACAACCAAGTAGCTCTCCGCGTTCCCACATAACAAGGTAAACCTACATAAAAATTCCACCCTATGAACATACAGATGGTCAAAAATAGATTTTCTCGTGCTTATCACTGTTGCAGTCGATCTGGCGGAACACCACAACCTCAAGGCCCCGTGGCGCAAGCTGAACACTAAATTAGCAGCTCAGGTAAATCTGCTTGCGCTTTCTACCAATACGGCCAAGGGTGAACTCCCCGGAGAGACGCACCTCCACGTTGAACACACCCGTTGCGTTCTCCTTCTTGAACTCCTCGGCTGCCGCGTAGTCAAGTTTGTAGGACGGGACGTCCCCACTTTTACTGAAGGGGCGCTCCTCTGTCCTGAGCCGCCGGTGCCTGTGCCCCTCCTCCACCATGGTGACGTTGAACAAACGCCGGTTGTAGAAGACGAAGCCGGCGATGAGGGGCTTGGTGTACTTGATGCTCAGTCCGTTGGGGTTGTGAACGTTAACGGCGACGGAGATGTTGTAGGCGAAGACGGTCTCGCCGGTCTTCTTCGTGGCGAAGGCGAACCTGTTGAGACGAGCGTCCTCAACATGGACCTTGAGGTAGGGGGTGACGCCGAAGCATAGGACGATGACGAGAATTGCTGCGGTGATGGCGAGTGGACCAAAAAGATAGGCCAAGAATGATAGCCACCACCTAGTAGAGTGTTGAGCATCAGGGCGCTGCAGCAGCAACCCCTGCCCATCTTTTGCAAGAGGCTCTGCCACACTATCCCTACTTATCTTGGATGGTATGAAGTATGAACAACTGTCCCGGTTGTTATCGTTGTTACATATGATAAGAGGTTATTGCGCTGTCTTAGCATTTCAGGGTCACCATTAGCACACGTACTGTCTGTCATGTGAGGTCTCCGCATGTTCTATGGTCTGTCTATCCAATATAGCTCTCCACCATTTCCTTCAACCCATCAGCCATTAGCCTTATGATTTCTCACACACCACAACTACTTGTTCATTATTATGCATGTGGACTAGAACCGTTCATGTCCACATGACGAGAGCTGTACATCAATTGTTCTGGACTTCCAATGCATAGGCAAATTTGGTAGGATTTAAGATGACTAGCATGACTTGGATTGCCTCGAGGAACGGATGAAAATTCAGGTTCTCATGGTCACCTCTATGCACGTTCTACGAAGGTTTTGTTACTCTGATAACTCATAATGAATAAGACAACTATTGTACAATAGTCTACAATGTCTAATGCGTTAGACAATAGGAGAACATGGGCTGTTGCGCTGGCTTGGTTAAGTTTGGCTGCACCAATTAAGAGATAAGGCATCAAATGACAAAACACTATATATAGAACATCATATGGTATCAAGAGTGGTATCTTTTTTCAAGTCTTATGCATGATCTTTAGTGCATATAAAGGGAGCAACCTGTGCGTTAGTTGTCTACCAACGAAAGCATGACAGCTCTGAACCTTTTTTCCTGGGCGTCTGGTCGGCATCCAACTTACTCCCTGCATTTGAAAATATATTGCATATTAGCTATCGTGAAGAAAGCACGACAAACCAGCATCTGCACGATGACAACACACACTCTAAAAGGGTATCAATAGTTGGTAAGCTAAGCTGTATGAAAATTTTATCTATGGATTCAGTAAAGCAACTTGTGTCGATTGGCAACAAAACATTGCAAGACTAGTCAGCATCTACTATGTGGGAAGACTGACTTGGCTACAGACTGCACTGGCTGATTACTAGTTTATGTGTCCTATGTCAGACAAAACGAGTTACAAAACTAGCGTCACCCGGTACAGCTGATTACTAGTTGTTGTGTCCTATTCAAAACCATTAGTACATACAATTAAGAGCAACTTGTGTGGTAGTTGTAGTTTCAGATAAGTAAAACATGACAAGTCGCTAACTACAAATTGACTGTATACATGATGTGGCCACACCCAGGGACGGAGCCAGGAATTACGCAAAGAGACGGCCAATCAAGCTGTGCAATGTAAACTGTGCAATGTAAACTGTTTCATGAGTGAGGCCAAACAGCAGCAAAATGTAGTCGAAATTATGTATAAATGTGTACATATGAGTGCAATTTATGGATAACCGGGAGATCCATGGCCCCTGCTTGCCCACCCCTAGATCCGGTTGTGGCCACACCCAGAATAACAAAACAAAAGCTGGAAGAAGAGGTGGGTTATGCATATGTTTCCTAGTCGTGTGTGGTGTATGCTCAATAATACGCCGTCACACGGGTCATGGTGTATGATAGGCTACATTTTTTTTTGCGGGGATGATAGACTACATGTTAGCTTGACTTGATCTTAGCTGTATTACTCAACAATTGGATATGTCTCAACCAATGAATAGAAGGGCCAAACTTGACACACCATTTAATGTGCAACTTGTGAGAGAGGGAACCTATACTTGCTAGCTACATGAAGTCTTCATCTTTTGTAGATCAAATCAAGACGCTACTGCCTGGAAATATTTTGCTACAAGTTGTAATTTCGTTGACCGATCATGCTGTCCATACATGTGCGCCTACCTGTTCTTGACCTAATCTTGATTAGCTTAATCTGCCGTTGGCAGGTATTTTATAAAGGGTGTCGGCAAAGAGAAGAAGACCTCGATATGTATCAACCAATGGATGCAGTGCAAGACTGCAGATTTTAATGTACTACTTGTGAGGTGACGTAGAGTTGATCGAAATTGTATTGTTGGGTTGTTGCACGTCCATATATATACCAACTTTGAACAACTGTCCCTTATCTTCCGATAATTCCTTGTAAACAACTGAAAAAAATTGAACCCTACGTATGCGTATAGGATTAAACAAGTTGGGGTGCACATCTCTTTGGTAATCTTTTTTTATTTGAAATTTCCTGCGTACATTCAAAGATTGTACGACGTACAAAGTACACCATACAGAAGCCAAGAAGAAACATACATACGCAGAGGATACAGCGCAGAGCAAACGCCGGCAGCACCACCGTCGTCGAGGAAGAAGACCGGCGCCCACCTTCCAGCCACCGCCCGAGGGCACCTCATCAGAAGAGCGCCGCAGAAGCCGTCCGCCGCGCAGCGACGGAGTCTAGGCCGTTGAACGAGCACGGCGCAGACCCTCCCTCTCCAGCACCACCACCTTCCGCATCCGTCTTCGACATCGACAGCCACGGCCGCAGCCCACCTTGCTCCGCCCTGCAACCCCACCGCCGAGCCCTCCGCCTACACGGACCCGGCGGGAACCAGCAGATCTCGAGCACCCCGCCGGGCCTCAAGCACCTGCACCTCGAGCGCGACGACGGCGAGGCCCGAAGAGCACCACCGCCGGAGAAGGGTCGCGCCGACTCCAAAACGCCCATCCGCAGCACCACCTCCTCCACCGCGCCGCCGACGGGAGCACCACCAGTGGCGGAGGACGGAAAAAAAATGAGGTCGGGCGAAGTTTAAAACATAAAACAATTCGATGCAAAAATCAAAATATTCTAAACTAGTCGGCCGCCCCAGGGTACGGGTTGGGTGCTCATTTTTCTCAATGATACTTCTAATGCATCAAGAATTAACAAGATACACAATGTGCTGACAGATCATGTACGAAGTTCTACCGTTGTTTATTAAGCCCATAGGTACAAGGCACAAGCTAGCCTAGTTGGCCCACCAGTGGATCAAGTCTAGTAGCCAGCGCCTAGCGCACCTCTTTTCCCTTCCTCTTCTCCAAACACGATGCAGGCAGAAGGATCGATCGGCCGGACGAGCGCTCATGGACAGATGCATACGTATGCAGGTAGGGCAGCCGCCCTACCTTGCCCTACTGGGTCCTCCGCCACTGAGCACCACCTGGACCTACCTTATATACATGCATGCCGTCTAACTACTTTATTTAAAAGTAATTATCTATAGACCCAAACTGAGTTAGCATCCATTGTGCTGAGCGGCATCGCTGGTAGTATGCAACAGTTTCCGTCCAAGATGGCATTTGTCGCAAAGAACCAGCTATAATCCCGTCGACAGGTGCCCAATTCTTTAAAGCCAGTCGCGGCCTGCAAACTCGTCTCGAGAGAGGCAGCCTGCTTCCGTAGCAGGCCGGGTTTGGCACGGACCGTGTTTGTTGGGCTGGACCCCCAACGCCTGCTGATCCCAACCAAAACACGTGATGCAGGTTTCCATAGGGCTCAAGGGTTCCCCTATAGGTCGCCTTCGGCGAGTCGTATCATACGACTCGCCCCGCTTACTGCTCCTCGCACTGAAGGCCCATTAGCACATGGAAGGCCCGCTCCAACTCACGCGCGTACGGCACCCGCTCGCCTCGTTCCAATCCGATTCGCTCGCGTACATTTTTGGTTTTGACGAGAACTCGCCCGCGTACATTTGCTGCGCTCCACTTTATATGTACGCGCGCATTTTTAATCCTTTTTAGTCCTCGTTTCTTCGTTCTTCACAGTTTTAGAATATTTTTTTTTAATGTTTCATATTCGAAAAATGTTCAATTTTTAATGGTTCACTTTTACAAAATGGTTTAGATTTTAAAAATTATTCATTTTCAAAATGGTTCAGATTTTCAAAATTCACCATTTTTAAATCGAACCATTTTTAAAAAGAGGAACAATTTAAAAAAAAATCAGAACCATTTTCAAAAAAGTGAAATAATTTTTAAAACAAATCGGAACCATTTTCAAAAAAGGAACCATTTTTTTCATTCGGAACCATTTTTTGGTTCGGAACCATTTTTTTGGTTCGGAACCATTTTCAAAAAGGAAACATTTTTTTTTGGTTCGGAACCATTTTCAAAAAGGAACAATTTTTTTCTTTCGGAACCTTTTTTTCGGTTCGGAACCATTTTTAGAAAGGAACCATTTTTTCAGTTCGGAATCATTTTTTTCGGTTCGGAACCATTTTCAAAAAGGAACCATTTTTTCATTCGAAACCATTTTTTCGGTTCGGAACCATTTTAAAAAGGAACCATTTTTTTAATTCGGAACCTTTTTTTCGGTTCGGAACCATTTTCAAAAAGGAACCATTTTTCCGGCTCGGAACCAATTTCAAAAAGGAACCATTTTTTCATTCGAAACCATTTTTTCATACGGAACTATTTTCCAAAATGGGAACCATTTTTCGGTTCGGAACCATTTTTTTTGGTTCGGAACCATTTTCAAAAAGGAACCATTTTTTTTGGTTCGGAACAATTTTTTTCATTCAGAACCATTTTTTCGGTTCAGAACCATTTTTAAAAAGGAACCATTTTTTCAGTTCGGAACCATTTTCAAAAAGGAACCATTTTTTCGGTTCGGAACCATAAAAGGAACCATTTTTTCGGTTCGGAACCATTTTCAAAAAGGAACCATTTTTTCGGTCTGGAACCATTTTAAAAAGGAACCATTTTTTCATTCGGAACAATTTTTCAGTTCGGAACCATTTTCTAAAAGGAAATATTTTTTTCATTCGGAACCATTTTCAAAAATCGGAACCATTTTTTCGGTTCGGAACCAATTTCAAAAAGGAACCATTTTTTCGGTTCGGACCCTTTTTTCATTCATAACCATTTTTTTCATACGGAACCATTTTCAAAAATGGGAACCTTTTTTTGGTTCGGAACCATTTTTTTCATTCGGAACCATTTTAAAAACCGGAACCATTTTTTTGGTTCCAAACCATTTTCAAAAACTAACCATTTTCGAAAAATCGGAACCATTTTTTTTTCATTCGGAACCATTTTCAAAACGGAACCATTTTTAAAAATCAGAACCATTTTTTTCAATCGGAACCAGTTTAAAAAATCGGAACCATTTTTCCGGTTTGGAACCATTTTCAAAAAGGAACCATTTTTGAAAATCGGAACCATTTTTTTCATTCAAAAGTATTTTTAAAAATCTGAACCATTTTTCCGGTTCGGAACCATTTTCAAAAAGAAACCATTTTCGAAAAAATCGGAACCATTTTTAAAAATTGAAACCATTTTTTTCATTCAGAACCTTTTTCAAAAATCAGAACCATTTCAAAAGTCAGAACCATTTTCAAAAAATCAGAACCATTTTTTTCATTCGGAACCATTTTAAAAAATCGGAACCATTTCAAAAGTCGGAACCATTTTCAAAAAATCAGAACCATTTTTAAAAATTGGAACCATTTTTTTCATTCGGAACCATTTTCAAAAAATCAAAACCATTTTTTCGGTTCAGAACCATTTTTTCAGTCCGGAACCATTTTCAAAAAGAAATCATTTTCAAAAAAGAACAATTTTTGAAAATTGGAACCATTTTTTAAAAATATTCTCAGAATCCAATGAGCCAAAGAGGGCCCTATGTTCTTCAGAAAACTTTGCCAACAGGAGAGAATCGCTTCAACTTTTATAAGAATTTTAGGGGTCCTGGTCGTCTGACGATGATGTCTCTTACATTTAAGAACCCTAGGACGGAGCAATTAGCGCACAGTACACAAAGTGCTGATATATATCATGGGTATACTGAATGAAACTCAGGATGACAATAGAAGGCACGTCAATGCTGCACGGTACTCTGTCTCGACTGAATTACAAAATTCTTCAAGAAACATGCACATATATGTGAACAGGTTCAGCCAATCTAGTTAACCAGATAATTAAGTAATGAAATCTGGTTGGGTTGGTGGGTATAAGGAGAGCTAGATGCAGAAATTAAACTAGGCATGCATTGTCACGTTCCTAGTTAGTGGAGTACACATTAGTTCCAAAAATTCAAAACCAGCCAGCCATTCTCAAGTTGGTAAATGAAACCGACTCTAGCTGAAGATGATTGTGTTGGCATCTTCAGAAAAAAATGGAGCTCTGAACGATGCATACATTATAAGAGACAGAATACAACAAAAGAGCCTTAAACTATTACGATCACTAGCACTTATAAGAAAGAATGTGAGAGGAGAAACTTACATATCGCTTGGCGGTCCGTTTGGGCCTCTAGCCAGTGCTGTTCGAACTGAATGTTGTACAGAGCTTCATCCAACTTAGCAATTTGTTCAAACAAAGGACTAAAATGCTCTGCATTTTCCAGATGAAAGGAATCAGTGGCATATTACTTGTTAGATGAGTTAAAACACACACAGAAGAAGTCTTTAACATCTTTAGCATGCTGGTCAAGATATGAAAAATGGCCAACATGAACATCAAAGTCTACAGTTTCATGATACGGGGACTTATTGGTGAAGCAGAAGCGATGGACACCTCTCTTCTGAACTATGAATTCGAACTTATCACTAGTCTTGTCACGCGAATCATGGAGTTGATTGCCATTAGGGTCTTTCACCTGCAATAAATCATGACTGAATCAGCTTAGCAGAGGATGTGACTTACAATAAATAGCTTAGTAAGTAGGACTACAAAGAGTAACAAACTAATATACACAAAATTACTTGGCAACAATGCAAGCAGAAATTTCACCATAGTACAGTTGATTGCTGTAGTTTAGACATGGAGAAGAAGTGGACATATAAAAGGCATGGAAAAGAGAAAGAAGAACATACCACAAGATCGACACCATCCGCGGAATAATGCCAGGGTGTTTCTGCCTTGATCACAACAAATGATACATGAACAGTGTCCCCTTCATATTCAACATTGTGAGAGAAGCACTCTTCCCTATCCATCAAAAAACGAATAGCCACGGCATGGCGCAAGAAAGGAACGAGACATAGAACCAAGAAATAGCCCAATCTCAAACTCCTCACGTCCATCATCTGACTGGAATAAACACAAAAGTAATGAAGTTAGACTGTCCAACTAGGGCTGTAACATTATCAAACGACGGGAATACACCAGGATAACATTCAAGAAAAGTTAGAGTGACGCTTCTCAATACAAAACTCTTAACAATCAAGGCCACCGACTTCAAGACAAACATACAGCATCTGCTTCTCAAAGAAATGACTCAGTACAACAATTGTGATATCAAAATCACACTAATTCACTAGACAGGCATTGTGATATCAAAGAAATGCCTCAACACAACAACTCATCGTGAACAGATTAACAACTCACTGATAACAATGGAACCCGGCTCCTACCTAGGGAGGCCTATGGAGAAAAAAATTAAAAGGTCACAGACCCTAAAATTGAAGGAGTAAACTAACATATCACCCTCAAGCACTTCTTTCATAGCAGAACCGCACAACGGCACAAGTACAATTTTCTACACTGCAATACGAACTCGCCGCGGGGTTCGTGCTGGCTGTCCAACTGACTGATCCAAGTATCCAAACTCATACACGGAACCTAGGGTAAGTGTGAAAAAACCTTTGAAATTGGGGCACAAGCGCAATGGCCCTACAGGCAGCCAAGCACTCCCACTAGATCTAGACGGCGCTCCCAAAAGAAGAAAAATAAGCGCGCGTTCCTTCTCTCCATCAACTGGGGCTGTGAAATGGGAAGCAAAAGGGCGCACCATAATTCCGGCGGAGAGTAGCATGATAAGCAAACACGGAAACGCGTGCTGGCCCTAGAATTCAAATTAACGAAAAGAAAACTAAACTAAATAATAAAACAGAAAAGAAAATGGTTCAGAGTCAAGTCACTAACTACCACATCGTTTATACACACCATGAAACAGCCAGTACAATCCATCCATCCATCATCTTCCTGTAACTGCACAGCACCAATGCAAGTATGCAACCAAATACAAAAAATTCCCAGCACCACTTTGCTCGTGATAAGGATTTCAGCACGAGCACAGGGGGAACACATACAGGAGGACGCCACCAAACAGCCGGTCCAAACAACGCATCCTCTTCCTGTGGCTAGGCTACACCAATGCAACTGACCAAATCCGGGAAGAAGGTCACCACGAGCGCGCCGGCCTCACGGGAAGACCACACCAGAAACCCTAGAGCAGGGGATCCACAAACCGAACCGCAGCTCTCGGCGGAATCAACATCTCGAACCCTAGAGCGGGGAGGCGGGGGCTGGTATACCTTGATGTAGACGCTCTCGGCGGCCTTCTCCTCCTCGCCGAGCACCTTGCCGCCGGAGGAGCGGAGCCTGGTCTGCACGAACCTCGCCGCCGCCGACCTCGCCGGAGTCCTGGACGCCGCCCTTGCCGCCGCCATCCCCATCGTCGCTGGGAGCGCCTCGGTCTCTCCCGAACAGAAACGGAAGAAGAAGAAGGGGAAAGTGAAATGAACGATTGTCGACTGGGAACGAGGAACCGCAGTTGGGCCGGCCCAGTACGAAGAAGAACGCAGGCGAGTCGGAGTTAGGACTCGCTGAAGGCGATATATAGGGTCTGCGGGGCTCAACAGTTTGATTCTGGTGTATGGGCAAGTGAAGACGCAAAGATTTTGCAAACAAAGAAAGGTTTAAGAGGCGAAGTTCTCACGGTTATTTCTTTTACACTCTCAAAAACTCATTGTGGCCAATTTTCTAGCGCTTTGCCGCTTTGGGGTATCTCTCTGGTGTATATATTTTCACTAACGTACGTATATACCTCTGGTGCTGGTCATAGGACCATTCTGATCGGTTGATGAGGTGCCCCACACCTAGAAATTTTATCGTCGGTGTCACATTTTCTTTCAGTGAGACCCGCTTCTCCACCGCCACCGAAGCAGATGTGCAGTCTAGCACGAAATGGTACAAGATCCAAGAGCAGGGGTTTAAAGTTTAAACCTACTAACATTGGATTTAGTTTTCGAAATCTCGAGGCGAATACGTCAAAAGTGAAAACGGTTCGTAATTTAGACAAACGGTTTTTAAAATATTTCGTTTTACCATTTCCAATCTCGAATAAATACGTGTTCAACCTCTTCTTATTCCAGGGGTCGTCGGAAGGAAAAATTTCATCAAAATTCTCTCATTCTGACACTTGTGGCACATGCAGACATCCACAGGGTCCATACAGAAGTAGCAATGGACACTTGACGAGAGATAGCGCTCAAGAAGAGGAAATGCGACAGTGACGTGTTAAGAGCGCACAAACCGGTCCTTTTCAAAGGTAGCCTTTTTCTAGTGATTTCAAAATTTCTCTAGTATTTTTCGAAAACTTTTATGTATTACTGACGGATACATATACGTGTTTTGCACTACAGGAATGGCCACCTATGCCGACGGCCTTTTGCCGTCGGCACAGGTCTTTTTACCGTCGGCATAGGCTACGTCGGCATAGGTCCGTCGGCATAGGTCCCCGTAGGCATAGCCTAGAAACCCGTCGGCACAGGTCTAGCCGTCGGCATAGGCTATGCCGATGGCAAAGCCGTCGGCACAGAGCCGTCGGCATATGTTTTCAAAATTATTTTTTTCATTTTATTTTTTTTTTTTAAATAATTTTTTATTTTATTTTTCATTTCTAATTTATGTTTTTTTAATTTTGAAATTTCCAACTTAGCCACACACAATTTCTAATTACATATTAGACACTTAATCTCAGGTCAAAGAACTTATCTCGGTCAAACTTCCCGTTCGGTCACCCATCCTCTGATTGCTCCAGCCCAAGCACGCTTAACTTTTGAGTTCCTTCTAAATTAGCTTCCAAATGAGATGTTAGAACTTACTGATGTTATTATTCTATCGAACATATTAACCCCTGGGTCATGATGTTACACTTTTATTGTCTAAATTTTGAAAATTTATTTGAATAAATAACAATGATTTTGTAATAATAATATTTGAATAAATAACAATAAAATTTGTTTTACTTTATTTTCTCCTTTTTACATTTAATATGCAATATTTCATATCTTTAAATCCGTAAATCAAAATTTAATAAATAAAATGTCTAAATCGATCAGAAAAATGAGAGGAATCCAAATATGACATCCATAACATCTTTTTCATCATGCATATGACTTTTTGTAACAAATTACGCCATCGCCGCTCGCCGACTTCCCGTCCTGGAGTACGTCCGTCACGGCAGATACCGCCGGCATCAGCAGGACCATGACGGCTGCGGGCAACAACAGCGGCATCGAGTGGTAAATCTCTACACTCTTGATCCCAAGTGGACAATTTTTTCCCCAGCCTAGTTGTTAAACTCCGCAGGTCTTCCAGGACAATGGTAAGAACGCTATGTAGCAGGACACCTCTATCTCAGCGCACGGCCTAGTTGTTAACACTGGTTCATCGCCAAATGTTTGTGTGTGTATCTTCATTTTATTCACGAGATGCTACGAATTTCCCTGCCATGTAGCAGGAAAGAACGCTATGTCGTTTGAAACTAGTACCGAGCGCCTAGTTCACAGAATCCCCAGTCACAATTAGTGTATTTCTTGATCCTTTTCATATTCAGTCCCCTGTTCAATTGATCCGGTTTAATTGTGCAACTCAATGAAACTTTCGTGCATATTCTTCCCTTTTCCTCAAAATTCCTTCTCTCCCAAAAATCAAAGATCCTCTGTTTCTTTTCTTTTCCAAAGAGGATTTCCGTCCTCACGGCTACACATTACGTCTCTAAAATTACCCATGGCTGCTGGGCTGCACTACGGAATCCTACTCCCATCCAGCAGCAAGCTTGGCTGCTTCAAGCCTGAGGAAAATAAGGTGACTGATACCAGACTACCAGTGACGCCCATCTCCTATGCATGCAACATTTTCTTTGCTTGTTATCTCTCCATGGGAATCGGTCGATTTAAGTGAACGAAACATATCCAGTATATGCATCTGGTACTAACCGTCATCTAGCAAACTAAAGAACACAGTTTCTACAGTAGTCTGTGGTGTAGCTCTTTGGGTGAGAAATGCAAGGCACGGTACCTGCCAAATAAAGCCCTTGGTTGAGGCAAGTTTTTTGAGCCAAAACCAGCACCCCAGCCTAGTGTAGAAAACCATACACCACAAATTACGAATGTACAACTGGATCTTGATAGATGAAAATATAATAGGATATCATGTCAATGCTGATATTTTGCTGGTCTGTGACAGCGTAGGTAAATTACAAACATTGTCATTCTGGTGTAGATGAGTTTCAAGCCTGAGCAGAATGACTGATATCAATAGATAGTCCAACAGAAGCAAACTTGTCGCTCCCAAGCTCACATTTTGATGATGCGGATTGCCGAAAGGTCCATAGGTTCTGACGTTGGTGACAAATGTAAGGGATGCCACAATAATGTTTTCACCGTGGCTACCGTATGCTCCAGATACTTTCTCGACAAACTCCAAAGGGCTAAAACGGATCTGCAAACAATACACCAAATTAGAGTACAAAAGTGATGCCATAATTAATTCTAGCAGTCTATCAAAGTACTAAAAAAAGATTATGTACCATACATGCATGAGAAAGAAAATAAAACAAACCATTTCAATTTTGTCTTGATGATATCCTTCGCCCCAAGGCCCAAGGCCGAGCGGTACCTGCACTTCCACCCCATGGTCCACTTTTACTTGGGGTGGGCAAGCTCTGCATGGATTTGTAGATGTAGTGTGTCATGATCTTTAATCGAACAAGGATGAACATGATATCAACTAGAAGGAAAACCAGAATAAAAAACTAGACAATGTTATGAATGCGTGTACGCAGAACGTGCCCATGTCAGCTTGGAAGTGTGCACAAGATACGAATTCCCATCTTCACAAAAACTACAAATCTTGAGCTTAATTTCCATGTATCTGAGGTTACTTGTCCATGTAACTTGTGTATTATGCACCCTAGTTTCCTAGAACAAGGTTTTATTAAGTGCTAGGCGTTGATTGAGCGTTTTGCCTCCGCTTCTAAGAAAAATGGGGCAAAACACTATGCCAATGTCAGTTGAAGGTTGGCTCCTGTGTGCCTTGGTTTCTGTGTGCCACAATCTGCAGACGGGGAGGAGTTCCCATATGCCGCGGTGGGACCACTAAGGCACGTACAAAAAGTGAGCCATCTCATTCTGGCAAAACAATGTACCTATGATGTCGGCGAGGGGCATTTCATATGGCTCGTCACCGAGAGCTAGGAAGGAACGCGTGACTGCGTGAGGCACGGGAGAAAGGCGAGAAGGCTATACACATGTCGAACGGAAGCCGAGAAGGTAATTTGTGACTGCGGTTCTCACCATTTGCAATGGTTTTACACTATGCACATGATTTCATATCTCTAACCATCTGCGATATGTGGCATACGTTTAAACAAGGCAACCTTATGTGATTGCTTGGCCTGCGAATCGTGGGTTGAACTCTGACACATGGTTTGAATTTTGTATGGTAGGCGGTACGGAATAACACGCACGTAGCTCCATCCATACCTTATTGGGGATTTAACTTTCCTGATCCGTACTAGTGGTAGCTTGGTCTAAAATATACTTTTCTATTTCCAATCTCCTTCCATCATATACTGAACAATACAAATACGCTGCTCATGTTTTTCGGCAAGCAACTTCTCTTTATGGTTCTGTTCTTTGGAGGGCATCGGTCTTGTATATTCCAACTCCTCCTTGACTTGTTTCTCAATTTGACGCGTCACTTCTGCATCTGCCTCTGCATTATGTTTTTCTTTTGTCGTCTCTTCAGGTTTCATTATGAGTTCTTCCACGGTTTCACCAGATCTTAGTTGTGCCTGTTCTGCTTCTTTGCTCCCACGTATCTCCTGCACGCCACATGCAAACAAATATTAGATTCTATGAGCATTAATAAAATAATGATTTCCTGAAATGATTTTAAGACTTCCATGGTAGATTGCCCACAAGGCACTAACCGTTGTTTAGTTAAAATCGAATTGTACGCAAATCACTTGCTGGGAAGATGTTAAACTAAATCCTAGGTAGATTGCCCACAAGGCATCCAGCTTTGGAAAAACAACATGGCCGTTCTGTCACCACATGTTAATTCTATCATCATATAGCTCACCCCTATATTGCGTATTGTTTATATGCGTCACCCTAGCTGGTTGAGATTCTAGCTAGGTTTACTGTTTATCTTAAAAAGGAGTTGAAAGATGCAACCTCTGCATCAAACTGATGCACATAGTCATTTTTATTGAAGTTGATGAAAGCCAATAAGGCAAAGACATCCACACGCATAGTACATGACTATACAAGATTCGAGTTAACACTTATGACTAAGTCGACTTCTTACATAACAATGCATTCAAGGAGGGAAACACGCCATTGCACCTCATCTCCATGTCCGGCAAACAGGTAGGACAAACAATAATTCCCGCTTGCCAACACCAACCTATGAAGGGCAACACATCATCATGGAGACGACGCATCCAATAAGGCAACAACGCAAGTTCATCGCTGATGAGCCCGAGACCAATAAAGGACGTAACAAGAGTTTTCAACCCATAAGCGAAGTCATGCTCGAATCACTATCTTAATGATGAAACGTTCGTAATCGCGTTAGCCAGTAGTCCACACAAGCCTAAGTTGCGGTAGTGGATCGGAAAAATGACGTTGCTTGGCGATCTTTGACCATGATAGACTTCTTCAAATATTTATGATCAATTTCACTCATGTTTACACATAACAGGTATTTAAGTTATATTTTAAGCGACTGTTAAGCAGGAAAACATATTTTCCCTTAGTGGGGTACCTTAACCACCATCAACTTGTTCCTTCTTATGTCTGCCATAGTCCTATTGCGTCAAATACTTAAAAAAGAACACTATATATTCCAAAGTCCTTTAATCCCTGCTTACCTTCCTTAGTTTCTCTACCATATATTGACGTTCCTTGTCCCTTACTTTGGGATCACACTTTTCTGTTTCATGATCATACCTGAAATAAAACAAATTGAGGCATTAAGATGTGCAATAGTAAGTTCCTGGGTATAGACGCTATGTACCTTGATAATCATTGAGGAACACTAAACCACGTGTTTTTTAATAAAGTTATCAATTACCTAGCTTTAGATCTGTTGTACTGGGTTTCTACTTATATTGTATGGGTTTTATAGTAGTTTCTTTTCATGAAAATATTGAAGAAAAATTGTAAATGGTCGAACAGCTAGTTACTCAATTACATGAGAAGTTATTGTGTATTAGACAGAATATTTAACACAATACACACAGTAAAGAAAGATGCAGCAGTAATTACATTGTCACAATGCTTTTCAGAAGTGTATCAGGTATATCTCCAACGCGCCATGGAGATTCTTTGGCTTTTAGAAGCTTGGAGTCCTTGTTAAGGAAAATTGATGAAGAACAAAGTATAAGATAATTAATATCTTGCAGGAGAGAGCATACTAACATGTGATTCCACTCTACATGCTGATATAAATATACCTCGCCGGAATCTGTAGACTTAAAAGCATTGTCCACTGTTTGTCGACGGAATAATCTAGCAAGGGCCTCCTGAATATAGATAAAAATATATAAATAGTCAAAAAAATTGGAATATAGAGTTTCTTGTTTTATGTATTATATCCAAATATATTTTTGAACTGACCGAGAAGCCAGAAGCAAGAACTTTAGCACTTCTGTTGTCATCAAGAGTGGTGTTTGAAAGAAGCCTTCTCAATGTTGTACCCTAGAGAGTCAAAACGGTCAACATTCAAGCTTCGGGCCAAGTTAATATAGTTTTCTTCATTGTAACTAAAGCACGAGAAGTTGAAGGAAGAAAATGTACCCATCTTTTGATTTAGTGAAAACTAAAGCTCATGTGTGCGGTTTCTATTACGAAAAATCTACCATGTATTTATTTTTAAATTGGTTACCTTCTTTATCATAGTTTCTGTCCCATCCAGCATATGGATAATATCCACTATACTGGGTCTTTCGTGCCTATCTTCATCCATGCATCTGAGTCCTATCTCAGTGCATATGCTCACTTGCTCGCAGTTTGTTTCTAGTGTCTCTGGTGTACATTTTGCTTCTAACCTGTTCCTCCAATTTGCATTTACCTGTGTAGTCAATGTGTATAGTTAGAATGGTACTCCCTCCATTCGGGTACATAGGATGTAGATTACTGAAAAAAAAAGGTTGCGACCAAGCATTGATATTAATACTAGTTTATGTGGCACAAAATTTATGTCATTTTCTCTGTATTAAAAAGGTATATTAAACTATCGATGGTTACCACATATTATCAAAGTAATGGTTGAGGAAAGCATTTTCTTGACGAATTAAACTATCCTACATATCAGGACGAAAGAGTACTATGATCAAATGTAAAGAATAGCATAATATTTATCATAAAATATTTATGTTATATTTATTATAAAGTACAGGAGATATCAATCTTTACTTGATCAAGAAATTCTTGTAAAGACCCCTCAGCACTTCTAGTGTGGCCTCTTGGCCCTGAAATTATCTTTGTGATCACAACACCCAAGCTAAAGATGTCAAACTTCTTGGAGACAATTTGTCCACGTAAGTATTCTGGCGGCATGTATCCCCTATGGATGTCAACATAATAACAAACATACGCACGCAAATAATTATGTTGTAAGAAAATTTAAGTTTAGTAAAAAAGGAATTGTCTAACTTACAGTGTTCCATTAAAAGTTTGTGTGACCCGGGTTTGTTCTTTGGAGAAGAGTTTGGACAGACCAAAATCTGCCAGTTTTGGCACCATATTCTTATCGAGCAGTATGTTGTCAGGTTTTAGGTCCAAATGATAAATTGGTTCTTCTAATTCTTCATGTAGGCAATTTAGACCCTCGCATGTGCCCTTTATAATTTTGTAACGTGCCTGCCAGTCAAGTCCTTTTGTTTCATCTGCAAGTTAAAAAAATTAAGACAGTGTTGATGAATTGCAATAGATTACCATTTTTCTTAATACTCTAGAAATACGTATACTCAAAGTGGAGCAACATCGTACCAGAAAGATAGCTTTCGAGGCTGCCCATGTGCATGTATTCGAAGCACAGAGCTTTGTGTGTTGTTTCACCAAAAACTCTTTTTCCATCAAACTGCGTATGTTGAAATTGTCTCTCGTAACAGTAGCCAACAAACCGTATAATATTCTTGTGGTCAAGCATCATAAGGTTATCAAACTCATGTTTGAAATTGTTATCGTCAACTTCTTGTGTGTTAAAGTGAAGAATCTTCACAGCAATTTCTTCTCCATTTTCAAGTATCCCCTATCGAAGCCCTCCATCATCAGCATGATATAAGAAAAAAAATCAATTGACAAAACAGTAAAAAACTGGTCACTAGGTATGGTCGATTTTTGTTTTGTGCCACAAGCTTTCTTACAAACAATTATTCTGTGACCAGGTTAATTGTTTTTCTAAATAGGAATTGAGCAATAATTTTGGTTTACCTATTGAAACCCTCTTACTGCAATTAAAGCAACCCTCCTTCGCTTAGGCTACAACCAATACATCGCCTCTCAAAGCATTCTCCTGGACAAGGTTGATCTGAGACAACTAATCCAATGCATCATACCTTAGATATGATAGGTATTTATTGTGGCAGTCCCCACTTTTATTAAGATGCATGAATCTAACTGGATGACATTTTGAGATTTGATGATATCTCTACATATGATTGTGTATAGATACACATAGATAAAACTCTTATGTGGCAGGCTAAGAGGCGTGGAGCTTTGGGAGCGACCTCATAGCCTTTCACGCCATGCATACAAGTGAAGTGTGATGCAAAATTCCATCACTTCTTTCAAACAGAAGCAAAATGTTCACCTATTTTAATTGACTATGAAAGATATATGTAACGCATGGGATGAAATATACCGGCAACACGTTTTCATCCCATGTGGTACTAACTTTCTTTGCATTACACTAATTTTGTGCAATGATGTCAACTCTTAGTCGTTGGTAACACATGAATACCCTCCATCTAACTTTGTACAACAATGTGATGACTAAAAACGTGTAAAACATTATCTTGTGACTACGCATTATTATCGTTATAATTGTCCAGTATGAGTTAGAAACAACAGTACAGTAATATAGCAATTGGCGAGACGGATTTTGATTCGTCGAAACTTAGAAACATCGTATCTATATTCGGTGCCTAGGATTAACTATTGAAGAGATAAATTACTTTTAAATTCGAAGTTAGCAATTAAGGTTTTGATGTCAGCTCGTGTGTTTTCGTTGATGAAAATCACATGCAAATAGTCATAGCACACGAAGACAAAATAGAGGAGTATACCCCGATCAGATTAACCAAAGAAATCCTTTTCTTTTAGCATGTCTCCACAAGTAACTGAAAATTATCGACAGTACAGTATCACATAGTCAATCGCCCAATTAAAAGCCACGAGCATGCATGCTCTGGATGAACCTTACTTTGTAAACCTTTCCATATGCTCCTTGGCCAAGTACTCGCTCCTTGGAGAAATTATCCGTGATCGCTTCTAATTTCCGGAAGGTTAGACTAGTTGGCTCCGTGGTAGTACTACTACTGTCTCCGCTGGTGAAACTATTGGGGCAAACATAGAAAATCAATATCGAGAATCAGATCTCATGTACTCCAGAGATGAAGTAGAACAGGCTGAACGTCAATATGCTAACCTGGAGTTGGATATGGAGCTTGCACTTGAGCTGGAAGCCTGAAGGTATCCGTCCTTGGGTGCACCATCAGTGCCGCCGGGAGTTGCCATGTCAATGGTCCGTGGGTAAACGAAAAGGAATATCGCCCGTGGGTGAGATATGAGAGATGGTGAGATATTTGGTGGAGTGTACATCTATTTTTGTCAAAGCTGGCTTCTAGATGAGGAGACCATGACTTGGTAGTGAAGGACAAGAGCAATTGCTGTCGTGGGTCGTCCCGTCTGAAAGTTAGGCCCGCCTATTTGCAATTTTGGTTCAAACACTGTACATCTCGCTGCATCCAATCTTGATCTTTATCCGTGTTTTGTGTTTGTAATTGGTATTCCCGGTGTTCCCAAGTTAACCGCGTAATTCTCTTCTTCTTTTATTGATGAATGTCATAGCCTATTTGGAAAAAAGGGCCTAAATTCGTTAGAGAACTGATTTCCGGTTCTTCCTGTGGCAGAGCTCACTGTCGTGACACCTACACATTCTATGCAAATGCATTATGAAAGGACAGTGGGGGAATAAAATATTATGTGGAATTGTGGAAAACAGGATTGGGTACACACCTTTTTTCGGAAAGGGAAAAGCCCCAGCCTGTACATCAACTGATGGATATAGCCGCTCTATTGCAATGGAGAAAATGGATTGCGTCCACACATAATCACGGAAAAGAAAATCTAAACAAGTGCAAATGGAGAAGAACGCGTTGAACTAGCAATTCTA
This sequence comes from Poa pratensis, assembly GCA_947311845.1. Lineage (NCBI taxonomy): Eukaryota > Viridiplantae > Streptophyta > Magnoliopsida > Poales > Poaceae > Poa > Poa pratensis. The sequence goes on along the minus strand of CAMZMU010000100.1, from coordinate 4,169,545 downwards.
TTCGTTTCAGGCATGAATACATAATAGGTTATACTAACACACACATAACCTATACGCCACTATCTTTCGTCAATGTAAGTACTGTACGCTTTAAATTTTCTACAATATTAGTTGATGTCATGACTTGGTATTGATATGAAACTTTGTAGCGATATTATAACTAGTTAACTACCCTGCCCAGGTCTATGGAGCCGTGTAGCGCCAGAAAACTTTGAAGCCTCTGCGCTCCCTGCTTCCGCGTAAGACTCAGCTCTCCTGCTTCCGCGTAAGACTCAAGTTGGAAGCTTCGATGATATGTCTGTGTGAATCTTGAGTTATCAGGCGACATGCAACTACAGTAGGACCAAGAAGACTTATTCAAAGTAATAATTCCTCAGTATTAGAAAAAGTTGCTGTTACTATTTTGGTGGTTGTCCGACAGGTTGTGATTCGTGGATGAAGTCTACCTTATTATCATATTGCACTAAGGACTGAACAGGACAAAAATTATGAAACGGAGGTAGTACGTACAAAATCGAGAGAGATGCTTCGTTCATTCCCACTGGTTTTGTTTAAAACAAGGGGGACCTTTTTATATCATCATGCACATATACTGGGATTCTTGTTCACATCTACTCCTTCCTACAGGTTTCCACATTAATAGAAGCAGCTGCCAATTGACACATGGCTTAGCATACTTGTTGGGACTTTGTAACATGAAGGTTACTACCGAACCAGTGAATATAAGAAGAAAATCAGACTTTCGGACAAGTGTGCGTAAGTTTTATGGGAAACTAGCTGGGTGGCCCGCGCATTTGCGCGGCTAGATTTACCAAATAACATATTTGATATGGTATTTCATCAGTTTTATGTCATCTACTCCCTCCGTATCATATTATAAGACGTTTGGAGAAGCTAAAATAGCTACCCAGAACGTCTTATATACTATACAGAGGGAGTACGAAACTATATTTCATCAGTTTTATGTCATCTACAAAACTATTATTTAAGGCAACTCTTGCTACAATTGCCGCGATTGTATTTGTATATAAAGATACTTCCGATAAGTTCATATGATTATCCCTTTAGTCCCCCATGTTAGTTCCAATCTTATATATATTTCCATCGAACAGAAAAACTCATCAAACAAATTACTAATTTACTTACCCCCTTTTGTAGTAATTATTTCCATAAATCAAGTATAACTATAGCCCAATAGCATTCTGTATACCTCAAAAGTTGCGCCTATTTCAAGACATTAACAATTCTCCTTTCTATACTTCATTATCAGTATAAATTTAGACATGAGAAGGATGATTACCTCGCTTTGATGTTTGCTAGTGTATTCTGCCATTATAGGTGTGGCGCAGTATACCGAATGAAGTTAATTGGTCCGCTAATAAACCTATTGTACTTTAGCTTGAAGATCTGCAGCTGCCATGTACCGAGGAGTTCAATCATCCATGGCAACAAATTTGGGCTGGACAACATGAGAGACTATGCCTGTGACAGTGTAGTAGTTTGTAGCATCAATTAGCAGGGAGAATGGCATTTTCGACATGTGCGGACAATCGGTTAGCCCGGCATGACGCATGGCCGATTGGAGTGCAATAGCAGCAGGTCATTAACCGGTAAGCTTGCTCATGCCAAACTCTTTTTTTTTTTGCGAATCATGCCAAACTCAGTCGCTATCAACGCGATGATCCCTTGCAGGCTCGTCTCAGCGGAAGTAATAGACGCCAAAGTTGAAAGATGAGGAGAAGAGCGACGGAGGAGACAGATTTCATCTCCTCTTAGAATTCAGACATGATTTAGGAACACTGTGATTTTTCTTGAACACGTGATTCCATTCAAATAAATATCTATCATGTGCATATGCATATGCTGCAACCGCAAAGGCTTGTCAGCAAGATCCTGGCACATACGCTGGCCGGCCGCGCATCTTCTTACGGCAAGCTCATTGCCCTCTGTGCTTATGCATATGTGCATAATCTGTACGCGACTCGCTGCTCCATTGCTGCCAGCGTGAAGCGATCAACACCCTTTCATGGGATACACGACGACATCTCTATCCGAAGCCTGCATGTATGTGGAGCATCGACATAACCTCCTCCATGAACGCCGCCTCTAAAGGATCAATCAACGCGTCCCCGTGCGTGAGCAACGCCGCATGGTCTGACGTCTAAAACCCTGACGCTGCCGCCATGTCGTGTATCGACATGACCGACCGTCATGAACACCGGCAACATTGATCGATCTGATCTTCAGCATAGCCAGCAACAGATGATGTAATTTGGAATCCACGAATTTGTATCCAATGCAAGATGCTTCACGAACCTTGAAGCCAACGAACGTATGTTGGACGGCCGGCCGGATAGAATCGGCATGTCTCCGCCGTGTACATCTAATAAATTTTGACAGTGCATATATCCAGCTCGAATGGTTGTGCTCTCTCTGTCCTTGTCCAATACTCCAACTTCTCCGACCCCACAGTCATATGCTCTTCTCACATGCATACGCTAGCGCTGCCGCTGCCACTGCCGCCGTATTTGCCTACCTATATTTTCACGGTCCACTCCCCTGTGCCTGCAGGCGTGCAGGTTCAATCTTGCCGCATAGCATGAGAGAGTTATAGATGTGCAACATACGGATCAGTCGATTGAGAGCTGGCCTCATGCATGTGCTATGTAGGCGTGCAACATAGGGTTCACCGGCGCATGCTTCTTGCGCTAGACGTTAGCTGGCTGTGTGCCTGAGCCGAATCTTGCTTCCCTCGATCTATCCATCTTCCACTGCTGGTGCATGATTAATTCCTTTAGTAATAATCAGTCCGGCTGTGTGCATGAGGCAAATCTTAATTGATGGATCTATATTGGATGGCCGCATGATGTATATGCAAGAGGTAAGATTGAAATTAACCTGACTATATTGATCTACGGACGGGAGAGTTAACCGGCTGACGTGTACCACAAAGACAAATACGGCGGCGTCTCGGCAGGAAAGTGGCCGTTGACCTAGGCTTCACCGGCGTCGGACTGCTGGCCGAAGATGGCGTAGTGAATAACCTCTCCAGCTCCCAGACGATCTTGTTGCCGGCGGCTGACTTAGATTGGGATTTTTGGCTGCGTTGAAAAGAGGCGAGGAAAAAAGCTCGCTCGACAGTTTTTTTTCGGACGCTCCCCCATCTTCACTTCTAACCCTCTCTTCTCTCTGTTGACCTTGACGGATCTTCCCGTATCTACACCAAGCAAAATCGTCAAAGAAACAGATTGTTTCTCCCTCAACTTACAGAACGTGGAAACCTTGGATAAATCATACCTATTTCTTGGCTGATTTCATGAGGTCAAGCGTCGATCGTTCTTGCAGAACTGGCGAGCTGCGTGTTCACTGGTGGTCGATCGGTGCATGCATCAGCAAGCATGATCGAAAATCTGGGCTAATCGATGCGCATGCACTTGGAGAAAGATCGGCCAGCCAGCCGCGTGCTACATATCCTTCTGTCAGGTTGAGATCGTCGTCCAGAAGATAGCAGTTCCTCGTCTTCGTTCCAGATCGCTTGTGGTACGATATCCAGAGCGCTTCTGCGCTTGTGGTATTGCAACAACAATTGGCCGGCCGCCGGCGAGTTGTAGCATGTATATAATCTCGTGAAAGAAGAGTTCGCTTAGAACTTCAAAAAAAAAAGAAGAGTTCGCTTAGGTTACGTTTTCTCTTCGTGAAACCTTTCTCATGCGGAACCAAATCATTAAATCTTAACCAAACGTTCACTTCTGCAAAATCTGAGCCGTTAAATAACTTGTGTTTTAATTATATAATAGATTCTGAAAGTTTCATGTGGGTTTCCCTGCCAACTAAACAGGGTTCAATGACAGCTAAAATGCATGAACAAGTAGATGTCGACAGAGACACTTGAACTAACACAGGCTAACTGAAACCTAAAATGCATAATATATAGCACAAGATTGTACCAGGCATAAACACGGGACAGTTGACTTTGGAGATAGTAGGAGATACACGGTACCCTGTATCTTACAATGAAGAAACCAGATACTATCTTACACTGAAGAAACCAGATCGAAATTTCAGACTACCCCGTAACCTGTTTCCGTGTTCGCCATAGGCCAGTGGTGAGTCGCCGGCAACTCCCGGACAGGAGCCCCGCCGCCCTCCACCGCCGCCGCCGCGCAGCATCTGAGACAAATGCGGGCGGCCGAGAGTATGGGCTCAGTGGCTCGACTGGGCCTGTCCGTAATTTCCCATCCACATTTCTAGATGGGCCGATTCGTTAGAGGCTAAAGTACTACAAACCGATTATTCCAGTTTCAGTGAAACCCGACAAGACTGCAAATATCTCAAAGCCGATTCAACATCAATAACCGTCGATCAAACATTAAGTTTGTGCAAAATAAATGTAGTAATGTATTAAATCTGGGAACAAAAATTGTTGAGACTCCCTAATAACAAAAGTAGCCGTGGAGTATCCTTGATTGCTTAATCTCACTTTAATTTCTTTGTTAATAGGAGATCTGTATATCTCTAGTATTAGTTATATGAAAAAATAACTGTAAACATGGGACATGTATGAACAAGCCATCCAGGAACGTTTTATCATGTCTTTTATTGTGATCATGTGATTATTGTACTTGCATGTTTAATTTTTGAGTTCATGCAAAAAAAACAAGCAAAGAGAAGTATTGCACTTGGTTGGAGTGAACTCACACTAAAAGAATGGTGACAGGTTTCTGAATGATAAAGGCATTTGCAAACATATTAATCTTGGTGCGGTGAGCATTTGCTTCAAGCAACATCACAAGTGTCTGTTGAGTGACCATAGCCACATAATTTCACTTCATAATTTCTTTGTTAACAAAAGGATTTTTCCATTGGAGAAGATGAAAGCTAATGTGAGTGCTATTCTTGTGAAACCATATACTCTCATTCATGCCAAAAATACTAATTATTTTCGAAGAATATTTATAGACGTTATTCATTGGAGGTAACTCCGCAACAACAAGTTCTCACACATACTATTAATCAGTCTCTGACCCAAACTAAACTAGTAATTAGATAAGCTAGGAAATGACAGCCATTATCCTACTGAAACATGTGATCGAGATCCAAAGTTAATTAGTGGTACCTAGGAGTACGCGCACTAGTGGCTACAAATTTGACAATGCTTTCCATACCGGAGTGAATAAAGGTAAAACCAAAATATTTTTGTTTTCCTCCAACATTTCACATAGATTGAAGCTGGATAAAGAGGCAAGGAAACTGGAATTTACTTTTTACGTGGAAGAGTAGTATTCGATTGAATGTACTTATATTTTTGTTTAATAATTACACAGAGTATTGTACAGAAGAGAAACGAAGGAGTCCCAATTGCTTTCAAATAAGCTAGCGATCTAAGCAGAGAAATATGTGTAGGAATGTTAAAGGGACCACGGTATCATGACTTCATGATCAAGGAAGAATGTTTTTTGGAAGCACTATATATATATTTCTTGGAAACAAATCAGAATTAGTGGGGTCTTAGATGGAAACTACACAAAGAAGAGATAATTACATGTTCCAACAGGTCCTACAATCTCCTCATCGGGCCAATTACATGTTTCTCCAGAATCTCATACTACAAATTTGTTCTCATGGCGATGAGACACCTGCCCCACTCAGTTCATAGCAAAGTTTTAAACGCCGGGAACTACTTGTGCTGCATTGACATCGTTAATAACCCCCTTCTGTCAAGGAATACAAGTTTGCAAATCATGCTTTTCAGAACAAAAGAAGAGCTCAACCTAGCAGTACAATGAAGACAAGTTGTTTCTCTTTTACTATGTTTTAGTTAAAAGTGGAACGCGCTGCAAGAAAAAAGAGAAAAGGCAATGGATGGACCAAGCTATACTATCGCGCCTTGCCCTAGCAGTGGACCCTGCACTGGCTGCACCGTTGTGTCTCCACCTAGGTGACGTGACTACACAGCCCGTCGGTGGCCATGCAGGCGCATGACCATGGAGCCCATCGGAATGAGGGAATGGGATTTGTCAGAAAGAGAATTAGCAATAGTACTAAACACAAACAATGGATATAGCATCACAAACTTCTTTTATTGGGATAGACATTTATTGGAACACACTTACACACTAGTTCTTAAAACTCATTTATGCCTTATCAATCAAAGTTGACTCCTCATTATTGTCAAGGTATCTCTGGAAGCTCGGTTCAGAGAATTTAGGAGTGAATACACCAAACTCTTCTCCCCGGTTGTTTCTGAGATTGCGGGCTTCCTGTCTTGAAATGCGGTACGCATTGGCGATGACATCAATGGGCAACGCACGTAGGATGGAGTTCTTTCCTGCGATGCGACTATCCATGTGAACTGGGTTAGTCTTGAAGGAAATGTATTGGAATCCTGCACGCTCTGCCTTTTTGAGAACAACGTAGTGTTGTGGTATGATTAGCAGTTGTCCTTGGCGAAGAACGTCATTGAATACTGTCTGGCCATGGTTATTGACGACTTGAACTCAAGCACGCCCTTGGATCACGTACACGACACTGTGTGCATTGATGTTCCAAAATGGTGAAAGAACGGCATTCTGCAAAACAATTAGTTTGTTTGCATATTATTAAACTTATGTGATATATACAAAGATTAGAATATCTAAAATTAGTAGTGTGAATCCAAATGTAGCATTGTGCATACCTGGTATAGATTTACTCTCTTAGCACTTAGTTGGATGAGGTTAAGGATGGGGAAATTATTGCTATTGAGGCGGTTTATCCTGCCAGCACGTGGGTTGTACGTGTCAGCACGGTTGGGGTTTTCAATGTTTTTCCTTGCCTCCAATGAACAAAAGTTCTCCTCTAATCCATTGGAACTTCCATCCCTTGATTGTTGTTCTTGGAATTGAGTTGATTGTCCTTCTTGATATTGACTTGTCAGCCCTACCTAGTATTCGGTTGATTGTCCTTCCTGTCGTTGAATTGGTTGGTAGGCCTGCTGTTGGAATGGTCCTTGTTGGGACAGTATGGGCTTCAAGAATTGAAGGCCTTGACTCACACGAATTATGTCGCCTCTTTGGTCATTCTGACCCTGGATCCTTTGTGCGGCTTGTTGACTGATACCAAAGGCCTCACTAAGAAGTTGGACACTGAATGCACTGAATATGTTTTGTCCAAACTGTTGCTCTCTCTGATTGTTACCAGCTAACAAGAACTCCTATATGAAAGTAGAACAAAGTCAATAATGCTCCATTACTATAGACTTTTAAATTAGAATTAGATAACTTGTAAACCACAACATATCTTTATGTGGATTAGTTCAATAAAATGTACCTTTTGTCTAGGTTCAAGCTGATTAGCGTTGTTGTTTACATCGAAGACATAGATAGCTACAATCGGAGCATCACCATCATTGTAGAACCAATGCACAATACCAGCTGGCAATGCAACAACATCTCCCTGGTTGAAGTGATGAACTCTCTGGTGCTCATCCTTAAACTGTTGGCTTTGGCTTTGACCCTGGGTAAATTGCGCTTGATCAAATGGTTGGAACTGTTGTTGAAACGTAGCTGGGCATCCAGGGAATGTCAACCCAGTGAAGCCCCTACCTACAAAAAACATTTCCGTTTCAACACCAAAAACTTATATAGGTACTGATATAATATTTGTCACATACATAACTCCTACGTGTAATATAACAATGCAATTGTCATACATAAATCAAACACCAACCTTGAAGGATGTACACCAAGCCAGGAGCATTGTGGTATCGAGGTAACAAGAGACCTTGAGGCTCAATTACCCGACGGATGACGGATACACCAGTACAACGAAATTGCTCATTCTGCTCATCAAAGTACTCAGTGATGCCTGCTTGTGACCTGACTTGTCGATGTGGTTCAAATGCTTGTAGCCTATCGAATCGGCAGCCCCTTGAACCTCCTTGACGAGGGCTTTGCCATGGATTAAAGCTCTGTCCGAACAACTGAGCCATAGATCCATTGCACAAGAGAAACATGCAAAACAACACTGATGGAAAACTAGTAGTCGCCATGATTATTTGAACGGATTATAGAAGGTTGATTGATGCTAGTTTCATGAATGTAACCTAGTTTATATAGCCATAAGAAGTAGTTAATTAGGATGCACACTATGACAAAAATTGTTAACGTTGAACAAGAAGATATGTATGGTGACTTGGACTTCATTTAGAATGTGAATAGATATAACTTTACCTTAGAAGATATGTGTTGCTTTCCGCATACAACTAGTGGTGACTCAGCACTAGTAGAAAAAGGACCTTTCGTCCGGAGTCCTGTTTGCCATTAGCCCCGGTTCAGGCAAAAACCGGGAATGCCCCACGGGGCCCTGGCAGCTCGAACCGGGACCAGTGCCTGGCACTGGTCCCGGTTCGAGCTGCCAGGGCCCCGTGGGGCATTGGTCCCGGTTCGGTTGGGGGCATTGGTCCCGGTTCTTGGCAAGAACCGGGACCAAAGCTCCAGAGCAGGCCACGTGGCGTGGCGCGGAGCTTTGGTCCCGGTTCTTACCAAGAACCGGGACCAATACCTCCCCTGCCTATATATAACCCCCACCCCCTCTCTTCTCTCCTCTGTTTTTTTTTCTGGTTGGATTGGTGGGAAGTGGGTGCTAGTTTTTTTTTCTTTGCCACGCACAAGATGTGTTCGATGAAATGCCCGAGCCACACTTAAGTTCACACAAGATGATATCCTCGGCCGAGGTTAGCAACTATATCCTTTTCATCTGTAATTGATACAGAAATATTGCACGTGTCGATGTACGGTGGTCATTTCACTATTCAAGATGTTATTGTAATGGTATTTGATAAACTTAATTATATATATGATGCAGATGGATGCACGGATGCGATGGATGTACGGCGAACGACGCAGTTCCGAGTTTATTGCAGGCCTGCATAAATTTCTCGATGTGGCTGAGGCAAACAAAGTGAATAATTTTATGCCTTGTCCATGTGAGAAGTGTCGGAACGTCAGGGAGTACTCTGACCCGAGAACCATTCAAGACCACGTGATTCGGAAAGGTTTCATGCCCAGCTATAATTGTTGGACCAAGCACGGAGAAAGAGGGGTTAGGATGGAAGACAATGAAGAAGAGGAGGATGATGACAACTATCCTATGTTCCCTGAGGAATGCGGTGATACTGTAATGGAAGACGTTGAAGAAGAAAGAGGTGAACATCGGGCATCAGATGAGCCCGCTGATGGTCTTGGTGGGGTCATTTCTGATGCAAAGCGAGAATGCGATACAGAAAAGGAGAAGCTAAAGTTGGAGGCCATGCTTGAGGATCACAAAAAGTTGCTGTACCCAAACTGCGAAGATGGCAGCACAAAGCTCGGTACCACACTGGAACTGCTGAAATGGAAGGCAGAGACTGGTTGTTCTGACAAGGGATTTGAGAAGTTACTGAAAATAATGAAGCCGAAGCTTCCAAAGGATAACGAATTGCCCGAGACTACATACGAAGCAAAGAAGGCTATCTGCCCTCTAGGATTAGATGTGCAGAAGATACATGCATGCATTAATGACTGCATCCTGTACCGCGGTGAGTACGAGAATATGGATAAATGCCCGGTATGCAATGCACTGCGGTACAAGATCAGACAAGATGACCCTGGTGATGTTGAGGGCGATGACGAGCCCCCCGGAAGAGGGTTCCTGCTAAGGTGATGTGGTATGCTCCTATAATACCACGGTTGAAACGTCTGTTCAGAAACAAAGAGCATGCCAGGTTGTTGCGATGGCACAAAGAAGAGCGTAAGAAAGACGGGAAGTTGAGACACCCCGCCGATGGGTCCCAGTGGAGAAAAATCGACAGAGAGTTCCCGACATTTTCAGATGACGCAAGGAACTTAAGATTTGGTCTAAGTACAGATGGCTTTAATCCTTTTGGGGAGCAGAGCTCCAGTCATAGCACTTGGCCCGTGACTCTATGTATCTACAACCTTCCTCCTTGGTTGTGCATGAAGCGGAAGTTCATTATGATGCCAGTGCTCATCCAAGGCCCGAAGCAACCCGGCAACGACATTGATGTGTACCTAAGGCCATTAGTTGATGAACTTTTGCAGTTGTGGTCCGAACCAGGTGTACGTGTGTGGGATGAGCACAAACAACAGGAATTTGACCTACGAGCGTTGCTGTTCGTAACCATCAATGATTGGCCTGCTCTTAGTAACATTTCAGGACAGTCAAACAAGGGATACAATGCATGCACGCACTGTTTAGATAAGACTGAAAGTATACATTTGGGAAACAAGAATGTGTACCTGGGGCATCGTCGATTTCTTCCGAACGTCATGCCGTAAGAAAGCCCGGCAAGCATTTCAACGGTGAGGCAGATCGCCGGAAGAAGCCTAACCTCCCTGATGGTGATGTTATATATGACATGGTCAAGGATTTAGAAGTAATCTTTGGAAAGGGTCCTGGCAGTCTATCTGTTCCGAATGACGCTGACAACCACGTACCCATATGGAAGAAGTGCTCTATATTCTGGGAGCTACCCTATTGGAAAGTCCTAGAGGTCCGGTCTTCAATCGACGTGATGCACGTGACGAAGAATCTTTGCGTGAACCTGCTAGGCTTCCTGGGCGTGTATGGGAAGACAAAAGATACACCGGAAGCACGGGCAGACCAGCAACGTATGAAAGACCCATACAACAAGCAGACGGATAAAGGGCGTCAATACTTAAGCAGCTACGCTCTTACCAAAGCAGAGAAGGAAATCTTTTTTGAATGCCTGAGCAGTATCAAGGTCCCGGCTGGCTTCTCGTCAAATATAAAGGGAATAATAAATATGGCAGAGAAAAAATTCCAGAACCTGAAGTCTCATGATTGCCACGTGATTATGACGCAGTTGCTTCCGGTTGCATTGAGGGGGCTTCTACCGGAAAATGTTCGAGTACCCATTGTGAAGCTATGTGCATTCCTCAATGCAATATCTCAGAAGGTCATCGATCCAGTAACTCTACCAAGTTTACAGAAGGCTGTGGTCCAATGTCTTGTCAGCTTCGAGTTGGTGTTCCCCCCATCATTCTTCAATATTATGACGCATCTCCTGGTTCACCTAGTCGACGAGATTGCCATTCTCGGTCCTGTATTTCTACACAATATGTTCCCCTTCGAGAGGTTCATGGGAGTCTTGAAGAAATATGTTCATAACCGTGCTAGGCCAGAAGGAAGCATCTCAAGGGCTATGGAACAGAAGAGGTCATTGAGTTCTGTGTTGACTTTATTCCTGACCTTAAGCCGATTGGTGTTCCTGAATCGCGGCATGAGGGGAGACTGAGTGGAAAAGGCACGCTAGGAAAGAAAGCACTGATATGTAGGGACGGGCATTCTTTAACTCAAGCACACTACACAGTTCTACAAAGTTCCACCTTCGTGGCTCCGTATATCGAGGAACACAAGAATTATGTACGCTCCAAGAACCCGGGGAAGGATGACTCCTGGATTAAAGAAAAACACATGGAGACCTTCGGCAGTTGGTTGCGATTACAGCTCATGAATGACACCACTGTCGGAGATCAGCTCTACTTGTTGGCCGCGTCACCATCTTCGACTGTATTGAATTTCCAAGGGTACGAGATAAATGGGAATACATTTTACACGATCGCCCAAGATAAAAAGAGCACCAACCAGAACAGTGGTGTCCGCTTTGATGCAACAAACGACGATGGGCAAAAGGACACATACTATGGTCGCATAGAGGAGATATGGGAACTTGACTATGGACCTACTTTTAAGGTCCCTTTGTTTCGGTGCAGTTGGGTCAACATGAATGGAGAAGGGATAAAGGTAGACCAGCTGTACGGGATGACAACAGTGGATCTCAAGAATCTTGGTTGTTACAAGAACGAACCATTCGTCCTAGCCAATGATGTGGCTCAGGTTTTCTATGTGAAGGACATGTCCTCCAGACCGAAAAAAAGAAAAAACAAGCAAACGAATACATCAGACGATGAGCCAAAGCGTCACATAGTTCTTTCAGGGAAAAGAAACATCGTGGGAGTCGAGGACAAGACAGACATGTCAGCAGATTATGATAAGTTTGATGAAATTCCGCCCTTCACAGTGAGAACTGACCCAAGCATCCCGTTAAATAATGAAGATGCTCCATGGTTACGGCCGAAGCGATCATAGGCCAGGGACATACGCGAAGAAGGGTTCATGGCTTTTATGTAAATTCAATGTAATGTATTAAACCATAATACATAGCTCGGGTCCATTTTTATTTAACCATTATACATCATGAACTTTATGTGGTGAAAACTGTTATACACCCCTGGCGTATCCAACATAAACACATAGCGATTGACATGCTCGTCTCCTGCCTGATACGGCGATGTACCACCTCCTCGGGGACCGGCTCCCTCTGGAACGAGTGTGGCCCAGTCCCGGACATCGCCCCTCGCATCCAACAGGCCGGACATCGTCGCCGAGATCTGAAAAAAATGAGTGGGGAATTTGATCAAACACCTAGGTAGGGGAGGGAGAGGGCAGCACCCTGGGTAGGGGACGGAGGGCGGTGTGGAGCAAAACACACGGTTTCCCCGTCATACAGCCCTACGGTGCCTCGTGAGTGACTGCATATCAAATGCACCGTAGGGCTTTATGACGGGAATCCGAATGCTTTGTATACTGCAAATCATCGCGTGGTCGTGAGACGACAAATCGGCCTTCGATCCACAGCGGCAAGACGTCTCTGATGATCTACGACCGTCTCAAAAAGTGTTGGGAATGTCGCAGATCATCAGAGCGCCTTGCCGCTGCTTGGATCGGACCGAGGGGCATGGCTACCACTTCCACCACCACCACCACTCCCACCTCCTCGGCAATTCATCATTGCGTCACCCTAATCCAGTGGCTGGATTCAACCTACCTGAGGGCTTGTGTTTCCAACAGCGTCGTTGTGTTGTCATTATTCACCGTCCTGCAGGAGGTGGCTCCAATGCCTGGCCGGTGAACAAGGACGAACACAATAATTCCAGGGAACATGCCAGCAGGTAGGCTAAATCCAGCCATTGGATTCGGTGGCGAAGGTAGACGCTCGTTGTGTGCCGTTCGCTGCAGGGACGCCGCTATTTATAGGCGATTAGAAAGTGTACCTGTGGATGAGGTGGGAGTGGTGGTGCTGGTGGGAGTGCTGATCCAACGGCTCACTAAGCCCTCAAAAGAAACACACCCCTGATCCAACGGCTCTGAAGCGTTCGAAAGAAACACACGATCCGTGTGATTCTTTAGTCCCGGTTGGTGTTATCAACCGGGACTAGTTCAAAAAATCCAACGGCTCACAAGCCCTCAAAAGAAACACACCCCTGATCCAACGGCTCACAAGCGTTTGAAAGAAACACACGATCCGTGTGATTCTTTAGTCCCGGTTGTTCCGGTTGGTGTTACCAACCGGGACTAAAGGCGGGCTTAGAAAAACCATATCTATTTGTATGTGAGACATATTCATATTTATGTTCGTCTGAATGAGACATATTATTATCTATGTACGAGACATATTATTATCTATGTACGAGGCATATTATAATTGATACGAAAGATCCCACATTGAATCGATAAATTAATGTAACATACAACTAGAGATCTACGTTACAACTTCACTAGTTCTAAATACTGGATAGAACAAATTAAGGTACAACTGCAAATTACGATACAACACAAGTAAAACAAAGACTCTACCTATCTCCCATCGATGCAGCCTGCACCATCCGCTGTGTTGCCACCCTTGCCCTTTGACGAAGATTCTGCCTTCTTGCCTTTGCCCTTGGACGAAGATTCAGCCTTCTTGCCATTACCCTTGCTCGATGCTTCAGCCTTCTTCTCCTTGCCTTTGCTCAGTGCTTCAACCCTCCTTTCCTTTGACGACGGCATGAAATTGTCGTCATCATCGCTGTCAACTACCCAGAGACATGAACGACCGTACGAAGCACGGTCAGCTTCAGTTCGGTAGAACGGACTATTCGTAACTTTCCTGTCAAACTTATCTGCAAGCCTGAGCATTTCTGCACGAATTTGGAGCGGGGTCCTATACGGAAACCCATCGCGGCATAGCTTCGCCCCAAGCAAAGCGAGATGACTCTCAGTGTGCAAAATTTCTTCAAGTGGAACTACCCTACCATCTACCTTCTAATTGCTCGAAAGCCTTGCGAGATGCTCGGATGCGGAAATGTGAAACCCGGACACACACTTCTCGCAAGGACCAATACACACCATGCTTGCGCTCAAGTGAGTATCATGCCTACCTTCGACTGGATTTTATAGAACAACCGGCAGGAAATAATTGGGCGGGAAACGGTGGCGCGAAAAAAATGTGCGGGAAAAGGTGGCGGGAAGAAATTTGGCATAAGACGGTGGCGGGAAAAAATTAGGCGGACAAAACTGTGACAAATTTTGGCGGACAAAACTGTGACAAAAATTAGGCCCGTGGGCTTGGCGCGCTAATTTGGGCGGTCCTAATATGACCTTTAGTCGCGGTTCTTCCTTATTGGTGGGAATCCCTTTAGTCCCGGTTGGTGAAATTGTTCTGCATTTCCTTCTGCTTGCCATGGGATTTTACAACACCAAAAATAGAATTAACTGAATTAATAATTATTATTACTTAATCATAAATCTTACTTAATCATTTTTGATCGATTTATACATATTATTAGTCGAGTTTCGACTTACGGATTTAAAGATATGAATTTATCCATATTAAATTGAAAATGACAATAATAATGTAAAATTGATTTTGGATTATTTATACAAATTCAAGCACTTTTCATGTTGAAAGTTTTGTCAATTCAAAATATGCAATAAAGTTAATGCATTTTTAATTGAAAATGGCAAAATGGTTAATAGTTCGTATAGTTAGAATAATTATTTTAGAAAACAGAAAATGGTTTTGGATTATTTATTCAAATTTAAAAACTTTTCATGTTGAAAGTTTTGTCAATCCAAAATATGGAATAAAGTTAATGCATTTTTAATAGAAAATGGCAAAATGGTTAATAGTTTGTATAGTTAGAATAATTATTTTAGAAAACAGAAAATGGTTTTGGATTATTTATTCAAATTTAAAAACTTTTCATGTTGAAAGTCTTTTCAGATTCAAAACCATTTGAAATTCATATCCAAACACCTAAATAAGAAAAAAAAGACGGGAACAAAATTTCAGAACTGAAAAGTTCGAAATAATTTTGAAAAAGGACTCTTTGGTCCCGGTTTCTACCAAGAACCGGGACCAAAGACTACGTGGACGCGCGCTTGATCTGGCATTTAATGACCCACTCTTTGGTCCCGGTTGCTGGCAAGAACCGGGACCAAAGAGGCATTGGTCCCGGTTCTTGCGAGCAACCGGGACCAATGACCCCTCCTACTTTAACTCCTTCCCCTTCTTCCCCGATTCATTTCGCAGAAACGCCTAAGGACTGCAGCGACGCCGGAGGACCCTGCAGCGACGCCGGAGCGAATTCACATCGTCAGGCTGCCCCGCCGCCGACCCACGCCGCCATCGTCGACGCCCACGACGCCCGCGCCGCGTCGCCCGCACGCCGGCCGCCCGTGCCGCACGTCGCCGGCCTCCACGCGTGCCCGTGCACTCGCCGCCGCCGTCCACCGCACCTCCAGGCCCCTAGGTGAGCCATTGCCGCTGGCCACCGTCTCTGGCTCGGCGGCGCCGCCGGAAACAGCCGCCGGAGCACTTTCGTTCGTGGAAAAAAATAAAACTGGGCCAGGCCCAGTGGGCTGGGAACTTCTCAGCCCATTTATTTTTTTTCCTTCCTCTTCCGAATTTATGAATTACAGTTTTGCAGAAAAACCCCTAGTTGTTCAAACCATCATATCTTTTTAACCACAAGTTCAAATTTGGCAAACTTTATACCAACAGAAAGCTCTTGACCTGTAGAATATTTTTGCACTATTAGTTTTCATTTTGTCTAGTTCAAATGTATTCAAATTTCAAATGAGAGATTTGAGTAAATTTGACATAGATTCAAATTCATAATTCCTAAAAAGGCAAATAAAATATTTTTAGAAACCTTTGAACTTGTAGAACATCATGTCACTGTTAGAAATAATTTTTGAACAACTTTATATTGTTTTATAAATATTGCCATGTTACACACAAAAATCAAATTGTGAAGTTTCTAATTTGTGCTTGTCCTAATTCAATAACATTTCAAACATGATTTAGAGTTCCATGTCAATGCATTAAATTGATCATGCATACATATTGCGCATTGCATCAATGCCATGTATAGGAAATTACATTTTAGGTTAGTGTTAGGATTTTTATTGTATAGGAAATAGCATTTTAGGTTAGTGTTAGGATTTTTTTGTATAGGAAATTACAAATATGTTTGAATCCAAATTTCGATTGTAGTTCATTTAGATTGTAATCCAAATTTGAATGTTCAAATATGTTTGCATGATATATTTTAGAGTATCTCCAATTAAGAAATAGAGCTTGTTTACGGGTTTACGATACGAGTTTACGGGTTTACGATACGAGTTTACGAGTTTACGGGTTTACGATACGAGTTAGCAAAATTTATGTGTTAGCAAAATATTTGTGGGTAGATGTATCTTGACATATGGAACAAAGTTACCCAACTAAAGTTTTGTGCATTGTTCTTAATTTGCAGAAACTATGGAACGAGACGAAATAAAGGAAAACATGCTCCAGGATATAATCCGCGGGCCGGAAGATATAATCCGCGAGCCGGAAGATATAATCAGCGGGCCGGAAGATATTGTCGATGTCACCACGGAGTTTTTGAACAACTCCGGTGAGGGAGATGAGTCTCTCAACCGAAGAGACGGCTTAGGTGAGGTAGAACCCGACGGCCGGGGTGAGGGAGAAGTCGGCGAGGGAGAAGCCGACGAGGGAGAAGCCGAAGGCTCCGGTGGAACATTAAATGTTGCAAACTCCGGCGAGGTGCATATACATATATTAATGAAGCCGAAGATTGTATTAATTAAGCCTCTGCTGTCTATATACATATATTAACGCTCTTTCTTCTTTTAGCCCTCCGGATCGAGCAAATCTTCTGTAAGGACAAAACGAGGCCCAGCCAAAAAGTTGGGCGACCAAGAAAGGTACAGGATCGAAAGAGTCGCTGAAGACGGCACACCGACTGCTCCCCCTGGTGTTGCACAAAAAATGGTAAAGCAATGCGGAGTTCTTGTTAGGGACTTCATCCCGATCACCGTTCGAGAATGGCATCGGCCAAAGGAGAAAGGACAGCTATATGTAAGCTATAAGGGCAAAGAAAGACTTTGGAGAAAGCTCATGGTCAATTTCACCCTGCCGGCGCCAGAGGTGGATTCAGATGAGGAGGATCCAGATGAGGCAGAAAAGATTGCCCGGCAAAACATGGAGCAAAAAGTCAAGGCCTGGGCTCTTAAGAAGATGGCCGAGCTATTCAAGAACTGGAAGAAAAGATTGAACAACCTGTTTGTCAAGAAAAATAAGACTCCAGACTTCGATAAAGGGTATGAGAAGATAAAGGACTACTGGGAAAATTTTGTGGCGTACAAGAAATCGGAGGAAGCTCTGGAAAAGTCTGCAAAAAATCGGCAAATGCTGCTCTAAAGATGTACCACCATACTATGGGGCCTAGTGGCTACGCCCATAACATCCCTAAGTGGGAGAAACTTGAGGCGGAGTATCTGGATAAAGGGATCACTCCAGAGCCACTCGCATGGACCGAACGGGCAAGAAATTGGTTTTACGGGCATGGGGGCACGTTGGACGCAGAAGGGAAGTGCATATATAACAGACGACACAAAGATAATCCCCTACTACCCATCGAAGAAATTAGAACTGCATTCAAGGATGTTGCAGAGGGACGGTTCAGTCCCGATAGAGAGGATGACGAGCTCACACGCGCCCTTGGGAATAAGGAGCACGACGGACGGTTACGAGGCGTGATAGGCTCCAAGCCCAAGACAATTGCGATTCCCGAGCACAGGAAGAAATTTCCTGATAGAAGCCATCAGAGGAGAAAGGAAAGGGAGGCAATGGAAGCACGCGCTGGTGCAGACCGGCTGCGTAATATAGAAGAAGAATTAAAGCTGCACAAGGAACAAATTGCCGCACTTAGCCAGCAAGGCACTAGCGCCCAGTCTCAGCGGCACATGGTAGAAGCTGCATGCGATGGTACCGGCGCCCCATCGAATCGGAAAAGCAGCGTGGCTTCCACGGAGCTCCAGGATGGTAATGATGATGCAGTGGCTCCTCTTCGTCGCTACCCAGTGGATGATATCACAGAGAGCACGCCTTGTGAGCTACATCTGAAAGTTTATAACTTATCCATGAAGGTGGCGGTCGGCTATGCCCTACCAATTGGACCTAATCCAACTTACCATGCCTCTCCGGTTCCAAGTGGCTACGCTGTTGTCGGGGTGGATGAAGTGATGAAAGATTTTCAGGAGCTGAAGCTGCACCACCCTGCAGGTGAAGATGGGAGGTGCTTGAACTTGGAGAAGCCAAGAAAGCGCCCATTCTATGGCCAAAGGAATTCATCGTGCTTCCGAACTGGCAGCCAAGGCCATCGACTCCTCAGCATTCTCCAGCGCAGCCGTCCTCTTCACCGCCTCAGCATTCTCCAGCGCAGCCGTCCTCTTCACCGCCTCAGCATTCTCCAGCGCAGCCGTCTCCGCCGCCGCGTCACCAGTCTCCAGCGCAGCCGTCTCCACCGCCGCGTCACCAGTCTCCAGCGCAGCCGTCTCACCAGAAGAAACGGACCAACGCCGCTCCCCCGCTCCGCACTCAGAAGAGAGGCCGCACTCAGAAGATAGTCGACATCCCGTCGGTTCCTCCCAAGAGACCTTATGACAGGACTGAAGCGGAAAACGCCGAGGTAGTGGCTGCCTACAATAAGGCTTTTTTTGCACCAAAAAATCCCGAGCCAAAGATGGTATATGATGAAAAAACCAAAAAGTGGGCTAAGTCTTTCCTTGAGCAGCCATCCCAGATATCGATGAATCTGCCATCTGACTATGGTCGTGAACTTAAGAGGCTAGCACGTGCCCAGTCTGAGCAGAACAAGGGAAGAAGTGCAAAAAGCGGGAAACAAATTGCCCAGCTCGGACAGCAGAAAAATCAATCGGTCGCCCCGCTCATAATGTGTTCCGATGTCGACAAGGACTTCAGAGCCGCTATGGATCAGGACCTGGAATTATTGGACCCCAGAGCCCTGGCTGCTGCTAAAGAACTTGGTGTCACTGTATCGCAGGCCAAGGAAAATGCAACCGCCTTGGGTATGAGCCTTGGTCAACTTTTAGGCTATGAATGTGCGCCAATGTTAGAGATGGCACGGAAATATGTCCAAGGGGAGCCTATGGTCAGTAATGAGGAGCTCACGGGTCTATCAACACATATGCGAAATCTGCATACCTGGTACCTGGTGCACACATCAAAGAAGGGCGTGAAAGAGTGGTTTCCGGTGGACGTTAGAGTGGAGCATTTCTTCAAACGTTACATTATACAGATTCAACTGACTGAACTGTTCCAGTTATTCCAAAAGCGCGACCTCGACAAATCTATCCTCTCTTGCTATTGTCTGTAAGTGATTTATTTTCGTAATTAAGTCTCTAGCTCAGCTCGTTCATTGCCTGTATTATATTATCCTGACTATATATATATACTAGCAAAATGCCCGTGCGTTGCAACGGGCGACGAATGTAAAAATAGGAATCATCGGATTGTCTAAGCAAATACCTTCTTCGTATTGAGTTTGTGCACAAGGAACATGATCGAGGAATGGACAAGCAATGTAAGGCCGTAAAATTTGAGTGTATTATATGTGGTAACATGCATGTCTTTTATAGCACATATTTCGACATACATGAGAATCACCTTAAGCTTTCTTCATGGTTGATTGGGGCGTTTTTCAACAAACCTCTTACACAATGACAGCGACAGATTCTTTCCAAAGGAACTATGCAGGTCTAGTCCCCAATTTCGGAGTGATAGCACCACGGAGTCCATTGCCGCTAAGAGGTGTGACTCAAGTTCTGTCTTCCAACTTCCGAATCCAGCATGGGTAATCTTTCATTTTCCTAGATACCACTATGTCGCTTGCTGACCCAAATACCAAGTGTGAAACAGAATCAGAACATGAGGCTACACCACAACACATACTCTGTACACAAAAGAAAACAAGTTCTAATCTGAACGTCATTATACGAACACATGCTTAGGCCAGGTATTGATTGTGCACTTCAATCTCTCCTCCCACATCTTCCTCAATCTGGTTAACGAGGAGATGAGGTCCATGTTGATCCATGCTCCAGTTCTAAAGCCCCTTGGACATGGTCAAAATCCTGTCAGCCTGTGAACCTCCGGCAGTCCGTGCGTGCGGCCGCACGCCTGAAGCAGGTATTCACTCGAAGAAACACTGGATCACGCCCACGCCCGCCCGATCCGTTGACGGCGAACACCACGGCGCACCACCTCCTCTCCTCTTATTCCTCCTCATCACGGCTACAACGACAGAGCGACATGGGTGGCGCGCCCCCGCCTCTGCTCAGCCAGGAGCGGCTCTCTATTTTTTCCCCGGCGTGTGGACGTCGCCCGGCCACTTCCCTTCTCTGTTTCCCTGGTCGCCGCTGCTGCCCCAGAATGATTTGTCCAACACTGCGGAGCATGTCAAAATTCCAGGGAGATATTCCTCTACCCAACCTCCGTTTCGACGATAATGGCAAAGAAGCTAGGGCACCTGCGGACAGATCGTCGGCCGAGGAGACTATGAAGCCATCGTGGCCCGCAACAAATAGAGCTGGAGATCACTCTCGGTTCTCTGGAGTCCAGAGCCGTTGGCTGCTCGGCGGAGAAGACCAGGAGATCGACGGCGGAGTGCATGTCCAGCAACCCGGGTCGCCGCCATTGTTGGCTTCGCTGCCCGAGGAAAGAGCACGCTGCAACGTGACTTATACTCCGTCGGCGTCGTAGGGGATCGCGGCAGCGAGCTTTCACGGCTGATGGTGGAGACGACCTTCTGTCAAGGCGAAGGCGGCTGTAGGAGGGGAGTTCGTGGGATCGCGGGAGGAGGATTAGTTTGTTTTCTTTTGTTGCGTTACGGGGATGGCTAGACGGTGTTTGACCCGCGGTTTTCTTAGCGGTGTTTGACCCGGTTTGCTTTTCTTTCCTAATCTAACCGACAGGCGCATAGAAATAGGACATCGATTAGGATTTGAGCTCTGATCGTGTACGCGGTCCGAATCGGTTTTTTCCTTATTCTTTTGACCTACCGCCGCCAACCATCACCGTTTTCAATATTATATAGTAGAGATATATATATATATATATATATATATATATCCTTTTGTACGCTATTATGCAGAATGAAGATGCTGGAATGCAAAAGATCTAGAGTTTTTGAGGTTGGGTTCGTTGACCCATATATCGTGAATTCACATAATTTAGTCAATTTCCCCAAAGACGTGGAGAATGACCTGACCACCTTTTTAACCATGCAACATTTCTGTACGGAAATACTATTTCCTTACAACTTCAGGTGAGTGTTTCTGTCTTGTACATATTTTTATTTGGCTTTCTCGATGTTAAGTGTAATTGATGAGCTATGCATGTCTGCTTTATGTAAACGTCCGCAGGTTCCACTGGATTCTGCTAAGCATTCAACCTGACAAGTCCATAGTTGAAGTCCACGACTCATTAAGTTGGGACCAAGCGTTGTGGTCCGACATGAAAGAAATGCTCAACAAGTAATTTCAATCATTATCGCATTATATCGCCCTCTTTCGTTCGTTCCCTGATGTCAAGTAATTAATAACTCCTTTGTTCATGTTCTTTGCCAAAGAAGGTGTTGGACAATTTTCAAACAGAAGGTACAAGGTCCATTCAAAGATGAGCTAACTTTTAAATCGGTGACATGTCCGCAGCAGCCACCGGGGAGTAATTTATGTGGATTCTACGTTTGCGAGTTCATTCGCGAGTTGACCACTGAGCGGAAAACAACTCATTTGAGCGACATGCGGGAGACGCTCGACCCAAAACTGCGCGTAGGAGCAATTCAAGAGGAATTGGCGGGATTTCTGCTTAGCGAGGTCATCGATGAAAAGGGAGAACATTATGCTTCGGACGATGATCAAAATATGTGATCTATCTCCATGTAATTAAACAGTTGTATTCTCGCAAGAGATCGAATATTAATTATGTATGCATCAATGTGTACTGTGTATATAGTAGAGCGTATAATATGCGTACGGAAACGATGGAGAGCACGTCGGCGATGCGAAGAAGGGGGAGACGACGGAGGCACCGACGAGAGGGAGAGGGGGCACCGGCGAGAGGGGTCACCGGCGAGAGGGAGAGGGGCACCGGCGAGAGGGGTCACCGGCGAGAGGGAACCGGCGAGAGGGAGAGGGGGCACCCTAAACCCTAAATACCAAAAAAAAAGGCACACATTGGTCCCGGTTCGTATTAAGAACCGGGACCAATGAGTCTCCCCCCAGGCCAGCCAGAACTGGCCACGTGGCCACCCATTGGTCCCGGTTCTTGGGCAACCGGGACTGATGGCCCAACCGAACCGGGACCATAGGGCATTTTTCTACTAGTGCAGCAAGCTAGCACCATTTTGTGTACGTAGCTCTTGGATATTGTGTGATATCTAATGAAACACACGATATTATTTGTACTTCAACAACTTTGTTTGTCATATGTGACTGCTTTTCGTGTTTTTTTTTACATTTTGGTCTATGCACAACGACATATGTGGATAATTTTGTCTGTGTTGCCAAAAATCCATGACTCAAGTCTATCTATATATATATATAGCATAGATTGTAAAGTGGATGAGTCATGACCACGTAGACACAATAATACACTATGGAATATGGATAAGGAACTCGTAGTAATGTATACACGTTAGTAGATAGAAAGATCGTGTACAAACAAAAATCAGTTACTTTACTTTATGCCAAAGGTCGATAAAGACATGCAAGCAATGACTTGCAAAGTGCTATTTGTTGAGGTTTTGGCCCAATAAGTATTGCTATGAGCTGGGTCTTTATTACAAAAAATGTCACTAGGGGACAGATTGCACCTGCGCACAAATTTTATTAACTTTTGTGTAAAAAATATTTGCAGGCGACTAAAATTTGGGCTGTGAACCAGAAACATGGAGTCGGACTGAAACAAAGAAGTAAAAAATAGACGTCCGAAAACAAACTAAAGGGGAAATAAAAGAGCTTTTTACACACATGACCAAACATTACTGAGCATCCAAGAATCAAGCCAAACCTATTAATGGGTGCAGGCGACCAAGTACATGTCTCTACTATATAATACGAGTAGTGTTTCTTCCTTCGTCCGTCAACGTGGTACGTCGTACGTCGCGGTCATTTTACAGTTTAGCCCCTGAGGAATCAGTTAATCAACCCGCAATCCATCTTTTAGTCCCAAACGCTGGAACCACATCGCATCCTTCTCCCCTGCAGCCCTGCTCCTCACGCACGGGAACTCCGCCGCCGCCGTCGCCCCGCGTATCCGACCGCCGCCGCCTGCCACACCTCGTCCCCGGCCTCCTTCCCAGGATCTCTCGAATCCATTGCTTCACCGAGGGATTCCCAGAGGTCTTCCCCGCGAGCTCGCCGGCACGGATCGAGCGGGTCGCCCGAGCCTGCCGACGCCCAGCTGCTCCTCTGGACAGCGCCCAGAACTGCCGTTTTCCGAGCCCTCTGTCGACTGAGCACCATATATCGCCGGAGAAGCTGCTTCTCCCCGCTCGCCCGAGCTCTCTCGCGAGGACCCCTCTGCTGTTGCATTGTGTTTTTTTGTTGAGGTAGATAGATGGAGCTGCACTTCTGCAGTAGCAGGAGCCTGAAACTTGTAGAATCTGCAGCCGCGGGTGCACATCTCCTACACAAGGTTGTGTATTCTCCTTTTATATCTTGGTCAGTTCAGTTAATTTCATATAGTCCTGATGGCATACAGGTCGGCACAACCTGGACACAAGGCCACCATGAGCCACGGCGGCGGGTAGAGGCGACGGAGGTGACCACGACGAATCTGGCACAATAGCTCCGCACATCGACCTCAAGTGCATGACAATCATGACAGGCAATGCGTGGGACAGTTTCAGGTCGACCCGCGCACCGCATCCTCATGATCCAGGGGCTGGGATCCGAGGTGGAATCAACACAATCAAGTCCATTATGGTCGAGATCGAGGAGCTGGGCGCGTTTAACTCCACAATGGAGTTGATTCTGCCATCTGCTGCTGCCTCGATGACCCCTGGTTCAGTTGAGTACCAGCCTGCACCAACCACACAGGGTGATGTCCCTCGTACAAATGGAGTTATAGAGCACAACTCGACAAATGGTATGTACGACCATCCCCATGTGTATGAAATTGGTGGTTCATCTGCTAGACACAATAAGGACAGTATGCCATTTTAGTTTGACAGGGAGCATCTTAGAGAGTTTGATGGTGGAAATAAAACGGTGACAAATACTTCCATATGTTCCATGTACCTGCTGAAAATCCATAATTTGTCAAGGACCTTTATTTATAGCATATGAACCAAGCCTTAGACATTCTCCAAAGCCAATGATGTACAATCCTACGCTAAGGAGTTTGAACTCATGATGCATAAAATCCTCGTGCATGATCCTAGCTTAGATGATACTTCATTTGTGGCAATGTTCTCGAAAGTCTTAAAGAAAGATCATACTCATGAGTGCAATTGTGCTTCCTAACCCAAGAACAGTTGATGTGGTGCTATATATATCCGGCCCTCTTGAAGGAAAATAAAGTGGTACCTGATAACATGTGTCATTTTGTCAAGTTTGATGCCAAGACAGTCACTGGATATCAAACTAAAAAAGCAACATGCCGGTCAAGAAATTTTGGCTTGTTCACCAAAAGAATAGAAAGCCATTGAGAGATCTAAACAAGACGGTCCAAACAAATGATCTGAGAAGGTGGATACTCTGAAAGTTCTTCGACGATATCCGGGAGAATGTTCTACATGTGGCGACAGTATAATCCCTGAAGCCAAAATACTGAACTCTGGGCCTTATCTGAATGTACCATGGCCGGCACTAAATGTCCTAACACAGTTTATTTGCATGATTATTATTGGTCATCACCGGGTGTTGGTTCTCGTATATGATATAATAGCCTCTTGTTTCACTTCCCTCTTTGTTTTTTTGACTCGTTTCTTCATTTAAGCACAAGTTCCATTTGAATTGCTTGAGGTCGCTCGGAGGGCGCTCATATTTTCTTAATTTGAGATTGATTTGGTTCTGGGTCTGATAAAATCATGTGTTCTGAAATATGTGAGATACTTTTGAATAACCATAACGTATGCAAAGAATATTTTTATGTAAGCGGCGAGTATTTCTTTTACTTTTGTGAGGACCGATAAGAGAATTGGAGTATGGGAGAAAGCCGGTATACTATAAAACGATGATAGACCCAAAATCAAATTTAAGTTCAAATCTAACATGTTTGATTTATTTCACACCCGTTGCAACGCACGGGCACTTTGCTAGTAAGTATAAAGGAGGCCATATACCGGCGGTGTGTGAAGGGAGTTAAAAAGTTTGAATGGCTCTATGCTAGCCTAGCCTAAGCTAGGATCCCATATACCGACGGTGTGTCAACCGAGTTATAAAGTTCGAATGGCCCCATCCTACCCTATCTTAGCTATTCAAGGCAAAGAAACCAGAAGCATCAGCCCATGTAGATATCCTCGGTCAAGGCATCGACCAAATCCCAATGGTTTCGAAAAGAATGTCCGTGGTTTTCAAAAAATGTTCATGGTTAGTGAAAGAATCGCTAAAGACGCACACATAGGCTGCGAAATCACCAAACAGAAGCACCAGGCCGTCTCTGTCCAGGTTGAGGTAAATTAACTCGAACAGCTTTGAAATACACTTTGTCTAGAAAGCATAGTGTCCTTGATTATCTTGGCAGGATAAGTCCAACATGGGGGCATATGCTCCCTCCAATTTGAAATGTCAAAAAACTGTCAAAAACATGTCTAAAAATTTTGAAACAAAATTTCCATCCATAAGCGATGCAAAACATGTGCCCTGCACATGAGTTTCATGATGAAATTACTATTTACTTTGACTCCGTAAGAAAGAGAAAATTCCAGTGCTATATAGCAGTATACATGTGACGTATTTTTTGTCTTTTTTATATAGGTCGTTTCTTCGCGAAACTTTCTACGCACACATGGAATGTGCAGATGTATACACAAACCTTTTTTCATAAATTTTAAACATTTAGAAAATGCATTTCCCAACCGGGTTCATTTGCCCCCATGTTCAACCGTAGTATTTTCCGTGTAGACACTCTCATCAATCCTCTGCCTGCAATGCAGACTAAGACTGGGTTTCCAATGAAATTCACTGGCTTGCTGCAATCTGTGTGCAATGCATAACATGTAGACCGAGACCCAATATTGGGTCCAAGAAAACACACAAAATCAGAAAAAAAAACACACTATCGAGTTTCGTTTGATAGACAAATCACTTATATTATTTGTGGTAAACTGGACACTGATCGATCTTTCTTCTCAAAGACAGAGATGTACAAAGGACTGGTTCTTCCCAGAAAACATAAATGATCGATCTAGTGGTTTTACAGATTGGCAATGGACACGTCAATAATCAGTTGATCTCGGCCCTATCTATCTAGAACCAAGAAAGAGTGGAGAGTATCCCAAGGTGAAGTTCCCTGAGCCTTCAACGGCTCCGCTCTCCTCACCTTCGCGCCGGCACACACACAAAATGGCAGTCGGGCCGGGCCGGACCAGGCCATTTTAGCGGGGCCGGCACACACGAAACATGCATTTCTAATCTGAAATACAATTCAAATATACATATATTGTCATTTTCGGTTAACTTTTGCTTTGTGAATATCGTTTTAACTTAGAGTGGACGAACCCAAACATGGTCTCACAATTTTCCTATGAGTAACTGTTTAAAAATGGATATGTGTGACAACTCTTTTTTTAGTCTATATAAAAATTTCTGAGTAATGCAGCTCTTGATATTTTTTTTTTGATAATGCTAGAATTCAATTTCGCCAACACCGCCTGGTTATTTTATTGGGAAAACACCATGGCAACAAAATCATGTAGATTGTCTTGTTTGGCTTGTTAAGAGCTTCTGAGGATGCTCACTGCAAAATATGTGAATGTTCATACGCATATTTCTCTCACATTATAAACATGGAGAAATATGGAAAGAACGCAACGTTAACCTGCCATTGCCAAGTCGCCGAAGGCCTGTCCCAAAGGGCTCAAATCGGCAATCACTCTGATCACATGCGAAATATGGAAAGAACGCCACCCTATAGGGTCTTCAACAACTCGGCATCAATGCCTCCGGTGCTCTTCCAGAATATCAAGGACAAGAGCAAGAAATGGATTTTGGCAGGAGATAAGAACTTAGCATAAATGATTTCATAAGTCAGGTTGGCCCTCTTTTTCTTTTTTGATGGCTTAGGACGCACCATGTTTGCTTTTGCTATATCAATATAAAAGGAAAAACATTTGCCTCGCTTTAAAAAAAAAAACATGGAGAAAGCCCATGCGAGTACTTGAATGCCAATTGCATGACCAAGACACCAAAATGTGTTACTAGGCCTTCTCTCATTAAGCCACTCTAGTCCGAAAATGTATGAAAATGTTTAATTAGTGTAGCAAGATTTGTCACATCTTGAGAAACGTTAACAAGTTTACTTATTTACACAAGTTCTCATGTGATTATAAGAGAAAACAAAATGTAACCTCCAACGAAAACGAAGCCATACTTGCAATTCGACTAGTGATCATTAAAAATTGGCATTATTTGAGGAATAAAATGGCAATTGTAGAGAGGCAGCTTGCAGTAAGGATGACCACAAAGAAGCAATAGTCAATATACACTTGAGCCTTTAGACTTGCGCAATCACAATGCTGGAAGAGGATAGTCTCTTTGCCCTCCTAGCAATCGGTTTTGAATATCTCAAAGCCGGAGACATGAATGTTGATTCTTCTCAAAGTAAGTACATAGAAGGAAAATAGCTCAATCCGCAACTCAAGTTCTTCTGTGAATATTTCATGTCCATAGATATGCAGATGACCCAAATACTACCATGCTTCATTTGTTTTCCTCCAATATTTCAGATAGCTTGAAGGCTGGATATGCAGGGAAACAAATTTGAACACATATGATGCACACTTTAACATCTAAAGGCAGGTGTATATATAGACCTTTGTTAGCTATTATGAAAAGAATTGTGAGCATGTAAAATGCATGAGGAAAGACTTCCAGTACCTGTTTATCATGTCCTTTTTGCCATATGAGCAGGCCTGCATGTGGGTAGACTGCAAAATCATGCGACCATTGTCCTTGCATGTTTAGGTCTTTCAGTTGATCCAAACACCTTGTATAATTTTATCTGTTCGATGGCACGCAATGGTTTTGACGAAAAAGCAAATTTGGCCGTTGGCAGCTTGTTCTTTCAAAACACATCGTGCGAAATCTCGATCGGCTAGATCATGTAGTCATGTGTAAGGCATTTGCTCCTGGAAGGATCATTAGTAGCTTTTGCGGAAAAGTGTATATCACGATTATGGAGTTTTACATATTCAGTCCGGACAACATCACCCGCATCTGGAGGGACACGCCCCATCCAGAAATGATCTTGGCTGGAGTATCTAGCTACAGCAGCTAAAACATCAGCCGCTTTGTAGCTCTCTCTTCCTATTTCACAATTTCAAAACGAAAACAATTCTCTTGGATCTGGGTAATATCATCATATATCTTCGAGAGCCGAGACAATCCCTGGCTATTTCGCTTGATTGCTTCTACGACCGTAGCGTTGTTCGCCTGAAACGAAGCATCCACATTGATGTTTATCCAACCCACAGGACCAGACCACTTCCCACTATAGTGATCAGGGGACATGCAGCTACAGTCAGCTTGTCATTTGGAGCATTCACGTCGTGCCACTAGTCATGATTCTTTGGTGCAAATAAGTGCCAAACATATTATATATGTTTAAATATATATATGTATATATACATGTGAATGTGAAAAAAGTTTAAATATCTTATATTGTGAAACAAAGGAAGTACATAATACTAGTCATGATTCTTTGGTGCAAATAAGTGCCAAACATCATCCAAGGTCCAAAAGTGGAATCCAAGAAAGACCCATATATAGGTCCACGTGTGTTTCCATACGAGAGGTTACAACGGTTCCACTTTCCTAGTTGCAATGTTTAGTTCCAGCTTGCTATCATAAAGAGGTTGAGAAGGCTAACATTTATAAGGAGACATTCTATTATCTTTTAGATACTCAATTGAGGTACACATTGAAAGCGTGTGCCCTCCGGTTAATATTCACGAATTATAATTTGTCCTGGCTAGTCTAGCCTAGCAAAAAATATCTATCTTTTTAGACAATATTTTCCATGGAATATTTCGATGAGCCTGTATTTTTTGCAGTTATTCCCGCTTCTCCCACGTTGTTTATTTCTTGCTTTTGTCGACAGAAAGTGTTGGCAAAGTTTTTGAGGACATAAAAAAGTAGGAAGGATGGTGATTGTTCTTACTAAACTAACTATAATTTGCCCTTATAAGATAATAAGTTGCAGAGAAGCCAATTAATCTTCTTTCGGTTATTTGAAAAAAATAGGTGGCTCGGAATTCCCGTCTCCATGGGTCGTCTGAGAATTACACATGCATGCAAGCAACATTGTATAGAATTATTCCAACATACATCATATATAAATCCATGAACTCTATGATTGATCTTATGATCATTAATGGTTAGAGCGCACGCGGCAATGTCCGCAGACATCGTCGGCAAAACTTCGTCGATGTCCTTAGGCACCAGAAAAACCTTCTCAAATTTCATAATGACGATTCATCATTCTTGACCAGTTCTAGACTCTAGGAATATCATGAACATCTGCATCAATGATTTAGATGTCCGTACATATCACACGTTCAGCATAGTGTTTCTTACCTCACTATAGTCACGCTCTACTTTGAATATCGCAAGTCAATGCAGAGAAACATTTGCGAAATACTACCGTGCTCCTTTTGTTTCCCTCCAATGTTTCATATAGCTGTTAGGCTAGGCATAAACCCTAGCAAATTTGAACTCATATATACGGGGCTCTATGTGCTATCCTAAGGCAGCCATATATAAATAGTAGTTCTACACATATCTAGTTTTTGTTAGCTCTTATGAACAAATAATTGGGAACATGAAACATGCATGAGCACGCCATACATGTTCTTAGTTCTTGACAAACACGAAGCAGGAAAAGAATCGCACTTGGTTGGAGTGAACTCACATTAAGAGAATGGTGACAAGTTTTCCGAATGATAATAGCATTTTCAAACAGATCGACCACACCATGTAGTCATGTGTAATGTTTGTTGCGGTCAACATCACAAGTGGCTTTCGAGTGACCATGGTAACATACTTTTCACTTCGTGGCTGCTTTATTAACAGAAGGGATTTTCCATTGGAGAATATAACTACTCACCTCAGTGCTTTCTTTGTACAACTAGTTATATTCAAAGAATATTGATAGATGTTTTTCACTAGAGAGAGTAACTCCTCAAGAAGTGCTCACACCCATCAGTTGTGTGCATCTGTTTGATGCAGAGGCTGGGTCTAAGATCCCAGTATCGAAAAACTTGGGGGCCTTTTTGGGGGTGTCGGGCACAAAATGGCTCGGCCCAGGCCTTTGGCGGGTGCCGTTGTGGCTGTTTTTTTTGTTCCGGACCCCCATTGGGCCTTTATGGGGTCATTTGGATGCCGCCGGTGGAGATGCTCTACAATCCCCATTTGAAAAACGTAGTCACACATACTCTATCCAGAGACTGAGGCCCTATCCCAAATTTCATGTGCAATGATAACGTAAGTCAGTGCCAAGGAAAAATCTTTGGCAGAGGAATCTGTGTAGCAAGATCCGGGGTAACCCCGATATTACTCTGAGTGGTTTGAAGGGCGGTCAGAGCTTCAGCTTCCTCCATGATATCATCCGAGTGGGCTTGAGAAGAGGTCGCCCTCTAGCGTCAATGACGTTCCGCTACCTCCGCGCTCTAGGTGGCGGCCGTGGAGTTCTTGCGGTTACTATCCGTGATCCAACCATTGGATCTTAGGAGAAAAAGGCGATGTAAAGGATCGTAGCAAGGAAGAGGGCCATGGGGATAAGCTCGAGTGTTGAACTGTATCTCAATTTATAAACGCTCTAAGGTCCAAAGAGATGAATCTCGTCTGATCGTTAAGGGATTGAAGGAAGTCAAAGGTGTGAAGTCCGAGACAATGATGAGTTGGGAGATAACCCGTTACATCCCTTCACTAGACATCGTGGGTAAGAATCTCATTATGATCACCACCAGTAATTTTGCCGGCCGGTTCAGATTCACACGCTAGTCAAAGACCGTCCTGTAGCCGTGCAGATACCGGATCTCTCCGTCAGAAATAGATTGCCACGCATCAACCACCTCTCAGTTCGTGTGAAGGGACATCCGCCAGAACAGAGGCTAGTTATGACCGATCAAATCAGAAATAAATATTGCACGCAAAAGCAAGCAGGAAGGTCTTAGGACCTGCTTTCAAAAATAGATCAGAAATAACTAATCCCCTACTCCGACCTACTTACGTCATGGGCTAAAGCTCTTTTCCATGTTGCAGAAGGACGAAAGCCGTCAAGCCCATCAGAAGTTGGTTGATCCAGAAGCTGCATGAAACAAGACACCAACCATCTTTTTACAAGTACTGATCGAGGGTTTATGGAAGATAAGTGGGTTTAGGAAATAATCTTATGGGTCCCCCGACCGGTAGCTCCCTTTTAGAATCTCCTCTACCGATTTAGACCTGTTGTGCAGCAACCGAGATTTTCCAAAGGCTACCTTGTTATGGACTGTATTGAAGTAATGATACGAGATTAAGACTCCACATACAAGGCATGCAAGACCGAAGGACCCTCCATCAAGCCCCCTACGTTCAACACACGCCGAAGGCCTGTTACGTCGTTCATGCGTAAAACCCTACTTCTAATCCCTAGACACAACTCAAACCTCCGGTCGAGACTGTCTATAACTGGCGGCGGTTAGCTGTTGTATTTATGCCACTCAATGCATAAAGTTTAAGAAATATTCATCTACATTGTCTGAGTCAAACATGTTGACCTGTATGGCTTGCTGAATAAATAAAATTACTTCTGATTTATACGGAAGAAATATTGTGGTGGGACGGTGAAATACAGTGGGGCGAGGAGGTGTTTTCCCGGCTCTACCCCTCGATTTGCCACAAAATTACCGACGATTGCCACCCAGCCAAATATCCGTGCCACTCGTCCCGATCCCCATCTCGTCATCCCCCTCTCCATCTCTCTCCCTCGCGAAAACTAGGGTTGCGCGCCGCCCTCGCCGCCGGCGAGCTCTCCACTGGAGCACCACCTGCCTCCGCCTCCGCCCCCGCCCCCGCCGCCCCGGTCCGCGGCGACCTCGCGACCCTGCCCCCGCCGACGCCCCCCGCCGATGCCACTCCTGGACAAGGGTAATCCGCTCCCCCGTACGTATTTCCTCGCCTCCCCCGATTCGAATCGTCGTGCGCGTGCCAGGGAAACCTCGCACTCCTTAACGGTAGTGGAGGATCCTGTAGATGCATCGGTTTATAGGACCGGACCGGACCGCGGTAGGTTGTTTTCCCTAGGCATTCCATTAGGGTTGCGGTGGCAGATCATCAGTGGTGCCACAGGTTTCCCCAGACCAATGCCGCCCCTCCGTGTGCCGGCGCTGTACACCTCTAACCAACCCCGTACGCCCCCCTCAATTGATTCGTGTAAACTCGATTGCTCCCGCGGGATTCAGGATTTAGGGTCGACGGTTTAATCCTGCCGTGTCTAGGAATCGGCCTCGGTGCCACTGCCACATCCTTAGTATTGAATTCAACTACTTGTGTATCATGTAGTTATGTACCGCTGAGTGTCGTGTGGATAACTGTTCATCCCTTGATTCATCAAAGTATTAAGTAGCTTATTGCCAAGGCTGGTTTCCCTTGATTCATACACGTGTTCAAGCATGTTTTTGTTGTTGTTGCGAATAAGCATGCATGTATGCAAGCATGTTTATTCCGAATAAGCATGTTTCTTTGTTCTGCCATACATGTGTTCTGAAATGTTATGCACTCTCCTAAACAGCACTTTTGCTTCTAGGTGTTGAGTAAATCGCGAGTGTTTATGGACTTCAAGCCAGTAGTGGAACTTTCCTGCACCAGAAAGCCTGCATTGTCACGCGCTGTATTGGCGGACCAGCGCTTGGCAAAGAAATGCTGATGGATCCTCCTGTTATGCAAGCTGATTGCCAGTTACAGAATGATGTGGAGAAAATACCATCTATTCCTTATTTTAGTAAGCATGCCTTGTCACATGATAATTACGGGTGGCAAGACCCTGATGTGCACCTAACGAATGATGCCCATCACCCTGGTGAAGTCAACGATTCTTCTCGAACAGGCACTGATGAGAAATTAGATGGTTCCGCTGAGATGCCTTCTGTCAGTTTGGATGGTTTACCTCAGGTGGATATTTTTGTACCGCATAAAGGAAAGAATGGCGAGGATGCTTACTTCAATGATGTAAGATTTCAGTTGAATGTAAGCCCGGAGAATAATGGCTCCTCAGGGGACGATATCAACTGCAATACACACTGTGCTGGTAAGGAAGATTTACATCATTCTCAGGAAGAGATGTATGCACCTGCCGATGGAGTGACAGGACTTGGGTCATGCCAGTCAAACGGAGATGCCCTACCTTACAAAGGCAAGAACATGATAGAAGAACAAATCAAACAGAATGCCAATGTTGATGCAGAAAGTAAGCAAGTTGGGACTGACATGGTATGCAAGGAAGTCAGGACTGATATGGAAGGGTCTCACGCAGTGCAAGGTCTTTCAGAAATAGCAAATGACATTGGGTTGTCATGTAAAAAATCTCAGGAAGAAAATGAGTCATCTGTCTCACCTAAAAACTGTATGGATCTGCTTGTTCATAGCAACAGTTGCAATGGTAATACTAATGATGCTGGCGGAGAGATGGATACAGAAAATATTGAAGAAGATCATGCTGTTGCAGTTTGGGTGAAGGTATGTTTGTTTATGTCGTGCTGCATGATTGTTATGTGATTTATATATCTTTGCATTTTAAACTACATGACTGTGTCTCTGATTTATATATCTTTGCATTAATGCTGTTGCGACCTTTACATTACTTCTGTCTTCTTTCAAGATTTTGTATTTTTTTAGATGTTATAGGTGGCATTTTTTCTCTAATTTCCTGTGCAATTAATTAGTACAGAACGTGTACAGCAGGTCACAAGGTTTTCAGTTTATTTAGGAATCTCTATTTGTAGCTATAGTGGCAACTAACACTTAGTAACTTAATTCAGAGACTCTTACTTTCTAAATACTACCAATTTTTTGTTTACATTCAGCAATTATCAGCCAAAGAACCTGGTGTGTACACAATTATAATTGTGTTTCTACAAGTTTTGTTTGTAGTTAGTAGTTACGAGGATTCCTGATGTTGACATTCTATGCCAAACTGTGAAAATATTAAATTTGGAAACTGCCCTGGAAACCTTGTGGCTGTTGAATGTATACCCTACAGATCTGGAGTAGGCTCTGAAAGTCACTGATATTTTTCAGTCCCCCCCCCCCCTCTGAATCATTTAAACTCCGATCTCTATCCTCCGACCTTGTATTTATATGAGTGATACATTACAGACAACTTTGAAATTTTATCGAACAATCGGAGTGTGTTTTCATTCTGTTACTTCAAATGTAGTACCATCTCTACTAGGTACTTCTATAAACTACACAAAGGCATTTCTTTCTTATCTCAGTTTTTATGGCTTTATCTCAGTTTTGTGATAAGCTTTGTCTAAGTTTTGTGGCACAAAATTCACATTTAAGTTTCTAAACAGTTATTTTTTGCTCTGTTTACTCCGTTTCGTTACTTTACCATTTAAGTCAACAATGTAGTTTCCTGTAACTGAAATGACTATGTTGGCTTCTTTATTGCTCTGTTTATCTTCTTTGCATGTGAATCTCTTCCGGTATATCTAATGCCTTCATCCTGAATTGTCATTTATTTTTTTGTTTGAAAACAGTGGAGAGGAAAATGGCAAACAGGAATTCGATGCTGTAGAGTAGACTATCCTTTGACTACTATCAGGGCAAAACCAACAATTGACAGAAAGAGCTATATCGTTGTTTTCTTCCCACGAACTAGAACTTATTCTTGGGTAGACATGCTACTTGTTCTTCCTATTGATGAATATCCTGTGCCGCTCGTGAATGGAACTCATCGCAAATGGCGAAAGCTGGTCAAGGATTTGAATGTTCCTCAACGATTCATCATGCAAAAACTGGCTATCTCAATGCTAAATCTTGGCGATGAACTTCACACAGAGGTATTCTCTTTCCTTTAAGTATTATTATTGTTGTCATATAGCAACATTCTTGCTCATGACACCGTTTATATGTTTAATAGGCCATAATTGAGAATGCTCGAAAGGCGACAGCTTGGAAAGAATTTGCTCAGGAAGCATCCTTCTGTAGCGATTATACTGCTCTTGGGAAGATGCTTGTCAAACTTCAAAAAGTAATGACCCTATTCCATACTCTGGTGACTCGTATTAGTTTCTCCTAGTGAGTTTGATGCTCGTTTATTGAGGCAAACATTCAAGCGTTTTTTCCTCTAATTTGGACTGATTCTGTAATGGAAAGATATTACAGAAAAGATATAGGTAACTTTTATGTGTGTATATTCCTTTATGGCCATATGTGTGTCAGGTACCAGTGTATATTTCTCTAGACATTTTTGCATGGTAAATAGCTCTGTTTGCAGTTGCACTTGATAACTTGTCTATTCTATCTTGGAGTGTCGTGAAATGTTGCTATCATGTAATTGCCACAGCTATGTCAGGTCTTTAAAATAGCTTTCTGTGCAGCAAAATTTGGCTATTACTTTACAATCTTCATACAAAAAGTTAAATCTCCTTTATCAGAAATTGATTTGGAGATTGCTCAAGGTGTAAGGACATGCTTGAGTATTTTAGGAGAAGACCTATATGTGGTACATTGATTAAGGTCCAAGGCCTGCTGATCATATAAAAAAGGATATATGAAAATAGTTTTTGGCTGCGTTAGGCCAATGCATCCTCCTGTTTATCCGTGTTGTAAATCCAATGTACACTGCTGATACTGCAAAAATAACAAAAGCATTTTGATTTGATTCTTTAATAACATTGTAGAAGCCTCATCCTGACATTCTTGGCATTGTCTCACCTTAGTTGTTTAATTTCAGATGATTCTTCCAGAGTACACAAGCTCTCATTGGCTGCAAAGTTCTTCCGACTTGTGGGTCCAGAAGTGTAATATTGCTCATGATGCTGAGACTGTTGAAATCCTAGCTGAGGTAATAATGTAATATGGATTCTGTTCTCCTTTAGGTAACACCTTTATTTTTGGAATGTGTGATCTAGTTTATGGAAATAATTACAAGGCAGTTTTTTAGTCTGTGACTAAGTTTGTGACGAATAGCTGTCCTGTTACTCTCAGTCTGACCGTGGCTAGTATTTGTTGCCTACCACATTGATATCCTGACAACATGTATCTTGTGTGATTAAGTGGATGAAACGGTGCAAGATGGATACACACAGTAGGAAGTATTTTCTCATGTACATATTTTT
Organism: Poa pratensis; assembly: GCA_947311845.1. Lineage (NCBI taxonomy): Eukaryota > Viridiplantae > Streptophyta > Magnoliopsida > Poales > Poaceae > Poa > Poa pratensis. Next base: position 4,132,799 of record CAMZMU010000100.1, on the reverse strand, counting down.
TGAAAGACTAATTCATTGTTATGTAATTGTATAGAGCTGGGAAATTTTTGTTTGTGTTACTTAATACTTTCTCTTTTCACTATATTGGAATCAGCTTGGCCTACAGACAGACAATAAACACTGAATATGAGACATAGTTAATGAGAAATGACATACAATACCCCTAATGAAAGGGTACAACCACTTGACCTGTTCCAAAGCATTAAAATAAGGTTAGAGACGATACATGGGAGAGAGTGTGTCGACATGTCGGAATTTCTACTATTCATTATAATTAAGTAGATCACCACGGCCTGAAGAGGGGATGATAATAAACGAATAGAAGCCTGTAAATTTTCAACTTGTAACTTTGTGCCACATAAAAGTTCTCAACGATGCCATTGGATTACGAATCAAACTCTCTAGCTAAAGCTCTAGGTCGCTAATGTGGCTTAACTAATGAAATTGCATTATGCATAATTGCACATTTAAGATTTTTTATGCACCATATTTTTTTGGCTTATACTCCCTCGGTTCCTAATTATAAGATGTTTTAGATATTGCAATGTGAACTACATACGGATTAAAATGTGTGAATGTACACACTGAAACATGTCTAAACCATTATACCGTTCTTAAAGCTGGTTAAAATTTGGGAAACCTTTCTAATATCATCCTTTAACGCAGGAACTTAGGCAATCTATTCTTTGGGACAAGGTTGATGAATTGTGGAATGCACCAATGCAGCCTGAATTAGTACCAGAATGGAAAACATGGAAACAGGAAGTCATGAAACAGTTCTTTTCATCATGCTATAGGTAACACGGGCAACTTTGAAGAAAGCACTAGCTATGATGATCCAGGTATGGATCAACAAACTCGCAGAAAGCGTCCCAAACTTGAAGTACGCCGAGGAGAAACACATTCTTCTCACATGGATGATGCTAACTGCAGCAGTCTAAGTCAGGAACCAAACCATAATAACCTCCCGAGTAGACCTATGCTGATGTAACTATAGAAGCGTCAGCATCAACGGATCAGAATAACACTGTCACTTCCTCAGTAATTCTGAGCCCCGTGAGATTGCAGAATCAGGCAGCATCAACCCGGCTTTACAGAATGCTAGACATGAGTTTGATTCCTTAAGGAATTCTAGGCAGTGTTCTGCATACATAGAAACAAAGGGAAGGCAGTGTGGCAGGTGGGCAAATGATGGTGATATTTACTGTTGTGTGCATCAAAGTATGCATTTTGTTGACCATTCTTCTAGGGAGGACAAGGCACTCCCTAGTGATACTTTAGTGTGCAGTGGTTTGACTAATCAGGGTAGACAATGCAAGCATCGAGCCCTGCATGGTTCTGTTTTCTGCAAAAAGCACCGTTCCCAGACAAACCTGGACACAATAAGCTCAGATAATTTATTCAGTTCAGCTGAGGGTCATCATAAGAGGGAAGAGTCACCAAATAAAGGGATGGAAAAGAATTGCAGCTCGAATGCAATAGGTGTCGTAGGCTCAGAAAGGGCCAGTGGCTCCCAAGTTTCTGTTCAAGTTAATTTGATCCCGACCATGTCTGAAGAGATTTCAGGTGATAAAGCTCGTGGATTGGAGAGCACTGATTTGCTCTACCCCATGTCAACTTCCATGGCAACAGCTGATTTAGATGCCCACCTTTGCATTGGAATTCTTGCTCATGACGAAATTGTTGAATGCCAAGATTATGCTAGGCGTCACACACTTTACTGTGAGAAGCACCTTCCGAAGTTCCTTAAACGTGCCAGGAACGGAAAGAGTCGACTCATCTCTAAAGATGTCTTTATCAATCTGTTGAAATCTTGTGCATCAAGGAAAGAAAAAATATGTTTGCATCGAGCATGTGAGTTTCTTTACTGGTTCTTGAGAAACAACATTTCTCGTCAACAGTCTGGTCTTGACAACGACTATATGCCCCAGATAGTAGCTGAAGTTTCCAAAGATCCTGATGTTGGAGAATTTTTGCTAAAGTTGATAAGTAGTGAAAGAGAAAAGCTCACAAATCTTTGGGGCTTCGGTGCAAATGAGTCTAAGCAAATTTTACTTGATAACCAAGAGGGGTCTATGATTGTGCCACAAGAAGGAAGAAGTAGTCCTTCAGCTGGTCTGAAGTGCAAAATATGTTTTCAGGATTTCTCCGATGATCAATGTCTTGGGTTACATTGGACAGAAGTTCACAGAAAGGAGACTCGATGGCTATTCAGAGGGTATTCTTGTGCTGTTTGCATGGACCCATTTACGAACAGAAAAGTTCTTGAAAAGCATGTGCAGGAAAGACATGGTGCTCAATTTCTCCAGTATTCAATTCTCTTCCGGTGCATGTCATGTAACAGCAACTTCTTGAACATGGATCTTTTATGGCAACACATTGTTTCAGATCATGCCCATGAGTTCAGGCTTCTCGATGCCCCTCAACGACCGAAAGGTCAATCTGTAACAAGAACAGAAGGGACAAGTATCAAGCCCCTTTATGATATCCATAACCTTGGGAAGGATGATGGCTCTCAGAAGTTGACATGTAGACTATGTGGATTGGAATTCGATCTACTGCCAGATCTTAGACGCCACCATCAAGTTGCTCATATGGACCAAGCTCCCATTGGCCACATGCCACCAGGGCGTGGGAAGTATCAACTCAACCGTGGTCGACACTACTATTCTGCCTTCAAGAAATCCTTACGGCCGTCAAGTTCATTAAAGAAAAGGAGCAGTTCTGGAATTGAGAAGCATTTTCAGATTTCAAGCTCTGATCTATCTATGTTAACATCACAAATTGTGGAATCTGAAACAGCAAATCTCGGTAAGTTGCTGGATTTCCAATGCTCAGATCTGGCGCAAACTCTGTTTTCAAAGATACAAAAGACAAGACCCCATCCAAGTAATCTTGATATCTTATCTGTGGCCCGCTCTGTATGCTGTAAGACAAGTCTTCTTGCTGCATTGGAAGCTAAATATGGGACCATGCCCGAGAACATATACGTGAAAGCTGCAAAGCTTTGTAGTGACATTGGCATCCAAATCAGTTGGCATCAAGAGGAGTTCATTTGCCCTAAGGGTTGCAAATCTGGATATAGTTCAAACACCCTGCCACCTTTACAGCCTGTCCAAGTTTATATTCCCGTAGTTCCTTCTGTGACGAATCCTCCAGATAATGATGGAACATGGGGCATGGCAGAATACCATTATGTTCTTGATTCACAGGACTTCAGTTGGAAGCAAAAGAATGAGAGGGTTGTTCTTTGTGAAGATGTAAGCTTTGGTAGGGAGAAATTTCCAATTGTCTGTGCCATTGATGTCGATGCAAATGAATTCTTCCGTACGAAACCTGAAGATCTTTTGCAGCACTGCAGTTCTGTGCCATGGCAAGGTTTTAATTACGTCACAGCGCGTTTGATGGATTCATCCCTTTCTGATTCAGAGGTACGTACTCTTGGAAATAAATTATCATCTATAAATAAAGGCATATAGGTTCTACAAAAGGGGCTTGGTCTTGGGTTCATGTCTATGTAAATTTGCTTAATCTTCATCAAAGTTTTTCTAATAAATTATGTATCTGCAGAATCGTGTGGTCAGCTGTGCATGTTCTCATTCCCATTGCTCTCCTGCGAATTGCGATCATGCGAACCTCTTTGACAGTGTCCACGAGAACCCAGTGGATATCTATGGTATGCCCATGCAAGGCCGATTTGCATATGATGAAAATAGCAAAATGATTTTGCAGGTAATAATTGTTGACATTTACACATCTTTCCTCTAGATCTTTTTGACAAGTCTGCCAATATTCGTGGAATTTTGAACTATGAAAGATCTGAAAAAGAAGTGGACCAAACAAGTGAACGACTGTCCTTAACAATTGAATGTTTTTGCGAGTAAAATTCTTCTTCTGCACATAGTATATCTAATATTTTATCTTTATGAGTCTAGAAAGGTTTTCGACTGTCCATTATCATGTCTGTCTCATGCATGATCCACAATGAAGGTTTTCCACTGTTTTTTAATCTCAAAGCAGCCTCCCTTGTCACAGTACTATAACCAGCATTTACCCTTTTTTACATCCATGGTGACTATTTCTGAACCACGAGACAGTACTATAACCAGCATTTACCCTTTTTTACATCCATGGTGACTATTTCTGAACCACGAGAGTATATCATCTCATGCCCCTTTTTTGAATGTAGAAGCTTAATAATAGAAGGCAGAAAATGTAAAAATGGATGTGCTTTGACAGACAGGGCATGAGTCCTGAATAATGTGGAGCTGCTCTACATGTCTGTCATTTTTGTCCGACGGGGTTCTCATTTCTCTTATATTTTGTTAAATTTGCAGGAAGGGTATCCGATATACGAGTGCAATTCGTTATGCACCTGTGAAGCATCCTGTCCAAATAAAGTATCGCAGCAAGGGCTGCCGGCAAAGTTGGAAATCTTCAAAACCGAGAATAAGGTGAATACTCTCATAACCACAATTTGGTTTCCCTCAACCCTGCCTGCTTGTAGACCGTTGCTAGTTGCTATATTACGATAGAACGTGTTGCACAAATCATGTTGTAACGGTTTGGAGTGCTACTGCAGGGTTGGGCTGTTAGAGCGGCGGAACCTATATCACGGGGCACTTTTGTGTGCGAGTATGTTGGGGAGGTTGTGAAGGATGATGATGCCATGAGAAACGTTGAAAGGTTTGCTGATTCTTTCTCACAATTTTCTGTTTAAGCTAAAACTTACTGATGTTTTCACAAGTAACAGAACACAGGCATCATTGAAATTTTCATGTTTAATTCGATGCCCATTTTATAATTAGAAACTTGAAATATTATGTAAGAATCACTAAACTGACATCAAAGTTGTTGAGTTTTCAGCGAGGCAAAAAGTGGGTGCAGCTACTTGTTTCACATGGCTTCACATATTGACAACCGAGAAAGAGCTGGGACTTGCCCGTACATGATTGATGCCACAAGATATGGGAACGTGTCCCGCTTTATTAATCATAGGTAACAGCACTATTTCAATGAATTTTAGGAGCATATTGATGATTTTGTGACGCTTATTTGTGTGTTTCTTCTTCATGACAGCTGTTGGCCTAACCTGAGGACCCGTCAAGTCGTGGTGGAGAGCCAGCTGCCTCATGTTGGCTTGTTTGCTAATCGGGATGTAAGCAGCATGTCTTAACTCGAGTATTTTAGAAACAAAGAAACTCGATAGTTATTTCTAATTGCCTATTATCTCCAGATTGCCGCTGGAGATGAATTGACCTACGACTATGGGCAAAAGCTGCTACCTGGTCCCTGCCATTGCGGAGCTCAAAATTGCCGAGGCCGTGTTTATTGAATTAAATCTGTAGGGTGAGTCTTGAGATTGGTTTTCATTTTGTTTTCTCTAGAGCTTGGAATAATCTCATTCTTGATTTGAATGCAGGTGCAACTAATAGGCGTTTGTGATACAAGAGTGGCACAATAGCATTAATTTTAGCTGATGATTTGTTAGAAGCAAGCAAGCAAGCCTGGAATTAGATTAGAGGCTGCATTTGTTTTAGTTGTTTGTAGGCTGAGTGTCTTTGTAGAATAAGTTGATTCTTCAATTCTTACTGCTCATATGCTCCCATCATCCAGCCTGGAGTGGAGGATTGCATGTGTTGCAGTGCCTCTTTTGACATTGTTGTAGGAAATTTAAGCCGAAAAGGAAAATCACATGTCTGAGTCTCTTGTAGCTCGTAAATTTTCTTTGTGAAGTTGAATTTGTAGTGCAGCAAAGAAGACCGCCAAGGCTGGTATCGTTAAGAGTGGGCGTTGGTCTTTCGGTTAGTTAGGTTCGATTTTTCCGGTTTTTAACAATTTAGGTCATCCAGAAATGATACCTGTAATAAATTCGGTTTTTCCGGTTTTCTGTTCTTCGGTGTTCGGTCTGGTTTTAGGTCATGACCAAATAGACTGAAATATAGAGCGCAAGAAGAGGAATCGGCGCCCGGGACTGGGAAAGTGGGAAGCTATCAATTGGTCTCTCGCGCAAGGGAGAATCTACAGTACGTTTGGCTGGGATAATCACTTGTTGAGCCTAGATACTAGATGTTATGGAGAAAGCTTCAAAAAACCACCGGCTTTCATTTAAGTCGCAAATCACCACCACTATTCGTTGACACGTTGCAAAAAACCACCACTTCTTTGCTAACCGTCAGTTAAGTATGAAACTGATAGACGGGGCCCACATGTCATCCAGTTGAAGATGATTCTAGTTTCGGTTTTCGGTCTTTGGTTTTATGCCCACCCCTAGATATCGTGGCCCTTGCTTGGCTCAACGAATAGGATCGAGCCACCTGGTCAGTGGAATATGTTCATTTGGTGTGACTGAAGTGTTTTTGGGGTCCACCTATGTTGTTACTTGGTCCACCTGGTCAGCGGCCGTTCAGACAAACATAATCTTCCGCATATTATGAAAATCATCTCTAATCAGATAGAAAAAATGTAGAAAAATGTGAGCAATGCATAGGGATAACTAATTCCACCAATATTGTGTTTGTTTGCTAGCATCCAGAAATTCATCGTCCAAAGCCAATCTTTTCAGTTCATGCATCAGGTCATGCGTATTCAATTTTATAACATTTTTTATGTTTAGTCCGCACAAGTTTGATGAATTTTTGGCATACGAAAACATTTGGCCGAATGAAACACTACAAAACCACCTCCAGATGCAATTGACAAATCTAATATAGCGGTAGGCCCGTCAGGCGAAACATGGCCTGCTGTCGATGGCCCAGCCGGCATATTTCGCCGAACGGAAATCTGGCGTCAGCTCGGAATGGGAACGGACGAAGTGGGGCCAGCCACCATGAGCCGTGGCCGGCATGTCTGCGTAGACCTGAATACTTATCTGCTACTCTCTGGCCCGAGAGACGCTAGCCTTCATGTTCATGGGTTTGCGATGTTTAGTGTTACCTCCAATAAGCAGAAATTCTAATGTAAAAGAAAGAGAGTAGAAATTCTCTTCGAAACCATTGGGACTGTCATTGAGACAATTGTCCTTTTTGATATTGAGTCGATTGTCCTCCCTGATATTGAGCCGATTGTTTTTCCTGTTATTGGAGAAAGGCCCTGGGTCTTACTGGAGCTAGCCAGTCAGTGTTCGAGCCTCACTCCTACCTATTGAAAATCTTGTCCTAGTTCCTCCTAGGACATGCTCATATTTTTTCATGTTATTGTGTCGCCGAATTGGTTGGTAGCCTTGCTGCTCCACCGGTCCTTGTTGGGACAAAATGGGCTTCAAGATTCGAAGCCCTTGGTTAACACGAGTTATCTCGCCTCTTTGCTCGTTTTGACTCTGAATTCTTAGTGATGTTAGTTGACTGATACCAAGGGCGTCACTAAGAAGTTGGACACTGAATCCAGTGAAAGATGTCAAGACGAACCCAGCGCAAGACATGTACCCAGTGAACACTGTTAAGAAAACCAAATATCTGAGTTCGTGTCGGTTTGACTTCTGCTAAGAACATTGTTAAGACGAACACTCCAAGGTGGCGCATCCAAACTTGCATTATATAAGATCCTTGAAATATCGAGTACATACATAACTTCATGAAGAAAGCTCCGTATCATCATAGCCAGCGCTTAATTAGTGGCTAATTTAGTTACCACTTCTATATAGTACTCATTATTATTACAGTACAATTACCCTTACATCATTGTTATCCTGCGCTCACATTCTCATATTCATATTCATATTTTTTCTTAATTAACTAGAAGCCTGAACCGATGGGCCGTTGGCGGCATGCCGTGAGCGGCGCGCCGCAGAGGCACTTGTTGTGGAGGTAGCTGTAGCGGTCGAACCTCGCCATGTTGCCGCCGGTGGGCACCTCGCCGCACAGCCTGTTGAAGCTCACGTTGAACTGCTGCAGGTTGGTCAGGTTCGCCACCTGCGTCGGGATGCCGCCACGGATGCCGTTGTGGCTGAGGTCGACGTAGGTGAGGTTCTCCGGGAACTCCACGCCGGAGAGGTTGAAGCTCAGCGCGTTGCGGGACACGTCGATGTGCTGAAGCGACGACTTCCCGGCGCCGAAGAGGTGCGTGGCGTCGCCGGTGAGGGCGTTGCGGGAGAGGTCCACATGCGCGAAGTCGACGGCGGCGAACTCGGCCGGGATGGCGCCGGAGAGGTTGTTGCTGGAGAGCCAGAGGTAGGCCTGGCCGGGGGACTTGGAGAGGAGCAGTGGCGGGATGGCGGCCGAGAGGCGGTTGCGGCGGAGGTTGATGCTGGAGAGGTTTGGGAGGTCTGCAAGAGACGCCGGAATGGTACCCGTGAGGGAGTTGTAGGAGAGGTCGAGGAGGGTGAGCGCGGTGAGCTTGCCGATGAAGGACGGGACCGGTCCGGACACGCCGGTGTAGGAGATGGTGAGCTGCGAGAGGTTGGAGAGCGCGGCGAGAGACTCCGGGATGGCCCCGGAGATGGCCGGGAGGTGGTGGAGGGTGAGGGTCTGGAGGTAGGTGAGGTTGGCGATGGCGTCCGGGATGATGCCGGACATGTTGGCGTCCTGAAACACACGGAGGCCGACGACGCGGCCCGTCGCGGCGTCACAGTCGACGTCGTACCAGTCGCAGCATGCAGAGTCGGGCGTCCACGACGCGAAGTGGTACGGGCTGCCCAGGGCGGTGTCGATGGCGACCAGGGCGTCATGGTCGTCTTCATGGCACTGGTCCGCCACCGCCGAGGCGGCAAGGAGCAGCAGGAGGAGGAGAGGCAAGGCGACCATCTCTTCTTCTTGTGTCAAAGTGAGCTCTAGCGGCTTGCTTTGTGTGCTGATATGAGACTGGCTTGATTTACTGAGCTGGTGGCTTGATGAGTGAATTTGCATGGTGCTGAGCAGTGTAGTTATAGTGTGGTAAAAGTGCAAGTTTGGAGTGGCTGCACTAACCAAGTGGGAGATTAAACATCAGCAAAAGTGCAGCTTAATGGCCAACCGAAACGCATGCCTGCCTGCCTGGGCAGCGACCCTTCACTCAGCTTAATTGGGTCTGATATTTTTGAAGGTAATAGGTGCAGGCTAATCGTCTCTTTTTACCGACATGGATAGAAATTAGGACAATGGATTATGGGTAGGCATCATTTGCCATTACTACAACACTCGTCTCAATCGGGTCAGATATTTTCAAGATACAATCCTCTCTTTTTCACTGACATGGATAGAAATTAGGACATGGATTATGGGTAAGCATCATTAGGCACTAAGACAACATGATATCAACAACGAGGTGGCCTTTCAGCTGATGTATGGACAACACAGCAAAATGCAGAGTTTGCCTGCCTTGTCATTCCAACTCATTGAAGAAATCTTTGGATCGTGCAATTACCAGAAGGGAACACACGTGTGTCTCATCTTTCAACATACTCACTCCGTTCCAAATTATAAGATGTATTATATATTTTGATATGGACTACATACATACTGAAATGAGTAAATCTATACATTAAACTGCGTCTATATACATTCGAAACAGAAAAATGCTAAACCATCTTATATTTCAGAACGTAGTTCATAGTTATAAAGCATGACCAGAGAATTGTCCGGTTTTTAAAGATGCAAATGGTCTTTAGTACAAAACCAGAAAATATCTATTATATACTAAAAGCAAAATGAGATAGTTTTTGGAGGCACCACGTTAAGCCACATCATTTAAATTAATTGTAACAGTTAGATCTAAAATATGTGGCTAAGATTTAATGAAGTTTCAATGGTCACGTAACAAATTAATTATTTTCCTACACGATTCTAAGTTCAATTGCCACGTAACAGTTTTTTTTTTAACAACAGCCACGCACCAGTTTAGAGGAAAAAACAGACTGTACTAATCTTCCTCATGCCGGCTGGCCGGCTGGCGCTTGCCCACCTCACGATCCTTTTTCTGGCTAGGAGTCCTATCAAGACAAGACTCTTAGTTCTTTTTTTTTCTTCAGAATTTTAAAACACATCGGCCAACTAAAACTGCTGCCGTTAGGGAAAAGACAAAGAAAACTATGTTGCATCTTTCTATGTATGCATGGTTGAGAATAAAATCTTAATCACGGGATAACTACACCCTCCATCCCAAAATATATGACGTCATTTATTTTCGTTGGTCAACAAGTTGTAGTTCGGACTATTATATGTACTTACAGTATGTCCAAAAATACTATAAAAGATATATAAAATGGAAACAAATTGAAAGACAAATGCAACGATTTTAGTGCTCAGAGTCGTGGCGGGCAAAAAAACATGCCTTATATTTTGGTATTGAGGGAATATAAATTTTAAAAACGTTGAGTATGATGTCGATATACTCACATGCACACTAGCACTATAGCACCATATATATATTCACATACTTACAATATATCGTCCATTGACGAGATATACTTGCGGGTACACTAGCACGGTATCACCATATATGTACACATACTTCTTAAACTAAATCGTCCATTCACGACTTGAGTCGAGGAGCATCGAGATTGAAAAGAATTACCATTATTGGCTCGCTATCGACGTTCATATTCGAGAGTGTAATCCTCTTTTAAAAAAATCGTCTTTAATTGTACACATACCATGCATAGCCCGAGGTTTAATTATACTAAAAAGTAAAAAAAAAACATGGCCATTAGTTTCATGAACCACTGTCTGAAGCATTAATCCATAGCAAAGCACAAAGAATTACGCAGTGTCAATATGCTTTTAACATGGCACCATCTAAATCCCAAGACATTGTCATGAAGAACACACTAACATAACATACCTAATACACACTTAGGAGATTTATTCGGGGCCATCGGTTTGGTTCCATGCACCACTGTCTGATGAGCATTGATGCATAAAAACCCAAAGAATTTAGGCCGAAACAATATTTTTTTTTTCCATATGACCCCATTTCAATCCCAAGCTGTACGCCATGAAGAACACACATACCTAAAATACACTTAGGGATTGATAATTGCCTCTCTCACCTCTCAGAGTCTCAATATGTATTGATTAGGGTGAATAGAGCTCGGTGAAGATAAAAAATTCTTTCTGGTGAAATGGAAAAGTCGAAGACCTGGTTTGAGGCAAATGGAATTGGGATGTTAAAGAGGTAGCTACTTTATAATCCATCACCATACTTTAACTTTATATGTCACAAAAGGAAGTCTACATTACAATCAAAGTATGGTAGACGAGCACATGGTAGAGAAAGATAGACATGCGATAATTTCTCAGAAAAACAAAACATCCGGTCATCATTGTAGCAGACTCTCCTTTTGTTAGTAGATCACAAAAAACAATGTCCATAACTATTCATACACAAGATCAAAACAAACACATCATCATAAATGTGTTTGATCAATTCACAAGTCATATGATAGTCGTACTTAAGATAACAAGGATCCATCGATCACAATAATTGTATCAATCAATAAACCATTCTAAAGTGTACAAAGTGTAATAGTACGATTTAAACTCATCACAACCAAAATATTGCATGAGTATACATTAACGTGATATAAACCATCATCCAATGATGTGTAGTTTGAAGTATTTATTAAGTAAGCGATAATATTTGATTTTCTATCAGAAATGATCTCCTACCATTTTTGTTAAAAATAATTCGGGAGTCATGATAAAATGTTACTTCTTATAAATTCCCTATAGACCAAGGACTTTTACTTTTGAGGGCTATAAATTTAAGGAAATATTTCTATCAATAAGACTCAACTAGAAATAAAAATTTGCTTTGAGTATAACCTTTTGAAAATAATTATGTCTAACGAGTCATATGGTTTTCCTATGTTGTGATTAAGTACGCTATTTTGTAAATTCACTTTGTTTTTCTAGGAAATTTCTTTGGTTTCTTATTTATAGAATTTAATAGGAGACATCATTGGAGTTCACAAATATGTATTAAAAAATATGACTAATGAAGATGCAAAAACAGTGTTGTTTCATGACACGATAAATACAAGTGAGCGAGAGCACAATTAATAAGTTCAAGTGTGGCTTTAGTAGGGAGAGCTTTATAACATGTGAATAAAATAATCGACCTTAACTATTGGGTAGTATGAGTAGTATGCCGCAAGGATCAATAATAACCTGTTGGTTAGAGTTTGGCCGTGCAATTAAAAGTATTATTTGTGAGATGGCTTGAAATAAATTGGTTGGCGGTTAAATGCTGAAACTGTGAACAATCCAAGTAGTATTGTCTTAACTTTATTATGTTATGTGAAACTATGTGCCATCAAGTCCATGTATTCAGTAGTTGTTACATGTTTTAAAAGGTATGTTTCAACGAGGGATATAATGAAAAATAGGGGAGGACGGGAAGAGAGCACTTCATACGGTTAAAAGTAAATGACATTTTAGAATATGTGACATCGTGTTTTCGGGAAATGTCAGAATACCCTCTCTTTCATAAGTTAAAACTTCTATGTTGGTGATATTTCATCTAGCGTAATATTTAGAACCATTATAGAATTCTATGATTCAATGTTTTCTTTTTAGTATCTATGAAACCAAAACTTTAGTTCATGAACATATTATAGAGATAAAGGCGATGCCCTCGCATTTGCGAGGGCCACCATGCTAGTTCAGAAAATGGTGCGTAACCAACCATGAGGCAAGGCCTAATAACCAACTAGGCTAACAACACTTTGTGATCATATATTGCATTACGTCCAATAGTATGTGTTCATTTGACCTGAGCTCAATCTTTTGAAAATATAGCTTAAATATTCCGTTTTTTTTGTTTCTGATAAACCGATGGTACAACCAGAGAAAATCTGAACCGATAGGCTCATCTGTTTGATTACCGGTGAAACTCTGAAACGATAGTCTGGGAGAAAAGGGAAGCCATCGAAGTTTCTCAACATGTCCCGGATTCCGAATGCACCAGTTTCCAGGGCCACTGCGACCCCCTTTGCCATAAATAACAACAATGAATCACCTGATGCATGGACAGATGCACCATGGATATCAACAACAAAGTGGCCGCGCGCACAAGTCCACAACTTAAACACAGCTGCACAAAATGGCTAGTTTGCAGGCAACAAACAAATCAAAGATCTGGCTAGTGTGGAACAGACTGATGCGATGTACTGGTCAATTTGACACCACTTACCAGAACGCTCGTCTGTCGTCTTGCCTTCACACTGTGACTAACAAGACTGTTCGACTAACAGCAAGTGTCCTCCAAAAGGTTTTACGCGTAACCTCCCTCGTTGTTCATGGCAACGAAGACTAAACAACAAAAATGTTCGACTTGTATGGTACCCTGTACTAACTCATCTGTTGGCCTTGATCTCTCCTCCAATCTTGTCACCATGCATCAAGGTTTGTCCCGCGCGCACGCATAGATAATGAACTCTCCAATGACAGGTCAGATCTCTGCATGAGTTCAACATAGAAGCATCAAATCCAATCGCCCATTTAATTCTTGTGAGGCAATCAAATCCAATCGTCATTTGAACAGAAATCAAAGGCATGGTGGTTAGTGGTTACTGCAAAGACCCTTACACGGTTGCGCCATCGTCGTGGAGCGGCCAGGACTTGCCGTCGTCGTCATCCGAGGGAGTAGATTGCGAAGGGATTCCACGCGTGCAGCTGGGCGATCTGCTACTATTCCACCATAGTATACAACTAGCCGTGCTCTGCCGGTGATTGATAGTAGCAATTCAGACCAAATAATAATCAACAAAATTTGATAAGTAAATTTCAATAGACCCGTCGTTTAACGGCAGAAAATACTGACCCTTAAGTGTTCCTACGCAAAATCACTCATCTCTGGCGTCAATACCGATCTAGCTCCATGACGGCATGTTGCACATAGGATTACATGACAGATGCAATTGTTTCCAGTCTCGTATCAGCACGTGGCACCGCATTCCATCAAAGATACAAAAACGAAAGGCTTTACTGTTCATAATTACCCATGAGGTTCTAGTTCCCACAACATTGATGGTGGCACAACCGTGTAAGGGTCAGCCAATATGGACATAAGCCAATCACTACGGGAATGGCGCTCTACGCCGACGGCCAGTGGCTACGCCAACGGCTTTTTGTCGGGGCCGTCAGCGTAGAGACCGCGGAGGACAGCCCTCCAATTTGGCAGTCTGCGTAGAAAAAGCCGTCGGCGTAATTTTGAACCAGGGCTACGCCGACGGCAAAGCCGTCGGCATAGGTTCACAGGGCTACGCCGACGGCAAAGCCATCGGCATAGATATGATTTTTTTTCCTATTTTCCATTTAATATGAAATAATTCATATCTTTAAATCCGTAAATCAAAATTTAACAAATAAAATGTCTAAATCGATTAGAAAAATGAGAGGAATCCAAATATGACATGCATATAATCTTTTTCACCATGCATATGACTTTTTGTAACATATTTTTGGTACTTGCTTAATTAAAAAGTCATTTTTGACACTTAAAAAATGGAAAATGATATTTATGAAAATATTTTGGAAACTGTTTTTGGCAACAATGTTTGCCATACCAAGACATATCTATGTATCAAATATGGACACATTATCACAAACTATGGCACGGGGATGGCCATAACTTGGTCACTTGGCGTGAAACCTATACATGTCTATAGATGATAGACTTTTTGTGAAGCATTTTTTTGAAATGTTTGTCAAAAATCAAGTTTATCATTTTTGGTATCAACTAGTACACATAAAAGGACTCCATGCCAAAGGATTTCATTTTTTGAGTATTTTCTCAATTTCTTTTAATTTTTTGAAAAAACGGTCAAAATGACCGCGTGCCTATTCATTGAAAGGGGTCACATTTTTCAAAACTGTCGATGTTTCTGTGATAAAGTCACTACTTGTGTACCTAAAAATGATTTTTGTAAAAAAATTAGACCAAACTATCACACAGTTGTAGTTCAAATTTCAATTACTTTTGGAAAATCGGCATAAAGTCATTTAAATAAGCAAAATTAGGTAGAAATCGAGAAAATTCCTAATACTTGGGGATTATCCATCAAATATGTAGTACCCTTTGTGACAATAAGATGGGTGCCTTTTTTGCAACATATTTGTGATATTTTCTTCATAAAAAAGTCATTTTTAGCACTTAAAAATAGAAAATGATATTTATAAAAATAATTTAGAAATTGTTTTTGGCAACAATGTTTGCCATACCAAGACACACCTATGTGTCAAATATGGACAAATTATCACAAATTATGGCACGAGGATGGTCATAACTTGGTCATTTGGCGCGAAATCTATACATGTCTATAGATGATAGACCTTTTTGTGAAACATTTTTTGAAATGTTTGTCAAAACTCAAGTTTATCATTTTTGCTAGTAACTAGTACACATAAAAGGACTCCATGTCAAACGATTTCATTTTTTGAGTATTTTCTCAATTTCTTTTATTTTTCTGAAAAAAGGTCAAAATGACCGCCATGACTATTCATCGAAAGTGGTCAAATTTTCTAAAACTATCAATGTTTCTGTGATGCAAAACATGATATGGATGACATATTTGAATTCCTCTTATTTTTCTAATCGATTTAGATATTTTATTTGTCAAATTTCGATTTTTGGATTTAAATATATGAATTATTCCATATTAAATGTAAAAAGGAAAAAATAAAGTAAAATTCATTTTATTGTTATTTATTCGGAATATACTATTAGATAATCATTGTTACTTTACTCAAACAAATTTTTAAAATTTAAACAATGAAAAGTATAACATCATAACCGACGGGTTAATATGATTGATAGGGTACTAATTTCAGTAAGTTCTAATTTCCCATTTGGAATCTAGTTTGGAAGGAACTCAAAAGTTAAGCGTGTTCGGGCTGGAGGATGGGTGACCGAATGGGAAGTTTGACCAGGGTAAGTACTTTGACCTATGATTAAGTGTGCAATTAAGGATTAAGTATGTGACTAAGTGGGAAATTTCGAAATACAAATAAAAAAAAATTAAAAAAAGTTAAAAAAATAGTTAAAAAAAATCAGAAAAACCAAAAAATTCAAAAAAATTCAAAAATTAAAAAAATTTGGAGCCGTCGGCATAGGCTACGCCGACGGTATTGCATACGCCGACGGCAAAACGGGCTGACCCGAGGGCGCCGTCGGCGTATGCATACGCCGAGGGCAATCCGGCCTATGCCGACGGCTTCCAGCCGTCGGCCTGTCGGGCCATTCCTGTAGTGAATGTGTGTACCATGCGATGGGCTTACTAGACCATTGTTTCACTCCAATATATTAGGTAGGATGTACCTAAAGACATAAGAAAATCATAATTCTTATCACACTCATTTTGACATCCTAAGGCACCCGTATATATAGGACTTCTATACATCTCTAGTCTTCGTTAGCTCTTATGATGAAAAAAGTTATGGGCATGGGATATGTGTTAAGGATGTCATTCATGACTTGTTCATCATGTATGTTTAATGATGTGACTAGACTGCACAATCATGCTATTCTAATTACGCATGTAGTTTCCGTTTCTTGCCAAAAGATTTAGGGCTCCTTTGATTCATAGAAAAGTGTAGGAATAGGAATACCATAGGATTGGAATGTCATGGCTAGTTGAATCCTATGAAAAGAGCAATTGTGTTTGATGGCAAAGGAAAAGTAACGGAATTGTAAAAAGAGATTGGAGCGAATGTTAGAATTCCCATGGGAAGCAGTACAATAATTCCTATGGGAAAAATTCCTATAGAAATTAATCCTATGAATCAAACGACCAATGTAGCAAAATTTCCTCTAGGATAAAATCCTACAAAAATACTTTGCAGTTCCTTTGAATCAAATGAGCCCTTAGTGAAGAGAAATATTGTGTCTGGTTTGACTCAACTCACTTTAACAGAATGAAAAAAACTTGCTAAATCTACACGTAGACGACAACTGCATTTACGGAAATGAAGAGATGGTTGGATTAATGTAGGGCAATCTACACGTTGTTGAAGCCTCCATGAAAGGCGTCATGACTAGCCGGTCCTGATCATGGAGGAGTGGACGTTGTAACGTTGCTGAAGGTGTCGGCGATGCAATTCGCAATCCCTACTCAAATCGCTCTGGGGAAACTCTAGATCTGTTCCAGTCATACGTTGTCGGCGCCTAGCGTCGTTCTCCCCTTGTGGGCAACGTGTGGGAGTTAGACATGACTTGTGGGACCAATGGTAGATGGTGGTGTTCGAGAAGGTGGAGCGACGTGGCATCTTACGTGCCGACAACGGCGTGGCTCGACAACATGGTGCATCGGTGTCTCATTGGCAGACGCGTGCTGATGGACGAGCGCAAGGCGGTGGTGCTATTTGGCGTCGTGGCAGCGTTAGCGACTGGGCCTGACTAGGTCAATGCGTTGATTCCTGTCCTAAAAAAGGGGTTTGTGGAAGATAATGGCGGCGACTTCTGAAGCGTGCGCATGTGTGCGGGATGAGGGTCTGTTGGACCAGTGTTATGGTTTTAGATGATGTGCGTTTGTCTGAGGTTAGGGCAAACGCCGCAGATCATGGCTACCCCCGTCATCAAGATTATAGGTGTATTGTCTCTTGTCGGTGGGAGGGTGGCTTCGATTGGTCGATGTTTTATTTTGTCAGATTTATTGAGTAATTCAATTTTAAAAAATTGTGTGCATCGTCTTGATGCAGAGACCAGGAATTTAGCCCCCTTTTCGAAAAAATACATGCATTAAATAAAGACATGTGCATAAATGCACAAATTAATGGGTCGTATAATCGTGCTATTGTTGTACACATTTTTTTAGCGAATGTTGTTGTACACATGTATGAGTAGAACAATATCATTCGCAGGAGCTGTCGCCTCGTTGGGTCGTCGGCGAGACAAATCCACCACAGGCGCATCGAGGTCCAGCCCAGCAGCACAGACGACGCCATCGAGCTCATGATTTCCTCTCTTGGTTTCCCCTGAGCTGTTGTCGCCGTGTCCACGGCATCTACATCCTCCTCCCCAAGCCGATGGCTCTCCGGCCTATTCACTCTACAGTCAGTTGTGTCCTCTCTCTCTTATATTCTCCCTGGTCGGAGGCTATCTATTTGTGCATCTCATCGTCGAGATCTTTTTGTTTCCCTTCAATATTTTTAGTAAAGTTGCACCTAAATACACAGCCAAATCTTAATTCTTATCACATTCATTTTAACATCCTAAGGCACGACTATATATAGGACTTAGGTACATCTCTAGTCTTTGTTATCTTATGAAATTTTTTTGACTGCATGAGACATGTGTTGAACGTGTCATTCATGACAACAAGTTATTAATTCATGACCTGTTCATCATGTCTTTTTGATCATGTGACTAGGCTGAAAAATCATGCCATTCTACTTGAACTTTTAGTTTCCGTTTCTTGCCAAAAGTTTAAGTAAAGAGAAATATTGTGTTTGGTTAGAGCTAACTCACATTAAAATAATGAAGATAATTTGTTTAGTCTACACATATTTAACGACAATTGCATTTGCAAACAGGTTGCTCTTGAATTATCCAAATAAACGAACATTTAATATTAGAAAATTCTAATCCTTAAGTATGGATAGCCATGCACGTTGCCCGTACTCAGAACCATGAACAGCTAGATTTAATAACGAGAAACATTGCATGAAAGACTGGAAAAGGTGCAGTAAGTTAACTTCAATGCCAGAGAGCTATAGCATGTAAATATATAGAGTTACTCCTTGAACAGAAAGTTTTGGGTCAACCAAAAATGTGGAACTATCCATGGTGATTGTTTCAATACAATCCTCAATAAAATGTCAAACACTCGAAAATATTGACAAGTACTGTTGCGGTTGCAGAGGATGCGAACTCTTCAAAACACAAATAAAGCATAGCCTGTCCCAATCCAGAGGATGAGGAGATTAGTTCAGGACAAGACAAGGATGAGTTGGGAGGAGCATGAAGGGATTTTATTCTGACAACAAAACAAACACTCAACTAGAAGAATGCTATGCAAAAATAAATAAATAAATCAGTTATAATAGTAGCTTGACAAGGTAAAGAGGACAAGCTCGTCATGGATGCTGCTGCAAATAAGATCAATAGCACATTTTCAGTTCCAAGACCCCCACATGTACACACTAGTTCAATTGGCGCAAATAAGATCACTATCAAATATTTGACAAACATCACCAGCACAACTGAACATTGTCTGCACAGTGAACGATGCAAAATCATAGACAAAGCATAATGAACATTCTTATAATAGTAGATGAATAAGGTGAAGATCGCAGCAAGCTATCAATTGACAATGCACAGTTTATGTAGATCAGTAGCACATTCAATTCCAAGCCCCCCACAGGTACAAACTAGTTCAATTAGTGAAGATGACACCTTTGACAAGAATCACTAACAAAACTGAACATTGTAGGACAGAGCAAGCTATCAATTTTCCTAGAGGACATCGCGCATGCACTTGCTCCTCAGAGACGCCCATTATTAGAGCCAGCACCATCCCAATGCCGAGCCGAGCAAGCACACCTCCCTAGCCCTGACCGTCCAGCTGTTCAGGTACATCTGGATCATCCAATCCTTCATGCTACAGAGCAAAAGGCAGTCAGAGTCGGCATCATATCCAATCGCCAATCTCTTGTGAGGAAATCAAATCCAATGGCCAGCTGAACAGAAATCGAAGGCAATTGGTTACTGCAAAGACCCGGGCTTGGGCTGGTCCGAGTGCAGCGGCCGGGACTTGTGCATGTCCATCGTGTAGGAGGACTCGCCGTCGACCTCATCATCCCAGGTAGTAGATTGCGCAGCCGCCGGTGGAACGGGCTCCACGCGTGCGGCGGCGCACAGTGGGCTGTCTGCTACTACCACCACAGTATACAACTAGCAATTCAGACCAAATACTGTAATGATCAACTAAATTTGGTAAATAGAAATTCAACATATCCATCATTTAACAGCAGAAAATTCCAGCCCTTAAGCGTCCCTACGTCAAGTCAGTGATCTCTGGAATCAATTTAGCAACGTAGACACTCGTTGTTCGGCCATGCCGACCTAGCTTCGTGACGGCATGTCAGATGGTTTTGTTTCCAGTCTCGTGTCAGCACGTGGCGTCGCGTTCCATCAATCAGGCAAAAACCAAAGGCTTTACTGTGCATAATTATCCATGAGGCTCTAGTTCCACGACATAGATGTAGCGCAGCCGTGTAAGGGTCAGCTAGTCTGGACATAAGCCAATGTGTCTACCATGCGATGGGCTGACTAGACCACTTTGTTTCCCTCCAATATTTTACTGCTAGGTAGGATGTACCTAAAGACATCAGAAAATCTTAATTCTTATCACACTCATTTTTACATCCTAAGGCACCCGTATATATAGGACACCTATACATCTCTAGTCTTCGTTAGCTCTTATGATGAAAAAAGTTATGGGCATGGGATATGTGTTAAGCATGTCATTCATGACTTGTTCATCATGTCTTTTTAATGATGTGACTGGACTGCACAATCATGCTATTCTAATTACGCATGCAGTTTCCATTTCTTGCCAAAAGATTAAGTGAAAAGAAATATTGTGCCTGGTTTGACTGAACTACCTTTAACAGAATAAAGTGAACTTGTTAAATCTACACGTAAACGACAACTGCATTTACAAAAATGAAGAGATGGTTGGATTGATGTAGGAAAATATGAGGTGCTGGGAGATGAACTGCATTGAAAGAAGTACCCGACTGATGCAATCATAGAATATGTCATCATATTAGTCACCCTGCTTCCATGCTACTATTTTGTTATAACCTCTAGGCTTATCAAAGTCCATGTATAAATATAATATTTTACCAACATATTAATATGTATAGAATATGAAAGCTTGATTCATGAAGTCAAAGAGTACATTTGTATCCTTGTTCTTTACAAATCTTCATGAGATGTTGCAGTCAGAAAGCATGCAGATCAAAAGTATTTGAGATGTATATATCATTTTGATCTACATGCCGCATGCAAACACGCAAAGTTCATTTCTTGTACCAAACAAAGAAACAAATCCCTTATCTCACATCGAAGTCGTTGATGGACAAAAATGTACGATACTAGCATCATGTTTGCTAATGAGATATTTTCTTGTCGAATTTATGTTCTCCATTCAATACGCTTTAATTTTCGGTTCATTGACTCTGTGAGTTGTTGTGAACTTTTTAGATACCCATTCTTGGCTTATATATAAATTTGGTTAGAAATTTGGAAAACAAATCTACAAAATACCTTTGAAGCCTAGGACCCTCATCCCAGTAAATGCGTGATTTAGAGAGTGAAAGGCTAGGAGAAATTTTAAAGCCATCAAGTACAGTAGTTAGTACTGTATACTTTCGCTAACCCTAGCCGCTCCCGCCTCTAATTAATCTCCTCGCCGCTACCGGAGCGCTGTCAGGAAAAACCCCGCCGGGGGATGATGGTGGCGAGGCCTTCCTCCACCGTGTCTCTAGGTGTGGCCACGATAGAGGCTCGCAGCGGGTGCCTCGGCTCATTCGACATGAACGGCGACCCCCCTCGACGGCTTCTCCCCGGTATTCTGCGGCATGGTGGCATGCTGCTCCTACCTGTGATGAGGCAGCATGATGTGGCATCCAGCTAGGCGGGCTCAACAGCAGTCGGACGACCTCGTGGCTCAGCTCTAGGCGCCATGGTTTAGATCTTTAGATGCTTCGGTTGGTGGCACCTAGGGGCCTCTGCCTGGCTCTATGCGAGGTGGTTCTCTTGGACGGCCCCAGGTGGACAAGCCGGTCCAGATGATGGAGGAGTGGACGTTGTAACGTTGTTGAAGGCGTTGGCGATGCAGTTCACGCCCCCTGCTCAAATCGCTCCGGGGAAACCCTAGATCTGTTCAAGTCGTACGTTGTCGACGCCTAACGTCGTTCTCCCCCTTGGGGGCGACGTGTGGGAGTTGGACATGACTTGTGGGACCATTGACAGATGGTGGTGTTCAAGAAGGTGGAGCGACGTGGCATCTTATGTGCCGACAACGGCGTGGCTCGACAACATGGTGCATGGGCGTCTCGGCGGCGGACGCATGCTACTGGACGAGCGCAACGCGTCGTGGAGGCGTCTAGGGCTGGGCCTGAACAGGTCAATGAGTTGATTCCTGTCCTAAAAGATGAGTTTGTGGAAGGTGACCGTCACCCATGCGTGCGGACTGAGGGTCTGTTGGACTAGTGTTATGGTTTGAGATGATGTGCGTATGGGTGAGGTCAGGCTCATCATGGCTACCCCTCATCATGATTATAGGTGTATCATCTCTTGTCAATGGGAGGGTGGCTTCAATTGGTCGATGTTTTATTTTGGAAGATTTTATTGAGGAATTTAATTAGAAAAAGTTGTGTGTATCGCTTTAACGCAGAGACAAGGGATTTAGCCCCCATTTCAAAAAAAAATACATGCACTAAATAAAAAACTTATGCCTTTTTTTTTTGAATTTTTCCATATATATTAAACCAACAAAGAGTACACGATTACATCGATTACAAAAACAATACTAAAAGAGACGAGCAAATCTATGAGATCTTCAAGCCCTTTCTTCTTCCATGACACAATCTTGTACTTTTCTGAAGGCAGCCGTAGAACAACGCCGAAAACACCAAACCACAGACCTGTGAATACCAACGAAGGTTCTCCCCTTTTAATTTTGAGCCGCAATGCCAAGGCTTTGTGCACGCACGCAGCCATTAAATTAATCAAGCAACATCGGCAAGAGCACCACCACTGATATTCCAGGGACAAATAACCGAGCCACTTTGTCGACGTCGTTGGGAGCCGAGAGAACGAATCACCATTGCCGAAGATGTAGTAGTCGGGATAGATAATGCGAGGACAAACCTCCTCGCGGCAACCATGAGAAACAATCCAAGATTGATCTGGCGAAGCAAGATCTGAAGAAGCATACCTAGAGAAACTTAATCTTCCAAAACCACCATTGACGTCGGGAAGGAGATCTCGCCGACGAACGAAGCGCGGAAGATCAGTTATCGCAGACGATACCATCTCCATTGACGAAGAAGATAACAACCAAAACAAAACAAAGCTCTAACATTAAGAACCTTTGTATAGCGCCATGCGCACGTCCGAGGTCCCCACCCCTCCTAGTGCCAGAGCGGCACCTAGAGGAGGTGAGGACCCGTCAATTCTTAGACGAAGGCGACGATGAAGATACAGATAGCGCTGCATTAATCACGAAAATCAATGGGTTCGTATATAATCGTGCTACTGCTGTACACTTTTTTTACACATGTACGACTGGAACAATATCATTCGCAGGACAAGCCCACCACAAGTACATCGAGTTCCAGCCCAGCAGCTCAGACGACGCCATCTAGGTCATGAATTATTCTCTAGATTTCCCCTGAGCCGCCGTCGCCGTGTCCACGACATCTGCATCCTCCTCCCCACGCCAATGGCTCTCCGGCCTATTCACCCTACAGTCAGGTGTGTCCTCTCTCTCTTATATTCTGTCTGGTTGGAGGCTATCTATTTGTGCATCTCATCGTCGAGATCTTTTTGTTTCCCTTCAATATTTTACAAAAGTTGTACCTAAATACCCAAGCAAATCTTAATTCTTATCACACTCATTTTAACATCCTAAGGCACGAGTATATATAGGACTTCTGTACATCTCCAGTCTTTGTTATCTTATGAAAAAATGTTGACTGCATGAGACATGGGTTGAACGTGTCATTCATGACATGTTCATGTCTTTTTGATCATGTGACTGGATTGAAGAATCATACTATTCTACTTGCACTCTTAGTTTCCGTTTCTTGCCAAAAGTTAGGTAAAGATCAGAAATATTGTGTTTGGTTACAGCGAACTCACATTAAAAGAATGAAAAGAACTCATAGTAAACGACAACTGCATTTGCAAACAGGTTACTCTTGAATTATCCAAATAAACGAACATTTTACATTAGAAAATTCTAATCCTTAAGTATTGCTATGCCATGTAAGAAAGCCATGATTTTTTTACTAGTTTTCCGGTGTCATTTTGGTATCATCGCTATATTCGCATGGTTCAGTCATAATGATCTAGCTTCGTGATGACATGTTGCGTAGATGATTTTCATGATCCGATACAACTGGTATAGAGGATTGATTACCATCCCGTGGCAAGCGGTGCTCTTCTGGTTATTGATAGCAATTTACACCAAATAATAATTAACTATAAATTAGGTAAAGGTCAAACAGAACCATTATTATCATTTAACAGTACAAAATTCCCCCAAGTGTTCCTACTCAAAATCATTAATCTCCCACATAAAATTGGTACCATTGCCACACGTTGTTTGGCCATACCAATCTAGCTCGCGACGGCAGGTTGCACGTCGGATTACGTGATTGATGACTTCCAGGATCCGACTAAGACCAACATTGTGGATTGATTCCCGTATAGACAAAAATGAAAGGCTCTACCATTCATAATTGCACACGAGGTTCTAGTTTCATTACATCGACTATTGCAGCAATGTGCTAGGGTCAACCAATGTGGACATAAGCCAATGTGCCCACCGTTCGATTGGCTGACGAGACCTTTTTGTTTCCCTCCAATATTTTAGCTAGGTTGGGGCTAAATACATAGGCAGATACGAATTTTTATCACACTCATTTTGACAACCTAATGCATGGGTATATATAGGACTTAAATACATCTCTAGTCTTTGTAAGATCTTTCTATGAAAAAACGTTGTAAGCATGGGGTACGTTTTGAACAGGTCATTGACTGTGCATTATGTCTTTTTGATGATGTGATTGGATTGCAAAATCGTACCGTTCTACTTGCATGGTTAGTCTCCAATTGCATGGTTAGTTTCCTTCGAGCGATTGCTGTGCGGCCAGAGGTGGCGGCAGCGCTGGCTCCGCCAGCATCGATGATGCCATCGACGAATCAACGAGTGGCAGTAGCAGTCCTTAGGGATGTTTCGACGGGGACGAGGCAGGTTACGACCCTCAGTCAAGCATAACTTGGATTCCTCCAACAGAGGAATGCTCCGATGACAGCGATGGGAAACGAGGAGCTTGATCGGCTGCAGGAACACATCATGTGCCGACACTTCGAAGGGATTCTGGAGCAGGGGCGCAACCAACAGGTGCCATCCTCCTCTCAGGGCCATCGTCGCCAGTGATTGCTGTGGAGATTCAGAGTTCAGCGAGAGACGTTGGTCAGCTCAGCCTCACCGGCGAGTATTGGGACGATCTTAAGATCGTACTTCCTGCAGTCGACGAATCCAGAGCATGAAGAGATTAGTTCACGACAAGACAAGGATAGGTTTGTGTGGCAACAATGGACATGTTGATAAAATCTTGGTAACCTCAACATGTAGGTCATATTATCAGGTCACCAGATGCTTAGATAGTTCATTTCATTCTACGAACAAAATATGCACTTAACTGAAAGAATGCTATGCAACAAGTGGTAAAAGTGCTAGTTTGAGGGGGTGCACTAAGACAGTGGGGATTAAGTGTTTGCAATTGCAGCGTAATGAACAACGAAAATCCATGCCTGGCACTTGGGTCCAATATGTGAACTTTCCATGGAGAACTTTCAATGTAGTCGCCAATTAGACATGATAACACTGGAATATAATGACCTATACCACTCAAATATTTGATTAACACAAACAAAGCATAGCTCCAAAATCTGTCCAAATCCAGAACAAGATTAAAGTTGTCACTCCATGGCAACCATCCACAGGCTGGCCAACTGTAGCACCATGCTAACCACATCATCACATCATGTAAGCACTTGCAGAGCATGCTCTGAGATAAGCAGATACTTGGTTCAGATTAATGTCTGAACTCAAATGCTTCTCACTGCATTTTTTACTCTGAGAAAAAAACAAACACTTGACAGAAAAAATGATATGGATTTTTTTTTCCAGTTAGAACAGTAGCCGGAAAAGGGTAAAAGATCACAAGCTCATCATTGACAATGCACCATGTGCGTGCTGCTGCAAATAGGATCAGTAGCACATTCAATTCCAAGGCCCCCACAGGTACACACTAGGTCGGCATCGGCGGCCGCCCTCTCCAGCCGGTGCGCGGAGGGGGATGCGGATGCGTAGGGTGTCGCGGAGTGGCAGCGGAAGAGGTGGAGTAGGCAGACGGAGAGGAGGGCGAGGAGGAGCGCCCGGGTCCCGAAGGTCTCCCGAAGTCGGGGGTGACGATGCTGGAGATGTTTGCCATGAAAGTGCGGGGTCCGCCGCCGCCGTTGGTGGATGACTGGGTTTGGTGCTGGTCTGGTGAATCACAGTGGCTACATGAAGCGTTGGATGATGTTTGATGGCTCAGATTTGTTGGATCTGCCCCTCTCTGTCTTTTTATATTGGTATAGATATAGATTTAGACCAAAAAATAGTCAACTAAATTAGGCAAATGCCAACAGAACCATCATTTAACAGTGAATTACAAAATTCCAGCCCTTCCAGATGAGCGATCTCCGGCATAAACTTGGCATCATCGCCACACGCTTTTTCAGCCAGACGGATCTAGCTCAATAACATGATAGACGATTTTCAAGACATGACTAAAACTATTACCGTCGACTGATTCTAGTCTTGTCTCACTCTGTAGCACCGCGTTGCATCGAAGAGGCAAAAACGAAAGGCTCCACTCCGCATAATTGCACATCAGGTTCTACTTTCGCGACATCGACCGTCGCGGCACAGTGCAAGGTTCAGCCAATGTGTACATAAGCAAATATGTCTACCATGCAATGGGCTGACCAGCCTGTTTTGTTTCCCTCCAATATTTTAGATATCTTGTAGCTAAAGACATACGCAAAATTTAAATCCTTATCACACTCATTTTGGCAACCTAAGGCATGGGTATATATAGGACTTCAACGCATCTCCAGTCTTATATCGCTCTTGTTATGAGGAAAGGTTGTGAGCATGAGATATGTGTTGAACAAGGCATTCAGGACAACAAGTCCGTCGTGACCTATTCATCATGTATTTTCGATGATGTGACTGGACTACAAAATCTTGCCATTCAACATTACAAAGAAATATTGTGCTCGGTTAGAGTGAACCCACATTGAAAGAATGACGATAAATTGTTAAATCTACAGGTCGTTAACGGACAATTGCATTTGCAAACACATTACTCCTGAATTGTCCAAATAAACCAACAATTTATTGCAGAAAATACCTGTCTATGCTTGTAATCTTACTCAATGCTGTTGTATTTGTCTTGATAATAATAAGGGTACTCTTGTTATCATATGCACAACATAACCGATTAAGGTGGAGCATATTTTGCTTTCAACATGATTGTAGTAACATGTACTTTATGCTATAATGGATTATATTAAGTGGAAAAGAAGGTTCTATCCAAGCTAACACTATGCATCCACTAATTAATTAACCACACCACTAGGCTTGCACACGCGTGTTAAAAGTGTCAAGATTAATGCTAACATTCTTGGTTCTTGTCTCGACGTAAGTATGATACCTTCTCCCCGGGTTGTTGTTCAGCCTGACAGATCTGGCTTTGTGATGACATGGTGTGTGTGGTAGTATCTGAGAGATTATTTTCATGATCTGAGTACAACTTGTACGGTCGATTGATTCATGTCATGTGTCACCATCCACCGCTGCATTCTCATCAAAGGGGAGGAAGTGAATGACTCTACCAATTATTGTTTTCAGTTTCACATCATCGACTGTTGGGACGCCATGCAAGGGTCGGGCAATGTGGACATAACTCAATGTGACAACTATGCAAGGAGCTGACGAGACATTTTTGTTTCCCTCCAATATTTTAGATAGTCGTAGCTAAATTCATAAGCAAATATGAAATCTTACACACTAATTATGACAACCTAAGGTAGGGGTATATATAGGACTTCTACATCTATAGTCTTTGTTATCTCTTTTTATGAAAAGTATTTTTTGCGAGCATGGGATATGTGTTGAACGGGTCATTCAGGACATGTTCACCATGTCTTTTTAATGATGTGATTTGACTGAAGAATCGTGTCATTCTATTTGCATGTTTAGTTTCCGATTGTTGCCAAAAGAGGAAGTGAAGAGAAGTATGTGTCTGGTTCGAGTGAACTCACACTAAAAGTCTGACGAGAACTTGTCAACTCTACAATTAGTTAGCACCAACTCCATTTGCAAACATGTTATTGTTGATTTATCCAAATAAAACAACATTTAATAGGAGAAAATTCCGATCCATATGTATTGCGTGCCATATGGCGGAGCCACGTGCGACCTGTGCAGTCTATTGACTACACAATATTTTGGTTTATACACAGTAAAAAATAGTGCAAAAATTAAGAAAATGGGACAAATACATGATTTGACTATACAGTTTGGCCTAACCAATGATGTGGCTCAGGATTAGTCATACTCTTGCCTAGGCCTATAATACTCGTGGGTGTAGTCGTCGTAGTCGTAGTCGCCGTCGTCGTCGTCGCTGTCGTCGGACGGCCGTGATGTAGTCGTTGACGGAGGTTGTCTCCTGGACTGTAATTGAGGGTAGCTGTCGGGGGGTTACCCCCGGGTAGGGTAAAGATGAGGTAAAGACATATAAGGTTAAGGCAGTAAGCTGTCCGAGGTAACGATTGAGCAAGTACGCAGGAGGCGTCATCCGACGTAAGGTGTACATCTGAGGTATATTCTCCGAGGTATATCCTCCGAGGTATCAACCTCGGGGCAGTCAGCTAGCTACCACAGGAATAAGGTATTCTCTACCGAGGTATAGATCAGGAGTGTTATCCGAGGTTGGCAGCAAGGATCGAGGCATGTCAGAGAGGTCACGGGCGCCGCAGAGCTCGTAGCCCGAGGCTTCAGAGGACGGCGAGGTCCGTCCACGGGTTTCCCGGAAGCTCGGGGGCCTAGGAGCTGACTTGGCTATTTCGGGAAAGGTCTACAGGCTAGACCTCGGCAGGCTACTGAAGTATGACCGGAAGAGGAAAGCTAGGCCTGGCTGGCCTGACAGTCCGGCCGTTGAGCTGGCAGGAGGCAGAGGCTTGTCTTCTACCTTTTGGCCATGCCATTGTCAGTTGTAGGCAGGGGTAAAAATGTACTTCGGCCTATGTATATATGCGGCATCTCTACCTCCAGGGAGGGGGACGGCAAAAACCCTAGCTCATTTCCCCCTTCGTAGTTTCATCTTCTACCTCGAGCTCTCACTTTGGTAGCAACATACAGCTCGAGGAGCACCTTGTACCTGAGAACACACTGATATATTGAGAGAGGCAAGGCAGGAGTAGGGGTTTTACTTCCTCACGAAGGCCCCGAACCTGGGTACATCGTGGTGTCTTTTGTGTTCTTGGCTTTCTTGGTTTCTTGTTCATGTTCTTGTGGTTTCTTGCATGTTCTTGCTTGTGCACGTCTTGAGTGCATAAACCCTCCCCGGATTCCCCCAACGACCATTCGGCCCCAACTAAGCCATACCCATGGCATCTGCCGTGATCCCACCACGACAGTTGGCGCCCACCGTGGGGCAGATTGAGGCGTTGGGTGGAGTTTCCATCCGGACGGGCTCCTCTGAGTGTGTTCTTTCTGGCCTTGTTACCAAGATCGGCGAGTTCGCCTTTGTGAGCGACAATGCGGGGTGCTTCGCCGGCAAGCCTTTCCCCACCGATGGTTTCCTCATGATGCTCGGCAGCTTCCCCACATACGTTGCTGTCGAGGTGGTTCGCGAGTACCCGGAGCAGGTGCTCGTGGACGACGAAACTCCTCTCCTGGCGGCTTTGGGCCAGCGTGTCACTCGCCCTCCGAGGTGTGTGGAGGTGATGATGGCTGGTACCAGCCTGCAGCTAGCAAGGCAGATGCTGGCAAGGTCGCGCTAGCCGAGGTGGAGGCGACGCCAACCGCGCTGCCTGAGAAATCAGGTCGGCGGCGAAGTTTCCGTACGAGAAACCTAGTCAGAATGAGCAGTTGGGCATGCCAAGGGAAGAAGTTCCCTTAGAAGCTATCGTTGATAGGTTAGCTCGGCCACTCGCAGTAGAGGCAAGTGTGGAGCATACGGTGGCCGGGTTAGAGGCAGAGCGCCAGAGGGTGCTGAGAGAAGCTCGGTTGCTGGCCGAGGCTAAGCAGCAGTTCGATATGGAGCAGAAGGAGTACAATGCTGCACATGGTATAGAGGATGGTTTTACTCCGGTTGTGCGGCGTAAGAAAGCTGCTCTGCTCAACCGAGGCAAGGACCTCTATGGGAGATGGCTAGGGCTGCAGTCTCGGGCTCGAGTAAGGCAACAAGTAGCAGGTCGGCTACTGGTAGGCCGGTGTATAGTTCACCAGCTAAGAACCTTAGAGCAGCCGAAGCAGTAAGGGCCGGGCTATCGGAGTTGACCGGAGATGCATGGCGTGAGCAGCAGAAGCGGCTCAATGAGTTAGTGCATGTGGCCAGCAAGCAAAATGAAGCCCTCCGCAAGGCCGGGCTTGGCGGTTCGCAGGCGGTCCATTCGATTAGGCCAGTTAGCCAGGGGTCCAAGGGGCAAGCCTCGTCTCCACACGTCGGAGGAGCCGATCGTGCCCGGAGTGTCACTTCAGGTCGGAACAAGGAGATGCAGCTGCAAGTGTACGATCCGGTGTTAGCTGGGAAGCAAAAGGTCGGCAACGCTAGCCGAGCCAATGGAGACCCCGGCCCAGGTGATGCAAGCCGAGCTAAGGCCGTTCAGCTCAGGGAAATCAGAACGGTGGGCAAGCAGCGTCGGCTGGCCGAGGTAAACCACCTCAGCCCCCGAGGCATCAGCAGCAACCCCGGCCGCAGGAGCAGTATCAGCAAGAGCCGGAGTATGTTCCGCAGCCGAAGAACGTCGGTCGAGGTGGCGACCGATATGATGATGGAAATTCAGCCATGGAGCGGGCTGGATTCTATAGAGTGGATGGTGCATTGGGAGAACGTATCGGAGCTCGGACGTTGCCTACAGGTGATGCGCGCTACAAGCTAGATCGGATTTACATGTCCGAGAAGTTGGAGGAGGAAGGCCCTCCTGGTCCGGCGTGTTTTGGACCTCGGATCATGAAGGAACCACCTCCACCAGTGTCTCAGTTTCAGTTGGGTCGGAGTACCAGGCCGTACAATGGGAGCACCAAGCCGCAAGATTGGCTAGCTGATTATGTTTCAGCAGTATACATTGCGGGGGGCAATCGCCGATGGGCGGTCCGGTATCTCCCGCACATGTTGGAAGGTCCTGCTCGGATCTGGCTGAACAATCTGCCGGAGAATAGCATCGATTGCTGGCTGGATTTAGAGGAGGCATTCAATAGCAACTTCGCCAGCACTTACAGGAGGCCAAACCGACCTCAGCTTTTGCAGGCGTGCAAGCAGGAGGACAATGAGACTGACCGAGAATTCTTGACTCGGTGGAGCAATGTTCGGAACTCCTGTGAGGGAGTTATCGAAGCACAGGCTATAGCGTGGTTTGCTGATGGATGTCGGTATGGTAGCATGTTGTGGCAGAGGCTCCAGAGAGATATGCCAAAGACTCTGGCCGAGACGATTCGGATAGCTGATTCCTATGCCCTTGGCGATCCGATGCAGCCTCTGCTGGATGGGAATGCCCGGAACAGGAGGAATCCGATGAACAACCGCAACAACGGACCGAGGTTTGATAACCGTCAAGAGTTCGGGCAGAAGAGGAGAGAACCAGATTTCCAAGTCAATGCTGTAAACCCAAGTCAGTCCGGACCTGGAGGCGCCCAGAAACCGAAGACTGAGGGTCAGGCGTGGACTCCGAACCAGAACCAGAATCAGGGAGGTGGTGCGAAGCAGTGGCAGGAGGCCGGACCACCTGTGACTTACGAGTCATTGGTGAATGGACCATGTATCTATCATGGCAGGAATGGCAGAACACCCAACCATACCACTCTGCAGTGTAGTTTTCATCACCGAACCGCTGCAGAAGGGGCGAAAGCTGGGGCAAACCGGAGTGGGCCACCGAACCAATGGCGTAGACCTCAATATCCGAACGCGCAGCAGCATAAGCCGACCATAGCGGCGCAGAATCAGAGCTTAACCGGAGCAAATTCAACCCCGGTGCATGCGGCCCAAAACCAGAAGACGGTGCAGGCGAAACCGGTGAATGCAGTGAGTGCCCAGGGCAACAACAACAACGGTGGTGCCGGCCAAAGCCAAACGTGGTCCTTTGAGAATCAGAGGTATGAGAACCCCGGTAATGATTATAGGGAAGTACATCAGAGCTACGTGGTGTTTGTGACTGAGTCAACTGATAAGAAGAGTATGCTGAGGCGTGCCAAGGAGGTGAATGCAGTAACTCCGGCGGTGGTGAAATACATGAACTGGTCCGAGCAAGAGATCACTTGGAGCAGGCAAGATACACCTCGGATCATGCCGAGCCCTGGAAACTATGCACTGGTGGTGGATCCGACGTTTTGTGGGCCGACCAACAATGTGAGATTCACCCGAGTCTTGGTGGACAATGGGAGTGCCATAAATATCATGTACCGAGACACAATGGTCAAGCTGGGATACTCACCGAACCAGTTGCAGCCTAGCAGCTGTACATTTCACGGTATTGTGCCCGGGGTCTCTTGTGCACCTATGGGAAAGATTTGGGTCGACGTGGGTTTTGGTACCCGAGATAACAGCCGAGTTGAAAGTCTTGAGTTCGAGGTTGTGGACTTGCAGAGCCCTTACCATGCCTTGCTGGGAAGGCCAGCCTTGGCCAAGTTCATGATCTCCACTCATGTGGCCTACCTAAAGATGAAAATGCCGGGGCCCAAGGGAATAATAACCATTTCTGGTGACTACAAGAAGGCTATGCAATGTGCCTCGGCGGGATCTAGTTTAGCCGAGTCCTTGGTGATCGCGGCGGAGAAGAAGCAACTTCAGAAGGTGGTGGCAATGGCGCAGTCTACTCAGCTCGGCATGTCCGGACTAATTACTCCGGACATGAGCGCTTCATTCGAGGTGCCCAAGGAGACCAAGAAAATCCCGCTGGACTCGGAGAACCCGGAGCGTTTCGCCATCATTGGTACTGGCATGGACGAGAAATAGGAAAGCGCGCTCTGTCACTTCCTCCGTGAGAATCGGGACATTTTTGCATGGTCGGCTAAAGACCTGCCAGGTGTTCCGAGGGAGTTGGCAGAGCACTCTTTGTTTGTTCGGCCAGAGGTGAAACCAGTGCGTCAACCGACGCGGCGGCTCTCAGATGACCGAAGAAAGGTGGTACTCGAAGAACTGGCGAAGTTACTGGCTGCAGGCTTCATCATGGAAGTGCTGCATCCGGACTGGATATCTAATCCAGTCCTCGTGGAGAAAAAGAAGGACGAACCGGCGGTAGTCAAGGTGTGGCGCATGTGCATTGACTTCACCAACCTGAACAAGGCGTGCCCGAAGGATCCCTTTCCTTTACCTCGGATTGATCAAGTGATCGATTCTACGGCTGGATGTGAGCTGTTGTCTTTTATTGATGCATATTCTGGTTTTCACCAGATCCCACTGAACACTGATGATCAAATAAAGACTGCCTTTATTACCCCGTACGGGGCGTATTGCTATCGTGTCATGTGTTTCGGTTTGAGAAATGCCGGGGCAACTTATCAAAGGTGTATGCAGAAGTGCTTACATTCTCAAATGGGCAAGAATGTGCAAGTGTATGTCGATGACATTGTTATCAAAACTAAAAAGAAGCATACTCTCATCGAAGACCTCGAAGAGACATTTGCAAATTTAAGAAAGTATCGGTTGAAACTTAACCCGGACAAGTGCACCTTTGGTGTCCCGGCTGGAAAATTGCTCGGTTTCCTCGTATCGAGCCGAGGTATAGAAGTTAACCCGGCTAAGATCCGAGCTATCGAAAGAATGAAGTTGCCGAACTGTTTAAAAGATGTGCAGAAGTTCACGGGATGCCTTGCATCTTTAAGTCGGTTTGTAAGTCGGCTAGGAGAAAAAGCCTTACCATTGTATCAACTTATGAAGAAAAGTACCAGTTTCACTTGGACCCCGCAGGCGGACGCGGCGTTCAATGAGCTGAAGAAGATGTTGTCCACTGCTCCGGTGTTGGCATCCCCTTTGCAGAATGAACCGATGTTGATATACATTGCGGCTACAAACCGGGTCGTAAGTGTTGCAGTGGTGGTGGAGCGAGACGAAGGAGGCAAATCGGTGCAGAGACCAATCTACTACCTGAGCGAGGTGATATCCACGTCGAAGCAAAACTACCCCCACTACCAGAAGATGACGTACGGAGTATACCTGGCGGTTAAGAAACTGAAGCATTACTTCCAAGAGCATCCCATGACGGTGGTATGTGATGCTCCAATCTCGGAGATCATCGGATGCAAGGACGCAACTGGGCGAGTTGCCAAATGGGCGATCGAGGTATCTCCATACACTCCGCATTATGAAAGGCGAGATGCAATCAAGTCGCAGGCGCTGCCGGACTTTTTATGCGATTGGGCCGTGATGTGGGCGTACCCTCCGGGCACCCGACCGTTGGCGTACCCGATGCAGCCCAGCACCTGGAGGCCCATGAAGCCCAACAAACTACAACTTGGAGTACAAGACAATCTCATGTAAACCCTACCTGGCTCCCTTTATAAAGCCAGGCAGAGGCACCCCATAGATCAGATCCCCACGGGACGACAGATAGGCATAGCCCTAGCGAGACCACGTCTCACCATCGGCCTTGCGGCCACCATGTAACCTCATATCGCCATCTATACAGATCAGACGAGCAGGATGTAGGTCTTTACCTCACCATGAGGGGCCGAACCTGGGTAAATCCTCGCTTGTCAGCCGACGGAACTACCAGCGCGCACTCTCTCTCCCCCTCAATCAACCCGGGGTACACAACCCAGGGATTTGCCGAGTCCACACCTCGTCAATTGGCGCCGTCTGTGGGAAGAACGCGCGCTGGATCGCGGTTCCGGCGACTCCAATCTTCATCGACTACGGCGGCCAGATCGCATCTGGCCGGCACATCTACTTCAACACGACTTCGTCAACAACTACGGCAACGTCGGCAGCGTTCCGTGTCTGCAGACAGCCTGGGGTCCAATCCGGGTCAAAACCCGGCGACCGAATCGGCAGCGGTGGCGGCGTTCCGCGGGTCGGCTCCTCCGATCCGATCTGACACCCGCCGAAGCGAGGGCTCCCAGCTGGACAAACTACGAAAGTTCTCAATCGCCGGATCGTTTGGGGGCATCAAACGGGGCGAGCTGATCCTTCACGTGAAGACTACCGAGGCAAACATCAGCTTGGCATGATCCAATCTCGTCGGCTTGCACATAACGCCGGCGAGTCAGCTAGTCGATCAAGGCCACCTGCAACAACCACGTTCAAGGCTATTCGTTCTTGGAATCCAATACGGAGATCTTCACTATCATTGATTGATTTTGTCTTACTCTCCTGACTATTATATTATTCATCTGCTAATAAAACCCATTGTCTTCTAATTGTATGTGTGCATGTACAAGCAACAAAGATCTCTACATGCATGGGACTCTGCGGCCGGCGTGCTAATTACGTGCATCATGATCGACTCGGAGCCAAGTCAAGGCACGGCGCGCACAGCCAGGCCCGTCCAGCGCCTCCGATCCAGCATGCGATGTCGACTCCGGCTCGGCCACATCATGACCGTCATCGACTACCACGGCGCCACGACAAGTTGGCTCCCATCCTGGCAATCCTCGACTCGCCGGCTTCGTGGGGCGTCGACTTCGGCAGTGATCAGCATCCGCGGAACGACGCATTGGCTTCGACTGCGCGTACTCGTCAGACCGGCGACTCGAGCTGGCTACCTGCATGGATTATGCGGCCAGAGTGCTAATCACATGTTACGGATCGATCGCGGGAAGCAGCCTACGGCCGCATGCACGATCAGATTTACTGCACCCTACTACTGATCATCCTCTCTCTTTCTTACATCGCAAGTATGTTTAATTAGATCTGTTCTAATCCACCGATCAATCTATCTTTATGATCATCAGGACATGGTACAAAGGGCAACCTCCGTATCACATACGCGGAACTCTTCGGCCGGCGTCGCGGACAAATCCGACCCCAGCAACCGTCGACTTCGTCCACAGCGTCGACTCCGTCCGTCCCTGCATATACACCCGACGCATACACATGCCCACAGCCCACGTGCATACACCTTCGTCTCGCCCACGCTAGGAGCAGCGTCAACCACAACTCGACAAAGTCCCAGCGTTCATGGCTCCACAGCCTCTACGACGACTCGCTGTAGTCGGCGTCCGCAACTCGCCAACAACGACATCAACTTCGTTGCGGCACACGACAAGGAGACTCACGTGCCTTCTTCAATTCCGCATCGTCGACTCCGCCTCGCCCACTCGACAAAAAGGACTCGGGGGCTGGACGTGCAGCCACTGCGTCGTCTTCCTCTTTGCGTCGACTCCGGGGTTGGTGATTCGACGTCGACAACAACAGCAAGTTCATCGCTGCACCGACAGGCGACTCGGCCTCGCCTTCACTAGCTCCTCCTCCGACACTCGGGGGCTAGCGGCCTCGCCTTCACTGGTTCCGCCTCCGACGCTCGGGGGCTTGCGGCTTCGTCTTCATCGACTTCGCCTCCGACGCTCGGGGGCTGGCGGCCTCGCCTTCATCGACTACTCCTCCGACACTCGGGGCTGGCGGCCTCGCCTTCGTCGACTGCGCCTCCGGCACTCGGGGGCTGGCGACTCGAGTGCCTACGTCGACTCCGCCTCCGACACTCGGGGGCTGGCGCTTCGTCAACAACAACAAGTTCATCGCTGCACTCGACACGCGACTCGAGTGCCTTCATCGGCTCTGCATCGTCGACTCTGCTTCGCCGGCCTGATAAGGGACTCGGGGCTAAACGTTGCCCACGCCGCCCGACTCCAGCCCGTCGCCTCGACTCCCTCCGTCGCACTTCACGGCGTCGACTCCGTCCACTACGACATCCACGACTCGCCAAGATCGCATCCATAATTCGACTGCCTGTACGGCATCACTCCGCCGCGTCGACTCCGGTCCGCCGCGTCGACTGCCTGTACGGCACCACTCCGCCGCGTCGACTCCGGTCCGCCGCGTCGACTGCCTGTACGGCACCACTCCGCCGCGTCGACTCCGGTCCGCCGCGTCGACTGCCTCTACGGCACCACTCCGCCGCGTCGACTCCGGTCCGCCGCGTCGACTGCCTCTACGGCACCACTCCGCCGCGTCGACTCTGGTCCGCCTCCTCGACTGCCTCTACGGTACAGTAGGCCAACAGGCTGAAGAGGAACTCGAATATTTTTCGAGTGCTCGCAAAACAGTAGGCCAACAGGCTGAATGACAACAAAACAGTAGGCAAACAAGCTGAGCAAACAACATACAGTAAGCCCATTGGCTGAGCAAGACTCGAAAACCTAGGCCGTCACCCGACGCACTCGGGGGCTTGCGCCATACAGGTCCCACTCGAAAACCTAGGCCGTCACCCGACGCACTCGGGGGCTTGCGCCATACAGGTCCCACTCGAAAACCTAGGCCGTCACCCGACGCACTCGGGGCTTGTGCCATACAGGTCCAACAAGAAAACCTAGGCCGCACTCGAACACTCGGGGGCTGCGCCATACAGGTCCAACAAGAAAACCTAGGCCGCACTCGAACACTCGGGGCTGCGCCATACAGGTCCAACAACACAGTAGGCCGTTTGGCTGAGCGAACACTCGAATCTCATTCGAGTTCCACAAGTAGGCCGCCAGGCTGAATTAGCACTTGAATCTCATTCGAGTTCCACAAGTAGGCCGTCAGGCTGAGCGAACACTCGAACCCATTCGAATCACACGAGTAAGCCGTCAGGCTGAGCAAGCACTCGAAAAGTGCAAACACTTAGTAAGCCAAACAGGCTGAAAAAGGACTCTGATTTATCAGTGATTTCCTAAAATTACTCCCATCGGGAGGGGTTCAAGAATTTCTTTTCGACTGAGAAAGAATTTTTGAGATTAACCTCAATTACAAGCAATTCAGCTTAATCTCGGGGGCTACTCCCATCGGGAGCACTGTTCGCGCTCCCGATAGACTCAGTCGAAACATTACCG
Source organism: Poa pratensis (assembly GCA_947311845.1). Classification (NCBI taxonomy): domain Eukaryota; kingdom Viridiplantae; phylum Streptophyta; class Magnoliopsida; order Poales; family Poaceae; genus Poa; species Poa pratensis. Next base: position 4,094,845 of record CAMZMU010000100.1, on the reverse strand, counting down.
ACTAAAGCATCCTCTGTAAGCCCTCAACGGCCGGAGTCGAATTTCTTTGACTATCGTTTTCAGGAACAAGACGGCGTGCCCAGGAGGAAAGAGTACTTACCCGACGCATCGACTATGCCTACACGACATGCTGCTTTGAGTCTCTGCCCGATTCTTCGTATCGACCAGACACTCGGGGGCTACTGATGTGGGCGTACCCTCCGGGCACCCGACCGTTGGCGTACCCGATGCAGCCCAGCACCTGGAGGCCCATGAAGCCCAACAAACTACAACTTGGAGTACAAGACAATCTCATGTAAACACTACCTGGCTCCCTTTATAAAGCCAGGCAGAGGCACCCCATAGATCAGATCCCCACGGGACGACAGATAGGCATAGCCCTAGCGAGACCACGTCTCACCATCGGCCTTGCGGCCACCATGTAACCTCATATCGCCATCTATACAGATCAGACGAGCAGGATGTAGGTCTTTACCTCACCATGAGGGGCCGAACCTGGGTAAATCCTCGCTTGTCAGCCGACGGAACTACCAGCGCGCACTCTCTCTCCCCCTCAATCAACCTGGGCTACACAACCCAGGGATTTGCCGAGTCCACACCTCGTCAATTGGCGCCGTCTGTGGGAAGAACGCGCGCTGGATCGCGGTTCCGGCGACTCCAATCTTCATCGACTACGGCGGCCAGATCGCATCTGGCCGGCACATCTACTTCAACACGACTTCGTCAACAACTACGGCAACGTCGGCAGCGTTCCGTGTCTGCAGACAGCCTGGGGTCCAATCCGGGTCAAAACCCGGCGACCGAATCGGCAGCGGTGGCGGCGTTCCGCGGGTCGGCTCCTCTGATCCGATCTGACACCCGCCGAAGCGAGGGCTCCCAGCTGGACAAACTACGAAAGTTCTCAATCGCCGGATCGTTTGGGGGCATCAAACAGGGCGAGCTGATCCTTCACGTGAAGACTACCGAAGCAAACATCAGCTTGGCATGATCCAATCTCGTCGGCTTGCACATAACGCCGGCGAGTCAGCTAGTCGATCAAGGCCACCTGCAACAACCACGTTCAAGGCTATTCGTTCTTGGAATCCAATACGGAGATCTTCACTATCATTGATTGATTTTGTCTTACTCTCCTGACTATTATATTATTCATCTGCTAATAAAACCCATTGTCTTCTAATCGTATGTGTGCATGTACAAGCAACAAAGATCTCTACATGCATGGGACTCTGCGGCCGGCGTGCTAATTACGTGCATCATGATCGACTCGGAGCCAAGTCAAGGCACGGCGCGCACAGCCAGGCCCGTCCAGCGCCTCCGATCCAGCATGCGATGTCGACTCCGGCTCGGCCACATCATGACCGTCATCGACTACCACGGCGCCACGACAAGTTGGCTCCCATCCTGGCAATCCTCGACTCGCCGGCTTCGTGGGGCGTCGACTTCGGCAGTGATCAGCATCCGCGGAACGACGCATTGGCTTCGACTGCGCGTACTCGTCAGACCGGCGACTCGAGCTGGCTACCTGCATGGATTATGCGGCCAGAGTGCTAATCACATGTTACGGATCGATCGCGGGAAGCAGCCTACGGCCGCATGCACGATCAGATTTACTGCACCCTACTACTGATCATCCTCTCTCTTTCTTACATCGCAAGTATGTTTAATTAGATCTGTTCTAATCCACCGATCAATCTATCTTTATGATCATCAGGGACATGGTACAAAGGGCAACCTCCGTATCACATACGCGGAACTCTTCGGCCGGCGTCGCGGACAAATCCGACCCCAGCAACCGTCGACTTCGTCCACAGCGTCGACTCCGTCCGTCCCTACATATACACCCGACGCATACACATGCCCACAGCCCACGTGCATACACCTTCGTCTCGCCCACGCTAGGAGCAGCGTCAACCACAACTCGACAAAGTCCCAGCGTTCATGGCTCCACAGCCTCTACGACGACTCGCTGTAGTCGGCGTCCGCAACTCGCCAACAACGACATCAACTTCGTTGCGGCACACGACAAGGAGACTCACGTGCCTTCTTCAATTCCGCATCGTCGACTCCGCCTCGCCCACTCGACAAAAAGGACTCGGGGGCTGGACGTGCAGCCACTGCGTCGTCTTCCTCTTTGCGTCGACTCCGGGGTTGGTGATTCGACGTCGACAACAACAGCAAGTTCATCGCTGCACCCGACAGGCGACTCGGCCTCGCCTTCACTAGCTCCTCCTCCGACACTCGGGGGCTGGCGGCCTCGCCTTCACTGGTTCCGCCTCCGACGCTCGGGGCTTGCGGCTTCGTCTTCATCGACTTCGCCTCCGACGCTCGGGGGCTGGCGGCCTCGCCTTCATCGACTACTCCTCCGACACTCGGGGGCTGGCGGCCTCGCCTTCGTCGACTGCGCCTCCGGCACTCGGGGGCTGGCGACTCGAGTGCCTACGTCGACTCCGCCTCCGACACTCGGGGGCTGGCGCTTCGTCAACAACAACAAGTTCATCGCTGCACTCGACACGCGACTCGAGTGCCTTCATCGGCTCTGCATCGTCGACTCTGCTTCGCCGGCCTGATAAGGGACTCGGGGGCTAAGCGTTGCCCACGCCGCCCGACTCCAGCCCGTCGCCTCGACTCCCTCCGTCGCACTTCACGGCGTCGACTCCGTCCACTACGACATCCACGACTCGCCAAGATCGCATCCATAATTCGACTGCCTGTACGGCATCACTCCGCCGCGTCGACTCCGGTCCGCCGCGTCGACTGCCTGTACGGCACCACTCCGCCGCGTCGACTCCGGTCCGCCGCGTCGACTGCCTCTACGGCACCACTCCGCCGCGTCGACTCCGGTCCGCCGCGTCGACTGCCTCTACGGCACCACTCCGCCGCGTCGACTCTGGTCCGCCTCCTCGACTGCCTCTACGGTACAGTAGGCCAACAGGCTGAAGAGGAACTCGAATATTTTTCGAGTGCTCGCAAAACAGTAGGCCAACAGGCTGAATGACAACAAAACAGTAGGCAAACAAGCTGAGCAAACAACATACAGTAAGCCCATTGGCTGAGCAAGACTCGAAAACCTAGGCCGTCACCCGACGCACTCGGGGGCTTGCGCCATACAGGTCCCACTCGAAAACCTAGGCCGTCACCCGACGCACTCGGGGGCTTGTGCCATACAGGTCCAACAAGAAAACCTAGGCCGCACTCGAACACTCGGGGGCTGCGCCATACAGGTCCAACAAGAAAACCTAGGCCGCACTCGAACACTCGGGGGCTGCGCCATACAGGTCCAACAACACAGTAGGCCGTTTGGCTGAGCGAACACTCGAATCTCATTCGAGTTCCACAAGTAGGCCGCCAGGCTGAATTAGCACTTGAATCTCATTCGAGTTCCACAAGTAGGCCGTCAGGCTGAGCGAACACTCGAACCCATTCGAATCACACGAGTAAGCCGTCAGGCTGAGCAAGCACTCGAAAAGTGCAAACACTTAGTAAGCCAAACAGGCTGAAAAAGGACTCTGATTTATCAGTGATTTCCTAAAATTACTCACATCGGGAGGGGTTCAAGAATTTCTTTTCGACTGAAAAAGAATTTTTGAGATTAACCTCAATTACAATCAATTCAGCTTAATCTCGGGGGCTACTCCCATCGGGAGCACTGTTCGCGCTCCCGATAGACTCAGTCGAAACATTACCGACTAAAGCATCCTCTGTAAGCCCTCAACGGCCGGAGTCGAATTTCTTTGACTATCGTTTTCAGGAACAAGACGGCGTGCCCAGGAGGAAAGAGTACTTACCCGACGCATCGACTATGCCTACACGACATGCTGCTTTGAGTCTCTGCCCGATTCTTCGTATCGACCAGACACTCGGGGGCTACTGATGTGGGCGTACCCTCCGGGCACCCGACCGTTGGCGTACCCGATGCAGCCCAGCACCTGGAGGCCCATGAAGCCCAACAAACTACAACTTGGAGTACAAGACAATCTCATGTAAACCCTACCTGGCTCCCTTTATAAAGCCAGGCAGAGGCACCCCATAGATCAGATCCCCACAGGACGACAGATAGGCATAGCCCTAGCGAGACCACGTCTCACCATCGCCCTTGCGGCCACCATGTAACCTCATATCGCCATCTATACAGATCAGACGAGCAGGATGTAGGTCTTTACCTCACCATGAGGGGCCGAACCTGGGTAAATCCTCGCTTGTCAGCCGACGGAACTACCAGCGCGCACTCTCTCTCCCCCTCAATCAACCTGGGGTACACAACCCAGGGATTTGCCGAGTCCACACCTCGTCAATTGGCGCCGTCTGTGGGAAGAACGCGCGCTGGATCGCGGTTCCGGCGACTCCAATCTTCATCGACTACGGCGGCCAGATCGCATCTGGCCGGCACATCTACTTCAACACGACTTCGTCAACAACTACGGCAACGTCGGCAGCGTTCCGTGTCTGCAGACAGCCTGGGGTCCAATCCGGGTCAAAACCCGGCGACCGAATCGGCAGCGGTGGCGGCGTTCCGCGGGTCGGCTCCTCCGATCCGATCTGACACCCGCCGAAGCGAGGGCTCCCAGCTGGACAAACTACGAAAGTTCTCAATCGCCGGATCGTTTGGGGGCATCAAACGGGGCGAGCTGATCCTTCACGTGAAGACTACCGAAGCAAACATCAGCTTGGCATGATCCAATCTCGTCGGCTTGCACATAACGCCGGCGAGTCAGCTAGTCGATCAAGGCCACCTGCAACAACCACGTTCAAGGCTATTCGTTCTTGGAATCCAATACGGAGATCTTCACTATCATTGATTGATTTTGTCTTACTCTCCTGACTATTATATTATTCATCTGCTAATAAAACCCATTGTCTTCTAATCGTATGTGTGCATGTACAAGCAACAAAGATCTCTACATGCATGGGACTCTGCGGCCGGCGTGCTAATTACGTGCATCATGATCGACTCGGAGCCAAGTCAAGGCACGGCGCGCACAGCCAGGCCCGTCCAGCGCCTCCGATCCAGCATGCGATGTCGACTCCGGCTCGGCCACATCATGACCGTCATCGACTACCACGGCGCCACGACAAGTTGGCTCCCATCCTGGCAATCCTCGACTCGCCGGCTTCGTGGGGCGTCGACTTCGGCAGTGATCAGCATCCGCGGAACGACGCATTGGCTTCGACTGCGCGTACTCGTCAGACCGGCGACTCGAGCTGGCTACCTGCATGGATTATGCGGCCAGAGTGCTAATCACATGTTACGGATCGATCGCGGGAAGCAGCCTACGGCCGCATGCACGATAAGATTTACTGCACCCTACTACTGATCATCCTCTCTCTTTCTTACATCGCAAGTATGTTTAATTAGATCTGTTCTAATCCACCGATCAATCTATCTTTATGATCATCAGGGACATGGTACAAAGGGCAACCTCCGTATCACATACGCGGAACTCTTCGGCCGGCGTCGCGGACAAATCCGACCCCAGCAACCGTCGACTTCGTCCACAGCGTCGACTCCGTCCGTCCCTGCATATACACCCGACGCATACACATGCCCACAGCCCACGTGCATACACCTTCGTCTCGCCCACGCTAGGAGCAGCGTCAACCACAACTCGACAAAGTCCCAGCGTTCATGGCTCCACAGCCTCTACGACGACTCGCTGTAGTCGGCGTCCGCAACTCGCCAACAACGACATCAACTTCGTTGCGGCACACGACAAGGAGACTCACGTGCCTTCTTCAATTCCGCATCGTCGACTCCGCCTCGCCCACTCGACAAAAAGGACTCGGGGGCTGGACGTGCAGCCACTGCGTCGTCTTCCTCTTTGCGTCGACTCCGGGGTTGGTGATTCGACGTCGACAACAACAGCAAGTTCATCGCTGCACCCGACAGGCGACTCGGCCTCGCCTTCACTAGCTCCTCCTCCGACACTCGGGGGCTGGCGGCCTCGCCTTCACTGGTTCCGCCTCCGACGCTCGGGGGCTTGCGGCTTCGTCTTCATCGACTTCGCCTCCGACGCTCGGGGGCTGGCGGCCTCGCCTTCATCGACTACTCCTCCGACACTCGGGGCTGGCGGCCTCGCCTTCGTCGACTGCGCCTCCGGCACTCGGGGGCTGGCGACTCGAGTGCCTACGTCGACTCCGCCTCTGACACTCGGGGGCTGGCGCTTCGTCAACAACAACAAGTTCATCGCTGCACTCGACACGCGACTCGAGTGCCTTCATCGGCTCTGCATCGTCGACTCTGCTTCGCCGGCCTGATAAGGGACTCGGGGGCTAAGCGTTGCCCACGCCGCCCGACTCCAGCCCGTCGCCTCGACTCCCTCCGTCGCACTTCACGGCGTCGACTCCGTCCACTACGACATCCACGACTCGCCAAGATCGCATCCATAATTCGACTGCCTGTACGGCATCACTCCGCCGCGTCGACTCCGGTCCGCCGCGTCGACTGCCTGTACGGCACCACTCCGCCGCGTCGACTCCGGTCCGCCGCGTCGACTGCCTGTAAGGCACCACTCCGCCGCGTCGACTCCGGTCCGCCGCGTCGACTGCCTCTACGGCACCACTCCGCCGCGTCGACTCCGGTCCGCCGCGTCGACTGCCTCTACGGCACCACTCCGCCGCGTCGACTCTGGTCCGCCTCCTCGACTGCCTCTACGGTACAGTAGGCCAACAGGCTGAAGAGGAACTCGAATATTTTTCGAGTGCTCGCAAAACAGTAGGCCAACAGGCTGAATGACAACAAAACAGTAGGCAAACAAGCTGAGCAAACAACATACAGTAAGCCCATTGGCTGAGCAAGACTCGAAAACCTAGGCCGTCACCCGACGCACTCGGGGGCTTGCGCCATACAGGTCCCACTCGAAAACCTAGGCCGTCACCCGACGCACTCGGGGGCTTGTGCCATACAGGTCCAACAAGAAAACCTAGGCCGCACTCGAACACTCGGGGGCTGCGCCATACAGGTCCAACAAGAAAACCTAGGCCGCACTCGAACACTCGGGGGCTGCGCCATACAGGTCCAACAACACAGTAGGCCGTTTGGCTGAGCGAACACTCGAATCTCATTCGAGTTCCACAAGTAGGCCGCCAGGCTGAATTAGCACTTGAATCTCATTCGAGTTCCACAAGTAGGCCGTCAGGCTGAGCGAACACTCGAACCCATTCGAATCACACGAGTAAGCCGTCAGGCTGAGCAAGCACTCGAAAAGTGCAAACACTTAGTAAGCCAACAGGCTGAAAAAGGACTCTGATTTATCAGTGATTTCCTAAAATTACTCCCATCGGGAGGGGTTCAAGAATTTCTTTTCGACTGAGAAAGAATTTTTGAGATTAACCTCAATTACAATCAATTCAGCTTAATCTCGGGGGCTACTCCCATCGGGAGCACTGTTCGCGCTCCCGATAGACTCAGTCGAAACATTACCGACTAAAGCATCCTCTGTAAGCCCTCAACGGCCGGAGTCGAATTTCTTTGACTATCGTTTTCAGGAACAAGACGGCGTGCCCAGGAGGAAAGAGTACTTACCCGACGCATCGACTATGCCTACACGACATGCTGCTTTGAGTCTCTGCCCGATTCTTCGTATCGACCAGACACTCGGGGCTACTGATGTGGGCGTACCCTCCGGGCACCCGACCGTTGGCGTACCCGATGCAGCCCAGCACCTGGATGCCCATGAAGCCCAACAAACTACAACTTGGAGTACAAGACAATCTCATGTAAACCCTACCTGGCTCCCTTTATAAAGCCAGGCAGAGGCACCCCATAGATCAGATCCCCACGGGACGACAGATAGGCATAGCCCTAGCGAGACCACGTCTCACCATCGCCCTTGCGGCCACCATGTAACCTCATATCGCCATCTATACAGATCAGACGAGCAGGATGTAGGTCTTTACCTCACCATGAGGGGCCGAACCTGGGTAAATCCTCGCTTGTCAGCCGACGGAACTACCAGCGCGCACTCTCTCTCCCCCTCAATCAACCCGGGGTACACAACCCAGGGATTTGCCGAGTCCACACCTCGTCAGGCCGAGATGCAATATGAGCCGCCCTTGCCGGACTATAATTATTGGAAGATGCACTTTGATGGGTCCAAGACCAAGGTCGGATTAGGTGCCGGCATAGTCCTAACCTCGCCGAAGCAAGACCAGTTGAAGTATGTGCTGCAAATCCATTTCTCGGCGTCGAACAACGTGGCGGAGTATGAGGCCCTGATCCATGGGCTCAAGGTGGCAAAGGAGATAGGCGTCCGGCGTATAGAATGCTTCGGCGATTCAGCTTTGGTGGTGCATCAATCCACCGGCACTTGGGATGCATTGGATGCGAACATGGAGTTGTATCGGTTTCATGTGCAAAAGGTGTCTGGGTTTTTCGAAGGATGTGAGTACAAGCACATACCTCGGGGGGAGAATGAAGCCGCCGACGTATTGTCCAAGCTCGGTTCATCCAAAGAACCGGTGCCACCGGGGATAGCACTGAATCATTTGAGGACTCCTTCAATCAAGCCTTCTCCTGATTCCGAATCAATTTTCTTACCACCAAATCGGAGCCTGAGCCTATGGAGGTAGACGTCGGATGCGTTTGGCCGAAATCGGGGACTGCTTCGCAGTACCGGGACTGATGGAGCTTTTCCCATGGACGTGGATGGTGGGAGCTTCGGATCTGGCCCGGGGACTTCGCACCAACACTCGGGGACTGGCCGAGCAATGGTAAAGGCAATCATGGCGGAGATCATGGCGGCCGAACCAATGGAGATAGATGAGAGCCTTTTTCCTCTACATCCAGTGCCGGAATGGGCGGAGCAGATAATGAACTTCATAACTGACGGAAGTTTGCCAAGTGATACAACCGAGGCAAGGAGAATCCAGAGGAGAGCTAAGGGATACACCATCATCAACAAGGAGCTATACAAGAGAAGTGTGACCGAGGTGTTGCAGAGGTGTGTCGAACCAGCTGAAGGCAAGGAGATGCTTTTAGAAATCCACCAAGGAGAATGTGGACATCATTGCAGCACAAGAGCTCTGGTGGCCAAGGTGTTCCGGCACGGGTTCTATTGGCCCACCGCCAATGCCGATGCAGAAGATATAGTTCGGAAATGTGAAGGGTGCCAAAGGTTCGCCAAGCAGCAGCACATGCCAGCTTCGGCGCTCAAGACCATTCCTATCACGTGGCCCTTTGCAGTTTGGTGTCTGGACATGGTGGGAGAATTCAAGCCAGCCCGAGGCAATATGACTCACATACTGGTGATGGTGGACAAATTCACTAAGTGGATCGAGGTGAAGCCAATCCGAAAAGTGGATGGTCATACGGCAGTGACCTTTTTGAAGGAAATAATCCTGAGATATGGATATCCTCATAGTATCATTACAGACAACGGCACGAACTTTGCTGTCGGAGAGTTTGCTCGGTTCTGCATGAGTAAGGGAATTCGACTTGATGTAGCCTCGGTGGCTCACCCACAGGCTAATGGGCAAGTAGAAAGGTCAAATGCATTGGTATTGGCCGGAATCAAAGCTCGGCTAGTAGAACCACTGTTGAAAACACCGGGGTGTTGGATCGATGAGATACCAGCAGTTCTGTGGGGTTTAAGGACCACACCGAACAGATCAACTGGCTATACGCCATTTTCATGGTCTATGGGGCCGAGGCAATGCTGCCAACCGACATTGAATATGATGCGCCCAGAGTGGCAATGTACACAGAAGCCGAGGCTAAAGAAGCTCGGGAAGATGCTGTAGATCTGCTTGAGGAAGCAAGAGAATTGGCCTTATCTCGGTCAGCAATATATCAGCAGGGTCTCCGACGCTATCAAAGCGGCATGTAAAACCCCGAAAGTTTAATGAAGGAGATCTAGTGCTGAGGCTTGTTCAGCGCAGCAAAGGTCGGCACAAGTTGTCACCTCCATGGGAGGGACCATACATTGTGAGCCGAGCTTTGCACAATGATTCGTACTATCTTATAGATGCACAGGAGCCAAGGGGAGATGGGCTGGATAGACCCGATGCGGAGCTTCAGCGTCCATGGAATGTAGCTCTACTCCGACCCTTCTACTGTTGAAGGAAGTAATGTATGTACCTCGGCTGATCTTTAATAAAAACTTCGGCACCTCGAGAGTGAGCTCGGGGACTGCCTCGCTCTTATGATTGCATGTTTCTTTTTGTTTGTACTCTTTTTCGTTCGTATGCCGACTATTTTGAACCTCGTCTCAAACTTCAAGTACTGTATGCTATGTAACTAATCTTGTGACTCGACTGACGAACGCCAGCATGGCAGTCAAGAGCAAAGATGAAAGAACATGGGAAACATGAAAATGAACTCGGGGACTCGGTCCAAAAGACAGTTCGGCATATGTCGTTTACTAACCCCTGTTTTTACTTCTTTTTTATGTCGGATGACTTTGAAACATACCTCGGAATTTACCAAGTACTGTATGCTATGAACAACAATCTTGTGACTCGACTGTCGAACGCCAGAATGGCAGACAAGAGCAAAGAATGCCAAATATAGTAAACACGAAAGTAAACTCGAGCAATCATTCAAAAGGATTCGACATAAAGCTTAGAAAAGCATGGTTCGAATGAGCATGATAGTAACAGAGGTAGCAAAAGGAACTACTTAAGTTTGATTACATCTGCGTCCCGGCATACCGGGGATTTAATGAAGTTTTCCAGTGCATAGGTTCAGGTCGAGGAATTTGAGTTAAACGTCGGCAGCAGCCGATGCATCAGGAGTGGGCTCCGGAGTAGAGGTAGCCTGGGAAGTGCTGGCAACGTCGGCAGTAACCTCGGCATCAGGTTTGGGGGGATCCTCGGTTTCTTCTCGGTTCGAGGCTGTTTCATATTCACCATCTTCGCCATCTTCTTCTCCTGTCGCATAATCCTCGGCGTCGGAGTAGGTGTCTCCTTCGCTCAAGTTCTTTGTGTTGGCATATCCAGCGAAGAAGGCAGCCATCTTTTCGCGGCGCTTGATGAGAGTTGGGTCCGAGGACCAGGGCGAGCCTCGGCGAAGAGTGTCCATCTTTTCGAGGTCGATCTTCTCGCACCAAGTCATGATGAATTTGAGAGCGGCATCAGCTCCAGCGCGAGCTGAAGATGAACGCCACTCTCGGAGTCTTTGTTCGGCTTCACGAAGCTTGGAGGCAAGATCCTCGGTAGATTTGGGAGCATCAGCAAGAGGCCATAAGGCTCGGAAAGCAGACACACCTGCATCGAGAAGTTCCGACCCAATGGTCTCAAGGGATGGATCCGAGACTTGATGGCCACGATATGGTCCTCAACGGTCCAATCGGGGTTCTGTTCGTTCCGCCTCTCCCTGTGCCGACCAGTGATGCTGCGGGCCGCAACTTGGGTGTAGGTAAAATGCTCTATAGTAGGGTAGCCTGTTATCAGTGTGAGAAATGGTTCGGCAGAGAACCAATGGTGTGGAGGACAAAGAAAAGCTAAGGGAGGCAAGAAACTTACCGTCCATCTCGCGGTTGATAGTTTGCAGCGTCGGGAGAAACTGGTTGACCTGCGCCTGCAGAGCTTCCAAAGCCTCTGTGGCCGAGTTGGCGCGGACCTCGGCTACTTGGAGAGCTTCTTGGTGGTCTTTGGCAGAATCCTCCCGAAGTTTCTTCTCTGCCTCGACGGCCTTATCCTTCTCATCCTTCAGCTTCTCCGTTTCTGATTTCCGGAGCCCATCAATGCGCTTGAGCTCCCTTACCAGACGAGCTACTTCGGCTTTCTCTTGTTGTAGCTTCTCTTCCAAAGAGTTCTTTTCTGCAAGGACGGCCTTGTGCTCGTCGTGGAGTTTCTTGTGGTCAAACAAGAGGGTATGAAAGATATCTGTGCGGATGTTCATAGTATTCTGCAAGGAAGAAAAATATAGCTCGGTTAGAAAGGCTATACCTCGACAAGAGTCTCGGGGACTCGGAGTCAAATCATTGGGAAAATGTTGCCGGGGTATGCCTCGACATGAGTCTCGGGGACTCGTACCCGAGGTGCATGCTAAAGTGAGATAAAATGGATTGGATACGTCGGATGAAAATGGAAAGTTGAGATTCAAGCCAAACAATTTTAACTCCGACGGAGCGTCAATAGTTTACCTCGAATCTCGGGGACTGGGGATGGTGGATATTAGATGAGATACTGCATGAAAGTAAAGAGAATAGGACTTACGTCGATGTTTGAGCAGCACGCAGGGCAGCAGTTTGTAGATCATATACGCTTCGGCCGCAGGCGCTGTTTCCCGCGGGATGCTCAGCCACCGGAGCAGCTAAGGAGGCCGAGGAGACCTCGTCTGCAGAATTCCAGTCTGCATTGTAATGTTCCAAGGAGCCGAGGCTCTGGTCACTATCAGTGCGCAGAGGAGGAAATCCCCACGGTCCGCCCTGCTCGATGCCCCTAATCGAGGCCTCCACGGCCAAAGCAGCCTCGGAACTTGAAGCAGGCCGATTATCCAATATAGAGATGCCCTCCGAGCATATTCTTCGGCCGGAGGGGCAGTCTCATCAATGGGTGCGGCGAATGGAGGAATTCGGCGTGTCACCGGGGGAGGAGACCTCGGTTGGATCCTTGAAGGAGAAGAGATAGTCAGGGTGCCAGACCCAGATGTTGGTTTGGGGGTGACCTTGACTTCACCGTCTCTTTCTCTTTCTCCTTGCCCTTCTCCAACGGCAAGGTGGTTTGGCGGAGTGGTTTTTGGGGCTGTTGCTTGGGCTTTGCTTGGGCTTTGCTTCTGCTGATGCTTCTGCTGTTGCTGCTGTTGGTTGCGGGCAGTCTGGCTTCGGGGGAGAGTCGAGGCTCCGGCAAGGTGGTAGCCGAAGTCCTGGCGCGATTGGTCTCCGCATCCGTTTGAGGACGCGGAGAAGTCTGACCTCGGGTGGGGGCAGATTTCCCCAAGGCCGGGCCAGACCTCGGTGGAGGAGATCCGGGGCGAGAGTTCGTCGGGGAGGTCGTGGCTTCAGAGGCACCAACGGGTGCAGTCATGGAGGATACCTCCTGATCCACGTCTATGGGGGCACTGCAACGAAAAGAAGATGGTCAAGTGTTAATACCGAGATAATATGTTTAAGCAACAAACATTGTTGGCTATAGAAGCAAAGCATTACCCATCCGAGGTAGGAAACCTCTTGCCCCCCCGGGCATGAGGAGGATGTCCGGACTTCTTCAGCCGACGTCTCTTGACCGGAGCCTCAGTGGGTCCGGAGGCTCCAGTGGCGGATGGTTCGGCGGCCGAGTTGCGGCACCAGCGCGTTTCCGGCTGGTTGCTGGAGTAAAGTTCGGAAGGTGAGGAAGGCAGGAGAGAGGTACCGCGTTTATTGGTTCCATGACGAGGAACCCCTCCTCGTCATCCGAAATCTCTTGAACTGAAGCTTGTGCTTGAGGCTTACCCGCGGTGGTGATGCGGGCCGAGGCAATGGGCATAAAATCCTCGTCGTCAGGGTCCACGTTGGATGGTGGGTTCTCAACAGGGAGATCCTCGCCGAAGTGGTCCGCAGGATGGACTCCATCCTCGGCGGTCTGGCGGGCGAACAGCTGTATGGCGGACATATGAAAAGGAGTTAGGAAGAAAATTATCAAGATGAACGTCGGTAGCAAGACCTCGGTGGTAAAGGAGTATCGAAGAAAACGTCGGAATAGCGTACCTGTTTCGCTGGCTTGGTCCTGTAGTGGGGCTCCCTTCCCCATGTCCAAGCATCAGAGATCTTGGACTTGGTGATAGCTCGGACTCGCCGAGCTACCGCGGCATTGTCCAGTGCAATGTGCGTATGTCGGGTGGGGTCATAAAGACCGCTCATGTGGCAGACCTCGCCTGGAGAGGGGAGACCCTGCGCTTCACGAACGTGCAGGCCAGGTCGTCAGCCGTCAGGACTTTCCCGTCGTTCCGGGGTCCTCCGGGTCCTGCCATTTCGCAATATACCCATGGATGGACTTGAGTTCGCCGGTGTGAGGGGGAGTAGTCCCAGTTGAGCTGTTCTGTAGGAGGGCTGAGGTTAAACGCCGGCAGGTTGAGGAAGTCCTCTTCGCCGGAGTTCTTCACGTAAAACCACGTCCGGAGCCACTTGCGAACGGTGTCCGGAGTAGTGATACGTGGGAAGATGGAGTTTCGGCGAGGAGCTATGGTGGCAGCTCCGCAGGCGGTTAGTTGCTTGGGCAGATCCTTGTTTTTTGGATCCGGGATCACTTGCCGCTTAAGTTGGAAGTAGCGAGAAAAGAGGTCTACCGTGGCTTTGAGGCCGAGGTATCCCTCAGAGAAGGAAACGATGCAGGAGAGAGTGGTGATGGCGTTGGCGGGGAGGTGATGAACCTGGAGTCCGAACTTGTCGAGGAAGCTCCGGAAGAAATCACTAACGGGCAGTCCGAAGCCGCGCTGGAAGTGCGCGACGAAGACCACCCGTTCCCCTTGCTTGACTTGAGGCTCGAGTTCGCCCTCTGGCAGGCGACACTCTACCCCGGTGGGAATCCGCCGAGTCGCCCTAAGCCACTGGATTTCGTCCGGAGTTACATCCGAACCTTCCCAGCCGGCTCGTTCTCCGACCTCCAGTTCGAGGTCTGGAACCTCGGTTTGTTCCGAAGTCTCAGGAGGAGACATCTCGGCAGAATCAATCTGCAGAGAATGCACAGAAGTTTAGCAAAGGAAAAAGTAAATCTGGAATCTAAGGCTATATCTGGCTAACTCAGGAGGAGTTGGGCGGCTATCTTGTGTACATAGAGGCATATCTATGCTAGGCGAACATCTGTCCGAGGCATGAAACTAATTTCTACCCAAAAGAGTATGCGAGTAAGATCTACCGGAGGAGGTAAATAGAGTTTTATTCAAGAACATATGAAGAACCAAAGCGCGAAGAGGAAGAAACCTAGAGCAATGCCTAGGGTATCAAGAAAGGGAGTACATACCGTGAAAATGAGGTGCTGAAGGGCGGCGCCGGTGACGCGGTCGCAGCGGCGACGGAGGAGCTGCTCGTCGGCGGCGAGAACGTGCTTCTTCTCGAGCGGGAGCGGCGGTGTTTCTCGCGGAAGAGAAGGCAATGGCGCAGTAAGGGTAGAAAGAAGAGGGGAACGCCTCTGGTCGTGCTTTATAGCCGCGGTCAATCGACGGTTTGCAGTGCGGCCGCTTGCGGTTCCCAAAATGGCGAGTGGGATCGTTTGTCACGGTGGTCCACGTGGCGCGAAGATAGCGGTGGGCGAGCAGGCCACAGGATCGGTTGCAGGAGGCAAACCGTCGGGCGATGCGGTTACTGGAGCGCGAAGCGGCGCAAGCGGGGAATCTCCGCTGACGTGGGCCGCGTGGTGGAAAGCACTCGAGTGCTTTGACTGTCGTGGACCAGGAAGTGACGGATGGGACGCATGAGCAGTGTTCTCTGACCGAAGTCAGTAAGGATGCAGGAATCGAGGGGTTGACGTCCGAGATCTCGGCGGATACTTCGGAAAAGCAGTATGGCCCGAGGAACAGACCGATGGATTTTCGGGTATTGGTTCGGTAACCTGCAAAACATTGTAGCGCATGTGGTTTCGGGTTGAACCTGATGCGGCCTTTCATCCGAGGCTGCAAGACCACATCAGCTTCGGGGACTACTGTCGGGGGGTTACCCCCGGGTAGGGTAAAGATGAGGTAAAGACATGTAAGGTTAAGGCAGTAAGCTGTCCGAGGTAACGATTGAGCAAGGACGCAGGAGGCGTCATCCGACGTAAGGTGTACGTCTGAGGTATATTCTCCGAGGTATATCCTCCGAGGTATCAACCTCGGGGCAGTCAGCTAGCTACCACAGGAATAAGGTATTCTTTACCGAGGTTAGAATCAGGAGTGTTATCCGAGGTTGGCAGCAAGGATCGAGGCATGTCAGAGAGGTCACGGGCGCCGCAGAGCTCGTGGCCCGAAGCTTCAGAGGACGGCGAGGTCCGTCCACGGGTTTCCCGGAAGCTCGGGGGCCTAGGAGCTGACTTGGCTATTTCGGGAAAGGTCTACAGGCTAGACCTCGGCAGGCTACTGAAGTATGACCGGAAGAGGAAAGCTAGGCCTGTCTGGCCTGACAGTCCGGCCGTTGAGCTGGCAGGAGCAGAGGCTTGTCTTCTACCTTTTGGCCATGCCATTGTTAGTTGGAGGCAGGGGTAAAACTGTACTTCGGCCTATGTATATATGCAGCATCTCTACCTCCAGGGAGGGGGACGGCAAAAACCCTAGCTCATTTCCCCCTTCGTAGTTTCATCTTCTACCTCGAGCTCTCACTTTGGTAGCAACATACAGCTCGAGGAGCACCTTGTACCTGAGAACGACACTGATATATTGAGAGAGGCAAGGCAGGAGTAGGGGTTTTACTTCCTCACGAAGGCCCCGAACTGGGTACATCGTGGTGTCTTTTGTGTTCTTGGCTTTCTTGGTTCTTGTTCATGTTCTTGCGGTTCTTTGCATGTTCTTGCTTGTGCACATCTTGAGTGCATAAACCCTCCCCGGATTCCCCCAACGACCATTCGGCCCCAACTAAGCCATACCCATGGCATCTGCCGTGATCCCACCACGACAGTAGCGCAGGCGGGGGTTATCGCCGTCCGTGATGTAGTCCATGACCCTCTTGAGAGTCCGGCCGGCCCACCACAGCCAACGGCCGGCCTCGTTGAAGTTCGAAGGACGCGGGCGGTCCTCGTCGTACCTGGCGAGCGCCTTCTCACGCCTTTCGATGAAGAAGGCGTCCCAAGTTGGGCGATAGTCTGGATGCCAGCGGGAATCCATCCGCTGCTCCGGATTGAGCTTGAGGTAGTAGTGGTTCGTGATGGCCACCCGGCGCGCCAAACCTTGAGGGATAGGAGGGACCGGCACGCCTCCGGTGCTCAGCCTCCAGCCGACGGGGACGTCGTAGCCGGGTGGGCAGGGGTAGTTCGAGGCGCAAAGCGCCTCCGCCTCCGAGTAGGTTAGAGTGGGTACGGTGGAAGCCATGGGAGAGTGATGAGGTTGCAGATATGAGTTTAGATGTGCTATGCCAATGGAGGCCATGACTACATATATATAGTGAGAAATGGCGGGAAGACGGAGGCGGGAAGCGGTGTGTGTTTCTTTTCAGATATGAGCTGTAGTATGCCCAATCAGGAAGAAGCACACGGATCGTGTGTTTCCTTCGTGCTCTTGTCAGCCGTTGGATCAACGGTGTGTTTCTTTCGAGCGCTGGTGAGCCGTTGGATCCGGAAGAAGCACACGGATCATGTGTTTCCTTCGTGCGCTTGTCAGCCGTTGGATCAGCAGTGTGTTTCTTTCGAGCGCTGGTGAGCCGTTGGATCCGGAAGAAGCACACGGATCGTGTGTTTCCTTCGTGCGCTTTGTCAGCCGTTGGATCAGCGGTGTGTTTCTTTCGAGCGCTGGTGAGCCGTTGGATCCAGAAGAAGCACACGGATCGTGTGTTTCCTTCGTGCGCTTGTCAGCCGTTGGATCAGCGGTGTGTTTCTTTCGAGCGCTGGTGAGCCGTTGGATCCGGAAGAAGCACACGGATCGTGTGTTTCCTTCGTGCGCTTGTCAGCCGTTGGATCAGCGGTGTGTTTCTTTCGAGCGCTGGTGAGCTGTTGGATCCGGAAGAAGCACACGGATCGTGTGTTTCCTTCGTGCGCTTCTGAGCCGTTTCCCGCCCAAATATTTCCCGCCACCGTTTCCCGCCCAAATATTTCCCGCTACCGTTTCCCGCCAAATGCCGCCACCGGTAGTTCTATATAACCCAGTCGAAGGTAGGCATGGTACTCACTTGAGCGCAAGCATGGTGTGTATTGGTCCTTGCGAGAAGTGTGTGTCCGGGTTTCACATTTCCGCATCCGAGCATCTCGCTAGGCTTTCGAGCAATTTGAAGGTAGATGGTATGGTAGTTCCAATTGAAGAAATTTTGCACACTGAGAGTCATCTCGCTTCGCTCGGGGCGAAGCTATGCCGCGATGGGTTTCCGTATAGGACCCCGCTCCAAATTCGTGCAGTAATGCTCAGGCTTGCAGATAAGTTTGACAGGAAAGTTACGAATAGTCTGTTCTTCCAATGTAGGTGTATTTATTTTGTAGCTCACCAAACTAGTCGCGTAACCCTAGGCGTCTCCCGTTCGGAAGGGTTATGGTTAATAAAGATGAAACTCTTTGTATATTTATGTGTACGCCTTGTCAAGGGTATTCATTATATACAAAGAGCTGTTTGTATATATTTTTGTATTCACCTTGTCCAGGGTATACATTTATATACAAACAGCTATATTTTTATAACCGTGGCCGTTTCGAATTGTCCACGTTTTTGAAGCTCGAGTATGTGTAGTTTGTGTTCGTTTCCATGTTCTACTCCTATCTGAGACAGAATTTCGGTGGCGCCTCCCTGTTGTTCTCCGGATACACATCCTCTCGACATTTGTCGAGACGTGTATTTGGAGAGCAGCGGGAGGTGCTGCCGAAATTCTGTCTTGGATAGGAGTAGACGTGGAAACGAACACAAGCTACACATACTCGGGTGGGATTAGGACTTATCTTTACCTAGTAGTGATAGGTGAGTGCATTCACGCGTAAAATCTATAGCTTTGTAAATAATTGATTTGATGATGCATGAATCTCTTTGTTAAATTAAACACGTTGTACATATGTCTGCATTAATCAGTGTGGATATGGAGGATCGTGAGTGGATGTACAGCGGTCGACCTAGTGCGAGTCAGATCTCTGAGGAATGGATTACTAAGACTTTAGAGTTCCTGGAGATTGCATTTGATAAAAACCATGGGATAGCTGGAACTTGGTGCCCGTGCAATAAATGCAAAAACCAGCGAAACCAAACAAAGGACGATATGGGTCTTCACCTCAGCAAGAATGGGTTTATGCCAGGCTATCATCGTTGGACCTTGCATGGCGAGCATGCACCTCGGAGAAAGAAGGTGGCGCGACAGCGCACCGAGGAGGCCTCAACAGCTTTTGATACCGGGGCTGATAGAATGCTAGATCAATTTGCTAATGCACGAGCACCTGAAATTCCAGCCGAAGATGCAGATGGGGAGATGGACAAGAGCACGAAGGAGTTCTATGATACTTTGTTTGCCTCACAGAAAACCCTCCACGCCCATACAAAGGTTTCTCAACTTGATTCCATTAGTCGTTAATGGCTGTCAAGTCCCAGTATCACGTAAGCATTAATGCTTTGATGCATTCCTGCATGTTATTGCCTCTCTTCTACCGGAGACACATTTCTGCCAAAGAACATGTACGAGTCGAAGAAAATCCTCAGTTCACTTAAGATGGATTATACGCCGATAGATTCTTGTCCAAAGGGCTGCATGTTATTTAGAAAAGAACACAAATGAAAAATATGTCTCAAGTGCAAGTCCTCTAGGTATATGAGGTCGACAGTGGTGATGGTCAGAAGACGCAGCTCACAGTACAAAAAGGTCCTTCGGTATCTTCCATTCTTGCCTCGGATCCAACGGCTTTTTATGACCGAGGAATCTGCCCAACAAATGAGATGGCGGTAGATGGGAAGAGGTATCGTCCTGAGAAGATGGTACATCCGTCTGATGGTGAAGCATGGAAGAAATTCATTGTTAAGCATCCCAAAGCGGGCTTAAACAGGAGTGTAGCAATTGCCTTATCAACAGATGGGTTCAACCCATATGGTATGTCTGCTTGCACATATAGCTGTTGGCCGATGTTTGTCATTCCGCTGAATCTCCCCCCCGGCGTCTGCATGCAACGACAAAACATGTTCTTGTCGCTTATAATTCCAGGGCCCGAATATCCGGGGAAGAATATGAGTGTGTACATGGAGCCGTTGGTGGATGATTTGTTACTTGCCTGGAGAGAAGGGGTACGGACGTACGATGCCGTAGCAAAGAGGCACTTCACTATGTTCGTTTGGTACCACACTTCCCTCCATGACTTGCCGGCACGTGCGATATTCTGCGGATGGTGTACACACGGGAAGTGGCCTTGCCCAGTGTGCTTGCAGGCTATGACTTTCGTTTGGCTGACGAAGGGTGGCAAGTATTCCTGTTTTGATAAACATCGGCTGTTCCTTAAACCTGGTCATAGATACAAGAGAGACGCGCAGAAGTTCCTGAAAGATGTAGTTGTCGATGCCCATGAACCAGTACCCACCATGGATGGTCACGCCATTAAGGCTCAGCTAGAAGCTCTTGTGCCCAATGCAGATGGGAATGGCTTTGTGGGTTATGGAGACACACACCAGTGGACACACATTCCATGCTTCTGGAAACTCCCTTACTTTCCGGATCTGCTTCTTCCTCATAACATTGATGTAATGCACACTGAAAAGAATATCGCTGAGGCCCTTTGGTCCACATTAATGGACCTCGAGAAGTCGAAGGATAACGTCAAGGCTAGACTCGATCAGCATAGGCTATGTGATAGGCCAAATATGAAGATGGACCCTCCCGGCACAGTCAGAAAATCATGGAATAAGCCAAAGGCTCGTTTCACCCCAACAAGGGCCCAAAGGAAAGAAATTCTCCAGTGGGTCCTGGAACACCTGTTCTTCCCTGATGGCTATGCAGCTAATATAATGAGGGGAGTGAATTTGCCTGGGTTGCGGATAGGTGGGCTCAAGAGCCATGACTACCACGTATGGATCGAGCGGATAATGCCGGTCATGTTTCGAGGCTATATCGATGAGGATATTTGGCTAGTCTTGGCAAAGTTGAGCTATTTCTTCCGTCGGCTTTGTGCTAAAGAATTAGATGTCGCGGTGGTTAAAGAGTTGGAGGAACAGACACCCGAGTTGCTATGCGACCTAGAGGCTATATTTCCACCGGGCATGTTTAATCCCATGCAACATTTGTTGTTGCATCTCGCGACCGAGGCAAGATTGGGGGGGCCTGTGCAGACCCGTTGGATGTTTGCAACTGAGAGAGAGCAGAAGGACCTTCGAAAGAAAAGCACGAACAAATGCAAAATCGAAGCATCCATAGCTGAGGCAACACTTAACGAGGAGGTGTCAAACTTCACCACGAAGTTCTATAGTGACACTCTTACCACTGTTCATAATCCAGTGCCTCGTCTCAATACCGCCAACCCGGAAGATCTACCCGACCTTAGCATTTTCATCGGGGCCGGTGGCAAATCAAGTGGCAAGCGGAAGAAGAAATTATCATATGATGAGTGGACGAAGATTACATCTTATGTCTTGAAGAACACGCCGGAAGTACAACCCTACATTGAGTAAGTGCGCCGAGTATTGTTCGCCACACTTCCATTTCCTAGTTTGTGGACTAACTCCGTTTCTTGATCGTTGCCATTCATAGATTATTTGAGTCAGAAACCTGGAAACATCGAAGACCCCTTACCGACAATGACAAGTTGGTCCTTTTTAAAAAGGGGGGTGAAGGAGGCGGCGGTTTCATTCCATGGTTCAAAGCTAAAGTATTTCTCTATCTTACACGACGTTCATTTTAGTGCAAGCCGTTTCGTCAACACTAATGTATCACACTTGTTCCTATTGCACCTGTAGGGAATTTCTGACCCGGAGATGAGGCCCGAGTTGAAGAAACTTACGTCATGCACCTATTCCATCAAGACCTATAATTCTTATGACGTTAATGGGTTCCGCTTCCATACCGATGAATATGAAAACTCTCGGCCAAACCGGAAGACAACAAATACCGGGGTCTTATGCCAATGCCGAGACAATCTTGATTACTATGGAATAGTCAAGGAAATAATTGAACTTGATTGTGATTTCGGCAAAAAGAAGAACCCCGTTGTCTTCAGGTGCCATTGGTTCAATCCAAAAAGAGTGAGACGAAGACCTGAAATTGGGTTGGTTGAAATTGAGCGAGAATCCGTCTACGAGGGAGATGATGTCTATATCCTAGCACACCAAGCCATCCAAGTTTTTTATCTTCCGTACCCATGCAAAACTGTGAAACGTCTACTGGGCTGGGATGTAGTCATCTCGGTACCGCCGCGTAATAAACCACCTACCCCTAACGATGACGACTACCACCACCGCCTAAACCCGAACACATATGAGGGAGATTTTTATCAAGAAGATGGGCTGCCAGGCCGATTGAACATCACCTTGCCTACTATAGATGAAATGGAAGAAGACGACGATGTCATAGTAGTCGACGGGCAAGAGGACGGTGAGCCGGTTGTCAACCGGAGAGACGTGGACCTTCTTGATCGGATGCACCTATCCGATGTAGAGGAGCCGAGCGGTCCACCTCCAGACTACTTGCCAGATTGGTGGTACACTCGTGATAGCGATGATGATGATGATCCTGGTCCAAGTTATGATCCAAACAATGTAGACAATGGCTTCTGAAGCTTTGTACTTGTATGAACCATTTGCATGCCACTCCTGAACTTGTAATATTTGTGATGTAATATTTTGTATGAACCATTTGTATGCCACTCCTGAACTTGTAATATTTGTGATGTAATATTTTGTATGCCACTCCTTAATTTGTTTTTTGTTGCATTAATATGAGTTTTGGCATGCTTCTTATGTTCATATATGTGTTGTTCAAGCTTATTCAAAATATTGCAAATTCTTCTTATGAGTTTTCTTTAAGCCTATTTATTACTATTGTGTTTTTACTTGTACTAATCAACACATTCTTCGTGATGACAGGTGATTGAGACATGGCTGGGGGGAAGGGGAAGGAGAAGCCGGGCGCGAAGGAGAAGCAGCTCGCGGCGAGGAAGAGTGTCGCGAAGGAGAAGCGACTCGTGGCGAGGAAGAGTGTCGCCAAGGAGAAGCGGCCTCTCAAGGTTGGGACTGTTTCTAACCTATACGCGCAGGCTGCTGATGGGACTTCCAAGGTGATGATTGGAAGAAAGCGTCACCGCTCGGCTGCGAAGGACTCTTCCGCACGGCGTGGCAGACCCTCGACAACCACCCATGCGCGCGGGGGTAAGGCCCCTCGGGCTCGCTTGAGTAGTCCTGTGCCCGCAGCTTCGTCTTCCGAGTCTGAGGAGGAGGAGCGGCCCGGGGAGCCCGAGGTGGAGGAGGAGTCAGAGGAGGAGGAGCAGCCCCAGGAGAGTGAGGATGACTATCAGGTAGGGATGTAAATGGACATGTTAATGGCACCACTTAATCCATATAAATGCGTTCACACTTCATTTTTTCAGGAAACAAAAAAGTTTTGAACTGTAGACCGGAATAAATGGTACTATATGGCGCCACATACCTGACCATTTACATCCCTACTTTCAGGACGGCGCTCGGAGGAGTCAGAGGACGAGGAGCTGCCCCAGGAGAGTGAGGAGGATGAGGATGAGGATGCCGTGGCGGATGAGGATCTGTTGACAGCTCATCCACTTCCGTTGATCGGCACTCTGCGCGACCGTAAGCCCTACTTGCGAGGTCTTTCCAAGATGCCATCTCGTGAGTGCAATGGCCTTCTTGATGTCGGCGGAGATGGGTAAGTGGTGGAATCACAAGCATTATGACTTTTGTCACAAGCATTATGACTTTTGTTACCTTCTAGTTTATTTACCTTTTCATCACAAGCATTCTGACTTTTGATTTCGGTATGTGCAGGACATTCAATGTGGTGGCCTCAACAAAGAAACGCTTACCTTCAGGCGTCCTTGGCCGTCTTATCAAGCAGCTTTACCCTGGCTTGATCGACCTCAAGAAGGATGGAATCGCCACTGGCCAAAGGGTGCCTGCTTGGTCTTGGGCCCACTTCACGATGGTTCCGGACTCCACCTTCGACCACCTTGGCAACCGGCTCATCACTGAGTTCTGGGTAAGAAATTTGTAGAACTTACTACTTAATACCAAGAGTTTGGACTTCATCGTGTTAATTCCTTTTTCCTAATGCTCAATGATTCTAGGATTACTTCACCTTGTCGAAGGTGAAGGTAAAGAGGAGGCGGCGAAGCAGGTGTTGATTAAAATGGCGAAGAAGCTCATCCCCGACCAGCTTTACGAGGCACGTGTTGGCTGTGTTGTCCAGTTCTATGCAGAGCAGATGCATAGGGTGGTCACCAAAAAGGATGCAAGGCCCATACACTTGTCGAAAGCCCAGTACATGAAGGTAGCCACATATATTTTCCTATTATTCTCCACATGACTGATAAAAAAATCTACTCATATGGATCTTTCTTCTGTTAAATAGGTGATTCCTCAGTGGCTAGCCGCCCAGAAGCCTTGCTACAAGAAGATTGTAGACAAGTGGGTGTCGGATGCGTTCAAGAGGAAGCACGATGACGCATCGGATCGGCGGAAGCTGGTAGGCGGAACCCACCGTCAAGGCCCCCTCTCACTCGACGGCGTTATTGCACACAAGGTAAGAAATTATATTTGTTCTTTCCATACAAGTTTTTATTTATGTGCTATTCTTTTTATATTTCCACCTGACCTCAATTGTATGTTTCCTTTTGATGTCATTTAATTGTAGGAGAAAAAGGAGGGCCGGAAATTGACTAAGATGCAAGCATTCATTGAGACCCGGAGGCCAAAGGTACTGGAAGCGAATAAACCCTTGGAAGAACAGTGGATCAGCACCACCGCGGGGAATCAGAAGGTTAACTACTGCTCCAAGTTCAAGGAGATCTACGGTGAGACTTCCGATCCTTTGACCGCTCCGTTCGACCCCATGGTTGCTATGTGCGCGGGACAAGGTAAGCTGAATGGCCGGCCTTACATTGGCGGTGCTTGCTTCGAGTCTTCGGGCACTGGTGGATCACTTGCCGAGATGCGTGCTCGCCGTACGAGCTCAGCGCCCGAGATCGAGCGCCGCCCAAGGGTCGGACTTGGAAGGATGGCTGCATTGGAGGTATGTATGTCGTTTTTGAACCTTCTTTTCCACTATTCTACATGTTTCCATTGCGATGACCGCTTCTTACATGGTTGCAATCCCGTAGGCCGAACTTGAGAAGGCTAGGGCCGCCGCGACGGAGGCTACTGCGAGGGCGCAGGCAACAGAACAGAGGGCGCAAGCAACAGATGAGAAGGTGGTGCAAATGCAGGCATACCTCCAGGCGGTAGTGGCAGTAAGTGCATTCACTTTTTCTTTCAACTAAGCCATGTGCTTGAACTTTGCAAACTTAAACTCGTCTTCGGTATGCAGAGGTTGCCCGCGAATCCGTCGCTTCCTCCTCTTCCTCCACTAGCCCCCCTCCTCTTGGTAAGTTGTCTTGAAACTAGCTCGGTAACAATTCATCTTTTCTTGCTTATTCGTCTAATGCAAATCTTCATAGGAGAATCGATCGGCTGGATCCCACACTCCCGCGGATGGTGAAGGAGGGAATGCTGGAGACATAGAGAATGGTGTAGACGGAGGAGCAAGCCCAACGTCGCCATCGACCTCCAACAGGCCCGAGTGACTCTAGGTTAGTTCTCATTCTTATTCTTTGTTAACTTATGCATGTGTTGGAACTTGCTAACTAAAACTCATGTTTCTCACAACTTTTAGGACTCTAGGACGGATTGCATCGACAACACCTTCGTTCTTGAAGCCTTTGTCGTTTCAGTTCTTTGAACCAAACTATGGATATTGTTCTTGTGAACTTCGGATATTGTTATTTTGTTGGATGTGCTACCAAACTTTTGTAAAATGATGTGTGTGATGTGCTACCAAAATTGTGTTTGTGCATTTGTTGCGTTCTATCTATTTTCTGTGCCTGCTAGTGAAGCAGATGTGCATATACAACTATATTACTGTTTCTGTGCAGGGAATGCAATTAAAACAGGAAAAATCTGGACAATTTGGGCATCTTTGCCGAGTTTGGCACTCGGCGAAGAGCCTTTGCCGAGTAAGGCACTCGGCGAAGCGGTGCTCCAGGAGCCAAAACGCTCACCTGGGAACATGCTTCGCCGAGATGTTCCCCTTTGCCGAGTCCGACACTCGGCGAAGATGTTCCCCAGGTGACCTTTTGGTCCCTCTTTGCCGAGCACATGGTGACCGCGCGGCACTCGGCGAAGCCGCACCCGGCGAAGCCAGTACTCGGCGAAGGAGGCACTCGGCGACGATCAGACTCGGCGAACAGCAAGGCTGGCAGTCGGCGAAGACATCATCTCGGCGAAATTCTTTACCGAGCCCGCCATTTCTAGACACGTGTCGCGCGGTTGTGCGCCATGTCTTCACCGAGTGTCGTGTCCCCGGACTCGGCGAACGCCTGACACTCGTCTGACACACATCTGACAAGGGACGGGCTGGATTTGCTTTTCTTCGCCGAGTTGGGTATAAAGACACTCGGCGAAGACGTCGCCGAGTCCCCCCGACAAAAAGCACTCGGCGAAGCCTCTTCGCCGAGGCGTTTTTTGCCGAGTCTAAGTCGCCGAGTTCCATACTCGGCAAAGGCATCGCCGAGCTGGATTTGGGTCTTCGCCGAGTCTTTTGACCACTCGGCGGAGAGGCATTTTCCCGTAGTGCATATGGCTTTTACTTGGAATTTTCTAAGCTGAGCTAGCTGAGCTAGCTGAGCTGAGGCGCTTGGCGGAAGAGTTTTCACCTCCCACCACCTATCCTCTCAGCCGTGTAGTTTTGGTCGACGCGAGAAGTAAATGAAGTACTCCCTCCGTGTCAAAATATAAGGCACGCTATTTTCGTGCTGGTCTTTGATGATCAACTTTGACCACTAATATATAACAAATTATATGGATTGAGAATGTAGAAATGGTACCGTTGGATTTGTCTTACAAAATTCTTTCATTTCATATATTTGTATACTAATTTTATGGCATATTATAAGTACAAATCATGGTCAAAGTTGTACATCGTTGACCAGCGTAATTAAAGGACGCCTTATAATTTGAGACGGAGGGAGTAGTACCGTACCAACAAAAAAAACCATATCCTTATGTTTATGCATCCATGATTCCAAGTTTCCAACCAAAATTTCCAACGACATAGAAACCATATTTTGCCATGTTACCCCCACCATAGGAAGGCCGTATTGTATACTCGCATATACTTCTTCTCTGCTCATGTTTTTTTTTTTTTTGCTTCTTGTCACCATTATTGTTGCTGCATGTAGGCTCCATAGTTTCATTTTTTTCCATGATTGATTTTTTAGCAACCATATGTGAACAAGAGATGCGTAAACACTGAATAATTATAATTATGCCTAAGAAAGAATGTGCGATTCAATTGATGCAGAGGCCAAGGTGTTTCCCTTTTCGAGAAAAGGATAAGGTCCCTTTAGTGTTCATAATCCTCGTGTGTTAGCATTCATGTACGATTTTTTCATAGCGAAGAAGCTAGCTCTGCATCAATCGACTCGTTACACACATCCACATCCGTGACACTACTACGTCTAGCGATCAACCATATCCATAAGGAGTTGTTCAACCAGGATCTACAACATTTTCTACTACGTATATTTTTAAATATAACACGTTTTGGGTTAAATTTTGAACTCCCAAAAGTGTTATATTTATGAACAGAGGGAGTACTTTCCTTTTCTCTAAGAGCATGTTTGGAACCCCTAATTTCATTCCATTTGTTAGAAAAATGACAGGGATAGGGACATGAATTGACTTCTAATTGAAATGGAGGCCTGCTTCAGTGCGCCTCCCTTAAATCTATCAACGGTACACATCCCGGAGCTGAGCCGCTTTCTGGAGCCGAGATAGCTAGAAATTCCCGGAGCCAGCGGAGCCAAGGTACAAATCCCGGAGTTGAACCGCTTTCTGGAGCCGAGATAGCTAGAGACTCCCGGAGCCAGCGGAAGGCTCGTTTATAAACAAGTCGCGGAAAAAAGGCAGCAAAACTGTGGTTTACAAGATTCGAACCTGGGTCTCTCGAGTCCAACAGAAGGAGAGAGACGAAGCCACTGTGCTACACATGTATGCTGATGTATTAACCATCTTGCTAGTTAATATTAAAATTTTCGTGTCATTCATAGTTGACGGATACGGATAGCGAAAAGTTGTTTTTTCACATGGGCACCGTACCGGTGATCCCATTTTCTAAACAAAATTGAAAATCACATTTGTATGTACCAAAAACTTCTGGGAAAAATTATACACATACATATACATATTATCTAGATATGTACAAAATTTCGCTCGAAAATACGTTTTATTTTAGGCTACACAATAAAGACAATTTCGTGACATAATATGTGTTGTTTTTACAACTTTATAGACACATAAATTTGTTATTTTTCTGTAGCTAGAAATAAAAAGTTTTTCAACCTAATCTTGGCACAAATTACATACCATATACATATTCATGTTCAAAATTTAATTTTTTTGAAACTCAAAAGTACCATTTTGAAAACAAATTCAAAACCAGGATCGATGTGCCCATATGCACGAAATCCCCTCTCGATGGATGGATCACACCGTATATAATGCACGCAACACATGTCCTAGCTATATGGAGAAGATTTCCATCGTTCCTTGACTCACTAATCATAGAAACTGAGTACCAAATCATTCAAAATAATTTTTAGAAATTAACAACATGAAATTAAAATAATGATAAACCCATTTTCATAAAAAAAATTGACGGTTATAGCACATTAATAAACATAAAAAATACAAGACATTATGTGCATCTTGTATGCTCTCATCGCGGGGGCATGGGGCGAGGTGTGTCCGGTAGCGAGAGCATCACAACGTTGCCTTCTTTCCTTGCTATACTGGCTGACTCTCTGTTCTCTAGATGGTATCAAAAAAAATATTATCTCGCCTCGCTCGTGTGAGAGTGTTTCATGTGGGTGCACATCTCCTAGATGTGTTCGGCTCAAGATGGCTATGGGTGTTGCATATGGGTCCACATGTCTCAAAGGAGGTAGATACATAACTATATGCCCTAATAGACATTGGGAATCACATGCACCGACACTAAACAATTTGATTTAGAACTATCATGTGGGTCCTACAACATATAACATAGCTAGGAGTGTTGCACGTGGGTCCACATGTACAAAGGTGGTAAGATATGGCTATGAGATTGTTTCATGTGGGTCCACATATCCTAGATGTGCTGGTGTCAAGATGGCTACGGGTGTTGTATGTGGGTCCACATGTACCAAAGGTGGTAGATACATATGCCCTTCTAGTCATTTGGAACAATATGCACCGGCACTAAACAGCTTGAAGTAGAACTATCATGTGGCTCCTACAACATACAACATAGTTAGGAGTGTTGCATGTGGGTCCACATGTCCTAAAGGTGGTAATATATATATGGCCATGAGAGTGTTTCATGTGGGTGCACATGTCCTATATGTGATGGGGTCAAGATGGCTAGGGGTGTTACATGTGGGTCCACATGTACCAAAGGTGGTAAGATATGGCTATGTGATTGTTTCATGTGGGTCCACATGTCCTAGATGTGGTTGTGTCAAGATGGCTAGGGTGTTACTTGTGGGTCCACATGTACCAAAGGTGGTAGATACATACCTGTATGCCCTACTAGACATTTGGAATCACATGCACCGACACTAAACAACTTGATTTAGAACTACCATGTGGGTCCTACAACATATAACATAGCTAGGAGTGTTGCATGTGGGTCCACATGTACCAAAGGTGGTAAGATATGGCTATGAGATTGTTTCATGTGGGCCACATGTCCTAGATGTGCTGGTGTCAAGATGGCTAAGGGTGTTGCATAATGGTCCACATGTTATAAAGGTGGTAGATACATATATATCTAAATGACCTACTAGTCATTTGGAACAATATGCACCGGCACTAGACACCTTGACCTAGAACTATCATGTGGCTCCTACAACATACAACATAGTTACGAGTGTTGCATGTGGGTCCACATGTACTAAAGGTGGTAACATATGGCTATAAGAGTGTTTCATGTGGGTGCACATATCCTATATGTGACGGGTTCAAGATGGCTAGGGGTGTTACATGTGGGTCCACATGTACCAAAGGTGGTAGATACATACCTATATGCTCTACTAGACATTTGGAATCAAATGCACCGACACCAAACAACTTCATTGAGAACTATCATGTGGGTCCTACAACATATAACATAGCTCAGAGTGTTGCATGTGGGTCCACATGTACCAAAGGTGGTAAGATATGGCTATGAGATTGTTTCATGTGGGTCTACATGTCCTAAATATGTTGGTGTCAAGATGGCTAGGGCTATGTCATGTGGGTCCACATGCAACAAATGTGGTAGATACATAGTTATATGACCTACTGGTCATTTGGAACAACATGCACCGGCACTAGACAACTTGACCTAGAACTCTAAAACAAATAACATAGTTAAGAGTGTTGCATGTGGGTCCAAATGTCCCAAAGGTGGTAAGATATGGCTATGAGTGCTGCATGTCGATCCACATGACCTATATGTGATGGGTTAAGGTGGCTAGAGGTGTTGCATGTGGGTCCACATATCCGAAAGGAGGTAGATATACATACCTATATGCATGAACTACTGGACATTTGGAATCACATGACCGACACTAGACAATTTGACCTAGAACTATCATGTGTGTCCTACGACATACAACATAATTAAGAGTGTTGCATTTGGGTCCACACATGTCCTAGATGTGTTGGGTTCAAGATTGTTAGGGGTGTTGCATGTGGGTCCACATGTCCCAAAGGAGGTTGATACATACCTATTTGACCTACTAGACATTTTGAACCACATGCACCGGCACTAGATAGGTTGACCCAAAAACTATCATGTGGGTCCTACAACTTACAACATAGATAGGAGTGTTTCATGTTGGTCCACATGTCCCATATGTGGTAACATATGCCTATGAATGTTGCATGTGGATCCACATGACATATATGTGATGGGTTATGGTGGCTAGAGGTGTTGCATGTGGGTCCACATGTCCAAAAGAAGGTAGATACATACCTATATGACCTACTAGACATTTGAAATCACATGCACTGACACTAGACAACTTGACCCAGAATTAGTCCTAGAACCGACACTAGACAACTTGACCCAGAATTAGTCCTAGAACATACAACATAGTTTGGAGTGTTGCATGTGGGTCCACATGTTCCAAAGGTCGTAAGATATGGCTATGATTGTTGCATGTGGCCGGATCCACATGACCTATATGTGACGGGTTAAGGTGGCTAGAGGTGTTACATGTGGGTCCTAATGTCCTATTGTGGTAGATATACAAGTAGATGACTGTGAATGCTGCATGTAGGGTCCTAATGTCTCAATCGTCGCCTACGAAGAATGCCGCCACTCTCATTCTCAACGAGAGCGCCGGATAATTACTACACTTCCACTAACGAATGCCATTCTCTCCGATGGGACCCTAGCTCTAGCTCCCATCAAAGATCACCGGCCGACGGCCATTCACGCTGACAAATCCCTACAAGATGCCATCCATACAACGGATAATCAGCGAGCATAGCAAGAAAATAAGGCGACGCCACGATGCTCTCGGCGTCGGCCACACCTCGCCTCATGCCCCCGCAAGTAGAGAATACAAGATGCACATAATGTCTTGAATTTTCTATGTTTATCAATGTGCTATAATCATCAATTTGTTTTATGAAAATGGGTTTACCAATATTTAAATTTCATGTTGTTAATTTCTAAGAATTTATTTTGAATGATTCGTACTTAATTTCTATGATTAATGAGTAAAAAATATAGAAATCTCCTCCATATAGCTAGGATTTGGTGCACATGGGCACGAGTGATCCCGGTTTTGATTTTTTTAAATAGTAGTTTTGAGTTTCATAAAAAATTTAATTTTTTAACGTGAACACGCATATATGGTATATTTATGTGTGCAAAGTTTCAGTTGAAAAGACTTTTTATTTCTGGCGACAGAAAAATAACAAATTTGTGTATCTATAAAGTTGTAAAAACAACACGGATTTGTCTTTTTTTGTTTAGCCTAAAATAAAACGTATTTCAGAACGAAATTTAGTGCGTATATAGATAATATGTATACGTACGACATATACTTTTTTCCAGATATTTTTGAAACATACAAAGGCGGTTTTCAATCTTGTTTAGAAACGGGATCACGGGTGCCCATGTGCAAAAACAAGTTCCGCCATCTCTTTTCCCTTAACTATGGAGGACACAAAAGTTAGATATTATTTAGCAAGATGCGTGCTATGACATCGAGACTTGTGTATCGGAGTGGCTTAGGTCCTTGTCTTGCACTGAAGAGAGCTGAGTTCGAATCCTAATAACAAACTAATTATTTTGCCTTTTTCCGCGTGTCCAGGTCGGCTCGGCTCCAGCACACGCTTGCTGACTCCAGGAGCTCCGCTCAATCTTAAACTTGGGGCGGCGCACTGAAGCAGAAGTGATTGAAATGTCATTTCCAATTCTGTGACAGCCAAAATGGAAACTTAACTGAATTCCATCGGTTCAGCTGGCCCCAAACGATGGCTACCAAAGGGGTTTTAAGGTTTTTGGTTTGCAAATTGCAACAGACTAACAATACATTTTTATAACAGTCATGTTGTTTCCTGCAAGCCAACAAATGATTTTGTGCAGGAAAAAGTTTTTTTTGCGAGTCACAGATCCTTTTATGTGAACTTGGAAGGATCGTGCTCTCAGGGCAGTCGCAGGTCTAGAGCGCATGGCTTGCTGTTTTCCTCTCCTGCCGTACCCAGCACCACCACCTCCGTCGTCACCGTGTCCGACGCATCTCCCTCCTCCTCCTCCCCAGCTGTACCTATCCCTTGGCCTACGAAGGATTGCGGCGTGAGGTCGATCTCGATTTCTTACTTGGAGAAGAAGAACACGAGAGAGACAAATACAAATGCAAGGAGATAGTAGGTAGAGAGCGGCTAGGGGCTGGGATATTTCTTAATTCTTGTTTGGCTTACATCCAGATTTCCTTGGGCTTATAACGTGCTCCCTTACAAGTGGACACTACGGGCCATCAGACACACAACTTTGGGGCGTCATGTTGCATGTAGGAGTATCTGATAGATAATTTTGCTGATCGGACTACAACCTATATTGTCGACTGATTCCAACGTCGTAGCAGCCTGTGGCGTCGTGTTGCATCAAAGAGGAAAAAACGAAAGACTCTACCATTCATAATTGTACATGAGGTTCCAATTTCACAACATCTGCCGTTGGCAACCTGTGCTAGGGTCAACCAGTGTGGACAGATCGAAGCCAATGTGTCCACCGTGCGAGGAGCTAACGAGACCTATTTGTTTCCCTCCAATATTTTAGCTAGGTTCTAGCTAAACATATAAGCAAATCTGAATTCTTATCACACTCATTTTGACAACCTAAGGCATGGGTATATATATAGGACTTGTATATATCTATAGTCTTTGCCAGCCGTTCTTATGAATGTGTTGAGCAAGTCATCCAGGACGTGTTGATCATGTCTTTTTGATGATGCTCCTTCTAACGCTCATGTAGAGATTGGCTGCACGAGAGATGACAATAGATATACCGTGTCTGATTCATTAAAAGGATGGCAATAACATGTTAAACTGAAAAATAGTTAACGACAACTGCATTTGTAAAAAGGTTACTCATGAATTATCGAAATAAAACAACGTGCATCAATAGTATTAAATCCAGATTTGACGCTGGTGTTGCTCATTTAGACGGAATATTCTTCAGTGTGAGACGACGTTCCTGTCGACAGCGAGGTTCCCGTGGTGACTTCGTCAATCTCAAAATCTGATCCGCCGACTCAGTTTCTGGAGGTGCTCATAGGGGTAGGGTGTGCGTACGTGCGTTTATAGGGGTGAGTGTGCGTTGTACCGTATTTCAAAAAAAACCTCGATACATAAGAATTGATATGCCATTTCCATTTTCAAAAAAGACATAAGGCCCTCACGCTCCTCGCATTGCATTCATGCATATTTTTTTCACGAAAACAAGCTTTCAGACTAATAATACACCTAAATATTCCTGTAGTTTATTTTTTAAGTGAAAAGGGAAAGTTTTATCTTTTATTTTTTGAGTCGAGGAGTCTTTTCTATTGACTTGAAAAGCATGGTGGTGACATGATGTTTTGATTCACGGATGCAGATGAACCCGTTGTGCAAAATGCATTTTTAACGCATTTTAAAATATTAAAAAAAATTCAAACAAAAATTTCAGGTGTTCATACGAAAAAATGTCTATCCGTTTCGCATCGAAAAGACATTTTGTGTGACCGGTATAAAAAAGAGAAAAACATGTTACATACAGAGGCATTTTTGAACATCGGGGATTTGTCTTTTTTATACCGGCCGCACAAAATGTCTTTTTATCTCGATTTTTTCTGTAAGAACATATAATGTTCATATATATACATCCAAAAAAATTGTTTGAATTTTTTTGACATTTTAAAATTCATTTTTTCAGTAGTGGGTGTAGATACCCGTAGTGGATTTCCCGGTGTACTGGTGTTGTAGAACCTCGTTGGGCCACCGCAGAAACAAGCCCATCATTCCAGCGCAACACACACGACGAACCAATCCAAGTCCACTTCTTCTGCTGATTCCTCCTCTCTGCCCTCCACGCCGCCGCCGCTGCCGCTGCCGCCGTCGTCGTCACGCATCTCCTCCCCAGCCCCGCCGGATTCCTTCTCCGATCCAGACGCCCAGTCAGTCAGGTACTTCCTCCCTCCCCTCCCCGGTTCTCGGCGACCGAAGGTCAATCTCGGATCATGGCTCGTGCTCTCCGATCCGGTGTAGGGCGAAGTCGCCGTAGGGTCTCAGGGTGCCAAGTGCTGCGTTCCGGAAAGAAAAAATAACCCGATCGTACACCCTGCTCAAATCTTAGTCAGGGACAAAACGCGTGAACCGATCAGCCCTGCAGCGTGTAGCATCTGATCGTTAAGGATTGCTATCTCCCCGAGCCTTGATTGACCGACGTAGCTGAGAATTATTAGTTGATGCCATGTAAGAAAGCACAATCTGTTGACTAGTTTCCATGTCAGTTCGGTATCGTCCCTCCTGTGCAAGGGTCACCCAATGTGGATGATGAATCTGCGACCTTCTGAATGAATCTAGTTAGCCACGCTGTATGCAAACAAACAACCGTTTAATTTTGGTGCCGACAAGTCCCAAAACATTTCCCATTCTGGAGTTTGCTTACAAGTACGCAGACCTTAAGTCATTGTTCAGGCTATATATTTTAGTGCTTGTTAAGAGTGCTCTGTATACAGATCAAATTCGTCATCAGTAGTTCCTGCTCTGATGTACAAACAATATTTTGCTCAGTTGGTGATCTCTGTTTTCTCACGGTGATACAAATTGCCAATTGCTGCAAAACATATAAAGGTGAAACTATTATATGACCGCTCGGGGAGTCAGGTCAGAGAAGGATATGTTGGAAACCCTATGCTGAAATCTCTGTGGCTCTTAATCAAGCAAACCAAGAGCAAAACTAATTAGTAGCTTGAGATGATGCTCAGTCAGCAGAGTAATTAATTGTGTATCGCCTTTCCTTTGTCCAGTTCACTTACTGCTTCTTACGTAGTGGAGCGGAGTACATAATAGTGCATGCGTGCTGAACCTAACGAGCATCACTCTTGGTACACCAGTTCAGAGTAACCTCAGCTGCTAATTAACCTAACGACTAGACCTCCAAAATTACATGTGATGATTAGGTCATTAATTAATTAACATCAGCTGCTAGCTTTTAGTTTGTGTACAGTGAATGCTCCATGGCTCTCCATTTTTATTTTTTACCTCCCATCTTATTAGTAATTTACCTGGAACACCAAAGCATCAAGAAAATAAGACATATATTTGCGTTACGATTTTCCCGCTGCCATTAGTAAGGGCAGCTAGCAAGGCTGGAACATGAACTTTCCGGGGGAGCATCTGAACATGTCTACTTACTCGTGTGATTTACTTGCCGTTTTAGATAAGCATGCAGCCCTGATTACTCGTATGATTTACGTAGCACTGCATCACGGGAATGAAGTAGATTAAATGAACTCTACCGCTTGTAATTGCTTGTGTGTATATATAAATCTGTGGGCTTCCTAAAATTTAATCGTGTCGATGCAAGCAAGCAAATGTGTAACATATCAATGTACCATTTTTACTGTACCAAATCTTCTAGCCTACTGGCAGTAGAATTTAGTTTCAGCATGTCGCCGTGTTATAATTCCAACAAGCAGTTCTATTTGCAATATGTGTGTCTTTTGAACACTTCAGCAGAGCTAGTCTCTCGGAGGTGCTCATAGGGGTAGGGTGTGCGTGTGTGCATTCATAGAGGTGAGTGTATGCGCGTGTATATGAGCGCCTCCGTTGTATTGTGTTTCACAAAAAAAAAAAACACTTCAGCAGAGCTATGCATGTAGGTTTTCCTTTTTGAGTTACATGTGCTGCATTAAAAAATAGCTCTGCTTGTAGCTTAGGTAAAATTACGGAGGAATACGGGTTTGGGTAGATTGCTACAGTTTGTCTTGAAAACATTATCCAAGACATATCACACTTGTCTGCAGAATAGTTTCGCAACATCATTTTCTTATTTCCTCGACGGCTTTTAGCCAGCAACCAGACAGACCTTGTGGGATAGTTGATTGTTCAGGTTGGATATTCTATTGCTTGTTAGAGTTCCATGTAACAGTGTCTGAGTAGTTCCTGTTTTGTTCTACAAACAATATTTCGTTCAGCTGGAGAAGCTACTCATCAGTAATCCATGTTTTCTAATGCTAATACAAATTGTGGTGCTGCAAAACTACTAAGCGTGAAATCTTGTAACCGTTAGGGGTGGTCAGGCCAGGGAAGGAGATCTAAACCCTATGCTTAAATCCCTCTGTTTTCAAGCTGCCCCTGTACTGCCCAATTCAAAATTGTACACTGATTGCATCTTGGAACGACGTCAACATGTCCTTATTTTTATCATGGTAACATTTTCCAACTTTACTGTCCTTTGTGCAGCAGTACTGAGATGGCGGGATTCAGCTCCTTGGGCCCCAAGACCAAGAACCTGGTGGTGGCGGGCGGGCTGACCGGGTTCGTCTTTGGCGTGTACTACTACACGATGCATGCGGTGGGTGGCACGGACGAGCTCCAGGTGGCCATCGACAAGTTTGAGGACCTGAAGAAGAAGGATGCTGCTGAATCCGCCTCTGCTGCCGCCACGACAAACCCCTCCGCCCCAGCATCATCGTAGAGTAGGAAAGCCATGCTTCTTATATAGTAGCTGTTGCCGCCTCATAACGAGCCCAGGACCATGATTATGTATGATAAGAAGCAATAATCTGGAAACGTGTGGAATCAGACTGACAACGGAAGCTTACGCCTCGTCGGTTTAATCTTGAAATGCTTTGGTGTGCTAATCAAAATCCAATTGTGGCTGGAATGGCTGGTCGGTCGTTTCGTTTCTTCTTGTCCATAGATTATTGTCTTGTGATTGGCCAATGACGATGAACAGTAGCCGACCTGTCATTGTCGGAATAAATGCTCATTTTTTCTTGCCATCCAAGCAAGAAAAGCCGTGATTGTAATTAATATTCACGAGAGTCTATTTGGCTAATCAAATACGACTCGCTGTTCGATAAGATCATGACAAAATATTCATCCTATCCTGGGCGTCCATCTTAAACCCAACGGCGTCCCATCGTGGGGTACTTTGGGGTAAAAACGACTTATTTTTGGAAGGAGTTTGATTCCAATACGGCGTGTGGTGGAGATAGTAGTGGTAGAAAATATAAACGAGATTCTGTTTCCGGTTTTATTAACCGCTGAATAAACGAACATACGCAGGAGGCCAAGAAGAACTAGCAAAAATCTAACAGAGTCCCGATCCCGCCGTCGCCGCCGTGTTCCGGCGAGAGCAGCAGAGGCACGCCCCATCGCCGCCGCCGCGAGTGAACAGGCTCTCCTTCGGCACCAGCCGCCATGGTCCTTGGCATCGGCAACATCGCCCTACTGCTCGGCGGAGGTCAGCAGTCCCGTCCCAGCCCGCTCCTCTCGTAAACCCCATGTTACTCTATCGCCGTTCTGAATCTCTCTTCTGCATGACGACGATGCTGGATTGCTAGGGGTTTAGCTTGCTAGCGCTTGCTTAGGGTTTTAGTAACTCAGCTTGCACAGATTGATCACATGCAGCTCCTCTGTTTGCTCCTTTGCCAAGGAGAACCAACTAGATTAGCCAACCCTCTGTCGTCGTCGTTCATGAACACCGCTGCGGGAGCTTTAACAGGCTTGCGATTCTTCTTCTTGTGCGTTGCAGGGTATATAGGCAATCTGATTCAGGGCGACGACGCCGAGAAAGTCCCCATCATCGGGGGCGCGCTCTCCACCGCCGCCAAGGTAGGTAAACTCCTGCCACTCCTTTGCCTTGCCTTGCCTCCGTGAATAGAACACTGAACCCATCAAGCTCGTGCTGGTGCGACGACGACTGTGACTATTTATGTGTTTGATTGCTTCATGCAGTTTGTGAAGGTCGTTGGAAAGGACGGGAAGCAGTCATCGAGCAGCAGCGGCGGCGGCGAAGAGCAGCTCTTTGCCCAGGTTTGTTTCCGGCTGTCCTATTCTGGTTTTGGTGTCTGCTGCCGCCATGCCGGACGCATGGACGGCGGTGGATTTTTAAGGGGTGCTGAGGTTTTGGTTGTGCGCCGGTGAATGATTTCAGGTCTGTAGCCTAAGGGCAGAGTTAAGAGCTCTGAGCGAGAGGGAGCAGGATGTCACCGTCATCGATAATTCATCAGGTCGGTGCTTGGCGTTGCGCTTGCCTTGTGTATTTATGGCTTACAACGTGGTTTTATAAACACGAATTTCACTGTGCACAAAATCACATGTTTCAACCTGCACTGTTAATCTAGTTGGTTCCAATTCTTAATCCTCATTTGTTGATTATTGGTTATGTGTTTCTTACTCCTGCACGTTACTTCTCTGCAGCTACCGCCTCCTACTCTAGCTCTGGAAACCATAGTTGAATCAGAGCCTACTAAAGAGGAAACCCAGGTTTGGTTTCAGTCTGACCACACAATTTAAAATTGCAAACAATTATCATGTCAATGTGCTCTCTATAAGTTCCTTCGCTGCTTTGTTTAAAGATACTAGATGACCCATTGCGCGACTGCGCAACGCCGGATGCAACTACCACATTGTTGCCAACTAATTTTAGGCAGACGCCGTCTACTTCACGCAGCATAAAAGTCTAAGAGCGAATTCGCCATAAGCATCACCATGGTTCAAATCACCTGATAAAGACTCATCTCCTTATTATTGTTTTGTCTTAGTCGCCGGATTAACCTGAAACAGGACAATTACCTGTTAGAAGATGGTCATTGTATTATCTTTCAGCAAAACTTAAACCTGAAATAAAATATTGAAAAACGAAACAAAGAACAGTTTCCTAATCTGTTGCGCAACTGCCAGAAGCAATACCGTATTGTTGTCATAGACTAATGAGATAAAAAGGAGTCGACATCATAAGGTATTCCTAAAACCACCTCCTTGCAAAATAAAATGGAGATTGTCTATTGACACAACTCGAGCAATAATATTACAGCGGTAGAAAAATAGGGAAGCTAATGCTGCCATGAAACTGAACCTGGGTGCAAACAAACTGGGGATTTATCTCAGTGAAAGCAAATCTATATTGAATTGATATTTTCCATTATACAGAGACATTGAATTGTTATGAAAGATACTTATGCAAAAGAATCACCAGAGAAAAAAGAATGACTGAAAATAGATGTAACTGCGATTGTAGCTCCAGCTTAGCTATTGTTTGTAACTACCAAGTGCTAATGCAGAGGCAAGTAAACAACAGGAACTGGATATGTATTGCATCATAATAACAAAAGCGAATGTAACTTGGAGGAACATGATAATAGCACCAAATCAAGCTGTATCAGTAGTCGCCTTGACCTCTGTCGCCCAAATAAGCACACCCAGATTTTGCTTCAAGACAACAATCATAGTGGATACTTCAGTTAGATGGTTCCCCAAGAAGAACAATAAGTTCGTTTGAAACCGGGTCTTGCACGAAGCACATGGTCCATGTACTCAGCAACTTACTACGTTTGAGCTTCCTGGCTGTAAAGTTTGGAAACAACTCCATCAGCACATGGTCCATGTAAGCCACAACTTACTACATTTGAGCTTCCTGGCTGTAAAGTTTGGAAACAATTGCATCAGCACATTGCATAGATATTAAGAAATAAACATTGAAACAAACATTCTATATTTTACTCTAAAATATGATACACCCAAACAAAGATTAAGGTGAAGAAGATGCAGTGAAATAGTTTCTGGTACATGCGTAACCTACATGATTGGATGATTTTATATTTCCAGTCAAGCTATTGTCCTAGTGCGAATGCCAACATGATGGTCTCGTCTTCTCAATTGGGTCATCTTTTTCCTCGGCAACAGTTAGATATGCAGCTCACTCATCTTGTTCTTCTAATTTACGAAAATATAAGAAAACGTAGTTTACATATATCTTCACAAATTAATTATTTTGTTTGTCATGGAGAAATTTGGCTACTGTTCTTCAGTGTGGAACTACAACTAAACGGAAAATAGTCCACCAAGTAATACCATGTATGAGAGAACAAGTATATCCCAAACACAATGAGTGAAATCCTTGTTGAGGTGTGACATACAGAAGTTTAAATGAAGGCGTGCCATTTCTGCAAAGATGAGAGCGTGGGTTTACAAAATAAATTTATGTTAGATATTTGAAGTTAGTGAAAAGCAAACAATATAATGTCGACTTAAAACAGGTATAATCTCTAATTAAAACAAGTAACCGACAACACATTGCAATCAAATTTTGCGGATCAAAAATTATGGAATACTTATTATGTTGACAAAAAAGTATATATACCAGGGTCCTAATCGTTTGAGTGAAGAGTTGATGTACTAAGTATATTAAATGCTCACACATACATCGATCATCGTGATTTGCCTTCCGGGTTAGATGGCAATGTCATACAAAGAAAATAGTGTTGAAAAAAGCAAGTTATAGCTTTCTTAATCTCTACCAGGCAAAAGATTTGATCATGCCAAATACTACATTGTGT
The DNA here is from genome assembly GCA_947311845.1 of Poa pratensis. Lineage (NCBI taxonomy): Eukaryota > Viridiplantae > Streptophyta > Magnoliopsida > Poales > Poaceae > Poa > Poa pratensis. The sequence goes on along the minus strand of CAMZMU010000100.1, from coordinate 4,054,018 downwards.
TTTTGTTTTCTTTAAGAAAGTGGAGTGAAGAAAGGTGGCCTTGGGAAATAGTTTCTATTTTGTTAGAGAAACAGAGGCATGGTTTAGGGTAAAAACCAAAAGGGTGCCTGCACAAGACGGTGGTGGTCCTGTAAGGCTTCCTAAGCCAACAGCTGCATATTGCTACCATGGAGGCTTGATTAACCGTTGTATAACTTTATGGCCATTTCTTCTAGGATTAGCGTGAGCCATTGAAAAGAGGGTACAATTGCTAAATGTAATAATCCTTATATAACCTAATACGATAATACTATAGAAAGATAATAAGTGGAAGTAATTGTACAACCCTATCTTAACTTTTATGATAACTGAAGAATTATTTGTAATTTTGAATCTGCCATTAAAATATCATGCAGCCAACAAACTGTCACATAAAAAGAGGTAACCTTCATATACGATATCAATATCTTGATTTCAGCACATGACATAAGAGCATACCTTATGTAATGAAATATTTGCATCGTCAGTCCTGCTATCCCTGCACAATAGCAGAAATTCTCAACGATCAAATGCACTGTAGTACCGACTATCTCCTCATAAACTAAATGGTGGAAGAGGCAAAACTGAGCTGTTAAATGAAATACTAATGAGAAAGCCGGTGAAGGCACAATGGCGGCCACATTTAATCTGCCACAATCATACATAGTTTTTCTTTTTAGTAAGCTGTTCAGAATGTCAGCAGACCTATTGTATGCCACATTTAATCTGCCACAATCCAATGAAGCTAAGAAATTGAGATGATAATCACCAATAAGTAGCTGAGAAGATAATGCGACATGCTTGTGGCCTACCCTGGTGTGTTTCTTTTTGTTTGATCAATGGATATTGAAAGGCGATGTCGTTGTTTTCATTGCATCTGTTACACTATATCATGGAGACGGAAAAACAATCCACAAAGTTTGAGATCAACCTGTCCACGGTAAACCTGCAGAAATGAGAGAGCACCAAAGAATCAGCTCATGCCATGTCTTAAGTTAAAGATGAATTTGTCTGCAGTCTTTGGAAGACCCATCAGAATTAGCTTGACATGCAATTTTGAACCTAAAACTGAGCATTCACCACCGAGCAATTCTATACTTGATTGCTTGTTGCATGAACAGAACTGTGATTAACATTGTATATCTATTTTCAAAAACTGCAACATCATACATTGCCGTGAGGAACAGCATAAAAGCAATCCAGATGCAAATATCATATTCTCTGAACATTGGTGGTAGTATATACTTTTTATGGACATAAAAAGTTGCAATTCTATATCTTGATTGCTTGTTGCATGAACATAACTGTGATTAAAATTGTAAATCTATTTTCAAAAAACTGCAACATCATACATTGCCGTGAGGAACAGCATAAAGCAATCCAGATGCGAACCAGAATAGTGGACAAACATGGAAGACATATATTAGGTAAAATTTAGTGTAAATGAAAGGCAAACACAATTAGGATTTGTTAATGATTTATCGTCATTTATCATCCCTGAGCTACCTTTCCCCATTGTATATGTTCATCTGAGCAAATTTGATCTCCCAACCAAATAAGAAAAAACGTCGCCTCTGAGTGCAGTAATGAATCCTCCAAACTATGAAGATACATTACAACCAATGTATTAAACTGAAAATGCATAAAGGTTAGATACATAGACAACTAAACGAAATGCTCATTTTGCAGTATAATCCGCTGACCACACTTTCTAGCATAATTCAACAAAATTCCAGGGAAATGCATTTACTGATATCATAAAAATGTTGTAAAAATTGTATCTCTATTGTGCATTTACTGAAACACATGACATGCACAAAGAATAGATGATGCTAGTGTAAAATCCAGGGATAATCGCTTACCTCACTGCCCCGTCACACATATTTGTGTGTTCCCTGATTCCCTCCATAGTCTTCCCATTTATTGTATAGTGATAGTATCAATCTTCCGATATGTGTAATGAAGCAAATTGACCTCCAGGTAGAGCGGAAGAACTGGCCAGTAGAACATGCCCTGCTTATCCAGCTTCGGCTCTTGGTCTGCTCCACTGATATGCTATACTTTCCAGCCTTGTCCTTCTCTTCCCTATACAAGTAGCAAGATCCTAATTAAGTGATTAAGTTCCACACATAGTAAAGCAACAAGCAAATGAGGCAATACTATTCAACATGGATATGGAGGCTTAAGGCACACACATAATGTAAAATCCTAGAGAAACCAGTCTGTTTAACTACAGAAGCAGACTAACATACTGAAGAGTTCCCTTTATACAATTTGTGGATTGGCTAAAAAAATATAGATCAAATTCAAAAGGAGCATTGGTAATTAAGAAAATATAAAGAAACATGTCATCTCAAGATTCAGTAGAAATTATGCTAAACGATTTTCAAACAGATGTAGCTAATTGCTGCAGAAATAAGGAGAAAGAGAATAACACAAACAGCTTAGTCAAACACAGAAAGCATCAATGTTCTAATCAGCATTCAACAACAATGTTCAACTGAAAATTTAATCAACGTAAACTCTTTATCCTGCAAAAAAAAACATTTTCCCAAACTGTATTTGAAAACCTGATGCCACATAAGCATACCAAGAAACTCAATACGGAGGTTTGGCGGTGCCAACAAATATTTAGTTATGCTGTTCAAGAATTTAAAATGGCTTGAATAATGCACGATGTAATTCATCACAATGAAATGCCTACCTACATGAAAGTTTTGTCTAAAGTTATATCCATCGTGAATCCATATTCTTCATTGTAAGGATTTACCATAGGTAAGCTATATCAGAACACAAAGCTTCACTGAATGTAGAAAAGGACTCGACAACGAATTCGAAAATCTGAGCTAGAAGATCATGGTGCCAGTTTTCCAGCTAAACCTCGGATAATTCAGAGCTTGCAAAAGTTGTACTATTCCTGACACAGTTATGTAGAAGCAAGATATGATACAGAAAAACGAAACTTGCTTGAAAGGATAAAACTAAAACAACATCAGTCAGGCAAGCTTAATGTTATCACTCAATAATCGCCAGTCTGGGGCACACACCACCTCACTGGTCATGTACATGCCGATTTTAATCTATCGTGTTGTGTACCATTTGTCCTCAATTCAATACAACATATATTGTAAAAGGACAAATCACAAATGAGCCACAAATTGCATGCCCTAGTCTTGTGATCCATGTGTAACACATTTTCTTTCCGTTCAATAATGAAAAAAAACTTCACAACTTTTACCTTTTCTCCGGTAGGGGAGAAACTTATTTGGTGAACCACTTAAGAAGTAATTATAGAAAAGCTCATAACATTTGGTAGATTCAGAAATTATAAGATGCAAAAGTCAGAATAAAAATGTACCATCTCCGGCTTCTAATTGATCGACCAGGCAAGAAAATGCACAGCAAACGATCAACCTAAGTAGAACCGAACATGAACATAGGGCAGCGAAAATGGATCCACTTGAGAAGGACACGAGCAACCTGAGAAAATATAAAATCACTCAAGCGTATAACCACAAGACAACAAAAGAATAATCTAAATAAATGGCCATAATCATCACAAATCCACCAGCTGTGAGGCTGTTAATAACTGTGCCGGCTTAACCTATAACTTGTGATCCAGTAAAGTCGATCTTCGTTCCTAGCTGCATAGCACAATGCAAAAGACCAAGTCTTAAACAACAGAGACAACAAAAAACGCCACAAAATTCGATGAAAAGGCAAAAATATAGAACCTGTCAAGGCATATTCTTTGAGTTGCCCAGGGAGAGTCGACACCAAAAACGAACATTAAGTCAAAACGCATTGCTAACGAACACACCGCCCTCAGCTCTGACCTAGATGGCGATGTACACATAATAAATAAATCTGCTCAGAAGCTCACGAATATAATCTTTTCCAACAAAAGGTTAGAAAACAGTCTGCGACATCAATGCATTTCAATCAAGCTTACCTCACACTATTTTAATCAAATGAGCTAACCTCCAAAGGCCAGCAGCTAGCATCCAATTGCCAGCAGCAAGCTAACATCCAAATTGTTTAATCAGCTAACCTCCAAGGCCAGCCATATGTATGAGCTAGCATCCAATTGCCAGCAGCAAGCTAACATCCAAGGTAACATACAAGAATAGGGGAGGCGAAGAGAAGAGAGATTGATGGGGAAGAAAGAGCCGTACCTTGCAGCCCTGCTGGGAGAAGCTTCCCAGGGGGGAGGAGAGGCTGCCTGAGCAGAGGGAGCTGGCGGAGGCGGAGGAGCAAGCTCGTCCATATCTGGCAGAGGAGCAAGCTGCTTCCACCTGGGAGGAGAGGTCCTTCTCTCTCTCTCAATCCATTTATGACCGGTTTTCTCCTCTCTATCTCTCCCCCTCTCTTTTCAATCACTCTGCACACCCAATATCTCATTGGTTTTAAGGCAAGCGCCACCGCCGGCCACAACCTGACCAGTCAAGGAGGAAGAGGGACCTGCACAAGATTTAATAGATGCAGAAATGACGGAGATAAATAAACATATTAATTAGGAAAGAGAACATCTAAGAAGGTGTACAACGATGGAAACACAAAATTTCCCTTGTTGCCTCTATATGATGGTATTAGTCTAGCACACAAACTTCCATGACTCAGTTTATGATGTAGACAATGAGAGGCAAAGAGCAGAGCTAATTTCCCACTCCTTTGTAACTATAGAAACTTTAGAAAGCAGAGGAACAAAATTAAGCATTGCCCATCAGGTGGACCGAATGAATTACTGCTTACCTTCTTTAGGCAAGGATTCTCAGTGTTCTTTCGTAATTAGTACCAAGGAGTGCAATAAAATTTCCAGCCACCATATAAGAATCGCTTTCTGATTTAAAGGACAATTAGCTAGAGTCCCAAGCTTTTAACCTGCAGAGATTACAAACATCATCAGTACACAAGCACCACGCACGGGCTTTTTAACCAGCCACCACATATTGTATTTCTTTTTCCCATATTTGTATAAATAAACTTCAAACATCAGTACACAAGCACGAAGAATGATCAAATTATAGATAGCAATGTTTTGACAATATATCATCCTAAAAAACCTATCAAATTATAGATTTCCATTGGCCTCTTATAGTTTTACATGTAATTCACTTCCTTGCCAAAAAAAGGTACATACAATATATCATCCTAAAAAACCTATCAAATTATAAATTTAGGCACAAACTGAACTGTAGCAGGAAACATTTTGTATTACAACATAGAGATTCTTCATTTATATTCAATTACAAATAGGAGTAATTTCTATTTTCTTATGGCCATTACCTCTTTTTATGAAACAATAGGAATTCAGATCTAGAAGAAGAGAGGCAATGAAAGGACAACTACCTGAACAAGTGAGACGTCTGATACTCAGATTAATCCTAGGCTGATAATATGCTGACAACTCTTCATCTACCACTTGCTGTTTTGGAAGAAGACTCAACTTCGCATGCCTGCAGAGTAGCGAATACAGAGCAAATGTCCCATCAGCTTGTTAGATATCCTATCTTTGTAAAGTAGGTTATTAGCTGCTTAACTATATTTCTAAAGAGAAGTTTTAAATATTATTTTGGAGCACTTTTTCCTTCAACATCAAACATTTTAAGAAGAATAGAGCACAATAGAAAGAAAGCACGCTATACTACTGTATTCATTGGCCCATTATAAGCAAGCTCTTGGAAAACCCGATAGGAACAGAAGTAATACAGTGGATCAGTAGACTGCCTAGCTTCACAAACCGAGTGACATGTTCAGAATGTTTTTAAATTGCTTAAAATCTGAACATAATAGCATATACAAATACTTACCATTCATGAGTTCCATGATTGGCATATGTATTGACTACTGAACAAAAGCTCGATAAAAATCTCCAAGCAAATGAGAACGAGAATAAAAAGGATACAGAGTAGAGCGGAAAGATGCATCTGACAGAGCTGAGATTTCTTATGAGATAACAGAACCTACTCGTACTTAAAAAGACAACTGAAAAGAAATATTAACAATACCAACATCTACAAGAAAGTAGGCACAGTACCTCGTATAACCTAACCACATTGGGATAATCCTACTTATGAGATAATAATGCAGTAAGCCGCAAAATTCATCTGACGGAACTGAGATTTTTTCAGTTAGTCCAGGGCAACTTATGCGATCTTCAGCTGAACATGCAAACACATTATCTGTGATGATCCTACTTATGAGATTACAAGTGGATCAAACTATTCGACATTAGCATCTTAGACAAGCACATAATTTTGCACCTAGATTTACATATACATCTGAAATCAAGAACTTCATTGATAAGTCAGTTAACAATCTAAATATGTAGAGTTTACATCAAGAGCTTATTTTCCCCATTACTCTTACATTTGTTGAATTATAAGAGCTAGAAGAGGAGACAAACAATGATGAACATACAATTTTGCATCTACTCTTGTACCTGTTCTTGCCTGCAAGCTCTCAGCATGCTCCCTTTGCCTCGCTGGATGCAGCGTTCCTGTGGACCACCTCCAACAGTGGCATGACCTCCAGCTGCCATCCTGTCAAGAAGCTGCCGTTAGAGTGGAATGTCTGAATGCAATTTAGGGAAATTGATATAAATAGGCTCATCTGGTTATTGATACAGGAGTAGCATTCCAACAAAGATTCAGGAATATTTTGTTGCATTCAACATGTTGATATTCAGAGATAGCAACCTGGATACTACCTTGTTTCTACTTTTTGCCTCCAGAAATCAATGTATAAGGAGATCTGTGAATCAAGAAAATACAGAGATCAGTGTGTAAGTGACAAACCTTGCCCTCTCTGCAACCAACCGTAAATAAATGTATAATGGGTGAAACCTATAAAGCTTTAACTTGCAACCCCTAAAGCACATTTTCTTTTGATAGCTGAAATTATATAGGATGGACCGAAAAGAACGCAAATTGAGAATACATAATTTCAGCTTCACCTCAATTATTCCGTTGTGTATTTGTGGACGAGCTGCACTCACGTGGACTGAAAATAACAGCACAAGAACAAGATACAGTACTTAAGAGCACAAAATCGAGGGGAGACACAGAGAGGAAGCGAGAGCTCACATGTCTGACGAAGACGAGAAGGAGGAGGCGCGTGGACGCCGCTGGCAGTTCGAACTGCACACACGCGGTTATCTCCCGTGCTCGTCGCCCTGCTCTGACTGGGAGGAGATTTGGGGAGGAGAGAGGCGTCGGCGCGAGAGAGGAGACGCCGGAAGGGATTGGTGGAGAACCAGAGAAGCACGCGGGCGAGGACTGCAGTGGACGAACTTCGCGGCCGCCCGTCCGGCGCAGCGTGCCGGCGCGCCGCCGCCAACCCGTCGGTGTTGCCGCCCTCATCCAGGACGTGCTCTACAGCACCTCCTCCGGCGCAGCACCGCTCCAGCCCGGCGCCATAAAGCACTCCCGTTCCAGATCGGGAACCGGAGATGGCTATGGAGCACGGAGCTGCAGCGGCGGCCCTCCCGACCGGCACTATGGCTAGCGCCCGCGGCCGCTGCCGTCCGGGCCGCCGTCCTCCTCGCCGTCCTCATCCCGCCAGGCCGCCGTCCGACTGCGCCGTCATCCACGGCCACGCCCAGGCGCTGCTGCTCTGCCGTCCACGCGCCGTTGGGCTGTCCTCATCAGGTGCGGCGGCAAACAGGGGAGGAGGAGGTGGGGGAAGCGGAGGTGGAGGAGAGCAGGGGGAGGGGCGGCGGCGGGCGTGGCGGGTGGAGGAGGAGAGCGAGAGGCGATTGGGGGGAGGAGGGAAGCATCGATTGGTGCTCTAGGGTTTGACCGCGGGCTCGCGTTTTACCTCGCTGCGGTCTGCGGGCGCGAGGGGCGCGCTGCGGGAAAATGAGAAAAGGAGTGAGACGCGGGGAGCATGTCTCGCCCACTGATCGGTGGACCGCTGGACCCATCAGTCATCGACTATTGAGATGTTACTATTCATTGAAACGGGTGAAAAAAAGTTTTTGACCGCATCCAACGGCCACAGGTGAAACAACAACACGTTTTTACCCATCCAACGCACGAAAATGAACGATCGACGTGGATGGGGGCAAACGGCGGGTCGGCCCGCAGCTTTTATAGAAGTAATTAATTTGGCTCTCCTTGCATTCAGGAAAACCACAAGGCGTTGCCGTCGAGTGAAGGAAGCATGAGGTGGCTACCCTGTCTTAGCTTTTTGAGGAGCTCATCAAATGTATGAGATAACGTTCGCATGAGATGTACACTAATTGCCTGTTTGCATCAATCGATGCAGAGGCCGGGGATCACCCTTTTTTTCTAAGTTAGAAGGAGATTTTGTAGAAAAAAATATCTGTGTAGAAAAGTTGGAGATGTGACTTGGATTCAAATTATAGCTATGTGTTACCTCTTGCTTATTGTAAGGGTGGTCTTCATTATATATTTCTATCTTCGTAGTATTGATAATCTTTTTTTCCATGGGAAGATGGAACTTTGACCATTCCATTTACGCGTGCAGTCGACCAGTTTTTTTTTTCTCTAGTAGACCTTCAGAATACTTTTTTGTTTTGCGAACCAAAAACAATAGTGCTTTTGTCACCAAGTGGATTTATCTATTCTCCCATATTTTTATTCGATATTTTTTCTAGTGATAAACAAGAAGGAAAATGGAAAAGTAGAAAATCTACATAAGCTTCCGTTGAGGTCCTTAGTTTAGTCAAGTAGGTGGGAAAGTTTTGATGTTCCTGTCATTGTTCATAAAGTTTACTCGGAGGTTTTTACAATTAGGCATGCAATTGGATCAAGTTTTCACAACTTAAATTATTTCTTCTTAGTGAACCAGGATAGCTTTATGTTTCCAACAAGTATTTCAGGATGGTTGAGAATTTTCTCCAACTGGAAATTTATTTTACTATTAATAATTCACGTCACTTTCTGAGTTTGTTTGCTAAAACATGATTGTCTCCAAAGGAAGATAGAAACATGGCTAAAAATGAGCCGATTCAAATTTCAAAAAAAAAAAAGCCGATTCCCATTTTTCACAGGGAAACTACAATTTGCAACTAGTTACGCCCGCACCCATTGTCGGATGCCTCACTTCGGAGTTTTGAAAATTTGTGAAATAAATCATCGACATAGATTGTGTTGTGTCTTGTGCATCACATCTTTCATGTGGAATCGAGTACGAATCTCTTATATTACGTACTTCCATGATGCAATGAAATTATATGCATGAGTAGAACTAGCGCAACAGGCGAATAAGTTCTTCTATTACTTGAAAACTGGTAACTTTCATCATTCAAGCGTAATCTGTTTGCAAATGGAACCTCCATTCAACTACCCATTCACACATTCAGAGACTTCTCGCCATTCCTTTTTCTATGTGACTTCTCATCGGCAAAACACATAATTTCTGCTCACTTTATTTCTTGGTAAGATACCGGAAACAAAACATGCAAATAGAGTGCTTGGTCACATGATTCTGAATAGTCATAGGCATGATAAACAGTTCATGAATGCCTTGTTCAACACATATCCCATGCTCATAGCATTTTTATGATAAGGCATACTGGCATAGATATATGGAAGGCCTATATATATGTACCCCCTCCTTAAGATGTCAGAGTGTGATATAGATTCAGATGTGCCTACTTTGTTTTAGTTTTAGCCTATCCACTACAGGAATGGCGAACTGTGCCGACGGCCATTATCTGTGCCGACGGCTATTTATCGGGGCCGTCGGCACAGGGGCGAACCAGGACCAGCCGTCGACAAGTCCGTCGGCACAGAAACGGCCGTCGGCACAGACATTCTTTCCCGACGGCCACCGTCGGGACACAGGAGGCCGTCGGCACAGCATATGAGGTGACGTCGACGGCACTCTGTGCCGACGGCAGGCGTCTACCATTTTTATTCATTTTTATGTACATAGATGGGTGTCTATTGCGTCGTCCAATTGGTGGGTGTCTATTCACAAAATTTGAGAAACAATCCTTCACAAGTTGGCTTGAGTAGAATTTTCCCTCACGGTAGAGCTGCAGACCCACAAAACCAAGTTGTTGAACTACTTTTGACACCGAGGAGTCGCTCTTTGGGTCAATAAGAAGACCAAGATGAGAGGATTTCATCTCTATAGGTCAAACAGTCTCCCTTGTCAACAATCTCTTGCAATTTGTTAATGTTGATGTTTGTCACCTTCCCATGGCCTAACCTAACACAGCCAAGCAAAAAAGTCCACTGGGCTACCCCCTTTCGACGCACGTCTATGGGGGTAGACGAAAACGTTAGGAATTTTTGCTTCTGCATGGTTTTAGTGTAAGTTTGCAAGATTTTAGTGTGCCCAAGATTCTGTTGATCTCGGGACTCCGAGGTGTGACCGGCCTTTCGACTACTTTTCTACCCCCTTTGAACTACTTTTCGCATTGATATTAAACAAACCATGCAAATTACAGTGACAACATAAATTACACAGAGAACATTCTTGAACCGCCGATACATAATTGACTAAGAAACAAGTAAACATGCATGTAGAACAAATTACAACAATCACGAACAACTAACAAATTTCTCCACCCTATGCCGTGCGTGTGCTGCCACCCTTGCCCTTTGACGAAGATTCTGCCTTCTTGCCTTTGCCCTTGGACGAAGCTTCAGCCTTCTTGCTCAGTGCTTCAACCCTCCTTTCCTTTGACGACGGCATGAAATCGTCGTCATCATCGCTGTCAACTACCCAGAGACAGGAACGACCGTACGAATTACGGTCAGCTTCAGTTCGGTAGAACGGACTATTCGTAACTTTCCTGTCAAACTTATCTGCAAGCCTGAGCATTTCTGCACGAATTTGGAGCGGGGTTCTATACGGAAACCCATCGCGGCATAGCTTCGCCCCGAGTGAAGCGAGATGACTCTCAGTGTGCAAAATTTCTTCAATTGGAACTACCCTACCATCTACCTTCAAATTGCTTGACAGCCTAGCGAGATGCTCGGATGCGGAAATGTGAAACCCAGACACACACTTCTCGCGAGGACCAATACACACCATGCTTGCGCTCAAGTGAGTACCATGCCTACCTTCGACTGGGTTATATAGAACTACCGGTGGCGGGAAATATTTGGGCGGGAAACGGTGGCGGAAAATATTTGGGCGGGAAACGGTGGCGGGAAATATTTGGGCGGGAAACGGCTCAGAAGCACACGAAGGAAACACACGATCCGTGTGCTTCTTCTGGATCCAACGGCTCACAAGCGCTCGAAAGAAACACACGATCCGTGTGCTTCTTCCTGATTGGGCAACAAAACACACGGTGTCTCCTAGCTACAGCCCGACACTGATTCACGGTCGAATGTCGTTGCATTCAGTGTCGGGCATAGCTAGGGAACCCGAATGTTTTGTGTTTGAGGGTCACTTCGATCCGGCAAGACATCTCTGATGATTACAACCGTCCGGCAAGACGTCTCTGATATTCTACAACCGTACGGCAAGACATCTCTGATGATCTGCAACCGTTTGGAACGGTCACAGGTCATCAGAGACGTCTTGCCGCTGGTTGCCCAAAGATGCCTCTCCGAGTGACGCTGGAATGTTTTGTGTGAGTGAGTAACCTGTCTGAGGAGGTGGGCTATATATAGGGTCGCAAGACCTTTCGAGCGACTCCCTCCAGCTAGCCAATCAGGAACAAGTACGCGGATCGTGTGTTTTCTTCGAGAGCTTGGGAGCCGTTGGATCAAGCGAAAGAAACACACCGCTGATCCAACGGCTCAGAAGCGCTGGGAGGAAACACACGATCCGTGTGCTTCTTCCTGATTGGGCATACTACAGCTCACAAGCCCTTTCGAGTGACTCCCTCTAGCTAGCCAATCAGGAACAAGTACGCGGATCGTGTGTTTTCTTCGAGAGCTTGGGAGCCGTTGGATCAAGCGAAAGAAACACACCGCTGATCCAACGGCTCAGAATCGCTGGGAGGAAACACACGATCCGTGTGCTTCTTCCTGATTGGGCATACTACAGCTCACAAGCCCTTTCGTGTGACTCCCTCCAGCTAGCCAATCAGGAACAAGTACGCGGATCGTGTGTTTTCTTCGAGAGCTTGGGAGCCGTTGGATCAAGCGAAAGAAACACACCGCTGATCCAACGGCTCAGAAGCGCTGGGAGGAAACACACGATCCGTGTGCTTCTTTCTGATTGGGCATACTACAGCTCACAAGCCCTTTCGAGTGACTCCCTCCAGCTAGCCAATCAGGAACAAGTACGCGGATCGTGTGTTTCCTTCGAGAGCTTGGGAGCCGTTGGATTAAGCGAAAGAAACACACCGCTGATCCAACGGCTCAGAAGCGCTGGGAGGAAACACACGATCCGTGTGCTTCTTCCTGATTGGGCATACTACAGCTCAGAAGCCCATTTCTCACTATATATATGTAGTCATGGCCTCCATTGGCATAGCACATCTAAACTGATATCTGATCCCTCATCACTCTCCCGTGGCGTCACCACCGTGTGTGCCGTCCGCCATGCCAAGGTGCTGCCCTCTCCCTCCCCTACGTACCTAGGTTGCACGCACCTTAGTTGTTTGATCAAATTCCCCACTCATTTTTTCAGATCTCGGCGGGAATCGATGATGACAACCGGCCATTTGTTGGACACGGGCAATGTCCGGGACTGGGCTCCGCCGGGGTGGCACTGGGAGGTTTCTTCCGGGACGCGTAGTTTGGTGAGGAATCCGGGTGACGTCGTCGACCCGGATCTTGTTTGGTGGCCGTCGCGTGGGCCAGCCTCGGTGCAGAGGCCGCCGGCCCCTGAGGTGGAGGTGCGTCGCCGTATCAGAGAGGAGGACGAGCATGTCCGTCGCTACCTGGTTAGGTTGGATACGCAAGCGGTGCATGACAATATGTGGTATACACTTTATAGGGATCCTCCTCATGTGAGTATTGCCCCAGTGATGGTTCCTTATCTTTGGGTGCAAGCCGCCGGCCGCTCAGCACCTCGCGGCTTAGGACCCGGCAAAAGTTAGTTACATTATTTGTGATGTATTATGGATTAAATAAAGATGTAGACTAGTGGCTATAATTTCTGCAGTTCAAATTTTACCCGTTTCCAGCTGAATCGGCAGGAATTTGTCATTTTCAAAAGAGGAGCATGGAAACCTTTTCACAGCCAACACTTTGGTTATTTGTGAATATAACATGGTCTAGTGTACTCAAAAAATGCATGACCCAATTTTTGCAACATATTTGTGGTTGCTGCTTCACAAAAAAACCCATTTTTCGCACTCGAAAAATGGAAAATGGTTTTTTTTTTCTAATAAATATGAAAACTTCCTCCATAAACATTGTTCATGCTTCCAATATGCATGTTTGTGTGGAAGATGGGCACATTTTAGCAAACTATGCCATGGATGTGGCCAAAACACCCGTCATTTGGCCCGAAACCCTAGAATGTTCGTAGGAGATAGCTCGTTCCTTTGAAAACATTTTCAACAGAACTTTGGTATTCCAAGTCTATTATTTTTGGTGGATACTAGGTCATATATAATGACACCACGCGAAGGTCTTACACCATTTTGATTTTTCGTCAATTTTGTAGAATTTTCTATGCCGGTTTCAGGAAGAAGTCAAGATGGCGGGCACGACCGTTCGTAGCTAGGGGTTGAATATTGAGAAACTCTTTGTATATCTCTGATGAAATAGGTAGTTGTGTACCTAAAAATGATTTTTCCCAAAAATCATGACTAAACTACGATGCACCTGCAGTTCAAATTTTACCCGTTTCCAGCTGAATCGGCAGGAATTTGTCATTTTCAAAAGAGGAGCATGGAAACCTTTTCACAGCCAACACTTTGGTTATTTGTGAATATAACATGGTCTAGTGTACTCAAAAAATGCATGACCCAATTTTTGCAACATATTTGTGGTTGCTGCTTCACAAAAAAACCCATTTTTCGCACTCGAAAAATGGAAAATGGTTTTTTTTTCTAATAAATATGAAAACTTCCTCCATAAACATTGTTCATGCTTCCAATATGCATGTTTGTGTGGAAGATGGGCACATTTTAGCAAACTATGCCATGGATGTGGCCAAAACACCCGTCATTTGGCCCGAAACCCTAGAATGTTCGTAGGAGATAGCTCGTTCCTTTGAAAACATTTTCAACAGAACTTTGGTATTCCAAGTCTATTATTTTTGGTGGATACTAGGTCATATATAATGACACCACGCGAAGGTCTTACACCATTTTGATTTTTCGTCAATTTTGTAGAATTTTCTATGCCGGTTTCAGGAAGAAGTCAAGATGGCGGGCACGACCGTTCGTAGCTAGGGGTTGAATATTGAGAAACTCTTTGTATATCTCTGATGAAATAGGTAGTTGTGTACCTAAAAATGATTTTTCCCAAAAATCATGACTAAACTACGATGCACCTGCAGTTCAAATTTTACCCGTTTCCAGCTGAATCGGCAGGAATTTGTCATTTTCAAAAGAGGAGCATGGAAACCTTTTCACAGCCAACACTTTGGTTATTTGTGAATATAACATGGTCTAGTGTACTCAAAAAATGCATGACCCAATTTTTGCAACATATTTGTGGTTGCTGCTTCACAAAAAAACCCATTTTTCGCACTCGAAAAATGGAAAATGGTTCTTTTAAATGGAATTAAAAAAATGGAATTAAAATTTATAGCAAATAGGTGCTGTCTCTTTTTTAAATGGAATAAAAAAATGGAATTAAAATTTATAGCAAATAGGTGCTGTCTCTTTTTTAAATGGAATTAAAAAAAAGGAAAAGGCTATGCCGACGGCAAAGCCGTCGGCACAGGTTCTGTCTCTTTTAGACAGGGCACGCGCCGGCCGAAACGAAATCGAACCCAAATCCAAATCGACCGCCCGCTGGCTCCAGCGCACCACCGGCGACCCTCCCCCCTCCCCCCTCCACCGCACCACCGGCGACCCTCCCCCCTCCACCGCGGCGGCGCGGCCGGGCCTGCTCGCCGGCGTCCACCCTCCACCGCATCCCCCCATTCCACCTCCTCCTCCCTCCACCGCATCCCCCCTCCACCGCGGCGGCGCGGCCAGACCCTCCCGCATCCCCCCTCCACCGCGGCGGCGCGGCCAGACCCCGACGGCGGACGGCCGGACCTGCTCCTCCAGACCTCCACTGCCACGGCCAGAGCCCGACGGCGGACGGCGGACGTCAGGTATGATTCACCACTACCTCTCTTCCTCTCCTCTCTCTGGATTCCTCTAGCTCTCGGTATAGAAATGATTAGGATTTATTCCTAGAAATGATCATGGTACTGCTCCAGTTCATCCAGCTGATGAACTCTTGCATGGAATCATGTGGATTGTTCATTGTGGTGCCACTGGTGTTGTGGATTTTAGTATAGAAGATATCCAGATCATGTAATAAGAATAATTTGATAGATTTACTTGTTGTCTTACTAGGTAGAATAGCTTGGATTAGCATGTTTTCTTGCTGTTTTAGGTGGTATAGATTATTTCCTTGCTTGTTCTCAAGCTGTAGATGGACAAGAATTATTTTGGATGTGTTGTGCTTGCAGGTATAAATGATTTAGAAGTTTCTAGGCAGCACCAAGTAGCTGTCTAGTAACATAAGAATGATTTATTGCATAATTTTGTGCTTTAGTCATTTATAGATGTATTTCTGGATAGATTTGAGTGGTATAGTGATTTCTGGACAGATTCAAGTTTTAGAAGTGCAAGTAAATGAATTTGGAAGCACTTTATTTTCCTCTCTTTTTCTCTTTTTCTTCCTCTCTTTTACTTTTTTGTTCTTTAGTTTACTATTTGCTTCAATATTAATGTTGTCATACTTGTGTGCTAATATTTATTGTTTCTCAATGCAGTTGATTGAACAATATGAGTCAGGGCAAGGAAAGCGCAGCTACCTTGCTTAGTACGCTGAAGGCACAGAAGTCTAACCTTACACGGAGTGGACGACCTACCACCTCGCGTTACGCCGCGGACGAGGGTGCACGAGGTGGAGGACGAGGTGGAGGACGAGGTGGAGGGCGAGGTGGAGGGCGAGGTGGAGGGCGAGGTGGAGGACGAGGTGGAGGGCGAGGTGGAGGAGACGTGGAGCACCCACCCTCCGCTTCTGGCGACTTGGATTCTGAGTTGCCCTCCGCTTCAGGCGACGTGGCTTCCCAGAACCAGCTAGAGCTGGAGGTGGAGGACGAGGTGGAGGTGGAGGTGGAGGCGGCGCCGAAGCGGAAGAAGATGCGTGGCGAAGCAGGAGTCCCCGAGGAAAAATACTGGCCTAAGACCGAGGAGGCGAAAACCCTCATTGAGCCTCATGGCGTTGAGTAAGTGTACTAGTTTTGTAATTTTGAACATGAATTTCATTTTGGTCCTCACAATTTGGCATATGTACTAATGTTTACTTATTGTGCAGTTCATGGACATGGACATGCCCTAAGATTTTTCGCACTCCTGGCAGCATGCTTGGAGCTCTGATCAGGAAATATTGGCCAGGCTTGTACCAGACAGGGCCCGACGACGAGGCGAAGTTAGCCACGAAATGGGCGGACTACGAGGCTGCGCCGTCCCCACCGTTCGAGACAGCTGCTGACGCCGTGATCACCACTTTTTGGGTAACACATATTTTCCGAATTCCGTTCATAGTTAATGACCCCACCGTGATAACTCATGACTCACAATTTTTTTATGCATGGTTGAAGCGGTTTTATCGTGTGCTGGACCAGCAAGCTGCGTCTAGCATTTTGCATGCTCATTGTGTGAGGTTGACACGGCAGCAATTCTACAACCAAAAGTTTACATCCGCCAATGACTTTGCCTTTGAGAAGACGGGCAAGAGGGCCAAGAAGGCGGATAATGCCAAGAATGCAGCGGAGATGACAAGGGAGGAGTACATTTCGGTAAGTACATTGTCAATGGAATTCTATATTGCTGCTAAGTTGCCATTGCACTTAGCTCTTCTTGAATTGCATTTTCAGGTTATGCCCGACTGGGCCGACCGCAAAGAAGACGCATGGGATGCGTTGGTTAGGAGGTGGGTCGGGGAAGACGAGGATTTCAGCGCCGTGAGCCAGCGGAACAAGGCAAACCGAGGCTCCGAGGGAACACACAGTGCGGGAAACCGCAACCACTTCCTCTTTAAGGATAAGATGGTATATATTTACATGGAACGACGTGCATTTATTTTTACCGCATGTTTCTACTTGGTATGAATAACATTTCTTTTCGTGATGCAGGACGCCGATACTGGGACGGTAAGCTCCCACCTGCGTGCGTGGAAGAAGATGAGGGAAAAGAAGCCCGATCTCAAGAAGCCTCAGCCACAGCTTCCTGAGTACTACGGCGGATCCGAGGAGGCCGTGGACAGCTACTGCACGACGTTCATGGGTTTGAACCCATGGGTGGATGACCCCTTGAGCGAGGAGGTCGACGAGAGGTCGGTATATATATACATGGAACAACGTGCATTTATTTTCACCGCATGTTTCTACTTGGTATGAATAACAATTCTTTTCGCGATGCAGGGCGGTGGTCCTCTCGGGGCACGGAAGGCCGCATGGCCGTAATCGCACTCTTAATAAGGTGGTTAGGCCTGCCATGACCTTCACGCAGGCAAAAGCTACTCTCCCTGACAACAGCCCACTGATCCCGCCTCGTCCACAGCCTCGTCGATCCACTTCCATCGATGTAAGTTTTTTTGCATCCTCTTTCCGACATTCGTTCTTGCATCGCTAAGTTGACGAGATTCATTATTTTCGAAATTGTAGCCCGATTTTGAGGAAGCCTACGCTGCCGCTCATGCGCAGTATGAGGTGGCCTTTGCCAAGTGGGAGGAGCAGAATAAGCCTTGGACCGAGTATCAAAAGTTGTTCCGAGCTGTAAGTTTTAACCTTTACTTTTGTCAAATATGACAAGTCCCACTTCCCTAGTTTGCACCTTCATTTTTGCAACACCTGACATCTGAACTATCTTGCAGTCGGTGCTGAACTTTTTCACCACTGGAGTGCGGGTAGCCCCTCCTATGGAGGAGCCTCCGGAGCCGGGTCCGACTCCACGGATGCCATCGAGGGACGTGTTCGCTCTCTCCTTCTACAAAAGAACCCCGGTAAGTTTGATCCCAAACCACTGGTTACTGCTTTCCTTTGCCTCGCAGTTGCTAACTCTTGCTCAAACATGTAGGAAACGGGAGGCTCGTCGGAGAACCCACACGTTGATCCTTCTGCTTCTCCTAGTTCCTCGACGGGTTCGCATCGCACCACACCGATACATAGCGATGGTCCTTCTCCCGGTGCTTCAGCTTCTCCTCGTGCTTCCGGCGATTCGCCTACTTCCGGTGCTTCTGCTGCGGTGATCCGACGCTCACCCCTTATCAGCCGGGGAGATATGGGGCTCACCCCGTCGCCGTCGCCGCCGCCGCAATAGATGTAGGGATTTTGGGCGTCTAGACTTGATGATATACTTGATGATGGTCCTATGTGTATGTACTTGATGATATACATTTTGTCATCCATTGTGATCAATAGATGGAGCCACTGTGTGATCTTGTTTGTTGTGAATTTGTCGTGATTTATTATTATTTTTTCTGCTATTTTTGCTGCAAAAAACGAGCTGCTGGATAAAAAAAATTCTGGGACAAACCTGTGCCGACGGCATTGCCGTCGGCACAGACCCCTTAATGTGACCAAATGGTCACCTCTGTGCCGACGGTAATGCCGTCGGCACAGGCTCATCCCAGGAGCGCCCAGTTGCCTCCACGTGGCAGGTCTGTGCCGACGGTTTGGCCGTCGGCACAGACCCCTACCCCTGGCCCGGCCAGTGTGGGACCCACGCGCCGCTGTGCCGACAACAAGGTGCCGACGGTGCGTTTCTGGCCGTCGGCAAAAGCTGTGCCGACGGTTTATACCTGTGCCGACGGCCAGGTGGCTTGTGCCTACAAGGCCCTATGCCGACCACCCTGTGCCGACGGGTGCCGTCGGCATAGGGGTGTGCCGACGGCTTTTGGACCTTTGCCGACGGGCTTCGGCCGTCGGCACAGGTGGCCATTCCTGTAGTGATCTAAATATTGGAGGAAAACAAAAAGTTCATGGTAACATTAAGCCCGTCGGCACAGGTGGCCATTCCTGTAGTGATCTAAATATTGGAGGAAAACAAAAAGTTCATGGTAACATTTCTATGGTTCAAAACACAGTGACCTAATGTTTGTGACCAAGCGCGGTCCGTCCCATGCTTGTACTACTGTGCGCCCTCCTCCTCTAGTTCGCAAACAGTTTGTACTTTGTAGTGCCAAGCGCCATTCAAGTGAAGGACGAAGCACAAAGTGGAAGCTGTCAGATCTGAGCTTTATAGGGATCGAGTTTCATCCGATGTATAGATATCACTGGAATTAATTGAAGAACAAGGATTATTTCTGTAGACAAGGTCCATTACATGGATCCAGACAAACAATGATTATCGATCGATGCTACTTTGCGTACCAATGATTATGTGTGTACTTGTGCAAATAAGTGTGCATGCTTATTGCAGTAGAGTTCTTCATTTTTAGATTTTGGCCCAACATTTTTTACCAAGGAAAAATGATAAACCCCGATCTTACAATTTAATTAAGCATGTAACACTAGTAGGAAAAAGCCTACTAGTGGCGCACCAAATTCGGTTATCTGTGGCGCACGACACTAAACTTGCGCCACTGCCACAGATAAACCACACGTAACATTTCGGTGCGCCACAGATAGAAGGCGGGGGCACTAGTATTTTGAAATACCAGTGGCGCACGAATTAAAAAAAATAAAATTTATATTGTTTTTTTAAAATACATGTCTTTCCCCAGAACGTGGACCGAGTCCACGCTGGACGGCACCACCATGGTCATCTCCTACGCCTCCTCGGTGGCGTCTCCGGCGGTGGGCAGGCTCAGAGGCGCGAACTTCTCCGGGAGGAGGCTGCCGCCGCCCATCGACGCAAGGGAGGCCGCCCCCATGGTCGGCGTGTGCGAGGGAGACCGTGCGCGTCGGCGTCGGTGGTGAGCAGAAGGGGCCGTCCTCGCCGCTGCCCCGCGCCCACCTGCGCGACGACGGCGACTGGCGGCGTGACTGGGCCGCAGAGGAGGATGAGGGAGAGGGCGACTGGCCGACAGAAAGCCACGAGCTTCTCCGCCATGGTCAACCCGCGCCGTCGCGCCGGCTGCTCCGCCCCGTCCGCGTCTCTGCGCCATCCGCACGTCTCCGCGGCCGCCCCGGGCCGCCCTCGCCATGCACACTGCCGGCTGCTCCACCCGCCCACGCTCCCTGGCCGGCTCCCGCGCCCTGCTCGCAGTTTGGGAGGAGGAAGATGAGGGCGAGCAAGAGGAGGAAGATGAGGGGCGAGCTGAGCGGGAGCGGTGGACGGCGTCATCGGCTAACTGCAGAGGAAGATGAGAGTCGTGCGTGTGCTTGGGAGGATAAGGCATAGAAGCAGCGGACACGGATCCGGTGACATGCCCATGGCATGTCACCGATGAACAGCGCCGTGACTTGCACTCTGGGCCGTTGGATAAAAAATGAGCAGACCAGATTAAACACTATAGCACGTCACTGTAGATGATCCTGTAGCAGATGCACGGTGGCAGATACCCTGTAGTGCATGCACTGTAGCAGATGCACTGTTCATGTTCACCTATCCATCGATTTTGGATCCAACGGCAAAAACTAGGCGCATTTCACGGTTACTGTTCATAGATGACATGCCCATGGCATGTCACCGGATCTCCATACAGAAGCAGCGCGTGCATGTGATGCGTGCGTGTGTGGCGATGGAAGAGGTGGAGAGATAAGGTAGAGAGAGAATAGGAGAGGTTGAGGTGTGTGGTGGGTGACAGCATGAGTATCTGTGGCGCACAAACTCACCGTGCGCCACAGGTAAATGGGCACCGTGCACTGGTTCTCAGTCCACTTTCCAAAATATCTGCCCAGAAATACTTGTGGCGCATGGGGCCGTGGTGTGCCACAGGTATTCTCTCTCTTGTTTTTATCTGTGGCGAGCCTGTGCATCACAGATAGTCTCTCTCCTCCCCCGGAAATTTTCAAAGTTGGTGAAACTTACCAGTGGCGCACGAAATTTCCTATGCGCCACAGGTAAATTTTTACCTGTGGCGCACCAAATTTTCGTGCGCCACTGGTATATTCTGCCAAATCCCCAAAATGAGTAGAGAGAATATCAGTGGCGCACGGGTAAGCTTGTGCGCCACCGATAGCATTTCACGTATAAGCTTTTTCCTACTAGTGTAATCAACTTCCACTCTAGCTTCAGGCCAGCTGCAACTGCCCGCCAAACCAGCGCCACCTGCACACGCACGGTAAGAAACTGGCATCTCACCCACCGTGGATAGGAGCAACACGGTAGAAAGGCCTCGTCGGCACCGCCCTCGGCTGTTTCATCTGACGGTGGCGAGGAGGGAAGACAGCGAGGGAGGGTGGCGGCTAGGATTTGAGCCACCGCCCGAGTCACCAATGGAGGTGGTGCGGGGCCGAGAGCACTCTCGTTTGTCAGTGGTCGCCTTGATTGTTACTTTCGGTTTCTAATTTATTCTCCTCTATTAACGATAAGTTATATTATGGTCACTTAATTTTCTCAACTATGTCAAATAGATCGTCGTTCTCTTAAACTAAATCAAGCGGGAAAAAAATGGTGTTCGCACATCCCTCCTTCCATGCATTATCACAATAGTTTTTAGGAAACTAATTTTTTTGTATTTAAATTGAATTCCTTACTTACCAAAACGTTCCAAGGAGGTTGGATCATATCCAATAATTTCTAGAAATTAATTAATTAATTAGAAAACGAATAGAATGAAAGCTAGCATTCGATGGGAATAAGTGTCCACGCCGTGAAGAGTTTAGCCTTTGAGCAGCCTAATCCGGGCAAATGGGGAAATTCTAAAAAGATCCTAATCGATATGGAAGTATCTCTTGGATCGAGAACCCAACGATTATCAATTTTCATCCCATTTCTATACGGCCTATCTTTAGCAAACAAAAAAAAGTATGCTATATATCATTCTATCTACTAGCGTATGTGAATTATACATCCTACATATATGTACGTTTTTGTTGACATGGACATGAGTCATCCACTTTACTCCGTGTGATATATAGATAGACATGAGTCATGCATATTTGTTTTCACATGACCACATGCATCCATATAAATATGTTGATGTGAATAGACCAAAACGTAAACAAACCACAAAAATAGTCATAAAGTGCCAAAATTATAGTTGTACAAAGTAATATCATGTGTTGGCTGTCACACAATTCCCTAGAGTTGTACATAGGAGATGGTGTTGGCTTACAAAATTAGCATGATTTGTAATTGAAAAGCAACACATGCCTAGACGCCAAGTTATATCTACTCACAATCTAAACCACATTTGAGTCACCATGTTTATCTTCTTATCCTTGTCAAGATTATCCTAAGCTACTTTTTATAGCTATAAAAACTAGCTCACATTCACCAAACTAGCATCAAGAAACCTTCTCCAATCTCTCAAACAATCATGGCAACTACTCGTTTTCCACCAGTTTTATTTTACTTGTGCATGTTCGTTTTGTGCCATGGATCCATGGCTCAGCTGTTCGGTCAGAGATCTACTAAGAGGCAAAGCTCTCGACAAGGAGGTTTAATAGAGTGCAGATTCGATAAGCTACAAGCATTTGAACCAGTTCGCCAAGTGAGGTCACAGGCAGGTTTCACTGAGTACTTTGATGAGCAAAATGAGCTATTTCGATGTACCGGTGTATCTGTCATCCGCCGCGTTGTCGAGCCTCAAGGCCTCATAGTACCTCAATACCACAATGCTCACGGCTTGGTATACATCCTCCAAGGTTGGTGTCTCAACTGAATAGGGCAATGCAAGGTTATGCTACACTTAGGAGTTTGTATGTGCCAAATGTTACAACGTCATCCATGATTTATTAATATTGAAATGAATATGTTTTTGTATAGGGAGGGGATTCACAGGGTTGACTTTCCCTGGATGCCCCGCGACGTTCCAACAACCTTTCCAACCATTTGATCAAGCACAATTTGCCCAGGGCCAAAGCCAGTCCCAGAAGTTTCAAGATGAGCACCAAAAAGTCCACCGCTTCAAACAAGGAGATGTTGTTGCGCTTCCAGCAGGCATCGTGCATTGGTGCTACAATGATGGGGATGTGCCAGTTGTGGCTGTCTATGTCTTTGACCTAAACAACAATGCCAAACAGCTTGAACCTAGACAAAAGGTAACTATACATGTGTTTAAACTATTGTCATTTCCATGCAACCTACCTATGATTTTTAAAGTATACAAAAGTGGTATGTTATTGAACTTTTTTGCCTAATCAATCTAAACTTTTAGGACTTCTTGTTGGCTGGTAATAACAAGAGAGAGCAACAGTTTGGAAAAAACATATTTAGTGGATTCAGTGTCCAACTTCTTAGTGAGGCCTTTGGTATCAGTCAACAAACAGCACAAAGGATTCAGAGTCAAAATGACCAAAGAGGCGAGATAATTCGTGTGAATCAAGGTCTTCAGTTCTTGAGGCCCATTGTGTCCGAGCAAGGACCGTTGGAGCAACAAGCCTACCAACCAATTCAAGGTCAGACAGAACAATCGACACATTACCATGAAGGACAAACGACTCAATATCAACAAGGAAAATTTCCTCAGTACCAGGAAGGACAATCGACACAATTTCCTTGGTACCAGGAAGGACAATCGACTAAATATCAACAAGGAAAATTTCCTCAATACTATGAAGGACAATCGACTCAATATCAACAAGGACGGTTTCCTTGGTGGGAAGGACAATCGACTCAATATCAACAAGGACGATTTCCTTGGTATCAGGAAGGACAATCGACTCAATATCAGCACGGACGGTTTCCTCAGTACCAAGAAGGACAATCAACTCAATGTCAACAAGGACGGTTTCCTCAGTACCAAGGAGTACAATCAACGAGTGATAGTTTGAATGGTCTGGAAGAGAATTTCTGCTCGCTGGAGGCAAGATTAAACATTGAAAACCCCAAACGTGCTGACACGTACAACCCACGTGCTGGCAGGATAACAAGCCTCAACGGGAACAATTTCCCCATCCTTAACCTTGTGCAATTGAGTGCCAGGAGAGTAAATCTGTACCAGGTATATATGCTACAGTTTAACACACAATCATATTATTTGATATTATATGCATCATAACACATGTTTAAATAATATGGGATGTTGCAGAATGCCATTCTTTCACCATTCTGGAACATTAATGCACACAGTGTCGTGTACGTGATACAAGGGCAAGCTCGGATTCAGGTCGTCAATAACCATGGTCAGACAGTATTCAATGACCGCCTTCGTCAAGGCCAGTTGCTAATCATCCCACAACACTACGTTGTTCTTAAGAAGGCAGAGCGTGAAGGGTTCCAGTACATTTCATTCAAGACCAACGCAAACCCTATGGTCAGTCAGATCGCGGGAAAGAACTCCATCCTGCAAGGCTTACCCGTCGATGTCATCGCCAATGCCTACCGCATTCCTAGGCAGGAAGCCCGAAGCCTCAAGAACAATAGGGGACAAGAGTTCATTGTGTTCACCCCTAGAGTTACTCAAACTGGCTTCGAGAGTTACCAAGGCAGCAATGAGGAGTCAGTTTCGACCGATCAGCCATCTGAGTGAATTATTGAGGGTTATGAGAACTAGTATATGATAAATAATGACATCACAAGTGTGTCCATTGGTGGTATATGACCATTTATCTAAATAAAAAGAGTTTATCATGTTGTATCCTTTAGTCGTTACATGTACCTCTTGTTAATTTTATCTTTTCTACATACCTTTCTCTCTCTCCATGCATCCATTTGCTGCTATTTTGTATTCATCATGCTCATGCATATCAACCAAACATATGATCCTAAAATTGTAGACACCTAAACTTATGCATCACATAGGTTGAAAATTTTGAGATAATTTCTCGATATGCGTGTAAAGATTGGTTATGGAAGATGCATTTCTACTCCCTCGAACCTGTTTTAACATCGGTATGAATGAACGAATCACATACAACTTATAGGTACAACCCATGACATTTAGGATCAGGGAGTAGATGTTAGCCCAAGAATGCAGTATTTGTTTCTTCCGCACGCAAATAGAGTTATATCTATGTATGGACAAAAGAAAATGATATGTATGATTGACAGGTGGCCCCGGTTTCATTTTATCAAACAACTCAAATAATTAATCCCGATTGACCTGTTCATCCCGGCCCTGCAACAAATCCCATCCTCGTCCCGCCGCCGCCGCCGCCGGCCACGCGCGGCAGGAGAGATCGAGGAGACAAGGAGCCCGCCGTCGCAACTCCGTCCGTCTGCAATCACCTCAGACGGCGAACTAGCTCCACATCGAGGCGCCATCCATCGGGCAGGCGCTCGTCGCCGCCGGCACGGCAGAGCAGAGGTCCTCTGGGTGAGCTAGCTTCCCCTTCCGCCACTCCCTGTACATCGATTCCCCAATTAGTCGGTGGAAGAATCGCAGCTTCTTTGAGACAAACGCTGCAATATTCTACTACTACCATGAACAAGAAGCTGCGATTCTCCACCATTCACATCCCAGTTTCTAAACCATCTCCATATCTTCGTTCATGTACAGATTTTCCAAGATTTGTGGAATTCCTCCGACTGTGAAAGGTCTGCATCAGATTTGCTGCGGACAGTGGAAGGAAGCTCCGTGCTACTGATGCAAAACAGAGGACCCGTCCCATCCCATCTACTTATTATTTTAAAGAAAAACATCTACTTAAATTGGACCAACGATATACAGAGTGAGATGGCAGAACCATCGCCTTCGTATCCGTCATCACCGTCATCCCGTGGGAAAAAGAAGCGAGCATGCTCTCCTGACGACGACGATACCAGAAATTCACCAGGCAGAAACGCAAGCAGCAGCACAAGCCTTGGTTTGTTACTCTCCATGTCTAATTAATTCTCCTCTGTTAGAGTAAGTTTGTCAAATAGGCCATCGTTCTCTTAGTTTCCACATTGAGATCGAAACCACATTGTATTTTGAGGCAACTAATCTGTTCGCGTAGTCGAATCACAATCTGCGATGGATGCTCTGTCTCGCGGTTGAATCTCCCATGGTCGCTGCACATGGGATTGATCGTCAGTAACTGCTGCCACTGTAGCATCGGTTGAAGGTTCTTTGGGATGGGACTGGAAGAAGATTAGCTATAAAGATAAATTAATAACAGAGTAGAGGCATACACGTGGCTTGCTTCAAAATTCAGAACACGATTAGAGACCTGGCATGGCCACGCTACCTCAGAAACTGGAGGTTTCACGGTTTACTGAACCAAATGTGTGAGTTAGGAGAACAGATGCCTAGCTGACAACCTCAAATAAGTTTAGTGACCTAAGACATATTTTACTCCCTATTTTGGATCACTTATAGTTGTTTTTATTAGACAATCACCATAAGAAACTTTTTTTATTAAGGTGATTGTACAAATTGTATGGGAAAACATTGCACTCAACTCTCAAGACACTTATTGCTGTACATCTTAAGCTGCGAAGAATTGTTATAAACTGATAATGTCACAATTTTTATGATGCAGAGGAGAACCTTGTATTCAGTGATACTTTGATAGCTCTACAGTTGATGCGCACACAGTTCCCAAAGCTAGAGAAGGTATTTGCATGCTCTCATTTTTTTTTTCAAACTTGCTGAACTTGGAGAACAAAAATACCATAAAAGAATGTTTCGATTTGTTGCACTGGTTGCCCTTTTGAATTTGAATTTTGAACTGATTAAGTACACTGAACAGCCAACTGGACGCTTATCAAATTCACAATATTCATTCCTACTATGGCCATGCTTATGTATAATGTGTGAATTGAACCTTTAGAAAATGAAACAATCAAAGTCCACATCTTTAGTCAGCTCAGTTATCTTATAGGGCATTCTTCCATGGCAGGACAGTATTCCCGTGCCATAAGGTGCTCTGGAAAGCCAAAGTGCCCCTCAAGTGCAATTTCTTCATCTGGTTAGCACCGCAGTACCACTGCTGGACGCGTGTCCAACTTGAATGACGGCAGCTGCCCAAACACACGATCTGCGTGGTAATCCCAAGAGCTGAGATGACAAGCAATATTCCTGGTTTAGATAACTGTGGCAAATCATTTAAAGATGAGCAGCTCACAGTTCCAGAATCCAATCGGCAAAATACTGTATGTCAATTTGGTGGTTGTCTAGGTGAAAAGCACTGCCAAGAGATCAGCGAAAATACCTGGGCTTAATAGTGATTCTATAAATACCTTCAGAAGATGGCCAACAAAATTAAGGCAGAGGTGGAGTGACTGGTCAGGCCTACCATCGCTGGTTGCAAGAGCCTCCATGCGGATAGGCTTGTTTTGGTCTGTGTTGCGCAAGTGTATGTGTGACATGTACACTCCATGGCCAGCACTAAATTCTTGCACTTATATTTTCTCCTCTTAGTGGAAAGATGTGCAAACAAAAAAAAAACTCCATTGAATGTAAAAAAATGTTCTAATATAATAAAGATGGTTACATAAACAACGTGTGTGCTTGGTTTCATTTTCTTTTCCATTTCTAAAAATTCATCATTTTTGTTTTCACTTGTAGCTTATGACACAGCCATTCATTCTGCAGTCCCAGTTGTATAGTAGCGTGAAGGACAGGACACAAGTCGACAGAGATTTGGAGGTACTTTTTTGTTACTTATGCAGTAGCTCTTTATGGGACATCACTGTTGTAGATGTGATGATAAATTTGTGTTTTAGGTTTAGATTGTGTTCTAATAGTTCTCATGTTATAGTCCAAGTGATTACCATTAACTATGTATTAATCTCCCAAGTGCGTCAAAGATATATTTTTCTTGGTTCTGGTGAACTTTGAACATAGTAGTAAATCTTTTTGCAGTCACTGAAGAAAGACAGAGTACTCCGTGTATTCAAACTCAATACTGGGCAGGATGACCATGCAATCATGTTCATGGATGATTATCTGAAACAGGTATATGCTGTCCTGGTTTGGCATCAAGTAGGTTCACTAGATCTAGATGGGGTTAGTGTAATGGAAATTAAAAGGTATAATTAGTTAATCTTATGTGATACTTCGATCCCTCCAAGCAAGCACAGAATTTGCTCATCCCATCAAACTGCAAATTTGCCATCATAGATTCATAGACATGTCAACAACAGCCTAGAGGCACTCTTTCAGTAATAAAAGGATAAACTGAAACTAGATTTGGTATTCAGAACCTTAGTTTTGGATTCTTACTTGCCTAAAAAATTACATTCTTATCTTGCTAACTGTCTCTTGCCTAATTAAAAAGATACCTTTCCTGTTCTTTTTCTTTTCTCTAATGTAGCTAGGGGCTGGATCTCGTCTCCTAACATCAGAAAGAAGTCATTAAGTAGCTAATCTCTTGATACTGAAGTTCTAGTCATAATTTGATAATTCGTCACATTAACTTCAATTTTTCGCTGTACAAGTTTTAATGGATTCCTCATTTATTATGGCCGAGTGTATGCAGATGGAATTTTCTATCAGGAGGACAACGGCTAAAAACCAAGATGGTGTTGAAGTGTTTGAGTGGTTTCAGAAATATGTTCTGCATTCGAAATTTGATGTTAGCATAGATCACCTAGAGCTGGTAAGTTTTCAACCTGTGCAAAATTCAATCTCAACATTTTATCTGGAATAGCTCATTACCAACTTTTAAATTCTCTGAGGCTTTGCGATGATCTATCATGGGGATTTTGAGCTGGCATCCATACTTACCTAGTAATAAACCAAGAAAGAGTACTGTTATAATAGGGATTTTCATATCTTCTGCTTTTCATTGCAGTGCTCACTGTTATCACATGGGGGTGATGCAAGAGATAAACATATCACGTTATTGATGAATGCTGGTCTCCTAGTAAGTATTTTCTAATTATTTTTCATGGGATCACTATCAGAAAAAACTTGATGCTCCTCTTTTTAGTGACATCGTGTTATTTTAGAATGTAGAACTGAAGAAAGTTATGTTAAACTGAAGGAATACATTGTCTCAAGTAGTCCAGTATGACTGGTTTCATGTCTACCAATCATTCTCTTGACCAATCTGCTAATAACTGCATCTAATTTGATTACATGTTGTTTACCAGTCATGCTCAGTATTTGTGCCATGTTAAATTCTTTGCAGACGCGCCAGCTAATAGATCCAAACATCTATTGGTTTTCTATTCCAAGTATTGGTCCAGTCTTGAAAGGCTTATCTCAGGTTTGCACTTGGCATTTCTGTTCTTTTGTTTCAAATTTCGCGGTGTTAGTTAATCTTAAATATGGCTCTCATGAATGTAAAGCTGATCTGCTAAGAATTAACTTAGCCACCACTTTAGTGATTGACATGTTATGATGATTCCATCCCTCGGGACTGTTATGATGATACTTCATAAACAGGTTCCGTTCAGTATCACATATTTATAGTTAGAAACATGTATATAAGTTGGAACTCATCAGGCCACTTTTGTTTGTTTCTTCTTGGCTCTGCTTTCCCGAATTCTTCTAGATGGCTACGAACTTAATATTTTCAGTTTCAATTTTCCTATGAAAAAAAAAACACCGACAAATGTGGTTATGGTGAGCAGGGGAGGAAGGAAATCCTTTCGTTGCTGAACCGTCGGAAGTACAAGGAGATGCTTCTGTCTTCGCTGGAGAAGACAAGGCTGAGGTCATCGCCTCTCGACGTGCGGTTCCACCTCCGTGATCTGATCGGGTCTGGCCACATAAAGACGGTTCAGACGCCCACTGGCTTGCTTGCACGTGTATCAACTGATTGATAAACACCTTTGGACTAACTATTTTCAGTTACCTTCCTTGCTGGTAGTATCCAGCCTCCGCAATTCTGTTTATGCTATTCGGTTTCCTTTGAAACGTACGCATGCCGTTTTTTCTGCTCAGGCAGCTGTGGCATTCTTTAAGGTCATATATTTGTCCTATTCTCTTTTCTATGAGATGTATTCTGGTTTTGATATGTTAACGTTGTATAGTAATGGCGATGATACACTGGGAAAAAATTTCTGTACCAAATGGAAATGCATGGGAACATACTGTAGAAGTTCTAAGTTGGCAAAAGAGGAGCTGAAGTTGGTAAGTTTCGTTGATAAATCCCGCCGCTGTAGTTTTCTGAATTTCAGTGTTAGATTTAGTTTTTCTTCAGCTTTCGTCTGGTTTAGGTGTTAGCCGTTTCTTCAGGTTAGTTTGCTCTGGTTTTGTTGTAACGAATTGGAGCGAGTCTCACGGGGTTCACGACGGAAAGATCGAGGCCACGTTGCCCCTTTGTACTGCATAAAAGGAGTGTAATAGAAACAGAAAAGCTGGGGGAGTTTGAGCAGCACAAAAACCATTGTATCTATTCTGAGCACATGGATGTAGATTTGTGTGGGCCAGGATATATGCTCTTTATATTTACAAAATAAAATCATGTAAAAATTGAAGTAAACATAATTTATTTCTTCATGTCGTGGTGACGTTGAGATTGCTAACCCTTTTCAAGAAGTGTAGAAAGAAGAAGATTCCATTTATTCAGAGCTTATATGGATTTTGTACATGAACTCTCATTCACTACTAATTATTTCTTATTTTCCACCTTACTTCCTCCAATGTTTTCTACTGTTTCTCTGCTATGATATGCTAATCTTGGTAAGGAGTAGAAAGCATAGTTAAAATGAGTCGATTTCCATTTCTCACATGTTTGTAATGCAATGGACTTGGTCGGACAACTCTGTTTTTTCGCTTCATAGTCAAGTGACGTAAGTATGACCAAAACTAACATAGCATGCATATAAGTTCTACAACATGAAAGTTGGTTACTATGGATCATTCAGGATTAACGTGTTTACAAATGCAATTTCTGCTCAATCACTCATTCATTTAGGAACTTGGCACCATTTCTTTGATGTGAGTTCCAACAACCAAACACCATATTTCCCTCCACTTTGTTTTGGCAAAAACAGTCGGGAACTAAGCATTCAATTATAATGCCATATAACTTTACAATTTGCTCACATGAAAAACATGACATGATAGACAATTCATGAATGGCTTAATGAGCACATACCCTGATCACAATATGTTTGTTAGAAGAGCTCAAAGAATAGAGATGCGTAGAAGTCTTATAAATACACTTCCCTGGGATGTCATAGCGGATGTGATATGAAGACAAGTTTGCTTCTATCTTTAGCTGTAGTCTATCTAAGATGTTGGAGGAAACAAAATGATCGATGTCGCTTTTTGCATAATGTTTCTCATCCTCGCCAAAGGGATGAGGAGGGAGCCATGTTCAAGGTGCGCTGGATCCTACGATCCCTTCTACGCGGAAGCTCGATCAATGGGCCAAGTTGGCTCCCTGTAGTGTGTGCAACCTGCCTCTAGGACAGCTGGGCTGCAAGGACCATGTCTGTGTATGATCCACAAACGATCCCGGAGGACGATCCTTGTTATGGGGCCGGAGGCTCTTAGGATAGAGGACGTTAGGCTAGTATTTACCCAAAATCTAGACGCAGAGACACACTCCTGGAGGAAGTGCACACCGACTTCATGCATCCAAAACTAGGACGCCTTGTCTGGAGAATGTTGGTCTAGCCGTCTACGGAATCGAGCCGGCGAGGTGTAGACATACATGATGTATCATCCTTCCTTCAAATATTACTTATGCTATCGCCTTCCTTCCTCGTGTAAGGATATATATTTCTCCCTTGTTGCTCATGCGAATGGTTATTATAATTGGATATGTTCCTCCGGAATGCAATACTGGGTTACCGATTTGGCCATGCCCAGCAACTTCCGACTGCGTCTATACAGATACCACCATACTACTCAGGTGTCACAGTTTGATACTATACTTGCATCATTGAACAGAGGTACAGTGTGAATGGCGAGATACCAACTTGGCGCTGTCAGAGCTGAAACCGGAACAAAGTTTGTACAGAGTCTGATACTAGATACTACTTATGTGTTGTACATGTGCCTCGCCGAACTAATTTCACGTGTGTTTTCCTTCATAGTAAAGATATAATACCACTATATACACATGATTAATTATTATTGGTCAAATTAGCATTGCAACATGCAACGAACTTAGAAATGGACAAAGAGCGGTCTCGACATCTTAGGGGTATTTCACATTTTGTCCACATCCATATTGTCAAACCACCTACATTCATGTCAGCCGCTTCCGTGAAAAAGCTTTCACTATGTATTTCATGGTCGAAAATCAGCATAATAAAGCATCACACATCAAAATAATAGCGCTCATTAAACAAATACACATCGAAGGGAAGACATGAAATATTCAACACATGTAGACATCCATACTGCAAACTTAGAAATGAACATGATGCTATATCCATGCAGTTACATAACGCCATTGGCCCCACCAAGTGATTGTGAGCTACACCGAACAAGGACAGTGAAAGAGAGCTCCATTATGGAACATGGAAAAATCCACTTACAGACCAACCAACAATTAACCATCCGTCACGACTTTGTTGCTCCCAGCCACGACATGGTTGCTCCCGGATACGGTATTGTTGCTCCCAGATACAGTATTGTGGTTCCCGGACACAGTATGGAAGCTACCAGATACATTATTGTCGTCCCCGGATACGTTATTGTTGTTGTCGGTCACGATCTGGTTGGTCCCAGACACGACTTGGTTGCTACCGGTTACAGTATTGTCACTCCCCATTACGATAGTGTTGTTGCTCCCAGACACGGTGTTTCTGTCCCCAGATTCGACAGTGTTGTCGTTTCCAGAAAGAACATTGTTGTTCCCAGATTTGACCGTGTTGTTGGTACCAGATATCATGTTTGGCTGTTCGTCGAGTGTCCTTCTGTTACGCTTCACATACAACGGCATGTTTGTGAAAGCCATACCGGCGGTGGTGAGTCCCTTACTCTTGGGTAACTCACCAACCAATAAATTATCCGTGAGATCCAAGTAGGAAAGGTGCTCAAGCTCACCAATCCATGATGGGATGGTGCCGGCCAACCTGTTGTTGGCAAGGTTGAGCGACCTGAGCCGCGCGAGGCCCGCCAAGGACGCTCCCGGGATGGGCCCTACGAGGCCGCGCCCGGGAAGCCACAGCGCCGTGACGCGGCCACTTGCGCCATCACAGCCCACGCCTTCCCAGCTGCAGCACGAGGCGCCGGACCATGCGGCTCGGAGGGAGACGCCCCGTCGCCGCCGATGTTCCGGGCGAAGGCCCACAGCGCACGGAGGTCCTCAGGGTGGCACAACATCGCCTCACTCGCTGCCGGCAAGAGGAACGCCAAGAAGAGGAGCGGCAACCAGCTGTTTGCCATGGATTATCTAGCGCTGTTGTATGCTTTGTATACAAGTAAGTCGCAGGTGTTGTTCTTGGCAAAAACGGCTGGGTGGTGCATCCCATCTTATAGTGTGGGGTGTGTGTTTGTAAGCATGTGTTACAAGTGGTTCAATCCTAGTCCGTCGACTGAAATTCAACATCTGCCTCTGAATTCATACTTGGTTTTTGTTCTGGTCTGTCGACTGAAATTTGTGGGTGGCATGGACTTAAGCGCTGATGACTAGGAGCAGAGGGTGAGAGGAGATTGTCGTATGCAAGCACATAGACGTCGTCTCTTGTATCCCATGCTGGCAGAGTACTAGTTGAGTGATCTCGTGCGGCTACAGTTCTGGTGCAGGGAGAGAAAATATCCAGGGAAGATTTTATTATGCAGACGTCAAAAGAAACTGACACCAACCTAGATGACATGGAATGGCTCGGAACGCATTGTGACCAGCCGAATACATGGACTAGGTAGATTTTTCATAAGCCAACTAATTCTCTCCGATTTCCCTAAAAAAACTAACTACATCCGTGCTAAAAAAATAATTCTATTCAAAATAGAAAAAAAATCTGGAAAATGCCGCATTAATCACCAAAGAATATATTAGGTGAAGATTATCGAGGAACTTGTTGATTGCCACATCATTTTAAGGTAATTAGACTACAAATTTGAGATCATCTCTAAATAAATTTAACATAATACATCATGCAGGGTGAGAAAATAATACAAAACAAATAATTAGCCCCTTGGTCACGTTTGCTTAGACTTTGCGCGCATTTTTCTTGTACTGCATGCATGGAAGATCCGGCAAATTCTACTCGGAATAAACATGTCATTCTGATAGTATGCCAGATCAACATTGGGGAGTTCTGTATACGATCAGATTATGTGTTTGAGTGTGTTTAATATCTGGATGGTAAATGTTTATGTTTTGCGTTCTATAAAGATGTCCAAACATATAAATGTTTGACTATTTGAAAATTTAGTACACTTGACACCAGTTTATTGTCTACATCGTAAGATCTTACAGGATGATGGGTAGACTGCATTTAAAACTGCCATTTTCTGTCAACTTGGCTGTCGTGAAAATAGTCATGTTGACTTGTACATGTCATCAAGAATGAGAAACTACTGCACCACCACAAGTATCACCAAACAAGACAAAATATCAAGAAACCATGATGAATGGGTGATATTTAGTGAACCTACTAGGCTACTACTATATATGGTGCTCGTGCAGCCTACCATAGCCAAGTACTAGTTAGTTAGAAAGAAGCTGCAATATCCACTTGTGAGCAGTGCATATGTAGAACATGAGGTCTACTAGGCTGTAGATAAGGTACAAGCTACCAGCCAGCGCGTAGCTAGAGAACGGACAAGGTGATTCATGGACCCAGGAATTTTTCATACCCTATACCTATATAATATATATTATCTGAAAAATAGTTTTAAAAAATAAATGAAAATTCATGTGAATACCATAGATAAGAAGTTTGTCGTTGTTCTCTGATAGGATTATCTAACTAGAACGGTATGTTTGTGTTAATTTATTTATTGTGCTTCTTATTACGAGGCTAAGTTTCTTGGTTATAATTGTTCAACAACTATTATGCATGAGGTCAATGATTTAACTCTTGAGCATTATCAGTTCGAGCACTAGACTAAAGGAGCTACTGATATGTATAACAACATTGCTTATACATTTCTCTCGGTCCTTTAGTTCCAACGCTTGGAAGTTCATGATATGCTCTATTTCTATGAGGCACATATTTACTAGTAGAAAAGTGAGTATTCGAGTCGGTGACCAGCGGCGGTTGGACCAAATTTAAAAATAAGAGATATGAGGCACATATTTACTAGTAGAAAAGTGAGTATTCGAGTCGGTGACCAGCGGCGGTTGGACCAAATTTAAAAATAAGAGACTACCATACGCTACACCTCAGACGGTTATTTAATATAAAGTGCCTCCAAAGAAAAAGCCGGGTCCTATAGTATAGTTTCCGGGGCGGCCGAACTGCAAAGGCGCAATCAGCCGAGCGTGGGAAAAGCTCGTCACCGATAATATATGTTTCGCAATCGGACTAAATTACTGGGCCGCCTCCAATATTTCGTGCGGCGGACCAAAAAAAGGCAGCCTCCTATAATCTGTGCATTGGAGTCGGGTAGTATAAACAAACGACTTAGCGTAGGCCTGGTTTTGAACACGGTTTCTCCCGCTATTTTTTGGCCTTCCATACAATTGCCGGCCCGTCCATATAAGCCTAGAGTTGCAGCTTCCCGGAAGGTTCGCCAACTGAAAACTGTAGCTAATTGTATGGAAGCAGGTCGTAGGAAATGAACCACGATCTCGATAATTGGAACTACAATTGCTACCGCATGAAATGGAAGTAGTGGAAATGAATGTGGCCTATTATTTCGGAATACTAATCGCCCAAAATAAAAGATAAATAGATCCCCCGCTGCTAGTTTCCTTTATTGCCCTTTCTCTGCAAATCCAGCGAGCGCCGACTCTGCAACCGCAGGTACACCCGGTCTCTCATCATTGCTTCCTCAACCATGGAGTGGGACAAACAAGAGCAATGGAGCAACAACGGCTCCACCAGTGAGGAGTCCGGCGACGAAGAGGCGACGTCACTGGTAGTGGAAGTGGAGGCCAGCGGCTCGTCTTCATCATCGTCTTCGACGTCGAACAAGTCAGAGATCGGTGTGTCTTCCCTCTCGAAGACATCTTCCAAACACCATAGAAAGTCGACAGGCTCAATCGCGAGTTCGCCCTCATGACCCGCCGACATCCAACAACGCCACGGAGACGAGGCCTCGGAGCAGGAGGACTAGGATGAAGACGAAGATGGAGACGAGGAAGACGAGGATGAAGAGGAGGATGAAGACGAGGAGGAGGAGGAGCACGACAGCGTCAAGAAGGCCATCGTTGCTGCAAGCGAGGGGAACGAGCAGGCTGTCCCCGGAGACGAGGAGAACAATGTCTCCCCCGACGCCGATGATGCGTCCGTCAGAAGCCGAAGGTCCTCGCCAAGCGTCCTCACCAGGACGGTGATGATGACGGCGAAGAGGCTTCTTCATCCTCTCGAAGAACAAGAAGAAGAAGGATGAGTAGTACATATATATGTATAAGACATATATGATGTGTATCGATCGATTGAGATCTAACATATATTCGATCTATATTTCTGTTATTTGAGTTGTGCTTTTTTGTTGACCTGGAACAACCCCATATTCCATTAGATCGCTAGCAAGCTTGCTACACCCAGCGCCGCCATCGCATGCGCTACCTTATTACAATCTCGTCGACAAAAACTAAAAGAGGCAGCAGATCAAATTAAACGAAGTTCAGGCCTAGCTACTATCTTTAATTTGCATCTCTCACCAATACTCCAATACGGGAACGATCAAATTCCTTGATGTTCAGGGCGCGCGCCAAGGCCTGACAGTCAGACTCGATCACTACGCGCGTCATGCATGCCCCAGTTCATCGCCGCCGTTAAACCCTGGAGGTAGGCCTCAGCTTCGGCATGAATTAATTGCACTCTTTGGGTAATCCTTCGTGTGTACAAAAAATTTGAATTTACGTAATTTATTTTGTAGATTCATGTGCTAACAAGACATTGATGTACACGCATTAACAAAAAAACACGCATTAAGATTTTTTTGTTTTATGTACGCAACAATCTCTGAAACTGGACAACCCTTGCATTCATGGCGCACCGGCCAGCGCTTCACCTAAGGAAGCCATCTACGGTTATAAGAGGAGGGCCGTCCGGAGCCCAACCCTAGCCGCATACCTCCCTCCATCCTCATCCCAGCCGCTGCAGACCTCTCCCCCCCGAATCCCAGGACGCGGAGGCAACAATCCCCGGATGATTACAAACTTTTTCCTTAATTTTATAGTAAAGATACCTGGTTATATCTAGATCGTCTGTCCGGTATCGAACTGGAGGTCTCCAATTTGTTTTGCAGAGTTGCGTCCCCCGGGTAATCAGCCCACGAGCGGCCCACGAGAGACAAGAGGTGCATCGGACGGCCGCAAATGACAGATTATGCAATCCGACGGCTAAAATTACTAATACGGTGAAAGGGCCCCGAGTCTGCTGAGTTATAATATCTCTAATAATTAATCACGTGATCCATAGCCCAGACAGCTTAATAAAGCATCACAACACAGAGAATAGAAGACATGAAATAATAATACACATTTTGACATCCACGCTGCAAATTTGTATATTAGCAAAAACACTTGGTCTACATCTGCTGCAAGCAGCCGTTGATATTCAGGTCGGTTTATTCAAAGTAGGAACAGGATGCTATATCCATACTGTTACATAACACGGTTGGACCCACCAAGTGATTGCGAGGTACGCTGAACTTGGACAAAGGACGTGAGCTTCGTTAGGGAAGATGAAACAAACAACTGACAGGTCATTAACCGTCCGTCACGACTTTGTTGCTCCCAGAAACGATAAGGTTGCTCCCGGATACGGTATTGTTGCTGCCAGATACCGTATTGTGGCTCCCGGATACGGTATTGAAGCTCCCAGATACATTATTGTCGTTCCCGGATACGGCATTGTTGTTGTCAGTTATGATATGGCTATTCCCAGATACAACATGGTTGCTACCGCTTACAGTATTGTCACTCCCATATGTGATAGTGTTGTTGCTCCCAGACACAGTATTTCTGTCCCCAGATTCGATAGTGTTGTCGTTCCCAGAAACAACATTGTTGCTCCCAGATATAACTCTGTTGTTGGTCCCAGATATTGTGTTGGGTTGTTCGTTAAGTGTTCTTCGGTTACGGTTTACATACAATAGCTTGTTAGTGAAAACCATACCAGGTGAACGACCAATGGTGATCAGGCTGTTGAGTCGTATCAACCTCTTTGGTACCTCGCCAACCAATGAATTATCCGAAAGATCCAAGTAGCAAAGGTGCTCAAGCTCACCAATCCACGATGGGATGGTGCCGACCAACATATTGTTGGCAAGGTTGAGCGACCTTAGCCGCACGAGGCCCACCAAGGATGCTTTTGGGAGAGTGCCCACGAGGCCGCGTCTGGGAAGCCACAACGACGTGACCCGACCGCTTGCGCCATCGCAGCCCACACCTTCCCAGCCGCAGCACGAGGCGCCGGACCACTTGGCGCGGAGGACGGCCCCACCGCCGCCGAGGTTCCCGGCGAATCCCCGCAGCGCGTAGAGGTCATCGGGGTGGCAGGACGTCGTCTCGCTCGCCGCCGGCGAGAGGAACGCCAGCAATAAGAGCATCAGCCCGCATTTCGCCATGGATTATCTAGCTGTGGTATGCTACGTATACAAGTGAGTCGCAAGTGTTGTTCTTGGCAAAAACTGCTTCGGTGGTGCATCCTATTTTATAGTGTGGGTGTGTGTGTCAAGCATGTGTTGCAAGTGGTTCATTACTAGTCCGTGGCCACAAGGCCCACGTACTAGTGCCTCACAATTCAAACCTTTGTTTTTGTTGTCTGTCGACTGAAATTTCCACGTATGTATGCACGTAGACGTCTCTTGTAACCCATGACAGGATAGAGTAACAGTCTATTGATCTCGTCCGGCTACAGTTCTGGTGCAAGGAGAGAAATGTCCTAGGAAGATTATATGATGGAGACGTCAAAAGAAACGTCACCAACCTTGATGATGTGCATGACATGGAATAATTCGGAGGAGATGAAGCATTCTGGGGTCAACTTTTGTCCCACATGTTTCACATCCAATGGTCCACAATACCAGATTCTTCCATCGCACACGATACCTAGATCTCATATAAGTCGTGCCTGGTAGTATGCGAGATCAACTTTGGGAACTTCCGCAGTATGGTCTAAAGATGACAGATTTGAGTGCGTTCGGTGTTCGTTTACGGTGAAGACCAGCCTAAACTCATGCATATATTTTCATACTGTACATTGTTTATCGGGAATTTAAATGTTTATATTTTATTCTAGAAACATGGTCAAACATATACATGTTTGCCTACTGGAAAAAATTAGTACACCTTATATTTTGAAATGAAGGGTGTACAATTTATATAGTGATGTACTTTTACATGAACTAGCCAAGGTATAGAAAACAGCTAGCGTTGTGGTGTACAAAATTTCTTATATGAATCTTAGCACGAACCAGGATTGGGTACACAGATCATGTGGATAGTAGGGTCACATGTATCAGCGGTTATGGTACGTAGTAATAGTCGACAGTGTCATCCTGGAAGGCTTAGCGTACGCATAGTTGCCATGTGGCTAGAACATCTCGACAGATTCCTGCTGTTCCCTTACCCCATGTTTGCAACCCTAATGAACATCGTGGCCATGTCTAGCTAAGCGCTAGAATAAGCGTATGGCCCCGTCGTCCTTTGGTGCTTGCGATCATGCCTCTGAGTAGCTGCATCAGTTTAGTTAGACAGCTCATGTACGAACGGGAAAGAGCTGACTTTTTTTTAGATGTCACGATTGGATGGGAAGAGCTGACCTCCAGATATTTATATTTCTCTCATAATGCATTCATATGATCAAGTAACGTCTTCCATGCTTGTGTCAAGCTGTCAGTTGTTGCTATATGAAGCAAGGTGGCCCTCGCATATGCGAGGGAATCATCTGTAGCATACTAAATTGAAATAGGGTACGCGCTAGGCGTCAGCTGGCTGATCCCGCGGGCGGATCAGCCGGATTGACAGCCCTCCGCGCGCAGATCAACTGGATACATACGGATTTCCCGGATACCGGAATACCGCGCGCGTAAGACGTCCGCTGCGTTCATGCATGGATGGAGCCCACCAAAAGGCCCACCACAATAGCTTCTGCCTGCTCCTGCTTTCTTCTAATCCGTGAATGGAGGACAAAAAAGCCTCGTGTAACAAAACTCTTGTTGTTCACAATTTTTTCCTGCAGTTTTTACATGTGTATGTAGCATTTAAAATACACTGTTTTACAACATGTTGCTATAAATCTCTAAAAACTTGCGCTTGTAGCAAAAAAAGCTGTAACATTTCGGACACCACCCCAATGTAACAAAAAATAACTGTGTGGATTCCACGGCTTTGTGGATTGGATGTTAATTTTTCTTTTGCGGCTTCCGCGGCTTCCTTTAGTACACAAACCCTGATGGGTCGCAACTCTCCTCCTGACTCGTCTTTTTGGGACGTACTGAAAGATCCGCGACTGATAGATCCGATGAAAACGTTCGTAGATCCGAAGGGGATGATGTATCCAAATTCTAGGTGGTCTGCTTTCGGGCCCCACCCTGAGTCATCAATGAAGGGGATGTCGTTGATTTGTTCGATTTGGCCGATGACGAGGTCCTCGATCCCTGGCATCGATCCTGCTCGAAACGCGACGCTTTGAACCGCTGGCCCCACGGTGGGTGCCAACTGTCGTGGGGTTGTCACGGCAGATGTCATGACGTTGACTTCGTAGGTGTGGGGTTTACGCGAGTCAAGCATCTCCGAGCTTAAGATCGTAGGGCACGAGGAAGACAATGTATACCCAGGTTCGGCCCCTCGACGCGAGGTAAAGACCTATTTCCTGCCTATTCTAGATTGGAATTGATATGTATATGTTGTTACAAAGGCTGTGATCCGCTGTGTCGAATCGCCTCTCGTTCTGGGTTCGGAACTTGAGAGCTTAGGGTGCTACGTCATGCAAGCCCTCCTTATATATCCGGAGGCTAGCTGGGTTACAAGGAAAGCTTCACTCTTTAGGAAAGCATAAGTCGGAGTCCTACTCGGAGACTAACCATCTTCGTGTCTTCCAAGTCGAGTTACCTCTGACGTTCTAGGTCCTTCCTTTAGCACGTCGTAATCCTTGGTCAGCCCATCCTTGTGTAAGCCCACTGGTGGCGTGGCCGTGAACCTATCATAAGCCGCATTCCACTAGCGGGCTGCGGGTTAATCCATTAGGTATTTCCCCGACATTTGTAGCGAGAATTTTCTTTTTAAAATTCTTCTTCTTCGGCTGTAAGCATCCGTAGAGCCATTAGGGTATTGATTTGTTGCAGAGTCTGGGTATAATTGGTATCTCCACGATATTAATATATACTCTTTAACTAGAAAAGATAGGCAAAACTCCAGTTTCTTCTCATCTCGTTGAGTTCTCTGTCTACAACTCGCGAAGATTCATCCGTGTAAACCCTGCACTTGTAATCTTCCTGTCAATAAAGTTTGAAGGTGAATATGTGTTGATACTCTACCTAACAAATAACATGCTTTCGATCCTTCCGATGTAAGGTTGCCAGTGAACCCTAAAATGGTTCTTCCACAACAAGCTATGAGACAAATGGCTAGAAAAATGTGATACTGATGAAAATTCCCTCCTCGGAGGTGGATGAATGGTACTATTAATTGACAACAACACCACAAACATCACAGTGAAAGGATCGCTAACTCTTTGATGATTGGGCGTAAACAATATATTGTCTGTTATTCGTTAGAACGACTACTTATATGCCATACATGTGCCTCGCTGAACAAATTCATGCGTGTGTTTTCCTTGATAGTAAAGATATAATATAACTATACACACTTAATTAATTATTATTGCTCAAATTAGCATTGCAACATGCAACTACCTGAGAAACGGACAATAAGAGTGGTCAACATCTAGGGTATTTCACATTTTGTCCGCATCCATATTGTCAAACCACCTACCTTCATGCAGCCGCTTCTGTGACAAAGCCTTCACTATGCATGTATTCCACGGTCCAA
Source organism: Poa pratensis (assembly GCA_947311845.1). NCBI lineage: Eukaryota > Viridiplantae > Streptophyta > Magnoliopsida > Poales > Poaceae > Poa > Poa pratensis. Next base: position 4,011,934 of record CAMZMU010000100.1, on the reverse strand, counting down.
AATCAGCATAATAAAGCATCAGACATCAAAAGAATAGCGCCCATTAAACAAATACACATCGAAGGGAAGACATGAAATATTCAACACATGTAGACATCCATACTGCAAATTTGTAATTTCAGGAAACTTTTATTTAATGTTGGAACATGATGCTATATCCATGCAGTTACATAACGCCATTGGCCCCACCAAGTGATTGTGAGCTACACCGAACAAGGACAGTGAAAGAGAGCTCCATTATGGAACATGGAAAAATCCACTTACAGACCAACCAACAATTAACCATCCGTCACGACTTTGTTGCTCCCAGCCACGACATGGTTGCTCCCGGATACGGTATTGTTGCTCCCAGATACAGTATTGTGGTTCCCGGACACAGTATGGAAGCTACCAGATACATTATTGTCGTCCCCAGATACGTTATTGTTGTTGTCAGTCACGATCTGGTTGGTCCCAGACACGACTTGGTTGCTACCGGTTACAGTATTGTCACTCCCCATTACGATAGTGTTGTTGCTCCCAGACACGGTGTTTCTGTCCCCAGATTCGACAGTGTTGTCGTTTCCAGAAAGAACATTGTTGTTCCCAGATTTGACCGTGTTGTTGGTACCAGATATCATGTTTGGCTGTTCGTCGAGTGTCCTTCTGTTACGCTTCACATACAACGGCATGTTTGTGAAAGCCATACCGGCGGTGGTGAGTCCCTTACTCTTGGGTAACTCACCAACCAATGAATTATCCGTGAGATCCAAGTAGGAAAGGTGCTCAAGCTCACCAATCCATGATGGGATGGTGCCGACCAACCTGTTGTTGGCAAGGTTGAGCGACCTGAGCCGCGCGAGGCCCGCCAAGGATGCTCCCAGGATGGGCCCTACGAGGCCGCGCCCGGGAAGCCACAGCGCCGTGACACGGCCACTTGCGCCATCACAGCCCACGCCTTCCCAGCTGCAGCACGAGGCGCCGGACCATGCGGCTCGGAGGGAGACGGCCCCGTCGCCGCCGAGGTTCCGGGTGAAGGCCCACAGCGCACGGAGGTCCTCAGGGTGGCACAACGTCGCCTCAGTCGCTGCCGGCAAGAGGAACGCCAAGAAGAGGAGCGGCAACCAGCAGTTTGCCATGGATTATCTAGCGCTGTTGTATGCTTTGTATACAAGTAAGTCGCAGGTGTTGTTCTTGGCAAAAACTGCTGGGTGGTGCATCCCATCTTATAGTGTGGGGTGTGTGTTTGTAAGCATGTGTTACAAGTGGTTCAATCCTAGTCCGTGGCCACAAGGCCCACAACTGCCTCTGAATTCAACATCTGCCTCTGAATTCATACTTGGTTTTTGTTCTTGTCTGTCGACTGAAATTTGTGGGTGGCATGGACTCAAGCTGATGACTAGGAGCAGAGGGTGAGAGGAGATTGTCGTATGCAAGCACATAGACGTCGTCTCTTGTAACCCATGCTGGCAGAGTACTAGTTGAGTGATCTCGTGCGGCTAAAGTTCCGGTGCGAAGAGAGAAAATATCCCATGAAGATTTTATCATGCACACGTCAAAAGAAACGACACTAACCTACATGACATGGATGACATGGAATTGCTCGGAACGCATTGTGACCAGCCGAATACATGGACTAGGTAGACTTTTTGTAAACTAACTAATTCTATCCAATTATAGAAAAAATGTGGAAAATGCCATTATTAATTACGAAAGAGTATCTGATGTCTGGTTGAGCGTGAAAAAATATATTGTATCCTAGCAATCGAGCGAGGTTGGCAAACAACACAAGGTGAAGATCATCGAGAAACTTGTTCATTGCCACATCATTTTAAGGTAATTAGCAAGACTACAAGTTTGAGATCATCCTCTAAATAACTTTAACATACTACATCATGCAGAGTGAGAAAATAATACATCATGTTGTACACCAAATCTACACAAACCAACACACAATTTGTCCCTTGGTCACCTTTGCTTAGACTCTGCACAGCTTTTTCTTGTACCGCATGCATGGAAAATCCGGCAAAATTCTAATCGGAATTAACATGGTCATTAATTCCGGTAGAATTCAAGATCGATGTTGGGGAGTTTTGTGTACGGTCTAAAGACTATTTATTTGAGTGTGTTTAGTATCTGGCATTGTAATGTTTATGCTTTGTGTTCTATAAACAATTCCAAACATATAAATGTTTGACTATTTGAAAAATTAGTACATTTTATATTTTGAAACCGAGGGCGATGCTCCAGTTTACTGTCTACAGCGTAAGACCATGAATGCACTATACTCTGACAGGATAAATCTGACATCTTTGTGCTCCTCCCTGTCAACTTGGCTTTCGTGAAAATAGTCCTTGTTGACTTGTACATGTCGGCAAGAATGAGAAACCACTCGACACCACCATAAGTATCACAAGCAAGACAAAATATCAAGAAAGAGTGATGAATAGGAGATAGGAGTATTTAGTAAACCTACTACTATGGTGCTAGTGCAGCCTACCAGACCCAAGTCTAGTTAGTTAAAAAAAAGCTGCATATCCTGTTGTGAGCAGTGGATATGGAGAACATGAGGCTTACTAGGCTCTAGATAAGGTATAAGCTACCAGCCAGTGGCGTAGCTAGAGGACGGACAAGGTGATTCATGGACCCCAGGAATTTTCCAATAGCGTATATATCATCGGAAAATAGTTTTAAAAAGTAAAAGAAAAATCATATGAATAGCTCTACTCGTGGACAATCCTGGCCACTGGGTTTGGATACGCCACTACTAGAGCCATAATAGGAAGGAATTCTCCTCTTTCTTTCCGAAATCTTAGGTGTTTTGGCGCACTGTATAAGACACTTTTAAATTAACAGACATGTGCAGTGTCTACAAAATATAAGGATGGCGCAAAAATGGTTAACTTGAGATTCTGAACAAAAAGAGAACATTATCATCCTATACTTGATTTTGTGGAGCAACATCGGAAGAATCATGGGTATATTATATGCAGTTGATTTAGTTATGTGTCATTTGTTGTAGCCTAACTGATGCCACAGTTGTCCAACCCTGGAAATTAAGGTGCAGGTTTTACATATGGTCGAAAACAAGATAATTGTATTTCAGATAGGCAGGAAAAAAGGGCAGGCATGCATTAACCCCGTGAAATGTATTCTGATTTGCAATATTCAAGATAGCTTTCAAAAAAAATTTAAGAAACGAAGGATGCTTGAGATTTGCAATAATCAAGATAGCTTTCAAAAAAAATTGTATAGGAGAACAATAGGTTGGAACCACTAATGATATTCTGATTCAAATATTATTAGTCAATAACTCAATAAAGACATACATGAATAAATTACCATTACATCTTTTTTTCTTCCAAAACATGTAGGAGTTGGAATATATGTTTTTAATAGATACACTAGTCACTTTGGCTGGAACTTTCTTGGCCAAAAATAGCCTGTTGCACTATATACGAGTATCAAGGGATCTGGTCCGTTAGATCAAGTCAAATGGATGGTACATATTTATTTGTGATAATCTCTGAGGTGTTGATGATGGCAGGTGATAGCCAGGCTCCGATGCGGCCGGGGCCGATGATGGCGGCACCCGTGGGCGTCTTTACCTTGATGAAGGTGTTGTCGCTGTGATTCTTCCGCCTCCCACCTAGATGTTCCGGGGAAACCCAAGATCTGGTTCTACCGGATCGATGATGGCGGCACTCCGGTGTCGATTACCCTCTTGGGGGCATCGTTTTGGAACATGTGATGCCTGGAGTGGTCTACCGGTGGAACGGAGTTTCTTCTACCACGACGAAGACGACAGGTCTTGGCGGCATAGTGCAGCGGGGACTCGACAAAGGTCGTGGCTACGTGGACTCACGCAGGATGGAGGCGTAGCCTAGGGCCATGGTGGCATCGGCCGCAGGCCTGGCAAGATTTTTGCTTCAATCGGCACGCTGAAATTGGGTTGGAGAGAGATGGTCGAGCCGATTTCCGGAGCGTATGCACAAGGCGCTATTCTCTGGGTTTGCCAGGGAGCCGGCAGCGGCTGTGGCCGGGGCACAAGGCCCCGTTTCCCCTGTCGGTTGTGCTAGTTGTGGTGTTTTCACTGTTTGGCGGCTTCCGCTTGTATTCGTTCGTTGTAAAGCTCTTTGCCAGCTTATGTTGAATAAATAAAATAAAAGCCGTATGCATCTCTTCGATGCAGAGGCTGGGCTCCCCTTTTCGAAAAAAAAAAATCTGTTCTCTTGCCCCAACTCCTTCATCCGACATTGATGCATGTAACATTGACACTCTTGCCTAAGAGAAGTGTATAGCTAGCAGCTGATATTAAGCGGTTATAATTAATCATCTGATCCATAGCCGAATCAGAGAATAGAAGACATAAAATAATAAACACATGCAGACATCCACGCTTCAAATTTGTATATTAGCAAAAACACTTGGTCTACAACAGCTGCAAGCCGCCTGTTGATATTCAGGTCGGTTTATTCAAAGTACGAACAAGATGCTATATCCATATAGTTACATAACACGATTGGCCCCACCAAGTGATTGTGTGGTACACTGAACTTGGAAGAGGATATGAGCTTGACTAGGGAAGATGGAAACGAGCCACTGATAGGTCTCATTAACCTCCTGTCACAACTTTGTTGCTCCCAGATACAACATGGTTGCTTCCAGATACGGTATTGTTGCTCCCGGATACGGTATTGTGGCCACCGGATACAGTATGGAAGCTACCGGATACATTATTGTCGTTCCCTGATACAACATTGTTGTTGTCAGTTACGATATGGTTCGTCCCAGATACGACCTGGTTGCTACCGGTTACAGTATTGTCACTTCCAGTTACGATAGTGTTGTTGCTCCCAGACACGGTGTTTCTGTTGCCAGATTTGACAGTGTTATCGTTTCCAGAAACAACATTGTTGCTCCCAGATTTAACTGTGTTGTTGGTTCCAGATATTGTGTTTGGTTGTGTGCTAAGTGTTCTTCTGTTACGATTGACATAAAATTTCTTGTTTGTGAAAGCCATAGCCCGTGAACGACCGGTGGTGGTCAGGTCATTCAGCCGTATCGACCTCTTTGGCACCTCGCCAACCAATGAATTATCCGAGAGATCCAAGTAGGAAAGGTGCTCAAGCTCACCAATCCACGCTGTGATGGTGCCAACAAGCCGGTTGTTGGCAAGGTTGAGCGACTTAAGTTGTGCGAGACCCACCAAGGATGATCCTAGGATGGTGCCCACCAGGTCACGCCCGGGAAGCCACAACACCGTGACACGGCCGTTTGCATCATCACAGCCCACACCTTCCCAGCCGCAGCACGACGCGCCAGACCACGCGGCACGGAGGACAGCCCCGCCGCCGCCGAGGTTCTCGGCAAAGCCCCGCAGCGCGGAGGTCCTCAGGGTGGCATGACGTCGCCTCGCTTGCCGCCGGCGAGAGGAACGCCAACAAGAGGAGAAGCAACCAGCATTTCGCCATGGATTATCTAGTTCTGCTGTGCTATGTATACAAGTGAGTCGCAAGTATTGTTCTTGGCAAAAACTGCTTCAGTGGTGCATGCTATCTTATAGTGTGGGTATGTGTGTTATTTAAGCATGTGTTACAAGTGGTTTAGTACTAATCCGTGGCCAGAAGGCCCACAACTGCCTCCCAATTCAAACAAGGGTTTTGTTGTTGTGTGTCGACTAAAACTGGTGGGTTGCATGGACTAGGAGCAGAGCATAAGAGGAGATTGTCGTATGCAGGAACGTCTCTGTTACCCATGCTGGCAGAGTAATAGTTGAGTGATCCCGTGCAGCAACAGTGCTCGATCATGGAGAGAAAATATCTCACAAAGATTTTATTATGAAGACGTCAAAAGAAACGACACCAACCTATATGGTGGGATGACATGGAATGGTTTGGAGGAGACGACGCATTCGGAGCATCCTAATGCAAGGACTTGGGAAAATGCCGTCATTTTTTTTCCTGACAATTAATACCATATATTATAGTAGCGAATAGTACATGGTAGAGATACATAAGCTGACTACAGCGATTACAAAATAAAGTCTAAAAGAAAAGAGCAAATCTTTAAACTCTTTCTTTTCCATGACACAATGTTGAACATTTCTGAAGGCAGTCGTAGAACGACAAATATAGCAATCCACAGACCTGCGAATACCACGAGGGTTCTCCCGTAATATTGAGCCGCAATGCCAAGGTTACGTGCACACGCACGCAACCATTAAGTTGATCAACCAACATCGGCGAGAGTACCAACAACAATATTCCAGTGAATAACAACCGGACAGCTTGGCTGAGGTACGGGTGCAGGGTCAGCTGAGCGGATGCAGGGCCGTACCTTTTGAGTCGTATCATGTAATCAGACGCCAATTGGTCGAATTCTCTGCAATTCCTTAGCGAGTGGTTGGAGCGTAATTTTCCGTCGTCCCCTTTGAACAGGTGGAATCTGCCATAGTCGTCCATCTTTTTTTCGAACGAACGCTCGGATTTTGTGTCAGTGCGTTTGCGCCACTCTTGCCTTTTGTAGTTGTCGCTTCGTTGCTCGCGGTCTCGACTATCCCGTCGATCAGCCGACCTCCGGTCGCTTCTGTCCTGATCGTCACGGGATTGCGTGAACCCAGCCGCCATGAACTCGAGTCTGTCGTCGTCGTAATGACGTTTCGAACGTTTGCGCCTGCGATCATCTCTGTACACGTCCCTGCGGCTTCGACTGCCGCTGTCATGACTATCGCGTGGCGGAGAGGCACGGGATGCTCGCACAGAGTCTTCTCCATCTGCCCACTCAGTCGCGATTTTTATGAGGTTCGCCATGGAGGTTGGCTTTTCATGACCAAGTGCTTCTTTGAAATCTCGCCTAGCAAGACCCATGATGAAGACGTCCATGACCCTATCTTCTGATATTGCGCCTACCGAGTTGCGTGTTTCGGTCCATCGTCGTATGTATGATCTCAACGATTCGTCTGATCGTTGAGTGCAGGCTCTCAGTTCTTCGAATGTTTTCGGGCGCTCGCAAAGAGGCTCGAAGTTTTTGATGAAGTCCCTACGGAAGTGATCCCACGAGTCGTATGACGACGGAGGTAGCGCCTTGAGCCAGTCGCGGGCTGTTCCTTCGAGCATGAGTCGTATGTATTGCATTGCCGTAGTATTCGTGCCTCGCTAGCATGAGACGGCGAGTCTGTAGTCTTCTAGCCATCCTGAAGGTTCCTGTTGACCATTGTACTTGGGTTGTTCAGATGTTAACTTGAACCATTTGGGCATCCGTGTCTCGCGGATGCGTCGAGTGAAACACAAGGCTCCACATGGCTCGGGTTCCCGGTCGGAATATGTCGGCTGGACGTATGTCGGCTTGTGCTTCTCCTTGCTTCCTTCGAGTGGTGACTGCGACCGCTATGATCGTGTGCTGCATGTCGCGAGCCAGCTAGGTCGCGATCTCGACTCCCTCCTAGAGTGTTTGTATCCGGCTGTATGGCCTTCGCCGCCAATGATTTGAGCTGTTGGCGATGCAGGGCTGCGTTGGGATCGTCTGCCACAGGCTGCATTGCTTCGAGGTAAGTGCACCCGCAGCTGTTTTGGGTACTGGGATTCCTTCGGCGTCCTGTGTCATGAACGACAGGTTGCGGGTAATTGCTGCTCTCTCATCTTCTGGGAGGCGTGCCAGCCTCGATCTGGGTCTTGGGCTTGGTTGCCTTGTGGAGCTAAGGGACAGTTGTCTCCTTCGCGCACTCGAGATGCTGGCTAGCCTTTTGTGTTCTTCGAGTGTTGCTCGGTAGTTTTGCAGTCGAATCGATTCCTGCCAGTTGAAATACTGGAAGGTCAACATCTCCTCTAGGGTTGAGTCTGCTGGCATCATTGTGCACTCCTTGATGACTTTATCTGCTTTTGCTGCCATCTCTGCAGTAATTGTCAGAGTTGTGACCCCATCCGGCATGGTTACCGTGCATGGGAATTGTGTAGGCCTGCGACAGGCTGCAGCTGCGGATGATTCTGCAGAGATAGCCACGTAAACCTGATGGGGCATGACCCGCGGGCACGTGTATGTGCTATCGATTCCTGTCATGGACTCGACGTCTTCATCGAGGCTCATATCAGATTCAATATGCCCTTCGAGTAGATCTTCTAGACGGATCTCGTTGTCGATGTGCTCATCGCCTATGCTCATCTCGGTGTCAGCGAAACCGTTATGGATCTCAGAGTCGAGGTTGTTGTTGGTGCAGATCTCAGAGTCGACGTTGGTGTCGTTATGAATTTTGGGTTCGGCGAAGTCGTTGAGGGAGAACCCGCAGTCGAAGCTCTCATCGAGTAGGAGATCGAACTCGAGGTCCTTTATGCGGTACGCTAATTCAGCTTCCTCACCTTGGAGTTCCTTTGTCATGTATTCGTTGATCTCTGCGGTGACCCAGCACACCACTGCATGTTGTAGTGTACAAGTCGTTGATGTAACAAGCACGGAAGGACCTCTCCGCAAATATTACATCCCTCAGAGTAGTACAACAGAAACATAGCCGGTCCAAGTTAACACTATAGGATTACAACACTATTCAATATAAAATCTCGAGAACCTCTTTTACATGGAAGAAGTCTCTTGCAAATGAAACATGAGAAGATCCAAATCGTAGCACTAAGCTGGATATCATCTCTAACTCTAGTGCTTAATCCACTACTGCTGTTGTCACAGCCCTACTCTATTCCATCTGAAATATCTTTATCCAGAGTTGTACTCCTCCTTCCAATAGACGTTGTCTTCTCCGTTAACAATGTGCTCGTCAGGTACGTCATTGCACTGGTGTAATTGCTCCTCCATTGGTATTGTTGCCGTCGTTCTTCTGTTGACGAAGTAGTACTTGGCTCCTTCCAGCTTCGCCAGGTAGACTTGATTCCTTGTTGAAGACCTTCTCGGCGTCGTGATGAATATTTATCAACTCCATTGTTAGCTCCAAAAATCTAAGCAGGGGGTCAACGAGGAAAGGGTGAGCAACAGGAGCGTTACTCAGCAAGTTCAAATAATATAGGAAAGAGTTTTTGTTTTGAATGCACTAGCTACTGCCATGACCAACGGTCCTAGGCATAATGCAAGTTTTGGAAAACGTTTCTTCAAAGGTCAGTTTTATTTCAGAAAACTATGCTCACAGCCTCCACGGGTCTTTAGTCATCACTTGGGATGCCTTTCCCGCGGCGTTCTGTTGTTCCTTCCGGGAACACGGATGTGATAGCCACAATTTCTTGTTGTTTGACTCTGCAGAGCTGCGTAACTTTACCCATGAGAGAAACCCAGCCTTGTTGCCTTTCCGGGCGATCTTTCCCGTCCATACTTCCATGGTATGGGGACAGGTGTGAGTCCAAAGCCAATCACCGCCCTCTCCGCACAACACATATCCACCCATTTGTGACGCGGCTGGTAACTAAGACCACTGGCCCGCCACCCCTCCCGAGCTTCTATTCTAGTCACCCCGTCGGGTGGGAAGGTCACGCGCTTCCACGCAGTTGGCCGCCGCAACGGACGCAACCAGGTAATAGCCTGCCGAGGATATGTGAACGAGAGAAGATACGGCTGACTTTTACCGTCCATAGCAGATCTCATGGTAAACGCTTCAATACGGCGAAAAGATCACTGTGACATTGGTAATTAATCCTAGGTATATATTTTCCCGTACAATGGAACCTCCACCACAACATCAAACCATGGTTCCATTGCTAGCGAACAATAATATATATAACACTTCACATCATTCGAAAATAGTTTTTCTTTTTCAATGCAATGATAATAATATGTTTTTGAAAAATAGTTTTTATAAAACTTAGTTCAATAAGGATATGCAAGAAAGAACTTGACTGTGATAGAAATGGCCGTTCAACTCTTCGGGGTTCTAGGGTTTGCGGTAAAACCCCGAGTTCTGAAAATAGCAAGGTAATCCTGATAAGGACTACATAAACTCTGACAGCATGCTATTATGCATAGTAATGATATGCATCGTCACCCCAAAATTCCCAAGTTACGGATTTTAATACTTTTCGAGTGTTTTGGAGTTTTTTAATTATTTAAAGAGTTTGACAACAATTTTCATGAGGAATTAATTTAAAGTGATTGAATTTAAATAGTTCAATATAATTGAACTTCAAGAATTTATTTTCCCATATTATTTTATTTTAAGAAAATAGTTTTTGAAAAAGAATTTCAAATCATTTCCACTTAAGGATCCTTGAATTTTTCATCCATTTAAAACTTGTTAAATTCATTAATAAACGTACAGAAAAATTCCTCATAATTTATAGAGTGTGTTGAATATTTTTAGCTGATTTTTGTTCCTTTTGTTTGAGAGTTAAAATTCATTTAAGTTTGGGTAATTTAATTTGGTGAATTACCAAAATGCCCCTGGGCCTAATGGGTTGGACCCAACCACTTGGGCTGAGCCCAACATGCTCATGGGTCGAACCCGACCCGGTCCACCCCTCACTCTCTCACCTCACTCTTGCTCGTCTCGATCCCCTTCTTCTCTTTCTCATGCGGACGCCGCCGCCGCCGCCACGCTCGGCTCCGGCCGCTCCGGCCATCACCGGCTTGCTCCGGCGCCGCCTCTGCCTAGCACTGCTTCGACATGGTCTCCTCCACCGGTTCCTCTCTGCATCGCCTCCTTGCCCTCGCCTGCACACTCACAGCTAACCCTAGCCGCCATGGCTCGGGTCGCCGGCGCGATATCGCGCCGCTGCGCCTCCTGTGGCTCCCTCCTCGAGCCATTGCTCAACCACGTCGTGTCCTCCACACGCCCACGCCCCCTCACGGCTAACCCTAGCCACGGCGCCTGCCCCTGGCTCCCGCTCGAGCTCCTGCTCGGCCTCGCCTCCGTCTCTTTAATCCAAACCCAGACGCCGGTGGGACGGCTCCCTGATGGACGCAACCACGGCGTCCACGATCTGCTGCTCCATGTTGCTGCTACTACGGGTGTGTGGTGGTCAAGGTGTGGTGTTGTTCATCTTCTACCTCCGGCCCCCTCTAGGGTTGCGCAGACACTGCTCTGCCGTCCCTAGAGCTACGGTCGAGGTCGACAGGTACTGGTGCTCTCCTTCTCTCTCGAATCCTTGTTCGATTAGCTCCTGTCATAGCTAGTTGACCAGTTGGACACGTAATTAGATATCTTCTTTGTGTTAGGTGGCTGTGATGAGCTGAATATTGGCTCAGGTTGGTCTCGGTCAGTGATTTAACTGAAGACATCTTCAGTTTGGTCACTTGTTATATCTATCAGATAATTCTAGAGAGAATATCCAGATGATTTACTCATCCAGATGTTCTTGGGGATGCTTTATTAAGTCCTGGCTGTTGCTAGTGATCACCCAATTATGTGCATATATGCTTTTCTTGCTTGTTCTCAAGCTGTGGATGAGTAGAAATTATATAGATGTGTTGGGCTTATATGTGCAGAAAGATTTGGTGTTTCCTGATTAGGAGCTAGTTGCTGTCCAGCAACAACTGCCCTACGATTTATTTCTATGCCCAACTATATAAACTGATAAGAACAGAGCTGGCTTGATTTCTTGATCTAGCCGATGATAGAAAATATTTCTTGAGCGATTTAACATGTAATGATCTAGACAGATAATTACCAAATGGATTTCAAAGCTCAGTGATGAACTGTATCCAAATCTAAGAGCAAAATAGCACTCTAAACACAAAGAAGCTGGGTTTGTTTGCCAGATCTTGTATCTAGGGTGTGCACTCCTGATAATCTGGTGTTTGTGTGATTATAGCAATTTTTCTTAGTTGGTTTTGTTTATGGAATCCAGATGAGTTCGTCCTTTGACTAAAGATAAGAACATATGCTTTACTTGATTTCTTGGCTGAGCCTGTGATGCAGAAGACTGAGGCTTTATTTTTTTATAAGAGCAGATACATGTGTGCTTTATTTCTCTGTGATGTTTTAGCATAGCAACTCTATGCAAATCTGAGAGAAACACTTCTTTCTATCCTCCTAGTTGAGATCTAGTTGAAGGGTAGTTGGAATGATTTAGAAATGTATTCTTGGATCAATTTTGATATGCTGCCCTGCTCTCCTCTCTTTCTAGCACTGTCCTGTCATTTACAGGACTTGCAAGCACCTCTCCTCTACCTCACACACACAAAGAATTAACCTGCTGTTGTTGAGCAGCTTGGTCTTCTGGAAAATGATGATAACCTGCGTCTTGTGGCTAGCCTGCTCCTCCTTGCTGCTTCAATGTTCCTAGGGTGTATTTATCTAGCTGCAAATTATTTCAGTGGATGTTCTTGTGTTCTTGAGCTGTGGAAACAGTTGTATACTGTTGGTAGATGATCTTTGCTAGTACATGGATCATTTGGTGCGACTGAGATGTGTTTTTGATGCTAGAACAGTGACTGATGTGATTATGTAGATGTAGGAAATATTTGATTTGGCTGGCTGTTCTTATGGAGTTAGCTAGCAAGGCTGCTGTGATGTTTATATAGTGTTGGCTGGTTGTATTGGTGCTGCCACCCAGCTAGCTGACTCTTGTTTTGCAAGGGTGAGTAAGGTGCTTGGTTGTCAAGCCCTTATGCATAGGCATTACTTGTGGTTCAAGTCAAGTTAGAGATTTTGCTTTTGGATAACTCTCCTATGTGGCATGCTCATCCAACTCAAGCTTGGTCTTATCTCCTTGTAGGGTTTATTCTTGAGCAAGACAAGTGGTAATTGTCACTAGATGGACTTGTGGGCTGATTCTCCTTTGTGGGCTTATGATATATTGGTGGCTTTGCAAGTTATGGGTGGTGATCATGTGGGCTTTACAATTTCAGATTTGTGGTTATCATTTGGCTTTATTTTCTTCCTTGGTAATTAATACCATTGGAGAAACATTTCAATTTCCATCTCGCTTTGTTCTTTAATAAGAAATTGACTATATTAGAGGGAAAAGAAAATGTTGCCTTGTTGACTAAAGATAATGAGATCAAATCAATTTGCCTTTGCCCCCTGTTGCCTTTGTTGCTTGCTTAAATGGGTCAATGTTGCCTTCTTATCCTTGCTGCCTATTTTCCTCTAGATGATCCAAATGTTCCCAAGATGATCCATGATCTATTGCTGCCTTAGATAAAATTCCCTCTAATCACCACTTGGGTATTAGGACATGTTCCTAATATCCAGTAGTCAAGTTCCAACAACAAATTGCCTCACCCTTGTGGTGAAGGCAAACATTTTAATTAAGAAACATTTCTTTTGTTCTGGTTTATTTTTAGATGAATCTCAATTGACTCATGTATACAAAAAGAATTTGGGAACAAGAGTGATCAAGTCTTGTGTCCAAACTACTTTCTATATAACACTAAGCTTTTGAATTTCACACAATTTCTAGAGAAGTTAATAAGAACATGTACTTGCTTTCTTTCTTCCTTTCTTGTCGTCCTCCTTCAGTTGTTGATGTGCAGGGATCCATGATAAGAAGATTGGGAGATAAGAAGATCAAGATAGGCTGAGAAGATCAAGATCAATTTAGATTAGGCTTTCCTTTTATTCTTTGGATTTTCCTTTTGATTTGGATGAGATATGTACTTATTCGATTAAACTTGTAATATTAATTATTCTTTCATTTTAATCTTGTAAAGTTTGATCTAGTAGAATATTTCCCCTCAATGTATCTCATTGGACTTTGAGGATTCCTTGTATAAGATGAGATAAGATGTTGTTCTGGAAATAATGTATAATGGAGATGATGAGATAGGGATGTGTGAAATGATTATGAAATGAAGACTTGATAATTTATATCCTTGTATGATTTTAGGATGTGTAAATGATATGGACAAGAAGTGATGTTGTTCTAATTATGTGTCCATTTGATTTGAATTATAACTTGTAATATTATTTAGTTGTGTTCAAATTGTTTTAAAATATGTAAAGGTCATGTCGAAGTTCATAGCACTCAACAAGATGATCCATACCCTAATTCATCGAGTCGAGAGAAACATCGATCCCTTTGTCTCGTTTTTTAATCACGCCAAAATTTCCCGCATTTTCAGATGCATGCTATGCAAATGCACAAATCATATTTCTACCCTTCCGACTCTCTAAACTGTGGGGTATTACAATCTCTCCAGTCGACATGGTTGTTGCAGGTGAGCAGGCTCCAAGAATCGACAATGGGGCAGACGCAGTTGATGGAGCCTCGGGTGCGGCGGCGCGAGTTGTCGTGGATCTGTCAAGTCCTGCGTACCAAGATTGTTTACGAAAAAACTGAATGCTCCAACAGTTAAATCCAAACCTGACTCGAGACCAGAAAAAGTCTCCTGAAGCTCTGGCGAGCGCGGATCGAAGTGCATCAGAGGAGCCGATGCGCTTTTTGCTGGTGAAGCCGGCGGGCTGCCGCTTTTCGAGCGAGTCGGCGAGTTGCCGTGTGTCGATGCAGTCGGCGAGTTGCCGTTTAATGATGCGATCGGCGAGTTGCCGTGTTCTAATGAAACTGGCGAAACCGTGAGTCCAGCAGTATTCTTTCCCACGTACGGCGCCACTTGACGAGGGGTAGACTCATCAAGTCCCATGGTTAAGGACCTAGGGTTGTGATTATGGGGGAGAGAACGTGGTAGAGCTGGTAGTATCGTCGGCTGACAAGCAGAGGCAAAGATTTTACCCAAGTGGAGGTAACACCCCTACGTCCTGCTTGTCTGTTATTGATCGGGGAGTATATGCTGGTTACAAGGGGATCCCGGCGAGATGCTGATCTCACTAGTGTTTCGGTGGTTCTGAAAGTGCATGTCCTAGATCGGCGGCCCTCCCAGCCTTTATATAGTAGGCTGGGTCTAGGGAGTTCACAACCGACTCAGATTACATGTAAGGAAAGTCTAAACCGACTATGGCTTCGCTTAACTTGGAGGATACTCCATCTTCTTGGGCCTTCCTTCACGGGCTTCACGTTGGCTCTTGATAGTTGGGCCTAGTCGATACGTGCACCAGGTACCCTCATGGTAGGGTACCCGATAGGTATATCCCTGTCAGTCAACGTCGCTGGGATCCGAGTGTACGAATCACTATTGTCCAGGACGTAGCAGCCGGGACAAATATTGCGAGGACAATCCTCGAGGCAACCATAAGAAAAGACCCAAAATCGATCCGGCAAAGCAAGATCTGAAGGACCAAACCTAGACAAATTTAACTTATAGCACCACCATTGACGTCGGGAAGAAGATCTCGTCGTCGAAGGAAGAACCAAATATTGCTTATTGTAGATGATGAAAACTCCATTGATGAAGAAGACGACACCAAAACCCTAATCAAATCTATTGAGAACACTACTTTTATTAAGAACTCCAACCATAGATCGGGTTCCCCACCCCTCGCGACACTGGCGAGGCCGGCCGAAGGAGGGGGAACCGATCTATGGTGGAGGGGCGGAGGTGGTGGCGGCGGCACGGCTAGGTTTCCAGGAGAGCTCCGAGCTCTGGGAAAAATTCCGTCATTAGTTACCAAAATATGTGGTGCATGGTTGGGCGTGAAAAAATATACTTCGAAACTTACTGTTTTCTAGTAATCGAGAGCGAGGCTACCAAACAACACATGGTCAAGCTCATCAAGGAGCTTGTTCATCGCAACATTATTCCAAAGGTAATTAGCAACCCTACAAATTTGAAATCACCCTTTAATAAATTTGAACATAATACGTCGTGTGGTTTTAAAAAATACATCATGTTGTACTCAAAATTAAATTGTAATGGTTACACAAGCAGAGAGATAATCCGTCAGTTGGTCTCCTTACTTTGCACCGGATAAGACTTTGTGTGAGATTGTCTTCCACCTCATGCATGGCAGATTTGTTGGAATTCTATTGAGAATTAAACTTGGCCACTCTGGTAATATGCAAGATCAACGTTGGCAACTTATGCATACGGTCTAAAGATGATGGGTTTGAGTGTTTTTTCTGTTTGTTTACGGTGTAGAATAGCCTACATTCATGAATATATTTTCATACTTTATTTTTCTGGCATTGTAAATGTTTATATTTTCTTCTATAAACATGGTCAAACATATAATTGTTCAACTATTTGAAACATTAATACACCTTATATTTTGTAACACAGGGAGTACAATTTACTGCGATGAACTTTGACAGGAATGTACTATACTACTATGCTCCAGTTTATTTTCTAAATCGTAAGACCGGGAATGGACTGTACTCTTATGAAATGATAGGTAGACTGCATTTAAAACCGCCATCTGTTTTGAGCGCCTGCTTGTCAACTTGGCTATGGTCAAAATATTCCTATAAAATTGTAATGTCGGCAAGAACGAGAAACTACTTGATACCACCACAAGTATCACGACCAAGACAAAGTATCAATATCATGTTGGTTGGATGATATTTAGTGAACCTACTAGAGTGCTACTGCAGTCTACCATATCCAAGTACTATTAGAAAGAAGCTGCAATTTCCTCTTATGACAAGTGGATATGGAGTACATAACGCGTAGTAGTCACTAGATAAGGTATAAGTTGGGCCAGTGGCATAGCTAGAGGGCGGATAGGGTGATTCATGGACCATGGAATTTTCCCATAGCCTATATATACCATTACAAAATAGTTTTTTAATAAATAAATTCATGTGAATAGTTCTACCGGCCATGGACCATCCTAGGCCAATGGTTTTCGATACGCCATACTGTGAGCTGTAATAGGAAGGAACTGGTTATTCCCCATAACAAAAGATGTTGCGAGGCCTCCATATGACAGTCACATGAGTGCACCTCTTGTACTCCACAATATCCACTAGAGCGGAAATGATAGTTATTCCTTGCAACAAACGATGTCCAGTCTCTAGCTACGCCACTGGCTCGTAAATTAGTTTCCTCACACCCAACTTATACCTTATCTAGTAACTAATACACCTCATGTGCTTCACAATATCCCTTGCTCACAAGAGGAAATTGCAGCTTCTTTCTATTCAGCTAGTACATGGATGTGGTAGACTGCACTATCACTCTAGTAGCAATTTCACTAAATAGCATGCAACCAACATGATTTGTTTATATTTTATATTGTTCGTGATACTTGCGGTGGTATCAAGTAGTTTGTCATTGGTGCCGACATGTACAAGTCCAAAGGATTATTTAACTATAGCCAAGTTCATAGAGAGGCAGCGCAGTCGACGAATATATGGACAATAAACTGGTAGAGTATAATAGTGAATTATTTTATAGTATAATGCTATAAATTTTACTCCTTCAATTTAAAAATATAAGGTGTATTATTTTTAGTCGGACATTTATATGCTTTGACCATGTTTAGAGAAAAAATATAAACATTTATAATGCAATTTCATGAGTTTAGGCTATTCCGTACCGTAAACAAACACTAAACACCCTCAAACACATCATATTTAGACTATATGCAGAAGTCCCCGGTGTCGACCTTGCCTACTACCAAAGTGGCCACGGTAATTCCGAATAGAATTCCACCGGATGTGCCATGCATGCGGTACAAGACAATGCAGCACAAAGTCTAATCCCGTGCAAGGGTGACGAAGGGACGGATTATTTGTCGTCTTTGTAACCATTGCACATGTGATTTAATTTGGAGTACATCATGATATATTATTATTTTTAACAAAAAGATGTATTATGTTGAAATAATATTATAGGGCAATCTTGAATTTGCAGTGAACTTGGCACTTAATTATCTTATAATAATTTTGTTGAAACGAACAAGTTTCTCAATGATCTTGACGATGTGTTGCGATTTGTAGCCTCGCTAGCTCGGTTGATACTCTAGGCAGACACCACATATTATCGGTGATTAAAGACGGCCATGCATTAAAACTTCTGGGTTTGAGCCTCTTTGTTTGCTCTGTGTGTGTGCGTGTTGCCTAAATATATTGTCGTCTAGTTTTTTTCTCTCTGTTTTGTTCATACCAGACTTATGTTCTATTATCTTTTGATAGTGAAATCCGGCTTCAATACGAATGGGCATGGAAAAAATGACGATGACGCGGCACACTTTTTCTATATTCAGATAGAATTAGTCTGCTTTGATAAAAAATCGACATAGTCCTTTTATTAGGCTGGTGACAATGTATGGTTTCTTCCGAGCCTTCCATGCCATCCACATCATCTAGATTGGTGTCGTTTATTTTGACGTCTGCATAATAATATCTAAAATGGATATTTTCTCTCTGTGCACCACAACTGTAGCCCCACGGGATCACTCAACTATTACTCAGCCTAGGCATGGGTGACAAGAGCCGTCGATCTCTGTGCTTGCATACGACAATCTCCTCTCATGCTCAGCTCCTAGTCCAACATCAGTACGTCCTCTGCTCCTAGTCCATGCCACCCACAAAGTTCAGTCGACAGACAAGAACAAAAACCAAGTTTGAATTGGGAGGCAGATGTTGAATTCAGAGGCAGTTGTACGTGGGCCTTGTGGCCACGGACTGGGACTGAACCACTTGTGAAACACATGCTTACAAACACACACCCACAAACACTATAAGATGGGATGCACCACCCACCAGTTTCTGCCAAGAACAACACACTTGCGACTCACTTGTATACAAAGCATACCACAGCTAGATAATCCATGGCGAAATGCTACCTGCTGCTCCTCTTCTTGGTGTTCCTCCTCTTGCCGGCGGCGAGTGAGGCGATGTCGTGCCACCCTGAGGACCTCCGCGCGCTGCGGGGCTTCACCGGGAACCTCGGCGGCGATGGGGCCGTCCTCCTCCGCGCCGCGTGGTCCGGCCCCTCATGCTGCGGCTGGGAAGGTGTCGGCTGCGACAGCGCAAGCGGCCGCCTCACGGCGTTGTGGCTCCCCAGACGCGGCCTCACGGGCCCCATCCTAGGAGCATCGCTGGTGGGTCTCGAGCAGCTCAGGTCGCTCAAACCTCGCCGGCAACAGGCTAGTCGGCACAATTCCGTCGTTGATTCGTGAGCTTGAGCACCTTTGTTACTTGGATCTCTCTGATAATTCATTGGTTGGCGAGGTACCCAAGAGTTTGATACGACTCAAGGGCCGCACGTCAGCAATGATGGATGTTCACCCGGTACTGCTTTCGCTAAGCGTAACAGAAGAACACTCGCCGGCAACCAAATATAATACATGGGACCAACAACCGTGTCATACTGGGGACAGACAACGTTGTTTCTGGGAATGACAACATTGTCATCTCTGGGAACAACAACACTTTGTCTGGGAGCCACAACACTATCACAACTGGGAGTGATAATGTCGTAACTGGTAGCAACCAGGTCGTGAATGGGAGGAGGCACGTCGTAACTGACAATAACAATAAGGTATCGGGAAACGATAATAATGTATCCGGGAGCTTCCATACTGTATCCGGGAGCCACAATACCGTATCTGGGAGCAACAATACCGTATCAGGAAGCAACCATGTTGTATCTGGGAGTAACAAAGTAGTGACAGGAGGTTAATGACCTGTTTGTGGATTGTTTCCATCTTCCCCAAGGGAGCTCACGTCCTTGTACAAATTCTGTGTAGGTCAATCACTTGGTGGGTCCAATCACCTTATGTAACTTGATGGATATAGCATCCTTTCCTGTTTTGAATAAAATTTCCCTTGAATATCTTACATACATGCGGACCTGAATATCAATGGTGGCCCAGATTGGTTGGCTGTATTTTAACCAAAACGGTCGTTCAGTTTCACGGAGCTGCGCAGGTCAGCCTGAAAATCCAAAGCTGTCAGTGCAAATCTCAGGAGAGTTTCACGGACCGTAATTATAGAAGACATTCCAAGCAGGCCCTAAGCGTGTTTGCTTATGTACAAATTTGCAGCGTGGATGTCTACATGTGCTGACTTTTTCATGATGTTTTCTATTCTTTAATTATGATATGCGATTCTTCACTATGCTGATTGGGCTGTGGATCACATGGTTAACTGTAACTTCTTAATGTCAGCTAGCTCTGCCATTATCTTTTGCTAGTCTCAATAGTTTATGCGTCATTATTGAATGTTTGGATGAAGGAGATGGAGCAGACGAGTAGAAATTAGTGCAAATAAATATGAACCGTCCATTCAACTTGATCGAATTGACTTTGATCACTAAATATCGGTATAGCTCAAATTTGTTACCCCTTTATCCTGCACCAACAAATCATCTGAAGTACTGGCAGAGAATAAGGATTTCATGATAATGTGTTCCTATCTGAATGTGTTCCTATCTGAATGTATTGACTCGTAGTGTTTAAAGCAGAGTGTGATTAGTGGTTTTAAGATATTTATCTCCTTTGTACAAAATTTGGAAGCTATCATGTGTTTTTTCAAAATGGGGAACATCACCGGCCTCTATGTTGATTGATTAATACTGCCTTACTTTATTCGTTATTGGAAAGCTATCTTGCGTAAATTGCACAACTCGTGCATCCTCTGCTCCTTCGAGCTATTCCGTAAATTAGTGGTACCAACGCAGCAGAACTACCTGAGAGCAATAGGATGTCGAGTTTGATTAGTTCAGAGCAATAAGAGTGAATCGAGAATTTTTTTAAAAAAGTGTGAATACTTAACATACATTATAACTCAACCGGCATGCATTTGAAATGAGCAACACAAATTAAGTCGGCTCCTAAATGAAAGCACAAAGTATAAGAAAAAATACTCTCTCCGTTCCAATGAATAAGGCTTATATTTTTCTGAAAAAGTCAAGCTAAGTAAACTTTGACCAAACTTTTTGAAAAAATTATCAACAACTATAATATTATATAGATATCATGTGAAAATATATTTCATGATGAATCTAACCATGTTTATTTTGTATTTTACATGTTCATAATTTCTTCAAGAAACTTGGTCAAACTTCACATAGTTTGACTTTTCAAAAATAATATAGGCCTTATTCATTGGAATGGAGGTAGTATCTAAGATGGAACCGATCAGATGACTTGATATAGAAAAATATTTGCGGGAAGAAGAAATTCATGTTCAACTGCTCGTTCACATGGTACAAGGAATACATGGGAAACATTCATAATACATTGCCTATAGACTAGGTGGGAGATAAAATTCTGCGCACGTGCTTTTATATCCAAAACATGAAATATCCCAAATTAATAAATAGAATAATGAGTAAAAGTTTTAAATCCAAACATAAAACATCCTAAAATAAAGAAAATATCAGCATCTGATAGAGACAATCTCACTTTAGTAGTAGTAGCTAGAAATTCACGCTGGGTATGTATAGGGCACATCCTCGACAAGCATTTGTCCAGAGGAGTCGGAGGCAGCAAACTTCCGGATAGAACGTGGCCACGATTTGCTCGTCACCAATCCAGCAGCTCCCTAGCTAGTTTTCTTTTCCCTGGAACAGATGCTACTATCCTCTGGTAGTTGGCATGCAAGAGAGGGGATCGTCTCGTTGGATAACGGTCATCCGGATAGATCAATTTATTGTCCAGAGCCATATAGTCTCCAGCGGCAAACTTGTCCTCGGGATAGAACCGGGCAACGATTTCCTCGCCGCCCTTCCAGAGGCACCGATGCATCATGGCCTGGCACACATTGGCGCCGTCGAGGCACGCGTACTGGAGGAACACCTTCCCGACGGCTAGTCCAGCCGGATGGGCGTCATTTGGCCGCGGGACGACGAGCTTGACGAGCCGACCATACTCGCACGCCTCTACCTCGACGTCGTCCACAAAGCGGTCGTAGAAGTCGTCGTCTCCAAGGAGGCTGCGGAGGTGCGGCGCCGGGAGCATGTTGGTCAGGCAGACCACCTTGGTCGCTCCGTCCTGCATGGGTAGCTGCAGCTCCTCAGCGGCGGTCGGCGGCGGAATAGGAGGAGTCTTGTACACCAAGTGTACTAGATCACGAGGTTGCTCTACGCCTGGAGGGAGATTCAGCTCGGGAATGACCACTGTGGGCTCGCCGTAGTCGTACTCTAGGCAGTGGGTGAGCGGCATGTAGGGGTAGCTGTGGTCGGTCGTGCGACGCCGACGACGGAGGCGGCGGCCTGTGCGGTCGAGGCGTGGGTTGTCGTTGTTGCGGCGGGGTACATTCTGGCGGACTGAGCCGGAGTAAGTCGCATCATGATCACCGTGGGCTCAACATAGTCGGCTCCTGCTGCAAGCTCGGCGACGAGGAGCTATCCATGGCGGCAGCCGCTACTGGGATATGTTCGCCGTGGTGGGTGTACACGGGTTAGGCTGCTCACGTATAAAAGGACCGCTCGAGGGCTAGCTGGGTTTCCCATCCGAGTCGGTTTGTGATTAGCAACGTGTAGGCCTAGGCCAGGGTAGAAGAAAAGAATCCTAACCCGACTCAGCTTGCTGCTGCAGGCAAGATTAATTTGGTAAAGTTTGGTTCGTCGCTGGCAAAGGTAGCCTTTTGGTATGAAGCCAAAAACAAATTTCGCGTGACCTGGACGGATCGATGCGCTCCACAGATGGCGCGCGCGGAAGGCTAATTAATCCGCTCGATGCGCTCTCTCTCATCCATCGCAACGAGGGAAAAAACCAACATATCGATCGATCGCCAAACGAACCAAAACCATCCACGCTCTATTCGGAGCCTCACTCGCGTACGTACCTAGTACTATAATGATTCCTCATACTACAAGAACCGATCTAATAAAACAGATAATGCTTGGGCGTGCTCAAGATGAAACAAACAAACAAAAAAGGCATAAGGGTTATATACCTTGCTATGGATAGATCTCGCCGCCGCCGGCCCAACATCGACGACTCATCGACCACGCCACGCCGCCGCCGGCCGGAGATCGATGACTAGAAGACAAGGAACAAACGCCGGCCGGCCGGAGATCGACGACATGGACGGAGCAACTCCAGTCACACGCGCAACCGAAAGCGGCTCCCTCACAATGCCCTTATATTTATAGAGGGGGGAGGTTGGAGGAGAGAGGACACTTTGAATTTCGAGGGGAGAGAAAGGTAAGGCGGGAACGAAATATTTTTTTTGCCTCTCCTTCACGCTGCTGCCGCCACTAGTGGAAACAGGGCCACTGGTCCCAGGTCGTAAGGGCCTCTAGTACCGGGTGTCCACCCGGACTAGCAAGGCGACACTAGAGGCCCCCCTCTAGTACCGGGTCCGTTACGACCCGGAACAACAGGCTCCCACGTGGCCGCCGAGGCGCGGGCGTGGTGGAGGACCTCTAGTCCCGATTGGTCATACGACCCGGGACCAAGGACCTCACACGTGGCAGCCTGTAATTTTTTGTTTTTCCTCCCAATTTAATATTGAAATGGTGCAAAAAAATATGCGTTTAATTAATTAAAAACAGAAACTACATATAACATATCAAAATGTTCATAAATAAAAATATGTTCACGTCTATCCGGTTACATGGAGGTGCTCATAACCGGGACTAGAGCCCGTCTATTCGATTACACGTGTGTGGAGATCATAACCGGGACTAGAGCCCGTCTATTCGGTTACACGGGAGATCATAACCGGGACTTCACCGCTATTCTCCATTGTATTTTCCTTTTGTAGGTATGACTTCGCTGAGCAGAAACCCCGCAAGTTCCTCTGCTAGTGCTTGAAAGCGCTTCTTTAGTGGCATACTCTCGCGCAATGGCTCTGCCTATAAAAGAAGGAGATCAATACGAATATTAATCATGACTATCAAAAATTATGAATGACACTGGAGATCAATTGATGAATATGATTGTTCACGTACGTCTAAAAATTTCTTTGGGTCCCCGATCCACTCGCAAACGAAATATCCACAGAAATTGGTCCCCTGTGGTTGCCTCTCGATCCACTTTACGAGAATAGAATTCAATCAAATCATAGTCAACATATAGTGGTATTGAAAACAATAAATAAAGAGATGCGCGAACCTAGCTAGACCGTACTACCTACCTGTGGGTGAACAAAAGTCAGCTGTTCTTCAAATGAACCTGAACCCTTTGTCCTCGCTTTGAATTGTTTCCAAACCCTGCCGGCAAAAAAAAGAATAAATGAGTTATTAGTTGCTTGATATCTCTGAAATCAATAAGAGAGACTGATATAGTGCGATAATGTTTGAAATTACCTTTGGAGCGTATCTAGAATGCTTTGGTACCTCTCCTCAGGCCAGTCCAATGAGTCGTAGACTTGAACTCTTGATCTATCAACTTCAATGACTAGCAGAATGTAATGATCGCTGCGCATGATTATATACACGTCAGTAACTCATCAGTTACACTTAATTTGTACAAGCGAGTAACACTCTCTTACCTGAAGAAGTAAGGAAACATTATCTCCGTGTTGAAATGTTGCTTCATTAGGGCATTTAGCAAGTTCTTCTCCGTGTCCTTCACGTGGTTTTTTAGTGTCCTTGCATTAACTCGTACTGGGTTAACGAACCCAAAGCCATAGATGCCCTTTCTACCACATTCATCACTCTTCATTCTGCATAATACCGTAGTGAGCATAATTAGCGATGGCAATGAACGAGCTGAGAGCTAAAGACTTTATCTTTTTTGGAAATAAATGAATTGAATCACTTACAGACAGTAGGCACCGACGAGAGCCAAGTCGAGGGAGTCAAGGTTGTATAAGTACCAGAGTTCTTCGAGCTGAATTGTGAACATGTCTTCACCCGCGAAATGATTTTTTGTAACTTTCACACAGATCAAAAAGTCATCAAATTCCTTTGTGGTTTTCATGTACCAACTATGGAGTTGTCGCATACATGTCGGTAGACACTTTATCTGATCACCTCGCAGCAGGGACCTCCCCCATTTCCATTTCCATGAATCATCTACATCAGACGGAAAGAGATTTTCGTTGTCCAGTTGAGCAAGAGTAATACCAGCATCTGCAGCAAAGTCCTTCTTCAAGGATAAAGTAGGAATTAGGTCCGTCACGGAGCCATGACCACTGGGTATAACTACGAGCGGGGCTATCGACTGGTTTGCCTGTTGTCCGAGCTGGGCAACGTCTCTTTTCCCTCTGGCACTACTACTTCTCGTCTTGGGAGAGCTACTACTTTTACTCAGAGCTCGTAAATAGTTATCTGGCTTATTTTTCTCATATTGCGATGGTTCCGTGATGAATCCAATAGCCCACTTGTTTTCCTTTGCAGTAAATGTTTGCTTTTCCTCGGGCTTTTTCCGTGCAAGCTGTCTTTTTGTGTCTGCATCCACCCACGCATCCAATTGCTCTTTAGTCATGTCGCAAGCTCTGAGGTCGTCAAGGCTTTTGGGTACTTTTGGGAGGGGCGAACGTCGGGGGTCTCGCCCGAATCCCATGGACGACGAAGTGGCGCCCTTCCTATGTCGGGGCTCAGGAGTCGGCTCATGCGGCGGCGGAGTCGGCTCATGCGGCGGTGGAGTCGGCTCATGCGGCGGCGGAGTGGGCTGACGCGGCGGTGGAGTCGGCTCACGCGGCGGTGGAGTCGGCGCACGCGGCGGCGGAGACGACTGATGCAGAGGCGACTGATGGTTGTCGTCCCCTTCATCGTCATCAGGTGGTGAATCGTGAATTGGCGGAGACGATGGTGGCCTTGGCGCCCAGCCTTCAAACTTGATGTATTTCTTCCGCCATAGAATTAGACCACCCACGACGTCCCCTAGCACCGACTCATCATCAGCTCTTGGGAACTCAAGGTTCAGTGATTCATATCCTTGTACAACTTGATCCACGCCGACACGAGCAAATCCATCTGGAATGGCATTGCCAAGCCACGATGCTGTAGAGTCAATGGAGAATGCATAGCCGTCCGCCGCCTTCATGGATAAGTTAAATACTGGGACATGCAGCTCACAAGTTGTTTTCTCCGTGATATAATCCACGGGGTAACTTGTCTCATCATCACCGACCATAACCGAGGAAGCCACGCTGCTTCTGCGATGCGATGGGCCGCCTTGACTCGCTTGTTCCAGCTGAAGAGTTGGCGCCCCTTGCTCGCGCATTTGATCTATTTGCTTCTGCTGCTCCTTATAGAGAGCAACCATCTGGTCATGATTTCTTTCTAAGATCATCAACCGGTCTGATTCCTGCTGCTCCTTCCTCCTCTTTGCTCTCAATCGGCTTCTATAAGAGGCACGGTCCTCGGGAAACCCTTCAATCCACGGCACTTCTCCTAAGCCTCGTGTTGATCCTCCTTTTTCTTTGGTCCCGAGGGCCTCTGACAGCTCGTCCTTCTCTCTGTCGGAAATAAACTTTCCCTCTTTAGACTTGGCAATTAAGTCAATAATTTTTTTTTGGGCTCCGTTGACTACTTTGCTTTCATCAATTATTAACTCCCCTGTTTCCATGTCATACTCCCCTCCATGCGCAAGTAGCCAATTCCTTATCCTTCTGTCCCATTCCTCTGTGACCGGGGTGAGCCCTTTTGCACGCAACTCGGACTCAATTTTTTCCCACTTAGGCTCGGCAACTCGGTAGCCACCTGGCCCCATCTTATGGTGATACTTCTTTTTCGCTGCATTATTCTTATTCGTTTGCGACCTTTTCTTAGCTCGTTCTGATTTCTTGTACTCCAGAAATGCAGGCCAGTGAGGCCGCTGCCTCTCTCGTGTGCCGGTGAAATCCGGAAGTTTCCCATCTTCTTCCCACTCACGGAATAATTTGTTCTTGTAGTTATTGAATTGTTGAGCCATCTTCTTAAGAGCGAAATGCTTGACTTTGTCCGTCATTTTTTTTGTCTTCACCTCATCTTCCAAGACCGGTAGGGTGAAATGTGCAATGAGCTTGTTCCAAAGCACATCTTTGGTTCTCTTGTCGACGTAACTAACTCCCTCTAACTTTGGCTTAATCCATTCCTGAGTGCTGATATAAACGTTGTCCCTGACAGTGACTCCGCATTGATGCACAAACTTAACTGCGTTCGGCACGGGTGCCAGTGGTTGGCCAGTAGTTGCATTCACCTCGTCAATTGTGAGATGCTCATCTTTGCCCATCCCTTGGGCATGGCCTCGTTTAGTGGATTGGTTCGATGCGGAGGTCTAAAAATATGAAACATGTGTGAATACATATATATGCACAAATCAGTTATTGCATCTGCTCAACATAGGCTTAATATACCTCGCCAGACGGCGTGGGTCCACCAATTTCCGAGTCCTCATCTTCAGCTCCTTCCGCGGGATGCCGAAATTCACCGGGTTCCAAAATGTAGGAAAGTATCTCTTCTTCCCCTTCTCTCGTTACGAAGGGAGCATCGACATCCATTGTTTAACTAATACAAAAAAAAGATAAAACAATAATAGCATTAGTACAATAATTCAAAGGAGGGAACTATACAAATATGCAACAAAAACAATTTAATATTGCATCTAAAGAAAAAAATCTTTCAAAAAAAACATAGGCTGTCCCAATCCCAGCCCAGCCCAAATTTGGGCCAGAACCTGGTCAAAGGTGGCCACCGTGGTCATCGCTGGCCCACCTGCCAGCGCCTACCCGCCCCACCGCCACGTGTGACCGCCCACTGGCCACGCGTGGTCAATGCTGGCCCACCTGCCAGCGACCCAGTTCTGACCCCGCCGCCCTGCCTCGTGTTCCCGCCCCGCCTCGTCTTCACCTCCCCGCCTCGTGTTCCCACCCGGCCGCCTCGCCTTCACCCCCCGTGGTCAATGCGGAGCACCAACAGCCCCCGCCCACCCGGAGTCAATGCTCCTGGCCCACTTGCCAGCGACTCGGGCGCTGGCCCACCGACGGTTCCCCTCCCGACGGTCCTGGTCTTTAAAAAGGGACGCGCCCGTGCGGATGTGGACACTCCACTCCGCTCCGCTCCCACGGTTCCCCTCCGCCCGACGGTTCCCCTCCGCCCGTCCAGTGCCCTCGCCGCCATGTCGCGCTGGTTCGGGAAGTCCCCGAAGAACGAGACCGGCGAGTCCTCCAACCGTCGCCGCGCTTCTCCACCGCCTCCACCGCCGGCGGCCTTGGGCGTCGTTCCGCAGGGCGTGCGGAGGACCGCGCCACCGGTGCGGGTCGCCCACGCACCCGACGCGCCGCCACGAACCACCACCACCACCGCTGGAGGGAGGAGGATCCGGCGCCGGCGCTACGTGCCGGAGCCGGAGTGCCAGTGGCACTGGGACAACGCCGCCACGCTGGAGTGGACGACGTCCACCTCCCCGAGGGCTGGCACCTGAACCCGCAGAGGATTCCGGTGCCGGCGGTCCCGCTCCCTGGGAGGCAACTGGACAGGGAGATCGCGCGCCGGCGCCGCCTCCTCCCTCCGGCGCTCCGCAACGACCCCCCTACGCGGCGGACTCCCCTCACTGGGAGCAGTGGCTCAAGGACGAGCACGAGGACCGCCGCCACTCCTACTTCGCCCCGGCGCCCCGCGCCGTCCAATCCGCCTACCCAGCGCTGCCCGACGCGCTGTGGTTCGAGGAGGAGGTCCCCGAGGATGAGGACGACCCGGAGATGGTGGCCGCGTACGAGGCCTCCAACCTCAGCCTCGTCGAGGACGAGATCAAGAGGTGGGAGAAGGTGAGGACCGCGGCCGCGGCCGCGCCCTGATGCCGCCGCCGCCACTGCAGCAGCAGGAGTACGACCCGGACGAGGTCGAGCCGTGGCACTACGCCATGGAACGCGAGCAGGAGCAGGACCTTCCGCCGCCGCCTCCTCTGCCTACCGGCCTCGTTGGCCAGTCCTGGGTCTTTACCGGCGGGAGCTGGGAGGTGCCACCGAGCAGGAGCAGGAGGCGCCACCGCAGCAGCAGGAGCGCCACCGCAGCAGCAGGCGCCACCGGAGCATCTCTGGACCCCGCCGCCCTTCTACATCCTCGACGACTAGGCGGCACCGGCACCGGCGACCCTCCCCCCTCCAATGTAATGGCCTTATCAATGGCCTCCCCCCCAATGTAATCGGCCGTTTGTGGCCTAATTATAATGAAATCGGCCCTTAGGCCCTAAAAATCTGTTCTTGTTTGCCAACTCCGGCGCCGGCCCCGTGGTTAGGGTCCGCCGCCGCCGCCGCGCGCTAGATCTGAGAGAGGGAGAGAGTAGTTGGTCGGGGGGACGAGCTCACCGTGGGTCGGGGGCGAGCTTTGCTTGCTCGGGGACGACGATCTTGCTCGGGGGAAGAGCGGGGACGGCCGCGCCCGGAGCAGGAGCAGGACGGCGACCCACGGTGAGGGCGGCAGCGGCGCGGGGACGAAATCCGGCAGCCTGGCGGCGCAGGGGCGGCGTCGTCTGGAGCCCGGAGGCGGAGCGTCGATTTGCTGGACTTGGGCAAATTTTCGGCCCGAGCCACTAGAAGTAGCGCCAAAAAGGCCTCTAGTACCGGGCCGTGTTACCACCCGGTACTAGAGGTCCCTCAGGGCCGCGAAAATTTGCGCGCCAAGCCCAGTGGACCTGTAGTACCGGGTGGTCGCACGGCCGGTACTAGAGGTTAATTTTCTGGTTTCTTACTTTTTTTATATCTTTTGATTTACTTGTCTAAATTAAGTAAAAATTGCTTTCATTTTCCTGTTTTCTGTTTTGGTTTAAAATGAAGTATCACATGCGCTTGGTTTTAAATTAAGTACTACATACGCTTAATTTAAAATCAATTCAAAAATTTATAAATCAAGTACTACATGCGCAGTGGATCATTTCACATCACAAAGTTTGATGCTACATCAAAAATTTATAAATTAAGTACTACATTCCGCCACCGCCATACGCTTGATTTCATTGACATGTCTGTCTTGTCCTCCATACTATAAATTATATAAAAGTTTAATAAATTATTACACATCATGAACAACATCCCTATTTAGTCTTCGCTTTTTCTTTTTGTGAGACCCTTTCTTCTGATCGCTCCGTAACCATGGACAAGGGTCTGCATATAACTTGAGACTTGGGTCAGTGGTCACTTTGAAGGGCGGAATTTCATGAAATGAGAGTTTCCACCTAGAAGAAATGGGTTAATACACGAAATGGGAGTTTCCACCTAGAAGAAATGGGTTATAGCTAGGGAACCCGAATGTTTTGTGTTTGAGCGCCACTTCGATCCAAGCAGCGGTAAGACGTCTCTGATGATCTACAACCGGCCGGCAAGACATCTCTGATGATCTGCAACCGTTTGGAACGGTCGCAGGTCATCAGAGACGTCTTGCCGCTGGTTGCCCAAAGATGCCTCTCCGAGTGACGCTGGAATGTTTTGTGTGAGTGAGTAACCTGTCTGAGGAGGGGGGCTATATATAGGGTACGTGTGCTTCTTTAGTCCCGGTTGGTAACACCAACCGGGTCATGTGGCTCACGAAGTGGTCGTGATACTGCTGATCCAACAGCTCACAATCCCTCAAAAGAAACACACCCCTGATCCAACGTCTCACAAGCGCTTGAAAGAAACACACGATCCGTGTGCTTCTTTAGTCCCGGTTGGTAACACCAACCGGGACTAAAGGCGGGCTTTGCGGTCACGACACGTGTCCTCCCCCAGCGTTGCCCTGGGCACGTGTCCTCCCCCAGCGCTGCCCTGGAGGTCTTTATATATTGTCGCCGACGGGGTAAACCCTAATCCAACATTCCTAGCCACGAACGCATCGTCTCCACGAGATGGATCCGCCACGCCCGCCGCAGCGCCTTCTGGACGAGGTCGAGCGTGCTCGGCAGAGCGCGCTTGGGCGCAACCGCGGGAGCCTATCCCGCCGTATGCCCACGAGCCCGGCGTGGAGAGGAATGCCCAGCTACCGGCCTCCTGCTCCACCAGGTGCCGCCGCACCTCCACCTGGCGCCGCTGCACCTCCACCAGGCGCCGCCGCTCCTCCCGCGGAGGAGGACGACGACTTCGACTGGAGCGACGACGGGGAAGAGGGTTGTGGGTTGCAGATACAGGAGGCCATGGAAGCCTCCTTCCAGTCTGTCCGCGACTACCCTGTCCAGCGAGCAAAGACTTCCTACCAGCTCAAGGCGAAGGAGGCTTCCGAGCTGGATTGGGCGCTGAAAGACTCATCCTCCATGGATCTTGCCCTCCGCCGCAAACGTGCGCGCGAGAACCGGGCGGCCGCCCACGGGGCTGGCTCCTCCCGCCGTTCCCCCTAATCCTACGGCCTTCGAGCCAGCAAGTCCGTTTATGTAGAATAATGTTGGTGATGTTGGATCAGGGGTGTGTTTCTTTCAAGCGCTTGTGAGACGTTGGATCATGTGTAATAATGTACTAGAGGTTAATTTTTTTTAATTTTCTGGTTTCTTACTTTTTTATATCTTTTGATTTACTTGTCTAAATTAAGTAAAAATTGCTTTCATTTTCCTGTTTTCTGTTTTGGTTTAAAATGAAGTATCACATGCGCTTGGTTTTAAATTAAGTACTACATACGCTTAATTTAAAATCAATTCAAAAATTTATAAATCAAGTACTACATGCGCAGTGGATCATTTCACATCACAAAGTTTGATGCTACATCAAAAATTTATAAATTAAGTACTACATTCCGCCACCGCCATACGCTTGATTTCATTGACATGTCTGTCTTGTCCTCCATACTATAAATTATATAAAAGTTTAATAAATTATTACACATCATGAACAACATCCCTATTTAGTCTTCGCTTTTTCTTTTTGTGAGACCCTTTCTTCTGATCGCTCCGTAACCATGGACAAGGGTCTGCGTATAACTTGAGACTTGGGTCAGTGGTCACTTTGAAGGGCGGAATTTCATGAAACTTGTCGTAATCTTCTGACATGTCTGTCTTGTCCTCCACTCCCACGATGGTTCTTTTCCCTGAAAGAACTATGTGGCGCTTTGGCTCATCGGCTGATGTATTCACTTCCTTATCTTTTCTTTTTTTTGGCTTGGTAGACATGTCCTTCACATAGAAAACCTGAGCCACATCCTTGGCTAGAACGAATGGTTCGTTGTCGTACGCAACATTCGTGAGATCCACTGTAGTCATTCCGTACAATGGGTCTTCCTTTACCCCGCCGCCTCTCAGGTTGAACCATTTGCACCAGAACAAAGGGACCTTCAAAGAAGGTCCATAGTCAAGTTCCCATATCTGCTCTATGCAACCATAATATGTGACCGTGGCCTCATTCGTGCTCTTATCATCAAAGCGGACACCACTATTTTGGTTGGTGCTCTTTTTATCTTGGGCGTTCGTGTAAAATGTATTCCCGTTTATCTCATACCCTTGGAAAGTCCAAATAGTCGAAGATGGCCCCTTAGACAACAAGAACAGCTCATCTGAGACTGTGTTGTTGTTGTTCAGATGCGTTTCCAACCTTCTCCATGTGTTCCTTTGCAATGGCGGAGTCATCCATCCCCGGGTTGTTAGAGCGTACAATATCCTTGTGCATCTGGATATACGGAGCCACCAAAGTGGAATTATGCAGAACTGTGTAGTGTGCTTTTGTGAAAGAATACCCGTCCCTGCATATGTATGATTTCTTTCCTAGAGTGCCTTCTCCACTTAGTCTCCCCTCATGTCGCGATTCAGGAAGACCAATCGACTTAATGCCGGGAATAAAGTCAACACAAAACTCAATGACCTCCTCTGTTCCATACCCTTTGGAGATGCTTCCTTCTGGCCTAGCACGGTTATGAACATACTTCTTCAACACTCCCATGAACCTCTCAAAGGGGAACATATTGTGTAGAAATACAGGACCCAGAATGTGAATCTCGTCGACCAGGTGTACTAGGAGATGTGTCATAATAGTGAAGAAGGATGGTGGGAACACCAACTCAAAACTAACGAGACATTGAGCCACATCCTTCTGTAACCTTAATAGAGTGGTTGGGCTGATTGACTTCTGCGAAATTGCATTGAGGAACGCACATAGCTGAACAATGGATACTCGAACATTTTCCGGTAGAAGCCCCCGCAATGCAACCGGAAGCAGTTGAGTCATCAGCACGTGGCAGTCATGAGACTTTAGGTTCTGGAACTTTTTCTCTGCCATATTTATTATTCCCTTTATATTCGACGAGAAGCCAGACGGGACCTTCATACTGCTCAGGACTTCAAAAAATATCTCCTTCTCTTCTTTGGTAAGAACGTAGCTAGCAGGACGTAGACGTCCTTTATCCGTCCTCATTGGATGCAGGTTCTTTGGGTCTTTCAAAAGTTGCTGGTCCTCTCGTGCTTCCGGAGTATCTTTTGCCTTCCCATACACGCCCAAGAAGCCTAGCAGGTTCACGCAAACATTCTTCGTCACGTGCATCACGTCGATTGCAGAGCGGACCTTTAGGATTTTCCAATAGGGTAGTTCCCAAAATATAGACTTCTTCTTCCACAGGGGAACGTGGTTGTTAGCGTCCTTCGGAACAGACTGTCCGCCAGGACCCTTTCCAAAGATTACATCTAAATCCTTGACCGCATCATATATATCTTCACCACTTTGGAGGGGTGGCTTCGGCCGGCGATCTTCCTCACCTTTGAAATGCTGCTGCTTGCTTTTCTTTCTTAGGGGATGCTGAGTTGTAAGAAATCGACGATGACCCGGGTACACATTCTTGTTACCTACATATATACTTTCAGTGCTATCTAAACAGTGTGTGCATGCATTGTATCCCTTGTTCGACTGTCCTGAAATGTTACTAAGAGCAGGCCAATCATTGATGGTTACAAACAACAACCCTCGTAGGTTAAATTCCGCTTGTTTGTACTCATCCCACACAGGTACCCCTTCATCACGCCACAACTGTAAAAGTTCATCAACTAATGGCCTCAGGTAGACATCAATGTTGTTACCGGGTTGCTTCGGGCCTTGGATGAGCACTGGCATCATAATGAACTTCCGCTTCATGCACAACCAAGGAGGAAGGTTATAGATACATAGAGTCACAGGCCAGGTGCTATGACTGCTGCTCTGCTCCCCAAAAGGATTAAAGCCATCCGTGCTAAGACCAAACCTTAAGTTCCTTGGGTCACGTGCAAATTCCTTGTACTCTGTATCGATTTTTCTCCACTGCGACCCATCAGCCGGGTGTCTCAACATCTCGTCGCTCTTGCGGTCTTCTTTGTGCCATCGCAACAACTTGGCATGCTCTTTGTTTCTGAACAAACGTTTCAACCGTGGTATTATAGGAGCGTACCACATCACCTTGGCAGGAACCTTCTTCCTGGCGGGCAGGCCCTCAACATCGCCAGGGTCATCTGCTCTGATCTTATACCGCAATGCACCGCATACCGGGCATTCATTCAAATTCTCATACTTCTCACCGCGGTAGAGGATGCAGTCATTAATGCATGCATGTATCTTCTGCACATCTAATCCTAGAGGGCAGATAATCTTCTTTGCTTCATACGCACTCTCGGGCAATTCGTTACCAGCCGGCAGCTTGTCCTTCACTATTTTCAGTAAACTCCCAAATCCCTTGTCAGATAAACCATTCGCTGCCTTCCATTGCAATAATTCCAGTGTGGTACCGAGCTTTGTGTTGCCATCTTCGCAAGTTGGGTACAACTTTGTTTTGTGATCCTCTAACATGCGCTCCAACTTCAACTTCTCAAGTGTAGTTTCTGCTAGGGTATGTGCATCAACGATGACCCCACGTAAATCATCATGTATGATGGGATCATCTGGTTCATCATCAGCTTCCCCTGTTGGGTTACCAACATATTCAGGGTACATGTAGTTGTCATCGTTCTCTTCTTCTTCGTTATCTTCCATCATAACCCCTTTTTCTCCGTGCTTGGTCCAACAATTATAGCCGGGCATGAAACCAGAAGTTATCAGGTGGAGGTGAATTCTGTCTGTGTTAGGGTAATCCTTCTCATTCCGACATTTCTTGCATGGACAACACATAAAACCATTGGGCCCCTTGTTATCCTTAGCCACATTGAGAAAAGATTGCACGCCATCCATGTACTCTTTAGAGCGTCGGTCAGCGTACATCCACGGATGACTCATCTGCAAATCACCGCTAAAACCCATTACGATAAACCAACATAATAGGAAACATATCATATTCATTAATACAAGTTCATCACATTAAAACCAAAGTATAGTAGTGACCAAATGTAATACATAGTTCTCATAAAACATAAATTAATTGAAACTAGAATACAACTATCTAAAGAATTTAAATCCAACAACAAATGCGATCAGAATCGCAACTAAGGTAACTATTGAACCAACAGCATAATGATACCAAGCCTCTTGACTAATGACATATTTTCTAATCTTTCTAAGCTTCAAGCGCATTGCATCCATCTTCATCTCGTGAACAGCGACGACGTCGGTAAGCTCGACCCCGTGAGCATCAACGATGTCGGCAATCTTCAAGTCCAATACCATCTTCTCTTCTAGGCATTGGAGACGAAGATCTTCACTTATCTTCAATTTTGCTTTCAAATCGTTGTTTTCTTTTATAAAAAACTCTACAATAGGGTCGGCTGGAATTTCCGGTTCAACTACCTCCTAAATAAAAAATATCTATGTCAATTTGGTCGGCATGATTGTTATAAACACGAAACAAAATAAATAGTGATAAAAATATACCACATCCGAATCATAGACCGGACGAGGGACGACGGGGACGGATATCAAAACCATGACACTATACATAAAAAAATAAGAAAATTATACAAGAAAAATAATTATGCAATCAAATCATACAAGTAATTTTGTAAAATAACAGATAAAAGAAGAGGCTCACCGAGGTGGTGCCGGTCACGGGATGGCGGGGGCTATCGACGGCGGTGAGGACCGAGACGACACTAAAATCCACAAATAATAAATTAATTTGAGCTCAAAATACATAAAAAAAATGAACTACCTAGCTTAGGCATTTCATCAAACACCTAGGTAGCACTATAAAAATGAAATGAGCTAAACTTGTATGGAAATGGCTAAAATTCGGCCGCCGGGTGAAAGGATCAAGTGTTGCTAACCCTTGGAGAGATGGGTGCCGTCTATCTTGACAAATCTTGGAAAAAAATGGGGCTACACTTGAGCTTGAGAGAGGAAACAATGGAGATGATCTTGAGAGTTCAAAAATGGTGGCTGGCCCGGGGTGGGAGATGATATAGCGGGACCTCTAGTCCCGGGCTGTACCACGGCCCGGGACGAAAGGTCCACCCTCCTGTCTCCACCCTGCCGCTGACTGCCTCGGTCCCGGGTGGTATCACGGCCCGGAACTAGAGGTGCCCTACAACCCGGGACCCGACCTGCGCAGCGTCGGAGCAGCCGGCCCGGTACTAGTTCCCTCCTCTAGTCCGGGATCGAACCACGCCCGGGACTAGAGCCCAACACCCCTCTCCACCAAAGCCCCTGTTTCCACTAGTGCGCGCATCCGGAAGAGAAATCGGCACCTGAGATATGCAAATTCGCTATACATTGATGACGTGGGAGGTACCAAACACCCGGTAAATAATGCACAGCTAACAAATAGGAAAAAGGATTCCAATCAGATGCCGTACGTGAGTCCGCTCTTCTCTCCATGGAAGGCCTCATAAAAGGAGGATCAGGGTAGTCATTTACACGTCGGAATTTGCTCCAAAATCAAGTCGAGTTACCAAACCAAGCATATCTAATCGGGAATAAAGGACTCCTACTCTCGTGCCGTGATGAGATGGGTCTTCCTTGAATGGCTTGGTAAAAGGTGGGTCTGGTAGTTAATTATTAGAATATAGTGTTACGCCCGGACCAAATCAGAGCACCGTGGAAACATACTTTTTATGCTACTACTTGTACAACAAATCTGGCATAAATTCCGGACTTCGAGAATGTAAATCTGGTAAATCATCTTTTTTCACGGGAACTATTTTCCGATCTTTATTAATTATTATTCATGGGTTTTAAACGAATAAAATGTCCCTTCGGGGGTCTGTTTTTTAGAGAACTTCAGCGTTTTATTGATCATTAATGAACATCAGTACAAATTTCCTCCTGAATACACTCCGTGTTTACAGAAAGGGATTTGAAAATTAAATGCTCACAACTAGGAGCAAACATTATGCGCCACAATGTTCATCATCCGACCATAGTGCAGACGTCGAGTTACCAAACAATCAGGGTAAATAATAATGCTCGTCTAACTAATAGGGAAGGACTCCTACTCACACCCCGTATGTGTCCCTCTTCTCTCCACAGATGGCCTGGTAAAAGATGGGGCGGGTGGTTATTTGCTCTAAAATCACGGCGGCTTACCAAACGGCCCGTAAAGAAAGCAGCATATCTAATCGGGGGGATTCCTACTCCATCGGCGTGCGATAGTTCTCTAAATATTGGCCTAGGTATCTAATTATAATTGAATGTTATGCCGGATTTTACACGAAAATCACGCCGGTCATACCAAATCCGGGAGCACAATGAAAACATACTTTCTGGGGTACCTATTCGTACAACACATATGGCAAAAAATCCCGGATTTTTAGAATCTAAATCATTTTCTTTCTATTAATATCTCCGAAACATGAATATGTTTTCACGGGGAAGAAGCACTTTTTTCGCTGTTAGAGCCAGACTCGTCGTGTGATTTCTCGATTCACTCAACTACTACGACCTAGTCGATGAGTTTTTTCATTGTAGGATCCATGCAGTCAAAGACCCCAGAAAACACTGTAATCGCTACGACAAACCACAGCAAGCGCGATCCTCCTTATCACATCTTCACTGTCGCTGCATCTCCACTTGGTACTAGACCTTTGACATGCAGTCGTGGAATACTGGATATGCTATTACAAAATGGAGTCAAATCGTCATGTATAACTTGTTTAATTTCCATTTGCTGCACCCTCAAACTTGAATCTACTAATCTAAATTCTCAAACCACCAAGATTCATCAATCCTCCTCACAACACACTTTGCAATTGCATAGAAAACCGAAAACCTAATCTATATGGACATGAATGGGTACAACCAGGAAACAAGATGCCTCATGTACACACAAATTTTCAATCTTATTCGCTTATTCTTTGCCCCCATTTAGTTCAGAGGAAAGATACAAAATTCAGTACACACACTCGGCTTCAAAGTTAAACCAGATAGCTCCCTGAGAAAACCCCAAGTATCCAACATGCCCCTCCTATCCAGCTGTAACAAGAAGCAAGCTCTTTTTTCACTTCAACCTCCCTATTGCTCCAATACATTCGATATACTCTGGTATGTTTAGAAGGTATGTGCCTGCAACATGAAAAAGCTATTGGTCTCTTCCAGGCAGCGGCTTGCAGCTTCCTTGACGTCCTCTTCCACCGTGTTCATCGACGGAGACGGCAGGGGCAGCAGCAGCAGCATGCCATTGGTCTCTTGCTTCGGTAGGCTCCTCCTACATATCACATACAAAGGTGAAGATGATCATTCCATCGGATGCCAGGAAATGTTGTAGCTTCAAACATTCAGATAACAGCAGCTCATTTGTACAAAAGATAAGATAGTTTGGACAGTACATGCACATCTCACCTCAAGTGTACCAAGATCAGAGAAGCATGTCTCAGATTACCAAGCACGTCCATCCGTGCCTATGGTAAAAATATATATGCCGCCGGCAACTTCCAACACCACTCCTCCCTTCCTGCAGATGCCGCCATCACACCCACCTATCCCCAGCGTCATCCAGCCACCGCTGGTCCAACAAAGCTCGGCCATCGCCTGCATGCCCGACAACATACAGACCAACAAAGGAATGTCACATACATCCACATTAAATTATTACTCGACACAAGAAACAAGATGTATCAGGCTAGGTCAGGCATAAAAAAGTACGGGTGACAATTATATGGGTTTTCACATATATACTCCCATGCGAAACTTCCTAGCTGCGCATGTAGATTGTTCAAGTCATACCAAATAAACGGCAAGAGACCCAACGCTACTGTTTGATGCTCAATGTGCACAGCAACCACTTACCTCACTAGCAGTGGCGGAGCTGCATGTTGTATACGTGGTCAAGCGACATCACAAAATTTTGGTATGCACTGTGATATCAGATAGAAATACACCCAATTTGACCCTACAAGTACCAGATAATGACCACACTAGTACCGTATGGCCTTCATATGTAACTTTTGACATCACTTGCTGCTGATGCCAGCTCCGCCACTGCTCACTAGTACTAGAGGCCAAGTTGATCAGCATTGAGCGTCCAAGCTTTAGCGTCCAATCGACCGATTCGTGCCTTTGGATGATGTGCAAGTGAGATACAAATCGACCAGACACAAGACGCTTTTCATCCACACCAATATAATGAATAAAACAGAGACCGGTTTGTGCCAATAGCTACCTTTGGATAACAGCGGACCCGAGCAGCGGTCGGCGAGACGATAGTAGACCACGCGTCGTCATCGACACCCCACACTCCCCTGCATCAACACCAAGCGGAACCTGCAGATTGCCAAAACCAAGGCATCATTAACATGTTCATTACCAATAATAAAAAAAATCTGAATTATCACACAATGATAACAGCAGCCCTATGCATGAACCAAATATAAACCAGAAACACGTTTAGTAAATATTTTCAAGATAAGATTGCCTACCAATCTTCATTGGTTCATATCCCAGCATCACACTTTAACCAAACATGCATGACAATATTTACTGAACCAAACAGAGATCGGTCTCATCGATCAGACATATTAACTAGACATTCAACATGGCTCGCCACAAGGCAGAGCACAGAACCGCCACCTCGAAGTCCGTGTTACCACAGAGAATATAGAAGAGGGGTAAGGGAACCCGATGAGCTCACCAGATTGAGGTGTAGCCGAGGCCAACATCACCATGACCGCGGCTGAGGCACGACGCCGGGAGCCGAGGAGGTAGTTGAAGGCGGGGGCCAGCCAAGCCTACCAGCGCACGTACTTTGCATGGAAGACCACGGCTAGATATGCACTGTTGACACCAGTATGCTTTGAACCTGAAAATATACAGGCTTAATCACTAAAAAACCAATAAAAAATGTATACATCTACTGCCTATGGACACAAGAAGTTTTTACTGAGTGAACATGATTTCCATCTTCCATACATGCATGCTTTCTCCAATACTAACACGTTCGACAGGAAAAATAAATTAATTTACCTAAAGTACATGGAGAACTTTCTACGAAATTGCTATTTGAGAATCAAGAAATTGATGGAACAAGAAACATAGAAACTGAATAAAGGATAGACTACCGATTCCATTACATGGCATGATCTTTTGTGCTAATAACAGTACATGTAAAGAATTACAGAAGTTCCTTAAAGGTAAAAAGTGCATTGTTCATTGCCAAATCAAAATTGCCAATGCACCATCAAAAGTGTTCCAGTACAACATTTTACATCAAAAAACTAGACTATAGCATAAGGTGTTTTGCAAGAGAATAGGTGTGTCTCAACTCTCACTAAATAACATGAACTCTGAATGTGTGTGCTCCGAAAGTTTGGTTGATCTAAGAACTAATCAGCACATAACAGGCAGACCTAGAACAGAAGGATTTATACCTTACCCTCTTGTAGGACAAACTTGATGAAGAAAGGCAGCCGCAACCTTGGGTTGTCAGCTAGGCTGGAGCATGAGTGCGACTCAGCTCTTGTCCCGGGCGGTGGGGAGCCTCGAGCAGCAGGGCGCATGGCGTGTCGTCGGCATGATGGCCCCCACCAGCGAGCTGCGCAGCCCACCGAATCTCTCTCCCAAAGGTTTGCGCAAGACGAGATTTTTTCTACAAATCCAAAAAAACAATCCATGCTATGAACAATCACACAAGCTGCTCACCAGTAAACTGCAAGTGTTCTGTAATGGAGGAGGGGCAGACTAATCTTACATGGAATCTCTCAGCAGCACCGACCCCGCTGCTCCAATTGATGACGGGCTACTGAGATCCTTGTATTGCCGACGGGGAGTGCAGCCCGGAGCAGAGGCTTGGCATGCAGCATCAATCCGGACTTGGCATGCAGGTGCAGAACTCTGCATGTTCAGAAAACAGGAAAACTTAAACATGTAGGTCGATGGAACGAGAGACACCATGAAATGCACAGCCGATTATCACAGAACAGAATTGCATTTAGTATTAGTGACAGGTTGCTGCTCTAGTACATATACAGGATAGATCAATGAAACAACATGGGTGTAGCATCAGAACATGCTCATCAACTCCAAACCACTACGTGGTTTGCAAAAAAAAGGTATGTCCCACTAGCAGGAGCTCTGAATGTGAAAGCGTCATGCCTTAACAGATCAAGCACAATATTTGTTCTTTAGTGGTACACGTAAGCTTAGCACAAACACCAACTCAATGTTGAAAGGCCATGTTTTTGTAGTACACATGAACTGTGGAATTTAAATCTAAAACAAGTAAAAATATATATATATATACCCACAATGTTTTTGTACTACATGTGTTTTTCTTTTGAAAGTGAGTGCTTCTGTACTACACCTGCATATGCTACAAGCAAATATATCTACCCATATCAAATAGCATGAACATCGCCATATTAGAGGCCAATCAATGATTCCATTTTTTTGTTTAATAGCTCGGTGATAAACAAGATGAACTCTTATGTACTACTACTCCTAGTAGTATAAGTACACCTACATCAGGAAATTAATTGGTTGCAAAGCCTACTAAGCAATTTTTCTAAATTAGGACATGTGTACTCCTACAAGGCTACTACCATGTCTTCCACCACATGTCTACAATAACTTCATTGCTGCACATAATTAAGTTTCTCGATGCACTATTGAAAATCAACAAGTTGCTCGGTGTTGCAAAAGGGGTAGCATGGTGTTGCTAAAGTAACACTCCACAAAGCACATTGGGATCCACTGCCACAAGTGTTTCGATACAGCATATTTTACATCATAAATATATACCATAGCATCATATTCTTACCAAAGTACTTCTCTAGCATTTAAAACTTGAGGTGTATCAAAATCACTAATGGAAATAAGAGTACAGCATGTAGCATTGGTTACTGGTTGATGTACTACTACATATACAGGGTGGATCAAGGAAACGACATGTGGGTAGCCTGAGGACATGATCATCTAACTCCAAGCCATTAACGTTTTTGCAAGAGAATAGGTGTGTCTCACTAACTAACAGGTGCACTGACTGTGCTCGGAGCTCTGAATGTTTGATCGATCCACGCTCACACTCAAACTCTCCCCTACTGGTTGCTCAAGATGACATTGTTTTTTACAAATCTAGAGAAACAACGCATGCTATCATCAATCACACTTTGAAGATGCTGCTGACTAGTAAAGCTGCAGTTGTCCTGCAGTAATCTTACTCTGAAGCTCGCAGCTGCAACGCCACTGCAGTAATCTTACTCTGAAGGTTTTCTCAAGGTGACATATATTTCCTACAAATCAAACAAAACAATTCTTGCTACCATCAATCACACAAGCTGCTCCTCCTAGTAAAATTGCAAGTGTACTATTGTAATGAAGGAGGGGCAGAGTAATCTTACTCTGAAGGTTTTCTCAAGGTGACATATATTTCCTACAAATCAAACAAAACAATTCTTGCTACCATCAATCACACAAGCTGCTCCTCCTAGTAAAATTGTATTGTAATGAAGGAGGGGCAGAGTAATCTTACTCTGAAGGTTTTCTCAAGGTGACATATATTTCCTACAAATCAAACAAAACAATTCTTGCAACCATCAATCACACAAGCTGCTCCTCCTAGTAAAATTGTATTGTAATGAAGGAGGGGCAGAGTAATCTTACATGGAAGCTCTCAGCAGCAACGCCCCTGCTGCTCCAACTGATGACAGGATATTGAGATCCTCGCATTGCCGACATAGAGTGCACAGCCTGGAGCAGAGGCTTGGCATGCAGCATCAATCCGGACTTGCCATGCAGGTGGAGAACTCTGCATGAGACAACATGGATGTAGCATGAGGACATGATATTCATCTACTCCAAACAACTACGTGCTTTGCAGCTCTGAATGTTTGATAGACCCACGCTCCCGCTCAAACTCTCTCCCACACCACAGGTTGCTCTACATGACATTTTTTTGGGTACAAACCTAAAGAATCAACTAATGCTATCATCAATCACACTTTGAAGGTGCTGACGACTAGTAAAGCTGCAATTGTCCTGCAGTAATCTTACTCTGAAGCTCCTCCCAGTCCCAGATGCAACGCCCCTGCTGCTCCCTCCAGTAGATGCACAGCCCGCAGCAGACGTGAAATACGGTAGCAGTAAACATCGGTGAAACGTAGACTCTGAAAATATTCAGAAAACAGGAGAACTCTGAAGATCGATCGACGCATGGGACGGGAGACACCACAGCAAGGAACGCACAGCCGATTATACTAGAGAGTAAAAAATGCAACACCTTGTAGCCTAGGCCGTCGTGAGTGAAGCGGCGTTCATCCCGGCGGTGGCAGCACCCCCGACCTGACCATGGTTAGGGGTCAGATCGACCGGCTGGAGGAGCACCGGACGAACACCAGCGCCGGAAATCGTCGGGGAGGATCGATGGCCGCCGGAAGGCGCCGTCTTGCAGTGAAGCGGCGGGGATCCGAGGCGGCGCCGACCGGCCGGAATCCTGGGCGGCTAGGGTTCGTCGTGCGGCGGCGGACGGGAAGCTCCCCGCCATGGTATCGAGAGAGGAGGAGGAGGTGGTGTCGGGGCGGTGCTCAGCGGCGCGACGACTGGCCGGAGACGGCCTGAATCGACCGGCGACGGAGGCGGCGGGAAGGGGTCGGGAGAGGAGCTGCTCGGTGTTGTTGTTCTCAGTTTTGGAATGCGATTAGAATTTTGTTTGCTTCCATTTTTTCGGCCTAAAATTTCGCCCCGCTTCGTTTGTTTGGGCCTAAAATCTCGCACCGCGTCGTTTGGGCCTAAAGATACGATAATCCCCAAATTTGCCGCTGTTTGTAAATCTTTTCATCCCCAAATTTCGTTTGGCGCCTAAAACTCGTGACTCCAATCAAAACTGTCATGTAGACGCCTAGACTCCATGCATGCATGCCCTAGGTCGTTTAATGAGTAAACTCTACATAGTTAGTTGCCACCTCTAGGAGGATCGAATCAGCTGTGTACTAGGTTCGGCAATGCCATGACATGATATAGACCAAGAATCGACCTTTGTATTCCACTAGGTTCGGCGATGCAGTGCCATGACATGATATGGACCAAGAATCGACCAGGAAGGGTGGAGGCCACCAGTGAGGTCGACGTGCCCCCACCGAGCCGCATTCGTCGCTCACGTCGCGTCCTGATGGCTACAGACTCCTCGTCGGTGTGCACACATCCACACCTCACTCCGACAGCTTACCGCGCGACACAGACTAGCAAGCTCGACAGAGCCGCGCGCACACCGTCTAATCGATCGATGCACACGCGCTCCGGCAAGCAAGCAAGTCCCGCCACCTACCTGGCTGGTACGGGGCGGTTTATCTGCTACGAGCCGGGACGGGGGGCTGGGGAGAGACAAGGCGGTGGCGGAAGGGACATGCATCCATACATGGTTCTGTCGAGGCGGAGAGGAAGGGGACCAGCCAGCGAGAAGAGTTGTTGCGTCAATTGATGATTCGGGATAGAGCGCGAGGTGAGATTAACCCTAATTTGTAACGGGGTTTTGCCCAATCACCGACATCCTGGGCAGCAGGCCCACTGAAACCTCATAGCGAGATTTTCCCTTTTATTCCTCCAAACCAGCAATAAGACCCCGAGGAAAATATTCTAAATAATTTTGAACCCGTCGAATAATTTTCACATGTAGTTGAGGACCAACGAAAATTTGGTCAAATCAACCAAAGTAATCTGAGATATATACAAGAATTCATGGAGCGATCCATGAGATAGCTCTTAACTATAAATGCCAACCACGAAGGCTCGTGGCGGGTCCCAGGTACAAGTAGACGAGTTGCAGATCCCATATTCGTTATGTCTTGCCGCTTGTTGGCGTAGACCCTTAGCGAGTCGACAAAAACCGAGCTCGACCACGTGGCGGGTGGCATGCCTTCCTCATAGCTATTTCTTGTATGTGTCGTTCCGTTTATGATGCCGTGTGAGTAATGTTTAACTCGATACCAGCACCCCACTGGTAGCTTTTCACCCGCTGGAAAAATATTATTGATGCCAGCCAGCCTCGTCGGTCTAGGCGTAGCGAGATCATGAACCTACCCACCCATCCCAACTCTGCCCCTCGAGCCCATACACAACCTACTCAACTCCAACAACTTAGCAAGTAACAAAAGGTGG
Organism: Poa pratensis; assembly: GCA_947311845.1. Taxonomy (NCBI): domain Eukaryota; kingdom Viridiplantae; phylum Streptophyta; class Magnoliopsida; order Poales; family Poaceae; genus Poa; species Poa pratensis. The sequence continues at coordinate 3,967,004 of CAMZMU010000100.1, read as the reverse complement.
ACTTTATCATTCATGGATTTATTCTACGACGAGATTACAAAAGATGTTTGAGACTAGTTTGCCACCTTTCTGAGGCATACCTATATTGGAAGCCTTTGTATATGCAGTGGCTGATAAGACAGATACTCCCTCCGATCCACTTTAAATGTCGTAGAGAGAGTACTAGCGTACTACAAAATTCTATACAAACGTGCGACACTAATTTCAGTTCAGGGGGAGTATATTTTATGCATGTTAAAAAAATTACGCTTACAAACTAGTGAATATTTTGTTCTATGTTCTACACACCCGATTATCTTGGGACCAAAAACATTGGTCTTCCATGAACCCCTTTATAAGCGTGTACTATGTGTCACTAGACACGGGAATCATCCCGGCCAAAACACTATGTTATAACCTTTTTAGGATGCTTAGAATGGCCCATCTCAAATGCCTTCATATCCCTGTGGTAAAAAATCGTCTCGTATTGGATGTATACACTACAAATGACATATATTATATAGTTCCTATACGACATGGGTTTCCCTTTTACCTTAATTGCTAAAGGTTGAATTCTCTTTGCCTTCAAGAATTTACCAGCACCTCCAAAACCTCGATATGGCACATAAAATGAAAGGTAGCGCCTATTAGCTTGCATTAAATAACAAAGCATGACACTAAAACAAACCATCAAATGGTACTTAATAAATCGTATCCCTAGCATAAAATAATAATGCAGGCGATGAAACGACAAATGCAATGATATGATTGGCTCCTAGCATGTGGTCATAATGCGAGGCAACGAAATGGCACATTAAATTGCTGGCCTCCCTCGACCTTGTCGTGTAATCCATGCAGAGACCACGTCAAATTCGTAGTTAGTGGCATATATATGTCACTTGTTTTTTCAGTAGACATTTAGGATACTAGGAATGTTCATCATCTCACGGATCATCTTTTTATTTTGGAGAAATAATAACTCTTTAATATTAGAACTACACAATTTGGTCATTTGAGCTACTTCATGTGCCAACTTATTTTCTTTATTCATTCATTAAAAGAAGGACCCCAAAAGATAAAACTAGGTTGCAATCTTGCCCTCCCCAAACTATGCACCGTCAGACATGAAAACATGTCACGTCGTTGCCAAGGACGAGACCACTTGGGACGACACTCGTATTGCGAATCCACCTCTAATTATCACCGGAAGACAACATCACAAGGATGCCATGCTCCCCTTTGACACCACAACTCGGATGAAGAAGAAGAGAGAAAACTACGTTGAACCGAGATTTGATCTACATTTGCCGAATATCCATCGAGCCGCCTTATGGCTAGAAGAGACCATGACTAGAAGATACATGCTCCCCACAACAAGAGGAATTGGATGAGCTTCGGTACATGATGTAGCTGCTCCGGACCCGACGCCAACAGAACCAGATCGAAGGGGCTCCTCCCAAGATCCGTGAAACCATCCGCAATCCCTCCCCGTTTCCAATTCCATGATAAAGAAAGGAGGAGAGGGAACATGCGACCAAGGTGTGATCTGAAAGACCTACGAGTTTATTGGCAAAACCTCGGGGTGATAAAATCAAGTCGTTCTCGTCTGCCATGGACATCGGCCAGAGCTAATCCATCACCTTGTCCTAGCGTTGCTCGTCGGCACATACAAAAAGCTTTTCATGCCACCCGGGAAAACCTAAACCTAGGACTATAGCTTATATATGTAGGATGTCGCATGGAATCTCTGTCTAATCCCCACTACAGACGAAGGCGCAGCCGGAAAGATAGAATAATATATGGTAAACCTAAACCTAGAGTTACTGTTCGCGAGGCATACGACCTTGGTCTTTAAACCTTTTTGTCGACATGCTCGGTGTCTATATCGAGTTTTGTCTGACTTTTAAATAATAAATAATAGATTGTTGTGTGCATCAATTTAGGCGGAGGCCGAGGGTAATCCTTCTTTGAAAAAAGAATACATCAACATGCTAGCTAACATTTGAGAAGTTATTAGTAGCATCGGCCACAATAACTCAGTAAAAGCATCTCAATCTCAAGTTCTCAACCATGCACATACCTCATCACGGCACGCTCCTCGTTGACGTCGACTCCTTCCAAGAAGTAGAACCCACCGGATGCTCTGAACTTCGACACAAGGACATGGACGTCAATGATCATGTGGTTCTTCAATGGCGTCCATGGACTACGGGTTGACAGGCAATACGAGTCTCAACAGCCTCGTATGTGTTAACGTTGCTTCTTGCGGTGGCATCAATTTGGGCCGTCCGGCCACCGCGAACGAGCTCGTGACCTGTGCTCACATGTTGACGTGGTAGATCACGACATGGTTCAATATGTCGACGCGCTATACTATGTTCACTGTCATGGGTTCAGCAGTATGGCCAACGCGGCCGTATATATAGACTAGAGTATACCAATATAATAATAACTAGTTGAATGCCCGTGCGTTGCTACGGGTGACGCAAGTGAACCATACCCCATATTTTCTTAATTAGTTCGCATTTCTTATGTTTATCCATATAGCTAAATGCTGGTGCATTGCTACGGAGCAACCCAAAAATATTTCGGCAGCATTGCTCGTACAATAATCCTCTTACATGTCCCATACTTTAATCCTCTTACATGTCCCATTTCACAGCAATACCCAAAAGTTGTGTTTGATAAAAACTCACCCCTTGTTTTCCGTTCTTTTTTGTTTGCGTCATGTCTATCAACCGGAATGAAATCATCATGCTGAAGATCACTTCTTGTCAAGATTTATATAACAAAACACTAAAGAAAGAATCACAAGATTTTTTCCCTAGTTCCCTTTCAACAAAGAAAAGGCGACAAAGGTTAAAGACATTGCACAATTATTACATGTTCTAGCCTTGCATGTTAAAACAATCTTTGCTAGGAGTGAAGGCTGTACATCTTATAGACAATTAGACACATCTACTCGAAGGTACCCAAGCATCTGCTACTGCATCACCACTGGATGTCAGTTTCTTCCAAACTTGTTTAATTGCCTGAGCTGCATAGTCATCCAAGTTTGCCTATACTCTCCTCTGCCTCTGGCATCTCTGGAAGCATAGAAATGGGGCGGTTTTTCGCGAGCTCGTCCCCAACCTTCAGTTCCTCCTCAAATGCTGTCGCGACGACGCTCTGCTGTGGAAAGAGCGCCTCCCTCCTGATCACCGTGAAGATGTTGGTGTGTGGCTTGTCTGCCTTCAGTACGACCCCATGTAGATATCTGTAGTGTGCGTGTGTTGTGCTCCCCTCCCCCTCTATACTGATGTTGTAACATGCAAACTCTGGGCTCTTGCCCCATATATATGGAAAATTGAAAATTCAGGTGGAGGGGTTCCCCCCTCCCCGGTGAACGTCAAAAAAATCCAAGTTTGCCTATAGCCGTTAAGTTACCATACTGATAAAGAAGCAGGGGCGATTTACCATCCCTACAGCCCGAGCAGCCGCCCAGACTCACCAGTTATTTATCTAATCCACAAGACCACAACCAAATTAGTCTCAGTAGGAAAAATAAAAGTGCAACTGGAGCCACTTTAAGCAATTCAAACTGAACTTGTGCTTAAATGAAGTAACAAGTCAGAATGGAAAAGAGAAGGAAGGGACATGAGGCTACATGCTCGTGCAACTCTATATTAAACATGACAAAAGCAATAAATAATACATACGCATACTTTTGGCAACACCACCATGAAAAAAATAGTGTAAAATGATGCATAGACCTCAATGAATGCCCTTAGGAATATTCTACCAGTAAACTACAACTTTTCCTCTATTGACTCTGTATTGTATGTATAGCTTATGTGCTTACAACCATTCCTTAGAAATATTTTCAAGAGTATTCCTGAACCGAAACATGTACATAGACTTGGATTAGCAGACAACACATATAATGTGCATATCTCAGGGGCCAAGAACTTAATTAACCTGCTCCATTCACCCAATATTTTGCCACAAGAAGGCAAAGAAAAATTTGAAATCTAAGAAGAAAAAATAATTATTTGTTATAGCAAGATCAGTTCAGCTAACTCACAGCTGTTATGTTTTCGCAGATGATCTGATGTGATGTGCTAAGTTGCTGCACTTGTATCGCACATGTCCAACTTCATCCTGCCCTATGGCGAGGCTACATGCAACCTCTTCGCCTTGGTAATCTGGTCAAACAATCATCAACCAACTTTTCCTCGAGGTTTTCCATCTTGTTCGTGGTGCATAGCCTGCAAATTCCTCGACCTTAATCTGGCTAGACTACATATACCATACCTTTTTGCTCCATGAGTTGAGTCACTATCTTGAAAAAAAATGCAGAATAAGACTCACATCAGCTGAATTTGCGACCACGGCTGCTAATGGTAGGTTAGGCTTTCTCATGAACAATTTAGCTACCTCCAAAAATCAGCACGTTGATGAACAACAGCAAAATGTTGTGTAAACTCTGAAACATGAACGGTAGATAGGAAGGAGTTTTACGATACAGGCATACATCTGAGGCTAGTACACGCAAGCGTAGCTGATCCGGCAAGGTTGCCTGACGAAATCGATATTGAGAGCAGCAAAACATGTTTGATAAGAGGCGCTGGAGGCCGGCAAGAGGAGGAAGGATCCTGGCAGAGGAGGAAATTACGGTGCTCTCTGCAGCAAGAGACTCGATGGTACTGCACTGCAGGACGGGAGAGCAGAATAGGTTGTGGTGTAGGAACGGTAAATCTGAGACTCGATGGCATGCCGACCTTCCCGTTCCCTCTTCCTCCAGCCTGCTTCTCGACCTGCGCCTCCCTTCCCCACCATGGCTGCAGCCCCCAAGTGCGCGCCGCCTCAAGCCCCACCATGGCTGCGGCCTAGCGCCGCCCTGCCGGCCTGCCCCACCATGGCTGCAGTCCCCAAGTGCGTGCCGCCTCAATCCCCGCCATGGCTGCGGGGCATCCTGTGTCCGAGCTCCTCCATGCGTCCACTTCACCAGCGGCGACGACGGCCGGAAGCCCTGCCTCCGCCCTGCCACGACATGCCTGCGGCCCCTCGAGCCTCAAGCTCCACCATGGTCGCGGTCTGGCGGGCCTCGTCCACAGCACGAGCGGCGAGAACGGCGGCCGCCCAGATACGCTCGCAAGCAGCGGTGGCTTGAGGGACTAAATCGAGAGGTGCGTGCGCGACCACGGAGATGCAAGCGTGCGGTCACGATGACTCCAATCGTCTGCCGAGAGGGATTAGTCTGCCGTGACGTACGAACGTACCATCACCGACCGCAGACTCCCATTTAATAGTAAAGATATTCGTGTTGGCTCACTCGGTACATATATGTAGTTACTCGTGCAGAAAATATATACTCCCTCCGATCCGTTTTATCTGTCGCTGGAAAAGAACTGGGATAGTGCAGCTTCGTAGTATAAGAGGCGACATTCTTTTCGGATTAGAGGGAGTACATGTCAATCAAGAGAATGGATTTAGCTTTTTTAATTTTGTCATGCACCGTGGTTTAGCATGAGATGAGAGGCATGGATATGCAGAACGACTTCACGTGCACGTACGCTGGGACGTCAGGCAGCCTAGCTATGTGTATGTAGTATGTACAATAATTAATCAATTTGATAGTATCGATGCTGGTGCGAGCCTGCGAGATGGACATGCACAATGTTGTCTGACCTGCATCACGTCGGTCAGAAAACACGCAGCAGAAATAGGAGGGGCTACGGCCGAGAGTTCTGGCAGTTCAGCGAGCAGCTGAGGCTGTAGACGGCCAGCTTCTCCCTCGGCGCGCTACTCCAGCTGAGGCTGTAGACGGCCAGCTTCTCCCTCGGCGCGCTACTCCATCTAGTGCCCCGCCAACAATGCCCACGCCCACAACACCGACCCGGGCCTCTCTTCCTCCCTGACTGACCAGTACAGAACAGGGTTCGACGTCAAGATCAACACCAAAACGGCGGTGGTCTTAGATGGGCCCGGCCTCATCTCCTCCGGCAAGATGATGATTGGCGGGAGTTACAACAACACTAAGTTCAACGACAGCAACGGAGAGGTGAAGGGCTACTTCAACAAGTCCGTCGTCGGCCACGACTACTACAGGAAGTGAGCCGGAGCCATGGACGGCATGAAGAAGCATGCCAAGAGCGAGAGGCGGCGGCATTAGAGAAGAGGTTCAAGGCATTGCCGCGGAAAAAGCCCATCGCAAGTAGAGAGACGTCTGTTGACTTTTTTCTGGATGTTTAACCGTTTCCGCCACAAACCTTCTCCAGCGCACAACACGCTCAATTGAAACGGCCAAGTCAGTGGACAATACAACCCCAACTGGCGTGTCACCACTTCCAAAAACGTCAACATACTTGGTAGGACTCCGTAAGGTCAGAAGTGGTTTACAAGTTTTTCTAATGGCAAAAAATGATTGAAAGAATGCAAAGGACCATTTAGAACAAATAATACTCCAATCGTATCACTTTCATGCTAGTAAACCCCGATGGTGCGGCATGCTGACGCCCTGGTTTGCTCTACTACACCCAGTACTTGGTGTAATTAAGTGTAACCTAGCTTCACAAGAGAAGCTAGGTTGACGAGCTCATGGGACAGTTTATGTTTATTGTCATTGTTGTTTCTTACAGCCCAATGAGGCCATGAGGGCAACAAAAGTCACTGGGTTTTAAGTTTTTAACCACAAGGACGTACACGAGCAGGTTCTTGTTGGATTTTACGTGGCTTTGCAGAGTCCGGGGACTGTTACAACGGTACTGGGATGCCCTAGATTGAGAATGTTGAAGCACACCTTTTCTTTACAAACGTATCTCTGTGTACATTGCTATTTCTAGAAATACAACTCACCGCGAGCACATTTGGCAAATCTGCCATAGTGAAAAAATAAGCTAAATGACACGTGTCAAATGCCGCCAACCAAATTGGCGGAAGGTTCTTCCGACAGTTCCATGGGTACAAGGTGGCGGGTGTGAGCTAGGCGCCAGCATAACCTAAAAGCAACCCTTGATTTAATACTTCGTAATTAACTTCCTCATGTTAATGTTGCTTCATTTTAACCGGTTAATATATGCATGATTAACTCTCTCTAAATATTGCGTATGTAATAATTATCCCGTTAAATTTTGGAGAGACGTTAATTTCTCCCGTGATTAACTATTTACCTCCTTATTATTGTGCGACACATTCCCTGCATTCTCTTTCTCTCGTAATTAATTGGCATCAATTTGAACGAGTGCTTTTGCGGCATGCCAATAAGGTGTGTAGAAGTGTACGCTAATGGATCGGCTAACACCAGCGCGCCTGCATCCGGCCAACGAGGCGTGAGAGAAGAGGTGAAGCGCTGCCTTCATCTTTCGTATCCATGTTTCTCAATTTGAACGAGTGCTTTTGCGGCATGCATGCCAATAAGGTGTGGCATGTTACACTTACACGCGATGCATGGTCCAGACAACATGCATGGACGTACGTGTGCAAGTTGCCAGTTTACCTTGTGCATGCACACGCATGTATCCAACGCCCTGTTAATTAGCTTTTCAAATGAAGCAAGAGAACCCAAGATAAATTGGCTTTGTTTTCGGGCTTTGCTATGGTGATCGATTCATGCTATTGAGTCTGGGACGGCATGCATAGTATCGACTCCCTCTCAGGGCAGCCTGTGGTGGTGGCCACGACAATTGACAAGTGATCGAACTTGTGGTCCTGGCATCCTCTCCTCCGTTAGCGCGTGGAGCTTGTGGGCGGTGACCTTGAATGGCTTTGTAGTGACGACTCAAATAGATTTTGGACGTGGCCTAGCAAGGCACGGCTGCGATGGGAGCGCGTGTATGTCGGTGTCGAGGGTAGGAGTCTCTACCATGACCAACCAGATGGTGATGTCCATGTCGGAGAACCAGGTCATGCCTAGGGCCGGCACAAACGGGTTTGGACTACGCGATGATCATGTCACGCACCAGCTCCAACGGGCTCAGCGCCATTGTCTCGGGGAAGTCCAACGACGCTGTTGTGGTCCACTCCAAGTCCGTCGTCGAAGATGGGGGTTGGTTTCGTGGATGACGACGGCACTAGCGGGATCGCCGAGCATACAAAGTATAAACACTAAACAATATAAGTAGTCTGGGTTAGATTGAAGTACAACTCGTATGTTTATGCTACGTGCGTACACATAGCCAGTGCAATTCGCGAGTTCAAGTTTTTCTTACAAAGCTGCATGCAGCACGTACGGAAACACTAGCTAGCGTCGAGCGGGAAAATGTCGCGTGCGATGAAACACTACGATGAAAAAAATAACTCATAGGCCCATAGCCAAATTCGGCCCAACAAACTGTCCGATGATCTTGATCTTGATCGAACCGTCCTCTCAAAAAAAAATGTTCTTGATCGAACCAAAACCTAACCTCCATTTTCTCCTCCCACGACGAGAGAGAAATAGGCGGCGCGGCGGTCTTGTTCGCCGGCGCCCGCGTGCGTCGTTGCGCGCGGATCCGTCGAACTCGCTGGCCGCGCCGCGCGCGTGGCCGAGGGAGCTGGCATCCGGCGAGTGGGCGGACTCGGCGGCGCAGCTCGACGTTACCCTGGCGGCGCCTTTCCCCAATGCGGCCGGAGGCGCCTGAGGCCGTCGTGCTGCTGCACCTGCACTCCAGCCCGCGGAGGACCTCGCCTCGCCCTGCTCCGGGACGTCTCCCTCCAGGTGTGTGAGCTCAACCCAAACAACAAACCTAATCCTCTTCTTCCCCCCAATTCAATCTGGTTGAAAACTCGTTTCCGCCTGCATGACGGATTTGAAATCCGTTTTGTGGCCGAATACCAGCTTTCCTTCTCTCGGATATTGGTTCTCCATCGGGCACCCATGGAAGGCGTAGCCGGTGAGAGCCTCATTCATAACACTCTTGATGGGTCCATAGTCTTTCTTCTTATGATGCCTCCCCGAGTCCAAATAAATAGCCTCCGACCTTTTTGGAAATGCAACAATGAGAACGCAATATTTGTTCCTGCACAAAAAGAGACCATCACACTCAAATTAACCGTTGTTTGGACAAAACTCGACGAAAAGCATGTAATGGCGGCTAGCGAATGACTTACTCGGGAAAGTATGGCATTAGAATGGCTCTCTTATCCTGATGCTCTATGAAGAATTTCTATACGTAGAGCGCCGATTCTCGCGCACCATCACTGTGGTTCAGGTAGCCCTCTTGCAGGTGGTAGGGGTCCATTATCGCTATGAGAGCATATTGAGAGTTTCATAAGCTGATACTGCATGCATATTGAGAGCAAGCAGGCGGACGAAGCATATGGGGAGTCGTTTCATATGGTACATGTCGAAGATCTCTTCAAATCTAACGAAGAACACATTCGTGGGGTATTCATCGGCATAGCCAAGGTCCTTTGGTACCTTTACCGGGTAAAGCGGGTACAATGGATTTGAGGAGTTGAGAAGAAGTTTCTCCACATGATGAATACCTTCATGGAGACTCCTCATATCTCCCCTTAGGAGTTTGGATAGTCTCGGCGGCAGGATCGATTTAGCCAACTCATGAACCGAATGCCATTCGGAGACGCATACGTTGTCCTTAGCATATTTAACATTTACATTCATGGATCTCTTGTACTAAGATAGTACTTCATGATAAACCCCAATTTTTTTTTTAATTCTTGTAGCACCTTAATTCAAGTCGTTTTTAAGGCTTGTTTAAACAGTGACCAAACACTAACCTAGCACTAACCTAGGAACTAACCTAGCAACTAACCTAGCACTAACATAGCAACTAACCTAGCAGTAGCAGCAGCGACTAGCTAGCACTAACAGCAAGCAACAATGGTGGCAGCATTGTGTCGAACACTTTGAAAGCAGGGGAGGGGGAGGCAGGGGAGGGGAAGGTGACCTCGGGCAGGGGAGGGAGCAGGGCGAGGAGGCGGACGGTCGTGACAGCATGGAGGTGCTCCGGCGTGGGGGGGCGGCCGCTCCGTCGAGAGCAGGGCGTGGGGGCGCCTCCGGCGTGTAGGGCGGCCTCCGCATGTGGGGTGGCTCGGGCGTGGGGCGGCACCGGCGTGGGGAGGCTCCGGCGTGGGGCGTCGACGGAGAGGGGCGGCTCCGGCGTGGGGCGTCGACGGCGAGCGGGCGCGGGCGCGCGGGGACTTGTCGAAATTTTCTGTGGCGGGGATGTGGATAGAGAGGCGCACGCGCGGGCCCACATGTAAGTGGCACCAAAGTTACGTGTGGCGCACGAGCCGTGTGCCACAGGTAACTTTGGTGCCACTAACATGTGGACCCGCCGGTGCGCCACAGGTAACCAGGGAATTTTTTTAAATTTCGCAAACATATTCAGTTTTTCAAAGTTTTCAAAACCAGACATATATTTAAAATTGCACATTTGTTCACATATATTTGATAATATTGTTTACATATTTGAAAATTTTGAATTTATTTGAAAATTTTGACTTTTTTTGAAAATTTTCAAAAAAAATTAAAAATTGTCCACGCATTAAGATACAATAAGAGGGATACAAATGAGGGACACACTATTGTTCTCATATCAATAAGTGTGCTTCATGAGTTGATCACGATATACAAGTACGTAGTTATACAAATGAGGGATACAAAATAATAAGTGCTTCAATCATCAGTGTTTGGCAATCTCCTTTCCTTTTTTGGTCGATGTTGCAAAATTTAGCCCGACATTGTGACTTTTTCTTGTGTACGGAGGACCTGTTGACTTGGGTGGTACCGTGGTCCTGCTTCTTCTTGTGGTGTATGTTTCCTGATTGTTGTCGTCATCTTCAATATTTGGGTCACCGTACTTGTCAAAGTCGTCCTCATTGGCGACTCCATCCATTCCGGCGATGTTCCTTTTGCCTCTCCTCACAACAACACGGTTAGGCCTGGATGGGTCAGTTACGAAGAAGCATTGTGTGCAGTGCTTAGCCAGTACCCATGGCTCATTTTGTGCGGTGACGTTGGCGCTTGATTTGGCTGAGGGTATGGACATGGTGATGAAATAGCGGTCTTCGGGAGTGACGTTCTTAACCCATCTGACGCGAAACATCGGCACCTTCTCTCCAGGGTAGTTTAGCTCCCATATCTCCCCGATCCTTCCGTAGTATCTTGTCAGCACATCACCAGTGTAGGATTCCATCGTTACCCCTGAGTTCTGATAATCAGAGTTTTTGTCCTTCTCCTCCGTGTAGAATGTGAACCCATTGATATCATACGCTTGAAACGTCACGAGGTTGGTCATGGGTCCATGTGCCAATGCGAATAAGAGGATGTCATCCTCCGAGATCATTGGCGGCGGATTAGCCTTAAGCCGTTCTTTGAACCAACCCGCGAAAGAGGAGTTGTGCTCTCTGATTATTTCTCCCTCCGTTCTCGTCTTGCCTCTATCACTATACTTCTTCCTAATTGAGTTTTGGTGCTCTGTCAAATAATCGTCAACCATATCAATGTGTTGTAGTGCTACTAAGTTGGCCATGTCAAAGTCGGCGCGTCGACCTTCAAAGTCCACATGCAAATCCCTCCGGCCATTTCTGTGACCTGATCCAAGTAGCTTGCAGAGGTGCTTGTTTACGGGCAAACCAACAGGATTCTCGAGTTCTAGAAAATTCGTGCAGAAAGAGATGCTCTTGGGTGAGAAAGCCTTGGACGATGCTTCCATCCGGACGGGCCCTGTTACGAACAAATCTTTTGATGACCCCATTCAACCGTTCAAACGGCATCATATTGTGAAGGAACAGCGGCCCGAGATGGATTATATCATCCACGATATGGACCAACAGATGTCAAAGAATGTGGGCGGGAAGTAAATCTCAAGCTCGCATAGTATCACCATGATCTCTTCCTGCAGCCTATCGAGCTGCTTCCGGGTGATCGACTTTCGAGAGATGACGTCGAAAAAGTTAAAGAGGCCAAAAAGTGTTTCACGGACGTGCTTGTCCATTATCCCTCTGATTGCAACCGGAAAGATCTGCGTCATCATCACGTAACAATCATGAGACTTCATCCCGCTGAAGCATTTTTTCTTCGGGTCTAGGTATCTGCTTATCAACCCCGTGTAACCGATGGGCACTTTGACTAATATAAGGCACTTGAAGAGTTGATTGATCTCATTCTCGTGCAGAGTGAAGCTGGAGGGGGGGGGGGGCAATAATAGTCATTATTCCTCTTAACCCTTTTATCCCTGTGGCCGTCCGTTTCCTCATCCGACTGATCTTCCCCGGCCTTTTCCGGGGTCCCCCGTGAAGCTCTTCCCTTAAACCATAATATATCAGGTCGCGCCTTGCTTTCGGCCCATCTTTGGTCCTCTCCGACATGTTGACGACGGTGCCAAACAAACTCTCAAACACATTCTTCGTGATATGCATTAGATCAAGGCAATTAGGCGTACCTAGAATGGGCCAGTATGCCAAGTCCCAAAACACGGACCTCGCCTTCCATACATCCAGGAGCGGTTTTGGTGCCTTCTTCTTTCCTGGCTCAGGGCACTCTTTCCAGTTATCCAGGAGCGTTTTGATCTCTTCGCCGCTTCTCTTATGTGGAGGTCCTCGATGCTCATCTTCATTGTTGAACAGGTCTCCACGCTTTCTTCACGGATCTTTCTTATTAGGTAGCCACCTTCGATGCCCCATGTAGACGGTTTTTGAAGACCTCTCTTTCGGTAGCTGTAGGTATGTGGTACCGTCCATGCACCTGACGCACGCATGGTGTCCTTGAGCTGCCCAGGTTACCAGTGGCGCACGGTGAGCTGGTGCGCCACAGGTAAAAAATTTACCTGTGGCGCACCGTGCAGTGGTGCGCCACAGGTATTCTCTGTCCACTTTGTAGAATATCTGCCAAGAAATACCTGTGGCGCACCACCACACGGTGCGCCACTGCTATTCTCTCTCCTGTTTTTACCTGTGGCGCACCACCACACGGTGCGCCACTACTATTCTCTCTCCTCATTTTTTACCAGTGGCGCACCTGCCTACCTGTGCGCCACTGATATTCTCTCTCCTCCCCTCGGAAATTTTCAAGTTTTGGTGAAACTTACCGGTGGCGCACCAAATTGCCGGTGCGCCACTGGTAAATATTTATCAGTGGCGCACCAAAATTTCGTGCGCCACTGGTATGTTCTGGCAAATCCCCAAAACGAGGAAAGAGAATAGCAGTGGCGCACTGGCAAGCTAGTGCGCCACTGATAGCATTTCAGCTATAATCTTTTTCCTACTAGTGACTTAAGCCGGGGGTTGTACCTCTGCTTCTAGGCAGCGAAAAGTGTTTTCCTCGAAAGTACAAGCCAAGGAGACCCTAACTTTCCGATAGATTTTCAGCAAAACTGAAAACAAATTTGATCAAAGCTCTTATGGAAAAGATACGGTCCACAGAATAATATATTGACCTATCATGCATTCTAAGCATAAACTAAGGACACACGACATAATTTTTGTTCTCGTGTCGCCTGTCAACACTAACCATTTCACGTGCGTTATAATCATGCGCCTATGCATGTAGATTGATATTCCATGCATGGTTATAAATCAATATTTAGGTTTACAACGTAAATCATGCCTAATTAGATAATCATCGATTGCGATTTTTCGGCGGCAAAACCGGAAAGGTACGTGTGTTGAAAACGGACAGGAAAACTGCCAAGTCTTTTATTCATGTTGAACAACTTCATTTCTTGCTTACAAATAGATAATGACTAATTACGAAATCACTAGTCGCGAAAATTGGCGGGAAACCCCAAAGTGTGTGTTGAAAATGGTAGGAAAACAAGCATGCTATCATCAATCACACTTTGAAGATGCTGCTGACTAGTAAAGCTGCAGTTGTCCTGCAGTAATCTTACTCTGAAGCTCGCAGCTGCAACGCCACTGCAGTAATCTTACTCTGAAGGTTTTCTCAAGGTGACATATATTTCCTACAAATCAAACAAAACAATTCTTGCTACCATCAATCACACAAGCTGCTCCTCCTAGTAAAATTGCAAGTGTACTATTGTAATGAAGGAGGGGCAGAGTAATCTTACTCTGAAGGTTTTCTCAAGGTGACATATATTTCCTACAAATCAAACAAAACAATTCTTGCTACCATCAATCACACAAGCTGCTCCTCCTAGTAAAATTGTATTGTAATGAAGGAGGGGCAGAGTAATCTTACTCTGAAGGTTTTCTCAAGGTGACATATATTTCCTACAAATCAAACAAAACAATTCTTGCAACCATCAATCACACAAGCTGCTCCTCCTAGTAAAATTGTATTGTAATGAAGGAGGGGCAGAGTAATCTTACATGGAAGCTCTCAGCAGCAACGCCCCTGCTGCTCCAACTGATGACAGGATATTGAGATCCTCGCATTGCCGACATAGAGTGCACAGCCTGGAGCAGAGGCTTGGCATGCAGCATCAATCCGGACTTGCCATGCAGGTGGAGAACTCTGCATGAGACAACATGGATGTAGCATGAGGACATGATATTCATCTACTCCAAACAACTACGTGCTTTGCAGCTCTGAATGTTTGATAGACCCACGCTCCCGCTCAAACTCTCTCCCACACCACAGGTTGCTCTACATGACATTTTTTTGGGTACAAACCTAAAGAATCAACTAATGCTATCATCAATCACACTTTGAAGGTGCTGACGACTAGTAAAGCTGCAATTGTCCTGCAGTAATCTTACTCTGAAGCTCCTCCCAGTCCCAGATGCAACGCCCCTGCTGCTCCCTCCAGTAGATGCACAGCCCGCAGCAGACGTGAAATACGGTAGCAGTAAACATCGGTGAAACGTAGACTCTGAAAATATTCAGAAAACAGGAGAACTCTGAAGATCGATCGACGCATGGGACGGGAGACACCACAGCAAGGAACGCACAGCCGATTATACTAGAGAGTAAAAAATGCAACACCTTGTAGCCTAGGCCGTCGTGAGTGAAGCGGCGTTCATCCCGGCGGTGGCAGCACCCCGACCTGACCATGGTTAGGGGTCAGATCGACCGGCTGGAGGAGCACCGGACGAACACCAGCGCCGGAAATCGTCGGGGAGGATCGATGGCCGCCGGAAGGCGCCGTCTTGCAGTGAAGCGGCGGGGATCCGAGGCGGCGCCGACCGGCCGGAATCCTGGGCGGCTAGGGTTCGTCGTGCGGCGGCGGACGGGAAGCTCCCCGCCATGGTATCGAGAGAGGAGGAGGAGGTGGTGTCGGGGCGGTGCTCAGCGGCGCGACGACTGGCCGGAGACGGCCTGAATCGACCGGCGACGGAGGCGGCGGGAAGGGGTCGGGAGAGGAGCTGCTCGGTGTTG
Organism: Poa pratensis; assembly: GCA_947311845.1. Lineage (NCBI taxonomy): Eukaryota > Viridiplantae > Streptophyta > Magnoliopsida > Poales > Poaceae > Poa > Poa pratensis. The sequence continues at coordinate 3,951,760 of CAMZMU010000100.1, read as the reverse complement.
TTGTTCTCAGTTTTGGAATGCGATTAGAATTTTGTTTGCTTCCATTTTTTCGGCCTAAAATTTCGCCCCGCTTCGTTTGTTTGGGCCTAAAATCTCGCACCGCGTCGTTTGGGCCTAAAGATACGATAATCCCCAAATTTGCCGCTGTTTGTAAATCTTTTCATCCCCAAATTTCGTTTGGCGCCTAAAACTCGTGACTCCAATCAAAACTGTCATGTAGACGCCTAGACTCCATGCATGCATGCCCTAGGTCGTTTAATGAGTAAACTCTACATAGTTAGTTGCCACCTCTAGGAGGATCGAATCAGCTGTGTACTAGGTTCGGCAATGCCATGACATGATATAGACCAAGAATCGACCTTTGTATTCCACTAGGTTCGGCGATGCAGTGCCATGACATGATATGGACCAAGAATCGACCAGGAAGGGTGGAGGCCACCAGTGAGGTCGACGTGCCCCCACCGAGCCGCATTCGTCGCTCACGTCGCGTCCTGATGGCTACAGACTCCTCGTCGGTGTGCACACATCCACACCTCACTCCGACAGCTTACCGCGCGACACAGACTAGCAAGCTCGACAGAGCCGCGCGCACACCGTCTAATCGATCGATGCACACGCGCTCCGGCAAGCAAGCAAGTCCCGCCACCTACCTGGCTGGTACGGGGCGGTTTATCTGCTACGAGCCGGGACGGGGGGCTGGGGAGAGACAAGGCGGTGGCGGAAGGGACATGCATCCATACATGGTTCTGTCGAGGCGGAGAGGAAGGGGACCAGCCAGCGAGAAGAGTTGTTGCGTCAATTGATGATTCGGGATAGAGCGCGAGGTGAGATTAACCCTAATTTGTAACGGGGTTTTGCCCAATCACCGACATCCTGGGCAGCAGGCCCACTGAAACCTCATAGCGAGATTTTCCCTTTTATTCCTCCAAACCAGCAATAAGACCCCGAGGAAAATATTCTAAATAATTTTGAACCCGTCGAATAATTTTCACATGTAGTTGAGGACCAACGAAAATTTGGTCAAATCAACCAAAGTAATCTGAGATATATACAAGAATTCATGGAGCGATCCATGAGATAGCTCTTAACTATAAATGCCAACCACGAAGGCTCGTGGCGGGTCCCAGGTACAAGTAGACGAGTTGCAGATCCCATATTCGTTATGTCTTGCCGCTTGTTGGCGTAGACCCTTAGCGAGTCGACAAAAACCGAGCTCGACCACGTGGCGGGTGGCATGCCTTCCTCATAGCTATTTCTTGTATGTGTCGTTCCGTTTATGATGCCGTGTGAGTAATGTTTAACTCGATACCAGCACCCCACTGGTAGCTTTTCACCCGCTGGAAAAATATTATTGATGCCAGCCAGCCTCGTCGGTCTAGGCGTAGCGAGATCATGAACCTACCCACCCATCCCAACTCTGCCCCTCGAGCCCATACACAACCTACTCAACTCCAACAACTTAGCAAGTAACAAAAGGTGGACTTTATCATTCATGGATTTATTCTACGACGAGATTACAAAAGATGTTTGAGACTAGTTTGCCACCTTTCTGAGGCATACCTATATTGGAAGCCTTTGTATATGCAGTGGCTGATAAGACAGATACTCCCTCCGATCCACTTTAAATGTCGTAGAGAGAGTACTAGCGTACTACAAAATTCTATACAAACGTGCGACACTAATTTCAGTTCAGGGGGAGTATATTTTATGCATGTTAAAAAAATTACGCTTACAAACTAGTGAATATTTTGTTCTATGTTCTACACACCCGATTATCTTGGGACCAAAAACATTGGTCTTCCATGAACCCCTTTATAAGCGTGTACTATGTGTCACTAGACACGGGAATCATCCCGGCCAAAACACTATGTTATAACCTTTTTAGGATGCTTAGAATGGCCCATCTCAAATGCCTTCATATCCCTGTGGTAAAAAATCGTCTCGTATTGGATGTATACACTACAAATGACATATATTATATAGTTCCTATACGACATGGGTTTCCCTTTTACCTTAATTGCTAAAGGTTGAATTCTCTTTGCCTTCAAGAATTTACCAGCACCTCCAAAACCTCGATATGGCACATAAAATGAAAGGTAGCGCCTATTAGCTTGCATTAAATAACAAAGCATGACACTAAAACAAACCATCAAATGGTACTTAATAAATCGTATCCCTAGCATAAAATAATAATGCAGGCGATGAAACGACAAATGCAATGATATGATTGGCTCCTAGCATGTGGTCATAATGCGAGGCAACGAAATGGCACATTAAATTGCTGGCCTCCCTCGACCTTGTCGTGTAATCCATGCAGAGACCACGTCAAATTCGTAGTTAGTGGCATATATATGTCACTTGTTTTTTCAGTAGACATTTAGGATACTAGGAATGTTCATCATCTCACGGATCATCTTTTTATTTTGGAGAAATAATAACTCTTTAATATTAGAACTACACAATTTGGTCATTTGAGCTACTTCATGTGCCAACTTATTTTCTTTATTCATTCATTAAAAGAAGGACCCCAAAAGATAAAACTAGGTTGCAATCTTGCCCTCCCCAAACTATGCACCGTCAGACATGAAAACATGTCACGTCGTTGCCAAGGACGAGACCACTTGGGACGACACTCGTATTGCGAATCCACCTCTAATTATCACCGGAAGACAACATCACAAGGATGCCATGCTCCCCTTTGACACCACAACTCGGATGAAGAAGAAGAGAGAAAACTACGTTGAACCGAGATTTGATCTACATTTGCCGAATATCCATCGAGCCGCCTTATGGCTAGAAGAGACCATGACTAGAAGATACATGCTCCCCACAACAAGAGGAATTGGATGAGCTTCGGTACATGATGTAGCTGCTCCGGACCCGACGCCAACAGAACCAGATCGAAGGGGCTCCTCCCAAGATCCGTGAAACCATCCGCAATCCCTCCCCGTTTCCAATTCCATGATAAAGAAAGGAGGAGAGGGAACATGCGACCAAGGTGTGATCTGAAAGACCTACGAGTTTATTGGCAAAACCTCGGGGTGATAAAATCAAGTCGTTCTCGTCTGCCATGGACATCGGCCAGAGCTAATCCATCACCTTGTCCTAGCGTTGCTCGTCGGCACATACAAAAAGCTTTTCATGCCACCCGGGAAAACCTAAACCTAGGACTATAGCTTATATATGTAGGATGTCGCATGGAATCTCTGTCTAATCCCCACTACAGACGAAGGCGCAGCCGGAAAGATAGAATAATATATGGTAAACCTAAACCTAGAGTTACTGTTCGCGAGGCATATGACCTTGGTCTTTAAACCTTTTTGTCGACATGCTCGGTGTCTATATCGAGTTTTGTCTGACTTTTAAATAATAAATAATAGATTGTTGTGTGCATCAATTTAGGCGGAGGCCGAGGGTAATCCTTCTTTGAAAAAAGAATACATCAACATGCTAGCTAACATTTGAGAAGTTATTAGTAGCATCGGCCACAATAACTCAGTAAAAGCATCTCAATCTCAAGTTCTCAACCATGCACATACCTCATCACGGCACGCTCCTCGTTGACGTCGACTCCTTCCAAGAAGTAGAACCCACCGGATGCTCTGAACTTCGACACAAGGACATGGACGTCAATGATCATGTGGTTCTTCAATGGCGTCCATGGACTACGGGTTGACAGGCAATACGAGTCTCAACAGCCTCGTATGTGTTAACGTTGCTTCTTGCGGTGGCATCAATTTGGGCCGTCCGGCCACCGCGAACGAGCTCGTGACCTGTGCTCACATGTTGACGTGGTAGATCACGACATGGTTCAATATGTCGACGCGCTATACTATGTTCACTGTCATGGGTTCAGCAGTATGGCCAACGCGGCCGTATATATAGACTAGAGTATACCAATAATAATAACTAGTTGAATGCCCGTGCGTTGCTACGGGTGACGCAAGTGAACCATACCCCATATTTTCTTAATTAGTTCGCATTTCTTATGTTTATCCATATAGCTAAATGCTGGTGCATTGCTACGGAGCAACCCAAAAATATTTCGGCAGCATTGCTCGTACAATAATCCTCTTACATGTCCCATACTTTAATCCTCTTACATGTCCCATTTCACAGCAATACCCAAAAGTTGTGTTTGATAAAAACTCACCCTTGTTTTCCGTTCTTTTTTGTTTGCGTCATGTCTATCAACCGGAATGAAATCATCATGCTGAAGATCACTTCTTGTCAAGATTTATATAACAAAACACTAAAGAAAGAATCACAAGATTTTTTCCCTAGTTCCCTTTCAACAAAGAAAAGGCGACAAAGGTTAAAGACATTGCACAATTATTACATGTTCTAGCCTTGCATGTTAAAACAATCTTTGCTAGGAGTGAAGGCTGTACATCTTATAGACAATTAGACACATCTACTCGAAGGTACCCAAGCATCTGCTACTGCATCACCACTGGATGTCAGTTTCTTCCAAACTTGTTTAATTGCCTGAGCTGCATAGTCATCCAAGTTTGCCTATACTCTCCTCTGCCTCTGGCATCTCTGGAAGCATAGAAATGGGGCGGTTTTTCGCGAGCTCGTCCCCAACCTTCAGTTCCTCCTCAAATGCTGTCGCGACGACGCTCTGCTGTGGAAAGAGCGCCTCCCTCCTGATCACCGTGAAGATGTTGGTGTGTGGCTTGTCTGCCTTCAGTACGACCCCATGTAGATATCTGTAGTGTGCGTGTGTTGTGCTCCCCTCCCCCTCTATACTGATGTTGTAACATGCAAACTCTGGGCTCTTGCCCCATATATATGGAAAATTGAAAATTCAGGTGGAGGGGTTCCCCCCTCCCCGGTGAACGTCAAAAAAATCCAAGTTTGCCTATAGCCGTTAAGTTACCATACTGATAAAGAAGCAGGGGCGATTTACCATCCCTACAGCCCGAGCAGCCGCCCAGACTCACCAGTTATTTATCTAATCCACAAGACCACAACCAAATTAGTCTCAGTAGGAAAAATAAAAGTGCAACTGGAGCCACTTTAAGCAATTCAAACTGAACTTGTGCTTAAATGAAGTAACAAGTCAGAATGGAAAAGAGAAGGAAGGGACATGAGGCTACATGCTCGTGCAACTCTATATTAAACATGACAAAAGCAATAAATAATACATACGCATACTTTTGGCAACACCACCATGAAAAAAAATAGTGTAAAATGATGCATAGACCTCAATGAATGCCCTTAGGAATATTCTACCAGTAAACTACAACTTTTCCTCTATTGACTCTGTATTGTATGTATAGCTTATGTGCTTACAACCATTCCTTAGAAATATTTTCAAGAGTATTCCTGAACCGAAACATGTACATAGACTTGGATTAGCAGACAACACATATAATGTGCATATCTCAGGGGCCAAGAACTTAATTAACCTGCTCCATTCACCCAATATTTTGCCACAAGAAGGCAAAGAAAAATTTGAAATCTAAGAAGAAAAAATAATTATTTGTTATAGCAAGATCAGTTCAGCTAACTCACAGCTGTTATGTTTTCGCAGATGATCTGATGTGATGTGCTAAGTTGCTGCACTTGTATCGCACATGTCCAACTTCATCCTGCCCTATGGCGAGGCTACATGCAACCTCTTCGCCTTGGTAATCTGGTCAAACAATCATCAACCAACTTTTCCTCGAGGTTTTCCATCTTGTTCGTGGTGCATAGCCTGCAAATTCCTCGACCTTAATCTGGCTAGACTACATATACCATACCTTTTTGCTCCATGAGTTGAGTCACTATCTTGAAAAAAATGCAGAATAAGACTCACATCAGCTGAATTTGCGACCACGGCTGCTAATGGTAGGTTAGGCTTTCTCATGAACAATTTAGCTACCTCCAAAAATCAGCACGTTGATGAACAACAGCAAAATGTTGTGTAAACTCTGAAACATGAACGGTAGATAGGAAGGAGTTTTACGATACAGGCATACATCTGAGGCTAGTACACGCAAGCGTAGCTGATCCGGCAAGGTTGCCTGACGAAATCGATATTGAGAGCAGCAAAACATGTTTGATAAGAGGCGCTGGAGGCCGGCAAGAGGAGGAAGGATCCTGGCAGAGGAGGAAATTACGGTGCTCTCTGCAGCAAGAGACTCGATGGTACTGCACTGCAGGACGGGAGAGCAGAATAGGTTGTGGTGTAGGAACGGTAAATCTGAGACTCGATGGCATGCCGACCTTCCCGTTCCCTCTTCCTCCAGCCTGCTTCTCGACCTGCGCCTCCCTTCCCCACCATGGCTGCAGCCCCCAAGTGCGCGCCGCCTCAAGCCCCACCATGGCTGCGGCCTAGCGCCGCCCTGCCGGCCTGCCCCACCATGGCTGCAGTCCCCAAGTGCGTGCCGCCTCAATCCCCGCCATGGCTGCGGGGCATCCTGTGTCCGAGCTCCTCCATGCGTCCACTTCACCAGCGGCGACGACGGCCGGAAGCCCTGCCTCCGCCCTGCCACGACATGCCTGCGGCCCCTCGAGCCTCAAGCTCCACCATGGTCGCGGTCTGGCGGGCCTCGTCCACAGCACGAGCGGCGAGAACGGCGGCCGCCCAGATACGCTCGCAAGCAGCGGTGGCTTGAGGGACTAAATCGAGAGGTGCGTGCGCGACCACGGAGATGCAAGCGTGCGGTCACGATGACTCCAATCGTCTGCCGAGAGGGATTAGTCTGCCGTGACGTACGAACGTACCATCACCGACCGCAGACTCCCATTTAATAGTAAAGATATTCGTGTTGGCTCACTCGGTACATATATGTAGTTACTCGTGCAGAAAATATATACTCCCTCCGATCCGTTTTATCTGTCGCTGGAAAAGAACTGGGATAGTGCAGCTTCGTAGTATAAGAGGCGACATTCTTTTCGGATTAGAGGGAGTACATGTCAATCAAGAGAATGGATTTAGCTTTTTTAATTTTGTCATGCACCGTGGTTTAGCATGAGATGAGAGGCATGGATATGCAGAACGACTTCACGTGCACGTACGCTGGGACGTCAGGCAGCCTAGCTATGTGTATGTAGTATGTACAATAATTAATCAATTTGATAGTATCGATGCTGGTGCGAGCCTGCGAGATGGACATGCACAATGTTGTCTGACCTGCATCACGTCGGTCAGAAAACACGCAGCAGAAATAGGAGGGGCTACGGCCGAGAGTTCTGGCAGTTCAGCGAGCAGCTGAGGCTGTAGACGGCCAGCTTCTCCCTCGGCGCGCTACTCCAGCTGAGGCTGTAGACGGCCAGCTTCTCCCTCGGCGCGCTACTCCATCTAGTGCCCCGCCAACAATGCCCACGCCCACAACACCGACCCGGGCCTCTCTTCCTCCCTGACTGACCAGTACAGAACAGGGTTCGACGTCAAGATCAACACCAAAACGGCGGTGGTCTTAGATGGGCCCGGCCTCATCTCCTCCGGCAAGATGATGATTGGCGGGAGTTACAACAACACTAAGTTCAACGACAGCAACGGAGAGGTGAAGGGCTACTTCAACAAGTCCGTCGTCGGCCACGACTACTACAGGAAGTGAGCCGGAGCCATGGACGGCATGAAGAAGCATGCCAAGAGCGAGAGGCGGCGGCATTAGAGAAGAGGTTCAAGGCATTGCCGCGGAAAAAGCCCATCGCAAGTAGAGAGACGTCTGTTGACTTTTTTCTGGATGTTTAACCGTTTCCGCCACAAACCTTCTCCAGCGCACAACACGCTCAATTGAAACGGCCAAGTCAGTGGACAATACAACCCCAACTGGCGTGTCACCACTTCCAAAAACGTCAACATACTTGGTAGGACTCCGTAAGGTCAGAAGTGGTTTACAAGTTTTTCTAATGGCAAAAAATGATTGAAAGAATGCAAAGGACCATTTAGAACAAATAATACTCCAATCGTATCACTTTCATGCTAGTAAACCCCGATGGTGCGGCATGCTGACGCCCTGGTTTGCTCTACTACACCCAGTACTTGGTGTAATTAAGTGTAACCTAGCTTCACAAGAGAAGCTAGGTTGACGAGCTCATGGGACAGTTTATGTTTATTGTCATTGTTGTTTCTTACAGCCCAATGAGGCCATGAGGGCAACAAAAGTCACTGGGTTTTAAGTTTTTAACCACAAGGACGTACACGAGCAGGTTCTTGTTGGATTTTACGTGGCTTTGCAGAGTCCGGGGACTGTTACAACGGTACTGGGATGCCCTAGATTGAGAATGTTGAAGCACACCTTTTCTTTACAAACGTATCTCTGTGTACATTGCTATTTCTAGAAATACAACTCACCGCGAGCACATTTGGCAAATCTGCCATAGTGAAAAAATAAGCTAAATGACACGTGTCAAATGCCGCCAACCAAATTGGCGGAAGGTTCTTCCGACAGTTCCATGGGTACAAGGTGGCGGGTGTGAGCTAGGCGCCAGCATAACCTAAAAGCAACCCTTGATTTAATACTTCGTAATTAACTTCCTCATGTTAATGTTGCTTCATTTTAACCGGTTAATATATGCATGATTAACTCTCTCTAAATATTGCGTATGTAATAATTATCCCGTTAAATTTTGGAGAGACGTTAATTTCTCCCGTGATTAACTATTTACCTCCTTATTATTGTGCGACACATTCCCTGCATTCTCTTTCTCTCGTAATTAATTGGCATCAATTTGAACGAGTGCTTTTGCGGCATGCCAATAAGGTGTGTAGAAGTGTACGCTAATGGATCGGCTAACACCAGCGCGCCTGCATCCGGCCAACGAGGCGTGAGAGAAGAGGTGAAGCGCTGCCTTCATCTTTCGTATCCATGTTTCTCAATTTGAACGAGTGCTTTTGCGGCATGCATGCCAATAAGGTGTGGCATGTTACACTTACACGCGATGCATGGTCCAGACAACATGCATGGACGTACGTGTGCAAGTTGCCAGTTTACCTTGTGCATGCACACGCATGTATCCAACGCCCTGTTAATTAGCTTTTCAAATGAAGCAAGAGAACCCAAGATAAATTGGCTTTGTTTTCGGGCTTTGCTATGGTGATCGATTCATGCTATTGAGTCTGGGACGGCATGCATAGTATCGACTCCCTCTCAGGGCAGCCTGTGGTGGTGGCCACGACAATTGACAAGTGATCGAACTTGTGGTCCTGGCATCCTCTCCTCCGTTAGCGCGTGGAGCTTGTGGGCGGTGACCTTGAATGGCTTTGTAGTGACGACTCAAATAGATTTTGGACGTGGCCTAGCAAGGCACGGCTGCGATGGGAGCGCGTGTATGTCGGTGTCGAGGGTAGGAGTCTCTACCATGACCAACCAGATGGTGATGTCCATGTCGGAGAACCAGGTCATGCCTAGGGCCGGCACAAACGGGTTTGGACTACGCGATGATCATGTCACGCACCAGCTCCAACGGGCTCAGCGCCATTGTCTCGGGGAAGTCCAACGACGCTGTTGTGGTCCACTCCAAGTCCGTCGTCGAAGATGGGGGTTGGTTTCGTGGATGACGACGGCACTAGCGGGATCGCCGAGCATACAAAGTATAAACACTAAACAATATAAGTAGTCTGGGTTAGATTGAAGTACAACTCGTATGTTTATGCTACGTGCGTACACATAGCCAGTGCAATTCGCGAGTTCAAGTTTTTCTTACAAAGCTGCATGCAGCACGTACGGAAACACTAGCTAGCGTCGAGCGGGAAAATGTCGCGTGCGATGAAACACTACGATGAAAAAAATAACTCATAGGCCCATAGCCAAATTCGGCCCAACAAACTGTCCGATGATCTTGATCTTGATCGAACCGTCCTCTCAAAAAAAAATGTTCTTGATCGAACCAAAACCTAACCTCCATTTTCTCCTCCCACGACGAGAGAGAAATAGGCGGCGCGGCGGTCTTGTTCGCCGGCGCCCGCGTGCGTCGTTGCGCGCGGATCCGTCGAACTCGCTGGCCGCGCCGCGCGCGTGGCCGAGGGAGCTGGCATCCGGCGAGTGGGCGGACTCGGCGGCGCAGCTCGACGTTACCCTGGCGGCGCCTTTCCCCAATGCGGCCGGAGGCGCCTGAGGCCGTCGTGCTGCTGCACCTGCACTCCAGCCCGCGGAGGACCTCGCCTCGCCCTGCTCCGGGACGTCTCCCTCCAGGTGTGTGAGCTCAACCCAAACAACAAACCTAATCCTCTTCTTCCCCCCAATTCAATCTGGTTGAAAACTCGTTTCCGCCTGCATGACGGATTTGAAATCCGTTTTGTGGCCGAATACCAGCTTTCCTTCTCTCGGATATTGGTTCTCCATCGGGCACCCATGGAAGGCGTAGCCGGTGAGAGCCTCATTCATAACACTCTTGATGGGTCCATAGTCTTTCTTCTTATGATGCCTCCCCGAGTCCAAATAAATAGCCTCCGACCTTTTTGGAAATGCAACAATGAGAACGCAATATTTGTTCCTGCACAAAAAGAGACCATCACACTCAAATTAACCGTTGTTTGGACAAAACTCGACGAAAAGCATGTAATGGCGGCTAGCGAATGACTTACTCGGGAAAGTATGGCATTAGAATGGCTCTCTTATCCTGATGCTCTATGAAGAATTTCTATACGTAGAGCGCCGATTCTCGCGCACCATCACTGTGGTTCAGGTAGCCCTCTTGCAGGTGGTAGGGGTCCATTATCGCTATGAGAGCATATTGAGAGTTTCATAAGCTGATACTGCATGCATATTGAGAGCAAGCAGGCGGACGAAGCATATGGGGAGTCGTTTCATATGGTACATGTCGAAGATCTCTTCAAATCTAACGAAGAACACATTCGTGGGGTATTCATCGGCATAGCCAAGGTCCTTTGGTACCTTTACCGGGTAAAGCGGGTACAATGGATTTGAGGAGTTGAGAAGAAGTTTCTCCACATGATGAATACCTTCATGGAGACTCCTCATATCTCCCCTTAGGAGTTTGGATAGTCTCGGCGGCAGGATCGATTTAGCCAACTCATGAACCGAATGCCATTCGGAGACGCATACGTTGTCCTTAGCATATTTAACATTTACATTCATGGATCTCTTGTACTAAGATAGTACTTCATGATAAACCCCAATTTTTTTTTTAATTCTTGTAGCACCTTAATTCAAGTCGTTTTTAAGGCTTGTTTAAACAGTGACCAAACACTAACCTAGCACTAACCTAGGAACTAACCTAGCAACTAACCTAGCACTAACATAGCAACTAACCTAGCAGTAGCAGCAGCGACTAGCTAGCACTAACAGCAAGCAACAATGGTGGCAGCATTGTGTCGAACACTTTGAAAGCAGGGGAGGGGGAGGCAGGGGAGGGGAAGGTGACCTCGGGCAGGGGAGGGAGCAGGGCGAGGAGGCGGACGGTCGTGACAGCATGGAGGTGCTCCGGCGTGGGGGGGCGGCCGCTCCGTCGAGAGCAGGGCGTGGGGGCGCCTCCGGCGTGTAGGGCGGCCTCCGCATGTGGGGTGGCTCGGGCGTGGGGCGGCACCGGCGTGGGGAGGCTCCGGCGTGGGGCGTCGACGGAGAGGGGCGGCTCCGGCGTGGGGCGTCGACGGCGAGCGGGCGCGGGCGCGCGGGGACTTGTCGAAATTTTCTGTGGCGGGGATGTGGATAGAGAGGCGCACGCGCGGGCCCACATGTAAGTGGCACCAAAGTTACGTGTGGCGCACGAGCCGTGTGCCACAGGTAACTTTGGTGCCACTAACATGTGGACCCGCCGGTGCGCCACAGGTAACCAGGGAATTTTTTTAAATTTCGCAAACATATTCAGTTTTTCAAAGTTTTCAAAACCAGACATATATTTAAAATTGCACATTTGTTCACATATATTTGATAATATTGTTTACATATTTGAAAATTTTGAATTTATTTGAAAATTTTGACTTTTTTTGAAAATTTTCAAAAAAAATTAAAAATTGTCCACGCATTAAGATACAATAAGAGGGATACAAATGAGGGACACACTATTGTTCTCATATCAATAAGTGTGCTTCATGAGTTGATCACGATATACAAGTACGTAGTTATACAAATGAGGGATACAAAATAATAAGTGCTTCAATCATCAGTGTTTGGCAATCTCCTTTCCTTTTTTGGTCGATGTTGCAAAATTTAGCCCGACATTGTGACTTTTTCTTGTGTACGGAGGACCTGTTGACTTGGGTGGTACCGTGGTCCTGCTTCTTCTTGTGGTGTATGTTTCCTGATTGTTGTCGTCATCTTCAATATTTGGGTCACCGTACTTGTCAAAGTCGTCCTCATTGGCGACTCCATCCATTCCGGCGATGTTCCTTTTGCCTCTCCTCACAACAACACGGTTAGGCCTGGATGGGTCGCGTGGTGGAGTCTTTGTTCCAGTCTAACAGACCCGGGACTAACTTTATGCAGAGATTTTTTTTTTTGTCTAGAGTTCTTTTAGTTCGTTTTTAATTTCTATTTTGAAATTTTCCACTTAGCCACACATTTAAATTTTTAGTTATACACTTAATCTCAAGTCAAAGTACTTACCTTGGTCAAACTTTCATTCGGTCACACCATCTTCAAACTGCTCCAGCCCAAGCACGCTTAACTTTTGAGTTCCTTCCAAACTAGATTCCAAATGAAAGTTAGAAACTTACTGATAGTAGTACCATATCTATCATATTAACCTCTGAGTCATGATGTTATACTTTTTATTGTTTAAATTTTTGAAAATTTATTTGGATAAATAACAATGATTATGTATAATAATTTTGAATAAATAAAAGTGATTATGTAATAATATTTAATATGGAATATTTCATATCTTTTAAATCCGTAAATTGAATTTTGACAAATAAAATGTATAAATCAATTAGAAAAATAAGAGGAATTCAAATATACCATCCATATCATCTTTGCATCCATCTAATTTGCTCAAGAGAGACCACATGTGCCTTAGTATCACATATCGAAAGAAACATGTTCTTTCTTAATCTCAAGACTAGAAGTATCATTCATATCATTCTTGGAGATGAATGTGATACCTCGGTAGCGTGGGCCATGAGGCAACAAGCGGTGTTGGTGGGGACATCCTCATTGGGGGATTCAAAGAGGGAGGAGATGATGATGGAGGCAATGGCCAATGCGCAACCCCTTTTGAACAACTGTGCATGATCCTTTGGGATAAGCCTCCACCATGTATTCTTTGTTGTCATAAGGACATTCCCCATGAAGGTTCTTGTCATGACAGTTGTAGCAAGTATTCGTCCTGTTGGCAAACTCCTTCTTCCCACTTGGGTTGTTCGTTAATCAACTTGAGCCTTGCCTTGGCCGGATCATTCCAGAAATCTTTTGTGCAAGGGCCACATGATCATGGTAGGCTTGTTCAATTATCATCCGAAGCAATGTTGCTTGGGCAAGCTTCAATCTCCACACTATTGTCAAGTGACATCCACCCGGGCCTTCAAAGCAAGTGAGGACCTTGTTTCATTCCATGGCCCTAGCACGTTGTCCAGAGCATCTTGGTTGCCACCTTTGAGGCTTGCATCTCTTGCATAACTTCATTTGAGGTCATATCATGGTAGTTATGCCATCCTTGTATGGCCTTCAAGTCAACGGGCTCGAATGGCATGAAGCATTCACATACTTCCTTTTGACCCCAAGCATCATCTGCATCTTTGCCCCAACATTGTAAAAGGCTTGGGCAAGAGTCTTGAGAATCCTCTTCATGCTTTCATTACCGAGAAACTGAGCCTTAGAGAATCCCAAACTTCCTTGCGGATTGAGGTGTTGAATCTTGTGAAGATCCTTTTCACCAACCAAGTTCAAACATGGTAGAGCGGAGGCATTGAGTGAGCATCAGCCACCCTCTTGATATGAGATTTCATTAAGTGTTGCCAAGTAGTAAAAGCCAAAGGATTAAGCCTAGGAGGAGGACCCAAAGTGTTTATGCGAGTATGATTGATAGGTGGGTCGAGAGTGAGTATGTGAACGAACTACAAAAAAGTATGCTGCAAAATGGCACCCATCTAATTCACACAAAGAGTAGTCCACATTTGATGGATAATCACCAAGTATTGGAATTCTGATTTTTATCTAATTTTCCTAGTTAAATATTTTATGTTAATTTTTCGAAGAATCCAATTTTGAAACTAACAAGTGTTTGATAGTTTGGTCTGAAATTTTTTAAACAATCATTTTAAGGTACACAACTAGTGGTTATATCACAGAAACATCAATAGTTTTAGATAATTTAACCTGTTTTAATGAATGTCATGGTGGTCATTTTGACCATTTTCGAAAAAAAATCAAATAAAGTGAACAAGGTCTATCATGTATAAATATATAAGTTTCAAGCCAAAACCAAGTTATAACCATTCCCATGGCATAGTTTGTGATAAAGTTCACATATCGACAGATATGTGTATCTTGGTATAGGAAACAATTGTTTTGAAGGGATTTTTCAAATTATTTTTATAGATATCATTTTTCCTTTTTGTAAGTGGCAAAAATGACTTTTTGTGAACCAACTACAAAAAATATGCTGCAAAATGGCATTGGAAACAATGGTTCCGAAGGGATTTCTCATATTCTCACAACGAGTAGTCCACATTTGATGGATAATCCCCAAGTGTTAGGAATTTTCTTGATTTCTATTTAATTTCGCCTAGTTAAATGAGTTAAAATAATTTTGCCTAGTTAAATGCGTTTTCGTGATCCAAAAGTTGACATAGTTGTCATATTTGGATTCCTCTCATTTTTCTAATCGATTAGATATTTCATTTGTTAAATTTTGACTTACGGATTTAAAGATATGAATTATTCCATATTAAATAAAAAATGCCAACGGCTTTAGTCCCGGGTCATATCACGACCGGGGACTAAAGCTCCCTTAGCAGTCCCGGGTGGGGATACGACCCGGGACTAAAGATCCTCGCGCGGCCCCACCTCTGCCGCTGCTGCCGAGGCCTGCCGAGGGATCTTTAGTCCTAGGTCGTGAGACCCGGGACTAATGCTCCCGTTCAACGCGGGACTAGGCGCATGCGGCGTCGGCTCCGACCGACCCGGGACTAGTGAGCACATTAGTCCCGGGTCGATTTTTGCTGG
This sequence comes from Poa pratensis, assembly GCA_947311845.1. Classification (NCBI taxonomy): domain Eukaryota; kingdom Viridiplantae; phylum Streptophyta; class Magnoliopsida; order Poales; family Poaceae; genus Poa; species Poa pratensis. Next base: position 3,936,695 of record CAMZMU010000100.1, on the reverse strand, counting down.
GGACTATTGAGTGGGATAAAAGAGCATGTTTCTACTAGTGCTAGTCCCATGTCGGCCACAATGTTCTTCTCCGGGTGTGCCAAGAGAGTTGAGCTTATCAAGTGCATAATATCAAGATTGCTAGTTAAGAAAAGGTCAATGTGCCAAAGTTTCAGGTACAAGGCAGGGGACAGGGAATGCATGCATGCACTCGTAGCAGCCGTATGTATACGTTTAGGAGAGAGAGAGAGGAAGCATGGATACAGGATACACCACATACAAATTAATTAAAACAAGTAGAGCTCTCAATTTATGTATGGATGGCTACCTAGGTACCATTGCTCTTGTACGGCGAATTGGCAAACCTGCTAACTCGATCGATCGTGCAAAACATGGTGCAAGTATCAGCTAGCTAGCCTTGTATCTAAACTAATATGAGAAGACCTAGATGGTGGCTGATCCAAATAAAATCAACCCTCTGATCGCATGCATATGACGGTACAAAACTCTCCAAAGATGTATCACTAGTAGGGAAACCCCTACCGCTGGCGGACGGAAATGTGCTACCGCTGGCAGACGGCGCCCGCCAACGATGACTATGCCAGTGGTAACAAATACCGCTGGCGGGCGGGCTGTCCACCAGCGGTACTTTACCCCTGGCGGGGTAACAAAGCGCACGCCAGCGGTAGTTCTACAGCGCTGGCGGGCAACGCGTCCGCCAGCGCGGTAATCTTCCACGCCTGCCAGCAGTACTTATCGCTGGTTTGGGTTCTGGATGCGCGGTCCGCCAGCGGTAGCCATTCTGTCCGCCAGCGGTATTATTTCGTGATATTATTATTTTTTTCCGAAAAAACATATTCCAGCAGTATATCCAGTATAAATACAGTATATTCAGGTACGGGTGACCAAAACAACAGGAATATAGACAATAGCACATACAAATGACCAAATTGTCACACACAAATACATTAGTGCATCACATGCATTACAATCATAGTATCCAAGTTATTATACCAAAAGTTGTTATACACAAATACATCACAAGAGTACTAAATCGTCAACACACCTTCACTTCTTGGTCGGCTTTGACATTGGCTTCGGCGGGAACGGTTGACTACCATTTAAAGAGTTGAATGGCCTGTGGTCACACTGTAGTGCTATGTGATTTTCTAGATTGACGTTAGATGGTGTTGCACCTTGGTAGTAGAACAACCTGGGTGGCACGTCACGACAAACATCGTTGACGATTATTGAAGCAAACGTCTTCTGGATTAGAGCAAACTCCTGCGTGATATCAGTATCAGTCGTTTTCGCCATGTCCTTGCACCATTTATCGATAGCAACTGGAAATTCTAGTCTTCGGTGATTCCGTATGTACTCCTGCATTAGATAGATGACATACCAGGCGTCCGTCGGACTGCCAGACACCTTCTTGATGCAGGTTAGATCTACTTTGTGGGTGAATGCCATCTTGCCTCGCTTATTTATACTTCTTCTGAGGATGCCATCATTTAGAAAGCAGTAACTGTTGAGAGCATCATCGAGAACACTATTGAAGTGCCTGTAGTCTTTCTTCTCATCACTACCCGCGTCGAGATAGAAGGCAAACGACTCTTTAGGGTACAGAATGATGAGGGTGCCGTCTTGGTTACTGCACAAAACAATGAAAAGAGGCATCATTCTCACTTATGCAAAATTAACGATGAAAATGTACGAAAAGATGTTATGGCGGCTAGGTAATGACTTACTTGGGCAAGTAAGGCATGAGAAAGATGTTCTTGGTATTATTCGCCATGAAGACATCTTCGATGAACTTTGTCACGCGTGTCCTACCCGTAGTGGTGTTCACGAAGCAGTCGGACATGTAGAAGGGGTCCATTATCATGATGTCCGGGTATTATCATTAATGAGCCGGCGCGCCATACTTAGCACAAGCAGGCGGACCATGGATCGGTGGAGTGCTTTCATGTGGTACATGTCAAAGATGTCATCAAATCTCACAAAGAGCATGTCTCCAGGGGTTTCATGGAGAAAGCCCATAAGCTTTGGTAGCCTTGCTATGTAAAGCGGTATACGTGACGTGATTCTCTGAGAAGTTTGTTCTCAGAATAAAGAAAACTTTCATGTAGCGTCCTCATGTCCCTAGACAAACAACAGGACCACTTCGGCGGCAGGATCGGTTTAGCCATCTCGTGAGTAGTATGCCAGTCGGGGATGGTTATCCTGTCCTGAACTCGGCGCGACTTCAACTTAGACCCCGACACCGACTGGCTCATGGACTCATCAAGGGCACGTTTCTTGCTTCTTTTTGACACCGTCTTCCTAGGCTGCTTAGCTACCGTCTCTTTGAGCACATCATTGAGTGTGCCCTGGCTGAGACCGTCATATGGCTGAGCTTCAGGCGTTGGTTGAGAACAGAATAGACGCTTTGTGCAATTATATTTCTCAGGGAGAGTAGGCACGGGACTATTCGCCATCAGATCACGGTCAGGTTGATCAAGAGGACTGATGTCGACCAAAAATTGAGGTAGTCAATGCCGTCTTCTTCAGCATTGATGTCCTCTTTCGCAGGCTCAGCTATTGGAGCTGGTGGAGCTGGTGGAGTGGCCTTTTCTTGGCTTGGCGCCGACCCATCGACCGGTGTTGGCTCTGGAGATGTGATAGAAGGGTCCAAACGAATTAGTGCTTTTGGCCATAGCAGGGGCCAAATCAAGCATTGCTCTAGGTTTAACTCATTTTCGGCTTCGAGGGGTTGAGATGGAGGATCCAAATAACCACAACCCGGGAACACCCGAGCCAATGAAACCTTATAAACTTCATCAGAAATAGGCCGGTTGTGATGGATGTGGCAAAGTGGTGAAACGATTTTTGTTTTTGCCACTTCCTTCAGCTCACCGTTCACAAGTAGGAGCAACGTGCATCGCGTCTGGTCGGCCTTTTCACCGTTCACAAGTAAGGCGTTAGATAGGGCGCCATGCAAGAATGAAGTAATATATAACATGGTTAAATTACCGTGAGGGCGTTGAGCGACGGACCGGGGACGGCCCCCGGCGTGCAAGAGATGGAAGGGCTGCTGCGAGCCGCGGTGCCATGTACGATGTTGGCGGCTGGTGTTTGTTCGTCCCTGTCAGGATTTGGGTTGGCGGGTGGCACATTGATGGAGTTGCTGCTGCTTATTAAGCTGGGTATGCTGGGAACGGGGGGAGGTCCTTTTTTCCCTCCCTCAATCCAACTCCCAAACGACTCATACATGGTCAGAAGGATGGTCGGTAGGATGGAAGTGAGTGCCTTTGTTATTGTGTTGTCGATGGTGGCCTGCATATTTTTCCTCGACCGCCTTCCTATCACGACGCTCCTCCTTGGACTCGGGGTAGTAATGTGACCGTTTGTGACCGACTCCGACCCCGAGCACCCAGCCATGATGCAGCGGAAGTGTCACCTCCAAATTCTTTCTCTTGTTCATCGCCCTGTGAAAAGCGGTGTCCCACGGGGCCTTCGTCATAGACGATGAGTCGCTTTGAGATTGAGCAAGTTGTTCTTCCTCCAGATATTGCTTCTCAAGTTCCTTGACCTTCGCATTCAAGAGAAGCTCCCCTTTAGTCTTTGGATCTTCCCTGTAATGGGCTCTGATAAATCGTCTCGCCAACGGGTCGGTGATCTTGGCATAGGGGTCATCCCCTTTCCTTTCTTTGTCCTGCTTTGCCCAAACATCGTCCGCCCCGTCGTATCCACGACATCCGAGATTGTGGGGACCTATATTCTTCGCATGCATCTCTTTCCCCCACTTGGATAGCGCCTTCGTCGAAGCTAGGCCTTGTTTCTCCTTGAAAATGTTGAAGTCTTCTTCAGAAATGGAGGGCCACTTGGCGTTGATCTTATCGTAATCGTCACCATTAGCAAGGGCCTTTCTCACTTCTGATTTCCAAGTTGCATAGGCTTTGGTGAACTTGCCGAGGGCGTATGTGTTTACCAGATTCTTCTTGATATCATTGTCCTCGTAGTCTTTCGGGAAAGTGTATTTTGCGTGCAACTTGGAAATAAGGTGTGCTGCCACATGTGAGTTCTCCTTATCCCTAATGTTCTCCTGGTTGAAGTTGCCGAAGTCCCGCACAATGCATCCCAAGGCTAAGCTGTACCCTTTTGCATATTTTTTTTGGCTGCGTAGGAGCACCACAGGCGGGGTTCACCTCCGTAAATGTCAGTCGACCGGAAGCGAGCCTGTTTGGGCGCCTTGGCTTACGTTGACGCTGGGATCCGCCACCAGATGTGGTCTCGTTGCCACCTGCTTCGCCACCAGATGTGGCCTCGTGGCCACCTCTGCCGCCACCAGATGTGGTGTCGTCACCAGAAGTGTTCTCCGCCATCTCATCGTCGGCATCCGCTATGAGCTCGGCGTCGATTGACTGCCGAACCATCCTCAAATAGTTATCCTCTATCGGCTCCTTGCCTCCACTCCGAGAAGTCCCGGCCTCCATATTGTCAGCTATCTTCGCACAAAATACAAAAAGTCGTAGTTAGTAAAACAACTATAAGGAAAAAATAATTCACTTGGGTGGTGATGAAAAGTTTGCATATACCCATGAGACCATTTGAGATTTCCAAAATTTCAGTTACTCCATATGTCATAATTTTAGCAAGTAATGCCAAAATTCACGAAAAATTTCGCCATGACCTTTGCTAAAATTATGGCGTATGGAGTATCCGAATTTGCCGGAATGGAAATTAATCAACTTTCCAGCAATATCAAGGGTCTCTAGGGTTACCTGCAGATATTTCATACATAGCCACAAGGCCGCATTCGCAGCCACCACCACAAGCACAATACATTCACATTTCATACATAGTCGAGCTCTTTCACAAGCACCATCACCAAAATTCACATCGACACACATATCATCTAACCTGAAAGTGAACAGCAATGTCGAGCTCCTTCTAAACTTCCTACATAGAGCAAAACAATTTAAATTAATGTTTTGAGCAAAACAATGAGCTACAATCATAAAAATTTGAATATAAACTAAACATACTCATAAAAATGGACAAATCCATACATTCACATCCATCCACAACTAGAAAGTATAAGATCTCGCAAATTCCAACTAAAAATGAATTTTCAAGACAGTTAAAAAGTACCAACTTCGGAGGCTTACGAAATTATCAAATCCTGATCCTATTTACAATGTACCTTCATGGATCTCTTGCACTACGTTATTACTTCATGATAAAGCTCAAAAATATTTTTTTGAAAATTTCTAACACCTTAATTCAAGTCAGTTTCAAAGGCATGTTTAAACAGTGACCATATTTAACACTTAGCAAAATTTCTGAAAATTTTCATCTCAAATTTTTTTCATGTACTAAAAATTTCCTAGCAGCACTAACAGCAACTAGCAGCAAGCAATCAACAACACAAATCAACACAAGTTTCTTGTTGGAATTTCGGCGACACCTTGGGAAGGGAAGGGAGGGGGACGTCGACGGCGGTGTGGAGGTGCTCGGGCGCGGACGGGAGGTGGACACGCGGATCCGAGCACAGCCGAGCGCGTGCAGGAGAAGAGGTCGGGCCGGGAGGGAGAGGGTAGGGGCCGAGCGCGGCTTGGTCGCCGGCGGCGGCAGACGGGCGCAGTGTGGCATGGAGGCCCTCGGCGGCGGTGGCGACGGCGAGCAGAGGGGCGGGTGGGTGTACGCGCGGCGAGCAGAGAGAGCACGCGGCGAGCAGAGCGAGGGCGCGGCGAGGGGAATTTTGGAGAGAAGAGGCGGGCGAGTGGCGACAGCCAGCGGGGCCCATATGTAAGTGGCCCGAAAAATTAAAGAGTGTATTTCTATTTTTATTTCGGGCCGGCATACCGCCGGCGGACGACCTCCTCCGTCCGCCAGTGGTAATGTCATTTTTTTATTTTTTGTTTTTGTATTTTTTCCTTTATCTTGTCAAATATTTTTTTGCATTTCAAAACATATTTCAAACAAATGTGTGTATTTCAAAATGATTTTACAAATTATTTTTATAAATATCATTTTCCTTTTTTTAAGTGGCAAAAATGACTTTTTTTGTGAACCACAAGTACAAAAAATATGTTGCAAAATGGCACCCATCTAAATATCACAAGGAGTAGTCCACATTTGATGGATAATCCCCAATTATTAGGAATTTTCTTCATTTCTATCTAATTTCTCCTAGTTAAATGAGTTTAATTATACTGATTTCCCGAAATTAATCCAAATTTGAACTACAAGTGTTTGATAGTTTGGTCTCAATTTTTTTTTTAAATCATTAATTTAAAAATCAAATAAAGTGAAAAAACCCTCAAAAAAAGATATCCTCTTGCATGATGTCCTTTTATGTGTACTAGTTGCTATGGAAAATGATAAACTTGATTTTTGACAAATTTTTCTGAAAAAATCTTCACAAAAAGGACTATCATGTATAAACATCTATAAGTTTAAAGCCAAATGACCAAGTTATGACAATTCCCACGACATAGTTTGTGATAAAGTTCTCATATTCAACAAATAGGTGTATCTTTGTATAGGAAGCGATGATTCTGAAGGGAGTTTTCAAATTATTTTTATAAATATTCTTTTTCTTTTTCTAAGTGTCAAAAATGACTTTTTACCAACTTACCCCTGGCGGACGACCTACGATGTCCGCCAGAGGTACGTCAGGTACCCCTGGCGGACGGTGTCGCAACAGTGGAACATGAGGTTCCCCTAGTACTGCCAAAGTAGGTCCACCCCATGTGGGCCCAAGATGAAGATGGACAAGACCAAGACTCAAGTCAAGCTGGCGGGTTCACCGTCAGGACGCGCAAGGCCACGACGACTAAGGGCTCCGGTCCTGGGGACCTTCCGGGTCCCCGAATCAAGCAAGAAGGCCAGAAGGACCCGAGAGCCCGAGTTCCCGGCAGGAGGCCAGGCTCCCTCCGGGTACTCCTACGTTCCTGTGGATAAGCACTCCACCTCACCACGAAGACTTGGGCGCAAGGAAGGCAGCGCGGGCGGGAAGCACGTCCGTGGTGGTGTCAGCTCCTGTCCACCCCAAGGCGGACGCTCCCACCTAACCCAGAGGAGACGCTAGGCTGAGGAGAGGCCACGTCTCCCCCTAAACTAGATGAGGAGGGTCCTTCACCCCGAAGGTCCCTCACGCCCTCACGTGACCCTGTGGCAACCCCTTAGCCTATAAAAGGAGGACCAAGGCACGGAGGAGGAGGGGAAAAAGACGAGCAAGGAGCACAAGCTAGAACCAGAGCAAGACTAGACTAGGGCTGCGAGGTAGAGAGGAAGGTGATCTCCTCCGGGTCAGGATCTGTCCTTCTTCTACCTCGCCAAAACCCTTCCGGGTACCCTGCCGGGAGGTTCCATTGTAAGCCACACTATGAAGAACTCATCAATCCAGACATGCAGGAGTAGGGCTTTTAGCCTCCGGGCGGCCTGAACCTGGGTAGCTCCTTGTGTCCCTTTGGTTGCATGCTTTGATCGTGGAGAGGAGAGCTTGATCTAGACTCCGCCCAAGAAGACGATTCTCAGCCTCCTTCGCGCCCCGTGCCGAACCTAAAAGGGGGTATCCTATACTCCCGGTGTCCGTGCAACGAGACACGACATCTGGCGCGCCAGGTAGGGGGCGCAAGTGCTGGATTCATCTTCATCAAGTTCATCGGCAAGTTCTTCGTCAAGCATGCCTCCAAGGAAGAAGGGAGATCCTGCGGCGTCCAAGCCGGTCTCTCCCTCACGCACTCAAGCTTCAGCTGAACGTCGTGCTGCTGGCGCACGGCGGAGCGCCTCTCCGTCCCCTCCCATGGAGAGGGTGGCGCCGGACGAAGTGGACGGTCGCGACAAGGACAACGGCCCTGGCGGAGCGGCGGCTCCAAAGGGCACCACCATGCCTCCTCCTCGCTCGGGGAGAAGAGCGTCTGCAACGGCACCGGCAAGGAGCCCACCGCTGGAGGAGGGAACCACGGCGTTCGCCCCAGCGGGGATCCACGAGCATCCAAGAGCAAGACCTCCGCGCACTCGCCTTCGGACGTGCAAGCTCGCCATGATGCTCTAGTCGCTGCCAAGGCACTGATGCAGTTCCCTCCAAGCAGCGGCGACCCCAAGGTCTACCAAGAATGGAGGACTCGCGTCGAGAGGCTCCTCGACTTCGCCGATGGTGGTCGAACCCACTCAAGCTCCCACCGTCGACAACCCCGGAGCAGCACAAGACAAAACACGTGATCCGCGAGGCCAGCCTCGTGGTGAACGTCAAGCCAAGACGGCGCCTCCTCGCACCGCGCCACCGATGGCTGATCGGCTAAACCGCGATCACGGCGAGGCCATCTCCATCGGGTCGTCTACCTCGCGCAACCCAGATCTTCGTGACGAGCTCAACAGCCGTCAGAACGAGGATATGCGCACCCGCATCGAGCGTCGCCGAGAACGTCACCGCCGGGAAGATCGGGGCATCGACCTCGCCGAAGGCTGCCTCGCCCTCGCTCCCGAGTTCCGCCACTTCAACTGGCCCAAGAAATTCAAGATCGACGTTCTCCGCTACGACGGCACCACGAACCCCCGGGACTTTCTGCAGATCTACTCTCTTGCTGCGATGGTTGCCGGGGCCGACGAGGTCATGATGGCCAACTGGTTCCCGTTGGCCCTGAAGGGAGATGCCCAGACTTGGCTTCTCAACCTTCCCAAGTGCTCCATCCGTTCCTGGCGGGCACTGAAGGAGCAGTTTCTGGGGGCTTTCCAAGGCGGGTACGAGCGCCCGGGGGCTCCCAGTGATCTCCACGACTTCAAGCAGTTGCCGGGTGAAACTCTCCGCAAGTTCATCCAGCGCTTCACCCAGAAGATGAACACCATCCCGTGCATCAAGGAGGAGTTGGTGATCCAGTCCTTCCACGCCAACGTCCGCAACCCCAAGATGCGCGAGAAGCTGAGCATCCATCGCGTCGAGTCTGCTCGTAAGCTCTGGGAGCTTGCAGACGGTGCGCTCGAGCTGAAGAAGGAGCCAAGTTCCCCGGGGAGGATGAACCCGAGGACAAGGCCGCTCCAGCTAAGAACAAGAAGCGGGACCCTGGACCCGACAAGCGGATCTTCGTCACCGAGCCTCTTCCGAAGAAGACCAAGCCCGCGCCGACTTCCGAGGAAGAAGGTGAAGGTGATCCCTGGTGCCACATCCATCCAGAAGGCAACCACTTGCTCAAGGACTGCCGCATGCTCAAGAACCTCGCCATCCGGGAGCAACGCCGAGCTGATGGGGTCAGTCAAGACGGTTGCTACAACTGCGGCACTGCCGGGCACATCGCTCGTGACTGTCCCACGGGTCGCCAAGGCGGAGGCGGCCGTGGATGGTACCGAGGCGGTGGCCGCGGGGGCCGCGGAGGAGGACGCGGCGGTCAAGGTGGTCGCGGGTACAACACTCCGGAGCCGCCCACGTCGGCAACGGGGAAGCTCCGGCTCCCCAAGGAGGCAACGGCGGCAAGTATCAAGAAGTCACGGTTGTCGGGTGCATCCACGGAGGGTCTTCTCTGCCTCCCTCCAACGGCGCCTGCAAGAGACTTGTCCGGGAGCTGAACGCGGTTGCTTCTGCTCCGTCCAAGCCCCTGGACTGGTCAGCCAAGTCATCACCTTCGACCCAGAAGACCACCCTGCAAACACTGCCGGGGTCGGGACCCTGCCGCTGATCGTGTCGCCCGTCATCCACAACTACAAGGTCACCAAGATGCTGGTCGACGGAGGCTCCAGCCTCAACCTGACGGCGAAGGTCCTGGCTGTCCTTCAAATCCCCTGTCTCGCCTACAAGACACTGGGGTGTTCCAAGGCGTGAACGGAAGTGTTACTCGACCCCTCGGGAAGATCACCCTTCCGGTCACCTTCGGCGACTCCAAGAACTTCCGCACCGAGGAAATCGTCTTCGACATCGCCGACACTCCGCTACCGTACAACGGCATACTTGGCAGACCTGCTCTGGCCAAGTTCATGGCCGTCTCCCACTTCGCCTACAACATGCTGAAGATTCCGGCGCCGTGGGGCGTGATCAAGGTCAAGGCCGACATCGACGATGCTATCTACTGCGTTCACCAGCTGAACCAGACGGTGGCAACCACGGCGGACATCCCTCAAGGTGTACAGGAGGATGATGATGGGGCTCTCCCCGGGGGCGAAGGGCACCCCGGGGGCTCCACATCTACTCCCCCAAGAAGGCGCCATTCCATGGCGATCCGCAGCTGACCAAGAAGGTGGCGCTAACCAGCGACGGAGTTCGCTCCATCACCATCGGCGCCCGCCTCACCGACAAATAGGAAAGCGCGCTCGTCGCCTTCCTTCGGGAAAACTCTGACGTCTTCGCGTGGGAGGCATCAGGTTTACCCGGCGTACCAAGGGAGGTGATCGAGCACAAATTGGCGGTCAATCCGGGGGCTCGCCCCGTGAAGCAGGTTCTCCGGAACCAAAGCAAGGAAAAGCTGGAATTCATCATCGCCGAGGTGGACAAGTTGATAGAAGCTGGTGTCATCCGGTCGGTTCCCCACCCAAGCTGGGTGGCCAACCCCGTGGTGGTACCGAAACCCATGACCTTCAAGTGGAGACTCTGCATCGACTTCACAGACCTGAATAAGGCCTGTCCCAAGGACCCTTTCCCCCTGCCGCGGATCGACATGATCGTGGATTCCACGGCCGGGTGCGAGCTGCTGTGTTTCTGGATGCCTTTTCCGGGTACCACCAGATCATGATGTCACTCGAGGACCAAGAGAAGACGGCCTTCATCACTCCCAAGGGCTGCTACTGCTACACCCGGATGCCTTTTGGCCTCCGAAACGCCGGCGCTACCTTCCAGCGCGCAATGCAAGCATGCCTTGGGTCGCAGCTGGGCCGCAACGTCGAAGCGTACATCGACGACATCGTGGTCAAGACCCGGTACAAGGACTCCCTCATCCAAGACCTGCACGAGACCTTCGAGAACCTCCGCCGGGTCAACTTCAAGCTCAACCCCGACAAGTGCGTGTTCGGGGTCCCCTCCGGCAAGCTGCTGGGTTTCCTGGTCTCTCACCGAGGGATCGAGGCGAATCCGGACAAAATCAAGGCAATCGAGCGCATGGAGGCGCCCCGGCGGGTCAAGGACGTACAGCGCCTCAACGGGTGCATCACTGCACTCGGGCGCTTCATCTCAAGGCTTGGGGAGCGGGCCTTACCGTTCTTCAGGCTGCTCAAGAAATCAGGCCCCGTGGAGTGGACCTCCGAGGCCGAGGAAGCCCTGCAGTCCCTTAAGCGCTACCTCGCCTCGCCACCAATCCTCGTGGCACCAGAAGAGAAGGAGCCCCTACTACTGTACATTGCTGCCACCAACCAGGTGATCAGCGCTGTGCTCGTGGTAGAGCGTGACGCTCCTCCGAAGAAGTCAAGCAAGATCAAGGGCAAGCGACCCGGGAACTCTCTTCCGGGCAACCGTGCAAGAAAAGGCTGCCGGGTGACCAGGGGTCTCATGATCCTGGCGTCACTGCAACTTCACCAGCGACGCGGATCCCGTCGGGAATGGAGAATCTCCCTCCGACGAGACTTCGCCGGGGGCTACTCGTCCCCACCCCAAGACATCGACGAGGGGAAGCCGAGCCCTCTCAGGACTCGGCGACCCGCAAGGTGCAGCACCCGGTCTACTTCGTCAGCGCAGTGCTGCGCGACGCCCGGGAGCGGTACCCCATGATGCAGAAGCTGCTGCTGGCAATCCTCATTGCCTCCCGCAAGATGAGGCCGTACTTCCAAAGCCATCCCATCACGGTGGTGTCCAAGTACAACCTAAGAAGCCCCCTGGAGAACCCACTTGCCACTGGTCGCATATCATGGTGGGCCATGGAGCTTCAAGGTTTCGGTCTCAAGTTCGAGCACACGGACAACATCAAGAGTCAGGCGCTGGCGGATTTCACGGCCGAGTGGACCGAGACGGCGTTCGACGACCCGGAAGAGGAAACCTGCCTCCCCGGGAAGGAAGATCCTAGCGCCTGGATCATGCACTTCGACGGCTCCTACACCAAGGGGAAAGGAGGTGCTGGGGTTGTCCTAACCTCACCAACCGGGGACCGGCTGAAGTACGTCGTCCAGATGCACTACCAAGGGAACATCTCCAACAACACGGCGGAGTACGAGGGCCTGCTCGCAGGACTTCGTGCTGCCATCGGCCTCGGCATCAACAAGATCGTCGTCAAGGGTGACTCTCAGCTAGTCATCAAACAAGTGAACAAGGAGTACGCGTGCCCTCAGATGGCACCATACGTTGAAGAGGTCTGGAAGCTGCAGCGGCGCTTCGACAACTTCCGGGCTGTGTACGTCCCACGGGGAGAAAACACGGCCGCGGATGAGCTATCGCAGGTGGCGTCCAAGCAAGAACCAGTGCCTCCCGGGATCTACATCGAGGTCCTCAGGCGACCTTCGATCCCCCCGAGAGGCTCGCGACAAGATCTGCGCCGGGGGCTGGCGACCCTTCTACCTCGACAACACGGGTAGCCAGCCCAGAAGCTCAAGACCCGGCAGCCCCTCCAGCGGAGGAAGCTATGCTTTCTTTCCGTCGGATGGTGCTACCGGTGGAAGGAGCCCACCCACCCTGGGCCCGGGACATCGTCAAGTACATCATGGAGCACGCCCTCCCGGAGGACGATCACGACGCCGAGCGGGTGGCTCGTCAAGCCAAGCTCTACGTCATGATCGACGGCGAGCTCTACCGGCGACGGGACAACGGAGTCAAGCTCCGCTGCATCCCTCAAGAACAAGGCCAAGTACTGCTACGGGACATCCACGAAGGCACATGTTCAAGTCATGTGGCATCAAGATCACTGGCGGGTAAAGTTTTCGTCACGGGTTCTACTGGCCAACAGTCCTCAGTGATGCGGAGCAGCTAGTCAAGACCTGTGAAGCCTGCCAATACTATGCGAAGAACATACATCAGCCGGCGCAAGCTCTGCAGCCAATTCCAATCTCCTGGCCGTTCGCGGTCTGGGGGCTGGACATCGTGGGAAAGATACCGAAGTCTGTCGGGGGCCATGAATACCTTTTCGTGGCCATCGACAAGTTCACAAAGTGGGTGGAAGTGATGCCAGTACCAAGACAGACAGCTCAAGCAGCCATCAAGTTCATTGAAGGGATCGTGTACCGCTTCGGAGTACCCAACAGAATCATAACGGACAATGGCTCTCAGTTCACAAGCCGATCCTTCCTCAACTTCTGTGAAGAGCTGGGAATCAAGGTGTGCTTTGCCTCGGTGTCCTACCCAAGGTGCAATGGGCAAGTAGAGCGAGCCAATGCGGAGGTCCTAAAGGGTTTGAAGACCAAGGCCTTTGACAAGTTAGAAGACAAGGGCAAGAACTGGATTGAGCATCTACCAAGTGTCTTGTGGTCCCTCAGAACCACACCAAGCAGAGCCACTCAAGAAACACCATTCTTCCTTGTCTATGGAGCAGAAGCCGTCTTGCCAACAGAGCTCAGGCATGGATCCCCCGGGTACTTGCCTATGATGAAGACGCACAAGCTGAGAGGAGGATTGATGACATCAACTTCCTGGAAGAGGTGCGGTGCCGAGCTTCCTTACGATCTGCTCGATACCAGCAAGGGCTCCGCCGCTATCATGATCGCCATATCCGTTCACGGGTACTGGAACCCGGAGACCTGGTTCTCCGCAAGAAGCAGAAGCTTGATAACATGAACAAGCTGTCCTCCAAGTGGGAAGGACCTTATCGGGTGACGCATACCCTGAGACCCGGAGCTGTTTATCTGGAGGACGAGAAAGGCAGGCCGGAGGGCAACGCCTGGAACATCGAGAATCTCCGGAAATTCTACCCCTGAATACGAACATGAATCGCAGATAGTTCGAGTCAACTAAGCACGCCCAAGGGGCTAGTGTTCTGTATAAGGGTGTAAGAATCGTCGCCAAGGAATAAAAGATAAGTTTTTCAATTCCGTGAGCCTCTCTTGTTGTCGTGAAGTGTGTTATCCGTAACAACCCCCAAGCAGGGGGCTGACATGGTGCCGGTGGCTGACAGGTCGAGCGCGAGCAGCCTATCAGTAGGCGCTGCCACCTGATCGTGCCGTACTGCCGCGGTAAGAAGTGGAACGGGTGATACGTCTCAAACGTATCTATAATTTTTGATGTTCCATGCTGTTATTATATCAATTGCTACATGTTTTGGTTACACTTCATATCATTTTTATGCATTTTCTGGGACTAACCTATTAACAAGATGCCACAGTGCCAGTTCCCTGTTTTCTGCTGTTTTTGGTTTCAGAAAATCTATTAAGGAAATATTCTCGGAATTGGACGAAACAAAAGACATCGTCAATAATATCACGAGGAGATCACGGAGTCCAAAGGGGAGACGGGGCAGACCCAACAGGGGGCCACACCACACTAGGGCGCGGCCCAGGGTGGGCCCGCGCCCCCCTTTGGCGTGGTGGCCCCCCTCGCCACCGACGCCGCCTCTTCGCCTATATATTCTCCGCGACGCGAAAACCCTATTACGGTCGATCATATTCCACGAAAAGTTCCGTCGCGGCCGTCATCGTCAATCTCAGATCGGAGGAGTTCTGAAGCTCTTCCCGGCACCCTGCCGGAGGGGAGATCATCACCGGAGGCTCTACATCACCATGCCTGCCTCCGGAGTGATGCGTGAGTAGTCCACCCCTGGACTACGGGTCCATAGCAGTAGCTAGATGGTTGTCTCTCTAACTTGTGCCTCCATGTTTAGATCTTGTGAGCTGCCTAACATGATCAAGATCATCTTATTGTAATGCTAGATGTTGTGTTTGCTGGGATCCGATGAATATTGATACCATGTTTATTCAAGTTGTTTATCTATGTGCTCTTGATCTTGCATGCTCTCCGTTGCTAGTAGATGCTTTGGCCAAGTAGATGGTTGTGACTCCAAGAGGGGGTATTTATGCTCGATAGTGGGTTCAGTCTCTAGATATCTGGATCAGTGACAGAAAGGTCTAAGATGGTAGATGTGCTGTTGCTACTAGGGATAAAACATTGGTGCAGTGTCCAAGGGCACTTGTATTGATTACATTACACACTTTACTTCATGCAATAATCTGTTGTTAGCAACTTAATACTGAATGGGATGCGGATGCTACCTTGAAGGTGGATTATTTAGGCATAGATGCTGTTGGAATAACGGTCTATGTACTTTGTTGTAATGCCCAACTAGATTTCATAGTAGATATCTTGGCATGTATTGCATTGTTATGCCCTCTCTATTTGTCAATTGCCCAGCTGTAATTTGTTTACCCAACATGCTAGTTATCTGTTCTGAGAGAGACACCACTATTGAACTGTGGACCCTGGTCCAATTTCCTCATACTGTTTACACAACCTGCTGCAATCATCTGTTTCCTGTTACTTGCTGTGTTTCCTGCTGTTTTCCACACCATACGTTTAACTCTTTGTTTCTGCAAGACCGGAGAGATTGACAACCTCTCTGTTTCGTGTTGGGCAAAGTTCTGGTTTGTGTCTGTGCAGATTCCACGTTGTTGCAAGCTCCCTAGCGCCAGGGGAGTCAACAGCAACAACCTTCCGATAGATCATCAAGTCCTACTGGATTGATAACCTTGGGTAGATTTCTCAAGGGAAAACTTCTGCTGTCTACATCATAACCTTCCTCTTGGGGTTCACCAACACGTAGCCATCAAGCTGTTTTCTGGCGCCGTTGCCGGGGGACTTGGAGCCTATTGGAAAGCGGAGTCTCTCAGTTCCAATCTCTTTACATTGTTTTTTTTGTCTTGTTTTAGTTTTGTTTTGCTTGCTGTTAAAAATCAAAATAAAAAAAAATTAAATTCCTGCATCTAGTTTATTTCGGTTTGTTATTATGTCTAGTTCTTTGCTTGCTATTCATGGGTACTTTGCTTGAAACTTGTCCTATGGCTGAAAACAACTTGAGAAACCTTAATGAAATTTATCTTGATCTAGGACATGATGTGTTTGAAGAGAAAATTAAAAAACCTATGGAACTTTATTTGCATGATAGTTCCAATGATATTGGTATACACTCTTTGAACATGGTTGTTGCTAATGCTATGGAAAATATTAAGCTTGGGGAAGTTGGTAATGATACTATTAAAATAACTTCTTTTGATAAATTTGAGGTAGACAAACATTCCTTGACTCAAGAGAAAGCAAAAATAACAGAAGTACCAAATATTTCCCCAATGTTGTTTATGAAAATCCATGCTATTTTGATAAGTCTTATGATAATCCTCTTTTTATTCCTAATTTCGAAATGCATGGTAATGAGAGTGTTTGCTTAGAAAATGTTTATGATAAAGCTCTAAATGATGGTCCTATGTTACTTGATAATATTATTAATTCTACTATTGAGAATGATCAATCAACTTGTTTCAATATGTCTAAAAGTGGGTTTGATAACCCCACTGTTTTAGAGCTTAATAAAAATTATGTGTTTGTAGATCATGAAAAGCATGCTTTATGTGATAGTTATATTGTTGAGTTTGTTCATGATGCTACTGAAAGTTATTATGAGAGAGGAAAATATGGTTGTAAAAGCTTTCAAGTCACTAAAACACCTCTCTTTATGTTGAAAGTTTTGAAGCTATATTTGTTTCATCTTTCTATGCTAGTGGCTTTATGCTTCAATAATTTATTTTGTTACAAGATTCTTTTGCATAGGAAGTGGGTTAGACTTAAATGTGTTTGATATTTGCCTCTTGATGCTCTCTTTGTTTTTCAACTCTTATTCTTATGAGAGCATCATTAAAATCTTCTAGCCTAGCTAAAAGGCATTAAAAGAAAGCGCTTTTGGGAGGCAACCCATTATCTTTTATTTTCAGTATTAGTCAAGGATGCTTGTTTACCTCTGTAGCAACTCCTTTGTATCTTTTATTTGCTGTTTTGTTGTGCCAAGGAGAGTTACTAATGCAAAGTTGCTATTTATTTTCGGGACTGCATTGGGACAGATTGCTGTTCGTCACCGTTTAATTCAGTAGAAAATCAGAAAAAATCGAAAAATGCTGAAATTGTTTGTGCATGTTCCTGATGATGTTACACAACTTTCATTATTTCAAAAGTTTTTTATCTGAGCATCGTAAGTGCCTCGAAAAAATTCGTCAATACAGACTGTTCTGGTTTGACAGATTCTGTCTTTTATTTTGCATTCTCTCTTTTACAAGTTTTAAGTGGTTTCTTTTCATGTAAAAGCGCCCACTTGAGCCTAGTAACAGTGGCTAATGTTTAAAATAGTTGGATTGTCAAGTTTGTCTTTGCTAGAACTTTAAAGTATTATCTTTTAGTGCACTAACCTGCTAATGAGAAAAGCTGTTAAGTTTTGGTGTGAAGGAAGTTTTCACGTGTTGATAGAGGAGAATGATACTACATGATCAAGAAGAGTGAAGAGCTTAAGATTGGGAGGCTTACCTCCCCAGCATATTTTAAGAAGACTCAAGCATCTAAGCTTGGTGATGCCTTGGGCATCCCCTTCTTCATCTACAAATTATCAGGTCATCTCTAATGGTGCTATATTTTTATTGCTTCATACTAGTGTACTCTTCCTTGGAGCGTCAGTGTGTTTTTGTTTTCAGTTTGTTTTGTTTTGTTTGCTGTGCTATACTTGTTGGATCCTAGTATTCATGTTTGGGAGAGAGACACGGTCCACTTTTTCATTAGAATACTCGGGTGCTTCACTTATACTTGTTGAGTATTCCTGTCTAGTTGCTGTTATTGCTGTTAGCTCTCAGTTTTTCATACATCTTTTGTTAGAGCTTTCAGTTTCTTTTGAAGAAAGTACTCTCTTGCTTCACTTATATCTGTTTGGAGAGTTGTCAAATAAGTTGATTAGTGTTTGGTTGGACCAGAAAAATGCTATGCATGTGGTAGTGGTATAAAATGCTTACATGAATCTTTTTAGATCGTTGTCTTGAGTAATTTGATGCTTGCCAATTGTCTTGAGCTGTCAAGTAATTAATGTTTAAGCTTGTGCATCATGTAAGTAATGACTATTAATGAAGAACTACTATAAGGATTTTCTGCTATAATAATCTGTTGCATGATTGGAAGTCCATATTAGTCTAGATAATTTTTGGATGAAGGCTATGTGTTAACAAGGAAGACAGTGGGAGTCTATGGTTCGTCAAACATTGTGTTTTATGTACACTCTTGCTATTCCAGTTGATAATGATGTTTGCTTATAATAACTTTGCTAGCCTAAACTCTGTACTAAGAGGGAATGCTTCTTGTACATCCAGACCTTGAGCCAAATCCATGCCACCTGTGTCCACCATACCTACCTATTATGTGGTGTTTTCACCATTCCAAGTAAATTTCTTCATGTGCTATCTACTAACTACTCAAAACAATTATCCCTTTTTGTGTCACTACTTGAAAAGCTCATAAGGACGTAGATAGGTGGTCTTTATTTCCTGGTTGATCAAATTTACACACTTGGACTAGTGGCACATACATCCGTTTATCCAATAATTTTGCAAAAAGAGCTGGCAACGGGGTGCCCAGCCCCAATTAATTACAACTTTCATTAATAATTATCTTCACATGTTTTGCCCTGATTTATCAGTAAGCAACTTAAATTGCAAATAGACACTCCTCCATGGTATGTGAATGTTGGAAGGCACCCGAGGATTCGGTTAGCCATGGCTTGTGTAAGCAAAAGGTTGGGAGGAGTGTCATCTATAAAGGAACTAAAATACATGTGTAAACAAAAGAGAAGAGGGATGATCTGCCCGCTGGTAGAAATAACGTCCTTCATGGGAGCCGCTCTTGTAAAGTTTGATCAACTAGTGAAGTAGAGTATTGCCTATTTATTTGATTTGTTGACACCTGTATACACCATTACCTTACAAAACAATATTTTATGCTCTCTATATGCCTTCGGGAACTACAGCTCTAGCACATGATGTTAATCCCTGCTTCCCTCTGCGAAGGGCCATTCTTTTACTTTTATGTTGAGTCAGTTTTCCCACTTCTTTCTGTCTACTTAAGCAAACATCATTGTCAACTCCAGTATAACAGTTTTTACATAACTTTGTGTTTGGTTGATCATATTCTTTGCATTGACATTATCTATATGATATACATGTTGAACGTTGAAGCAAAAGCTGAAGCTATTATTTTCCTTTGTGTTGATACAAACACTTTCATGTTGAGAATTATTGCTGCTTGTAGCTAACTATTATGTTAGACTATTATATCTCTAAATGTTTTATAATGTTATTCATGAAAGTTTGCACTTGTGTGATCACTTACGTTTACTCTTTATTTACTTGCTTGCAAACTATAGACCATTGGCTTGGATCACTTCATTCAGATCATGTGCATTACATTGTTATTTGATCAAAGATTGTGTTGGTAGCATGTCACTTCAAAAATTATCTGTTTTTATCGTTTACCTACTCGAGGACGAGCAGGAACTAAGCTTGGGGATGCTTGATACGTCTCAAACGTATCTATAATTTTTGATGTTCCATGCTGTTATTATATCAATTGCTACATGTTTTGGTTACACTTCATATCATTTTTATGCATTTTCTGGGACTAACCTATTAACAAGATGCCACAGTGCCAGTTCCCTGTTTTCTGCTGTTTTGGTTTCAGAAAATCTATTAAGGAAATATTCTCGGATTTGTACGAAACAAAAGACATCGTCAATAATATCACGAGGAGATCACGGAGTCCAAAGGGGAGACGGAGCAGACCCACCAGGGGGCCGCGCCACACTAGGGCGCGGCCCAGGGTGGGCCCGCGCCCTCCTATGGCGTGGTGGCCCCCCTCGGCCACCGACGCCGCCTCTTCGCCTATAATTCTCCGCGACGCGAAAACCCTATTACGGTCGATCATATTCCACGAAAAGTTCCGTCGCGGCCGTCATCGTCAATCTCAGATCGGAGGAGTTCTATATATTAAACCGTTGGCTTAACTCTCTACCAGTTTTTCGTGGTCAAATGTGTTTAATAATCCGAAAATGTATGCATTCTATGTACATGATAAAAATGTGCTTTGCATCAATTTGTCCTTACATAATTTCTCGTAATAATTTCTTCAATATTTTCCTAAATAAAAAATGCATGCACAAGCCAAAAATTTATCCTTATCCCTCTCTATCTTCTTGGTTCCTATTATCATTGATGAACGTGGAAGCACCATGCATTCCTTACAAACACCCTATGGTGGCTTTTGTAATGGCTAAGGTGAGCGAGCATTATCATCCTAGACATCAATTTTCTTCATAAAATGAAAATGTCAGGATGGTGATAATTATGTAGAGAGTATCAACAAATAAAATTTGGTCGGATTTGATACATATTTTTTTCGTCTTGCGCATGATCTCCCAAATTTATGGTCCTATAATAACTTCTCACCAAAATAAATGCTCCAATCTAAATTGAAGTCAAATTTGGTTTATTCTTGAAAGCATCCGTGGCCTTTTACCATGCACAGGATCTGATTTTTCTTCCTTCAATCTGAAACTAATGCTTACGTTTGTCCATGATTTTTTTATGATGGTATTAAAAATCCTTGATTCTTGGTTATGCTTCTCGATCTTCTCAGGTTCTTGGTTCCTGATGGATTAATAAAAAGTGCTAATTTTTGTGAAACATAGATTGTGTGTTGCAAAATTCGAAGGACCCCTAGATACAAATTGAATTTAATGTTTGGGATATTTTGTAAAATTATGTCACCGATCTTGAGTCAAAGAACAGCGTATCAAAGGTGTATGATAAGACAGGGACTTGTATACCCAGGCGGGATTACTTTTTCGCACATCTGTTGCAAGACACTAGGTTCTGTAGAGGCTCTCGGTATATAGTATATTTGCCAGTACTGGACACTTGACAAAGATCCACACTTGGGGAACTTACTAGTCCCTGTTGTAATAGATACCACTCCATCCAAGGGTTAGCTTGTTTTTCTTCCACAAAAGGTTAGGAGGGAGATAATCAAGTAGAGTAGTATCAGCAAAGACAAGTGGCAAGTACAAAGTAGAAATATCTAAAGACAAAAATAGCTAGCAGTTGTTGGTTTCTTTAGAATCTTCAGGCAGCTGGGCATACTAGGGTCACTTCCTAAATAATCATTTATCCAAAGTTCTAGAAGGCCAGCCGTAGTCATCAGCTGCAAACTTGTCATCGAGATAGAATCCGGCAATGATTGACTCGCCACCCTTCCAGTAGCTCCCATGTGTTATGTTGTGGTATTTTTATACCCGTGATTGCCGCTAGTGGTCATTTCTTTCGGTTACCCTGTTATTTTGACATTAAACTCGTGGAACAACTAGTGAGAAAATCTTATAATAAAACTTATAGGAAAAGTAACACAAAGAAGTGGAACAACTCGTGGAACAACTAGTGAGAAACTCGTGGAACAACTAGTGAGCCTATCATGACTAAATATTAGGTTAAACCCAAAGAAGTGGACCTATACATCGAAAAAGGGATCTATATAGGTATGTCTTGAGCTATGTAAATTAGCACATTGCCTAGGATAGAAAATACTTGAGTATTTGAATTAGTTTTGAAACCAAAATTTTAAACTCTATATACAATGGACGAAAATAACCATTAGACAGAGATAAACATTTCATATACATTAACTAGATCCTGACGAGACTAAAGTACTACATATTTTTGCTTCCGTGGACAATGCATATAAAGAAATAACGTGACCTAACCTAACGAAACTATATATTGTTCTAACTAAACATTAACTAACTCAACCGAGCACCCGTTCATCACACGCAATCACACATACAGAGTGAGTACTGCACAACACAATCTTAGCCAGGTGATCAATTCCTAGGTAACATAATTAAGCAAAAATGAAGCTAGCTCATAGGCTAGGTCACCAAGCTACATCATCACAGAACATGGCTTGAAGGCCAATGATACGCCCAAAACGTATCTACTTTTCCGAACACTTTTGCTATTGTTTTTCCTCGAACATGTGTGATTTGGATATATCTAACAAGGATTAACGCTGTTTTCAGCGGAATTGCCCCGGTGTCTTGTTTTTGTGCAGAAAGTCAAAGTTTAAGGAAAATTCCCGAAAAATTACAGAAGCCCTATTTTCCAGAAGACCCGGGGAGCCAGAAGATGAAGCGAAGACGGAGCATGGGGCCCCACACGCACCCTCGGCGCGACAGAGGTGGGGCCGCGCCGAGGCCTTGTGTGGGCACCTCGCGTGGCCCAGACGCTCCCCTTTGGACTACTTATTGCCTCTGACCTAAAAACGTCGGGGGGATTGACGATTTTTCCAGAAACCCTCCAGAGCTCCGCCGCCATCGAAAACCCTAGTTCGGGGATCAGAAACTCCGTTCTGGCACCCTGCCGAGACGAGGAATTGGAGGAGATCATCGCCATCATCATCACCGCCGCCTCTCCATCAACCATCCATGATTCCCCCATCCATTTGTGAGTAATTCCCCGCTGTAGGCTGAAGGGGATGGTAGGGATTGGATGAGATTGTTAATGGAATAGTTGTAAGATTGTTAGGGCATGGTGCCTATTATCCATTATTAGTACTTTATGTCATTGTTGCAACTTGTTATGCTTAATGCTTGACACTTAGGGCCCGAGTGCCATGATTTCAGATATGAACATGTTATTGTATCATGAGAATAATTATTGTTTTGGATCATATCTATAAGTTGTATACACACGTCATTGTCCGGAACCCGAGGCCCCAAATGACAGAAATTGGGATAACCGGAGGGGATGGCTGCGATTTGAGGATCACATGTGTTCACGGAGTGTTAATGCTTTGCTCCGGTGGTTTATTAAAAGGAGTATCTTAATTACCAGTAGTTTCCCTTGAGGCCCCGCTGCAAACGGGCTGGTAGGACAAAAGATGTTGTGCAAGTTTCTCATTGCGAGCACGTACGACTAAATACGGAACATATACCTATGATTGATTATTACTTGGATGCTTTATTATTATTTACCTGCAATGCCCTACGTATGATTATTTCATGAATTATCTTATCCATGCAACGCCCGTTCATCCATCCCTATACCTACAGTATTTTAATCCTGCTGTCTACTTCAATTATTACTGCTGCCTTTATTTCGCTGCTGCTATTATTTCACTACTTCTACTGTCATACAACTGTTGCTACCGATAGACTGTGTCGAACAAGTCTACTCCCAGGTGCAGCGGAACGGACAATTCATCTGTCAAGGCTTATAAATATTCTTTGACTCCCCTTGTGTCGAATCAATAAATTTGGGTTTTACTTCCCTCGAAGACTGTTGCGATCCCCTATACTTGTGGGTCATCAGCCAACTCACTAACCACCACAGAGCAAAGGGGGAGAGGAGCTGAAGTTATGAGGCGATCAATTACCAAAGGGGGTCCACCGACATTGCAACTGCCATGGCGTTGAATGTAAGGGACTACATTATCATGGCGGGAGCTCCGGGGCAGTATCATCGAAACTCAAGCGAATATTTTCTGCTATCACTGCGGTACAACTATCGTCAATACCACCACCAACACGTCGCCAATTTGTGGGTTGATTGGGCCGCTCCTTGGCCCTTTGGGCCAACCATTAGTCATTTTAGGGGTCAATTAACCCAAGAAATTACTAAATTCACGGAAAATGTGAAATCATTGAATATTTATACTTAAATATTTTGAGATTTTAAAACATATTAAATAATTTCTTAAATCCTTAGGAATAAAAAAAGATCTTCATTAAAATAAATATGGCAAATGTACCTAGACACCTAGTGGAAGGTTGTGGGGATGAATCATAACTACATCACCAAAATAAGTTGTCATAGTATAGAGTTGGCGATAGCAGCGTTTTGTAGGTTGGGGTCCGTGAAGCCCTTTTTTGAAAAAATCGTAAATGATATTTTTAAGTTTCAGAAAATTCTGAGAAAAATACAAGATGTAGACCATGATTTTTTCCACCGGAGTAAAAAACGTAATATTATGTATTTTGAGTTGTGTATAATTGACAAATTTATGAATCTGAATTGGTGAATTGTGCCAAATTTGATTTTTTTTAGATTTGTCAGAATCTGTGATTTTTGTGTAGGCCAAAATACAAACTATTTCGGATGGCAATTTTGCAGAACTATTGAATACATCATTGTTGACAACTAGGCTCCAAATCAACTTTTTCGAGACTTGTCCCGCTATTTCGAATCGGGTCATTTGGAAGGGAAGAGGCTTGGAAGTCCTATGGCACGCCACTTGTCACGATTACGTAACATGACCAGCATATATACACAATATATATAGCATCCATCATCAACAAGGGGTGACCGCAACTGATCGAAGCCACTTGCATATAGGCTGTACGTGAGTAAGTATATATAACCTTATTGTATTTAGGGAGGAAGTGTGGTGGGAGGCCGACATGGAGGCGCTCGGGGAGGAGGAGGCATGGGACAATGTCTACTGTTTCATCGAGAATAAGCCCTTCATTGTGTGCGGTAGCCTCGCTTGAGTGCTCGAAAAGACAAGTTTCTAAATCTTTATTTCACGCTCTAAAATAACTTCCCCGAAATGTCTCTATGATCGGGTAGAATTAGCGGACTTAAGAAAAGTGTGACATTAGACTGATCATAATGCGTCGTCTCTTCCCAGACATTATTCCATGTCATACAAATCAACTTGGATATTTTGTGTCCCTTCTTTTGACTTCTGCATGATGGAATCTTCCCATGATACTTTCTCTCTTGGGATCATTCAAATATTCATGTGCCTACACGTTAGCTGATGACATGAAATAATATAAGGACTAGAGAAGTCTGAATTTCAGTCGACAGACAATAAAAAAACCAAGTTTGAATTCGGAGGCAGTTGTGGGCCATTCAAATATTCATGTGCCTACACGTTAGCTGATGACACGAACTAATATAAGGACTAGAAGAAGATTGAATTTCAGTCGACATCAACTTGGACTATAAGAAGATTGAATTTCAGTCGACATCAACTTCAAAATATTCATGTGCCTACATGTTAGCAGTTGTGGGCCACGAACTAGTACTTAGCCACCACTTGCAACACATATGCTTACGAACACACACACTATAAAATAGGCACCACACAACCAGTTTTTCACAACAACAACACTTGCGAATCATTAGCATTCCTAAGAAAGATAGTCTGAGTTCTTGCGTTTGTGCATACATAGCATACGACAGCTAGATAGTCCATGGCGATATGCAGGCTGCTGCTCCTATTCCTGGCGTTCCTCTCCCCGGTGGCGAGCGAGGCGATGTGCTGCCACCCTGATGACCTCCGCGGGCTGCGGAGCTTCGCCAGAAAACTCAGCGGTGGCGGGGGCGTCCTCCTCCGTTCCACATGGTCTGGCGCCTCGTGTTGCAGCTGGGACGGTGTGGGCTGCGATGGCAAAAGTGGCCGTGTCACAGCCTTGTGGCTCCCCGGACACGGCCTCGCAGGCCCCATCCCAGGAGCATCCTTAGCGGGCCTCATGCGGCTCAGGTCGCTCAACCTTGCAAACAATAGGTTGGTCGGCACCATCTCATCGTGGATTGGTGAGCTTGAGCATCTTTGCTACATGGATCTCTCTGGTAACTCATTGATCGGCGAGGTACCCAAGAGTTTTATACAGCTCAAGGGACTCGCCACCGTGGGTCATTCACAGCATATGGCTTGCAATAACATGCCATTGTATGTGAAGCGTAACAGAAGAACACTCGACGAACAGCCAAACACGATATCCGGGACCAACAACACTGTCAAATCTGGAAGCAACAATGTTGTTGCCGGGAACGACAACACTATCATATCTGGGAATAGAAACACTGTGTCTGGGAGCAACAACACTATCGTAACTGGGAGTGACAATACTGTAAGCGGTAGCAACCATGTCGTATCCGGGACCAACCATATCGTAACTGACAACAATAATGACGTATCCGGAGAGGACAATAATGTATCTGGAAGCTTCCATACCGTGTCCGGTAGCCACAATACTGTATCTGGGAGCAACAATACAGTATCCGGGAGCAACCATGTCATATCTGGGAGCAACAAAGTCGTGACAGGAGGTTAATGGCTTGTCAGCGGATTGGTTCAATCTACCCTGATAGGGCTGACGTCCTTATCCAGGTTCACTGTAGCTCACAATCACTTGGTGGGACCAATCATGTCATGTAAATGAAAGGATATTGTATCATGTTCTTACTTTAAATAAAATCGACTTGACTATTGCAAATGGTGTATACCAAGCGTGTTTGCTTATGTACAAATTTGCAGCGTGGATGTCTACATGTGTTGATTATTTCATGTCATCAATTCTTTGTGATGTGTTGATGCTTTATTATGCAGATTGGGATGTGGATCACACGGTTATTATAACTGCTAAAGTCAGGTAGCTAAACACTTCTCTTGTGCAAGTGTCAATGTTGCATGTATCAATGTCCAATGACTGAATGAAGAAGATGGACAAAACTAGCAGAGATTAGTACAAATAAATACGTGCCATCCATTCGACCTGATCGTATGGATCAGATCCCTCGATATTGGTATATTGCAATAGGCGCCGCATTTTTTTTTCCGAGAGAAAAATTCTTGACAAAGGGATTGGGCTATGTCAATCATCACATTCTATCTGTGAACTTAAAGTTTCTGAGAAAAGATAAGAAAATATTAACCTGTGCAACAGTGAGGGAATATATTTAGGGAAGCGGTGGCCGATGATGGTGGGAAAAAACATCACCATGAAAAAGTGGGAGGAGAGATAGATGGCGAGAAAGAGAAAGGGTAGGAAATATAGATGACGAGAAACATAGAGGGTGGGGGGAAAAGGCGTTTCGATAGAAACGAGAATGACATAAAACTAGCAGGAAATTATACTGGCATAATTTGCAGAGTAATTTCTGGTAAACATTCAACAAATATTTGAAAAGACGAGAAAATCTGCTGGTATGAATAATGTATATACTCGACAAAGAGGAATGGCGTGGGGTTGGGACATGTGGTCCACAAACGTGGGTTGGTTGCATTTGAATTAATGTTTAAATATCTTTAATAGTTTGGTAGACATATCTATTACAACATTCCGAAAAATATTTTTACAGTGATCATATTTCATTATTGTATAAGCAAATTTATAGAAACTTTTAGAGCATAAATTAAAAAAGCTCTGTTACGGTGATAAAAGTTTGTAGAAACTTCTAGACTATAAATTAAACCGTTGGTTTAACTCTCTACCAGTTTTTCGTGGTCAAATGTGTTTAATAATCCGAAAATGTATGCATTCTATGTACATGATAAAAATGTGCTTTGCATCAATTTGTCCTTACATAATTTCTCGTAATAATTTCTTCAATAATTTCCTAAATAAAAAATGCACGCACAAGCCAAAAATTTATCCTTAACCCTCTCTATCTTCTTGTATCGTATTATCATTGATGAAGGCGGAAGCACCTTGCATTCCTTCCAAACCCTATGGTGGCTTTTGTAATGGCTAAGGTGAGCGAGCATTATCATCCTAGACATCAATTTTCTTCATAAAATGAAAATGTCAGGATGGTGATAATTATGTAGAGAGTATCAACAAATAAAATTTGGTCAGATTTGATACATATTTTTTTCGTCTTGCGCATGATCTCCCAAATTTATGGTCCTATAATAACTTCTCACCAAAATAAATGCTCCAATCTAAATTGAAGTCAAATTTGGTTTATTCTTCAAAGCATCCGTGGCCTTTTACCATGCACAGGATCTGATTTTTCTTCCTTCAATCTGAAACTAATGCTTACGTTTGTCCATGATTTTTTTACGATGGTATTAAAAATCCTTGATTCTTGGTTATGCTTCTCGATCTTCTCAGGTTCTTGGTTCATGATGGATTAATAAAAAGTGCTAATTTTTGTGGAACATAGATTGTGTGTTGCAAAATTCGAAGGACCCCTAGATACAAATTGAATTTAATGTTTGGGATTTTTTGTAAAATTATGTCACCGATCTTGAATCAAAGAACACCGTATCAAAGGTGTATGATAAGACGGGGACTTGTATACCCAAGCGGGATTACTTTTTCGCACATCTGTTGCAAGACACTAGGTTGTGTAGAGGCTCTCGGTATATAGTATATTTGCCAGTACTGGAGACTTGACAAAGATCCACACTTGGGGAACTTACTAGTCCCTGTAGTAATAGATACCACTCCATCCAAGGGTTAGCTTGTTTTTCTTCCACAAAAGGTTAGGAGGGAGATAATCAAGTAGAGTAGTATCAGCAAAGACAAGTGGCAAGTACAAAGTAGAAATATCTAAAGACAAAAATAGCTAGCATTTGTTGGTTTCTTTAGAATCTTCAGGCAGCTGGGCATAATAGGGTCACTTCCTAGATAATCATTTATCCAAAGTTCTAGGAGGCCAGCCGTAGTCATCAGCTGCAAACTTGTCATCGAGATAGAATCTGGCAATGATTGACTCGCCACCCTTCCAGTAGCTCCCATGTGTTATGTTGTGGTATTTTTATACCCGTGATTGCCGCTAGTGGTCATTTCTTTCGGTTACCCTGTTATTTTGACATTAAACTCGTGGAACAACTAGTGAGAAAATCATATAGTAAAACTTATAGGAAAAGTACCACATTCTATTCAAACCTATCATGACTAAATATTAGGTTAATCCCAAAGAAGTGGACCTATACATCGAAAAAGGGATCTATATAGGTATGTCTTGAGCTATGTAAATTAGCACATTGCCTAGGATAGAAAATACTTGAGTATTTGAATTAGTTTTGAAACCAAAATTTTAAACTCTATATACAATAGACGAAAATAACCATTAGACAGAGATAAACATTTCATATACATTAACTAGATCCTGACGAGACTAAAGTACTACATATTTTTGCTTCCGTGGACAATGCATATAAAGAAATAATGTGACCTAACCTAACGAAACTATATATTGTTCTAACTAAACATTAACTAACTCAACCGAGCACCCGTTCATCACACACAATCACACATACAGAGTGAGCACTGCACAACACAATCTTAGCCAGGTGATCAATTCCTAGGTAGCTTAATTAAGCAAAAATGAAGCTAGCTCATAGGCTAGGTCACCAAGCTACATCATCACAGAACATGGCTTGAAGGCCAATGATACGCCCAAAACGTATCTACTTTTTCGAGCACTTTTGCTATTGTTTTTCCTCTAACATGTGTGATTTGGATATAACTAACACGGATTAACGTTGTTTTCAGCTGAATTGCCCTGGTGTCTTGTTTTTGTGCAGAAAGTCAAAGTTTCAGAAAAATTCCCGAAAAATTACAGAAGCCCTATTTTTCCAGAAGACCCAGGGAGCCAGAAGATGAAGCAAAGACGGAGCACGGGGGCCCCACACGTACCCCCTGCGCGGCAGAGGTGGGGCCGCACCGAGGCCTTGTGTGGGCACCTCGCGTGGCCCCAGACGCTCCCCTTTGGACTACTTATTGTCTCTGACCTAAAAACGTCGGGGGGATCGATGATTTTTCCAGAAACCCTCCAGAGCTCCGCCGCCATCGAAAACCCTAGTTCGGGGATCAGAAACTCCGTTCTGGCACCCTGCCGGGACGGGGAATTGGAGGAGATCATCGCCATCATCATCACCGCCGCCTCTCCATCAACCATCCATGATTCCCCAATCCATGTGTGAGTAATTCCCCGCTGTAGGCTGAAGGGGATGGTAGGGATTGGATGAGATTGTTCATGGAATAGTAGTAAGATTAATAGGGCATGGTGCCTAGTATCCATTATTAGTACTTTATGTCACTGTTGCAACTTGTTATGCTTAATGCTTGACACTTAGGGTACGAGTGCCATGATTTCAGATATGAACATTTTATTGTATCATGAGAATAATTATTGTTTTGGATTATATCTATAAGTTGTATACACACGTCACTGTCCGGAACCCGAGGCCCCAAAGTGACAGAAATTGGGATAACCGGAGAGGATGGCTGCGATTTGAGGAATACATGTGTTCACGGAGTGTTAATGCTTTGCTCCAGTGCTTTATTAAAAGGAGTACCTTAATTACCAGTAGTTGCTCTTGAGGCCCCGCTGCAAACGGGCTGGTAGGACAAAAGATGTTGTGCAAGTTTCTCATTGCGAGCACGTACGACTAAATACGGAACACATGCCTATGATTGATTATTACTTGGATGCTTTATTATTATTTACCTGCAATGCCCTACGTATGATTATTTCATGAATTATCTTATCCATGCAACACCCGTTCATCCATCCCTATGCCTACAGTATTTTAATCCTGCTGTCTACTTCAATTATTACTGCTGCCTTTATTTCGCTGCTGCTATTATTTCACTACTTCTACTGTCATAAAACTGTTGCTACCGATAAACTGTGTCGAACAAGTCTACTCCCAGGTGCAGCTGAACTGACAATTCATCTGTCAAGGCTTATAAATATTCTTTGACTCCCCTTGTGTCGAATCAATAAATTTGGGTTTTACTTCCCTCGAAGACTGTTGCGATCCCCTATACTTGTGGGTCATCAGCCAACTCACTAACCACCACAGAGCAAAGGGGGAGAGGGAGCTGAAGTTATGAGGCGATCAATTACCAAAGGGGGTCCACCGACATTGCAACTGCCATGGCGTTGAATGTAAGGGACTACATTATCATGGCGGGAGCTCCGGGGCAGTATCATCGAAATTCAAGCGAATATTTTCTGCTATCACTGCGGTACAACTATCGTCAATACCACCACCAACACGTCGCCAATTTGTGGGTTGATTGGGCCGCTCCTTGGCCCTTTGGGCCAACCATTAGTCATTTTAGGGGTCAATTAACCCAAGAAATTACTAAATTCACGGAAAATGTGAAATCATTGAATATTTATACTTAAATATTTTGAGATTTTAAAACATATTAAATAATTTCTTAAATCCTTAGGAATAAAAAAAGATCTTCATTAAAATAAATATGGCAAATGTACCGAGACACCTAGTGGAAGGTTGTGGGGATGAATCATAACTACATCACCAAAATAGGTTGTCATAGTATAGAGTTGGCGATAGCAGCGGTTTGTAGGTTGGGGTCCGTGAAGCCCTTTTTTGAAAAAATCGTAAATGATATTTTTAAGTTTCAGAAAATTCTGAGAAAAATACAAGATGTAGACCATGATTTTTTCCACCGGAGTAAAAAACGTAATATTATGTATTTTGAGTTGTGTATAATTGACAAATTTATGAATCTGAATTGGTGAATTGTGCCAAATTTGATTTTTTTAGATTTGTCAGAATCTGTGATTTTTGTGTAGGCCAAAATACAAACTATTTCGGATGGCAATTTTGCAGAACTATTGAATACATCATTGTTGACAACTAGGCTCCAAATCAACTTTTTCGAGACTTGTCCCGCTATTTCGAATCGGGTCATTTGGAAGGGAAGAGGCTTGGAAGTCCTATGGCACGCCACTTGTCACGATTACGTAACATGACCAGCATATATACACAATATATATAGCATCCATCATCAACAAGGGGTGACCGCAACTGATCGAAGCCACTTGCATATAGGCTGTACGTGAGTAAGTATATATAACCTTATTGTATTTAGGGAGGAAGTGGTGGTGGGAGGCCGACATGGAGGCGCTCGGGGAGGAGGAGGCATGGGACAATGTCTACTGTTTCATCGAGAATAAGCCCTTCATTGTGTGCGGTAGCCTCGCTTGAGTGCTCGAAAAGACAAGTTTCTAAATCTTTATTTCACGCTCTAAAATAACTTCCCCGAAATGTCTCTATGATCGGGTAGAATTAGCGGACTTAAGAAAAGTGTGACATTAGACTGATCATAATGCGTCGTCTCTTCCCAGACATTATTCCATGTCATACAAATCAACTTGGATATTTTGTGTCCCTTCTTTTGACTTCTGCATGATGGAATCTTCCCATGATACTTTCTCTCTTGGGATCATTCAAATATTCATGTGCCTACACGTTAGCTGATGACATGAAATAATATAAGCACTAGAGAAGTCTGAATTTCAGTCGACAGACAATAAAAAAACCAAGTTTGAATTCGGAGGCAGTTGTGGGCCATTCAAATATTCATGTGCCTACACGTTAGCTGATGACACGAACTAATATAAGGACTAGAAGAAGATTGAATTTCAGTCGACATCAACTTGGACTATAAGAAGATTGAATTTCAGTCGACATCAACTTCAAAATATTCATGTGCCTACATGTTAGCAGTTGTGGGCCACGAACTAGTACTTAGCCACCACTTGCAACACATATGCTTACGAACACACACACTATAAAATAGGCACCACACAACCAGTTTTTCACAACAACAACACTTGCGAATCATTAGCATTCCTAAGAAAGATAGTCTGAGTTCTTGCGTTTGTGCATACATAGCATACGACAGCTAGATAGTCCATGGCGATATGCAGGCTGCTGCTCCTATTCCTGGCGTTCCTCTCCCCGGTGGCGAGCGAGGCGATGTGCTGCCACCCTGATGACCTCCGCGGGCTGCGGAGCTTCGCCAGAAAACTCAGCGGTGGCGGGGGCGTCCTCCTCCGTTCCACATGGTCTGGCGCCTCGTGTTGCAGCTGGGACGGTGTGGGCTGCGATGGCAAAAGTGGCCGTGTCACAGCCTTGTGGCTCCCCGGACACGGCCTCGCAGGCCCCATCCCAGGAGCATCCTTAGCGGGCCTCATGCGGCTCAGGTCGCTCAACCTTGCAAACAATAGGTTGGTCGGCACCATCTCATCGTGGATTGGTGAGCTTGAGCATCTTTGCTACATGGATCTCTCTGGTAACTCATTGATCGGCGAGGTACCCAAGAGTTTTATACAGCTCAAGGGACTCGCCACCGTGGGTCATTCACAGCATATGGCTTGCAATAACATGCCATTGTATGTGAAGCGTAACAGAAGAACACTCGACGAACAGCCAAACACGATATCCGGGACCAACAACACTGTCAAATCTGGAAGCAACAATGTTGTTGCCGGGAACGACAACACTATCATATCTGGGAATAGAAACACTGTGTCTGGGAGCAACAACACTATCGTAACTGGGAGTGACAATACTGTAAGCGGTAGCAACCATGTCGTATCCGGGACCAACCATATCGTAACTGACAACAATAATGACGTATCCGGAGAGGACAATAATGTATCTGGAAGCTTCCATACCGTGTCCGGTAGCCACAATACTGTATCTGGGAGCAACAATACAGTATCCGGGAGCAACCATGTCATATCTGGGAGCAACAAAGTCGTGACAGGAGGTTAATGGCTTGTCAGCGGATTGGTTCAATCTACCCTGATAGGGCTGACGTCCTTATCCAGGTTCACTGTAGCTCACAATCACTTGGTGGGACCAATCATGTCATGTAAATGAAAGGATATTGTATCATGTTCTTACTTTAAATAAAATCGACTTGACTATTGCAAATGATGTATACCAAGCGTGTTTGCTTATGTACAAATTTGCAGCGTGGATGTCTACATGTGTTTATTATTTCATGTCATCAATTCTTTGTGATGTGTTGATGCTTTATTATGCAGATTGGGATGTGGATCACACGGTTATTATAACTGCTAAAGTCAGGTAGCTAAACACTTCTCTTGTGCAAGTGTCAATGTTGCATGTATCAATGTCCAATGACTGAATGAAGAAGATGGACAAAACTAGCAGAGATTAGTACAAATAAATACGTGCCATCCATTCGACCTGATCGTATGGATCAGATCCCTCGATATTGGTATATTGCAATAGGCGCCGCATTTTTTTTTCCGAGAGAAAAATTCTTGACAAAGGGATTGGGCTATGTCAATCATCACATTCTATCTGTGAACTTAAAGTTTCTGAGAAAAGATAAGAAAATATTAACCTGTGCAACAGTGAGGGAATATATTTAGGGAAGCGGTGGCCGATGATGGTGGGAAAAAACATCACCATGAAAAAGTGGGAGGAGAGATAGATGGCGAGAAAGAGAAAGGGTAGGAAATATAGATGACGAGAAACATAGAGGGTGGGGGAAAAGGCGTTTCGATAGAAACGAGAATGACATAAAACTAGCAGGAAATTATACTGGCATAATTTGCAGAGTAATTTCTGGTAAACATTCAACAAATATTTGAAAAGACGAGAAAATCTGCTGGTATGAATAATGTATACACTCGACAAAGAGGAATGGCGTGGGGTTGGGACATGTGGTCCACAAACGTGGTGTTGGTTGCATTTGAATTAATGTTTAAATATCTTTAATAGTTTGGTAGACATATCTATTACAACATTCCGAAAAATATTTTTTACAGTGATCATATTTCATTATTGTATAAGCAAATTTATAGAAACTTTTAGAGCATAAATTAAAAAAGCTCTGTTACGGTGATAAAAGTTTGTAGAAACTTCTAGACTATAAATTAAACCGTTGGTTTAACTCTCTACCAGTTTTTCGTGGTCAAATGTGTTTAATAATCCGAAAATGTATGCATTCTATGTACATGATAAAAATGTGCTTTGCATCAATTTGTCCTTACATAATTTCTCGTAATAATTTCTTCAATAATTTCCTAAATAAAAAATGCACGCACAAGCCAAAAATTTATCCTTAACCCTCTCTATCTTCTTGTATCGTATTATCATTGATGAAGGCGGAAGCACCTTGCATTCCTTCCAAACCCTATGGTGGCTTTTGTAATGGCTAAGGTGAGCGAGCATTATCATCCTAGACATCAATTTTCTTCATAAAATGAAAATGTCAGGATGGTGATAATTATGTAGAGAGTATCAACAAATAAAATTTGGTCGGATTTGATACATATTTTTTTCGTCTTGCGCATGATCTCCCAAATTTATGGTCCTATAATAACTTCTCACCAAAATAAATGCTCCAATCTAAATTGAAGTCAAATTTGGTTTATTCTTCAAAGCATCCGTGGCCTTTTACCATGCACAGGATCTGATTTTTCTTCCTTCAATCTGAAACTAATGCTTACGTTTGTCCATGATTTTTTTACGATGGTATTAAAAATCCTTGATTCTTGGTTATGCTTCTCGATCTTCTCAGGTTCTTGGTTCATGATGGATTAATAAAAAGTGCTAATTTTTGTGGAACATAGATTGTGTGTTGCAAAATTCGAAGGACCCCTAGATACAAATTGAATTTAATGTTTGGGATTTTTTGTAAAATTATGTCACCGATCTTGAATCAAAGAACACCGTATCAAAGGTGTATGATAAGACGGGGACTTGTATACCCAGGCGGGATTACTTTTTCACACATCTGTTGCAAGACACTAGGTTGTGTAGAGGCTCTCGGTATATAGTATATTTGCCAGTACTGGAGACTTGACAAAGATCCACACTTGGGGAACTTACTAGTCCCTGTAGTAATAGATACCACTCCATCCAAGGGTTAGCTTGTTTTTCTTCCACAAAAGGTTAGGAGGGAGATAATCAAGTAGAGTAGTATCAGCAAAGACAAGTGGCAAGTACAAAGTAGAAATATCTAAAGACAAAAATAGCTAGCATTTGTTGGTTTCTTTAGAATCTTCAGGCAGCTGGGCATAATAGGGTCACTTCCTAGATAATCATTTATCCAAAGTTCTAGGAGGCCAGCCGTAGTCATCAGCTGCAAACTTGTCATCGAGATAGAATCCGGCAATGATTGACTCGCCACCCTTCCAGTAGCTCCCTGTTGTTATGTTGTGGTATTTTTATACCCGTGATTGCCGCTAGTGGTCATTTCTTTCGGTTACCCTGTTATTTTGACATTAAACTCGTGGAAGAACTAGTGAGAAAATCTTATAGTAAAACTTATAGGAAAAGTACCACATTCTATTCAAGCCTATCATGACTAAATATTAGGTTAAGCCCAAATAAGTGGACCTATACATCGAAAAAGGGATCTATATAGGTATGTTTTGAGCTATGTAAATTAGCACATTGCCTAGGATAGAAAATACTTGAGTATTTGAATTAGTTTTGAAACCAAAATTTTAAACTCTATATACAATAGACGAAAATAACCATTAGACAGAGATAAACATTTCATATACATTAACTAGATCCTGACGAGACTAAAGTACTACATATTTTTGCTTCCGTGGACAATGCATATAAAGAAATAATGTGACCTAACCTAACGAAACTATATATTGTTCTAACTAAACATTAACTAACTCAACCGAGCACCCGTTCATCACACACAATCACACATACAGAGTGAGCACTGCACAACACAATCTTAGCCAGGTGATCAATTCCTAGGTAACATAATTAAGCAAAAATGAAGCTAGCTCATAGGCTAGGTCACCAAGCTACATCATCACAGAACATGGCTTGAAGGCCAATGATACGCCCAAAACGTATCTACTTTTTCGAGCACTTTTGCTATTGTTTTTCCTCTAACATGTGTGATTTGGATATAACTAACACGGATTAACGTTGTTTTCAGCTGAATTGCCCTGGTGTCTTGTTTTTTTGCAGAAAGTCAAAGTTTCAGAAAAATTCCCGAAAAATTACAGAAGCCCAATTTTTCCAGAAGACCCAGGGAGCCAGAAGATGAAGCAAAGACGGAGCACGGGGGCCCCACACATACCCCCTGCGCGGCAGAGGTGGCGCCGCGCCGAGGCCTTGTGTGGGCACCTCGCGTGGCCCCAGACGCTCCCCTTTGGACTACTTATTGTCTCTGACCTAAAAACGTCGGGGGATCGATGATTTTTCCAGAAACCCTCCAGAGCTCCGCCGCCATCGAAAACCCTAGTTCGGGGATCAGAAACTCCGTTCTGGCACCCTGCCGGGACGGGGAATTGGAGGAGATCATCGCCATTATCATCACCGCCGCCTCTCCATCAACCATCCATGATTCCCCCATCCATGTGTGAGTAATTCCCCGCTGTAGGCTGAAGGGGATGGTAGGGATTGGATGAGATTGTTCATGGAATAGTAGTAAGATTAATAGGGCATGGTGCCTAGTATCCATTATTAGTACTTTATGTCACTGTTGCAACTTGTTATGCTTAATGCTTGACACTTAGGGTATGATTGCCATGATTTCAGATATGAACATTTTATTGTATCATGAGAATAATTATTGTTTTGGATTATATCTATAAGTTGTATACACACGTCACTGTCCGGAACCCGAGGCCACAAAGTGACAGAAATTGGGATAACCGGAGAGGATGGCTGCGATTTGAGGAACACATGTGTTCACGGAGTGTTAATGCTTTGCTCCAGTGCTTTATTAAAAGGAGTACCTTAATTACCAGTAGTTTCTCTTGAGGCCCCGCTGCAAACGGGCTGGTAGGACAAAAGATGTTGTGCAAGTTTCTCATTGCGAGCACGTACGACTAAATACGGAACACATGCCTATGATTGATTATTACTTGGATTCTTTATTATTATTTACCTGCAATGCCCTACGTATGATTATTTCATGAATTATCTTATCCATGCAACGCCCGTTCATCCATCCCTATGCCTACAGTATTATAATCCTGCTGTCTACTTCAACTATTACTACTGCTTTTATTTCGCTGCTGCTATTATTTCACTACTTCTACTGTCATAAAACTGTTGCTACCGATAAACTGTGTCGAACAAGTCTACTCCCAGGTGCAGCTGAACTGACAATTCATCTGTCAAGACTTATAAATATTCTTTGACTCCCCTTGTGTCGAATCAATAAATTTGAGTTTTACTTCCCTCGAAGACTTTTGCGATCCCCTATACTTGTGGGTCATCAGCCAACTCACTAACCACCACAGAGCAAAGGTGGAGAGGGAGCTGAAGTTATGAGGCGATCAATTACCAAAGGGGGTCCACCGACATTGCAACTGCCATGGCGTTGAATGTAAGGGACTACATTATCATGGCGGGAGCTCCGGGGCAGTATCATCGAAATTCAAGCGAATATTTTCTGCTATCACTGCGGTACAACTATCGTCAATACCACCACCAACACGTCGCCAATTTGTGGGTTGATTGGGCCGCTCCTTGGCCCTTTGGGCGAACCATTAGTCATTTTAGGGTCAATTAACCCAAGAAATTACTAAATTCACGGAAAATGTGAAATCATTGAATATTTATACTTAAATATTTTGAGATTTTAAAACATATTAAATAATTTCTTAAATCCTTAGGAATAAAAAAAGATCTTCATTAAAATAAATATGGCAAATGTACCTAGAGACCTAGTGGAAGGTTGTGGGGATGAATCATAACTACATCACCAATATAGGTTGTCATAGTATAGAGTTGGCGATAGCAGCGTTTTCTAGGTTGGGGTCCATGAAGCCCTTTTTTGAAAAAATCGTAAATGATATTTTTAAGTTTCAGAAAATTCTGAAAAAAATACTAGATGTAGACCATGATTTTTTCCACCGGAGTAAAAAACGAAATATTATGTATTTTGAGCTGTGTATAATTGACAAATTTATGAATCTGAATTGGTGAACTGTGCCAAATTTGATTTTTTTTAGATTTGTCAGAATCTGTGATTTTTGTGTAGGCCAAAATACAAACTATTTCGGATGGCAATTTTGCAGAACTATTGAATACATCATTGTTGACAACTAGGC
The DNA here is from genome assembly GCA_947311845.1 of Poa pratensis. NCBI lineage: Eukaryota > Viridiplantae > Streptophyta > Magnoliopsida > Poales > Poaceae > Poa > Poa pratensis. Next base: position 3,898,190 of record CAMZMU010000100.1, on the reverse strand, counting down.
TCCAAATCAACTTTTTCGAGACTTGTCCCGCTATTTCGAAACGGGTCATTTGGAAGGGAAGAGGCTTGGAAGTCCTATGGCACGCCACTTGTCACGATTACGTAACATGAACAGCATATATACACAATATATAGCATCCATCATCAACAAGGGGTGACCGCAACTGATCGAAGCCACTTGCATATAGGCTGTACGTGAGTAAGTATAAATAACCTTATTGTATTTAGGGAGGAAGTGGTGGTGGGAGGCCGACATGGAGGCACTCGGGGAGGAGGAGGCATGGGACAATGTCTACTGCTTCATCGAGAATAAGCCCTTCATTGTGTGCGGTAGCCTCGCTTGAGTGCTCGAAAATACAAGTTTCTAAATCTTTATTTCACGCTCTAAAATAACTTCCCCGAAATGTCTCTATGATCGGGTAGAATTAGCGGACTTAAGAAAAGTGTGACATTAGGCTGATCATAATGCGTCGTCTCTTCCCATACATCATTCCATGTCATACAAATCAACTTGGATATTTTGTGTCCCTTCTTTTGACTTCTGCATAATGGAATCTTCCCATGATACTTTCTCTCTTGGGATCATTCAAATATTCTTGTGCCTACACGTTAGCTGATGACATGAAATAATATAAGGACTAGAGAAGTCTGAATTTCAGTCGACAGACAATAAAAAAACCAAGTTTGAATTGGGAGGCGTTGTGGGCCATTCAAATATTCATGTGCCTACACGTTAGCTGATGACACGAACTAATATAAGGACTAGAAGAAGATTGAATTTCAGTCGACATCAACTTGGACTATAAGAAGATTGAATTTCAGTCGACATCAACTTCAAATATTCATGTGTCTACATGTTAGCTGTTGTGGGCCACGAACTAGTACTTAGCCACCACTTGCAACACATATGCTTACGAACACACACACTATAAAATAGGCACCACACAACCAGTTTTTCACAACAACAACACTTGCGAATCACTAGCATTCCTAAGAAAGATAGTCTGAGTTATGCAGGCTGCTGCTCCTATTCCTGGCGTTCCTCTCCCCGGTGGCGAGCGAGGCGATGTGCTGCCACCCTGATGACCTCCGCGGGCTGCGGAGCTTCGCCAGAAAACTCAGCGGTGGCGGGGGCGTCCTCCTCCGTTCCACATGGTCTGGCGCCTCGTGTTGCAGCTGGGACGGTGTGGGCTGCGATGGCACAAGTGGCCGTGTCACAGCCTTGTGGCTCCCCGGACACGGCCTCGCAGGCCCCATCCCAGGAGCATCCTTAGCGGGCCTCGTGCGGCTCAGGTCGCTCAACCTTGCAAACAATAGGTTGGTCGGCACCATCTCATCGTGGATTGGTGAGCTTGAGCATCTTTGCTACATGGATCTCTCTGGTAACTCATTGATTGGCGAGGTACCCAAGAGTTTTATACAGCTCAAGGGACTCGCCACCGTGGGTCATTCACAGGATATGGCTTGCAATAACATGCCATTGTATGTGAAGCGTAACAGAAGAACACTCGACGAACAACCAAACACGATATCCGGGACCAACAACACTGTCAAATCTGGGAGCAACAATGTTGTTGCCGGGAATGACAACACTATCATATCTGGGAATAGAAACACAGTGTCTGGGAGCGACAACACTATCGTAACTGGGAGTGACAATACTGTAAGCGGTAGCAACCATGTCGTATCCGGGACCAACCATATCGTAACTGACAACAATAATGACGTATCCGGAGAGGACAATAATGTATCTGGAAGCTTCCATACCATGTCCGGTAGCCACAATACTGTATCTGGGAGCAACAATACAGTATCCGGGAGCAACCATGTCGTATCTGGGAGCAACAAAGTCGTGACAGGAGGTTAATGGCTTGTCAGCGGATTGGTTCAATCTACCCTGATAGGGCTGACGTCCTTATCCAGGTTCACTGTAGCTCACAATCACTTGGTGGGACCAATCATGTCATGTAAATGAAAGGATATTGTATCATGTTCTTACTTTAGATAAAATCGACTTGACTATTGCAAATGATGTATGCCAAGTGTGTTTGCTTATGTACAAATTTGCAGCGTGGATGTCTACATGTGTTGATTGTTTCATGTCTTCAATTCTTTGTGATGTGTTGATGCTTTATTATGCAGATTGGGATGTGGATCACACGGTTATTATAACTGCTAAAGTCAGGTAGCTAAACACTTCTCTTGTGTAAGTGTCAATGTTGCATGTATCAATGTCCAATGACTGAATGAAGAAGATGGACAAAACTAGCAGAGATTAGTACAAATAAATATGTGCCATCCATTCGACCTGATCTTATGGATCAGATCCCTCGATATTGGTATATTGCAATAGGCGCCGCATTTTTTTTTCCGAGAGAAAAATTCTTGACAAAGGGATTGGGCTATGTCAATCATCACATTCTATCTGTGAACTTAAAGTTTCTGAGAAAAGATAAGAAAATATTAACCTGTGCAACAGTGAGGGAATATATTTAGGGAAGCGGTGGCCGATGATGGTGGGAAAAAACAACACCGTGAAAAAGTGGGAGGAGAGATAGATGGCGAGAAAGAGAAAGGGTAGGAAATATAGATGACGAGAAACATAGAGGGTGGGGGAAAAGGTGTGTCGATAGAAACGAGAATGACATAAAACTAGCAGGAAATTATACTTGCATAATTTGCAGAGTAATTTCTGGTAAACATTCAACAAATATTTGAAAAGACGAGAAAATCTGCTGGTATGAATAATGTATATACTCGACAAAGAGGAATGGCGTGGGGTTGGGACATGTGGTCCACAAACGTGGGGTTGGTTTCATTTGAATTAATGTTTAAATATCTTTAATAGTTTGGTGGATATATCTATTACTACATTCCGAAAAATATTTTTACAGTGATCATATTTCATTATTGTATAAGCAAATTTATAGAAACATTCAGAGCATAAATTAAAAAAGCTCTGTTACGGTGATAAAAGTTTGTAGAAACTTCTAGACTATATATTAAACCATTGGCTTAACTCTCTACCAGTTTTTCGTGGTCAAATGTGTTTAATAATCCGAAAATGTATGCATTCTATGTACATGATAAAAATGTGCTTTGCATCAATTTGTCCTTACATAATTTCTCGTAATAATTTCTTCAATAATTTCCTAAATAAAAAATGCACGCACAAGCCAAAAATTTATCCTTATCCCTCTCTGTCTTCTTGGTTCCTATTATCATTGATGAACGCGGAAGCACCATGCATTCCTTACAAACCCTATGGTGGCTTTTGTAATGGCTAAGGTGAGCCAGCATTATCATCCTAGACATCAATTTTCTTCATAAAATGAAAATGTCAGGATGGTGATAATTATGTAGAGAGTATCAACAAATAAAATTTGGTCGGATTTGATACATATTTTTTTCGTCTTGCGCATGATCTCCCAAATTTATGGTCTTATAATAACTTCTCACCAAAATAAATGCTCCAATCTAAATTGAAGTCAAATTTGGTTTATTCTTGAAAGCATCCGTGGCCTTTTACCATGCACAGGATCTGATTTTTCTTCCTTCAATCTGAAACTAATGCTTACGTTTGTCCATGATTTTTTTTATGATGGTATTAAAAATCCTTGATTCTTGGTTATGCTTCTCGATCTTCTCAGGTTCTTGGTTCATGATGGATTAATAAAAAGTGCTAATTTTTGTGAAACATAGATTGTGTGTTGCAAAATTCGAAGGACCCCTAGATACAAATTGAATTTAATGTTTGGGATTTCTTGTAAAATTATGTCACCGATCTTGAATCAAAGAACACCGTATCAAAGGTGTATGATAAGACGGGGACTTGTGTACCCAGGCGGGATTCCTTTTTCGCACATCTGTTGCGAGACACTAGGTTGTGTAGAGGCTCTCGGTATATAGTATATTTGCCAGTACTGGACACTTGACAAAGATCCACACTTGGGGAACTTACTAGTCCCTGTAGTAATAGATACCACTCCATCCAAGGGTTAGCTTGTTTTTCTTCCACAAAAGGTTAGGAGGGAGATAATCAAGTAGAGTAGTATCAGCAAAGACAAGTGGCAAGTACAAAGTAGAAATATCTAAAGACAAAAATAGCTAGCATTTGTTGGTTTCTTCAGAATCTTCAGGCAGCTGGGCATACTAGGGTCACTTCCTAGATAATCATTTATCCAAAGTTCTAGGAGGCCAGCCGTAGTCATCAGCTGCAAACTTGTCATCGAGATAGAATCCGGCAATGATTGACTCGCCACCCTTCCAGTAGCTCCCTGTTGTTATGTTGTGGTATTTTTATACCCGTGATTGCCGCTAGTGGTCATTTCTTTCGGTTACCCTGTTATTTTGACATTAAACTCGTGGAAGAACTAGTGAGAAAATCTTATAGTAAAACTTATAGGAAAAGTACCACATTCTATTCAAGCCTATCATGACTAAATATTAGGTTAAACCCAAATAAGTGGACCTATACATCGAAAAAGGGATCTATATAGTATGTTTTGAGCTATGTAAATTAGCACATTGCCTAGGATAGAAAATACTTGAGTATTTGAATTAGTTTTGAAACCAAAATTTTAAACTCTATATACAATAGACGAAAATAACCATTAGACAGAGATAAACATTTCATATACATTAACTAGATCCTGACGAGACTAAAGTACTACATATTTTTGCTTCCGTGGACAATGCATATAAAGAAATAATCTGACCTAACCTAACGAAACTATATATTGTTCTAACTAAACATTAACTAACTCAACCGAGCACCCGTTCATCACACACAATCACACATACAGAGTGAGCACTGCACAACACAATCTTAGCCAGGTGATCAATTCCTAGGTAACATAATTAAGCAAAAATGAAGCTAGCTCATAGGTGATGACTCCCAAGTGCAGGAGATCAATTGTAGTACCTTTCAAATAGAAAAGGTTGTCGAACCCACGAGGAGCTGAAGGTATTGGTTAGTAAGATTGATAAACAAAGCAATGAAAGATGCAAGTGTTTTTGGTATTTTCGGTTGTATAATTCCAATGCATGCAAGTGAAAGCTCTCAAAGAGAGAAAGCCCAATCCTCTTATGTGACAAGAGGACAAGCTCAAGTGATATGTGACTTATATGTGGAAAACGTTCCCGAGGGCGGCATGGATAATGCTAGGCATAGAGATTTATTAAACAACACGTTGAATATCTTGTCAAGTTTTAATCTTTTTGGACGGAGCCATAATTCGGTATAGCTAAATAAATAGACTACACCCCTTATGATGGATCATGTGGCCAAGTAAATGACTGCACAAGAGTTATTAAGACATAAAGTCCCACCATAGCATTACACTCTAAGGTCCCCGATACTAATACCCTCATACTATAACTTCAAGATTCTAACTCAGGCTTACGTGTCCTCCCAAGTCTCCTCAATTCATTATACTACGGTGTTCTCCTATGAGCCCATATAGGTGAAGTGTTGTGCAGTCGACGTTCGCACAACACCATCATAGAATCACATAAAAGATAAACTCTTGACAAAATACCAACACATGTCATATATAAATCATTGCCAATTCATCCTATGCCCTCAGGAACATACGGGAACTACTCACAACGTGCAAACATGATCATAATCAGTGGCATAAGTGGTACAACACAATCTGAAATTATAACTTCACCACCAAATAATGACAAGTACTCAATCACAAACATGAATAGTAGCACAAGACAAGTATCTAGGGTATAGCAACTCTCAAACTGCGAGGGGAACGGAGTGGATCACGGTGATGATGATGGAGATGGTGCTGGTCTTGATGGGGGTGATGATGTAGAGGCCTCCTCCCACGCCAAGGAGGAGAGGTGATGACGATGACGATGATTTCCCCCTTCTCCGGAGCTCCGGAGCAGCAGGATCTGACCCCCCTCGGAAGGGATCAGGAGTTTCGCCGCCGCCGCGACCTCGGATGGACTTGGAAAAATTAGGGCGTTACTTTTCGGGCGAGACGAAGGCGTCGATAAAAAGCCCCAGGCGAGGAGGTGCCCGAGGCCACTTTTGGTGGGCCCACGCGGCCAGGTTGGCCGCGTGGGCCACCCCTTTTGGCCTCGTGGCTCTCCTCTCTTCGGTCTTCTTCCCTCTGCCTTTCTCCCGATGAAAAACTGACGTGGTATTTTTCCTTTTATTATTTGGGTCCTGAAACTCCTGAAACATTAAAACAAGAAAAAGGGGTTTTCTGCCTCCCAGAAATTAAATACCAAAAATAGGGACTTTGTATGAAAGTCCCCAAAATCATCTAAAACATGTAAAACAATCATATAATCATGCAAATAACATTCTAGTATGATACTAAAAGTTATATAAATGATGATATAAAATGCACGTATCAACTCCCCCAAGCTTAAACCTTTACTCGTCCTCGAGTAAGTAAGGACATAGATCATTACATGCATCAATGGACTTATGGTTGATAAATAAATACGAGCATTGTATCATCATCATATTCAATTGCAAGATAAGATTAATGATAAAACTCATACATATGAGGGCAACATAAGTAGAACTCTAGCAATCACCCCTTACTTTTGAAAGCAAATAACCATTGTATGTTGGACAATCGAATCATATTTTTCACATGCTTTTGCTCTTCATGGCAAGCATTATAATCTTTTATACTTTGCTGAAATTTAAAGACAAGATAAACTCTCATTGGATAACAAGTTCAAAGAAGACAAATGAAAAGATAGATATAAAAATTGTTATCACCTTGCTTCTAGTAACTAGTGCAAACTTTAGTCATGGATATCTCAATCAAGTTCCCATGCTCTACAACCTTTTCTTACACTTTCCATGGCTAGCTGAAATTTCAGGTGCCTTCCTTTCATTCACATTCAAGAGCATAAGTATTGAAATATCCATGATCATTAATTTGCTCAAAAGATACTAGGTCTAACAAGAGTGTTTTATATCCTTTTCATTATCTTCTCAACTTTTATCCTACAAGACATATCTCAACCTCAAACTATTAATTCAAGTCAAGTCTTTTACTTTTTATATGAGATAATTCTACAATTGTCCAACATACTCAAGTTAATTAATTTCAAGGCAAGATGTGATTGAAATTCTAAATATGCCACGCTCATTTGCATGAGTGTTACCCATAAATCCCCAAACAAGAGAATCATGGATGACACCATACTTTAATATTCATTGATAAACCATAAGATAGGATACATGATAATGCTCCATGAGCTCACACACGCCTAAGAGATATTGATAACTAATCGATAAAAGCAAAGCACACCATGACTAGATAGATATGATAGATTGATAAAGAGAAAGACTAGATGGAACTCCCCCAAGCTTGGCGTTCCTCCAGATTCTCCTTTGCTGCAGCCTCCTCCTTCTCATATTCTTCCTCCCATTCAGCCATCTTCCATGGGAAAGGCCTTCCATCACGGAAAGATGTAGGTGGATCATTGTACCTGAGGGTGGCGGCTGCTGCAATCTTCTTGAAGCGTTCTTCATATTCGCAGTTCTGGTTCTCTACATCCCACATGAAGCATTGGAACTTCTCCCACTTGTTGATGACGTCCTTGTACCTATCTTCCAGATCTTCAAGCCTTTTCTTGTACTCTTCAACCTTCTTCTCCAGCTCCAGGTTCATGAAGTGGTGAGCATCAAGGCTGCGGTAAACCACAGTGCCATACCTGAAGGTCTTGTCCTCTAACTCATCCAGCCTTTCCTCCACCGTGCCGGTGGCCTTGGGAGCCTTCACCTCCTCCACGAGCATCACGCCCTCCTTGAAGCACACGGTCTTCGGTGGTGCCATCACGGAGTTGAGGTAGCGGTTCACAACACCTTCCTTGGGAGAGCTCTCCCCCTCTTGGTTGGATCCGGAGCAAGACATGGCTAAAACCTGACAGACAGAAACAGCAGAAACAAAGATCGCTCGAGAACGCTCGGTGCGAGATTAGATCGGCAGAGAGTATATATTGAGGGTTTTTAGGTCAAGACGAAGCGTCGGGATCGAAAACGAGACGAAAAGGGACTCCGAGGTGGAAAAGGAGTGGGCCCACGCGGCCAGGTACATGGGCCGCGTGGGACCCCCTCTTTCCTTCCTCGGGTCTCCGCTTCCAGTTTTCTTGTCCCACACGTTAATTTCCATAAAAAATGACTTCCGTAAAATATTATGCAATTCCGAGAAACTTTCCAACAGTAAGTTACCTTCTATTGATTTGGGTTTCTGAAACTGCACGGTTTCTCTCAATTACCTCCTCCGGTGTTTGTAAATTCAACTCCTCCACCCTTCCGAAAGCTTTTCCTGCAATATAAGGTTTAAGGCGTTGTCCATTGACTACATGAGGTTTACCTTTCATGTCACCGTGAAGACGGATAGCTCCTGAACGGTACACCTCCTGTATCACTAATGGTCCCTGCCACTTTGAAGCTAACTTCCCTGCAGAAAACTTGAAACGAGAGTTGTATATAAAACTTGATCACCTACTTTGAATTCCTTTCTTAATTTTCTTGTCATGCCAAATCTTAACTTTTTCTTTAAACATTGGCACTTTCATAAGCTTCATTTCTCCATTCATCTAGTAGGTTTAATCAAGAATTCTCTTTTCTCCCGCAGTTTTAAAATCAAAGTTCAGTTGTTTAATAGCCCATCTAGCTTTATGTTCTAGTTCAACAGGTAAGTGACAAGCTTTTCCATAAACCATTTTATAAGGAGACATTCCCATAGGATTTTTAAAAGCAGTTCTATAAGCCCACAAAGCATCATTAATTTAATTGGCCAATCAGATCTAGACTTATTCACTGTCTTTTCCAAAATGAGTTTAATTTCCCTATTGCTTAATTCAACTTGTCCACTTGTTTGAGGATGATAAGGAGATGCAATTCTATGGTTAACATCATATTTTGCCAAAGTTTTTCTAAGAACACCATGCAAGAAATGAGAACCACCATCAGTAATTAAAACCTAGGAACACCAAACCTGGGGAAAATGATGTCCTTGAGCATCTTCATTGCTGTGGCATGATCTGCACTTTTGGTTGGAATTGCTTCCACCCACTTTGTAACATAGTCAACTGCAACCAAAATGTGAGTATGCTTTGTCTTTGATTCTGGGAAAGGACCCATAAAGTCAAAACCCCACACATCAAATGGTTCAAGTGGCAATGAATAATTCATAGGCATTTCATTCTCCTACCATATTTCCTACTCTTTGACATTTATCACAAGATTTAACATATTCAGCACAATCCTTAAATAAAGTAGGCCAATAGAAACCAGATTGTAATACCTTTGCTCCTGTGCGATCTCCTGCATGATGCCCTCCATAGGGACTGTCATGACAATCTCTTATAATAGCCTGTTGTTCATGCTCAGGTACACAACGTCTAATAATACCATCCACACTTTTCTTATAAGGAAAGGATCATCCCAAAAATAATGTCTAAGATCATAAAAGAATTTCTTTCTTTGTTGAGAAGTGAAGTGTGGAGGTAAACTTTACCAACAATAAAATTTGCATAGTTGGCAAACCAAGGAGATGCAACTTTAGCACTAGAAACATTAACAATTGCAAGTTGTTCATTAACAAAGCTATCATTAATAGGAATAGGATCATCAGGTATATTTTCCATCCTAGAGAGATGATCAGCAACTTGATTATCTCCCCTTTCCTATCAACAATATGTAAATCAAATCTTGCAATAAAGTACCCATCTTATTAATCTAGGCTTAGCATCTTTCTTATTCATCAAGTATTTAATAGCAGAATGATCAGTATGTATGTGACTTTTGAATCAGTAATATAAGGTCTAAACTTGTCACAAGCAAACAGTACTGCTAAAAATTCTTTCTCAGTTGTAGCATAATTCTTTGAGCAGCATCAAGTGTTCTACTAGCATAATAATAACATTCAGTTTCTTATCAACACGTTGGCCCAAAACAGCCCCAACTGCATAATCACTAGCATCACACATAATTTCAAAAGGCAATTTCCAATCAGGAGGTTGAATAATAGGAGCATATTAAAGCATTCTTCAAAATATTAAAGGACTCAATGCAATCATCATTAAAAGAGAAAGGAACATCCTTTTGCAAAGATTGGTTAGAGGTTTTGATATTTTGGAGAAATCTTAATAAACCTACGGTAAAAACCTGCATGCCCAAGAAAACTTCTTATACCTTTGATGTCCCTTGGGTATGGTAGTTTTTCAATAGCTTCTATCTTTGCTGGATCAACTTCTATTCCTTTCCAGAAATCTTATGCCCAAGAACAATACCTTCAGTAACCATGAAGTGACACTTCTCCCAATTAAGAACCAAGTGTTGGTCTTCACAACGCTGCAAAACTTTGTTAAGGTTGAACAAGCAATTATCGAAGGAAGTACCATACACAGAAAAATCATCCATAAAACTTCCATTATCTTTTCAATATAATCAGCAAATATAGCATTCATGCATCTTTGAAAAGTAGCAGGAGCATTACATAAACCGAATGGCATTCTCCTATAAGCAAAAGTACCATATGGGCAAGTAAAAGTGGTCTTTTCTTGATCATCCTTATGGACAGGAATTTGTGAGAAACCTGAATAACCATCTAGATAGCAAAAGTGAGAGTGTTTAGATAACCTTTCTAACATTTGATCAATAAATGGCAATGGATAATGATCTTTTCGAGTTGCTTTTTTAATTTCTGAAATCAATACACATCCTATAACCAACAACAGTACGTTGAGCCACAAGTTCATCCTCATCATTTGGAACAACAGTCATTCCACCCTTTTTAGGAACACAATGAACAGGACTAACCCACTTACTATCAGCTATAGGATAAATGATACCAGCTTCAATAAGTCTTATTACCTCTTTCTTACCACTTCTTTCATTTTTGGATGGAGACGGCGTTGATAATCAACAACAGGTTTTGCATCTTCTCCAGATTAATTTTATGCATACATAGAGCTGGGCTTATACCTTTAAGATCATCAAGAGAGTATCCAATGGCTGGTCGGTGAGCTTTTAGCACATCAAGTAATTTCTCTTCTTCTTCAGCTGAAAGGTTAGCACTAATAATGACAGGATATATGCTCTTCTCATCCAAATATGCATATTTCAGATTTGTAGGCAAAGGTTTTAATTCAAAACTAGGATCCCCTTTAGGTGGTGGTAGCACTCCTAAATTATCAGGTGGGATATGCAATTGTAATTGTGGTGGTTGTTGCCATAATATTTGTTCCAAAGCCTCTTTTTCCTCATCATTAAATGGTTCATCTTGATTAAGCATATAACGTTCTACAACATCTGTTGAAGCTACAGCTATATGAGCAAGAGTTTCAATTAAATCTTCAGAAATTGGCTCTTTCAACATGTTTATCAGCAAATTTGGAAAAGTTGAATTCAAGTTTCTCACCAGCACATTTAATAAACACTTTCTCTTTAGGCAAATTAATTTCAGCACCAACAGTATGTAAGAAAGGTCTACCAAAAATGATAGGACAAAATGAATCTTGAGGACAACCAAGCACAATAAAATCAGCAGGATATTTTATTTTGCCAACCAATACTTCAACATCTCTAACAATTCCAAATGGACTAATATAATCTTTATTAGCAAGTTGAATTGTCATACCTGTCTCTTCCATAACAATAGGATCAATATCAGGCTTGATTTCAAGATAAGAGAATATGGAATGACACTAATACTTGCTCCAATATCACATAGACCATGATAACTTGAAGTCCCAATAGAGCATGATATAACAGGTTTCCCACTTGGCCGAATTACCTTTGATGACTTTAGTAGCATCTTCACATAGATAAACATCAACAGGGTCTTCTTCATTTAGTTGCTTGATGACAGAAATTTGAGTGTTGACTTCCACCTGTTCATAAGGCTGAGAACATTTTTTTACTTTGTTAGTAACAGCAATAAGTAAATTCTCCTTAACTTGGTTTGGATAGGGGTGGTTCAACATACTCCTCAATTGTCACAGATGACACGGTTCAACCTGTTTAATAACTTTAGGAACAACAATAGATTGTTTAACAGGTTCAACATAAACTTCAAATCCACTTTTTGGAACACAGATATGTTCAGCAAAATTTAGCTATTCAATTATAACATAAGGATCAAGATTAAAAGTATCACTCATATTTTTAAACAAGATAGAAGTAGAGAAATTCTCTACACATGAATATCCATAATCAAAATAGGCTCATTACCTTTATCAAGATCCCAATGACTAGTATTTTCAGAAATAGTCTCCAATAAATTCCATGCTTCTTCTTCAGTATTGTTTGTAAAACTTCCACCAGATGAATTATCCAGAATTTCCTTGTGCTTCATAGGTACCTCACATAAAAGTTTATCAATATAAGTTTCCTTGTAAGATCATGACAAGGATTCTTGCGAAGGAGTTCCTTTAACCTCCCCCAAGCTTGAGTAATACTCTCTCCCAGATGTGGCCAGAAATTGAATATGTAGCAGCGGTTCTCATAAGCTTCTTTAGGAGTAAAATATTTAAGAAAGAAAACCTTCCTCAAGATATTCCATTCAATAGTAGCTTCTTCATCCAGAGACCTGTACCAATCACGAGCATTACCAGATAAAGACAAATATAGTAACTTCTTTTTACCATCCTCAGAATACCAGGAAGTCTAAATAACCACATATGTCTTCAATTAACTCCATGTGTTCGCGTGCAGACTTAGTTCCATCCCTGTAAATGGATTTTTCATAACTCTTTTAACATGACCCATGGGAATTTTAAATCCCACTTTAGGTACCTCAGACACAGTAGTTTCAACCACCTTTGCAGTAGTGGCATAAGCACTTTCATATAGAGCAAGATGCAGCGAGGCACGATTCATAAATGCCATAGTAACAATGAGATAAAACAGCTTTCAAGTTTCCTTACCAAACTTCTTACCAATAGCGCTACGCTCCCCGGCAACGGCGCCAGAAAAGTATCTTGATGACTCCCAAGTGCAGGAGATCAATTGTAGTACCTTTCAATAGAAAAGGTTGTCGAACCCACGAGGAGCTGAAGGTATTGGTTAGTAAGATTGATAAAAAACAATAAAAGATGCAAGTGTTTTTGGTATTTTCGGTTGTATAATTCCAATGCAGTAGCAAGTGAAAGCTCTCAAAGAGAGAAAGCCCAATCCTCTTATGTGGCAAGAGGACAAGCTCAAGTGATGTGTAACTTATATGTGGAAAACGTTCCCGAGGGCGGCATGGATATGCTAGGCATAGAGATTTATTAAACAACACGTTGAATATCTTGTCAAGTTTTAATCTTTTTGGACGGAGCCATAATTAGGTATAGCTAAATAAATAACTACAACCCCTTATGATGGATCATGTGGCCAAGTAAATGACTGCACAAGAATTATTAAGACATAAAGTCCCACCATAGCATTACACTCTAAGGTCCCCGATACTAATACCCTCATAATATAACTTCATGATTCTCTCAGGTTTACGTGTCCTCCCAAGTCTCCTCAATTCATTATACTACGGTGTTCTCCTATGAGCCCATATAGGTGAAGTGTTGTGCAGTCGACGTTCGCACAACACCATCATAGAATCACATAAAAGATAAACTCTTGACAAAATACCAACACATGTCATATATAAATCATTGCCAATTCATCCTATGCCCTCAGGAACATACGGGAACTACTCACAACGTGCAAACATGATCATAATCAGTGGCATAAGTGGTACAACACAATCTGAAATTATAACTTCACCACCAAATAATGACAAGTACTCAATCACAAACATGAATAGTAGCACAAGACAAGTATCTAGGGTATAGCAACTCTCAAACTGCGAGGGGAACGGAGTGGATCACGGTGATGATGATGGAGATGGTGCTGGTCTTGATGGGGGTGATGATGTAGAGGCCTCCTCCCACGCCAAGGAGGAGAGGTGATGATGATGACGATGATTTCCCCCTTCTCCGGAGCTCCGGAGCAGCAGGATCTGACCCCCTCGGAAGGGATCAGGAGTTTCGCCGCCGCCGCGACCTCGGATGGACTTGGAAAAATTAGGGCGTTACTTTTCGGGCGAGACGAAGGCGTCGATAAAAAGCCCCAGGCGAGGAGGTGCCCGAGGCCACTTTTAGTGGGCCCCACGCGGCCTAGGTTTTGGCCGCGTGGGCCACCCCTTTTGGCCTCGTGGCTCTCCTCTCTTCGGTCTTCTTCCCTCTGCCTTTCTCCCGATGAAAAACTGACGTGGTATTTTTCCTTTTATTATTTGGGTTCCTGAAACTCCTGAAACAATAAAAACAAGAAAAGGGGTTTTCTGCCTCCCAGATATTAAATACCAAAAATGGGGACTTTGTGTGAAAGTCCCCAAAATCATCTAAAACATGTAAAAACAATCATATAATCATGCAAATAACATTCTAGTATGATACTAAAAGTTATATAAATGATGATATAAAATGCACGTATCAATAGGCTAGGTCACCAAGCTACATCATCACAGAACATGGCTTGAAGGCCAATGATACGCCCAAAACGTATCTACTTTTTCGAACACTTTTGCTATTGTTTTTCCTCTAATATGTGTGATTTGGATATAACTAACATGGATTAACGCTGTTTTCAGCAGAATTGCCCTGGTGTCTTGTTTTTGTGCAGAAAGTCAAAGTTTCAGGAAAATTCCCGAAAAATTACAGAAGCCCTATTTTTCCAAAAGACACAGGGAGCCAGAAGATGAAGCGAAGACAGAGCACGGGGGCCCCACACGCACCCTCGGCGCGACAGAGGTGGGGCCGCGCCGAGGCCTTGTGTGGGCACCTCGCGTGGCCCCAGACGCTCCCCTTTGGACTACTCATTGCCTCTGACCTAAAAACGTCGGGGGGATCGACGATTTTTCCAGAAACCCTCCAGAGCTCCGCCGCCATCGAAAACCCTAGTTCGGAGATCAGAAACTCCGTTCTGACACCCTGCCGGGACGGGGAATTGGAGGAGATCATCGCCATCATCATCACCGCCGCCTCTCCATCAACCATCCATGATTCCACCATCCATCAGATTCGCCGGCCTCACGGAGCTACACATGGATGTGCATGTTCTGCGACGGGGACACATACTTCAGTCCGTGCTGCACCATGCACGGTTTTCGGCACAAAGTGCTCACGCCCCCAGCGTCTCCATGCACCGGCCTTGTCGCGCTATGCTGCCAGAGAGCAGCATCTACCGCCTGCGTTCCAGCCACTCTACAGCACAACCATGATCGCTGCCACAATGCAAGCCATCTGCTTGATTTTTGTATCTGAATTGTGTTAAATATAAATATAATTTGTACTAAAAACTTATACATACCTATAACTTTTTATTATTGTATTATTCTTAATGAGTTTATGTTCCCCATTACACACTTAGCAAAATCTATCAAATATGAATGTCAATAATATTAATTTTAGAACTATTAAATTGTAATGTACGTTACAAAATACACTTAGGTCTGAAAAAATATGTATTTTGTACGAAAAACTATGTTAGTTTCCGACCATATAGACAATGGCTAAACATTGCCAAAATTGTATGGATTCTTATGTTTTTAATCTACATTATAATATTTAAACATCTTTAACATTTATTTCTATATATCTATTGATACATTCTAACAAATATATTAATTTTGATTTTCAGTGTATCGTTATGTAAGGATTTTTTTTGTAACTTCTAGAGTCTAAATTAAACCGCCGGCTTAACTCTCTACCAGTTTTTCAAGGTCAAATGTGTTTAATAGTAATCCGAAAATTCATGCATTTTATGTACATGATAAAAATGTGCTTGGTATCATTCTTGAGAGCTTCCGTAGCATTTATTCTTGAGAGCTTCTGTACCAGGAATAAACCAATCTAAATTTGATTTATTCTTGAGAGCTTCTGTAGCATTTTACCCTGAATTGGATCTGACTTTTCTTCCTTCAATCTGAAACTGATGCTTATGTTTGTCCATGCTTTTTTTTGTGATGGTATAAAAAATCCTTAAATCATGGTTATGTTTCCGGATCTTCTCAAGTTCTTGGTTCATGATGGATTAATAAAAAAATGCTAATTTGTGTGAAACATAGGCTGTGTGTTGCAAAATTCGAAGGACCTCTATATATAAATTGATTTTTTTTTTGTCTTTTTCGCAAAATGTTGTCACCAATCTTGAAGCAAAGAACACTGTATCAAAGGTGTGTCACGATGTGGCATTACTTTTTCGCACATCTGTTGCGAGACACTAGGTCGAGTAGGAGGCATCCAAGGGCTAGCTTATTTTTTTTCTTAACAAAAAGGTCACCAGCAGCAAACTTGTCCTCGGGATAGAATCCTGCAACGATTGACTCGCGACCCTTCCAGCAGCTCCCATCCATCATGATCTTGCACGCATAGGCGGCACTGCGGCACGCGTACAGCCGGATCGACATGATTTGGCCGCGGGACGACGAGCTTGACCAGCTCACCGTACTCGCACGCTTGTACCTCGACATCGTCCGCAATGCGGCCGTAGAAGTCGTCATCCTCGAGGAGGCGGCGTAGGTCCGACCCGGAGAGTATGTCGGCGAGGCATACCACCTTGGTTGGTTCGTCATCTAGGGGCAGCTGCCGCTCCTCGTCGGCAGTCTGGCTAGCGGTAGGAGGAGGAAGAGGATTATTGTAAACTAAGTGTACTAGATCACGAGGTTGAGTTGAGATTGACCTGGGGGGACATTCAGCTGACGTGGAGGAGGATCCACTCTGCGGGTGGGCGGCAGGTAGGGGTAGCTATCATCCTGTAGTGACATGCGGCGTAGGCGGCGGGCCATGCGGTCGAGGCGGGGATTGTCAATGTTGCCGCGGCGGCGGCGGGGTACATTCTGCCGGACCTGAGCTGGAGTAAGTCGATCATGATCACCATGGGCTCAACAATGGTTGGCTCCTGCAAGCCATGCAGCGAGGAGTTATCCATGGGATTGGGCGGCGGCGGGCAGTGGCGGCTGGCGATGGTGTCGTCGGGTGGGATCTGGTGGCGTACTGAACTTCTTGGTCCTGTTTCATGTCTTATTTTCGCACAAGTTTGGGAAAGCGTGAGCGTGGCGAACTCACTCGGTATCTTTCTAGGGATGCAGGAAAGATTTACAGATTTGTTATCTTTCAGACGTCTGAAATGTCAATTCGCTCTCAGACGGATCTGTGGCCGTCCGTCCCGTCCGGTGCGCGAATCTTGGAGCGTCGGCCCGATGGACGAATCATTCCGTTATTCCGTTTTTTTTCCAGCTTCCGGTTCAGTTAGTTCGGTCGGCCGGTTTTTTTCATTTTGAATTCCGTGCCCAGGCTGTAAGGAGAATCTCTCTTCATTTTTTGTCCCGTTCTGAGAGAGGCGACGGGGGAGGCGATTGTGTGCGGGGCGGCGCTTGTCGCCGGAGATTCGCGCCCCTCAAGCTTGTATCTTCTCAGCCCGCGACCTCGCGTCGACGTCCTTCGCCTCTTGTCGGTCGGAGCGCAGCTTGGGAGGGGATTCGATGGGTACTGAAGGTGGTCGAGGCTCGAGGTTTTCTCACGGCGCAGCCGGCCGTGAGCGTCGTCGCCGGCGCCGTATCAGGCAAGCGTTCGTTGATCCTTCAGTTCGTCTGTATTTTCCTTCACTTTCCCTATACATCTCTCTCCTGTATCTGTATTTGATTTGTTCTCGGTCGCCGACTTCGTGCTCGTAGTGTGGGGAATCATCTAGATTGCTTCGATTCGTTGAGTTCTAGTGTTCTGGTCACCGGCCTCGTGTCGTAGTCTGGAGAAATCGTCTAGATTGCTTCGATTCGCGTTGTTCTAGTGTTCTTAGTCGATTTGATTTAGGTGGTGGTGGTACTCTGCCCGTCTCAATCCTAGTATCTCATCAGATTCGATTTGTTGTTAGGGTTCAGAGATATAGCTTTTTGTATTGCATCAGATTGCCTGGCGTTGTTAGGGTTAGGGTTTTGATATGGTTCTGAAACTTATCCTAGTATTTTGTATCGTATCAGGTTTTTTGTTTGGGATGGAGCTGCTCAGCTTAAGTGGTAGTTCTAGTTGACCAGTTTTTTTCCGGATGTTTTTGGTGTTTATCAGTTATTTTTGTAGTAGGCGACCGTAGGCATATGACATGATCAGCAGTGGTGGTTGTCTTGCTCCCATTTGAGGCCTAGTAACACTTAGTTCAGTTGCATGGGTAGGATTCAGAACCAATAGCTTACATGGCTGTGTATGGGAGCACTAAAGGTCAGGAAGCAATGGATACCTGCTCCTTCTAATTGTTTATCAGTATGAGATGTTCAGTATGCTTGGTGTTCATCAGTATGAGTGTTCAAAAAATTGTAGTAGTTGTGGAGCATTTTTTATCTAGCCAGAGCTCCCAGTTGAAGATAACTGCAGCTATCCTTCATATACTTCTCATTTTTGTGTTGGTTGCAATGTTTTTTTTGTATCTGCTCATTTCTTGTTTACTATAATATCTCATTTTTGTTTTTTTAACAAGGGTGTTTTCACTGCAGGGCAGAGCGCTTCCACGCTCACTGGGGCAATGTTTCCGATGCTGCATCATCTGGATTTGATAATGCTGAAGGAAGAACCTCATCCAGCGATGAGGTTGCATCCTTTGCTTTTTTTTGTCTCTTTTGTACTATGCATAGTCGATGACAGGTTTTATTGTTTGTTGTTTCTCTGTTTGACAGGGTATTGGCAATCCAAAAAGGAAGAGGGCCCTAGATAATGCTTTGTTTGATTATTTCAGTAAGCATGTATACATTTTGGTTTCATTGATTATTTTTTGTGGTCTATGTCATATATTTTTTTCTCCATCTTATATGTATCTACATTTTTGTTACAGGCTATCATTAGCTTGAAGAGGGATCTCTCCAGTTTGTGCAGTGAATCTGGTTTATTTAGAGAGTTTTCCGTTTTTCATTATTTTTAGTTGTTTTTTGTGTTATTTTTGTGGTATGTTCTATGTGTGTGAGTTATGATCCCATTCGTGTTTTATCTTGTCCTTTCATTTCCAGACCAAAAGGTCCAGAATACACATAGGTGGGAAGGATTCACACTCGGTGTATCATGCCAAGTACATTTTCGAAGTATTGAGCCGTCTCACTTTTTCGAACTGTGCTGTGTGCATCTGGCTAATTTCATCTTTGTCCCAGTGATAGTGACCTCTGGAGACTTCTCTACCTTAAAAAGACCAAGAAAGGAGACTTACTTTTTCAGTCTTAGCCTCTATTTTAGTCTAATTTATTTCTCTGTCAAATTATTCTCTCTGTTTAATTTATTTCTCAGTCTTAGTCTTTTCTCATTGTTGTTTATTTCTTTGAGTCTTTGCTGAGTCTCGTTTCATTGTCTTTTTTCAGTCTTAGCCTCTTTTTTAGTCAAATTTATTTCTCTGTCAAATTATTCTCTTTGTTTAATTTAATATTTTTCTCAGTCTTAGTCTTTTCTCATTGTTGTTTATTTATTTGAGTCTTTGTTGAGTCTCGTTTCAGTGTCTTTTCTTAGTCTTTTTTCAGTCTTAGCCTCTTTTTTAGCTATTTTTTCATTATCTTTCTTAGTCTTATTATTTAGTCTCTCACTGTCATTATCTTTTTTCAGTCTCTCATTATTTAGTCTCTCATTGTAATTTGTCTCAGTATTAGTCTCTCAGTATTAATCATTATTCATTATCGGATTTTCTCTTTATTTATTCATTTTTCAGTCTGTGTCTTCAGTGTTTCAGTCATCTATCTGATTTTCTTAGTCTCAGTCCCCTTCTATCTCATTGTCTCAGTCTTAGTCATATATCTAATTGTTTCAGTCATTTTTCTCATTGATTCAGTTTTCTATCTCATTGTCTCAGTCTTAGTCATCTATCTTAGTTTCTCAGTCTTAGTTATCTATCTCAATCTCCTTTTTCCAGTCTCCGTCAGATATCTCAGTGTCTCAGTGTTCAGTCCTTTAGCTCAGTGTTTAAGTTATCCGTCTATTTCAGTGTATCAGTGTACCAGTGTCCTCAGTGACTGAGTTTGTTAATTCGTTCATTTTTCCTCAGTGTTTCAGAATTTTATGTCATTGTTTCAGTCTCTATCTCAGTGTCTCAGATTTATCTCTCAGTGTTCATCAGTATTGTTTTTTGTCTTATTTATCTCCTTTGTAGTTTAGGGTTTAATTTGATTCAGTCCTTCAGCTGTTTGTTTCTTATTTTGTCTTAATTTTGCTTATTCATATTTTCATTCTGTTTTTTTGGGGGGTTTGTTTTTTTTGGTGGGGTAACTCCGCTTACCAATTTTTTCAATTTGGTAGCCGGTTCCAAGCCCGGATAAAGGAGGAGGACCCTTTTTTTCTTTTTGAAGTGTTTTTTGGGGCTGTGAGTTTATAGTTTTGGAGAATAGTATTCATATGAGTCTGAAAAAAAAACCTTATATAGCAAAGTAATCATATAGGATAGTAATATAAATTGTTGCAGAAATATGATAACTGTTTACATCTGGTGTCAGTGTTGCACTTGAACAGAACAAAGATCAAATACACCACTGTTTCTGTTTCTATAATCCTCATATCAGTTTTCATTTATCTTGTTGGTTAACTGAAGTAGAAGTGTCCATCTATGACTGTTGTTGTTCAGGCAGTGGCACAACTTCATTTTGTTTTTCCGTTTGACTTGTGCTTTCTTGGAGGCACCAAGCTTCATACCAACATTTACATCTTGCTGGTTCACCGAAGGTGGTGCATCCTTTTGTGTCTGTTGTCCAGGCACTTCCACATCATTTTGATTCCCTTGATTTTTCCTTTTGGCTGGTGCTCTGTTTTTCTTGGTGGTAGCAGCTGCATCACCTGTGGCTGCTGCTCTCTTTTTCTGGGGTGTAGCAGCTGCATCACCTGTTGGATTTTGTTAGTAGTAGTAGTTTTCAAACATGGCCTCAGTTGGATTTTTGGAAATTATATCTATATGATGTTCTGAACATGCAAATCACAAACTCTCGTAGAATATTTTCAGTAAATCACACAGTAAGAATTTGGTCTCGAACAAATTCTTGATTTATTCTTCAACTTTTTTTAGGTGCTGGGCGTCATAATGATTGGAAGTGCCCTAATTGCAACAACATCAATGATGCCTTCCGGGCATTCTGCAGCATGAGAAAATGCAACACACCTAGACCTGATAACCAGGTTCGAGACAGTTACTTCATGTTTGAGTTTAAGTTCTTAACTTCTTATGTTACTTTACTTGTCAGGCAATGCAATATATCTGTTTCTTTCAATCAGTCTATCCACAAATATTGGCAAGCAATAGTTGAGCTAGTCTAAAAAGATGCTTGGAAGTTAACATTGTTTCCGTAGCCCACTAGCATATGTGATTCAGTATATATTTCATTTTCTCCCCAGATAGAGGTTTTTTGACTAAATAATTCACAAATGGAGTGTTCTTTTGACTCAGGTTCAACATGGTTTTGGTAAGCGGCATGGCATGTACTGGGGAGAGCCTAGTTTCATCAGTATGAAATGGGAAGTACAACTCTTGAATCTTGATACTGTCTGGGACGTACCTCGGCAGATAGCCTCTGAGACCCCCAAGGTACAGCTCCTGGTTCCTGCATCAAAATGTTGTTTTCTTCCTCATTCCCCTCCATCAACTCTTTCTCTTTTTTTGGCTGCGATTTGATTTCTCGATTTGGTACCGTGTGGTACCCTCTTATTTCGATCAAGCAGCTTCGAGGTGGGGTGGGGGCACAGTCCTTTATTTTAATTTTTTTTTGAATTTTTGAATTTGGGGGCACAGTCCTTTGGATCTGTGGTTTTTGCATGCTGAGGAAGATGGGTGTTGTGTTTTTTGTCCGTACCCCTTCTGTCCATGTGTTTTTAGCCCAATCAGAGTCTTTTTTTCTCTTTCAGGCGTGGGCTTTATTTCTATTGGACGGCGTTGACCTTTTTTCCATTAGCAAAGAGCTGGGCTCGGTCATAGAGGAAAAAACCGGTAATGAGGAAAAAACCAGACTGACGTGACTCAAATGGGCCACTAGTGGTTTTTTTTTCGGTGCGTAGACTGACCGGGAAAAATGAAGGGGGAATGAGTTCATTAGGCAAAAATGTGTCTGAGGCCCAATTGTAATTTCAGGAGTCTGACCGTTAGACACTCCCAAGATTTATACGGCAGTATGCGCATAGTAATTTGAAGTTGATTGCTTTTGGGAAAACTCTTACACACGTTGTAGACAGAACGAAATTCATGAATTAATACTACACGTCAACATGCTGCAGCGGACGTTGAAGAGGACATCGCAATCCAGGAGTGCAAAGCAGGATACCCCACTACGGAAAATGAGTCTCCGCCGAGTTGTCTGGGCTTCGCCGAGTGCGAAAACGCGGGGGCAACTCGGCGAAGAGACCTACGTGTTAGATCCCTAGGATCACTAGGCTAGAACTTCCACGGTAGGATCTATAGGAATTGATCTAGTTCGTGTACCAGAGAAGGAAACAGAGAGGAGAGAAGGGATTGAGATACCTTCGCCTTGGTTTGACGATCCCGTCGAGGAGTCCATGGTGGAGGACGGCGGTGGTGCATCCCGCCGCTGGCAGCGCACCCTCTCGATCGGTCTAGGGTTAGATGTGGGAGACGGCGGCACACAGACCAACCTCGTGAATCGAGCCCCGGCCCCCACCATCCTCTTTATAGCGCTGTGCGACGGGGCCCACCAACCTTGTAGGGTTGGGCCCCCGATCAGGGCACGGGATCAAGGCCCAAGTGGCCGTTGGGCCATCTTGGCTGGGAGATCAACCTAACATTCTCCCCCTTGATCTCATCTTATATTTTAACTTTTAAAACTTTACTCGTTTCATCACAGATCGATACATAGAGCATGTTTCATCGTCTCAGCTCAATTGCCGATAGAATCAGACAGCTACAATGCACGCCTCCATTCAGAAATAGTTTCTTTAATCTTTTGGGCCTCTTTATTGTCCGGAAAACATATAGGCTATACCATAAAACCCATGTCGACTATGTGTTCTCCAAAACACACTGGGCGGTAAGGCTTTAATTAGCAGATCTGCGAACACTTGTGTGTTTCTTTTATCTGTTCCTCTAATGCTCCAAGCATTTCAACATAATTCCGGACTATCTCCTTTACAACGTATAACTCTGTGTCAATGTGTTTGGCACCACACTTGACTCGTTGTCTTAGGAGTGAATTACTTAATGGTTATTGCTGTTGTCAACCATTATCAATTCCGGGTACAGGTTTCTTAACCATTTTGCCTATCCCTCAGCCTCATATGATGCTATAACATATCTTTACATCACATTGATGTCAAAACTTTAATTCTTTGGAGATTTTCCACACAAAAACTCCAAATGTGAAAATTTAGCGACAATTGTGGATTTCGCTATACATTTCACAAATTCTTTCAGAGTACTCACAACCTTTTGAGAGCACTCTTATAGATCTATCTTTGTACTCACAACCTTTTGAGAGCACTTGTTTCTTTTAGCATGAGGCCAATATCTTTGATTCCATTCCAGTGATCTATATCTGCATTGGACATTGCCAAAACAACCCGGATATATGAATTGTCAGGGTAATATTGAGCAACCAACAGCGGAAGCACATGGTACCATATCCATTTGATCCGTTCTATGTTATCTCTTGGAACACTAAAGTTCCCAATTCCATTACCCTTGTCAATAAGAACAGGCGTAGGTTTTCTCGACATGCATGCTATAGAGACTTCTTCTCAGCATGTCCATGTGATATTTCTAATACCCCTTTTCTTCTTTTCTCAGTAAATCTCGATACTTATAACGAGAGACACTCTACCGAGAATACTCTTTTGAGGACAAGAACTTCTTTTCTCTGCCGGTAGTAGATTGACATCACCACTAGCAAGTAGGATATCATCCACATACACGGGATTAGGAAATGAATTTCCCATTCTATAAGTTTGCACAAATGCGATTGTCCTCTCATTTTCTTTAACCCAAAATAACTTTTGATTCTAGAGACTTGCTCTAGTCCATAAGATCCCTTGTGATCTTTACTTTCATCTGATGTAACTCAGATCATTATGTGCCATTAGCACTCATTATAATCTGTTTATTCTCTTAGCGCAAATCTTTCGATTTAAAATCGCTTTACATATTTCCTTTGGAGTCACATTGGTGTTGTAGACCCTTTATAGCCTACTGTTTTGGCTCCATTGGAAATTACTTATGAGTCCCAAACATCGTCGGGATTCACATAGTCTCTAATCATTAAGACAAGTAGACACTTGTCAAAATTGATTGAGCGCTTCTTATAATTTCTGTAAATGAGGTGGGATCAACCTTCATTTAAATTTCTCTGATATAGACTTTATAGTCATCTGTTTTTCTCATATGGGGATGTTGTTGTTCTGTCATTGCCTAGAGGCAATTAATTATGTAGTCTTCTATTGCTATAGCTCTTACAAGGACCTAAAACACAAGATCCATGTTTGCTTGTTCATCTCTATTATAAAGCAACAAGCTCCCCCAGATAAAATCTATTCGAGCCTTAGGTATGTTCATACCATGCTCCCCCAGATTACTCCATTTTCTCCAAAATGGTGTATCCTTAATCCTTTTTTTTTTGGGTTTATTCTGTTAACTTGTCAATCTGTCTTCTTTATGGCACTTTGAGTACCGTCCTTAGTCTCCTTTCGGAGCTGTAAAATATCCAAGAATACATCTATATTTTTACTTTAGGGGTATCATTATTGTGATCGTTTACACCCTAGACGATCACAATTCATCATAGATCACTTAGGGGAGTCTATTCTGTAATACTCTCTATCTCCCCCTCGAAATGTGGCAAGAACCTTTTGCCACAATTTTGAAACTTTGATTATCTGCTTTATTCAAAATGAAGTTGTCTTTTAATGTATTGGAGTACTTTTTCCTTATTCCCTTTTCAAAAACTCACAAGAGTTCTTTCTCAATGATACTTTTTGCAAGTCACACTTGCATACCATTCTTAACTTGAGATTCATTTGTAACTTTATTCTCTTTTGACTCATTAAGTGTTTTATAACTATGACACATAAAATGTGCAATCGATATAAAACACATGAGTCGTCACATCTTTCTCCTGTCATACAGGATAAGTCCTTTGTCAAAAATTTCTCCCGCCATGCGGTATTTTCCCAGACTTTTCCTACCACGTGGGTATTATTATCGTCTTTTCCCGTCATGCGGGTATTCAAGAGACATAGATGCCACAATTGGCTCTTTAGACTGCATATTGAATCATCAAATTCAGAAATAAATCTGAATACACTTTTATACACATGCTTAATCCAACGTTGGTCAAATTAAGCATTCATGTTGCTCGTTTAAAAAATTTCTTCATATGATATACATGAAAGAAATTCGTTAAACAAAGCTCTGAATGATTTCTTTGTTTTCTTCATGGAGAGTACATGAAAGACATTTGTCAAACAAGACTCTCGATGGTCTATTTGCAGTCATTCTTTAGAGAGAACATACTCTCTCACTTTATGACCTTTCCTGGTCATCTTTCGGGTCACAAGTATCCATCCTTTTGTTTTCACGAATGAAAACATGAGAATCTTTGTCTGAGAAAATATTCAATAATAATAAACAATAATGAGCATAAAATTAACCCTACGTTGGTGCACATTAAATTTTATGAAACTTTCTTCTATATTCTAAAACACCGTTGGGCAGAATTAGAATGAAACATCATCTTTCTACACTAATTCTACATCACCGTTGGGCAGAAATAGAATCAATGCACAAAACTTATAAACAGAACGATGATAATATTTTTATTGCAATAAAGAACTCTGTTCAGAAAATAACATTATCATCAATTCTATTGCAGCAGAAACATGAAATGTACATATTTCTATAGTTCAAGAACATTTCTTGATCTTTTATCTTTTCTCTGAAGATTGATCACTTTGATGCAAAATTATCAGAGATCTAGCCCTTTGACTATAGAACTCACATAATTATAGTACTGCTATTATCAACGTTGGTCAGAAGATAACAATACCATAATTTAATCTGTTAAACAAATATTTCTCTTTTTCCTCCTCTCCAATTAAATTTTCCCGTTGGTTCCAATTTAATTAGAGGAGAGTCCTTTTACTTTACAGTAGAAACTGTAAAATATTCTCTGTATTTCACAAACATTGTACTGTTCAACGATTAACAAATCATGATTATGTTATTAACAATGTTGGTCGTAAAATAACAGGACCATAATTACCTTTACTCTTCACTTTAACACATCTTTAAAATTTTAATTATCACTTTATTGCTTTTAAGAAATTTCTTTTAACTATTTGCAGCGGAAAAATGAATAAAAATTCATTAACTTTATACTTTTCGGAAGCATTGTACTGATTTTATCACTTTTCAGTCACTTTTCAGTTCTCTAAACAAAATTTTCGGAAGCATTTCTGTCACTTTTCAGTTCTCTAAACAAAATTTTCGTTGGGCAATTTAGAATAGAAGAAACTAGATGAAATTTGCCCAAAAAATGGACAAAAAACAAATAGAACAAGCTACTGTAAAAACAAAAGAAACTGCTCTCTGCAGCCTTCTGTGCGGCCCGCAGAGGGCATGCGCGGCCCACGGCCTGTTTGCTATCTGTCGCACGCGGCGGTGCAGACACGGCCCAAACGACCGCTCTATCTGTCGCTCGTTGCGACGCAGAAAACGGCCCAATGAAGCGGCCTCTTTCATCTTTCGGCCCAAAAACCCGGCTAGGAGCTAGGGTTAGAGCCGGACGCATCGTGGCCGTCGGATTGAATCCGACGGTTCAGCGTTGTTTTCGCTGGGACAAAACCAGGAGGCAGCCCCGATCGAACGAACCCTAGCGTCATTTTCTTTTCCTCTTCTTCCCGTGCGGCTCTGCTCTTTCCCGCAGCTTTCGCTCGCTCCGCCGCGCCGCCGGCCTGCCGGCGACGGCGACGCGCCCGTGCGCGCCGGCGACGGCGAGGCAGCCGTGCGCGCCCGGCGAGCCCGACCTTCCTTTCCTTCCTCCCGAGACAGAGAGAAAAAAAAAACGCGGCTGCGCCCCGGGCGTCTGTTAGAGCTAGGGCCGGCCGCCGGTCCGCCGGAGACGGCGCCGCGCGACCCCCTTCCTTTTTCCCTCTCCCTTCCTTTTTCCTCTGCGCAACCACCACCATCTCGTGAGCAGAGGCGGCGAGCTCGTGCGCAAAAGCAGCGGCCGGACGGCGGCGTCCCCCTTGGCCCCCTTGCCGGCGTGCGCGTCCACCCTCGGGTGAGCGCGTCGCCGTCAAGTGGCCCCAGTGGCGGCGCCCTTTGCCCCGGTGTACTTTTCTTTGACCCCGTGGGGTTTTGTCCTTCTTCCGACGCCTCGGCTTGCCGATGCGCGTCGAGATCGAGAGGGACGGCGCGGCCGTGACGGCGGCGCTCTTTGCCGGCGACCCGAGGCCCTTCCGGTGAGTTTCTTTTCACTTTTTGTTGCCCTTTTCCATCGGGGTAACACGGGAGAGTTGCTTTCTTTTGATTTCTTTGTCTACCGAAAAGATCTAGGAACCCTAGAACAGCTCTGATACCAATGTTAGATCCCTAGGAAACAGAGAGGAGAGAAGGGATTGAGATACCTTCGCCTTGGTTTGACGATCCCGTCGAGGAGTCCATGGTGGAGGACGGCGGTGGTGCATCCCGCCGCTGGCAGCGCACCCTCTCGATCGGTCTAGGGTTAGATGTGGGAGACGGCGGCACACAGACCAACCTCGTGAATCGAGCCCCGGCCCCCACCGTCCTCTTTATAGCGCTGTGCGACGGGGCCCACCAACCTTGTAGGGTTGGGCCCCCGATCAGGGCACGGGATCAAGGCCCAAGTGGCCGTTGGGCCATCTTGGCTGGGAGATCAACCTAACACTACGCCGACGCAGTCCAAAAACCTCTCGGCGAAGCGACGACCACTCGGCTAACAACAACTTCGCCGAGAAAACACGATTCCAGCTCTCGGCGAAGGCCAATCTGTCGGCAACGATCACGAAAACCACTCGGCGAAATGACCGTCTCGGGCCCGAGACACTGCCGTTTTCCATTCTCAGTTCATGCATTTAGAATGATCGATGCAAGACTTGGACTACTAGTCGCTGTTCTTAATTCGTAGTGAACTAAAGATTAGCATGCATGGCTGTCATTATTCTATTTAGCCGCTGCGATTAACATATATCATGTAAACTAAGAAAAGTTCAAAATAACCGGCTGTTGTCTTTAGGCGCGATGATTCCAAGAGCTACTAAAAGGTATAGCCGGGCTAAGATGATATAACGATTTCGCTAAGTAATGTAAAAAAAATCAAAATATAGACAATATACAGAGTAGAGATTTCTTTCAATTGAGCTCCATTGCTCCCGCTACTTTAAAAAAATCGAAAAAATATTTAAAAGTTTGAAAAAAACCATGCATGTTCTCGATGATGTATCCCATAGACATGGAAAATGACAATGCGAAATACTTTATATACCTATCTACAAAAAAATGTCAAATTTACAGATCTGATTATAGTTACATTGCATATTTTAAATCTCCAAATTGAGACTATAATATGAAGATTTTTGCATTGGGATTTTGCACGTTTGTACTATACATCATTTAGAACATACATGATTTTTTTCAGATTTGTTTGACACTTGTAAATATAATTTTTGAATTTCAAAAAATATAGGGATCACTGGAGCTCGGGACCAAAAACCACTTTCCGCAACATATATCCATATATAATCAATGGAAAATGGTTTTATAATCCTGGGTGGTCAGGAGCTACCTCCACGTTCTATAAGCTACATTCATCTGCAGGGATCCAGAGAGACCTCGACCCCCACCAGTAAGGAAACTCCAACTTTTGATTGACTTGACCTGAGCCGCCAGATTTAAAGTTTCTTGGGTTTGCATTGCAGCCACGGGAGCCGCCGGCCTCACGGAACTACAGTTGGATGTGCATGTTCCGCAACGGCGACACCTACTTCAATCTGTGTTGCGCCATGGTTACCTGCCCAAGGTGTTCGCGTCCCCAACTTCGCCATGCGCCAGTCGGCATCGATCGGCGGGAGTATGTGCCCATCGGTCCGTGGCGCACCATGGTCCTCTCCCGCCGGCATTCATGCTGCGGCCACACACGACGTGGACGGTGTGGAAGCCCCGCTCCGGTAGGACTATACTCTTTGCAGCTTCTTTTGGCGCCACCGAGGACGCGGTCTACTACGTACAGAGCCTGGACGGGGATTCAGTTCACTGACAGCGCTAGTTAATGGTCTTGGGTGTTGGTAATTGATTATAACATCATGCCGACCGGACCCATCAACATTAGTTGGACCCTCTACATGGCTCCTTGATACGAGATGAGTTAAATATACATAAATTTATACTAAAAACTTATACTTACTTAAAACTTATTTTAATTGAATTATCCTTAGTGATTTTATTTTCCCCGTTATACACTTAGCACAATTTATCAAATATGAATGTTAGTAATATTTTAGAACTTTCAAATTGTAGTGTACATTACAAGATACACCTAGGTCTCATAAACAAAATGTATTTTGTAGGAAAAACTATGTTAGTTTTCGACCATATAGGCAATGGCTACGAGCAAGGGGAGGGACGGGTCAACTGTCGGCAACCTTGTGGATGACCTTCGGATATTACTATCTTCGGCTCGTGTTGTGTCAATATCTAAAATTCCTAGACTGTGTAATAGTGCTAGTCATGAGTTTGCTAGATTTGAGATGTTAAACCAAAGAACCCAAGTTTGGGTAGAGTTGGTTCCTGAGGTTCTTTTAGACCGTGTCTAGAAGGATTAACAACACTCTATTTACTTAATACAATCGTTCCCCCCGGCAAAAAATATATATTTTGAGCTTTAAAAAATATTAATTAATTTCTTAAATCATTAGGAATAAAAAAAAATCTTCACTAAAATAAATATGGCAAATATACCTAGACACCTAGTGGAAGGGTTTGTGGATGAACCATAACGTCACCAATATAGGTTGTCATAGTAAAGAGTTGGCGATAGCAGCGTTTTGTAGGTTGGGGTCCATGAAGCCCTTTTTTTGAAAAAATTCATAAATGATATTTTTAAGTTTCAAAAAATTCTTTAAAAAATTCATAAATATTATGTATTATGAGCTGTGTACAATTAACAAATTTCTGAATCCCAATTGGTGAACAATGCCAAATTCAAAAAAATTTATACTGTCTCAGAATCTGTTATTTTTTGTGTACGCCAAAATACAAACTATTTCGGATGGCAACTTTGCAGAACTGTTTAACACATGATTGTTAACAACTAGGCTTGAAATCAACTTTTTCGAGAGTTGACCCGCTATTTCGAATTGGCTCATTCGGACGCGCAGATGCTTGGAAGTCCTATGGCGCGCTACATGTCGCGATTCAGTAACATGAACAGCATTTTTTGTTTTGTTTTGGGAAAAGGCTTTATTGCTTAAAAGGTTTAAGCATTACACCCGGCGTCTGCATAACAAGATGCACACAGCCGACAACTCAACGACCAAAGAAGAAAACAGAACACAGGCAATTTACAAATCATCAGATCCTGCAATCCGCCTATGGTGTTGGTCTAATCTGAAGATCACGCTGCCACCCATGTGGGGTAAAAATGTCCCTCGCTATAATCTCCAGTTGCGCAGACACCTCCGTAAAAAGATCTCGAAACTCCACGCGTTGTAATATGGACCATGACCGGAGCAAACATTTGTGCACCGGTATATTACCTGCAAAAGGGAAATAATTTTATCGTTAAAAACCTTGTCATTTCTACAAAGCCAAATCAACCAATACGGCTATCGCTCCTACCCTAATAATAGTTCTAAATTTGTGATCAATACCATGTAACCAGTTGCCGAAAATATTCGCAGCTGAACGTGGTGGATACAATTTGAAGCAATTTCGATGGTTGACCAAATAGAACGTGCGACCTTGAAGTCGAAGAAAAGGTGTTTTATCAACAAGTGGTACGGGCAAGTGATATTTTTCGAAAAATTAAAGCATACACTTCTTGCCATGATCAAAGCCACTTGCATGTAGGCTGTACGTGTGTAAGTATAATCTTATTCATTATGCATGTAGGTTGGACATGGTGGTGGGAGGTCGACATGGAAACGCTCGGGGAAGAGGATACGTCCTTCATTGTGTGCTTTGGTAACCTCGCCTGAGTGCTCGAAAATACCAAGTTTCTAAATCTTTATTTCACGGCCGAAAATAACTTCCCTACAATTGTTTCTACGATTGGGTAGAATTAGCGGACTTAAGAAAAGTCTGACATTAGGCTGATCATAATACGTCGTCTTTTCCGAGACATTATTCCATGTCATATAAATCAACTTGGATATTTTGTGTCGGCTCTTTTGACTTCTGCATAATGGAATCTTCCCATGATACTTCCTCTCTCAGGATCATTCAAATATTCCCGTGCGTACACGTTAGCTGATGACACGAAACAATATAAGGACTAGAAGAAGATTGAATTTCAGTCGGCAAACAAGTTTGAATTAGGGAGTAGTTGTGGGCCACGAACTACAGAGTAGTACTTAAAAACCACTTGAAAGCATAAGCTTACGAACACGGACACACTATAAAACAGGATGCACCACCCAACCAGTTTTTGACAACAACAACAACACTTGCGAATCACTGTGCATACGTAGCATACCAGAGCTAGAAAGTCCATGGCGATATGCAGGCTGCTACTCCTGTTCTTGGCGTTCCTCTCCCCGGCGGCGAGCGAGATGACGTCCTGCCACCCTGATGACCTCCGCGGGCTGCGTGGCTTCGCCAGGAAACTCAGCGGTGGCGGGGCTGTTCTCCTCCGTGCCACATGGTCTGGCGCCTCGTGTTGCAGCTGGGAAGGTGTGGGCTGTGATGGCACAAGCGGCCGTGTCACGGCGTTGTGGCTCCCCGGACACGGCCTCGCGGGCCCCATTGTAGGAGCCTTGGCCGGACTCACGCGGCACACGTCGCTCAACCTTGCAAACAATAGGTTGGTCGGCACCATCCCATCATGGATTGGTGAGCTTCAGCATCTTTGCTACATGGATCTCTCTGATAACTCATTGATTGGCGAGCTACCCAAGAGTTTTATACAACTTAAGGGGCTCGTCACCGCCGGTCATTCACTAGGTATCGCTTGCAATACCATGCCATTGTATGTGAAGCGTAACAGAAGAACACTCGACGAACAACCAAACACGATATCCGGGACCAACAACACGGTCTAATCTGGGGGCAACAATGTTGTTGCCGGGAACGACAACACTATCATATACGGGAATAGAAACACGGTGTCTGGGAGCAACAACACTATTGTAACTGGGAGTGACAATACTGTAAGCGGTAGCAACCATGTCGTATCTGGGACCAACCATATCATAACTGACAACAACAATGACGTATCTGGCGGGGACAATAATGTATCCGGAAGCTTCCATTCCGTGTCCGGTAGCCACAATACTGTATCTGGAAGCTTCCATTCCGTGTCCGGTAGCCACAATACTGTATCTGGGAGCAATAATACGGTATCCGGGAGCAACCATATCGTATCTGGGAGCAACAAAGTCGTGACAGGAGGTTAATGGCTTGTTAGCGGATTGGTTCCATCTTCCCTAACGGACCTCACTTCCTTGTCCCAATTAAGTGTAGCTCACAACAAGTGGGTGGGGCCAATCGCGTTATGTAACTTGATGCATGTAGCATCCTTTTCCTGCTTTATATAAAATTTCCTTTAAATATCTTGCATAGACCAAGCTTTTTTACTTATGTAAGCATTTCAAGCGTGGTGTGGTGATTATGTCATGTATTTATGCGTGAATCTTCATTATGCTGATTGGGTTGTGGATCACATGGTTAATTGTAACTGCTTAACGTTAGCTAGCTATATACTTCTCTTGTGCAAGTGTCAATATTACATGCATCAGGTCTGAATGAAGGAGATGGAGCAAAAGAATAGATATTAGTAGAAATAAATATGAAACATCCGTTCTACCTAATCTAATGGACCAGATGCCCTTGATACTAGTATAGTGCAACGGGCACGGGAACGGTAACATCCGTTCCACCTGACGTGGCCGCGGCGGGCACTATTCCGCTTCATCGGTCATGTTGAACAATGAGATACCACTTATTTAACAACATTTGGGCGTTCAAATTCAAAAAATTCAAATAAATTCATGAATTTTTGCTCGGCTAGCCTATTTCGTTGCTCGAGAAACTCGGTTACCGACCGGTAACAGGATTTCCCGACCGGTAACCAAAACCTTGAGCCAAACCACCTTCTCTCGGTTCCCTGTCTCATACACAGCCTGTGACAGTTCCGTCTGCATCAACTCCACACCACACTCCACTACTTCCTCGTACACGCTCAGTCACCTGACGGCTACCACCACCCATTAATCGCCTTAATTTATCATCCATTACAGCCTCTCCTGTTCCACATAACTATCTCACTGCTTTACATGTTCCCTCTTGGCGACATGCCGCGCAAGAAGTATTCGACGGTCTCACACTCAATCAAACATGGAAATTAGTTCCTCCCCCTCCAGGTGCTAATATCGTTAGTGGCAAATGGGTCTTTCATCACAAATACAATCCTGATGGTTCTCTCTCTCGTCATAAAACTCGTTGGGTCATTCGAGGCTTCTATCGACAATATGGGGTCGACTTCGACGAGACTTTTAGCCCAGTCGTAAGATCTGCTACCATTCGTATTGTTCTTTCTCTGGGTATATACCATTCCTGGCCCATCCATTAGCTACACGTTAAAAATGGATTTCTTCATGGTCATCTTGATGACGTTATCTGCAGCCAACAACTACCCGGCTTCGTGGATCCTCAACAAACCACTCATGTATGTCGTCTTCTCAAATCCCTCTATTGCCTCAAACAGGCACCCCGTGTATGGTTTTAGAGCTTCGCCGCCTTTGCTTGCACAATCGGATTTACCGAGTCCAAGTCTGACGCTTCTCTATTTATCCTCCATCACAACAATGACCTAGCCTATATCCTCCTTTATCTCGACAACATCATTCTCGCCGCTTCTACTCACACACTTCTACGTACGGCCCATAATCCAGTCCCTTAGCACCGAATCTGCCATGAAATATCTCTACACCCTCCACAACTTCCACGCTATTTTTCTAACTCTTACCGCCTCTGGTCTTCATCTGTCTCAGTGCCAGTACATTCTCGACATTCTCTCTCATTCAGGTATGCGCGACTGTCACCCCGTCCAATCTCCTAACGATACCAAGGCCAAATTATATAGTTCGGTTGGCACTCCCATCACCGATCCCTCACTCTACCGGAGTCTCGCCGGAGCTCTCCAGTACGCCACTCTCACTCGTCCCGAAATTGCATGTGTAGTTCAACAAGATTGCCTTCAAATGCATGATCCTAAAGAGCCTCACTTCATCTAATTAAACTTATTCTTCGATACCACAAAGGTACTCTCCATCATGGTCTTCTCATATACTCTTCTTCCTCACACTCTCTCATTGCCTACTCGGATGCCGATTGGGGTGGATGCCCGTATACCAGACGTTTCACGTCGGTTTTTGCATGTTTATCGGTGATAACCATATCTCTTGGTCGTCGCGTCGGCTACCGAAGGTGTCACGTTCGAGCGCTGAGGCAGAGTACAAAGCTGTTGTGACGGTGGTGGCTGAATATTGTTGGGTCCGCAAATTACTACATGAGCTTCATCGACCTATTGCCAGTGCTACCATTGTCTATTGCGACAATTTCAGTGAGGTTTATCTTTCTGCCAAGCCGGTTCAACATCGTCGCATGAAGCATATTGAGTTGGACATTCACTTTGTTCGTGAGAAAATTGCTATGGGTGTTGTTCGTGTTCTCCACGTTCCCTCGTCCTCTCAGTTTGAGGACATTTTCACCAAAGGACTCCCGAAGACATTATTTCATCACTTTTCAGACCAGTCTTCATGTTGCTGCTCCTCCATGTTCAGACTACAGGGGCGTGTTAAAGTATGACACGGCAGTATCCGGCCGTTTCGATTCTTCTGCATCAGCCGCGTCGCGACAACAATAATTATTTTCACCGGTGTTAACAAAATACGAAATATTCTGTATTTTGAATTGTGTACAACCGAAAAATTTATGGATTGAGTTAGTAAACAGTGCCAAATTCCAATAAAATCATATTTGTCAGAATCTGTTATTTTGTGTAGACCGAAATACATACTATTTCGGATTGAAATTTGCAGGGCTGTTGAATATATCATTGTCATCATCTAGGCTCCAAATCAACCTTTTGAAAAATGACCCACCATTTCGAATTGGATCATTCGGAAGCACAGAGACCGTGATATGAATAGGATATATGGAATATAAATACCATCCATCATCAACAAGTGGTGATCGCAACTGATATTTAAGAAAAACTAGTTGAATGCCCGTGCATTGCCACGGCCTCAATTTCTTCATCCCCGCGTATGTAGATATAGCGGAGATGAAAATTACGGCGGTGTGGAGGATAAGTGAATAAAGGCACATTTTAAATTATCATTTCTAGTTAAACATTATTTACCGAGGCCGTGGGAATGAGATGCAATGTGGTTTGCTCAAACTACTCATCATACTCTAGATACGCTTCACCACTACAATTTGAAAGTGACAATTTTATTTCACATTGCTTTTATTGTTTGTGGCTAGCTCCCACATGAAAGTAATTATAAGAAAAATGTATTTTTTTCGAGTACCTCAACTATGAGTCCAGAAGTTTCACAAAATTGAGAATATTGAGGGAAAGAGTTTGATTAAATTTTCCATTTTTCATGAATTTCAGTACTTTTCTAATTAATCTATTGGTTATTTTGGGGGATGTTTGGTCAAGGAGATCATTTATTTTTGAGAATTTGATATCTAATTTTTGGTGGTTTCTCTTTCTTTTCTAAGTATTTTTGCTTTCTCTCATAATCCCCTAATATCTAAATAAACATCTAGTGATGTGACCTATATGTAGAAGTCTCCTTGTTCAAAACCACTCATAGGCATGAGGACCTGCGTGGTGGCCGCCTCAAGTGGGTGCGGTCAAAGCACGAACTTCAACAGGATACTGAATGTAGTAAAAAAGGCAAGACCTTTGAATGATGTTTCTCTAACAGATGGATGAAGGATTTGAAATAAAGAGGCTGCAATTTACGAATGAAATAATGAAAGCATATGATATCATAAATCGAACATTTCTGACATGCCAAACATATCGTGATGATGTAACATACATATAAGCACCACTTCACTCGAAACTGCTTGCAAATGGACAAAACCGACTAAGGCAATTTGATAATGTACATGTCACGGTAGCTTCCTACTGCGCTACCTTGTAGTAATTCGACTCTGAAAACGCTTAGTTGACCTTTGGTACTTCTCACTGAAGAACCTTGTTGTACTTTAACTGGGACCTTCCAGTTAAATCATGGCCCATCACATGACTCATCAAAGCACATCTATAGGTGATGGAGCACAGTTCAGAACAATATCGATAATAATTTTCTAGTTTGTAATGGGTTGATAAAAAAGAGGTGCAACTCTACCTTTTAGATGACAATACTGAAAATGAACACTGATATGAGAATTAGATCTGACTTCGATCTTCACTATCCTTGATCAACTGTCGCTTCCTAGTTGCTTCATAAATAGCCCACAGATCACAGTCATAGTCAAAGAGAAAACAACCATTCTCAATGTGAAAGGTGACTTCTTTGGAGCCATCAAAATCAGTGTATCCTGCAAACAAGTTCCAGCCAGATCAAGTTTTAAACAGAGTGTATTCGATTACTCAAAGCTATTAAATTTTGGATCTGACATTTTTCTATCTTAACTCTATCCTTCGGATGAATAAGGTCTACCTTTACAATCAACATAGATTATGACCTCAAAAGGATCAAACAGATTATGATCTCGTAGCAATTTGTTGCACGGTATGTATTATAGGGTGAAGGGAAGCAACATGCATACCCAATGTCCAGCATCTTCAAACAGATGCATTTCAACTTCTCCACCGTCATGGCCTCATCTGCAGCCAGCTCCCCCGCATTATGAATACACTGGAGGTCTTGAAGAGCCCATCTATTCATACCTCTTTCATCAAACCACGGAATTTAAGGTGAACTCCCCATGGCACATCATCTACAATCCTCCTGCATTTCCGATCATTTACCATATAAAAAGTTTGTCTGATCTCGGACTCCATGTGGCCGTTGTAGACTTGATGGGGATTGGGGCCCAAGGGAATTAACTGCCGTGGCGACGATCCGGCGGGGAACGCGTAGGCGAGCTCGACCAGTAGTTGCAGCAGTACGTGTACGAGGAGGCAGAAGACCAGCAGGGCGGTGCAGCGGAGGAGAGGGAAGGCGGAGCGGCAGCGCAGAGGAAGCGCGATGGGACGACTGCTGCAGGCTTCCTATACGGAGGTCGCAGAGGTCAGGGTCTGACTCAGCACCGCAACCAGCGAGTATGCCGATGCCTGGTGCCCGGTCCTGTGTTGCTGTAGCATGCAGCGAGGCGCTACGGGAGAGGGGGCAGGCGGCGGCGTGCTACAGGAGAGGAGCCGAGTGGTTGCGTCGTACAGAAGATGGGGGGTGGACGGTGGCGGCACCGTACGCAAGATGGCGGTGGGCTGTGGGCTGTGGCGATCCGTGGAGAAACCCTATCGAGGCGACGGGCAAGGAGAAACGATTGGGATGGGGTGGGCGAGAGGGTCTCGATGTGGAGGGGCGATCGGACGGCCCGAGCGTGACAGATGTTGAGCGGGGTGCGTTGAGCGCGATTAGACGGTCAAGATGTGTTTGATGACGGTCAAGTATAACCTTATTCATTATGCATGTAGGTTGGACGTGGTGGTGGGAGGCCGACATGGAGACGCTCGGGGAGGAGGAGGCATGGGACCATGTCCGCTGCTTCGTCGAGAATAAGCCCTTCATTATGTGCTTTGGTAGCCTCGCCTGAGTGCTCGAAAATACCAAGTTTCTAAATCTTTATTTCACGCTCGAAAATAACTTCCACACAATGTCTCTATGATCGGGTAGAATTAGCGGACTTAGGAAAAGTCGGAGATTAGGCTGATCATAATGCGTCGTCTCTTCCCAGACATTATTCCATGTCATATAAATCAACTTGGATATGTTGTGTCGGCTCTTTTGACTTCTGCATAATGGAATCTTCCCATGATACTTCCTCTCTCAGGATCATTCAAATATTCCCGTGCCTACACGTTAGCTGATGACACGAAACAATATAAGGACTAGAAGAAGTTTGAATTTCAGTCGGCAACCAAGTTTGAATTAGGGAGTAGTTGTGGGCCACGAACTATGGAGTAGTACTTAAAAACCACTTACAAGGCATAAGCTTACGAACACACACACACACTATAAAACAGGATGCACCACCCAACCAGTTTTTGACAACAACAACAACAACACTTGCGAATCACAAGCATTCCTAAAAAGGATAGTCTGAGTTCTTGCGTCTGTGCATACAAAGCATACGAGAGCTAGATAGTCCATGGCGATATGCAGGCTGCTGCTCCTGTTCTTGGCGTTCCTCTCCCCGGTGGCGAGCCAGATGACGTCCTGCCACCCTGATGACCTCCGCGGGCTGCGCGGGTTCGCCAGGAAAGTCAGCGGTGGCGGGGCCGTCCTCCTCCATGCCACATGGTCTGGCGCCTCGTGTTGCAGCTGGGAAGGTGTGGGCTGTGATGGCACAAGCGGCCGGGTCACGGCGTTGTGGCTCCCCGGTCACGGCCTCGCAGGGCCGATCCTAGGAGCATCCTTGGTGGGCCTCACGCGGCTCATGTCGCTCAACCTTGCAAACAATAGGTTGGTCGGCACCATCTCACCGTGGATTGGTAAGCTTGAGCATCTTTGCTACATAGATCTCTGTGGTAACTCATTGATTGGCGAGGTACCCAAGAGTTATATACAACTCAAGGGACTCGCCACCGTGGGTCATTCACTTGGTATGGCTTGCAATAACATGCCATTGTATGTGAAGCATAACATAAGAACACTCGACGAAGATCCAAACACGATATCCGGGACCAACAACAAGGTCATATCTGGGAGCAACAATGTTGTTGCCGGGAACGATAACACTATCATATATGGGAATAGAAACACGGTGTCTGGAAGCAACAACACTATTGTAACTGGGAGTGACAATACTTTAAGCGGTAGCAACCATGTCGTATCCGGGACCAAACATATCGTAACTGACAACAATAATAACGTATTTGGAGAGGACAATAATGTATCTGGAAGCTTCCATACCGTGTTCGGTAGCCACAATACAGTATCTGGGAGCAACAATGTGGTATCCGGGAGCAACCATGTCGTATCTGGGAGCAACAAAGTCGTGACAGGAGGTTAATGCCATGTCAGTGGATTGGTTCCATCTTCCCTAACGGAACTGATGTCCTTATCCATTACCACTGTAGCTCACAATCATTTGGTGGGGCCAATCATGTTATGTAAATGCAAGGATATTGTATCATGTTCTTACTTAATTTAAATAAAGCGGTCTTGAATATTGCAACTGATGTATACCAATTGTGCTTTCATATGTAAAAATTTGCAGCTTGTATGTCCACACATGTGGTGATTATATATCATGTCTTCAATTCTTTGTGATGTGTTGATGCTTTATTATGCAGATTCAGATGTGGATCAGACGGTTAATTATAACTGCTTAAAGTCAGGTAGCTATGCACTTCTCTTGTGCAAGTGTCAATGTTACATTCATCAATGTGCAATGTCTGGATGAAGAAGATAGAGAAAACTAGCAGAGATTGGTACAAATAAATGTGTGCGATCCATTCGACCTGATCTTGTGGGCCAGATCACTCAATATTGGTGCAACGGGCACCACATTTTTTCTTTCCATGAGAAAAAATCTTGACTAAGGAATTGGGCTATGTCAATCACCACATTCTATTTGTGAACATAAAGTTTCTCGAAAAAGATAAGAAAATACTAACCGGTGCAACACCAGATCCGAGTGGGGGTTATATTTGGAGAAGCGATGGCCGATGATGGTGGGAAAAAACATCATCGTGAAAAAGTGGCGATAGGAAAAGAGCGGGAAAGAGAGATGTCCACAAAGAGGGGCAGGAAAGATAGATGGGGAGAAACAAAGAGGTCAGGGGAAAAGGGGCGTGTGGATAGAAAAGATACGAATAAAAAATGTTTTGCCGAGAGGGCAGAGAAATTTGGGGTTAGATGTAAAAGTAGAGGGAACGTGTAAAGGCATATTTTGCAGAGGGGTTTCTAGGAAAATTCAACAAGTCCTAAAAAAGGTGAGAAATTTCGCTGCCAGGAATAATTGACGGAAAAAGTTCCGTTGCATGGGGTTGGGACATGTGGTCCACAACCTTTGTCGATCGAGTGCTTTATCGTTATTTTGCGGAGGGTCATTTAATTATTTCTAGAGTGTATTGTTTTGGGCTCTCGGTGTAGAGCACCTTTGCTGAGTGTCGGGCACACGGCAAACCCAGACACTTGGGGAAATTGCTATTTGCGGTTATCTTTTTTTTTTTTTTTTTTTGCGGGGAGAGATGCACTATATTGCAACAAGGTCCATTACAGAAAGATCCCGAAACAAACAGAAATAACAAAGAAGTCCTTCAGGACCCCGACGCAGACGGAGAAGAACAGGCCGTGCTGCCGGCGCGCCGCCGCTACTCCTTCCCTGATGACTTGGATCAGAAGGAGCCCTCCTGCAAACGGGAAGTCGACAATCCTCAGCTCCACGGAGCCTCCACCCTGCACCTTCGTCTCCATCGCCTTGCAACAACATAGCACCATCTTCTTTATTTTCATAGTCCCAGATCCGCCGCTCGTCGGATCCCGGTGGAGGGATAACGCGCACACCAGCTCCAGAGAGCACGGAGTACACGGCAGGCAGCAGATCTGCAGCAGGGCTCCTCGGAGCGCCGCCACCGGAGAGGAAATCCACCGCCCACATACGCCACACCGACAGCCTCGCCGCCTCCACAACGCCGCCGGGGGAAGTACCACTCAAACCTACGCTATATACGGGCGAGAACCGGGGTTCCCCCACCCTCCCGCCGCCGGAGCGGCCGGCGGAGGGAGGGGGAACCAGCAGATCTGCGCCGGTGAGGTGGTTCGACCGGTGTCGCTGAAAAATCGCCCTCTCCAGAACTGTAGCGGGGAGAGAGAGAGTCCAAGTTCTCTTTCACCGTATGTTATATTTGCGGTTATCATATAGGGATAGATACCCAAATAGTGATAGATATACCACCAACCTTAGTATGTGAAAGCAATTGTGATATGATTGCAGATTTTCTGACATTTATAGCTTTATCTCTCTGAAATTGGAAGAAAACAAAAGGAGCAAAGGTGGCATGTACTGGCGGTGGCGGCGCATCCCGTCGAGGACGATGATGCGATCAAGTTGGAGTTGCCTGGTGCGCACAGGACGCAACTCTTCACTGCCGCTGTCTTTGCGGCGACGTGGCAAGCCCTCTACGCCATCCATCCCTATGCCTGGCCTTTCTTCGTGGACAACCTTAGCGCCACGTAGCTTCAGCTGCCACCCGACGGGCAGGTGTGATTCTTTAGTCTGTTTGGATGTATCTTGATACTTAAGTAAGGAATCAAAGCACTGATTGTAGAGACTCCACATGCCGATTGTGTGATGTTGGCTTACAGTTTCTTGGATTTGCATTGCAGCCA
This sequence comes from Poa pratensis, assembly GCA_947311845.1. Taxonomy (NCBI): domain Eukaryota; kingdom Viridiplantae; phylum Streptophyta; class Magnoliopsida; order Poales; family Poaceae; genus Poa; species Poa pratensis. The sequence goes on along the minus strand of CAMZMU010000100.1, from coordinate 3,856,449 downwards.
CCGGAGGTGCTGGCCTCATAGAGCTACAACTGGATGTGCATGTTATACGACGGGGACACCTACTTCTGTTCGTGCTGTGCCATGATTTTCTTTCCAAGGTGCTAGCGTCCCTAGCTTCACCATGCGCCGGTCTGCGTAGTCCGGAGGACATCCGCTCCCATCATGCCCCGCTATGCTGCCAGGGCGCAGCCTCTTCCACCACGTTCGTGTTGCGGCCACACCCGGCATGGACGGTGTGGCACCACCACTCCGGTGAGGACTACACTCTATGCGACTTTTTTGACAACGAGGACGTGGTGTACTACTCTAGTTCACCACCACATTGTTCGGCAATGGTAGCACCAGTTCCTGGTCCTGGGTCATCATAACTTATATAAAATAATTATACTTCCTTACGAATTTTTTTTATCATACAAGAATATTAGTAACGGTATGTTCCCATTACATTATTAGCACAGTTAAATGTACTAATATTATTTATAGCTTTGTTAAATTGTAACACACATTGAAAAATACACATAGTGTGTCCTAAAAGATATTATTTTGTAACAAATGTTAGTTTTTTACTGTATATAAAATGGCCAAAAATGACAAAATTTTCTGGCTCTTTATGTTTTGCATTTGACTTAATGCTTAATTATCTTTAATAGTTTGGTAGACATATGTACTGCTACATTCCGAAAAATATTTTTAACAGTGAGTCCATTTCATCGTTATATAAGCAAATTTATAGAAACTTTTAGAGCATAAATTAAAAATCGTTGTTACATTGATAAAAAATTTGTAGAAATTTCTAGAGTACAAATTAAACCTGCTTGGTATTAGTTGTTGTACATAACGTCTCGTAATAATTTCATAAATACAAAATGCATGCACAATATTAAAGCCAAAAATTTGTCCTTCTCCCTCTCTATCTTCTTGGTTCCTATTTTGATTGAAGAACGCTAAAGCACCATGCATTCCTTAGAAACCCTATGGTGGCTTTTGCACTGGCTAAGGTGAGGGAGCATTATCATCCTAGACATTTTTTTCACAAAATGCCAGGGTGGCGATAATTATGTAGAGAGTATGAACAAATAAAATGTGGTCGTATTTGTTACATATTTATTCCTTCTTGCCCATGATTTCTCCCAAATTTATGGTCCTATAATAATTTCTCGCCGTAATAAATGCTCCTATTGTCAATCGGGAATAAATGCTCCAATCTAAACTGAAGTCAAATTTGGTTTATTCTTGAGAGCATCCGTAGCCATTTACCATGAATATGATCTGAATTTTCTTCCTTCAATCTGAAACTGATGCTTATGTTTGTCCATGATTTTTTTATGATGGTATTAAAAATCCTTGATTCATGGTTTTGCTTCCGGATCTTCTCAGGTTCTTGTTTCATGATGGATTAATAAAAAATTCTAATTTGTGTGAAATGTAGACTGTGTTTGCCAAACTCGAAGAACCTCTAGATATAAATTGAATTTAATATGTTGGCTTTTCTGTGAAAAATTGTCACTAATCTTGAAGTAAGGAACATTTTATCAAAGGTGTGTGATAAGCCGGGGACTTGTATACCCAGGCGGTATTATTTTTCCGCACATCTGTTGCGAGACACTAGATCGAGTAGAAGGTTCTCTCGGTATAGAGAATTATTGCCCAGTACTGGACACTTGGCAAAGATCCAGACACTTGGGGAACTAGTAATAGATACCACTCCATCCAAGGGCTACCTTATTTTTTTGTTCACAAAAGGTTAGGATGGAGATAATCAAGAAGAGGAGTATCAACAAACACAATGGACAAGTATATAGTAGAAAGTATCTAAAAGACAAAAATACTTAGCATTTGTTGGCTTCTTTAGAATTTTCAGCCTGGACTAGGCATAATTATTAGGGTCATAACCTAGACCAGTATTTATCCATGGTTGCAGGAGCCCAGCCATAGTCTCCGGCAGCAAACTTGTCCTCGGGATAGTACCCGGCAACGATTGGCTCGCCACCCTTCCAGCAGCTCCCATCCATCATGATCTTGCATGCATAGGGGGCACTGCGCCACGCGTACTAGAGGAACACCTTCGCAACGCCTCCGGCAACCGGATCAACGTTATTTGGCCGTGGGACGACGAGCCTGACCAGCTCACCGTACTCGCAAGCTTGTACCTCGACATCATCCACAAAACGGCAGTAGAACTCGTCGTCCTCGAGGAGGCGGCGTAGGTGCGGCCCAGAGAGCATGTCGGCGAGGCACACTACCTTGGTTGGTTCGTATTCTAGCGACAGTTGGTGCTCCTCATGGGCGGTCTGGCTAGTGGTAGGAGGAGGAAGAGGATTATTGTAAACCCCAAGTGTACTAGATAACAAGGATGAATTGAGATTGACTTGGGGGGAGATTCGGGTTGGGAATGACCTGGAGGAAGATCCAGGCAGTGGGTGGGCGGTAGGTAGGTGTAGCTCTTCCTGTAGTGTCATGTGACGGAGGCGGCGTCCCGTGCGGTCGAGGCGGGTGTCATCATTGTTGCGGCGGCGACACGGGTACATTCTATCGGCCTGAGCTGGAGTAAGTCGCATCATAATCACTGTGGGCTCATCAATGGTCGGCTTAATTTCCTCCTTTTGACAATAGAACCTCGTGAGCTGGAGTAATTAATGGCCCGAGCGGGGTACCTTTTTTCTTTTTCTTTTGACAATAGAACCTCGATCTTTTTATCTGTGGAAATTAAACTGCCTTAATTTCCTCCCTTTTAGGTTAGGAGATCGGGTTGATTTATTCCAGCCCACGATAAGGGCATGTACATTAGTTGAGACGCCTATTGTCTTCTCTGTAGAAAATTTCCGTGGAGACCGTGGAGACATTATCCTGGACATCATCGGGGAGGAGAACACCGCAGCTGCCACCGTCACCGTCCACCCCAGGGGCGATGGCGATGTCAGACTACAGGCCAAGCGGAGACTGATCGAGCATAATCACGGATGATTTCAGCTCCTGTCCAACTGGGCCGCAACCATGAGCTTCCAGGCCACAGCATTCCCCCTTAGGCTCCTGGCAGGACGACATGTACGGCCCAAACAGGCACATCGCCAGAAAACCCATCATGCATTCTTACTACCCATCAGCCTTTTCACGGTTCAAATCTGTGAACTCTACGACATTCAACTTGTTGGTAATCATCCCGTCGTTTCTGTTCAATGAACGATTCTACGACATTGCAACGAGTTATCTGTTGATTTTTGGATCCGAGATGAGTTAAATGTAAATAAAATTTATACTAAAAACTTATACTTACTTATAACTTATTATTATTGTATTATTCTTAATGAGTTTATGTTCCCCATTACACACTTAACATAATATATCAAATAGAATATTAATACTATTAATTTGAGAACTATTAAATTGTAAATTACAATACAAAATACACTTAGGTTTGATAAAAAAAATGTATTTTGTACGAAAAACTATGTTAGTTTCCGACCATATGCACAATGGCTAAAGATTGCCAAAATTGTATGGCTCCTTATGTTTTGAATCTACATTATAATCTCTAAACATCATTAACATTTGTTTCTAAATATCTATTGATACATCCTAACAAACATATTAATAGTGATTTTCAGTGTATCGTTATGTAAGGAAATTTGTAGAAACTTGTAGAGTATAAATTGAACCGCTGGCTTAACACTCTACCAGTTTTTCATGGTTAAATGTGATTAATAATAATATTCTGACAATGAATGCATTCTATGTACATGATAAAAATGTGCTTGCTATCAATTGTTGTGCACAACTTCTCATAATAATTTCTTAAATAAAAAATGCATGCATAATATTAAAGCCAAAAACTTATCCTTCTGCCTCTCTATCTTCTTGGTTCCTATTGTGATTGAAGAACGCTCAAGCACCATGCATTTCTTAGAAACTCTATGGTGGCTTTTGCACTGGCTCGGAGCATTATCATCCTAGAGTTCATTTTGTTGAAAACATCGCAAACGTCCTATCTTATCATTTTTCTACACAAAAGGTCAGAATATCAACCAATGAAATGTGGTGGGATTTGTTAATTTTTTCCTTCCTGCCCAAGATTTATCCCAAAATTATTGTCCTATATTAACTTATGGTCGTAATAAATGCTCCAGTCTTCAATCAGGAATAAATGATCCAATCTAAATTGAAGTCAAATTTGATTTATTCTTGAGAGCATCGGCAACATTTTACCATGAACAGGATCTGACTTTTCTTAATTCAATCTAAAACTGATGCTTATGTTTGTCCATGATTTTTTTATGATGGTATTAAAAATCCTTGATTCTTGGTTATGCTTCCTGTTCTTCTCAGGTTCTTGGTTCATGATGGTTTAGGAAAAAATGCTAATTTGTGTGAAACGTAGGGTGTGTGTTGCAAAATTTGAAGTACCTCTAGATACAAATTTAATTTAATTTTTGGGCTTATTTATAAAATGTTGTCACCAATCTTGAAGCAAAGAACACTGTATCAAAGGGGTGTGATAAGCCGGGGACTTGTATACCCTGGCGGTATTACTTTTTCACACAACTATTGCGAGACACTAGGTCGAGTAGGAGCCTCTGGGTGTAGAGCTTATTTGCCGAGCACTGGGCACTTGGCAAAGATCCAGACACTTGGGGAACTTACTATTTCCTCTGGTAATAGATACCACTCCATCCAAGGGCTAGCTCATTTTTCTTCTTCATCAAAGGTTAGGATGGAGATAATCAAGTAGAGGAGTATCAGCAAAGACAATTGGCAAGTACAAAGTAAAAGTATCTAAAGACAAAAATAGCTAGCAGCTGGTGGTTTCTTTACAATCTTCAGGCAGCTGGGCATAATTGGGTCACATCCTAGATAAGCATTTATCAAGAGTTGGAGGAGCCCAGGCGTAGTCACCAGCAGCAAACTTGTCGTCGGGATAGAATCCAGCAACTATTTTCACTTCACCCTTCCAGCAGCTCCCATCCATCATGATCTTGGACGCATAGGGGGCACTGCGACACTCGTACCGGAGGAACACCTTCCCGACGCCTCCGGCAGCAGCCGGATGAAGGTTATTTGGCCGTGGGGCGACGAGCTTGACCAGCTTACCGTACTCCCACGCTGTTACCTCGACATCGTCCGCAAAGCGGCCGTAGAAGTCGTCGTCCTCAAGGAGGCGGCGTAGGTGCGGAGGAGGCGGCTTAGGTGCGGCCCGGAGAGCATGTCGGCGAGGCATACCACCTTTGTTGGTTCGTCTTCTAGGGGCAGACGAAGCTGCTCCTCGTCGGCGGTGGTACGAGGAGGAAGAGGATAATTATACACAATTACTACGGGAGAGCCACTCTTTCCCGTGTGCCAAAGACACACGGCAAAGGCAGCAAAACACACGGCAACGTCTTTGTCGTGTGTCGCACATGGTAAAGAGCACACGGCGAAAACTTGCACGGAACGACCTCTTTGCCGTGTGCCAAAAATCGTGACACATGGCAACATTGCTAAGTGGGCCCCACCGCCACTTGACGACCACGACGGACGGTGACGGCGGGCTCCTGACAAGTGGGCCATGCAAAGCCACCTCCATTTACCGTGTGCAACACACGGCAAAGCGGGATGACGTCATAAAAAAAAACAGCCCCTCGTTGGGGACAGGCTGGCGGCGCATCGGCGTACGGAGGGCGGGGCCAGGACCAAGCGGAACTCGCCACGGCGTGCCTGGGCCAGGCCTCCAGCGTGGCGCAGCTCGTCGGCGTGGAAGCACTCGGGCTGCTCTCCATGATCATGCAGGCCGCCCTGGCGGCACGCCGCCACCAGGATGCCTGCGTGCGCCTCGCATAGCATGTCGAGCTCGTCGTCGGCTTGCTGAAGGAGCTGGAGCTCGTGGAGCTGAGGCGCCTGGAGCCCACCAGACGGCCGCTCGACCCAGGGCGTGGCGTCGCGGACGAGGTCCTGGACGTCGGACTGGAGCTGGAGGTCCACGACACGCGGGTCTAGAAGATGCGGCACTGTGCGCGGTGGTGGAGAAGGGCGGGACGACGAGGAGGTACTAGACGGACTCGAGGACGCCACGAGGGCCACGGCGAGGGGCGGCCACGCCAGGCGCCTGCGCGCGCGGTCCCGTGTCCGCCACCAGGCTCGAGACGCTTGAAGCCGTGCTCACTGAGTTGGGCGACGCGATGGCGGCGGCCGAGCACCCAACAGCGGAAGGCGGCTCCAGCAGCTCCGCCGCCGCGTCGATACTGAGTCCCGTCACCGCCGCCATGCTGAGTCGTCGGCTGGGGGATCCGGAGGGAGGACGCCTCTGAGTGAGTCTTGTCGCCGCAGCCATGCTTCGTCGCTGCACGCGCCCATGCCAGAATCAGAAACAGGAGAATAGATAAGAGATAAGGCTCGGGTGGAGGAGAGAAAGAGAGAGAGAGAGGGAGGGGATAAGGAGAGAGGGGGTAAGAAATTTCACAGATGACAGACCGTTTTAAACCGTTGGATCCTCCTTGATCTAACGGTATAGAGGCGCGATCTGGACCGTGTGCACAAGGCACTACCTCTGGAGTTGGCCAGGGAGCCGACGATGGCAGTGGCCGGGGCATAAGGCCCCGTTTTACTCTTTGGTTTGTGCTAGTTGTGGTGTTTTCACTATTTTGGTGGCTTCGATTTGTATGTTCATTTGTTGTAAGACATTTCGCCATCTTTCTTTGAAGAAATGAAATAAAAGTCGTATGCATCTTTTCGATGCAGAGGCTGGGGCTTCCCCATTTCGAAAAAAATAGAGGCGTGATCCACGTGAAACTCCTCCTCACAAATTAGAACGCAAGGATTATTTGCCGTGTGTCTTGTGCAAACACACGGTAAAGACATGGTTATTTCGAAAAGTGGTCCAAATGGCCGTCAGGGCAATTCGGATAAAGAAGTCCAAATTTTTAAAACTATCGATGGGTCTGTGAAATAATCACTATTTGTATATCTTAAAATGATTTTTGGAAAACAATTGAAGCAAACTATCATACACTTGTAATTTAAATTAGAATTACATTCGAAAAATCAACATAAATTCATTTAAATGTGCGAAATTAGGTAGAAATCGAGAAAATTGCTAATATTTTGGGATTATCCATCAAATATGGACTACTTTGTGTGATAATTGAATGGGTACCATTTTGCACCATATGTTTTGTACTTGATTCAAAAAAATCATTTTTGACACTTAGAAAATGAAAAATGAATTTTATGAAAATAATCTGAAAAAACTTTGTCCGGTGACATTGTTTCTCGTATCAAGATACACCTATGTGCCAAATATAGGCACATTATCACAAACTATGTCACAGGAATGGTCATATCTTGGTCCTTTGGCTTGAAACCTATATATGTTTATAGAAGACAGACCTTTTTATGAAGGATTCTTTTGAAAAGTTTATCAAAAATCAAATTTATCATTTTTACTAGCAACTAGTACATATAAAAGAACTCCACCCCGAAGGATTTCATTTGTCGATTGTTTGTTCATTTTCTTTGAGTATTTTCAAAAAAGGTCAAAATGGCGAGCATGGCTATTCATTGAAAGAGGGTCGACTATTTCAAAACTATCGACGGTTCTGTGAAATAATCACTACTTGTGTACCTTGAAATGATTTTTAGAAAATTTCAGAGCAAACTATCACACACTTGTAGTTCAAATTGGAATTACTTTCGGAAAATCAACATAAAGTCATTTAAATGTGCGAAACTAGGTAGAATTCGACAAAATTCCTAATATTTTGGGATTATCCATAAAATATGGACTACTTTGCGTGATAAATGGATGGGTATCATTTTGTACCATATGTTTTGTACTTGCTTCACAAAAACAAATCATTTTTTGGCACGTAGAAAATGAAAAATGATTTTTACAAAAATAATTTGAAAATTTTTTGTTCGGTAACATTGTTCTGCATACAAAGATACACCTATGTGCCAAATATGGACATATTATCACAAACTATGCCACGGGAACGGTTATATCTTTATTAGAAATATATAAAGTAAAAAATTAAAATCAGTCTTTGTCGTGCGAAAACACACGGCAAAGAATAAATATTATTTCCCGTGTGTTTGCACACGGCAAACACCGATGTTCATTAAAAAAAAAAGGGTAAGGACTTACAGTTAGTGCGCCGTCGGCGACGTAGTTTGTGGACACGTGTCTACTTTCTTTACCGTGTGTCTTTCTTTACCGTATGCATTTTGTTTACTTTACCATGTGCCCGATGTTATCGTGGGTTTTTCTTGCTATTTCACCGTGCGTTGCTCCTTTCCGTGTGCCCGATATTTGGCACACGGTAAAGAAGCGCTCTCCCGCAGTGAATGTGTACTAGATCACGAGGTTGCTCTTGACCTGGAGGGAGATTCAGCTTGGGGATGACCACGTTGGGCTCACCGAACGCATAAAAAAATACACCATGTGTGTGCTAAAAGAATGTATTTTCTAACAAATGTTAGTTTCGACCGTATAGAAAATGGCTAACAATGACAAAATTGTAAGGCTATGTTTTGCATCTAAATTACTGATTAAATATCTTTAATAGTTTGGTAGACATATCTACCACGATATTCTAACAAATATATTAATAGTGATTACAATCCATCATTATATAAGCACATTTATAGATATTTGTAGAGTATAAATTAAAGAGCTATGTTACGGTGATTAATTGGGCGGGTCCACGTACGGATACTTTCAGGTACCTTCCCCCACTGATTATTTCAGGTACCTTCTCGACTGATCAATATACTAAACTAAAATTATTAAATTTGACAAGTTATAAGGGTGTTATGGTAAGCTGTAACGTAGCGACCATCTCCACCATCGCATCCGGCGACGTGTCCACATCACCTCAACACCGGCCGTGAAAGAAAGTGCGCGTTTCCGAAGAAACTTCCAATAGGAGTTGGTACTCTTGCGTGTGTGATGAGGAGACGTTCATCTCATCGCGTGAATTACAAGATCTTCCATTCAATAGAGGAACTTCCAGCCGGAGAGACTAGCAACATAACCATACTCTCCACCGTCGATCGGTTGGTTTGTCCTAATATGATGCACAGTCTATGGTGCGGACTTGCTAGCTCTTGGAAAGGAACTGAGCATTGTTTTATATATCTAGTACTTTACTTGACACGGTACATAATAGTAGAATGATTATAGGAATACTTCACTATTAATTAGGGCGAGGCAGCCGAGCTAGGGGAGGCAGAGGTGCCTGAGTTTGTTGGAATAAAATTATTAAGTGTTTGCATTTCCAACTTATCACACTAAACAAATAAGTTATGCGTTTTTCATCTAAAGTTCACTCGGAAACTTCTGAACTATTGGCATGAGATGCAAAACGTGGCAACAATTTGTGAAACTCAATCCTCTATTGGGCTGGGTCATGTCCACATTTCAGATTGTTTCTCGTCAGATGTCGTCTTATGTCTTTGCTAGCTGCATATAGATATCCACCAAACAAATAGATACATCCTTTTGTTAGATATCTTTCTTGGACCAAATCGATCGTCTTTTCACGTGTTATATTCAACATGAACGCCTAAATTCAAGAACATTAACTCTGTTTGATTTACAATCAGTGTTTCAGGTCTCACCAAAAGTCCAGGCGCAAAATCATGGGTTGGCAGAGGTGGAGGACATCATCGCTCGCTCAGTTTGTCGCAAAATTTCCAACACTACAACTGACCAGCAGCTTCCACACTGCCTCTCTGTATCCCATGTGGACGCCCGCCTCCAGCTTCTGGAATCGAGGTTGGCAGAGGTGGATCAGAGGTCGCCCACTCGCTCTTCTCGTCTCCCCGTGTTGCCGAATCTAACACAACGCAATAATCAAGTAACTGATCAAGCAGCTGACCGTCAGTCATGGCGAACCCACTTGTATATGAATAAGAACAAGCATGTGCAAGTGACAGCACTGCATTTCAGCATTTGACCGGATGGCAACCACTCCTCCCTCCCTTCATCAGTAATCCTTGTTACCATTTTACCATTAGACTGATTTGCGCCGTCTTGCCGTCGAGTCCATCCCGGCAGCTTTGCTTTGCTTTGCTGCGCCGTCGTCCTGCGACCCCAACGGTACTGCTCTCCTTCCCTAGCTCGTCTCTTCTCCAAGGCAGAGTATATATATATATATATATATATATATATATGAAGGATTCTCCCTATAGATTTACTCCGTCTCCGTCTTCAGCATTCTGATCTGCAGGTTATACATCGGGGAAGAAGCTGCCAGTACCGGCCGGCTACATAAATCTCTTTTCGTCAATCTACAAGTCCACGTCTCCAAGAACGACCGAGGTACATATGTATTACTTGCTGTAACATAACTTTCATGGTTCCCTTTTGTTCTTAATTTTCCGGCCATTGATGTCCGCATTTCCGCAACAGCAAGTGTTTATGCTCACAGCAGGCAACAACAGGTAAATTTGGTTTCGCAACACCAATCTGGTTGAACATTGTTTTAGAAATTTAGCCTCTTGATGCTTGGCTACAGACAAGTATATACACTTTTTGTCTTGTTTCATAAATCAAAGTGATTAAAGCATAGAGCTGAGAATGTTCCCTTTCCGTTTTGGTCCACTTTCTCCCAATTGTAACTCACGGGGCAGTTTTGCCATTATACATCGTTCAGATAAACAGTTGGCACTATTCGTTCAGATGTCCATAGCTACCAATGAACTATTCTCGAACTGTAGTTACACGCTTGTAGGTGGTTAGTTACTGTCAAAAGGTAATCATATGTTTTTTCTTACCCGTATGTATTCGTGTACGTGTAGAAAAGAGTCAGGTTAACACCATTCAGATATTACATCAATGGATATGAATATACCGTTTCATATCTTGGGAGGAAACTACGGAGAAATTTGCCGACAAGCACATGATTGGAAGTGGAGGCTACGGAAATGTTTACAAGGTAGAAAGCAAATATATCATTTTCGCAGTTTTTTTGTGTATTCGCGTGTATACAGAAGAGGTAAGCTACTAGCTGATATAGTATTCAAGTATTAATTACAAGAAAGATGGACAGACGTGGCACCACATAGACAAGCCTTTCACTAAATCTTCAATGTAATATTAAAGTTATCACAATAAAACAATCACGTTAGTTCACATACAGACACACAAACATTTTTTCTGATAAAGGGAGTTTTATTACTTAAATAGTTTAAGCATTACACTCGGCCTCTGCATAACTAGGATGCACCGCAGCCCATATAGGATTCCAAGTATGAAAACAGAAGAATAAAAAAAAGTCGAATTACATATCATGATGAGAAATTGTAAAAACGCCTAGGGTACTGGAGGGCAGATCAGAAGATTATGTTGTCATCCATGCTGGCAAAGGAAGTCCCCGCTGCAGCCTCCAACCGCATGGCTATTTCCATAAAAGGATCCATTTACCTAGGAGGGCCCAGTTTTTGACCTCCAGGTCATGGATCCCAAGTTCTCCTTGGTCTTTTAGGCGACAAACCACACTCCATTTAGCAGTCAATATTTCCGCTTCTCACTATCACCTTAAATAATCCAATCGTTTTATGACTCCTTTTGGAAGTTGGAATATAAATCATGTACAATACCATATTACTTAGTATTAAATTATTGAGAACTAATCTTCCTCCCAAGGATAGTAATTTGCCTTTCCAGCTATTTAATCTATCTTGAAGCATCTCCTCGACAAGTTTCCATTCAACATTTGTAAGCCTCCGATAATGTATCGGAATTCACAAATACTTGATAGGAAACTGGCCTTGCCTGCAGCCAAGTAAGTCAGCATACAAGGATACTTGATCCTGAGCCTCGCCAAAACAGAACAATACACTTTTATGGAAGTTAATCTTTAGACCTAACAGTTGCCCGAACGCTGAAATAATTAACTTTAGATTCTTTGCTTTTTCGACATCATGTTCCATAAAGAGAATTTTATCATCGGCGTAAAGAATAGATAATCTGTCAGCAACAAGATGAGGAATCACACCTTCGATTTGGCCATCAGACTTTGCATGTTCTGTCATAATGGCGAGCATATCAGCCACTATATTAAATAGTATCGGCGATAAAGGGTCACCTTGCCTAAGTCCCTTTTTGGTCTAAAAGTATTTGCCAATGTCATCATTGACTTTAATGGCTACACTTCCTCCCAAGACAAAACTATGAATTAAAGCATGCCACTCATCAGAAAAACCTTTCATTCAGAGAGTCTTCTGAAGAATGGACAACTTAACTTTATCATAAGCTTTCTCAAAATCAATTTCAGCTCGTGGACCGTTTCAGGAAGGAGAGCTACCCCATCCAGGACACACACACAACTTCTCTTATAAATCATAATCTTTACCGAGTTTTAAAAGACCCTTAAGCAACTGACACACTTTCTTTTCAGACGAATAAACTGACATACATAGGCATCGCACTTATCACAATGAAACATCAGTACCATTCAAAGCATCCATGCTTCTATAGTTGAAACTATAAAAAATATAATAATAAATAAGTTCCAAACCAAAATTTTCCAATATTAAAACGGTCCATGCCTTCCCTTGGTACTGTGAACTTGATCTCAAGGAAAACCGAAAAAAGGAAAATACATATACCGACTACACTTTCTTGTATGCAAATATTATTTGTGTTACACATCTGGATTTACCCATATTTACATAGCTTCATATGTGCAATATGTCAGGTTATACATTAAAACTTTCACATGCACGATTGCCACATTTCACATCAAAGCGTTCACTTGTATAGCTGTTTTTTTTTTGCAGAAAATACTACCCGGTTAAATACAGTCAACAGCTTCCAAACCTAAATATATCCAAAAATATCATTTGTTGTTGAATATATCAATCGTGCATTGACTACATATTCTATTTGTCTCTTAACATTGACTCCCCTTAATTTAAGACATACAGGGTGATGCAGCAGGAAGAGACAACATATATGCCATAACACAAGTTAATATCGAAGATTAATACTAATAAGTTCTTTCTAACAGGGAATTTACAAAGAAGAAGAGATTGATGTAAAATTGTTTCATAATGTGTTTGACAGAGCTCCATTTGAGAAAGAATTTTTTAACATTCTGAGGATCCAACATCCAAATGTTGTACGGTTTGTTGGCTATTGTTGTGAAACACACAATAAACCTGTCGAGCACAATGGTGTACTACAGTTTTGTCAACACATATATAGAATTCTTTGCTTTGAGTTAATGCAGGGAGGAAGCCTAGACAAGTACCTCAAAGGTAAGATGCGTAAAGTTCAAATTATTTTTGTTGTGTTTAACAAAGACTGGTTCCTCAAGTTCAAACTTGACTCATACTCTTTTGTTCTGCTTATGCTCAAGAATCTCGTGACCATGATTGGTCGATATGTTACAATATAATAAAAGGGACCTGTGAAGGTTTAAATTTCCTTCACGGGGGGAGTGGATCACAAATTCTTCACCTGGATCTAAAACCAGCGAACATATTACTGGACAAGGATATGAGGGCAAAAGTTGCAGATTTCGGTTTGGCAAGGTTCTTCAGTAAAACACAAACCCATATCATGAATACAATTATAGGAACAGAGTAAGCGGATTGTGGAGTACTTCGCCTGAAATACATTCCTTTATAATATGATTGATTTGTTTTTACCTTGTCACATAATTTGAGCTAAATATTTCCGACATCATGCAGGGATTATATGCCACAAGAGTTTAGGTTTAAAAACCAAAGCTCACCTAAGAATGATGTTTACAGTTTAGGGGTTATAATCATAGACATACTCGCTGGGCATACATGCTACTCAGAATTCCGTGAAATGGATGATGTCAGACCATTTATTGAGCTGGTGAGATATATAATTTATTTTGATACAAGAACAATTTTCATTCAAAGAAAAATCACACGTTTAACTTATGTATAGTATTTACACTATATTCCTATCTTCAGTTATATCTTTGTATATTGATTCGGTAGGTAATTACGAATTGCCGGGAATGGATATATGCATCAACATCACCGTTCCAATCAGCTGAACTAGATCAAGTGGAGACATGCATCAAAATAGCAATAAGATGTGTGGATTCTGAAAGAGAGAATAGACCCACTGTTGCAGAAATTTTGGATAACCTACATGAGACAGAAAAAAGTTTTCATCTCTTGGGCCAGGTATGATCGCTAAGAATATATAAATACAACTGTCAACACATACTACACACCTAAAATTGTCATGAAATGTTTCGAATGTTGCTATGAATTATAAGGACTCATATTTCATTCTCACATTCAAGTTTATGTGAGCACATTCTACATATACGCAGACTTATGTAGTTTTGTTTTTTAGACTCGATCTCACATACATCCATCTGGGATGAAAAATGGCTCACATACTATATCTATACATGCATGCAGAGCTTGCCCACTCCCACTACGAGTGGACCAAGGGGTGGAACCGGGGGTACTATTTGTGACATTGAAGAAAAGCCTTGCCGTATGATGAGTCTCACGATTTTCTGTAGAGGGATAATTGATGCATTCTCATTTTCTTACATTGACCAAGCTTGGAAAAAGCAGCATGTAGGTCCCTGGGGGGGAGACTATACATTAAGGAAAATAATGAAACGGTGTGTTTACTTGCTTTGTCGTGCATGTGTGGTACATAATCAAGATTTGGAGTTGTTTGGTGAACTGCTAGAATGAATTATGGAATCACTTCATAGCCCTCTGATCATTTATTGTGTGCTGTAGATCTGCTTTGGCCTTTCGGAGTTTGTCGAGGAAGTATCTGGATCATACGGGAGTTATAGGGGAATAATCCGTGTGCTATCCCTTACGTTTGTCACCAATGTCAGATCCTACGGACCTTTCGGAAATCCTTATCATGAAAATTTGGCAGTAGTACTAACTCATTTTAGGTTCATGGCTGATGAGGGCAGCAGCATCGTTGGGTTCCATGGTAGATCCGGCAGCTATATCGATGTCATTGGAGTTTATATGGTATGAATTACAACATTCGGATGCATGCGCATGTTCCATTCTTAGCCAACACATGTGCTTAGTTTTATTTTTCTTTCAGTATCCCAACAATAGGACAACAACTGGGGCTCTTCCTGTGCAGCTGATTCTTGATGGACAGGTACAGTCACTGACATGCATAAGTGTATCTCAAGAAATGTACTTTACACACCCTTTGGTTTGCATACTAAAATGGCATGAATGCTTCAAAATAAATTTGATGGATCGTAATTATTTTGCACATTGATATCCTCCTGAGAAGTGAAAAAAGAAACAAGAATGAAATATCGATTGTTGGCACAAAGAGAACCAAGAAACGCGAGAGAAAGTGAGCTGATGCCCGTTAACAAAGCATGACTTAAGGTACACGAGAACCGAGGCACCGGGAAATCAGGAAATATACTGATTACTCTACTAGAGAATTGATTTTTAACGACGGCCCATGTGGTCACTAAGCGTAAGATTGTGGTCGTTAAAAGATATTAGCGACCACAATTTTGTTGTCGTTAGTTCTCTTTCTATGCTCCCTCGTTAAAAGTTATAACGACCACATATTTTCGCCGGTCATTATTATTGTAACAACGAGACGATGAGTGGTCGTTAATTATGAGAAAATAACAGCCAAAATTCTTGTACTAACGACCATATTTTCCACCGTCAAAAGTCTTTCTACAGTGGCATTATTTTCACCGTTTTGATTGTCTCTTACCACCACTTTTTAGTTAAATTAATATAGTTACATGTTTAATCACTTGTACATGCAGCGACCAAAAAAATAGTATGTCAATAATCAAATGATGTTTTTTATTAGTCAAAACCCCAACTTGTGTTGTCACAGGCCAGAAAAATATTAGTATTAATTAACATGCGATGTTATTATATTTTCATCTATCCAAGTACAGTCGTGGATTCGTACGCAGTTTATGATTTTTCTAAACTCGGCTGGGTGCCTCTCATTTCGCACCCAAAACACCTTGAATGCCACACACTGCTGCAGTTTTTTTTTTGTGAAGCTGTATAGTAGGTTTCCCTACTGTTGGGGTTTTTGTACTCTCTAGTGTGGGGTGACAATTTTTTTTCATTGTATAGACCTCACACTCGCCGCCGCCGGCAACACGGATGCCATCGCTGAGTTCATCTCCTCTAGCACCGACCGACCAACCTGCTTTGCGCTTCCGGCACAATGGCCACCGCGCGGCTCCTCTTCAACGTTGGGTGGTCAGCCCTGGAACGCTCTCTCCCCTTCAGGTCACGAAGGCAGGGATGGGCGATGGAAAGCAGGTCGTGACACGTGATTCATTCGTCATGTTCTTTGCACGGAAGGGGAAGGAGACGAACGGGAATAGAGAAAAAATGGTAGCACACTCAAATGTGTCTCCTAGTCTCCTAGATGACAGATTTTTTTTTCAGTTCTGAATTTTTGGTATCTGGTCCTAGACTCAAAAGCGTTTCTTGATTACATGTACTACCTCCGATCCATATTAGTGGGCACAACTTTGTATAGATACACATGTATCTAGTCTAAATACTTAACTAGATACATATGAATTTAGACAAAGCTATGCCTACTAATATGGATCGGAGGGAGTATCTTTTTTTTTAGCAGTCACCGGGGGGAGCACAAAGGCTCCCACCCTGAATATCTCATTTTCTCATTTTTTGAAACAGATTACAACGTTTGGGGGGGGGGGGGGGGGGGGGTGCGGCACCAACAAGCTGGTGTGCACAAGCGAGCTACAAGGAATCATGGTCGTTCGGGGAGGAAGTAGGTAAGCCACAGGTCGACATCGGGGCGGTGTTCCATGGGAAGGCGAGAACGCCAAAGAATTGCATCGTCACGGCAGATCTTACGCAGCAGCGACAGCAAAGGGGAGAGGCCGTTGAACACGACGCCGTTCCTGTGCTTCCAGATGTGCCAAAGGCACAGGTGGCGTAGGGTGGCGGCAGAGGGCAGGAGGCAGCATCAGCATGGGAGACCGGTGCGGGTCCGGCCGTGCCGATGGAGGCCCAAAATTGGCGAGCGAAGGGGCAGCCGAACACCAGGTGTTCGACAGTTTCGAGGGGGGCGTCACAGATAGGGCACCCGCTCTCAACCTCGACGAGGATCTTCTTCTTGAGCAGGTTAGAGCGACATTGGATGCGGCCTTGCACCAGCAGCCAAGCAAAGAACTTGACTTTAGAAGGGGCGCAGTTTTCCCAGACGAAGGCGTGATGGCGGGAGAGCACGCCGCCGTGAGTCTGCAGCTTGTAGATGGCGGAGGTGATGAGCTTTCCGCTTGCCGAGCCGCAGAGCGGCAGAGTGCGCGCGTACGGCGCGTCCGACAGGCGAACCAGGGAGAGCGCGGAGGCGAGCTTGGTCCTCTGCCGGGAGGCGGTGGTGGACAGCCTGGGCACCAAGGAGGAGTCGAGCCCACCGTCCAGGACCTGCTTGACGGTGGAGGACGCGTTGGTGCAGTGGGAGAAAAGAGCTCCAGCATGGCCAAGGACAGGGCGCCGAATGGCAGCCACGAGTCCAGCTAGAACGCCACGCGCCGTCCGTCCCCAATCTGCACCACAGAGATGGCGCGGTACAGCGGGAGCAGCTTCACAAGAGAGCTCCAGTGTGAGCCACAGAGAGCTGAGCTGCCCGCACCGTCGATCGGTGTACCATCGAGAGCGGCCCAGACCCACCGCGGCCAAGATTCATCGACAGCCGTGTGAAGGCGGTGGAGAAGCTTGACCTGCAGGCTCTTGTTTTGGTCAGCGATGGAGCGGACGCCGAGGCCTCCCTCCTCCTTCGAGCGGCGTACGAACTCCCAGGCGACGAGGCATTGGGCCCCAGACACACGATTCGTGGTTCCGCCTCCCGGTCGACCCCTAGCCTAGCCTCTCATTCTTGTGGTTGTTTGCAGTTCAATCAATTCTTGTTATGGTGTCGAATTTTCAGGTGAGACTCTGCTCATCCATGTAGTGCAAACCGCGGCGTACCTGCTCCACCGTGGTGCCGATCCTTCCGTCGCGTCTGATATGGGAGCCACGGCGCTGCATCATGCTGCGGGGATAGGTAATGATGGTGCTCCGTGCAATGTCAGTTGCAGGATCATGACGCTGATCGATAATTATGCGTGTTCGGAATGGAGGGAATTTCTGAACAAAACTGTGGCGTTTTGTTTCTGGATACATGACACATAGAGCTCATTAAGCTTTTGCTTGGTAACTAGTAAGGGGATTGATGTCTACGAAGTCAACTGTATATCTTTAGTACAATCCTAGCATACACCATGCATTTTAGCTGGAGTGTTTCTTCAATTGTGTCTGGTGACATATACCTGTTTATATTTATTTATTTATGCATTTTAGCTGTGATTTGCGGTGGATGATGAAAGCGCACGTGTGTGTATTAGTTGGTTATATTTTTCACATCACTGAGAGTAAGTGCTAGATCAGATAACTTCATGAACTGAGCTCCATCCATCGCCACCCATTTTTCTCAGTTCTGGTTTTACATTCCAGCAGCGGTACATACTTTTCAGGCATTGGGGCAACAACTGTTCGTGTCATTGGTAGGGTAGTTTATCAGTTAACCCTGTCGCAGAGCAAGCCAAGCAAACAGACAGGTGTGTGTCAGTTCGAATGTCTCTGTCGACACATCTACTTTCACTCAAATGATATTCAGTAAGATGGTTTTCCTTACCTCTTATGTATGTATCCCTTCTCTGCAGCAAGTTGTTAGAGGCCGTGTCTCTATCCTGCACGCTTTCTTTTCACATCGATCGTTACCACAATAATTTCGCGGAACCATCAGAACTTCACATCAAAGGTGCTTGGAAGTCCTATGGCGCGCTACCTGCCACCAGTCCATGACTTGGGTAGGATAATTAATATCATTGCAGTCTTTGTATCAAAACCAAGTCGTGACATGCAGCTAATATTTTAGCACAAGTAGGCATTGACGAGTGTGTGCCACAAAAGCTAAAAGACAAGTTCTATAGGACGGCGATTCGACCTGCGATGTTGTATGGCGCAGAATGTTGGCCGACCAAGAGACGACATGTCCAACTGTTAGGTGTAGCGGAGATGCGCATGTTGAGATGGATATGTGGCCACACAAGAAATGACCGGGCTAGGAATGATGATATACGTGAGAGAGTTGGGGTAGCACCAATTGAAGAGAAGGTTGTCCAACACCGCCTAAGATGGTTTGGTCATATAGAACGTAGTCCTCCGGAAGCGCCATTGCATACCGGACGGATAAAGCGGGATGAAAATGTTAAGAGGGCTCGTGGTAGACCAAACTTGACATGGGAGGAATCTGTTAAGAGAGATCTGAATGATTGGAATATCACCAAAGAACTAGCCATGGATAGCGCTGCGTGGAAGTTAGCTATCCATGTGCCAGAACCATGACCTGGTTTTGAGATCTTATGGGTTTCAACTCTAGCCTACCCCAACTTGTTTGGGAAAAAAAGCTTTGTTGTTGTTGTTGTAGGCATTGACGAGTGTCGGCTAGTTAATATTGTATATGTATGTTGGGTGCAAGCTAGGAAGGTTCTACTTAATTTAATCCTAGCAAACTTATTGAGGCATATAAACCCTGCAGCCTAGACTTTTCTCCCCTCTCTGGATGCTAACCACAGCAATGGATCCAATCACCATTGGTGCCGTAGGATGGAGCGTGGCCATTATAGGGTGGGTCGCCTCGGCCGCCATCTCCAAGCTCCTCGGCAAAGGATTTGATTACCTTGGCTACGACGTATCGAAGAGGCTGCAAGATCTTGAGCAGAAAGTTCTAGTGCTGGAACGGGTGATGGAGATCGTCGAGGCGAGCCCGTACAAGCCTTGTTTGGAGCAGCTGTTCCTGGAACTTAAGTCTGCTTTTTACGAAGCCGAGGACATCTTGGATGCCGTTGAGTATAACCGCCTCAAGAAGGAGATGCAAGATGACAAGAGGAGTCCAGCAAAGATGCTATGGTCTACTGTGGCGAGGACCGTCGTCCGTAAAAATATGGTACTGTCTCTAAGTCCCTTAATGTTAATGTGCCATCTATATATGTATGTTTACAGTAAAATGTGATTGCAGTATGTTATATGCATGTACTACGGCTCTCACCTTTTCAGTGTAACTGCACAGTGTTCTTAGCAATCGACAAGTCACGCGGCATGACTCAAACCTACAAGAACACGATCATTTACTATCTGCTTTTTTAGGACCTCAAAAGGGCAGTCTTTATACGATCCACATATTACATAGCTAATATATGAATCTATATACACTTTTTCTTCAAAATCAACTATCTATATACATCTCAAATAGTATGCTGGTTGTGTGCCAGCCTTGTATTCTGTGAAGAGGAAGGCTTAACGCAAACTAGGCCAGATGCCTGACTCGACACAAAGATGTTGCGACTTAGAGAATTTCCCTATAAATTAGGATTAATTGTTTTCTAGTTTCTGGAGTACTATAGGCATAACAGCCTGTATAAGGCTTGGTAAATATCAGAAGAATAGCCTGTACAATAGGGATATTACATACCTTGTATGCATCTCTAATAATCCATGGATTGTGTGGCTGCCTTGTATCCGTGAAGAGGAAGGCTTAACACAAATTAGGCTATGCCACACTGGATATAAAAATGTTGGGAGTTAGATAGTTCCCTAAAATTTAGGAGTATTTATTTTCTTGTTTCTGGACTGTCAGGTATATATTGTCAAAGTCACAATCATCATCATCCAGAATTTTTGTTAAATATTCCTTACTTCCATTTGGTCTCGCAGAAGAGTGGCATGTCAAACAAAAAGTTGATAAAGAGCCTAAAGAAGATAGAAGCTATTGTAAATGAAGGGCACCAAATTTTGGGTATGCTTGGCTTGTCAACCGTAAGTAGTGACAATAGAAGGCATAGAATTGCTGCCAATTCTTGTGCTACTTCAGCTTCTCCAGAAAGACTAATTGGACGAGACGGTGCTCGCGACATGATCATAGCGATGCTTCATGAAAAAGAAGGTGATATTCAGCCAAGAACCAGTAGTGATCGATGCTATTCTGTAATTGGCATACATGGCATTGGCGGGTCTGGGAAATCTACCCTTGCACAGTTTGTTTGTGCACAAGAGAAAAAGGACAAGAAAGACAAGAAGGAAGGCCATTTTGACCTTGTCATGTGGGTTGATGTTTCTCAGTATTTTAGTGTGGATGTATTTTGGAAGAAAATGTTTGAGGCAGCTTCAGATTCTAAGGTTCCATGCCCTGGATTTAACAATAAGGATGTCCTAAAAGAAGAATTGGAGAACAAACTACGTGAAAAACGATTCTTCCTTGTACTAGATGATGTCTCGTGCAATACGGATGTCGTTGATCAGGATCTACCATTGTTACTTTCTCCATTGATGGTTGGAAAGAGAGGAAGCAAGATCATAGTGACAACTCGAAATAAAAATGTATTGCCGGATCTAGGTCCTGGTTTGAGAAAGACTTCAATTCCGGTACCCGACTTTGATGAATCCACCTTCTTGGAACTATTCATGTATTATGCACTCGAAGATGGCCAAGATCGAAGCATGACTTTCCATAACATTGGGGCTGAGATTGCAAAAAAGCTCAAGGGGTCACCTCTAGCAGCTAGAACAGTGGGAGGCAATTTACGTCGACAACAAGAAGTTAGTCATTGGATAACAGTAAAGAATCAAGACCTTTTCAATGTGTCGCTGGGACCTCTGTGGTGGAGCTACTATCAGCTTAGTGAGCCAGCTAGGAGATGCTTTGCTTACTGCAGTATTTTTCCTAGAAGACATCCCTTGTACCGTGATGATTTAGTTAAACTATGGATGGCAGAAGGGTTCACAGGAAGCACAGATGGAGGAAAGAATATGGAAGATGTTGGTCTTGAATGCTTTAATGAACTAGGGTCGACCTCATTTCTGCAACTAGGAGGAAAGGACTTCATAGGTAAGGACTTCTATTTGGTTCATGATCTGCTTTATGATTTAGCAGAGATGGTCGCTGGAAATGATTGCTTTAGAATTGAGAATGACTATGGCCCGATAGAAATTGACCAGAGAAGACAAGTTCCTCGAGATGTTCGTCATCTTTTTGTTCAATGTTATGATGAAAATCTGATCACTGGGAAGATTCTTGAATTGGAAAATTTACGTACGCTCATCATATATCATGTTGGACGGTATACACCAGTTGAGTAAAAGGTCATTGAGAGTATATGCAAGAGGCTGAAGAAACTGTGGGTGCTTGCCATAGCTTTTGATCCATATGGTAGTCTGGAAGATGCGTTAATCAAGGAACCTGACATGTGCTCAGTACCGGAATCTATTAGTGAACTAAAACATCTACGCTATTTTGCTTTCCGTACACGCAAGGAATGCAGAGTAATTTTACCAAGCACACTAACCGAGCTTTATTATATGCAGCTGCTTGATTTTAGTAAGTGCCAACAGATGGTGTTTCCCTCTACAGGCCTTATCAACTTGCAGCATGTATTATGCGGGTCAGATGCAACATTTCCAAACGTAGCCAGGCTGTCGTCTCTCCAAACAATACCAGGCTTCACAATAAGAAATGAAAAAGGGTACGAAGTGAAGCAACTGTGCAACCTAAACAAGCTTCGTGGCACATTGTCGGTCCGTCATCTTGAAATTTTTTAAAGCAAGGAGGAAGCTCTTAATGTCAATCTAGCCGCCAAGGAAGTGCTCACAGATCTTGAACTGTACTGGGGTGATCGTTCAATCAGCAATCAAGATGTTGAAGCAGATATACTTGAGAGCCTATGCCCTCCCGTGGGCCTTAAAACATTATTTATAACGAACTACAAAGGTTCGAGGTACCCAGGTTGGATGGTGGGTAACCATAACGGCGGCCCAAAAGACCTGAAACTACTTGGCCTGGTGTACTTCAGCCTGGGAACTGCTCCTGAACTTGCTGAGGCGTTTCCTCATCTCCGTGAGCTCTGGATTGATGACTGCAGCTGGGACGCCTTACCATGCAATATGGAACACCTCACGTCTCTCGAGTTACTGAGCATCTCTCGTTGCTTGAATATATGGTCGCTTCCAACACTTCCCCAGTGTCTTAAGACGTTTTATCTTTATCACTGCAATGATGAGTTGATGACGGATTGTCAAACAGTCGGTCATGAATACTGGGAGAAGCTCAAGCATGTTGGCTCGCAAACGTTTAATCCAAAAGGTAACACTGCATTTCCCTTTGATGCCTTGCTTTTCCATTTTGCATGTGTAGAACGTTGCTTCCATAATCATCATCCTGTTGCTAATTCTGCTCATGTTTGTTCATCCATTTGTTAGTCCGGCAAGAAGACTCGGCTTGCAGTGAAGGTCAATTTGTTATCAGGAGTTTAATCGGTTCAGATCCTAAGCCTACTACAAACTCGAACACGCTTGGCGTCTGATTCCTCCCCCGAGTGGATTGCTGCTCTTTTCTTGAACGTTAAACTTTTATAGTACTTTGCTTGTTGTGCAAATGGGTACAGTAAATCTGTTTTGTAATAATGCTGGCTGTAGTGTTGAAGTTTCTTGTGTTAGATGTGTATAGGTCCTTTCCTGTATATCCCCATTGTATAAGGGGTTTACTGCACTTTACCACATGTACATGTATTGGCCTTTGGCCCCCTGAGAATACAGTTGCTCATTTCTCCAACATGATATCAGAGCCCAGGATAGGGTCTCTCCCGCACGCTGCAACTCCGTGCTTGCTCCACCACCGCCGGCGCTAGTTCCGGCCGTTTTACCCTTCCTCTTTGCTCGGAATCGAGCTGCCCGGCCGCTGGCCTGCTTCCGCTGCCCTTCTTCTTGCTTGTTTCATCTTGTTGCTTGAAATCGGGAGCTTTCCCGTGGCCTGCTGCCGCCCCGCCCCTACTTGCTCCCGACCAGCCGCCGCCACCGACCCTCGGCCTGCCGCTCCGCCGCCGAACTCGGCCTGCCGCGCCGTCGCCATATTCGGCCTGCCGCGCTGCCGCCAACATCGGCCGGTCGCGCCGTCGCCGCGGGCTTCCGGCCGCCGCCTGCCTCCCGCGGGTCCGGCCGCCCTTCCTCCTGCGGATCCGGCCACCGCCCTGCGGATCCGGCCGCTGCCCTGCCGATTCGGCCGCCCTCGTCCCCGTTCATTCCGTCGTTGCGGCCTGCTTGCTCGATCCAGATCGAGATTGTGTGAGAGTTGACTTAAAAAAAAACAGAGAGCCCTGATGTCTTCTTCGGGCTATGTTGCTGTTCCTCGGTGCTCCGTGATCTTTGATGGCACCAACTATGTAGAGTTTGTGGGCTTTATGCGCATCCACATGCGCGGCCTTCTGCTTTGTGGCGTTCTCTCTGGCGAGATCTCCTGTCCGCTGTGCCCCGTTGCTCCTGTGGCTCCTACTCCACCGGTGCCACCTGTTCTTCCGGCAGATGCTTCTCAGGCTGATAAGGATGCAGCCAAGGATGCCGATGATCTTGCAGTTGAAGCCTATGATCAGCAGGTTTCAGTTTATTCGGATGCTCTTTCCATCTATCGGGATGAGTTGGCTGCTTACACTCAGTGGTGCAATGATGATGCTCGTGCTGCTGCTGTTCTCACTGCTAGTGTCTTGCCTTAGTTTGCTTCTGATTTTATGGGATTAGGCACTGCTGCTGCGATGTGGACTTATCTTTGTCAGCGCTATCAGCCCTCTGGTGATGCTCTCTACCTATCTGTGGTGCGTCAGGAGCATGATCTTCAGCAGGGTGACTCTACTGTTGATGAGTTCGACACACAGTGCTCTGCCATCTGGCGTCAGCTTGACTCTCCGAGGACAGTTGTTTGTGGTACTTGTCGATGTTGTCAGACAGTGAGGTCAGATTTTGAGTTTCAGCGTGTTCATGAGTTCTTGTCTCGCCTCCGTGCCGAGTTTGAGCCTCGGCGTGCTCACCTGCTTGCCCGTGGTCGTCGTGTTCCTATATCAGAGGTGCTTGCAGAGCTGAGGAGACATGCCTCCGTTCTACTGGTTTGCCTGCGATTCCCACTGTGCTAGCTGCCCGAGCTCCTGTATCGTCTGCTCCACCGCTGCTCCCCACTCCCTCAGGGGGGGGGGTGGGCGGGAGACCTCCTTATGCACGATCAGGCCGGCCTCGCTCTCATACCTTCTGTGGCTACTGCAAGAAGCCGGGTCACCCAGAGTCTGACTATCACCAGAAGCAGCGCGACCTGAGTCGCTCCTCCACTGGGGCTCGTGCGCCTTCGTCGACCCCGTCACTCACTGACCAGGATATTGTGCGGCTCAAGCGTATACTGGCTTCCTCAGGCTCTTCCTCGACGGGCACCGTTGCCTCGCTGACTGCTTCCACTACTGCTGCTCCGCCACCGTCGCCTACACAGTCAGGTACATCTCTGTGGGTTCTGAATTCTGGAGCTTCCTTTCACATGTCTTCTGATTCTTCCACCCTGTCTTCTCTTCGACCACTTGATTCTCCTGTCAATGTTCTCACTGCCGATGGCACACCTCTTCCTGTTGCGAGTCGAGGCACACTTTCTACTCCGTCTTTCTCTGTTCCTAGTGTTTCTCATGTTCCCCGTCTTACCATGAATCTCTTTTCCGCTGCCCAACTTACTGATTCAGGTTGTCGCGTCATTCTTGATACCGACTCTTGCTTTGTTCAGGATCGTCGCACCAAGGCTCTAGTTGGAGCTGGCCCTCGGCGCCGTGAGGCTCAGGGCCTTTGGGAGGTTGACTGGCTTCGTGTTCCTTCCGCTGCCACCACACCCGCCAGTTCACATGCTCTTGCTGCCTCCTCTTCTGCGTCCTTCAAGCAGTGGCATCATCGACTTGGTCATATCTGTGGCTCTCGCTTGTCATCGTTAGTGCATCAAGGTGTCATAGGGTCTGTCTCTGGAGATGTTTCTTTACATTGTAACGGTTGTAGACTTGGCAAACAGACTCAGTTACCTTATCCTATGAGTGAGTCAGTCTCTCAGCGTCCTTTCGACTTAGTTCACTCTGATGTATGGGGTCCTGCTCCCTTCGATTCGAAAGGGGGTCATCGCTACTATGTTCTCTTTATTGATGATTTCTCTCGCTACACTTGGCTCTATTTTACGAAATCTCGCAGCGAGGTTCTCTTTATATACAAGCGATTTGCTGCCATGGTTCACACCCAGTTTTCCACGCCCATTCGTGTTTTCCGTGCTGACTCGGCTGGTGAGTATATCTCCCAGATGTTGCGCCGTTTTCTTGCCGAGCAGGGTACTCTTGCCCAGTTCACTTGTCCTGGTGCTCACGCTCAGAATGGCGTTGCCGAGCGCAAGCATCGCCACCTCCTAGAGACTGCTCGTGCGATGATGATTGCCGCCTCTCTCCCTTCCCACTTTTGGGCTGAGGCTGTTTCCGCATCCACCTATCTTATCAACATCCAGCCTTCGGCTGCCTTGCAGGGTGGTATCCCTATGGAGCGTCTCTCCAGTCGTTCTCCTGACTACTCCGCTCTTCGTATGTTTGGGTGTGTGTGCTATGTTCTTCTTGCTCCACGAGAACGCACCAAACTGACTGCTCAGTCGGTTGAATGTGTCTTTCTTGGAATCAGTGATGAGTACAAGGGTTACCGGTGTTGGGATCCTGGGCGTCGGTTGCGTATTTCACGTGATGTGACCTTTGATGAGTCTCGTCCATACTTCCCGCGTCCTACCTCTATGCCTCATCATCCTCCTCCTCCACCTCCATCCCTAGCTCTTCCTGATACACCACCGACGCCACCCTCCCCACCTTCCTCCTCTCCTTCTTCCTCCCCTACCTCGCCGCCTACCGCTTCGGTGCCTCCTCCCCTCTCTCCCTTTCCTCTCCACTACACTCGTCGTCCTCGTGCCGTCGATGATCCTTCTGACGTGCCTTCTACTTCTGGAGCGCCACCTTCCTCGTCTACACCGGTTCATAACCTTCGTACTCGGCCTTCGTTATGGCCTTCTGATCGCTATTCTCCTTCCTAGTACGGTCTTTCTGCTATTGCTGAGCCCACTGCCTATCGGGATGCCATGGCTCAGTCTGAATGGCAGCTCGCGATGGCTGAGGAGATTGCTGCACTTGAGCGCACATGCACGTGGGATCGGGTTTCTCCTCCTTCGGTGTTCGTCCCATCACTTGCAAGTGGGTCTATAAGATCAAGACTCGCTCCGATGGTTCTCTTGACCGTTACAAAGCTCATCTTGTGGCTCGTGGCTTTCAGCAGGAGCAGAGACGCGATTATGATGAGACGTTCGCTCCCGTGGCTCACATGACCACTGTCCGCACTCTTCTCGCTGTGGCTTCTGTTCATCATTGGTCTGTGTCTCAGCTTGACGTCCAGAACGCTTTTCTCAATGGTGAGTTGCGTGAGGAGGTTTATATGCAGCCACCTGTTCCTTATGGTATGGTCTGCCGCCTTCGGCGCTCCCTCTATGGCCTTAAACAAGCCTCTCGCGCTTGGTTTGAGCGTTTCGCCTCTGTGGTGACTGCCGCTGGTTTCTCGTCTAGTGACCATGATACAGCGTTGTTTGTCCACACCTCTCCTCGTGGTCGGACGCTTCTCCTGTTATCTGTTGATGACATGATCATCAGTGGTGACAACTCTGAGTATATTGCCTTTGTTAAGGCCCGCCTCCGCGAGCAGTGCCTGATGTCTGATCTTGGTCCACTTCGCTATTTTCTCAGGATCGAGGTTTCTTCGACCTCTGATGGCTTCTTCATCTCCCAAGAAAAATACATTCAGGATCTTCTTGCTCGTGCCGCTCTTGGTGATGAGCAGACTGCTGAGACTCCTATGGAGCTCAACGTTCAGCTTCGTGCTACTGATGGTGATCCCCTCACTGATCCGACATGCTACCGCCACGTTGTTGGGAGCCTTGTTTATCTAGCTGTCACTCGTCCAGATATCTCATATCCTGTCCACATTCTGAGTTAGTTCGTTTCAGCTCCCAGCTCTGTCCACTATAGTCACCTCCTCCGTGTTCTACGATATCTTCGTGGCACTATCTCTCACCGCCTTTTCTTTCCTCGCTCCAGCTCTCTCCAGTTCCAGGCTTACATCGATGCTACGTGGGCTAGTGATCCTTCTGATCGCCGCTCGCTGTCTGCCTATTGTGTTTTTCTTGGAGGATCTCTCATTGCCTAGAAGACGAAGAAACAGACCGAAGTTTCTCGCTCCAGTGCAGAGGCTGAGTTGCGAGCGATGGCTATGTTGACGGCTTAGGTGACCTGGTTGCGATGGCTACTCGAGGATTTTGGTGTTTCTGCTGCTGCCCCGACTCCTCTATTGTCAGATAGTACAGGTGCTATAAGCATTGCGCGTGACCCGGTGAAGCATGAGCTCACCAAGCACATCGGTGTGGATGCCTCCTTTGTGCGTGCTGCTGTGCGGGATCAGATTCTCGCTCTTCACCATGTGCCCTCTGAGTTATAGTTGGCGGATTTCTTCACGAAGGCACAGACTCGAGCGCAGCATGGGTTCTTTCTCTCCAAACTCAGTGTTGTTGACCAACCATGAGTTTGAGGGGGGGGGGGGGGGGGGGGGGGTGGTGTTAGATGTGTATAGGTCCTTTCCTGTATATCCTTAAGTTCAAATTATTTCTTTTGTGTTTAACAAAGACAAATTCCTTAAGTTCAAACTTGAGTCATACTCTTTTGTTCTGCTCGTGCTGAAGTATCTCGTGACCATGACTGGCGGACATGTTACAATATAATAAAGGGAACATGTGAAGGTTTAAATTTCCTTCACAGGGGAAGTGGATAAAAAATTGTCCACCTGGATCTAGAACCAGCAAACATATTGCTCGATAAGGAGGGCAAAAGTTGCAGATTTTGGGTTGGCAAGGTTCTTCAGTAAAACACAAACCCATATCACGAATACAATTATAGGAACACAGTAAGTGGATTGTGGAGTACCTCATCTGTAATACATTCCTTTCTAATGTGATTGTTTTTTTTACCTTGGCACTAAATTTGAGCTAAATATTTCTTACATCATGCAGGAATTATATGCCACCAGAGTTCTGGTCTAAAAACCAGATCGCCTAAGAATGATGTTTACAGTTTAGGGGTTATAATCATAGACATACTGGCTGGACATACTGGCTACATGGAATTTCGTGAAATTGATGATGTCGAACCATTTATTGAACTGGTGAGATTCGATATCAAGAACAATTTTCACTCGAATAAAAATCGCACATTTAACTTATGTATAGTATTTACACTATATTCTCCATCTTCAGTTATATCTTTGTATATTGATTCGGTAGGTAATTACTAATTGGCGGGAATGGATATATGCAACGACATCATCGTTCCCATCAGCAGAACTGGATCAAGTGAAGACATGCATCAAAATAGCAATAAAATGCGTGGATCCTGACAGAAAGAATAGACCTACTGTAGCAGAAATTTTGGATAACCTGCTGGAGACAGAAAAAAGTTTTCATCTCTTGGGCCAGGTATGACCCCTGAGAATATATAAATACAAGTGGCAACACATATACCACACCTGAAATTTTCATGAAATGGTTCGACATTTGTTGTGAAAAATAAGGCCTCACTTTGCGGTCACCTACAAGTTTATGTGAGCACATTCTGCATATACACACACTTGTGTAGATTTTGTTTTTAGTCGATGTCACATACACCCGTGTTGGATGAAACATGGCTCACACGCACGCACGCACACCGCATGCACTTTGAGGAGAGAAACTGCAGAAGCATAGGTCAGGGCCTCAGGGGCACCCAAGCGGCACAGGTTCACGGGGAAAAAAAACTCCTGCGTCAGTTTTGCTCGTCCCGCGAACGAAGGCAGCCAGAAATCCTGCGAAAATCTTACCAAATTCGCGGGAACATCCTCTCTAAATAGGCCTCCAACAGCACCGTCTTTTCTTCCCTGTGACAAGCATTTGTCCAAAGGAGCTGTAGAAGCCCAGCCATATTATCCGGCAGCAAACTGGTCCTAGAAGAATGTGACTACGATTTGCTCGTCACCCTTCAAGCAGCTCCCTAGCTAGTTGTCTTTTCCCTGGAACAGATGCTATGCTACTCTGCTCTGGGTTTTTGGGATAAAGGCATTTTATTACTTAAGAGTTTTAAGCATTACACCCGGGCTCTGTATATCTCAGATGCACACAGCCACCAGTTCAGCAGTACTTAAGTTCGAAACCAAAAATAAAAAAAGCGAATTACATATCATAGTGAGAAATTGTAGATCCGCCTAAGATGCTGGTAAGTCGATCTGGAGTCTATGTTGCCATCCATGCCGGGAGAATAACTCCCTGACCGCAGCCTCTAGCCTCGACGCCACCTCCAACAATAAATCTCGGTGCCGGGAGAATAACTCCCTGACCGCAGCCTCTAGCCTCGACGCAAATGGGTACAGTAAATCTGTTTTGTAATAATGCTGGCTGTAGTGTTGAAGTTTCTTGTGTTAGATGTGTATAGGTCCTTTCCTGTATATCCCCATTGTATAAGGGGTTTACTGCACTTTACCACATGTACATGTATTGGCCTTTGGCCCCCTGAGAATACAGTTGCTCATTTCTCCAACATGATATCAGAGCCCAGGATAGGGTCTCTCCCGCACGCTGCAACTCCGTGCTTGCTCCACCACCGCCGGCGCTAGTTCCGGCCGTTTTACCCTTCCTCTTTGCTCGGAATCGAGCTGCCCGGCCGCTGGCCTGCTTCCGCTGCCCTTCTTCTTGCTTGTTTCATCTTGTTGCTTGAAATCGGGAGCTTTCCCGTGGCCTGCTGCCGCCCCGCCCCTACTTGCTCCCGACCAGCCGCCGCCACCGACCCTCGGCCTGCCGCTCCGCCGCCGAACTCGGCCTGCCGCGCCGTCGCCATATTCGGCCTGCCGCGCTGCCGCCAACATCGGCCGGTCGCGCCGTCGCCGCGGGCTTCCGGCCGCCGCCTGCCTCCCGCGGGTCCGGCCGCCCTTCCTCCTGCGGATCCGGCCACCGCCCTGCGGATCCGGCCGCTGCCCTGCCGATTCGGCCGCCCTCGTCCCCGTTCATTCCGTCGTTGCGGCCTGCTTGCTCGATCCAGATCGAGATTGTGTGAGAGTTGACTTAAAAAAAAACAGAGAGCCCTGATGTCTTCTTCGGGCTATGTTGCTGTTCCTCGGTGCTCCGTGATCTTTGATGGCACCAACTATGTAGAGTTTGTGGGCTTTATGCGCATCCACATGCGCGGCCTTCTGCTTTGTGGCGTTCTCTCTGGCGAGATCTCCTGTCCGCTGTGCCCCGTTGCTCCTGTGGCTCCTACTCCACCGGTGCCACCTGTTCTTCCGGCAGATGCTTCTCAGGCTGATAAGGATGCAGCCAAGGATGCCGATGATCTTGCAGTTGAAGCCTATGATCAGCAGGTTTCAGTTTATTCGGATGCTCTTTCCATCTATCGGGATGAGTTGGCTGCTTACACTCAGTGGTGCAATGATGATGCTCGTGCTGCTGCTGTTCTCACTGCTAGTGTCTTGCCTTAGTTTGCTTCTGATTTTATGGGATTAGGCACTGCTGCTGCGATGTGGACTTATCTTTGTCAGCGCTATCAGCCCTCTGGTGATGCTCTCTACCTATCTGTGGTGCGTCAGGAGCATGATCTTCAGCAGGGTGACTCTACTGTTGATGAGTTCGACACACAGTGCTCTGCCATCTGGCGTCAGCTTGACTCTCCGAGGACAGTTGTTTGTGGTACTTGTCGATGTTGTCAGACAGTGAGGTCAGATTTTGAGTTTCAGCGTGTTCATGAGTTCTTGTCTCGCCTCCGTGCCGAGTTTGAGCCTCGGCGTGCTCACCTGCTTGCCCGTGGTCGTCGTGTTCCTATATCAGAGGTGCTTGCAGAGCTGAGGAGACATGCCTCCGTTCTACTGGTTTGCCTGCGATTCCCACTGTGCTAGCTGCCCGAGCTCCTGTATCGTCTGCTCCACCGCTGCTCCCCACTCCCTCAGGGGGGGGGGGTGGGCGGGAGACCTCCTTATGCACGATCAGGCCGGCCTCGCTCTCATACCTTCTGTGGCTACTGCAAGAAGCCGGGTCACCCAGAGTCTGACTATCACCAGAAGCAGCGCGACCTGAGTCGCTCCTCCACTGGGGCTCGTGCGCCTTCGTCGACCCCGTCACTCACTGACCAGGATATTGTGCGGCTCAAGCGTATACTGGCTTCCTCAGGCTCTTCCTCGACGGGCACCGTTGCCTCGCTGACTGCTTCCACTACTGCTGCTCCGCCACCGTCGCCTACACAGTCAGGTACATCTCTGTGGGTTCTGAATTCTGGAGCTTCCTTTCACATGTCTTCTGATTCTTCCACCCTGTCTTCTCTTCGACCACTTGATTCTCCTGTCAATGTTCTCACTGCCGATGGCACACCTCTTCCTGTTGCGAGTCGAGGCACACTTTCTACTCCGTCTTTCTCTGTTCCTAGTGTTTCTCATGTTCCCCGTCTTACCATGAATCTCTTTTCCGCTGCCCAACTTACTGATTCAGGTTGTCGCGTCATTCTTGATACCGACTCTTGCTTTGTTCAGGATCGTCGCACCAAGGCTCTAGTTGGAGCTGGCCCTCGGCGCCGTGAGGCTCAGGGCCTTTGGGAGGTTGACTGGCTTCGTGTTCCTTCCGCTGCCACCACACCCGCCAGTTCACATGCTCTTGCTGCCTCCTCTTCTGCGTCCTTCAAGCAGTGGCATCATCGACTTGGTCATATCTGTGGCTCTCGCTTGTCATCGTTAGTGCATCAAGGTGTCATAGGGTCTGTCTCTGGAGATGTTTCTTTACATTGTAACGGTTGTAGACTTGGCAAACAGACTCAGTTACCTTATCCTATGAGTGAGTCAGTCTCTCAGCGTCCTTTCGACTTAGTTCACTCTGATGTATGGGGTCCTGCTCCCTTCGATTCGAAAGGGGGTCATCGCTACTATGTTCTCTTTATTGATGATTTCTCTCGCTACACTTGGCTCTATTTTACGAAATCTCGCAGCGAGGTTCTCTTTATATACAAGCGATTTGCTGCCATGGTTCACACCCAGTTTTCCACGCCCATTCGTGTTTTCCGTGCTGACTCGGCTGGTGAGTATATCTCCCAGATGTTGCGCCGTTTTCTTGCCGAGCAGGGTACTCTTGCCCAGTTCACTTGTCCTGGTGCTCACGCTCAGAATGGCGTTGCCGAGCGCAAGCATCGCCACCTCCTAGAGACTGCTCGTGCGATGATGATTGCCGCCTCTCTCCCTTCCCACTTTTGGGCTGAGGCTGTTTCCGCATCCACCTATCTTATCAACATCCAGCCTTCGGCTGCCTTGCAGGGTGGTATCCCTATGGAGCGTCTCTCCAGTCGTTCTCCTGACTACTCCGCTCTTCGTATGTTTGGGTGTGTGTGCTATGTTCTTCTTGCTCCACGAGAACGCACCAAACTGACTGCTCAGTCGGTTGAATGTGTCTTTCTTGGAATCAGTGATGAGTACAAGGGTTACCGGTGTTGGGATCCTGGGCGTCGGTTGCGTATTTCACGTGATGTGACCTTTGATGAGTCTCGTCCATACTTCCCGCGTCCTACCTCTATGCCTCATCATCCTCCTCCTCCACCTCCATCCCTAGCTCTTCCTGATACACCACCGACGCCACCCTCCCCACCTTCCTCCTCTCCTTCTTCCTCCCCTACCTCGCCGCCTACCGCTTCGGTGCCTCCTCCCCTCTCTCCCTTTCCTCTCCACTACACTCGTCGTCCTCGTGCCGTCGATGATCCTTCTGACGTGCCTTCTACTTCTGGAGCGCCACCTTCCTCGTCTACACCGGTTCATAACCTTCGTACTCGGCCTTCGTTATGGCCTTCTGATCGCTATTCTCCTTCCTAGTACGGTCTTTCTGCTATTGCTGAGCCCACTGCCTATCGGGATGCCATGGCTCAGTCTGAATGGCAGCTCGCGATGGCTGAGGAGATTGCTGCACTTGAGCGCACATGCACGTGGGATCGGGTTTCTCCTCCTTCGGTGTTCGTCCCATCACTTGCAAGTGGGTCTATAAGATCAAGACTCGCTCCGATGGTTCTCTTGACCGTTACAAAGCTCATCTTGTGGCTCGTGGCTTTCAGCAGGAGCAGAGACGCGATTATGATGAGACGTTCGCTCCCGTGGCTCACATGACCACTGTCCGCACTCTTCTCGCTGTGGCTTCTGTTCATCATTGGTCTGTGTCTCAGCTTGACGTCCAGAACGCTTTTCTCAATGGTGAGTTGCGTGAGGAGGTTTATATGCAGCCACCTGTTCCTTATGGTATGGTCTGCCGCCTTCGGCGCTCCCTCTATGGCCTTAAACAAGCCTCTCGCGCTTGGTTTGAGCGTTTCGCCTCTGTGGTGACTGCCGCTGGTTTCTCGTCTAGTGACCATGATACAGCGTTGTTTGTCCACACCTCTCCTCGTGGTCGGACGCTTCTCCTGTTATCTGTTGATGACATGATCATCAGTGGTGACAACTCTGAGTATATTGCCTTTGTTAAGGCCCGCCTCCGCGAGCAGTGCCTGATGTCTGATCTTGGTCCACTTCGCTATTTTCTCAGGATCGAGGTTTCTTCGACCTCTGATGGCTTCTTCATCTCCCAAGAAAAATACATTCAGGATCTTCTTGCTCGTGCCGCTCTTGGTGATGAGCAGACTGCTGAGACTCCTATGGAGCTCAACGTTCAGCTTCGTGCTACTGATGGTGATCCCCTCACTGATCCGACATGCTACCGCCACGTTGTTGGGAGCCTTGTTTATCTAGCTGTCACTCGTCCAGATATCTCATATCCTGTCCACATTCTGAGTTAGTTCGTTTCAGCTCCCAGCTCTGTCCACTATAGTCACCTCCTCCGTGTTCTACGATATCTTCGTGGCACTATCTCTCACCGCCTTTTCTTTCCTCGCTCCAGCTCTCTCCAGTTCCAGGCTTACATCGATGCTACGTGGGCTAGTGATCCTTCTGATCGCCGCTCGCTGTCTGCCTATTGTGTTTTTCTTGGAGGATCTCTCATTGCCTAGAAGACGAAGAAACAGACCGAAGTTTCTCGCTCCAGTGCAGAGGCTGAGTTGCGAGCGATGGCTATGTTGACGGCTTAGGTGACCTGGTTGCGATGGCTACTCGAGGATTTTGGTGTTTCTGCTGCTGCCCCGACTCCTCTATTGTCAGATAGTACAGGTGCTATAAGCATTGCGCGTGACCCGGTGAAGCATGAGCTCACCAAGCACATCGGTGTGGATGCCTCCTTTGTGCGTGCTGCTGTGCGGGATCAGATTCTCGCTCTTCACCATGTGCCCTCTGAGTTATAGTTGGCGGATTTCTTCACGAAGGCACAGACTCGAGCGCAGCATGGGTTCTTTCTCTCCAAACTCAGTGTTGTTGACCAACCATGAGTTTGAGGGGGGGGGGGGGGGGGGGGGGTGGTGTTAGATGTGTATAGGTCCTTTCCTGTATATCCTTAAGTTCAAATTATTTCTTTTGTGTTTAACAAAGACAAATTCCTTAAGTTCAAACTTGAGTCATACTCTTTTGTTCTGCTCGTGCTGAAGTATCTCGTGACCATGACTGGCGGACATGTTACAATATAATAAAGGGAACATGTGAAGGTTTAAATTTCCTTCACAGGGGAAGTGGATAAAAAATTGTCCACCTGGATCTAGAACCAGCAAACATATTGCTCGATAAGGAGGGCAAAAGTTGCAGATTTTGGGTTGGCAAGGTTCTTCAGTAAAACACAAACCCATATCACGAATACAATTATAGGAACACAGTAAGTGGACTGTGGAGTACCTCATCTGTAATACATTCCTTTCTAATGTGATTGTTTTTTTTACCTTGGCACTAAATTTGAGCTAAATATTTCTTACATCATGCAGGAATTATATGCCACCAGAGTTCTGGTCTAAAAACCAGATCGCCTAAGAATGATGTTTACAGTTTAGGGGTTATAATCATAGACATACTGGCTGGACATACTGGCTACATGGAATTTCGTGAAATTGATGATGTCGAACCATTTATTGAACTGGTGAGATTCGATATCAAGAACAATTTTCACTCGAATAAAAATCGCACATTTAACTTATGTATAGTATTTACACTATATTCTCCATCTTCAGTTATATCTTTGTATATTGATTCGGTAGGTAATTACTAATTGGCGGGAATGGATATATGCAACGACATCATCGTTCCCATCAGCAGAACTGGATCAAGTGAAGACATGCATCAAAATAGCAATAAAATGCGTGGATCCTGACAGAAAGAATAGACCTACTGTAGCAGAAATTTTGGATAACCTGCTGGAGACAGAAAAAAGTTTTCATCTCTTGGGCCAGGTATGACCCCTGAGAATATATAAATACAAGTGGCAACACATATACCACACCTGAAATTTTCATGAAATGGTTCGACATTTGTTGTGAAAAATAAGGCCTCACTTTGCGGTCACCTACAAGTTTATGTGAGCACATTCTGCATATACACACACTTGTGTAGATTTTGTTTTTAGTCGATGTCACATACACCCGTGTTGGATGAAACATGGCTCACACGCACGCACGCACACCGCATGCACTTTGAGGAGAGAAACTGCAGAAGCATAGGTCAGGGCCTCAGGGGCACCCAAGCGGCACAGGTTCACGGGGAAAAAAAACTCCTGCGTCAGTTTTGCTCGTCCCGCGAACGAAGGCAGCCAGAAATCCTGCGAAAATCTTACCAAATTCGCGGGAACATCCTCTCTAAATAGGCCTCCAACAGCACCGTCTTTTCTTCCCTGTGACAAGCATTTGTCCAAAGGAGCTGTAGAAGCCCAGCCATATTATCCGGCAGCAAACTGGTCCTAGAAGAATGTGACTACGATTTGCTCGTCACCCTTCAAGCAGCTCCCTAGCTAGTTGTCTTTTCCCTGGAACAGATGCTATGCTACTCTGCTCTGGGTTTTTGGATAAAGGCATTTTATTACTTAAGAGTTTTAAGCATTACACCCGGGCTCTGTATATCTCAGATGCACACAGCCACCAGTTCAGCAGTACTTAAGTTCGAAACCAAAAATAAAAAAAGCGAATTACATATCATAGTGAGAAATTGTAGATCCGCCTAAGATGCTGGTAAGTCGATCTGGAGTCTATGTTGCCATCCATGCCGGGAGAATAACTCCCTGACCGCAGCCTCTAGCCTCGACGCCACCTCCAACAATAAATCTCGGTGCTCCACACGCTACAGGGCCGACCATGCTCGTAGCGTAGCTGTACACCGATAGATAACCTGCATAAGAGAAGCATTTTTATCGTTAAAAACCTTGTCATTTCTACATAGCCACAATGACCGTTTATCCATTTATTCTCGTAGCGTAGATTGGCCTAGCCATTTATCCTCCCAGAAACGAATTTCCTATCCATCCCTAATTAAGAAAGATCCTTGTGGGAAAAAACTTCTTTGTAGCCATGAGACCTGCCCAGAAGTGTGAATCGTCAGGTTTCCAAAGAACCTGGGAAACAGCTTGATCTCCCACATACTTTCTCCTAAGGAGGGTTTGCCAAACTCCATCTTCAGAAAGAAGTTTGAAGAGCATTTACCTAGCAAAGCTCTATTCTTGACCTCAAGGTCATGAATTCCGAGCCCTCTTGGTCTTTAGGGCAGCAAACCACACTCCATTTAGTCAGTCGATATTTTTTCTTCTCACAATCCCCTTGCCAAAAGAATCTAGACCGGAAGTAATCCAATCGTTTTAAGACTCCTTTGGGCAATTGGAAGAATGAAATAATGTACAGTACCATGTTCGTTAGTACCGAGTTTATGAGAACCAATCTTCACCAGGGATAAGAGTTTGCCTTTCCAGCTATTTAAACGTAATTGAAGTCTTTCCTCCACCTTTTTCCATTCAGCATTTGTAAGTCTCCGATAATGAATCGGAATACCCAAATAGTTGATAGGAAATTGACCTTGCTCACAACCAAAAGTTCAGCATACAAGGCGGTGTTTTCGCGAGCCTCTCCAAACAAAACAATTCACTTTTATGGAAATTTATCTTAAGACCCGAAAGTTGCTCGAAGGCTGACAAGATCAGCTTTAGGTTACGAGCTTTTTCGATGTCATGTTCCATAAAAAGAATTGTATCGTCAGCATATTGAAGAATCGATAAACCACCATCGACAAGATGTGGAATCACTCCTTCAATTTCCCTCAGATTTAGCGCGTTCAATCAAGATAGCCAACATATCAGCCACTATATTAAATAGTATTGGCGATAACGGGTCACCCTGTCTGAGTCCTTTTTTCGTTTGAAAGTATTTGCCAGTGTCATCATTGACCTTAATGGCTACACTTCCTCCCGAAACAAAGCTATTTATTAACGCGCACCACTGTAGAAAAACCTTTCATTCTGAGGGTCTGCTGAAGGAAAGACCATTTGACTTTATCATAAGCTTTTCAAAGTCAATTTTAAGAATTACCCCATTCAGCTTTTTCCTATGTAGCTCGTGAACGTTTCATGTAGGATCGCAACTCCATCAAGGATGTTGCGACCTTGCATAAAAGCCGTCTGAGACGGACGAACCACATGATCTGCCACACTGTTCAGTCGAATCGTAGCCACTTTGGTGAATATTTTAAAACTAACGTTAAGAAGGCATATAGGTCTAAATTGTTGAATCCTTTCTGCCTCGTTAACCTTAGGTAATAAAATTATCTCACCAAAATTGAGACGAAACAACTCTAGTTGTCCATGAAGACAGCGAACAGTTGAATAATCAGACTTGATAACATCCCAAAAGTTCTGGTAGAACTCACCGGGAAACCATCAGGTCCAGGTGTTGAATTATGTTTCATTTGGAAAACCGCCTTTCCTCACTTCTTCCTCTGAGTAGAGTTTAGTAAGTAGCTATTTTCCACATCTGAAACCTGGGGATATCCTCTGTTCGAGACTCATCCAAAGTGAAATTTCCTTCCTCTGGGCACCGAACAGGCCTTTATAGTAATTTGTAATATATGACTTTAGTTGTTCATGGCCCTCAATCGTTCCCTCATCCTGGACTAGAGAATGAATACGCTTTTTCCTGTGTCTGCCATTGGCAATACTATGGAAATAGCGAGTATTCGAATCCCCTTCTAGGATGAATTGGGCTTTAGAACGTTGATACCATTTTAACTCCTCCTCTCGCAGTAGCTTCGCTATCTGTGCATTGGATTGGCTCTTTAGCTCAATCTCTTGCGCGGATAGTAACCGAACTTCTGCTAATGCTTCTAGAGCATCAATTATCGAGGAAAGTCGAACCTTCTCTTTTTTAAGTAAACCAGTAGTATGACGAGCCCAACCAACGAGGTGCGTGCGTAAAGCACGTATCTTGTTGTTCCACCTCTGGATAGGCGTATCACCCACAACTGGTCTTTCCCAAATTCTTTTAACCATCTCATGGAAACCCTCACGGTGCAACCACCCAAGCTCAAACTTGAACCGTGGTTTACACTGTGGTCTAGGTATTCCAGTGGTCAAAAGAATGGGAGCATGGTCTGACAACTCAATACGTTCTAGAGCCCGTACCGACACCATTGGGAACCTAGATTCCCAATCAGAATCCATCAGTACACGGTCTAGTTTCTCGTATGTGGGTTCAGGGAGAGAATTAGCCCAAGTGAACTGTCTCCCCACCATTGTTATCTCTCTTAAGTTCAAGCTGTCGATGACTGCATTGAACAAAAGAGGCCAACGGTTGTCAAACCGACCCTTACTTTTCTCAAATGGAAAACGTAGCAATTGAAATCCCCACCAATGATAAGAGGGTGTGGGTTATCTTTTGCCAAGTTAACCATTTCACAGAGAAAAGATGTCTTAGCCGCTTCTTGGGCAGGCCCATACCGCAACAAGACTCCAAATGAAATTATCGGATTTATTACGGATGTGCATTTTAATATGAAAATCGCCATCCATAACATCCAACACTTCCATGGTATCAGTCCTGACGTCTAATAAAATGCCTCCGGAACGGCCATGAGGGGGACGCGAGTACCAATCAAACTCTATACCGCCCGAAAGTCGGTTCAAAGAGATTGCGAGAACTCCGTCTACCCGTCTCAGAAATAGCTAAGAAATCAAATTGTGGTCCCGAATACAGCCGGCAAAGTGCAAGTGTTTAGCCAAGTCGCCAAGAACTCTGCTATTTGCAAACATGTCATTCATTGGGAAACCGTGGAAGATTTGGATAACTTGGTCCATTTCCGGGACTTGTTGGTTGTTGATTTAGATTTCCGACCGGATGCTTTTAACTCATACAATGATCTCAAACTGTCGTCATCCAAACCACCATCCAACACTTCTCCAATTAGATGAGAAAGAAGCTGACCATCAGATGTGGCATTCGCTTCTTCTTCATCATCGTAGGTGGCTAACAACCCAATCGAAACTTTAGGAATGACCATGAGAAGGTCAAATTCCATATGTCTCAAGACTTTAGTTGAAACCTGAACTTGATTTTTACTATTACCAAGATTAAAACCTACTCTGCTCTGGTAGTTGGCCGACGAGCGTCTCGTTGGATTTCGGTCTTCCACATAGACCAATTTATTGTCCAGGGCCATATAGTCTCTGGCAGCAAACTTGTCCACCGGATAGAACCGGGCCACGATTTCCTCGCCGCCCTTCCAGAGGCACCGATCCATCATGGCCTGGCACACGTTTGCGCCGTCAAGGCACGCGTACTCGAGGAACACCTTCCCGACGGCCCCGTCTCCAGCCGGATCATGGGCGTCATTTGGCGGGGGGACAACGAGCTTGACGAGCTGACCATACTCGCACGCCTCGACCTCGACGTCGTCCACAAAGCAGTCGTAGAACTCGTCGTCCTCGAGGAGGCGGCGGTGGTGCGGCGCCGGGAGCATGTTGGTCAGGCATACCACCTTGGTCGCTCCGTCCTGCATGGGTAGCTGCAGCTCCTCGGCGGCGGTCGGCGGAGGAACAGGAGTAGTCTTGTACACCAGGTGTACTAGATCACGAGGTTGCTCTGCGCCTGGAGGTAGATTTAGCTTGGGGATGACCACGGTGGGCTCGCCATAGTCGTAGTCCAGGCAGTGGCTGCGCGGCATGTAGGGGTAGCTGTGGTTGGTCGTGCGACGACGGAGGCGGCGGCCCGTGCGGTCGAGGCGCAGGTCGTCGTTGTTGCGGCGCGGGTACATTCTGGCGGACTGAGCTGGAGTCAGTCGCATCATGATCACCGTCGTCTCAACATAGGTCGGCTCCTGCTGCTGCAAGCTCGGCCTCGGCGGCGAGGTGTTATCCATGGCGGCGTGTCAGGAAACAACACTCTGCTTCAGTCTACAAGCTTCAGTTAACGAACGACTACGATGAGTCCTCAGCCTAATGACAGAATCCAACGGCTGTACTTGTAATAGCTGTTTAAGTATCATTAAGACAAGCTCTGTAATAAGTAAACTTCAAACTCGTGACTCTAGGTCGGTATATAAGGCCTAGAGGTGGGCGGCTGGGTGGCACGAGCTAAAAGAACCCTAAAATTCTGTATCTTGCTTTGCTTTCTCTTTCCCTTGCTTAGCTCCTTTTATCTCCAATTCTTAGAGATCTTCTGTTTACTGTTAGTTTATCTACTGAATTCCTGTTCATATATCTATCCTAGACAGCAAATAGTACCAGGTCCCTAACACGGCGGCGGCTGGCGAACCTGTCGTCGCGTGGGCGGGAGGAGACGGGTTAGGCTGCTCACGTATAAAACTGCCGGACGAGGGCTGGGTTTCTCATCCGAGTCGGTTTGAGATTAGCGACGTGTACGCCTGAACCAGGGTAGAAGAAAAGAATCCTAACCTGACTCAGCGTGCTGCTGCAGGCCAGATTAATAATTAGGTAAAGTGTGGTTCCTCGCTGGGTAAGTGTGGGCTTAATTTTGGTATGAAGCCAAAAGGTAACTTCGCCAAAAAAAAAAGTACTTACACAATTCGTCTATCCTCGGATCCCATGGCTAGACTCGAGGATAAAACAGGCCATTGTGTTAACGTATACCTTTTGTACCGTATATTTGTATAGAAGTGTACCTAGGTTACGTACCAAATCTGTTTAGATTTAGTTTGGTACCGATCCCGTTGTGATCTTCCTTGGCGTCCAAGGCTGTAACCCTATCTTGTACTCTATATAAAGGCAATATGAGAACGCCCACCAGTGTGTGGCATATTCCAAACCTTCTCGTTCTCTTGGTATCAGACGATCTCCCGATCCAATCTCACATACGATCCAATCTCCAGCCAGCCCCACGCCATGAACACCAGCTCAGCCCTCGCCTCGGCCACCCTCCCGGCGGCTGCCAACACCACCTCTGCCGCCCTCACCACCAGCCCCATGCCCGTCTCCGCATCCTCGCCGGTGGTGAACGTGGCCAGTGTCCGCACGCACGTGCCGGTAACCCTCAACCTCCAAGCTTCCAACTTCAGCAAATGGCGCATGCTCATCCGCGTCCTGCTCGGCAAATACGACCTGCTGAGCCACGTCCACTCCGTTACCCCGGCGGACGCCCGCACCGCTGACTGGATCCGTGAGGACTACATCGTCCGCTCCTGGCTCTACGGGTCCATCTCCGATGAGATCCTCGACATCATCATGGCGGAGGAGCAGACGGCGCAGGAGGCATGGACGCTCATCACCAACCTCTTCCTCGACAACCAGATGACGCGCGCCGTGTACCTCGAGGCGGAGTTCCGCGGGCTAGTGCAAGGCGAGCTCTCCGTCACCGCCTACTGCCACCGCCTCAAGTCCCTCTCCAACGCTCTTCGCGACGTCGGGACGCCGGTCTCGGACCAGACCCTCGTCCTCAACTGCCTCCGCGGCCTCAACCCGCGCTTCACAGACATCACCACCATCATCACCATGACGAACCCGCTCCCGTCCTTCGGCCAAACCCGGTCCCTGCTCACCTTGCGCGAGACCCAGCTCGCCAACGCCACCCAGGTGGGGAACCAGACGGCTCTCTACGGCGCCTCCTCCAACGGCGCCTCCCATGTCGGCTCCTCCAACGGCGCCGGCCACTACCCCGGCAACGCCCCGGCCAAGGCAACTTCCCCGGAGGTGGGCACTCTGGTGGGAACCGGAACAGGCACGGCGGCGGGAACTACTACGGCAAGAAGAAGAAGAAGAATGGAGGCGGCAACTACGGCGGCAACCGGAGCGGGCAAGGCGGCCACGGCGGCGCCCCATCTGCGGTCGGTCCCTGGGTGCACTTCAACCCACACAACGGCCAGGCCCACCAGGTCCACGCGCCTCCCGCGCCTCGGCCCAACCCCGCACAGGGCCTTCTCGGCGCCCCTCCACGGCCCCTGGCGCACCCTCCCGCGCAGGCGTTCACCTCGCTCGCCCCGCTCCATGGGCAGGCCTTCGGCACCGACACACCGCCGATCCCGGGCTACACCAACACCACCGGCCAGCCTGCCGCTCCATCGTGGGACTGCTCCACGCTCATGGCCGCCCTCAACAACGCGGCCACTTCGTCATCGGCGCCTCCGTCCAACAATGGTGAGTGGGTCATGGATTCCGGAGCCACCGCACACATGGTCTCCGACCCCTGTATGCTCCATTCTCTATCTCGTTCATCTCCCTCTTCCCGTGTCACCGTGGGCAACGGCTCCACCTTGCCCATCTCTCACACTAGTCATGCTTCCGCACACAACCTCTTTCTCAAAAACGTCTTGGTCGTTCCTCACCTTGTTAAAAATCTTATATCTATTCATCGTTTCACAACCGATAATGCTTGTTCTATCGAGTTTGACCCATTTGGTTTTTCTGTAAAGGATCTT
Source organism: Poa pratensis (assembly GCA_947311845.1). Classification (NCBI taxonomy): domain Eukaryota; kingdom Viridiplantae; phylum Streptophyta; class Magnoliopsida; order Poales; family Poaceae; genus Poa; species Poa pratensis. Next base: position 3,812,733 of record CAMZMU010000100.1, on the reverse strand, counting down.
CGCACCAAGGCCGTGATCATTCGCTGCAGTAGCCGTGGAGACCTCTACGTTCTTCCACCAACAGCCACCTCCGCCTACGGACTTCACGCTGCATCCACCTCCACCGAGCTATGGCATCGTCGTTTAGGTCACCCGGGTCGTGACGCTATGTCCCATCTTCATCAAAAGTCTTTTATTCCATGTAATAAAGCACCGTCACATGTATGCCACGCTTGCCAGCTTGGCAAACATGTGCGCTTGCCATTCACTAGGTCTGCCTCGTTTAGTGTTGCTCCTTTTCAATTGATACATTGTGACCTATGGACGTCCCCTATTTTAAGCAATTCTGGTTTGAAGTACTATCTTGTCTTTGTTGACGATTTTTCTCATTTTATGTGGACTTTTCCCTTGCGCAACAAGTCTGACACGGCCGACCACCTCATCGCTTTTGTCGCCTACGCACGCACACAATTCTCCCGCCCCGTAGTTGCCATGCAAGCCGACAACGGAACCGAGTTCATCAACTCCACCGTTACCTCCTTCTTCACCACGCATGGGATCCGTTTTCGGCTCTCGTGCCCATACATATCCGCCCAAAACGGAAAGGCTGAGCGCGCGATCCGCACGATCAACGACGTCACTCGTACGCTCCTGTTTCAGTCTTCCATGCCACCCTCCTACTGGGCGGAAGCCGTCGCTGCAGCTACCCACCTTATCAATATACGGCCCTCCCAGCCGATACAATTCGCCATCCCCTACACCCGCCTCCACGGTACATCTCCGGATTACGGAGCCCTCCGCGTCTTCGGCTGTCTATGCTACCCTAACCAGTCTGCAACAGTGCCTCATAAGCTCGCCCCACGCTCTGTCGCGTGTGTCTTCCTCGGATACCCCAGCACCCACAAAGGCTATAGATGCCTTAACCTTCAAACCCAACGTGTCGTCGTCTCGCGTCATGTCACCTTCGACGAGTCCCTTATTCCCATCGCTCATGCATCCAACAAACCAGCCGATGTCATTCCTTCGCTCGATTTCCTGCTGGAACTTGCTGCCACCGAGTCTCCTATCTCCCGTGTAGACGCTACTCCTCCTACGCCCATTCTGCATGGCAGCACCGATCCCACCCTGCATGGTGGACCGCAGCCCAGCCTGCTTGGCAGCCCGCCGCCAACCCCAGGCCCGCGCTCACCCGCCAGCCCCTCTGGACCCCTTTTCAGCTCGCCAACCCCCACCAGCTCACCGGCCCACTCAGCTTCGGCTCCCAGCTCGCCGGCCCAATCGATTTTGGCCTCTCTACCAAACTCGCCCACGCTTAATTCTCCCATGTCCGACACGAGCACCATCTCCCCGCCTGTGGTCGTTCATCGCCCGCCGTCGCCGTCTAACTCCCACATCATGATGACTCGTGCTAAGCGGGGTTTATATCAGCCTATTGATCGCCTCAACCTCACAGCCTCCCACTCCACCCCTTCTCCTATTCCGAAAACATACCGGGGCGCCCTACATGACCCACATTGGCGCCGCGCCATGCACGATGAATTTGAGGCCCTTGTCACTAACGGGACGTGGTCGCTCGTGCCTCGTCCATCTCGTGCTAATATTGTTTCAGGAAAATGGATCTTCAAGCACAAGTTTCATTCCGATGGAAGCCTTGCTCGCTACAAGGCTAGATGGGTGGTTCGTGGCTTTTCTCAGCAACCGGGGATCGACTTCGACGCGACATTCAGCCCCGTCGTCAAGCCCGCCATGATCCGCATCGTCCTCAGCATCGCCGTCTCGCGGTCTTGGCCGATCCACCAGCTCGACGTCAAGAATGCCTTCCTCAACGGCAATCTCGACGAGGAGGTCTACTGTCAGCACCCCCCGGCTTCATCGACGCTCGCTTCCCCGACCAGATCTGTCGTCTTCACAAGTCCTTGTACGGCCTCAAGCAGGCCCCTCGGGCGTGGTACCAGCGGTTCGCCACCTTCGTCCATCGCCTCGGCTTTGTTGCCTCGAAGTCTGACGTCTCCCTCTTCATCTACAAGCGCGGGGAGGAGCTCGCTTACATCCTTCTGTACGTGGACGACATCGTCATCACCGCCTCGACGGACAGCCTTCTTCGGTCCTTGATGCAGCAGCTCCACTCCGAGTTTGCCATGACAGATCTCGGCACTCTGACCTTCTTCCTCGGCATCTCGGTCACTCGGTCGAAGACATGCATGGTGCTCTCTCAACGACAGTATGCTCTTGAGCTTCTCCAGCGCGCTGGTATGACAGACTGCAGCCCGTGCGCTACCCCCATTGATGTCCGGTGCAAGCTCTCTGCAGATGACGGCGCTCTGCTTCCTGATCCCACTGAGTATCGCAGCTATGCAGGTGCTCTTCAGTATCTGACGCTAAAGCGTCCCGACATCGCGCACGCGGTCCAGCAGGCTTGCCTCTACATGCATGCACCACGCGAGCCTCATCTGAACCTTGTCAAGCGCATTCTGCGCTACATCAAGGGCACATTGGATTTCAGCATGCAGCTCTCCCGCTCGCCAACCACTACTCTCATGGCATACTATGACGCAGATTGGGCTGGGTGTCCCGACACTCGCCGTTCCACCTCCGGATACTGCGTCTACTTCGGCGACAACCTGGTTTCATGGTCTTCCAAGCGCCAAACCACGGTTTCTCGATCGAGTGCTGAGGCTGAGTACCGCGCGGTTGCTCATGCCGTGGCGGAAAGCTGTTGGATACGACAGCTCCTTGGCGAACTTCACCATCCTTGACAGCTGCTACGGTGGTTTTCTGTGACAATGTCAGTGCGATATACATGGCCTCCAATCCGGTCCAGCATCGCCGCACTAAGCACATCGAAATCGACAATCACTTTGTTCGAGAGAAGGTGTCGCTTGGTCAGGTCCGGGTTCTTCATGTGCCATCCTCTCATCAGTACGCTGACATCATGACAAAAGGTTTATCTTCACAGATGTTCTCCGATTTCCGGTCCAATTTGTGCTTGTTTCCTTCTGACGCACAACTTGAGGGGGGATGTTAACGTATACCTTTTGTGCCGTATATTTGTATAGAAGTCTCCCTCTTCATCTACAAGCGCGGGGAGGAGCTCGCTTACATCCTTCTGTACGTGGACGACATCGTCATCACCGCCTCGACGGACAGCCTTCTTCGGTCCTTGATGCAGCAGCTCCACTCCGAGTTTGCCATGACAGATCTCGGCACTCTGACCTTCTTCCTCGGCATCTCGGTCACTCGGTCGAAGACACGCATGGTGCTCTCTCAACGACAGTATGCTGTTGAGCTTCTCCAGCGCGCTGGTATGACAGACTGCAACCCGTGCGCTACCCCCATTGATGTCCGGTGCAAGCTCTCTGCAGATGACGGCGCTCTGCTTCCTGATCCCACTGAGTATCGCAGCTATGCAGGTGCTCTTCAGTATCTGACGCTAAAGCGTCCCGACATCGCGCACGCGGTCCAGCAGGCTTGCCTCTACATGCATGCACCACGTGAGCCTCATCTGAACCTTGTCAAGCGCATTCTGCGCTACATCAAGGGCACATTGGATTTCAGCATGCAGCTCTCCCGCTCGCCAACCACTACTCTCATGGCATACTATGACGCAGATTGGGCTGGGTGTCCCGACACTCGCCGTTCCACCTCCGGATACTGCGTCTACTTCGGCGACAACCTGGTTTCATGGTCTTCCAAGCGCCAAACCACGGTTTCTCGATCGAGTGCTGAGGCTGAGTACCGCGCGGTTGCTCATGCCGTGGCGGAAAGCTGTTGGATACGACAGCTCCTTGGCGAACTTCACCATCCCTTGATAGCTGCTACGGTGGTTTTCTGTGACAATGTCAGTGCGATATACATGGCCTCCAATCCGGTCCAGCATCGCCGCACTAAGAACATCGAAATCGACAATCACTTTGTTCGAGAGAAGGTGTCGCTTGGTCAGGTCCGGGTTCTTCATGTGCCATCCTCTCATCAGTACGCTGACATCATGACAAAAGGTTTATCTTCACAGATGTTCTCCGATTTCCGGTCCAATTTGTGCTTGTTTCCTTCTGACGCACAACTTGAGGGGGGATGTTAACGTATACCTTTTGTACCGTATATTTGTATAGAAGTCTCCCTCTTCATCTACAAGCGCGGGGAGGAGCTCGCTTACATCCTTCTGTACGTGGACGACATCGTCATCACCGCCTCGACGGACAGCCTTCTTCGGTCCTTGATGCAGCAGCTCCACTCCGAGTTTGCCATGACAGATCTCGGCACTCTGACCTTCTTCCTCGGCATCTCGGTCACTCGGTCGAAGACACGCATGGTGCTCTCTCAACGACAGTATGCTGTTGAGCTTCTCCAGCGCGCTGGTATGACAGACTGCAACCCGTGCGCTACCCCCATTGATGTCCGGTGCAAGCTCTCTGCAGATGACGGCGCTCTGCTTCCTGATCCCACTGAGTATCGCAGCTATGCAGGTGCTCTTCAGTATCTGACGCTAAAGCGTCCCGACATCGCGCACGCGGTCCAGCAGGCTTGCCTCTACATGCATGCACCACGCGAGCCTCATCTGAACCTTGTCAAGCGCATTCTGCGCTACATCAAGGGCACATTGGATTTCAGCATGCAGCTCTCCCGCTCGCCAACCACTACTCTCATGGCATACTATGACGCAGATTGGGCTGGGTGTCCCGACACTCGCCGTTCCACCTCCGGATACTGCGTCTACTTCGGCGACAACCTGGTTTCATGGTCTTCCAAGCGCCAAACCACGGTTTCTCGATCGAGTGCTGAGGCTGAGTACCGCGCGGTTGCTCATGCCGTGGCGGAAAGCTGTTGGATACGACAGCTCCTTGGCGAACTTCACCATCCCTTGATAGCTGCTACGGTGGTTTTCTGTGACAATGTCAGTGCGATATACATGGCCTCCAATCCGGTCCAGCATCGCCGCACTAAGAACATCGAAATCGACAATCACTTTGTTCGAGAGAAGGTGTCGCTTGGTCAGGTCCGGGTTCTTCATGTGCCATCCTCTCATCAGTACGCTGACATCATGACAAAAGGTTTATCTTCACAGATGTTCTCCGATTTCCGGTCCAATTTGTGCTTGTTTCCTTCTGACGCACAACTTGAGGGGGGATGTTAACGTATACCTTTTGTACCGTATATTTGTATAGAAGTCTCCCTCTTCATCTACAAGCGCGGGGAGGAGCTCGCTTACATCCTTCTGTACGTGGACGACATCGTCATCACCGCCTCGACGGACAGCCTTCTTCGGTCCTTGATGCAGCAGCTCCACTCCGAGTTTGCCATGACAGATCTCGGCACTCTGACCTTCTTCCTCGGCATCTCGGTCACTCGGTCGAAGACACGCATGGTGCTCTCTCAACGACAGTATGCTGTTGAGCTTCTCCAGCGCGCTGGTATGACAGACTGCAACCCGTGCGCTACCCCCATTGATGTCCGGTGCAAGCTCTCTGCAGATGACGGCGCTCTGCTTCCTGATCCCACTGAGTATCGCAGCTATGCAGGTGCTCTTCAGTATCTGACGCTAAAGCGTCCCGACATCGCGCACGCGGTCCAGCAGGCTTGCCTCTACATGCATGCACCACGCGAGCCTCATCTGAACCTTGTCAAGCGCATTCTGCGCTACATCAAGGGCACATTGGATTTCAGCATGCAGCTCTCCCGCTCGCCAACCACTACTCTCATGGCATACTATGACGCAGATTGGGCTGGGTGTCCCGACACTCGCCGTTCCACCTCCGGATACTGCGTCTACTTCGGCGACAACCTGGTTTCATGGTCTTCCAAGCGCCAAACCACGGTTTCTCGATCGAGTGCTGAGGCTGAGTACCGCGCGGTTGCTCATGCCGTGGCGGAAAGCTGTTGGATACGACAGCTCCTTGGCGAACTTCACCATCCCTTGATAGCTGCTACGGTGGTTTTCTGTGACAATGTCAGTGCGATATACATGGCCTCCAATCCGGTCCAGCATCGCCGCACTAAGCACATCGAAATCGACAATCACTTTGTTCGAGAGAAGGTGTCGCTTGGTCAGGTCCGGGTTCTTCATGTGCCATCCTCTCATCAGTACGCTGACATCATGACAAAAGGTTTATCTTCACAGATGTTCTCCGATTTCCGGTCCAATTTGTGCTTGTTTCCTTCTGACGCACAACTTGAGGGGGGATGTTAATGTATACCTTTTGTACCGTATATTTGTATAGAAGTCTCCCTCTTCATCTACAAGCGCGGGGAGGAGCTCGCTTACATCCTTCTGTACGTGGACGACATCGTCATCACCGCCTCGACGGACAGCCTTCTTCGGTCCTTGATGCAGCAGCTCCACTCCGAGTTTGCCATGACAGATCTCGGCACTCTGACCTTCTTCCTCGGCATCTCGGTCACTCGGTCGAAGACACGCATGGTGCTCTCTCAACGACAGTATGCTGTTGAGCTTCTCCAGCGCGCTGGTATGACAGACTGCAACCCGTGCGCTACCCCCATTGATGTCCGGTGCAAGCTCTCTGCAGATGACGGCGCTCTGCTTCCTGATCCCACTGAGTATCGCAGCTATGCAGGTGCTCTTCAGTATCTGACGCTAAAGCGTCCCGACATCGCGCACGCGGTCCAGCAGGCTTGCCTCTACATGCATGCACCACGCGAGCCTCATCTGAACCTTGTCAAGCGCATTCTGCGCTACATCAAGGGCACATTGGATTTCAGCATGCAGCTCTCCCGCTCGCCAACCACTACTCTCATGGCATACTATGACGCAGATTGGGCTGGGTGTCCCGACACTCGCCGTTCCACCTCCGGATACTGCGTCTACTTCGGCGACAACCTGGTTTCATGGTCTTCCAAGCGCCAAACCACGGTTTCTCGATCGAGTGCTGAGGCGGAGTACCGCGCGGTTGCTCATGCCGTGGCGGAAAGCTGTTGGATACGACAGCTCCTTGGCGAACTTCACCATCCCTTGACAGCTGCTACGGTGGTTTTCTATGACAATGTCAGTGCGATATACATGGCCTCCAATCCGGTCCAGCATCGCCGCACTAAGCACATCGAAATCGACAATCACTTTGTTCGAGAGAAGGTGTCGCTTGGTCAGGTCCGGGTTCTTCATGTGCCATCCTCTCATCAGTACGCTGACATCATGACAAAAGGTTTATCTTCACAGATGTTCTCCGATTTCCGGTCCAATTTGTGCTTGTTTCCTTCTGACGCACAACTTGAGGGGGGATGTTAACGTATACCTTTTGTACCGTATATTTGTATAGAAGTGTACCTAGGTTACGTACCAAATCTGTTTAGATTTAGTTTGGTACCGATCCCGTTGTGATCTTCCTTGGCGTCCAAGGCTGTAACCCTAGCTTGTACTCTATATAAAGGCAATATGAGAACGCCCACCAGTGTGTGGCATATTCCAAACCTTCTCGTTCTCTCATTGGCATACGAGGATTTGACACATTGTAACTTGTATTTTACATTATTTATGCACAATTTGGAGAGTGATTTTTACAGGCTTAAAAGACAACGACCGTGGGCGCAGCGATGTTTTCCACCGGATTCGTCTAGTGGAATTAATTAATTGGATGTTCTTACGGCGAAGCCTCGTAAGATTCTTACGAGGCTTCGGAAAGCTACACAGTCACAGACTTAGTGAGATTATATGGAGAAATATAATTTACTCATGTGAGAACTAATCATTCCAATTATAGCAAAAAAAATATTAATGAAAATTTGGAGTTCCCAGATGGCCGGTGTTTGCCTCCACTGTTTATTTTATATACTTACGTATACTGCACGCACGGAATGTGTTTTACTCGCCGTTGCACCATTAGAAAAACCCACTTGGGACCGTGTTTCTTATTCGCAAATTACTAATATAGAAGGATGAGTTCAGAGGAGATGAGTTAGTATAGTTTTTTTTCAGTTACACGCGTAGTAGCTCACTAGCGCAGTAATAATGTCCCGGCGATGCTCGGTTGGACGACCTAACGATCTGAGGCATCCTAGTGCAGAAACCGACGGTACAAAACGTCGAAACGCTGTGGACGATTGTTCAATTTTATTGTTACTTAATTGCACATCAACCTGGCTCCCGAGACTCTGGAGTGTGGATAGAGTATGGCTGAGCATGCACTTGTTAAAGAGTACTATACCTCGAACGAGGAATTTCCATTGTATGATTTTAATATAAATTAGCAGCAAAACGATGTACCTCGCATGAGCAGTGTATATGCTCCAATGCGAAATATCCAATTTTGATCAACAAATTACAAGTGCAATTACGCGTGGACCGACCTCCTGGGCGGCTTCATTAATCGATGTAGCCGAGCTCTCTGCCTTTGACGAGCATGTCCCACATGTCGGATGGCATGTCCAGGCAATGTCTAGCACCCCAAGCAGGTCCCCAAATTTGAAGGGTGCCTCGGGGGTGCCAAACAATTGGGGGGGGGGGGGGGGGGGGGGGGGGCGTTGTGGACGTTCTTCGCATCCAGACCCCAATGAGCCTTTCAGGCTGGTGGATATGCTTAGTTTTGGACGAAGGTTCTACTTGGACCAATGGTGATTTTCCCGCACATGTGGCCGGTTTCCTTTTGTAACCTAGTCTTAAGTTTCACATGATACGTATATACAATAATTTCTAGGCAGTCCGGAAATTCCACATGTAGTTTGGGCCCCCGGCACTATCCTAGCCGTTGGATTCGTGCAGAAGTCCACCAGGTCAAAGTGCCCACATCTTTGCATATTTACCCCTCCATTAGATAGAAATAAACCCGCACTCCACCCGGGTGGATAACCCCAGTCCCCACTGGCCCACCCACCACGCTCCCGACCTCCTCTCTCCTCGCTGCTGGTGGCGGCGCAAATCCCGGCTGCCTTCTCCCTCACAGTCGCACGGCGAAGCCTTTGGAGCTCCTCCCCGACAAGGACGGCGACGGGAACGGGGCCTGGCCTCACGATGGGGTGGACGGAGCCCCTCCTCCACCGCGCCGCGCCACGAGGTTCCCACCTCTCCTTGGTCGCCAGATCCTGCCATGGCCGCACCTGGTCCGTTCTCCCTAGCGGCCGTCGCATATCACCTCGCCCTGGCCGCCATGGATCTGTTCATGAAGGACGAGGGCTCGAGTTGCACGGCATCAACAATCTTTGCCTGGATCTGGGCTCCCTTGTGGATTTGTCAACTTCGATTTTTTCTTTCTCCCCATTACCGGTTTTTTTTTCTGTTGCCAAATATAATCGAGCACGACTCGGTTGGGCTTGATCCATTTACTAGCTAGTTAGCTCCTGCATAGCTTATGTGATTAGGGAATAAATTAAGTGTGAATCATTGGGTTTCTTTTCCAGATCCATTTACTAGCTAGTTCGAAGGGCTGATGCTTCGGTTCCTCTAATTTCTGTATTTTTGGTGAATGTGGTTTGCTCATGCTAGTCTGCAGCCGCACCAAATGAATAGTTTGAGCTAGTGCTAGAACCAATTAGTTATTTCTTGATATGTTAACCCAAATTTTGATATCGATTTGGTATTCTTTATAATTTTTTCACTCAATCTTCTAATATGTTTAACCAAGCTTGCACCTTCCTTTTTTCTATTTTTTCCTATTTCGTTTACATTTCCAAGATTTTGATCAAGTTCTTGTGTGATACAAGTTTGAATTATTTTTTTACAGTTTGACAGTCATGTATTTATCTTGTATGCGATGCTAGCAAACTTTTTCTGCCATTATTCATGAGTTTTTTGTTTTTGTTTCATATGAGATGCAGCAAAGTCCCAGACTCCCAGTGCAACGAATAAAAAATATTCAGTACAATTCACTACAGTTTCATATATAGTTCACTACAGTTTCGATTTTTTGTTTCCTATATTGTTTACTAGAGTTTCTTTCGATGGAAAATTAGTGCAACATTCAAGATCCAGTCAAGTTTCATTTATGCTTGTGGGTTTATTTATGCGTGCCATGTCAATCAGGGACGTGAGGAAGGATTTTTTTTCTTCTTTTAAGGTATATTTGATTGGGTGATTTATCAATCAGCTTCCACGTTTATGTATTTGTTTCCTTTTTTGGTCCTATATCAATCAAAGATTGAATTCATTGATTGCTGATGGGACATCATTTGTCTGAACTTATTACGGTTGCAGCTCCTTAAAAATCTTGGTTGTACATTATTTTTAGAGCATTCACGTGTTCTTCACTTTCGAACTAAAATTTAGCACGCTGTGTCAAGCAAATTAATAATGTACGTGCAAATTATCATTGTTTTCTCTCGTGATCTTGGGTTGCATGTCTGCTCCTCGAAATCTTGTTACTGCGTACAGTTTTTTTGGATTACAGAGCCCTAAATGGTTGGATGTCTGCTCCCCTAAATCTTGGATTTTATTCTAATGCAATTTTCTCTGCTGATCTTTCGTACATGCAGACTCACAAGATGGTTTTGTACAGGAAGGCTCAGATCCGCATTAGTTGTGTTCTTGTAAAAAATCTTTGAATCAATTTCATTTTGTTGCGTGAAACTGTGAAAGGAAGTAAAAAATGTGGACCCGTGAGGAGTGCTCTGTAATCCAAAAACTGTACGCAGTAACAAGTAAAAAAAGGGGACTGTGATATGTAAATGTTGATTCATGGATCTGGATTATTTGGTAATGCAAGATCTCTGTGCGCATGGTCCGGAACATGGTGCAGGATAAGCACCAGGATCTGAGCTCCATGACACCGGATCTGGCTGTTCCAACTGGATGTTTTTCTTCATCTTCTTTCTATTTCGGTTGTGATTTTTTTTGGCCAGATCCGAAGCTCCAAGGTAACAGGGACTGCAAGGCTGCACCATGGTCGTCTGGAACATGGCTGGATCTGAAGCATGGCGGCTAGTTGCTGGTAGGGAGGCAACGATAGGCCATATTGGGGATTTTTTCTTGCCTTGCTCGTTTATGAATGGATGATTTGTCTGATCCGTGATGTTTTTTGAAGCCCCTTCTTCTTCTTATTCTTTTCCTGAAATGGATCTGGAGCTGCCGTTCCTTCTATCTTTCCCTATCCTTTTTTGTATTCTTTGCTGAAATGGATCTGAAGAATTATTACGAGCTAGTTATAGTGGGAAGGTTAGAAAAACTATAGAATGTGATGTATCTGTTCTTCACAATGGAAATCTATTTTTGATTATTTCACACTTGAAATACCGATCCAAAAAAATGGTACCCTGTGTTCATGTGATTGTGAAGTGCAACAAATCCGTTCTGGATTGTTTGATGTTTGACATACATGATGTGGAAAATCCAGTCTCCTGTTAATGCAATTTGTGTTGTTAAATGCATTACCCGGGTTTTTGTTAAAAAATCTGTTAAAGAAAAATGTTACTGCATCGGATCATGTTTGTATAGTTGATCAAAAGTTTCGAATTTCTTTTGTGTTCTTGGATTTGTACATGCTTTATTCATGTATTTTTGTTCTAAAACATGCTGATCCTTCTACACTGATTGAAAACTTGTATCGAACTATGTATGAAACTGTATTGGATCTGATATGAAATGAAAACTTCAAATCAAATATAGTTATTGGATTGGTTTAATTCTCAGCCTGTGAATTTCCTATGAAACTTAAATGAGCAGTGTATGGAACTTGATACATTTGTAAACTAGTGGAAAATTGCATGTTGTTTTGCTAATAAGAAAAATATTTACATGATAGTGTTGAAATAACTCTGTGAAACATGTGAAAAAAATTCATGTATATTGTTAAAGCTAGCTACTAAATGTTACTATCCTTGGTAACTTAAAATTTTCTGTTAAGTACGTACATATTTAATGATAATATTTTTAGCTCATCTTGAAAAAAAAATTCCTGGGAGCGGCTTTACCAAACTCTGAACAGAAGCAAAAGAAGTAAATTGTTTTGCCTTTGGTAGTTCGGTCTTTGCAAACTATTTGATCTGTATTAATGTCTTCACTTCCATACTAAATGACTGTCATGTATTGTGAAGATATCTTCTCTTTATTTTTCTCAAAATTCGAAATCTATTATGATATAATTTGTTTCAGTCTTTGTAAACTATTTGATCTGTATTAATGTCTTCACCTCAATTCTAAATGACTGTCATGTATTGCGAAGAAATCTTCTCTTATTTTTCTTCAAATTTGAAATCTTACTGTGATATAATTTGGATTATATTATTCTTCAGTAGGAAAATTGTAGAAAGGCATTTCAGCAATACGAACTGAAATGTTTTGATAGCACAATATATGAGAACATTTCTGCATAAATAGGACATAACTCCCCCAATTCTGCTCAAACCACAAACACTTCCAGGTAACATAATTTGTAGAAGGCCATATTAGTAAAATCTAGGAAACTATAAATCCTTGTGAATCTTTCAATGGAACATATTAGTAAAACCAAAACGAAATTTTGATCAAACAAAAATATCCCGACAATCACCAACAAAAATGCGGTTATAGTTTTTTTTGTCGTCCTACATTGACGAAATAGTTAATTAGTATGTGGAACTACTAAGCTATGTCTACACTTGTCGTCTATTTTACAAGTAAATCATCTCAAAACCTCGCTAGAACTAAGCGATTTTCTAGCCAATCATCTAATAAAATTGAAACGTCACCGGATCATCAAAGAAAACAGTATCAAATTAATATTAAATCATCAAATAAAATCGGGACAACTTCATTCTATCGAAAATCAACAACAATCAGAACTGTGTGTCTATTATGAGGTGCTAGCCCGGAATCATTGAGTAGGTGTATGAGACAACAAGTATTCAAAGTAGAGGCTCTACATTGCCGATTAAAGTAGTTCAAAATACTAGGGTGCTCAACCAATGGATGTCCAAGAGTTGTTTTTGAGTTGCTGTATAGAAAAGTGGTTACATAGAGGGGCCAAGGGATTTTATGCTAGATTTTGCATCGTCCAAAAAAGTCGACATGAGTTGACATGCCCATGTGCTAAACTGCAATGGAATCAATATCCATAGCATTGAAGATTATACACAGGGAAATACAGCTAAACTGAGCCAAGGCTGTATCCATTTGGCAAAAACTACTTTGCATAAAAACAAGAACACCAAACTGCAATGGAATCTGGAGGGCTGGCAAAGTGTCAGGAGGAGAAGAACCTCAAGCTGATCGGGGTCAATGGGGAGCTAAGGGTGGTCGATGCTTGATGGCTTTTCCCTACCTGTGTTGGTGGTGTTTCTCCTTCTAGTCCTCATTTAGAGCCTTTGGTGTGGTAGTTGGAACCTTATGGCGTTGGTGCCGTTTGTCCGAGGTGGCTGGTATAGCTTCCTGAAACTTTGAGCTGTAATAAGCTGAAGTTGTAACCCAACTCTGTGGTGGAGGTTTCTTTAATGGAACCGTGGTGAGACTCTTTTATTCTAAAAAAAACTGCAATGGAATCTGGAGAATGGGATCTTAAGCAGGGGGGTGTGCCCTCCTCAACTCTATTAACTCTTGTTCTAGCGTCCGGTTGTCAAACAATCCGCATGTTGTGCCGATGTAGAGGCCACGATCAATCTAGACAGCCTTTACGTTCGAACATCCTCACCAGCAAGGGACCTGATTGAGTACGTACAATCTGAGAAACATCTGAAGAACATCCATGCCTCAAGTCCCTAAAGAAACGACAACAACAACAACAACAAAGACTTTTTTCCCAAACAAGTTGGGGTAGGCTAGAGTTGAAACCCATAAGATCTCGAAACCATGTCATGGTTCTGGCACATGGATATCTAACTTCCACGCAGCCCTATCCATGGCTAGTTCTTTGGTGATATTCCAATCATTCAGATCTCTCTTAACAGACTCCTCCCATGTCAAGTTTGGCCTACCACGACCCCTCTTAACATTCTCATTCCGCTTTATCCGTCCGGTATGCAATGGCGCTTCCGGAGGACTACGTTCTATATGACCAAACCATCTTAGACGGTGTTGGACAACCTTCTCTTCAATTGGTGCTACCCCAACTCTCTCACGTATATCATCATTCCTAACCTGGTCCTTTCTTGTGTGGCCACATATCCATCTCAACATGCGCATCTCCGCTACACCTAACTGTTGGATATGTCGTCTCTTGGTCGGCCAACATTCTGCGCCATACAACATCGCAGGTCGAATCGCCGTCCTATAGAACTTGCCTTTTAGCTTTTGTGGCACTTTCCTATCACAGAGGACGCCAGAAGCTTGGCGCCACTTCATCCAACCAGCTTTGATTCGATGACTCACATCTTCATCGATATCACCATCATTCTGGAGCATAGACCCCAAATATCGGAAGGTGTCTTTCTCAGGTACCACCTGTCCATCAAGCCTAACCTCTTCCTCCTCGTGCCTAGTAGTAGTGAAACTGCACCTCATGTACTCAGTTTTGGTTCTACTAAGACTAAAACCTTTCGATTCTAGAGTCCGCCTCCACAGTTCTAACTTTCTATTAACCCCCGCCTGACTATCGTCAATTAGCACCACATCATCCGCAAAGAGCATACACCATGGGATATCTCCTTGTATATCCCCTGTGACCTCATCCATCACCAAAGTAAAGAGATAAGGGCTCAAAGCTGACCCCTGGTGCAATCCTATTTTAATTGGAAAGTCATCGATGTCGCCATCACTTGTTCGAACACTTGTCACAACATTATCATACATATCCTTAATGAGGGTAATGTACTTTGTTGGGACTTTGTGTTTCTCCAAGGCCCACCACATGACATTCCGTGGTATCTTATCATACGCCTTCTCCAAGTCTATGAACACCATATGAAGATCCTTCTTCTTCTCCCTGTATCTCTCCATAAGTTGTCGTACCAAGAAAATGGCTTCCATGGTAGACCTCCCAGGCATGAAACCAAATTGATTTTTGGTCACGCTTGTCAATCTTGTTAAACGGTGCTCAATGACTCTCTCCCATAGCTTCATTGTATGGCTCATCAACTTGATTCCACGGTAATTAGTGCAACTTTGAACATCCCCATTGTTCTTGAAGATTGGCACTAATGTACTCCGCCTCCATTATTCGGGCATCTTGTTCGACCGAAAAATGAGGTTGAAAAGTTTAGTTAGCCATACTATCGCTATGTCTCCAAGGCCTCTCAACCTCGATGGGGATACCATTAGGGCCCATTGCCTTGCCTCCTTTCATCCTCTTCAAAGTCTCCCTAACCTCAGCCTCCTGGATACGCCGCACAAAGCGTCGGCTGGTATCATCGGAGGAATCGTCTAGCTCAATGGTAGAGCTCTCATTCTCTCCATTGAACAGGTCGTCGAAGTACTCTCGCCATCTACGCTTGATCTCTTCGTCCTTCACGAGGAGTTGATCCGCTCTGTCCTTTATGCATTTGACATGGTGGACATCCCTCGTCTTCCTTTCTCTCGTCTTCGCCATCAGATGTCTCTTTCGCCTTCCTTCGTGTTTAGACGCTGGTAGAGGTCCTCATACGCCCGACCCCTTGCCTCGCTCACCGCTCGCTTTGCGGCCTTCTTTGCCTCCCTGTATATCTCCATGTTGGTTGCGCTCCTGTCCAGGTATAGGCGTCTGAAACAGTCCTACTTCTCCTTAATAGCCTTCTGGACCTCAACGTTCCACCACCAGGTATCCTTAGCATCCCTTCTACTTCCCCTGGTCACCCCAAACTCCTCTGATGCAATCTTCCGAATGCAAGTCGCCATCCTCATCCACATACTGTTTGCATCGCCTCCTTCCTCCCAAGGGCCCTCCTTAAAAACTCTCTCCTTAAAAGCTTGAGCTGCCTCTCCCTTTAACTTCCACCACTTTGTTCTAGCAACTTTTGGACGCTTATCCCGCTGGACACGAATCCAAAAACGGAAGTCAGCCACCACCAGCTTATGTTGATGGACAACACTCTCTCCATGTATCGCCTTACAATCAAGGCAAGCACGTCTATCTTCTCTTCGAGAGAGCACAAAATCAATCTAGCTAGAGTGTTGGCCACTACTGAAAGTCACTAGGTGGGATTCTCTCTTTCTAAAGAGGGTGTTAGCTACGACCATGTCGTAGGCTAGGGCAAAGCTTAAGACATCCTCCCCTTCTTGGTTCCTGATGCCATAGCCAAAGCCCCCATGCACCCCTTCAAAACCTGTGTTACATGTACCCACATGGCTCCTCCTATGAAGAGCTTCTCACCAGTAGGTACTCTCTTAACCAAGTCCTCGAGACCTTCCCAGAACTCACGAGATTGCAAAAATAGAGATGTTCTTTTCCGGTGGCCTCAGTATATGCAGCCTCAAGTGATCCGGTGGTGCTACAAATAAAAATACAAAGAATTTACAATTCATCTGCTTTGCTGAACAATACTTTTCACATTTTCTTTTATTGTACAGGAAAAATTCGACCGAGTAAGCTATCTTTTTAATTGACAAAATCAAAAAAGAATGCAGATGGCAAAATATTTCACGAATCAGTTTCACCAATACAGAACCTAAACATAGCATGAGCAAGATTCAATATATGTCATTTAATTGTAGGTTACTTCAGAATTAGTTAACAGATGCCAATGAGAATTGTTTTGCATAGAAAATGAACAAAAGGTCGCAGATTAAGTTTATTAAATGTTCAAATCACACTCAGTCACACAAATTAAGATCTAAACAAAAAACATGTAATATTCTTCCTGATCTTCGGGAAAAACATCAAGTTAACATGGAAAATGGAAGCACACACCCAGTTTCATACATGGATCATCAACAAAATAGCACTGTTTCGTACCTATATCATCACAAATTAAAACACAAGATGACTAGTCTGCTCGATATACCCAATCTGAGCTGAGCCGAGGTTGTATCAGTTTCGCAACAAATTCCGAGGTAGCAAATGAATAAGATTCGCAAAAAGTAAAAATAAAAATAACACCAAACTGCAATAAATCTAGGGCATGGGTAACTTTCGCTGTGTCGATCTTGAGCAGGGGGACGTGCCGTCCTCAACTCCATTAATTCGGCTTACTCCTAGTGTCTTATTTATGCTTAGCATTCTTGTTCTTACGTCATGTGGATTTACAGAATTAATGTTGCAGGTAATAGCAGAAATGTTGATGGAAGTGAAATCGGTGGAAATAAAACCTAGTGAGAGGTCAACGCGAAGCATTATACGGACAATTATTCTCATGACATGGACATCGTACACTATCATGGGGTTGTTCAAGGTATTTTTCATACTCTCATGCAATCAAGTATAACAATTAAATAGTTTTGAAGACAATACATGAATTCCTTGCCCTCTAAATACTGCAAATATTTTTAATGCCCATCATATAAGCTGTCTTCTATCTATATGTCAACTATGATCAAAACTACCAGGGCTATTTAGTATTGACGCCAAACATGCGAATAGCACGAACTCCAGGTGCATTTTCATTGCTAATGAAAAATAAATGCTTTGGGGAAAGCCGGTGCTCGTGCTTGTATGTCTAGCAAAACAAATGGTTTGGGGAACAAATACGTACA
Organism: Poa pratensis; assembly: GCA_947311845.1. Classification (NCBI taxonomy): domain Eukaryota; kingdom Viridiplantae; phylum Streptophyta; class Magnoliopsida; order Poales; family Poaceae; genus Poa; species Poa pratensis. The sequence continues at coordinate 3,795,302 of CAMZMU010000100.1, read as the reverse complement.
GAAAACTGAGAAAGCAGAAGACAAACAGGAAGGATTTTGAGACCTCCATTGATGAGAAATCTAAACCAAGCATCATATCAAACCAAAATCGAGATGCGATAGGAATAACCAGCAAACAGGAACCTGTGCACATCACACTCATATTGGTGCCGTGCCTATCGGGCCGATATGGAGCAGGGGATCGAGGTTGAGGAGGGTTCACTGGACCCGATCTGAAGTATGGGCGCGCTAGAGGCAAGGGAGAGGTGGGCGGCAGCACCAGATGGGCACAACCATCCTCCTTTATGCGCGTGGCCAGGGAGAGGTGAGCGCCGCCGTAATCCCTCCCTCCTCCTCCATGGTTCGTGAATCCATGGCAGGAGACGCGTGTTGGAGGCGACGGTGCTGCTCCCTAGGTGAGTAGTGGCCACGGGGGAGGGGCGAGCTTGGTGAGTGGATGACGCCGCCATCGTCGGCAAGTAGAGAGGTGGTTGGGCGGAGTAGGTGGAGGCGCCCGGCCTGGCCGCCGGATAGAGGATTGGATCTGGATCGGTAGGGTGAGGATATGGTAAGGGTTTCTGGGGTGCTGGCGTGCTGCTGTCGGTGTGGGGGTTAGGATAGCGGGTTGATTCATGATTATTTCGAGGGCTGAAATGCAAATGCGTGACTGCTGACTTTTGGTGCGAATCTCAGAACAATGGACGGCAAAGGTAGTCTCTTTCCGGCCAATGATTAGTTTTCTTCTATGACCATAATTTTAAAATATTACAACATGAGTTTGTGTTGTGTTGAATAGTGAGATGAAGCTATTGGTCACAGAGATTTGTGAAATGATCTGCATTGTGCAATAAATTTGATGAAATTGGTTTAAGAAGTGCCCAAACGTAAAACTAGTACAAAACGACACATCGGAAACGGGTCAAAAACCTAATCGAAACGGTACGCGCGTGTCCCCGCCCACGATGCTGATGTGAAGAACCTCATCGGGACCGGAGGTTTTAACTGTCACCGATGAGGCCAGTTTTTGGCAACGGTTACCCGTATATCTACATTGCCGATCTATCAGCCACATCAGTAACGGAGTATGTGTGATTCTACTTGTTTGGATCGATGAGATAATATACTCTGAAACGATGTAGTACCAATGTCTTTCCTTTTTTAGCCGACAGTAATTGCAACATGCAAGTCTTCCATTTTGCACTGAAACTTTCTTTGAGACCTTGAGGTACCGACAGATCTGTGCACTGTTGATTGAAATTGGGGATTGTTTTGTTTTGTTTTTATTTGCACCTGTTGAAGTAGTGTCTCCCCCACAGCAGAAGCCAACCAGAAAGAGCAACGATGCCACGGTGCGCATGGATTGATGGATCAAGCATCGAGTAGCATCTGGAGCAGCATCTCGTTCCAGAGGTCGACGGGGCCGGGCAGGCACCAGTGCACGCAGTCGTTGTACATGGCCACGTTCTCGTCCGGCCAGTGCCCGTACCGGCTGGGGTGGCCGTCCGGCCGGAGCACCATGGCGAACGTCGTGTCCAGCAGCATCATACTCACGGCGCTCTTATTCCCCCTCGCTGCCTCCTGCTCTGCCGCCTGGAACGCCTGCACCTGTCTATCTCTATCTCGCGCGCAAGGTAGGGCCGCGTCCGCCGGCAGTCGCCGCCCTTGTACCACTCCCCGCCCTCGAAGTGCGACGTCGGCGTCAGGGTCCGCACGATCGCCGTCCCGGTGAATCCCTCCAGGCCCGTGATCGCACGCAGCGCCGTGCGGAGCCGGCGTGCAGGGCGTAGCGCACCCTGAGCTCGCGCACTCCAGGGACGTGGCAGGAATGGCAGCCCACGAGATGATGACGTAGTCAGAGCCGGAGACGAAGGGCACCCACGCGTCGTCCGGCTCGTCGAGGTACAAGTTCCACACCCCGCGATCGGTATCGTTGCCGGCCGAGAGGTGCGCCTTGACGAGGAACCGCGACAAGCGCATGGAGAGGGTGAAGTTGTGCGACTCGTAGTAGAGCGTAGTCCTGAGTTCTTGGTTTTCCGTCATCGTCGGGTACTCCACCTGCGAACGAACGAACGAACAAATAGACAAATCTTTACAATCCGATAACCAAATCTTTCTCAAGCACAATTGCATTACTAGTCAATTCGATCCGAATGAATCCAAAGCACGGTTGAGGAATTCGAGTAGGTAGTTACCTTGGACAGGAGGCAGACGAGGGACTGCATCTGGTTCCTGGCCAGCGAGTCCCCGACGAACACCATGGACCGGTTCCGGACGACGTGGAAGAACCCCGCCGCGTCGAACCGCGGGAGCTCGCACCCTTTCGGCCGCCACCGCCAGTTGAGGAACCCGAAGTCCGGCCGGCCGTACTTGATGCAGTTCTGCCGCTCCTGGATAATCGCGCAGGTCCGGTTCGTGTAGTACGGCACGGCGTCGTCCGGCACCCACTCACCCAGCTGGAACATGTCGAATTCCGCCGGCCGCCCGGCAAAAGGAGAACGGGATAGGATCGCGGCGAAGCCAGGGCTGCCCAAGAAAGACCCGCGGAGGCGCGAGGCGGCGATGAAGAGGACAATGACGACCGCCCCGAGGGACAGCGCCGTTGTATTAACCAGCCGGAGCTTCTGCATCGGCCGATCTGCTGCTTCAAGTTTCACTCTCTTCAGATGTTGTTTTTGGCCAGCTGGTGCTACTGCTGGAGGCTATTTGTCAGTGACGCGCACGTAATGGTAGGTTAGGTCAGTAACTTTTGGTTTACGGAAGAGCCGGCTACGACAGATTTGTTAATTCGAGAAGGAGGGAGACATATTTAGACAAATCTGCGTCCACTAATATTGACATTTACTTAGAAAATATGGCCGTGTGATCGTTGCTGCGGCTTCAATATTTTTTAGGTCATAGAGAATTATACTATTGAAAATTATATTTTTCTTTAGGGATGAAAGATTCTTGATCGGAATCTCGCCAAGAATTGACGTATATTTTTTAGCAGTTGTCGTCCCACCTTCAGTAAATGATTCTCGGTATGTAAGTGATTCTTTTTTTTTGAAGTTTAAAGTATGTAAATGATTCTCGGTTTTACCGTTGTTCTGTCCTCGTAGTATGTCTAGGAGGCACTGCCGCGAGTAACACGTGGGTGCGAGAAATTGTACCAACGCTCACCGAGTGCGACCAAATCGTCAGCGAAATTCAACAAACGTAGTAGAAAAATATGTGAAATTCTTGCGGTGGTCGACGATTCAAGTTGATGTCTCCCTGTATAGATTATCCTCCTCCTCGCTGTCCAGGAGGTGCAACTGTTCGATCAGCAAAGGAACACCACCTGGGACATGAAACAAATGACCCACAAAAAATCCGATCGACACATTTTGCTCTTATTAGTTTTCTTTTATCCGTTAAACCGCCCTTATGTAATGAAAGGGAAAAATAATAATCTTAGTTGTAAATATCAAGTACTTTAACTTAACTTGCATGTTCAAATAACAACAGGCGTGATGGTTAGTGCGTGCTTAGTAAAGTTCAACGTAGTGAAGGGAGTATATTTTTGCACGTGGCTTGGTTGTCTTGTGCTGGGCCGAGCGGCTCAAAACTACATATGCTGGACTGACGAAACCATTACAGCGAATGAAAAGCCGGGAGCCAACTATACACCGGGAGCCAGGCCAGCGCCATGGACCTTGCCTCGCTGCGCCATGGACCTTGCTGGAGGAACCCTCAAGCATGGTGGCGCCAGGCCCGCGCGGCACGGGAAACCAGACCGGCGCCGCCCTCAGAGCCAGTCGGCCCACGCAGAAACCTTCCTGCCAGCCACACATCGCTCAGATGGGAAAGGCCGGACAGGACTGCGGGTTGATAAAAGAAATTTGGAGGGACTAAACTGGAAAACGAGCAGCGACCACGACCGGTACCTTTAGCCGTATTATATAGTAGAGATAATAATAAAGATAAAGGTTATGGTATGAGTAAAATGTATTTCAGGTAGGCTGCTTGTTGTTGCTCCTGCATTTTGCTAATTATTTTGAACTAGATTTAGGGACTCGCCTTTGCGCACGATACCCCAAGAGGCATCTTAATTTCATACGAAATATCTTTGCATACGATGTTTCTTGTACGACATTTGTATGATGGTGTGATCCCACTTTGATTGTTGAACCGAAGATCTAAGTTACGTAACTCTGAGTGGTTCCCAGTGGAAATTTCGGTTTGAAGGCAAACTTGGCTGCTGGAAGGGCCAAATGTTGTCTTATGGAGATCGTTTACTTATGGTAAATTCAGTTCTAACAAGTTTACCAATATATATGTTGTGATTTCCCCAAATATCTAAAGGGGCAAGAAAAAACTTGACTTCTATTGGTCACACTTTTTGGCAAAGTGATGAAAATTTAACTTGGCTGCTGGAAGGGCCAAATGTTGTCTTATGGAGATCGTTTACTTATGGTAAACTCAGTTCTAACAAGTTTACCAATATATATGTTGTGATTTCCCCAAATATCTAAAGGGGCAAGAAAAAACTTGACTTCTATAGGTCACACTTTTTTGGCAAAGTGATGAAAATATGGGTTAACTAATGAAAAAACCCCGCGTCCTCCCCGTCAAGGCAGCCAACCCCTTGTCCGTGTGTTCCCCCGCGACGATGCCGCTGGGGCTAACCATGGATGCAGCTTAAAAAATTCCTCTCTGCCCTGCAACTTGTTGCTGCTTGTTTAATAAAGAATCTAATTCATTACCCCCATATCAATCATTCCTTTTAGCAATGGAGCACCTGACTTCGCTCGCGGGTCTCACGGATCTTACCGCTGCGAGCCTGTTAATTCTTCCACTCTGCCTGCCAGCAACTTGCTGCCGGCAGATTGCTCCTTGTTTACACCCACTTTGCTTGATCTGTCCCTTGGGTATATGTAACTCTATTTGTTACATATACTTCACCATGTTCGTCCACATAAGCTAAATATATTTGGTGCATTTGATTTTAATTATATGGATTGAGATTAAAAAGCAGATCGAGGTTACATAAAATTTGGTCACTCGACATGTACCGACCAAGATAAACTTAAGTCTCAGTCGACGTGGTGATTTCGTGTCTTGTCTCTGTGTTTTGTTGTCTAGACTTGATTGCTCCCGTGGGCTAATTAAAATCTTGTTCTCTCTCACTAGTGGAAAATAGCCCATCCGTCCCGTGTCCAGAGGGCCTTTGGTCCCGGTTTTATAACCGAGATTAAAGGGTCGGGACTAAAGGGGGGTGCCTTTCGTCCCGGTTGCTTACGAACCGGGACGGATGGGCCTCCACGTGGCCACGGCAGGGCGCGCCTGGCGGGAACCCTTTGGTCCCGGTTGATAACAAAAGATTTCTGCTTTATGTTTTCTGCTAATTTATTTTTTAGGGGTTTCAATTTTTTGTTTTCCAATTAATTATTTTTTTACGAAGATCAAGTTGCGCAGACAACAAGTCATACACATAAAGTATACAATACACCGAGGTCACGTTTGATTCATACATACATAAGCCCACAAGTTTATACTACACCGACATCACGTTTCTCACACGTCGAGATCACGTCAATTACATTGGAGGCAAAATATAATTACTCTTGTGATAAAATTCTCCGGTTTTCGTCAAGACCGCCGAGTTAAAAAATCCCGCCATTTCCTCTTGAATTGCTTTTAGGCGCTTCGTTGGTAGGAGCTGTTCCCGCATTCTTTCCATCTAGATCAATATAAATATATATGTGAGTTTTGTGTATATATATGGAACTCAACACAATATGGTAATAAAAAAATTGCGAATAGTGTATACGTACTTCAGCTGTTCTGATTTCTCTATTCCGCTCAGTGACAAAAGAGCGTATGTACTCGCAAACGTAGTATGCACATAAATTAGTCCCATGTGGCTGTCTCAGACACCACTTTACAAAGAATAGAATTTAATCAAAATAATAATCAAGCATGATAATGGTATTGAAACTAGAATTAAAGAGTTGCGCGGACATATATATGTAGTACTACTTACCTTGGTTTCAAAAAAATACAGCTTCGGTTTCCATTTCCCTGGAACTTTCACGATGAATTTTTCCCAAACCCTGACCGGCAAAAGAAAATAATTAAACGAGTTATTAATTACTTGATATCGGAAAATGAACAAAAGAGGTCGATATAGAGGGATAATGATTGAAATTACCTCTGAAGCATTTCTTGCAAGTCGAGGTACTCGTCCATATCTTTCCTTAGCGAGTCCAAGACTTGAACGACTGCTTGGTCAACTCTAATGACTAGCAGAATTCAGTGGAATCTGCGCACGTTTACATGTCCATGACTCATCGATTACACTAAACATTGAGTATGCAAAATAGAATGTGTAGAAGGTACAGTAACACTCACTTGAAGGCGTAAGGAAAAAGTATTTCTGCGCAGGTATTTTGTTTCATTAAAAACCGGAGCAAGTTTTTCTCTGTGTCCTCGGGTGGTTCTTTACGGTAACTTCATGAATGTAATATGGGTCAATGAACCCAGTGCCATAGATGCGGCGTTCTCTGCATTCGACAATATTCATTCTGCATAATAGCGTACAAAAGAATATAGTGAGATAATTACAGGCAATGAACGAGCTGAGCTAGAGACTTAATTAAATTGCAGAAATAAATAACTTACAAACAATAGCAACTGACGAGGGCTTTGTCGAGGGCGTCTTGATTGAATAGCTGAAAAATTTCAGAAAACGGAATGTACATCGCGTCATCCATAAAGTAATGCTCTTTCCTATATTTCACCCAGAAGACATCATGCCCGGCCTTTGCGGCTTTCTCGTACCACTGATGCAATCGGCGCAATTGTGTTGTTAGATACTCGCCCTGCTCAGGTCTAACCAGGGACCTCCCGTAGACATATGTCCATCCATACTGATACTCTGTGGGGTCATCTATGCAAAAAGTGTCGTGGTGTACTTCCTTATCGGGCATCACCTTGAGCGGGGGTATCGACTGATTTGCCTGTTCTCCGAGCTGGGCCACTTATTTCCCGGATTTTGCCGTCCGCATCTGCTCCCTCTTTAGGCGATATGCCGCCTCCTTCTCCTGCTGCTCTTCACTAATTGCCATCTGCATCTGCTCCCTCTTTCGGCGATATGCCGCCTCCTTCTCATGCTGCTCTTCACTAATTATCTTCTTAATACAACGATCATAGTCATCTGGCAAATCAGGCAGCTGTGGCGGTTCCCTCCTTAGATTTTTCAAACATCTATCAACTTTTTTCCGCTGGTATTATCTCTTTAGGCGGGGGCCGTTTCGGTCCTATTTGTCTTTTCACATCTGCTTGCACCGCCGCGTTGAGTTACTCTTGAGTCAAGTCGTAACTTCTCTTTGGAAGAGGCTTTAGCAACTCGCGTTCCTCTCGAGTTAACTTATCTGCACTGCTGCTCGTCGACGGGAAGTTTAGTTTCCGCTTTAACGAGAAGGACTTAGCAGTGGGTGCAATCGACGGACGGGACGTCGCGGGCGATGGACTCGCGCTGGGCTCCCAACCGGCGTCGAGGGATGGATCTTGAGGTGAGGGGGATGGATCTTGAGGTGGGGGACTGCTACTTGGAGGAATCGGTGGCCCTGGCGCCAAGTTTGGAAACACGATGTGTTCCTTCTTCCAGAGAACGAGGGCCTTGCCGGCTTCTCCCAGTGTCTTCTCGCCGTCACCTCCAGGAATGTCAAGATCCAGATTAGCATATAACGGCACAACTTCATCCACCCCGACACGAGCATAGCCAACTGGAATCCCGCCGAGATGGCAGCTTGCTCCAGATTGATTTGGTAAAGCATAGCCGACTGCCACCTTGAACGACATGTTCTTCATTGACATATGTAGCTCACAGTATGTCTTCTCCGTGATATCATCCACGGGGTAGCTCACAGTGGAACCCACGCTGCTTTTCCCCTGATCAGGTGGGGCGGCTTATTTGTAAAAATCATATCTATTGATTATATATATATATTCATTTCATTTATATCAATTGATTTAATTCTTCGGCTTTTCTCTAGCGGGTCCAGAGTTTCGTCGGAGAGGGGCTCCGGACAACATCTCATACTGTTACATAAAAGGTTTAATACATTATTAAACATCACGAACAGTTTTCTGCCTATAAATAACCTGACAAAGGAGTATTAAACCTGACAAAGGTTAAATACATTATTAAACATCACGAACAATTTTCATAACACGGTTACATACTACATAAACGGACTTGTTGGCTCGGAGGCCGTAGGATTAGGGGCAACGGCGGGAGGAGCCATCCCCGTTCGCGGCCGCCTTGTTCTCGCGCGCACGTTTGCGGAGGAGGGCACGAGTCATGGAGATTGAGTCTTTCACCGCCCAATCCATCTCGGAAGCCTCCTTTGCCTTGCGCTGGTAGGCAGTCTTGGCTTGATGGACACGGTCGTCGCGGACGGACTGCAAGGAGGCTTCAATGACCTCCTGCATCTGCGGCCCGCCGCCCTCTTCCCCATGGTCGCTCCAGTCGAAGTCGTCGTCGTCGTCCTCCTCCTCTTCGGGAGGGGCGGCGGCTGGTGGAGGTGTGGCGGACCACACGCGCTCGTACGCCCTCCGCACCGGATCCGGCACCGGAGCAGGAGGCCGGTAGCTCGTGGGCATACGGCGGGATAGGCGCTGCGGCGGGCGTGGCGGATCCATCTCGTGGAGACGATGCGTTCGTGGCTAGGAATGGTGGATAAGGGTTACCCCGTCGACGACAATACATATAGGGCAGCGCTGGGGGAGGACACGTGTGACTGACATGAGTCGTGACCGCAAAGCCCGCCTTTAGTCCCGGTTGGTGTTACCAGCCGGGACTAAAGAAGCACACGGATCGTGTGTTTCTTTCAAGCGCTTGTGAGCCGTTGGATCAGGGGTGTGTTTCTTTTGAGGGCTTGTGAGCTGTTGGATCAGGACGAGGACACGTGGCCAGGGCAGCGCTGGGGGAGGACACGTGTGACTGACACGAGTCGTGTCCGCAAAGCCCGTCTTTAGTCCCGGTTGGTAACACCAACCGGGACTAAAGAAGCACTCAGGAGCCACCGTTGGACTGTATGCAGGGGGAAACCGTGTGTTTTGTTCCAACTTTTTGTCCCGGCTCCATGTGCTTCTTTAGTCCCTAAGGACGCCTATAAATAGGCCAGCATCTCGACCAGGTTCCTCACTCATTCTTCTGCTCAAAACGCAAAACATTCGGATTCCCTAGCTGCGTCCCATAGTGAATGTAAAGGCATTCGACCGTGAATCACTGTGGGACTGTAGCTAGGGGAAACCGGGTGTTTTGTTTCAGCTATAAACTCATATCCGCAACTCATCACTCTCCCATGGCTTCCACCGTACCCACTCTAACCTACTCTGAGGTGGAGGCGCTTTGCGCCTCGAACTACCCCTGCCCGCCCGGCTACGGCGTCCCCGTCGGCTGGAGGCTGAGCACCGGAGGCACCGTCAGTTCATCGACCGAATACAAATCATTCGGATTCCCCTGCATACATCCGACGGTGCATTTGATATGCGGGCATTCAGGAGCCACCGTCGGGCTGTATGCAGGGGAAACCGTGTGTTTTGTTCCAACTTTTTCAGAACACAGTTACATAAAAGGTTTAATACATTATTACACATCACCACCGTAGCCATGGACAATATTCATCATTTAACACACGATGCTTGGGTCAGTTTTCACCAACAATCTTCTTCTTCTTTCAGCGTGTCACTTTCTTCTGATTGCGCCGTAGCCATGGAGAACCTTCATCATTTAACATGATGCTTGGGTCAGTTTTCACTGCGAAGGGCCGAATTTCATCAAACTTATTGTAATCTTCTGACATGTCTGTCTTGTCCTCCACTCCCACGATGTTTCTTTTTCCTGAAAGAACTATGTGGCGCTTTGGCTCATCGTATGATGTATTCGCTTGCTTATCTTTTCTTTTTTTCGGTCTGGAAGACATGTCCTTCACATAGAAAACCTGAGCCACGTCATTGGCTAGGACGAATGGTTCGGTGTCGTACCCAAGATTCTTGAGATCCACTGTAGTCATTCCGTACTTCGGGTCTACATTTACCCCGCCTTCCAGGTTGAACCATTTGCACCAGAACAAAGGTACCTTGAAAGAAGGTCCATAGTCAAGTTCCCATATCTGCTCTATGTAACCATAATATGTGTCATTTTTCCCATTGTTGTTTGTTGCATCAAAGCGGACACCACTGTTTTGGTTGGTGCTCTTTTTATCTTGGTCGGCCGTGTAAAATGTATTCCATTTATCTCGTACCCTTGAAAAGTCAATATAGTCGAAGATGGTGCTTTGGCCAACAAGTATAGCTGTTCTTCAACAGTGCTGTCATTAATGAGACGTGTTTGCAACCACCCGCTGAAAGTCTTCATGTGTTCTCTTTCAATACATTCTTCAGGCTGCACCGGGCATTTAGAGCGTAAACTATTCATGTGTTCCTTGATATACGGAGCCACCAAGCTGGAATTATGTAGAACTGTGTAGTGTGCTTGATTGAAAGAATCCCAGTCCTTACATATTATTGCTTTCTTTCCTAGCGTGCCTTTTCCACGCAGTCTCCCCTCATGGCGCGATTGAGGAACACCGATCGGCTTAAGGTCAGGAATAAAGTCAACACAAAACTCAATGACCTCCTCTGTTCCATAGCCCTTGGAGATGCTTCCTTTGGCCTAGCACGGTTATGAACGTATTTCTTTAAGACTCCCATGAACCTCTCAAAGGGGAACATGTTGTGTAGAAATACAGGACCGAGAACGTTAATCTCTTCGACTAGGTGAACTATGAGGTGCGTCATAATATTGAAGAAGGATGGTGGGAACACCAACTCGAAGCTGACAAGACATTGGACCACATCCTTCTGTAAACTTGGTAGAGTTAATGGATTGATCACCTTCTGAGAAATTGCATTGAGAAATGCACATAGCTTCACAATGGGTACTCGAACATTTTCCGGTAGAAGCCCCCTCAATGCAACCGGAAGTAATTGTGTCATAATCACGTGGCAGTCATGAGACTTTAGGTTTTGGAACTTTTTCTCTGCCATGTTTATTATTCCCTTTACATTCGACGAGAAGCCAGACGGGACCTTGATACTGCTCAGGACTTCAAAAAAGATCTCCTTCTCTTCTCTGGTAAGAGCGTAGCTGGCAGGACCTTGATACTTCTCTGGATTAAGGTGGTCGTGTCGTTCGTGCATATGTTGATGGTTCAGCCGTGCATCCGGTGTATCTTTCGTCTTCCCATACACACCCAAGAAGCTTAGCAGGTTCACGCAAAGATTTTTCGTCACGTGCATCACGTCGATTGCAGAGCGAACCTCTAGGATTTTCCAATAGGGTAGCTCCCAAAATATAGAGCACTTCTTCCACATGGGTACGTGTTGTCAGCGTCATTCGGAACAGATAGACTGCCAGGACCCTTTCCAAAGATTACTTCTAAATCCTTGACCATGTCATATATAACATCACCATGAGGGCAGGTAGGCTTCGTCCGGTGATCTGCCTCACCTTTGAAATGCTTGCCTTTCTTTCTTACGGGATGCTGACTTGGAAGAAATCGACGATGACCCGGGTACACATTCTTGTTACCTAAATATATACTTTCAGTCTTATCTAAACAGTGCGTGCATGCATTGTATCCCTTGTTTGACTGTCCTGAAATGTTACTAAGAGCAGGCCAATCATTGATGGTTACAAACAACAACGCTCGTAGGTCAAATTCCTTTTGTTCGTGCTCATCCCACACAGGTACACCTTCGTCACGCCACAACTGTAAAAGTTCTTCAACCAATGGCCTCAGGTACACATCAATGTCGTTGCCGGGTTGCTTCGGACCTTGGATGAGCACTGGCATCATAATGAACTTCCGCTTCATGCACAACCAAGGAGGAAGGTTATAGATACATAGAGTCACAGGCCAGGTGCTATGACTGGAGCTCTGCTCCCCGAAAGGATTAAAGCCATCTGTACTTAGACCAAATCTTAAGTTCCTTGCGTCAGCTGCAAATGTCGGGAACTCCCTGTCGATTTTTCTCCACTGCGACCCATCAGCGGGGTGTCTCAGCATCAGGTCTTTCTTACGGTCTTCTTTGTGCCATCGTAACAACTTTGCATGCTCTTTGTTTTGGAACAAACGTTTCAACCGTGGTATTATAGGAGCATACCACATCACCTTGGCAGGAACCCTCTTCCTGGGGCACGGCTCGCCCTCAACATCACCAGGGTCATCTCGCCTTATCTTATACCGCAATGCACCGCATACCGGGCATGCATTCAAATTCTCGTACTTCTCACCGGTAGAGGATGCAGTCATTGATGCATGCATGTATCTTCTGCACCTCTAATCCTAGAGGGCAGACAACCTTCTTTGCTTCGTACGTACTGGGGGGTAATACGTTATCCCTTGGAAGCATCTTCTTTATTATTTTCAGCAAATTTTCAAATCCCTGTCAGATGTACCATTCTCTGCCTTCCATTGCAGCAATTCCAGTGTGGTACCAAGCTTTTTCTGGCCATCTTCGCAAGTTGGGTACAACAATTTTTTGTGATCCTCTAACATGCTCTCCAACTTCAACCTCTCGTTTTCACTTCCGCTGTTTATCTGTGCATCAAGAATGGCCCGACCAAAATCATCATCGGGCTCATCAACAATGGGCTCTTCTTCAGCTTCGTCTTCCCCCATTGTAGTATCACCGTCTTCAGTGAACGTAGGATAGTTGTCATTATCCTCTTCTTCTTCATTTTCTTCCATTATAACCCCTCTTTCTCCGTGCTTGGTCCAACAATTATAACCGGACATGAAACCGACTGCAACAGGTGGACGTGAATGGTTTTTGAGGTAGAGTAATCCTGCGTATTCTTGCAGACACTACATGGACAAGAAATAAAACCATTCGACGGCTTGTTTTTCTCAGCCACACGGAGAAAACTATGCATGCCATTAATATAGTCGGGACAGCGTCGGTCACTGTACATCCATTGCCGGCTCATCTGCATTATATAAATATATCAAAAACCATTACACTACATCATGAATATATAATAGTGACCAAATTAATTAATACAAGTTCATCACATTAAAACCAAATAGAGTAGTACCCAAATGTAATACATAGTTCTCATAAATATACATTAATTGAAACTAACATACAACTATCTAAAGAATTTAAATCCAACAACAAATGCGATCAAAATCGCAACTAAGTAATTATTGAACCAACAGCATAATGATACCAAGCCTCTTGACTAATGGCATATTTTCTAATCTTTTTAATCTTCAAGCGCATTGCATATAAATCATACAAATAATTTTTCTTTAAAATAAAAGCTAAAAAAAGAGGCTTACCGAGGTGGTGCCGATCATGGGACGGCGCGGGCTATCGACGGCGGTGAGGATGGGGACGAGACGACACTAAAACCCACAAATCATAAATTAATTTGAGCTCAAAATACATATAAAAAATGAACTCTCTAACTTAGGCATTTCATCAAACACCTAGCTAGCACTACAAAAATGAAATGAGCTAAACTAGCAATGAAATGAGCTAAAGTTGCAATGCCGGAGGAAAGGATGATGTTGCTAACCCTTAAATAGATGGGGTGCCTTCAATCTTCACAAATGGTGAAAAAAATGGGGATTAACTTTAGTGATGGAGAGGAAATGGAGGAGAAAATGGTGATGAACTCGAGCTCAAAATGGATATGGAGCTCGGGGTGGAAGATGATATATGCAGGGGAGACTCTTTGGTCCCGGTTCGTAACACGAACCGGGACGAAAGGTGCTCTGCCAGGGGGACCCACAGCTGCGGCTGCATGTGGCGCATGTGATGACCCTTTGGTCCCGGTTTGTAACACGAACCGGGACCAAAGGTCACAACCGAACCGGGACGAATGCTCACTGGCGCTCTGGAAATTCAAACCGGGACCAATTGCCCCATTAGTCGCGGTTCGTAATTTGGCCGGGACAAAAGGTGAAAACGGATGGCCTGTTTCCTACTAGTGTCTATATGCCTGAGGCATCACGTGCTTTCAACAGAATGACTAGCTCGGGCCTTGTTGTGATTAGAAAAGAAAAGAAGACACCACTTTGGCGCAAAACTCACGTCCATTTCATTTTTTTTCTGTTTATTTTTTTAACGCATTCTAAAAAATGGAACCATGCTGTTGTAAAAAGTGCAACCTACAAAATCCTGACAAAAATAGAAATATATACGGTTGCTCATTTGTAGGACAACATTTTTTCCTATCAACTAGTTGCACATTTCTTGAGAAAAAAAGGCAACTCGTATCGAGAACCGCTTGAAGTTTCAGGGGCGGACCTAGAGGGAAAATGTCTTCGTGTCGGTACGCCAGTGATGAACCTATTGAAAATGGTTGCACATTTCTTGAAAAATGTGCACATTTCTTGAAAATGGTTGCACATGTCTTAGTGTTGCTGTCTTCGATTTGGTTTACGTTGTTGTGCGCTTACTGATTTCGTTGTTGGTCTTACTGCTATTGTGTGATTTTTGGGTGTTCATTTGTTTGTTGTCTACGTTTTTGTTCTTCCGTTGTTTGTCCGTGTTTCCTGTTCTAATTACATGTCGCTGCTTGATACTTTATTTTTGTCGTTTAGATATTTTTTCCGAGTTTCTCTTAAAAGTGTTTTTATGTTATTTTCTATGTTGTGTGCAGGTCGTCATCTTGGTCGGTTCCCTCGCTTGGACTGGCGCGTTTGTTTTGCCACGTTCTGTCAGGTCCCGTGTGCTTTTGGTGAGTTTTGATGTTCGATAGTTCGCTTGGGTTATTTCGGTTGTATTTGAACTTGATTTGTTTTGCATTTACCTATCTCGATGCAGGCGGTTGTTGTTTGTGTTATCTCCAGTTTAAGCCATTTTTTGGGTTCTGTTTTTCGGGCTACTGTTGTTGCATTCAATTTGTTTGTTTGTTTGTTGTTTTGCTGTAACTACTTATGCCTGACGGTCAAACACGAAAAGTGAAAATACAAACGCGTGTAACATCAGACAAGTAAGCCGGCGACCTGAAAACAGCCAAATGCAACAACGAATTATTATGTGAATTTTAGTTTTAATGTTTTATTAGTTTTGTTGTCGACGGGACCTATTTTCGTGTTGTTTTTTCGTGCTCCATTTCTTACGTTCGAGTCGTTGCTTTGTACTGTGTTCCTGCTACTGATTCTTTCGAGCTTCTTCTATACGTGTTCTTATGTTATCATATGGTTTATGTCTACAAGTCATTATCTTGGTCGGTTCTCTCGGTTGGCTGGGTGACTTTGATTCAGCGTCTTTTTTTAGGCTCGGTTACTCCGTGTGGGTTCGGGGAGTTTTGATGATTAATAATTTTCTTGGCTAATCGTTTACTATTTGCTTGGGTTTTCTTTGACCGTGCTGATTTTCGTTATTTGCTATCTTTATGCATATCGATTTGTTCATAGATCTACGATTTTGATACTCGCGTCTGCTTTCCTGCGTTTACACCCGTTCCCGTTATCGTTTCGTGCTTGCCGTGTTGTTAGTACGGTTGTAGCGTCTGGTGCTCATTCCGGTGAGATCCGGCGTAGCTACGGGTCACGCGCGGTGTTGGTACTGGCCGAATCCCGATGCCAGTCTCCCACTGGCCGGCTTAAGGATTTATTTATGGTTTTGGTTAGTTACTACAGTCGTGTTGATATACACCTTAGTATTTTTCCTTCTCCTTCCACTGTCACCGTTTTTTTTCTCGCTCATGGGTGAGGGTGTCAGGCGGCGGTTGTTGTGGGGATCATAGCCCGGTAGGCCCATGAAGAGGGAAGCGTGACCCGCCAGGTAGGAGGCCCGGCTAGGCCAGCTAAACCATCAGCATGGGCCGGGTCACATTGATAGGCCAGTGAGCTTGTCGGTAACCCGGCCTACACAAGGAAGGTTCCAGAACACCCGGAGGCGGTACGTGTCACGGAGTCTAAGACTTGGAGGGCACGAAGAACTACAAGAGGTAGAATAGGACTCCAAGTACGGGGAGAGCCCGGCCTTACCTTGTATAGGACCAGGAGACCCGGATATCTATATAAACCGGCTCCTAGGTCATAGATAGGGCGATCCAAGTTAGTAGAGACGAGAAAGACATATCATTGTAACTCTAGACTCGTGACTCGGCGACATTGATGCCCGGGTCTCGAGATCTCACATCAATAACAAGCAAGCAGGAAGTAGGTCTTTATCTCCTATGGAGAGGCTGAACCTGGGTAAATCCTGTGTCCCTGTTGAGCTAGACAATCTCCTGTACGCCAGAGTCGCCAGGTCCCCCAACATAAGTTACCCCGGGTAACATCTGCCGTGACAATCCCACGACAGTTGGCGCCCACCGTGGGGCGTGCGTCAAAAGGTGTTTTCATCACGGGAGAAGCTCGACGAGGCATGTAGAACCTCGCCATTGGCGAGGTTATCACCAACCCAGAAGGAGAAAGCATCATCGATGATTTCGGCTGGGGGCCGGAGTCAGATCTATTCGAGACCAGCTCGATCATCCCGATCGGCCGGGTCAACGTCTTCGTGGGTATGATACATACAACTGGAGTGGCTGTGGAAGATAATGAGTTCGATTCTGTGTCAGGAGCTGCCACCATCGTCCAATCAGACGGTGAAGAGTCAGTAGGCATAGCAGAGATCGAGGAAGCACCTGCCACGTAGAGGAAACATCTGGGGGAGCCGGCATGGACCCCGGGTGGCCAAATCGAGATAGATGAAGATACGGAGTCAATCCTGCCCCTGTTTGAAGATCGATATGGATATGGGAGTGAAGAAGAAGACGAGTCCTCCCCGGGTCCGGTTCGCCGGGTCGCGGTTTACATGGCTCCAGCAATAAATCTGGACCCGGCTTCAGTTTCCGTAGCAGCCACGGCGACAGCCGCGGCAATGACCCAGCAGCAACCACCTCTGATGATTCAAGACCCGGCAAGGGCCCAGGTTGATGGAGAAGCTGCATCAGTTACCAGTGAAAGCGAAGACGCTGCACGACGCATGAACATGTTTGGGTTCCTGATGAATAGGGCCCCAGGTGAAAGGACTTCCAATCCTCCAATCCCGGCCCTATTTAGTAACAACTTGATACTAGATCCTGCTGCACTTGCGGAGGTGGTGACCCCAGAGAATGCAGCCACGCAAGCCAGAGAGCTGGACACTGCACGCCGTGCCTTGGAGCAACAGCGGCGGGACGTCGAAGCAGAGAAGCAGCGGATGGCGACCCGGCAGTTGCAGTTGGACGAGCAAGAGAATCGCCTGCGGCACAACGCCAACATCCTGGAGACCCGCCACAATGATATGACCCGGGTGCAAAATCAGAGGCATCAGAGCCGGCTACATCTCGCAGGTGAGAATTTAAATCCGGCTAACCTGTTTGTTACTCCACAGGACCAGCCAGTCAGGATCATGCAGGAGGCACCCATGTATGGAACAGGAGCAGGACAAACTGGAGCAGCTGGTGGAACGAGACCCGGCACCGTGCCAGCCGGGTCACCACATGTGCCTACCGGAGGAGTCGGAGGTAACTATGGAGCTATGCCACCACCTCCACCCAGATTTCACACCCCGCCGGGTCACTACAACAACCAAGTGGATAATGTGTACGCCGCAACTTTAGCGCTCGACCGTATTCCGTTGGGAAATTCACCTCAAAAAGTGGAGACCCGGCGCGTTATAGATATGCTGCGCACCGCTGTGGTGCAGCAAGGCAACTATCCTGATAACAGAAGTGGTCTACATGGAACACCATACAATAGCCGCACGAGAAGCCGCCAGGGAGAAAGCCCGAGGCACATCCAGTCAAGTTCAGCGCGGCGGAGAGCAGAGCGAGAAAATCAGCAATTGCCGCCTCCACCGCCCAGGCAAGCCGCACCTGCAGCATCGGTCGCACAAGCAGTAGTTGATAATTCAAGAGCAAGGCGTGCAGCAAGTTCCGCAGCGCGCGCTGGAGGAGCCGGCGCGGCGCCTGTGGCTGGGGCAGGAGTGAATTCACCTGCACCAAGGGGAAGGCCGGTTCAAGCTAATTTGGCTGGGCCAAAGTGTCTTTCAGACGCTATCAGAGCAGAGCCTTACCCGGAGAAATTCAAGGAGCCAAGTAAAATTGCCAATTATGATCCTAGCATGGAGCCAGAAACATGGTTGAGTAGTTATGAGATGGCCATGTGTATTCGCAATGCGTCAGAAAATCTTCACGCCAAGTTTATGTACCTTATGATGACAGATGGTGCAGCCAAGCTTTGGTTCAATACCCTCCCTGAGAGGTCCATCAAATCTTGGAGCGAGCTTAAGGCGGCATTTATCAAGAACTTTCAAGGAACTTGCAGGCAGCTTTACACAATTGAGGACCTGGATCGGTGTGTGCGCAAGAAAGGTGAATCAGCCCGCAGCTGGATGCGCTGGGTTACAGAGATCCCTCATTCATCCACACATATCCTTCCCAGGAACGCAATACAATCCATGGAAAAAACTTGCAGATATGACCCCCTTGTTTAAAAGCTGGGACGCATGAAGTCCAGCAGCCGGGTCGCAGAAATTACCATGGGTGAGTTGATGGATGCATGCACCAAACACGCTTCCACTGATAAAACCAAGGATGATAATGAGGAAGAAAAAGGAAAAGGTAATGTGAACAATGGAGGAAAGACCAACAATGGTGGTGCACAGAATAACAGTAGCAACAACAATAACAATGGTGGAAATCAGAACAAGCGGCCGTACGAGGGAAATTCATAGTTAGTTGCCAATGCAAATACTGGGTTTCAAAATCCCAGGACAGATGGAAACTATAATGGAGGAAACAATTATCGAGGCCCGCCACGCCCAACTAGTCACATAGAGGCCTTCAGGATGCCGTGTCCTCGCCATAGCAGGAACGGCGGACCCGCCAATCACTCTTTGGAGCAGTGCGTTGATTTTTACAGAGATGGAGAAACGAGGAAATACATAGATTGTTGCACGGCAGCGGCCGTGGTGGTGGACCCGGCCCAGGTGGAAACCCGACCAACGGACCCCCACCAGGAGCAAACGCAGGGGCCGGCAATGCAGGAGCAGTTCAGGGTAACCAGGGAGGATTTCAGCTGCAGCCAAAGCAGCTTGGCCAGTATCATGTCCATACCACTGGTACATCCAGGAGGGAAAGGAAAGTAATTAAAAGAGCTGTCAATGTTGTTTCTGCTGTCCCGAGATATTTGCGATGGTCTGATCACACGATAACATGGAGTAGGCAGGATCACCCGGATGTTGTAGAGCACCCGGGTCTTCTGGCCTTGGTGGTAGCACCGCAGGTACATGGTTATGAGTTGAAGAAAGTTTTGATGGATGGTGGAAGTAGTATCAATATCTTGTATTGGGAAACATTCATGTGTATGGGTCTCAGGGAGTCACAACTGCATAAGACATCCACAGTTTTTCATGGTATAGTTCCAGGCAAGTCAGCTTGCCCAGAGGGAAAGATTTCGTTGGAAGTTGCTTTTGGCGAGTCCAAGGATAATTTTAGATCAGAGTGGATCACATTTGAGGTGGTAAAGTTGAAAAGCCCATATCATGCATTGTTCGGTAGGCCGGCTTACGCTAAGTTCATGGCAAGGCCGTGTTATGTGTACTTGCAGTTGAAAATTCCGGGTCCCAAGGGGATCATCACTATTCGGAAACAAAGCTATGGCTGCGGAATGTGACGAGGGAGATGCCGCCCTAGCAGAGCAGGCCTGCGCAGAGGAAGAACTCAAGTATTATAGGTCCAAAGTGGAACCAAATGATCGCACAGCCTTGAAGAGGCCAACTGTGGAAGATGAGAGGGAAAAATTTAAGGCGGCTCAAGATACAAAGATGGTAGATTTCGTTCCTGGCGACCCTTCCAAGCAGTTCGCCATAGGGTCCAACTTAACTGATAAATAGGAAAGCGCGCTCATCGAGTTCATCCGTGAGAATCGGGATGTTTTTGCATGGAAACCTAGTGACATGCCAGGCATTCCGACTGAACTCGCTGAGCACAGTTTACATGTTGACCCAAGAGCAAGACCAGTAAAGCAAGGCTTGAAAACAATGAATGAGGAAAGAAGAAAGGCTATAGGAGAAGAGATAGCCCAGCTTTTGGCTGCCGGCTTTATCATGGAGGTTTTCCATCCCAAGTGGTTGGCTAACCCGGTTCTAGTATTGAAGAAAAATAATGAGTGGACAATGTGTATAGATTTTACGAGTTTGAACAAGCACTGCCCTAAAGATCCGTTTGCATTGCCGCGGATCGATCAAATTATTGATGCTGTCGCAGGCAGCGAGCTGTTGTGTTTCTTGGACGCATACTCAGGATATCATCAGATCAAGCTCAAAGAGGAGGATTGGGAGAAAACTTCATTTATAACCCCCTTTGGTGCTTTTTGCTACAAAACTATGACCTTTGGTTTGAAGAATGCAGGTGCAACATATCAAAGATGTATCCAGAAGTATTTTCATGATCAGATTGGGCGCAATGTCCATGCATATGTAGATGATGTGGTGATCAAGACAGAAAAGGCTGAGACGTTTATCGATGACCTCAGAGAGACAGTCAAAACTCTGCGAAGGTATGACATGAAGCTTAACCCAACAAAGTGTGTGTTTGGTGTTCCAGCAGGGAAACTCCTTGGTTTCGTCGTGTTAGAGCGAGGGATTGAGGCTAACCCGGAAAATATCAAGGCCATACAGACCCTGAAAAAGCCAGAAGAACTGAAAGATGTCCAGAAGCTTACAGGATGTGTGGCAGCGCTAAGCCGGTTTATTTTCCGGCTTGGAGAGAAGGCAATACCTCTATACCAGCTCTTGAAGAAAACAGACAATTTTGTGTGGGATCAAGAAGCTGAGGACGCGTTTGAGTTACTAAAGAAGCAATTATCAGAGGCGCCAGTCCTGGCAGCCCCGGGTCCCAAAGAACACATGCTGTTGTACGTTGCGGCCGGGCCTCGAGCAGTCAGTGTTGTGGTTGTGGTTGAGCGTAAGGAGGAATGAAAAGAATACCCGGTTCAAAGGCCGGTCTATTATGTGAGCGAGGTCTTATCAGAAGCAAAGCAGAGATACCCACACTGGCAGAAGCTAGTTTTTGGACTTTTTATGGCAAGTCGGAAATTGAAGCCTTATTTTCAAGAGCATCCAATCACAGTGGTTAGTTCTATTCCAATGGCAGATATCATCAGAAATTCAGAGGCCACTGGGCGAATCGCTAAGTAGGCAATAGAGATGGGACCGTATCACATCAGGTATGAGCCTAGGACTACTATTAAGTCGCAGGCACTGGTGGATTTTGTTAATGATTGGACACAAACAAGCGCACCACCACTTACACCAAGCATCAAATCATGGGTCATGCATTTTGATGGGTCCAAATAGTATGAGGGCTCAGGAGCCGGCGTTGTTCTAACTTCGCCCAAGGGAGATAAATTGAGTTATGTGTTGCAAATTCACTTTGATTGCTCCAATAATGTGGCTGAATATGAGGCCCTGTTGCATGGCCTGCGTATGGCAAAGGAGATGAATATCAAGCGTATCAAGTGCTATGGAGAGTCGGATCTTGTGGCACAACAAGTATCAGGAACATGGGATAGAAAAGATGCAACAATGGCAGCATATAGAAGGGAAGTAGATAAGGTGGCCGGGTTCTTCTCAGGCTACCAGGTGGATCACATTGATCGTCGCAAAAACGAGGCGGCAGATGCTTTATCAAGACTCGGCTCACGCAGAGAGCCGGTTCCACCAAACGTTTTTTTGGATGAACTGTGGAGCCCATCAGTCATGATTCAAACAGAGGAAGAGCTTGGTTACCCGGAAGATCCTGAATCAGAGTTTGTTGCCACTTTACATATTATAACGGAGTGGATAGAGCCATACATAGCATATCTTTTGCGGGGAGAGCTGCCGCAACAGGAAGTTATAGCCCGGTAAATCACGCGCTGGGCCAAGTCTTACGTAGTCATTGATGGAGAGCTTTACAAGCGAAGTGCTACAGGCGTGTTCCAGCGTTGCGTATCGTCAGAGGCAGGCCGGCAAATCTTGAAGGAAATTCATGAGGGGGATTGTGGTCATCACGCCTCCACAAGATCATTAATGGCAAAAGCATTCAGGCACGGTTTTTTTCTGGCTTACAGCATTGGCAGACGCGGAGCGCCTGGTTAGCAGATGTGATGGGTGTCAGAGGTATACAAGACAGAATCATGTGCCGGCCCAGGAGCTGAGAACAATACCCTTGACTTGGTCGTTTGCAGTCTGGGGTATGGATATGGTGGGCCCATTTCAGATGTCCCCTTGCAAGGAAACCCACCTCCTAGTTGTTGTTGCTAAATTCACCAAGTGGGTCGAGGTTATGCCGGTCACAAATTGTGAGGCAGCCACAGCAGTGCAGTTTCTGAAGAAAATCATCTATCGTTTTGGATATCCCCGTAGTATAATCACAGACAATGGAACTAACATGTCCATGGGAGAGGTAGCCAAATTTTGTGGAACCAATGGTATTCGTCTTTATGTTGCTTCAGTTTCTCATCCTCAAGCCAATGGTCAGGTGGAGCGTGCAAATCAAGAGCTACTTCGAGGGTTGAAGCCACGTCTCCGGGTCCCGTGTATCAGGGCTGCTGGCTTGGGTAGAGGAGCTGCCCTCTGTAGTTTGGGGTATCAACACGACACCTAACAAATCCACACAGATGACACCATTTTTTATGGTTTATGGTGCAGAGGCGGTTTTACCAAGTGACATTATTCATGACTCGCCAAGAGTGGCGGCTTACGTCGAAGTAGAAAACGAGCAGACCCGGCAGGATGCCTTGGACTTGTTGGAAGAGCACAGGGAGCAAGCCCTGGAATGATCCGCAATATACCAGCAAGATTTGCGGCGTTATCACAGCCGCCGGGTCAGGACACGCAATTTTCAGGAAGGGACTTGGTGCTGCGATGGACGCAATCCAAAGAGGGGATGCACATGTTGTTGATGACGCACAAGTATAGGGGATCGAACAGTTTTCGAGGGAAGTAAAACCCAAATTTATTGATTCGACACAAGGGGAGACAAAGAATACTTATAAGCCTTAGCAGCGGAGTTGTCAATTCCACCACACCTGAGAAAGCACTAGTATCAAACGTGGTGTGAAAGCAGCAGTAATATGAGAGTAATAGTAGCAGTAACACAGAGGCAATGGCACCAGAAAATAGTTGCTTGCGTGGAGTTGACGGGAAAGCAATGATGATTATAGATGGACCGGGGTTCCTAGCTATCTACACTAGAGGTAACTCTCCAAGAACAAGTGTTGGGTGAACAAATTACAGTTGGGCAATTGACAGAATTGAAATAGCATTAAGACAGAACATCCAGTCTATTAGGCATGTTTTCCATATATAGTCATACGTGCTCGCAATGAGAAACTTGCATAACATCTTTTGTCCTACCAGCCCGTTTGCAGCGGGGCCTCAAGGGAAACTACTGGTAATTAAGGTACTCCTTTTAATAGAGCACCGGAGCAAAGCATTAGCACTTAGTGAAAACATGTGATCCTCGCATCAAAACCATCCCCTCATGTTATCCCAGTTGTTGTCACTCCGGGGGCTCGGGTTCCGGATAAAGACATGTGCAAACAACTTGTAGATACAATCTAAGCAACAATTATAGAGTTTAAGGCTCTGTTTGTTTCCGCTTGTGCTGCAGCTTTTACGGTTGAGAATCGGAAGCGGAAACAAACAAGTAAAGATTGAAAATCACTTGTGAGAAGCGCTGGGAGAAAATGAACTGTCAACGCGGAAGCACCGGAAGCAGCCTCGGAGGTGCTTTCTCCAGCTTCCCGAGCTTCCCGAGTTGAAGCAGACCAAACTGCCCTCTATAGTTCGGAAGAATTACAAAAAACCTGCCACATCATATAACTAAACTCGCCCGTGCAACTCCCCGCAACCATCGACCCCAGACCCCATTTTCCCCTTCTCCCGTCAGGAGCCATGGCGAGCTAGGGTTTCTCAGCCGCCGCCGCCGTCCTTCCCCCCCCCACCACCGCGGCCCTTCCCCGCCGCCGCTAGCGCCGTTCCCCGCCTCCATCACCGCCGTTCCCCGCCGCCATCTCCCCTGCTTCGTTCTCAGCTCCTCCGAATCGCCCCGCGCTCCCACGGGTAGGGCTCATCGCCGTCAGTCGCCGGCGCCCTGCCACCGGAGCTCCTCGTCCGCCGCCCAGCCGTCGCCGTTCCCTGCCCCCGCTGTCATCGTCGCCGTTCCTCGCCACCAGCGTGCAAGTTCTCCTCCCGTCCTTGCACCTCGTCGATCCAGCCCGGCTCCGCCCGTCCCCTACCTCCGGTGGTGGCGCGTTGTTCTGGACCGGCGGCGATGCGTAGCTCGGAGCCAGGCCACAGATCTGCGACCCCCTTGCTAGCAGCTTCCTCTCCGTCGCGGTTCCACTTCAGCTCTCCTGCACCGACTGCTCCACCAAATCGTGAATCCCGGCCGTCGGCGTGAGTTCTGGCCATGCGGAAGGAGCAGCGGCGGCGCAGGAGCAGGGTGTTGGGCTGTGTCGGTGGTTGATTGAGCTATCAACTATCACCGTATGCATATTTCTCTGAGATCTAGGCTGATGATGCGAGCCTATTTCTGCATTCTATCTCTTGTGAGCTGGGAATTTGGAACCAGTGTTCTTTGCATCTCGCCTCAGGGAGTCAGGGAAATACAAGGCTCCGAAAAATGCAGGAAATAGTCTTGTAACATAATTGTCGCAATAATCTCGTATTATATCTCGTACTATCTTGTGAATATATTCCAACACAAAACGCTCCAAAATATTATTGTGCAATTGGTACAGTTAATATAAATGTCGTGACCATCTCGTATTATCTTTGAATATATGTGATGTTTTAAGTTTTATATAGTATGGAGAAGTCTTGTAATATAATTGCAGCGAAAATTTCTACTTACAAAACCAAAAGCCCAACAAATAACTCATAAATTATTTTGGTAGAAAATGAGTTTACAATTTTTTAGCAAATAATATAAATTGAGATAATTTCAACTCTTAAGCATGACAATTATGTTAAAACTGAGATGATTTAGCTATCTAAACATCGTAATAATGAATTAAATAAGTCAAAAACAATTGTTTCGCTTCAAATCCGAACTTATATAACATCTTCAGCACTCAGGGGCATTCCAGACATTTCATTCAGAAAACCAACAGCTACAGCTACCAACAGCACTCCTACCAAACATCAAATCTCTGCTTTTCAAAAGCTGCAGCCCAAACAAACAGACCCAAATTCTAAGATAATGCCACTCGTGCACTAGTGACAAGCATTAAACACAACAAGATTGCAGCAACAATAACTCACAAACCTTAATGGATAGACTGATCATAATGTAACAATTCATCGGATCCCAACAAACACAACACCGATTACATCATATGGATCTCAATCATGTAAGGCAGCTCATGAGATCATTCTATTGAAGTACATGGGAGAGAGAATACCAACTAGCTATAGCTAGAACCCGTAGTCCATGGGGGAATCACGGAGCATGGTGGAGGCGGTGGCGTCGATGGAGAAGGCTCCGGGGGTCAATCCCCGTCCCGGCAGGGCGCCGGAACGAGATCTTCTGACCCCCGAAACTTGGTTTCGATGGCGGCGGAGCTTTGGAGTGTTTCTCGTAAAATCCTTCTTTTTTTAGGGTTTTCTCCACGGAGGCAATATATGGTCCAAAGGGTGGCGTAAGGCGGCAACCGAGGGGCCCACACCACCCCTCGGCGCGCCAGACATGTGGGCCGCGCCCTAGGGTGGTGTGGCGCCTCCCTGGCGCTTCTCCGTTCCCCCTTTGGACTCCGTGGACGTGTCGGTGAAATATTGATGTATGTTGATTTTCGTCCAATTCCGAGAATATTTTCCGACTAGCTTTTCTGAAACAGAAAAACAGCAGAAAACAGGAACTGGCACTGTGGCATCTTGTTAATAGGTTAGTTCCAGAAAATGCATAATAGTGATATATAATGCAAATAAAACATGTGATATTGTTATAAAACAAGCATGGAACATCAAAAATTATAGCTATGTTTGAGACGTATCAGTTGTCTCCTCCATGGGAATGACCCTTCATCATAAGCCGGAATCTGCACAATGGCTCATATTACTCTGTGGATGCAAGAGAAAAGTCAGAGTGTCTGAATAACACAACCCACTCCACCAAATCATTGGAAGAGCACGAGCGGCCGTGGAACATCGCCCAGCTGCGCCCATATTATACTTAGCATCAGATCAAGTTATCAAATGTAATATACGATGTAACAGGCAGCAGGTTTCAGACGTGCTCTTTTCCTTACCAGGATACCTAAGGGGACTAGAAGGTTTTTAATGAGCCGGCTTGCTGACCTAACCTATCAAATTAATAAAGTGAAGGTTGAAAGTTATTTTGTTGTTCAGTTTTTTTTACATTTATATTGCATGCTTTTATATATTGTTGTTATTTACATATTTTTTTCTTATATGTTGTCATTATTTTGTGTACATTAGTATTTATATGATCTGTTATTTATATGTTTAGTTTTTGTTATCAATATTATTTATGTGCTTAACTATTTGTATTGTTCTTATGATTCACTGTTATATGCTAGCTTTTATATGTGTATATTTGAAAGCCGGCGAGTTTCAATTGAGACAGGCCGTTGCGCAGACAAAGTATATTTTATGTCTTGAGGGCTGATTACTTGAATAGTACAGTTGTATACTCAACACCTGGCCTTGATGCCACTTGGGACATGGGGGCTGATTATCTTTTTTGATACAGCTGCAATCCTGTGACCCGGCCAAATTTTAGAGCCACTATTCTTTCTTGGTTATCTAACTTGAGCTTGATGTGACTCGCATTTATATGGCCTGATTGCTCACCTATAAAATCAATCAGTCATGATGCCCAATGGGACATGCCTGACCCTGTTTTTACTAGTGAAGATGCGACAGTGAGAATCCATGCGAAAGCCGGCTTTGAACGTTTGAGCCGGCTTTGAACGTTTGAGCCGGCTTTCGCATGGATTCTCACTGTCGCATCTTCACTAGTAAAAATAGGGTCAGGCAAGTTCCATTGGGCATCATGACTGATTGATTTTATAGATGAGCAATCAGGCCATATAAATACGAGTCACATCAAGCTCAAGTTAGATAACCAAGAAAGAATAGTGGCTCTAAAATTTGGCCGGGTCACAGGATTGCAGCTGTATCAAAAAAGATAATCAGCCCCCATGTCCCAAGTGGCATCAAGGTCGGGTCTTGAGTATACAACTGTACTATTCAAGTAATCAGCCCTCAAGACATAAAATATACTTTGTCTGCGCAACGGCGGGTATCAACTGAAACTCGCCGGCTTTCAAATATACACATATAAAAGCTAACATATAACAGTGAATCATAAGACAATAGAAATAGTTAAGCACATAAATAATATTGATAACAAAAACTAAACATATAAATAACAGATCATATAAATACTAAAGTACACAAAATAATGACAACATATAAGAAAAAATATGTAAATAACAACAATATATAAAAGCATGCAATATAAATGTAAAAAAATGGAACAACAAAATAACTTTCAACCTTCACTTTATTAATTTGATAGGTTAGGTCAGCAAGCCGCCTCATTAAAAACCTTCCAGTCCCCTTAGGTACCCTGGTAAGGAAAAGACCACGTCTGTAACCTGCTGCCTGTTACATCGTATAGTACATTTGATAACTTGATCTGATGCTAAGTATAATATGGGCGCAGTTGGGCGATGTTCCACGGCCGCTCGCGCTTTTCCAATGATTTGGTGGAGTGGGTTGTGTTATTCAGATACTCTGACTTTTCTCTTGCATCCACAGAGTAATATGTGCCATTGTGCAGATTGCGGGTTATGATGAAGGGTCCTTCCCATGGAGGAGACAAGTGATACGTCTCAAACGTATCTATAATTTTTGATGTTCCATGCTTGTTTTATAACAATATCACATGTTTTATTTGCATTATATATCACTATTATGTATTTCCTGGAACTAACCTAATAACAAGATGCCACAGTGCCAGTTCCTGTTTTCTGCTTTCATAACATCCTTGAGCCGGGAAATCTCTTGTCCGGCCTTGTCAACGTGCTCCTGTTTGGAAAAAGATGGTATATGGTTAAGCCCCGAGTTACTGCAGGAAAGGTAACCCAGAACTTGGGGGTTACAGAATTGCAATTTAGAAATAGCAGGCTAAAAGTGGAGTCCCAGGTGGCTGTAGGATCGCAACCCGGCACTTGGGGGCTACACGTGTGAAGTTTGAAATTTTTCTAAGTATGGTTAGTCCCAGGTTGCTGAAGGCATGCAACCCGGCACTTGGGGGCTACTGTATTCAAAGTTTTTATGACAGGGGAAAAGTTCTCAAAGATGAAAGTTTTAGTCCCAGGTTGCTGTGAACATACAACCTGGCACTTGGGGGTTATAGGATTGAAGTTTTTATTCTTTAAGGCATTTTTATTATAAGCACCAAGCTCACCAGCAAGTGATAATCTTAGAGCTTGGGGGCTACTCAGAGCATAGTTATGTAAGAAAAAAGTAAGGACAAGTAAAAAAAGAGTACCTGGTATCGCTTCTGAATCAAGGTGACCAGTTCAGTTTCAAGGCTTTTGTGATGAGCAAGTCGAGAGAAATATTCTTCGCAAAGAGCCGGCGTGGACATAGAATCCAGAGCCGGCAAGTCATTGAAAAGAACCGGGTCCTTGCCTCTGGCAGAAGTGACCGGCTTAACTTCAGGAGTAGTAATCTTGGTCATCACAGTGGAAGTACCAATAACTGGGCCTTGCTTAGACCCGGTGATTTGCACTTCTTCGTCATCCTCTCTCGTGCCAGATCCTAACACGGGTGATTGAGTAGCTGGAGATGGTTCTGGTGCAGGGGTAGGTGGGCTCCTTGGAGATGCAGCCAAGTTCTCCAATGGTTCGTCTCTTTGAGCCGGCTCCTCGATATGTGCCTGCACAGGAGAAGGCTCTGTCGTGGCTGGAGGAGGAGACGCGGCTGGTGGAGAATCCGGCTCTTCGTCCAAAGAGGCTTTGGCACTGAAATAAAGTGAAGTTGTTAGTTAAGTACACAATGAAGAGAAACAATGTATAGTGGCAAATAAGCGTGTCTTACCCGGTATTGATCTGGAAATCCTCGGGTGTGTTAACACTATCCGAGGAGGAAGCTGACAAAGAGTAGGATTTAGCGGCCCGGATTTTGCCAGCTAAAGGATGTTTAACACAGGGGATCTTCTGGATTGATTTGGCCCAGCTGGATAAAGAACATGGAGGGATACTTGTGTTCAGAGATACTTGGCTTGCCGAAGAGCGGGTCCAGCGCCTCTTGTTGGCTTCACCTTCCTTCTTAGCTTCTTTTTCCTGTGTTTGTGCTTGGGATTGAGATGTGTTCATCATATAATCTGAGAAACGAGAGTAAGCCACCTTTGCAGCGGCAGCCCAGGTTCTCTTGAGGGTAGCAGGTTCAGTAGTTTGTGGAACCGGTAAATCATCACCAGCCGGGTCAGTGGGGCCTGGAATAAAAAATGCCGGGTTATCAGTAGAAGAGTCCCTGTGAGCGACCTCACTGGTAATCAGGTCGAGGAAGAGCCGGCCTATGGAGTCAAGCTCACCTTCCTCTTCTTCTTCTTCATTTATTTCCGTGTCTTCACCATCGGGAGAAGAAACGGGGGTGTAGTCCACACGCCACCAGTCTTGGTCCTAAGAAAAAAGCAAGTATAACCCGGAAATCAGAAAATATCGGGTCAGATGTTGAGAAAATGAAAAAAGTGTAGAGAAATGTACCGTGGGAGGTTTGTTCTTGGCGCTGAACGGGGCAAGCCCGGTCATTGCGATTGCTGTTTTGTTCTCGCCAAGAAGTTTCTTGGCGGTCTTCACAAGTTGTTCTTCAGTAAGCGTCACTTCAGAGTAACACATATAATCAGTAGTTTCACCGGTGTATTCGTGGAATAACCGGATCCTGATGCTCGAGGGTTGGATAAACCAACCAACCCAGAACTTGACAAGGTCCGTGCCCTTAAGGCCATGAGCAAGCAGAGCTCTGGCCCGGCGAAGGAGAGAGTCAACCAAGACCCGGTTGGCGTCTTCTGCGTAGCTGTTCATCTTGGGGTCATAGATTAAAGGAGAATTGCGGAAGGCCAGATACCGGGCCTCGTCGGGGTGGGTGAAGTGTCTTTGCAGTAGAAGTATGTGTTTTGCCATCCCTTGGGATGGCTGGCCAAAACAAGAGCCGGGAAAGTACACTGTTTCCGGCGTTGAATAGAAACACCCCCGTATGGACCCAGTGGCTGGTCTTTGCGAGAGGGGTTGCAATAGAAAATCTCGAGAAAAAGCTCGAGACTCAGAGCCATCTATAGATAGTTCTCACAGAATACAACAAAGTTGCTAATATTCAAGATAGAATTGGGAGCAACGTCTAAGGTAGTGAGGCCATTGTATTTGGAGACCCCGAGTTACGTGATCAGGAAGAACGACAATTTCACCTTCTTTGGGTTTGGGGCGGATTTCTTCCCCAGGAGCGCGCCAGTGGATTTCATCCTTAGGGGGAAGCTCGCCGCAGTTTTGGTGAACTTGGAGCGCGAGTTCCGTCACAGTAGATTTGGTCCAGTTCACCGGAGCTGGGGGATTGGTCGCGCCGGAGCCGGATGCGCCGCCGGAGAGTTTCTTTGCGGCCTTGGGTCCCTTGGCCTTGATCTTGTCCCTTGCCATGGTTGCTGAACTTGAGGTGAGCCCGATCTTGGGGATAAACTAACCCTAGTAATGGTAGTGGCTACGGAGAGAGAGAGATGCGGAGCAGCAGCCCGTGTGGTTTGAATGGAAATCGGAGGCGCGGAGTTTCTAGATGGCTTAGGGATGGCCGCAGCAATGTTCGCGAGTTCTTCGGTGCTCGGTTTGGAGATGGGAATTGCGGCGGCTGGAGGAAGAAGATGAGGAGGTCACGGGAAATGGGGAAGATATCTTCATTTACCCTAGCCTTGTACTTATAGACACAGTGAAAAAACCCTAAGGGCATGGTGGTAAAAAAGATAGATAGATAAGGATCTTTGACTATTGGTCAAAGACAAATGGATAAGACAAAAGGGATATCCTCTGAAAAGATATGGAGTAAGATTGACTGGAGGTTGATCGATGTTTTTTACTAAGTGTTGAGACATAAACCGGAGGCGTATGAACCCGGTATGACATAGCCGGGTTATGATATGGACCGTGACGAGGTTTCTCCTCGGCATATGCCACGGGGTGGCTTATTTTAGGGGTAGCTACGGCGCGACAATGGCGTTCCGGCGGGATTGTGCGACGAGCACGGCAAACACGGCTACGTACCCAGGTTCAGGGCCCTCGCGAGAGGTAAAACCCGTACGTCCTGCACTGATTTGTATATATGGTGGAGGATACGAGGTTACACTTTGCTCCTTGAGCTGTTCATGTGCTAGAGCCGGCTGCCGGTGAGCAGCCGGATTCGGGCAGGAGGGAGTGAAGGGGTAGAACTTAGGGAAAAGGATCGGATCTTCTCCCCTTCTCTAGGAAGCCCAGGCAGCCTTATATAGGGATGGCTGCCTGGCTTACAGGCGGGAACGGCTGGCCCGTGCCAGCCGGTCAGTGTCGGCGACTCGGGGTCCCTTCGTGACGTGGAGCGCGTAGCGGTGCAGGGGATGTCGGGGTAGACCTGGCGACGTGGAGGGCTAGCCGGCGCCGGGGCCGGCCCCCGCCTACTCGACGGACAGCTTGTCGGAGCCGCTAGGACTTTGATTGGCGTGCAAGGTGGCGTCTCGCGTCTCCCGCCTGTCGGAGACGCTAGGCACTACATGAGTTGTCGGAGCAGACCTCGCTTTAGGAGGAGTGGCAGCCGGACCGGCGGACCGGCTACCAGCATTCGATTGCTGCGGTTGACTTTGGTCGCGTACGGCGGGCGTTGCTTGTCGCTATCTGTTTGTCTTCGAGAATCGTGATGATGACGAGCCGCTAGGCACTGCAGTTCAGCAGGAGTTGTCAGAGTAGACCTGCTTTAGCCCATGCCGCCCGATTCTGCCTCGACAGGCGGAGTCCGGCTACGCTCGGGGCAGGCGGACTCAGTCGAGCCGGGCAGCCGGATGGAGGCGGGCAGCCGGCTCCTCCTCCTGAGGAGCCAGCCGGACGAAGGCGGGCAGCCGGCTCCTCCTCCTGAGGAGCCAGCCGGACGGAGGCGGGCAGCCAGCTCCTACTAAGGCTCCTCCTCCTGAGGAGCCTCCTGAGGGGCCAGGCCGGACGAAGGCGGGCAGCCGGCTCCTCCTCCTGAGGAGCCAGCTCGATTTGCTTCTCTTGCTTCTCTTGTCGAGTCGTGGACTTTGGTAACCGGGGGTTTATCCCCACGTCAGACCGCCAAGCAGAGTCGGCCTAGCCAGAAAAAGGCAATATAACCCGGTATTTAACGTATTATGTGTTATTCTTGTTTTCAGGAGGTTTACCCGGACAACCAAGATGGCAGCTCTGATCAAAGAAATGAAGCTTGCAGGAAAAGGAGCATGCCAACCTGGTGACCAAGTTAACCTGGGGGCTACTGTTGGGGGGATCATAACCCGGTAGGCCCATAAAGAGGGAAGCGTGACCCGCCAGGCAGGAGGCGCGGCCAGGCCAGCTAAACCATCAGCATGGGCCGGGTTACATTGATAGGCCGGTGAGCTTGTCGGTAACCCAACCTACACAAGGAAGGTTCCAGAAGACCCGGAGGCGGTACGCGTCACGGAGTCTAAGACTTGGAGGGCACGAAGAACTACAAGAGGTAGAATAGGACTCCAAGTACGGGGAGAGCACGACCATAACTTGTAAAGTACCAGGAGACCCGGATATCTATATAAACCGGCTCCTAGGTCAGAGATAGGGATTAGTAGAGACGAGAGAGACATATCATTGTAACTCTAGTCTCATGACTCGGCGACATTGCTGCCCGGTTCTCGAGATCTCCCATCAATAACAAGCAAGCAGGAAGTAGGTCTTTATCTCCTATGGAGAGGTTGAACCTGCGTAAATCCTGTGTCCCCGTTGAGCTAGACAATCTCCTATACGCCAGAGTCGCCAGGTCCCCCAACATAAGTTACCTCCGGGTAACACCTGCCGTGACAATCCCACGACAGCGATCGCGCATAGGCCCGCGTGTGTAGCGGACCTGCACTTAAAATTTGGCAAGTCCCTGTGTATAGTGCAAATCCCTGGATCGAATCGTTTGCACACTCAGTTTATGATGAATATCACGACATTGTATCAATTATTACACGCAGATCCAGTACTTAGGGAAATATTCATTACAAATTGCGTAGCACGAAGCTAGCTTTGAAAGAGTAAAGAAGCGGAAAAACATTATTCTTCATGGAGTCCCCATCATCTTCATGTGCCACAGGCGAACATGTTGGTTGAAGACTCGAAGCCCTTCAACGAAACCTCACTCACCGTCGGAACAACCTGCAACAGGAAAAATGTTGCAACAAGGTGGGTCAGAACCATATAAAATGGAACTGGCAAGTGACACTCTGTGGACTCATAGTGGAAAACTCTAATAAACTATATGCATATTTAGGCTGGTGGAGTTTAAGGCTATTTTGCAGAAAGCCAACTTTTTCCTATCCTTTGAAATCATTTTCTTTCTCCAACTAGAACATGAGACAATCCTAGCATATCCGGTGTCCTTGTGGGACAAGTCCTGTTATACTCGGTGTCCTTTCTAATTGGACCTATGAGACAATCCCAGCATATCCGGTGTCTTTGAGGGACAAGTCCTTATACACTGGGTGTCCTTTCTACCCTTGTTCACCCTTCAAAGTTTTACTTGAGAAGTTGGAATGTTGGGATCCTCCGTTGACGTCCTTGATCAGCTGCTCAGAATTGTCCGTAACCAGGGACACGGCTAAGTACTGGGTTTTGACACTCTCGAGAGGTTATGCACGTTCACCATTTGACTCAATCAGCCCAAACTATACTCTACACTCCAGCAGTGATAAGGAAAAGGAGAAGATTGAGACGAGATTTTTCATAAGCATTTTCCCACCCCATACTGGCTTGACCCGTTCCACCTACATCATCTACATCTGCTTGTCAAGCCGGGATGAGTCCACGCAACTTAATCCATCAAGACAGAGTCCATATGACAAATGGCAGCACGGGAAGCAATCTTTACTAGGAGGAACTTCAGATCCCTTTGTCCCTGGGTGGCTGTCCGCAAGTGAGCCAATCTCGGGTGAAAGACACCATAGACATGGCCCCGAGTAGCCACTCAACAATAAACAACCATAGCAATACCATTCCACCCAGGAGGTTCATTTACTTAGTAGAAATTAGATTTTCATAAAACAACTTTTAGCATAGCATTTCAATAATTCTACCAGGTTAAAGTAGGATTCTAGACCAACTAGTATAGGGTGCTAATCTAAAAAGTTTTAGCATAGCAATACTAACAACTCGTACACATGCTTAAGGAAAAATACACTAATCATGCAAAGACAAAATAGTAGGAATTTTATGAATGTGCCACTTGCCTTTGATAGTTGATTGATGTTTATAGCACTTCTCAAAAAGTATGTTGCACTCCGTTCAATCTATACAATGAAATAACA
Organism: Poa pratensis; assembly: GCA_947311845.1. NCBI lineage: Eukaryota > Viridiplantae > Streptophyta > Magnoliopsida > Poales > Poaceae > Poa > Poa pratensis. The sequence goes on along the minus strand of CAMZMU010000100.1, from coordinate 3,760,729 downwards.
CAACAATAAACAAACAATTCCACAATTCAAGGCATACAATATCAAACATGCATAACAAGGATTACACAAAAGATTTGGTCAAGGCTTACGACATAATTCAATATGCAAAAAGAATTAATGTGATTAGGTTTAGGATTACCATTTAGGATCAGGAATTGGTCAAAGAAAATTTGTACAAAACATATTTGTCAAGGAAGTTCCAAGGGTTCAGAAGATTCACTTATGATATTGGTTAAAAAGGTTTAACATATAATAAACTATTAATTGTAATTAAACATTTGAAAGGTTTTAAACACACCTTTTTCAAGTTTTGTAGAAGTGGAACTTGCTAAAGTTTTATATTTTACTTCTCTTAACAGAGAATGGTATTTAGAGAAAAATTTATAAAGAAAACATATTAATATGATATATAGAATTTAAACTATACCAAAAATACTCAATTTAGACCTCTGATTTTTAAATCTACAATAAGTTGTCAAAAAATTATTTTTAACCGTATATCACTATTCTACAGATCCTAAGGTTTCCAAAAATATTTTATTTGCAATTTTTGGACTTGTGAATCTAAACTTAGGTCAAATTTACTCGAACTCCTCATTTAAATTTGAATAAATTAAAAATAGTCAAAATTGAAAACTAATAGTGCTAAAATAAACTACAGATCTAGAGCTTTTCAAAAATATAAAGTTTATTAAATTTGGCCAAACCAATAAATAGTTCTAATAGATCTAAGATCCAGGGGCTTTTCTGCAAACTGCCAATTAAAACTAAAAAGGAAAATTCGCAGAAAATCCAGAGCCACGTGGATCTGACTGGACGCTGACTGGGTGCTGACTAGGCACTGACGTGGCGGTTTCTGATTGGCAATTACCGGTTCGATTAAGTGATCTAATCTTAGCCACTAGATCCAGATCTAACGGCCCAGGTCGATTTGACCCAAACCGAGCAGCGCGGTCGGCCGGAGATGCTCCGGTGACCTAACCGTGGCGGCGCCATGGCCGGCGTCGTGCGTTCCGGTGAAAAAAGTGGGTGCGGGAGGGGGCTTTTGTTACCCAGGTGTGCAGGACGTCGAGGCGAGCACGATGGCGAGGTGGACGACGTCGCGGTGCTCCGGTGCTTCTCCAATTCCTCACCGGAGTTGGCTCCCGCGGCGGTGGTCGTCGGTTCAGGACGAATGCGAGGATCTAGGGCACGAGAAAAATCCAAACCGTGTCAGGAAGATGCGCAAGACGAAAAGAAGGAGAAAGGGAGAGAAGGTAGGGCTCGGGGTCGTCGTCCTTCACCGGAAATGGAGGATTTTGTCGGCGGTAGCAGCGCACGGAGGCGGTGGATTGCGGGCAGCCTGGTGGCGCTCAGGTGGGGATTCTTGGGGTAAAAGAGAGAGGGGGAACGGGGGTTTTGTAGGCGTGGACGGGAGCAAGAATCGCGGTCTTAAACGGCCGTATTGAAGAGGCGAAATCGCCGTTGTCTCCTACCATGTCGAGCGCGCGATTTGGGGAAGAAGGTGTCGGTGCTGACGTGTGGGTCCCGTGCGTCAGCGAGAGAAGGGAGAGAGAGTATGCGGGCTGTGCTGTGCGGTAGATAGCTGCCGGGCTTCGGCCCAGTTGGCTCTTCTCCACTTTTTGTTTGTACCTTTTCTTTTTCTGTTTTTCTGAAAACATTTGAAACTTTTGAAATAAGCACCCAAATGAACACAAACAAATTTGTAAAATAAACTTGTAAACACAATCTTTATCATTATAAACTATTTGGGAACACTTTTCAAAATAGAATTTTCAAATAATGTTTTAAATGTAAATTTGACACTTTGTGTCAATTTTGAGAAAAGGATTTTAATATAGTTATTTTAGGCTTAATAGAATCTAAAAAAAACCACAAACACCAATGTTGAAAATGAATTTATTTTAAACCCATTTTTTTCAAAATCAGAATATTGAAGCAAAACCATTTTTGAAAATAGACCATGCTTTAAATAATTTACAACCTTTTGTAAATATTCTTGTAGGGTTTATTAAACACCCAAAGGTAATATAAAATTTTATATCATATAGTTTAACCAAAATCATTTTAGAAATAGGCATAATTTAAATAACATAAACACTTTGCAATTATGTTTCTAGGGTTTAATAAATAGCCAAAATTAAATATTCAAAATTAACTAGTTGGAATAAAACATTTTATGAGATGAAGGTGTCTTCGAATAATTTTAAATCACCTTGCCAAAAATATTAGGGTTTATGAAATACTTTGGATAAAAGAATTTAAACTAAACTCTAATTTTGAATTATTGATTAATTGGATATTTAAACTATTACACTTTTGAAGAGACCAAATGTCTTCTATATTTGGTTTCTATTATAAAATTAATGTTTTCTTTTAATAAAAATAAAAGTTTCAAATTTTAGTGATTTTTAAACATTCCAAAATATTGGGATGTTACAGACTACCACCCTTAAAAAGAATCTCGTCCCCGAGATTCGGAGAGGCTAGAAAGAAAGATAGGTTTGGGCAACTGGGTTTGGATCATCCGGGTGGGCTACCACCCTTAAACGAAACTTTTGTCGGCAGGCTAGAATTCTTGTCTTCATCTCTTGAGTGTTCTTTCGCCGTCCTTAATTTTCTGGTATAGTATGTACCAGCTCTTTGTTGTGATTTGATGTCTTGAAATCCTTGAGTAGAACTTTCACTCACGATTGAGCTGTAGAATAACCGAAGTTCATTGAACTACTTTTGATATCTAAGGATAGAAGTGGCATGGAGCTAGGATATGATTGTTCCTTCACACAAAAGAATTAATCAAAGTTGGGAAGCATTCTTCTGTTGGATGGCTGGTAAAACCATATGGAATTGGTCCTTAGATACTTGTTGTCAAATAGGATAAGGTCTTTGGTTGGGTTTAGCATGGATGAGTAGAGATAAAAAGATACTAAGGAAGAATCCTACCCAAACACAGCAGATCAAGGCAATTCATCTTACAAACAACATCTAACAAACAACACACAACATGGTTCAAACACAAACAGACAATCTTGTATTGTCATACAACCTAAGTTGGTATGACCAATACACTAACACGATATCGTTGTTCTAATTAAGTGGTGGTCTCTAGTCTTTCTCCTTCTTGAGTGCTTCAAGTTCTTCTTCAACTTTCTTCAAAATCTTCTAAGTGTTTAAGCTCTGAATATGGGTTCTTCAATGGACTTCCATGCATGTAGTGCTTCGTGTTGAATCGTAGCATCCCATATGAAGTATCACACTCATACTTCAAGGACATGGTCATCACCAAATATGTCTTGATTGAGACAAAGAGGTAGGTCATCTAGAACAAGAGAAGATATTTTCAGAAAGTAGATAGCAGATAAGAGTACCAGAAAAGATAAAATGAAAAGTTTTGTTTTTAGCAAACTGAATAAAAATAGATTTTCAATCCTATCATCTGTAGCGGACCTACACTTAAAAATTGGCAAGTCCCTGTGTATAGTGCAAATCCCTGGATCGAATCGTTTGCACACACAGTTTAAGATGAATATCACAACATTGTATCAATTATTACACGCAGATCCAGTACTTAGGAAAGTATTCATTACAAATTGCATAGCACGAAACTAGCTTTGAAAGAGTAACGCAGCGGAAAAACATTAGTCTTCATGGAGTCCCCGTCATCTTCATGTGCCACAGGCGAACACGTTGGTTGAGGACTCGAAACCCTTAAACGAAACCTCACTCATCGTCGGAACAACCTGCAACAGGAAAAATGTTGCAACAAGGTGGGTCAGAACCATATAAAATGTAACTGGCAAGTGACACTCTGTGGACTCATAGTGGAAAACTCTAATAACCTATATGCATATTTAGGCTGGTGGAGTTTAGGGCTATTTTGCAGAAAGCCAACTTTTTCCTATCCTTTGAAATCATTTTCTTTCTCCAACTAGAACATGAGACAATCCTAGCATATCCGGTGTCCTTGTGGGACAAGTCCTGTTATACTCGGTGTCCTTTCTAATTGGACCTATGAGACAATCCCAGCATATCCGGTGTCTTTGAGGGACAAGTCCTTATACACTGGGTGTCCTTTCTACCCTTGTTCACCCTTCAAAGTTTTACTTGAGAAGTTGGAATGTTGGGATCCTCCGTTGACGTCCTTGATCAGCTGCTCAGAATTGTCCGTAACCAGGGACACGGCTAAGTACTGGGTTTTGACACTGTCAAGATGCTGTGGACGTTCACCATTTGACTCAATCAGCCCAAACTATACTCTACACTCCAGCAGTGATAAGGAAAAGGAGAAGATTGAGACGAGATTTTTCAGAAGCATTTTCCCACCCCATACTGGCTTGACCCATTCCACCTGTCGAACCCGGGAACAAGGGGTTCCCGTGAACTCCTACAGCGTGACTTGCCAGCTGGACTGATCGCGGGACGAGAGCAGAAAGCTTCCTCTGGTACCCCGGATATGAGGGCTTCACGGGAAAAGTGCAAAGGAGACCACACATGTGCGCGGACAGAATAAAAGCTGATGATACTTGTCCTTATCCTGAAAAGGGTAGGTAGAACAACTGGCAGGTTGTTGTGGTATCCCCTTGCTGTATAAAAGGAGGACCAAGACCCCCAGAGGAAAAAAGATCACTTTCCATTCCAAGAGAGAGCTAGGCAGAGTCAGGATCAGATCTCGATCTTGCCTCTGAGTAGAAGATCCCGGGAACACACCATTGTAAACCGGATACGCATACATCCACCATATATCCAGACATGCATTAGTAGGGTGTTACGCTGCACAGCGGCCCGAACCTGGGTAAACTGCATGTGTGTTCTACTCTCCGCATCGCTCACTAACTCGCTCGGATCCTCCTCGCGCCCCACGCCGAATCTCTAAAAGGGGGTCTCTCGACCTCCGGTGCTCGTGACTTCGGACACGACATCTGGCGCGCCAGGTAGGGGGCGCAAGTGATCTAGCGAGTTTCTTCGGCTTCATCGAGACCTGCTACGATGCCGCCAAGTTGGAGGAGAGGTGCTTCGACCACTGCTACCACGCGAGCTACACGCGCTCAGGCTCGACGCGCTCGTTCTCCTACTCTGGAAGCTGAGAGTTCTGCTTCGAGTCATCGAACCCCACTTCCTCCACCACCAGCGGCCGCGCCTCCTCTGCCACCGGAGGCCGCGCCAGAGGTCTTTCCTGAGGCAGAAGCGGGAGCTGCTGCACAAGGAGCCATGCCTCCTCCCCTCAACCAGAGGCGGCTCGTGCTCCTGATGCAGTGCCACAGGAAGGTGCAGGGGAAGCCGCCGGTGCCGAGGGCGCCGAAGAGATCCCTCCACCTCCTCCGCGGCGAGCCGGGTCTGTCCACCCGCCAGACGGTCCACCCGGAGGAGCGGCCGGAGCCGTCAGTTTCATGACCGGTCCTGTTCCGTCCGGGGTCCGTCGCGGCTGCTCAAGCTCTTCTCCAGCATGCTCCTGATGCGAACGAACATCCCGAGCGCTACCAGAATTGGGCAAACCACATCGCCGAGCTGCTCACCTTCGCTCAGATGAACGCTCATCCCCGAGCGGCCTCTCCCGCGCCTTCCGTGGGTGGACCTGAAGGGATGGGGGCTGCACATCGAGCTCGGACTGCTCCCTTCCCGGGACGCGTTCCCGGGGATGGACCAGCCTACGGCGCCCGTGGTGCACCTTCCATGGCAGCGCCAGGAATCCGTGCTAATGCTCCGCGCCCACCTCGACACGGCGGCGCACCTCATGTTCATCATCATCGCGCCGTGGATCCAGGAGATCATATCTCTGTGGGATCCTCTGCCCCTCCTGGGCAAGATTCCAGGGATCTCAGAAGAGAGCTCGCGCCAGTTGTTCGTCCGCCCGGTGTTGTTCGGCATGGGCTGTGGAACGAGGGAATCAGTACAGGCTACACGGCCTTCACGCCTGCTCTGCGTGTGGTGCACTGGCCCCACAAGTTCCGGCCTAAGATGCCCGTCAAGTTCGGCGGGAAGACCAACCCGAGAGATTTCCTCCAGATCTATGTCACCGCGATGCGCGCAGCCGGCGCCGATGAAGCAATCATGACAAACTGGTTTGCATTGGCACTTAAGGATGAAGCTTTGTCCTGGCTGTGCAATCTTCCTGTGCAGTCGGTTAAGTCATGGCCCGATTTGTGCATTCAGTTCCTGGGGGCTTTTCAGGGAGCTTACAAGCGCCCGGGAATGATCAATGACTTGCACGGCATGAAGAAGGGTGAGAATGAGAGCTTGCGTGACTACGTTCAGCGCTTTTGCTCCAAGATCAACAACATCCGTGGCCTCAAGGAAGCGGCTATCCTGTCGTCGTTCCATGTGAGTGTCTGGGACATAAAGATGCGAGAAAAGTTAAGCACTCACAGCATCGAGACCACTCAAGAGCTATGGGCACTCACAGAGAAGTGTGTGCGTGTCGAAGAGGGGTGTCGCATGCCTGGGGAGTCTTCATCTACCAAGGCCGAGCCAAAGAAAACCAAGAAGCGGGAAGTGCCTGCACCCGCCCCGGCTCCTAAGGTTCTGGCCGCTGAACCAGAGCCCGAGCCAAAGAAGGCGAAGGTAGACGAAGCTGCCACCCCAGTCCTGGATGTGTGGTGTCCCCTCCATGGCGTTGGCAAGCATCATATCCAAGATTGCTTCAAGATACAGGGTTTCGTTCGAGCTGAGCGTCAGAACATTGAGACAGCAAGGCAAACTGGAGGATGCTTTGGGTGTGGTGGTCGAACCCACATCCGCCGTTTCTGCCCTACAGGAGGCCGAGGCGGACGTGGTGGTCGTTTCTCCGGCAGGGGCGGATTCATGGGTGGACGCGGTGGTGGGCGTGTTGGATTCGCAGGTCAGAACCTACCAGCCATCGCCGCTGAACCCGCGGGAGATGAGAATGGCATTGGGGCATTCCAGGCTGCCGTGGATTGTGTCTACATTCACGGTGGAGCCTCTGGTTTCCCGTCCATGAGCCACTTCAAGAGGATGTCCCGTGAACTGAATGCCGCTGAGCCTACCTCGGGAACGCGTCGACCCTGAAATGGTCAAATCAGGTTATCACCTTTGATTCCAATGATCACCCTGATCGCACTGTTGGAGTTGGAGTTCTACCGCTCGTCATGTCGCCGACTATACAGAATCTGACTGTGAGTAAGATGCTGATTGATCTGCTCTCTATCAAGGTCATGGAGAGGTTTCAGATTCCTCTTGACCGCCTGCAGCCAACTGGAGCATTCCAAGGGGTTAACCGGGGGCTCACACACCCTCTGGGGAAAATTACTTTGCCGGTTACCTTTGGAGAGTCAAGGAACTTTCGCACTGAGGACATCACGTTCGACATTGCTGACATTCCGTTACCTTACCATGGCATTCTCGGACGGCCAGCGTTGGCCAAGTTCATGGCCGCTTCACACTATGCTTACAATGTGCTGAAGATACCCAGCCAGGCTGGAATCATTACCGTGAAAGCTGATTGTCGGGATGCCATTTTCTGCGCGGATGCCATCGCCAAGGCAGCAATGGCCGTCAGCCCTAGAAATGGCCAACTTCTACCCGGAGACAATGACGATAACTTCGTCACTATCACCTTGCCCGGGAATGAAGCATCTGTGGATGAGCTAGAGGGGTCCAGCATGACAACCCCCGCGAAGCTTCTCCCCTCCGCTCCGAAACAGAAACTGGAGTGCACTGATGCCAAGCTTACCAATAAGGTCCGACTGACTAGTGATGGGAAGATCACCGTCACGATCGGCATCGGGCTGCCTGATAAATAGGAAAGCCCGCTCATCGCCTTCCTGCGGGAAAACTCTGACGTCTTCACTTGGGACCCGTCAGGTCTTTCCGGTCTACCCAGGGAGGTAATTGAGCACAAATTAGCTGTCAAAGCAGATGCACGTCCTATCCAGCAACGAATCAGGGCACAGTCAGACAAAAAACGTGAGTTCATCCTTGCTAAAGTTAATAGGCTGCTGAAAGCAGGGGTAATCCGAGAAGTACCACTTGCTGCATGGTTGGCTAATCCAATGGTAGTACCAAAACCTCACAGTGATGACATGAGGTTGTGCATTGACTTCACTGACCTCAACAAAGCTTGTCCCAAGGATCCGTATCCTCTGCTAAGGGTTGATCAGATTGTGGATTCTACTGCTGGCTGCGATCTGTTGTGTTTCCTGGATGCTTTCTCCGGATACCATCAGATCAAGATGGCCAAAGAAGATGAAGCAAAGACTGCCTTCATCACTCAGAATGGCTTCTATTGCTACATTTCCATGCCTTTTGGTCTAAAGAATGCTGGAGCGACTTTCCAGCATGCCATGCGTACTTGCCTTGGGTGGCAAGTTGGAACCAATGCAGAGGCTTACATTGATGACATTGTGGTCAAAACCAGAAAAAGAGAAACCCTCATCTCTGATCTGGAGGAGACCTTCAACAGCTTGAGGAGGATCAATCTCAAGCTGAACCCTGCGAAGTGTGTCTTTGGAGTGCCTTCCGGGAAACTGCTTGGCTTCTTGGTCTCACACCGAGGAATTGAAGCCAATCTAGATAAGATCAAGGCCATAGAAATGATGGAGGCTCTGAAGCGTATCAAGGATGTACAGCGGCTCAATGGATGCATCACAGCCCTGGGAAGGTTCATTTCCAGGCTCGGAGAGCGGGTGCTGCCATTCTTCAAGTTGCTTACACTAGTACAGAACGACACATCGGAAACGGGCCAAAAACCCCTTCGGCAACGGAGAAAGGGTCCGTGTCCACGACCCTGTCACTGATGTGAAGGCTCTCATCGGCAACGGACACGAAAAACCGTCACCGATGAGGCTTGATTTTGGCTACGGTTGCCATCCAGTCTCCGTTGCCGATGTATCTGGACATCAGAAACGGAGATTCTGTTTTGCTCGTTTGCATTGAGGTTTTTTCATAAGCCTACAGCAGCAATACAGTTGCCAATTGACATTCAAAATATCACAGCAGAAGCACAAAGTTGCTAGCAAAACCGTTCATAACTTATATAACAATTGTCACCATTACATAGCATCAAAAGATGAGTTACACATGCTTCGCTAATCCTATCATTCTCATGCCTCCCTAAACTGCAGCTAAGGCTTGCTCCCTAAACACACATCCACAAAATAGCCGGAGAAACTGAAAAAACAGAAACTACACCAAGCCAAATTGCCAAATTCTTCGTACTGAGGCTTGCTCCATCTTGGACGGTGTCGCCGAAATATAATCCCACTTTATAAGTAGCACATTTAAAGTTTGTTCGGATCAGCTTTGTGCTTCTGGATAAAAATACATGGATTGATAGTTAGAGAAGAGCCAAAATATGATGCTACATGACATAGATATAATTTAATGTGAAAACAGTTCACACCTTTAAGCGCCTATATCCGTGTGCTTGCAGTCCGATCAAACGATTTGGAGGCATAACTTGAAGGTGATGTTTCCTTCAAGAGCCTCACCATTTTTTATACAGTGTCGCCGAAATACTATTACTTCATACACTAGCTACACAAAACAATAACGAGGATTAGCACATTGACAAAAAGTTGTGACTGGATCTATTCATCATCGGTAGTACTACAAAGAGTTGAAATTAATTCACCCTACTAGACTTTAAAATAGTGCAAGATACTAGACAAGTTTTCTATATACTAGACAAGTTTTCTATGCTAGACTAGAAAACTAGACAGAAACAATAAAGTGCAAGATACTAGACGAGTTTTCTATATACTAGACAAGTTATATATACTAGACAAGTTCTATATAAAACCAATTGATGAACTAGTTCATGAGCTGAGCGATTTAGACCTCACATTTTCTTCTCCGTGGACGGCGCCTCGAGATCGGCCACCTCCTCCTCCGTGGACGGCGCCTCCAGATCGGCCACCTCCTCCACCGTGGACGGCGCCTCCAGATCGGCCACCTCCTCCACCGTGGACGCCACCTCCTCCACCGGGGACGTCGCCTCCAGATCGGCCACCTCCTCCTCCGTCGACGGCACCTCCAGATCGGCCACCTCCTCCTCCGTGGACGGCGCCTCCACATCGGCCACCTCCTCCACCGTGGACGCCACCTCCTCCACCGGGGACGTCGCCTCCAGATCGGCCACCTCCTCCTCCGTCGACGGCGGCCTCCAGATCGGCCTCCGTTGACGGCGGATCCGCCACAACTGCTGCATCACCACCCGATGAATGATCTGATCCAGCTCCGCGTGGCCCAGAGGACGCGGGGCATCACCGGAGGTGATGAGCCTGACGCGCTCCCACACCTGCCGCATCACAGCCGCCTCCAGATCTGCCCTATCACGAACAGATGCAGCTAGATCGGTGCGGCCGCTAGAGCCGCGGCTGCGATGGCGAGATCTAGAAGCGCCGGCAGAGGAAGCCATGAGAGAGTGAGGAGAGTAAAAAGCTACAATGTGCGGCGGCTAGGGTTGAAAGATGGACAGTGAGGGATTGAGAATGAGACTGATGGGGCTTGCTTCGCCAGTACATTTATAGGCACCCAATTGGCAACGGACATTTTATATAACCGTTTCCATTGGATACAAGTTCACAACTACTATGTGCTACTGATTTCCGTAGCTGCATACGAACATAATACATTCTAGTGATTTTCAAAGTGCATACGAACCTAATACATTGTACTGATTTGCATAGCTGCATACGAACCTAATACATTCTACTGATTTTCATTGCTGCATACAAGTTCACACCTAACAGCAGCACACAAACACACAAAATCATTCTAGCAATGCTCACAAGAACATTTAACTGAGCTATTTCTGTTCCTTTATGCCGCTCCTTGCGCACAGCAACAACATGGTCAGATTTAGTCGAAGTGTTTGTTGGGCTCCATGCCAAACCAGCTAGAGCTGCTGCAGTGTGCGGCTTCATCTCCATGTTCGCCTTCTTGACTATCAAGGCTACATTTTCCAGCTCTGCAGCTTCCACTTCGACGCCATTAGCAAGCAGCATCTCAACATAATCTTCAATCCAAAAAAATAATCACAGCTCCCAGAATACTCTTCGCCCCTCCCCTGCCAAATGGTAAATCGAATCCAGAGGCAAATCAGCATCACACATAGAATAGAATCAATCAAAACTGGTCGAAGCGTCGAACTAACCCTGTGATTTGGACACTTGAAGTAGATCCGGCCTGGGTTCAGATCCGAACGCGACACTCGACGAATCGCGTTCCGACAGCGGCAGCAAACGCACTTCACAAGCGGCAGATCTGACCCGGCCCCGGCGGCGCAGGAGGAGGACGCATTCGATCTCCCCGACGAGCTCATGCTCTTGGCCATGGAGGACACGAGTGCGGAGTAAAAACAAGCTGGAGCGGAGGAACAAGGGCGAATCGACAGTCTTTTATAATATCCAAGATAGTGCTAAAAAAGGAATTTTATATAAGCAACCTCGCCAACGGTTGTATACAAATGTCCGATGCCATTGAAGAACATATCGCAAACGGAGTCGAAAGAAACTCCGTTACCAACATATCGGCAACGGTTAATAATTCGCGACCGTTGCCTATGAAGGCGGGACGCGGGCCAGCTTGCCTGGCGGGGCGGGTTTTCTCACGCGGAAAGCGCGATTCTCCGTCGCCTAACTCGTGCCGTTTCCATAGAGCGGTATCGAATGTGTCGTTTTGTACTAGTGTTAAGAAATCTGGCCAAGTGAAATGGGATTCCAAGGCTGAAGCCGCTCTGCAGGACCTGAAGAAATATCTGTCCAGTCCTCCCATCCTGGTAGCACCAATGCCTAAGGAACCCTCCTCCTCTACATTGCGGCTACTAACTAGGTTGTGAGTGCAGCTCTAGTTGCAGAGCGGGAAGCGAAACCGGGGACAAAGGCAAGAGTTCCCGGGAAGTCTTCAGAGGAACCAGGACACTCTGCTCAGCCTGGTACTATCAATCCACACTCAGTTTCCGATGAAACTGCAGCTGGCCAGACATCTGAGGTCACACCCAAGCTGGAGCAGCGACCAGTTTACTTCATGAGCTCAGTCTTACGAGATGCCCGGGAACGGTATCCAATGATGCAGAAATTGCTGCTGGGAATTCTGCTGGCATCCAGGAGGTTGAGACCCTACTTTGAGGGACGCACCATCACGGTGGTATCTTCATACCCCCTGGAGCGAGTTCTTCAGAGCAAGGATGCCACTGGGCGAATAGGTGAGTGGGCTATGGAGTTATCTGGATTAGGTCTGCAATTCAAGCGGGTTGATACCATCAAGAGCCAGACACTGGTGGATTTCACGGCAGAGTGGACTGAAACATCGATTGACACTAAGGAAGAAGAATCAAGCCTCCCCGGGAAGAAGCAACCAGACACATGGACACTCTATTTTGATGGATCTCTTTCCGGGGGACAGGCTGGGGCAGGCGTGCTGCTGGTATCACCTACGGGTGAGCAACTTAAGTACGTCGTTCAGATGCTATACAAGACAGGGATTACCAACAACACAGCTGAGTATGAAGGATTGCTTGCCGGGCTTCGCATGGCACTTGGTGTGGGCGTCACAAACATGATAGCTCAACGCTCCACGTTGCCAACTCCATGCTGCCGACTCAACACTGCCGACTCCATGCTGCCGATTCCCCGCTGCCGACTGAACAGTTTTGTTTCATATATGTCGTGTTTTCCCTGTCATGGTTTTCTGTCCTGAAAATTAGTGATTTTACTGCTTTGTGTTTATTCGCTTTAGAAATAGGTACCAATCAATGTTGCCGACCTGTCTGTGTTGTAGCGTGCTTGCTTTCTGCTTGACTGGCATGCGCTTCTCCGTCTTAATACAGTACCCGATCACGCCGACTTCCCGGAGTCGGCTTGACCAGCGTTGTTGTCCGTGTTAATTGCTACATCTTCCCTAGATGCACCCGTCGTCCACTAGTGTTCTTCCGTTTTCCTGACGACTTCTCTTTGCCAGAATGTACATACTCGTGTGTAAACTAGCAGGTGGGATCGTGTACCAATTTTATTAGTACTACACACACAGAAGCTTCGTTCACACGTTACGGCGACCGGCTCAGTAATAACATCAATTCCACCCTTATCCCCTCCGGCTTCATCTTCCTCACCCGGCCCAACCCCTATCGATGGTCGAAAACAGTATTTAAGCCTGGCTTTAAATTACTATCCGGTTTTTGCTTTTTCCTATCAGACATATTAATTGCCGTACGGGTCCTATGGTAGGCCTCAGCTATCTCGGACGATGCAATTGGGAACCTTGGCGGCCAGGTGCCTTCATTGTGAAGGCTTGGTCGGTAGTGATGAAGCGGACACGGCAGGTTATAGGGAAGAAGACGATGTAAACATATTAAATCGATAGCGACTACATATGTCTATGACGGCTCCAGTTTTCTGAGTCCATCCATTATCTCGAAGAGAAGGGGCATATGTTGCTCTCTCTGTCTGTTACTATTTTGTCATCTGTTTTGTTCATTTCATGCTATTCGTGCTTGGCTTGTGGTTTATTTTCGTTGTCTTTCGGCCATTGGGGATCGTCTACGTTGTTTTGTCTTTGTTGTTGCTTTTGCTTCGTGTCGGTCGGCTTATGGTTTTGATACCGTTGTCGGGTCTGGTGCTATCTTGTCGCTTGTGTTTCTGGACCATTTTCCGTATCTGGTTATTGACAAAATTCCACGACAGGTATCTTATTTTGGTTACACCGTGCAAGAAGACACTGAGATCCAATGCACATCATGAAGCGAGGTTATGTTCTCGCTGGTGTATGTGTTTTGTGTCGCTGGAAGATTCTTCGCCATGGACTACATCGAAGAATGCTACAAGAGCACTCTTTAAAACAATAGTGGTGACAGATCAAATTATCTCCTTTGCAAAAAGTTATGTCGGCACCGACTAAATTGAATGCACGTGTATACATATGTAGCTGGTACAAGACGTCTTCGGTCATGCCTGCTATTAGTACCGGACCAACAATGGCGCCGACTTACCACTCGCCGGCTTAAAGTCGGTATGCATTCCCGATAGTTAAGCAGTCGGTTATTCCGTAGCGTTTAAAAGATGAGGGTATCAACTAAATCGAAGGGGCCTCTATACATGTGTGACGATATTATTGGCTGTTATATTTATATTGTTTTATTGTTTTTTTAGTGGTGTTGCGGAGAGTGTAAGGTTCTCATGTTTCTCTGGGTTAGTTTCATGTTGGGTCTTCTAGGGAGTCAAGGATATTGGCTGCTCCGTCTTAATGCACTGTTCGATCACCAAGAAAGCCCTATGTTAACAACACGACATACACAAGATGTAAGTCTCCCTAGCGAGACTGTGGCTTCTCCGTCTTAACACACCGTCCGAACACGCCGACTCCAGGAGCCATTGGAGAGGCAACGATACTGACTTCTCCGTCTTAATGCATTGTCATCATGTGTTTGTCATCTTTTCAAAATATTAAGTCGGCAGGGTGTGAGCTGTGTCTCCACGAATCCCCAAATCCAACTTACTATGCGTCAAAGGGAAACCTAGGTTTAATGATAACATTAATCAAACGATCTCATCCAGTCGGCACGCGGATGGGATAGTAAATTAAAGATGTTGCCACGGTGGGACCTGGTGCCGACTCGAGGAAGCCGGCATGATAAGACCCCAGAGAACGAACATGAATACCATACCTACTCATCCCTCTGCCGATGATGACGTGCTTGGTTATGTCGCTATGTTCGACTGGTCATGATGCTTCCGTTTCCATGCGTAAACGGGATGGTCTTCTGATGATGCATCGCTGGTCAAGCAAAGCATTTTTTGCTGACATTGAATCTTTGTCTATTCAAGTACCGTCAGGTCTAACTCGCACCCATACAGATCGATGATCAGGGACGCTTGTCACGCCGACTGCAGGGAGTTGGCATGATCTCACAGTGTATTAAGACGGAGATGGTTCTGAGTCGATTCTTGCCCACATTTTTCATTCTGTTGCTCCGTTCTTGCGCTACTGTTCTTACCGCTGGCTCCACCATGTTAGTGACCAATAATGCTCCTGATCGATTATTGCCTATTTTTTCATCCCCTTGCTCCATTCTTGCGCTACTGTTCTTGGCGTGGGCTCTACCATGTCAATGACAAATAATGCTCCCGATCGATTCTTGCCAACTTTTTTATCCCGTTGCTTGATAGATGATTTAAAACGTTGGTATCTATTTAGATAGATAAGGAGTTTTAAACAAAAGTCGAGATGTCTTTCGTAGATTAGATTCTGATGAGTCAGAATAGTACAAGCCAAGGAAAGATTTGAAATCCCGATAAAACATTTAGTGGATTCCTACACGATAACAATGGTTATAAGATGTGTTGTATTTATGTGCCGTTACAATAGGCAGCAACATAACCATGTTATGTGCTCGACATAATGTGACTCATAGGTGTCATTTATTATTGTGTTGCTGCGTACACTGTGCTGAGGGGGACGTTTGTCACGCCGACTCCAGGGAGTTGGCATGATCTGACAGTGTATTAAGACGGAAATGGTTCCGAGTGGTTGCCTACCTAACTGTCATTTATTATTGTTTTGCCGCGTACACTGTGCTGAGCTTTGGATCGGATGGGTACTGCAGCTTCGATTTTTCTTCGGATCTCTGGAGTCGGCATGAATAGCTATTGATGACAATGTTGAGCATACCAACCTGGAGTAACGCTTGCTTACTCATGTAATATACGCGTTGTTGACGTGACTGGTTATGTAGACAGGTGCGAGACGTTACGGTGCAGGTGTTGCGAGCATGACTATTTTGGCAACGAATGCGGACAGTTGAAGCAGGACCAGGGAGACGAGGTCGGATATGTTCTTAACTTAAAATCAAGGACCAGGGACGCTTGGTACGCCGACTCCAGGGAACCGGCATGGTCAGGCAGTGCATTAAGACGGAGATGACCATATCGATCAAGCAGAAAGCATCCTCACAATAACACAAACAGGTCGGCAACCAAACCAGGCTTTCCCCATCGTTACGTTGGCTGTTTATTAGATGACAGGTTTGCGAGTCGGAAAAGTCGTTGGTTCAAGATCATTGAATTATTTAACAGTACCACGTAGCCACGCATCGCCGGTCAAATGCAACTTCTCCATGTTTCTTTAAACCGCTGTCTCAAGTCCGTGCCGGCGAGACCAACCGGTCAAATCGATGGGACTATACACAGACCCTCGCCGCATGCGCCTCGGGAAGTAACGAACATCATCACGACACCACGACCTCCCACGCGCTAGTACAGAGGGCACAACATCAAACAAAGAGAGTTTTCCATTCTAAAGACTGATAGAGAAAGACGTCAGTTAATTAAGTCGGACCGATGGAAGAAGTTTTCCCACACACCTTCGAAACAAAGGGACACACGTCTTAGCACGCATTAACAATATTCGCAAAGTCGACATGCATATGGTACATACGAAGGAAGGGACTTGCACGCAATAAAAGGAAGTCAGTTAATTAAGTCGGACCGATTAAGCCGACCTGGCCGGTTGTATGGAAGAGGTCTTCCCACACACCTACAAAATAAAGGGACGCACGTATTAATACGCAGTGAAAATATTCGTCAAGCCGACATGTATACGTTACGTACAAACAAAGACCCACACAAACGGAGGATATGTATCTACAGCCGGTAAGACAGCTAAAGAAAACATCGGTAAGATTGGCGGGTTATCCCGATAGTTAAACCACCGGTATATTTTTCACTTTCTGTTTAGCCAAACTACTTGACCTTCTAGGTTGTCGACGCGTCCCTTCGGCGTCACCTACTCCGCCGACTGCACGCGTTGGGTGGCCAGAGGTATGATACAAGGGGTAAACACGTTACCTGGAACTGCACGCTGTTGAAGCCGGCTCCAGGGAGCCGGCGAGACCCCGCGATGTTGAGGGGTGGGATATCCTACCGGTTTCTGGTTGTATTAATTACCGTGTAGATCCCGTGGTGGGCTGATCAATCCTGACGGACTAGCTTGAAAACTTGGTAGGCGCGTTCCTTCCTTGCGAAGCCTTGGAGGGAAGTTCCTTCCTTAGTAAGTATATACTCCGATGGATTTGAGACACGCGTAGGCGTGCTATAACACCACTGTTAATTTTGATTGTTTCCCAGTTTTTATCACGGCCTTTGAATTAAGTCGGAATGTTTTGTTTCAGTCAACTAAACATTTCGTACTCTCTGCCATTATCTTTAAATCTTTGACACTCTCGTTGTGTAAGATTCGGGAAGGAAACAAGATCATCATGATGTCCCCGTTCTTAAGCCGGCAGGTGTTCCACGTCGTTATGAAAGAAGGAACGTGTTCGCTTAGGGTAACCGCTCACGTCGTCCTTTGTTGGTTGGGAAATGCGGTGTATAATTGTTTTTTGCAGATGGGTTTACTTGGCAGTTGGGTAAAAGACACTTTCCAGCGATGCATGCTTATCATTCATGTGGAAGATCATCAGTAAATACACACGCACACAAAATTAGGGAGGATCCGGAACATATCAACCCCTTGAAAACTACATACACAACCTCTAGAAATTTGAAGTGCATGTGATCTTGCCGCAAGCTTCCGCCGAAAAGAGATTTTCATGTTTACTAAGTCGCTCAAACTACATTGAGACGATCTTGAGGACTATTATACCCAGCTAATTTCCAATACTTCCTAGCAATCTCAAACCCTAGGCGAGCATCCAAAGCAGCATACCTTGTTTGTTCGACGCTCAGTGGAACTTTGTCCCAGCCTTCTTGTCTGATGGCCGCTATCTTTTCACCCTTCTTCGAAAGGTTTGTCCCAGTATAAACATTGGCAAGATCATAGAGATCCGGAGGAAAATTGGTCGTTGGGTTTCGGATCGCCGTCTGTAGGTCGCGCGTGTTGCCAATGTCAATCCCGTACCATTTCAGCATAGCCACATCATTGTTGATGGCTGCGCCGCAGAAGATGATTTCCTTGTCCCTGAGAAATTCCCTAAGGAGATCAGGTACTCCATCGGCCTTGCTTATCTGAAAAACTAAAATTCCGTACGCCACCGAGAGTTGAAGTACAGCGGCACGTCGCTGCTGCTCCGCTGGGAGATGCTTCTGCCTGACTTTCCTTGGGGTGATGGTGTACTCGCAGTCCAGGCCAACACACTTTATCGGTGCATTGTCGAGGAACATCTCCTTGACGCGACGGATCCACTTCTCCACTCTTGCTGCACGGCGAGTGAATGTCACGAAGTACATGTCTTGGTCCTCGAAGCGGTAGCCCCGGGAGATTTCGGTCCGCGCCATTGGAATGGAAGGGAGAGAGGGAATGGAAGGGAGAGAAGATGTGCATCTGTGTTTTTCCTGGTGGATCGACTGTGCGGTCGTTCGGCGTGGTATGTTGTTTATATAGCAGCTGTAGTTGAGTGTGAACAGCTCACGG
Source organism: Poa pratensis (assembly GCA_947311845.1). Classification (NCBI taxonomy): domain Eukaryota; kingdom Viridiplantae; phylum Streptophyta; class Magnoliopsida; order Poales; family Poaceae; genus Poa; species Poa pratensis. Next base: position 3,742,369 of record CAMZMU010000100.1, on the reverse strand, counting down.
GTTGACTCGTATGAACACTTCGAGATTTTGCGGTTGAACACATTAAAGGTTTTAAAACTTATTGTTGGCATGGTAATTCAAAACGTGAGGGAACCAGGCGCATAAATTATTGATGGTGCGTATCTCAAGAGCGGCGAATCTTCCCGGAAGAGGTCTGTTTAATTAGCGCGGGGTTATATTGCGTCTGTCGTTTGTCTAATTGAGTTTTCGGTCTTATATATGGATATTCTTCTTCTAACCGCTAATTATTACCATTGTGTATGGCGTGTCGTCAAAACAGGTCTCGGGGGTTCGTGCGCCAAGACGCACCCCTAAATCTTGTAAGAATAAAAGTTGAAACACAAAGAGAGCATCAATAAGCAAATATAGAACACATTTAAGTCTAACGCACTTCCTATGCATAGAAATCTTGTAAGAAAATTAATTATTGAAGCATAAAGCAACTAGCATAGGAAGATGAAACAAATGCAACTTCAAAACTTTCAACATAAAGAGAGGTGTTTTAGTGACTTGAAAACTTATACAACCATATTTTCCTCTCTCATAATAACTTTCAGTAGCATCATGAACAAAATCGACAATATAACTGTCACATAAAGCATGCTTTTCATGATCTACAAACACATAGTGTTATAAAGCTCCAAAGTAGTGGGATCAACATTAATTCAAGTCATGACCTCTCCAATCGCATTTTTAATAGTAGTATTAATATCATCAAGTAACATAGGGTCATCATCTAGAGAATTTGTGACGACCCAAAATCGGTACCATGCGGATTTCAGCGATCCGGCCAAAAGCCGCATAATAACGATCTTAGGACGCCTACCAGACCTAACGTGCACGCCGAAACATGCGCTATGTGGGTGGAATTGTGATAACATTACAACAGTTCACGAAAGAATCCGCAACAACAGCAGAAAGAGAATATATATACAAGATTGACTCAAACGAGTCAAGAAACAACAGATACAATACAAGATCCAAATCACAGCGAAAGCAAAATAGTGTCCGACTACGGACAAGATACAAATTGGACTAAGAGTCCTGAAGATAACCATGGCGTCCATATCCCTGCCCAGGCCGAGCCGGAGGGATTCCCAAGCTAACGTCGTCCGACTTCAACCTGTTGACTGTTCGGTGCAAAACAACCCAAAAAGATTGGGTCAGGTAATGGAATTTACCTGGCAAGCAAATCACACTTGGAACCAATACAAAGGCTCCCAAAATATAAAGGATTAGTGGACTGAAGCAGCAGCACTAAGGCATCTACAGAAGACACGCTACAACTTTCGTCTATAAGATATGGATAAGAAAGCAAGTAACGAAACATCTAGCTACTAACACCAAACAATACCCAGCCGATTATCACTTACTCGATTAACCCACGAGTAAGCAATCCAAAGGCACTCACACAGCGAAGCAAGTTTAAGAGCTATCATTACTAGGTGTAAGTTGTCTATGATCTTGTTAGCCAGCATCATCACCAAGTCGTCCATAACCACGGACACGGCTTTTCGAAAAGATTTAACCCTGCAGGGGTGCACTATTGTTAAACCACACGCATCAAATTGCCATGGAGCGTTTGACACAACCTTTCACTTCTCTACAGCCAAGTCTAGGGAACCACCTAGCCAACTTGAACCCGCATCATAAGTTCGGACGAAGCTCTGAGGCAGACCTAGCCGTTTGCTCCTACGCACTAGGGGGAATCTATCCACAGTAGGAAATCCCCTTCGTGTCGTACCGCGGAACCTATATAAATGTACGCACATCGGTTAAGTACCATCATCATCAACATCATCTTCACCTGCATGAAAGGGGATGTGCGTACGCCAAATGGAAAGCCCGAACTACTTGCGGCGCCCTGGACAAGGCTGCGGATCGGGTCCCATTAAGGTCCCACATGTGGTTAGCGCGCTCAGTCTTGGATTCGAGGACAAGAACTCAGTTCCTAGGGCGACACTAGCGGAACAAAGCACCAAAACTGGCCTTCCACCGGTGCCTTATCCTTAAGGTAACAATCGTCCCACAACAGATAACAGGTAGCCACTTACCAGGGCTTCGAAGATACAAGTAATAACAAGAAGATAAAGGTAACAACCTAAGCATGCGCTACGACTCGCAAGGCCAACAAGGTAAACAAACAAAAGAGGGATAGGATGTGGAGGTGGGGCTATATCATGGCAGCAGGGTAAACATGGATAGGATCGCATAAGCATCGTAACATAAGGATAGCAGAGATCAACGGCAAGAATGAAAGACAATGCATTGGGAACAAGAGAACAGTGCTTGCCTGAAATCCAGCCTGGAAGAAGAACTTGTCGTTGCTCACATCATCTCAACGTCCTATTCGCGAAGACGCAACAACACTGGAAAGAAAAGCGGATGCAACACTTACTACTACGGCAAAAGATCCAGCATGTTCGAGAGATGATGCATGACAGGGCAAAACATGAGAAGATGCACTTAAGCCAAATTAAATGGAACCGAGATTCCGACAATTGATTATAAGGTTCAAGTTATTTTTCTATCCATCAAAATTAAATGTTATTACCATGTAGAAACAAGATATGGGTGAGCTACACAATATTAAATGGAATGGGGACATTATTTAATTTATTACCCCTCATATTCCATATTTAATTATTTAGGTGATATATAAAATACAAATAAAGTGCAAACTATATGAAGCAATCATGAAGCATGGATGACAAATTAACATTTATTATATTTTCCTGATAATTATGGACACATCATTTATATTATTTGCATTGGTAAAATAAAAGATATGATAGATACAAGGTTAACATATTTTCTGCAAAAAGGATAAAGAGAAAAAGGGGTGCAGTTTTGGTGTTAGAGAGCAGATCTGATATGGTGGAGGAACAGCGAGCAAGCCACTAGGCCAGCCCTGTTTTGGTGTTAGAGAGCAGATCTGATAGCAGATGGACCAACAGAATGAGGTTAACTGAATTTTGGACAGGCAACAGATTTAGACTTCACTTCAGGAACAGTGCGATGAACGCGATCTGCAGCGAGCGCTGCTGGCTCCATGCGTGTGGATGCAGAGAGGGGAAGGAGGTAGGGGACACGGTTGCCCACCACGGAGCTGCTGGTGAAGAGAACGGGCTCGGGGACGACGTGTACGTGCCGTAGTCGAGGAAGACGAAGAAGAGCTCGTCGGCGTGAGCACGGACAGAAGTAGTCGACGGCGAGCTTGACGTTGGCGGCGCTCCGGGGCGGCTCTGGCTTCGTGTCAGGTGGTAGAGGACATCATGGCGCATCTCCAGGACATGGCGGCTTGGCTCGAGGCAGCGTGTACTGGCGAGGACGACGACGACGGCCGGCCTTGACGCGCTGGAGCATGACCGGGCGAGCTCGTTTCCGAGAAGCAGAGGACGAAAGAGGAGGCTCTGAGGTGGGCAATCGTAGGAGTGCAGGTAGTTTTAGCCCTCGGACATGATGTCTTGGATCGGGGATGCTTGAGGCGGTGACGAGCTTGAGACTTTTGTCTCGGTCATGGGGAGCTCGGGAGGGAAAAAGAAAAAGGGAGAAAGAGAGGTGGCGGCAGCGCGAGAGGGGAAAGGGAGAGAGGCGGCTAGGGTTTCTGGAGGGGAGAGGGGAGGATTTAAAGAGGAGGAGAGGAGGGAGGCGTGGTGGGTGTGGTGACGTCGACCACGGGCGCTCACGCTCTCGCGTGAGGGAGGAAGACGACAAGGACGGTGGTGGTGCTGGGCTGAGGGAGGTGGGCTGGAGTTGGGCCAAGACAAAATAGGAGAGGAAAAGAGGAGATGGGCTGAAAGGAGAAACAGGCCAAAAGGTGCATCCTTGGCCTGCTACGAATTTTCTGGAATTTTGCAATTGCAGAAATTACAAAAGAGATAGAGAGAGATCAAAAGGAGAAAGACAAGAGGGAAAGAATTAGAGAAGAGAGGCATGGCTTTTACAAAATAATTTACAAAACTTTAATTTTATTTGAAATAGTTTTGCAATTATTTCCAAATACTATTTCGGTTTTATTAAAATAGAAAGAGAGGGAGAAAGATTTATTAATTTGCAAAACAAAATAGGGCTTGCAAAATAATTTTATTGACAAAATAGTTCAATGCTCATGATGCATGATGCCATGATGATGCGAGAAAAGAAAAACACACAAAATCTAATTGGGGAAAACCCCGGGGCGTTACATACGACACCACTAACAAGGGATCGCGCCCCCGCGATCCACCCCAAGACAACAGGAAGAGAGGGATAAACTAGCGGGTCTTCATGCTCCATGCTGATCTTCTCGACACCACTAACGAGGGATTGTAACTCCATCTTCAACTAGTCGACACCACTAACAAGGGGTTGTCGCTCATCTCGAAGGCGACTTCCATGGATCAAACCTAATAGGTTAACGGCAAGAGATCGTCCACCCACGTTGGATTCTATAACTTTGAAAGATGGGTAAGAGAGGAGACTCCAAAACAAATAAGATAAGAGGAGGAATAGAATATAGGTAAGGAGTAAACAAGAATCCTTTTGAGATATTTCCAAATATAGTTTTAGCCAAAATAGTTTTTGACACTCTACAAACAACGACCGTTAGCGAGGTTATCCTGCAGGCTTTACGGACCCGCTGCTTCGATAACCAATTGTATCGAAACAACCTGGGTTTCGGAAACCTGAGCTCTGATACCACTTTGTGACGCCCCAAAATCGGTACCATGCGGATTTCAGCGATCCGCCAAAAGCCGCAAAATAACGATCTTAGGACGCCCACCAGACATAACGTGCACGCCGAAACATGCGCGCTATGTGGGTGGAATTGTGATAACATTATAACAGTTCACAAAAGAATCCGCAACAACAGCAGAAAGAGAATATATATACAAGATTGACTCAAACGAGTCAGGAAACAACAGATACATTACAAGATCCAAATCACAGCGAAAGCAAAATAGTGTCCGACTACGGACAAGATACAAATTGTACTAAGAGTCCTGAAGATAACCATGGCGTCCATATCCCTGGCCAGACCGAGCCGAAGGGATTCCCAAGCTAACGTCATTAGACTTCAAACCTGTTGACTGTGCAGTGCAAAACAACCCAAAAAGATTGGGTCAGGTAATGGAATTTACCTGGCAAGCAAACCACACTTGGAACCAATACAAAGGCTCCCAAAATATAAAGGATTGGTGGACTGAAGCAGCAGCACTAAGCCATCTACAGAAGACACGCTACAACTTTCGTCTATCAGATAGGGATAAGAAAGCGAGTAACGAAACATCTAGCTACTAACACCAAACAATACCCAGCCGATTATCACTTACTCGATTAACCCACGAGTAAGCAATCCAAAGGCACTCACACAACGAAGCAAGTTTAAGAGCTATCAGTACTAGGTGTAAGTTGTCTATGATCTTGTTAGCCAGCATCATCACCAAGTCGTCCATAACCGCAGACACGGCTTTTCGAAATGATTTAACTCTGCAGGGGTGCACTATTGTTAAACCACACGCATCAAATTGCCATGGAGCGTTTGACACAACCTTTTACTTCTCTACAGCCAAGTCCAGGGAACCACCTAGCCAAGTTGAACAAGCATCAAAAGTTCGGCCGAAGCTCTGAGGCAGACCTAGCCATTTGCACCTACGCACTAGGGGAATCTATCCACAGTAGGAAATCCCCTTCATGTCGTACCGCGGAACCTATAGAAATGTACGCACATCGGTTAAGTAGCATCATCATCAACATCATCTTCACCTGCATGAAAGGGATGTGCGTACACCAAATGGAAAGCCCGAAATACTTGCGGTGCCTGGACAAGGCTGCAGATCGGGTCGTGGGTCGCGGGGAGTCCCATTAAAGTCCCACATGTGGTTAGCGCGCTCAGTCTTGGATCCGAGGACAAGAACTCAGGTCCTAGGGCGACACTAGCGGAACAAAGCACCAAAACTGGCCTTCCACCGGTGCCTTATCCTTAAGGTGACAATCGTCCCACAACAGATAACAGGTAGGTACTTACCAGGGCTTCGAAGATACAAGTAATAACAAGAAGATAAAGGTAACAACCTAGGCATGCGCTACGACTCGCAAGGCCAACAAGGTAAACAAACAAAAGGGTGATAGGATGTGGAGGTGGGGCTATATCATGGCAGCAGGGTAAACATGGATTTGATCGCATAAGCATCGTAACATAAGGACAGCAGAGATCAACGGCAAAAATGAAAGACAATGCCTTGGGAACAAGAGAACAGTGCTTGCCTGAAATCTAGCCTGGAAGAAGAACTTGTCGTTGCTCACATCATCTCAACGTCCTATTCACGAAGATGCAACAACACTAGAAAGAAAAGCGGATGCAACACTTACTACTACGGCAAAAGATCCAGCATGTTCAAGAGATGATGCATGACAGGGCAAAACATGAGAAGATGCACTTAAGCCAAATTAAACGGAACCGAGATTCCGACATTTGATTATAAGGTTCAAGTTATTTTTCTATCCATCAAAATTAAATGTTATTAGCATGTAGAAACAAGATATGGGTGAGCTACACAATATTAAATGGAATGGGGACATTATTTAATTTATTACCCCTCACATTCCATATTTAATTATTTAGGTGATATATAAAATACAACTAAAGTGCAAACTATATGATGCAATCATGAAGCATGGATGACAAATTAACATTTATTATATTTTCCTGATAATAATGGACACATCATTTATATTATTTGCATTGGTAAAATAAAAGATATGAGAGATACAAGGTTAACATATTTTCTGCAAAAAAAATGCACCCACAACATGTGGTCTCTCTTATCCCCTCTCCCGTGCTACAAGCGAGAGAGGTGATTTTGAGAGTCGTCGGTCGTTCCCCCCCGTTTCTTCGGCGCCGCCGTCGGTTTTCCTTCTCTCCTCCGTCCGCTACGGCGGTGGGAGAGGGGGGAACCGCGGATCTGGTGTCCAGCTTGTAAATAGGGCGTGGACGTTGGTGGCTAGGGGCGGCGTCCGGGTAGGAGCGGCGTCGGCGTGGTCAGCCTTTTGGTCTCCGCGGATCCAGCTCCTCCTCGCCGGTGTTGTGTGTAGCGGTGATGGATCTGTCGGAGTTCCTCCGCGCGGATGGCGTAGCGACGGCGCCGTCTTCGCCAGGTGGGGATCCCGTCCTCGGGCCTTCGGTCGACGCGCCGCCGTTTCCTCCACCGACGATGCGAGGCTGCTGAGGTACGTGTTCTGGAGGGTGCTTCGACGCTGGATGCCGGGAGGAGAAGGTGACCCAGGAGCGGGATGGTGGCTTGATGGTGGTGGTCTCGGGCGCCTGTTTGGATGCCTGGACCTGGAGTGGCGCGAGCTCGGCGCGTCGTGCCGACCGATGATCGTTCATCGTCTTAGATCCAGCTTTGTAGCTGGTGGTTGCAGCGGTTCAAAACGCCTTTGGCTAGGGGCTCTTGCTGCTCCTTTTGTTGGTTTAGATGTGTGGTTCTTCCTGGTGTTCTCTTCTTCCTTCTTGCTTGTTCCTGTGTTCGATCTTGTGCTAAATCTGTACTTGTTCTTGTTTGAATGAATATAAGCTCTTTAATCTAAAAAAAAAAACATATTTTCTGCAAAAAGGATAAAGAGAAAAAGGGGTGCAGTTGTGGGGATTTGAACTCGGACTGATCTGGTGGAGGAACAGAGAGCAAGCCACTGGGCCAGCTCTGTTTCGGTGTTAGAGAGCAGATTTGATAGCACATGAACCAACAGAATGAGGTTAACTGAATTTTGGACAGGCAACAGATTTAGACTTCAGTTCAGGAACAGAGCTACGAATGCGATCTGCAGCGAGCGCTGCTGGCTCCATGCGTGTAGATGCAGAGAGGGGAAGGAGGTAGGGGACGCGGTTGCTCACCACGGGGCTGCTGGTGAAGAGAACGGGCTCGGGGAAGACGTGTACGTGCCATAGTCGAGGAAGACGAAGAAGAGCTCGTCGGCGTGCGCACGGACAGAAGTAGTCGACAGCGAGCTTCACGTTGGCGGCGCTCCGGGGCGACTCCGGCTTCGTGTCAGGTGGTAGAGGACGTCGAGGCGCATCTCCAGGACATGGCGGCTTGGCTCGAAGCAGCGTGTACTGGCGAGGATGATGACGACGGCCGGCCTTGACGCGCTGGAGCATGACCGGGCGAGCTCGTTTCCGAGAAGCAGAGGATGAAAGAGGAGGCTCTGAGGTGGGCAATCGTAGGAGTGCAGGTAGTTCTAGCCCTCGGACATGATGTCTAGGATCGGGGATGCTTGAGGCGGCGACGAGCTTGAGATTTTTGTCTCGGTCATGGGGAGCTCGGGAGGGAAAAAGAAAAAGGGAGAAAGAGAGGTGGCGGCAGAGCGAGAGGGGAAAGGGAGAGAGGCGGCTAGGGTTTCTGGAGGGGAGAGGGGAGGATTTAAAGAGGAGGAGAGGAGGGAGGCGTGGTGGTTGTGGTGACGTCGACCACGGGCGCTCACGCTCTCGCGTGAGGGAGGAAGACGACAAGGACGGTGGTGGTTCTGGGCTGAGGGAGGTGGGCTGGAGTTGGGCCAAGACAAAAAAGGAGAGGAAAAGAGGAGATGGGCTGAAAGGAGAAACAGGCCAAAAGTTGCCTCCTTGGCCTGCTACGAATTTTCTGGAATTTTGCAATTGCAGAAATTACAAAAGATATAGAGAGAGATCAAAAGGAGAAAGACAAGAGGGAAAGAATTAGAGAAGAGAGGCATGGCTTTTACAAAATAATTTACAAAACTTTAATTTTATTTGAAATAGTTTTGCAATTATTTCCAAATACTATTTCGGTTTTATTAAAATAGAAAGAGAGGGAGAAAGATTTATTAATTTGCAAAACAAAATAGGGCTTGCAAAATAATTTTATTGACAAAATAGTTCAATGCTCATGATGCATGATGCCATGATGATGCGAGACACACAAAATCTAATTGGGGTAAACCCCGGGGCGTTACAGAATTATCATATAAATCTAACCAAACCTCCTCATTATCATGAATATCAGTAGTAGGAACAAATAGAGGATTATCATAAGGTTTATCAAAATAGCATGGATTATCATAAACAACAGTTGGAAAAATATTTGATAGTTCTGTTTCCTTTTGTTTTTCTTGAGTCAAGGAGCTTGTTACCTATAATTCATCAAAATGGGATATTTCAAAAGAATTTACAGAATCATAGCATTTATCAATAGCAATTTACCAAAGCTTAAAGTTTTGGTGTTCAAAGAATTCATGCTAATAACATTGCTACTATCATGCAAATAAAGTTTCATCGGTTTTTTATCAGTATAAAAGAATGGACCGGGGTCCACAGTTCACTAGCGATATCTCTCCATAAACAGATAAACAACATGTTGGGTAAACAAATTATAGCTGGTCAATTGACAAATGGCAATGGCATGACAATGCATAATATGACAAGAAAACGTTCATTGTAATATTTATTGAGCATTACAACAAGATACATAGACCGCCTGCTAGCTGCTTCAATGACTAATAATCCACCTGGGAAATAACTTCTGTGTCTCCCGTAGGTATTAAGTTGCAAGCAACAGATAATTGCAATAAAAAAGTGTGTAATGTAAAGAATGCAAATGACATATAGACATAACATTGTTGTTTTCTCCCTCGTGCCAACAGCACATCCAGACGCTTAGTCGTTTCTGTCATTCGAGCCCAGAGTATCGGAGACATGAACCCACTATCTAGCATAAATACCCTTGGAGACACTAGCATCTAAATGGCCAAAGCATCTACTAGCATCGGAGAGCATGCAAGAACATAAAACAAACATATAGATAGATATATGAACAAACTTGATCATAACTTCACAATTCATCGGATCCCAGCAAACACAACATGGAGCATTACATAAAGATGATCTTTATCATTATAGGCAGCTCACAAGATATAAATATGATAGCATAAAGTGGAGAGACTACCAATTAGCTACTGTTATGGATCCGTAGTCCAATGAAGAACTACTCACGCATCAGTCCAGCCGCGGGCATGGTGGTGTAGAGCCCTCCGGTGATAATTTCCCCCTGCGGCAGAGTGCCGGTAAGAGCTTCTGGACCCTCCCGAACTAGGGTTGACGATAGCGGCGGCCACGGATGTTTTCTGTGGAAATTGTTCGGGTACCTAGGGTTTTCCCGAAGCGGTGAATATATAGGTGAAGAGGCGGCGTGAGGCGGTGGATAGGGGGCCCAGACGCCCCCCCAGGCGCGGCCCCACCAGGTGGCGCGCTGGGGTGGCGTCTGGCCGCCCTTGTCTGCCTCCTCGGTCGCCCTTTGGACTCCGTCTTCGTATCGATGTAAACTGGGCTCTGAATTTTCGTCCAATTCCGAGAACAAAAAGACAGCGGAAAACATGAACTGGTAGTGTGCCATCTTCTTAATAGGTTAGTCTCAGAAAATGCATAAAATTAATATAAAGTGTAAATAAAACATGTAGCATTTGATATAAAACAAGCATGCAACATAAAAAAGTATAGATTCGTTTGGGACGTATCAGTAATTATTCAGGAGAATAATGCATGACGTTTGGGAGAATATAATGACTATTTCGAGATGAAAAGAGATTGTATTGGCCTTTTTTTTAGTTTCATCCCTTTAGAAATGCATGGCTGCCATACATTGTCTTGCATGGATGTATAAGTCAGGTCATCATGGATCATGCAGTGTCATAATTGAGGATGTCGCAGACTATGATCTTTCGATTTGGCACGCATTTTTCGGCATGGCCGATGCTCACAATGAAATCAATGTGCTCTAACGCTCACCAGTGTTTATCAGACTTTCTCAAGGCCAAACTACAGAGTGTAAGTATGTGATCAATGGCCATGAGTATGACAAGGGGTACTAGATTGCGGATGGCATCTATCCAAATTGGTCAACATTTATGAAGACTATCCGCAGCCCTGTTGGCGAGGGAAATTACAATTTTGAAAAGAAGCAAGAGTCTGTCCGCAAAGATGTGGAGCAGGCATTCGGTGCGCTTCATGCCAGGTTTGCCGTTGTTCGGTACCCTTGTCTATCTTGGTCGCTAGATTAAATGTCTGAGAGATACAAGGAATGGTTGTGCTATCATGCAGAACATGATCATAGAGAGTGAGCGAGATACAAGGCGGCCATTGATCAACGAGGTGTTTGATTATCAGGGGCCTAGGTCCCAGACACAGCGGGCGTGTCAGCCCAGCTTTCTGAATTTCTTGCCATGCATAGGCGAATTCGTGATGAAACAACACACGAGCACCTGCAAAATGACCTCGTGGCGCACTTGTGGGCGATCAAAACAAACAACGTAGTTCAGATAGAACTGGTTTGATTGAATATGTTATTTTAGGGAGCATGAAGAATTTGAATTTGAATTGTTGTAATAATTTATACATTATATATTTCAATTACTATGGAATTTTGCAATGTTTTTTTTTAGAATTTAGATAGAAATAATAAAAACAAATTTGGGATTTGGTTTGTGGGGCGCCGCTGGGGGCAGAACCCCCATTGTGCCAGACACATGTTCGACACCCTAAAGAGGACTCAATTAGGGGTGTCGGACACATATTTGGGTGGAGACGCTCTTAGTCGCTTTACCCGACGTGATGATGCCCGTAGTGATGAGGTGCCAGCTCTTAGTCGCGCCAACTTCTTACCAAGCATCTTGAGTTTCTTGCTCTGCGACGTGATGATGCCCGTAGTGGACGCCGGCGTCTTCGCGAAGATGACCTCGTAGCCGTCCCCGTAGGAGTCCATGCCGTCCGCCATGAGGTGCCAGAAGAGCCCGCCTACCGTCGGTCCCCCCGCCTGCGCCGACTGGTAGATCTTGGCGTACACCAAGCCAAACTGCGCGTCCCGCTGTGCACTGCTGTACCCGGGGTCCTTGTAGGACTTGCCAAACTCGGCGATCAGCAAAGGCTTCCGCAGCGTCCGCTGTGCGTCTGTGATGTGCGTGTCCAGCCACCTCCCGAGGAAGCTCAGCTGCGCCTGGTTGTCCGAGGTCGACAACCACTGGTCCGGGTAGGAGTGCACGGTGGCGAAGTCGATGCCGGGGATCTGGTTGTTGGCGATGAAGTCGGTGCCATGCAGGTAGCCAAAGGGGTTCACCGCGACCCGGGACAGCGACGATGATGCGCCGTAGAAGCCCTCCAGGCCGGCCTCCAGCATGTGGTTGCCGTCGATGGACTTGACGTGCGCCGCCATCTCGGTGATCCACGACTGGATGGACCGCCCCGAGAGGTCCGACTGGCACCGGGGCTCGTTCATCAGCTCCCACGCCAGAATCGTCGGGTCGTTCTTGTAGGCCACCCCCGTGACCGTGTTCACCCTCGTCAGCACGGTCTTCGATATATGATGCAAAGAAAAGCAATGTAAGCGTGCCGGGAGACTCAATTAATAAAGATTTCACAGAGCCACTATGATGAAATCGGCGCGACACAGTATGAAACTTTAAAGCACCTCAAGAATCTTCTTCAAGAATGTGCAACTGATATGCGCTGGTTTTGAGCCGTGATGCGCGCACTCTGTTCAGTCTAACACAACCGACAGTGTCTCAGTATCTATTACTCCTATACTAAAAGAAATATACGGGGCTCTAATAGAGTCACCACGTTAATACACATCCTCTAAATTAATTGTAACACTTAGATCTAAAATATATGGTTGAGATTTTATGGCGAATTAGTAGTTACGTAACATATTAGACACATCTGTTTTTTTAGAACCTTTGACACGTCTGTTTAAAACACCGGCATGTATGAGAAGACTACCTTGGCCGGTTCGTGATGGCAGCTAGCAGCCAATAGGGGAAAAAATTACTTTATCGTGGTGGTACGTGATGGCAGCCGCCAAAAGGAAAAAAAATTGCTCACAAATTACTGAGGGGTACATTAATTGTTTGTACGATTGAGTACACATAAATAACTTATTTAACTTTAACCAGACCAACAGACTCACAAATTAAACGCCTACATGAGTTTGAAGTCATGGAATTTAAAATAATTTAAGTCTCGACACTACTCGCACTCCGTATATTGTTTTATGATTGAGTACAAATATATGACGAATTTATCCGATGGCCATCTGACAAACACTCTCACAAAACACATGCGGAAGTTTGGAGTAGTGGAATTTTAATATTAACGAAGTGACAATATTCGTCGCACTATCGATGGGAACGTCCCTGACACGAAGAAAATTACCGGCTTAATGATATACATAGGGCCGAGTCAACACATTTTCTCACACATATGAAAATGTCCTCTGCTGAGGGAACATACCGATGTAATGAGACATAAAGCATCAAACATTAAAAAATTGATGAAGCTACATATTATTATTAGTCGCGACACACCATCGACGGAATGTCCCTTACACTATAAACTATTTTGTCCTTAATGATACACACATAGCCAAGTCACCACAAATTCCCGTCTGATTTGTTTCATTTAGTATACACATGATGTGTCAAAACTATTTGCTATGCGAGGAACTGAAAAGCATACACTAAATTCTTATGAAATTTTTGGCGGATATTGCTTGGTTTGTATGGTTGACATATTTGGACTTTTAATGTGTCTTAATCTCATGTAATATACGAGGAGATTTCACTCCAATTGCACAGTAGAATAGACGACGGATTAAGAGTCTTGAAAGATGCATAACATGGAAAATACGTGTGGCCGGGTGTGTAGAACCAATAAACGAAGAACATGATAAGTTAAGAGTCAGGAAAATTTAGAGTCGTACTTCTCTAACTTTGAATATTGATGTATAAACATGTTAAAAAATATACCTAGAATAAGATAATTTATCTTTGAAATTATGTTCATATAAAAATAATGGCCAAAGTTTTACCACATCATGTTTCTAAAATGTTGCACATTGTAACATCGAGTGTGTAAATGAGAGAAAGAAATATCAGAACATGATAAGTCACACTATTAAATGTGACCTACCTAGTGAGGATATAGTGTTTTATCACTTAATTTTTGTGATTTGTTTGACGGCTATTTCTTGGTTTGCACGGTAGACATATTTGGACTACTGTAGGTGTCTTTTTTTCGTGTAACAAAATCAACATAAGCGCACATGTGATTCTAATTGAACAACTGATTTAGAGTATTGAATTATGCTATCCAAAAGGCGTAGTCATTTCCGTAACATGGAAAATGCATCTGACTTGGTGTGGAGAACCATTGACGAAGATTTGGATAAGTTAAGACTCTGGAAAACTTCGAGTCGTACTTCTCTAACTTCGACTATTGATGTATAAACATGTTAACAGGTATCTTTAGCAGTATATTCATATAAAAATAATGGCCAAAATTTCACCGTTCATGTTTAAAAAACGTTACACATTGTCACATGTAGTGTGTAAATGAGAGAAAGAGACATCTGAGTAAAATAACTCACACTATTTAACTTGGGGTTGATGATAGACCGCTCTATCTTAATTCTGGGTTTTTTTCAAAGAGAAGTAACCTTGCGTACTCATATCCAATATCACTTACATGGGCGATTCTATATATGGCATGCTAATCATTTTCCCATAAATTTTATATTGCCGAGGATGTTAATCGCATACGTAATACTTTTCTTACCAGCACAAATTTTATAGTTGTAGAACAATTTTGTTTATTGTCTCATAGTGGAAATAATGTGATATCAATGAGACCATATTTTTATTTCTTGAACACTTTTAACCAGCTACAACTACAGATGATGCCCTCGCAAAACATTTGCGAGGGCCACTGTGCTAGTTGAAATAAAGATAAACCACTGCCGCATTGGAATGTGCATAAGAAGCATCTTTCTGATAATTTAATTGTGATACTACTGCTTTGCGACTATTGATGTATAAACATGTTACCTTGCTGTTTTTCCACAATGGATTCAAGAGACCATAACAACGATAAAATGTTCTCTTGAAGCGTTCTCCTTCATGTTCTCCGAGAAGTACAAAAAATAAATATTACAAGATATTCCATTGTGTGGAGGTAAATCTGTTTTCCCCAATTTATCACAAGTCAACTAAGCATCTTTTGTACATCATGGAAGGAAAGAGAGATCGCTGCTAAAATCGATCGTCCTAGAAATAATTAAAAAAACCGGTGGAAATTACTGGCGACTTACCTTGACATGGTTCTTGTAGAAGCCCTTGACAAGAGCGTTGGTGAAGAACTCATCATCAGATGCAATGGCCTGCCCCTGCCCTCTCGCCCAGTCGACATACTGCTTCTTCCCTCCGAAACTCTCAAAGTTGTCCACAAGGCTCAGTATGAGCTTAACTCCATACTTCCTAGCCTCAGATAGCACGAAATCTAACGCCTGCAGTCCACGATGAACCAAGAAGCAGTGCGCACAAAAACTATCAGACGAGCAAGCACCCCAAGAAACAGAGAGTCGTCGACACAAACTATGTAACTAGAGTACGATACGATCCAAGAAAACGAATGTTTTCAATTATTTATCGAATGTTTCAATTATTACAAAGAGGGAAATTAGGCAAAAATGTGGACCTTGAAGGTATTCTCGTTGTACTTGCCGGGTGAGTCCTGCAGGGCATAGCTGCCGCCGTCGCTGAAGGCCCAGGTCCTAGCCACGGAGAGGCCCCGGCCGGCGGCCTGGCTGAGGGCGGAGGTGACCTTGCCCTTCTGCGCGGGGTCGGCGGCCATGTTCATGAGCCAGAAGGCGTTGAACCCATTGGCGTAGTACGGGCTGCCGTTCACCACGAAGTGGGTGCCCTGCGCCCTCACGAACCCGTCGCCTCCCGCGGCCTCCGCTTCTCGGCTTCCCTTGATGCACAGGAGCAGGAGCAGAGCAACCGGTACTCCATGAAGACGCCCCATTTCTTCTGGGTTTTTCCTTCTTGGATGGCGATGGTGGCGAGCTGGAGCTCAGTGGGTGCTTAAATAGATCAAAACTCGATCGTCACTACAAGTTATCACTGGGCTTCATTTCACGCTTCTGCCATTGAGTAACACTGAGACTGTACAAAAGTAGCTAGCGTCGGTGATCGAGAAGATGGTTGTGTGGCGAGCACCGAATAATTGGGTTTAGTTTTTCGTAGCGACGTACGGTTGGGGTTAGTTACAAGGGAGGCAAAAGCTTCTTAATTTCTCTATTTTCGAACATGAGCTTCTTTAATTTATTGGCACCACACATGGGAGAGAGAGAGGACACCATGCTACGGCTTGCTCCATCTCGATCCCCATGAGACACTTAATGTCAGAGACATGCTCATTTCACGTGCTGATAAATACTCTCAATCAGTGTTGTTGTAAAATTCATCATTACAACCACTCCCCAAGATAGAATTTTCTAGGCGCAAGCAACAATGACGACACAACCTGTAAAATGACTAGTACTTAACTATAGTTAACTAACTACTGTTCGCTCCTGTCATTGAGCTATAGCCGTCTAGGATTAGACCGTTCCAGGAATCTGGGGCCAAATAATCTAGCCTAAGTGAGGACCGGAATATCCGGTTTCTGTAATATTCCGGTTTCCACGAAATATCCGGCCAAATAATCCGGTGAACTCCAGAGAGTCACGCAATTGGCCGTGCTTCTTTCCTTAACGAAATTTTGAGGGCAGACTTGGAGGGCCAGATTTTCCGCCCCACACGGGGGACGGAGTACTCGATTTTCTTGTCTGAACTTTCTTCAGAAACTGTGCTGGCTCTTTTCCTTATAATTTTTGGGCAGTTGATGCATTCATGTTGTCGCACCTCGTGAACAAGGGGTTCCCGTGAACACTCCCAGCGTGATCCGCATGAAATATGATTGACCAAGATTGGACTTCAGGGTATCCGTAGGATGCTCTTGTCCGCGCGAGCCCGTGAACGTCTCTAGGCCGAGCCTTCCGGGATATTTCAATCCGGGATACCCCATGGCCCGGTCATTACTGTGAAACGAAGAGAATGGAACATAGGACGTGCTCTTCCGACCTTCAACGGAAAAAAGGCTGCAGGCCTTTGGCCTTACTTAGACAAGACAGAGAGACAAATGTACTGGCGACCCACCAACTCCATCACCTTTTTCGCAGACTTGTGGCGGTAACCTTAGGGTACCGCCAGCCCGCCATTGTGGTATCCCCTTGAACTATAAAATGATGACCAAGGCCGTGACAGAGAGAGATCACTTTTGAGACAAGAGCTAGCATAGCGCCCAGATCAGATCTGGTCTCTGTCTCTCCCGCTGTAGATCTCAGGTTACCCTGGAACGCTTCTTGGTAGACCGGATACTCAAACCACCACCATATATTCAGACATGCAGGAGTAGGCTGTTACGCTTCCGAGTGGACTGAACCTGGGTAAACTGCCTGTGTGTTCTACTTTCTGCAACGTACGCTTGCTCGCCAAGATCTTCCTCGCGTCTCTCGCTGAATCTCTAAAAGGGGTCCTCTGACTCCTGGTGTTCGTGACCTTCAGACACGACATCTGGCGCGTCAGGTAGGGGGCGCAAGTGATCTAGCGAGCTTCTCTATCGTCATCAAAGCCATTTGTCGCCAAGGAGGTAGAGGGAGGCGATTCGATCACCACTGTCGCGCGTGCCGTCCGTACGCGGGCAGCCCCCGGCGCAACCGCTCCCACATGCCGGAGGCACGGAGTTCTGCTACGAGCCGCAATAAAATAAAATAAATTGCGCCCGTTCAGAATCTTTAAGCTCATCCTAAGCAAGCTGCGCCAGTTTAAAAAATTGAAGCTGGTCACACTAAATTACCCTATCGTGTCCAGACATGAATCTTACACTCGAACTACTTACACTAGCTAGATAGAACGTGGTGATGAATATGTACTCATATATATGTGTGTGTGTGCATGACTGAAAAAAACATTAATCTGATTACTATACTACTTAGAAATATTGTGTATGATATAGATTTACTCACGAGCCTAATACGACCATATATATACACTGTTTACACTACATTGTCAATTGACGATTTGAGTCGAGCAGTTTTTAAATTGACAAATGTATCACTATATATTGGCTCGCTATCGAGAGGAACATCGACTTATATTGAAAAGAGTAATCATTTTTAGTTATACATAAATGGCACAAAGCCAAAAGTAAGAGAACCATTTGGCTCCATAGACCATTGTCTGATAAGCGTTGATCTACAGGAAAACACGAAGCATTAGACATATCCAATAGGCTTTCATTCCATATGACACCACCTCAATCTCAAGATATTGTCACGAAAAACACAGTAATACAACATGCCAAACATACACGTACGAGATTGTTACTTCCTCTCTCACATATGAGAGCCTTTATATGTTGTGGAGAGTGAATAGAGCTTGGAATAGATTGAAGCAAAGGGAATTCCGAAATTAAAGGTGCGGCTACTTTATAATGCATTATCATAGTTTATTTATTCATAACACTAAAGGAAGTCTGCTTAAAAATCAAAGTATGTTAGGTAAACACAATATAGTAGGGAAAGATAGACATGCCAGCAAATTTCGAAAAAAGAGCAAAACATCAGATCATCAATGTAGCATACCATATCATCATCATTGTGTTTGAAGAAATTACGAAGAACAAATATTCAAAGTTGTACTTGAAGGAACTCAAGGTCAATAGATCATGAATTCATGATAATTGTACGAACAATGCATCTTCCTAAAGATATAAAGTTTAATAATATAGTTTTAACTGCTCACAACTGAAAGATTTCACGAATTTACTTCGACATGGTATATAAACATCAAACAATGATTGTAGATTGAAGGATTAAGCCAAACTTTGAATACCAACTGTTCTCACGTTAGGTCATCGATAATATTTGAACTTCTATTACAAATGATATGCTAAAATTTTCACGGAAACTAATTCTAGAGTTATTATATAAAAATATTCTTACAAATGTCCTCTAGATGCAATATTCTTTACTTTTGAAAATTAGAAATCAAAAAAGTATTTCTATGAATCACACTCGACTCAAAATAAATAAATGCATTGAGTATAAGTTTGGAAATAAATCTTGTCTATGAGTTCGTATGGTTTTCCTATGATGTATTAACAAAACTATCAGTTTCTGTTGCGTTTTTTGTGAGGAACTTTATTTGGTTTCTTATTCTAAAAATTGAGAATGATACACAACTAGAACTTGCATACATGTTGAAAAATATATGACTGATGAAAATGCCAAAACAATGTTTTCCATATCTGCGTAGTCATGTTTCATGGCACAACAAACACAAGTGAGTAAGATCATATAATTATTGGGTTAAAGAGTTGGTTTAGTAGGAAGAGAGTTCGATGATGCAAATCAAATAATCAACATGAAGTATTGAGTTCTATGAGGATGTTGCAAGGAGCGATAATGAAAGTAATTGTGATTGATTAGAATGCTGAATCAATGTACAATCCAATTAATTTTTAACTTCATTATGTTGCATGAATCTATCTGGAATCTAAATCTTGTTGGGTAACGGGTAGGCTACGCTAGCACAAATCAAATTTTATTACCGTATTCATCCCGGGAACCCCTGGAAGTAATCGATCACGGAGCACGAATTTCCTCTCGACGCGCAGTGCAGCGGAAAACTGTCGATGTCGCGCGTCGATACCGTGTAGTCGTACTACTCCTCCTCCTCGCGGATCCCATGAACGATTCGTCCAAGCGCCCCAAGTGTGGCGCCTCCAAGGTATCCACACATTACTAGCAAACCCTAGCCGCCGCTCTCTCTCCACCCAGCCCGCGCCATCGGTGCTAGCACCTCGACCATGGTGTTCCATCCCTGTATGTGTGGATACCTTGGAGGCGCCACACTTGGGGCGCTTGGACGAATTGTTCATGGGATCCGCAAGGTGCTGTTCGTGGGATCGCGGGGAGGAGG
Source organism: Poa pratensis (assembly GCA_947311845.1). NCBI lineage: Eukaryota > Viridiplantae > Streptophyta > Magnoliopsida > Poales > Poaceae > Poa > Poa pratensis. Next base: position 3,722,521 of record CAMZMU010000100.1, on the reverse strand, counting down.
AGTAGTGCGACTACACGGTATCGACGCGCGACATCGACAGTCTTCCGCTGCACTGCGCGTCGAGAGGTAATTCGTGCTCTGTGATCGATTACTTGCAGGGGTTCCCGAGATAAACACAGTAGAAATTTTTGATTTGTGCTAGCGTAGCCTACCCGTTACCTATCAGATTCGGAGCGGCAGCACAAAGGTTGCGTTGCAAGGTGGATGCGATCTGCCAGAGGCGTTTGCAAGGTGGATGCGATCTGCCAGAGGCGTGCGAATCAGATGCGATCTGGTTGCGTCAAGATGTGGCTTTCCACGGCTGAGGTTTTGATTTGTTTTAATTTGTCCGTGAGATTTTAGCAGATGCGATCTGTAGCCGATATGATCGGCTTGTCTCTATTGTATACGCGGACTGTTGATTCGTTGTTTCTAGCCTCCCTGAGTCCATGGCCGTCCTGTGCGACAGGCGTCGCATGGTAGTCAGCTGATCGCGCGAAGGGTCGGGTTCAGCAGACCTGCGGTGAACACCCTGATTCGATCAGGTTGTATTGCTGTCTACATCGGGAGGCCGGCGATACGGTAACACGTATATATTTTTGTAGTGTATTTGATACTGCTATGCAGCCGGTTGTACATGGCGTTGCATTCATTCTATTCTATGGATTATTGTTTGTTCTTGGCTAGCTGATACGTAGATGTGATATGGCGTGTCTTCCGGCCGGACGACTGTACGTATATCACTAGTACAAAATACCACTATGGTTCCGGTTCGATTGGGCCATCAGTCCCGGTTCCCGAACCGGGACTGGCCAATCGGGACTAATGCTGGTCTCGGTTCGGCCACGAACCGGGACCAATGGGGGTCCACGTGGTCTGTTCTGCAGCGAGTGGGGGAGAACTCATTGGTCCCGGTTCGTAAAACGAACCGGGACCAATGTGGTCCCGGTTCGTAATACGAATCGAGACCAATGGGGGTCCACGTGGCCTGTTCTGCAGCGAGTGGGGGAGGATTCATTGGTCCCGGTTCGTAATACGAACCGGGACTGATGTTTTGATATTTTTTTTTAACAATGATTTTGTATTTAGGGTTTAGGGTTTCTTTGTCCCGTCGCTCGGCGCCTCCATCAACCCCCTCTCCCTCTCGCTGGTGCCTCCGTCGTCTCCCTCTTCTTCGCATCGTCGACGTGCTCTTCATCTCTCACTCGCCGGCTCATCGAGGTCAAGTTTCGATATTTCTGTGCAGGTACTACTCGCCGGCTCATTTCTCACTCGCCGGCTCTCCATCTCGCACTCAATTCGATGGTACTACATACAGCAATGAAGGAACCACTATTACACATCATCGTCATGAATATATTACACACATCTCATTCGTCGTGCTTGGTCGAACATATTACAAAGAAGGGGTCGACATACAAATGAAGGAACCACTACCCTTGCATTTCAACCTTCCGATAGTATTCTCCCTTCGGATCTAGGACCTCTGCATCTAAGAATCCCGCAATTTCCTCTTGAATTGCTCGTACGCGATCTTGTGGTAGAAGACCGTCCCGCAACCGTTCGATCTAATTTAAAGAAGGGGTCAATATATATGAATGAAACTAAACACAATTGATGGCAATAAACTAAAATTGTGAATATTGTTTACGTACTTCAAGTTGTTCTAAGTACCGGCTGCCCGTCTCTTGGGTCGTCTGGCGAATGAACTCGCAAACGTAGTATCCACATAAATTATTCCCATGTTCCTGCCTCAAGCACTTTACGAGAACAGAGTTCAATCAAAATAATAATCAAGCATGATAATGGTATTGAAACTAGAATCAAAGAGATGCGCGGATCTAGCTAGTAGTACTTACATTTACTGGTTCAAATTTTAGCTCCGGCGCCCAAATACCCCTAGCCTTGGCGGTGAACCGTTTCCAAGCCCTGTCCGGCAAAGAAAATGAATAAAAGTTATATATTAATTACTTGCTACCAGGGAATGAACGGAAAGTTGCCGATATAGTGCCATAATGATTGAAATTACCCTTGGAGGCATTTCTGCATGTCCGCCCACTCCTCAAGGGGTTTACGTTTCGAGTCCATGACTTGTACTACTCCTTTGTCAGGTTTAATGATTAGCAGAATAAAGTGGAAGCTGCGCACGCATAAGTCATCAATTATACACTTAACATCGAGTAAGCGAAATAGAATGTGTACAAGACAGTAACACTCACCCGTAGTTGTAAGGAAATAGTATTTCCCTTTTGGTTTCGGAAAACCTTAACGCCTTTACCAAGTTATTCTCTGTGTCGATGTAATGACCTTGGAGAGTTTTTTGATGAACGAAATATGGGTCAATGAACCCAATGTCATAGATTTGTCCTCTTTTGCATTGGAGAATCTTCATTCTGCATAATTAATATAGTGATGAGTAAGATTATACATGCAATGAACGAGCTGAGCTAGCTAGAGACTTAATTACAGAAATAATACTTACAGACAATAGGCACTGAGGATAGATTTGTCGATGGCGTCTTGTTGGTATAACTGAAATAATTCACTAAATTCAATCATTATCACGCCATCTCCATGCCCGTAATGCTCGTTTTTATATCCCACGTAGATCCAGTTTCCCCTTCCTTTGAGGCTCGCATGTACCACTTATGCAATCTTCGCATTTTTGTTGGTAGACCGTCGACTAGCTCAGGTTTGACGAGAGTATACCCGTGCCGGTATTTGTATGCTACCTCGTGGAACTCTTGTAACTGCTCTAAGTACTGAGGAATAGACATGCCCTGAGCAGAGGCCGCTTCTCCGTACATTGCAACAAACTCAGGATCGACGTCGACTGCACCTCTGCTCGACCCCACCTCGGTATTGGAAAACACTTTGAGCGGGGGGCACGACTGGTTTTTCTGTTCTCCGAGCTGGGGAACTGATTTCCCGCTTGCACTACTACTCTTCGACCGCTGCTTATTTGCCTCAGCCGACTTGCGAATAGAGCGGTCATAGTCTGGTGTCAGCCTTGGCGGGGGTTGTTCAAGGGTCTTCAGCATTTTGAAGACGGCGGCTTTTTCTTCTGGGGTGGCGGGGAACTCTGGCGCTTTCGGCTTCTTCCGGTTAGCCCACCACTCTTTATTTTGGGCATTTGCGATCGCGGCATTTTCCTCCTCCGTATAGTCGTAAGGTCTCATGGGAAGATTCTTATGAGGTACTTTTGGGAGGGGCGACCTTTTACGTTTCGGTGATCGCTTACCCCTCATAGTACCAGCGGTGGTACGCTGAGCCTCAGTGGGCGGAGACGACTGACGCGCGGCGAGACGGCTGCGTGGAGACTGGTGAGGCGGCGGCGGCGAAGAGGACTGTTGCGCTGGAGACTGGTGAGGCGGCGGCGAAGATGGATTGCTACTCTGAGGAGTCGATGGCCTTGGCTGCCAGTTTGGAAGCACGATGAATTCCTTTGGCCATAGAATGGTCCCTTTTTTGGCTTCTCCAAGTTCAACCACCTCCCCATCTTCACCTGCAGGGTGTTCCAGCTTCAGCTCCTCAAATTCTTTCATCACTTCATCCACCCCGACAACAGCGTAGCCATGTGGAACCGGAGAGAAATGGAAAGTTGGTTTAGGTCCAATTGGTACGGCATAGCCGACCGCCACCTTCATGGTTAAGTTAAAAACTTTCACATGTAGCTCACAAGGTGTGCTCTCCGTGATATCATCCACTGGGTAGCGACGAAGAGGAGCCATCGTCAGTGCATCATCATTACCATCCTGGAGCTCCGTGGAAGCCACGCTGCTTTTCCGATTCGATGGGCCGCCGGTACCATCGCATGCAGCTTCTACCATGTGCCGCTGAGATTGGCCGCAAGTACCTTGCTGGCTAAGTGCGTCAATTTGATCCTGCTGCCGCTTTAATTTTTCTTCTATATTACGCAGCCGGTCTGCAGCAGCGCGTGCTTCCATTGCCTCCCTTTCCTTTCTCCTCTGATGGCTTCTATCAGGAAATTTCTTCCTGTCCTCGGGAATCGCAATTTTCTTGGGCTTGGAGCCTGGTACGCCTCGTGTTCGTCCGTCGTGTTCCTTATTCCCAAGGGCGCGTGTGAGCTCGTCATCCTCTCTATCGGGACAGAACCGTCCCTCTTCAACATCCTTTACTGCATTTCTAATGCCTTCGATGGGTAGTAGGGGCTTATCTTTGTGTGTTCTGTTATATATGCACTTCCCTTCTGCGTCCAACGTGCCCCCATGCCCGTAAAACCAATTTCTTGCCCGTTCGATCCATGTGTATGGCTCTGGAGTGATCCCTTTAGCCAGCAGGTCGGCCTCAAGTTTCTCCCACTTAGGCATGCTAAAGGCGTAGCCACCAGGCCCCATAGTATGGTGGTACTTCTTTTTAGCAGCATTTGCCTTATTTTTTCAGACTTTTTCTGAGCTTCCTCCGATTTCTTGTACGCCACAAATTCTTCCCATTCACCTCTTATCTTCTCATACCCTTTATCGAAGTCCGGAGTCTTATCTTTGTTGACAAACTCGTGTGCAATCTTTTCTTCCAGTTCTTGAATAGCTCGGCCATCTTCTTAAAAGCCCACTCCTTGACTTTTTGCTCTATGATATTTTTTTGCTTGGCAATCTTTTCTGCCTCATTTGGATCCTCCTCATCTGGATCCACCTCTGGCGCCGGCAGGGTGAAATTAACCATGAGCTTTTTCCAAAGGTTTTCTTTGCCTTGTCGCCGACATATCTTATTCCTCCCTCCTTGGCTTATGCCATTCTCGAACGGTGATCGGAATGTAGTCCCTAACAATAACTCCGCATTGCTTTACAATTTTTTTTGCAACATCAGGGGGAGCAATCGGTGTGCCGTCTTCAGCGACTTTTTTGATCCTGTACCTTTCATGGTCACCAACTTTTTGGCTGGGCCTCGTTTCGTCCTTACAGAAGATTTGCTCGATCCGGAGGGCTAAAAGAAGAAAGAGCGTTAATATATGTATATAGACAGCAGAGGCTTAATTAATTAATATATATATGCACCTCGCCGGAGTTTGCAACATTTAATGTTCCACCGGAGCCGTCGGCTTCTTCCTCATCGGCTTCTCCCTCATCGAAGCCGCCGGCTTCTCCCTCGCCCCAGCCGGAGGCTTCTACCTCACCGGAGCGTCTCTTCGGTTGAGAGACTCATCTCCCTCGCCGGAGTTGTTCAGAAACTGCGAGGTGTGACATCGCCAACATCTTCCCCGCGTATCATATCCTGGAGGATGTTTTCCTGATTTTCGTCTCATTCCATAGTTTCTGCAAATTAAGAACAATGCACAAAACTTTAGTTGGGTAACTTGTTCCATATGTCAAGATACATCTACTCACAAAATTTGAATCTAAAATTTGCATACAAATGTGTATCAGATATGTGAATGCAAATGTGAATACAAAGTTAAATTTGCTAATTTTGCTAACACCTTAATTTGCTAATTTTGCTAACACATAAATTTTGCTAACACATTAAATATTCTTAACACTAAAATTTCCTATACAAAAAAAATCCTAACACTAACCTAACATAATTTGAATCTAAAATTTTCATACAAATGTGAATCGGATATGTGAATGCAAATGTGAATACAAAGTTAAATTTGCTAATTTTGCTAACACCTTAATTTGCTAATTTTGCTAACACATAAATTTTGCTAACACTTTAAATATTCTTAACACTAAAATTTCCTATACAAAAAAAATCCTAACACTAACCTAAAATGCTATACAAAAAAATCCTAACACTAACCTAAAATGCTATACATTTCCTAACACTAACCTAAAATGCTATACAAAAAAAAATCCTAACACTAACCTAACATAAATTTCCTATACTAACACAACACTAACACTATACATTTCCAATACAAAAAAAATCCTAAAATTTCTAACTCACCGAGAGGCGGTGCGGGCGGCGGCGAGGTCACGGGCACGGCCACGGCGGCGGTGAGCTCCACGGGCACAGCCACGGCGGTGGTGGCGACGGACGGCGGCGGCAGACGGTGTGCGTGCAGACGGCGGCCGGATAGGACGGCGGCGATTCGAGGCCTCCCCTGCTCGATTCCGACGGCGGCGAGCTCGGCAGTGACTAGGCGGCCACGGCGGCCACGGGCACGGCCACGGCGGTGGTGGCGATGGACGGCGAGCTCCACAGGCACGGCCACGGCGGTTGGAGCAGAGAGGAGGAGGCGCGCGGGTCAATTTGGGGTCGATTTGGAGCAGAGAGGAGGAGAACGGTTAAGTACCAGGACTCATTGGTGCCTCATTGGTCCTGGTTCGTGGGAGGAACCGGCACCAATGCCCTGGTCATTTAATGCCAGATTTGCCTCGCGCGTCCATGGGTTATTAGTCCCGGTTCTTCGAATAAACCGGGACCAATGAGTCCTTTTTCAAATTTATTTCAAACTTTTCAGTTCTGAATGTTGTTCCCGCTTTTTTTTTCTTATTTAGGTGTTTTAATATGAATTTCAAATGGTTTTGAATCTGAAAAGACTTTCAACATGAAAAGTGTTTAAACTTGAATAAATAATGCAAAACCATTTTCAGTTTTCTAAAATAATTATTCTAACTATTAACCATTTTGCTATTTTCAATTAAAAATGCATTAACAAATATTTATTGCATAATTTAGAATCTGAAAAGACTTTCAACATGAAAAATGTTTAAATTTGAATAAATAATCCAGAACCATTTTCTGTTTTCTAAAATATTTATTCTAACTATACAAACTTGTGAGCCGTTGGATCAGCGGTGTGTTTCTTTCGAGCGCTTGTGAGCCGTTGGATCAGCGGTGTGTGTTTCTTTTCATGGCTACGGCTCAGAAGAAAACAGAAAACAGAAAACAGAAACAATAAATGTATTAAACCTGTTAAATGATGAAGATTCTCCATGGCTACGACTTAGAAGAAAACAGAAAATAGAAACAATAAATGTATTAAACCTGTTAAATGATGAAGATTCTTCATGGCTACGGCTCAGAAGAAAACAGAAAACAGAAAACAGAAACAATAAATGTATTAAACCTTTATGTAAGGAGCATGTGTAAGAAGCTTCAATCAGCTGCAGTTTTATCAACACAATCTCTACATTCTCCAAGATCTTTAGCATTTTCAAGTGATAGAACAAAACATACGGTTTTCCCTGCATACAGCCCGACGGTGGCTCGTGAGTGCCCGTATATCAAATGCACCGTCAGACGTATGCAGGGAATCCGAATGCTTTGTTTACGAAATAAACTACAATGAGTACAGAGTGAGTGCCAAACATGTCCGAGAGGTGGGCTATATATAGGGTCACTGTATTATGAAAACTCTAAACACTGAAGAGAACAAAGCACACGGTTTCCCCTGCATACAGCCCAACGGTGGCTCGTGAGTGCCCGCATATCAAATGCACCGTTGGACGTATGCAGGGAATCCGAATGCTTCGTATACCAAAATGAACTACAATGAGTAGACACTGAGTGCTGAACATGTCTGGGAGGGGGGCTATATAGGGTCCGTGTGCTTGTTTAGTCTCGGTTGGTAACTCGGCGTATGCCCATGAGCCCGGCGTGGAGAGGAATGCCCTGCTACCGGGCTCCTACTCCGGTGCCGGAGGAGGTGCGGAGGACGTACGAGCGCGCGTGGTCCGACGTCCCTGACCCCGACGAGGATGCGTACGCCGCAGAGGTGGCGTGGGGATCCGCGGCCGTACCTCCACCAGTCGCCGCCGCCCCTCCCGACGAGGAGGATGACGACGACGACGACTTCGACTGGAGCAACCATGGGAAAGAGCGCGGCGGGCCGCAGATGCAGGAGGCCATTGAAGCCTCCTTCCAGTCCGTCCACGACGATCGTGTACAGCAAGCCAGAACTGCCTGCCAGCTCAAGGCGAAGGAGGCTTCCGAGCTAGATTGGGCACTGAAAGACTAATCCTCCATGGATCTTGCCCTCCGCCGCAAACGTGCGCGCGAGAACCGGGCGGCCGCGAACGGGGCTGGCTCCTCCCGCCATTTCCCCTAATCCTACGGCCTCCGAGCCAGCAAGTCCGTTTATGTAGAATAATGTTGGTGATGTGTAATAATGTATTAAACCTTTTATGTAATACATTATATGGAATGTATTAAACCTTTATGTAAGGAGCATGTGTAATAATAATGAATGTGTATTTCCAATGTGTATTGTCAAGAAGCTTCAAATCAGCTGCAGTTTTCAGTTCTGAATGCTGTTCCCGCTTTTTTTTTTCTTATTTACGTGTTTGAATATGAATTTGAAATGGTTTTGAATCTGAAAATACTTTCAAGATGAAAAGTGTTTAAATTTTAATAAATAATCCAAAACCATTTTTTGTTTTCTAAAATAATTATTCTTGGGAACTATTCAGAATGCTCGAGAACCATGCATTACATATGGTCACTTGTTTTCTAAAAGGTTTAATACAGTACTACACATCACATAAAGGTTTAATACATTACATTGATTTACATAAAAGCCATGAACCCTTCTTCGCGTATGTCCCTTGCCTATGATCGCTTCGGCCGTAACCATGGAGCATCTTCATTATTTAACGGGATGCTTGGGTCAGTTTCCACTGTGAAGGGCGGAATTTCATCAAACTTATTATAATCTGCTGACATGTCTGTCTTGTCCTCGACTCCCACGATGTTTCTTTTCCCTGAAAGAACTATGTGACGCTTTGGCTCATCTTCTGATGTATTCGTTTGCTTATTTTTTTCTTTTTTTCGGTCTGGAGGACATGTCCTTCACATAGAAAACCTGAGCCACATCATTGGCTAGGATGAATGGTTCGTCTCTGTAACGACCAAGATTCCTGAGATCCACTGTTGTCATTCCGTACAGCTGGTCTACCTTTACCCCTTCTCCATTCATGTTGACCCAACTGCACCGAAACAAAGGGACCTTAAAATTAGGTCCATAGTCATGTTCCCATATCTCCTATATGTAACCATAGTATGTGTCCTTTTACCCATTCTCGTCTGTTGCATCAAAGCGGACACCACTGTTTTGGTTGGTGCTCTTTTTATCTTGGGCGATCGTGTAAAATGTATTCCCATTTATCTCGTACCCTTGGAAATTCAATACAGTCGAAGATGGTGACGCGGCCAACAAGTAGAGCTGATCTCCGACAGTGCTGTCATTCATGAGCTGTAATCGCAACCAACTGCCGAAAGTCTCCATGTGTTTTTCTTTAATCCAGGAGTCAGCCTTCCCCGGGTTCTTGGAGCGTATCATTGATTTCTTTCCTAGCGTGCCTTTTTCACTCAGTCTCCCCTCATGCCGCGATTCAGGAACACCAATCGGCTTAATGTCTGGAATAAAGTCAACACAGAACTCAATGACCTCCTCTGTTCCATAGCCCTTTGAGACGCTTCCTTCCGGCCTAGCACGGTTATGAACATATTTCTTCAAGACTCCCATGAACCTCTCAAAGGGGAACATATTGTGTAGAAATACAGGACCGAGAATGGCAATCTCGTCGACTAGGTGAACCAGGAGATGCGTCATAATTTTAAAGAAGGATGGGGGGAACACCAACTCAAAACTAACAAGACATTGGACCACATCCGTCTGTAGCCTTTGCAGACTTTCTTGATCGATTACCTTCTGAGATATTATATTGAGGAATGCACATAGCTTCACAATGGGTACTCGAACATTTTACGGTAGAAGCCCCCCAATGCAACCGAAAGCAACTGCATCATAATCACGTGGCAATCATGATACTTCAGGTTCTGTAATTTTTTCTCTGCCATATTTATTATTCCCTTTATATTTGACGAGAAGGCAACCGGGACCTTGATACTGCTCAGGCATTCAAAAAAGATTTCCTTCTCTGCTTTGGTAATAGCGTAGCTGCTTAAGTATTGAGGCCCTTTATCCGTCTGCTTGTTGTATGGGTCTTTCATACGTTGCTGGTCCTCCCTTGCTTCTGCTGTATCTTTTGTCTTCCCATACACGCCCAGGAAGCATAGCAGGTTCACGCAAAGATTCTTCGTCACGTGCATCACGTCGATTGAAGACCGGACCCCTAGGACTTTCCAATAGGGTAGCTCCCAAAATATAGATTTCTTCTTCCACATGGGCGCGTGTCCGGTAGCGACGTCTTTCGGAACAGATTGACCGCCAGGACCCTTTCCAAAGATTACTTCTATGTCCCTGACCATACCAAATATAGCATCACCATCAGGGAGGTTAGGCTTCTTTCGGCGATCTGCCTCACCGTTGAAATGCTTGCCTTTCTTTCTTACGGAATGATTGTTCAGAAGAAATTGACGACACCCCAGGTACACAACCTTCTTACTTTTTTCCAAATATGTACCTCTAGTCTTGTCTAAACAGTGCGTGCATGCATTGTATCCCTTTTTTGACTGTCCTGAAATGTTACTAAGAGCAGGCCAATCATTGATGGTTACGAACAGCAACGCTCGTAGGTCAAATTCCTGTTGTTTGTGCTCATCCCACACACGTACACCTGGTTCGGCCCACAACTGCAAAAGTTCATCATCTAATGGCCTTAGGTACATATCAATGTCGTTGCCGGGTTGCTTCGGGCCTTGGATGAGCACTGGCATCATAATGAACTTCCGCTTCATGCACAACCAAGGAGGAAGGTTGAAGATACATAGAGTCACGGGCCAGGTGCTGTGACTGCATCTCTGCTCCCCAAAAGGATTCATGCCGTCTGTACTTAGACCAAACCATAAGTTCCTTGCGTCACCTGCAATGTCCGAGAACTCTCTCTCGATTTTTCTCCACTGCGACCCATCGGCGGTGTGTCTCAAGTTCCCGTCTTTCTTACGCTCTTCTTTATGCCATCGCAACAATCTGACATGCTCTTTGTTTCTGAACAGACGTTTCAACCGTGGTATTATCGGAGCATACCACATAACCTTAGTAGGAACCCTCTTCCTGGGGGGCTCGTCATCGCCCTCAACATCACCAGGGTCATCTTGTCTGATTTTGTACCGCAGTGCATTGCATACCGGGCATTTATCCATATTCTCGTACTCCTCACCGCGGTATAGGATGCAGTCATTAATGCACGCATGTATCTTCTGCACATCTAATCCTAGATGGCAGATAGCCTTCTTTGCTTCATATGTAGTCTCGGGCAATTCGTTTTCCTTTGGAAGATTCGGCTTCATTATTTTCAGTAACTTCTCAAATCCCTTGTCAGATAAACCAGTCTCTGCCTTCCATTTCAGCAGTTCCAGTGTGGTACCGAGCTTTGTGTTGCCATCTTCGCAATTTGGGTACAACAACTTTTTGTGATCCTCTAGCATGGCCTCCAACTTTAGCTTCTCCTTTTCTGTATCGCATTCTCGCTTTGCATCAGAAATGACCCGACCAAGACCATCAGCGGGCTCATATGATGCCCGTTGTTCACCTCCTTCTTCTTCATTGTCTTCCATTACAGTATCACCGTATTCTTCAGGGAACATAGGATAGTTGTCATCATCCTCCCCTTCTTCATTGTCTTCCATCCTAACCCCTCTTTCTCCGTGCTTGGTCCAACAATTATAGCTGGGCATGAAACCTCTCCGAAGCACCTGGCCTTGAATGATTTTTGAGTTAGAGTACTCCCTGACGTTCCGACAGTCAACACATGGACAAGGCATAAAATTATCAACTTTGTTTGCCTCAGCCACATCGATAAATTTATGCAGGTCTGCAATAAAATCGGAAATGCGTCGTTCGCCGTACATCCATCGCATCCGTGCATCCATCTGCATCATATAATTAAGTTTATCAAATACCATTACAATAACATCTTGAATAGTGAAATGACCACCGTACATCGACACATGCAATATTTTTGTATCAATTACAGATGAAAAGGATAAAGTTGCTAACCTCTGTCGAGAATATAATTTTGTGTGAACTTAAGTGTGGCTCGGGCATTTCATCGAACACATCTTGTGCGTAGCAAAGGAAAAAAAAACGAGCACCCAGTTCCCACACATCCAAGCAGAAAAAAAAACAGAGGAGAGAAGAGAGGGGGGTGGGTTACTTATAGGTAGGGGAGGGGTATTAGTCCCGGTTTGAGACACGAACCGGGACTAAAGCTCCGCGGCACGCCACATGTCCGGCTCTTGAGCTTTAGTCCCGGTTCGTGCCACGAACCGGGACTAATGTCCCCAACCGAAACGGGACCAATGCTCCACGGGCCCCTGGCAGCTCGAACCGGGACCAATGCCTGGCATTGGTCCCGGTTTTTCCCTGAACCGGGGCTAATGCAAAAATGGGCTCAGGACGAAAGCCTCATTTTCTACTAGTGTATGATACGTATTGAGAGATCGATTCATATCGGTTAGCTTCTTAGAATGTTTGCATCTGCATTTTTTGTTGAGGAACATGAATTCATTTACAAGGACAGTAGCGCTAAATACAGTATTTGGCGCTGTAGGTTGATGCATACACAATATGATTTACATGCTCCAACTAATCCACGTGATGGATTTAAGTACCAATAGCCAGTTAATTCATTCGATGAGATCTTCTACTAGTATTGTGCTGGTTGATGTTCTTGGCTATCTAGCTCCTGGTGCAGGTACGATGATGCAGGTGGGAAATTGGTTCATGTGATGGATCGATGGATCCTTTTTGTATTTGATATAGTACTCAGTACTGTGATGCATGCACTATGGTAGTCCGACCGGCCATACACTACCGGAAAATCTATCTTTCCCGTGAGTGCATGTCACGCCCCGAGACCCGGCCCGGTAGAATGACAGCCGCCGCACGCATATAGACCTGAAAGTCTATACACGTGCAAGGCTAGAGAAGCAGGATAAACCAGCACAGTGGATCTCAACAGCTCATCTACTCATTATTTTACAAGATTATTACATTTACAAGGATAAAAAGATTCTCTAGTCGTCCCACCCAACTGGTTCAACCTACTCCTCGGATACGACGGCTTCCGCTGCGAACTCTGATCAACAAAAACATAAAGGAGCAAGGGTGAGTACAAACAAGTCGTACTCAGCAAGCAGGTACTTTACTATGCAACGGAAGAACAAAGCAAGACATGAACATGAATTGAGATAATCAAATTATTAAAAGACCATATTGGATTAAAAAGAGAATAGATCATTCACCGGGAAATGGATGGATGGTGAACGACCACGTATCGGTATCACACATGACAGCAAGGTTCCCTACCCGGGACTCACAGGGGTGAATATTCACGCTTTTACACTCTTAAGAGGGGTATTCCGACGTCAACAGCCTCGACCAGAACCACACAGGCTCCAGAACGAGCAGAGCCCTTTTACCCGCTCAGACACCGGACACCCTGACCTACTGATGTCGGTCGCTCCTACGGATCCATCACCGACACTTTCCATTCAAGGGCCGCCCCTCGCGGAGAACTCAGACAGTCCCATACCTGAACTGTGACCGGTACAATACGTTTGCCGTCGTGACACCAATACGACAAGAGATCAGGATATGATACAATCACTGGAATGAGATCAAGCAGATAAACTCAACAGGATATTCTCAGACTCCTCATGAGCTCCTACGGAGTATTCAGATTTAATCAAGACAGAGAGAAACTCGCCTCCCTCTCCGATACAACAATGATTAACAAGGAGATCCACGAGAACGGTGCATGTAGAAGTACAAGCACCACAGATTTATCAACGAGATATAAACTAGAAGTAGTGAAACTACTACTAGCAAGGAAATCAAAAGATTAGCAAAGTAACCACTTGCCTAAACATCTCTCTTCTCTGCTTAAACCTTGTCAGCTAGATCCATCTCGGTGGATGAACCAAATCGTACTTGTAAGCATCTTCTTCTAAATGGAAATGATTGGCTCTCCTCCGTGTTGAGCCAGCAGCTCCCGCAGCTCCCACTCTGTATTTCTTCTCAGCCCACATCGCCTCTCAGCTCACTCTTTTTCTGAGGTGTACCTCGCAAGCAACTGCGCTCAGGTATTTATAGGAGCTAATCCTCGGTGCCGGCAAAAATATCTAGCCGCCGTGACCTTTCGAGTTGACCCTTCAAGACTTCAGAGAGATCGTTGGTCGCCGGCCTAAAATATCTGAGCTGCCGTGGCCCTCTGTCGCTGCTAAGAAAAATCTGCCGACATCTCTGGACGCATGCAACGACGTCAGCTGCTGCTATCTGGCTACCATGCAGAACGTCTACGCTGAGGCTTGGCTTCCAAACCACTCTTGAGCTGTCAGCACATACTTGCACCACCTCTAGTAACCAGCCACGTAGCAACTTCAAACCAATTAGCTCACGTTACTAACAGGAGTGGTGCATGCATGCACAACTCGATCAGGCCAAGCTAGCAAACATGCACACTCGAGTCAGCCAAAACTCCTCTATTTTTTATGCAAACAAAATAATTAGAAAGCAAATATTATTTTACTCAAATTAAACGATAACTCGAAAATTCAGGTTATCACATCCTCCCCACCTTATAAGAATTTCGTCCCCGAAATTCAACACAAAACAAACTTTTTTTTTCTTTTCAAAACTTAGCAAGATTTGGAAAAATCAAACCAAAATAATTTTGTCATGCAATCAAACAACAAGGCTAACAAATATAACTAGAGCAAAAACAGATGCATGAAAGGTTAGTTGCAAACATCAAACAATGTTAGTCGCAAAACTAAACTAACGATCTACCCATTTATTCCCAGCATCCCTAAACCTTGAGCTCTGATACCACTTTAACTGTCACGCCCCGAGACCCGGCCCGGTAGAATGACAGCCGCCGCACGCATATAGACCTGAAAGTCTATACACGTGCAAGGCTAGAGAAGCAGGATAAACCAGCACAGTGGATCTCAACAGCTCATCTACTCATTATTTTACAAGATTATTACATTTACAAGGATAAAAAGATTCTCTAGTCGTCCCACCCAACTGGTCCAACCTACTCCTCGGATACGACGGCTTCCGCTGCGAACTCTGATCAACAAAAACATAAAGGAGCAAGGGTGAGTACAAACAAGTCGTACTCAGCAAGCAGGTACTTTACTATGCAACGGAAGAACAAAGCAAGACATGAACATGAATTGAGATAATCAAATTATTAAAAGACCATATTGGATTAAAAAGAGAATAGATCATTCACCGGGAAATGGATGGATGGTGAACGACCACGTATCGGTATCACACATGACAGCAAGGTTCCCTACCCGGGACTCACAGGGGTGAATATTCACGCTTTTACACTCTTAAGAGGGGTATTCCGACGTCAACAGCCTCGACCAGAACCACACAGGCTCCAGAACGAGCAGAGCCCTTTTACCCGCTCAGACACCGGACACCCTGACCTACTGATGTCGGTCGCTCCTACGGATCCATCACCGACACTTTCCATTCAAGGGCCGCCCCTCGCGGAGAACTCAGACAGTCCCATACCTGAACTGTGACCGGTACAATACGTTTGCCGTCGTGACACCAATACGACAAGAGATCAGGATATGATACAATCACTGGAATGAGATCAAGCAGATAAACTCAACAGGATATTCTCAGACTCCTCATGAGCTCCTACGGAGTATTCAGATTTAATCAAGACAGAGAGAAACTCGCCTCCCTCTCCGATACAACAATGATTAACAAGGAGATCCACGAGAACAGTGCATGTAGAAGTACAAGCACCACAGATTTATCAACGAGATATAAACTAGAAGTAGTGAAACTACTACTAGCAAGGAAATCAAAAGATTAGCAAAGTAACCACTTGCCTAAACATCTCTCTTCTCTGCTTAAACCTTGTCAGCTAGATCCATCTCGGTGGATGAACCAAATCGTACTTGTAAGCATCTTCTTCTAAATGGAAATGATTGGCTCTCCTCCGTGTTGAGCCAGCAGCTCCCGCAGCTCCCACTCTGTATTTCTTCTCAGCCCACATCGCCTCTCAGCTCACTCTTTTTCTGAGGTGTACCTCGCAAGCAACTGCGCTCAGGTATTTATAGGAGCTAATCCTCGGTGCCGGCAAAAATATCTAGCCGCCGTGACCTTTCGAGTTGACCCTTCAAGACTTCAGAGAGATCGTTGGTCGCCGGCCTAAAATATCTGAGCTGCCGTGGCCCTCTGTCGCTGCTAAGAAAAATCTGCCGACATCTCTGGACGCATGCAACGACGTCAGCTGCTGCTATCTGGCTACCATGCAGAACGTCTACGCAGAGGCTTGGCTTCCAAAGCACTCTTGAGCTGTCAGCACATACTTGCACCACCTCTAGTAACCAGCCAAGTAGCAACTTCAAACCAATTAGCTCACGTTACTAACAGGAGTGGTGCATGCATGCACAACTCGATCAGGCCAAGCTAGCAAACATGCACACTCGAGTCAGCCAAAACTCCTCTATTTTTTATGCAAACAAAATAATTAGAAAGCAAATATTATTTTACTCAAATTAAACGATAACTCGAAAATTCAGGTTATCACAGTGCAGTTCTTTGCCGTGTTAATATATTTTGCGGAACACGGCAAAGGCAACTTTACCGTGCAGGAAACATAAAGGACCACGGCAAAGAACTGACCACGGCACAGTACAGAAAGGGCACACGACAAAGAAATAGGCACGGCAAAAGGAACAAAAAACACACGGCAAACAATACAATCTCGGCAAAGACATCTTTGCCGTGCGCCTCAACGAGACAGCACGGCAAACAAGTGGGACCCGCAACGACCAAAACCCGCAATTTTCCCTCGCTTCCAATAAATCTTTTTGAAGTGCGTCAAGTAGATGCAATCACGGCAAATACATTGTTTGCCGTGTGCCCGGAGCGTCTGTACACGACACAGAGTGGCCAAATTTTCCCGCGCTCTAAATTAATTGGCGGGAGATGCTTTGCCGTGCGGCTTTGAGCGTAGCACACGGCAAACACTTCCTTTGCCGTGTGTCTTTGTGAGTTGCACACGGCAAACCTTGTATTTGCACTAGCCCCATTGATATTTTTTTGCTATCCTTGCTTTGTTTATTTTCTTTGTTAAGTCTTCTAGTGCGTTCATTTACTTCACTTAATTATGTTTCTCGATAATATATATAAACCCTCCGGTGTGAGCCGCATATGTGGCGAAACCCCGAAATTAGTGAACCTAACGTGTGAGGCGTCGTCTACCCCTTCCCGGGCGTTGAATGGGAGCGTCGGAAACCCACCCAAACCTAGGTTTTTTCATACCATGTATGTACCAGTGTATTGGGTGTTTTGAAAGTGCAAGATTTTACTTCGGTGTATGACCGTCTTCACCGACCGCACTCTCTCTGTACTAAGTTTCTTGACTTATAGGTGAAAACTCCCGTTTCGGGGGAACCGGGGGCAATCTTGTGAGAACTTGTGATAATAGTTGGTTTTCCATGTTCCTATGTCCTTACCTAACACAACCAAGGAAAAAAGTCAACTGTCCTACCCCCTTTTGACACTGTTGAAGGTGGTAGATGAAAACGTTAGGGTTTTTCCAACGGATCTAGGGTTTCGCCGAATCGGGGCCCCGGAGCGTCGGAAACCCACCCAAACCTAGGTTTTGCCATACCATGTGTGTAGAAGTGTGTTGGGTGTATTGGAAGTGCAAGATTTTACTCCGGCGTGTGACCGTCTTCACCGACCGCACTCTCTCTATACTAAGTTTCTTGACTTATAGCTGAAAACTCCCGTTTCGGGGGAACCGGGGGCAATCTTGTGAGAACTTGTGATAATAGTTGGTTTTCCATGTTCCTATGTCCTTACCTAACACAACCAAGGAAAAAATTACACTGGCCTACCCCTTTCGACGCCGTTCAAGATGGTAGACGAAAACGTTAGGGTTTTTCCAGCGGATCTAGGGTTTCGCCGAATCGGGGCCCCGGAGCGTCTGTTAGGTTGGTACATGGGACCATGGGGAACCAACATTTCATGTGGTCCGTCGCATGATTCCATGCCCGGCACCCGACACGTGAGTTTTAACCTCTAAGTGTCGGAACTTACTACGGAGTAAGTGGGGTCGGTGAAGCGGGTCGCACCTCGGAGCTGTATCTTGGTTCCCACAACCTACCAACACCCTCTTATACATATATTGGGGATCCATGCAAGTTTTGGTGGGATTTCGACGCTCCGGACCCCGCTACGGCAAAACCCTACGCCCGCTGGAAAAAAGTCCAACCTGTCGATCTACCCCTTTGACCGGCGCTGAGAGGGGGTAGACGCATGAACTTTTTTGCTTGGTTGTGTTTGGTTGATACATAGGACCATGGTGAACCAACATTTAATGTGTTCCGTCGCATGATTCCATGCCCGGCACCCGACACGGGAGTTTTCACCTCTAAATGTCGGAACTTACTACGGAGTAAGAGGGGTCGGTGAAGGGGGTCGCACCTCGGAGCTGTATCTTGGTTCCCACAACCTACCAACACACTGTTATACATATATTAGGGACCCATGCAAGTTTTGGTGCGATTCAGACGCTCCGGACACCGCTACGGCGAAACCCTACACCCGCTGGAAAAAAGTCAAACCTGTCGATCTACCCTTATGACCGGCGCCGAGAGGGGGTAGTCGCACGAACTTTTTTGCTTGGTTGTGTTAGGTTGGTACATAGGACCATGGGGAACCAACATTTCATGTGGTCCGTCGCATGATTCCGTGCCCGGCACCCGACACGGGAGTTTTCACCTCTAAGTGTCGGAACTTACTACGGAGTAAGTGGGGTCGATGAAGGGGGTCACACCTCGGAGCTGTATCTTGGTTCAAACAACCCACCAACACACTCTTATACATATATTAGGGACCCATGCAAGTTTTGGTGGGATTCCGACGCTTCGGACCTCGCTACGGCGAAACCCTACACCCGCTGGAAAAAAGTCAAACCTGTCGATCTACCCCTTTGACCGGCGCCGAGAGGGGGTAGACGCATGAACTTTTTTGCTTGGTTGTGTTAGGTTGGTCCATAGGACCATGGGGAACCAACATTTCATGTGGTTCGTCGCATGATTCCGTGCCCGGCACCCGACACGGGAGTTTTCACCTCTAAGTGTCAGAACTTACTACGGAGTAAGAGGGGTCGGTGAAGGGGGTCGCACCTCGGAGCTGTATCTTGGTTCCCACAACCTACCAACACACTCTTATACATATATTAGAAACCCATGCAAGTTTTGGTGGGATTCCGACGCTCCGGATCCGCTACGGTGAAACCCTACGCCCGCTGGAAAAAAGTCAAACCTGTCGATCTATCCCTTTGACCGGCGCCGAGAGGGGGTAGACGCATGAAATTTTTTGCTCGGTTGTGTTAGGTTGTTACATAGGACCATGGGGAACCAACATTTCATGTGGTTCTTCGCATGATTCCGAGCCCGGCACCCGACACGGGAGTTTTCACCTCTAAGTGTCGGAGCTTACTACGGAGTAAGCGGGGTCGGTGAAGGGGGTCTCACCTCGGAGCTGTATCTTGGTTCCCACAACCTACGAACACACTCTTATACATATATTAGGGACCCATGCAAGTTTTGGTGGGATTCCGACGCTCCGGACCCCGCTACGGCGAAACCCTACACCCGCTGGAAAAAATCCAACCTGTCGATCTACCCCTTTGACCGGCGCCGAGAGGGGTTAGACGCATGAACTTTTTTGCTTGGTTGTGTTAGGTTGCTCCTTAGGACCATGGGGAACCAACATTTCATGTGGTTCGTCGCATGATTCTGTGCCCGGCACCCGACACGGGAGTTTTCACCTCTAAGTGTCGGAACTTACTACGGAGTAAGAGGGGTCGGTGAAGGGGGTCGGACCTCGGAGTTGTATCTTGGTTCCCACAACCTACCAACACATTCTTATACATATATTAGGGACCCATGCAAGTTTTGGTGGGATTCCGACGCTCCGGACCCCGCTACGGCGAAACCCAACGCCCGCTGGAAAAAAGTCCAACCTGTCGATCTACCCCTTTGACCGGCGCCGAGCGGGGGTAGACGCATGAACTTTTTTGCTTGGTTGTGTTAGATTTTTACATAGGACCATGGTGAACAAACATTTCATGTGGTCCGTCGCATGATTCCGAGCCCGGCACCCGACACGGGAGTTTTCACCTCTAAGTGTCGGAACTTATTACGGAGTAAGAGGGGTCGGTGAAGGGGGTCGCACCTCGGAGCTGTATCTTGGTTCCCACAACCTACCAACACACTCTTATACATATATTAGGGACCCATTCAAGTTTTGGTGTGATTCCGACGCTCCGGACCCCGCTACGGCGAAACCCTACACCCGCTGGAAAAAAGTCAAACCTGCCGATCTACCCTTTGACCGGCGCCGAGAGGGGGTAGACGCATGAACTTTTTTGCTTGGTTGCGATAGGTTGGTCCATAGGACCATGGGGAACCAACATTTCATGTGGTTCGTCGCATGATTCCGTGCCTGGCACCCGACACGGGAGTTTTCACCTCTAAGTGTCGGAACTTACTACGGAGTAAGAGGGGTCGGTGAAGGGGGTCGCACCTCGGAGCTGTATCTTGGTTCCCACAACCTACCAACACATTCTTATACATATATTAGGGACCCATGCAAGTTTTGGTGGGATTCCGACGCTCCGGACCCCGCTACGGCGAAACCCTACGCCCGCAGGAAAAAAGTCCAACCTGTCGATCTACCCCTTTGACCGGCGCCGAGAGGGGGTAGACGCATGAACTTTTTTGCTTGGTTTTGTTAGATTTTTACATAGGACCATGGTGAACCAACATTTCATGTGGTCCGTCGCATGATTCCGAGCCCGGCACCCGACACGGGAGTTTTCACCTCTAAGTGTCGGAACTTACTACGTAGTAAGCGGGGTCGGTGATGGGGGTCGCACCTCGGAGCTGTATCTTGGTTCCCACAACCTACCAACACACTCTTATACATATATTAGGGACCCATGCAAGTTTTGGTGGGATTCCGACGCTCCGGACCCCGCTACGGCGAAACCCTACACCCGCTGGAAAAAAGTCCAACCTGTCGATCTACCCCTTTGACCGGCGCCGAGAGGGGGTAGACGCATGAAATTTTTTGCTTGGTTGTGTTAGGTTGGTCCTTAGGACCATGGGGAACCAACATTTCATGTGGTTCGTCGCATGATTCCGTGCCCGGCACCCGACACGGGAGTTTTCTCCTCTAAGTGTCATAACTTACTACGGAGTAAGCGGGGTCGGTGAAGCGGGTCGTACCATGGAGCCATATCTTGGTTCCCACAACCTACCAACACACTCGTATACATATATTAGGGACCCATGCAAGTTTTGGTGGGATTCCGACGCTCCGGACCCCGCTACGGCGAAACCCTACACCCGCTGGAAAAAAGTCAAACCCCGCTACGCCCGAACTAATAAACAGTCCACAAAAAAATAAACAAGAAATACAATTAAAAGAAAAAACAAAGAGAAAGAAAAATGAAAAGGAATAAAGGCACATGGCAAAGGGAAGACACACGGCAAAGGAGGTCTTTGCCGTGTGCTTTTCTCCAGTGCCGCACGGCCAAGGGAAGACACACGGCAAAGTCTTCTTTGCCGTGCTGCCCACGAAAACCCTCACGGCAAAGTCCTATCCACACACGACCTCATCCTCTGGACACACGCACTCCACACACACGTGACACCCGCACTCCACACACGCACTCCACACACGACCACGCCCCCGCCGGCTCCGCCCCCTCCAGCCGCCCACGCCGGCTCCGCCCCCACTCCCGGCCTCCTCCGCGAGCCGCCACACCCTGGCCCGCCACGCCACCTCCTCCTCCGCGACGCCCCGCCACCTCCTCCGCCACACCCCGGCCGTCGGCGACCTCCTCCTCCGCGAGCCGCCACGCCCCGGGCCGCCACGCCCCGCCACCTCCTCCGCCGTCGAGCCACCCCCACACCTCCTCCGCCGCGACCTCCCGGCCGCCATGCCCCGCCACCCCCTCCACCGTCGAGCCACCCCCACACGTCCCTGGTCGCAAGCTCGGGGGTCTCGTCTCCGGCGCCGGCCCCCTCCTCACCTCCGTGCTCATGCCCCGACCCCTCCTCCCGGACCGAGTCCGGCTCCACCGTGCAGAACAAGAAGGTGATTTTTTGGGTCATGCTCCTGAATCGATTGCTGTCTGATGATGCAATCCTTGTTTGGTCTTGCTTCGTTTGTCAACATTATGCCTCCATTACATACTGCCCTATGTTAATTTAGATGCACAACTCTGATTAGCAGTTGCGGCTTAGTTAGACGGACATGCACCTCAATCCATTGTTTGTGTAGAGCCATAATTGTATTATCGATATTTTGTAGAGCTTAGCTGCGTTCCATCACAATCTGAAAAATCATTTTTTTCAGAACTGTGAGAACAAATGCCATGTAAATTGCTATTTGTAAATTTGCCATGTTAATTGCTATTTGTAAAATCACCGGGAGCTTGTACTTATGAATGATAACCCAATATGTAAATTGCTATTTTTTTCAGATGTCGTAGTTTCTCGCCGGTCCCGTCATTGCGCGGCTTCTTCTGCAGCTGAGGAGCGTCCCCGACCTTTTTCGGCGATTGCTCACGCTTCGAGGGTATAAATCTTTCGCCTCTCTTGCTACATAGGTCTATTTTGGTCTAGATCACCAAGTCAGTCGCGTAACCTGAGTCAGATCCCATCCGGAAGGGTTACAAATTTATAAATATGCAGGATTGTCTATCTTTGTATATTTATAACTGTAACACTTCCGGATTGTCCTGTTGGACAGTCCGAGTACGTGTAGATCGGGTCGTGTTCCATGTTCTACCCCTTCCTGAGACGGAATTTCGGCAGCACCTCCCGTTGTTCTTCGGATGCACACCCTCTCGGCTTGACAAGCTCGAGACGTGTATTCTGAAGAACAGCGGGGAGGTGCTGTCGAAATTCCGTCTCGGGTCGGGGTAGAACATGGCACACGACTCGATCTACACGTACTCGGGCGGGATAGGCCCTTACCCATTAGAAATGTAGGTGAACCCTTGCATGCTGTAAAAGATAAAATTTGGCCGTAATTAATCTGACGGCATTGAATAAATTTATTATGACTTCCTGCATATAATTAATTGCATCACCGTTGTCACCCAAAGAGCAGAAGAAGATGTCTGATCATGCTGACCGTGAGTGGATGTATGCTGGCAGAAAGAGTCCGTGGGAATTTAGTGATGAATGGAGATATAAGGCCGAGGAGTTTGTGAACAAGGCGTTCGACATCAGTAGCAGACCCATGAAAGTGTTTTGCCCCTGTTCAAAATGCAATAACCGAAGGCGACAATCGAAGGTAGTTGTTAGTATGCACCTGATCAAGAATGGGTTCACACCATTCTACCATGCTTGGAATTTCCATGGTGAACAGTTAGCAAAACGTCCTAGAACCGAGCCACGTGAGATTCAACCAGCGGGAGAATTTGACACTGGGTTGAACAACTGCTTAGACGCCTTTGTCAATGCTAATGCGCCTGAAAGCCGTCGTGTAGAGGCGGAGACACCTCAGGAGGCGGAGACAAGTGAGCAGCCGGATGAAGACACGAAGAAGTACTACGAGACTATGTTTGGCTCGCAGAAACCCCTTCATGAACATACAGATGTTACCCTTCTAGATGCCATCGCTCGCCTAATACCCGTGAAGTGCCAGAGGAAGATATGCAGGGATGGTTTCGATGATATTCTGGCCGTCGTAGGCAGCCTTCTACCGAAAGGGCATATCTTGACGAAGAGCTTCTACGAGGCGACTAAACTCCTCCGTGACCTTAAGATGTCATATGAGAAGATAGACGCCTGTCCAAAGGGATGCATGCTATTCAGGAAAGAACATGCTGGAACAAATTATTGCATCCATTGCAATTCCTCTAGGTACTTCGAGGTCAACCTCGGTGGTGGACAGAAGAGGCAGACCGGGATTCCCCAAAAGATTCTCCGGTACCTTCCATTTAGACCGAGGATCCAGCGGCTTTAGATGAATAAAGACACTGCCCAGCAGATGCGATGGGCCGCGTTAGGGAAGAGATACACGGACAAGATGATACATCCGTCGGATGGTGACGCATGGAAGAACTTTGTAGCGAAGTATCCACTGAAAGCGGGCGACCCGAGGAGCGTAGCTGTTGCTATATCAACCGATGGGTTCAATCCATATGGCATGTCGGCGGCAACATACATCTGTTGGCCTGTGTTTGTCATACCCCAGAACCTCCCCCGGCGAGTCCATGAGATCACATAACATGTTATTGTCGATGATAATCTCAGGACCAAAATACCCGGGTAAGAACATGAACGTGTACCTGGAACCGCTGGTTGAAGACTTGGCTGTTGGCTGGAACGGTCGCGGGGTCCGAACATATGACGCCTCAACAAATGATCACTTCGATATGTATGTCTTGTACCACACATCCCTGCATGACTTACCAGCGCGTGCTTTGTTCTGCGGCTGGTGTACACATGGGAAGTGGCCTTGCCCACAGTGCAGACAGGCTATGACTTTCTCATGGCTTACGAAGGGAGGCAAGTATTCATTCTTTGATCAACATCGACAGTTCCTTGACCCAGGTCATAGATAAAGGAGTGACGTAAAGCGGTTCAAGAAAGGAGTCGAGATCCATGCTCCGAAACCACGTCTGATGACCGGAAGAGAAATCAAGGCTGAGCTAGAAGCTCTCGTGCCTAACCTGTCGTGGTGGTAACACGGCAGATGCCATAGGATGGCTAAAGTGTGGGGCCGATGGACTCTGGTGGATCCGGGGGAAGGCTAGCGCGCTAAGAAGCACACACAAAGAACACAGAAGCACACCAAGATCTACCCAGGTTCAGGGCACTCGTGAGGAGGTAACACCCCTACTCCTGCCTATCTCTCTCTGTATATCTCGGTATCTCACATACAAAGCTGCTCCTCGAGCTGTATATCTCCACAATGGGGAAGAACACAAGGTAGAAGATGAAGCTACAGGGGGAAGTGTATCTCATTGCCTTGTCGCTGGCTATCTCTAACACCCCTACTCCTGCCTATCTCTCTCTGTATATCTCGGTATCTCACATACAAAGCTGCTCCTCGAGCTGTATATCTCCACAATGGGGAAGAACACAAGGTAGAAGATGAAGCTACAGGGGGAAGTGTATCTCATTGCCTTGTCGCTGGCTATCTCTCGTTGCCTTCGTCGCCGTTTGTTGGTTGTCGTCGTCGTCGTTTCT
Organism: Poa pratensis; assembly: GCA_947311845.1. Lineage (NCBI taxonomy): Eukaryota > Viridiplantae > Streptophyta > Magnoliopsida > Poales > Poaceae > Poa > Poa pratensis. The sequence goes on along the minus strand of CAMZMU010000100.1, from coordinate 3,697,405 downwards.
CATGCAGGAGGGGGTGAGGCCATATATATAGGCTATACCGAGTTACCGAAGTGCCCCTCCCGGAGCACTGTAGCCACGCCGAGGATATGTCATGATGTTGCTCCTGTCAGAGACAGGACGTGACAAGCCCATCTCCTGCAGCTCTACGGTACAGCTAGAAGGTACCCTCTGGCAGAGACAAGACATGTCCTGCCCATGCCTCTGCCTCGCGGTCTGTTCCCGGATAACCCGGAGTCAGCGGTGGAATGATGGCCTGCCATCTCGGTCTCCTGCACGCTCCCGTGTCAGGCGCTCCCGTGTCAGGCGCTCCCGTGCCAGACGGGATGTGACAGGAGCGCTAACCTCTATCCGACATAAGGATTACCCGGCACGGGTATGCCGGATTCCCCCTCCTGAATGACCTTCCCTGCACATAAGAAAACACACAAGTTACCGACATACATATGTCGGTCAGCATATCCCGGTTGGTATATGCCGGTTAAGATGACTCAGCTAACATAACCTGGACTACGTGACCCGGTTGACATAAGCCGGTTTGCAGTTACACCATGCCTCGGTCCCTCCGGGACTTGGTTGACCCGGTTTGACCTTGACCCGGTCCAGCCTTTAGAGCTCTTTATACCACAACCTTACCCTACCCGGGGGTAGCCCCCCGACATTAGTCCCCGAAGCTGGTGCGGTCCCACTGCCTCGGATGGAGGGCCACACCAGGTTTAACAAAACAAACCAAACCAACTGCCTTTCCGACTCAAACCGGTCTCGGACTGGCCGAGTTTCTCCGAGTCAAAGTAGTAACTTTGTCCGACTGTCCTCCTCAAACTGATCTAACCGACACAAAAAGATTCCCACAATCTCTCGAAGATCTCTCCATAACACGTGGCAGAGAGACGCTGTGCACTGCCTCGGTCCCTGCGCGCGGACAAACATTTCTCTGCACATACGCCGCATACGTCACGAGCCGTCACGTCTCAAAGGCACTTGAGTGCGTTTTGACCGAGGCGTGCCTCCTTGATTCCCGCGCCAGTAACAGCACGCGATCACGCCGCGGACAGTTACCACCTTGTGGCCCATGACGCGGCGGATCGTGCGGCCGCAAACATCGCAACCGCGCAGATCGTGCGCGGTTAACCCGCGCGCCCGTTATGGTAACCGTACGCGGTAAAAATGGAAACCACACGCGCCCCATGCCCATAAATAGGGGAGCGGGCACCTCTCCTTGTCTTCTCCGCATCCATCTTCTTCTTCCTCTCTTTCCTGCGACACCGCCGCCGCCGCCGTGCAGTGAGCTCCGCCACTGCACTACCCTAGGACTCACGAGCCACCGACGACCGGAATCGACCGGCCGCCGCCGCCAAACTCCTTCCTGCGGGATCTGCATTCCGGTATGGATCCCCAATCTCTATTTTCTTCATGAATCCCCTCAGGTGTTCTTCCTAGCATGTTCTTCATTGTTCATCCTTAGGGTGTTCTAGATCTCCAATCGCTAGACTTGCTAGGATTAACTTTGTTTGCTCATAGACGAAACTGCTCAGGTCCCTTTCTAGATCTTTCTCGCATTGATATCCTAACATTGATCCTGATAGTTTCAACTTTCTCTGCCTTATGCTCATGTTTTACTTTCTTTTTTACTTGCTCGGTAGATCTTGCTCGCTCATAGATTCAGGCAAAGTCAAGTTTATAACTTTTACCCGAATCACCTTTCCGGGTGATTTTACCTCGGGTTCCGAATCATCTAACTCGGTTTCCGTGCTCTACCCCTGAGGCAGTTGCTCGGCTCCTCCGGGTCATGTGTCTCGGTTTCCGAGCCATTTGCATTGTTTCTCTGGGTCACTTGTTGCGATTCTAGATTCATAACTCTGAGTTACTTATCTCGGTTGTCCTGTACTTTTTGCAGGTTTTGCCCTGAGATGTCAGGCCGCAGTACTCCCGACCGGGCCGAGTCATTAGCTGCACCTGGCAACCGAGGCGGATGGGAGGGATCCGATGTAGAACAAGATGACCTCGACTGGTTGCTCAAGACCCGGCGCATCACGGCCGAGGTTATATGCCGGCGTCCTGGATCAGAACTCGAACCGGTTCTAGAATCGGGTGAACGGGTGGTCTTCCTTGCGCACTTTCAGCGCGGGTTTGGACTCCCAGCTAGCCCTTCTACCGAGAATTTCTTGACTACTTCGGTCTACAACCTCACCATCTCCCTGCCAACGCCATTACATCTCTCTCAGCTTTTACCTCCTTCATGGAGGGGTACTCGGCCTCTGGCCCACTGTTGCCGCCTGGGCCAAGTACTTCCGCCTGCCGAATAAGGAGGAGGTGTGAAGGATATGACCGCATGCGGAGCAGCTAGCATCACTCCGAGGAAACACTCCCCCTTTCCTCGGATTACCGGCTTAGAATCTTGCCGGAAGTGGCAAAGGTCCTTTTTCTATGTGAAGAGCCCAGCAGGGCGGGATGTTCTCAACCTGCCGGAGTTCAACATTGCTCCCCCCACAGCCGAGTTAAACTGGAACTATGACCCGCAGGACACCATTCCTGAGGTCCAACTGATCCACCAAACCCTTGAGGGTCTGCTGGCAAAGAAGTTCGGTGCAGACGACCTCTTGAGGACTTTCATCATCGCCGAGTCAACCCCTCAGCATCGTGTGCACAAGATTTGCCACATGAGTGGTCTGCTGGACCCTACCCGGGTCAGCACCCATGATCTTACTCATCCCCAAGTTAGGAGACGGGTCAAGGCCATCGCTAGACCGAGATGGAGGATGACTGGCAATGGGGCGTAGAGCCATTTGAGCGATCCCGGCTTCCGCCTCCGGTTAGTTTGTCACCTTTGAACTGACATAGCTCTGCCTTCCGAGGTTACTTTTATCTCGGTGAAGCACCATCTGACTAATCCGAATCTACTTTGCTCCTCATGCAGCTGTTTACTCGACAAGCCACCGAAGATGGGGACCTGAAGACCAGGAAATGGACAAAAGATCGCCATGCGCGACCCGAGGAGACTGAAGACCGGACAACGAGGATTATATGCCGGTTCCTCGTGCCAAGGCTTCTACCTCGGGTAAGCCATCCGCTCGAGTCTTCGTTCAAGACTTGTCAGACGACGAAGATGACGATTGTCGAATCCTAGATCCCATTGATGCTATTCCTATTTCATGGTCTGCACCTCTGCTACAGCCAATCCGGGTGCCCAGGCACATCCCGGAAACGCTCCGGTGCGTCCGGGTCAGCGGCTCCTCCGGCTAAGAAGCCAAGAAGCGTTTCCAAGCGTAAGGCTAAGGCCTACCAACCAGCAAGGGGTAAGATATACTTCGTATAACTTTTCTTGCTTCCTTTTTTCCTTCTTTCCTTTAACCGAAGTTAACCTCATCCGAGTTAACACTTTACCTCGGTTTATGCAGCGATCCCATCGCCGCAAAACAACCCACAGTTCTATTTTGTCTCCTATTCCTTCATCGCCACCCCTGGCGGCCAACACCGGGATTAGCAGCCCCGGAGGGGCAATCCCTTCCCCGGTGCGCGCTACCTCAGCCGACATTCCGCCGCCGAATCTTGATTCGGATCTGGGAGAGACCAAGGCCTTGAGCAAACCTCGGCTCCGGGTCGAGACAATCTCCCCTCCCGCCTCTTAAAGACTCGGAGACGGAGCGGGTCAAAACTCCGACTAAGACCTCGTCTAAGCCGGATCCCCGCCTCTCACCTCGTGCCCAGCATAAGCACAACAAGCAACAGCAACAGTTGAAGCAACAGCAGCAACAACAGAAGCAGCAGCAGCAACAGCAGAAGCAGCAGCAGCAACAGGAGAAGCAGCAAAAGCACAGAGAAGCAGCAGCAACAGGAGAAGCAGCAAAGCTGCACAGGAGCCCCCAGTACCAGTCCATACTCCGGCACCACCGCGTCCAACTGTGCCAACTCAGCAAGCCTCTGGCCAACCTTCAACCGACCAGAGCAAGCAAATTACCGTGACTCCAACAGCAAACCGGGCGTACAAAATCTCTCCGAGATGATTTCCCGCCCCCGGGTCAACAGCCATGTTCTTCCGAGTCTTCGCACCCCGAGTGACAACAGCCTCGGCTCGGTTGGACAGTACGTGATGGATTGGAATGCCGCGGACCCAGCGAAGTTTTCCTCTACCCGGTTGGCCCCGGCCTTGTTGCACAATCCCTGCACTCTTTGCAGGTCTCGGCCCTTCAGGCTAGCAGGGTTGTCGAGGTAAATTTCTCAGAACTTACACTTACTCTTCAATGATCAATAGTCACACTATCCACAGTCCCCGAGATTCGGGTTGAGTAACTGATACTCTCCGAGTAATAGGTAACTCGGCGTGAATCTTCAAAACTTGATCATTAAATTTAACTTGTTAAAAACACTGGGATGCCCAGTCCCCGAGTCTCATGTCGAGTTTATCCGGCATGAGCTTACATTAAACTCGGACAACCAGTCCCCGAGTTTCATGTCTAGCTGACTCGGTATGATCTTTTATTAATCTCGGGCTCACAGTCCCCGAGACTTTTTTGACTTAACTCTGTCAGTACTTTCATCAATCTCGGGCTCCAGTCCCCGAGATTCTTTTTACCCTCACTAACATCTTTCCTTCTGGCAGGATTGCACCAACACTCGCAGCCGGATCTTCAAGAATCTAGCCCTGGAGCACCGGGCTCTTAAGCTCTCCTTCCAGAACCAGCAGGAGGAAATGAAGAAGAAGGAAACTGAGCACAAGCGTGCTCTTAAAGAAGAACAGTCCGAGGTGACTCGGCTCAAGCGGGATCTTGACCGGGTCGAAAAAGAGAAGACCGAGCTGAAGAAGGAGAGGAACACACTGAAGACAGCTCTGGAGAAGCGTGCGCTGGTGACCAGAAGATCCAAGCGCACATTTCTGCATGCGAGGCTAAAGCTACCAAAGCTGAAGAAGAGTTGGATGCCCTCAAGGCAAATGTTGCCAAGTGGCTGGCTGAGCTCACCAAACTCAATGCCGAAATGGACAGTAAGTTTCCTGAATCATATCTTTTTTCTTTATATCTTCCTGACATGGAATTTTGTGTCGGTATCTCATTTGATTCGGCGTCAGCCTACTTGCTCTCAGAACACTTTGAGCACTGCCAAGCTGCTGCAGCCAACACTGTGAGGAAGGCCCGAGCTGCGAAAGCCGAGGCATCCGGGGCTCCGCTATCCGAAGCTTGGGACATCGACGACCACTTGATTGCACTCCAAGCTCGTATTTCCCCTTGAGGAGCATCGGCGTCGAGCTTCTTAATGCCGGTATCCGAGCCTACCACGTCTTGTGGCCCGACTCTCCCAGTGTCAAGACTATTGCCGAGTTATCCACATGCTTGCAGCAAACCGAGACTCGGCTAAGGGAATGGAGGTCTTCTTCTGCTCGTGCCGGGGCCGACGCAGCCTTGCTCTTTCTGATGTCCTGGTATGAGGATATCAACCTCGATGGCCTGCGTACTCTACGCGATGGCTCCCCATGGGCTACTGACCCGGCATTGATTGCGAGGCGCGGGGAAGCTGCTACCTTCATGGCCAGGTTTGCCAACACTCGGTCTGTTGAACCTGGTGTGGTTTACTCTGATGATGAAGACGAAGAAGAAGAAGAGGTCAATGTTGATGATGGCTCCGAGCAAGAGTATGTTGCGTCTGATTCCGAGTCTACTAACTCCGAGTCAATTCCTGATGCCTCGGCTAAGACTGCGAAACAGTCTGCCGCCGAGATCTCCACTGAACCAGCGCCTGACTCGGCCAATCAAAGTGCTACCGACGCTTCAGCAAGCAGCAAGATCACTCCGACTGCCCCGAGTCTGCTACTCTGCTGACCAAAGCTACTCCTGCAACCGAGGTTCCTCCTTCAACCGAGGTTCCTCCGTCATCCGGGTCTGTCCCTGCAACCGGAGCTGCTCCTTCCTCCGAAGCTGCTGCTTAACTTTGATGAATTTAAACCGTTAAATCCCCGGAATGCCGGGTGCAGATGTAATATACATTTTAAGTTCCTCCGAGACTACTTTATTTTGCTTAACTCGAACAAGACGAGGTTTATGTCGGATCAATTTAAACCGAGTCCCCGAGTTTATTTTCTTGTTCACTATACTTGTCGATCTTTGCTCTTGTCTACCATACAGGCGTTCGACAGTCGAGTCACAAGATAGAAATTATAGCATACAATACTTGTAAATTTTGAGGTAAGGTTTAGAGTCATCCGACACAAGGAAAAGAAAAAACCGGGTTAGTAAACGACATATGTCGGATCTTTCTAGGACCGAGTCCCCGAGTTCACTTTCATGTTTACCATATACCATAACCTCTGCTCTTGACTGCCATTTTGGCGTTCGTCAGTCGAGTCACAAGATCACAACAAAATAGCATACATTACTTGAACTTTGAAACGAGGTCTCAAAATCATCCGACATATGAACAACACAGATAAAAACCGAGACAAAACACATGCATACGGACAAGGCAGTCCCCGAGTTTCTTTTCGGAGTGCCGGCATTTTATTCAAAGGAAAACCGAGATACATACATTGCGCCCTTATGAGTAAAAGGGTCGAAGTAGGGCTACATTCCAGGGTCTTTTGGTCTCCTCTCCGGATTTGTCAGCTACATTTTTCCTCGGTGCCTGCGCATCTATAAGATAGTATGAATCATTGTGCAGAGCCTTGCTCACAATGAATGGTCCCTCCCATGGAGGTGACAATTTGTGTCGGCCTTTACTGCGTTGCACCAGCCTCAGCACCAAATCTCCCTCTCGGAATACCCGAGGACTGATCTTCCGGCTATGATAGCGTCGGAGATTTTGCTGATATACAGCTGACCGAGATAAGGTCAGTTCTCGTGCTTCTTCGAGCAAATCAACACCATTCTCCCGAGCTTCTTTTGCCTCGGTTTCAGTGTACAGCGCCACTCTCGGCGAGTCATACTCCATGTCGGTCGGCAAGACCGCTTCTGCTCCATAGACCAGAAAAAACGGCGTATAGCCGGTTGATCGATTAGGTGTGGTACTGCTGGTATCTCCTCTATCCAGCATCCCGGAGTTCGCAGCAGTGGTTCAATTAACCGGGCTTTGATACCGGCCAACACCAATGCATTTGCTCTCTCCACTTGCCCATTTGCCTCTGGGTGTGCCACCGAGGCTATGTCCAACCGAATTCTTTTTTCCGCACAGAACCGAGCAAACTCTCCCACAGCAAAGTTTGTGCCATTATCCGAGATAATGCTATGGGGGTAGCCATATCTCAAAATGATGTCCTTCAAAAAGGACACAGCTGTGTGACCATCACACTTTCTGATTGGTTTCACCTCGATCCACTTGGTGAACTTGTCCACCATTACCAGCATATGAGTCATGTTACCTCGGGCTGGTCTGAATTCTCCCACCATATCCAAACACCAGACAGCAAAGGGCCAAGTGATGGGAATAGTCTTGAGTGCCGAGGCTGGCATGTGGATTTTGTGAGCAAATCTCTGACACCCTTGACACTTCCTCACAATATCTTCTGCCTGACTCAAAGCACTGGGCCAATAAAATCCATGCCGGAATACTTTAGCCACCAAGGCTCTTGATGAAGCATGATGACCACATTCTCCCTGATGAATCTCCAGGAGCATCTCTTGACCTTCCTGCGGCTCGACACAGCGCTGCAATACCTCGGTCACACTTCTTTGTACAACTCCAGGTTGATGATGGTGTATGCCATGGATCTTCTTTGCACTTGCCTGGCCTCAACTTCATTACTTGGCAAACTCCCGTCCATCATATACGCCATTATTGGTTGTGCCCACTCCGGCACAGGACGCACAGGAAAAACCGGATCATCCACCTCCATGTCATCAACCGACATTGCTTCGTCCGACATATGCTGGTCAGTCCCCGAGTTCTGCCAATCAGTCCCCGGGTTCTCCCAAACACCCGACATCCATGTCCATGGGCACAGCATCAGATTCCGGTTTTGCCGGGATAAAGATTGACTCGGATCGGGAGATGGTTTGATTGATGGCTTCCTCAAATGCTCCAAGGATATCCCGGGTGGAATTGGATCCCGGGACGAGCCCAGCTTGGACAATATGTCGGCAGCTTCATTTTCCTCCCGAGGTATATGCTTGAACTCGCACCCTTCAAAGAATCCCGAGATCTTCTGGACATGAAACCGGAATAACGCCATATTGGCGTCCAAAGCGTCCCAATTTCCCGAGACTTGCTGCACTACCAAATTCGAATCCCCGAAACATTCAATTCGGCGAATTCCTATTTCCTTGGCCACATTGAGCCCATGGACCAGTGCTTCATACTCGGCCACATTGTTAGATGCTGCATAATGAATCTGCAGTACATATCTCAGCTGATCTCGCTTTGGCGAGGTAAGAACTACTCCGGCCCCCAAACCAATCTTGGTCTTGGAACCATCAAAGTGCATCCTCCAGTAATTGGAGTCAGGCAGTGGTGGCTCATATTGCATCTCGGCCCAATCTACCAAGAAATCCGGCAATGCCTGAGACTTAATGGCATCTCTTCTTTCATAGTGAGGAGTGTAAGGGGACACCTCGATGGCCCACTTGGCTATCCGGCCAGTTGCATCTTTACATCCAATGATCTCCGAGATAGGAGCCTCACATACCACAGTGATTGAATGCTCTTGGAAGTAATGTTTCAACTTCTTAGCAGCCAGATAGACACCATATGTCATCTTCTGGTAGTGAGGATAGTTCTGCTTGGATAACGAGATTACCTCGCTCAAATAATATACCGGCCTCTGCACAGTTTTACCCTCTTCTTCTCGCTCCACCACCACTACAACACTCACAACTCGGTTTGTGGCTGCAATATAGAGCAACATCGGCTCTTTGGGTAATGGGAGGCCAGTATCGGCGCAGTTGCCAGCATCTTTTTTAACTCGGTGAACGCCGCATCTGCTTGCGGGGTCCACACGAAGTGGGTGGTTTTCTTCATGAGCTGATACAAAGGCAATGCCTTTTCTCCCAACCTGCTAACAAACCGACTTAATGATGCCAAACATCCGGTGAATTTCTGCACGTCCTTGAGACATGTCGGTAACCTCATGCTTTCAATAGCACGGATTTTTGTCGGGTTTACCTCGATACCTCGGCTTGACACAAGGAAACCGAGTAGTTTGCCTGCCGGCACACCGAATGTACATTTATCCGGGTTAAGTTTCATCCGGTATTTTCTCAAGTTTATGAATGTCTCTCCGAGATCATCAATCAGAGTAACTTTATCTTTGTTTTTATGACGACATCGTCGACATACACCTGCACATTTTTGCCTATTTGCTCATGCAAACACTTCTGCATACACCTCTGATAAGTGGCACCGGCATTTCTCAAGCCAAATGTCATGACACGATAGCAATAAGCCCCATAAGGGGTAATAAAAGCAGTTTTCAATTGATCAGCAGGGTTCAAAGGTATCTGGTGAAAACCAGAATACGCATCTACAAAGGATAACAGCTCACACCCGGCTGTAGAATCGATCACTTGATCAATCCGAGGCAGCGGGAATGGATCCTTAGGACATGCCTTGTTTAAGTTCGTGAAATCGATACACATGCGCCACACCTTGGCTACCAAAGGTTCATCTTTTTTCTTCTCTACCAAGACCGGGTTAGACAACCAGTCCGGGTGCAGTACTTCCATGATGAAACCAGCCGCAAGCAACTTGGCCAGCTCATCACCCACCACTTTTCTCCTCTCATCCGAGAGACGCCGTGTCGGTTGCTTCACCGGTTTCATATCCGGTCTGACGAACAAAGAGTGCTCAGCCAACTCCCTCGGAACACCTGGCAGGTCCTGATTGGACCATGCAAAGATATCCCGGTTCTCACGGAGGAAGTGACTGAGCTCGCCTTCCTATTTCTCCGTTAACCCGGTACCAATGATGACGTTATGATCCGGGAACGCCGGGTCAACACTGATCTTCTTGGTCTCCTTTGGCACCTCGAAAGTTGCATTCTGCTCCGGGTTACTCATACCCGGCATACCGAGTTGTGCGGACTGCGCCAGTGCCACCACTTCATGGATCTTTTTCTTCTCTGCAGCAATGATCAATGACTCGGCCAAGCACGATCCAGCCGAGGCACACTCCAGTGCACGCTTGTAATCACCCGAGATGGTGATGATGCCATTAGGACCTGGCATTTTCATCTTGAGGTAACCCACATGGGTTGATATCATGAACTTGGACAGCGCAGGCCTGCCGAGTAAAGCATGGTATGGACTTTCGAGGTCCACTACCTCAAACTGGATGCTCTCAGTTCGGCAGTTGTCCTTGGTGCCGAACAACACATCAACCCAGATCTTGCCCATAGGTGCACATGAGACACCCGGCACTATGCCATGGAAGGTTGTGCTACTCGGTTGCAGCATGTTCACCGAGATACCCATTTCACCATGGTGTCTCGGTACATGATATTGATAGCACTCCATTATCAACGAGAACCCGGGTGAACCGGACATTGAGGGTGGGCCCAAAGAATGTTGGATCCACCAACAGTGCATATCCTCCCGGAGTTGGCATAACTCGGGGATGATCCCTTCTGCTCCAACTGATTTCTTGCTCGGACCAGTGCATATACTTCGGCACTGCCGGCATAACTGCGTTCACCTCCAGTGCACGCCGATGCAGGCTCCGCTTGTCTGTTGGCTCGGTCACAAAGACCACATAACTCTGATGAGCTTCTCTGTAATCTCCCTGAGGATACTCTCCTTGCCTACTGGGACCAGCATTGCCATTGTTGCCTCTGACACTCACTTGATTGACAGGTTTCGGAGTGGAGGCCTCTGTGCCGGTGCATTCACTGGAATTGTGTTTGCTCCGTGAGGGTAATGCTTGCCTCGGTTGAGGATATGCATTGGAGGCCTCTGAGGTGCTCCCATCTGATTTCCTCCGGAACCTCCACCTTCCTTCAAGGTGCGCTGATACCAGCTGCACTGCCGAGTTGAATGATTGGCCGGCCTTCGAGGATCATGCGTGTGATAGCTGCATGGCCCATCCAACATTGCCTCATAAGTTAACGGCTTCCTCGGGTCACTCCACGGTTTCTTCACATCCTGGTTTTGGCCCCAAGCAGGGCCACTGGTCCTCTGACGCTGGCTAGCGCCGGCATCTGGCTGGCTTTGCTCTACTGCTGCAACTTGATTTGAGCCATACCGGTAATCCGGCTCTCTCCTCTTGTTGCCAAAGTCCTGGCGATCATTCTGCCTGCTGGCCCGGGTCTGTTGTTCACCGGGTACCTTCTACTCGGTTCCACCGAGTTCAGCAAGGGTTGCATCGGATCACCCAGTGCATAGCTATCCGCAATCCGGATTGTCTCGGCCAAGGTGGCCGGCATTTCCCTCTGCAACTTCTGCCAAAGCATGGTGCCGTGTCGGCACCCTGGGCAAACCAAGATATGGCCTGCGCCTCCACAACTCCTTCACAGGAATTGCGAATAGTACTCCACCGGGTCAAGTAATCCCGGTCAGTTTCATCATTCCTCTGCTTGCACATGGCAAGCTGCTGAGGACGATTCGGTCTCTTGTATGTGCTGGAGAAGTTGCTAACAAATGCTTCTTCAAAGTCCAGCCAGCAATCAACACTGCCCTCTCGCAGGTTGTTCAGCCAGATCCGGGCTGGCCCTTCCAACATCTGCGGGATATATCTCACCGCCCATCGGCGGTTTCCTCCAGCAATGTGCACTGCCGACACATAATCTGTCAGCCAGTCCTCTGGCTTGGTGCTGCCGTCATATGTCTTCGCGCCTCGGTTCAACTGAAAGTGCCGCACTGGTGGCTCTCTCATTATCCGAGGTCCAAAGCAGGCAGGCCAGGTGGGCCTTGCTCTTCCAACATCTCGGACATGTAAATTCTGTCCAACTTGTAACGTGCATCACTCGGAGACAACTGGCGATGTCCCAACCGAGATCCCAGCGGACCCTCATATCTCGGATATCCGGCTTTCTCCATAGCCGAGTTACCATCATCATAACGATCAGCCACCAGGTCAACACCTCGTGGCTGCTGAACATGCTCCACATATTGCTGCTGCCTCGGATACCGAGGTGGATGACCTCGACCAACCGAGTTAACTATTCCGGCACTTGGATTGCCCGGACCGGGATTGCTCTTACCCCGGCCGGCACTGCCTGGCCCGACTAACTGCTTTCCGGCATATACCGGGTCATATGTCTGCATTTGCTTGTTTCTACCGGAGTTTACACTCCGGTCACGATCTCCACCGACATGCGGTGAGGAAGCTTGCCCCCTAGATTTCTCCCCGGCTGCTCCAGCCGAGTGAACAACCTGGGACCCTCCTACAGCTGTGTTAGCCTTACGAAAGGCCTCATTCTGCCGGGTAGCCACAGCTACCAACTCGTTAACTCGGTCCTGCTGCCTACGGAGAGCTTCTCCGGATAAGCCAGACAACTCGGCTCTTGCTGCCTCGGCAGCTCTAAGAGTTTTAGCAGGGGAACTATACTTCGGCTTCTCAACTGATAAGTGACTAGGAGTCTTACTGGAACTAGATCTACCATCTCTAGCAATCTCAGCATTGAGGCCTTTGCCCCTTCTACGCACCTCTTCTACGCGGCTAGGGCGAGCAGCTACCGGAGTTAAACCATGTGCCTGGTTGTACTCACGGAGGGTTATCCCGAATTCTCTCCGTATCTCGGCCACCGCGAGGGCCTCCTGAAGCAGATTCTGACGATGCAGCTCTAACTCGGCCTCTGTCAAGGCAACATCTGTACCGGTAGCTACCGGCACAGCAAGCTTCTCAATCACATCATCGAGAGGAGCAGTTCTGACCGGCACATTGGATGTTCCGGCCTGGTCGCGGAGGTTCTCCCTCCTCTCCAGCGGCAGTTTCGCCGATCTGGTGGTCCTGGCGCCAGGATTGCCGGCATCTCCTTCGCCGGGTTCTCCTCTACCGGCATCACCCGCGATGCCGGTCATCATGACCTCTGCGCAGCTCTCGGGGCGAGTGATACGCCGGCCTCGAGCCGCACAGACAGCAGGTGGGTCCTCAGCCACAAGCACCTGCTCGGGGTACTTGCAGACAAACTCGGTGGCGACGTAGACCTCGAACGTCCCGAAGAGGACGAGGCAGCCGTTCCTCGGCATTGGCCTGCTACCGAAGCAGCCCGCGTTGTCGTCGATGAAGTTCAGCGAGCCGAGTCTGTGGACAAGGCCACTGACCACGCGCTCGCCCGAGGCGATGATGGAACCCGTCCGGATGAACACACCAGCCAGCGCCGCTGTCAGCCCCACGGTGGGCGCCAACTGTCGTGGTGGTAACACGGCAGATGCCATAGGATGGCTAAAGTGTGGGGCCGATGGACGCTGGTGGATCCGGGGGAGGGCTAGCGCGCTAAGAAGCACACACAAAGAACACAGAAGCACACCAAGATCTACCCAGGTTCGGGGCCCTCGTGAGGAGGTAACACCCCTACTCCTGCCTATCTCTATCTGTATATCTCGGTATCTCACATACAAAGCTGCTCCTCGAGCTGTATATCTCAACAATGGGGAAGAACACAAGGTAGAAGATGAAGCTACGGGGGGAAGTGTATCTCAGTGCCTTGTCGCTGGCTATCTCTCGCTGCCTTTGTCGCCGTTTGTTGGTTGTCGTCGTCGTCGTCGTTTCTCACGCAGGAGGGGGTGAGGCCATATATAGGCTAAACCGAGTTACCGAAGTGCCCCTCCCGGAGCACTGTAGCCACGCCGAGGATATGTCATGATGTTGCTCCTGTCAGAGACAGGACGTGACAAGCCCATCTCCTGCAGCTGTACGGTACAGCTAGAAGGTACCCTCTGGCAGAGACAAGACATGTCCTGCCCATGCCTCTGCCTCGCAGTCTGTTCCCGGATAACCCGGAGTCAGCTACAGGAATGATGGCCTGCCATCTCGGTCTCCTGCACGCTCCCGTGTCAGGCGCTTCCGTGTCAGGCGCTCCCGTGCCAGACGGGATGTGACAGGAGCGCTGACCTCTATCCGACATAAGGATTACCAGGCACGGGTATGCCGGATTCCCCTCCTGAATGACCTTCCCTGCACATAAGAAAACACACAAGTTACCGACATACATATGTCGGTCAGCATATCCCGGTTGGTATATGCCGGTTAAGATGACTCAGCTAACATAACCCGGACTACGTGACCCGGTTGACATAAGCCGGTTTGCAGTTACACCATGCCTCGGTCCCTCCGGGACTTGGTTGACCCGGTTTGACCTTGACCCGGTCCAGCCTTTAGAGCTCTTTATACCACAACCTTACCCTACCCGGGGGTAGCTTCCCGACATAACCCCGATGGGAATGGTTTCGTGGGTTATGGGGAGACGCACCAGTGGACTCACATTCCGTGCTTCTGGAAGCTGCTCCCTTACATGGAGGATGTCGAGCTTCCACACAACATTGATGTAATGCACACCGAAAAGAATATCGCCGAGGCTCTTTATAGCACCATCATGGAGACTGAGAAGACAAAGGATAACGTCAAGGCTCGAATGGACCAAGAAGTACTTTGTGACAGGCCAAATCTTGATATGAAGCCTCCTGGAGTCAACGGCACTAGGTGGTCTAAGCCAAAGGCTCAGATCTTCCCTACGAGGCCAGAAAAAAGGGAAATATTACAGTGGCTCGTGGAGTGTTTGTACTTCCCTAAAGTGAAGGGGCAGCGTACCTACGCGAGCATCCTTGGATGTTGTCTCAGGAAGTTCTTCCATGGGATTGTCACCCTTCCAGAGGGTGGCAAGAGTGTAGTTTGGACTTCCAGGCACTACTGTTTCGCGCCGGATCCCGATGACGAGTATCGCAACATGGCGCTTAAGACACTCGGCTATTTCTGGGTAAGTTTGTTTGACTTCTCATCATTCTATAAATCTGAGATTGCACTAATGGCTTTGACCCTATTTTACTTATGTGTGCATGCTTGTAGAACTTCTTCTCCTATCGGAAGTAGGACGAGGACAAGTGCGAGGCCATCCTTTTGACGATGGCCTCTAAGATGGTGACGGACATGCACTACGAGGCTCGCGTGAACTCTGTCCGCAATTGGTACGCCGAAAAGAAAATTGCGCTGAAAAAGAAGTGTGCTCGGGACATCTTGATGCAGCCATGGCAGTACCTGCAAGTAGCGTCATTTCTATATTATCGATTTTGTTGACCGCCGTGTAATATCATTAATATGTGTGTTCTGTGTACGTAGGTGCCTCCTCCGTACGTCGGTAACAACGACGCGTGCCACCTCGCGATGGTAGCGTGGTGGACTAGCCCGGATTATCTCAAGATACACGCGGAGGGAAAGGCAAAGCGGGCGGAGAACAAGGGTGGAACACACTGCCAAGGGAGCCTCAGCCTCGCCCAATGCATAGAAAATGAGGTGAGCAAATGCATTCTTTAATCCACGTTCGTGCTCTCTTTTGCAATATCGTCTCCTTTTCACCTATGTTTGTGCTCTCTTTGAAGAAATTGAAGACTGGCGTAAACCCCTCGCCCTTCGCCGTTTGGGCAAAGATGCATACCAGGGATGCGCCGGATCCTATCACAGGGTCGATGTGGATCAACGAGAGCACCGAGCTCCGGAGCAAGGGGAACACGGAGAAGTTCAAGGAGCGCAACGGTGATGAAGCTGACCCTCTCACCAGTCCACTTCACGTCGAGGCTGCCGTGCTTGCGGGGCAAGGCGCGGCGAATGGCCGCTTGTGGATAGGTGACGGCTCCATTGACCCTCGCACCGTCCCGTCTCTACGCCAGGTCCGCCGTGGGAGGGCGCCTGGTGCGCCTGCTGTGGAGACCTGCCCACGAGTTTCGAGTCTAGCTGTCGACGAGCTCCGGCAAAAGCAGGTGCTCTATGAGCAGCAGCTGGAGCAGCAGCAGGAGCAGATCCGGCAGCAGCAGGAGCAGATGTGGCAGCAGCAGGAGCAGCATCAGGAGTTTTGCAGGCAGCGGCAGGAGCATACCAGGCAGATGATGGAGTGGATGTTTGGCACGGTGCAGCGCATTGCTCCTAGGGACGGGGCTGTTGCCATGGGAATGTTCCCTCCACCGCCTCCACCGATGTTCCCATGGGTTTGTTCTCAAACTTGTCATTCTATCCATCTTATTGTTGTAACTAAATTACTTGTGTAATGCGAGCCTTTTTTCATGTTGTAGGTGAATCCAGGATCGGCGGGTGGATCTCACTCGATGACGCCGCCGCTTGGTGGTCAGGACAATCCGGAGGGGCAGCCCCATGTCTCCAACCCTAGCGTTGTCCGGAGGCTCCCGTGGGTATGCTCGCATGACTTGTCAAAATGCCATTGCTACTTTAGTTAGCCATGCCATTGCTACTTTAGTTGAACTTGTCAAAATTTAGTTAGTTGAACTTGTTGTCATGACTATGCCATTTCCACCTAGTTAGTTGCTTCATGTCTCATCATTTTTTTTCTTTATGTCTTACTTAGATCGACATAGCCAAGTTTTTTTTGCTTCATGTCTCACTAGTTGTCATCATTTTTTTGCTTCATGTCTCACTAGTTCATCATTGTTTTGCTTCATGTCTCACTAGTTGTCATCATTTTTTTACTTCATGTCTCACTTAGCTGAACTAGTTGAACCTGTCATGACTCATCATTTTTTTGCTTCATGTCTCACTTAGATCGACATAGCCAATCAATGAATCTCTAATGGTCACTACATCTAACTCATCATTTTTTTGCAAACGTGTAGGACGATCCTCCTCCTCCATGATGTCCATCTTCGCCGTCGTGACCTACATGTGGAGATTGAGCAAGCTACATCCCTTTGTGACCTACATGTGGAGTGCATGACCTATTTGTAGAATAGATGACATGTTCGTGGAGTTTGAGTTCGTTTTATGTTATGGAGGAGTTTAAGTCTTATGGAGGATGGAGTTTGATCTTATTTGTTGGAGTTTGATCTTATTTGTTGAACTATGTCTATGTTATGTGGAGTTTAGTCATATTTGTGTGACAATTGCTATCTGTGAATTATTTTGTGTATTATTTGTGCAGGAATTAAAAAAAAAGAACAAAACGGTGCAATATGGTCACTTTGCCGTGATGGGGCACACGGCAAAGCGTGCACGTGGCGCGCACCTGTGAAACCTGGCAACGTGCGGATGACCATATGGTCAGTTTGCCGTGTATATATGATCGTGGCACACGGCAAAGAGGCGACGCAAACATCCTGCGCAACGGAGTTTTGCCGTGATGTGTTGGTGAGGGCACACGGCAAAGGGCAAAGATGTGCCGTGCGTGCTGTGGAAGTGCACACGGCAAAGGGCAAAGATGTGCCGTGCGTGCTGTGGAAGTGCACACGGCAAAGGGCAGAAATGTGCCGTGTGCACTAGACGAAAGGCACACGGCAAAGATTTGTGATTTGCCGTGTTATGCAGGGAAGGATCACGGCAAAGAGGGAAGGATCAGGCAAAGATGGTTGACCAGCTTCAGACCGCTTCTGACAGCATTATGCCGTGTTGCGCTAGGAAGGCGCACGGCAAAGTGTTTGCCGTGTTGTTTTGGAAGAAGCACACAGCAAAGGGTCTTTGCCGGCGCGTATTAGGCCGTGTGCGATTTGACACGGCAAATCCACGGCATTTGCCGTGTTCCGAATGGCCTTTGCCGTGCGGATTCGCCGCACGGCAAATTTGTGATTTCCGGTAGTGATATGATAATATGTATGTAATATTGCCACTGTATCTGATGCTGTTGATCCGTAATCAATTATCCTTGGCACAAAGATGATTAACTGATTCATTGGATGGATCAGATATTTTTGGCCGTAGGTTCTAGGTTGATGTTGGTTTCTTTGGAAGGAACAGAAAGCAAATTTAATTGCACTTGATGCTGCATAGTGATGCATGTACAGGACGGTGCACTTATAGTTTAATCCATGCGATGAATTTATGCTTGAGCAATAGCACGGACACTAGCTAGCTAGTACTAGCAGATTCAGTTCATGTTTTTACACTTGTATTTGATGCTGGTTCAGACAAGGCGTACATGATGATTTTAAACTGGCTTTACTCTTGAAAAGTTTCAGATTTGATCTGTAACTATAAGGTCGTGCTAATTTTATTATCAATATTAAGTACACAACGGCAGATGTGATCTGCGGTTGTTCTTGCAAATTATCTAGTCGTGAGTCGACGGGTGTTTACAGACTTTGCTCTATATTTATTCTTGGTCCATATGATCGTCCGAGAGCATCATGAGTTGGATACTTGTCGATTTGGTCGACTAGCTTACCGGCCGGCTTCTGAATACCTTTGTAAGCTTGGTTGGAAAGGGGTTTCGGAAAGTCGGGTAAATGTTACTCATGTATATACTGGTTATAAAGTGTTATAACGCAGTATGTAAATATATACATGCTTGTTGATTAATTAGATTAATCGATAGTTCTCTTGCTTATTAACCGATGAATTTGTTCTCGCGTTTTGCACGATTGGGCATGGTATCGAAAATTATTTCGAGTGTAATTCCTGTAGCGTTGTATATATTACTGTTTCACATTATTATTGAATTTGATTATATGCAAAATTGTTTTGCGATAATTAATGTGAATAATGTTATGTTCATCTATGATGTGCACATATGATGTGCATTGAGTGCGAAACGCTATAAAGTGTTATGGCATGTTATTCGTACTCGGTTGCATACCATGCGTATGAAGAAGGCAAGCGGAGAAAAATGGGGCGACAGAGATCGTCGTTGCAAAGGTGCACAAATTTACAGTTAATTTTGATTATCCGCAATTTGTTCTTGTTCCTTTGCCATCTCTACTTCTATTATTATTATTGTTGCTTGCCATGCTTGTTACATAATAGAGTAGATTCCCTCGCAAATATTAAGTTAAGCATATGCCCTCCCAACCAAACCTTGCACCTTCTCATGTCTTCTACATTTGATGGTGGGCCTATGATAGTAGGGTGCCATCATTTTTCATTGACTAGATGGGTTTATATCGAATACTTACACGCATAAGGGTTGGTTAACTTATCAAGTTAATCTTAACGGTTAAGCGCCTTGGGGCATAAAGGTTGGGCATTTAGACATAGAGATGTCACCCAACAACAAGAGTCATATGATGATATGATTAGCAAGTGTTGCTTACCGATCTACTTTGTCTTCTAGCGGTGAAGCGTCCGGCTCACCAGTAGACATGTTCGATGTGGATCTTGAATCACTAAAGGTCGTATGAGGGATACGGAATTTAGTGGGAATATCTTTTATCAAATAGTTTAATGCAAGATACTTCTTCATGAACATACATCTCAGCTTTGCATGTGTATTACTGTTGTAGTATTATTTTTTAATAGTGCTACATTCAGTTTTACCACTCTATATGTTCGATTAATGTTGGAACTATTATTTGGCTGATTCTATACTTGGAAAATAGTTCTCAAGTAGTATGTAAAGTAGAATATATTTAAAGTGTACTTGTTCATTTAGCTGTGTCTTATTGCTACTCAAGAAATGCTTATGAAGCATCATATTTCCTTGTTACTTGTGTTCTCTAAATTGCCGCAAACTACTCCGAGCTCCTGAAGCAAGATGAGAATTTGCACGTCAGCAATATGAATGTTAGACTAAAAGGCATATTTGAGAAATAAACACAAGTCGAGATGTTTGACATCTTGGGGATATTGTTGATGCAAGATAGCAGAAGGAAATTCGGTCGATCTCCATGTAATTAAATTGTTTAGTTACATTGAGAATATGGAAAGTGTTTCCGTTTGTCAAGTGTTGACTAATGTTTGATTCCCTCATTCATCTTGATTGTCAAATGATTGCCGTGAATAAATAGTGGACCAAAGTGCACGAAATGCATGTAACAGATGAGTAGAAATAGGCATTGATCATGTGATGATTATGCCAAGGACAAAGTATCTTTGAAATAAAATGCTAATCATAGGTAGGACTAAGGCGTGGTTTAGGATATGATCGTGAACATAAGCTTCTGTTCAATGATCTTATGATTATCCTAGCTCTCATAGCGATGAGTGATACACAGTCAGTCGCACAGTTATTGAAAGGAAAAGGTGCAAGGAACTCTGAGGACTAGAAAGGAAACAAGTGAAGTGTGCCTTCATTGTTTCTAGTGAATGTTGTGGATGTTTACATTCCCAAACGAGCTCTCTTAGTATTTAATACTTAATCGGTTGCTTTGAGCAATTCGATGCCTGAGCCAGTTTTGTGAAAAGGTTAAGCAATGATCGGAGATGGTCTTCGTAATGTCAATGAGGCAATTGTTGTCGCATTGGCCGTTTATATGCTGCAATTGTTACTATTGTCCAAACTTAGAATGGAACTAGATAAATGTTATTTGTTTCTACCCTCATCACATGCATAACTTATGTCGTTTGACAAAAGGTTACGAATTCTAAATAGAGAACAAAAGTTGTTCAATATTATGAACGATGTGTTGAGTGGGAGTACTGCATTAGCGAATGGACTACTCATCTTAATTTTGAAATGGTCGTATAGTTTCACAACATTAGTTAATAAGAGTATGGCAAGATAATTAATATTCTTTGTTTTGATCATAGACATATATATTTGAGCTGTACATGGTAACCATGTGTAGCATTGTGGAATTGTTCCACTACTGTTCTAACAACCGAAGCATCCAAATGTTGGACCATTCAGGCGGTATGATCAAACCTTGTAGGACATGGTTAGATCAATGGTAAACCATTCTTGTCCTGAGTTAGATTTGTAGTTGCACTTACGAATGAGTTAATGTAATGTAGAATTGGGTTATGTTATATGACCATTTGAGTAACACCATATAAGATATGGATCAGGAGGAGTCCTGAGTGGTTGTTTCATGAGGTCAACATAGCATTATAAAGAGGGCAAACTGTTTGCCGCTCTCGAATGACTTTCTAAGAGAAACTGTTTCATGAAGAAAGTTAGTGGGGCACGGTGCAACTCAAATTAGTTTGAGGCGCGCCTACCCAGAGAGCGCAGGTCATGTATTTGTCAGTATTACGACTTGTACATGAAGAAGCGTGATGGACCCGAACTCAAGAAAATGGTTTTGAACCATTACACTAATGATAGATTTATGCATGTCGTTGCGATTATGAACCTGGCTGACACAAGTAGCCGTGAAGAGTTTCTGCAGGTTCAAATTGTTGAGCATAATGAAATCTTCTAGTCACTTGTGATGCCAAAATCTTTTGGGAGTGAACGTCATTGTTTTGATGCATAGTCAAAATGATTGACTTTGCCACAATAAGAAGTCTTGTTTTACAACAAGAATAGTGGGAGTACACTCGTATTGATCATGCATGTGGAGACATGAAGATCAGGATAATATTCTAATAATTGTAATCCTTGTAATCTTCATAAGAAAAGAGTTTCTTTGTGAAGTAATGAATGTTGAAATGTTCATCAATTTAGTATGTCTGCATTATTGTAATGATGCATACAATAAGGATATCTTTTTGTTCTGAGTGTCATGAATAGATACCAGTCAAATCTGAGTGAGAGTCACTCAGCTATGGTTAAAATCCTTGAGTGTTTGAGAAGCACAAAAGGATTGTTCCTAATGGTTAATGGAGCTGTTCGTAAAAGTGTTACGTTACTGCTCATTACCAAGTTCATAATCGTTCATATTATGTTTTGAAAGACGGTGGAGCTGGAACCGTTCCATGCAAGAGGCCGAATTTCGTTATATGCAAGTTATGCACGGGCAACAAATGTTTTTGCGCCACCAGCAAAGCGTAAACCACTATCTAAGTGTTAGATGCGCATATGAGTAAGTGTTACTCGATTCTTGTGCAGTGATACATGATTGACTCTAGTGCAAGTGAGAGACTGTTAGAAATATGTCCTAGAGGCAATCATATTGATGATGATATTTCCACATTTTACGAATACCTGACAAAAGAATAATTATCATTCCGCCCCTTGAATAAATATCATGGTATTGGTTAATGAATACGTGATTCATTTGTGAAACCCGTTATCTCTATGATGTTGTTCTAAATAGGTTCCTGATCAACAATCATATGAGGGAGGCATATGAGTTACTGACTAGGACATGTATTGATGCATGATCATTTTTCACGGATCATTGACATGGAGATGTTGATCAATAATGTGGACTCATATTAGAAACATGGAGTTGGACTGACCCACCATGGAGTTGGACTAACATGCCTTTTTTCTCGGAGACGCTGCAGCCTCTTTGCAGACCACGTAACAAACCAGTACCTCACATGTTCAGTCCATTTAAACCCAGAGTAGAATAGTTCCCGAAACTAGTGTCACTGGTTTGAGGTGCTATGCACTGTTTGGTGCAGCGTCTTCCCCCCCCCCCCCCACACACACACACACACACACACCTGCAAGAGCTTAGTGATTACAAGAGGTTGGTGCATTTATTGTGATGGTACTGGTTTGTTACGTGTACAAATGAGCAGTGTCACGGGTACAAATGAGCAGCCACGATTGCAAACAAATACTATCCCAACTTGAAGCTGAAGCTGACAAGATCGTGGCTGCTTCCTTTCTTTGAACATAAGATCGTGTCTGCTTAAACATGTATAACAGTAGGTCCATATAAGGCTAGCTTGAACTCAAAGAACGCTTGTATCTAGTCTTGCCACGGTGAGTAATATAAGTTCATTTGCCGTTCTTGAGATTAACTAGATGGCACTTCCAACAATGAAGACGACGATACGGCAGATGAGGGAGCGGGGTAGGCAGGCGGCAAGGAAGAGTGACGACCGTGGACTCCTGTTATGGAGAGGGAGAGAAAAAAATGCATGCATGCTCCAACTAACGTTAACATCTTGCAGGATGGCTGCAGTTGTTACTGAGATGTAGGAGTAGACGCGGGAAGTGAAATTTTCGGCTTGCTAATCGACGAGAGGAGCACCGTTCTCTGGTGTCAGACCACAACACTGCGTTTGACCAGTCCAACCTCAATAAACCATTTCACTGGCAAATAGCAAAAAGCTGAACATACACAGACACGGTAAAACGAGTACATAAAATTTCGTCTAACAAGTTCGACCGTCTCACTTCCAAATACAGAGATCCTGGCACCGTTTCCTAGTGCATCGTCGCATAATTAGCACCCAAGTCAGCGTAGTTTACGTCAAGTTAGGAATTTGACTGTCTTGTGCGGCTTTCCTCGCACTCGAGAACGAATCTCCAGTGCAACATCCAACGGCAGTGAGTAGGGTGGTATAGCCAACGGGCGACCAAAAATCCGCTCTAGTCAGTTATTCGTAAACATGTGGAAACTAGTAAGCTGCACGTGCTTTGCACGGAACCAACCAAGCAAGGGGACCTAAAATAAATAAATATCATATGTAGAACTCAAATGCATATAGTAAAAACAATTTCAATATTATGTCAAAATAATCGGAATTATGTTTCAACTTGGTGCCCTTAGAAACAATGTTCGTTGTGAGCTGATATCAATATTGTTTCAGTACAATTATTCATAGGTACAGTTTTATCATATCCCCATAAGATCTAATCTAAACTAAATTAGGAGTTGTTTAAAAAGAAGCGGAGATCTGAAGCATGGACACACAAAGCTAAGCCCAGGCCTTCACTTCAAGTCCTCCGGGTTCAAATAAGGCTTCAAGGATTACCCTGCCAAAAGTACTTAAAAACGTGAGATCACATACAAGCCAGACCGCAACCTTCACCATAGATACATCTAGCACAACCTATCAGCAGCTAAAATTAGAGCAGATTCGTAAATCAAATGATTTAGTCTGAGCATGATAGAATAAGGATTCACTAAAATGTACACATTATACTCTACTTGGCTTAATCTACTTGGCTTAATGTATAAATCATCATGACAATGGGTCAGAGAGTACGAAGAACCATGGTCCAGTACTATACCAAAGATAAAGAAATAGTACATGTAGTTACGGCCTGATCTTGTAACAGAAATATAGTGCTTCCAACAGAAGTGCTGCTTCCTGACAAAGGAAAAAAGAGCATCGTCTTTTAGCTGCAGAATTGAAAAACTAAATTTTGAAATACAAAAATAATAGTCGCATATCAACATACCTACGTATTATGGGTGAATGCAAAGCAGGATCATATATATATAAAAGGGCATTGATTCATAATCTACATTGTTTAACCCAATACCTCCTTATAGACAATATTTTTGGTACTTTTGCCTGATGAGTCAATAACCCTGTTTGGCTTGGCAAGTATTCTTGTTGTTTTCCTTGATATTCCTCTGGACAAAGCAACATATAGTTGACCATGAGAGAAGACAGGCTCGGGAAGGTAGATGCCAACATTCGGAATGGTTTGACCCTGAGCTTTATTAATTGTCATAGCAAAACTGAGACGAATAGGAAATTGTTTTCTTTTAAATTTAAAGGGAAGTACATCATCTTCAGATGGGTACAAAGGAATTCGTGGGAGAAATACACGCTTTCCAGCATGTTGTCCTCCAATAATTTCTGCATCAATAGCATTATCTTGAAAAGTGTAAACTCCGGACCTTTTGTTGCAGTATCGTTGGTCCAAGATAACACCAAGAGATGTAAAAGAAAAGTGAGAATTGAAGTACCGTATATTATCCTGAAAGTACTTTGCATCTGGATCTTGACTTGTGTACAGTCTGCGCACTTCATCAGGAACATGTGGAGTTACTATTTTGACCTTGCCACCCATGCAACAAAATGTCGGTTTCTCATACTGGAACCTTTTTGCACTACAATGTGCGCAGTTAGGTACTGGCTCCAAAACATGATGAGAACTTGGTATATTTTTAAATATATGATCACCCGGATCAAATTGTTCTTCACAAATTACATGGTTTATGTCTCGATATGATAAATAATCAGAACCTGTCAATTGTTTTCGAAAAGTAAGAAAACAATGTGTCGGAATGATGATAATAATTTATATTTTCCTTCTATTGAGAGAACACATATTAATATTTACCTTGTCCACTTAATATCTCTATCTCGTCGTCTTCATAATCATCCTCAATCAAATCGCCAGCTTGGGCAAAATCATCTATGAATCATTTTTTATTAGTAAAATATATATAGAATAGAAAAAAGTAGATGGATACAACGCAGTACTCTAATACTCTGTGCATACAGAAATAGATGGTTTACAACTTGAAAACTTTATTACCTTCTATAGCAGGAAAAATACCATCTGGGACATATATGGTACTGTCATGGTACTCATGCTCTTGGACATGGTTACCACTATCTTTTCGTGCGGAACTGCAAGACGCCTCATCAGACAATCTTTTTCCGCTGAAGCTATTTACCATGTCCATGGATGTATTTGTCCAGTTACATTGGCCAATATTTTCTGATGCACAAACATAATCATGTGTTTCTTCTGCGGTAGTACTACAACCTGCTGCATTGGGCTTTCTTATTCTCTTGTATCCACTGCACCTATCGAGAAACGTCGACATTCTCTTATTTTGAGCAGTACTTGTTAATGCATT
The DNA here is from genome assembly GCA_947311845.1 of Poa pratensis. NCBI lineage: Eukaryota > Viridiplantae > Streptophyta > Magnoliopsida > Poales > Poaceae > Poa > Poa pratensis. Next base: position 3,671,957 of record CAMZMU010000100.1, on the reverse strand, counting down.
ACATGAGGTAGATATGTCAGATGGATTGGTTATGATCTGACTTCCAGTAACTGGACTGACTATGTTCTCCCGAAGGATCTGATCGGGTGTGGACATATTTATACTTCCAACTGTAGCAACTGTGTTCAGAGAAGAAAGAAAATTAGAATAGAAGGTACTGATAAATATATATCTTGCAATCTGGTATCTAAACATATACTGCATGTATTGAAAATAAACATAATGCCACTGCCTTCTTAACATCCATATATGATTGATTATATGCACAAAAAGTTCATGTTATTTCTAGTTAATAAGATGGAGTTTTAAATTGTACTATATACCTTGTTTGCTTCTGAATGCCAGAGTTGTTGTGTGCATGTTGCCATCGGTAATTGTGTTAGTTTGACTAACCGCAGGTCGCACACTATCACTGCATGAATCATGATTTTTTCTTCTCCGCTTGTACTCACGGTTCCTTTGAAGGTAGGCATCACGTTGTTCTTGAGTCATCCTCATGTATCTTTCCCGATCACGATAACGCTTGTGCTCAGAAGCATTTGTTTGTATAATACCTTTCTGTCCAGTTGAAGGAGTACTCGACTGTATGGATCCACCAGATGGATATATTAGTCGTTTAGTACTCGTAACCAGAATATCTGCAACCAACAAAGTTCATAGAGATTAATTTTACCAAATTTCGATGATTAGAAAACAACAAAGAGAGCTTATATGATATGAACTCAAAATTGTCGATTAAAAATACTGAAGACATACCTCGTTTTCCATCTGATGATATCGGTGAGTCAACCACATTTGTAACATCTTGAAATGGGCACCGTCTTTGTATTTTGGTGGACCTTGTTCTGTGATTATCTGGTTTTTCACTCATTTCCTTTAGAGATAAATGTTTGTACATGATTCCACCAAGGCTCTGCAATATGTATTATATATTTAGAAAATCTAGCATAACAGGCAACCTATTTAGTAGAACTGCAAACGTATAGAAAACATATAGCTGTACAAACACGTGAAGCTTAAGCCACATATAACTACTATTCAACAAAAAAAAAACTATATGCCAGAATAAAGTCCATTATTAATTAATGTTATTATCAACGCCTTTTGTCGAACAAATTCACTTTCTAATGAAGATGGTTCACTTGAAATTTTAAAATCAATGCCGGCTTTCATAATAGCCATAACTTTGTACAATAGTCCATTAGAAATCAAAAAGGCCACAAAAAACTATCAAAAAGCTTTGTGGACATAAACACAAACACCTGGTGGTCAATATATCAGGTAACTGAATCCTAACCTCTTCAAATTGTGAGCGTATATGGCTGGGGTTGATGTGCTCAATGTGCGATTGGGCTGCACTGGTATGGCTCGGCTGCTAGCACCGCAAGGGGTAATCCCCGCACCAAGAGGCGAAGGAACTGGGACTGCAGGCCTGCAGCAGCGTTACCACCAAAGGGAGATGTTATCTGGGACGTTTATGGACGAGCGCTTGCCGCGGCTGGTGGAGAAGGCGCGTATTGCAAGAGATGTCAGGGAGCAGCGACGACGGCGGCGAGAATCCGGCGACAGAAATAGATGGGGGCGAGGTAGGAGTTTGGCCGATTTGGATCAGAAGCTGTGCGAGTGTGCGCTGAACTGGTGATGGACGGGGAGGGCTGCGAGAGGGCGGTGCTAAGCGCGACAGCGTGTTGGTCGGAACTGGAAGCTGCTAGAGAGATTTCCAAGCGCGCGGCGATTCTAGTTGCTTCGATTCAGGCGCGCGGCGAAGAGACTGAATCGAGAGCGCGCGCTGGCCGACCGCGAATCCCAAAGATCCTGGCCGTCGAATTTCGTCCAGTGTGAATCCAACCGTAGATCTTCATCAGGGTGATTTAATCAATGGTTGGTATCAATTCTGGGATGCCGTGATGAGAGAGAAAGGGGATGCAGATTCAAATGTTCAAAATTGGTACACTATAGAGGAGTATAGATATCATCATCAATATGATTGCCTCTAGGACATATTTTCAACAAATCTATGTACCCATGGTTACATGACAAAAAATAATGTTTCAGCGAAAGCCTACAATGATGGACATGTGATGGCAGGTAGATAGTAAAAACAAATACTCACTCCAATCTGTATGTGGATCGGAGGCAGCAGTAAAATAACGCTGCCTACAGTTAAAAGTAAAAGAACTTCTAAAACATGTGACATGGTACCTTTTTGGAAACGGAAGAATAGCTAACCATTTCATGAATGAAAAGATTCCACACATTCGATATTTTAGCTATCATAATATTTACACCAGTTATTGAATGTTATGATTTAAATTTCCGTCTTTCTGATGTCTAGAAAAAATTAATTCATAAATATATATTAGGCTAATGACAACGCCCTCGCATTTGCGAGGGCCACCTTGCTAGTTATTTTAATAAATATCATTTTTCATTTTCTAAGTGCCAATAATGACTTTTGTATGAAGTAAGTACACAAAATGCGGTGCAAAATGGCACCCATCCAATTTTAACACATTGTTGTCCATATTTGATGGATAATCCACATATACTAAGATTTTCTCCCTTTCTATCTAAAATAATGCCAGGTTTTGGGTGGAAACCACCCGATGATGGTTGGATCAAGGTGAACACTGATGCTGGTGTTGCCTTGGATGCCAGAAAATGCGGAGCGGGTGGAGTGGCAAGAACTGCGTCAGGCTTCGTTGGTGCCTGGAGTAAACCGCAGGAGGGCGTCACTGATCCTTTGGTGGCCGAGGCGCTCGCTCACCGCGAGGGTGTCCTTTTTGCAAAACTGAGAGGATTTGCACAGGTAGTAATGGAGGTGGATTGCTTGGAGGTTGTTGATCTATGGGTCACACGCCAAGGCTCGCGCTCGTTAATAGCGCCAATTCTTTTCGAGGTTGAAGAGCTTGCTAGAGATTTTACTTCTTTCTGTATTAAACATGTTAAGAGGCACTCTAACCATTCTGCCCACTTGTGTGCGAAGCTTGCATGCACACTTGGGGTGTCAGAATGTTGGATGTCATCTCCCCCTAGTTTTCTTGTAACTAGTATCCAAGCGGACAGCGAGGGTGCTGTGTTGATGGAATAAAAGCTCACTAGATTTCCTGCAAAAAAAAAAATATAATTTATCTTATTTAAATAAAAAGAAAGAAAAGAAAACATTATTTGCCATGTGTTGACACACGACAAAGAAACTACGCGTACTGATTGGCCAGAGCAGTTTCACGCGGATCACGATCCAATGGCTGCGAGCATCTCTAAGGAATCACAGAAACCGTGTGTTCTTTTCTCATTGGTGGAGGCATATCGCACGCACGAATGCAGCATCCCTCTCGGTAGTCTCCTGCACATCACCTCTTGGCCACCTCTGCTCTGTCCGACTCCTGCACAACACCTCCAAGGCCGGCGACCTCATCTACTCCTCCGGCCTGGCTTCCTCTACTCCTCTCCCTCCACCGCGCGTCGAGTTCCTCCGCTCCCTCGCCCTCGACCCCGAGGACCTCGCCGCCTACCCGCAAGATCGGCCCCCGTCCTCCTGCACAACATTGTCCCCGTGCTCGACTACCTCGGCAAGATCGGCGTCCGCCGCGGCGAGCTCTCAAAATCAATCGACCTGCCCCTGGCAACCGTGCAGCACACCCAACCCGCAGTCCCGTCCTCAACGCGTGCCCAATCCCCTCATGGAAGCCTCGAGCCGCACCTGGCCGACGCTCTTCTCCTCCCGTCCCGCGTGTCCTCCCGCAGGAGCTCCTCCACCAGGTGCTCTCCACGTCCGGCACCACCGACGTTCGGCCACGAGCAGCGCGTGCCGAGCATGGAGGGACGCGCTGCAGCTTTGCACCGAGGCGCCGCATCAAGCACGGCGGCGATTGACGCGCATGGGCGCCGCATCAAGCATTGCGGAGATGGCCGACACAAATGCGCCTCCCGAGCAGCGGCTGCAGGCTGCAGCAGCCCCGACCCTGCCCTCTTTATGCCGGTGCGCCGCTAGCCCATCCGCAGCGAGGGACGGTTTTTTTATGCGTCATAACTCTTTACCGCTTTGTCGTGTTTGCACACAGACAAAGAGCGACTGGTGGGGCCCACTTTTAGATGCCAAGTGGCAGCAGGGTCCACATGTCAGCTTGGCCATGTGCCGCGATATCTGGAACACGGCGCAAAGACCTCAGATCATTTCCTGTTGGAAATCCCTCCCTAAACGACACCGCCCGGACAACGTTTGGGCTGAAATACATGACCCAACCGTGTCCCCCAAACCTAGCCCAAACGATCGGGCGGTCCAGACCCAAAGCCAGCCCATATGTGGGGAGGGTTCGGGGCGGCCCGGACGCTTCCGCCTCGTCGGATCTGGCAACGCGGGTCTACGAAATTTGAGCCAAAAAAAGGGCGCCGGCCACTTCCATTTATCCCCTCCGCCTCCCCACTCCCGCCCGCCAATTTCATTCCTCCCGCCACTTCCACTATGTCCATCCCGCAAATCACCATCTGTAGCCGGCGCCGCCGTAATAAGAGAAAATGGAGTTGGATGGAGCCCTCGAATTGACGGAGAAGGGCGCATCCTCCGAGTCCGTTGACCAGAGGCACGATGCGGACACGGACCTGAAGCCGGAGACGCAAGCGCGAAGGATGCAAACCAGCGTCGTCGACCACGAACCAGGAGGAGCCGTACCACATCGCGGACGAGTACCCGTCGTAGGTCGGCCCAACGCAGGACGAGGAGGTGGTGGTCGACTCTCCGCCGCTCCAGTGGACGCGGGCAAGTTCCGGCCTCACCGACAGCAACCACGTCCACAACCTGTTCGACGGAAGTCAAGGCGACCTTGGGGTACGGATTTCTATCTCAAATGCATAGTTTGTGGTCAATTTTAGGACGGTAGCTTAATTGTTAGCATGCTTAGGATGAATTCATGATGGATTTGATCCGAAATGGGGGCAATCCGTCAACACAGGATCCACCGGCATCCACACTTCCCCGTTTTTACAGTGTGGGTGAGGAGGAGCCGTCGGCCGCTCCGCACAAGAAGAAGGGGAAGGACAAGAGGGTGTACAAGCCTAGAGGCATTTCTTATACAACTTTTGAAGATGTTTTGCTTTGCCGGGCTTGGTTGGCCACTAGCATCGATGCTATATGTGGAACCGAGCAAAAGGGTTCGAAGTTGTGGCAAAAGATACATACCCACTTTCATCATCAAAAGCACTATGTGCAACCACATGCTATTGTGTCCGATCGTAATGCCGGCTCTCTCCTACATAGGTGGGCATCGATCCAATAATGTGTGAACAAGTATTGTGATTTCCATGCACAAGTGGTCAATAGGAATCAAAGTGGCGTCAACGTTGATTCCCATGTAAGTAATTCCGGCAACATTTTATCACATGCCATGCTTCTCTCCAAACCATTTGTGTAATTACTTCTACGTGTTTGCTTGCTAGAGTACTTTGGCCTCCACTTTGTACCATCAAACGGAGGGCAAACCCTTCACCATGGCACATTGTTGGCTTGAATTGACCAGGAAGCCGAGGTGGTTCTCCCAATATGATGATCACAAGAATCCGGCTAAGAAATGGAAGAACAATGATGGATCAAGCTCATCCATTCCAATTGGAGTTGATGAAGAAGATGGGTCGTCCGAAGCTGGAACCGGCGGCCTCCGGAAGAGGATGATGGGGAGGAGGTGGGAGAAGGACCGCTTGGCTCGTGACGGCGCCGCAACGAAGATGTCCGCCACCTGGACGGACATCTTCTCCAACAAAGATGAAACCATGAATAAATTGGAGAAATAAAGAGAGGACAAGAAGGCCGAGAGGTACGAAGCCTTCTTGGCTTTGCAAAGGGAAATAATGGACTTTGATCGCCCTCCGGCTCAAGGAGAGGATGGTCTCAAGGAGAGGATGGATTTGGAGAGGGAGAGGTTGGATGTGGTCAAGGAGGAGGCTTGGAACAAGATGCAATTGGAGCATAAGAAGTTGCAAACCAGCCTAGCGGTGGAGGAAGAGAAAGTTCTTCTAGCAAGAATCACCGTGTAACAAAGGATCATGTTCCAAGATGCTAGCCTCTTGGATGAGCCAAGTGCAAATTGGATCCTCATGATGAAGAAGAGGATCTCCGACCGTGACCTCGGCCTAGATGGCTCCGTTGCAACCGCCCCTTGAATTCGGACCATTTTGGATCCGGTATGTATTGGACAACTCTTTACTTTCGTGTTGAATTTGTACCATTTTGTTTTGTAATTTCGATCCGGTATGTATCGGATCGACGTTGCATGACATTGCATGAGTTTAGCGAGAAGATTTGGGGGACATGGTTGTAGAGCACCACATTTGAGGGACTGTCCGGTCGCTGTCCGCGGCGGACACGTCAGTTTGAGGGCCGATTTTGGGAGCTCCGACTGGAGATGCTCTCAAAGCCTCCCGAAGTGACGAGCCTCTGTTGTTCGTGTGCCACGCCAGCCCCTCCATGCATGGCATGGCAGTGCTGCGCTCGGAGGCAACCCAAACTGGCTGGCCTACATGATCTGGGTGACTCCGTGTGTGGCCGGCCAGGCGATGGGGACGTTTAAATAATGTCGCGCCGAAGTCCAAAATATTGTTGGAGGACCCCTGGCGACGTTTCCCGCGACGTAAGAAATATGTCAGCGCCGGCGACTGATGTCACTTTCCAACCACCATGCGACGATTTTATTCGTCACAAAAAGATTCCGGAAGCGCCGGGCGACTTAGTTTGAAGCGACACAAAACCATCAAGGATTAAGTTGCATGTCATGCATGCAGCAACAAGCTCGCCGCGCGGTCGAAGCTCTCTTTAATTTCCGGCAAGTCGCACATCTACCTAGTGTCACACGACTCAGTACGAGAACTGGAGGTTGCCCATGAAGGACTGGCCAAAACTCCAATCCGCCGGCGCGACGTTCCGGAACACGAGGGTCTGGCCGCCGGTGGTCGTGACGCCGAAGGTGAGAGCCTGCCCGGTGAGCTGGGCGAAGCATTGCCAGTTTGCGCCCCAGTTCCTGCTCATCGCCACCTGGCTGCCGGTGGTCGTGCTCGTGACCCACATCGCTTCCACTGAACCGCTCCCGCCGACGTTGGTGATGAGCACCTGCGGCAAGACGATGAACCCGGATATGGTGAACCTGACCCCGCCCTGCCTCGCGCACGGCGCGGGCTGGTATTGCACCGGGATGATGCCGTCCTCCTCGTGGATGCCGATCTGCAGCCAGGACGGCTCGGCCATCACGAAGTGTGCCAGCGGCGGTTCGCACCTGCCGCCGGCATCGCCGAGAGGGCAGAGGTTGGTGGCCGTGACGATGACGGACGCGCCCTGCCGGCACCTCTTCGGGCTGGACTCGTAGTCGCACTGGATCTGGAAGCACTGCCCACACGACACGCCGTTGTTGAAGAGCGCCGAGCTCAGTGCCGTAGTCGTCGTGCCGTAGCCCAGATTGTGCAGGTTGCCATACCCGCACGCTCCGCCTGCACACGTTTACACACAAGCATGCAGATCACAACGAACGTTCGTTACCAATCAAAACATGTTCGTTCGGATCGATGCACTACGTACCCGTCGTCCCAGAGCCGTCGGCGCTTCCGGAGAACGTGGCCGAGCCCTTAGACAATCCCGCTGAGGCCGGGGCGAAGAGCGGCGCCACTGCGACGAGGGCGAGGAAGGCCGACGCCGCCATAGTCATGGGTGTTCAATACAGGCCGGAATGTAGTAGTATGTGGAGTAGGTTAGGTAAAGTTCTTAAGTAGACGGAACGGTGTGGATCAAGGCTTTCGAATTAGTAGCTAGCATCAGGATTAATTCAGGAATTAATGGAGCGCAGGAACTGAGGCGCGCTCCGCTCACACAGGGCACGTGAGGTGGTGCAGCTACCGTTGCGCATCGATCAGAGGATCGAGGCTTCTTCGCTCCACGGGCTAAAGCATGGTCAAGGCTTTCCAAGATTTACCTTGAATCCCATTCCCATGTATCTCGAGGTGTGCAGCCCGACTGATCGGATCCCCCACCATTTTTCTGTGTGTGGATCGATCTGATCGAGCTATAGATGAACGTTAGCGCTGATTTGTTTATGCAACCTTCTCATATACGAATTCACATGACTCATAAGGTCAGCTACTCCCTTCGATCCACAAATAAGTGTACATTTAGTTTTTTTGCAAGTCCAATTATTTCAAGTCTGACCAACTTGATAGAAATAATTCGCAGTATTTATAAGACCAAATTAATATCATTAGATGAATCTTGAAATGTATTTTTCATAATATAATAATTTTATGATATAGACATTGATACTTTTTTCATGAAGTTGGTCAAAGTTAGAATAAATTTACTTACACCAAAAGCTAAACGTACACTTACTCGTACATGGAGGGAGCATCTAAACGTATAAACGGTGAGAGACCTGGGGGCAACACAACGATTTGAGCTATCTGGCCATCCGATATGGGCCTCTCCGCCCTTGCGCGCAGTCCTAACATGCCGGTTCCTAGGAGTCGGCATAACAGTGATTCGATATATTCCTGTGCATACCTCGCTTCGTGCCCCCATTCTCGCTGACGCCGTCCCCGTACGACCCCGAGAGACCGAGAGTCGACCCGTCGGCCTCACTCTATGCATTTAATTGGTGTGCCGGCGGGGCAAGATTCGCAACGAAGGCCCCCCAGTGGCTGATTTTGCTCTTTTACCATTCTAGGTTTTATCTCCTTCCTTGTGCCTGTAGTGTCGCGGCAGACGGACACCGGGAGTAAAGGATTCCCCCTTTTAGGTTCAGCGCGGGGCGTGAATGAGGCTAAGAATCGTCTCCGACGGGCGAGTGGCGCCGAGCTCTCTGATCCGGCGATCCAAGCAATCAAGCCCAGCCGCCTACCGGGTACTCGGACTGTCGGGTCTTGGCCTTGGTCTCCGGGTTGTTGGTGACCCCGGAAGGTCTCCGGGTCCTGAGTCCTTAGTCGCAGAGTGTCAATGTCGAGCTTGCCGGGTTCCTGTGGGGTAAGTGGGCGGACCCACTTACCAATCTTGATACTTGTCCTTGTCCATCTTCTTGTTGGGCCGCTCTCCAGGCAATCTTGCTACTTCCTAGCATCAGGAAAAGCAACCGGCGGCATCGCTCGGCCACATCGAGAACCAGGCAGCCCTTCACGCTAAGGCTATATCATGGTGGCCATCAGGATGTGCGTGGCCACAAGACAACATGACATCTGAATCAAACAGATGGATTGTTGTACAACTTTGAGATATGTAGACCACGAGTTCGAGGGCACCGTTGTTAGCCAGCAACCACTATGATGTACTTGCACGAGCTCAAGAATTGGTAGTCCAGTTGTTAAGCTGATATAAGTGGTCATACTATGGTGTTCTCAGAAGAATTGCAATAGACATGTTTTTTTGCAGGGATAAACACGTATCCTCAACTGAAGGGAATCACAAAAACCTTTCTAGGTCGGTTGTTGCATCTTATTGAAGTGATCACGACGTGGCGGCGGCGGCAGCGCATACCTTCTTGCCGTCATCCGTCATCGCCGTCGACAACAGTTTCACGCACGGACGTGAAAGGCAAGATCTTCCCTCGCGAAGGTGACAGCATCTTCTCCAGCTGCACTCACCCAGGTTTTTGGATACAAAACATATCAAGTACATGTACGAACCATCCTCAAGCAAGTATTCCTACTTATTTGTTCGATGTTTCAGTGCAATGGTGAAATCTGCAATGGCAACTTGCAAGCAAACCCTTGCGTGGGATTTGTACTACGTACCAGTAGAGGAAAGGATCTAACAATGAAGGTTTATTGATCAATGTTAATTAGTAATGGCGAATTAGTTAGCCTTGATATGATACTTACTGATCAGGTGGTATAAGGAGTCTCTACAATTACTTATTTTCATGACTTATTTCCAGTGATTCTGTTTCAGTTTCAGAGCATATTCATTCAAGGTTGCAATGTGTACACCATTATAAACGTGAGAGTAATACCAGCGGCAGCTAAATTTCGATCACAGACATCAAATGAAAAATAGCATTGACCTTGCAGGAGTATTTTGTTTTGGATTTCATACAGTAAAGGTGCTAACATCCAAGTTGGCGAGGCAGTCGAAAGAACCTGATCATCTGTCATGTGCGCCATCTTCATCCACGTCGGTGCCATCTTCGTCGAGGACGCCCAGAGCATTAGCGGCGGGAAAAGCATGGACGTCGTCCAGAAGAACATCTCACGCCCGGACAACACCAAATCCGCCGTCGGCAAATTGAAGGCACTTATCTGGAAATCGAACCAGAGCTGCTGCTGGTAGGCTACGTCAAGAAGGAGCTGCACCAACCAAACAAACCAGGTAATGCATCAGAAATCTTCTAAGATATGTTACCGTACAAGCATCCAAGACCTACAAAAGTATTTACAGATTTTTGTGTGTTAATATCATATTCTTTGAGGAGCTAACACTTTAAAATGGTCTTTAGGACTTTGTGTTCACAACAATTGTTAGACTTGATCGGATAGAAGAAGATATTCAATGGTGGTACATGTCATGTGATGTATGCAACAAAATTGCTACCAAAGAATCTGATAATTATTATTGCAAGAGCTGCAACATATATACAGAAGGTGTACCACCGCGGTAAGAATATTCTACCGATTTGAACATCAGATAATTTTTCAGATTACTACTTTGGGTTTTCTACCAAGTATACACTATAGGAACAGAAACAAAAAGACAAACAATGCTGGATCTGTTGGTAGTCGTACTTTTGATTTCTAAGTGGTTATTGTTTGACTTATATAATACGTTGTACATCAGTGTTTACTATCATATTTTCATTACACTAATAAAATGAGAGGTTAGGTACCGTATTTGGCTCCAGATTAGTGATCATACTACTACTGCAAGTTGCACTTTATTCGATACCGTGTGCAAGGAGACATTAGAATGGAAAACATGTATCCTATTGAGTTCATCAACACCTTGAAGTTCCCAGAAATACCAGACCATCAGCTAAAACTGAAGGTTGGTTTGCCAGTTATGCTACTACGCAACATCAACCAAGCTGCAGGTTTATGCAACGGTGCACGAATGACAATAGCACAACTTGGAAACAAGTAAATGAAGGCACAAATAATTGCAGGAACACACATTGGCGAAAAGGTATACATACCTCAGATCATCATTTCACCGAGCGACTTAAAATGGCCATTCGTGGTGAAAAGAAGGCAATATCAATTATCAGTCTGATTTGCAATGACCATTAATAAGAGCAAAGGTCAGTCCTGAATAATCAAGTATTCTGCCATGGGAAATTATACATGGCATTATAAAGAATCACAAATAAAGAAGGATTGAAGCTGTTGATAGATGACAATGAGGTCCAAGTGAAGACAGCACAAAGAATATTGTTTATAATAAGGAGATATTCTAATTTACAGAGGAGTAAAAGACATTTAAAATCATGGTCCTGATCGACAATACAGAGTGAACATGCCAAAAAATAGGACAAATTGTAAGCAGGAGATACAATATTTCAATTCACCATAGCCTGTCCCTGCTTGCTACAATGCTTCACATGTACTTCATGAACGTGATTATTTTTCTGTAGCCACATGGATGTATCTTTCATTTATCTAGACAAAGTTGATATTTCCATTTACAATTTATGAATTATAGAATAATTTAACAGAGCAAAGACCCAAATCAAAATATGTATCCACCTAATCTCTCTCGTGCGCCTCTTCATGCGCCAGAGTTAAATAGAAGGTAATCAGACGAAAAGTGCTCTATTTATCCTGTTCTATTGCCAAATGAAACTAAGCTAAAAGTTGCTGCTGAGAAAACAGAAAATTGAAACTAGAAATGTGGAAACTCATATTTTCTGGTCTTCTGGTACGGTGATGCCAATCAATCGTCGCCGGTGTCATCGTGGATATTGGGGGCATGGAGATTAAGACTGGAGGAGTAGACTACGAAACGCCAGGCCTTCCGATGCCAGATGCAGCTGCCGCCAAACCACCACAAATCGGCGCACGAGAACTGGACGAGTGCGACGCGCGCGCCGAGTCTGAGACGCGGCTTCACCAGGCGCCGGAGCGGGAGCGGCTGCCGGAGGGGACGCCGCACGTTCGGGCGGGGCCGCGAGTTCAGCCTACTGCTCGCCGACGGGGAGCCATGGCGGCGGAGCTCGGCGGGGGTGGTCTGGATGGGGCGGCGAGAGGCTGCAGGTCGGACGACGGCTACGGCAGAGACGCAGCAGCGCGGCGGCGGGACCTGTAGGGCCTGATCTGGGCCTAGATCTGGGCCTACCCTGGGCCTGACCCGGGCCTGATCTGGGCCTAACGGGACCTACTGCTGCGTCTGGTCAGCGACCGTCGTTGACGGTGGAGGGCCGTGATCCCCTCCTATCTATTGCAGCGCGGCCGGAGGCCTGATCTGGGCGGGTGGCCTGATCGGGCCGTCGATGGCTGCGGGGTGTGAGCCAGTGGGCTGCGCCACTGTTGTCCAACCGCTACCTGGATCTGAGCTAGTCGGGTTTAGATCCTTCGTCGTCTTTCCTCGCCTGATCCGTTGATCTCTCGGTGGTCTTTATGTCGCGACACGGGTTGAGTTCGTGTATGGCGGGGCGGCGGCCCTGGAAGGTGGTCTGCACGGGCGTCTCTGCGGCGAGCGGCGTGACAGTGGTGATGGTCCTCTCCTCGGACCATGTGGATGGCGAGGAGCGAGACGACGGGGGTTCCTGGTGTTGGTGGCAGCAACTCCCAGATCGTGTTCTGGAGTTCCTACTCGAGGCTAATGGGCGATCTGACTGTGTGGATGCTGTGCGACGGTTTTTCCGAGCGAAAGATCAGCGCTCCGGCGCCAATGGCGGCGATGCCTGCGGGTATCGTTACCCTCTTGGGGGCGCTATTGTGCCTACCTTTGTCACGTTAGGGCTTCGGGTGAAAACCTTGGACCTTCCCGGTCTCGATGTCGACGACGTGCTACGTCGCTACCCTCTTGGGGGCGTCATCGTGGAGCCCTGTCCCTCGGGATCTTTCCGATGACCTCGGTGGCAAGTTTGGCTCTCCTTGTTCTTCTTTTTTCTATCTTTGATCTGCTTCGTAAGAGGTTCTCCTCATCACTTTGTATCGGTTCGGCCGTTGGGCTTTATTTATAAAGCGGGACGAAAGCCTATTTCTTCATCTTGGAGTAGAGCAATTAGGGGCTAACGCGGCTGCGCGTGCGCAAGGAGAGCAGAGCGTTTTTCTTAAGGGAAAAAAACATATGAGAGCTTAGTACTGTATGCGTGTGCGTTGCATACCTATATACTCCAGTCTCCACATGAATCATAACGAAACATAATGGTTCGGCCGGAATAAAAATGAATTGCAGGACGTATTGCACTCATAAGCGTACATAGCTTTGTCACACGAGAAGAGATATTTAAATATATTAAAAAATAGTATAACTATCTAAAAAATTACTATTTACACTGAAATAAGTAAATCCTTTAACTATGTCTGGCATTGGGCAACTTGAACGCAATAAAAAATTTGGAAAAAAACATTAAGAACAAATCAAGTCAAAAATGTGTCGATCCAAGGAAGAGAAAACCAGAGACTATATTTTTTTCTTCTTTTTCCCCAAAAAAAAGCCCTTTTAAATTTCATAAAATTGCATGGATTGGGCCACAAAAATATGTTTTGGGCTGCCTAAGAAAGTGTGTTTCAGTTTCAGCATGAGGTGATACAAACAATTTTAAAGTAAGACGCAAATATCTAAGATCAAATAAAAAATAACTATTCTTAAAGCATTTAGATATCACATAATGTTTAACTAAAATGTAAATAATGTGATAGCAAAATATAGAGTCAATAGATTGTCTAGCCGCGCGAATGCGCGGGCAACCCCGCTAGTTATTTATGAACTTATTAAATTAATATTTAATTAAATAATATTTTGTCTAATTAATTCTTATTTGAATATTTCCTTTTACAGAATATTCACTGAATTAATTACCTATCATATAAAACAGTTTTACATGATCCGGGACACCTAGTCTCCGTAGAAAAAATACTCTGGACGAATATTTTCATCTACATAAAACACACTCGGAATAAATCCGACAATAATAGAAACACTTCCAATTTTCCCGAGAAATAGAATGTCTGCCTTCTCTTTCTCTATTTATTCACTGGAACAAGTTCTGGTGACATCGGAGCTACTCCAACAATATCTCATAACCACTAATACTACATCTTTATTCTCTCAATAAAAGATTGACTCACAGCTTAAGTGTGTGACCCGAAAGGTTTGTTAACACATAGACATGTCCGGGAGCTTACCAGACAATAACCAGCTTTGGGATCTAGACGTCTGTACTGGCTTATATGTATTCTCGAGTGAACGACTGAACATTTTTATGTTTCTCATTACGCTAATCCCCATACGTACACGATACCAATGATATCTAGAGTGTGAGACAATGTGTTCTAGTGTGATCAAAACCCTTTTGATCATAACACATATAAAACTCATACCAATATCATTCTCTTTTCTCATTCCGTATTATCAATGTCCTGTGATAAATCACACTGTGTCTGGCCAGATGATTGGGGTGACATGATTATACTTGAGATGGCCTAGAGGATGTGTCTCTCCATCGCCTGGAGGAGTAAGTGCCCTTCTTGAACAATCTCTGTTCCATTACTTATTGTAGTTCAAACCCAATAGTCACCGTTATGGTCCCCAGTTACGGCCGAACGTTAGATGACAATCAAAGCGTGAGTGTCGAATAAGCGGTCACTAGATGTTCTCAAGGTATAGGAACTAACTAATGAAAACACAGTATGATCAATTGCTATTCTTCATCTTTACGATTTGTCTCATATATAGCAAATGATCAGAGGATGGGTCGGTTCAGTATTATTATCATTCCGATAAAAAACTCCTATAGTAATATGACTTATACAAGTCCATGATCAGGAAAACATGATCATCAGATAACAAGGTAGGCTAGTCTTAGAGACAAGACTAGGAACATTTTTCCTTGTTCATATCTCTACACGTGCAACGGAGGTTTTCTTCTTAAATACTTTGTATTCGCTATTCAAGTACCCAATGCAGTTGTAGTATAAAGATATAAACCTTTAATAATAAACTTGGAGATAAAATAATACTAAAAATTATTGTTTCTAGGGCATAGCTCCAGCATTAACCACTTGCTCATGGAATCTGATCAGATTATTACATTCAGAGAAGTTGATTACTAGAGTTGCACGTGGATTAGGTGTGGTGGTTAATAATATATACTCCCTCCGTTTCATATTTGTTGACTCACACATATATGTAGATACATATGTATCTAATACTAAAACGGTATATATGCATCTAAGTCATCTAATGTGGAATGAAGGGTGTATACCTGCACCAATTAGTGGGAGCTGCCGCTCGCTGGTCGATCATTGTTGACTCAGACCACTTGTTCGTAGAGAGCATGTGCTAGTTAGTATGATGCTGACACAAATTAACCACTGGCTCAAGGAATCTGATCAGATGATTACATTCAGACCAGCCACAGCGCTGCGCCGATTCAACCAAAAAGTGTGCCAGATAGGAATCGCTACCTATTTTCCTACAGCGTATGGAACTGGATCAATCTTTGCTGTAGGGCCCAGCACAAGCCCAGCCATGCTAGATCGAACGAGTGCACGTAGCTGATTACCTAGAGCGCTCGGCCAAGATTCATTTTCTATCGCCAGGAAGCGAACCATGTCAGGGAACCGCTTCTTTTCTCTGACAGCAACAAGCGATGCTGGAAAATGTACTGAATCGATTCGTAGCATGCATGGAACCGCTTTTCACATACGCTGTGGCTGGTCTCATAGAAGTTGATGCGTAGAGTTGCATGTGTATTAAGTGTGGTGGTTAATAATATATCCTCCTTCGGTTTCATTTTAGTTGCCTCACACATATATATGTAGATACGGATGTATCCAATACTAAAACATTCTAGATTCATCTAAGTAATCTAATATGGAATGAAGGAAGTACCTGCACCAAACAGTGGGAGCTGGAGCTCGCTGGCCCCATTGAATAACTCGCTGGTCGATCGGTGTTGACTCAGACAACTTGTTCGTATGGAGCATGTGCTAGCTAGTGTGGTGCTGACACAAATAATTAACCGCTTGCTTAAGGAATCTGATCAGATGATTACATTCATAGAAGTTGATTCATAGAGTTGCATGTGTATTAAGTGTGGTGGTTAATAATATATCCTCCCTCGGTTTCATATTAGTTCACTCACACATATATGTAGATACGGATGTATCCAATACTAAAACATGTCTAGATTCATCTAAGTAATCTAATATGGAATGAAGGGAGTACCTGCACCAAACAGTGGGAGCTGGAGCTCGCTGGCCCATTGAATGCCTCGCTGGTCGATCGGTGTTGACTCAGACCACTTGTTTGTATGGAGCATGCGCTAGCTAGTGTGGTGCTGACACAAATAATTAACCACTTGCTCATGGAGTATGATCAGATGATTAAATTCGGAGAATTTAACTAATAGAGTTGCATGTGGATTAAGTGTGGTCGTTAATAATATATACTCCCTCCGTTTTCATAGTAGTTGACTCACACATATATGTGGATACATATGTATCTAACACTAAAACATGTATATATTCATCTAAGTCATCTAATATGAAACGAAGGGAGTACCTGCACCAAACAGTGGGAGCTGGTGCTCGTTGGCCCATTGATTGACTCGCTGGTCGATCGGTGTGAACTCTGACAACTTGTTCGTACGGAGCATGTGCTAGCTAGTGTGGTGCTGACACAAATAATTAACCACTTGCTTAAGGAATCTGATCAGATGATTACATTCATAGAAGTTGATTCATAGAGTTGCATGTGTATTAAGTGTGGTGGTTAATAATATATCCTCCCTCGGTTTCATATTAGTTCACTCACACATATATGTAGATACGGATGTATCTAATACTAAAACATGTCTAGATTCATCTAAGTAATCTAATATGGAATGAAGAGAGTACCTGCACCAAACAGTGGGAGCTAGAGCTCGCTGGCCCATTGAATGACTCGCTGGTCGATCGGTGTTGACTCAGACCACTTGTTCGTATGGAGCATGCGCTAGCTAGCGTGGTGCTGACACAAATAATTAACCACTTGCTCATGGAATCTGATCAGATGATTACATTCAGAGAAGTTCATTAATAGAGCTGCATGTGGATTAAGTGTGGTGGTTAATAATATATACTCCCTCCATTTTCATATTTGTTGACTCACACATATATGTAGATACAGATGTATCTAACACTAAAACATGTATATAATCATCTAAGTTATCTAATATGGAACGAAGGGAGTACCTGAACCAAACAGTGGGAGCTAGCGCTCGCTGGCCCATTGAATGACTCACTGGTCAATCGGTGTTGACTCAGACCACTTGTTCGTATGGAGCTTGCGCTAGCTAGTGTGGTGCTGACACAAATAATTAACCACTTGCTCATGGAGTATGATCAGATGATTAAATTCGGAGAATTTAACTAATAGAGTTGCATGTGGATTAAGTGTGGTCGTTAATAATATATACTCCCTCCGTTTTCATAGTAGTTGACTCACACATATATGTGGATACATATGTATCTAACACTAAAACATGTATATATTCATCTAAGTCATCTAATATGAATCGAAGGGAGTACCTGCACCAAACAGTGGGAGCTGGTTCTCATTGGCCCATTGAATGACTCGCTGGTCGATCGGTGTGAACTCAGACAACTTGTTCGTACGGAGCATGTGCTAGCTAGTGTGGTGCTGACACAAATAATTAACCACTTGCTTAAGGAATCTGATCAGATGATTACATTCATAGAAGTTGATTCATAGAGTTGCATGTGTATTAAGTGTGGTGGTTAATAATATATCCTCCCTCGGTTTCATATTAGTTCACTCACACATATATGTAGATACGGATGTATCTAATACTAAAACATGTCTAGATTCATCTAAGTAATCTAATATGGAATGAAGGGAGTACCTGCACCAAACAGTGGGAGCTGGAGCTCGCTGGCCCATTGAATGACTCGCTGGTCGATCGGTGTTGACTCAGACCACTTGTTCGTATGGAGCATGCGCTAGCTAGCGTGGTGCTGACACAAATAATTAACCATTTGCTCATGGAATCTGATCAGATGATTACATTCAGAGAAGTTCATTAATAGAGTTGCGTGTGGATTAAGTGTGGTGGTTAATAATATATACTCCCTCCATTTTCATATTTGTTGACTCACACATAAATGTAGATACAGATGTATCTAACACTAAAACATGTATATATTCATCTAAGTTATCTAATATGGAACGAAGGGAGTACCTACACCAAACAGTGGGAGCTGGCGCTCGCTGGCCCATTGAATGACTCGTTGGTCGATCGGTGTTGACTCGGACCACTTGTTCGTATGGAGCTTGCGCTAGCTAGTGTGGTGCTGACACAAATAATTAACCACTTGCTCATGGAATATGATCAGATGCTTAAATTCAGAGAATTTAACTAATAGAGTTGCATGTGGATTAAGTGTGGTGGTTAATAATATATACTCCCTCCGTTTTCATATTAGTTGACTCACACATATATGCAGATACATATGTATCTAACACTAAAACATGTATATATTCATCTAAGTCATCTAATATGAAACGAAGGGAGTACCTGCACCAAACAGTGGGAGCTGGCGCTCGTTGGCCCATTGAATGACTCGCTGGTCGATCGGTGTTAACTTAGACAACTTGTTCGTACGGAGCATGTGCTAGCTAGTGTGGTGCTGACACAAATAATTAACCACTTGCTTACGGAATCTGATCAGATGATTACATTCATAGAAGTTGATTCATAGAGTTGCATGTGTATTAAGTGTGGTGGTTAATAATATACCCTCCCTCGGTTTCATATTAGCTGACTCACACATATATGTAGATACGGATGTATCTAATACTAAAACATGTCAAGATTCATCTAAGTAATCTAATATGGAATAGAGGGAGTACCGGCACCAAACAGTGGGAGCTGGAGCTCGCTGGCCCATTGAATAACTCGCTGGTCGATCGGTGTTGACTCGGACCACTTGTACGTATGGAGGATGCGCTAGCTAGCGTGGTACTGACACAAATAATTAACCACTTGCTCATGGAATCTGATCAGATGATTACATTCAGAGAAGTTCATTAATAGAGTTGCATGTGGATTAAGTGTGGTGGTTAATAATATATACTCCCTCCGTTTTCATATTAGTTGGCTCACACACATATGTAGATACAGATGTATCTAGCTCTAAATCATGTATATATTCATCTAAGTCATCCAATATGAAATGAAGGGAGTACCTGCACCAAACAGTGGGAGCTGATCGTCGCTGGCCCATTGAACCACTCGCTCATGGATCAGTGTTGACTCAGATCGCTTGTTCATACGAAGCATGCGCTAGCTAGTGTGATGCTGACACAAATTAACCACTTTCCCATAGAATCTGATCCACTGGCCCGCCGCCTCCCCCGACCGGCTGAGCGATCTTCCGGACTGCCTGCTGCACACCGTGTTGTCGTCCCTCCCCTCCGGCAAGCGGTCCAGACCTGCCTGCTGGCGCAGCGGTGTAGACGCTCCCCTTGGACGACGCTTCCGTTGCGGACCAGCATCTACTCCCTCTGTTCACAATTAGTTGACTTGTATTTTTCCAAATATGAATGTATCTATCACTAGTAGAAAACAGGGTTTTGGTTCGGAGCTTTCGTCCCGGCCAGACCTGGAACCGGGACTAATATGGCACTAGTCCCGGTTCAAACGGCTCGGACGCCAGCGCGCTCTAGTCCCGGTTCGAAAGGGACCTTTAGTCCCGGTTCGTGATACGAACCGGGACTAAAGGGTCGCCGCATGCGGCCGCAGAGGTGGGGCCATCGCGAGCACCCTTTAGTGTTCCCTACATATCATCTTCCACCCGAGCCAGCCATCTCCATTTTTTAGCTCGAGTTCATCCCCATTTTCTCCTCTGTTTCGTCTCTCGAGCTCGAGTTCATCCCCATTTTTTCCACCATTTGTCAAGATTGGCGGCACCCCATCTATCCAAGGGTTAGCAACTTCATCCTTTCTTCCGGCGTTGGTAGTTTAGCTCATTTCATTGCTAGATTAGCTCATTTCATTTTTGTAGTGCTAGCTAGGTGTTTGATGAAATGCCTAAGTTAGGGAGTTCATTTGTTTTATATGCATTTTGAGCTCAAATTAAAGTATGATTTGTGGATTTTAGTGTCGTCCCGTCCCCGTCCTCACCGCCGTCGATCGCCCGCGCGTCCCGTCACCGGCACCACCTCGGTGAGCCTCTTGTTTTTATCTTTTATTTTAAAAAATCTTACTTGTATGATTTAGATGCATAGTTATTACTTGTATAATTTTCTTATGTTTTTTATATGTATAGTGCCATGGTTTTGATATCCGTCCCCGTCGGCCCTCGTCCGGTCTATGATTCGGATGTGGTATATTTTTATAACTATTTGTTTCATTTCGTGTTTATGACAATTATGCCTACCAACTTGACATAGATTTTTTTATCTAGGAGGTAGTTGAACCGGAAATTCCAACCGACCCTCTTGTCGAGATGCTAAATTTATTTGAAAAAGAAAACAATGATTTGAAAGCAAAATTGAAAAGAAGTGAAGATCTTCGTCTCCAATGCCTAGAAGAGAAGATGAAATTGGAGTTCGATCTTGCCGACGTCGTCGATAAACACAAGATCAAGATGGAAGATTAGAAAATATGCCATTCATAAAGAGGCTTGGTATCATTATGTGTTGGTTCAATAATTACCTTAGTTGCGATTTTGATCGCATTTGTTGTTGGATTTAAATTCTTTAGATAGTTGTATGTTAGTTTCAATGTATGTTTTATGAGAACTATGTATTACATTTGGTCACTACTCTACTTTGGTTTTAATGTGATGAACTTGTATTAATTAATTTGGTCAGTTCTCTATTCATGATGTAGTGTATTGGTTTTTTATATATTTATGTAATGCAGATGAGCCGGCAATGGATGTACGGTGACCGACGCAGTCCCGAGTTCATTAGTGGCATGCATAAGTTTCTCCATGTGGCTGAGGCAAACAAGCGGTCGAATGGTTTCATTTGTTGTCCATGTAGTGTCTGTAAGAATACGAGGATTACTCTACCTCAAAAACCTTACACTACCACCTGTTGCAGTCCGGTTTCATGTCCGGCTATAATTGTTGGACCAAGCACGGAGAAACAGGGGTTATAATGGAAGACAATGAAGAAGAAGAAGGAGATGACAACTATCCTATGTTCACTGAACACGGTGGTACTACAATGGGGGAAGACGAAGCTGAAGAAGAGCCCATTGTTGATGAGCCCGATGATGATCTTCGTCGGGCCATTCTTGATGCACAGATAAACTGCGGAAGTGAAAACGAGAGGTTGAAGTTAGAGAACATGTTAGAGGATCACAAAAAATTGTTGTACCCAAATTGCGAAGATGGCCAGAAAAAGCTGGGTACCACACTGGAATTGCTGCAATGGAAGGCAGAGAATGGTCTATCTGACAAGGGATAAAGAAGATGCTTCCAAGGGATAACGTATTGCCCCCCAGTACGTACGAAGCAAAGAAGGTTGTCTGCCCTCTAGGATTAGAGGTGCAGAAGATACATGCATGCATCAATGACTGCATCCTCTACCGCGGTGAGGAGTACGAGAATTTGAATGCATGCCCGGTATAAGATCAGGCGAGATGACCCTGGTGATGTTGAGGGCGAGCCGCGCCCCAGGAAGAGGGTTCCTGCCAAGGTGATGTGGTATGCTCCTATAATACCACGGTTGAAACGTTTGTTCCAAAACAAAGAGCATGCCAAGTTGTTGCGATGGCACAAAGAAGACCGTAAGAAAGACGTGATGCTGAGACACCCCGCTGATGGGTCGCAGTGGAGAAAAATCGACAGAGACTTCCCGACCTTTGCAAGTGACGCAAGGAACTTAAGATTTGGTCTAAGTACAGATGGCTTTAATCCTTTTGGGAGCAGAGCTCCAGTCATAGCACCTGGCCTGTGACTCTATGTATCTATAACCTTCCTCCTTGGTTGTGCATGAAGCGGAAGTTCATTATGATGCCAGTGCTCATCCAAGGCCCGAAGCAACCCGGCAACGACATTGATGTGTACCTGAGGCCATTGGTTGAAGAACTTTTACAGTTGTGGCGTGAAGAAGGTGTACGTGTGTGGGATGAGCACGAACAGCAGGAATTTGACCTACGAGCGTTGTTGTTTGTAACCATCAATGATTGGCCTGCTCTTAGTAACATTTCAGGACAGTCAAACAAGGGATACAATGCATGCACGCACTGTTTAGGTGAGACTGAAAGTATATATTTGGCAAACAAGAATGTGTACCCGGGCATCGTCGATTTCTTCCAAACAAGCATCCCGTAAGAAAGAAAGGCAAGCATTTCAAAGGTGAGGCAGATCACCGGACGAAGCCTACCTGCCCTACTGGTGTTGATATATATGACATGGTCAAGGATTTAAAAGTAATCTTTGGAAAGGGTCCTGGCGGACAATCTGTTCCGAATGACGCCGACGGACACGTACCCATGTGGAAGAAGAAATCTATATTTTGGGAGCTACCCTATTGGAAAATCCTAGAGGTTCGCTCTGCAATCGACGTGATGCACGTGACGAAAAATCTTTGCGTGAACCTGCTAAGCTTCTTGGGCGTGTATGGGAAGACGAAAGATACACCGGATGCACGGCTACACAGCAACGTATGCACGAACGAGACAACCTGAATCCAGAGAAGTATCAAGGTCCTGCCAGCTACGCTCTTACCAAAGAAGAGAAGGAGATCTTTTTTGAAGTCCTGAGCAGTATCAAGGTCCCGTCTGGCTTCTCGTCGAATATAAAGGGAATAATAAACATGGCAGAGAAAAAGTTCCAAAACCTAAAGTCTCATGACTGCCACGTGATTATGACACAATTACTTCCGGTTGCATTGAGGGGGCTTCTACCGGAAAATGTTCGAGTACCCATTGTGAAGCTATGTGCATTCCTCAATGCAATTTCTCAGAAGGTCATCGATCCAGTAACTCTACCAAGTTTACAGAAGGATGTGGTCCAATGTCTTGTCAGCTTCGAGTTGGTGTTCCCACCATCCTTCTTCAATATTATGACGCACCTCATAGTTCACCTAGTCGAAGAGATTTCCATTCTCGGTCCTGTATTTCTACACAACATGTTCCCCTTTGAGAGGTTCATGGGAGTCTTAAAGAAATACGTTCATAACCGTGCTAGGCCAGAAGGAAGCATCTCCAAGGGCTATGGAACAGAGGAGGTCATTGAGTTTTGTGTTGACTTTATTCCTGACCTTAAGCCGATCGGTGTTCCTCAATCGCGCCATGAGGGGAGACTGCGTGGAAAAGGCACGCTAGGAAAGAAAGCAATAATATGTATGGACGGCATTCTTTCACTCAAGCACACTACACAGTTCTACATAATTCCAGCTTGGTGGCTCCGTATATCGAGGAACACATGAATATTTTACGCTCCAAATACCCGGAGCAGCCTGAAGATTGGATTCAAGGAGAACACGTGAAGACTTTCGCGGTTGGTTGCAAACACGTCTCATTAATGACACCACTGTTGGAGAACAGCTATACTTGTTGGCCAAGTCACCATCTTTGACTATATTGACTTTCCAAGGGTACGAGATAAATGGGAATACATTTTACACGGCCGCCAAGATAAAAAGAGCACCAACCAAAACAGTGGTGTCCGCTTTGATGCAACAAACAACAATGGGCAAAAGGACACATATTATGGTTACATAGAGCAGATATGGGAACTTGACTATGGATCTTCTTTTAAGATCCCTTTGTTTTGGTGCAAATGGGTCAACCTGACAGGCGGGTACAGGTAGACCCGCAGTACGGAATGACTACAGTGGATCTCAAGAATCTTGGGTACCACACCGAACCATTCGTCCTAGCCAGTGAAGTGGCTCAGGTTTTCTATGTGAAGGACATGTCTACCAAACCAAAAAAAAAAAGATAAGCAAGCGAATACATCATACGATGAGCCAAAGCGCCACATAGTTCTTTCAGGGAAAAGAAACATCGTGGAGTGGAGGACAAGACAGACATGTCAGAAGATTAAATAAGTTTGATGAAATTCCGCCCTTCACAGTGAACACTGACCCAAGCATCGTGTTAAATGATGAAGATTGTCCATGGTTACGGCGCAATCAGAAGAAAGGGACACACACGAAGAAAAAGTTTATACCAGAACACTAGATAGGGATGTTGTTGGTGATGTGTGATAATGTATTAAGCCTTTTATGTAACCTTTTTGTTCTGGTTCTATGAGACAGATGACTCCATATGTAATAATGTTTTCAACTATAGATATGATCTTTACAAATTTTTAGAAAATAATTTGACTTGATTTGTTCAATTAAATAAATATATATAAATGAAATGAATAGATATAAAAGAAATCAATAGATATGATTTTTACAAATTTTTAGAAAATAATTTTGTCCAAAAACACTAAAACATGCATTTAAATTCTATTCAAAGCATTTTAAAATTCGTATTAAAAGCATTTTTAGAAATTCAAATTATATAAAAAACACTAAGGTCCTAAGGTCTCCAAAATTATTTTGTTTGAATTTTTTATGATATGGATTTAAATCTATGTCAAATTTACTCAAATCATCCATTTGAAATTTGAATACATTTAACATAGTCAAATTTGAAAATAACCAGTACCAAAAGATTCTACATGGCCAGGGCTTAAGTTTGATATAAAGTTTGTCAAATTTGGACAATTAAATCAATTGAATAAAATAAATCAGAAAAAAGAAAATAGAAAAAAGAAAAAAGAAAAAAGAAAAAAGAAAAAGAAATTCCAAAAGCCCCTTTAGTCCCAGTTGTTGGTGGCAACCGGAACTAAAGGTGGGCTTCGCGCGCGAATTCCCAGCGTCCCAAATATAGACCTTTAGTCCCGGCTCCAGCCACCAACCGGGACTAAAGGGTGTTTAGTACCGGTTTGTGGCTAGAACCGGGACTAAAGGTCGTCTGTTTATATTACATCCCCTCCCCGTTCTCGATCAGTTCCATCGACGCCGCGAGAAGGAGAAGGAGATGCCGCCAGGCTGCCGGAATCCCCCGACACGGCCGTGCTGCTCCCGTCCCCTGCCCACGCCGTCGCGCCCCCCCTCTCACCGGCGCGGCTCGGGCCCTCTCTCCCCGGTGCGGCGCCTCGGCCGTCCCCGGTGCGGCGCTCCCTCTCCTCTACCTCGACCTCCGGCCGCCACGAGATTGTACTCCGGCCGCCGCCGGGTCGCTCCTCTATCTCATCCGCAAGCAGAAAGCCACGCGCCTCCGACCTCGACCTCCGGCGCACCGTAGCTCCTACTCAAGGTGAGAGCTAATTTCATTCTCTTTTTTTATTATTCTAATTTTCATGATATTGTAGTTCGTAGTTGCTATGTAGTTGCTATGAATTTGTAGTTAATTTTCGTAGTGCTATGTTATTTGTACTATTTTGATATTAATTTGATATAGTACTATTTTTATTTGATAGTTGCTATGAATTTGTAGTTTATTTAAATTTGCTTGCTACTTAAATTTGCTATGAATTAGTGGACTACTTAATTAAATTTGCTATGAATTTGTGGACTATTTAATTAAATTTGCTATTAATTTGTGGACTATTTAAATTTGCTATGAATTAGTTGCTATGAATTTGCTATGAGTTTGTAGTTTAAATTAGTGGACCATTTTAAATTATGCTATTTTAAGAAAAAAATGTATGAAACTTGTGTAAGTTGAATTTTTTAAAGTTAGACCAAAATTTTCTAAAGGGCCTTTAGTACCGGTTCGTGTGTTAGAATTTTAAAGTTAGACCAAATTTTTAGAATTTTAGAAATTTTAGTGTGTTAGAAATTTTAGGTTAGTGTGTTAGAAAATTTAGGTTAGTGTGTTAGAAAATTTAGGTTAGTGTGTTAGATAATTTAGGTTTGTAATTTTGTAATGTAAAAATTTGTAGTTTTGTAATTTTGTAATTTTAGGAAATGTTATTAGAAAATGTATTAGGAAATTATAGTTAGAAATGTTTTAGAAAAATGTATTAGAAAATTTGTTGTTTAAAATGAGTATGAAAATTCTTGTTTAAAATGAGTATGAAAATTGTTGTTTAAAAATTGTTGTTTATAATGAGTTTGAAAATTGTGTATGAAATTTGTTGTTCAAAATTTGTATGCTTCGTAATCTTGTTCATTTTGTATACTAAATTGAAAGCATATATAATTGATTGCAGGGACATTGAGCTATGGACGCCCCCGGCAGAGACGAGGATGGTGAAGACCGAATTTATCAGATTATATATGAGAGTGCCCACGAAGAAGATGCCGGTGGAGTAGATGCTGGTGGTGAAGATGACGATTTCAGCTCACAATTACTGAACGACTCCGGTGAGGGAGTTGAGCTAGAAGAAATTTGCAGAGACGACGAAGGTCCCTTAACAAACTCCGGCGAGGTATATTAAACCTATGTTGATCACTAGATGCATTAATTGATTTGTATTGCACTTATTAACGAATCATTTTTCTTTTAACCCTCCGGATCGAGCCAATCAGCTGCTAAAAGGCAACGAGGCGCGACCAAAAAGTTGGGCGATGGTGCAAGGATATCGATCGACAAAGTTGGTGATGATGGCGAACCGCTGGAACCCATAGAGGGCCACCGTAAATTTATAAATCAATGTGCAGTTCTTGTTAGGGACATGGTCCCGATCATCCTTGAAGAATGGCATAAGCCGAAGGATGACAACAATGAAGCTAGTTATGTCGACCAAAGAAGAAAAGATTTGCTTTAGGAGACGCTCTTGACACATGTCAACCTACCGCTAGGTCTCACAAATGACAAGAAGGAAAAAGTCAAGCAGTGGACTTTTAAGAAGATGGCCACACAATTCCAGAGCTGGAAGAAAACATTATAGAGAAATTATCTGAAGGCGAAGAAACAAGCTCCAGATTTCACTGGAGCACTAGTGAAGATAAAACATGACTGGCCCGCATTTGTGAAGATAAAAGAATCGGATGTCGCTGTGGCCCGATCGAAAATAAATAAGGCAAATGCTGCGAAGAAGAAATATCACCATACTTTGGGGACAGGTGGATACAAGACTGCCGTGCCTTA
The DNA here is from genome assembly GCA_947311845.1 of Poa pratensis. Taxonomy (NCBI): domain Eukaryota; kingdom Viridiplantae; phylum Streptophyta; class Magnoliopsida; order Poales; family Poaceae; genus Poa; species Poa pratensis. Next base: position 3,644,718 of record CAMZMU010000100.1, on the reverse strand, counting down.
GTGGGAAGCCTTTGAAGCAGGACTGCTTGCTAAAGGGATCATTCCACAGACAGCGGACTGGCCCGAGAGGTCCAAGTTCTGGTTGTACGCGCATGGGGCAGGGTTGGACCCACAGACAGGCAGATTGTTGCAAAGGGAAAATGGAAGGCAAAATTGAAAAAAATTCCAAAGAGCTTGAGGACGTAATAGAAAAAGTTCGAAAGGGAGAGTACCAGCCCGATAGAGAGAACGACGAGCTGACACTCGCCCTCGGGAATCCCGAACACTGGGGACGATGTCGAGGCTATGGACCCAGTGTTTCGTGGAAGAAAGGGTTTCCGGATTGCGCTGACAGTTATAGAAGCCGTCAGAGAAAGAAGAAGACGGAGTTAGACCGGTTATCGGAATTGGAACGCAAGGTGCAGCGGCAGCAGGAGCAACTGGACTCAATTAATCAGCAAAGGGCATCTCAGCAGCAGCTAGAATGTCCTGAAGTTGATGCCGTCCCATCTGATCAGCGGAAAAGCAGCGTGGGTTCCACGTAGCGAGAAGCATCTGCATTCGAACCGCCGGCGGCTCACTACCCCGTGGATGATGTCACGGAGAAGACAAGTTGTGAGCTACATATGTCAATGAAGAACATATCCTTCAAAGTGGGGGTCGGCTATGTTTTTCCAAATCAACCTAGAGCAAGCTACCATCACACTACTAGGAAACTAGCTATAGGTGGATCATCATTCTGTGGCGCACCTTTTTGCGGTGCGCCACAAAAGTTTATCAGTGGCGCATCCCCTGTAGTGCGCCACAGATATCTGTGGCGCATGAGATGGCCATGCGCCACTGAATATGGCATTTCTGACAGCTGGCTATGCTCGTGTCGGGGTGGATGAAATTATGTCAGGATTTGACACACTGGAGCTTGACATTCCTGGAGGTGACGACGAGAATACACTGGGAGAATTCAAGCGTGGTTTCATTCTATGGAACAAGAAATACATCGTGTTTCCAGACTTGGCGCCAAGGCCACCGACTCCTCCAAGTAGAAATCCACCTCAAAGTCCATCCCTCCCCGATTGGGAGCCTGCGGCCAGCACGAGTCCATCGCCCGCGCCGTCCCGTCAGCCGACTGCGCCCACTACTAAGTCGATAAAGCGGAGACCGAACTACCCGTCGACTAGTACTACACAGAAGAAAAATGGAAATAAGAAAACCAAGAAGGACAAGTCTCGTGAGAAGTTACCTTGGACAGGACTGTCGAGGAAAACGCCGTGATCGTGGCTGCCAAAGTCAAATGACAACTTGCTCCGAAACGGCCCGAGCCAAAGAAGATACTACCACTGGAAAAAGTTTTGAAAATTGTGAGAAATCTATCGACGGGACCGCCACAGCCGCCTGATTTGCCAGATGACTATGCCCGCTGTATTCAGAAGACATATAGTCAACAGAGGGAGGAGGAGGAGGCGGCATATAAGCTAAAGAGGGAGCATGAGCGGATGGCAAAATGCGGGAAACAAGTGGCCCAACTCGGAGAACAGGCAAATCAGTCGACCCCCCGCTCAAGGTGATGCCCGATAAGAAAGTACACCACGAGACTGGTCGCATAGGCGACACTGGTCGCCCCATAGCTGATCAGTATGCATGGAGATATGTCCACGAGAAGTCCCTGCACAGACCTGAGGCGGTCAAGTTTCTACCAACACAATTGCGCCTATTGCATCAGTGGTACATGAAAGCCGCAAAGGACGGGCAAGACCACCTCTGGGTGGCATATAGGAAAGAGCATTACTTCACGGATAACGCGATGTATGTTGAGTTTTCTGAAATTTTTCAGTTATTCAATCAAGACGCCCTCGACAAAGCCCTCGTCAGTTGCTATTGTTTGTAAGTGGTTTATTTCTGTAATTTAAGTCTCTAGCTCAGCTCGTTCATTGCATGTAATTATCTCACTATATTCTTTTGTACGCTATTATGCAGAATGAAGATTCTCGGATGCAGAAAAGCCCGCATCTATGACACTGGGTTCGTTGACCCATATTTCAATCATGAAGTTACCGTAAATAACCATCCCGAGGACATAAAGAATAAATTGCTCCGGTTTTTAGTGAAACAAAATCACTACGCAGAAATACTTTTTCCTTACAACTTCAAGTGAGTGTTACTGTCTTCTACACATTCTATTTTGCTTACTCGATGTTTAGTGTAACCGATGAGTTATGTATGCATGTGTATATAAACGTGCGCAGATTCCAATGGATTCTGCTACTCATTAGAGTTGACGATGGAGTCGTTGAAGTCATGGACTCGTTAAGGAAAGATATGGACGAGTACCTCAACTTGCAAGAATTGCACCAGAGGTAATTTCAATCATTATCGCTCTATATCCACCTCTTTCGTTCATTTTCTGATATCAAGTAATTAATAACTCCTTTAATCATTTTTTTTTTGCCGGACAGGGTTTGGAAACGGTTCATCGAGAAGGTTCCTGGGGATTGGAAACCAGATCTGCATTTTTATACCACCAAGGTAACTAGAACTATATATCTAGGTCCCCCGCAACTCTTTAATTCTAGTTTCAATACCATTATCATGCTTGATTATTATTTGATTGAATTCTATTCTTTGTAAAGTTTTGTCTGAGGCAGGAACAGGGGACTAATTTATGTGCATACTACGTTTGAGAGTTCATGCGCTATTGTATCAGTGAGCGAAAAGAGATCAAAGAATAGTTGAAGTACGTAAACACTATTCACAATTTATTTTATTACCATCAATTTGTGTTGAGTTCCATTCATAATTTATTTTATGATGATTTCATATATATATATACACACAACTCTATTGATCTAGATGGAAAGAATGCGGGACAAGCTCATACCAACGAACCGCTTAAAAGCAATTCAAGAGAAATTGGCGGCATTTTTGAACTCCGAGGTCATAAAAGAAACCCGAAAATTTCATTACCACTAATGCCTACATGTAATTGACGTGATCTCGACGTGAGAATTTCATTAAAGCAACTTGTATGTGTATGTATATATGCATCATCGTGATCTCGATGTATTATGAACTTTATGTATACGCCTTGTTTTGGGTGCATCAACGTAATCTCCATACAAAAAGAATTGAATGGAAATCACAAAATCCAAACCCCTAAACTCCTAAAGCCCTAAACGCTAAACCAGGAAAAATAATTAAATAGAAAACAAAACGCAGAAAGGGCGCCCGGCCGTGGCCCCGTGGAGACCCTTTAGTCCCGGTTCGTGGCTAACTGGGACTAAAGGGGGGCCTTTAGTCCCGATTTGCTAGTCCCGATTGGGAATCCGGGACTAGAGGCCCTCCCCAACCGAGACAAGAGGCCTTTTTTCCACTAGTGTATCCTTATTCAGTGTCTAGATACATCCCTTTATAGACAAATGTGTGTCAATTAATTTGGAACGGAGTGAGTATACAACAAGGCGCACCATGAGAGTATGGCGAAGCGGCGCCGCAGGTTTCCAGGTACGAGGATTGGCCCAAGCCCGTGCTACTTGTCCATGGCGTGGTTCCCCTCGATATGGACTGCAAGTCGCCGACCGGGATCTCCACATGGACATGGACTTGCGCCGGTCGATACATCGCAGTCTAGCGCACCATCCCGTGGAGATCCGCCCCTACGGCGACATATCTTACCACGACGACCCGATGTTTTTCTTCGGTGACTTTGCCTCCAGCCGCCCTGTCCGTCACTAACTGTCTAAGGAGGATGTACCTTTCCAGATTTATCCTATAGGAGAAATTCACGGGGATCTGAGTGCCCGGCCTTGGAAGAACTGAACCTCGTCGACTGCTGAGCATCACCACAATTTCGATGGTCGCATCTCCTCTAGCTCCCTCAAGAGGTTGCACTAGTAGAAAAAGGGCCTTCCGTTCGGTCCTTTTGACCCGGTCATTATTGGAACCGGGACTAATGGGACCATTAGTCCCGATTCGAACGGCCAGGGCGCCGGCCAGCTTTAGTCCCGGTTCGTAGGGGACCTTTAGTCCCGGTTGGTAATACCAACCGGGACTAAAGGGTTGTGGTAGGCAGTCACAGAGGTGGGTCCTAGTGCGAGACCCTTTAGTCCCGGTTCGTATCACGAACCGGTACTAAAGGTCACCTTTAGTACCGGTTCGTGATACCAACCCCGACTAAAGGTCCCGCATTTTTCATTTAATATGAAATAATTCATATATTTAAATCGGTAAATCGAAATTTTACAAATAAATATCTAAATCAATTAGAAAAATGAGAGGAATCCAAATATGACAACTATATCATCTTTTGGATCACAAAAACGCATTTAACTAGGCGAAATTATTTTCAAAAAATCGACATAAACTCATTTAAGTAGGCGAAATTAGGTAGAAATTAAGAAAATTCCTAATACTTGGGATTATTCATAAAATATGAATTACTCTTTGTGAAATTAGATGGTGCCATTTTGCAACATATCTGTTTTGGAGGTTTTTTTTACTCTATTTGTTTTTTTTAAACGGTCAAATGGCCACCATGACCCTCCTCGAAAGAGGTCAAATTTTTTAAAACGATCGATGTTTCTTTGATATAAATATATAACCACTAGTTGTTTATCTTAAAATGATTTTTTAATAAAAATTAAGACCAAACTATCAAACACTTGTAGTTCAAATTTGGATTATTTTCGGAAAATCAGCATAAACTCATTTAACTAGGCGAAATTAGATAGAAATAATGAAAATTCCTAATACTTGGGTATTATCCATCAAATGTGGACTAATCTTTGTGAGAATTAGATGGGTGCCATTTTGCAACTTATATTTTGTACTTGGTTCATAAAAAAAGTCATTTTGTCACTTAGAAAAAGGTAAATGATATTTATAAAAATAATTTGAAAATCCCTTCGGAAAAATTGCTTCCTATAACAAGATACACCTATTTGTCGAATATGAGAATTTTATCACAAACTTTGCCGTGGGAATTGCCATAACTTGGTATTTGGCTTGAAACTTATAGATGTTTATACATGATAGACCTTTTTGTGAAGATTTTTTTGAACAATTTGCCAAAAATCAAGTTTATCATTTTTCATAGCAACTAGTACACATAAAAGGACTCCATGCCAGAGGATATCTTTTTTTTGAGATTTTTTCACTTTATTTGATTTTTTCAAAAAAGGTCAAAATAGCCACCATGACTATTCATCGAAAGAGGTCAAATTTTCTAAAACTATCGATGTTTCTGTAATACAACCACTAGTTGTTTAACTTAAAATGATTTTAAAAAATTCAGACCAAACTATCAAACACTTGTCGTTCAAATTTGGATTACTTTCGGAAAATCAGCATAAACTCATTTAACTATGAGAAATTAGATAGAAATCAAGAAAATTCCTAATACTTGGGTATTATCCATTAAATGTGGACTAATCTTTGTGAGAATTAGATGGGTGCCATTTTATAACTTACATTTTGTACTTGGTTCATAGAAAAAGTCATTTTGCCACTTAGAAAAAGGAAATCGATGTTTCTGTGATGCAAAAGATGATATGGATGGCATATTTGAATTCCTCTCATTTTTCTAATCAATTTAGACATTTTATTTGTCAAATTTCGATTTACGATTTAAAGATATGAATTATTCCATATTAAATATTATTACATAATCACTGTTATTTATTCAAAAAATATTAGTACATAATCATTGTTATTTATTCAAAAAATATATAAATAATCATTGTATTTATTCAAATAAATTTTGAAAATTTAAACAATAAAAAGTGTAACATCATGACTCAGGGGTTAATATGATTGATAGCATACTATTATCTGTAAGTTCTAACTTCTCATTTGAAAGCTAATTTGGAAAGAACTCAAAAGTTAAGTGTGCTCGGACTGGAGGATGGGTTACCGAATGGGAAGTTTGACCCGGGTAAGTACTTTGACCTGAGATTAAGTGCATAACTAGTTATTAAGTGTGTGGCTAAGTGAGAAATTTCAGAATAGAATTAGGAATAGAATTAAGAATAGAATTAAGAATAATTGAGAATAGAATTGAAAATAAAATTTAAAAAATTCCCGGTACCTTTAGTCCGGGTTGGTAATTCCCGTACTAAAGGTCCTCACCCACCCGCGCACGGCTCCGCCCACGTGGGGGACCTTTAGTCCCGGTTCGTGGCCAACCGGGACTAAAGGTTGGCAAACCGGGACTAAAGGCCTGTTTTCCACTAGTGTTGCACATCGAGAAGATCCACAGCGGTTAGAACTGCTCATGGTTATTTCGCAAAAAAAAACGCTCATGGTTATTACACACTCTTGCCGTTCCTGCCCTTGTTTCCTTTAACCTCGCGCCAGTAGAAAAGTGAGTATTACAGTCGGTGACCAGGCAGCGGGGGTTGGAACAATTAAATTTAAAAAAAGACTGCGATACACTACACCTCAGCCGGTTATTTCAGATTAATCGACTCCAAAGAAAAAGCCGGCTCCTATAGTATGGTTTCCGGGGCGGACCAAATGCAAGCGCGCCTCCTAAAATCACTTATCCGGGCGTGAGAAAAGCCCGGCGCCGATAATATAAGGGCCGCAACCAGGCAAAATAACTAGACCACCTACGATATTCGTGCGGCGCGCCGGAAATAAAAAAAACCAGTGGAGTCGGGCAGTATAAAAAAAGTCTCAGGTTAGGTCTGGTTTTTCGAGAGTAGTTCGAGGCCTGGTTTTGAACGCGGCTTCTCCCGCTTTTTTTTGGCCTTTCATACAATTTCTGGCCCATCCATATAAGTCCGGAGTTATAGCTTCCCGGAAAGTTCGAGAACTGAAAACTACAGCTAATTGTATTGAAGCCCGGCGTGTCATGATGCTCAGCGGTGACGTGAAGGAGACGACAACCACCGATGCTCTGCAGCAAGGTATGGAGTGGCACAGCTATAATTTTCCTTGCGACGGGACATGTCACTGTAGCAATTGATGGTACAGCAATAATTATCCACTGGCACGAACCCAGTTTTCCACGCGAAGGATTGCGCTGCGCGTGGCAGTCTCGGTCCGGAATTATCCGGTCGTGTCTGTTTCGGGTATTCCGGTTTTGTTCGGTTAAGTCCGGCATAATTAGAAACGAAATTCCGTCAGTTCGAGAAAATATTGTGCACATGCCTTGGTTCCTCATTACTACTGATCAATGTGAATAAAAACCTTGCTTCTCATTAACAAGTATATTTACAATCCAAATTGAAATTATAATGTTAATTTACTAAGGATAAAAGAAAGAAAATGTAAAACTTGCCAAAGCTCAAATTCCCTAGGCATGGTGTCATATTTTCTTTATATGAACATAAGTTAAATTGTAGAGTATAATCCTAGACACAAGTCGGTAAAAAGTTAGTCGTTCACAAATCTGCCGACTATATGTAACGAGAATAAGAATGTGTGTGGAACCCACAATGGAGTAAAACCAAGTTTTATAACAAAAAATCATCATTTTTTGGGCCTAAGGGAGGGACAGCCGGCCTGTAGTAGTTTCAATGATCTTCACGCAGCTCATAAAACTTATCTTTCGTTTTCTACCAACATTCGGACCGTGCGGATATATTTGGGCACCCGGATGGCCGGATTTCATTCTATGGTCCGGATATGTGTATTTCGATAAAATGTTTATGTGAAAGAAGCGCGCCACACCATTAATTATACGCAAGATCCTCGTTAGGCAATATTGAGGACCTCATGTAAGTGGATGAGAGTTTTTCCTATATGTGGTGTGTGTTTTGAACCCACATGTATGTGGCCCCGACCGACTCGTTTCCCTTGATCGCCGTCTTCAAAGAGGGTACACCATTTGGAGAACTCTACCTGTTTGTGTTAGGGTTGGTGATATGATCGTGGAAAACAAAATTTGAGGCCAAGCTTTCACGAGACGGTTCTCTTCGAAGAAGGGAGATCGATCGATATCACCCTGACGAGCTAGAAACAATACCCTCTCGGCGAGATATTCTCATGTGTTCGCTAACGAAGACACGCCATGTTGTCTATTGGATATCAGAAGCACATACCATATACCCATATACATGTATATACATAGCACTCATGGAATCATGCAAGAGGGAAGAGAGGGTTCTTCTACCATCCGCCGCACACGTTCTAGCGAAAAACCTAGTTTGTGGGGTGTAAACCCCCATCGACAGAACTTCGAAAGGTGTACACACCATTCGAATTTTCTACTAGTTTGTTTTACGTTAGGTAATAGCTGGGAACATGGGAAAACAAAATTATGCCCAAGTTTTCACAATCCTCCGGTTGCTTTCTGAAGTATAATGGGTCGGGACCAGACAGCCACCCTTAAATGGTCTGAAACCTAGTGTAGGCCAACCAATAGTCATGTTTTTGTAGGATAATGGTAGGGTAAGTACACATATGTATATAATATCCTTATTTGTTGCGTGAACTCACATTTTAGCATATAAACTTGTGATCAATAGGAATAATATTACAATGTTTCGACATTGGGCGGTCCGACATAGTCTGGATCACCCGGTTCGTGCTACAAGAAATACCCTTTGTCACCCCTATTTTATCACCTCCTCGAGCCGAGCTGCCGCGCACACCTGCATCTCCCTACACTCTCCGACCTCCCGACGCCCCTCTCCGATCGCCATCTCCCCACACCCCGCCACCGCATAGATAAGCCACCGCCGCCTCCACCGTGAAGATGCGGAGGCATATGCATCTTGAGGGGAACGGATTGAGCCGCCGTGCGCAAGGCCAGCCGTACTTGAACACGGAGAGGGCTTTTTATCTAGCCGCTTCCGGTGTCCCCGCCCCGCCGGACTCACATGTACCGAAGGGGTGGCACCTCGACCTCGACGGTGTCCCCGTAACGCCGCCGCCGACGGGTCGTGCTCGCACAATGGTGAACATGAAGCCAAGCGCCGCTCCTCCCATTTTGGCCGAACGCCGGGGCGGTGGAACACGTCGGCGCGACACCAGCTCTGGGGCCAAGCCCCTGCCGACGCGGTGAACGCAGCGGCATGCGCCCGTCAAGCAGTTCACGAGCCCAAGTTCGAGGAGGTGTTTAAGGGGTTGGAAGAGATGATGCTCGTGTCGCTTGAGACCGCCATCAAGCCGGAGCCTGAGGTGGAGTCGGACGGCATCGAAGAGATGACGCGCGCGCCAATTGAGCCCGCCGTCAAGCCGGAGCTCGAAGTGGAGTGGGGCGGCATGCAACGTAGAGATGACACACGCGTTGCTTGAGAATGCCGTCAAGCATGAGCCCGGGGTATCCGTCACCTCAAGCATGAGCCCGGGGTATCCGTCACCTCCAGCTCCACAATCGAAAATGGTATCTGATTTTTCGGATCTATATATGCACTGAAGGGGATCGTAGGCAGAAAACAAAAAATTTCCTAACAATGATAACCTTATACTAGCCAGGATCTATACTATGCAGATATACTATACAGTAGGAAATCGATAAACGTACCCTCGTACACCGATAGCGGGGATTACGCTCCCGCAACAAGTGTTGTCGAAGTAGACGACGTAGCCGACCTCGAGGTCGCGAAGATCTTGGCGCGACGAAGACGGCGATGACAATGGTGACACCGACCTCATGGTGGTGGAGATGAACACCTCCTAGGACCCCAAGTGTGGTGCCTCGCAGGGAGTCACACACATACGGTGAAAATGACGACCTCTGGGCTCCGATCCAGGGACGAGCAGCGGAAGACTTGGACCGGAAGACCAGCAGCACGGCGGTGTGCGTATGGTGGAGAAACACTCAACCCGTGCATGACCCCAATTGCGGAGCCACGACTAAACGGGAGAGAGAGAGAGAGGAATGGTGTAATTTCAAAGGCATGGGGTGCACCCATATATATAGGTGGAGGGGGCAGCCAACTTTGCTGGCCTGGCCATGTGGGACTATTCCCACATGACCAGCCGCACCAAGCTGGTGCGTCGGCCCCTAGGTGGGCCCCATGTGGCCCACCTAGGCCGGCTGGCCCTCCCCCATTTTTTTTCCTTTTTCTTTTTGGGGTTTTTTCCCCTAATGGGCCTCTAAGGCCCATGTATGGAAAACAGCCTTGAAAAATTCGAAATTAATTAATAAAAATATATTTAGCTATTAATTACACCAATTAATATGAAATAAATAGTATCTAATTTATTTCGGCTCGGAAAACTATTCCGTCGCTCTCCGATCTCCATCGGAACTCACCCGTAACATTTCCGGTGCTCTCTTTTATTTCCTCTTTTATATCGAATCTATTATACATCTCATCTCCCCTTAAGTGTGTTACCCTATCGGTTCGAGATCTCACCAGACATAATCGAGACACGCTCTCCGATTAATGACTAATCCTTGGACCTTGGATACCAGAATTAATCCCTATGTGATAACGAATAACTTTGTCGTTCGAACCTTAGACGTCGAGTCTTAAACCTTTTGCCTGGCGATACTTAGCGTGTCCGAGACTCGATCTTAGATATCGTGATACCTAGCTTGATCTCGTTATCGACAACACTATTCTTTACTCGTCCGTGATATTATGTCCCGTGACCTAGTCACATGCTTGCAAGCTCATTTGACATAATCTCACCGAGTGTGCCCAGAGTATCTATCCTGCTATGCGGATTGGCAAATCCCGCTATTGATCCTCGTCTCAACATACTCCCTTCCGACACCCGAGAGGAACACCGTTATTGTCACACTATTAAGATATGGCGTTTGATGCAATCGAAGTGTCTTTCTGAAATAACAATCAGAGTTGATCACGGTCAAAGGCGTAATGACTACGTCCTACAAATATTGGGTATGTCCATCACATCATTCTCCCAATAATATGACTCCATTTTCAACTGACATCAATGTCACATGATCGGGAAACCTCGATCATCAATTGCACAATGAACTAGTTAAATAGAGGCTACTAGGGACCTGGTTGTTTCCGCTTAATACAGTTATAGCATGGTATAAAAAATATAATGAACAAATTGAGATATGACAAATAAACTATCTTTATTAAGTGCCTCTAGGGCATATCTCCTTCAGTCTCCCACTTGCACTAGAGTAACACTTAATCTAGTTTACCACTTTGGTAAAAGCTTAAACACCTATAGCAACTTGGTGCATGCTTGTCTCGTGGAAGAGGAAGTTTAGTCAACGGATCTCACATTGAGATCTGTATGTACTTTGCAACACTTCTATGTCAACTCGTTTGACATCATCCCGTATCATATGATAATGATGAAATATATCTTAGTCGATGGAGTGAGACTCGAACCTTCGCGTAGCATGGGCCTTAAAAGTCTAAGAGATCTATTAAGGGGAACCACACATGCTCAGAAAACCGCTCAGTCCAATCACACTTGCTACTTCTGAAGTTGCCATATATTCCTATACCTATGTAGATTATGCGATAGTGCATTCATATGCGACTTCGCAAGCTAACCATGTCTTTCTTCAAAACAAAGGACATCTCCTATATGAGATTTCTAGTCGTATGGGTCAGTGTCATAACTTGCATCATCGTAACCCTTTTACGGCAAGTTGTCTTTTCACTCTTACCCTATACCAGAAAACATATCTTCAGTTCTCTTAGACACTGAAGAATATACTTAACGTTTGTTCATTGATCCATCCAGGGATCACTCTAGAACCCGTTCTTCAACCAAGAACTTGGGTCACACCAAGTCGAGCTTTCAGTCTGATAGAATCTATGGCTGAGGCATAGAGGATGTCGAACATCCTTTTCTTTCATTAGCTATCGCTGAAATGCCAAGATAAACTTAATATTTTACCTAGTCATACAAGCAAGAACCTTTTCTTCGCTTGTACTATTCTAAAACACTTCAGAATCTTAACCTAGGAAAATATTCCGACCTAATGTTATTAAGCCCCTTTTGATCTATACAATTATAGACCTGATGCCTAATACTCCTAACTTCATTCATAGAAAATTTAATTACTTAAATAATCTTTATACTTTACTAGAGGATCTGTATCATTCTCAATATGTCATTACATATAAAATCAGGAATGACACCTAGCTCCCACTCAAATATGCCTTCCGCATATAAGACCAGGGAATTTCTTTTAGCTCCCACTCAAATATGCCATTCACATATAAGATCAAGAAAAGCTACTTAGCTCCCACTCACTTCTTTGTAAATGCAGGTTTCTTCAACTATTTGGACAACTCCAAAATCCTTTGATCACATTATCAAAGTGAAGATTCCAGCTCCGATATGCTTGCTTCAGCCCATGAATGGACAGCTGAAGTTTGCATACATGTTTAGCATCCTTAGGATCATCAAACCATCTTATTGTACTAATTACAACTCTTTTCTTAATGTTACCATCAAGAAACATGGTTTCCTTATCCATCTATCAATTTCTCAATTTGAAATTATCGTAATTGCTAAACGACCCTGAATAGACTTGGGCTTCGCCACTTGAGACAAAATCTCGTTGTGGTCAACTTTTGAATCTGTCGAAACTGTTTTACGACAAATCGATCCTTATCAGTGTCTATTTCCTCATAAAATTCCATATTCTGTTAACGGCCTAGATGCCATCAAGAAGATCTTCCCAAGTCGTTACTTGGTAATCGTACATGGATTTTATCTCGGATCATATATGACTCATAGTCATTTCTCGGACTTAGGTCTACCATCTCTTCTTCGATTTCTCTTCTTCGTAGTTCGTAGGTCTGTCATGTTCTATTAACATGACCTTCATACCAAGATTGTCGTACCATGTGCGGAACACAACCTCATACGCCTACGGTCTTAGTATGAGCTCAGAGCATCATGATCTTTATCATCAGCTTCCCTTAAGTTGAGGAGGAGGACACCGGAAACAGTTTCCGTTGCGCACTCTGATGTCTGGAGAGAAAGTTCATTAACTTTTTCTTGCTCTACTTTCTTTCTCTCTTGTAACCCTGGACAAGAAACTATTTCTTTGCAAGGTGTATTCTGGCAACGACTTTGCCTTGTCGTGAGACACGTACCCAAGTAATTCTTTAGGTACACTACAAAGATTTATCCATTTTAGGTTTGATCACATCGAAACACTAAATTACTGAAACGACAATCTAGGCTCAAAGACATGCCATCACTCATATGGTATTGCCTCCACGGATTCATATGGTTTCCCTATTATCTAACGTGAATGTTTTGTTTCTACCATATGACCTCAATGATCACAATAATTTGATAAGAGATTTTATTGACCAGACAATATCGAACAGAGTGTGATTACGACGTCCAAACACACCATAACACTATGGTGTTCCATGCGACGTAATTTGTGGAACTCTTCTCACAAGTCTTCTAATAATATGCCAAACTTATAACTCAAAACCGTGTTTCCTTGATCAAAAAACATAGGAAATTGTCTTTCTTGTTAAGTTTATTTTCCTACTTCACGCCGAACTTGTTTGATCGAATCAAAAATTTTAGACCAGCGTTTCTTAAGTGGACATCCATATATCTTCTTGGAACTTTCGCGAAGTTTACAAAATAAAGATTTCGACTACACGTTTAAAGTACTTCATTAATCCACGCACATCTATATGCATGATTCTCAATAAGTTATATGCCGCTTTCCGAAAACGGTGTCTTGGTTATCTTGTAAGTGTCAAAAGATCAAATCTAATGACTTGTAGATCCATCTGTATGGAGCTTCTTCATTGACTATAACCTTGACATGATTTAAATGTTAGTGCCACAAGAGTGTGGTGTCTTTATTAAGTTTGTATCCTTTGGCATTAATGTTATAAATGTGGGAGCTACTACCATCTAAATTCAAATCGGCGTATGATCATTACTTCATAAATATAGGACAACGATTTTGTCACTAACATATATGAACAATCGTCTCGCTAGAGGAGACACACTTATAAGGATCATACTAACAGGCGATCACAAAAGAATTTATTCAAATGGTAGATGCTGAGGGAGAGTGTCTATGACCATCACAACATATTGCCTGCCATCATCAACACACATTGTCTCCTCATCCTTCCAAGCTACTCAAGCAGAAAATCTGGTTTTCATAAAACATGACTAGTATCAAAACTTAGTCACTACTGCGAGTACTTGCTTAGGTAAAACATTCATAACACGTATATCATATATACACCATCATCATTGATGACTTCCCGGCGATCTGTTTCATCTTCTTGATTCTTCAATGCAATCAAGAACTCATGAAGGTGAACGATTCCCCTTGTATGATATAGTCTATGACAAACTATTTGCACCTGGCAACGTTGTCTGTCATCTAGTGATCGAGCTGAGCGAGGCGTCTCAATGTCATCAAGTATGACCAATGTCATCGAGTATGACCAATGCCATCAAGTATGACTGCCACGTGCTCTTTAATGCGAGTGTTCTCTTCCATCTGGGTCAAGAAGGAAAAACAGTCGAAGTACTGATAAACTTCATCAACCCAACTTGCGGTGTATTTCGAGTTTAGCGAGCATCTCATATGTTCGCGATCTGACAACTCGCACCCACAGTTAATTCTCTATGGTAGAGATCATGGCATACACTGGACTATGATGGAATTATCGGAAAAAAACTTGATAATCCAAATTATCCTTTTGTCAGTAGAATCTCCGGGTTTATCTCCTAGCGGGTATTGTATCACATAGAGCTAATGGTTTAAGCAAGGAGTATCCTCAAGCTACCGTATAAAACTATGAAGTTTGGACCCAACCTTTTAAGTATCTCAATTGCAGGAATGCGCCTAACTTTTAAAGAGGGCTATTACATTGGTTAATACCTACAAAGGTTTTGCAAAGCATAAAGACTTTGTTCATAATAAAATAGGGTTCAAGTTTTATTAAAATAAAACTACCAGAACTCCCACTCAAAGCGAATATCTCTCTAATCGTTTTAGTGATTACACGATCCTCATCCATTATGCTACCCCTCATCGTCAGAGCCGGCAACATAATTTCAAAGGTAGACATCGATATGTCAATCACAACAACTCTGTGACTCATGCTTAACCTTTCGGTCACCGTGTTCCGAGGCCATGTCTGTACATGCTAGGCTCGCCATAATAACCTTCAGCGCATACGCTTGTGCAAACATGTCTTACACCCACTGTATGCAAATGACGATATGTCTGACACCCGATCGTCACGGCCTGCCTCATAACATAGAACTTTCTTGGTGGTGCACGCCAAAGGGAGAACACTAATGGTATTTTGGAGGGATCATCTTATATTACTACGGCCGTGTAACTAATATATAACCATATATATACACACAATATAAGTTGCACACAACAACATAACATCAAAATGTAATGCGACATGATATGGTCCTTGCGCCGATGGTCTCATTCGCGCCCACAGTTTATAAACAATTTATCAAACCTACCTTGACCATATCACATTGCCCCTACAAAATAAAGTTAGATGCTTTCTACTTTATCTTTTGCATATTTTACGTGGCTTGGGGCTTTCGTAAATAGAACCGATTCATACCTACGAACCTAGAACCACAACAATGATCAAATAATTGTATGTTTTATATCCCTTGCGGGCCCTCCATTGAAAATGCAAAGCCAACTATCGCGAGAGAGACAGACACCCGCCAGCCACATATACGGAGCAAGCCGTATGTCAGTTGTGGAACCAGTCTCGCGTAAGCGTACGCGTAAGGTCGGTCTGGGCCGCTTCATCAACACAATGCCGCCGACAATAACAAGTGCACGCGAGAGGGTAACAATTAAATGAACAATGGCCCCATGTATCTGCGCATAGATCGGCTCTGATACCACTGAAGGGGATCGTAGGCAGAAAACAAAAAAATTCCTAACAACGATAACCTTATGCTAGGCAGGATCTATACTATGCAGATATACTATACAGTAGGAAATTGATATACGTACCCTCGTAGAACGATAGCGGGGATTACGCTCCCGCAACAAGCGTTGTCGAAGTAGATGACGTAGCCGACCTCGAGGTCGCGAAGATCTTGGCGCGACGAAGACGGCGATGATGATGGTGACACCGACCTCATGGTGGTGGAGATGAACACCTCCTAGCACCCCAAGTGTGGTGCCTCGCAGGGAGTCACACACATACGGTAAAGATGACGACCTCCGGGCTCCGATCCAGGGACGAGCAGCGGAAGACTTGGACCGGAAGACCAGCAGCACGGCGGTGTGCGTATGATGGAGAAACACTCAACCCGTGCACGACCCCAATTGCGAAGTCACGACTAAACGGGAGAGAGAGAGAGGAATGGTGTAATTTCAAAGGCATGGGGTGCACCCATATATATAGGTGAAGGGGGGCAGCCAACTTTGCTGGCCTGGCCATGTGGGACTATTCCCACATGACCAGCCGCACCAAGCTGGTGCGTCGGCCCCTAGGTGGGCCCCATGTGGCCCACCTAGGCCGGCTGGCCCTCCCCCATTTTTTTTCCTTTTTCTTTTTGGGGTTTTCCCCTAATGGGCCTCGAAGGCCCATGAATGGAAAACAGCCTTTAAAAATTTGAAATTAATTAATTAAAAATATATTTAACTATTAATTATACTAATTAATATCAAATACATATTATCTAATTTATTTCGGCTCCGAAAACTATTTCATCGCTCTCCGATCTCCATCGGAACTCTCCGGAACACTTCCGGTGCTCTCTTTTATTTTCTCCTTTTATATCCAATCTATTATACATGTCATCTCCCCTTAAGTGTGTTACCCTAGCGGTTCGAGATCTCACCAGACATAATCGAGACACGCTCTCCGATTAATGACTAATCCGTGGACCTTGGATGCCCGGAATTAATCCTTGTGAGATAACGAATAACTTTGTCGTTCGAACCTTAGACGTCGAGTCTTAAACCATTTGCCTGGCGATACTTAGCGTGTCCGAGACTCGATCTTAGATATCGTGATACCTAGCTTGATCTCGTTATCGACAACACTATTATTTACTCGTCCGTGATATTATGTCCCCGTGACCTAGTCACATGCTTGCAAGCTCATTTGACATAATCTCACCGAGTGGGCCTAAAGTATCTATCCTGCTATGCGGATTGGCAAATCCCGCTCTTGATCCCCCGTCTCAACATACTCCCTTCCGACACCCGAGAGGAACACCGTTATTGTCACACTATTAAGATATGACGTTTGATGCAATCAAAGTGTCTTTCAGAAATAGCAATCAGAGTTGATCTCAAGGTCAAAGGCGTAATGACTATGTCCTACAAATATTGGTTATGTCCATCACATCATTCTCCAATAATATGACTCCATTGTCAACTGACATCAATGTCACATGATCGGGAAACCTTGATCATCAATTGCACAATGAACTAGTTAAATAGAGGCTACTAGGGACCTGGTTGTTTATGTACCAGACGTGTATTAATGTTTCCGCTTAATACAGTTATAGCATGGTATAAAACATATAATGAACAAATTGAGATATGACAAATAAACTATCTTATTAAGTGCCTCTAGGGCATATCTCCTTCATGCACTACATCTGGGTGGCTCTAATATATATCAAAATATTATTTTTTGTTAGGCTCCTTGCCCAGTGTGCCTCAACATTGAAGGCCCGTGCAGAATAGGGAAGAGACGAAGCTCTTCTTTCTTGCTAACTATGCATATGAAGTACATAGATTACATGGTAAGTAGGCGAGTTAATTATGCACATATCGTCTTGCTAGTTGCACAAAATGCATATTACAAGTCATGTTAATTACTGTACCTACTCCGGCCCTAGAATCATTCAAAATTCAGTTATGATGTACTCCCTCTGATCCCATATAAGTGTCTTGACCACTTCAGAAATTTGTACATATGGGCCGTGACAAACAAAGAGAAATGACTCCTCTGTTTTTTGTAGTATGTTCCTTGCTATGTCAGGGATCACTTAACTAAAATTACTGGTGGCCGAGAGATGAAAATTGTGACTCAAGATGAATTTTAGTATGGACTTGATCTCAACAAAGAAGAAGAAAGAACACTGATAACGGGGGAGACAGGGAAGATCTTATTGAGCACTACTATTTATACTATTACGATGAGATAGCGGTGAAGTTAGATGGTGACCAAGAATTCTTCAGGGTTACTATCTTTGACACCAATAATAAAGAGAAGTTTATGATCGACGATGAGCCAGGTTATAATATATATAGCCTCTTTTTCTACAAAGTTAGGTATATGTTGACATGTATGCTGATGATACAAAATTTACTAAATTTGAATGTATGATACAGAGGATCAAGTCAATGTGATCCGTTATCCCCTTGCCAAACAAGGCACGTTACAACAAATAAACACCACATATGTAGCTCATCAGTAATACATGTTTGCTGTACTTAGTTCTGTTAGAATTAGAACGTCATAATACAATTCATGTTTGTTGTACTTAGGTTTGTCAGAATTAGAACGTCATAATACACTGCTATTAATTGAAAACGTGGTTGTTTTTATTGTGAATTTGTAGGATGTGACGATATCCTGAATTCTTTGGTGAAACCTCCTTCATTGTCACTCTCTCCTAAACAAAATTCTAGAGTGGTTACTTTTGCCAGAAAGCACTATGAACGTAGCTCTCTTGTTGTGCATAAGCTCACGGAGAAAAGCTTTGGGCGTAGTACACTTGTAAGTAATTACGTACAATAGATTGAAATGTCCTTTCATAGTTTTAAGTATTTACGATGTCACTGATAATTCTCCTCAAATTTGCAGAATATTAGAAGTAGTATTTATCAACACCTCATCATCCCCTCGTCAGGTCGATTATGTTTGTTGTCCGAGCCAATTAACCTTTGCTTTGGAAAATAGTTCAAAGATGAAAGAGGCAGATTTTGGTTGGAGAAGGAAAGCTGGATTCAATTTGCTGGCAAAGCTGGCTTTCGAATCGGATCGGTCATCATTATCTGCGGTATAAGGTTCAAGCTAGCATCAATATGTATTACGAACGACTGTGAAAACTAACAGTGATCTTTTTTCAGATTTGTATTAAACATTTGAGCTAATTAAGCTAGGACTTAGAGTTCAGCTTGCTATGTATGATATTTAGAAGTCATTTATTTGTTTTTAGTCGTCATATAATGGAAGTCTGCTTGATTAGTAATATATGTGCTAATTAACTGTTCAATATCAATATTAATTAATTCGCTCGATTCTGAAATAGTGGGCATGATAAGTTCCGGAAAATTACGTCCCTTTCGGATATATGATTTTCTGGGTAAACACAGATACTCTGGACCGATCGTATCCCGAACGACAAATGTGGGCCACCTGATAACTCTCGGAAGCTCCGGATAAATCAGAGCGGCCTAAAAAATGGAACCGACGCCAACAACTGTAGCCTGTTTTTATTCCCAGCCGCCACCAAATTATGCCGGGACGTCTAGTAAAACCCGGCTTTCCGTGCCGTTGGAGCCGGTCGAGGAACCTGCCCGCCTCCGACGTGCACGTCGGTTCTTAGCTGCGCCCGCCTCAAATTGCAGAGGCGGGTCGTTTTAAAAACCGTCTGAGGGGCGAATTTTCCAGTCGGACGGGAAAACCGGCTCCTCTTGGCTGGATTAACATCAACTGTTGCTCCGAGTTGGATGGGAAAACCGGCTGATATCCATGGCCAGGATCCGACCGTAATGTTCGGTTCTGTAGTAGTGTCGACAGCGTCCACCTACCGGACATTGAAGATGAGTTGCAGTCCCTTGCCGTGGCATCCATCACATTTCAAACTCAGTATTGCTGGGGCTACTATTTCCTGAAATATATGGGCAACGACAAGGTTTTGAAACTCCGGAGTTTTACCACGAGGGTACGTCAATGGACCTTTGCTTCCTTTCATCCTCATAGCTTTATAAAGCACTCGATCTCTATGGTGTTTTTATGGGTATATGGTTCTGAATTTTATTCAGGGACTGCTCAAGAAGGAACCTGAATGTTTCCGCGAGTTCCATAACCTCAGGACCTTGATCCTGATATTCGACAGAGATGGCAGGTTATTACCGTGCTGACGCAAATCGCAAAGGATACAGTTAAGACACACCACGGCAAAAGAATTTATGTTGGGTGGCTAGCTAGACTTGATGCATGCACCGCGTCATTGGGTGGAATAATAAATTCGTCACACAACTTTCCGCCGTTGCCGAGTTGCACAACTCTCTGTATGACTAGCTAGGAGCACGAGTTCCATGTGTGGAAGAATCATGACCGGGCATATGCCATCAAGAAACACCTTGAAGCAGCTCACCAAGCCCGACGCTGCTGAAGCATCCGTTGGCTGTGCGTGCCAAAGCTGATACCTTTAGCTAGTTCCTCCCGTGGAGTTGACACAAGAAAATAGTGGCATTGCTGATCTTTTGATATATCCAACCAATATTGTTAATTTTTCTTGCAATACCAACAAATCGATCGTGATTTTCATCGGAAAATGGATTTTTCGTCTAAGGAATTTAATGGAAAGGGGAGTACTAGGCCTGTTGAAAAAAAATGGGTTTGCATCAATCATATGTTTTCCGTGCCATGTCTCATGCAACTGCGGATATGTATCTACTCCCTCCATCCCAAAATAACTGTCTTAGATTCGTCAAAAAGTTGATGTATCTAGACATGAAACAAGTATAGATACATTCACTTTTGGACAACTTTGAGACACTTATTTTGGGACGGAGGGAGTATTTGTTTTAGTCAATTCTTTGCCGGCTGAGAATTTGGTGTAGAGCTCCCGACTATTGGAATGGATATTGATTCGTGCTACCCTATGAGTTGCATGTACATATATGAGAGCGGACTTTTGGAGGCCGGGCTACAGGTAGCCCGGTATCTCCGACGTTGCCGTTCCTGATTTGTGCGGCTGCGTTGGATGACAGAAATCTGTCAGAGAAATATCGAAAGAATTACAGAACTGGGCCGCGGTATAGAAATGTCTATACGAACGGCGTCATACATGGGCCTGGTTAGGTAGTAAATTATGGGCCGGTACATGGCCATTTGTTTATCGATACTTCTGCTCATGACACGATCGAACAGATGCTTGTTGATTCTCAGGGAAAAAAGGCTCTTGGCTTCACCGCGCGTGTTCAATTTTGTCTCCTGGGGCGGTGGATAACGTGGTTTTTTTTTTTGACTTTGATAACGTGGTTTTGGACTTGTAGTCAATGGAGAACTTAGGGTGTAAGGGTAAAAATAAATAAATAAATTGATAACATCTAAAATGCAACATCTAAACAACATGATTTGACCATAGTTTTTTTTCGGTATAATAAAATTTATTTCACACGATATTTTATTTTTCGTACATGCTGCAGAATAAAAAGGCGTGGCGTGTCACCATAATTTGGATCTCAAATAATGAATTCATGACAATGATAAATGCAAAGCTCTCGGAGGATAACCTCGAGGGAGGTCTTTTTTGAAAAGCTTAAAATCAACATTTTAATTTTAAAAAATCGATAAAAAAATCCTAGACATAGGTAATGATATGATTTACAAGTGTGAAAAAACCAATCCTTGTTACACCATCCGTCCATAAATAATTGTCTTAGATTTATCTAAAAGTGGATGTAGTTACACATGAAGTATGTCTAGATACATACACTTTTGAACAAATCTAAAACAGTTATTTTGGAACGGAGGGAGTATATTTTAGTCTGAACAAAAAAGCAGGGTGGATCTGGGTTGTAAACAGTGCATATTTTCAAAAACTTACAATTTTCCGGATTTGTCAGTTTTGTGTAGTTTAGAATTATGCGAACTTTGCATTGAAATTTTGCACACTATATACAGGGCAAGCTATCACACTATGCCACGCATCACGAACTGGCATCGCTGGGTGAGATACCGAGCTATGTGTAGCTCGGCTCCAAAGGCAGTTTTCGGTATATGTATATAGGTTATTACCCTAATATTGATTACCACCTAACGTGCGTATTGATATCCATAATTATAGGAAATCGTTTGTAATACTTCTGGATAAGTATAGAATGTCGAACCAACAGAGAACTGACAACAAATTGTTTGAGTATCTTTTGATTTACAACTTTATTATACTAAAGAAAAAAGGTACAACGTTATTGCTTGTCAAGGTTCATATGCATGCATGGATGAATAGGAATATTAGTTCGCACGCGTCTGAATTAATTGTAAAATTAAGAAAACTCCAGTACACACTACACAATGAATAAGATGGGAAATCAACAGCAGCAAAACTGGATCGGAAGGCATCCATACATGAAGCGCATGTGAGCATCAGCTCGATCACCTCCTCTTGGTCATCAGGATCTGGAGCAATATGTCGTTGAAGGTGTCCACCGGCCCGGGCAGGCAGAAGTGTAGGCAGTCGGTCGGCATCCGCTCCGGCACGCCATGCGCGAACGGGTCGCGGCGCATGTAGGGCCCAGGGTGCCCGTCTGGCCGCAACCACGCCAGCTTGGTCACGTCCATCACCTCGAACCTGACCCTGCTGCTCCTCTTGGTCGACGACGCAGCCGCCGTCTCCTCGTAGACGATACTCCTAAGCTCCTTGTCAATGCTTCCCAGGCCCTTCTCCCCCTCCTTGTATGGATTCTTATTAGCGCACGCCGTGGGGTCATCGTAGGCCTTTACTTCAACGTGGTTAGGCGATAGGGTGGCCGACACCACGGTTCGTGGTCGGCCGGAGCTCAGCCGCTCCAGTGACACCCGGTACGCCTCGCGGAACGGCCGGAACATGCCGATCTCGGTGTGGTTAAGCTCCTTGTACATGTGTGTTCCTATCACCTCGCTGCCCTTGTGGTAGACGGCCCTGCGCCAGAACCAGTGGCCCACGCTGATGACCACAACATCCATAGTGTCGGCGTCGGCGGACCACCTATGTGCGAGGGAGTCCAAGTGCAAGATCTCATGGGGAATGGTGTAGTTGTCTGATCTGCCCATGGACCTGACGAGGAAGGGCGCCCAGTACACGGACACGATCACGTCGTGCGTCGCGAAGGCCCAGCGCCTGAAGTGGTCCTCCACGTGCTGGGACACGAGGCGGTACGAGGACACCGCGCTGAGCATGCACACGAGGGACTCGGCCTGGTTCCGAGCCATGGAGTCGCCGACGAAGGCCACGTGCTTGCCTCGCATCTCTGAGAGGAACGCCGACGCGTCGAAGGCCGGGAGACTGCATCCCACCGGCTGCCATCGCCAGTGGAGGTAGCCCGTGTCGGGCCTCCCGTTGCGGATGCAGTCCTGGCCGTCCTTCACGTTGCACTTCGTGCCGTTGTAACGCCGCCCGTGCCCCGGCGCCCGCACCCACCTCCCCATCGCGTAGTCGCAGCTCTCGCCCAGCCCTACATGTTCTCCTTCAACCCTACAACAAATCAAAACAACACCACTCATTTATAAGTAGGTGCAAATACGGAAGGAACTCTTGAAATAGATGGGATCTTTGGTACCCTGATGAGAATGAGGAGTAAGTGTGATTGAAAAATTGCAGCAGCGGGGCAATAACAGTTTGTTGTCCAGCGCCGTGAGGCGAGCAGAAAAGGAGGTGAAGGAGAGACAGGGAGACGAAGGCGCAGGCGAGCAAAGTGCAGGCGCTTCTCGGCAGGAAATAGGCAAGGTTGCTGCTCCCAGGAGCCGGAGAGGACGGCTTCTGGCCGTCCTGATGCACTAGCTGGGGCGCTGCCATCGCTACACCGTGGCTAATTCTTTCTTGCACCAACGTACTCCTACGTTCGAGTGAAGAGTCTAACAAAAGGCTTATTCCCTGCAAGGGTGGTGTAATAGAGGCTCATTCCCTGCAAGCGTGGTATTATATATAGAGGCTCATTCCCTGCAAGGAAGGTGTAATAGAGGTTAGTTCACCTCGATCGGATCTCGAACACAATTAAGTAAGCACGCAGTGAGTGACTTGATTCGATTCACAGATAATGAGGTGCTTAAATTCAGTGATCTACGTACTTTTGTAGAATAATATAGTATGTATCGAACATGGCAGGCAGTTGGAATCAGAAATAAACCTTGCATATCATGGTTTAAATTTTCAGTTTACCTGACACGTCTTTTACATATTTCTATAAAGGTACTTTGGACCTAAACACCGACGACTATATTACCAGGCTTCCCTGTGATTTCTGCAAACTGGAAAGGAACGGACGGCTTGACTGCGAGACAGAGAACTTGGAGAACATGCAATCAACTAGCTAGCTAGTTCACCTACGTACTAATCAACGATCGCTGGACATACACGATTTATTTGCGAGAGGTGCGTATCGACTGATGGGGCAATTTAAAGTTTCGCGGTCGCATACGAATGCAGCCAACCGTGTGTTCCCTCTTATCGCTTACCCATACGAATTGAACCCATATGTAGTAGGTTAGACAACATGCGTGAATAAACTTCGCATACTGTTTTTATTCCTGAATTGTGTGCGGTAAATCGCACACGCTAAGAAATGTTTAAACTTATGCATTGTTTTCTGACCATCACACACGATTTGTTCTATGCTGCTCGTGTGCAATCACAGGTAGTAGTCGACCAGAGTAATTATATTGCTGATTCGAAAAACTGAAAACAGAGATACAACCACTGGAAACATAATACATAGATATATATACTAATAACTAGAACTAGCCTAGTTCTTCTTCTTCGACGGCGCCCTTGCGCGCCATCGTCCTGGCGACGACGCTTCTTGCCGCCGTCGTCGTCGTCACTGCTGCCGTTGTCGTCCTCGTCTTCCTCCTCGTCCTTCTAGTCCTCGTCATCCTCATCCTCGTCCTCGTCCTCGCCCTCGTCCTTGTCGTCATGCTCCTGGTGCGTCAACTCAAGATCCGAGCCGTAAATCTCGGAGCCTGTGGCGCTGAGCGTGTCCTTGCTGGACGAGTCGTCGTGGTCGCTTGGAGTGGGTGGGGGAGTCTTGTCGCCATCGCTCCCCAAGTCGTTGTCACCCCTCAACCACCAGTACTCCGACCAATCAATGGGGTCCATGGCTGCAGTCGAGAGGTTGGAAAGAGTTTGCGAGAGGGAACGGGAAAGACTATAGATGAAGAAGATGACAATGAGGAATGAAACGGTGATATCACATTATATCAGCAGAAAATTACGGTTAAAATTCCGAGACAATGAATCGCATTCAGAACCACCGCTCCCAAAACGGCAGTTGCAAGGTTCATTCATACCTATCGCACACGGTTTCCAACAATACCGCATGTGCTTTGTTTTCCTGCCGCATACGGTTTTCAAACATAGAGCGTGTGTGATATCAAGGAATCGCACACGCTTTTTGCTGGGTCGACCGTGTGCAATTATCAGTAGGCCCAGTAGTTTAGCCGCTTTATAAACAAGTTAGCTTGTTTGGTCTCACCTCGCTAAGTTAGAGCGTGTACTACATGTTTATAAGCCCGAATGTGGCACCCTATGCCAGATCGGCCAGTATTGATGACCAAATTATGTAGAAATGTACATATTTAGGGCCTCAATACTGGCTGGATCTTTTTTCAAGCTCGATATCTTGTGTCCAAAATATATAAGTCGGTACATATTTATATTCTTTTTTCAAACTCGATATCTCGAGCAAACGATTGATGTAAAGTAATTTGTATGCCCAACCGTATCACACATGGTTTTAATTGGCTGCTCGTGTGCAATACCAGGTAGGCCCAGAGGATTATAGGCCCACGTACGAACAGTGTCGCACACGGTTTAGTCGGGCCGACTGTGTGCAATTACAAGCAGGCCCAGTAGTTTAGTCGCATGTACAGACTAGTTAGAATGTTTAGTCCCACCTCGCTAGTTTAGAGCGTGTTTGACCGGTTTATAAGCACAAGTACGCAGCTGCTTATCTGCCATGGTTGGTCTAGGGCCATTCTAAGAACAGATAGACTGGCCACTAGATTAACCATGGGTTTTCTTACATTTCTTTGTTTCATGAAGGGGATCATCACATACGGTTTCATAATTAAATGTAAAACTAGGCTTAGATGGAAGCATCCCAGACTGTTTTAATGTTTGTAATCGTCTGGGATAGGGTGGCCCAATAGGGCTCATCTTGACTGAACTCTACTTTGTCTCTTCTATATATTTGGACAAGAAGCTACCATACGTTCAGTTCACTCCACAGCCACCCCCATTTTAGGACACCCTGCTCACCTGGTCGGCGTAGCGGAAGCTTGATCTCTCCCCAGCTAGTTTGCCGTCGATGCCGGCCGCAGGTGCATATCAAACGCCGGAGTTACCGTTGTTTCGCAAGGTCGCGCCGGCTCGTCCACGCCCACCACCACCACCACCGTTACGAAATCGCCGTCCTATTACTCACAAGCTTGCTCGTCCTCCTCCTCCTCGCGTCCCTTCTTATATGAAGGTGTACACATGTGCTCGTGTATACTATTTTATGGTTTCGTACACATATCTAGTCCAGCACGATTAGCAATGCCGGATTCGGTAGAATATTGTGGATTAGTATTGATGTCTTTGTTTCAAAATTGATGAGCGCTCGCGTACACTATTTTATGGGGCTGATTCCCGATCCATTTGTTATCTACTATGATACACCGAAGACTGATGGGTCGCTCTGGCGACACGGAGGGCGACGCTGATGGCGACGCCTTGGGCGCGGGTCAGGTCATCGCCGGCGCCTCTGGGGGTCGTTTCTGGGCCCTCGCCGGTGAAAGTTCGGACAAGGAAGAATTTCGGGCCGCTGAGGGTACCGTGCATTTGTTGTCGCTGTGTATTTTTTACAGTTGCTCGGGGCACGCTTGGGATTTCGCATAGTTGCCGGCTATGTTGTACTGTTCGAGATGTCAGAAGAAATTCAGGCCCTTCTTCTCCGTCCTATCTGGCGTCTCTCCATTTGTCGACGGATACGTTAACGTTGCACTGTGCGGGCAGTCTGAAGAATTCGGGGACCTTCTTCCTTCTCCAGCCTAGTGTCTCGCCATTGGTCGATTGTTCGACACGATCTTGCTGTCATTTATTATTTCCTTGCAGGATACATTCTATTGTGCAGGGGGAGGGGGTATATACATTGTGCCTTCGACCTGATGGTTACTGCAGATTCCATTTCCCCTTATTTCCAAGCACTACCGGAATTGGCCATATTTCCTAGTGCCGCACTTGAAAAACAGCCATATTGCTGAGTGCCTTCCATAAAAAATTGGTGAAACACACACCGGCACATTCAACGGTTTGTCAAAGGAAAACCGCAGGAGATCTGCGTTATATATTGATAGAGGGGAGAGAGTTACAGAAACTCAAAGTAGCCAAGAAATTACAGAACACGGGCCTAGCCCAAAGGTAAAGCAACTACTCGCGGCATCGAAAGTGCCGACAGCCCGCCAAAGCCCAAGAAGCAGCCTCGTCGAACACCTCCTGGGCAGCAGATGCCGGGGAGCACCGAGCGTCCCCGGGTTTTGGCAATATGCAAAAAGCACTCGACAAACTGAGTTGGCATACTCAGTGTTGCACGGGTGAACAAAAAATACTCGGGATACTCGCCATAGTCATGCTGCGGCGGTTGATAGTAGATAGACGGCGGGTTCAGATTTGTCCAGTGTTTTTCAAAAAAAGTTTCCAACTTTTGTCACAAAATAATTGATTTTTAACCTAAAAACTTAATAACGTGGCTGCAGTTTTTCATCGTTTATAGCACACCCTCGCCCGAACACACGATCTCCTCACCCACATCGGTAGGTCCGTGGGAAAACAAGAGGAGAAGTCGAGAGAAGGCTCCCGAAGATCTCCTATATATGGGTGGCGGCAACACGGATGCCATAGCTGGGCTCGTTCTTCTGGCACAGACCCAACCTGCTTCGACGCTTCCCACACGACGCCACTCATTCGTGAGGCCACCGCGCTGCTCATGTGTTACACTGAGTGTCAGATGTATTGCTTTCAAAAATAAATAAACATATAATGAGATATGGAATTCACAGGTGACCAAGGTCTCATTTTATCATATTAGGACTAAAGAAAAATCCAGATTGTCGACAAATCCCCAGCCTCAAGCCTAATTGTTCCAGGAGAAGGGTTGAGGTCATCGCCTCTCGACATGGGGTTCCACCTCCACGATCTGATCCGGTCTGGACACATAAAGACGACTCAGACGCCCACCATCTTGCTACATCCATATCAACTGATTGATAAGCAACTTTGTACTCATTGTTTTTAGCTCTCTTCCTTGCTGGTAATATCCTGCCGCATCCGCAATTCTGGGTATGTTTTTTGTTTCATTTTAAAAGTACATTGTTTTTTCCGCTTTGTCAGCAAAAGTACTCTCACCTATCTCATTGGTTCATGCATTCTTTGGCGTCAATCAGTAGGTCAGTAGGGTGTATTTCTTTTCTGTTTGTGAGAAGTATTCTGGTTTACATCTGTTATAAGTGTTGTAGTAATGGCAATTGACCAATTGTAACCTGGTAAATTTTCCTAGTCAAATGATGGTTAGTATGACCAAAACGAACATAACATGGATATACATTTCTACAACATGAAAGTTTGTTACTTTGGAACATTCACGATTAACCTATTTGCAATTGCAATTGTCGTTCAACCATTCAGCTCATTTTGTGAGTTTTCCCCAAACAAATTAAATATCAAATTTTCCCATCACTTTGCATTTTCTGGCAAGAGATTGGAAAATGAACATGCAAGTTGAATGTCACAATATTTTGCAGTCTACTCACATGATATGCATGATAAACAATTCAATGCCTTGCTCACACATATCCCATGCTCACAATAAATACGAAGAAGTGCTCAGAGACTAGAGATGCCTACAAGTCTTATATATACCCCTGCCCTAGGATATCAAACCGAATGTGTTGTGGACTCAGGTTTGTGTATATATTTATCCTTAGCCTATCTAAGATATTGGAGGAAGACAAAACGTTCAGGTCAGCGAGCACAACACACTATCTATGGAAGACGAGCCGCCGACCACCCGTGGCACGCAGCACCAGGCCGCGAGCCTCTACCTGCACATCCGCCATGCTACCCGTCACTGCAGGGATCCACATATGCCTCATCCTCCACCCGTAAGCTATCGAATTCTACAGCCCCCGCCCCAGATGCTGTTGGCCCAGCCTCCGTCATGTGCTGGCCCTGATGTAGAATTTCGTTTGTCCTCTTAGTAGCTTTGCCTCACCTGTAGCTTGCTCACTGGGCGGGCTGCCTTGTCAATAAACTGTAATCGCTCTACTTTGCTCTCTCTAGGCAGTGACATTTGCTTGATGTTGCTACACTTGGAGAACTTGATTTTGTAGCTGTAATTTGATTCCTGAATTTGTACACAATTGACTGATTGTGGAATCGATCTCTGGTGGAATGGAACATGTACTGAATAATACATGTACTGCTAAGGGAATTAGCAAGGATTAGATAAATTTCTGTAGCTAATATTGGAGAAGACAGGCTCGAATATTAACTTATAAAGACGGTCTCTGAAATCACAGACAGAATTCAGTTTCTGGAAGCCCAGGAACAGAGGACCAATGGAAACCTTGTTTCCTAATTCTGACATGATCTGTATTTTAAACATGGTGGAATTCAGTTAAAGAATACCAATCTTATACTGGAACGTATGCCTCACACATACAGATAACGATTTAAACAAACAGTTGTCAGCTGGAGATTGCATACGTTGTATCGTGGTTGTTAACGTATTGTGGAAAGCAGTTTGTACCAATCATGGAAGCCTGTATTGTAAACAGCTACGTACTGGAATTGCAATATAAATGCCGATCCTTACCTTCTAGCCTCTGGAATTCTGTGAGTCGCACCACGGATCATCACAAGGGAATAGAAGATAGATTGGATCCTCAATCTCCTACACTCTTGGCCACACTCTTGGGAACAGTTTAAAATTTCTTTCTGTCACTCTAAAAGAACTCTAAATTTAAGGACTCTGCGACATCATTTACTGATGGGAAGACAAAAAACAAAGCCAAGGGAAAGAAAGAAGCTCACATCACACTGAGAACTCCACCTTGGGAAAGACAGAAAAAGAAATAACTGGGACAAGAAAAGGAAAGGTGGCGATCCACCTTGGAGATTAGACTCAGTGGGGAAATGTGCCCTAAATCTCGTGCCCCGCCTTGTCCAGCACCTTCACGCTCTCTGCCACCATGGCGCGTATGGCCTCCGCCTCCTGGATTGCAGGTGAAGGTGGTGGTGGGAGCGAGGGCTGGGCTGGCCTTCACTTGGAGGAAGCTCCCTGTTGTCATTGTCCGGACAAGGCTCTTCTGGTTGTTGTTCCACAAGCTGGGAATTTCTCAACTTGCTATGTTGCTCATGTTTCCTGTAACATGTTTAGGCTTTTTTGGTGGTTGTTCCACAAACTTGTTGGGCTTGGGTTTCCTGACCTCCCTTTTCACCTTCTCGTCGTCGCTGAGGAGCTGGTCAATCATCTTGGCGCTAATATGGATAGTGTACCCAACCATGGCAGACATCAATCCTGAAAGACCATCACGAGGAGAAGTCATGTAGTAGTAAGCAACTTTATAGGATTTTCACGCAAATAAAGTTCTCGGGTAAAGTCAATAGTTGGGCTCTATAAAGAATGGTGCATTGACAAAATAATCACACAGGTCTAGAACACCATGTTCTTTTCAGTTTAAACAATGAAGGCTTCATCATGGATGCAGAATGTAGTGATCTCTAAATTTTCCTTGTGGGCTTTCCTGTGCGTCCCCCACAATTTATAGGGGAGGGGTTCTATAAGGAGTAGGGTGCTGCACCATAAGCGCCCGCAAGAGGCAGACTAGAAGCACAATACGCAGGACGGTCCAATCAACGCTTTTCAACCAGATGCTCCACTTGCACGGGATGGACCTCGTGAGGGCTCGCGACAACGATTGTGCGCGCTAGATCAATTCGCTCGCCTCTAACTCAGTTGTCAATCCAGGAGTGAACAGATCATTGGTGTCCATTTCCTTTGAACATAAGTAGTGATAGAAATTGATTGGTAAAAGGGAAAAGGAGTAAAGATGCAATTGATTGATTTTTGTGCTTCGGCCATCACACTTTCAATACATAGGACAGCACAGAGTTCTTTTTTAAAAATAAAAAAATATCATACAAGTAAGAAAATTATACAAGCAATAACTATGCATCTAAATCATAAAACTAACTTTTTTTAAATAAAATATAAAAACAAGAGGCTCACCGAGGTGGTGCCGGTGACGGGACGGCGCGGGCGATCGACGCCGGTGAGGACGGGGACGACACTAAAACCAACAAATCATACTTTAATTTGAGCTCAAATTGCATATAAAACAAATGAAATCCCTAACTTAGGCATTTCATCAAACATCTAGCTAGCACTAGAAAAATGAAATGAGCTAAACAAGCAACGAAATGAGCTAAAGTAGAAACGCCGAAAGTGCTAACCCTTGGATAGATGGGGAGCCGTCAATCTTGACAAATGGTGGCAAAAAATGGGGACGAACTCGAGCTCGGGAGAGGAAATAGATGAGAAAATTGTTGATGAACTCGAGCTAAAAAATGGCCATGGCCGGCTCGGGGGTGGAAGATGATATAGGGAAAACATTAGTATCGGTTCCTTTAGTACCGGTTCGTGATACAAACCGGTACTAAAGGTTGCTCGCGCTGGCCCCACCTCTGCGGCCGCCTGCCGTCCCCTACGAACCGGGAATGGACCTGGCCGGCGCCCTGGGCATTCGAACCGAGACTAGTGCGCCCATTGGTACCGGTTCGTAAGGGAACCGGGACGAAAGGGCCAAACCGATGGCCCTGTTTCCACTAGTGTAAGGAAGTGTGAATGTTTAGTATAAATTTATCTTATCGTGTCGCAGCCAAGATGGGGGTGGTAACAAGCCGCGCCCCGCAACAAGGCTGAGGGAGGGCTGGGCTGCCCTTGGGCTAACTTGGAGGAAGCTCCCTGCTGTCGATCACCTGTGGCACGGAGCACCAGGCCGTGAGCCTCTACCTGCACATCCTCCATGCTATCCGTCACTGTAGGTATCCACATACGCCCCGTCCTCCATAGAGACCTAGGGGAACTTCAGATCCTTGGTGGCTCTGTTCTTTTTTTTTTCATAAGTGTCAAGCACACAGTTCCTTTATTTTCTAAATCTATACTCCTATTAAAATATCAAAATGTTCGGATACATTAAATATTAGCCCTTTAATATCCGATCCACGGCCCAAATCACTACAATGTTTGACAACTCAACACACCTCTTCATTTTCATGTAAGTTACATGGACTGGTTCAGCACCACCTCCTCCTTCGTCAAAGCCACCGTTGGTCAACCGCCCGGCGGGAGGAACGGGACCCTCGGCAATGAAACCTTCTCCCCGACCACGACGTCTGCCGCTATCCAGAAAAAATAGTCTGCGGTGACCTTATTCGCTTCATACTCAACGCTTTGTCCAAATGTAAATCTACATGACGATGGCAGTGCTGGAGGTGGAGGCACGACACCGATCATTGTTGTCCGATGATAGATCGATGTCCCGAGCAGAATAAAAAAAAGTTGTTCGTGTCTACACCGAATACGTCCTCGTTTACCAATTGGAGCAGGGGTGTGCACCACAAGCGCCCGCGAGAGGCAGACTAGAAGCACAATACGCAGGACGGTCGATCTTTTCAACCAGATGCTCCACTTGCACGGGATGGACCTCGTGAGGGCTCGCGACAACGATTGTGCGCGCTAGATCAATTCGCTCGCCTCTAACTCAGTTGTCAATCCAGGAGTGAACAGATCATTGGTGTCCATTTCCTTTGAACATAAGTAGTGACAGAAATTGATTGGTAAAAGGGGGAAAAGGAGTAAAGATACAATTGATTGATTTTTGTGCTTCGGCCATCACACTTTCAATACATAGGACAGCACAGAGTTCTTTTTTTTTATAACAAAGTTCCTTTATTTTTTAAACAACCAAAAAATATATTTATTACTGTACAAAGGAAATGGACACCAATGGGCCGGATCAAAGATGAGCCTAAAGGCTTCCAGAGACGCCTAGTCTAGACTAGACTGTCTATAGTCCTCTCCACATCAAAAGGGTTTCTGAACTGAGCCCCGCCGCCCCCGGAACCTTCCAGAACCCTCTCCGCTCTTCCCCAGCTCCGGCTTCCTCCGCTCCGCTCCCATGGCCGACGCCGCCGGCGCCCTCTCAGGTACTTCCGCCCGCTCCACCACTCGATCCAACTCTCCCTCGTAACCTCTCTCTCTCTCACTCACGCCGTCTCAACCCGATTCGCCGCAGCTAGGAGCAAGGTGCAGGCGTTCCTGGAGGCCGCGTGCTCCGGCGACCTTGACGCCCTAAGAAGTACGTTCTCTGCCGCCCTGGTACCTCCGTCCCGAACAAATTTGTGCCGTCCTGCTTGCTCATCTGCTCTTGTGTACTTGGTGCAGAGCTCGGTTCGGCGCTCGACGAGGAGGGGAAGGGCGCGGCGGCCGTGGCCGCCGGCGTGAGGGACGCCAACAAGCGCACAGCGCTGCACTTCGCCGCCCGCGAGGGGCGGACCGAGGTCTGCCAGTTCCTCGTCGAGCAGCTCCGCCTCCCCGTCGACCCCAGGACGACGATGGTACCCTACCCTACCCTAGCCTGGCCCCCATGCTTGATGCAGCGATGCTTATCATTGGTCTCATCCTTGTGTTTGTGTGCAATGCAATCCGTGTTTGTTATGGTGGCGAAATCTGAATTTCTGAATCAAATTTCCCAGGTGAGACTCCACTCATTCACGCGGCGCGGCTGGGCCGTCTGGAGACCGCTGAGTACCTGCTCGACCACGGTGCCGATCCTTCCGTCGCATCTAATATGGGAGCCACGGCGTTGCATCATGCTGCAGGGATAGGTAATAACGATTAGGTCCCGTGCAATTTCAATTGCCCATTCCTGATGCTCATCGATTTGCGCTTG
The DNA here is from genome assembly GCA_947311845.1 of Poa pratensis. Lineage (NCBI taxonomy): Eukaryota > Viridiplantae > Streptophyta > Magnoliopsida > Poales > Poaceae > Poa > Poa pratensis. The sequence goes on along the minus strand of CAMZMU010000100.1, from coordinate 3,610,909 downwards.
TCGTTTTTTACATTGAAGTGGAAGGAAAACCTGAAAACAAATATGTGTTGTTTTGTTTCTTCATGCAGGGCACATAGAGCTCATGAAGCTTTTGCTCGGTAAGGGGGTTGATGTTGAATCTGAGAGTGACGCCGGTACACCCCTTGTTTGGGCTGCTGGCCATGGGCAGCAGGAGGCAGTCAAACTTCTGCTTGAGCACAATGCAAAGGTACTAGGTGGTCTAGAAGTTCTTTCCATCAGAATTTTGTTAATCTGAGTTTTCAATTATTCGGTGCAGTACTCTTGACTACGTGTTGACTATAGTCACTAATCAGAGCAGCTAACGGTTTGCAACAATGTAGCATGCTGCAATATCAGTCTTCAGCATCTTCTTAAAGCTTGGAAGAATTGCAACTCTTTAATTTTTAGCTATGTGCAGGAAAGACCTGCAGCGTGAACTAGTTTTCTGAATTGCTGTATATGAATCCAATCCAGTTTAGTAAGGTGGGATGTCATTAACTTTTGCACTCAAGCTAGTTCTTCCAAACCTTGGTTTTGCAGCCAAACAATGAAACTGCGGATGGCATCACGTCTCTGTTGTCTGCTGTTGCTGCTGGTTCCCTCCCGTGCTTGGATATTCTGATCCAGGTACATGATCTTAATGGATGAGTATGCAAAGGATTTTTGGTTTGTTTCATTTTTTGTCAGTCTAATGTCACTGCTTAGTCTTTTGGTTACTCTATGCTCTGTTTCCTTGTTGGACAATCTGGTTTGTGCCTTGGGAATTTGACAAATATAAACATGAATTGAAGACAAATATTTCTTTACTGTAATGCAAGCCATAATGTGCATACAGCCATACAAAGTCGAACTAATAGATTCAAATGTTTCTTCTCTTCTCCTTCTTTTGTTTTTTCTTCTTCTGTTTCTCCATTGATATAATATGATATTGTTTGATATATTTGTTTACTGATATGCTCATTATCCTCTAATGCCTCTCCTGCAATAATTAACTTAATAATATGCAACATAGGCAGGTGCAAACCCAAATGTCACTGCTGGTGGAGCAACCCCATTGCATATTGCTGCAGATAGTGGAAATCTGGAAATTATCAAATGCTTGCTTCAAGCTGGAGGTGACCCAAACACCTCTGATGATGTAAGTTATCGTGTCTGAACACTGCATGTAACTTGCTAAGTGTAGTCATGCTATAGTTTATTCTATTTCATCTTACATATTTACATTGTGTATAATCATGGTCACTGTGCACTGCATTGTAGCTCTACTGTACAGTTGTCTTTGCCTGTCTTTTCTATGGAAACCAGCAGAGTGGAAAATGATAATAATTCATTTCTAATCTTATACTTCTTTGGGTAACATTTGTTTGAAGCATTTCCTTTTTTCTTTCCTACAGGATGGACTAAAGCCGATTCAGGTTGCTGCATTAAGAGACAACCTTGAAGTCGTGGAACATCTTTTACCGTTGACGTCTCCAATCCCAGGTGTTTCGAATTGGACTGTTGATGGAATAGTGGAGTACACATTGTCTAAAATGGCTGAGGAGAAGGTGCCACTTTAAACTAATAATTGACTGTTTTACATCCTCTTATGTTCATGGAAGCTCTTTCGTTGAAAATCCTGTCAACCTTGACATCTGAGTACTTTCTACAGGCCCAAGTAAGCGAAGCACCCAGTTTACAGAGTCGACAACCCGTTGAGGTAGGTCATAATGATGGTCAAAACATAATCATTATAACTGATTAGCTGTTGGATCTTGACTGCACAATTATGTCACTACCTAATTGCCATGTAGGTGTCACCTGAGGCCAAAAAGAGATCCTTGGAAGCCAAATCCAGAGGCGATGATGCCTTCAGACGAAAGGACTTCCTCGTGGCCGTCGATGCGTATACGCAGGTAAGAACCATTTTTCCTTCTTGAAAGCAGCGGCGGACTAGAACTCTAGCTGGAAGATATCTCAGTATCGATGCAATCCTGAGCTTTATTTGCATAGCACTCGTGAGTTTAGTTGGTTATACTAAATTTCAGGCTATTGAGTTCGACCCAAATGAAGCCGCGCTGCATTCGAACAGAAGTCTCTGTTGGCTGCGGGCAGGGCAGGGCGAACGTGCGCTGGAGGACGCGAGGGCGTGCCGAGCACTGAGGCCGGACTGGGCGAAGGCTTGCTTCAGGGAAGGCGCGGCGCTGCGCCTGCTGCAGGTTCGTGCTTGCACAATTCCCGGAGATGCGCTCCGCGCCCCTGTTTTCCATTGCCACTTCTATGCAGCTAGATTGACTCAAGAGTATGATTGGTTTGGTTGTTGTGGTCGTACTGACAGAAGTTCGAGGAAGCCGCGAACTCCTTCTAAGAGGGGGTGCAGCTCGAGCCGGAGAACAAGGAGCTCATCAACGCGTTCAGGTAGTACAAAAGAAAAACTTGTGTATGTCGAAACAGAGAGACAAAACCTGTATGGTTTGCTGATATTTTCCTCATTTGTCGGTGTTTGTCTGCTGCGATGACAGGGAGGCGGTGGAGGACGGGAAGAGGTTCCACGGCACGGACAAGCCCGCGAACGGAACACACTCAGAGTGAGACCGACGGTGGAGACGAACCGAAGCTGCGCTAGTTGCTTGGATGAGCATCTGTCAGTCTGCCTAGAATGCAGCTAGATAAGCGTCTGTTTGGGAATTCTAGTAGAAATTCTCGGAGTTCTTGTACCACTCCGTTTGCACTGTATGGTATGAGTACAATTACCGTGTTTGTAGTTATCAGTCAAATATGGAAATCAGGTTTGAGAATTTCGGGGTATGGTCTGAAGCGAGAGCATGCGTATTGTTGTGACTTGTGGTAGACGTTACAGATGGCTGGCCCGCCATGGATATTCCTTCTTTAACATCATTATTACCATCGTCCTTTGTACTTTGAAATTAATCTTTTCTTTCCGATTTTTTTGGGCCATGTAGGCTCCGCTCACCACTACAAAAGAGCTGTAAATGTATGTTCAACTTTTTGCCGGTACGGAAATCCACCACGTTTTGGACATTGGCACGGTCTTTAGTGGTTGAATTTGACACAATATGTCGTGAAGGAGATGGTAGTACAAAATATAATTGTACGATCATCAAATGTTTTCTTATCAAAACAAACCAATCTCAGTAAACATCTCACATATTCATCAAAAAAAACGTGATTCCAACGGCGTTCTCTCGATCTACTATATAAACGCGAAAACAAGATTTTTTTTCTTTTCTTGTTAAAGATCGGTTAGGCGATGTAAAAAAAAAGAACCGGTTCGGATAAATTACATTTTGTTTTTGGCTGGTTAACTAGCAACGTGGGTTATCTTGGACGGCACGATTCGACTCCCTGCGATCTCTCTCCCTGTGTCTCTCCGTCGCCAAGCCTCGTCGCCTCACCGCAGGGAACCCTCGTCGCCTCGCCTCCCATCCGCCGGAGCGGAGCAACCTCCCCTCCACCGGATCTGCGCCGCCGCCGGCGCCCCCTCCGGCTCCTCCTCCCCCGCCTCCTCTCGGTAAGGAAGCCCTAGCCTTGCTCGGATCGTGCCTCGTTGTACCTGCTGCGAACAATCGAATCCAGTCCAGCCGCGCCCCGAGATCAGCCGCGCTTCCCATGCGTAGGTAGGACTCCCGTGACGCGGGGGCTGCTGTGATCCAGCGTAGCATCATGCTCATCCCTGCTCGCCACCAACCTACGAATTTAGGGAGATTGGGGATCGGGTTTCAGACGGGGATGCGGGAGACGAATTGCTGCAAGCTGCGGCCGATCGATGATGCTTTGATTTAGGGCCTCCCCTGTTGGTGATTCCCGTAGAGGTCAACCGGATTGGATTACAGGTGCGCGTCAAAACTTTGCGCACGCTTCAGTGCCGAGCTAGCTCCGCCACTGGGTACATCACATTGTACTAGCCTCTTTTCGAGTCGATTAACCCAACAGCTCTGTTCTAAGCTACACACTGGCCAATGTCACGTTGTTGCTGTCTCACTGATGATAGTGTCCAAACGTGGAGCCATCATCCTTGTTCTATATTCTGCTGTTGCAAGCTTACATCCTTGATTTGCTGTAAGTCCAAATGCTTGCTTGTATGTTTCTGTAGACCTATGTGCTAGGCCCTAGTAGGCAGGAGAACAAGATTAGGGACCTAGCTACCCAACTGACTATGTTAGCTGTGTGGTATTATTTTTATCTCTGATCTCTCTACATTGTGTCAACCGATTGTGCAAAAAAAAGTTGAGGAATTGTAGGAGTATGTTGGCCTGTTTGATTAAAGATGTTGCTCCACAATTTTGGCGTGATTACATGGTGTGCTCTTCTCCTCCACTCCCCTGTTTGTTTCCAGAGCAGGTCGCTCTCTCCCCTCCGTCAATTTCATCGAGCTGCAATTACCATCCCTTTATATTGAGTCTCTTTAGGGGATACATTGCTGGGAAAACTCATCCATAGCCTCTGCCTGCTTCACCTACAATCCATCAGTTTTTCGTTGAGGGGTCTGTTTGCTGCATTTCTCTTGCATGATGGAGTATTAATTTATATACTAAAATCAGTCAGCTTGTTTTCCAGTTTCTGGATCCATCAGCCTCTTACTCAGTATGTGCCATTCATTTGCTAACCGCCGCATCGTGGTGCATTCAGTGGCGAGCTAGCTAGCTCCGCCACATTGTAGCCTTTTTTCGAGTCAATTAATCCAACAGCTCTGTTTCAGCTACGCACTTGCCGATGTCAACGTTGTTACTGTCTCACCGCGGATGGTATCCAAACATGGAGCTTTCGTCAGTTTACCACCTGTTCTATATGCATACTGTTGAGAACAGAACTGTCGGATACTGTTGCAAGCTTACATCCTTGATTTTCTGTATGTCCAAATGAGTGCTTGTATGTGTTTCTGTACACCTATGTGCTAGGCCCTAGTCGGCAGGAGGCAGGAGAACAAGATTAGGGACCTAGTTATCCAACCAACTATGTTAGCTCTGTGATATTCTTTTATCTCTGATCTCTCTACATTGTGTTAACCTATTGTGCAAAAAAGTTAGAGGAATTGTAGGAACATGTTAGCCTGTTTAATTAAAGATGTCACTCCACAATTTTGGCATGATTACATGGTGTGCTCTTCTCCTCCACTCCCCTGTTTGTTTCCAGAGCAGATCGCTCTCTCCCCCTCCATCAATTTATTGAGCTGGCATTACCTTCCCTTTGTATCGAGTCTCTTAGGGGATACATTGCTTGGAAAACTCTCTCCATATCATTCTTCACCTACAATCCATCAGTTTTTCGCTGAGGGGTCTGTTTGCTGCCTTTCCCTTGCATGCTGGAGTATTAACTTATACTAAAATCAGTCAGCTTGTTTTCCAGTTTCTACATCCATCAGCCTCTGACTCAGTATGTGCCATTCATTTGCTTTTTAGAAGATGCAAAGCTATGAGTTTTATCTATTACTCTGCACATGTTTCTTTACATCATTAGGATCTGAAAGTTTGAAAATGATGATCATGCTAATCCCTGACCATTTAACTGGAAAACATTCTACAATTGTGGGTGCCCTCGTGTTGCTAATGTAGAAATTCTGTGCAGACCCTACATATTCATACATTATGTTATGCAACACTGTAACAGGCATGCACGAGGGCTTCAAATTTCTAACTGGAAAGCATTTTGTGTTTTATATTTGTGCACTCATATTATTATTGCCCCACAATTCATTCTCGTTAACATGTGGATAATACTGTACTGGAAATCATTCACAATAGAGCCGAGCTGTTCTGCTATTTCAGATTCCTGAGAATTTGCTCTCGCTTGAACCTCTTCAAAATCTTGCTTATTAAGTCCTGACTTTTCCCCGTGATGCTAATTTCAGGATTGCTGTCTGCTATGGGTGAGTACTCGATCCAGATAAGCACCAAGCTGATCGACCAGCTCGCCCGTGATGATGAGAAGGTGAAAAGGAGGGTCAGGAAACCCAAGCCCAAGAAGGTCGTGGAACAACAACCAGAAGAACCTCAGGACAATGGCAGGGAGCTTCCAAGCGAGCCCAAGAGCAGCCTCGCTCCGGCTCCCGGGTGGTCGCTGCCGCCCCCCATGTACCTCCCAGTGACCCCCACTCCACCACCACCGCCACCACCGTCGGCTGCAATCCAGGAGCTGGAGGCCATGCGCGCCGTGGTGGCGGAGATTGAGAAGGTGCCGGAGAAGTTGGAGAAGCAGAAGGCCGGGATGCAGAAGGAGCTTGAGAGGAGGGCCAAGGAGCTGCACGACAGGGAGTTCAAGCTGCCCTACCAGAACGCCGTGCCGTGCGCCGACAAGAAGGCGGCCTGCCACGAGTGCTACGTGAGCAACGCCGCGCAGGACCCGCTCAAGTGCGCGGAGGCCGTCAAGCGGTTTGAGGCGTGTGTCCGCATGGCGAGGCAGAGCAGAAGCAGCGTCCAGTAGTACCGCTGGATGTGTTGCGAAAAAATTAAGCGAGTGCGCGAGTGAGGTGGCACACGATTTTGTGTTGAATAACCTGGGTTTTCGGTGAGACCTGAAACAAACACCATTGTAGATCGATTCTGGTAAAGGGGTTGCTGTGCATCTGTCTGTTTACGGCAAGGCCTGAGTTGGCGCCCTTGAATTTAGGGTTTTCTGTGTGATCTTACATAGGTACATGAATTCTGCTGCAAACTGGAACATGGATTGCAGGTGCAGAGTAATTGAGGTGCAGGTTAATCTTTTCGTCACATTTTGAGCCAGAGGTAGGGTGTTCTCCTTGTTTTCTGTCATGGTCTTTCTGAGATTTAGCTGTACCATGTTGTGTACTGATGGCTGTGTCTGGTTAATTCATAAATTATGTTTTGTCTACAGCGCGTGTAAGGATTTTCCCAAAAGCAATCAACTTCAATCTCTTTGCACATACTGCTGTAATATAATTTATAGGATTTTTGCTACTGCAATCCTAGAAAAGTAACTTGTGACATCATGCTGCGTGCAGTCATGCTGACGCTCCAGTTCTCATATCAAACAGGACCAAAACTTTCATAAACCTGTTCCCAAATCGTACTCCAGCTGGACAAGTATCCAATCCGGACGCTCTATTGGCGCCCCGACTGGAGATGCTCTTACAGGTGAATGTCACAATCAAGTAAATAAAGCTGAAACTAGATAGCTCACACATGCGAGAATCCCAGTTTCTACTAAATCTGGGAATGCCCAAGGAGATGATGCTATTCGCAAACACGATAACAATCCTGACATAACATAGTACATTATTTGAAGCAAACAAAGTTCATGTGGTTTTGGTGCTGTTTCCCTCGCTTTAACTGGGCATCACGATTCTGCCATATGAACTGCAGGAGCTTCCGGCCCTTTTGAGACTTTCCGCGGGAAAAAATGCTGGATAACCTTCAATTGCTGTCCGCCTGCCTCCACTCACGGACGACTCTTGGTATTTCCTTCCATGTCTTCGGTTTAAATGGTTTCAGTTCTGTTACTCTGCATATGTCACAAATGGTGTCAGAAAAAACTGTACAGACTAATGTAACATGAAAACTTATACCACACGACATTAAAGAATAGAGATCCTCGGCAAATCAAAAAGGAACAATTGCTATGAGTTCTGATTGCAGTTAACACCCGTGTAACACACTTGCTGCTACCATATAGTTATCAATGTGATGTACAGAAAAATCTTCAAGTTACAGTAGGATACAGATGAGATATCATCGTTCTGCTTTAACAAATTTTGCATGTGCATATTACTACCTGGCCTATGCATGTATCCGTGTTTTCACTATTTATTTAAACATTTACAAGTACGATTTTTCATTAAGTTATAAGTACCATAATCATGTGACGCTGTCATTAGATTGCTATTTCTCGTCTTCAAACAACATAATGATGATGCTAACAGAAGATGAGACGTTGACATGGTGGGATGGATACTTGCATTTGTTGGTGAAATATGGCAGAGAGAAACAAATACGGGTGTACCTTTATAGCGGGCATCTCTGCCTAGTCGCTGCTGCAGGCATCTAGGAAGCTTCTTTATAGCAGGACATTTTTTAATTGTAACCGATCGGAGAGACCTGTATGCTTGCTGCTCATTCGGTAGGGATGCCAGGCTACTGCAGTCTTTAAGACTAAGGTATTCTAACGATAGGGGCTGTCCTGACAGAGCCTCCAGCGATGTCAACCCACTGTTGCTACAAATGCACAGTTCTTTGAGGGAGGTGGGCAGAAGGAGATTGCCCCCCAACATGCCAGCACAGTACCATATTTTTAAATACTCGAGATAAGGAGGAAGTGAATGCTGTCTTGCTGCTGCTGATGGCTCAGATGCATTTATAGAATTGGTGACTTGTGGTTTTGGGGGACCATCCTGCTGACATGACAGGACTTGAATACTACTGCAGTTATCAATCTTTATGGTCTTTAAGGATGGCGGAAGATGTAGAACCGCTGATAAACTATCACATCCAGATAACACTAGATCTTCTAGGAATGGACAGAAGTGATGCATGCGTGATGATGACAACTCTGGTACAGCTGTGGGCACGATTGCTTCATTGCAGGATGCCTCTTGATCTAACTCCGACGTGCCCTGCTGCTGCTTGCTGAATATGGACTCGAGCTTATTGCAGCATTCAATAGTCATTTTCTTGAGAGATGTCGGGACATTGAACATCTCTACCAACCTTGGACAGTATGCTACACTAAGAGACACCAGACCTGGCAGGTGTTGGCTCCTTTGAGACGTTGATGGCTCAAGAGGAGCTTGTGCGTATCCAGTCAGATTACTGCAGTTAATAATCGATAATGACCTCAAAGATACCAAGCTTTCGAACACTTCCTCTGGCCAGTGGACAAGCACATCGCAGCTTTTAATTGACAAATCTCCAAGATGTGCAAAATAGTCCCACGGCTCTAGTGCACCTGATCCAAGGAGTGAGTTGCAGCGTACTAACTCCATATCTGTAATAGGGGATTTCTGGTTCCGTTTCTCCTTGCTGTCCACCGGTTCAATTAAATTGTGATCAGACTCTGATGTTGTTTCTGCTCTTTCTAGGTTCAATATCAGTCTCGTCAGTGAAGACAAATATCTGACTACCCAATGGCCAAACTCTTGCTTGCCCTTTTCAATTTGTAAAACACTGAGTTTTGGCGCTTCAGGTAATGCTATCATCTTTGGACATTCCTCAACTGATAGTTCCTCAAGCTGGGGAAACGATATGTGTTCTCTTTGAGTTCCTTCAACTGCATCCCATCTCTGGAAGCGCTCCAACGCTTTCAATTTGAGTACCTTCAGGGCAGGAAAGGCTGAGCGATAACTTCCACTACATGGTTCTTGCAGCACTGGTGATTCAGGTAATGCTATCATCTTTGGACATTCCTCAACTGATAGTTCCTCAAGCTGGGGAAACGATATGTGTTCTCTTTGAGTTCCTTCAACTGCATCCCATCTCTGGAAGCTCTCCAACTTTTTCAATTTGAGTACCTTCAGGGCAGGAAAGGCCGAGCGATAACTTCCACTACATGGTTCTTGCAGCACTGGTGATTCAGGTAATGCTATCATCTTTGGACATTCCTCAACTGATAGTTCCTCAAGTTGTGGAAATAATATCTCCACTCCTTCAACTGTAGCATCCCATCTCTGAAAACTCTCCAAGCGCTTCATTTTGAGCACCTTTAGGACAGGAAATGACGAGCGAACCAGCCGTTCTGGCAGTAATGGTGCTCCAGGTATTCCTACCAGCTTTCTACAATCCCGAATAAACAACTTCTCAAGCAGAGGAAACATCATATGTTCTTCATTTATTTCCGACCATCTATTAAAATCCAACAGATATTCCAGCGTTAGCTGCTTCAGTTTGGGAAAAGTGAAGGATGTACCGCATCTGAACAAAACTTGCAGTCTTTCACAACGAAAAAGATGGATCTCAACCATGTTGTGCAACATGCCCATGCACTTTCCTCCATATGAATATATCCTCAGAACCTGTAGCCCATCATGAGGTTTGAAATTGTTGAGCACCTCACTGTCACGAACAGAAGTCCATCTTAATCTCAGTTCTCTGAGATTCTTTATCTTTCCAAGTATTGCCACTTTTCCCTCTGCTTCCATATCAATATTCTCCATCCGACTTACCTCTAGTTGCCCACCAAGTTTTAAATGCTCCAGCTCTGCAACATCACTGCAACTAGGGTCAGTAACTGCTGCTACAAAACATGTGAGTGTTTGCAGCATAGTGAGTTTTCCAAGTTCTGGAGGCATGCTTTTCAACTTCGGACAACCATGAGTGTAGAGGTGACGGAGGCAAGTCATATACTTCATTTGCTTCGGAAGTCGGTAAAGCTTAGAGCAGTTGGAAAGGTCCAACATTTGCAGGTTATATAGAATGCTTATATTTTGAGGAAGTGTTTTGATATAACTGTTTGAGAGATCAAGGTACCTCAGCTGATGCAGATACTTTGGTTTCAGTGGAAATGATTCTCTCTGTGTACAAAGCTTCAGGGCATGCAAAGCTTTGTATTTTGATAGATGATGCAATGGCATTCCCATAAAACTATCGCATAGCAGTGTTTGGATAGCAGGACATCTTCTCTCCATAGCATCATTCAATATACCTGCGGTTTCTTTACATGAAATATATAAATGCCGAAGAGTATCTGGAAGCCACTCAGTTTGACTTGGTTTCTCATTTGTAGCAACACATTCCTTTTCCGTAACAGACATCGCTATGTCATGCATAAGATCATGGATTTTGCATGTTGTTCTGGAATTATACTTCCTTTCATATCCCCATTCCTCTATTTCCACAAAAAATGACCTTGAGGCCAGCTCATCGAAAATATGTCTTCCAATGGTTTCGAGACTATATTCCTTGTGTTCTGGGATGAAGCCATTTGCAATCCATAGTTGGATCAGCTTAGCCACATCAATCTTGTAATCCTTGGGATATAAAGCACAATAAGCAAAGCACTGCTTCATGTGTGATGGCAAGTCATTGTAGCTAAGCTTTACTATTGGCAAAATTCCAGTTTCCTCGGTGCAAATGCTGCTTCTAGATGATATAGCCTTCCATTCTTCCACGCTGGTCTTGGAACGAAGTACAGAACCCAATGCAGTTGCAGCTAAAGGAGAGCCGGAACATCTCCTCACAATCTCATCAACCATCTCAACTAACTCTGCAGGTTTTTCTTTCTCCGTACTGAATGCTTTAGCCTCAATAATTTCTTTTAAGAAGCTATCCTGCAAAACATTGAGATCATAGGCTCTATCTGCACCCATTATTTCAGCAACTTGTTTATCACGAGTTGTTGTCAACACCGCACTGCCGCTTCCACCTTTCAGACAGGCCTTCAGGCTTTCCCACTTATGGACCTCTCTGTTCCAAACATCATCCAATACAAGGAGATACCTCTGCCCGGTGACCAGTTTCTGAAGTCTATCCAGTGGTAGAAGTCGTGCTTTGTCTGGATCATCATTCTTCTTGGGAGATGCTTCAACTATACTGTTAGCCAGGGAGTTCACATCAAAGGTATCAGAAACGCAGACCCAGAGCAGCAACTGGAAATGCTTCTGGATTTGAGGTTCATTGTATATGAGTTGTGCTAATGTGGTCTTGCCAAGGCCCCCCATTCCAACAATGGGAACAACTGCTAGACCTGCACTGCTAGCTTGACCAAGTAGTATATCAACAATTTCCTTCTTCTCTGTGTCTCTGGATCTCCCAGCAATTTCTTGTGGGTCGATGATAACATGATCCGTCTTCCTCCAATCTCTGGATACCGGCGGCTGTGGTCGGTACTTGAACCTAAATGCATGCATCTCTGCAATGAGGACCTCTAGAGCCTGCAGAATCCGGCAAAGCTTGCGACTCATTCTGTACCGGAAGACGATGCGGTTGTGAGTAGGGAAGAGTTTAAATGCATCGAAGCCGAGCTCTCTGTAGTGCTTGTTTTTCTTGGCTTCTCGGCGGAGTGCCTCGTACTTGAACTCGTCGAAAACTTCATTTGCCTCATAGGCCACTGTTTTGAGCTCCTGGAGCCAGGCTTTGGCCCCTTCCCTGTGTGCTGTGGCATGCTCCTCGGCGTCGGTGATGACGTCGAGGATGGCCGGAAGCTTGCGCTTGAGAGTCTTGTGCTGCTCCTCCATCCCCTCCATCACGTTGTACTCATCGAGGAGGTAGCTGGACGCCTTGTCCCTCAGCATGGACACGAGCGGACCAATCGCCATGGAGACCACCAGCTCCGCCATTGCAACGGCCAGGAGGAGCTCCCGGCGCAAGTGCACTGAAAAATTTAGTGGTGTGAATGAGACGCATGTAGATAGAGCTGGAGATGCGTTCTTGAACCAATTACAACAAAATAGAATCTGGCAGCCATCGTTACCGGATTGGTTGGAACAGAGTGCCTTCACGAGCTTGTCTTCAGGACAGCGGCGAGTAAGACGTGGTCCCTCACCGGCACGTGGACGGCGAGCAGCTCCCGGCGTAGCGGCACGGCGCTAAGTGCGCTGCAGAATTTTATGGCGTGAGCGAAAGGCGGGTTCAGGGTTAGAGCTTGAGATCTGTTCGTGAACCAATTACAAGTCAAAATACAATATTTTCAGCCATAGTTACCTTCAGGAGCTCTCCTCTGGGCACCCAGGAGCAGCAACGCAGCAGGGGCGGCGAGTAAGACGGGCAGCTCCAGCGTAGCAGCCCCCGAGCCAGGCCGGCGCCGGCGACGCGACTCCAGTGGAGTTGTGGCGGAAGCGAGGGCAGGCTCTAGTGCGATGAATGGGATCTGGGAGAGCTTCTTGAGATCCTGGAGCTTGTGAATGATTGGGGATCGGCCTCGGGGGAGCCATCCTGATGGGGAAATTTGGACGTGCTGTCGCTGTGGGTGTGGGGAACAGGGTACGGGGTTGGTCGGAGGAATTCATTGCTCCAGCGACGTGTGAACACCCAGGACGGCGTGGTAAGGATGATTCCAACGGGGCGACCCATCGAGTCCGCGCGCGTCCGTCCCTGTCCGCGGGAGCCAAAAACACGGCCCAACGGGGCGACGCAAACGGACCGCGGTCCGTTTTTTGGTCCACCGCGACGCATTCCTGGCCCAAATTTGGGTCACCGATGCGTCGGGCCCGGACGCGAGCGGACCGTTCCTGCATCCTCCCCGTGTCCGCCCTGGCCCCGCGTGTCATCGACCCCAACGGCCACCTACCCCGTAATAACTGTGGCCCCGCTGTATAAATCGCGCCGGCCGGCCAAACCCTAGGGCACTCCTCCCAATCGCGCCGGCCGGCCAAACCCTAGCCACGGCGGTCACCATCTCCAAGCTCAGATCCACGCGTCGGAATGGATCCGCCGCCGCAGCAGCATCTGGTGGACGAGGTCGAGCGAGCGCGTATGAGCGCGCGCGGGCGCTATCGCGGCAGCTTCTCGCGCCGGATGGCGACCAGCCCGGCATGGGCCGGCATGATTCCCCAGCCGCCGCGTCCGCGCTTGACGGACGCCCAGAGGAGTGCGGTGGAGGCGGCGTTCGCGGACTGCGCCGACAGCGACGAAGAAGAGTACGCCGCCGGTGTCGCGGCGGCTGCTGTCGCGGCGGCTGGTGTCGCGGGGGATGGCGCGCCGCCGGAGCCTCCCATTGGCGTGGGCGGCCCTGCTCACATCACCGAGGAGGAGGCGGTGGATGCAGCCCACATGCAGCTGAACGCGCAGAGGGCGGCCGCGTTCATGTCCGCCGCGCGCGCCTGTGCCGACGCTGCGGTGGAGGAGGAGATGAAGCAGATGCGCCGCGCCGAAGAGTCCAAGAAGCGCGCGGCGAGGCGCAAACGGCACCGGGAGGCCTTGGCGGCGGCCGAGGCCGCGAAAGGAGCAGGCAGCTCCACCTGATGTCATATCCCCGCCGGCGTGGCCGCCTATGTGCGGCTCATTTTCCACTAATACCGGCGCCCGCTACGTGTTTCGTAGCTACAAAATGATCAAAGAAGATTGAGTCAGCCAGCCCTGGCTGGCCATGGGCGCGATGAAGGAAGAGCCAGCAAGTCCGTTGCAGAACGGGCATGCTGCGTGACGTTCCTCAAGGCCGCAGCCCTCTTTGATCTTCCCCCTTGCCGGCCGGTGGTCGGTTATTAATTTCCTTCAAGTTTAGGTTTAGGTTTTAGGGTTTAATGTTAGGAGGAAGTCCTAAATTTACTATGTAATTTTAGTTTTAAAAATGTAATCCTAGTATTAAAAAAAAGGCAAGCGGACTCAATGCGTCGGCCCCGTTGGGGGCACTGGCCAGAAAGGGGCGGACATGGGCCGGACGCGCGTCCGTTCCCCGACCCAAACGGACAAAACGCGGACCAAACGCGCGTCCGTTTGGGTCGGCCCGTTGGAGTCATCCTAACGGCGGAGGAGCCATGGAAATTTTTGGTGGGGAATTTTGTTTTGTTTGGAGAAGAGGACTGCCGCTGGAATTGCATGACTTAACTTCTCCACTGACATGTGGGTCCGCCAAGGGAATTTTTATGACTCTCTTCTCTCGGATTATATTCATGGCAATCAAATCTCAAGTTTGACAGTACGGTTTATCATCTAAGGCGGAATATTATTCTATGCAATGCAATGTTTTGATCGATAGGGAGGCGTCTATCAGCCGGTTCAGTTTCTCCAAGGTGCTTATAGTAATAGGGTGTGCGTCTGTTCATTTATTGGGGTGAGTGTACGTACGTATATGCCGGTGTCTGTGTTTGAAATATTTTCATACCAATCTGTATGACATATTGCTCGCGGTGTGGTCTCTTCCGCCGTAACCAGCGGCGCGTAACTATGCAAGAAATAATATTTTCATGACAAGGGAGGTGTCGACGTGGATGATTAGTAGAAATAAAAACATGCCACCAGTAAATTCTTTGATTTTTTATGCCTAGGTGCATAGACAAGCCCTTATATCACAATTCAGTCTGAGTCTGAATAAATTTGAATATCACAGCGTTGGCCATTTGCTCGACCCCTCCCTTCTTTCCCCGTCTATAGTGAAAGCAGGAGATTTTTGGGCTCTCCCGTGCGACCAAGCTCGCCGCCGGCGATCCGTGCGATTCCTCGCTCTCCGCGGCCGCTCCGGCGGCGGGAGGGTGGGGAATCGACGGATCCCGGTGTGTATTTAGCTTAGGTGTGTGTGGGGTGCTAGCCGGCGGCGCTGCGGAGGTGGCGGCGTGGTCGGAGTGGCTTTTGGCGGCGGCGGTCCCCTCCTCTGCTGTGGGTGCTCCGGTGGAGGCCCATGGCGGATCCGTCGCCCTCTGCGTGCCTGCTGCTCTTCGGAGTCGCAGCGCGCGTCCTCCCGAGCCACCGTCCGTGACGGCGGTGGTGGCTCTTCGATGGGGGGTCCTTCCTCCTCCGCAGCGGCGGGTGGAGATGCTTTTGGTCAAGATCTGTAGGAGTTTGCAGGTGAGGAGCTCGTCTGCGCCGGCGATCTCGGTGGGGATGGTGGAAGATGGGTGGCGTCCTCGGGCTTGTCTCCGGCGTGAGACGGCGAGGGCGTGCTGGCGGCTCGAAGCCGATGTCCGTTTATCGACAAGATGCTGGCGCCTGCTTCAGCTGGTTTCTGCGGCGACTCAACAACCTTGTTCGAGCTGGCGGCTACGGTGCGAGGTGAGCTCGCCTTCCTCTGTTCCGGCGGCGTGCTGGCGGTGCTGGAAGAAGGTGAGCTGCTTGGTGGCTCCGAGTTTGGCGTGCGTTGTGTGCGTCTCTTCTGCGTTCGTGCGTATCTGTTCTTGATCTGTTGATCTTGTACACGAACTCCTTTCAAAAAAAAAAAAAAAAAAAAATTGAATATCACCAGTAATATATGTCGATCAGCTTGCTTATAGCTACTCCAGCTGACTACATAGAAACCAGCAACTAGCGTGTGTGCATGCATGCATCTAGTTGAGCTAGCTGTACATAGATCCGACATTTGCGTGCGTGGTGACAATATTTTCTTGTAGAACCCCATACAGGGGAGGTGCCCATCAAATATTTATATAGGAAGAGATAGTTGGGAAACTCCAAGGTGTGCTAGTGCTCGCTTGCTCTTTATGAATAGTGCCACACGCGTGACCTCCTGCAACGGAAAACGGACTGATATGTGGGGCTCATGACCAGCGTGCACCAAAAGTTCAGTTGTGTGACCAAAAAAATCACGCTCTCCAGATGTGTGCCTTAAGTGCACATATCCGACGAGTTGTGTGACCGCTAGTGCAATTAACTAACATTTTGCCCGAATTTGTCGAGCATGACGTTCAAGCGGTGGGCACGTCGACTGTACACTAACAATCGGAAAAACGTTTGCCAAGTGCTAATCTTGTGCTAGGCAGGCGCCACATGTTCCCCATATCCAAAGATGCCTCTTGTCTCATGCTTTGGAAATTACGGGGTGCTACTGTTCAATTTATAACATCGTTAAGTTTTTTTTAAAGGACATCTTAACATCAAAACATACAAAGTGTTCGCACTCATAGGTTAAATTAAATCTGCATGCATGCATCTGAGTTGATACTTATGCAACGGGTTCGAGAGAAGAGTCCCATAATTTGTGATATGTAAAATACTCTACCAACTGCCATTATATCGGTGGATATGCATCTTTTAATTTCAAAGGAATGAGACTAGCGAAAATACGCTGTGGCTCTCAGCGACGACGCCCCCTGAAATCCCACCATTGCCTTCACAACCAACCAACGTCCCCTGATGAGCATACCCCACGCGCATGCGCACGTATAATACGCTCCGACCGGCCGGAGAAGCGCGTGGTGACATCATACATCAATAAATGACATGCAGTAACTACCCCACCCACGTGAGTAATAAATCATATGCATACACCATCACATTAACTTAACCAAGAGATTAATAATATATTATTCTATTCACCCACCCATCGTTTTCAATCTTATTGTCAATATTATATCTGTATATCTTTGAACCAAATGTCTGTTTTTAATATTTTTTATTTTTGAGATCTTGTTGAGCAGATCTTCAAAATAAGATCAATATCGGACATGTTTCATGCATATTTACAAAAAGTTCAAAATTCGACTTTTGAAAATGGTATTGAAATCACAAATATTTCATACATTTTTTCATTATGACTGTTTGTGACATCACAAATATTTCATAAAACTTTCGCACATGCAAAACATTTCATTTACAATTTATTTTATATCTGCTTTTGGAAATTGTTCAAGTTTAGAAAAATGTCATTTTTTGAAAATAAAATCAGAATAAAAAGTTATTAAATGTTTCACACATCACAAAAATCATTAAATATTGTTCAGAATAAAAAATTAAATATAATTTTACAAAATGTATTTATTTTTGAAAATCGTGGGAGAATAAAAAATTCAACTTTTGTGGAGAATAAATAATATTTTCAAGATTTATTCATTTTGTATATCATTTTTCCAAAAATATGACATTTTTTATGTAAAATTGAACATTTTTCTAAAATCTAAACAATTTAAACTTCTAACGTTTTTTTACAAAATTCAAAAAGTTGTAAAAATTCTGACATTTTTTATGCTCAAAGATTACCAAGTATTCTACTCGTCTAAAAACTTTGGTCGCGAAATTGGTATTAAACTAGTATTTACAAAAATGAAATTAATTGAAAAATTATTTCATGAAAAATTAAGATATTATAAATTAAATATTTCCCAAAATATCTGAAATTTATGAAAAAATAAACATTTAATATAAATATTTAACTTGTATTTTGGAAACATCGAAAATATTTAATTGGAAACATTTGGAAAAATTTATGACATATTGTATATATGTGAAATTTTGGAAATAAATAAATATTTATATTTATTAAATTTTGGACTTTTTAAAAATGAATATTTAACTAGTATTTGGAAAACATTTAAAAAGTTTAAAAATATTCTGAAAAACATTTAATATAAATATTAACTAGAATTTTGGAAACATTTAAATATTTAATAGGAAACAATGGGAAACCCTTATGACATATTGTATATACGTGAAATTTTGGAAACAATTAAATATTTATTAAATTTTGGACATTTAAAAAAATTAATATTTCAACTAGTATTTGGAAAGCATTTAAAAATATTAAATTGAAAAAAAATTGAAAAATTTGACGAACATATTGTAAATTTGAAAAAAATTATCTGAAATTTCATAAAAAATTTAGTATTTTTATGGTAAATTTGAACATTTTTATAAATTTACGAATCTTCTGAAAAAGTAAATATTTAATATGAATATTTAACTAGTATTTAGTAAAAAAATACTTAATTGTATAATATATGAAAACAATATGACATGGAATTTAAAATTTGAACAATTATGACACAGTTTTATAATAATTTAACATTTCCAAAAATCTGAAATTTCGTGAAAATAGTAATATATATTAAAAATTGAACATTTTTAAAATATGAATATTTACCTAGTATTTAGAAAACATGTAGAAATTTTTGTGATGTCACAAAAAGTAGTAATAAAAATATGCATGGAATATTTGTGGTTTCAACACCATTTTCAAAAGTCGAATTTTGAGTTTTTTTGAAAATATGCATGAAAATTATCCAATATTGATTTTGTTTTGAAGATCTTCTCAACAAGATCTCAAATATATAAAAATATCAAAAATCAGAAATTCGGTTCAAAAGATATAACAATTCAAAATAAGACTGAAAAGGATGGGTGGGTGAATAGAATAAAATATAACTAATCTATTGATTAAGTTAATGTGAGGCTGCATGCACGTCATTTATTGTCCACTAGACTGTCCACCAGACTAATTAACCGTCCACTAGACTGTTAATGCACATGCATATTAAACTCACCTATTAAATGCACGTTGATAGATGATGTTGGATGCTGTATCCATGATGTCAGCGCACTGTATTTGTACGATCGGTAGGTGGGAGACGCTTCGTTGTTTAGTAATCGTGAAGCTACCAGCATCCATTGGATTCCATCCACGCGCTTCTCCATGTGCCAAAAGTCCGCGTCCATGAGACTAGATGCATGTTTAGATACAGGTGCACATTTGGTGTGCAGAGAGGGTGGTGTCAGGCACTGCACATGGGCTGCATTCACAATAACATAAATATATCCGTTATATTATTCTTCCTTCCATCATATCCTATAAGTAGCAACATCTTCTTCGAAAAGTTGTTTTTGCTCCCGAGCTCCAGTGCTCCGACCACTTTAAACAATTCGAAAATTATTTTTAAAAGTGTCAACAAAATCTGAAAGAAAATCATGCATGTTCCCAATGATGCATACTAAAAGATTGCAAAATCTCAAAGCAAATCTATTTATATTATAGTCTACACAAAAATGATAAAATATGTTGATTTGAAACTATGCATTGTTAACTTTTATCAGATATGTGAATTTGTCATTTTTGTGTAGGTCAAAATATAAATTATTTCGCACTGTAATTTTGCACGTCTATAGGATACATCATCGAGAACATCCATGATTAGTTTCAGATTTTTTTTAAAACTTCTAAATATTTTTTTAAAATTTTCTGAAGTGGCAGAAGCGCTGGACCTCGGGTGCAGGAAATCTCCACTCCATCTTCTTGCGCTAGCCAAGTAGTTCTTCAACATAATGCTAACTATCTTCTCGATTTTTTTCTCTTAGTGTGTTGTCCAGCATATATAGTACTCGCTAGTAGGAGTATGTGAAAAGGGAAGAATGGTGATGAGTGTCTTATGCTGGTACTGCTTCTTCAATTAGAGGGCACGCTCTGCTGTGACAAATCTTACTATTTGAGTGATTTGAGATGGTTGCTACAAATGACATGGAAAGATATGTTTATCTAGTGCAAAAATATGTATCTGGAAAAAACTTGCTAGTTGGTCCAAGCAAGTAACCCAAGCACTAAAGACCAAGCATTGCCCACTCTCAGAGGTCGGGTTGGATCATGGATGCACATGCACGCACCTACTAATTGAGACATTGAGCCATGCATGCATGCTAATTTTGCTAGCTATACCTGCTACTACTACAGTACATGATGAGATTTTGGATCGATCCATGTGTAAGCACATGACAAGCATCGATCCGACAACTGCGTCTGTGCCCATTTCGATTTTATCCTAGAAAAACAACAACTGCGTTCTATTCCCTCTGTTTTCAAATATAAGATGTTTTAAACACTAAAATAAGTGCATATACAAATTAAAACATGTGGGAAAAGGCTAAAACCTCTTATATTAAAAAACGAAGAGAGTATGTCTAGCGAAGCTCAGTTGATGTATTCGTCGGAGGTGACTCTCTGAGGCCGGCTCTAATGCGAGGTCCTGTACTAGTGTATCTTCACCTTGCCTATATAAAACAGCTTCCTAGCTTGCTGCAGCATTGTCATTGCATTAGTTCTAGTAAGGGGTAGCACTAGCTCGCAGCCATGGGTAACAATGGTGTGTGGTGTATCCTGCTGGTGGGGCTTCTCCTGGTTGCAGCGGCCAAGGGAGATGACTGCACCGAGTTTTGCAGGAAGATGTATATTGATAAAGATGAATGCAGTGCCTTTTGTCATTTGAGTGTGCATCTGCATCTCAATCCTTCTACTGGAGATGCGAGAGGAGCTATGGTAAGTCCTCTTGTATTTCTACTAAT
This sequence comes from Poa pratensis, assembly GCA_947311845.1. Taxonomy (NCBI): domain Eukaryota; kingdom Viridiplantae; phylum Streptophyta; class Magnoliopsida; order Poales; family Poaceae; genus Poa; species Poa pratensis. The sequence continues at coordinate 3,590,333 of CAMZMU010000100.1, read as the reverse complement.
AGCTAATTACTACTTTCCTTAGTTCATGTGAGAAGTGTTTAAGTGCTTCTGGAATGTCAGGCAAAGCATCTGCGTCTACCGGGGTACAGGGGATCAGCACACCATGAAGAAAAAGAATCACTTGCCCTGACCGCGGCGACAGGGGAGACCATGGCGGGGGGCAGACAAAGAAGTCTTTATCCTACTCCATGTGCGACGATTACTGTTGGATATATGCATCACCCTACGCTGACCATGCGCGCTGCGTCGCCTGGTGTGAGGAACAACAACTCAAGAAAGAGTAGCTATATAGCCAGCTACCACATAAGTTCAGTACTTTCTAGTTTATGTTTTCAGTACACATGTCTTAGTTCCTAGTTGCTTCTACTATGTTGCGTATCTACATTTCCAAATAATCCACCACATATCCAGCCTTTGTATAACCTAGGAAGGTACATTCCATATCTACTTGCTTTGAAATCGCAAATCTGTAATTTGCGTCAATGAATTATAAAGGCGTTGTATCTTATGAATCCGGCTATTTGGTGTATATCTGCATCCGTAGTGTCTACGACCGGCCGATTCAAATCGTAGTGTTGGAGACGCTTCTGCAGTAATCTTCGAGAGACACGCCCGCTGCCTCTGCAAGTTACCCTGCGAATTTGCACAGGTACCCCTAGAACGGTTAGTGCTAAACACGTTTAGCACTCAACATTGGAGAGCCGCCCACCATTAGATCGAGGCGTTTGGACGGGTGAGATCGTTTGAATCTCCGCCCTCTGGGTATTTTTATATTGGTCTAGATGTCCAGTGTCAAGTTGTGTGATGTTTTTTTTTTAGATAAGGGGGTGCGGATCCCCGGCCTCTGCATCAAAGAGATGCACACAGCCTTCCGCCATTATTAAACCAGGTTTAAGTAGCGTTTACAATTCAAGGGTCGCACAAGGTGGCTACAAAAATCAGCCACTAAAAAAGAAGCACACTAAGCATCAAGCCTTCTAGGATGAAGCCAACCACACTGGCTGAAGATAGCCCGCATGACCGTCATCATACGGGTGCATCCAGCGTCCATGAGCCCACGCTGGTCCACAGGAAGTAGGAAGGACCACATATGGATCAAATACAACGCCTTGTGGATAACCTGCAAATAATGGGTAGATGATGTTTTGTTAAAGACAATATCATTTTGGCAGTTCCAAATAGCCCATAGTATGGCCGTGACACCAATCCTAATGCGAGCTTTTGTAACTTTGTCTATCCCGTTCAACCAGCTACCAAACATATTCGATATACTAGTTGGAGGGTAAATTTTGAAAGTAAAATGCACTAGTCTCCAAATATCTAGCAAAGTTACATTTGATAAATAGGTGCTCAGCAGACTCATCCGCATCACAGAAAACACATTTCTTACACCCTGTCCATTGTCTTTTAGCCAAATTGTCCTTAGTTAAAAGTTCCTTTCTGTTGAGGAACCAAAGAAATATTTTAATTTTTAAGGGGATCATCAATTTCCATAAATATTTTCTCAAATATCTAGTATGCCCATTTAATAAGTCCTCGTACAAAGACTTAACTGTAAACACGCCATTTTGGTTCAAAAGCCATTTGAACCTATCCGGCTCATCTAATAGGTTAACCCGCATTAGTCTTTCTACTAGATTTAACCAAGCAGTTCTAGTGTGTCCTATTAAAATTCGTCGAAAAGGAAGATTAATAGGTACTGCCCCAAGAACATCCGCTACCGTTGCGTTCTTGTTTGAGGCAATGGCATACAGGGAAGGATATTCATTCTCTAATGACATATGGCCTAACCATCTATCCTCCCAAAACCGAACCTGCTCACCATCACCAAGTATAAACCTACCACGCTCGAAGAACTCATTCTTCACCTTCATTAGACCTTTCCAAAAAGGGGAGTCTAGCGGTTTAGCTTGAACTTGTGATAACGTTTTACCACCTAAATATTTATTAGATAAAAGTTCTTGCCATACTCCCTGCTCATTCATTAATTTAAATAGCCACTTACTCAAAAGGCATTTATTTTTAATTTCTAAAACCGCAATTCCCAAGCCTCCCTGATCTTTCGGTCTACATACAATATTCCACTTTGTGAGCCTATATTTTCTCTTATGTTGATCACTTTGCCAAAAGAAACGAGAGCGATAATAATCTAATCTTTTCCGTACCCCTTTAGGTATTTCAAAGAAAGATAAAAGAAACATTGGCAAGCTTGTTAAAACCGAATTAATAAGCACAAGACGGTCTCCATAAGACAACATCTTAGCCACCCAAGATGCCAATTTTCGCTCAAAACGATCCTCAACAGATTTCCATTCTTTGTTTAAAAGTCTCCTATAGTGAATCGGAATCCCCAAATATCTAAAAGGGAGTGATCTGATTTCACATCCAAAGATGTGACGATACTCCTCCTGATTGTCTTTAGCCTTCCCAAAGCAATATAATTCACTCTTGTGAAAATTTATTTTCAGCCCCGAAAGTTGTTCAAAGAGAGCCAATATCAATTTCATGTTCACGGCCTTCGCAATGTCGTGTTCAAGAAACAATATCGTGTCGTCCGCATATTGAAGAATTGACACTCCACCCTCCACAAGATGTGGCACTAAACCCCCTACTTGACCATCCTCCTTTGCTCGAGAAATTAAAATGGCCAACATATCCACCACTAGGTTAAATAGTAAAGGAGACAACGGATCCCCTTGTCGTAGCCCTTTGAGTGTCTGGAAATAATGACCTATATCATCATTCATTCGTATCCCGACACTCCCTCCTTGGACAAACCTATCGACCCATTCACACCACTGAGATGCAAATCCTTTCATTCATAATGCTTGTTGCAAGAAGGACCATTTAACTTTGTCATAGGCCTTTTCAAAATCTATTTTAAAAAGAACCCCATCTAATTTCTTTCTATGCATTTCATGAATAGTCTCGTGTAGAACTACCACTCCCTCAAGAATATTCCTGCCCGGAATAAAAGCCGTTTGAGTTGGACGTACCACTCTACTCGCAATAGAGGTCACTCGGTTTGTGCCAACTTTCGTAAAAAATTTAAAACTTACATTCAACAAACAAATGGGCCGATATTGTTCTATCCGACTAGCGTCTTCTTTTTTGGGCAGCAAGGTAATAATACCAAAATTCAATTTAAACAAAGGCAAGTTTCCTGCACGCAATTGAACAAACATTGCCATTAAGTCGAATTTGATAATACCCCAAATTTTTTGATAAAACTCCGCAGGGAACCCATTCGGCCCTGGGGCTTTATTATGCTCCATTTGTTTAACCGCCTCAAAGACTTCTTTCTCAGAGAAGTCTTGTGTTAGAATGTATTTTCTTCTGGAGAAATTTGAGGCATATCATGCGTAACCTCCTCTAAAAACGAAAAATTGTTTGTAACCGGTGCTCCAAACAATCTTTTATAATACTCCGAAATGTAGGTTTTTAAATTTTCCTGACCCACTATCGTACCCTCATCTTGTTCCAGTTGTATGATTCTCTTTTTCCTGTGTTTTCCATTTGCAATAATGTGGAAATATCTCGTATTATTCCCACCTTCCTGAATATATAGTTGGCACAAACTTTGTCGAAGTACGGAGTAGTTAGCATGGTCGAGACAGTGACCGCGGTAGTAGGCTGGAGCTGCAGCATTCCTCCTTGCTATTATTACTTCAGCTTGTCCACTGCTTATAATCGGTTTCAGGAGTAATTGAACATCTTGCACTCTTGGTAGCAGATTCGCAACAACAAAGCTTTTTGCCATGAGCTTGTGATGTTTCTAGAATAATCCCATGGCAAGGAATGATTGCGCATAGAGCAAGTTCTTTCCAGGATTTCCAATTGCGAGCAACTCAATATAAACACAAGGTTCCCATGGAATAGTCAAAGAATCCTTCCCCTGCTCATTTGCGAAACCACATCCAATGGATAGAACCAAATAGTCTCTAAAATTCCAAAACATATGCAACACTTTTTTGAATGCAGTAAGGACTATCCTGTAAGGATAATTCGAGAGGGCTGTCCCGAGACGTACAACCCTTGGAATGCACACATAGATTATTGTAACATAGTAATTGGTATTCACTGCTGATGACCCACAAGTATAGGGGATCGCAGCAGTCTTCGAGGGAAGTAAAACCCAAATTTATTGATTCGACACAAGGGGAGACAAAGAATACTTATAAGTCTTAGCAGCGGAGTTGTCAATTCCACCACACCTGAGAAAGCACTAGTAACAAACGTGATGTGAAAGCAGCAGTAATATGAGAGCAATAGTAGCAGTAACACAGAGGCAATGGCACAGGAAATAGTTGATGGCGTGTATGTGGACCGGAAAGCAATGATGATGACAGATGGGCCGGGGTTCCCAGCTATCTACACTAGTGGTAACTCTCCAAGAACAAGTGTTGGGTGAACAAATTACAGTTGGGCAATTGACAGAATTGAAATAGCATTAAGACAGAACATCCAGTCTATTAATCATGTAGGCATGTTTTCCATATATAGTCATACGTGCTCACAATGAGAAACTTGCATAACATCTTTTGTCATACCAGCCCGTTTGCAGCGGGGCCTCAAGGGAATCTACTGGTAATTAAGGTACTCCTTTTAATAGAGCACCGGAGCAAAACATTAGCACTTGGTGAAAACATGTGATCCTCATATCAAAACCATCCCCTCCGGTTATCCTAGTTGTTGTCACTCCGGGGCCTCGGGTTCCGGACAAAGACATGTGCAAACAACTTGTAGATACAATCTAAGCAACAATTATAGAGCTTAAATCTAAGATCATGCCACTCCTGCACTAGTGACAAGCATTAAACACAACAAGATTGCAGCAACAATAACTCACAAACTTTGATGGATAGACTGATCATAATGTAACAATTCATCGGATCCCAACAAACACAACACCGATTACATCATATGGATCTCAATCATGTAAGGCAGCTCATGAGATCATTGTATTGAAGTACATGGGAGAGAGAGTACCAACTAGCTACTGCTAGAACCCGTAGTCCATGGGGGAACTACTCACGGAGCATGATGGAGGCGGTGGCGTCGATGGAGAAGGCTCCGGGGGTCAATCCCCGTCCCGGCAGGGTGCCGGAACAGGACCTTCTGACCCCCGAAACTTGGTTTCGATGGCGGCGGAGCTCTGGAACTTTTCGTGGAATATGACTCTTGTATTTAGGGTTTTCGCGTCGGGAGGAATAAATAGGCGAAATGGCGGCGGCTGAGGGCACCCGAGGTGCCCACACAAGGGTAGGGCGCGGGCCCACCCTTGGCCGCGCCCTGCCCACGTGTGGGACCCTCGTGACTCTGCTCCGTCTCTCCTTTGGACTCCGGGGGCATGTCGATGAAATAGGGACCTCCGTTGATTTTCGTCCAATTCCGAGAATATTTCCAGAACAGCTTTTCTGGAATACAAAAACAGCAGAAAACAGGAACTGGCACTGTGGCATCTTGTTAATAGGTTAGTCCCAAAAAATGTATAAAAGTGATATGAAGTGGATGCAAAACATGTAACAATTGGTATAATATCAACATGGAACATAAAAAATTATAGATACGTTTGAGACGTATCAGCATCCCCAAGCTTAGTTCCTACTCGTCCTCGAGTAGGTAAACGATAAAACAAAATAATTTTTAAAGTGACAAGCTACCATCATAATCTTGATCAAATAGTATTGTAAGGCACATGTAAATGAATGAAGTGATCCAAGTCAATGGTCTATAGTTTGCTACCAAATAGATAATGAGTAAACAACTGAATCACACAAGCTAAACTTTTCATGAATAGTACTTTGGAGACAATGCATCCATAGGTTTACATAAGTGTTAACTCATAAAGCAATAGATTCTAACAAAAGGTATTTAACCAACACAAAGGAAGATTTAAGTTTCAGCATTTGCTTCAACTTTCAACATATTTATCTCATGGATATTGTCAACACAAAGCAATATAATAAGTCCAATATGTAGCATATAACAAATGTTGTACCAAAGTTGACACTAGTGTTTGCTTGTAGAAGATAGAAAGAAGTAGGAAAAACTGACTCAACATAAAGTAAAAGAAAGGCCCTTCGCAGAGGGAAGCAGGGATTAAGTCATGTGCTAGAGCTTTTTAGTTTTTGAAATCATATAGAGAGCAAAAATTAAGTTTTGAGAGGTGTATGTTAATTGCTCAACGAATCAGTAGTGGAAAGTACAATATGACCCCGGCCAAACAGACTTTTAAGAGCGGCTCCCATGAAGGACATTATTTCTACCAGCAAGGCATATCATCCCTCTTTTCTCTTTTGTTTACACATGTAGATATTTCACTGGTATTATTGCTTGACTGATAAATCAGGGCAAAAATGTGAAGAGAATTAAGCGGTTAAAGTTGTAATTAATTGGGACTGGGCACCCCGTTGCCAGCTCTTTTTGCAAAATTAATAGATAAGCGGATGTATATGCCGCTAGTCTGATGGTAAAGTCTGCTTGACAAGTGACATAAAGACATCCACCACGTCCTCATGAGCTTGGTAAACATTGACACAAAAAGGAGAATTTTGAATAGTTTAAAGGTAGCACATGAAAAATTTACTTGGAGTGGCAAGGAAATATCACATATAGGTAGTTACGGTGGACACAAATGGCATGGATTTTGGCTCAAGGATTTGGATGCACGCGAAGCATTCCCTCTCAGTACAGAGTTTAGGCTAGCAAGGTTATGTAAGCAAACAAGAATATCAACCGGTACACCAAGTTTTATATGACCAAAATATTGCAAACATTATAAGACTTCACACCGTTTTCCTTGTTAACCAAACCCTTTTATTAGAAAATATCTAGACCTTAGAGATACCACTCATGCAAACCAAATTTCAACAAGCTTTACGGTAGTTCTTCACTAATGGGCTTAACTTACATGATGCAAAAGTTTAATCATGACCTACTTGTTAACTCAAAACAATTGACAAGTATCAAATTATCCAAATTAGTGATCTACAAGAATATGCAAGTCTTTTCCATTATACCATTTACCACATGCAACATTTTCTGTTCCAACCAAACACCAATCAACTTATTTTAATAACTCTCCAAACAAGTATAAGTGAAGTAAGAGAGTACTTTATTTAAAAGAACTAATAGCTCTGACAAGAGATACATGAAAACAAGAGCTAAAAGCTGAACAACGCTAGATATGAATACTCAACAAATATAAGTGAAGAATAGGAGTATTCTCATGAAAAAGCGGAGCGTGTCTCTCTCCCAATCAAGAATGCTAGGATCCAATCAAGTTGATCACAAAATAAAAATAACATACTGAAAATAAAAGCACACAGACACTCCAAGAACAGCACATATGATGTGAAAGAATTAAAATATAGTTTCACTAGAGATGACCTGATAACTTTGACGATGAAGAAGGGATGCCTTGGGCATCCCCAAGTTTAGACGCTTGAGTCTTCTTGAAATATGCTAGGGAGATCCATGGGAGCCTCCCCAAGCTTGAGCTCTTCACTCTTCTCCATCCTATTATATCACTCTTCCCTCTTGACCCTTGAAAACTTCCGCCACACCAAACTCAAAGTAAATCTCATTAGAGGGTTAGTGCATAATCAAAAACTCACATGTTCTGTAAGGACGCAATATGACCGTTACTTTAAACATTAGCTACCGCCACTGATGTTATGTGAAGCTCTTCCATCCAAAAAAGAATTCCACCCAACACTAGTAAAAGAGAGAATGCAAAATAAAAGATATAATCTGTCTAAAACAGAACAATCCGCAAAGATGAATTTTTTCGAGGCACTTACGTTGCTCAGATCAAAAAACTTTGAACTAACAAAAGATGCATACATATATCAGGATTACGCAAAACATTTTCAGATTTAAATAATTTTTCTGTGAATTTAGAAAATTAAACGGTGAACAGCAGAAATCTGTTCCTGCGCAGCAATCAAAATCTAGCATCATCTTATCATTAGAGACTACTCTTGGCACAACAATGCGAAAAAGTAAAGATACAAAGGAGTTGCTACAGAAGTAGACAAGCACCTTGACTCAATAAAAGAAAAAATGCTGAAAAATAAAATGGGTTGCCTCCCATAAGCGCTTTTCTTTAATGCCTTTTAGCTAGGCTTGATAGTTTTAATGATGCTCACATAAAAATAGCAAATGAAGCAAAAGGAGCATCAAGAAGCAAATTCGAAACACATTTAAGTCTAACCCACTTCCTATGCATAGGAATTTTGTACACAAATAAATTTATAAAGAACAAAGTGACAAGCATAGGAAGATAAAACAAAAATAACTTCAGAACTTTCAACATGAGAGGTGTTTTCGTACCATGAAAATTTCTACAACCATATTTTTCTCTCATAATAATTTTCACTAGCATCATGAACAAACTCAACAATATAACTATCACATAAAGCATGCTTTTCATGATCTACAAACACATAATTTTTATCAAGCTCAAAAATAGTGGGATCAAAAATTCCAAACCCACTTTTAACAATTTTATAACAAGATGATTGATCATTCTCAAGAGGTATGAGACTCCATCTAGATAAAGTCAAGACCTCTCCAATCCCATTTTCAATAGTAGAATACATAATATTATCCAGAATATAGGACCATCATCTAGAGCTTTATCATAAACATTTTCTAAACAAACCTCCTGAAAGGGCATGGCGCCCCCATGTGTGGTTTTGGTAATTAATGACAACCCCTGTGGACTAATGGTTGCGTTGAGTTGTACTTGTAGTGTTTGTCCATAGACCATGCTTGAACTCCATATGTTGGATTCAAGGTTGATGCCTTGAATATAATGATATAATGAAGTATTTGGCATCAAGATCATCGAGGTGTATGGATATATACTTGATATGATCAAGAAGAAGAGTATGTGATGACCAAGTTATTATTCGAGGAGTTATCCGATGATTGGTCATATGTGAGTTGAGCATATTGCAAGTATGTCTTGAAGAAAAAGATTAGTGATCATTCATGGTTATCTTCAAGACATCGTCTCACTAGTGGAAAACGAGGCACTAGTCCCGGTTCCAGAGGCCCTCTAGTCCGGTTCGTAGCAAACCGAGACTGCTACGAACCGGGACTAGAGGCCCATCCACGTGGGGCTTGGAACATTTCGTCCCGGTTCGTAACACGAACCGGGACGCGTGTGTTTTTATTATTTTTCTTTTTCGATTAATTTTCAGGGTTTAGGGTTTTAGGCTGTGTTTAGGGGTTTCGGATGGTTTCATCGTACAGGTATCACCTTGATGCGCCAAAAGCGGGTTATGGTATATATAAATTACTACATGAAGATGAAGTTGATGCACACATACAATTACATGAAGATCACGTTTGATGACACATACAAATTAAGTAGTACGTGAAGATCACGTTTTCCCGGTTTCTCGGTTTCCCGTTTTCCCGGTCTATAAGTTTATGCGCCAAAACAACAACTTAATTACATGGAGATCACGTTATCCTGGTTTCAGGATCGTAGTACTCTCCTTTTTCCGATAGGACCTCCGCAAGGTAAAATCCCGCCAATTCCTCCGCAATTGCTTTGAAGCGGTGCTCTAATGGTAGCTTGTTGCGCTTTCTTGCCAACTTTAAAAGAATGAGATCAAAATGAATACATGAGTTCTGTGTATATATAAGAAATGAATAATAACGTTGTGAATAATGTTTATGTACTTCTTGACTTCTTTTGAAATTCAATTTCTCGGAGACTAGGACGTGTATGTACTCGCAAACGAAGTATCCACATAAATCAGTTCCCGGTGGCTGTTCAAGGCAAGATTATACAAGAATAGAATTCAATCAATAATAATCAAGTATGCATGATAATGGTGTGTGGACCTAGGTAGTACTACTTACGTTGTTCAAATGCCATGTCAGCTTTTTTTCCCACTCACCGGGTCTTCCTCGATAAACTTTTCCCAAACGCTGCCCGACAAATAAAATTAACAAATGAGTTATTAATGTCTTGATATCAGGAAATGAAGGAAAGAGGCGGTAAGAAATGAATGTACCTTTTGAGCAGGTCAAAACAACTCCTGTATTCCATAGGTTTTCTCCTCAATGAGTCAAGGACATGAATATCTCCATCGTGAGGTTTAATGACGAGAAGAATATAGTGGAAGCTGCGCACATGCATAACTCATCAGTTAAACTGAACATCGGGTGAGCAAATTAGAATGTGTACAAGACAGTAACACTTACTTGAAGTTGTAAGCCCAAAATATAGTACTTTTGTCGCGGTGTTGCTTGAAATACCTTAGCAAATCATCCGGTGTGTCCTTGTTATATAGGGGATTTATTATGGTGACTTCATGAAGTTTATCCGGGTCAATGAACCCAATGTCATTCCTGTTATCCCTTTTGAGTTCGAGCATCTTCATTCTGCATAATATAGCGCACAAAAGATTAAAGTGAGGATAATTACGAACAATGAACGAGCCGAGGTAAAGACTTAAATTACATAAATAAATCACTTACAGACAGTAGGAACTGAGGATAGATTTGTCGAGGGCCCGGAGATTGTATAACTGAAAAAGTTCGGTAAACTCAACGGACACACCGTAGTCTTTGCAGTAGTGCTCTTCCTTAACTTTCGGCATGAGACTGGCAGCCCCTTCCTTTGCGGCTTTCTTGTACCAGTTATGCAACACACGCATTTTTGTTGATAACCTGCCATCCACCAAATTTTCCCCAGGAACATATTTTCTTGCTAGAGGAGCGGCGGCATAATCAGTTGACGAACCTTGTTGTGGAGTACATTGCGCTTCAGCGGCAACATGATGTATTTCGCTTTGGTCAAACACCTTGAGCGGGGGGCAGATTGTGCGGCTTGTTCTCTGAGCTGGGGAACTTGTTTACCTTTTTCCGGCGCCGGGAGCTCCGTCACCTCGTCATATGACTTTTCAATAGAACGCTCATAGTCTGATGGCGGGTCTGGTGGAGGGTCATATAGGTTATCGATGACTCGATGACAATCCTCTGCAGCTAAGCCGGCGGTAAATTTTTGATCGGGCACTTTCGGTGCAAAAAATGCTGCATTATAGGCCTTCACGGCAGCGGCGTTTTCCTCCACAGAATTTTCCCAAGGTAACTTCTCAGTTGGCGGCGGAGTTTTGGGCCTTCTAGGTCGCCTCCTAACCGGCGAACCGACCTTGCGCTTCCTCGGGAGAAGCTTAACGGGCGATTCCTAATGCGGCGGAGATCGAGATGGGCTTTGGTGATGAGGTGGACTCGCGCTGGGTTCCTTGTCTTGGAGGGATGGGCTTGGAGATCGAGATGGGCTTTGTTGATGAGGTGGACTGCTACAAGGAGGAGTCGGTGGCCTTGACAAGACGATGTATTTCTTGTTCCACAGGGCGAAACCACCGTTGACTTCTCTCAATGTCGCCTCACCGTCACCTCCAGGAATCTCAAGAGACAATGTTTCAAATCCCGGCACAATTTCAGCCACCCCGACAACAGCATAGCCAGCTGGAATGTCACCATTATGGTAGCTCGTGACGGGTCCATTTGGTAAAGCATAGCCGACCGCCACCTTCAAGGATATGTTCCTCATTGGCAGTATGTAGTTCACATTCTGTCCTCTCCGTGATATCATCCACGGCGTAGCGAGCATCGACTTGTAGTTGCGTGGAACCCACGCTGCTTCTACGCTGAGATCGAGAGGCATCGGCTTGAGGATCTTCTAGCTGCTGCTGAGATGGCCTTTGCTGAGTAAGTGACTCCAGGAGCTCCTGCTGCCGCTGCACCTTGAGTTCCAATTCCGATAACCGGTCTTCACCCTTCTTCTTCTTCTTTCATGCACGGCTTCTATAATTGCCAGCGCACTCCGGAAACCCTTGCTTCAAGGTGACACCGCCGGGCATGCCTCGTAAACGTCCCCAGTGTTCAGTATTCCCCAGGGCCCGTGACAGCTCGTCGTCCTCTCTATAGGGTTTCCACATGTTTTCTGGCGCCGTTGCCGGGGACTTGGAGGCTATTGGAAAGGGGAGTCTCTCAGTTCCAATCTCTTTACTTTGTTTTTGTCTTGTTTTATTTTTGTTTTGCTTGCTGTTAAAAATCAAAAACCCAAAAAAATTAAATTCCTGCATCTAGTTTACTATTTCGGTTGTTACTTGCTTGTTACCATGTCTAGCTCCAGTCCTTTCATTACTGTTTCCCCTTTAGGAGAAATTATTGGGTTTGGACAGGAGAGTGGAGAAACTTTTAAAGGAGCTTGGGAAAGGATGTTAGAACTGCATAGGAAGATGCAACTTAAAATGGACTTAGACATTCTTATTAAACGTTTCTACTTTGGCTTGCTACCTTTATACCAAAATGCTCTAGATACTATGGTGGGGGAGACTTTCTATGAACATGATACAGAAAAAGCCTATAAAATTTTGAATGGACTTGCTCAATTTCCTCAAGAGGATAAGACAGGTGTGCTTACTAGGCTTGATAAAATAGAAGAGTCACTCAAGGACTTAACCTTAGACCACCACATTAAGGAACCACCTCATGTTGAGTTAAAAAATGATTGGGAACCCTTTATTGAAATAAGCATTGGTAGTGAGAAATTTCGTGCCTATTGTGATCTTGGTTCCACAATGTCCATCATGCCTAAGATAGTGTTTGACTTGTTAAAAATTGATGGTATGGTTGATTATCCTGTTTTTCATTTTCATGCTGATGGCACTATTATAAAAAGTGTAGGGATCATTAATGTTGAGATTACTATGCAAAATAAAAATATACCTACAACTTTTATGATCCTTACAAAATCTCCTAGTAATATAGTTTTGGGAAGATCTTTTTTGAAGAGTAATGGGGGATTTATCAATGCAAAATATGGGTTCATGAAGTTTGTTGCACCTATCAACCGAAAGTTTTTCTTCCCAATTAAGAAAGAGGATCCCACCGAAAGAGTGGAGGATTTCAACATTTTTGGCAATACTTGATGCATCTCTTCATGCCTAGCTCAAAGGCATTAAAGAAAAGCACTTCTGGGAGATAACCCATGTTTTTATTTGCTGTTTTATTTTTGTTTTCTTGAGTCAAGGATGCTTGTTTACCTCTGTAGCAACTCCTTTGTATCTTTTATTTGCTGTTTTGTTGTGCCAAGGAGAGTTACTAATGCAAAGTTGGTTTTATTTTCGGGACTGCATTGGGACAGATTGCTGTTCGTCACCGTTTAATTCAGTAGAAAATCAGAAAAAATCGAAAAATGCTGAAACTTTTTGTGCATGTTCCTGATGATGTTACGCAACTTTCATTATTTCAAAAGTTTTCATCTGAGCATCGTAAGTGCCTCGAAAAAATTCGTCATTACAGACTGTTCTGGTTTGACAGATTCTGTCTTTTATTTTGCATTCTCTCTTTTACAAGTTTTTAAGTGGTTTCTTTTCGTGTAAAAGTGCCCACTTGAGCCTAGTAACAGTGGCTAATGTTTAAAATAGTTGGCTTGTGAGTTTTGTCTTTGCTAGAACTTTGAAGTATTATCTTTTAGTGCACTAACCTGCTAATGAGAAAAGCTGTTAAGTTTTGGTGTGAAGGAAGTTTTCAAGTGTTGATAGAGGAGAATGATATTACATGATCAAGAAGAGTGAAGAGCTTAAGCTTGGGGAGGCTTACCTCCCCAGCATATTTCAAGAAGACTCAAGCATCTAAGCTTGGGGATGCCCAAGGCATCCCCTTCTTCATCTACAAATTATCAGGTCATCTCTAATGGTGCTATATTTTTATTGCTTCATGCTAGTGTACTCTTCCTTGGAGCGTCAGTGTGTTTTTGTTTTCAGTTTGTTTTGTTTTGTTTGCTGTGCTATACTTGTTGGATCCTAGTATTCATGTTTGGGAGAGAGACACGCTCCACTTTTTCATTAGAATACTCTTGTGCTTCACTTATACTTGTTGAGTATTCCTGTCTAGTTGCTGTTATTGCTGTTAGCTCTCAGTTTTTCATGTATCTCTTGTTAGAGCTTTCAGTTTCTTTTGAAGAAAGTACTCTCTTGCTTCACTTATATCTGTTTGGAGAGTTGTCAAATAAGTTGATTGGTGTTTGGTTGGACCAGAAAAATGCTATGCATGTGGTAGTGGTATAAAATGCTTACATGAATCTTTTTAGATCGTTGTCTTGAGTAATTTGATGCTTGCCAATTGTTTTGAGCTGTCAAGTAATTAATGTTTAAGCTTGTGCATCATGTAAGTAATGGCTATTAATGAAGAACTACTATAAGGATTTTCTGCTATAATAATCTGTTGCATAATTGGAAGTCCATAGTAGTCTAGATAATTTTTGGATGAAGGCTATGTGTTAACAAGGAAGACAGTGGGAGTCTATGGTTCGTCAAACCTTGTGTTTTATGTACACTCTTGCTATTCCAGTTGATAATGATGTTTGCTTATAATAACCTTGCTAGCCTAAACTCTGTACTAAGAGGGAATGCTTCTTGTACATCCAAAACCTTGAGCCAAATCCATGCCACCTGTGTCCACCATACCTACCTATTATGTGGTGTTTTCACCATTCCAAGTAAATTTCTTCATGTGCTATCTACTAACTACTCAAAACTGTTACATTTCCTTTTTGTGTCACTACTTGAAAAGCTCATAAGGACGTAGTAGTGAGATTTGTCATCTTCCATGCTAATTAATTTACAAGGATTGGCAGCTTCATCTGCTTCTCCACCTTTTATTTTGCATTAAAGAGCTGGTTAGTCCACCCTATAAATAAATAAATAGACACTCCTCCATGGTGAATGTTGGTGGGCACCCGAGGATTCGGTTAGCCATGGTTTGTGGAAAGTAAATGGTTGGGAGGAGTGTCACCAATAAGTGCTTGTTACAAGTGCAGTCCTAAAAACTCTCGGAACCGCTCTAAAAGTTAGTTAGCCATGGAAGATGACAAGTACCTGCTATTTGATTTGTTGACACCTGTATACACCATTACCTTACAAAACAATATTTTATGCTCTCTATATGCCTTCGGGAACTACAGCTCTAGCACATGATGTTAATCCCTGCTTCCCTCTGCGAAGGGCCATTCTTTTACTTTTATGTTGAGTCAGTTTTCCCACTTCTTTCTGTCTACTTAAGCAAACATCATTGTCAACTCCAGTATAACAGTTTTTACATAACTTTGTGTTTGGTTGATCATATTCTTTGCATTGACATTATCTATATGATATACATGTTGAAAGTTGAAGCAAAAGCTGAAGCTATTATCTTCCTTTGTGTTGATACAAACACTTTCATGTTGAAATTATTGCTGCTGTGAGCTAACTATTATGTTAGACTATTATATCTCTAAATGTTTTATAGTATTATTCATGAAAGTTTGCACTTGTGTGATCACTTATGTTTACTCTTTATTTACTTGCTTGCAAACTATAGACCATTGGCTTGGATCACTTCATTCAGATCATGTGCATTACATTGTTATTTGATCAAAGATTGTGTTGGTAGCATGTCACTTCAAAAATTATCTGTTTTTATCGTTTACCTACTCGAGGACGAGCAGGAACTAAGCTTGGGGATGCTTGATACGTCTCAAACGTATCTATAATTTTTGATGTTCCATGCTGTTATTATATCAATTGCTACATGTTTTGGTTACACTTTATATCATTTTTATGCATTTTCTGGGACTAACCTATTAACAAGATGCCACAGTGCCAGTTCCCTGTTTTCTGCTGTTTTTGGTTTCAGAAAATCTATTAAGGAAATATTCTCGGAATTGGACGAAACAAAAGACATCGTCAATAATATCACGAGGAGATCACGGAGTCCAAAGGGGAGTCGGAGCAGACCCACCAGGGGGCCACGCCACACTAGGGCGCGGCCCAGGGTGGGCCCGCGCCCCCTATGGCGTGGTGGCCCCCCTCGGCCACCGACGCCGCCTCTTCGCCTATATATTCTCCGCGACGCGAAAACCCTATTACGGTCGATCATATTCCACGAAAAGTTCCGTCGCGGCCGTCATCGTCAATCTCAGATCGGAGGAGTTCTGAAGCTCTTCCCGGCACCCTGCCGGAGGGGAGATCATCACCGGAGGGCTCTACATCACCATGCCTGCCTCCGGAGTGATGCGTGAGTAGTCCACCCCTGGACTACGGGTCCATAGCAGTAGCTAGATGGTTGTCTCTCTACCTTGTGCCTCCATGTTTAGATCTTGTGAGCTGCCTAACATGATCAAGATCATCTTATTGTAATGCTAGATGTTGTGTTTGCTGGGATCCGATGAATATTGATACCATGTTTATTCAAGTTGTTTATCTATGTGCTCTTGATCTTGCATGCTCTCCGTTGCTAGTAGATGCTTTGGCCAAGTAGATGCTTGTGACTCCAAGAGGGGGTATTTATGCTCGATAGTGGGTTCAGTCTCTAGATATCTGGATCAGTGACAGAAAGGTCTAAGATGGTAGATGTGCTGTTGCTACTAGGGATAAAACATTGGTGCAGTGTCCAAGGGCACTTGTATTGATTACATTACACACTTTACTTCATGCAATAATCTGTTGTTAGCAACTTAATACTGAATAGGATGCGGATGCTGCCTTGAAGGTGGATTATTTAGGCATAGATGCGGTTGGAATAACGGTCTATGTACTTTGTTGTAATGCCCAACTAGATTTCATAGTAGACATCTTGGCATGTATTGCATTGTTATGCCCTCTCTATTTGTCAATTGCCCAGCTGTAATTTGTTTACCCAACATGCTAGTTATCTGTTCTGAGAGAGACACCACTAGTGAACTGTGGACCCTGGTCCAATTTCCTCATACTGTTTACACAACCTGCTGCAATCATCTGTTTCCTGTTACTTGCTGTTTTCCTGCTGTTTTCCACACCATACGTTTAACTCTTTGTTTCTGCAAGACCGGAGAGATTGACAACCTCTCTGTTTCGTGTTGGGCAAAGTTCTGGTTTGTGTCTGTGCAGATTCCACGTTGGTGCAAGCTCCCTAGCGCCAGGGGGAGTCAACATCAACAACCTTCCGATAGATCGTCAAGTCCTACTGGATTGATAACCTTGGGTAGATTTCTCAAGGGAAA
Source organism: Poa pratensis (assembly GCA_947311845.1). Lineage (NCBI taxonomy): Eukaryota > Viridiplantae > Streptophyta > Magnoliopsida > Poales > Poaceae > Poa > Poa pratensis. The sequence continues at coordinate 3,573,277 of CAMZMU010000100.1, read as the reverse complement.
ACTTCTGCTGTCTACATCATAACCTTCCTCTTGGGGTTCACCAACACGTAGCCATCACCACACACCCCGGCGAACTTCTTCTATTGCGGTTACAATCTTCGGAACGATTTCTTCTACTTTTTTCTTAAATTTTTCCCCTGCAACAATCAGCCATGTATCCTCGTCCAACGCTGCACCATGCGCGAACAACCAGAATTTGGACCTATCGGGCCAGTGCTCTGTCTGCGGAGTGATCCCTTTAGCACGCAGTCTTTCTTCACAGGCTAACCACGTAGGAATGGCGGACCTGTAGCCACCTGTCCCCAACCTATGGTGGTATATCTTCTTCGCAGCATTTGCCTTATTTTTTTCCGATCGGGCCACAGCCGTAGACGATTTCTTATACGCCTTAAACGCGGGCCAGTAATCTTTTATCTTCACTAGTGTTTCGGAATTTCCACTGAAATCTGGATCTTTTTTTTCATATTTTTTCCATAATGTTTTCTTCCAGTTCCGGAATTGGTCGGCCAACTTCGAGAGAGTCCACTGCTTGAGTTTCGACTTCTTGATTTCAGAGAGATCATCCGGGAGGTTAAAATGTGACAAGAGTGTGTCATATATCAAATCTTTTGAAATCTGGTGGACATAGCAGGGGTCATCGTCGTTCGCGCCGCCGGCTTATGCCATTCTTGTATGGTGATCAGGAGCATGTCCCTAACAATAACTCCAGCTTGATTTATATATTTACAGCGGTTCTCTTTGGGTTCCACCGGATCGCCGTTATCAGCAATTTCATAGATCGGTAACCTTGCATCCTCGCTCGTCATCCTTTTCGTGTGGCCTCGAGGACCTTGCTTTCTAGCAGATTTGCTCGATCCGGAGGGCTAAAAGAAAAATAATGCGTTAATAAGTGCAATACAAATCAATTAATGCATCTTGTGATCAACAAAATATAGACTTAATATATTTACCTCGTCGGCTCTTCTTTCTCCGGACTCATCAACTCCCTCACCAGAGTCCATCAGAAATTGTGAGGCAAAATCCTCATCATCTTCTCCACCGGCATTGGTTCCACCGGCATCTTCTCCACCGGCAGATTCTCCACCGGCAGCTTTTTCTATCGCGATGCTCAAATATCTCTTGCATAATTATGTCTTCATTCTCCTCGTCTCGCACATAGTTAGGATCCATAGCTCGATGTCCCTGCAAGCAATAAAAGTTGCATCTATAATTTGCTATAATTTGCTAAATTGTCTAAATTTGCTAAACTTTCTAACACATTGCTAAAATTTGCTAAATTTCTAACACATTGCTAAAATTTATTAATTTTCTAACACAATGCTAAAATTTACTAAATTTTCTAACACATTGCAAAAATTTGCTAAATTTCTAACACATTGCTAAAATTTGCTAATTTTCTAACACAATGCTATAATTTGCTATAATTTGCTAAATTGTCTAAATTTGCTAAATTTTCTAACACATTGCTAAAATTTGCTAAATTTCTAACACATTGCTAAAATTTGCTAATTTTCTAACACAATGCTATAATTTGCTAAATTGTCTAAATTTGCTAAATTTTCTAACACATTGTTAAAATTTGCTAAATTTCTAACACATTGCTAAAATTTGCTAATTTTCTAACACAATGCTATAATTTGCTAAATTGTCTAAATTTGCTAAATTTTCTAACACATTGCTAAAATTTGCTAAATTTCTAACACATTGCTAAAATTTGCTAAGTTTCCTAATAACACTAATAACTCTAAATTTCTAAGTTTCTAAAAAAACTAACCAGCGGTGGTGGCCTGGTGGCCGTGGAGCCGCGCCGGTGGTGGCCTGGTGGCCGTGGTGGTGCTCGATGCCGGAGGTCGAGGTGGAGGGTCGGCCCGTGGAAGGCGACGGCGACACGGGCGCGTGGGAGGGGAGGTGCACGACGGCAAGAGCACGCGCGAGGCAGGGGAGGGGGACGGCGACGGCGTCGTCGGGGGCGGCGGCACGGCAGCGGCGCCCGGAGAAGCTCGGGGACAGGAGCACCTCAAGGCGGCGGCGGCGGGGCCCGGAGCAGGAGGAGGCGCAGCGGCGGCCAGACGACGGAGGGGCGCAGCGGCGGCCAGACGACAGAGGTGCGCAGCGGCGGCCAGACGACGGAGGGGCGCAGCGGCGGCCGGAGCAGGGCTTCACCGGGAGGGAGGCGGCGTGTAACACCCCGAAAATTTAGACCGAATTTTAAATTTATTTTTGGACGCCAGAAAAACTTTTTCGGGTTTCTAAATGTTTTCTTCGAACCCGTTGGTCTTTGATTTGACCTTGGTTTCGATCTCTCAGAAAATTCCCAACAAACCTCGATCTTTGTCGACCTCCACCATAATTCCAGGATATTGTTTTATCTGCTAAACTTTGGTTCCATCTGGATATTGCAAAAACCCTTCTGCCTGTCCTACTAAAGCCTCCACCGCAATTTTAGCTTGGAATAAATTCTACCAAGCTACCATATGGTTCCCTCATACACAGAGATCACTCCCACGGAAAAATATTTCATAGCCCCATGCAATATTCCAAAGATAGACCCTATTTCCTATTATGTCGGTTTCAATCCGAAAATTATCCAGACACCTTCCACTCATCCAAAATTCTACAATTTTGGGGAGATGCATAAATCCACCCCCTGAACATTTCACTCCACTGTCCCAACCTCATTTGAGCAATATTTGAGGTACTTCCTTTGTAATGCTCTTTTCTTGTCTATTAGCAAATTCCAAAGGAACCCCTCTTTGCATGTCTCCAAAAATTCTACCAAAAATTCAGAGATGATCCCTAGGCAGTGTGCAACCCAAGTATGCAAAAATATTGGATACCTTGTTAAGAAAATATTTGACTTTTCCTCTGTCCAAATTTCTGCCCTAAAATTCAAATGTTTTCAAAACCAAGCCAAATGATTTTTGTAGTAGGAGGAGAACACCTAGATACAAGCACTAGGAGAGCCCACACCTCTGGGAGAAGTCTTGATCAAAACAAAAATCATTTGCTACTCCAAACAACCTTTTTCCATTTGGACCAGTACTGTTTTTCAAAAGTTCTAGTCGCACGAAGTTTCGAATTTGCAAAAACTTTAGTCACCAAAGTTGTAGAGTTTTGAATTTTGCTTACAGTGGTGAAAACCCCATCGTTTTTGGACCTCCGAGTCGCCGGGAACGCAACGATGCCGCCGTGTCGCACCCTAGACGCCCGCTTTGGCGTGACCTAAACCTCGCTTAGCCCTAAACCTCTGCCTAATCTCCGGCTGCAGTGTAACCTCGTGCTCTACTATTGATCCAGCTCCTCCTCTTATCCTCTCCACCGACGTTATCCACTCCACCGACAACACAGTGCCATGGAGGAGAGCTTCCCGTGTTCTCCCCTTCCCTGCCTTTAAAAGGACCCGAGCCCTCTCTCGCGGCGGCACCCAGCTCTCCACTTCCCTCCCCTGCCCGAGCATCTCTCCCTCCCTCTCCAGAACCCCTCCCCATTTTTTTCAGCGGAGGAGACCGAGCCGAGCTCATCTTCGGCCATGGTCGACCATGACCATGTCGAGGAAGCACCCGAGCAACGCCAGCCTCCCCCCCGCATCCCTAGCCTCTCCCCTGGCCGCGGTTCGTCGCCGCCAGCCCATCCCCACTCTCGGTTCGTCCTAGAAGCAGCGGAGGCGGGAGATCGAAGCGCGGCCGCCATTGCCGTGCTCGGGAGCTCGCGGCGTGCCGGCGAACGAGCCCCCCTGCAGCCCTGGACCGCCTCCCTGGGCGTGGCCTAGTCCCTCGACCTCGTCGTCATCCTCGGCCGGCCTGCCGAGCCGTCTGCCGCCGCCGACCAACCTCCACCGAGCCGCCCGTGCGGCCAAGCCGTCGAGCTCGCGGCTCTGTGCGTGGTAGGCCACCCCGCCACCGGCTGCTCCTCCCACGGCCGTGGTCCTCCGCCGCCAGCCCATCCCCGCCGCTGGCCGCGGCCCTGCTCCTCCCAGCCACCGGCGGAGGCCGCCGTCCGAGCCGCCCGTGCTCTCCCGCGCGAAGGAGAGAGACAACAGGAGGTCAACGGAGGAGGGAGAGAAAAGAAAGAAAAGGGAAAAAGAAAAGGAGAGGGAAGAGAGTGGCTGACAGGTGGGACCCGACCCCACCTGTCAGGTTGAGTGGAGACGTATTCGCGGTTTTCCGTATCCTCCACCGGAAAGCGTATTTCCGGAAAAGTCGCGACCGGCCCAGCCCAGAGCAGAAGCAGCCCGCGGCGTTTTTTTTTCCTCTCTGGTGAGCAGCGCATAACTATCGATCGCACGTCAACAACTTTTGAACCGTGGCTCCGTTTGGAGTGAATCAAATTTGTAAATTCATGTTTTGAGCAGCTCTGTCCAGTAGTATAGGTTTTACATTTTTGTGAAATAGTTGTATACTCAGCACCCTTGTATGCGTGTATAGGGTATCCCGCGGTACTGGCAGACCGAGATCCTAAACCGTGGTGTTCGTGACCTCCAAGCCAAATGGCGTTGATCTTCGGAGGCAAGCTAACCGCTTGCTATGAGCAGTCCCTCAATGTTGTTTGTTTATTTGTTGATTGCCATACCGGGTGTTATATTTTCTGTCTGTACCCTGTTTTATTATTGCATGTCTGTTGTTATTCTTGTTTAATATGTTGCTTCGATTATTGCTCCTGCCATGTCATATTCATCATCCATGTATGCATTAGAATGATGTGTGAATTATCTGTGCGCCTCGCACTTGCGTGGCTTTGTCGAACCCTCTAAATAAACAACTATAAAACATGTGTCCCTATGATTGTTTGCTTCTTCTTCTTCGCCGAGGTGAGGAGCGGACGAATGTCGTCTTATGATCCTCGGAGTTGGGGGCATTTGCCAAAAGAGTTATTTGCTTCTTATCCCTCCGTCAAATATGGTTGGCGTAAGCCACCCGGACTGCGACGCTTGGGAGCTGACTTTCCATTTGGTTCTTTTGCCAAGATTGCTGACACCACGTCAGGTTAATCCTCGAGTGGAATGGATGCTTTCTTTCTTATGATTGCTTATCGGTTCAATGTTTGGAGGCTACATGCCTCACCAACTTTGTAATTAATCTGCGAGGGCGCTGGCTGGAGGAACCGCCACAGTCGTCCGATCAAACCAACTAAGCTATATTTTGTAGTTGATCTGTGGTGGCGCTTGTTGGCGGGATCGCCACGATAGTCACCCGGTCGACGCTAACCAACTAGTTGATCTGTGGTGGCGCTTGTTGGCGGGATCACCACGATAGTCACCCGGTCGACGCAAACCGACTAAACCATAATTCGTAATTGATCTGTGGTGACGCCGGCTGGTGGAACCGCCATAGTCACGCAGTTAATACAAACAAACTATTGCTTGAATTATGATGTCGCTAATGTCTTGTTGTTTAATATATATTATTATGATATTGTGATTGTTGTGTTGGACTAACCCTCTGTTGTTTGGACTTGTTATGATGAAACTTGATTAAATGAAACACCCCTCCAAACTTCGATAGGGTCAGTCCATAGTGCCACTAATCTGAACATCGAAAGCACTACCACTGTCGCTCGCATGGGCGGGCCTTGACCTACGTATGCTATTGAGCCTCCTTTGATGCCACCCTTTTTGGCAAGTCTTGTCGGTTACCATAGTTGGTCGGGGCTAGTCTTGCAAAGGTTCCGGAGCTAGGCGTCGCTTATGGGTTGGGGACGTGCCGGATTCACTTCTGCATAAGGCATATAGTTATGTCGGTGGCTATATAGGGAGTGTCTTGATGGCGTGAACGGTTGAGTGAGTGTATCAGACCGTCTTATGGATGTGATCCTAAAGTACCGGTTGTTAATGATCCACTTAGATGAGTGAAGTATTGCAACCTCTCGAGAGTGTAAATCTGGATATCTAGCCTAGTTCCAAGGTTATGGAACAACATTTCAGTGTCGGTCACACTATTGTCTTTGTCGAGTCAGGAGGTTAAACATAAGTTCTGTTTGAAAGAAAGATGAACAACCTGATTTCACTAAATGAACAATAAGTTGATGCAGGGAATGTTACTTGAGATGTGATTGTGAACCAAGTTTAGGGATGGCGATGTGATGCGTTGGGGAGCCTATAGTTAGGCCAGAGCCCACATCAATCGTGCGTGCCCAGGGTGAAATGAGGAGGCCAGTGGGCCTAGCAGTGATCACAGGTGCTGCTGTGTAATATTTGGTACCCACTTGGTACACCCGTTTTCTCGTCACAGGTAAGCCCTTTGTATGATTGCCGGTGCACGATCCAACCCCACCTGGCTTGGACTCTGTACTAGTGATACCCCCATTGCTTGCTTATGACATGTTGGGTTGTCAATGCCATTATACTTTTGTGTCATGTATCTAGAGTACACTTGCCATGTTGTAGGAGTTTATTTCCAATATATATCCTGCTGCATGATTGTTGGATTGTTTGTAGTGAGTGGCGATTCTTGCTGAGTGCATACAAATGTACTCACGGGCCTTGTGATTGTGGCCAGATTTTGGTGAGGATTCATCTCCCCCTTAGCGAGGACAAGGAGCAGAAGCGTGCTAGGATCAGTAGCCCAGCCAGATACCTGTGGAGTGGAGCCGCTCCAAGCCGTTGCCTCATTTATGTCTTCCGCTGCCAGTTAAAACTCTGAGTTGGGCCATGCCTGGCTTGATATTTTGTAAAGCCTCGACGGCCTTGTAAACCTTTTGTAGCACTTTGTGCCTGATTGTGTAATGATATCCGCTATGTTGCATTGTCGTAACGTGCGGCCAGATATCTTGGGCTGGCGCACGGGGCGACCGCCTCTTTGGAAATATGTGCCAGAGCGGGGTGCCACACGGCGTCAGGGAGCCCAGAGGCGTCGTCGATTTGGGGGAGACTGTTATGAAAAATTTCGGTCCGCAGCCACCCAAATCACCACGAAATCAACCTTTAGTCCCGGTTCCAGCCACGAACCAGGATTAAAGGGTCTTTAGTCCCGGTTGGTAACAACAACCGGGACTAAAGGTCTCTCTGGGCCGCCAAAATTTGGGCGCGAAGCCCAGCGGACCTTTAGTCCCGGTTGGCATTACCAACCGGGACTAATGGGCTTTTTAATTTCTTTTTCTTTTTCTGTTTTGTTGTTTCTGTTTTCTTTTATATACTTTGATTTACTTTCTTTTTCAATTGTTTTTGTTTCTAGTTTCTTTTGCTGTTTTGTTTTATATACTTTAATTTAAAGGTGCCAAACTGATTTTTAAATGAGTTTTAGAAATATCATTTTCCATTTTCTTAGTGCACAAAATGACTTGTTTTGTTAAGCAAGTACAAATAATATGGTGCAAAATTAGACCATTACAAATTCCACACAAAGTAGTCCACATTTGATGGATAATCCATAAATATTATGAATAGTGATTATATCACAAAACTATCCATAGTTCATAAAAATTTGGCCCCTTTAAATGAATAGTTGTGGTACCCATTTTGACCATTCTTTTAAAAAAATCAAAGAATGTGAAATAATACTCAAAAAATGAAATCCTTTGTCATAGAGTCCTTTTATGTGCACATATGTGTATGTTGGCATGGGAAACAATCATGACATAGTTTTAGAAATATCATTTTCTATTTTCTTAGTAATACCAACCGGGACTAAAGAAGCACACGGATCGTGTGTTTCTTTAAAGCACTTGTGAGCCGTTGGATCAGGGATGTGTTTCTTTTGAGGGATTGTGAGCTGTTGGATCAGCACTATCACGACCACTTCGTGAGCCACATGGACCTATATATAGCCCCTCCCGGACATGTTCGGCACTCAGTGTCTACTGCTTGTAGTTCATTTCGGTATACAAAGCATTCGGATTCCCTGCATACGTCCAACGGTGCATTTGATATGCGGGCACTCATGAGCCACCGTTGGGCTATATGCAGGGGAAACCGTGTGTTTTGTTCTATCTACAAAATACTTCAGTTCATCGACCGAATACAAATCATTCGGATTCCCGTCATACAGCCCAACGGTGCATTTGATATGCAGGCACTCACGAGCCACCGTTGGGCTGTATGACGGGGAAACCGTGTGTTTTGTTCTGAACAGTTACATAAAAGGTTTAATACATTAATTATTACACATCACCAACAACATCCCTATCTAGTGTTCACTTGTTCTTCGTGTGTGTCCCTTTTTTCGGATTGCGTCGTAACCATGGACAAGCTTCTTCATTTAACTTGATGCTTCGGTCAGTGTTCACTTTGAAGGGCGGAATTTCATGAAACTTATCGTAATCTTCTGACATGTCTGTCTTGTCCTCCCCTCCCACAATGATTCTTTTACCTGAAAGAACTATGTGGCACTTTGGCTCATCGTATGATGTATTCGCTTGCTTATCTTTTCTTTTTTTGGGTAGGGTAGACATGTCCTTCACATAGAAAACCTGAGCCACTTCACTGGCTAGAACGAATGGTTCGTTCTCGTACTCAAGATTCTTGAGATCCACTGTAGTCATTCCGTACAGTGGGTCTACCTCTACCCCGCCGTCTTGGTTGAACCATTTGCACTTGAACAAAGGAACCTTAAAAGAAGGTCCATAGTCAAGTTCCCATATCTCCTCTATGTAACCATAATGTGTTTCCTTTTTCCCATTGCAGTCTGTTGCATCAAAGCGGACACCACTGTTTTGGTTGGTGCTCTTTTTATCTTGGTCGGCCGTGTAAAATGTATTTCCATTTATCTCGTACCCTTTAAATGTCAATATAGTCGAAGATGGTGACTTGGCCAGTAAGTATATGAAAGGGCAAACTTGCCCGTAATCTTGTTTTGGTGATTATGACAACAAAAGCCGTGTTTAACAGTATGTTAAGCTTGTGACAGGTTCAAAGTTCACAAACAAAGAAGTTTTATGCTTGTGGAAATGCTCAGGTTTTATACTGGCCGGAAGTTCCGGCCTAAAACTTCCGGCCGACTTTTTTCGAAGAAAAAGGGTACTGTGGTCGGCCGGAGATTTGCCCGGAGGTTTGCCCGGAAGTTCCGGCTGGCCGGAACTTCCGGCCCAACCGGAACTTCCGGCCTAAGTGAAAACTGTGTCAAACTGAGGGCAACGGCTAGAATTTCTGGAGGGGTATAAATACCCCTCCACCTACCTCCAGCTGAGAAGCTCGCCCAGAATTCAAGATCCCCATTGTTGCAAGCTCAAGAATCACTAGATCTCCCAATCCCTCCTCCCAAACTCGTTGATCTTTGGAGGATTGAAGGAGAAGGCCCCGATCTACATCTTCACCGAGCCGTTTGTCATTTCCCCCTCATTCACTTGAGGGACCATTAGCTAGGGTTTCCTCTAGGAAAACCTAGCCCCCTATTGTACTCACTTGATTGTCTTTGTGACAGATTGTAGCTGGTTGGGAGCTCCCAATCCTTTGTGGGTTGTGCCCCAAGTCGTTGTTGTAAAGGCTCCGGACTCCGCCTCGAAGGTTTCCGATAGTTGAAGTGAACCAAACCTTTGTGGTGCGGTTCACCGGAGAAGAGGGTGAGGCCTTTGTGGCCGTTGAACCATTGTGTTGGTTCACACCTCTCCAACGAGACGTACTCCACTAAAAAGGAGGAACTCGGGATTACATCCGTGTCTCCGCGTGCTTTGACTTTGGTTACCTCTATCCTTGTTTACCGCCTTATTATTATATCGTGCTTAGTTGCTAGCTTGTCATATAGGTAAATTCACCGTAGTTGCATATCTAGAGAATTTACCTTTTGTGCCAAGCCTAAATTGAAAAAGACTAAAATTGGAGTAGCACCTATTCACCCCCCCCTCTAGGTGTCATACCGATCCTTTCAATTGGTATCAGAGCGTAGGCTCTCTTGTTTTGGGCTTAACCGCCTAAGAGAAGTATGACACAAAGTGAGGATGATGCCAAGGCCAAAGAGACCATGGCATCCATGGCCGATATCAAAAAGTTGGAAACAACATTGACATCGTCCATGAATGACATGAATGTCAAATTTGGTGAGTTGCGTGACATGCTCATGAAACTCACAAATGCCAAGGTTTCCGAGAGAACTAGGCGTCCCCCGGGGGATCTCGGGGAAAAATCCCCCGGGTCCTCCTGCTGACACCTGTCCCTGTCTGATCCCCAAATCCCACTAAATCCCGCTTTTGCTACGGTGTAGCAAATAATCGCCCGCTTTTGCTCCTATGTAGCAAAAAACGGTTCGCTTAGAAATACAGAAAAATAAAAGACTGACTTCGCCGGAGACCTCACCGGAGACCTCGCCGGAGATTTTGTAGCAACAAAAAGTTGCTATTGTAGCAAAATCGTCCCGTTTTTGCTGCATTGTAGCAAAAAACGGTTCGTACACAGAACATGAAAGGAAAATTCTGGCCTCGCCGGAGACCTCACCGGATACCTCGCCGGACACGTGGTAGCAAAAAGTTTATGCTATTGTAGCAACAAAAAAGTTCGATTGTAGCAAAATCAACTTCGCCGGAGACATCGCCGGAGACTCTCGCCGGAGGCATCGCCGGAGACCTCGCCGGAGATATAGTAGCAATTTTTTTGATCTATTGTAGCAAAACCAGATAACAATAGTAGCAATTTTTTTTATCTATTGTAGCAAAATCAACTTCGCCGGAGACATCGCCGGAGACCTCGCCGGAGATATATAGTAGCAAATTTTTGATCTATTGTAGCAAAACCAGATAACAATAATAGCAAAAATAAAGTTATATTGCTACATGTAGCAAAAATAAATTTATATTGCTACATGTAGCAAAAATAAAGTTATATTGCTCTGGGGGACTATTTTTTGGACCGAAAAGTTTTTGCTACATGTAGCAAAAATCGGGATATTTTTTTGCTACCGTAGCAAAAGCGGGATTGTGGACAGAAAAGAGGGGACACGTGGTTGGTGGGGGACCCGGAGGATGGGAAGCTCGGATCCCCTGGGTGACTACTATACTTTTCCTTTCGGAAACCATCCCACTAGAGGGCATCTCTAACTCCGATGAAGGTGATTCCGAGGAGGGTAAAAAGAAAAATGAGAAGGGGTGGAAACCACCTCCGGATCTAAACCAACTCCTCCACCTCCTACCAAGCATGAAGATGGGAAGGAAGAGTACCATACCGTTCCGGGATGGTACCCTATCGACCCACCTATCACCACCCGCATAAACCCCATTGGTCCTCCACCTAAGCTTAATGCATTAGCTTTGCTAGTTGGCAACGCTCAATGAAATCTCATATTAACAGTGCCTCTATCGAGCTTTGGAGGATCATTGAAGATGGTACAAGGTTGCGGATCCAAGCAATGTGACAAGAAGAGTTTGCCGAAAAGCAACTCAATGCCTCCGCACTCCATATGATTGAACTTTCAGTGAGTGAAAGTGACAAGCATTATGTTCTCAATGCCACCACCGCCAAAGAAGCTTGGAATTGTCTTGAGGTTGCATTTCTTGGGAATGAAAGCATGAAGAGAAACCGATATGAGTCTTTGAGCAATGATGCCGAAGGCTTCTACATGTTTGACAATGAGAATCATGAAGACATGTATGGAAGACTCAAGACTCTTGCAAAGGCCTTCTTTGATGTGGGGGCAACCTATGTGGATGATGCTTATGTCAAGAGGAAGTATGTGAATGCTCTCTTGCCTTCGAGCCCATCGAGTGAAGTCCATTCAAGGAAGACACAACTACAACGAAATGACATCCAATGAAGTTATGCAAGAAGTGCAAGCCTCCAAGGTTGCCACCAAGAATGCCGAAGATAACCGTGCTAGGGCCATGGGGATGAAACAAGGCCCCTCACTTGCTTTGAAGGCCAAGGTGGTATGTCTTGATGAGGTTGAAGCGTGCCCAAGCAACATTGCTCCAAATGATCTTGAACCGGCTCTAAATGGTCATATAGCTCTTGCCACAAGAGAGTTTTGGCAAGACCCGGCAAAAGCTAAAGCCAAGGTTGATAAAGAGAACAACTCAAGTGGGAAGAAAGAGCTAGCCTCAAAGTGGAAGACGTGCTACAATTGTCATGACAAGAACCACTACATAAGAGAGTGTCCTTATGAGAACCGAGAGCAAAATGGTGGGAAGCTCATCCCCAAGGACCATTCAAGTTGATCCAAAAGAAGCCCGCAAGACCAAGGAAGCCTTTCTTCAAGAAGGCACCAAGAATTGTGTTGGTGGCACAAGAAGAATATGCCACAAGTGATTCCGAAGATGAAGATGCACCTACTAAAGAGGTAGCCGCATTGGCTATTGTATCAACTTCATCATCTTCTCTCTTTGAATCCCCCAATGAGAACTTCTCCACCAACAACGCTCGTTGCCTCATGGCTAATGTCACCGAGGTATCATCTCCTTCTCCCAAGACTATGCATGAAATGAGTGATCAATCTAGTCTTGTGATTAAGAAGAACTTGTTGCTTTCGATACTTTCATGACTAACTTGCAAGGTGAAGCTAAGGAACATGTTGAGTCTCTCATGAGACAACTATGTGCGGCCGAAGAACTTCTTCAAGAAAAGAGTAAGATTGAGAGAGAGGATTCTCTCACCATTGCCTCTTTGAATGCTTCCGTAGCATCCTTGAATGCCTCTCTTGATGAAGAGAGTGAAGAAAGATGTTCTCTTGAGGAAAGACTTGATTCTCTTGATGCTAAAAATGATGATATCATTAATAAAATCATTAAGGATAGAGATCATGTCTTTGCTAAATATAAAGTGCTTAAAAAGGAGAAAGTTGAACTTGGGGTTGCTAATGCTAGACTTCTTGAGGATATGGAGAAGCTTGACAAGGCTCACAAGGCCTTGGAAACAACTCACTCCCTTTTAGTCAAGTCTCATGAGCAACTTCAAACTCAACTTTCTAAATCTAGCTCAACTAGCATATCTATTCTTCCTCGTGTTCATGAAAATGTTATTGAAGAAAATGTTAGTGCCAAGACCTCTATTCCCAAAGGTAAAGATAAGGGTATTGCTTACTTATTTGAGCAAAAACCACACAAAGGGAAGGAGGGTCTTGGTTATGTAGCCGAGCCCAAGAAGAAAGTGGCAACAACAAGAAGATCAAGACCAAGCCCGCACAAGCCAAGACTTCCATTGCGGTGGTAGTGCCACAAGGGGCAAGACCACTCGTAGTGACTTTGCGGGGCATAACAACCCCAACTATATTCTTTATGTTGATTATTATGGGGATGTTTATGCTCAATATGTTGGTCCATATGATGGTTACATTGATTACTCTATTTGGGTTCCTAAGACCCTTGTTGCTAACCAAAGAGGACCCATTGAGAAATGGGTACCTAAATCCAAGCAATGATTTCTTGTAGGACTATGCTTCCGGTGGATCGAAATGGGTGGTTGATAGTGGATGCACTAGTCATATGACCGGAAGCAAGGAGATTATGACGGAGTTGAGACCAAATCTAAATAACTCATCCGTCTCTTATGGTGACAAGTCAAAGCCGAGGTAAAGAGTCTCGGCAAGGTGGTAGTTGCAAGGGATATCACCCTTGTAAATGTCATGCTTGTTGAGTCTCTAGGTTACAATCTTATGTCCGTTCGTGCTCTTAATAAGATGAACTTTGATGTCCATTTTACTATTGATATGGTGGTACTCTTGAGGAGCAAGACTCTAAAGGTCATGTTCGTTGGGTATGTTGAAAATGAGTTGTTTGTGGTAGACTTTTCGGGGTCTACCAACACTCAAGCAATATGCCTATTCGGAAAGGCCGACGTGGGGTGGTTGTGGCATCGCCGCTTGTCCCATGTCAACATGAGAACTTTGCAAAGTCTTCACAAGGGTGGCCACATTCTTGGACTAAAAGAGGATGTTTCTTTTTCTAGAGATCGTCTTTGTAGGGCTTGTGTTGAAGGAAAGATGCATGATTCTCCCCATCCGGGCAAGACCATCATTTCATCAAAGAGGATATTGGAACTTCTTCATGTTGATCTCTTTGGTGCCGTGCCTCAACCTAGTCTTGGTGGGAAGAAATATTGTTTGGTGATTGTTGATGACTATTCAAGATTTACTTGGGTTTTTTTCTTCAAGACGAAGGATGAAACCCAACAAACCGTCATCGACTTTTCCAATATTGTTCAACGCCAATACAATGTCCCTATTTTGGTCATTAGGAGTGATAATGGCTCCGAGTTCAAGAACTACACCTTAAATGAGTTTCTTAGTGAAGAGGGGATTCGTCATCAATATTCCGCTGCATATACCCCTCAACAAAATGGTGTAGCCGAAAGGAAGAACCGGACTCTCATGGATATGGCAAGGTCTATGTTGGCGGAGTTTAAGTCTCCGCTATTCTTATGGGCCGAGGCTATCTCCACGGCGTGTCACTCATCGGTTATTCTTTCGTGTTGGCAAGAAGTTTACATCTTATGAGATGCTCACCGGCAACAAGCCCAATGTCTCCTACTACCGAGTTTTGGTTGTAAGTGTTTCTATAAGAACAAAAGTGTTCGTTTGTCTAAATTTGAATCTAAAGCTTTAGAGGGTGTTTTTGTTGGTTACGGTGCCGAATCTCACACCTATAGAGTCTATGACAAGACCGTTGGGAAAGTCATAGAATCTTGTGATGTGAGGTTCGATGAGAATGACGGCTCCCAAGTGGCGCAATTTCATGTTTGTGATGTAGATAATGAGGAACCTCAAGATGCAATAAGAAGAATGGGGGTTGGTTTCCATCGCCCCATTGAAATCCATCATGAGCCTCCTCAAGCAAGTCCTAGCTCCACTCAAGTGGAGACTCCATCATCACAAGTTGAAGTTGCACCTTCTATGGAAGCAAATGATGCACCTACCCAAGAACAAGTTCAAGACCCTCCTCATGTTGACCATGTTGCTATCAAGAATCAAGTTCTCCTATTATTGATGCTAGCCAAGGTCATGACCAAGATCAACCCTCTCCTTCCTTTGTTGAAGAAGTGCTTCAAGATGATCAAGGTCAACATTCCGGTCAAGACGGGGACTCAAATGATCAAGATGATCAAGCGAAATTCCTCGCATCAATGAGGATATCGAAACCCGTCGTATAGCAAGAGTCAAAAAGGATTGGAGAAGAAAGAGTATTCATCTAGATAATATCCTTTGCTGATGCTCTTGAGCATGATGGCCACCGGTATAGGTTTGCTAGCTGCACCAAGGCTTCCGGTGAACGCATGCACATTCAAGGGGCTGCTTATGATAAGAATGAGATGAGTGACCTATATGCTGACGATGGAGTGATTGGCAGCACAACGGGACTCCTTCCCGTTTATGACATCTTGCTTCGCATGTTCCGTCATACTATTGCTCCAAGTGGAGGCAACAACAATGAAATCCGTGGTGGTCTTGTCAATCTCATGGTCTATGCTCACACTGTTTTCATGGAAGATGATCCCCAAGCGAATGCCTTTCCTATTGATGTGATGGACTTCATTTTTCATGAGATATATGATGCTGTGATAGGAAGGAAAGTGCCTCCATATGCTCCTTACATTATGAGGCTCATCAAGTCCAAGTTCCCTTTTGGAGATCATGATGTGCTTAACCCCGATGCAGCCCTCGGCTGCGACATTATTCATAAGCCTGTTTTGATGCACAAGAAGGCTGCTCATCTCAATCTCAACAAGGATAAAGGTCCTATGGCCACCGATGATGGAGCTAGTGGGTCTCATATCCCAAGTGATCCAAGAGTGAAGAAGCCCGGTCAACCCAAGCAACGCACATGGGCTCAGCGTGCACTTGACAAGATATTAAGGATGAATGTTTGCATTCACAAAGAGAACTTTCACGCGTCAGTGGAGAGGCACCGTGGTCTTATGAATGATTACATGATGATGCAGCATCTCAAGGTCCCAACTGTCCTCCTCCTCCTCCTCCTCACCTTCCATACAAGCGTTGGAACAACGCGACAGTTCAGTGGACTACTCATGTGCCGGATGATGCGGAGCTTGCGACGGACTCGTCGGATGATGAGTGAGGGACGTTAGATTTGCTTTCTTTTCCCTTTTTGGTGTCTTGATGCCAAAGGGGGAGAAGTCTTTCTCCTAGGTTGCGGGATTTGCATGGGTGGAGCACAAAGTCTCGTCTTTTATTTGTTTTCGTTATGTTTTGTGCTCCGGTTATTTGTATTTGTCGCCTTTGTTGAACCTCCTATCTTATGCATGTGGTAAGACATGTGGAACCTTTTGTGAACTTATTTATGTAAAGACTATGTTGTGTATCCTCTATGTCTTGTATCTTATGTTTGTGCAAGTTGTGTTTCTATGTCTACTTGTTTACTTGCTTGACTTGTAAAATATAGGGGGAGTGTTGATCCTAAGTTATGTGCATATTGTATTCAAATGCATCTTTTCAAGTTATGCACATGCTTAGGGGGAGCCGTCTCTATGTTGCAAATCTTTTTTCTTTTGTTGTCATCATCCACCAAAAAGGGGGAGATTGAAAGGGCAAACTTGCCCGTAATCTTGTTTTGGTGATTATGACAACAAAAGCCGTGTTTAACAGTATGTTAAGCTTGTGACAGGTTCAAAGTTCACAAACAAAGAAGTTTTATGCTTGTGGAAATGCTCAGGTTGTATACTGGCCAGAAGTTCCGGCCTAAAACTTCCGGCCGACTTTTTTCGAAGAAAAAGGGTACTGTGGTCGGCCGGAGATTTGCCCGGAGGTTTGCCCGGAAGTTCCGGCTGGCCGGAACTTCCGGCCCAACCGGAACTTCCGGCCTAAGTGAAAACTGTGTCAAACTGAGGGCAACGGCTAGAATTTCTGGAGGGGTATAAATACCCCTCCACCTACCTCCAGCTGAGAAGCTCGCCCAGAATTCAAGATCCCCATTGTTGCAAGCTCAAGAATCACTAGATCTCCCAATCCCTCCACCCAAACTCGTTGATCTTTGGAGGATTGAAGGAGAAGGCCCCGATCTACATCTTCACCGAGCCGTTTGTCATTTCCCCCTCATTCACTTGAGGGACCATTAGCTAGGGTTTCCTCTAGGAAAACCTAGCCCCCTATTGTACTCACTTGATTGTCTTTGTGACAGATTGTAGCTGGTTGGGAGCTCCCAATCCTTTGTGGGTTGTGCCCCAAGTCGTTGTTGTAAAGGCTCCGGACTCCGCCTCGAAGGTTTCCGATAGTTGAAGTGAACCAAACCTTTGTGGTGCGGTTCACCGGAGAAGAGGGTGAGGCCTTTGTGGCCGTTGAACCATTGTGTTGGTTCACACCTCTCCAACGAGACGTACTCCCCTAAAAAGGAGGAACTCGGGATTACATCCGTGTCTCCGCGTGCTTTGACTTCGGTTACCTCTATCCTTGTTTACCGCCTTATTATTATATCGTGCTTAGTTGCTAGCTTGTCATATAGGTAAATTCACCGTAGTTGCATATCTAGAGAATTTACCTTTTGTGTCAAGCCTAAATTGAAAAAGACTAAAATTGGAGTAGCACCTATTCACCCCCCCTCTAGGTGTCATACCGATCCTTTCAGTATAGCTGTTCTCCAACATTGGTGTCATTAATCAGACGTCTTTGTAACCAACCGCCGAAAGTCTTCATGTATACTCCATCAATACAATCTTCCGGGTATTTTGAGTGTAAAGAATTCATGTGTTCCTCGATATACGGAGCCACCAAGCTGGAATTATGTAGAACTGTGTAGTGTGCTCGAGTGAAAGAATTCCCGTCTTGACATAGTATTGCTTTCTTTCCTAGTGTGCCTTTTCCACTTAGTCTCCCCTCATGGCACGATTGAGGAACACCAATCGGCTTAAGATCAGGAATAAAGTCAACACAAAACCCATAGCCCTTAGAGATGCTTCCTTCACTAGTAGAGACAGGGCCTTTCGTTCAACCCCTTTAGTCCCGGTCCACTTACAAACCGCGACAAATGGCCAGGCCACGTCGCCCGAAATAGCCCAGACGCCCCTCCCCCCTTTTGTCCCGGCCCGTCAGGACCCTTTTGTCCCGGTTTGAGATACAAACCGGGACTAAAGGGGTCCGCGGCCTGCAGCGGCCAGGTCCCCTCCCTTTTGTCCCGGTTTGAGATCACAAACCGGGACTAAAGGGGTCCGCGGCCCGCAGCGGCCAGGTCCCCCCCCTTTAGTCCCGGTTTGTATCTCAAACCGGGACAAAAGGGCTGGCACCCCTATATATATGCCAGCACCCTCTCCACTCACTCTGTTTTTTTCCTGGTGGAGGAGGTGTGGTTTAGTGCTATTTTTTTCTCTCCTTCATATGCACTCAAGGTGTTCGATGAAATGCCTGTTAGAGTGATGCCATTTGAGTTCACACAATACAAACATGATATGAGGTGCCCGAGCCACACTTAAGCTTTCACCTCTTTATTTCCACTTGTCCTAAAAGGTTAGCAACTATTTTCTAGCCGGTCACCGTGCGGTACTAATTTTAGCATCATCATTGCGTTTGATATATAGTTGTATGATGCAGATGAGCCATCCATGGATGTACGGTGACCGACGCACAACCGCTTACAGAGCAGGCGTGCATTCTTTTCGCGATGCGGCCGAGGCGAACAAGCATGGGGGTGGCTTTATGTTTTGTCCATGTGTTAAATGTCTGAATGTGAAGGATCACACTAACTCAAGAGTCATTCAGAGCCACCTGCTTCGGTCCGGTTTCATGCCCGGCTATGGTGTTTGGACCAAACACGGAGAAAGAGGGGTTATGATGGAAGACGGCGATGAAGAAGAGAACGATGACGACAACTACCGATCTATGTTCCCTGAATACGCTGATACCGCAATGGAAGACAATGAAGAAGAAGGTCAGGGCGAAGAACGGGCACCAGATGAGCCCGTTGATGATCTTGGTCAGGTCATTTCTGATGCAAGGCGAGACTGCGACACAGAAAAGGAGAGGTTGCAGTTCGAGCAGATGTTACAGGACCACAACAAATTGTTGTACCCAACTTGTGAAGATGGCCAGAAGAAGTTGGGTAGCACACTGGAATTGCTGAAGTGGAAGGCAGAGACCGGTGTGACTGACTCGTCATTTGAAAAGTTGCTGGTGCTAATAAAGAAGATGCTTCCAAGAAAGAACGAATTGCCCGCCAGCACGTACGAAGCAAAGAAGCTTGTCTGCCCTCTAGGATTAGACGTGCAGAAGATACATCCATGCCCTAATGACTGCATCCTCTACCGCGGTGAGAAGTACGAGAATATGGATAAATGCCCGGCATGCACTGCATTGCGGTATAAGATCAGAAAAGATGACCCTGGTGATATTGAGGGCGAGCCACCCAGGAAGAGGGTTCCTGCCAAGGTGATGTGGTATGCTTCTATAATACCACGGTTGAAACGTCTGTTCAGAAACAAAGAGCATGCCAAGTTGTTGCGATGGCACATGGAAGACCGTAAGAAAGACGACAAGTTGAGGCACCCCGCTGATGGTCGGCAGTGGAGAAAAATCGAGAGAGAGTTCGGGGACTTTGCAGGTGACGCAAGGAACTTATGGTTTGGTCTAAGTACAGATGGCATGAATCCTTTTGGGAGCAGAGCTGCAGTCACAGCACCTGGCCCGTGACTCTATGTATCTACAACCTTCCTCCTTGGTTGTGCATGAAGCGGAAGTTCATTATGATGTCAGTGCTCATCCAAGGCCCGAAGCAACCCGGCAACGACATTGATGTGTACCTAAGGCCATTAGTCGATGAACTTTTGCAGTTGTGGGCCAAACCAGGTGTAAGTGTGTGGGATGAGCACAAACAGGAGACATTTGACCTACAAGCGTTGCTTTTCGTAACCATCAATGATTGGCCTGCTCTTAGTAACATTTCAGGACAGACGAACAAGGGATACAATGCATGCACGCACTGTTTGGATCAGACAGAAAGTATATATCTGGACAAATGTAGGAAGAATGTGTACCCGTACAATCGTCGTTTTCTTCCGCACAAGCATCCCTTAAGGCAAAAAGGCAAGCATTTCAATGGCAAGGCAGAAACCCGGACGAAGCCTGTCACCCGTACTGGTGCTGAAGTATTTGGTATGGTCAAGGATTTAAAAGTAATCTTTGGAAAGGGTCCTGGCATCCAACCTGTTCCGAACAACGCTGATAAGCGCGCACCCATGTGGAAGAAGAAATCTATATTTTGGGAGCTACCCTATTGGGAAGTCCATGAGGTCCGCTCCGCAATCGATGTGTGATGACGTGAAACACACGTTCGTTGGGAGACCCCAAGAGGAAGGTATGATGTAGTCAGCAGCAAGTTTTCCCTCGGAAAGAAACCAAGGTTATCGAACCAGTAGGAGCAGCAACTCTTCAGAAGGTTGTCAACGGCGCCAGAAAAATAGCTGTCGCAGGGAGTCTGGACCGTTGACGTGGAATCTGCACACAACACAATCAAACTACTTTGCCCCAACGAAACAGTGAGGTTGTCAATCTCACTGGCTTGCTGAAAACAAAGAATTAAACGTATGGTGTGGAAAATGAGTATTAAATTGCAGAGAATGAAAAAGGAACAGTTTGCAGTTTGGGGTTGTTTAATCAGTGTAAAAGAATGGACCGGGGTCCACATTTCACTAGTGGTGTCTCTCCATAAAAGATAACTAACATGTTGGGTGAACAAATTACAGCTGGGCAATTGACGAATAGTGAGCGCATGACAATGCATATACATGACATGTTGACTACCATGATATTTAATTGGGCATTACGACATAATACATAGACCGTTATCCAACAACATCTATGACTAATAATCCACCGCCGGGTTGTCATCCGAGTTCCCCGTTGGTATTAAGTTGCAAGCAACGGATAATTGCATTAAGTAAAGTGCGTAATGTAAACAAACACATATGCCCGTGGACATAGCATCATTAGGTTATCCCTAGTGGCAACAGCACATCCACAACCTTAGAACTTTCTGTCACTGTCCCAGGTTAAACGGAGACATGAACCCACTATCTAGCATAAATACTCTCTCTTGGAGTTACAAGCATCTACTTGGCCAAATCATCTACGAGTAACGGAAAGCATGCAAGATCTTAAATAACATATGAGATAGATTGATAATCGACTTGACATAATATTCAATATTCATCGGATCCCAGCAAACACAACATGTAGCATTACAATAATATGATCTTGATCATGTAGGGCAGCTCACAAGATCTAAACATGATGGCACAAAGTGGAGAGACAACCATCTAGCTACTGCTATGGACCCGTAGTCCAAGGATGAACTACTCACGCATCACTCCGGAGGCAGGCATGGCGATGTAGAAGCCTCCGGTGACGATTCCCCTCTCCGGCAGGGTGCCGGGAAGAGGTTCTGAACCCTCCCGAGCTAGGGTTGACGACGGCGGCGTCTCTGGATCTTTTCGTGGATATTTGCTCAGGTACTTAGGGTTTTCGCGTCGGGGGGAATAAGTAGGCGAAAGGGCGGCGGCTGCGGACCCCCGAGGGGCCCACACCACCCTAGGGCGCGGCAGAAGGGGGGCCCGCGCCCTAGGTGCGTGTGGCCTCCTGGTGGCCCTCCTCTGCTGCTCCTTCGCTCCGTCAGGCGTGTTCTGAAAAAATAGGCACCCCCGTGTAGTTTTGTCCAGTTCCGAGAATATTTCCAGACTAGCTTTTCTGGAATACAAAAACAGCAGAAAACAGGAACTGGCACTTCGGCATCTTGTTAATAGGTTAGTCCAAAAAATGTATAAAAGTGATATAAAGTAGATGCAAAACATGTAGCAATTGGTATAAAACAAGCATGGAACATCAAAAATTATAGATACGTTTGAGACGTATCAGCATCCCCAAGCTTAGTTCCTACTCGTCCTCGAGTAGGTAAACGATAAAAACAAAATAATTTTTGAGGTGACATGCTACTATTATAATCTTGATCATATAATATTGCAAGGCACATGTAAATGAATGAAGTGATCCAAGTCAATGGTCTATAATTGCTACCAAATAGATAATGAGTAAACAATGCATCACACAAGCTAAACGTTGTCATGAATAGTACTTTCGAGACAAGCATCAAACAGTTTTGCATAAGTGTTAACTCATAAAGCAATAGTTTCTAACAAAAGGTATTTAATCAACACAAAGGAAGAATTTAGTTTCAGCATTTGCTTCAACTTTGAACATATTTATCTCATGGATATTTTCAACACAAAGTAGTATAACAAGTCCAATACATTGCATATAACGCATGTTGTAACAAAGTTGACACTAGTGTTTGCTTGTGGAAAACAGAAAGAATAGGAAAACTGACTCAACATAAAAGTAAAAGAAATGCCCTTCGCAGAGGGAAGCAGGGATGTAACATCCCAAGTTTTTCAAAAAGTTGAAAAATCAGAAAAATTTAAAACTTTCGAAATCTATTATGTATGTTGCTTTGAAAAGAAAAATCATGCATGCATTCTTCATCATATAGCGTTGCTTGCATTTGAAAATTTCAAAAGTGGGGAATTATTTCCACTTGAAAACATATTTAAGAAAATATATTAAAAGGGCAGGTGATGCCCTATATATTGTTTTTGATTATTATGGTTTTATTTGTAATGTCTAATGTTTGGTTGTGAATTGTTTGTATGGATGGGAAGTTATTCTATTACTTACCTATTCTCTATTTTTAAGTTTAATAGTTTTGTTTTGAAGGAAAATATTTATTTGGATTTTAATTTGAGTTTTGAATTCAATTTGAATTATCGAATTCTTTTATAAACAAAATGACTTTTTGAAAAATTATCTTGGAGGGATATGGAATCTTATTACTCATATTTTGTTTTGGATTTTAAATATAAAGTTCAAAAGGAATTTATAAAATTCTACTTATAAAATTTAGCATAAAGGTCTAATTAAACCTTTATACATTATTTGAAATTCGAATTTTGAAATGTTTTGGAAAAGTGTATTTGAAAGTTCTAACAGACAGGTTTTGTTTTTACAAATTTTTAGAAATTGGTTTGAGCTCATTTTGAGTTTTAAAACAAAAGTTACGAAAGAAATAAGAAACAAGAAAAGAAAAAAAAAAGCGAAACGGGCCAACCGGCCGGCCCAACAAGCCAGCCCAGCTGGACCGGGCGAACCAGGTAGCTCGCGTTTGAACTAGACTCCAGAAAATTTCGGTTTTCTAGATCGTTTTCACTTAAACGCAAATATCTTGACAAATATGACTCCAAATCCGGATCCGCTTGATCCTACGCGTTCATAACTTCGAGCCCAATCTTTTCCACCGACCCTTGGCCTATATAAACCCCTGTAGCCGCCGTCATCTCTCTTCCCCTTTTCGTTCCACCGAAACCCTAATCAGCGAAATCGTATTTCGTTGATTTGACGACCAAGATCATCTCGAATCGCGACGGAACCTGAAGCATTGTTGAAGATCTCCTCAACACCTTTCCATCCCGAGAAGCCTCAACTCTTTTCATCAACCGTGGAGAGAGAATTTCGACTCGCAATATTCAGATCTGAAGTCGTATTTCTTAGATCTCTTCGCGCTCGGTTCTTCAAATCGAAATTCCTTTGGTGAGAAGTCAGATCTAACCCTTACCTACAACTTTGCTATTGCACTCTTTTGGTTTTGACGTACGGAATTCTCTGTACAATACAGTTTGCTTTTGACGATTTTCGGAGGAGAAAACAATCTCAAATCTTCGGGCCGTAGTTACGAAAGTTGTTCCCTGATCAAGACCTTTCTTTTGCCCCAAGCCTCACCTCTTTTGGTCAAGCGAGCTAGGAGATTTTCGAGTTTGAAGTTTCGGATCAGAAAGGTAATTTGCGATTTGTGCCCAATCTATTCATCCACTTATGATATATTTGTGATAGTTAGAAAGAGCACGCAATTCTCTACAACTTTCATTAAGCATGTTCTCCCATCCGAGCAACTTTATTTTTGGTCAAAATTCGTAGTCAAAGCCCAGTCAGTCTGCCACGTCAGCGAGTCAACCTCCACGTCAGCGGTCAGAGTCAACAGTCAACCGAAGACCGGCAGTTTTGCAGAAAAACCCTAGAACTTAGATCTATCACTACTTTTTATTGGTTTGGCCAAATTTTACAAATAAAATATTTTTGGAAAGCTTATGACACGTAGAAACTTTTGGCATAGTTAATTTTATGTTTTGCCGAATTAATTTTGTTTATTTTCAAAAGTGGCTTTATTAGTATTTTCAACATAACTTGTTTTTAAAAATTGATTTTGGAATAATTCCAATTGGTATATTTTTGTTTAGTTAATATTTGGCCGTAGGATTACTCTATTATTTTTGTAAAAGTAGTTTTCAATGTTTTTCGTAATTAATATGAATTCAATGCTTTTAGGTGGTATTTTCTTCATATTTTCGACTAATAAAATGACTTAGTCATATTTGGATCAACTTAGTTACAAAAGTACTTAGAAATATTCTGCCTCTCCAAATAAAGTATTTCTTTCTTCCTCAGAAATTTTTGATAAATAAATTTGGCAACACTTTTCCTTAGAAATTTCAACATCTTATTAATACTAGATCTTCTCCTTAGAAAAATTTAGCATCTTGAAAACTTAGTTGTTTTCCTTAGAAAATATTCTAAGTACTTGCTTTGACAAATGTTTGTCCTTAGAAAATTATCAACTATTGTTTTACAGTATTTTCCTTAGAAAATTTAGCAACTATGTTTTGTTACTTTTCCTTAGAAACTATTTGGACTCATTGTTTGACCTTGGTCCTTAGCCATTTTTGGACCATCTTACTTGTCTTGCATTTCCTCATTTTTCATAAGCATGGCATGCATATTAAGTCCTTAGTATTATTTTTTTGCACTTCTTACATGACATTCCTCCTTAGCAAAGTTGAGGATGCATGTTATTTCTTATAACTCTAGTCAAAAACCACTAAGTTAGAATTAGTGGAAATCAAGGAAGGACTTAGCCAAGAAAACAAGACTACAGAAGCATCTCCAAGAAGAAAACTACTTAGAAGAAATCAAGAGGAAGTTCATGAAGACCAACCATCCTACTTTTTCTAAGTCTTCTTCTCTTTCTCCTTTTCTTCCTCCTTCTCCTAGACTTCATGATGACTAAATTATATTCAAGACCAACCTTGATGCTGCCAACAATCAAGACTGCAGAACCATCAAAGTCTACAAAAGTCAATGAAGTCAACACACCAAGGAGAAAGCTACAAGGAAGCCTGGAGAAGATTCTTGGAAGACCAACTACTTCTTTCTTTCTATCTTATCTTCATTTCTATTTTGTCTCACTTTGGACATAGACCAAGTCCTTGGTGTTTAAGACTAAGTAGTGCTAATTGAAGACCATTGAAGATCAATGAAACTACAAAGGAGTTGAAGATATTTTGAAGATCTAACATGTGAAGACTTGAACTAGCCTTACAACTTTTCAAGTTGTTATTTCTCAAGTTTACTTTGAGCTCAACCTTGACCTTGCCTTATCCAAATGGGATATTGTTATTTTATGTCTTTCCCTAAATTTTATTTGTATGTCTTTCATACCATAATTCTTTGTATCATTCTGCATCTCATGCATGTCATATTTTTCTAAGTGTTGCATTTATGATTGTATGTTTATTGTGAATTGTTTGTTGTGTTAGAGATTTCGGAGAGAGACGAAGGTGGTTGCAACCGCTACTACTACACTCCTGTTTGCCAAGGCAAGTGGCACACCCCCATAAATTTCCTAAGTATTTTTCTATGCATGACTTAGTGTATTTCTTTATATGCATGTGTAGGATAGTATTGCTATGCTAAAACTACTATCTCCTTTACATCTATAATTTTTGATGTTCCATGCTCGTTTTATATCAATTGCCACATGTTTTATATGCACTTTATATCATATTATGACATTTATTGGACTAACCTATTAACAAGATGCCACAGTGCCAGTTTCTGTTTATTATGTCTGTGCATTGCAGAAAAGGTCCAAAATTGAAAGTGCTCAGAAAAATCTGAAAAAATTACAGAAATTCTATTTCGCCAGAAGACTCCATAGGCCAGAAGGACAAGTCCGGGGGAGGCCCGAGGGCCCCACACTTGGGCAGGGCGCGGTTGGGCCTTGCCCGAGCCATGGGGTGGTGTCGCTGCCTCGTGCACCATCTCGCGACGCCCTTTCGCCTACTTATTCCCCCCGACGCGAAAACCCTAACTGCCTGGACGATTTCTCCAAAAAAGTTCCAGAGCTCCGCCGCCATCCGAAACCCTAATTCGGGGGACAGAAGTCTCTGTTTCGGCACATTGTCGGGATGGGGAATTGCCCCCGGAGCCATCTCCATCGACGCCACCGCCATCTTCATCGCCGTTGCTGCCTCCCATGATGAGGAGGGAGTAGTTCTCCCTGGGGCTGAGGGCTCTACCGGTAGCTATGTGGTTTATCTCTCTCTCTCTCATGGTGTGATCTTTATGTGATCATGAGCTTTGTAATCTAGTTGAATCCATAGATGTACTCTTCATTATCTTATATGCTACTCAAGTGGTTTTATTAATGTAATCTCCGGAGTCACCTTTGTCCCACGGTGCGAAGTTGACAGTGTGCGCCCCGTGTGTGGCTCTTAGGCTAAAGATAACAGGAATACTTATCATGAGTTATTATTTGCGTTGGATGTCTCTATGAAATTGCGGTGTTTGTCTAGTACCTTCTAGGGCGCTCAAGTTGACAGTGTGGGGTTAACTAGACATGGGAATGCGACTTTAAGGTGTGCTTTTATAGCCCTACGCGGTGGATTGGTGTTCGTTATCCAACGAGAGAATAACTCAGAGTAGCATAGTGAAGAGGAAATATCTATGTATTCAATTATATTATTATTGTTGAGAGTGTCCACTAGTGAAAGTATGATCCCTAGGCCTTGTTTCTAAGCATTGAAACACCGTTTACAACCAGTTCTGCTACATGTTTGCTTGCTGCCATTTTTATTTCAGATTGCAATTACCACTTATAATCATCCATATTACTTGTATTTCACTATCTCTTCGCCGAACTAGTGCACCTATACACCTGACAAGTGTATTGGTGTGTTGGGGACACAAGAGACTTCTTGTATCTTAATTGCAGGGTTGCTTGAGAGGGATATCTTTGACCTCTACCTCCCTGAGTTCGATAAACCTTGGGTGATTCACTTAAGGGAAACTTGCTGCTGTTCTACAAACCTCTGCACTTGGAGGCCCAACACTGTCTACAAGAATAGAAGCGTGCGTAGACATCAAGCTATTTTCTGGCGCCGTTGCCGGGGAGGTAAGGTAAAAGGTACTCACATCCTCCAGCTACTTAGCTATTTTCTAGCACTGTTGCTGACGTGTGAGTGCTCGAAGGTATTTCCTTTAGATTCTGCAATTATATCTTTTTGTTTCTTGTTTTTATTTCACTAGTTAGGCTTAATGGAAAACAAAAAAAAATTAGAGAGCTTTATGAAATTTATCTTGAATTAGGACATGATGCTTTTGAAGAGAAAATTAAAAAACCTATGGAAAATTATTTGCATGATGGTAGCAATGTTATTACTATAAATGCTTTGAACACCATTATTGCTAATGCTATGGAAGAATTTAAGCTTGGGGAGGTCGGTTTTGATGAAAATGATCTTTTTAGTTCCCCGGTTTTGGAGGAGAAAATTTGCTTTGATGATACTTTGCCTCCAATATATGATGTTTATAATGATTGTGATATTTTCACTCCACCTTCTATTGAGGATATAGTTTATGTTGATTATGATATGCCTCCTATATATGATGTTTACAATGATGAATATGATATTTTCAGTCCATCTACTATTGAGGATAAAATTCATTATGATTATTCTATGCCTCCAATTTATGATGATTACAATGATGGATGTGATACTTTTACTCCCACTATTACTAATGAAACTGTTTATGCTTATGTGGAGAGTAATGATACTTTTATGCATGTGGATCATGATAAGAATGCTTTATGTGATAGCTATATTGTTGAGTTTATTCATGATGCCACTGAAAATTATTTTGAGAGAGGAAAGTATGGTTATAGAAATCTTCATGTTACTAAATTTCTTCTCTTTATGATGAAGGTTTTGAGCTTTCTCTTGATTTGCTTTTATTTGCTGGGTACTTTAAGACCTACTGGTCCTTATGAGAGAGGGAGACATGGATTCATACATCACAATAATACTAAGTCTCCTCTCTTTATGTTGAAAGTTTTGATGTTGCACTTGTTTTGCCTTCCTATGCTCGTCACTTTGTGCTTTATTGATTTATTTTCTTACAAGATTCCTTTGCATAGGAAGTGGGTTAGACTTAAATGTGTTTGATATTTGCTTCTTGATGCTCTTTCATATTCACCTCTTATACATATGAGAGCATCATCAAAATTATCATGCCTAGCTAAAAGGCTTTAAAGAAAAGCGCTTGTGGGAGACAACCCATTGTTTTTATTTCTGCAATTTTTCTTTATTTGAGTCAAGGTGCTTGTTTACTTCTGTAGCAACTCCTTTGTATCTTTATTTTCTCGCATTGTTGTGCCAAGAGTAGCCTCTAATGTTAAGATGATGCTTAATTTTGATTGCTGCGCAGAAACAGATTTTTGCTGTTCACTGTACGAAATTCCTAAAATCACCAGATTGTTAATTAAATCTGAAATTTTTGTGCGTAATCTTTATGAATGTCTGAAACTTTCATTAGTCTAGAGTTTTTCGATCTGAGCGTCGTAAGTGCCTTGAAAAAATTCGTCTTTGCGGACTGTTCTGTTTTAGACAGATTATGCCTTTTTATTTTGCATTCTCTCTTTTACTAGTGTTGAGTGAAATTCTTTTTTGGGTGGAAGAGCTTCACATAACATCAGTGGCTGTAGCTAATGTTTAAAGTAACAAGTCATATTGCGTCTTTATAGAACATGTGAGTTTTTGATTATGCACTAACCCTCTAATGAGATTTACTTTGAGTTTGGTGTGACGGAAGTTTTCAAGGGTCAAGAGAGAAGGATGATATAATAGGATGGAGAAGAGTGAAGAGCTCAAGCTTGGGGAGGCTCCCATGGATCTCCCCAGCATATTTCAAGAAGACTCAAGCGTCTAAGCTTGGGGATGCCCAAGGCATCCCCTTCTTCATCGGCAAAATTATCAGGTCATCTCTAGTGAAACTATATTTTAATTCTTTCACATCATATGTGCTTCTTGGAGCGTCTGTGTGCTTTTATTTTCAGTATTGTACTTTTATTTTTGCAATAAGCTTGATCACAACATTCTTGATTGGGAGAGAGACACGCTCCGCTTTTTCTTGGAATACTCTTGTTCTTCACTTATATCTGTTGAGTATTCAATTTTCGCGCTGTTTAGCTTCTAGCTCTTGGTTTTCATGTACCTCTTGTCAGAGCTATTAGTTCTTTTGTAGAAAGTACTCTCTTGCTTCACTTATATTTGTTTGGAGAGTTGCTTGGTTAATATGTTGGTTCAGAAAATGTTGCGTGTGGTAGTGGTATAATGAAAACTTGCATAATCTTGTAGATCATTGAACTTTGATAACCTGATTCCTTGCAAACGTTTTGAGGTATTAAGTAATAGATGGTAAAGCTTGCTGGTTAATTAAGTTAAAATCATTAGTGGATTATTGTCTTTAAGCTTGCCGTACTACAAACACTAAAATTGTTGAAGGTGTAGTTGGACTTGATAGCTTTCCATGTCTGAAAAGTGGTTCGTAATAACTAGGTTGTGTGTGAAGGTCGAGGGATCTAACGGGGCACTTGTGCCGCCGTGAACGGCCCTCCTTGGGGTAAATGTTAACCATGCGCTTAATGTTGAACCTGCTAGTTGTTTGCAATAAACTTGTGAGTTCTTTTTGACTAATGTTAAGCTACGGTTTTGGCACTTCCACCATCCAAATTTGCTAGCCTCTTCGGGCTGTGCATTGCCCTTTTCTCACATTGAGAGTTGTGCAAACTTCGCCAGTACATCCAAAACCCGTGGGAGGACTTCCTCTTGTTCTCCTACACATAAGCCCATACATCTTCTCAAAACAGCCACCATACCTACCTACCACAGCATTTCCATAGCTGTTCCGAGATATATTGCCATGCAACTTCCATCTTACATTACATGACTTGTTGTCATTTATCATTTATATATTGCTTTGCATGATTCTATACAGCTGATGTGTGGTTTACCCATGTTACGCTAGATCATTGCACATCCTGCTACACTGGCAGAGGCATACAGTTTTATACATCATGTTTTGTTCATTATGAGTTATTTGTACCAAAAAGTTTGTAATCATATTAGAGTGTTGCCCCTGCTAGAAAAGAGCCATGGAGGCCATCGAAAAGTGAAACAGAAAAAGAAAAAAAAAGAAAAAGAAAAAAAAGAATAAAGAAAAGGGGGGCAACACTACTATCCTTTATCAAAGTGTTGCTCATGTTTAGCACTTCATGCTTTACTAGTATAACTATGTGGGGAATATTACGTTATAGAACTTGGGTTGTATATTCCAATGATGAGCTTCCTCAAAAGTGCTCTAGGTCTTCGTGAGCAACCGAGTTGGATGCACCCCCACTAGTTCCATTGGAGAGCCTTCATACACATATAGCTCTATGTGCATCCGTTGCATGGCAATCACTACTCCTTGCATAGCTTCGATTATAAGACTTCCTCTTGTCTAATGATCACTTATAGCTTTGTGAGACTTTCTTCCATTGGCCTTCCAAACCCCATTAACGTTCTCTTTGCCATAACATCCTGGTGCCGATACTAAATGCTTACGCTCACCGGTTGAGTAGAACTCGAAATAGTGGATTCATGACGTTCATGTTTACTTTTACTTGACTGGATCCGTTCTCTATGTTATGAAAAATTGCTTGATGCTTGGAATTGAAGGATAGAACTCCTACACTGGATACTTAAAACATCTATAATGAACCTTGTACGGTTTCATGTCTTAAAGGCCGTCATTCATGAAAACTTTTAGCTTGTTTAACTATCTTGCTTTATTATCTCTTATTTAATATCAATTTTAGACATTTGCTTTGAATGATTTGATCTCAGCTCACTTGCCATTACATCCCTATTAGATCGAGATTATGATGGTAGCATGTCACCTCAAAAATTATATTGTTTTATCGTTTACCTACTCGAGGACGAGTAGGAACTAAGCTTGGGGATGCTGATACGTCTCAAACGTATCTATAATTTTTGATGTTCCATGCTTGTTTTATATCAATTGCCACATGTTTTATATGCACTTTATATCATATTATGACATTTATTGGACTAACCTATTAACAAGATGCCACAGTGCCAGTTTCTGTTTATTATGTCTGTGCATTGCAGAAAAGGTCCAAAATTGAAAGTGCTCAGAAAAATCTGAAAAAAATACAGAAATTCTATTTCGCCAGAAGACTCCATGGGCCAGAAGGACAAGTCCGGGGGAGGCCCGAGGGCCCCACACTTGGGCAGGGCGCGGTTGGGCCTTGCCCGCGCCCTGGGGTGGTGTCGCTGCCTCGTGCACCGTCTCTTGACGCCCTTTCGCCTACTTATTCCCCCGACGCGAAAACCCTAACTGCCTGGACGATTTCTCCAAAAAAGTTCCAGAGCTCCGCCGCCATCCGAAACCCTAATTCGGGGGACAGAAGTCTCTGTTTCGGCACCTTGCCGGGACGGGGAATTGCCCCCGGAGCCATCTCCATCGACGCCACCGCCATCTTCATCGCCGTTGCGGCCTCCCATGATGAGGAGGGAGTAGTTCTCCCTCGGGGCTGAGGGCTCTACCGGTAGCTATGTGGTTTATCTCTCTCTCTCATGGTGTGATCTTTATGTGATCATGAGCTTTGTAATCTAGTTGAATCCATAGATGTACTCTTCATTATCTTATATGCTACTCAAGTGGTTTTATTAATGTAATCTCCGGAGTCACCTTTGTCCCACGGTGCGAAGTTGACAGTGTGCGCCCCGTGTGTGGCTCTTAGGCTAAAGATAACAAAAATACTTATCATGAGTTATTATTTGCGTTGGATGTCTCTATGAAATTGCGGTGTTTGTCTAGTACCTTCTAGGGCGCTCAAGTTGACAGTGTGGGGTTAACTAGACATGGGAATGCGACTTTAAGGTGTGCTTTTATAGCCCTACGCGGTGGATTGGTGTTCGTTATCCAATGAGAGAATAATTCAGAGTAGCATAGTGAAGAGAAAATATCTATGTATTCAATTATATTATTATTGTTGAGAGTGTCCACTAGTGAAAGTATGATCCCTAGGCCTTGTTTCTAAGCATTGAAACACCGTTTACAACAAGTTCTGCTACATGTTTGCTTGCTGCCATTTTTATTTCAGATTGCAATTACTACTTATAATCATCCATATTACTTGTATTTCACTATCTCTTCGCCGAACTAGTGCACCTATACATCTGACAAGTGTATTAGGTGTGTTGGGGACACAAGAGACTTCTTGTATCTTAATTGCAGGGTTGCTTGAGAGGGATATCTTTGACCTCTACCTCCCTGAGTTTGATAAACCTTGGGTGATTCACTTAAGGGAAACTTGCTGCTGTTCTACAAACCTCTGCACTTGGAGGCCCAACACTGTCTACAAGAATAGAAGCGTGCGTAGACATCAATAACTTGGTAGAATTATTGATGCTATGCAAAAGTGTTTTATTGAAAAGTTAAATTCCACTAAGTTAATTTATCACCTGGGTGGATTTGGGCTTGCATGGCTGTCAGAGTTGAGTGTTTATTCACTTGTGGATTGCCACCCAGGATTAAAGGGACCAATGTTTCTCTAAGTGAAGTTGCTTACCGTGCAGCCATTAGCCATATGGGCTCTGGCTAGATGGATTAAGTTGCGTGGACTCATCCCGACTTGACAGGTGGTGGTAGAAGGTTAGATGGGAGCGCGTCAAGGCGGCATGGGATGGGAAAATGCTTCTGAAAAGTCTCGTCTCAACTCTCTCCTTTTCCTTAGCACAATTTGGGTGCTTGAGGATAGTTTGGGTTTGCTGGGTCTAATGGTGAAAGTGCACAACCTCTGCAGAGTTAAAACTAAGTACTTAGCCATGTCCCCGGTTACGGACAATTCAAGCAGCTGATCAAGGATGTCAACGGAGGCTCCCAACATCTCAATTTCTCTAAGTAAAACTTGATGGGTGAACAAGGGTAGACGAGACTATGGATTTCATGCCATATTGTCTCAAACATTTGAAGAAAATGTTTTACAAAGTGTTAGGCAAAATTGGCTTTTATGCAAAACAGCCTTGAACTCCACCAGCCAAATATGCATATAGGTTATTAGAGTTATTCTATTAAGTGTCCACATAGTGTCACTTGCCAGATCCATTTTTAATGGTTCTGACCCACTCTGTTGCAAAATTTTATTTGTTGCAGATTGTTCTGACGATGAGTGAGTTTCGTTAGGGGTTTCGAGTCTGCAACCAACATGTTTTCGCCTGTGGCACATGCAAAGGATGAGGACTCCATGAAGAATAAATTTTCCGCTGCTTTACTCTATCAAGCTAGCTTTATGCTATGCAAGTTGTAATGAACTTTATTTTACCAAGTCTGGATCATTCATGTAATAATGATACAATGTTGTGATATTCGTCTTAAACTGTGTGTGCAAATGAAACGATCCAGTGGTTTGCACTATACACAGGTACCTTGCCATATTTTCTAAGCGCAGGTACGCTACAGATGGTATCAGAGCATTGTGTTGCCTGTAGGTTCGAAACCCAAAGTCTGGATTGAAATAGTTTGGCCATAGGATTTAAAGCTAATTTATTCTACTATAAAAAAATTAATCTTGTTTCCTCCTTTTCTTTTGAATTTATTCTAGTAACACTTGATCTAATCTTGTTTCCTCAAATTCAGTTTAGATGGTCCCCTTCACCTTCATGGAGATTCCGAGAGACAGCGCAACTTGTCCTTTTGGTGTTCAACTGAATGGTATCTGCAGAGTGCTGGATTTGGTTCCCCCAACTTTCAAAATAAGGATGATACCTCAGAGATAACCGATAGGCAACGCTGGGAGATTGAGACAGAGATCCTACCTGGTACTACCAGGATTTCCACCGAGGCGTTAGTCTACAGAAGGGTGTACACCACCTGGGAGACTGGTCTTCTGCTAGCAAAACATAAGGCACTATCACGTATTTGTGAGGAATTCTACGAGATGCTGCCCCAAAACTCTCCCTACCGTCGCTTCGGGAGGCGTAACGCTAATGGACTACCCCACTGGAGTGGAAAGGATCGTGAGAAACTAAACCTGACAGATCTACAAATGGAAGATCTGGAGTTAGCAGCACATAGAGCTGCCACTGCACTCCATGTGGAGATGAAGATGACGGACCAGGACAAGGAGTTGATTGAGGAGCAGAGGAAGGAGATCGAGAACACTATAGAAATAATAGTCTCTGAAGAACTTCGGAAGCAGAAGCGTGAGACGACCATTCAAAGGCTTGAAGCTGAAAATTTGAAGCTGCTAAACAAGGTCGACAGACAAGAAGCAACGATAGCAGCCCTTTGGGAGCAATGTGCCCAAGTCGCAAGGGAGGCATCCAAAGAGGAGAACTCAAGGATGAAGCGCCCTAAGACTAAGGCCTCCACAGAGTTTTCCAGTAGGAGCCAGAAGGAGTAGTCACCCACCAACCCTAGAATTTTGTCAGACGACGTTAGTTTTCATTATTAACCAACCAAATTGTGGTATGGCAGTACTTAGGCTTGTATTTTCAAAACATCCGTTGTTACCTTGGTTTGAAGTCAAGAGAAAAGTTTGAAAGTTTAAAGTTAGTTTTGAGCATGTTTGTGTTATGTGAATGCTTGTATGGGTAGAAATATTTCCCTTAGATCTTTCTATCTTGTACTTATCTATTCCAAAACCCACAGATGTCTCCCCATAGTGCACCTGAAGACAACAACAACACCAACACCAACAACGTTGAAGCAATGTTGCAGAAGATGATGGCAACACAAACCTAGCTGATGACCATGATGACTCAGATCAAAACAAATCAACGTGAACAACCACCACCCCTGGCCATGGATGATAGATTTGACAAATTTTTAAGTCTTGAATCTAACATGTTCCACTCTACAAATGAGCCAATTACGGCAACCGACTGGCTACGATCAGTAGAAAAGGATCTGATAATTTGTGAGTGCACCGACACGGAGAAAGTAATTTTTGCATCTTATCTCTTGGAAGGACCTGCTGCTCGTTGGTGGAAAACTTATTATAGCACTCACACATGTGAAACTTTAACCTGGAAAGAGTTCAAGGAAGGGTTTTGTAGTGTTTACAAGAAGAGTTAAAGAGGGAAGGGGACAGGACACTCAAGGAGTATAGAGATGATTTCTATGCACTATCACGTTATGCCCCTGAAGGCATATATACCGAGGAAAAGAGGGAGGAAAACTTTCTCAAGAGACTATGCGACGAGATGAAAGTCCCTTTCACAGTCACACATGCTTGGGAGTATCAGGCCTTATTGGACCAAGCAATCATACTGGAGGATAATATCAGGAAGACTGGAAATATGAAGGGAAAGTTGAGTATTAACAAACATCATTCTGAGCCTTCATTCAAGAGACACCATACTCCTGAGGTGAACCATAGTCACAAACAGGGGAATCACCATAATAAAGGGAGTCACCTCAAACATCATGAGCCCAAGGGTAAATTCAAGGGAAGCAATGGTGATCACAAGAAAAACATCAGTCATATCACTTGCTACACCTGTAAGAAGCAAGGACATTACTCTACTGAGTGCCCAGACCAGAAGCCCCAGAACAACCCCTACCAGAAAGACATCAGCAAGGTGATGTGCTACAAATGCAAGAACCAGGGTCATTACGCCAATGAGTGCCCATCAATCAGCCAGGTGATGTGCTACAAATGCGAGAAAACAGGGCACTACGCCAATAACTGCTCCGAGAAAGGGGCCGAAACAGCTGCCAAGCCCAACCCTTTTGATAAAGGATATGTGAACAACATAAATGTGGAAGCAGTGAGCGGTACGTCCTGAATCAACCTTTCACTCCAATGTTTTCACTACCAACAAAAAAAATCTTTTAAGGGTGGTAGCCACCTAGATATCCCAGTCACAACCTTTTGCTAGCCTTCTCGAATCTCGGGGACGAGATTCCTTTTAAGGGTGGTAGTCTGTAACATCCCAATTTTTTCAAAAAGTTGAAAAATCAGAAAAATTTAAAACTTTCGAAAACTATTATGTATGTTGCTTTGAAAAGAAAAATCATGCATGCATTCTTCATCATATAGCGTTGCTTGCATTTGAAAATTTCAAAAGTGGGGAATTATTTCCACTTGAAAACATATTTAAGAAAATATATTAAAAGGGCAGGCGATGCCCTATATATTGTTTTTGATTATTATGGTTTTATTTGTAATGTCTAATGTTTGGTTGTGAATTGTTTGTATGAATGGGAAGTTATTCTATTACTTACCTATTCTCTATTTTTAAGTTTAATTGTTTTGTTTTGAAGGAAAATATTTATTTGGATTTTAATTTGAGTTTTGAATTCATTTTGAATTATCGAATTCTTTTATAAACAAAATGACTTTGTGAAAAATTATCTTGGAGGGATATGGAATCTTATTACTCATATTTTGTTTTGGATTTTAAATATAAAGTTCAAAAGGAATTTATAAAATTCCACTTATAAAATTTAGCATAAAGGCCTAATTAAACCTTTATACATTATTTGAAATTCGAATTTTGAAATGTTTTGGAAAAGTGTATTTGAAAGTTCTAACAGACAGGTTTTGTTTTTACAAATTTTTAGAAATTGGTTTGAGGTCATTTTGAGTTTTAAAACAAAAGTTACGAAAGAAATAAGAAACAAGAAAAGAAAAAAAAAAGAGAAACGGGCCAAACGGCCGGCCCAACAAGCCAGCCCAGCTGGACCGGGCGAACCAGGTAGCTCGGGTTCGAACTAGACTCCAGAAAATTTCGGTTTTCTAGATCGTTTTCACTTAAACGCAAATATCTTGACAAATATGACTCCAAATCCGGATCCGCTTGATCCTACGCGTTCATAACTTCGAGCCCAATCTTTTCCACCGACCCTTGGCCTATATAAACCCCTGTAGCCGCCGTCATCTCTCTTCCCTTTTCGTTCCACCGAAACCCTAATCAGCGAAATCGTATTTCGTTGATTTGACGACCAAGATCATCTCGAATCACGACGGAACCTGAAGCATTTATGAAGATCTCCTCAACACCTTTCCATCCCGGGAAGTCTCAACTCTTTTCATCAACCGTGGAGAGAGAATTTCGACTCGCAATATTCAGATCTGAAGTCGTATTTCTTAGATCTCTTCGCGCTCGGTTCTTCAAATCGAAATTCCTTTGGTGAGAAGTCAGATCTAACCCTTACCTACAACTTTGCTATTGCACTCTTTTGGTTTTGACGTACGGAATTCTCTGTACAATACAGTTTGCTTTTGACGATTTTCGGAGGAGAAAACAATCTCAAATCTTCGGGCCGTAGTTACGAAAGTTGTTCCCTGATCAAGACCTTTCTTTTGCCCCATGCCTCACCTCTTTTGGTCAAGCGAGCTAGGAGATTTTCGAGTTTGAAGTTTCGGATCAGAAAGGTAATTTGCGATTTGTGCCCAATCTATTCATCCACTTATGATATATTTGTGATAGTTAGAAAGAGCACGCAATTCTCTACAACTTTCACTAAGCATGTTCTGCCATCCGAGCAACTTTATTTTTGGTCAAAATTCGTAGTCAAAGCCCAGTCAGTCTGCCACGTCAGCGAGTCAACCTCCACGTCAGCGGTCAGAGTCAACAGTAAACCGAAGACCGGCAGTTTTGCAGAAAAACCCTAGAACTTAGATCTATCACTACTTTGTATTGGTTTGGCCAAATTTTACAAATAAAATATTTTTGGAAAGCTTATGACACGTAGAAACTTTTGGCATAGTTAATTTTATGTTTTGCCGAATTAATTTTCTTTATTTTCAAAAGTGGCTTTATTAGTATTTTGAACATAACTTGTTTTTAAAAATTGATTTTGGAATAATTCCAATTGGTATATTTTTGTTTAGTTAATATTTGGCTGTAGGATTACTCTATTATTGTTGTAAAAGTAGTTTTCTATGTTTTTCGTAATTAATATGAATTAAATGCTTTTAGGTGGTATTTTCTTCATATTTTCGACTAATCTTAGTTACAAAAGTACTTAGAAATATTCTGCCTCTCCAAATAAAGTATTTCTTTCTTCCTTAGAAATTTTTGATAAATAAATTTGGCAACACTTTTCCTTAGAAATTTTCAACATCTTATTAATACTAGATCTTGTCCTTAGAAAAATTTAGCATCTTGAAAACTTAGTTGTTTTCCTTAGAAAATATTCTAAGTACTTGCTTTGACAAATGTTTGTCCTTAGAAAATTATCAACTATTGTTTTACAGTATTTTCCTTAGAAAATTTAGCAACTATGTTTTGTTACTTTTCCTTAGAAACTATTTGGGCTCATTGTTTGACCTTGGTCCTTAGCCATTTTTGGACCATCTTACTTGTCTTGCATTTCCTCATTTTTCATAAGCATGGCATGCATATTAAGTCCTTAGTATTATTTTTTTGCACTTCTTACATGACATTCCTCCTTAGCAAAGTTGAGGATGCATGTTATTTCTTATAACTCTAGTCAAAAACCACTAAGTTAGAATTAGTGGAAATCAAGGAAGGACTTAGCCAAGAAAACAAGACTACAGAAGCATCTCCAAGAAGAAAACTACTTAGAAGAAATCAAGAGGAAGTTCATGAAGACCAACCATCCTACTTTTTCTAAGTCTTCTTCTCTTTCTCCTTTTCTTCTCCTTCTCCTAGACTTCATGATGACTAAATTATATTCAAGACCAACCTTGATGCTGCCAACAATCAAGACTGCAGAACCATCAAAGTCTACAAAAGTCAATGAAGTCAACACACCAAGGAGAAAGCCACAAGGAAGCCTGGAGAAGATTCTTGGAAGACCAACTACTTCTTTCTTTCTATCTTATCTTCATTTCTATTTTGTCTCACTTTGGACATTGTCGTGGTGGGAATCACGCAGATGCCACGGGGTGGCTTATTCTGGGGCCGAACGGATGCTTGTGGATTCGGGGAGGGATTGCGCGAGGGAGTCGCACATGAAGAACACACGAAGAACACAGAGAACACTGCAAGAACAAGAACGAAGAACCAAGAACGCAAAGCACACACGATGTACCCTGCTTCGGGGCCCTCGTGAGGAGGTAAAACCCCTACTGCAGCACTAGCCTACTCGGTGTATTCTCCTCTTTGTATACGGTGGGCTACAAATGCTCCTCGAGCTGTTTGATCCAACAATGGTGAGAAACTCTAGGAAGAAGAAGAGGCAAGGGAGAAGAGCCTCTCCCTGCGCACACCCGCGCGTCCCCCCCCTTGAGCTCTCCCCCTGGTGATCCTTATAAAGGGGAACCCAGGGGACAAGGAGCACTGTACAAACACTGTTGATGAGTTGACTCCTTTGTCTTCTAGCACTTGTCTCCGGCATCTCCGGGAGATGCCGTCCTTGCCTTTGTCTTCTAGCCGTTGTCTGTGGCTTCTCCACGTCCTCTTCTTATCCTCTCCTGAAGATATTTGTGATGACTTAGATAAGGATGTCTCGGTTGAAGTAGCGTCGGCGGAGATGATCCGGTTAGGGATGTCCCGGCTTCGGTGGAGATGACCCGGCTAGGGGTGGAGTCTGTGGAGATGTCGGTGTAGAGGTGGCGCTGATGATCATCCGGCTGGGGACGTCACCGAGGTGATGCCACACTGGGCCACCGAGGTAAGCCATCCCGGCCTGGAGAGATGACTCGGTTGGTGGAGCGATGATCCGGTTCGCTGGGAGGAGGTGGCCCGAGGTTGATCGTGCCCATGTTCTAGTTGGAACAGCTACACGCAGAGGTGGGCATGCATGCATGCATGTACGCTGGATGGAGTTAATGAACCGATCGATCACTTCTCAACCAAATGCATGTACGCAGGGGCATGCATGCATGCATGCTGTGAGCACTCGTGCCGATCCGAGATAGCAGTATCTCGGCCCATCCGAGGCTGGGATATCTCGACCATCCGAGGTAAAGTGAAATCTCGGTCTGCCCGAGGCTGGCTCGACACAGCCCAGCCGAGGCTGCGCCCTTGATTCGTTCCAGAACTTGATTCGGTCAGCTTGGTCTGCTTTTCCTTTTATCGCTTACTTATTTCTTTGCTGCCTCCTCCAACAACTCAACAAAACAAACACTTTGGGATACCGGGGATTACATCCCCGACATTAGTCCCCGAGGCTGCGGGGGATTCGCAGAGTCGCGCGCAGTCTTATAAAAACAAACAACAATACATTCCCACGTACACATCATCTTGCCTGCATGGGCACCACCATAATTCGGTTAACTAGCCATGTCCTTCAGGCCTAATGCGACATCCGGTTGACCGAGCTCACCCAAATCAACAACGAGATGGACAGTTTGTCCTGGAAATATGCTGCTTGCATGGGCGCCTTTGTATGTCGGTTCTTAGCCCTCCTGGCCTTTACTGAACTCGGATGCCGTCAGCGTCGGTTAGCCCTCCTGGCTTTTACCGAACTCGGATGCCGCCAGCGTCGGTTAGCCCTCCTGGCTTTTACCGAACTTGGATGCCGCCAGCGTCGGTTAGCCCTCCTGGTTTTTACCGAATTCGGATGCCGCCTGCGTCGGTTAGCCCTCCTGGCTTTTACCGAACTCAGATGCCGCCAGCGTCGGTTAGCCCTCCTGGCTTTTACCGAACTCGGATGCCACCAGCGTCGGTTAGCCCTCCTGGTTTTTACCGAACTCAGATGCCGCCAGCGTCGGTTAGCCCTCCTGGCTTTTACCGAACTCGGATGCCGCCAGCGTAAGCTGGACCGACATAAACCTGCAATTATGTATCTCATATGTCTCGGTATCTCGGCCTCTCTAGGCAGATCATATATGTCTCGGTACCTCGGCCTCTCTAGGCATATCACATATGTCTCGGTATCTCGGCCCCTATGGGCATATCACATATGTCTCGGTACCTCGGCCCCTCTGGGCATATCACATAACTTGGTACCTCGGCCTCTTTGGGCATATCACACATGTCTCGGTACCTCGGCCTCTTTGGGCATAACTCATATGTCGGTTCTTAGCCACTTCGGGCGTATACCGACATAGATATCTCCAGCCACTACTAGACTCACATAAGCATATCTCGAATTCCGGTTTTAACCACTTCGGGCGTATACCGACATAGATGTATCCAGCCACTGCTGGTTTGACATAACCATATCTCAAATGCCGGTTTTAGGCACCTTGGGCGTATACCGACATAGATGTCTCCAGCCACTGCTGGAATGACATATAACCTGCAAAAACATAACTCAAAGGTTGCCTCTGGCTAACAAACATAAACAAAGATCTGGTATGCAAATGATGCCATGATACGCTGGCAAACATAACAAACAGCGATGTGGGATATGGAATGATGTCATGATATTGTGACAAACCGAAATAAACGGCGATCCGGGATGGGGAATGATACCGTGATACTATGGTAAACCGAAATAAATGGCGATCTAGAGAGTACCGATAATGC
Source organism: Poa pratensis (assembly GCA_947311845.1). NCBI lineage: Eukaryota > Viridiplantae > Streptophyta > Magnoliopsida > Poales > Poaceae > Poa > Poa pratensis. Next base: position 3,531,810 of record CAMZMU010000100.1, on the reverse strand, counting down.
TAGGGTACCTTGGATAATTTGAGATAGCCAATATAACCATGATACCTTGGATTTCAATTATGATCCAGATGACCCGGAATTCCAATATGATCTGGATTTCCAATATGATCCGGATTTCCATTATGATCCTGATTACCGATATGATCCGGATTACCAATATGATTCGGATTACCAATGTGATTCGGATTACCAATGTGATTCGGATTACCAATGTGATTCGGATTACCAATATGATCCGGATTACAAATATGATCCGGATTACAATGCTCCTTGGATTTCTGGAATACTTCGGATTTCCAGGATATCTCAGTAACGAACGTTCTCAACAAAACCGATGTCACATTGCAATGTCAGTCCAACATACAAATCATGGAAAATATTTGACGGGAACAACAATTATACTAACCGAGGCAAACTAGCTATAGCAGTTGATAGAAAACGAATGTAACAGCAGATACTATGCACAAAAAACTAGACTCGGTTTCAACCGAGTCCCCGAGTTATTTTTCTTATCTAGGAGAAGATGTAAAATAGACTGGCTACCCAGTCCCCGGGTCAAGACATCTTGTCCCGGGGGAAACACTAGACTAAAAGCGAAGGGGCAGTCCCGAGTAACTTTCAGGATTAACTATCTGCGTGCGGTACAAAACCAAATACTGTAAATACTTACATTGCAATGTCGATGCAGACTGGTCGGAAGCGTAGCTGAGGGCACAGGCTAATATCCAAATAGCCGAGATGCTAAACTTAGATAATCTGGACGTAACTGACTCGGGCGCAGTTGGTCCAGCTGACCCAACGGCGCACACCATGGAGGATTCCTGCAAGTGTAAAACCGGGTACGGCCTACTCGGCCCAGCTCATTCAGCCAGCCGAAACATCATCTTTTTTATTTCGTCCGGAGGTATTCTTTTTTTATGCCGGCCGGGATATTTTTATGCCGGCGCGATTCAGTCTGACCGAGTTATTTTTTCTCGGCCGGATACATATTTTTCAACGCCGGCTGGTATATTTTTATGCCGGCCTGACTCGGTCTGACCGAGTCACTTTTCTGAGCACAACTGCCGATATCCCGACCCAGCTGCCGATATAGGCTATATTCGGCTGGTCTGCATTTCCAATTTTCTTCTCTCTTTCTTTTCTTTTTCTTTTTCTTCCCATCCTTTCCCTGGACGCAATCAGCAGACAAAGCATTACCCGGTTGGGCTGCCTCCAACTCTCTCTCCTCTTTCTTTTTTCACTCAACTGCCGACATACACTACATGCCGGTCCACACACACTGCACCATATTTTTCTTTTATCTTCTTCTTTTCTCCTGTACACGTCATCTTCCTTCCTCACGCCTCCTCTACTCTTTCCCTTTCTCTATTCTTTCCTTTTTCTATTCGGTTGGGAGCAGCCGACAGCTAACTCGGACAGGCCAGCGCCATATACTACCTATCCATCTTCCCTTTCCTCAGCTGCCGACATACCACAACTCGGTCAGGCCCAGGGGCGCGGCGAGGAAGTGCGACAGCGTACGCGTGTTGTGCAGGCCACCAACCCGGCCACCATTTTCCTCCTCTTCTTTTTATTTCTAAAGCCGACGTATACGTGATGCCGGCTTGCATAGCTCGATGCCGGCCCCAAACAGTGCGCGCCTGATACGTACGGATTCAGTCGACCCGCGGCAAGGCCACGGTGACAACGTCGATGCAGAACCTCCGGACTGAGCGGGAGAGACGGCACGGATGCCGCAGTCCCCGGGATTCGTTGGAGCCGCTGGTGTCTGTGAAGAAGATGCGAACGCGCGGAGGCGATGACGACGTCGAGCCTCCGGGCCTCGCGGGAGCCGGCGAAAACGCCGCACCGGCATCGATGATGAAGAGGTTGGCAAAGCCGTCCCGAGAGCCGAACGGCGGAATCCGGCCCGAGGAGCTCGCCGGAGTTGATGAAGAAGGTCCCGTCCGAATTGATCCAGCAAGCGCCACTATCAGCCCCACGGTGGGCGCCAACTGTCGTGGTGGGAATCACGCAGATGCCACGGGGTGGCTTATTCTGGGGCCGAACGGATGCTTGTGGATTCGGGGAGGGATTGCGCGATGGAGTCGCACACGAAGAACACACGAAGAACACAGAGAACACTGCAAGAACAAGAACGAAGAACCAAGAACGCAAAGCACACACGATGTACCCTGCTTCGGGGCCCTCGTGAGGAGGTAAAACCCCTACCGCAGCACTAGCCTACTCGGTGTATTCTCCTCTTTGTATACGGTGGGCTACAAATGCTCCTCGAGCTGTTTGATCCAACAATGGTGAGAAACTCTAGGAAGAAGAAGAGGCAAGGGAGAAGAGCCTCTCCCTGCGCGCACCCGCGCGTCCCCCCCCTTGAGCTCTCCCCCTGGTGATCCTTATAAAGGGGAACCCAGGGGACAAGGAGCACTGTACAAACACTGTTGATGAGTTGACTCCTTTGTCTTCTAGCACTTGTCTCCGGCATCTCCGGGAGATGCCGTCCTTGCCTTTGTCTTCTAGCCGTTGTCTCTGGCATCTCCACGTCCTCTTCTTATCCTCTCCTGAAGATATTTGTGATGACTTAGATAAGGATGTCTCGGTTGAAGTAGCGTCGGCGGAGATGATCCGGTTAGGGATGTCCCGGCTTCGGTGGAGATGACCCGGCTAGGGGTGGAGTCTGTGGAGATGTCGGTGTAGAGGTGGCGCTGATGATGATCCGGCTGGGGACGTCACCGAGGTGATGCCACACTGGGCCACCGAGGTAAGCCATCCCGGCCTGGAGAGATGACTCGGTTGGTGGAGCGATGATCCGGTTCGCTGGGAGGAGGTGGCCCGAGGTTGATCGTGCCCATGTTCTAGTTGGAACAGCTACACGCAGAGGTGGGCATGCATGCATGCATGTACGCTGGATGGAGTTAATGAACCGATCGATCACTGCTCAACCAAATGCATGTACGCAGGGGCATGCATGCATGCATGCTGTGAGCACTCGTGCCGATCCGAGATAGCAGTATCTGGGCCCATCCGAGGCTGGGATATCTCGACCATCCGAGGTAAAGTGAAATCTCGGTCTGCCCGAGGCTGGCTCGACACAGCCCAGCCGAGGCTGCGCCCTTGATTCGTTCCAGAACATGATTCGGTCAGCTTGGTCTGCTTTTCCTTTTATCGCTTACTTATTTCTTTGCTGCCTCCTCCAACAACTCAACAAAACAAACACTTTGGGGTACCGGGGATTACATCCCCGACAGACATAGACCAAGTCCTTGGTGTTTAAGACTAAGTAGTGCTAATTGAAGACCATTGAAGATCAATGAAACTACAAAGGAGTTGAAGATAGTTTGAAGATCTAACATGTGAAGACTTGAACTAGCCTTACAACTTTTCGAGTTGTTATTTCTCAAGTTTACTTTGAGCTCAACCTTGACCTTGCCTTATCCAAATGGGATATTGTTATTTTATGTCTTTCCCTAAATTTGTTTTGTATGTCTTTCATACCATAATTCTTTGTATCATTCTGCATCTCATGCATGTCATATTTTTCTAAGTGTTGCATTTATGATTGTATGTTTATTGTGAATTGTTTGCTGTGTTAGAGATTTCGGAGAGAGACGAAGGTGGTTGCAACCGCTACTACTACACTCCTGTTTGCCAAGGCAAGTGGCACACCCCCATAAATTTCCTAAGTATTTTTCTATGCATGACTTAGTGTATTTCTTTATATGCATGTGTAGGATAGTATTGCTATGCTAAAACTACTATCTCCTTTACACTAGTTGTGTCTAGAATCCTATTGATAACTTGGTAGAATTATTGATGCTATGCAAAAGTGTTTTATTGAAAAGTTAAATTCTACTAAGTTAATTTATCACCTGGGTGGATTTGGGCTTGCATGGCTGTCAGAGTTGAGTGTTTATTCACTTGTGGATTGCCACCCAGGATTAAAGGGACCAATGTTTCTCTAAGTGAAGTTGCTTACCGTGCAGCCATTAGCCATATGGGCTCTGGCTAGATAGATTAAGTTGCGTGGACTCATCCCGACTTGACAGGTGGTGGTAGAAGGTTAGATGGGAGCGCGTCAAGGCGGCATGGGATGGGAAAATGCTTCTGAAAAGTCTTGTCTCAACTCTCTCCTTTTCCTTAGCACAATTTGGGTGCTTGAGGATAGTTTGGGTTTGTTGGGTCTAATGGTGAAAGTGCACAACCTCTGCAGAGTTAAAACTAAGTACTTAGCCGTGTCTTCGGTTACGGACAAATCAAGCAGCTGATCAAGGATGTCAATGGAGGCTCCCAACATCTCAATTTCTCTAAGTAAAACTTGATGGGTGAACAAGGGTAGACGAGACTATGGATTTCATGCCATATTGTCTCAAACATTTGAAGAAAATGTTTTACAAAGTGTTAGGCAAAATTGGCTTTTATGCAAAACAGCCTTGAACTCCACCAGCCAAATATGCATATAGGTTATTAGAGTTATTCTATTAAGTGTCCACATAGTGTCACTTGCCAGATCCATTTTTAATGGTTCTGACCCACTCTGTTGCAAAATTTTATTTGTTGCAGATTGTTCTGACGATGAGTGAGTTTCGTTAGGGGTTTCGAGTCTGCAACCAACATGTTTTCGCCTGTGGCACATGCAAAGGATGAGGACTCCATGAAGAATAAATTTTCCGCTGCTTTACTCTATCAAGCTAGCTTTATGCTATGCAAGTTGTAATGAACTTTATTTTACCAAGTCTGGATCATTCATGTAATAATGATACAATGTTGTGATATTCGTCTTAAACTGTGTGTGCAAATGAAACGATCCAGGGGTTTGCACTATACACAGGTACCTTGCCATATTTTCTAAGCGCAGGTACGCTACAAGGGATTAAATCATGTGCTAGTGCTTTTAGGTTTTTGAAAGCATATAGAGATTGCATAAAATATTTGATACTCCTCCCAACCTTGCTAACACAAGCCATGGCTAACCGAATCCTCGGGTGCCTTCCATCAATCACATACCATGGAGGAGTATCTATTTTTGAGAGGTGTTTGTTAATTGTCAACGAATGGTAGCGGGTGAGAACAGTATTCTACCTGTCGAACGGACTTTTAAGAGCGGCTCCCATGAAGGACGTTATTTCTACCAGCAAGGCAGATCATCCCTCTTTCTCTTTGGTTTACACACATTCAGGTATTTCACTGTTTGTCATTGCTTACTGATGAATCAGGGCAAAAGTGTGAAGAGAATTAATTGGTTAAAGTTGTAATTAATTGGGACTGGGCACCCCGTTGCCAGCTCTTTTTGCAAGTTATTGGATAAGCGGATGTATATGCCACTAGTCCAGGTGTAAAAGTCCACTCGACAAATAGAATAAAGAATAACCACACTAATTCCTCATGAGCTAGTAAACATTGACACAAAAAGGAAATAATAACATTTTGAATAATTTAAAGGTAGCACATGAAAAATTTACTTGGAGTGGCAAGGAAATACCACATATAGGTAGTTATGGTGGACACAAATGGCATGGATTTTGGCTCAAGGATTTGGATGCACGAGAAGCATTCCCTCTCAGTACAGAGTTTAGGCTAGCAAGGTTATGTAAGCAAACAACAATATCAACCCGTACACCAAGTTTTATATGACAAACATATTGCAAACGTTATAAGACTTCATACCGTCTTCCTTGTTAACCAAACCCTGTTATTAGAAAATATCTAGACCTTAGAGGCACCACCGATGCAAACCAAATTTTAAATAAGCTTTACGGTAGTTCTTCACTAATAGGCTTAACTCATGTGATGCACAATTTAATCATGATCTACTTGTTAACTCAAAACAATTGACAAGCATCAAGTTATCCATTTTAGTGATCTACAAGATTAAGCAAGTTTTTCCTTATACCAATTACCACATGCAACATTTTCTGAACCAACCAAACACCAATCAATTTATTTCATCAACTCTCCAAACAAATATAAGTGAAGCAAGAGAGTACTTTCTACAAAAGAAAGCTAATAGCTCTGACAAGAGATACATGAAAACAAGAGTTAAAAGCTAAACAGCGCTAGATATGAATACTTTAACAAATATAAGTGAAGAATAGGAGTATTCTCATGAAAAAGCGGAGCGTGTCTCTCTCCCAATCAAGAATGCTAGGGTCCAGTCAAGCTTTATTGAAAATAAAAGTGCAATACTGAAAATAAAAGCACACAGACGCTCCAAGAAATGCACATATGATGTGAAAGAATTAAAATATAGTTTCACTAGAGATGACCTGATAATTTTGACGATGAAGAAGGGGATGCCTTGGGCATCCCCAAGCTTAGACGCTTGAGTCTTCTTGAAATATGCTGGGGAGATCCATGGGAGCCTCCCCAAGCTTAATCTCTTCACTCTTCTTGATCCTATTATATCATCCTTCTCTCTTGACCCTTGAAAACTTCCGTCACACCAAACTCAAAGTAGATCTCGTTAGAGGGTTAGTGCATAATCAAAAATTCACATGTTCTATAAAGACGCAATATGATTTGTTACTTTAAACATTAGCTACAGCCACTGATGTTATGTGAAGCTCTTCCACCCAAAAAAGAATTTCACTCAACACTAGTAAAAGAGAGAATTCAAAAAAAATAAAAAGGCATAATCTGTCTAAAACAGAACAGTCCGCAAACACGAATTTTTTTGAGGCACTTACGACGCTCAGATCGAGAAACTCTAAACTAATGAAAGTTTCAGACATTCATAAAGATTACGCACAATTTTTTTTACATTTAATTAACAATCTGGTGATTTTAGGAATTTCGTACAGTGAACAGCAAAAATCTGTTTCTGCGCAGCAATCAAAATTAAGCATCATCTTATCATTAGAGGCTACTCTTGGCACAACAATGCGAGAAAATAAAGATACAAAGGAGTTGCTACAGAAGTAAACAAGCTCCTTGATTAATACTGAAAATAAAAGATAATGGGTTGCTTCCCAAAAGCGCTTTCTTTTAATGCCTTTTAGCTAGGCTAGAAGATTTTAATGATGCTCTCATAAGAATAAGAGTTGAAAAACAAAAGAGAGCATTAAGAGGCAAATATCAAACACATTTAAGTCTAACCCACTTCCTATGCAAAGGAATCTTGTAATAAAATAAATTATTGAAGCATAAAGCAACTAGCATAGAAAGATGAAACAAATATACTCCCTCCGATCCAGAAAAAGAGTCGTACCAGGACATTTTTAAAAAGAGCCCTCCAAGTTTTCGTACCTCAACCCGCACTCCACCATAACGCGTCTCCCTGCTCACCTTCTCCCTCAACGCAACGCACCGCAACACACGCAGTCGCTCCGCGCATGGACTCGCTCACCTTCTCCCTCCCTGCTCCGCCGCCGTCCGCCGAGCGTCCTCTCTCAGCTCCAGCGCCGAGCCTCGCCGCGCCCCCCTCCTCTCGCCTCGCAGTGCTCCCGTCTTCATGGACCAGAAGATTCGACCTTCGGTGCGCCGCGATTTCTTGGTCAACACCGTCGACGAATCATCGGATCCGGCGTCGGCGAGGTCAGATCCGGTGGCTGTGCGGCCGGACGCGCCGGGTATGGTGGCTCCTCTGTTTTCTTGCTTGCCCATGAATCCCCAAACTTAAACCAATTCCTCATCTCTATCCATCCCCCAATCAATCCCAGATTGTTTGAGATCCTCTGCCCTGCTCTGCTAGATTCCCGGCGTTCGATTTGATTTCCCCTCTGCGCTGCTAGGGGTTCGATTGATTTGGGATGGAGGAGGCCTCCATGATGTCGCCGCCGACGGACTTCCTCGAATACCTGGGCCCGCCGACGGACTTCCTCCATGACCTCGCCCGCGCATCCGCCGTCTCCCGCTCCTGGCGAGCCTTCGGTACGTACGCACCGCCGCCAGGCCTGACCGCCGCGGGTCAAGCCGCCGTTCGCGGGATGCGGTGAGGAGCGCCGGACGCGGCGGAGACAGCAGCAGTTGGGGTCGGCGCTGCGATATTGTAAATTAGAGGGACCTTTTTGTAAATTTACATTTGCATACAGGTTGCGAATCTTTTTCTGGATCGGAGGGAGTAGCTTCAGAACTTTCAACATAAAGAGAGGTGTTTTAGTAACTTGAAAACTTTTGCAACCATTTTCCTCTCTCATAATAACTTTCAGTAGCATCATGAACAAACTGAACAATATAACTATCACATAAAGCATGCTTTTCATGATCTACAAACACATAATTTTTATTAAGCTCGAAAACAGTGGGGTTATTAAACCCACTTTTGACAATAATAGTATAATTAATATCATTAGGCAATATAGGACCATCATCAAGAGCATTATCATATATAACATTAGGGAGCACATTTTTACTTTCTGCAATTTCCTTTACTTGAGTCAAGGAGGATGTTTTTTCAAATTTATCAAAAAGAGATATTTTAATAGAATCATGACATTCAACAGTATAGCACTCTTCCTCCTTAGATAGGCGTGGAGGGCAATCATATAATGTAAGAGTTACTATCATTAGAAGGTAGATCCTCCTTTTGTTCATCACTCTCTTCCTCTTTTCCATCCAATGAGCTTTCAGTTTTAGCAGTTTCTTCTCCCACAGGTTCCTGAAAGGTAGCAAGTTGTTCTGGAGAATAAATTTTCTCAAGAAATTCAGTGATATACGGATTATCATTATAATATTCAAGGCAATAACCAAGTATAGCATAATTCTCAGTTCTACAAGGAGCATCATCATTTTGAATATAACCAGCAATTTCATAGGCACCCTTAAAAAAAAAATTTCTTCAATTCGCTCAAGGTTACCAAAGTCATAATTTCCTTTAAGCATAAGCAGCCAAAGTTTCATTATCATTATAATCACATTGGAAAGGGAGGTGTTTATGCCTTCTACAACATAAAGATTCATTAAAGCAGTAGGATTCATCATAAGTAGAGCATAAGTTTTTAGCAAAATAATTCAATCTACTTATTTGTTCCCATAAATATTTCCCTTTTTGAGACAAGCGGTATTCCTTATAGTAATTATGTTGTTCCTCCGCGAACCCACTTAGCCAATAAGATTTTGTTTCAAACAGAGAAGACATTGATAGCAAATAAATAACTAGACATAATAACAAACCGAAATAAACTAGATGCAAGAAACTAATTTTTTGTGTTTTTGATAATTGAAAGCAAACAAGATAAAATAAAATAAACTAAGCAAGACAAAAACAAAGTAAAGAGATTGGAAGCGTGAAACTCCCCTTGCAGAAGACTGCTGTCTCCCCGGCAACGGCGCCAGAAAAATAGCTGTCGCAGGGAGTCTGGACTGTTGACGTGGAATCTGCACACAACACAATCAAACTACTTTGCCCCAACGAAACAGTGAGGTTGTCAATCTCACTGGCTTGCTGAAAACAAAGGATTAAACGTATGGTGTGGAAAATGAGTATTAAATTGCAGAGAATGAAAAATGAACAGTTTGCAGTTTGGGGTTGTTTAATCAGTGTAAAAGAATGGACCGGGGTCCACAGTTCACTAGTGGTGTCTCTCCATAAAAGATAACTAACATGTTGGGTGAACAAATTAGAGCTGGGCAATTGACGAATAGTGAGCGCATGACAATGCATATACATGACATGTTGACTACTATGATATTTAATTGGGCATTACGACATAATACATAGACCGTTATCCAACAGCATCTATGACTAATAATCCACCGCCGGGTTGTCATCCGAGTTCCCCGTTGGTATTAAGTTGCAAGCAACGGATAATTGCATTAAGTAAAGTGCGTAATGTAAACAAACACATATGCCCGTGGACATAGCATCGTTAGGTTATCCCTAGTGGCAACAGCACATCCACAACCTTAGAACTTTCTGTCACTGTCCCAGGTTAAACGGAGACATGAACCCACTATCTAGCATAAATACTCTCTCTTGTAGTTACAAGCATCTACTTGGCCAAAGCATCTACGAGTAACGGAAAGCATGCAAGATCTTAAATAACATATGAGATAGATTGATAATCAACTTGACATAATATTCAATATTCATCGGATCCCAGCAAACACAACATGTAGCATTACAATAATATGATCTTGATCATGTAGGGCAGCTCACAAGATCTAAACATGATGGCACAAAGTGGTGAGACAACCATCTAGCTACTGCTATGGACCCGTTGTCCAAGGATGAACTACTCACGCATCACTCTGGAGGCAGGCATGGCGATGTAGAAGCCTCCGGTGACGATTCCCCTCTCCGGCAGGGTGCCGGGAAGAGGTTCTGAACCCTCCCGAGCTAGGGTTGACGACGGCGGCGTCTCTGGATCTTTTCGTGGATATTTGCTCAGGTACTTAGGGTTTTCGCGTCGGGGGGAATAAGTAGGCGAAAGGGCGGCGGCTGCGGACCCCGAGGGGCCCACACCACCCTAGGGCGCGGCAGAAGGGGGGCCCGCGCCCTAGGTGCGTGTGGCCTCCTGGTGGCCCTCCTCTGCTGCTCCTTCACTCCGTCAGGCGTGTTCTGGAAAAATAGGCACCCCCGTGTAGTTTTGTCCAATTCCGAGAATATTTCCAGACTAGCTTTTCTGGAATACAAAAACAGCAGAAAAACAGGAACTGGCACTTCGGCATCTTGTTAAGAGGTTAGTCCCAAAAAATGTATAAAAGTGATATAAAGTAGATGCAAAACATGTAGCAATTGGTATAAAACAAGCATGGAACATCAAAAATTATAGATACGTTTGAGACGTATCAACGTGATGCACCTGACGAAGAATCTTTGCATGAATATTCTAGGCTTCCTGGGCTTGTATGGGAAGTCAAAAGATACACCGGAAGCACGAGAGGACCAGGAACGTCATAAAGGACGAGACGGCATGCATCCAGGGCAGTTTCAAGGGCCTGCCAGCTACGCTCTTACCAAGGAAGAGAAGGAAATCTTTTTTGAAGTCCTTTTCAGTATCAAGGTCCCGTCTGGCTTCTCGTCGAATATAAAGGGAATAGTAAATATGAAAGAGAAAACCAAAACCTAAAGTCTCATGACAGCCACGTGCTTATGACGCAATAGCTTCCGGTTGCATTGAGGGGAATTCTAGCGGAAAATGTTCGACTGGCCATTGTGAAGGTATGTGCATTCCTCAATGCAATTTCTCAGAAGGTAATCGATCGAGAAAGTCTATCAGGGTTACAAATTGATGTGGTCCAATGTCTGGTCAGCTTCGAGTTGTTATTCCCGCCATCCTTCTTCAATATTATGACGCACCTCCTAGTTCACCTAGTCGAAGAGATTAGAATTCTTGGTCCTGTGTTTCTACACAATATGTTCCCCTTCGAGAGGTTCATGGGAGTCTTAAAGAAATATGTTCGTAACCGTGCTAGGCCAGAAGGAAGCATCTCCAAGGGATATGGAACAGAGGAGGTCATTGAGTTTGGTGTTGACTTTCTTCCTGACCTTAAGCCGATTGGTGTTCCTGAATCTCGGTATGAGGGGAGGCTGACTGGAAAAGGCACACTAGGAAGGAAAGCAACGGTATGTAGGGACGGGCATTCTTTCACTCAAGCACACTACACAGTTCTACACTATTCCACCGTGGTGGCTCCGTATATCGAGAGACACAAGAATATTCTACACACCGAAAACCGTGACGGGGAACACGAGAAGACTTTTGGCAGTTGGTTGCAGATACATCTCATGAATAACACCATTGTTGGAGATCAGCTGTACTTATTGGCCAGGTGTCCATCTTCGACTATATGTACTTTCCAAGGGTACGAGATAAATGGTAATACATTTTACACGAAGGCCCAAGATAAAAAGAGCACCAACCAAAACAGTGGTGTCCGCTTTGATGCAACAGACGACAATGGGCAGAAGGACACATATTATGGGTACATAGAGGAGATATGGGAAATTGACTATGGACCTACTTTTAAGGTCCCTTTATTTCGGTGCAAATGGGTCGCAGCTAGCGGGGTAAAGGTAGACCCGCAGTACGGAATGACAACAGTGGTTCTCAAGAATCTTGGGTACCACACCGAACCATTCGTCCTAGCCAATGATGTGGCTCATGTTTTCTATGTGAAGGACATGTCCACCAAACTGAAAAAAAGAAAAGATAAGCAAAAGAATACATCGTCCGATGAGCCAAAGCGCCACATAGTTCTTTCAGGGAAAAGAAACATCGTGGGAGTGGATGACAAGACAGACATGTCAGAAGATTATAATAAGTTTCATGAAATTCCGCCCTTCACAGTGAAAACTGACCCAAGCATCCTGTTAAATGATGAAGATTCTCCATGGCTACGGCTCAGAAGAAAACAGAAACAATAGATAGGGATGTTGGTGATGTGTAATAATGTATTAAACCTTTTATGTAATGCATTCTATGGAATGTATTAAACCTTTATGTAAGGAGCATGTGTAAGAAGATTCAATCAGCTGCAGTTTTACCAACACAATCTCTGCATTCTCCAAGATCTTTAGCATTTCCAAGTGATAGAACAAAACATACGGTTTCCCCTGCCTACCTTCTCCAGTGGCCACTCTGACCGGCAAATCGGCAAATCATCGCGTGGTCGTGAGACGGCAAATCGGCCTTCGATCCAAACAGCGGCAAGACATCTCTGATGATTTGCAACAAGTGTTGGGGATGTTGCCAATCATCAAAGCATCTTGCCGCTGCTTTGATCCGACCGAGGGGAGGGTTCACCTTCAGCCTCCGCTCTAGGAACTCCTGCCTCTCAGAAATCTTGCTCTCTGCTACCCATGTGCTGCCAAAATGAACTACAATGAGTAGATACTGAGTGCTGAACATGTCCGGGAGGGGGGCTATATATAGGGTACGTGTGCTTCTTTAGTCCCGGTTGGTAACACCAACCGGGTCATGTGGCTCACGAAGTGGTCGTGATACTGCTGATCCAACAGCTCACATTCCCTCAAAAGAAACACACCCCTGATCCAACGTCTCACAAGTGCTTGAAAGAAACACACGATCCGTGTGCTTCTTTAGTCCCGGTTGGTAACACCAACCGGGACTAAAGTCGGGCTCACCCCTGATCCAACGTCTCACAAGCGCTTGAAAGAAACACGATCCGTGTGCTTCTTTAGTACCGGTTGGTAACACCAACCGGGACTAAAGTCGGGCTTTGCGGAGCCACGTGTCCTCCCCCAGCGCTGCCCTAGCCGCGTGTCTTCCCCTAGCGCTGCCCTGCAGGTCTTTATATATTGTCGTCGACGGGGTAAACCCTAATCCACCATTCCTAGCCACGAACGCTTCGTCTCCACGAGATGGATCCGCCACACCCGCCGCAGCGCCTTCTGGACGAGGTCGAGCGTGCTCGGCAGAGCGCGCTTGGGCGCTACCACGGGAGCCTATCCCGCCGTATGCCCACGAGCCCGGCGTGGAGAGGAATGCCCTCCTACCGGCCTCCTGCTCCGGTGCCGGAGGAGGTGAGGAGGACGTACGAGCGCGCGTGGTCCGACGTCCCTGACCCGACGAGGATGCGTACGCCGCAGGGGTGGCGTGGGGATCCGCGGCCGTACCTCCACCAGTCGCCGCCGCCCCTCCCGACGAGGAGGATGACGACGACGACGACTTTGACTGGAGCGACCATGGGGAAGAGCGCGGCGGGCCGCAGATGCAGGAGGCCCTTGAAGCCTCCTTCCAGTCCGTCCACGACGACGGGTACAGCGAGCCAGAACTGTCTGCCAGCTCAAGGCGAAGGAGGCTTCCGAGCTGGATTGGGCGCTGAAAGACTCATCCTCCATGGATCTTGCCCTCCGCCACAAACGTGCGCGCGAGAACCGGGCAGCCGCGAACGGGGCTGGCTCCTCCCGCCGTTCCTCCTAATCCTACGGCCTCCGAGCCAGCAAGTCCATTTATGTAGAATAATGTTGGTGATGTTGGTGATGTGTAATAATGTATTAAACCTTTTATGTAATGCATTCTATGGAATGTATTAAACCTTTATGTAAGGAGCATGTGTAATAATAATGAATGTGTATTTCCAATGTGTATTTCCAATGTGTATTGTCCAGAAGCTTCAAATCAGCATTTCCAAGCAATTTTATAGATGGAATTTTATAGATGGATTCTATTGGGAAGAAACTATGGATCCAACGGCTCACAAGCCCTCAAAAGAAACACACCCCTGATCCAACGGCTCACAAGCGCTCGAAAGAAACACACGATCCGTGTGCTTCTTCCTTATTGGTGGGATTCCCTTTAGTCCCGGTTGGTAAAATTGCGCGGGAACAAATAAGCCCTTTAGTCCCGGTTGGTGGCTCGAACAGGGACTAAAGGTCTGTTTCTTCCCGCCTTATTTCTTCCCGCGCTTTCCACCGCTTCCCGCCTCCGTCTTCCCGCCATTTCTCACTATATATATGTAGTCATGGCCTCCATTGGCATAGCACATCTAAACTCATATCTACAACCTCATCACTCTCCCATGGCTTCCACCGTACCCACTCTGACCTACTCGGAGGCGGAGGCGCTTTGCGCCTCGAACTACCCCTGCCGCCCGGCTACGACGTCCCCGCCGGTTGGAGGCTGAGCACCGGAGGCGTGCCGGTCCCTCCTGTCCCTCAAGGTTTGGCGCGCCGGCGGCCATCACGAACCACTACTACCTCGAGCTCACTCCGGAGCAGCGGATGGATTCCCGCTGGCATCCAGACTATCGCCCAACTTGGGACGCCTTCTTCATCGAAAGGCGTGAGAAGGCGCTCGCCAGGTACGAGGAGGACCGCCCCGTCCTTCGAACTTCAACGAGGCCGGCCGTCGGCTGTGGTGGGCCGGCCGGACTCTCAAGAGGGTCATGGACTACATCACGGCCGGCGATAACCCCCGCCTGCGCTACCCTCAATTACAGTCCATGCGACAACCCCCGTCAACGACTACATCACGGCCGTCTATGACAGCGACGACGGCGACTACGACGACTACACCCACGAGTATTATAGGCCTAGGCAAGAGTATGACTAACCTGAGCCACATCATTGGTTTGGACAAAATGGTTTGTTGTCATTCGTCTATGTACCAAGTTTGTTGTCATTCGTCTATGTACCCAAAGTTTGTTATCATTCGTCTATGTACCCAAGTTTGTTGTCATTCGTCTATGTACCCAAGTTTGTTGTTATTCGTCTATGTACCCAAGTTTGTTGTCATTCGTCTATGTACCCTTCATTGGCAGTTGTTGATTCATTTTTTCAAAATGATAAAATGGTTAATAGTTTGAATAGTTAGAATAATTATTTTATAAAAGATAAAATGGTTTTGAAATAGTTATACAAATTTAAACACTTTTCATGTTGAAAGTTTAGTGAGATTCAAAAATATGCAAAAGATAAAAGTTAATGCATTTTTTAATTTAAAATGGCAAAATGGTTAATAGTTTGTAGAGTTAGAATAATTATTTTATAAAACAGAAAATGGATTTGGAATACTTATTCAAATTCAAGCACTTTTCATGTTAAAAGTTTTCTCAAATTCATAAGTATGCAAAAACTGTTTCATTCAAATGTTCAAATATTTAAAATTGTGCTAGATTTAAAAAAAAGTAAAAACGGCCCAGCCCGCGCAATTTTTGGGCCTTTAGTCCCGGCCCATCTCACCAGCCGGGACTAAAGCCCGCGCTGCGCGCGGGAACGCGAAAAGGCCTCCCAAACCCTTTAGTCGCGGCCCGTGCTCAAACCGCGACTAAAGACCCCCTTTAGTCGCGGTTTGAGCCACGGACCGCGACTAAAGGTCCCATTACTACTTAAGCCACGGTTGGGACTTAGCCATTTTTTCATCGAAGACGAAGGAGCGCAGAAGGCTGCTAAAATTTTCCGTCGCCGGCAAGGCCGTCCCCGACGCCGCTGCCGTCTTCGACACGGCCGCTGCCCGTCGCCGGCGCCTCCTCTACTTCTCCACCGAGTCGTCCGTGGTAGGAAGGCCGGAATCCGGCGAATCGAGGCCCCTCCCCCAACTCCGGCCACCGCGTGCGAGCACGATTCCGTCGCCGTACGACCTCCCCCGACCTCGTCGTCCACTCCATCGTGCTCAGGGTGAGCTTTTGCATCCTCCAGTGCCTTCAATTCGACTTATTGCGCCCCGTAGCTCCGCCGCCGCGTTGCCCGTCGTCGGCCGCCGCCAAACATCGTCGCCGGCGTTGCTCCGGCGACCCAAATTGGGCGGCGCCGCTACCAAAAGGTTCCCTGCAACCTCCTCTACGTCGCAGCGCGTTCGAATCATCCAGAAACGCGCGGATTCGAGCAATCTTTGATTAACCCGAATTTCAAAATAGGGCTTTATAATTCTGTTTCTGTGCTGTAGCTTTAATTCAAAATAAAATAGTTAAACTCCGTGTTTGTGCAAACCAAAAATCACAGTGATAAATGAATGAGTTTAGAACCACTTCCAACTTGCAAATCTTAAAAATATTAATTTGTGTGTGCTTGATAATTACTGTACTGCCACTGGTATAAATCAAGAACTATTTTTTAACTTGAGAAATATGAATCCAAAATTTGTAAATCCAATTGTTCTGGAATGCCTGTGATTATAGCTTTCTGTAGAAATTAGCCTCATATGTTTGTGATACATAGTTTTGAAATGGCATGTGTTGGTAGTTTAGACCAGTGGGGTTTTCTAGCATTTAATTAATT
Source organism: Poa pratensis (assembly GCA_947311845.1). Lineage (NCBI taxonomy): Eukaryota > Viridiplantae > Streptophyta > Magnoliopsida > Poales > Poaceae > Poa > Poa pratensis. The sequence continues at coordinate 3,515,198 of CAMZMU010000100.1, read as the reverse complement.
TTCTGTGAATAAGATTTTGGACTAAATCCAATTGCATTAGTTTAAAATACTTACATAGAACCTAAACCTATCTTTGCATAACTTGTTGATGAACAGAACACCCTGGACTTAATAAACTCTAAAAATGGTGTTTTCTGCCTATTAAAAGTGATAAAATAAATATTTGTCCTTTATGAAATTGTTGCTATTGTTGTTTGTGAAATGTTTAGGTACTGTAGATCACTACATAATGTTGTTCTTAATATGTTAGTACTGTTAGTGCTTAAGTAAAAACAAAATGAAGTTAGTTGTAAAATGCTATTAAGAGTAATATTTTGTAATATAAAATATCTTGAACTCATTTTCAAAATGGAATAAGTTATGAAAACCATTTTATGTTGTAAGGTATGATAATTCATTTAAATAAATTCTAGGACTAAGTAATTTTAGTAATTGATTTGTAGTAATTTTTAGTAATTGATTTGTAGTGGATATATTGTGACTTAATAGATTTGTAGTAATTTTTTAATTACAAAGTATTGATGATAACAATTGATACACATTAGATAAGTGACTTGTATTCATTGCTTTAGTAATTATTTATAACAATTGATACTCATTTTATTTGATGCATTTTGAAATAATATTGTGTGCATTTTGCAGAAACTATGGATCCACCTAGTCCAACCCGCAGAGACCTAATACAGGAAGAAATTCTCGAGAATATAATCCACGACGCCCCAGATGCTGATCCAGCCGAATCTCCGTCGTCGTATCTGAACCCCTCCGGGGATGGAATGGAGGTCGACCGAAGTGAGGATGAAGTCGACGGCTCCGATGATGGAGAAGGCGATAGCTCCGATGATGGAGAAGCCGGTGGACCCTTAACGAAGTCCGGCGAGGTAGATATGAAGTTCTTCGGCGATCAGTAGATGCATTACTTAAGTTGTATATATATAAATTGACGAATGTTTCTTCTCTTAGGCCTCCACATCGATCAAATCTTCCAAACGAGGCCCGACCAAAATGTTGGCCCCATCTACGCATTATACATTTGAGGTCATAGCCCCTACGGGCGAACCGAAGGAACCCAAGAAGGCTGCCGCTGTATTTAGAAAACAATGCGGAGTTCTGGTTAGGGATCACGTCCCGATCATCGTTCGAGACTGGAATAAGCGCAAAGGGGCGAACGATAGTGAGTATGTCGCCGAAAGGTACAAAGAGGGTCTTTGGAATGACCTCATGGCACATTTCACCCTGCCAGAATTTGAGGATCCTGCCGACACTGCAAAATTGAGGAAGAAAGTCATGAAGTGGACTCTTACGAAGATGGCCGAACTATTCCGGGTGTGGAAGAAAAGATTATGGCAAGAATATCTGACGAAAAAGACTGCTCCAGTATTTGAAGGCTATCTAGCGAAGCAGGCGAATCACTGGAACGCATTTAAGGAGTACAAGGAGTCACAAAATGCCAAGGCGATCTCAGTAAGGAACAAGATAAATGCTGACAAGAAAAAATATCACCATAAATTGGGGCCAGGGGGCTACGAGACTGCCATGCCAAAGTGGGATAAAAAAGAGCAAGAGCTGCTTGCTAAAGGGATCCAACCAGAATGGATGCGCGACGAATGGGAATTGAGGGCAAGAAATTGGTTCCTTGCGCATGGGGGTTCATACGACGAAACAACAGGGGACCTTATTTGCAGTGACGGGATTAGGGTACCCAGGGAAAATTGGGTTAAAGTGGTGAAAGAAATTAAAGAGGGGAAGTTAAAGTTCACTCCCGATAGAGAGAAAGACTTGCTGACACTGGTCCTCGGGAATGACGAAAAAGGAGGACGAACACGAGGCTTTGGCCCTTCCGTCCCGTGGTGGCTTGGGTTTGCCAAAGACGTAGAAACTTACAGAAGCCGAGCGAGAGCAAAGCAGCGAAAGCAGGAGGAGGAGGGAGACAAGTTCAACCAGTTGCTTGCCAGAATTAACCACCAGCAGCAGATTGACGAACTTAGAGGAGTAGTGCGCCCGCAAGATCCTGTACTCGATATTACCGCCGGTCCATCTCAGCGGAAAAGCAGCGTGGGTGACTCGGAGGTCCCGGCTGACGATGCACGGCGGATGATAGATGGCGGTCCCGGCTACCCCGTGGATGGAATCAAGGATGCAATATCTTGTGAGCTCCATCAGAAATTGAAGAACATATCCATGAAGGTGGCGGTCGGATATGCTTTACCTTGTCCACCTGACGCACGCTGGCAAGACCGTGAGATTCCAGCTGGCTATGCTAAAGTCGTGGTGGATGAAATCGTACCGGGGTCTCATGCTATGGAGCTTGACATCCCTGGACCTGGAGATGAGAGGACACTCGGAGAAGTTGTGGGTGATACCATTCTATGGGACAAGAACTACATCAAGTTTCCAGGGTCGACGCCAAGGACAACACCGCCTCCGAGTCGTCGCAGGTCACCTACACCTCCATCACCTCCAAGAAGCACACCCCATGACTACGACCACCACAGCGCGAGTCCATCTCGATCTCCGCCGCCGGACTTGGGTCGGCCGTCTTCGCCGCCGCCTTTGCCCGCTAAGGACAATAAGCGGAAGCGTGCTCCGTCGATGAGTACTAACCGACGCAGCAGCCCAAAACGACAAAAGTCGCCCCTCCCAAGAGTACCTCATAAGAATCTTCCCATCAGAGCTTACGATCTTACTGACGAGCAAACCGCAGCGGTCGCAATGGCCGAAAAAGATGCGCATTTTGCAAAGATGAAACCCAAGCCCGCCCCGGTATACACCGAGAAGCAAAAAACGTGGGCACGTGATTTTCTGAACACAAAATCGCAATATGAGTTGCACCATAAGCCAGATGACTATGTACGCACACTTCGGAAGGAAGTGCAGAAGAGCAAATCAAGTAAAAGTGCAAGCGGGAGCAAATCAGGTAAAAGTGCAAGCGGGAACAGAAGGGACGTTCCCCAGCTCGGAGAACAGGCCAAACAATCGATCCCATCCCTCAAGGTGTTATCCGAAAACGTTCCCCAGGTGCTGCAGCAGGATATGGAAGAAGCTGCGAAGTTGGCGGCCTCTATGGGTGTGACTGTTGCTGAATTGCTAGGTTCCCAAGACGACAATTTACCCAAGGCTGATGTTGTCCCTACATATGTCCCAGGGAAGCCTTTGGTCAGCGACGAGAAGTTGGCACAATTGCCAACACATATGCGGAATTTGCATGACTGGTACTTGAGTGTGGTAGGGGGGCAGAACAATGATCGTGGCGAAAGTCCCACATGAGTACTTCTTCCGACCCGAAGAGGTCCATGTTGAGTTTTCGAACTCTTCCAGTTATACAATTTCGACGCCCTCGACAAAACTCTCATGAGTTGCTATTGTCTGTAAGTTGTTGAATTCATTGTCTACATATAAGTTGTCCAGTTTTTCAGTTGTTCAGTTCATTGCATGTAATTATCCTCATTATATCCTTTTGTACTCTATTATGCAGAATGAAGATCCGGGAATGTAAAACAAAGATCTATAGTGTTGGGTTCATTGACCCAGATAAAGTACATATATATTCGCTAACGACGAAACCCGACGAGACGGCGAGTAACCTTCTAAGGTTTCTAACGGAGCAACATTTCTGTGACCACATACTGTTTCCTTACAACTTCCAGTGAGGGTCTTACTCTGTTGTACACATTCACTTTTGCTTACTCGATGTTAAGTGTAATTGATGAGTTACTGACGTATATATAAACGTGTGCAGGTTCCACTGGATTCTGCTAGACATTCAAGTTGATAAGGGAAAAGTTGAAGTCATGGACCCATTAAAGAGACACCTGGAAGAGTTCCGCGACATGCAGGACATGCTCCAGAGGTAATTTTCGCGCTATATCGGTCTCTTTCGTTGATTTCATGAGATATCAGGTAATGAATAACTCATTCATTAATTCATTTTCTTTGCCGGGCAGGGTTTGGAACCTGTTCAGGAGTCTGGTGGCGGGTTCCTTTAGTGAGAAGCTGACGTTTACTCCGGTCACGGTAAGTAGTACGAGATATGTCCGCGCATCTCTTTAATTCTAGTTTCAATACAATTATGATGCTAGATTATTATTTTGATTGAATTCTATTCTCGTAAAGTGCGCGAGGCAGCCACCGGGGACGAATCTATGTGGATACTACGTTTGCGAGTTCATTCGCACGTTTACCACTGAGCACAATGATTATAGACTCTACGTAAGCAATACATTCACAACATTTTTTATTACCGTCACTTTTTGTTATCATGATTGATGTTCATATTGATCTCCTTTTCTTATATAGTTCGACAGAATGCGGGAACAACTCCTACCAGAGCAACGCCTACTAGGAATTGCAGAGGAACTGGCGGGATTTTTGATGAAAGAGATGGTAGACGACGCCGGAGAATTTAGTGTGAATAGGCGCTACTGATGATCCCCGGCCGTGTAATCGAATAGACGGGCTCTAGTCCCGGTAATTGTGATCTCCATGTAACTATCAAAATTGTATATATTTGTATATGCTCGATCGTAAGACAAGTTATCTTATATATATGCACGAACGTGTACGGTATGTGGTAGCGTAGAAATACCGCTAAAAGAAAACAATTATCTTTGTATGCTCGAAGAAAGAAAATAAAAGAAAACAAATAAACCCTAAAGAAATAAATAAAAGAAACCCTAAACCCTAACCCTAAAGAAATAAATAAAAGAAACCCTAAACCCTTTAGTCGCGGCCCGTTATACGAGCCGGGACTAAAGGGGTTGCCCCCAGCGCGCCCCGCAGGCGGCCACGTGGATGGCCTTTGGTCCCGGCTGGTAACAGGCCCGGGACTAAAGGTTTGCCCTTTAGTCCCGCTTGTCCTGTCCCGGTTCGCGAACCGGGACTAAAGCCCTCACGGGCCGGGACAGAAAACCCTGTCTCCACCAGTGCTTCTTACCTAGCACGGTTATGAACATATTTCTTTAAGACTCCCATGAACCTCTCAAAGGGGAACATGTTGTGTAGAAATACAGGACCGAGGACGAAAATCTCTTCGACCAGGTGAACTAAGGGGAACACCAACTCGAAGCTGACAAGACATTGGACCACATCCTTCTCTAAACCTTTTAGAGTTAGTGGATTGATGACCTTCTGAGAAATTGCATTCAGGAATGCACATAGCTTCACAATGGGTACTCGAACATTTTCCGGTAGAAGCCCACTCAATGCAACCGGAAGTAATTGTGTCATAATCACACTATTAGGAAAAGGCCTACCGCTGGCGGACGGAAATGGTCTACCGCTGCCGGGCAGGCGCCCGCCAGCGGTGATTACGCCAGTGGTAACGTTTTACCGCTGGCCGGCGGCCGTCCGCCAGCGGTAAGGATCGTTACCGCTGGCGGGCACTACTTTTGCCCGCCCGCGCGAGGTTTGGCAGCGCTGGCGTGCAGCCTCGGCCACCAGCGCTAAGGTACCATGGCCGCCAGCGGTACGCCTCGCTGGTAGGAGTTCTGAGAGCGCTGTACGCCAGCGGTACGCTTCTCTGTCCGCCAGCGGTACATTTTCGTGGTATTTTTTGTTTTTTTAAAATAACGTATTACAGCAATATATCAAATATAAATATAGTATATTCAGGTAGAGCCGACCAAAATGACAATAGTACCACATATAGATGACCAAATTGTGATACACAAATACATAAGTTCATAATCACATGCATTACAATACAAAAATAAGAACCATAATGTGATACACAAATACATAAGTTGTCATACACAAATACATCACATAAATGATAGAGAACCACAATGTTTAAGAGAGGGCGCGATCGATGAAGTTGGCGTTTCGATCATCCGGTTGTTGTTGCTCTCTTTCAGTGGCTTCAAGTCCTCTTGGCGTTGACAACTTCCCCACTAGTTTCTTCATTTGTAAGTATACACAAAAGGCAAATAAAAATGTTAGCTAGCAACTAAATTGTTCACATGTCGTGCAGAAATAAACAAAGTATACACAAAATAAACTAAGCAACCTTGGAAGAATGCATGCCTCATACTTAGGTTCGGACACACAAATTCAGAGACGGCGTCAGTGAAATCCAGTGGGATGCAGAAAATGTGTATTCGTGCATATCACAGGTTTCACTGACGTCGCCTCCGGATCACATAGTGCCACATCATTTTAATCATCGGCATTGTAAAGGAATGAAGTATTATTGGAAGACTTAGACAAAACAAGATTCAAAAAAATATTATGCCTCATACTTCGATGTCACAAGATGTGGCAGAAGTGATCTCGGGGCCACCTCCACCAGATGTGCCCTCTTCGCCACCTTCGACGTCACGAGATGTGGTCTCGGCATCGGAATTGATCGGCACATCCATCTCGGCATCGGAATTGTTCTCCAAATCCATCTCGGCGTCGATTGACTTTCGAACCATCTTCAAATATGGATCCGGCTCGTTGACTCCACCTCGAGAAGTCCCGGCCTCCATATTGTTAGCCATCTGCGCGCACACACAAAAATTCGTAGTTAGTAAAACAACACTGTAAGGAAAAATTCACTTGGATGGTGATGAAAAGTTCGGGTACTCCATATGTCATAATTTTAGCAAGTCATGCCAAATTTCACGAAAAAATTCGGCATGACCTTTGCTAAAATTATGTAATATTGAGTACCCGAATTTGCCAGAATGGAAATTAATCAACATTCCGGCAATCTCAAGGGTCTCTAGGGTACCAGCAAACATTTCACCACCACACAAGACCGCATTCGCAACGACAATGCCGCACATTATATATATCATCTCCACAATGCCGCACACATATATCATCTCCACAAAGGCAAACATATTTGAAATGCCACAAACAGCCACAATGCCGCACACATTCTTAATTTTGAAACCCTAATCTATCAAAATATTGGGTCGGGCAAACCCACAAACACCTTGTGGGTGTGGGTGCTAGCTAGGGGGAGAGGACGGGTGCGGCCAGCTTAACTTGGCCGGGCGGCGGGCTGAGGTGCGGGGGGCGCTCGGGGCAGTCGACGGTGTCGTTGCCGCAGTCACGGTCGCGGTCGGGGAGGTCGATGCGGGGGCGCGCCAGCCATAGACGTGGGCGCGTCGGCGTTCGTTGGGGAGGCGTGGATGCGCGAGAGAGAAGGGCGGCGAAGGCGCGAGAGAGGAGGACGGCGTGGGCGCTCGGGGTGGCGTGGGCGGCGGCCGGTGGCGACGGCGAGCAGAGGCAGCGCGGGAGGCGGCGGCGGGAGTGGGGAAATTTGGAGAGGGAGAGGGCACGCGTGGGGAAAAATGGGGAGGGAACCGCGCAGGGGCCACATGTAAGTGGCCACACATACCGCTGGCAGACGGAGAAAGGGCGCGGGCGGGCCCCACATGCAAGTGGCCGAAATATACCGCTGGCGGACGTCGTTAGCCGTCCGCCAGCGGTAAGGTCTGTTATTTTTATTTTCTGTTTTTCTATTTTTCGTTTATTATTTCAAAAACTTTTTGTCTCCCGCGCTTTCGTGCGCTTTCACACTTTTCATCTCCTGCGCCGTTGTGCGCGCTTCAATTAATTTGGAAGATGATCGGTCGCCGGCCGCCGTAATTTAATTGTGCATTTGGAAGATGATCGGTCGCCGCCGTTTTAATTGTGCATTGGAAGATGATCAGCCGCCGCCGTTTTGATTGCTGCCCGGCCGATGGCCTCCCTCTCTGCCCACCGGCTTCCCTCTCCACCCTATATAAAAGGCCACTAATCCATGGCCTAAGCACACACAAATCTCTCTCTAATCCTCTCTCTCTACTATATATTTCCAATGGATCAACCACTCGCGCGCGTTCCATGGCCTCGGCCTCGGTCTCGGTTGTACTACTTCCCCAAGGAGGGTATGAGGTTCAAGGTGTGGGTCACCCTCCGTGCATCACGCGTGGCGAGGTGGATCCGCGACGTGAAGAAGTTATATCTCGACGCCGCACCGATCAAGTGCGTTGGACTCGACTGCGAGTTCACCGACGCTCTACCGGGTCCACAGAAGAATCTTCCACCCGAGAAACAGCAGCGCGCCGCCGTCCTTCAACTCTCGGTGGCGACCGAGACACTTGTCTTCCAGATCTGCTGGGCTGATCGGAAGCCGCAGCTCCTCGTGGATTTCTTAGGTGACAAGACCATCAAGTTTTACGGTGTGGCTATCCACAATGACTTGCGGATGCTGCGCTGCTATGGAATTGAAATTCCGTCCGCGGTCGACCTCCAGAGGGATAGGCGGAACCCAACGGCAATCCTACTCCGAGCCTTGTTGCTCTCTCCAATGCTATCATTGGGACAAAACTGGCCGAGAAGAAGATGAAGAAGAACGACGACAAGAACGACAACGACGAAGAAGACCTCCGGATTCGTGGATGGGGCAACGTGCCATTAAGCTACGAGCAAGTCGAGTACGCCGCTCTTGACGCTCGCCTCGGCTTCGAGATTGCGCGGAAGTGGGATAGTCTAAGTGGCTATAATACCAATGGCGACCGTCTTAATGTCGTTGATGCATGAGTAGTCTATATAGCTAGATCGATGTGTGTGTGCGCATGCCGTTGTGTCTTCTCTCATATATATGTATCGGTTGCAATATTAATTAACGATCGAAATATTTGGATTTCATATCATGCATTTTTTCCGATCGATCGAATTCATCATAAATATTAATTACTTTAATTTGTAATTTCGATTTACCGGAGAAAGCCGGGAAAGCGCGGGGGAAACCGTGAAGCCGCGCACGAAACTGTGAAGAATAATTAACAGGGAAGCCGGGAAGCCGGGAAACCATTGTCAGTGTACTAGTTGCTATGTGAAATGATAAACTTGATTTTCGACAAAAGTTTCACAAACATTCTTCACAAAAAGCACTATCTTGTAGAAACATCTACAAGTGATCAATTCGATCAAAATGACCAAGTTATGTTAATTCTCAACGCATAGTTTGTGCTAAAGTGCTCATATTCGACACATAGGTGTGTCTTGGTATAGGAAGCAATGGTTCCTAAGGAAATTTATAGATTGTTTTTATAAATATAATTTTCCTAGTTATTTGTATTAAAGGCAAACTTAGCGCTGGCGGACGCTCTAGTGTGCCGCCAGCGGTACTTAACTGACCACTGGCGTACCATTTAGCCTGCCCGCCAGCGGTACTGTCACTATATTTTTCCCAACTGAGCTCAGCCGCATCCACTACTGCTGGCGGCCCCTACCTTGCGTCCGCCAGCGGTACGTTAAGTACTCTGGCGGGCATGTTATGTGTCTGCCAGCGGTAGTTTGCCCCGCCTCCTCCTAGATTTCTGCTCCTACCGCTGGCGGGCAGTGTTCCTGTCCGCCAGCGTTACGTCCAGAACCAGTGGCGGACACGAAAAACCGCCCGCCAGCGGTCGTAGCGCTGGCGGACGAAACTTCTGTCCGCCAGCGGTACGCTGGTGGCTATAAGCCTTTTCCTACTAGTGTCACGTGGCAGTCATGAGACTTTAGGTTCTGAAATTTTTGCTCTGCCATGTTTATTATTCCCTTTATATTCGACGAGAAGCCAGATGGAACCTTCATACTGCGAACACATTCAAAAATATTTTCTTCTCTTCTTTCGTAAGAGCGTAGCTCGCAGGACCTTGATGATTATCTGATTGAGTGCCGTCTCGTTCGTGCATACGTTGATGGGTCTGCCTTGCTTCCGGTGTATCTTTTGACTTCCCATACACGCCCAAAAAGTTTAGCAGGTTCAAGCAAAGATTTTTTATCACGTGCATCACGTCGATTGCAGAGTGAACCTCTAGCATTATCCAATAGGGCAGCTCCCAAAATATCGATTTCTTCTTCCACATGGGTACGTGGTTCTGAGCGTCATTCGGAACAGATAGTCCGCTAGGACCCTTCCCAAATATTACTTTTAAATCCTTGACCATAGCATGTATAACAAAACTAGAAGGGCGGGTAGGCTTCGGCCGATGATCTGCCTCACCTTTGAAATGTTGGCCTTTCTTTCTTAAGGGATGATTGGGTAGAAGAAATCGACGATGGCCCAGGTACACATTCTTGTTACCTAAATGTATACTTTGAGTCTTACCTAAACAATGCGTACATGCATTATATCCCTTGTTTGACTGTCCTGAAATGTTACTAAGAGCAGGCCAATCATTGATGGTTACAAACAACAGCGCTCGTAGGCCATGGCCGGCTCGGGGGTGGAAGATAATATAGGGGAAACGTTAATCCCGGTTGGTTGCACGAACCGGGACTAACGGTCCATCTGAGGCGGGCCAGGCACCTCAGAATGTGTCAGAACCTTTAGTCCCGGTTGGTGCCACCAACCGGGACTACTACGTCGACTACATCAGAAAAATGGTTGAATTCATATCTTTAAAACCGTAAATCGTAATTCGACAAATAATATGTATAAATGGATCAGAAAAATGATAGGAATCTAAATATTGTGTCCATATCATCTTTTGCATAAATATTTAATGATTATGTAATAATATTTATTAATTCATTTTTTGTTATTCGTAGATAATCATATTATTTTTTGAAGTCCAAACCTAGCTTAACATAAACATTAATGATTAAGTACAAATAGTTTGAATTCAAATAACAATTTTTTTTTACATTGATATTGTCATTTTCAATTTAATATGGAAATATCCATGTCTTTATACCGGTAAATCGAAATTCGAAAAATAATATGTATGAATCGATCAGAAAAATGATAGGAATCCAAATATTTCGGTCATTACTTTTAGGTAACCGAATGGACCGAATTGTCCGAATACATGAGAGAAGACACAACGGGAGCACACACACATCACTATAAATATAGCTAGTCTACTCATCAACGACATTAAGACGATCTGCATTGGTATTATAGCCACGTAGACTATCCCACTTTCGTGCAATCTCGAAGCCGAGGCGAGCGTCCAGAGCGGCATACACGACTTGATCGTAGCTCAATGGAACGTTGCCCCACCCGGAATTCCGGAGGTCTTCGTCGTCGTCGTCGTCCTTGCCCTTCTTCTTGTCCTTCTTCTTCTTCTTCTTCTTCTCTCTAGTTTTGTCCCAATGATAGCATTGGAGAGAGCAACGAGACTCGTAGTAGGATTGTCGGTTGGGTTCTGCTTATCCTTCTGGAGGTCGACCGCGGACGGAATTTCAATTCCGTAGTAGCGCAGCATCCGCAAGTCATTGTGGATAGCCACGCCGTAGAACTTGATGGTCTTGTCACCTAAGAAATCCACGAGGACCTGCGGCACCCGATCAGCCTTGCAGATCTGGAAGACAAGAGTCTCGGACGCCACCGAGAGTTGAAGGACGGCGGCGCGCTGCCTTTTCTCGAGTGGAAGATCCCTATGTCGACCCAGGAGAGCGTCGGTGAACTCGCAGTCGAGTCCAACGCACTTGATCGGTGCAGTGTCGAGAAAGAACTTCTTCACGTCGCGGATCCACCTCACCACGCGTGATGCACGGAGGGTGACCCATACCTTGAAGCGCATACCCTCCTTGACGAAGTAGTACAACCGAGACGGAGGTACGCGCGCGAGTGGCTCCATTGGAATAGAAGGAGAGGGATCGAGAGAGAGTTTTTGCAAGGAGATTAGGAGAGATTGTGTACTTAAGGCCAAGATTAGTGTTGCTTTATATAGGGCAGAGAGGGGAGGCCGGCGGGCAGGGGAGGCCGGAGGGCCGCCGCCATGGATTAAACGCCGGCCGGGCGCTGATCATCTTCCCAGGTCCATCAATACGGCGGCGGATCGATCAACTTCCAAAGCGCGGCGGCGCGTTGGAGACAAAACGTTTGAACTTTAGTCCCGGTTCGTGACCCGAACCGAGACTAATGCTTCTCGCGCTGGGCCCAGACTCTGCGGCCGCACGCGGTGACCCTTTAGTCCCGGTTCGTGGCACGAACCGGGACTAAAGGTCCCTTACCAACCGGGACGGGGCTGGGAGCGGGCGACGGCCGTTCAAACTAGGTGGGGTGACCCCATTAGTCCCGGTTCGTAATAAATTGGGGACTAAAGGTCCGAACCTATTGCCCATTTTCCACTAGTGTCTATTGAAAAGAGAAGAAAAGATACAAGGTTGATCAAGATATGATCAACTCACAAACCTAAAAGATGTACCAAGTGGGATCATGTATCTCTTGGTATGGTAAGAAATTGTCCATATAGCTTTGTGAACTAACCCATGATATGTGTGTGGCATTTATATGTATGGTTAGGTATCTTTCTATGGGCTAGCGTCAAATGAAGATTTCATATAGCCCATGAAGGATGACGTCAAGTGGTGATCGTCATCAAGCTTGAGTTGTGCAACTTCAAGAGAAGTATCTCGAAGATATCATATGCTTGATGCTTGCCACCCTCTTGGAGATAATGGTCAAGTGAATATGTGCCTATGAGTGTCTCTCCCATAGTGGAGCATGGGGGAGCAATATTTGAGTCTTCACCAAGCGAAGCGCAATCAAGAAAGGTGGTCCACTTGAAAAGATCAAGATCATCAACATCTAGCTCAAGTGGAATGCGCAAGGCAAAGGTATGATAGGGTTTCTATTTTACCGGTCTCGTGGTGCTAGTTGGGAGACCGGGTTATAGGATAGATACCGAACTATCAAGAGGGGCTCTCGACTAAAGCTTAAGCGTATCAGTTGGAGAGAGCTCAAACCTTTGCATACTTGGCATCATCATCTTTCTTGGTTCTTATTTGGTTTTTCTCCTAGTTGGGTTTTGGTGCTTGTCGTGATCTTCATGACAAGCCCAAGTTCTTCAAAAACGGATTTTGGTTTGAAAACTTGTTGCGTTTTCGTGTTGGAAATATTATCGATTTACCGTGAGGAAAGTTCCACACATTCCATGTGTGTCAACTTAACTCTTTTATGGTTCTTAATATTTCCATTGGTTTCACCTTCCATGTGAGGAAAGCTCTTGTCGTTACCTTTCCAACAGAATTGGTTTCACCTGTTTTGGAGTTCGAACGAGAAAGTTATTGCATTTCAGGTTTTGCTGTTTCTGTCTGTTTTGCTCAAGCAGGGGAATCGGATTATCCGATCAAGGTGGATTCGGATTATCCGATTCTCAAGATTGCTCGAATTCGGCTAAGGACTTTTAAAACAATGCATACTGGAGTTTTTCGGAATATCCGATCAAGGCTGATTCGGAATATCTGATTCTCAAGTTTTCTCTCAAAATCGGCTAAGGACTTCTTGCAGCCTATTTTGTGGCGTTCTGGAGTTTTTCGGAATATCCGATATAGGTCTACGCGGATTATCCGGCTGTGCCGGATTATCCGATACTTTGTGTTTCGGACTATCCGATCCAGTCGGATTATCCGATCGTGACTTATGTCGGAATATCCGATGTTTCTGTCTACAACGGCTCTTTTTCTGGGAGGGGTATAAATACCCCTCCACCTACCTCCAGCCAGCCCACCCACTGCAGCTCGTGTTTCCCACCATTGTTGACCTTCTTTGAGCTTGCTATCTCTCTATTCCTCCATGATTCTTGCCTCTAATTAGAGGGAAAAGAGAGAGGAGATCTAGATCTACCATTCCACCAATCAATCTCCTCTAAGTGAGGGGAAGCTTTTTGGGATCTAGATCTTGGAGGAATTTGGTGTTCCTCTTTGTTCTTCCTCTCTTCTCCCCCAATAGCATTAGTTACTTTGGTGGGATTTGATAGTGAAGGATTTTGAGCACTTCTTGTGTTCTTGCCCATTGCATCGGTTACATCGGTTTGAGTTCTCCACGGTGATACGTGGAAATCGAAGTTGAGAAGCTTGTTACTCTTGGGTACTTGGCGTGCCCTAGAGCTTGTCCTCTTGGGTACTTGGAGTGCCCTAGACGGTCCTTGTTGATCTCGGAGTTTTGGTGGCTCGCGGGATAGTTGGGAGCCTCCAATTAAGTTGTGGAGACGCGCCCCGACCTTGTGAGTCTTGTGGCTTTGAGAGCCGTGGGATTCGGTGAGAGCCTCCAATTAAGTTGTGGAGTGTGCCTCATCCTTGTACAGGTTCGGTGACCACCCTCAAGTGTCCCATAGTGGATCGTGGCACTCCGCATTGGTGGAGGCACGAAGGAGATTACGGTGTGCCATTTGACGGCTATTCGGTGATCACTTTGTGACTCCGCACCGCTGCAACGGAGACGTAGCTTCCATTGGGAAGTGAACTTCAGGATAAATCATCGTCTCCAAGTGCCTCAGTATTTCTATACGTACCCGAGCTTCTTACTTATGCAATTACTTTGTGATAGCTATCGAGCTTGAAGTAATATATCTTGCTATCACATAGTTGTATATCTTGATTAGCATAAGTTGTTGGTGCACATAGGTAAACCTAGCTTGTTTAGGTTTTGCGCTTGATAAATTAACCGCTAGTTTTATTCCGCATTTATTCAAGCCTAAACTGTAAAGAATTTTAAATCGCCTATTCACCCCCCCCCCCTCTAGGCGACATCCGTGTCCTTTCAATTGGTATCAGAGCGGGTTCTCTCCTTATTAGGCTTCACCGCCTAGAGAGTAAAGATGTCATCTAGCGGACTAGTGCACAATGCTTCTTTTATATTAGATGGCACAAATTATGATGTTTGGAAAATTCGCATTCTTGATATTATTCGGGTCATTGACCCATACATAGAGCGAATTCTAGATAGGGGTTATTTTCCTCCAAGGAATCCAAAAAGATTATCTTTATTGGATGAGAATAATTCCTATCTAGATGCTCAAGCTTCTAATGTGATTTTCAATGCTTTGAGCGATGTAGTTATTATGTCGGTCTCTTCTTTTCGGAATGCTCATGAGCTTTGGACCAAGCTTCAAGATAAATATGATGTGTCCAAGAATTGTGGAGATGATTGTTGTCCCTCCACTTCCGGCCGTGATGAGTTCTCAACTTCTTCTACTTCACCTACATGTGGCAAGCCACAAAGTAATGCAATGGTGAGTAGTGATAGATATTACAATAATGATAGTGAGCTTATTGTTGATGATACTTCACCTCTATCTTATTGCAATGAATTATCTTTGGACTTAAACGCATCTAGCACCAAAAGTGATCTACATGCTTGTGTTGATAGTCCTTGCATATCGTGTACAAATTGCTTGATTAATCCTTGTGATGATATGCTCTCTATACCTTGTTGTCATGAAAAAAATGCTTCTATTTCCTCTAGTATTTTGGCTAACAATGTAGAGGAAACCGAACACTCCATGGAACAAGATATGGATTTAAATGGTGACTCAAGTAATTCTTCATCGTCATCATCATGTACTCACTTTTGCCTTATGGCTAAAGCTTCCGAGGTATCTCCTACTTTGGATCCCAATATATCTCATGATGATATTGATGAGGAACATGAACAAAATGATAATGATGCTTCCATACTCGAGAAGGGTAAAATGGTTATTCATTCTCTTTCAAAGAATAAAAATGCTCGTGCTAACTTCTTAGAAATCATGTCTACCCTTGTTGAGCGCAAACTTACCATTGAGGAGTTGGAAGCTCGCATTGATGAAAGCCTTAACCGCGAATACAAGTATGCGGAAGAGATCGCCGATCTCAAGGAAGCCCTTGAAGAAGAACAATCCACCAAGAAGACTCTTGAGGAAACTTTTGCTCTTGAACTTTCTAGAGTAACAGAATCCCATGATAGATCTCTTAAAGTGGCAAATGACTTTAAAATATCAAATGGTAAGCTTATAGATGCACATGCCAAACTCCTTGAGGATTTTGAGCACCTAGATAATGGCTCTAGGGTCACTAAAGGTGAGCTCATCAAACTCACCGAGTCTCATGCGCAACTTAAAGCTTCTCACTCTAAAGAGCTTGCCAAGTTACCTTCTCCTATTGTCATAAATAATGATGCTTGTGCTACTAACTCTATCTCTTGTGAAGCATCCATATTAACGGAGAATGTTGAGCTAAGGGCTCAACTTGCACTGCTTTCTAGCAATTATGAGAAATTGGAAGAAAGACATGAAAAGCTTTCGAGCTCTCATGAGGATCTTGTAGTCTCCCATGATAAGCTAAAGTTAGCTCATGAGGCTATTATTACAAAGGTGAAATCTTGTGAGCCTCATGTGGACAATGGCACAACTTCTACTCAACATGCTTTATTGCCATGTGCTAGTCCTAGTAATTCATCCACTCATAATATTGCTACATCTTGTGATGAATTACTTTCCATGCCTCTTTGCTCTAACAATGAAGCTTCTACTTCCTCTAGTGTTTTTGTTGATACTAACCATGTAGAGGAATTAAAAGAGCTCAAGGCCCAAGTCACTTCTTTGAAGAAAGACTTAGAAAAGCGTCATGATGGGAAGCCCACACTTGAGAACAAGTTGAGTGTGCAAAGACGTCCCAATGACAAGAGTGGACTTGGATTCAACTCCAATAGTAAGAACAAGTCAAAGTACAACAAGAAAAAGAAGGGCCAAGAACAAGTCAAAAATTCGGCCAAGATCACTTGCTTCAAGTGCAAAGTTGAAGGGCACCATGTTAGATCTTGACCTATGAAGAAGAAATCTCTTAGCAAGAAGCAACAAGGGAAGAGGCCTGAAGTTCAAACTCAAGTTCATCAAGATGAAGAACGGTCCCTTCCCAAGAAGAATCGTGGCATGCCTCCTCATGATGAAGTTTCAACTAAGAAGAAAGGAGGAAGGAAATTTTGCTACATATGTCGTGAGAAGGGTCATTTTGCTTCTTCATGCACTAGTGGTAACTTATCCAACCCCATAATAATTGATAATGTTTATTCTGTTAGGAAGGATAAGATTGGTAATGTGTTTGCCAAATATGTTGGTACTCAAAGTGGTGTCAAGAAAAGGACCATTTGGGTTGCCAAGCCTATTGTGACTAACCTCTTAGGACCCAACTTGGTTCGGGACCAACAAGCTATAACTTGATCAATAGGTGTTGTTGGAGGGCATTGGAGACTTGGCTACATCATGAAGAATTAAGGGATCTTCATCAATTATATTATCTGAAGCCAAGTCATTTGGATTATATCATTCTATCTCATATCCAATTTTCCTCCTTGCGGTAACTTGTATTTAAATCATTTATACATTGAAAGTTGCTTGCACCCTTGCATGTGTTTGGTTTTGTACCTTGCTAGTGTTTGTATGTGTTGTGCTCTCTACTTGCTTATCTTGAGTAGTCAAGTATGTGTATGTTGGTTTGCACACCATGTATGTGTGAGTTTGTTTGAGCCTTTATATCAACTTGGTTATATCTTAATTGGCTCTTTTTGAGAGGTTAATGGACTACCCCATTTTGGGGGAGTGATATGCTTTGCGCACTTCACAATCCTAGAAATGTGTATACATGAGGACTACCCTTAGTGTTGATATATCAATCTTATATTTACTAATTGGAGGCACCGTAGAAGCCTCCACGTTAATCCTCAGAATTTTCCCGTGAAACAGAACGTCGGTCGCAAGATTTAGACCCTCGATTGAATCGGAACTGTAGGAGGAGTCCTAACCCCATACGCGGAAGTCCCTTTCCTCCAAACCCCCGTCTCCTACAGATAAATAAAATCACGCATGTCTCCTGGTAAAACTGCCGCTGGCCTTCCTGTTAGTTAAAGCAGCCTGGTAAGATCTGGGATATGCAGTTGCCGAACTGAGGATATATTGGAGGTGTACGAGCTTGCATGGAGCGCTTGGGGCTAATGCTAGCAGTTAAATCTTGATCCATTGCGATGTACGTGCTAATTATCTATCAAAAAATAGTACGTGCTAATTAGGTTTTAATATCTTCCGATTATTCGGCAGTGTGTTTTCTCATAAAGTAATTATTGAGGTGAAGATTGCACTTTCTGGCTCCGTCGACTGGGCGATCGATCAGATAAATACTACTGCAACGCATCGAGCACTCTCGCAGAAGTAGTGAGTCGCGGCGGCCGGGTCGCCCGACGATGGTCTGCGCGTGTACGTGCATGCGGCCACCGGCCACGCGGCCACTGTGGCGTGCCTGAGTCTCATGCATGCATGATGCATCTATGGTCAAAAGGGATTATGCATGCACGGCAACGATCAGTCAAAAGAATGGTAAAATCAGGGTTAAACAACATTTACCAAAGGCCTCATAGTTTTTGCTAAAACTGTCAAATAATGCGGTATGATGAAACTGCAGAGCTCCCAAACTAGGCCTTTAATTTCTAGACTGTCTAAATTTATTTTCGATATATCTTTACTGGCTGTATCAGATTCGAAGAGTGCCAAGTAGATGGCAAGATGAAACGTTGCCGCAGGTATCGAATTGCTGGAGCAAAGGTTCCTTTTTCAAAATTCGGTGAATTCTCACTTGGCTCCTATTTTTCTCTGCAACTTCGTCCCTAAAATTATTTGTTCCTCTATAAGACTAACCTAAAGATAGATAGGATTCTGGTGAGTTTTTCTTTTCTCAAATCTTACAGTGAGTGCTGTACATACCTAGACTACTGCTTCAGTTATAGTATCAGCAGGTCTTCTATGTTCAGATAATTGTTTGGTGGCACTACAACCAGCCCTACACTGCTACACACATGTAAGGCTATACCTCCTATAGGAGTACAGGGTACCTGCATGGAAGCCCGAGAAACATGCAAACGGCAAACAACTTTTATTTGAGTTATCAACTCCAAGCATATATGATGTCAACAATTTAACATGCATAAACTGAAAATTGTAGTCAGGGCTTATATGTCGCCGTTTTACCTGTTAGATATTCTTTATATTGCCACTATACTCGATGATGAAGTAGCAAATTAAGGAGTTAAAACAGTTAATCCAGATATTCTGTTTTTTAATAACATAATAGTTTCTCCTCCCATTCTCTGTATCCTAGATGCACAAAATCAAAACCAGAGGGGTTTAGTTTTTTATATCTCCCGGTGATATCATAGTTGCTAAGGGGATGAAATTAGGTGATCCCTGAAAATAAGTCGCTGTCCCAATAAACATATATGAATGTCGAGATGGGGTTTGCTACTGCCCACACTTCTAGGTATGGTATATAAAATATTTAGTTGAATTTCAAATTTTAATTTTAATTTAATTTTGTGGATGTAACTTACAACACACAAATGCAACATCTCAGATCCTTTCCTTTTTCTATATCAGTTTACTTAATTTCGGCTTTTGCTGTTAACTTTCCGTGTCATTTTTTGTTGACTGTATCCGTGTCATTATTTCTAGGATTCCTTCTACTTGGATCTCAAGGATTGAAGGAAGAACGTGAGGCACACGATCTCATGTGCAATTAGCTATACATCATGCATGTTGAAACCAAAGTCAATGCTTTTATATACTAAAATTATTTCAGTATTCGGGACATATAAATGTTGATGTGCTGATACGGTCGTATTGTTGATAATTTTACAGTGATCAAGATTTAGTATAAAATAATTGTTAAATTAACAATTCATATTCAAATTGTTTCGATATTTTTTATAATCCTACATATCTCTCGAAATTTGCTTTTAGTACATTTTGATTATTTAATGACTTCAAATGCATAGAAATATATTATGCTGTGTTACCATTACAATAATAATGTGATATTATAGCTCCATGTAAAATAATTAAACGAACAAATGTACCAAAAGCCCGTGCGGATGCACGGGTTGACGACTAGTCTTATCTAATCTCTATATGGTATGGCCTTCTCATGAGAAATTCAATTTCTATAATGTTCATTAATTATCTCTAGTTGGTTTTTATTTGCCTCTTGTGGAGATTAAATGGATTATCACATTATGGGGGTGTAATAAGCTATGTCCATATTACAAACCTATACAATGTGGACATGTGAGGTATTGTCACCTAGAATTGATATTGTTAATTATCATATTCCTATGTGGCATGTTTCTCAAACAAGTTCCCATTTGCTTGAATGTTTTTTTTCTTACTAACACTTTGGATCTTGTTTGTGATGTATGTTCTTGGTAATGTTTTCCTCTAATATGTTCTCATATATCTCTTTGGGAAACCAATTGCTTCAAAGCACTCTTTGTAGTTGCTTTGCATAATCGCGTGAATATTTGAAGCTATCAAGAACATTTATCTACATAAGCATCGCGCTTAAATCTTATCCTTCACCATGTGCTTATTGGTTGTGAAGATGATCTTGAATGTCAATCCAATACACCACTAAGAAATTTCTACATATACTCCTTTTCCATGACAATTGATAGTCATAATTGTGGTGAAATTTTTAGATCATCTTTATATTGGCTCTTGGAGTTTATTGCCTTATTTCTTGCCAAAATTAATGTGTTTTAACTCCCGTTGTCTTCCTTGCCTCTTGTGGATCATTTTACTTTACTCAAACTTTCCTAGTGTTTTATTTGGTGTAGGAGAGGCATTGATCCCATCATTGTGCACCTTGCATTCAAAGGCTACTTATAGATAATGCACTATTCTTGGGTGAACTATCCTATATTGAATACAACTTATATTTTCATTAGTATTGGATCTTATTGCATTTACTTGATATATGACTAGTGTTTGAATAGATATTTGGAGAGCGATGATTCCATATGTGTGCATTGTGTATTCAAATACAAGATCATAAATAATGCACTTTTGTTGGGAAAGCTATCATGTATCCTCTTAAACACTATTTATGTTCTATTTGTATTTGATCCTTTCCCTTGGTCTTTGATCCCGATGACATGTCTCATGGAAGACAAACCTTTTCGGCTTGGTACTTTGTGCCATCATGAAAAGTGTAGAGGGTGTGGTTTATTTGTTGGAACCCTGCTCTTTCTTTTTGAGAGTTTGTCTCAATTGACATCTCTCTTTGGGAGTGGGTTATATCATTCGTTGATCTCTCTCTCTTTTGGTATCTCTTTGGAAATTTGATATCTAGTCCGTTTATTTATTGATAAATTGGTATCTTATTTTCTTTTTGGTATCTTTGTCCAATTGGTCTCTTATCAATCATGTGTTGATTTGCTTTTAGTTTCAATTGCTTTCTCTAAATCAAATTTTGATTTGGATATTTGATATAATTTGGACCTTCTTTGATTTCTTGATATTTGTCCAAATTATATCTCCATTTGGTGATTAAAGGTCAAAGGCATGCATATCTACTACTTTTTATTTTTATGGCATGCTTTCCTTCTTTGTGCCAATATATAGGTGGAACTCCACGGAATCCTAAATTGGCTAAGATGTGCATGAAATCCAATTTCATATCTATATGCACCTAATTTTGTGGAGTTCTGTCGAGGTGTGCCCTCGGCAATTCCCATGGTTGCTATACCTAGGGTTGATTGTGTGGTAGAGAACGCGTAGTATTGGTGGAATCGACGGCTGACAAGCTGGATTTACCCAGGTTCAGGGCCCTCGAGTGAGGTAAAACCCCTACTTCCTGCTTGTCTGTGTTTATGATTTGAATATGGAGGTTACAAGGGTTCGACGAACAGTAGATCTCGTCGAGGTTTTGGTGGCTATGGATTGCTTGTCCTTGATCGATCACCCTCCCAGCCTTTATATAGGAGGCTAGGTCTCGGGAAACACAACCGACCAAGGTTACATGTATGGAAAGTCTTAACCGACTATTATTTGATCTAGCTTGGAAAACACTCTTCGTCTTGGGCCTTTCTTCATGGGCTTCGATTAATCCTTGGGCTTCTTTGATCATCACGTGCACCAGGTACCCTTATGCTGGGGTACCCGCAGAGTATAACCTCGTCATTAGCCCCCGAGTACTTGCTTGCCTCGAAGAGTCGAGCATGTGCTCCCTTCATCGTGCACGTCATAGTTTTCTTAGCTTGTTCTTCTGACCCGATGTAATTCTTCAAGCTCTAATTTGTTTCAATTGTATGTGTATGCTAACCGAGGGATACTGACATAGTAGGCCTGATTCACTCGAATATCGAGCTCAGTTAACCGCACATTTGGGCGAAACCATACTAGCCTTCAGTCAGACTCGAGTCCCCGGGCTCGAGCCTGGAATGCAGTCGAAAGATTTTGCCTAGGGATATTGACATAGTAGGCCTGATTCACTCGAAAATCGAGCTCAGTTAACCGCACATTCGGGCGAAACCACACTAGCCTTCAATCAGGTTCGAGTCCCCGGACCGAAGCTGGAACACTTTTGAAACTTTTGCCTAGGGATATTGACATAGTAGGCCTGATTCACTCGAAAATCGAGCTCAGTTAACCGCACATTTGGGCGAAACCATACTAGCCTTCAATCAGGTTCGAGTCCCCGGACTCGAAGCTGGAACATACTGGACAGACTCGACTCAGGCCGTTGTAGGTCTTACTGATTCGTTCTGCAGTTTAACTTTTGATACCTAACGCGTCCGTCAGGATTTTCATCATGTCTGTTGACACGGAAAATTTCAAGGGAAAACACTGTTGGAGCGTCCCTCGGCCCATCTCGATTGCTCGGCGGGTCTTACCTTTACATTTGCGTATGCAGCATCCGAAACATCTGCGATTGGCATAGTTCGGGAATTTATGAAGTTTGATTCTTTGCTTTGTGAGGTACTTAATGCTTTCAATCGAGCCTGTATTCGAGTGAATTTTTCTTACCTTGTTTGGAAATCTATGGGAGCGCGACAGCGCTCCCATGGGAGTAGCCCCCGAGATTGTGGTTTATTGTCTTGCAATAGAGGACAATCTCAAATCATCCTTTTACTCTGCTTTTTGTCAATCGAAATATTTTGTCTTTGAAATCTATGGGAGCGCGTCAGCGCTCCCATGGGAGTAGCCCCGAGATTATGCTTTATTTCGTTTGAAGTAGAGGATAATCTCAATAATTTTGCTCCTTTTTGATCAATCGCAACAAATTTTTGATATGCTCCCATGGGAGTACCTTTGCTAGTCGAATCCTTGCGTCGATTGTAGTCTCGAACCACCACTCGAATGTGGACGTTATCACTGCCCCTGACGTCATTCATGACGTGTTTGGCGTGCGCCCGCCAATTTGACAAGACGTGTCTGTGTGGGCCCAATTTTCAAACTTTTGACCGCAGAAGACGCCATTTTTATTTTGGACCTGACTTATCATGGTATAATCAAGATAGTTCTCAGGTAACACATCTGTGTTTTTGATTTGTACCAGGTCCCAAGTTTTTCGAGTGGGTTTGTGTTTCCTGTTTAACTCAGCCCCCGAGCATGATTTTGGGTTTTCTGTTTGACCCAGCCCCCGAGCATGTCGAGTGAGATTTGGGTTGTCTGTTTGACCCAGCCCCCGAGCATGTCGAGTGGGATTTGGGTTGTCTGTTTGACCCAGCCCCCGAGCATGTCGAGTGGGATTTGGGTTGTCTTGTGCTCACTGATTTTTGAGCTAGAATTTTGAAGCTTATGTTTTTACGATCGAGTTCCCGATTGGTTGAGTAGCGTAAAAGCATATATGAGAAATATGGAGGAACATGTATCTTTATTCAAAATATGTGTTCTATCAGCAAGCCGCCTCATTAAAACCTTCCAGTCCCCTTAGGTACCCTGGTAAGGGAAAAGAGTGCGTCTGAAACTTGCTGATTCTTTGGCCTTATGTGCTATTACATACGAGGTTAAAAGATCTATGCATAGAATCGACGCAGGTGCGCCACGTTCCATGGGTTTGATGCTACTTCGCCCGTCTTTGCGTTCTTCAATCGATAGGCTCCTCCTTCGATGACTTCTGTGACAATGTAAGGTCCTTCCCAAGGTGATGCAAGTTTATGGACTTTCTTCTGTTTCTCTCGCAACACCAAGTCTCCCACCATGAAGGACCGTGTGCGTAATCGACGACTATGGTAGTTGCGGAGGTCTTGTTGATAAACGGCTGTTCGTGCCAAAGCCGTATTGCGTGCTTCTTCCAGCAAATCGGCTGCATCTTCGAGTGCCTTGTTCGCGTCGTTTTCTTCATATGCTTCCACTCGTGGTGCATTAAACTTGACGTCAGATGGTAATACTGCCTCCGCACCATAGACCATGAAGAACGGTGTATACTGTGTGGAGGCGTTTGGAGTGGTCCGTAAGCTCCATAATACTGATGGAAGTTCTTCTACCCATGCACCCGCGGCCCTTTTGAGTGGTACTAAGAGTCTCTTTTTGATGCCACTGCATACGAGTCCATTGGCCTTTTCAACCTGCCCATTGGATTGTGGATGTGCCACAGAGGCGTAGTTTAATTTGATGTTTTGTTCCTTGCAAAAGGATTTGAACTCTTCCGCCGTGAAGTTTGTACCATTATCAGTGATGATGCTATCCATTACTCCAAATCGATACATGATCGATTGTATGAAACGAACTGCCGTAGAAGCTGTTGAGCTTGCGATAGGGATTGCTTCGATCCATTTGGTGAATTTGTCGACTGCCACTAGCAAGTGAGTATGACCTCCTTTTGATGATTTTTTAGTGGTCCCACCATGTCAAGCCCCCATTGGGCAAAAGGCCATGCTAATGGTATGGTTTTTAGTGCCGACGCGGGTGCATGTGGCTTGGAAGCGAACTTCTGGCAACCAATGCATCTTTTGACTATGTCCTCTGCATCCCTTAGCGCTGTAGGCCAGTAAAACCCTGCTCGGAAGGCTTTGGCTACGAGTGATCGACTGCCCGCGTGTGCCCGCAAGTACCGGCATGAATGTCCCGAAGGAGATCCTTGCCATCTTCGAGTGCAATGCATCTTTGGAACATACCTGAGGTGCTGCGTTTGTACAACTCACCGTTTATGATGGTGTATGCTTTTGCCCGTCGAGTGACACGTCTGGCCTCGTTTGTATCTTCTGGTAGTTCATTGCGAAGTATGTATGCGAGAAAAGGTTGAGTCCATATTGGCTCAATGAGAAGTACTCAATCGGAGGATCCTCTGTGCTTGGCGCTTTGCTTTTGTCTGTAGCTGTGTCGTAGCCGATGGTCGTTTGTCGATTGACCTACGTTCTATTCGTTCAAAGAAAACACCCGGCGGGACTGTGCTTTTGTGGAAGCAATGTTGGCTAATTTGTCGGCCTCTTCATTGCTTTCTCTCCCTATGTGTCGTAGTTCACAGCCATCGAAGCTGCCCTCCATTATGTTGTACAAATCCCGATAAGCGATCATGTTGTCTGCGATTGCATCACATGCCTTCATTGTTTGCTGCACAACCAAGTTAGAGTCGCCATAAATCATTAGTCGAGTGCATCCCATGGCTTTTGCCATGCGCATGCCATGGATTAGACCTTCGTATTCGGCCTCGTTATTTGATGGGAACTCGAAACCCATTTGCAAGATATAGCGCAGTTTGTCGCCTTTTGGTGATATGAGTATGACGCCCGCTCCTGCTCCTTCATTCTTTTTGGACCCATCGAAATACATTGTCCAGGAATTTGATACGTCAGGTACCCCTGGCAATTGGGCTTCTACCCACTCGGTGTGAAAATCGGGTAGGACTTGTGATTTGATGGCTTTCGGGTGTTCGTACTTGATTCCTAGTGGCCCCAGCTCGATGAGCCATTTTGCTACGCGCCCCGTTGCGTTGGGGTTTGTGAGGACGTCTCCAATCGCTGATTTATTGACCACCGTTATCGGGTGTTCTGTGAAGTAGTGCGCCAGCTTTCTTGAGTCATGAATACGGCGTACGCCAATTTCTGATATTGTGGGTACCGCTGTTTGGACGGGGAAAGAACTTCACTTACGTAATATACTGGCCTCTGTATGCTTTGACTATGTCCTTCTTCCATGCGGTCGACCACCAGCACTGTGCTGACCACTCGGTTGGTGGCTGAGATATATAGGTAGAGTGGCTCATTTTCCTTAGGTGCTACGAGGATTGGCGGGCTTGTGAGCATCTTTTTGAGTTCGAGAAAAGCGGCTTCAGCTTCATCCGTCCACTCGAACTTGTCTGCTTTCTTCATCAATTTGTAAAATGGAAGTGCTTTTTCGCCTAGTTTACTGATGAATCGACTGAGTGCTGCTACTCGACCAGCTAGCTGCTGTACCTCATGGAGTTTGGTAGGTCTATTCATTGTGAGTATAGCTTGTATCTTTTCTGGGTCTGCTTCGATTCCACGTGCAGATATCAAATAACCCAAGAGTTGTCCAGCTGGGACACCGAAGGTGCATTTCTTTGGGTTAAGCTTGATGTTGTATCGATTGAGATTCTTGAATGTCTCCTGTAGATCACTGATTAATGTGTCCTCCTTTTCAGTCTTGATGACGATGTCGTCGACGTAGACCTGAACATTGCGTCCTATCTGTTCTTGTAGACAGTTTTGCATCATGCGCTGGTAGGTTGCGCCTGCGTTTTTGAGCCCGAAAGGCATGGTTGTGTAGCAGTAGACCCCGAGTGGGGTTATGAATGCTGTTTTGTCTTCGTCTTCTTCTTTCATCCGAATTTGATGGTATCCTGAATATGCATCCAAAAATGATAACCGAGCGCATCCTGCTGTTGAGTCGATGATCTGATCGATTCGTGGTAATGGAAAGTGATCTTTTGGACAGCATTTGTTTAGGGCTGTAAAATCTACACACATCCGCAGGGTGTCTGAGTGCTTCTTTTCGACCAGTACTGGGTTAGCAACCCAGTCTGCCTTTTTGATTTCTCGAATGAACTTTGCAGCAAGTAACCTATCAACTTCTGCCTCGATTGCACCTCTTTTGGGATCGGAAACACGGCGCATAGTTTGCTTGACTGGTCTAGACCCTGGCTTGAGTTGTAGAGAATGCTCGGCGAACTCTCTGGGGACACCTGGCATATCAGCTGGGCACCATGCGAATATTTCCCAGTTTTTACGGAGAAATTCGACGAGTGCATTTTCCTGTTCGCTGGTAAGACTCGATGATATGTTGACTGTTTTTGAGGGATCAGTTGGGTGCACTTGATGCTTTTTCGTGTCGTTGGTTGCATTGAATTGTCTGTCGGATGCTAACCTCTTGTGTTCCGGCAGAAGTGTGCGGTCGTTAGAAACCTCGAGTTTGGCGAATGATTGCTCCATCCCATACATCTCTGAGATTTTGCTGAAGTCACGGTCACATGAATCTGACCTTTGAAAGTTCCCGTTGATCGTGATGACTCCTTTTGGTCCTGGCATTTTGAGCTTGAGGTAGGCGTAGTGTGGGACGGCCATGAATCGAGCGAAAGTGGGGCGCCCAAGTATTGCATGGTATTGTGACTTCCAATCGACCACTTCGAACTCAATCGACTCGGTTCTGAAGTGAGTAGGATCTCCAAACGTAACATCGAGTTGTATGCCTTCTGGGAGCACTGCTTTGCCTGGAACGATACCGTGGAAGGTATTTGCGGATTTTGGCAGATTTTCGACTGGTTTGTTCATTCTGCGTAGCGTATCTGCAAAGATTATGTTGAGACCGCTACCTCCGTCCATGAAGACCTTGGTCATGGCGTAGCCTCCAATTTGGGCGTCGAGTACCAAGGCTGCATGCCCTGGTCGATATACTGCGGGTGGGTGGTCCTCTCGATTGAAGATAATCGGAGTTTCTGATCCTTTCAAAAAATTGTGATGGCTGGGGGTGCCATGACCGCCATATTGACGTGTCGAGTGTGTAATTTTTGCTCTCTTTTGGAGGGACGTCCTCGCTGGATCATGTTCATCTGCCGCGAGTTACGGGATATTTTTGTTCATCTCCCTGCTGCATCTGGTGCACGGCTGCTGCCATTTGTGTTCCCGTAACGGGTTGTGCTGGCACCATGTATACTGGTGTCGGTTGCGCTGGTGCTGGTGCAGTATACACCTGAGTAGGCTGTGTTTGCGGTGGTATGGAATATAACTGTGCTTGTTGTACTTGTTGCGGTGCTGGATATGCTGAACAGGCTGTGCTTGTGATGTAGTTGATGGAGCGTGCGTCAGTTGAGGAGGTGCACGTCCTTCTCTTTGCATTCGTGATATATGTTCAATCGCGAGTTGATCGAATTCCCTGCAATTTCTCAGCGAGTGGCTAGAGCGAAGCTTACCATCATCCCCTCTGTAAAGATGGAATCTGCAATAATCGTTCATCCTCTCTTCGACTGAGCGCTCAGGATCTTTGTCTGCTCGCCTGCGCCATTCGGCCTTTGTAGCTATCGCGGTCGTCGCGTCTGTGTTCTCGACTGTCACGTCGATCGTCTGTACGGTGGTCTCGATTACCTCGCGGTCGTCGTATGATGATCTCGATTATCACGATGATCGTCGGCTCGTCTGTCAGTTTGGTCGCGACTGTCCCTTGACTGGACAAAGCCTGCTGCAATGAAGTTTGGATGGTCATCGTCGTGATAACGATTCTTGCGTTTGCGCCTTCGATCATCTCTGTAGCTATCTCTGCGGTCTCGACTGCCCCCTCGTGATTTTCATGTGATGCTACAGGTCGATTGCCTCGTACGGAGTCTTCTCCGTCTGCCCACTTTGTTGCGAGTACCATGAGTGCGGCCATTGTTTTTGGGTCTTCTCGACCAAGTGTTTCTTTGAAGTCTTCCCTCCAGAGTCCGTTTTTGAAGGCGTCGATTGCCCTATCTTCTGATACGTTGCCTACTGAGTTACGGATGGTGGTCCACCGCCGTATGTACGATCTCAGAGATTCATCTGACTTTTGCTTGCAGGTCCGGAGCTCCTCGAAGGTTTTGGGGCGCTCACATAGAGGCTCGAAGTATTTGATGAAATCACCCTTGAAGTGTTCCCACGAATCGTAGTATGATTCGGGTAGCGATTTGAGCCAATCGCGAGCCGTTCCTTCCATCATAAGTTGTATGTACTGCATAGCTGTAGTTGTGGTACCGCGCTGACATCCGACTGCCAGCCTGTAATCTTCTAGCCAGCCTGATGGCTCTTGTTTGCAGTTGAACTTAGGCGTGGTAGCTAGCGAAAATTTCTTGGGCATACGAGCCTCCCGGATCCGTCGAGTGAAGCATAGCGCTCCACATGGCCCGATTTCTGCTTCCGAGTCTGAGCTGTTGCTGTATGACCTCCTCGAGTGGCTCCTACTGGAACGATGACGACGTGAGCTTTTTCGACTGCTCCTTCCCCGAGGGCTTCGACTGCGACGGTCCCGATCTGTATCTCTCCTTGGAGTTGCTTGTGGATGCTGTATGGCTTGTGCTGCTATTGCAAGTTGTTTGTACAGTTGGAGGTGCTGATCCCTCTTTGGGTCTCCTGCAGGAGGTTCGATTGTTCTGAGGTAGGTGCCTAGCGTCATCAGCGCCCCGGCTGGCTCAGTAGGTATGGGAACTCCTTCCGCGTCGACTGCCATGAAGGCTGGGTTTAGGTTCCGAGTGACCGCTGCACGATCTGCGTCTCCGAGGTTGATGAATCGTGACCTATTCGCGGGGTCGTTTCTGCCCGTTGAACTCGTAGACAATGCTCTTCGCCGGCACTCGATATGCTGGCTTGCTTTTTGCGTTCTTCGAGTACTGCTCGGTAGTTTTTTAACCGTATCGATTCTTGCCATTGGAAATATTGTAAGGTTAATACCTCTTCTGGAGTTGCGTTTGCTGGTAGCATCGTGCAGCTCTCGATTACTTTGCTCACTTTCTCCGCCATCTCTGCGGTGATGGTCAGCGTGGTTGTTCCATCTGGCATGGTGACTGTGCAAGGGTATTCTGTAGGTCGACGGCATGTTGCGGCTGCTGATGTTTCTGCTGTACTCGCGGTATATACCTGGTACGGTACCACCCGATCCTCCATCCATGTGCTGCTGATGCGTTTTATGGATTCGGCGTCGTCGTCCAGGCTCATGTTGGAGTTGCTTTGCTTGTTGGGGTTTCCGCCACAATCGAGTATGTCTTCGAGTGCTTTGTCCAGGCTGTCTGCGTCGCAGGTGAATATCTCGTGGCTAGCACGGATTTCTGGGCCGTTTAGATCGGCGAGATATATGTTGTCGTCTATGTTCTCTTCGTTCCCCGCGACGTCATTGCAGTCGACGATGTCGTCGAGTGACTCGATTGAGTTGTTTGGGCGGTACGCAGATTCGATCTCGCTTCTTCCAAATCTTTTTGCCACCTCGTTACGGAACTCTTGCGAGGTCATGGACGTGGCAGAGTCGCTTGGCGATTGGATCGGGACGATCTGTGACGATGTTGCGCCCAAGATGGATAGTGTTGCAGTCGAAGCGTTGTCGATTGTCTCCATGTCGAGTGTCTCCACGTCGAGTGGATCTAACAGGTCCTGCACACCATCTTTATCGACAAAGAAGTTAAATTTTCCAACCGTAATATCCAAACCTGATTCGAGTCCGGCGAAGGCTTGCTGAGCTTCCATCGAGTGCGGCGTGAGCCTCCTTGGAGATTTTGGCGAGTGATCGCTTTTTGAATTGATGCTGGTGGATCTTGCCGGCGAGTTGCTGTTTGCAACGGTGGTTGGTGATTTGCTTTTTGATGATGCAGTAGGCGAGTTACCTTGTGCAGATGCGATCATCGGGTGGCCGCTTGATGATGAAACCGGCGAAACCGTGAGCCCAATACTACCTTTTCCCACAGACGGCGCCAATTGTCGAGGTGTGCCCTCGGCAATTCCCATGGTTGCTATACCTAGGGTTGATTGTGTGGTAGAGAACGCGTAGTATTGGTGGAATCGACGGCTGACAAGCTGGATTTACCCAGGTTCAGGGCCCTCGAGTGAGGTAAAACCCCTACTTCCTGCTTGTCTGTGTTTATGATTTGAATATGGAGGTTACAAGGGTTCGACGAGTAGATCTCGTCGAGGTTTTGGTGGCTATGGATTGCTTGTCCTTGATCGATCACCCTCCCAGCCTTTATATAGGAGGCTAGGTCTCGGGAAACACAACCGACCAAGGTTACATGTATGGAAAGTCTTAACCGACTATTATTTGATCTAGCTTGGAAAACACTCTTCGTCTTGGGCCTTTCTTCATGGGCTTCGATTAATCCTTGGGCTTCTTTGATCATCACGTGCACCAGGTACCCTTATGCTGGGGTACCCGCAGAGTATAACCTCGTCAAGTTCCTTCTATGTATTGTAGTTTGACTAACTACTTGGACCCAATTAGTTTGGGAACAATTTTACTTGAATGTGTTTTAGGTACATGGAGATGCATTGGATGCTTGTCTCATTTACAATGAAAGTGTCTTCACCACATGCTTATTGAAGCCAAGCTAGGATGGTTGATAAATTCTTATCTACTACATCAACCCCATGCCATCTCGGTAACATGTATCCACCCTCATGCATACTTTTATAGCATTCAACCTTGAGTAGGTTTCATCATGGCATGAAAAGTATTTATTTGCTTTTGTTGTAGCTATTGCAAATTCTTTGTAGCTCTTATGATACTTGTTGCTTTCCTCAACGCATCCCAACTAACTCCTTTTTCCCTTAGTGGTATTTGTGATGCTTGTGTTGAGGTTGAATTTGAAGTTCATTATTATACAATATGAGAATATTGAGCTATGGTCTATGATCCTAAACAAACATCATATGTGTATATTTTATGACTTCCCTTTGGATATCGTGTTTCTTTTCCTTAGTAACTAATTTTATGTATACATGTTTCTTTTTGGATATATATCTCATGATTGTTGTACACTTAGAAACCTATATACATGAGAGAAATTACATCTTTACTCGATATCCTAATTCTTCGGTGTCACCTCTTTTACTCCATTTTTGATTCTTTGGCGTGACTCCGAAAAGAATTTGATTTATGAGTGCATGTCCTATTTTATCACATCTTGGTGCATTCATCTTGGTGAATATCCTTGACCTCATGCTTGTCTTGACGAGCCAATATTCTTCACCATGGAATATGTCACAAGCTTTGTTTTTTCATTTGCATCTTATTGAGCTTGTGAATTCATTTGTTTTTTCTGTTTTAGAGGATACCAGAGGAGTGAGGATTCCATGTTTGTACACCTTGTATTCAAATACAATAATTCTAAATTATGTACAAATATTGGGGAGCTCCTCTATTTTCTTTCAAACACTCTTTTGATCAAATCATAATATCTTGTGTTTATTTGGTTAGTTGGATCTTTTCGATTGCTTACTTTTTATTTGGAGAATTGTAAAAAGTTTTCCATATCATTCTTTTGCAATCTTTGGATCCTCAATATAGTTTGTGCTCTCTCCAACTATTCGTCATTGGATATGTGTATTTGATTTCACTCATATTTTGAGAAATGCACACGTTATGGGGGAGCTCACACTATATTGACCTTCTAAGATTTTTCGCCCATTTTGGAAAGGATGCCAATGGGGGAGAAGTTTTAGAGGGTTTAAGGGGGAATTTGGTTTTATGCTTTTGTTTTGGTCATAAGCATTTACCTTTCATGCTCTTGCATCCATGCTTGTTGCTTTGCATGGTTGCTTAATTCATTATATAAACCCTTGTAAAAGAGATTGTCATCAATTACCAAAATGGGGGAGATTGAAAGGGCATGGCGCCCCCATGTGTGGTTTTGGTAATTAATGACAACCCCTATGGACTAATGGTTGCATTGAGTTGTACTTGTAGTGTTTGTCCATAGACCATGCTTGAACTCCATATGTTGGATTCAAGGTTGATGCCTTGAATATAATGATATAATGAAGTATTTGGCATCAAGATCATCGTGGTATATGGATATATACTTGATATGATCAAGAAGAAGAGTATGTGATGACCAAGTTATTATTCGAGGAGTTATCCGATGATTGGTCATATGTGAGTTGAGCATATTGCAAGTTTGTCTTGAAGAAAAGGATTAGTGGTCATTCATGGTTATCTTCAAGACATCGTCTATTGAAAAGAGAAGAAAAGATACAAGGTTGATCAAGATATTGATCAACTCACAAAGCTAAAAGATGTACCAAGTGGGATCATGTATCTCTTGGTATGGTAAGCAATTGTCCATATAGCTTTGTGAACTAACCCATGATATGTGTGTGGCATTTATATGTATGGTTAGGTATCTTTCTATGGGCTAGCGTCAAATGAAGATCTCATATAGCCCATGAAGGATGACGTCAAGTGGTGATCGTCATCAAGCTTGAGTTGTGCAAGTTCAAGAGAAGTATCTCGAAGATATCATATGCTTGATGCTTGCCACCCTCTTGGAGATAATGGTCAAGTGAATATGTGCCTATGAGTGTCTCTCCCATAGTGGAGCATGGGGGAGCAATATTTGAGTCTTCACCAAGCGAAGCACAATCAAGAAAGGTGGTCCAATTGAAAAGATCAAGACCATCAACATCTAGCTCAAGTGGAATGCGCAAGGCAAAGGTATGATAGGGTTTCTATTTTACCGGTCTCGTGGTGCTAGTTGGGAGACCGGGTTATAGGATAGATACCGTACTATCAAGAGGGGCTCTCGACTAAAGCTTAAGCGTATCAGTTGGAGAGAGCTCAAACCTTTGCATACTTGGCATCATCATCTTTCTTGGTTCTTATTTGGTTTTTCTCCTAGTTGGGTTTTGGTGCTTGTCGTGATCTTCATGACAAGCCCAAGTTCTTCAAAAACGGATTTTGGTTTGAAAACTTGTTGTGTTTTCGTGTTGGAAATATTATCGATTTACCCGTGAGGAAAGTTCCACACCTTCCCATCTGTGTCAACTTAACTCTTTTATGGTTCTTAATATTTCCATTGGTTTCACCTTCCCACGTGAGGAAAGCTCTTGTCGTTACCTTTCCAACAGAATTGGTTTCACCTGTTTTGGAGTTCGAACGAGAAAGTTATTGCATTTCAGGTTTTGCTTTTTCTGTCTGTTTTGCTCAAGCAGGGGAATCGGATTATCCGATCAAGGTGGATTCGGATTATCCGATTCTCAAGATTGCTCGAATTCGGCTAAGGACTTTTAAAACAATGCATACTGGAGTTTTTCGGAATATCCGATCATGGCTGATTCGGAATATCCGATTCTCAAGTTTTCTCTCGAAATCGGCTAAGGACTTCTTGCAGCCTGTTTTGTGGCGTTCTGGAGTTTTTCGGAATATCCGATATAGGTCTACCCGGATTATTCGGCTGTGCCGGATTATCCGATACTTTGTGTTTCGGACTATCCTATCCAGTCGGATTTTCCGATCGTGACTTATGTCGAAATATCCGATGTTTCTGTCTGCAACGGCTCTTTTTCTGGGAGGGGTATAAATACCCCTCCACCTACCTCCAGCCAGCCCACCCACTGTAGCTCGTGTTTCCCACCATTGTTGACCTTCTTTGAGCTTGCTATCTCTCTATTCCTCCATGATTCTTGCCTCTAATTAGAGGGAAATGAGAGATGAGATCTAGATCTACCATTCACCAATCAATCTCTCCTCTAAGTGAGGGGAAACTTTTTGGGATCTAGATCTTGGAGGAATTTGGTGTTCCTCTTTGTTCTTCCTCTCTTCTCCCCCCAATAGCATTAGTTACTTTGGTGGGATTTGATAGTGAAGGATTTTGAGCACTTCTTGTGTTCTTGCCCATTGCATCGGTTGCATTGGTTTGAGTTCTCCACGGGGATACGTGGAAATCGAAGTTGAGAAGCTTGTTACTCTTGGGTACTTGGGGTGCCCAAGAGCTTGTCCTCTTGGGTACTTGGAGTGCCCTAGACGGTCCTTGTTGATCTCGGAGTTTTGTTGGCTCGCGGGATAGTTGGGAGCCTCCAATTAAGTTGTGGAGACGCGCCCCGACCTTGTGAGTCTTGTGGCTTTGAGAGCCGTGGGATTACGGTGAGAGCCTCCAATTAAGTTGTAGAGTGTGCCTCATCCTTGTACGGGTTCGGTGACCACTGTCAAGTGTCCCATAGTGGATCGTGGCACTCCGCATTGGTGGAGGCATGAAGGAGATTACGGTGTGCCATTTGATGGCTATTCGGGGATCACTTTGTGACTCCGCACCGATCCAACGGAGACGTAGCTTCCATTGGGAAGTGAACTTCGGGATAAATCATCGTCTCCAAGTGCCTCGGTATTTCTATACCCGAGCTTCTTACTTATGCAATTTACTTTGTGATAGCCATCGAGCTTGAAGTAATATATCTTGCTATCACATAGTTGTATATCTTGATTAGCATAAGTTGTTGGTGCACATAGGTAAACCTAGCTTGTTTAGGTTTTGCGCTTGATAAATTAACCGCTAGTTTTATTCCGCATTTATTCAATCCTAAACCGTAAAGAATTTTAAATCGCCTATTCACCCCCCCCCCCCCCCTCTAGGCGACATCCGTGTCCTTTCACCTCCTTATTACCATGCGTTTTGATATCAGGCACAAATAAAGGATTACAATAAAGTTTATCAAAATAGTATGGATTATCATAATTAACAGTAGCATAATCATTTCCACAAGTTTCATTCATAGGGAATATTTCAAGAGAATCCACATGAACATAACATTCATCCTCCTTTGGTAGGAATGGAGGGCAATCAGATAGTGTAAGAGATAAAGAGTTACTCTCATTAGAAGGTAGGCATGGGTAGCTAATCCATTCTTCCTCCTTTTGTTCATCACTTTCCTCTTCTTTTTCATCGAATGAGCTTTCAGCTTCAGCAGTAGTTTCTTCCTCTACAGGTTCCTGCAAGACAATGGTCTCTTCCTTTTGAGGATGTCTTTTCTCAAGAAATTCAGTAATATAAGGATTATCATTATAATACTCAAGGCAATATCCAAGCATAGCAAAAGTATCATATCTATAAGGAGCTTCATCTCGATTTTGAAGTAAAGCTGCAATTTCATAAGCTCCCATAAATACAAAAAATTCTTCAATTTGCTCAAGGTTGTCAAAGTCATAATATCCTCTAACATAAGAAGCCAAAGTTTCATTATCATTATAATCACATTGGAAAGGGAGGTGTTTACACTTCCTATAGCAACGAGATTCATTAAAGCACCAAGATTCATCATATGTAGAACACAAGTCTGTAGCAAAATTATGCAGTTTAATTACTTGTAGTGAGAGATGCTTCCCTTTTTCAGACCAGTGGTGTTCATTTAATTTATCTTCTCTATCCTTAGTGAGCCATCCCGTCAAATAAGATCTAGTTCCATAATAAAGAGGCATGGCAAAGTTTTTTTAGATTTTCGGTTTTTAAATTTTTATAGATTTTCGGGTATATAAGAAAAACAAAAATAAACTAGACAAAAGTAAACTAGGATAAAATAAACTAAACAAAAGTAAACTAAGCAAAATAATACTAGACAAAAGTAAACTAGACAAAACAAAATAAAATAAAAACAGAGAGAGAGGTAGAGTGTACTCCCCAGGTGAACTTATGAGTAGAACTATGCTCCCCGGCAACGGCGCCAGAAAATAGTCTTGATGACCCACAAGTATAGGGGATCGCAACAGTCTTCGTGGGAAGTAAAACCCAAATTTATTGATTCGACACAAGGGGAGACAAAGAATACTTATAAAGCTTAGCAGCGGAGTTGTCAATTCCACCACACCTGAGAAAGCACTAGTAACAAACGTGATGTGAAAGCAGCAGTAATATGAGAGCAATAGTAGCAGTAACACGGAGGCAATGGCACAGGAAATAGTTGATGGCGTGTATGTGGACCGGAAAGCAATGATGATGACAGATGGACCGGGGTTCTCAGCTATCTGCACTAGTGGTAACTCTCCAAGAACAAGTGTTGGGTGAACAAATTACAGTTGGGCAATTGACAGAATTGAAATAGCATTAAGACAGAACATCCAGTCTATTAATCATGTAGGCATGTTTTTCATATATAGTGATACGTGCTCGCAATGAGAAACTTGCATAACATCTTTTGTCCTACCAGCCCGTTTGCAGCGGGCCTCAAGGGAATCTACTGGTAATTAAGGTACTCCTTTTAATAGAGCACCGGAGCAAAGCATTAGCACTTGGTGAAAACATGTGATCCTCATATCAAAACCATCCCCTCCGGTTATCCCAGTTGCTGTCACTCCGGGGTCTCGGGTTCCGGACAAAGACATGTGCAAACAACTTGTAGATACAATCTAAGCAACAATTATAGAGCTTAAATCTAAGATCATGCCACTCGCGCACTAGTGACAAGCATTAAACACAACAAGATTGCAGCAACAATAACTCACAAACTTTGATGGATAGACTGATCATAATGTAACAATTCATCGGATCCCAACAAACACAACACCGATTACATCATATGGATCTCAATCATGTAAGGCAGCTCATGAGATCATTGTATTGAAATACATGGGAGAGAGAGTACCAACTAGCTACTGCTAGAACCCGTAGTCGATGGGGGAACTACTCACGGAGCATGATAGAGGCGGTGGCGTCGATGAAGAAGGCTCCGGGGGTCAATCCCCGTCCCGGCAGGGTGCCGGAACAAGACCTTCTGACCCCGAAACTTGATTTCGATGGCGGCGGAGCTCTGGAACTTTTCGTGGAATATGACACTTGTATTTAGGGTTTTCGCGTCGGGAGGAATAAATAGGCGAAAGGGCGGCGGCTGAGGTCACCCGAGGTGCCCACACAAGTGTAGGGCGCGGGCCCACCCTTGGCCGCGCCCTGCCCACGTGTGGGTACCTCGTGGCTCTGATCCATCTCTCCTTTGGACTCCGGGGACTTGTCGGTGAAATAGGGACCTCCGTTGATTTTCGTCCTATTCCGAGAATATTTTCAGAACAGCTTTTCTGGAATACAAAAACAGCAGAAAACAGGAACTGGCACTGTCGCATCTTGTTAATAGGTTAGTCCAAAAAAATGTATAAAAGTGATATGAAGTGGATGCAAAACATGTAACAATTGGTATAATATCTACATGGAACATAAAAAAATTATAGATACGTTTGAGACGTATCAACTGCGACGAGCTGGAAGTTCCCACTCTAAGGATGGCAATTTTAACCATGGGTACGAGTATAAAAATGTATCCATACGGATAGAGTATGGGTACATTTTTATACCCATGGGCAATACCCATACTCTACCAATGAAGTCGTGGATAGGGTATGGGTATATCCATACTCTACCCATTTTGATTTGAAGGCATGAGTCGGGCGTAATCTCGAGTTCTTGATCCACCAGACTAGTCATTACGCTAACAACACAAGGCATGGAGTCCGCAACTATGCCACCAGGCTTTTACAGGACGATGAGCCAGTGCTCGTAGTCGCACCCGGGGATCAACAACGCCATATCCGTCGTTGCCCCATCGTCCCCGCCCCTGCCAGAGCGCGACGGGGAGTACAGGTCGCCTCCGGGCCTCCGCACCATGCCCCTGGCCCCACCTATGATATAGAGGAGCAGAGAGGTCCAGGCGAGGGCCGCCGGGCGCACCAGGTGCTTTGCAGCGGGGGCACGGCCGCCACGGAGGAGGGTGGGTGCGGTGGAGGAAAAGTGGCGGGAGAGGAGGAGGCGGGCGGCGGAGAATGGGGAGGGGAGAGGAGTTTGCGGGCAATGACGGCAGCGGCAGTCATCGGAATCCTAGAGGGGAGGGCTGGAAGGTTCTAGAAGCGAGAAATGGGGACCGAGCCGGTCAGACCTGATGAGGATCTAGAGCTTAGTTTTTTTTTGTTTGGTTGGGCTTGAGCTTAAACGGACCTGTTGCGGCCCACTATAAACTTGTATTTAAGATATCAACTCCAATAAAAATAGAACATATTTACAGGTAATTAAACTAAGGTTCTAGGCCATGATGATAAAGAACGAACAACAGAAGTCGACACCCTATGCACAAGCAAGGTTCTAAGCCGTGATGATAAAATTCACGTTTTATGGAAGGCTTTCGGATTTAATTTTAATAGAAGTTACTATATGCATGCATGATGTGACGTCACATTGGATGTCATCCACTAATCAAATTTAATTTCTTGCTTATATAGTTTCGTCAAGATGTATTAGTAAATCTTATATCGTATTTAGCGGGATGAGAAGAAAGGAGTTTGTGGTAGTTTGCAGTAGTAATGGAACTCATTGGCATGCTCCAGCAAGAGATGAGAACTCACGTGGACGTGAAATCCGACTAAGCAAGTTCACGACGGTGAAACACAAGGTGGCATAAGTTCATCCCATGTCCAGTGATGGTAGAGTTAACTTTAACAAATTGCAATATTATAAAAGATACAAATCAAATAAGATTTGAAAATGACATACCTCTTGACGAAATAGTTTGACCTGAATATATTTTCATTTGAAAATATAAAAAAGTCATGTTTTCGTTGACCATTTCCATTTAGTAAAAAAATCTCGTTTTTTAATTTGCTAAATACATCGGTTGAACATTTGGTCTACCCGTAGCAACACACGGGCATTATATATGCTAGTTCTATATTAGGATGCGTATTAGTTTTCCTAAAAGTCAAAGTTAATAAAGTTTGACGAACTATTTACAAAAATATATCAACATCCCTAATATCAAATGCACAGAATATAAAAATGTATTCTATGATGGTCCTAATAATATTGAGATAATATTATAGATATAGATAGTTCTTTTCTATATAGTTTCTTTGAAACATTTTTTCTATATAGTTGATCAAAGTATATAAAGTTTGAATTTGACCCAAACTAATAGGCATCCTAATTTGAGAGGAAGAAAGTACTATGGCTAAAACAAAGACTTGCCAGCTGGTTAGTGAAATTATATAATCATTAATGGACCAGTAAGATCGAGGCACGAATTCAAGTCAGGACCATGCGACGTCATCGTCGTGACAGCGTTTCCAATTCCATATTAGTGTCTCCGGTCCACTACCCAGGCCTAATCCGTACGTCCTTATTGATAGTATCTCTCTACCTTCGTACCCGTGCATGTGAGAATCAATATCACGGTTGTCCGAGAAGTTGCTCCAAAGTTTTATGCCGAGAGCGAGATGAAAAACAGTCGACAAAGACACGTTATTGATTGAGACACATGTAACCTTCGCCACGGACTCCTCCTTTGTCGATGTCAAGTCGTATGCAACCTCTACGACCACCGGTGGTGGTGCGGAAAGGAAGCTTTGATCTCTACCAAAGCCCTTAAAACGCGAAACCAGAAAACTGGTTTACGGTTCACGAAAAATGTGTTTTAGGGGCTGAAAATAGGCGCGGCAGAATAGAAACCATAAACCGAACGGTAAAAAGGAATATTCTCGAATATTCTATAAATCTTTTTTTCTCAACCAACCGTTTTCTTTCCCGTGACTCAATCGATGGAAGCCCGTCACGGGACCGCCGCCAATCGCGGGAGCCGCCGCTGCCTCGGGGCCAGTGCACTGCCGCACCGCCGCCACCCATCCTCGCACGCACCGCTGCCGCCCATCCTCGCGGGCACCGCTTGTCCTTGCGAGCGCCTTCGCCGCCAATTCTCGAGGGCGCGGCCGACGTGGAGCACCCGGCATCCAGCGACGAAGGCCCTCGGGGCACGGCCGCGAAGCTGGCGAACCCCCCAGCAGTCAGGTTCGGCCCGCCTCAGCGAGCAGGCTGCTGTCTGCTCCAGTTTTGTGTGATTCCAGCGAGTTCGGCGGAGGACGGCCGGATTCCGGCGAGTTCCGTGGCGGAAGTTCATCGGTGCGTCCTGAACATTCTCTCCCGCCAACTGCTTTCTGGTATACAGGCCACCTTATATTCGGCCACGAAATCCTTAAATTCCCGGTTTGGAGGGAAATTTTTGAGGGCGCCCTTAAATTTTTTTCGGTTCGAGATGGTTTAAGGTTTCTGTTATGCGCGTTTTTCAGTTCCAAAACCGTATACGGTAGTTATTTTACGGTTTCGTGCGTTTTAAGGCTCTGCTAGAGATGCTCTTAGGCTGCTCACAATGGAAAATAACATAGAGTAGTAACATGATGATGTTATTAGTCTATGTTACTATCTCCACAGTGGGGAGTAACATATGTGTGGTGTCTTATTTATTAGTCTATAGACTCATTTTGCCTCGATAAGTGTGATGTTACGGTAACTAGCAAAGTTACCACAATCATCTCTCTCCTCAATAACTACGTGCCACATAAGCAAACTTCTCTTGAAATGTGTGATGTTACCACCTAAATTAATCCCACTGTGACCAGCCTTAGAGACTTATGTTGATTTATGTCTTAAGGGCTTAACCGTAAGACCGGCTTTCCCTAGCTGGAGCGCTGGTGCTATATCTACGTCGAGACTTATGTTGATTTATGTCTCGTAAGAACATATATGCAAGTTTGGACATGCACTGGGATGTAATGGTTGTGATATATATTTTAGGATGGTTTTAATAACATTTTTATAATGTTATAGATATAGATAATATTTTCTATATAGTTCATCAAAGTTTATAAAGTTTGAATTTGAACAAAACTAAAAGGCATCCTAGTTTGAGAGGAAGATCACTATGGTTGATTGATTGAAAACAAGACTTGCGAGCTGGTTATTAGTGAAACTATTTAATTGTTACCGCACCAGTAGGATCGGGGCACGAATTCAAGCCAGGACCATTTGATGTCATCGTCGTGACAGCGTTTCCACCCAGGCCTCATATATCCGTACGTCCTTCTTATTAATAGTGTCTCTACCATCGTACGTACTCCTCGACATGGCCACGATGTGACAATCAATCACGGTGGTCGATCCCTGCATTATTGAGAATTTGTCACGTGGCTCCAAGGTTTTATGCCAGATGAAGAACACTTGGCAAAGACACATTATTGAGACACTTGTAATCTTCAACACGGACTCCTCGTTTGTCGACGTCAAGCCGTCCGCAACCTCTACGACGTTGATCTGCTGGCTTCCCTAGTAGCTGGAGCTGCTGCTATACGTTGAGACTTACGTTGATTTTTGTTTCGGAAATACAAATATGCAAGTTTGGACATGCATGCAGTGGGATCGATGTAATAGTTGTGAAATAGTATGGTACTACCACAAGTGTTATATATCAACTAATAGCACACTAGCTGCACCAGGCAGTGGTATGTGTGTAGTGCCACACCGCAATAACTTATATAAGATTATCCGGTAAAATAACAAATAGCACACTATACCATCTATATATACAACAATTGCTTCTAGGTCTGGTTGAATATGTAGGAAGTACACAACGACATCACAATTTATTCAAACTTAGGATAGAATATTCTTCATTATTCATCGGCCATCAAACCTTGGTCGTCACAACTTGGAAAATCCTCTGGTGGCGGGGGGAGAGTCGTGTCCGATGTCGGCCCATCGTCCACCATGAGCACCATCGCCATTCCCGACGCCGCGTGGCTCTCAAGATGGCAGTGCAAGAACCACACACCTGTTCATTATTGTAAAGAATACTAATAAATATCAAAATAATGAACTTTTAATATAAATATCCAACAACACATATAGTTGCACTTACCAGGATTAGTTGTGACGAATCGGATGGCTGTCCACCCAAACCTCGGGACATCGACCGTGTTCCTCACCGGTGGATCCACCAAGTTGTATGTCGGCACATGCTTCTCCACATCATATGTGCCAAGCCCCTGCACTAGAATGAAGACGTCGTGCCCATGAAGGTGCATAGGGTTAGGAAAGGTTTGCATTTGCGGCGGCCCCTGGAACACAATCTCCAATGTCGTGTTGTACCACACCCTCCTAAATGACGTGGCCTTCATTACGGTGCCTTCGTTGTACACTATGTTTGGTTGACTGCTTGGAAGTTTTCGCAACGTGTTTACGACGTGGCCATATTCCACGGCGTCTCAGGGTCTGTTTGTTTGGGCTGCAGCTTTTGAGAGCAGTTGTAGCTGTTGAGCTGTGGAAAAGCAGCTGTGAGAAGCAGCTGCTGGAAGCAGAGATTTGATGTTTGGCAAGAATGCTGTTGGCAGCTGTTGCTGTTGGTTTTCTGGGTGAAATGTCTGGAATGCCCCCGAGTGCTGAAGATTTTATATAAGTACCAATTTGAAGCGAAACAATTGTTTTTGACTTATTTAATTCATTATTAGGATGTTTAGGTCACGGTAGGTGGTGTGCCGATGGTGGAAAGTTTAGAGATCTCGTTGCATGTACACTGCGAGCTACTCTCACTCTCACGGGCAAATCATGAACTAGTTTAACAAGGAGCAAGATCTATTCATGTATGTTCGTTGAGACGAAAAGGTTATGACATAAAAGTTGTGGAAAACGGCGAGATACCTTGAAAGGAAATTTGAAAGGGTGGATATAGTTCAATGAATTTGACAAAATTTGTCTAAAATTGGTGCGAACTTCGTTTCAAAATTAAGAAGTTATATTCAACGAAACTCGAAACCGATCGCGGGAATGGAATCTACTCGTCGACATGCACGTATTTCGTGTACAAATTTTTCTGAAACAAAGTATATTTTGAATTTCGTCGACACGCACCTACACCTTGGTCGATGTTGCCGTGGTGCGGGTAGAAGAGCGGGTCGCGGCCGGCCAAGTAGTAGACGCCCATGTTCTCCACGTTGGGTTGAGCCACGTCGTCGGTCCAGGCGTGCATGGTGTTGTGCGGTGAATGCTCCACCGTCCCAGCGCTTGGACTGTCAGCCTGGCCGGCACGGAAGGGCAGGCCATGGAAGAGGGAGGGCAGAGCGGCATTGGTGATCATCTGAAATTTTGAAAGTCAGCTGGATTAATTTTAGCTTGCTACCTAGAGTTCTATATTTATGTATGACGAAGCCACATGTTACGTAGGATAAAAAAAAAGAGGGAAATTTGTTAGGGGACACTATTATTTTTTGACCTTCACCAAACACACCACCGAAATGCGTCCCGTGTGAGCAGTCCGGCCGAGCCGTATTATATATACTAGACAATCTGGCGCGGCGCGCCGCACCCGTGTGGTTATTAGTAGTGAAACAAACTGTTATTAGGAGAGGAAATAGTAGATGGACGACCGTGGGTTTTTTTTTTTGGCGCGGCGACACGCCGCACCCGTGTGGCTGTTAGTTGTGATTATTCTCGTAAATATAATTAGTAAACCAAACTCTTATTAAGAGAGGGGATATTAGAGGGGAGAACATGGATTTATTTTGTTGTTAACTATACTATTCTAGAGGTACGCATAACAAATACATAAATGGAAATAATTCTAAATACATAGGATCTGATCGGTTCACTTAACTAACTGGATAGGGAATACATGATCTCAAACGCCACTAAATGAGTCTCATGCAACCAATAAAAGTTACCAAAATCCAAAATCAGATGGTCTCAGCAACATTAACTATGACACATCTCAAAAAACGATACCTGGACAACAACCGCTAGTATGGCTTGAGGGCAAGATAGTTCGCTTACCAACACCACTACCATCTACGTAACACTGTCCAACCATGTTACGGACAATCCGCAAGAGAGCAAGCGACCAGAAGCGTGCGATGCTCTTTCCTGGCAAAAGAAAAAGCTAAATATAAGACGTTGTAAGACGAAAGAGAAGAAAATGTAATATACTGCCACTGAACTGAAATGGTCTTAACCATGTATTCAGTACATGGATTTTCGATGCCGGTAAAAATAAACACACAGATGTTGCCTACTTACACTCAAACGGAAGGCAAAAGAGCACAACAAAATGCACTGGATCACTATGATCCAACATAATATATACCCGACCTATGTACCTATGACACCAACCCATCTTTTTTGTGTTTTGACTAATGTACCTAATACCCGACACATGTTGCCCCCTTGGGTGATTAACCCATATAATTTAGAAGTATGGTAATCAAGAGGTAAGCATGTAAACTATTTAAGAACTGAATCTTCCAATGGGCTCGCAAAGGTCATTTTCAAGAGCAGGGTCATACTCTTACCACCTAGCAGCTCTGGGTTCACAGACACGTAACTTCATGATAGAGTTTAG
Source organism: Poa pratensis (assembly GCA_947311845.1). NCBI lineage: Eukaryota > Viridiplantae > Streptophyta > Magnoliopsida > Poales > Poaceae > Poa > Poa pratensis. The sequence continues at coordinate 3,470,635 of CAMZMU010000100.1, read as the reverse complement.
CATACTTGTAATTTTAATTTTGATTTCTTTTGTTCATAATAAAGAACAAATCCAAGAAGATAAAGAGCAAAGCCAAAAGGTACTTCTGGATTAAAAAAAATGTAGAAGCACAGCAGTACCATTATAGTGCTTATGAAATAACAGTACCAATTGAATATATTATTTATTCACAATAATTCCTAATATATATGCCGGAAAGGCAAAATGCATGAACAAAATTTGGCGCGATACTGAATGTTATAAAATGTTGACGGCAATGTTAAGCAAGGGTGTTTTTTTCGAGAATGGAGAGACTTGAATATAAACAGTCTGTCAGGAAATAGAGACTACCAATGTGAGGTTAATGAAATAATAGAAAATGGGATGTATGTAAGAAATACATAGAGCCATATTAATGCCATTTCTCATATTGTAAATCTTTTAAATATCCTATGGGGCAGTGATTAATTAAGGTCACGTACATTGGTATTCACAGAAGACATTTGCTTTTGTGCTGGTCAGAAAAATATCAGCAACCATATAGTCTTGTTGTTTGTTGCCTTTCCAGATGTCGACGCCTGCCATCACCTTCGCTGTTGTAGCTTCCCTCGTCATCAGAGAAGGCGATGACTGCCTTGCCTAATGGCAAGAGTAACTGTCTGCCCCTTGGTCGAAGCCCCAACTTTGTCGGGGAAGCGAGAGACCATCGATGTGAATGGATCCTTGTTCTCCATCTCAATTTTCATGGAAGGTGTAGCCGCCCATGCAGAACATGATTATCTGTCATCTTGTCACTCTTACAGTATAAGGAGAAATAGAAGTAGAAATGTTTCGATCATATTGGACATAGCATCTCGTAAACTATTTGTCTATGTATCACCGCTGTAGTTACAGAGATAACAAATATATAAGGTCATCACAACGCCATAAAAGCAAGAGAGCACATTGCATGTCTATCAGCTAGTCCGAACCTAGCAGGTTACCTACTACATGAATGTACCTCAATAAAAATCATCCAAGAACATGCATCATCAAATTCAGCTTCCATGTTTGTACCACGAAAATAATTCCAGTGCAACAAAAACACCTCACAGTAATATAGCATGTTCATGCAAAATTGCGTCAATTAGTTGGAGAGTTAAAATAGTGGGTTAATTCGTTCCAAGAAAACCAATTTTTTCACTATAATGCAGATTTATAAGAAACCATGCAAGACAACCTAAATGGTCCATGTCTCACTTATCTATCCATAATAAAAGGCATTTTTCTAAATACCCAAAGCATCACGAGCACAAAAATAGATCAGTTCACAGAACTGAAATCTGAGAACAAATCAGAGTACTTATTCTTCTCTGAAAGCTGTAAAGAAAATAATTATCAACTCTTCATTCCTTCTATGGGATGTGGTGAATGAGTTCAGAACATAGATCAATACAGAGAACTAAAAGCCGAGAACAAAACAGAGTACTTATTCTCGTCTGAAAGCTGTCGAGAAAATACTTACCAATCATTCACTCCTTCTATGCATTTTTCTGTGGGATGTGGTGAATGTCTCCAGAACAGTGGGTATTAATTTTTCTAGATGGCATGCCACTGCAATCTAAATTTACATGGTGAGATGACGATATACCGTCACAATGGGGCCAACAGTGAAATAGTCCCCCACTTGGATCATCTATTGGTCTTCAGCTGATTAAATTATTGGTCATCAGATTTACCAACTGGAAGGTATGAGTTCTTTACATGAATCTCATACGTAGCCTTAAGGGTTAGGAGGTGATATGCATATCTGGAAATTTACAATTCACAAAATAAGAAAAAATAAGAAATAATCCAGTGAAGGCTCATGTTCCTGAATCATTAGCAAAGCACCATACTCTAGATGGTAGGGAATTACAACATGACAATAAGTTTAGCTCAATCTGCTGAACTTTCAATCAAGCAAGATAGACTTACCATCCTGTCACTGAAAACGCTTCTTTCCATCAGTCTGAGAGGTTTTATTCCACCCGAAGATTCCCTTTCTTGCATAACCCTTGTCACAAAACACATAGTTTTGGAACGTGTAAGCATATCTCTCTGGCTCAGCGTAAAAGGCATTCAGTATATTGAAGTGATCAGGGCCAATATCCTGCCATTTGCCAACAGGGTACTATCACGTAGTTCAATAGTCTCATTAGCTATTCTCTGGAGGAAGCTGCTCTTGCCAACACTTATATTTCCATCAACACAAAAGGTTAGCCTTTTCTTCTGTAAGAACTCAACCATCTTCTCACTATACTTCCTGAAGAACTGCACATACATATGAATTAATAAAATGAAAGCATAAGTTAAGAGAGCAGCTTTCAAGATAAGTCCATAAAATTAACACGTCAATATAACCAACACAAAATAGAGCAGCAGAGCAATAGTATCCTAATACCAATTATGAGACCCATGGACACTGCGGCGGCGGCAGGGGAGCGCGGGGGAGCCGAGGTGGAGGGAGGGCATGGAGGAGGAGGGGAGGAGGAGAAAGGGGGCCGTGGTTTCAATGAAGGTGGATGCTGCAGCGGAGGTGGGGAGAAGGGGGAGCCTGTGCATCTACGGCGGCGGCCAGCCGGCCATGGGAGGTGGAGTGGAGGACATCACTTCAAATTAGTGATCTTGAGCACATCAGTAGAAGGCAAAGCAAAAAACGGAATCTCAATGCAACATAATCTCCTTAAACTGTCAAAACTCACTCCCGTAGGTGTTGTAATTTAGTAACAATTAAATGAATGAATTTATATTGTTGTGCAGTACAACTCAAGACTCTAGCTAGTAATTTACAACGTAAGTAACAATTAAGTTAGTCTTCTATGAGCAATTTCTATGATTCATTCTCTAATCTAAGACAAAGACAATGTATAATTCTTGAAGTATCACTGTACCTGCATTTTTTTAGATGACCTTATGTCTGCTAGAAATTCTGAACATAGCTTAAGTTTCTCAGGTCCACCTTGCATTGTTGAGTCACCTACCACCTGCAAAACCAGTTTTGTAGGATGCTAGTCTAAGCAACTAAAATCATTTGATATCAGACGAAATGAAATCTGAATGGTAGGGTTATGGTTCCTACTCATGGCCCACGCAATTGTTGCTACTGCTGATTCTCATACTTATTTGAACCGAACCCTCCAAGAGTGGTCAAAGCAATAAAAGGAGTACTCTTTTGAACTGAAAGAAGGCAAGATTGCAACTCAACCTTTTATTGCCCAAAACAGGAAAGTAAGAAGAATAGCAGATTACAGAACATGAAATTCTACTACGATGAAAATAACTATGTAACAGGTTTCGTTAAATAGCATGTTCTTACTTCCTGCAAGTTGGAATGGAAAAATATTTCTGCCAACCACTCATACTGAAAGTGCAAAAATATTGAGGAAACTAACAAAATAATGAATTTTCATGTGTTCGGTGCAGCAATATCTCAAATCCATTGCTGACGGGCATGTGCCAGTAGGTGATATATGTCAAATTAATTAATCAAACGCCTGGTACAGTGGTTTTATTCATGGAAATTATCAAGCACAGTGGTTAGGAAATATAGGTACTATATATAAAAGCTGGAAGGATTATAAGTTCACTAAAACTCGTACCTTATCAGGAGAACATCTCCTTTCTCCTTGTTTTGTTTGCTACCTTGAGGTCCTCCTTCAGAAATTTCAACAACAAGTTCAGTAATCGGGCTTTTTGTACACTGCTAGAAAATGTCTGTAATAGCAAGTGATCAGTGCTATATATCATGCTCTGGAGAATGAAAACAACTATATACTATGTCACAGATCATACACAGTAATCATCGCTATATATCATACACAATACCGTGCTATATATCAGACACAAATTGTAAGAAATCGTGGAGAGCCTTTATCATAAAAAGAAATCAGTACGGGGCAGGGGATGGGAGGTAGGATATGAAAGGAGAGGAGAGGAGGAAACAATCATACCTGGAGGCGGACAGTCGATCTCCTGCCGAGCAGCAGGGACGGTCGTCCTAGAAAGGGCCGGCCGGCCTGCCCCTCCGGCCGCCGTCTCCGCCTCCGGCCCGGCCCTCCGGCCGCCGTCTCCGTCTCCCGCGGCTGAAGCACGTGGGCGAGCTCGAGCCTGCTGCCCGTGGCTGCTGCGTGGCTCGGCCGCCGCCGCGGCCGCTGTCCTGGCCTGCCGCCGGCCGGCCTGCCTCTCCGGCCGCCGCCCCTTGGCCGGCCTGCCCCTCCGACTGCCGTCTCCGCCTCCGGCCCGGCCCTCCGGCCGCCGTCTCCGTCTCCCACGGCTCAAGCACGCGGGCGAGCTCGGGCCTTCTGCCCGTCGCCGCTGCGTGGCTCGGCCGCCGCCGCCGTCGCCTCTCGCGGCTGCCCGTCGCCGCTGCTTGGCTCGGCCGCCGCCGCCGTCGCCTCTCGCGTCTGAGAGAGGGGGGGTGAGGGATGCGGGGGCCGCGGCGAGAAGTGGAGCTGGCGGGTCCGTGCCGGCGTCGGGAGCGCGTGGGAGGTGGCCCATGGCCTCCATGGCTGCTCCGGCGGACGGAGGCGGCACCGCGGCGGTGAGGTCGCAAGGGCGAGGAGGATTGAGGCAGCGGGGTCGGGGTGGAGGCGGCCGCGTGGGGGGAAAATGGGCACACTTTTGCAAAAAGGTTTCTGGTGTTTGCCGAAATTGCAAATCAGTACTCCGCGGGGGGTTTTCTGTAAAACGTTGTAATGTAGCGCTACTTGGCCGTTTCTGATTGGTAGAAAGTCCGTAGCTACAGTAGCGCGCGGGTTTGAGTCAATCTGGACCGTTGGTCGGGACGATCGGACGGCCAGAAATAATTCGGTGACGTGGACAGCGGAGGGGGCGAGAATCCATCCAACTTTTATTTATAGGTACCATGGGCCCTCGCGTCCAGTCATCGCCGCCGCCTCACTACGCTAGACGTCTATATTTTTTAACCAGGTCCCTTCCGAACAAAAATTACAAGAGTTTGAAATTCTGTATTTTAGTGCATAACTCTCCGAACAAGAGCGAGCGCTACTTTTTTTCGATAAACACAGTACAAACACAGACGCTCACATACACGCGCATACACTCATCTCTATGAACGCACACACGCACACCCTAACCCTATGAGCACCTCTAAAATACTGAGCCGGCGGATCGAGCCTTGAGATTGACGAAGTTACCACGGGCGCCTCGCTGTCGACGGGAACGTCGCCTCCCACTGGAAGAATATTCCGCCTAAATGCAACACACGGATGTCAAACCTGGGGTTTGAACTCTGGTGAGCCGAGGGTATAACCACCATGCTAACCATCCAATCACAGGTTGGTTCGCAGCAAGCGCTACCTTAAGAGTACTAGCACACCTTGGAGTTTCCCAACTATCTCTTCCTATATAAATATTTGATGGGCACCTCCCATTGTATGGGGTTCTACAAGAAAATATTGTCACCACTCACGCAAATGTCGGATCTATGTACAGCTAGCTCAACTAGATGCATGCATGCACACACGCTAGTTGCTGGTGGTATTCAAATTTATTCAGACTGAATTGTGATATAGGGCTTGCCTCCTCTAGCCCCCGCGTCGCTCTCTTGAGGGCGACTCGGGAGGCGAAAAAGCCCTAGCCGCCCCGAGCCCCTTCCCCTCCCTCTCCCCTCCCCCGCCGTCGCCGGAGGACGCCGTCGGTGCGGCGGCTGACGGTGGCGGCGGGGAGACCTCTCTCGTGTGCATGGGTGCGTGGTGTGGTGTGCGTTTCGGTGCCCTCGGGCCCTGGTTGGGCTTGGCCCCTCCTTCCTTTCCCCGTGCGAGCTCGCTGCGTCCCCTGCTCAGCCGCCCGCCGGCCCGCGCACACGCACGTCGCAGCCCCCAGAGCTCTCCCTCGCTTGGGTGTAGGGGCTCTCTCAGATCCTTGGGGGGATCTGGTGGGCGGCCGGTCGGCCGCCATTGGGGGCTTGCGGTGCTGCTCCGGCGCCGTGGTCGGCGCCGAGGTCTTCGGTGTTGCCCGACGCCCCCGTGCTGCTCCGGTGGCCGTCGGGCTGCCAGATCCCGAGCAGCGTTGCTGGATCTGGGCCGGGCTAGGCCGGGCCGGGCCGGGCCGGCTGTTCTGTAGGTGGGAACTCTGGCCTGCTCTCGCTTGTGCTCCGTGTTGGGGCTGGAGCACTTTGCGACCGATGGGGTGTAGGCCGTCGACGGTGGTTGGTGTTGTCTTCTCCGCGTCCTCTCGGCGGCGGCCGGCTTCTGGCTGCGGATGGGTCTCGGTGCAAACCGTGCAGTGGCTGTGTCCGTTGCTGGTGACGACAACACCTCCGGGTGTCGTTCCCCTTGTTGAAGGCATCGCCATGTAGACCCTCTCCTTTGTTCAGTACGCTGGGTTCCGCCCCTCCGTCCCTTCTCGCTCCCGCCGGTGCTCCTTCGGTTTATGTTTACCTCGTAGCGGCTTGTGCTTTGGGGCTTTGGTGAAAACTTTGCAGGGCCTCCGTCTCTGCCGGCAACGACGACGTCTTTGCACGCCGCTTACCTTCTTGGAGGCGTTGCTGCAAGCCCCCTCGAAGTCCCAAACCCTGCTTGGTTCTCTTCCCCGACGGCGTGTCTTGGTGGTGGCGATGATGGTGTGGAGGAGGACGTTGGTTTCGACATCATCGGTGCCGTCACCGTGCAACAGTTGTCAAGGCGCCTCTTGCGGTTCAAGCTTTAGTCTAGTTTGGCTGTTTTGCCTTTGTTGTACTCTGTTGCTCTGAGGTGTGCGTGTGTGTGTGTGGGTGTTGTGGCTGGTTTCTCCAGCTTGTTCCTGTGTGGTGTATCTCCTGGCCGGTTGTTGGCTCTGTTAATTCAAAACTGGGCTCATTTTGAACCTTCCGTCTAAATATAGGGCTTGTCTATGCACCTAGGCATAAAAAATCAAAGAATTTACTGGTGACATGTTTTTCTTTCTACTAATCATCCACGTCGACACCTCCCTTGTCATGAAACTATTATTTCTTGCATAGTTACGCGCCGCTGGTTACGGCGGAAGAGACCACACCGCGAGCAATATGTCATACAAATTGGTATGAAAATATTTCAAACATAGACACCGGCATATTTCTGGAGAACAAACTAGCCTGAGCACGCGCGTCCGCGCGGAACCTGACGCATGAGCGAGCCAAGCGTGAGAACACGTCCGTGCCTTTCACGTGGTCTGCTGGCAGCACGCGCGCGCGGGGCGCTCCATACTCATACGCGACCGGAAGTGCATGACAGAAGTAGATCTTTTGTAAACATATTTACGCGCGGGGCGCTCCATACTCATACGCGACCGAGCCAAGGTTAGTACGTACTTTTTTGTTTTTTTTAAACGTTGATCTTAAAAAACTACCGAAGTGCATGACAGAAGTAGAAAAAATATGTTTACAAAATATTTTGTTAGGTATATTTTTTGTAGTGCGCTGCTCCGTCCGAGAGAGTACGCAGCCAGTGGCGGAGCTACTTGTACCACACAGGACACCGGGTGGAAACAAAATTCTTGCCAAATTTGTATTTTTTCACCACATAGCGGCTGAGGAGCCATGGATTTTTTTTTTTGAATTTTGTTTGGAAAAGAGCACCGCAGCTGGAATTGCATGACTTAACTTCTCCACTGACATGTGGCTCCGCCAAGGGAATTGTCATGACGTTTTCTCTTCTCTCAGATTATATTCATGACAGAGAACCAACATGTGGTTATATGGGTTATATGATTGGATGACTATGAAGGTGGTTCCCACCTCACACGATTCAAAATTCAAGTTTGATGCTGATTATTTAAGGTGGAATATTATTCGGTGCAATGTGATTTCCGAATCGATAAGGAGTCGTTTATCCTCGGTTCAGTTTCTCGAAGGTGCTCATAGTAGTAGGGTGTGCGTCTGTTAATTTATAGGGGTGAGTGTACGTACGAGAAGATATCTAGTGCTCCCAGCTTTTAGGATCCTACCCATGCTACCGCAAAAAAAAGTCAAAAAAAAAAAAAAAAAAAAAAGTCAAATTTGAATATGTGCCACCCACAAGCCTTCGACTCAGATGATGGCGTCTCCCACCTCCCACCTCCCACCCTCCCATGGCGTCTCCACGGCTCTCTAGGGATCTCGTGCTCCGGCCTCCCCACGCTGGTGTTCTCTCCAACGCCGGCGCCCCCGATGGAGGCTCTCTTGCACTGGGATTTCTCGCCGGGATTGGCGGTTGCAGATCAGGTTCGTCACAAGTTTGGTTCCTCGGTCCATTTTTCTCCCTCTTCTGGTAATCGGGAATTCTTCCTGGTTGTTTCGTTCTCGTCCGCTTCGTTTCCCCTCTCTGAAGATTCAGTTGGAGTGGCCTTACAATGTTGCATTGGGGGCGATCATGAAAAGTTAAGGGTTTTCCAATTGAGCGATCGGCGTTTTCGCTTCTCGGTTGCGTCTAGCAAAGTTGGGCACTTTATTTATGGTTTGAAGGACCGCATCTGGCCGGATTTCATCTGTCATTTCGCACTGTTTAGAGGTGTGCATCCTTCTTCTTCCGGTTTCATTCATAATCAGTCCCAATCTTTGAATGGTGAGCAAGTTCTGGAAGTGGCTCAGCGTAGCCCTACACGTCTCAGGCCAAACCTGAATTTTCTATCTTCAAGTGCTTCGATGGATCAACTTTCATCTCGATCCGAACTTGCAAAATTTGGTTTTCATATGGACAATCAGAAGCATATTTCTAATCAGACTGTGGTTGCACAAGAGTCGATTCAATTTGGCTCGTTTGCACCTGTAGCCAGTTCTTCCCGGATGGATATCTTCCCACAGTCGGCTTCGTCAGTGCAAACAAGATTTGGTAGTTTTCATGATCCGGTTTTCTTGGATCAGATTGATCATTCAAAAAAGATCTTCTATGGTGACTCTTTCCTTTTGCGGTTATGCCCCCGATTCACGCGTTTACAGCTGGAATCTATAATTGATCTGAGGCAAGCGGGATATGCGGAGAAACATGTGCTGGAGGCGTTAGAAACTTCTCTCCCGGTTCTCCCGCCCACGGATATCATCTTGAAATTCCTGGGCCGCTGTGGTCGATGTAGTATGCATGACCATCTGGCAAATAACTGCCCTGGCGTCTGCAGAGCCTGTCAGCATCTGGACCGAAAATGTGATCAATGTGAGCCCATGAAGAATTGCTCTCGCTGTCTTGCTTCTGGACATACTGCTGTTGACTGTTCTGTGGGCTTGCGATGCCGCAAGTGCAAACAACTGGGTCACTATATGAGATGGTGTACAATGCGGCCCAAGACCTCTTGGCAGCCCAAGGTGCACAAACCGGCTCAGAATCCAGCTTCGGCCCGCAAAATCTGGGTTGTTAAACGGAAATTGGACATCGACATATCCAAGGCCACCGTTACACCTCCCTCCACCTCTGTCCCCCTGCTACAGTGCCGCCGCCACCACCTATGGACATGGCGATATGTCAATCCCCTAGCATCCCGGACGGGATGTCCCTTGATCTAGGGCCAACAGATCTTTGGGTGCACGCTGCTCTCGTTACTTCCCAGGTGCAGCACGAAGACTCTGCATCCTCCGCGTTTGCTGACAGTGTGAGAGCTACTGATATGGTGATGAATGTCGTATCCTTTGACCCCGGGCCGATTTATGAAGCAAACTCTATAGCTCTATTTGACTGGTCACAGAGTAGGCATCCTCTGAAAATGGTGAACAGGCCGACTGTTGAACTGGACAATACCTTCTTCTTCAGCTTCATATTCCCCATGAACTCGGCAATGTACTTTGAGTTGGTGACTGAACCCTTTACTTTGTGGCGACAGCAGCAAGCTCCGAATAGGACGCTTACCTTGAAGGAAATTACTCCTGATGATGAAGGAGATGAATCTGATGCGGCAATCATACCTCCACAGCCAGCTGCGAAAAAGAAGAGGCAGGGAAGCAAGTTAGCAACTCCTGAAGAAACCTCAGTGGTGAGGAGGAGTGCTAGGAGCAATAAGTACGATGGTTTTAAGCAGAGAAGTGTTTCGGATGCAAAACTTGCAAAGTCAAAAGTTAAACCAAGGCAGATTCCTAAGGCCCCTGCCAACACTGCAGCTAAAAAGAAACCTCTGTCTGATCTAGATTCTGCTATTGTTTTGCATGTCAAGGGAAGTGTGCCTCCTGTGACTCCTATCTCTATCATTCAGAATGTGGGTGTCAATTTTTGTGGCATTCCACCTGCAGAAGTCTCCCCTAAGAAGCTGCTAGCACAGCTTCAGGAGGAAGATGAAGACGCTTTTTAGTGCTTCTTCATTTTGCTATGAGTTCTCTAAAGCAGTGGTTAGTTCTTTGCTGGAACATTAGGGGTTTAAATTCGAGGGAAAGGCAGTTGGCACTCTTTAATGCGGTAATAGCCAGTGGTTGTGCAGTGATTTGCTTGCAAGAAACCAAGAAGGATTATTTTGATAAAGATTTCATTAAATCTTGCTGTCCTGCTTCCTTTGATGAGTTTGTATATGTGCCATCGGATGGCGCCTCGGGTGGCCTCATTATTATCTGGAAAAGCTCTATTTTCACAGGTCTAGTTATGCATTGCACATCCTTTGCCCTGTCAGTTCATTTTACTTCCACCCAGTCGGCTCAAACTTGGACTTTGATTAATATCTACGGTCCCTGCACTGGAGATGCCAGAGAGACTTATATTCAATGGTTGTTCGATCTCAATATTCCTGATGAGGAGGATTGGTTTCTCATGGGCGATTTCAATTTTATTAGATCACCTCTTAATAGAAACAAGCCAGGTGGAAATGTTAATGATATGCTCACTTTTAATGATTTCATTAGATTGCAAAATCTCACTGAAATTTCTATTAAAGGCATGGCCTATACGTGGAGTAACATGCAAGATGATCCCCTTCTGGAGCAGCTAGACTGGTTCTTCACCTCGCTCCACTGGACAACTAGTTTTCCTAATACCTTCGTGTATACTCAAGGAAAACCTATGTCTGATCACACTCCCTGCATTGTCTCCATTCAGTCATCTATCCCAGCTAGCACAGTGTTCAGGTTTGAATCGTATTGGGCAGCACATCCAGGTTTTCTGCAAGTTGTGGCTAATAGTTGGAACAAACCAACACATAAGAGGAACAGTGCGGCAAATCTGAATATGAAATTTAAGAGGCTGAGGTATGATCTTAAGCACTGGAGTAAATCCATCTCCAAGTTGAAGGTCTGCATTGACAATTCAAATAGAGCACTGCTGGAAATTGATAAATTGGAAACACAACGTCCCCTCTCCATTCCTGAGAAGAACTTCAGGAAAATTCTTAAGAAACACTTGTTGCGTCTACTTGATTATCAGAATCAATATTGGAAAAAGAGGTGCACGATTCGGTGGACTAAATTCGGAGATGAAAATACAAAGTTCTTTCAATCTATGGCCACATCCCGATTTAGAAAGAATGCTATTCCTAAGCTGGTCTGCAATGATGGGACTGAGGCTGTGACACATGCAGAAAAGGAAAATGTCATTTATAATGCATATAAGGAAAGGCTTGGTACAGCGAGCTCCCCTCCAATGCTCTTTGATCTTGCCGATTTGATTCAGCCTTTACAGGGTCTTGACATTTTATCCACTCCTTTCACAAAGTCGGAAATTGATGATATAGTTAAAACTATGCCACCTGATAAAGCTCCGGGCCCTGATGGTTTTACAGGGCTGTTTCTGAAATCTGCTTGGGAAATTATCAAGGAGGATATTTATAACCTTTGTTTTGAGTTCTATGAGGGAAGCTGAACATGGAGAGTATCAATATGGGACACATAACCTTAATTCCGAAAATTCCTTCTGCCTCAAATATAAATGAGTTCAGACCCATCACCCTTTTAAACCGTTGTCTCAAAATTATTACCAAGTTGCTAGCGAACAGACTGCAAAAGGTAATTCTAAAGATTGTGCATAAGAATCAATATGGGTTTCTCAAGGGAAGGACTATCCAGGACTGTTTGGCCTGGGCCTTTGAGTTTATTTACCAGTGTGAGAAGTCTGACCAGAAAATCTTGTTACTTAAGTTAGATTTTGCTAAAGCCTTTGATACCATTGACCATGGGGCGATGCTCAAAATTATGAAGCAAATGGGCTTCGATGACAAATGGTTAAATTGGATCAGTCTTCTCTTTGGGTCTGCTAAATCTGCTGTCTTGCTTAATGGTGTTCCTGGCAGACAGTTCTTTTGCAAAAGGGGAGTGAGGCAAGGTGACCCTTTGTCACCGTTAATCTTTGTATTAGCTGCGGATTTGCTGCAATCTGCAATCAATAAAGCGTTCAGAAATCATCTACTGCGAGCCCCTTTTACCCCTGATTTTGGCATGGATTTCCCTGTCATACAGTATGCGGATGATACTCTAGTTATTTTGCAAGCCAGTCCTGACCAAGTGGAGATCTTGAAGGAAATTTTGAATAAATATGCGTCCTCTACTGGGTTGCACATTAATTACCACAAATCCTCACTAATTCCCATAAATATTGATCACACTGAAGCAAGCTCTTTGGCTGATCTGATTGGATGCACTCTTGCACAGATGCCTTTTACCTACCTTGGCCTTCCCTTGGGGACTACTCGACCCACAGTGCAAGAGCTCATGCCGCTGGTGGATAGAATTGAGAGAAAAATGTCTGCTAATTTTATGATGATGGCTTATAGTGGAAGGATCACGGTAATTAATTCTCTATTGACCTCTGTCGCTATGTTTGCTATGTGCTCTATTCAGCTGCCTGTAAAAATTCTGGAACATATTGAGAAAATTAGAAGACACTGTCTTTGGGATAAGAAGTCTGATGATGGTATCAAATGCAATTCCTTGATTGCGTGGGAGAACATTTGCAAACCAAAGAGAAATGGTGGAATGGGTGTGCTCAATTTAAAGATCCAAAATCAAGCTCTGCTTATGAAATACCTACACAAATTCTATAACAAGGCTGATGTTCCTTGGGTTCACTTGCTATGGAATGCGTATTATACTGGGAAGATCCCTCATGCACTTCACCCTTGTGGTTCATACTGGTGGAAGGACATCCTCAAACTTGCACATTTGTATAGAGGAATATCTATATGCACGGTTACATCTGGTTCCTCTGTTCTCTTCTGGAAGGATAAATGGCAGCCTAATATCTTAAGCGAACAGGCCCCGCGAGCATTCTCATATTCATCCAATGAGGATGTTTCGGTGGCAGATTTCTTGAGTGCCCAGAGCTTGTCCAGCAGCTTTCATTTGCCCCTGTCGGCTCAAGCTATGCAGGAAGTTAGAGCTCTGCAAATGCAACTGACTACTGTTCATATTCAGGAGGACCAAAATGATGTCTGGACATATGAGTGGGGGAGTAAATTTTCATCTGCCTTATATTACAGTTTCTGCTTCAAAGATTTTGTGCCGCATCCCTCCTTCACATGGATTTGGAAAGCAAAAAATACCTTCAAACTGAAGTTTTTTTGTTGGTTGCTGTTATCCGACAGAGTAAATACAAGAGATATGCTAAGGAGAAGACATTTTAATATTAATTCAGGCCACTCTTGTGTGCTATGCACAAATCCTCCGGATGAAACTATGGAGCACCTTTTCTTTCACTGCCAATTTAGTAAAGCTTGCTGGGCTCTGCTAGGAATTCAATGGGACAATAATGGGAATCACTTGGACTGGATTACCCAAGCTAAGCTGGCGTGGAGTAACAAAATGTTCATGGAGATCTTCATGGTTGGGGCCTGGTCTATATGGAAGGAGAGAAACGCCCTCATCTTTGAGGGCATAGCCCCTGACATTGTCTCCTGGAAGTTGAGATTTAAAAAAGACTTCGAGCTCTTGGTTCATAGAACCAAGCCTGAACTTCACTCTTTTATTCATAGTTTTGTAAACTCTCTTTAACCTCTCTGGCCGAGGCTTCCTTTAAAGCCGTTGTAATTATGTAATTGTTTGGTTGGTGGTAATATAGAGGCAGTAGGAGCCTTTCCTACTGTCATAAAGCTTCAAAAAAAAAAGTCAAATTTAAATGATTCTACGAAAAAATATGGATGTTCATAATGTATCTTTGTACAACCTCCAAAAATTTCAGGTGAAAATTCGAAATAAATATTGAAAACAAAAAAGACAAATCTAGCATGAATAGTGTCATTTTTTGGTTTTTGTCTTTTTTGACACACATGACACTATTCATGTCCGATTTGTCTTTTATGTCTCTTAATGTTCATTTTGAAATTCGAGGTGAAATTTTCGAGGTTGTACAAACATATCTTGTAAACATCCATATTTTTCTTAAACATGAGATCCGTTGGCTAGCCTCTCATTTCCAGGGGTTCAGCAAATCAGCGGCCCAAGGTATGTCAAGAAAAGAATATTAATATTTTGCAGACCGTAGCGTGAATAATTGTTGATGATACAAAAGTGTGTATCATCAAGAACCACTCCTCGGAGCATACCGGGGAAAACCCTAGGACCAGTCCGGGCAGCAGCATCGTGCTCGTCGCTTTTCTTCTTGGAGGTGTTGCTTCGTACGCGGTGATTCAGAGTTCAGAATGTTAGGACCTTGGTGGGAATACTACGGAGAGTACGCAGCGGTTGCGAGTCATTTTCGTTTTCATTGATCCGCCGATGTCGGCTTTGTTTTCTCTTCTTTTCTCTGTCTTTTCTTTTGGGTTTGGATGTGCTGTTGGCCCAGCAGTGAACTCAAACTTGTACCGTGTGGTTGATAAATTAATATAGCGGGACGAAATCCTATTTCGAGAAAACCCACTTGTTGAAAAAGAAAGAGAAAGGAGGATCAGTTTTGATCTGGTCGCCAGCCGTCCGATGCGTTTTGATCGGTCTTCAGAATTTGCGAGGCGCCGCTTTCCAGCGCTGCGCGGCACAGGTCACTTTTGACACGGTGCGAGACGTCGTTTTCCGAAGCGAAAGTTTTACCGCCATGTACGTATGAGGAGAAAGCACAAAATGCATGCATCGGATCCTTACCAAATAGGTGGAGCCCACCTTGTAACAGTTGCATGCGGACTTTTCTACTGCTGCTTTCTTGCATGTAGATGCTTTCCTCGCATGTAGCATTGCGGCAAGAAAACTGTAACAAATAAACAAAACAATCGAACCAAAATAATTTTATATTTGTAACATAATTTCTTTACTTTTACAAAAAATATATCTTAACACTGTAACAAAAGCTCACTACCAAAAAACAAAGCTATTGTAGCAAAATAGGTGTGTCAGTGTAACCGTAGTATTTTTATCTCAACAGTTCGAGCTAAATTGAACAATATTTGAAAAAATTTACTCGGTCGAGATGATTCAGTTGGGCTACAACCAAAATTCCTTAGCGAAAGGGCACGCCGGCAGTCCTCTTTTGCTTAGCCTGTCCGCAGTCCAACATCTCTTACGCATTACCAACCAGCAAAAGATTTTTTCTTTTAGCGGGGCTTTGCTTCCCCACAACGTTGTAGCATAATCTGCCGTGGTGTTGCCTAGGAAGAAGGCAGAGTAAGCAGAGGAAGCAGAGTAAACTCCATTGGATGCAAGCTGCCACTTGAAGGTATCGTCATCTTCAGATAAGGGAGGTAGGGCTTGGATGATGGTCCACAGATCAATATATTGCAAGATTGCTTGGATAGTAAGAGTCCCACGGATGTCTTTCATCCATTGCCCATTTCCACGTGCCTGTGCAACAGTTCTTTTCTTTGCCCCTCTTGCTGTGATGAGCTTGAACAAGTCAGGAGCAATCTGAACTGGGCTCCTGCCTTGTAACCATCTATCAGACCAAAAAAACCAACTTTTCTCCATTACCCACAATGCATTTAGTGGCTGCCGCAAACATGTTCTCAGCATCAGGTGTCAGTTTAAACTGGAGGCCATTCCAGGATCTTAGAGGACCAGTTCTCTCGAGCCACCGCCATCGCAGGCGCAGTGCATCATTCAGGAACTTCAGGTTATGTATGCCTAGCCCTCCATATATTGTTGGCTTGCACACTTGACTCCAAGCAACCAAACAATGCCCACCATTTGCTTTGCCAGCTCCATGCCAGAGCAAATTCTGCATATCTTGTTAATCGCCTTTATGACCCAAGGAGGTAAGTCTAGAGATAACATGTGATAAACTGAAATTGCTGTGAGCACAGTTTTTATCAAGATAAGTCTTCCACTTTGTGTCAACATCAGGGTCTTCCAGGTTGCCAGCCATCTTGCAATGGTATCGATTAGTGTTCGGATTTCTTCTTTTTTCAGTTTGTTGAGGGAGATTGGCAGGCCCAAGTACTTACAGGGAAACTCCACTACCTTGCATGGGAAGGGTTGTATGATCTGTCTGCATATCAAGGGCCTCACATGCAATTGGGGCAACAGCACACTTCTCCAAGTTGCATATCAGACCAGAGGCTTGACCAAACAAGTCAAGCAACTCTTTAGCAGCTGCAAGCTCAATTTTTGCCGGCTTCAGAAACATGGCAACATCATCAGCAAACAAAGATAATCTGAATTTTATACCCCAGCTCTGAAGGTCCTGAAAAATGCCCCTTTCCTCTGCCTTACCAAACACTTTATTTAGGACATCCATGATAAATAGGAAGAGGATTGGGGAGGCAGGGTCGCCTTGACGCAGTCCTTTTCCATGCCAAAATTTTCCACCAGGGGAACCATTTACAGCACTCTTGTGTTTGCTGTAGATAGCATTAGAATAATCCATGCTATATATCTTCTACCAAACCCTCTTTTTTCAAGTACCTTTATCAGGAATGGCCAAGACACACTATCGAAAGCTCTCTCGATATCAAGTTTCAAGAACAGTGCTGGCGCCTTTCTTCTGTGAAAAGTTTTTGCTGTTTGATTGACAAGCATGAAATTGTCTTGAATAGAACGACCCTTGATGAAGGCACTTTGATTAACTGCAATCATTTCTTCTAGTTTAGGTGCCAGTCTGCTGGCAAGGGCTTTTGAGGATTTTTTTTGCAAACCCATGCACTAGACTGATGGGTCGAAAGTCAGCAATGTCCACAGCTCCGGTCTTCTTGGGGAGTAAGGTAATATAAGCTTGATTCAGCCAGTGGAAGCTTCTTCCATCATTGCAGGTTAGGTGGTGAATAGCATTCATGAAATCACCTTTAATTGTCTGCCAACACACTTGGTAGAACCTGGCCGAAAAACCATCCGGCCCAGGTGCTTTATCAGGCTGCAAGTTCTTGATGATCGTCCAAATTTCAAGCTCGGAAAAATCTGCCTCAAGGTCTTCAAGATTGTGACTTGACGTGCTTCTTAATCATGGGTTTATCTGTGAAGGGCATGCTATGAAGGCTTGCTATGAAAATCGATCGAAGTTGGGAGGACGGAGAATCTCCGTTAGACCATTTGTAATAGGGTTTTTTTCCTTCTCCGCTCCTCTTCAGTACTTAAAGTGTTCTTTCTCCCCGTTCAAAAAGAAGTGTTATTCCGATGGATGAAGAACATATGCTTGACCATATTAATTATGCTGATGTATGAGGGCTAAATTCCACATGAAAGTAGAAAGAAATAGTCTTCTTTGGTTTGGCCCGCTTAGCCGTTCGCACGTAGCTCCGCTAGTGGTTCCTCGCATTGTATACGTGCATGCATGCCGGCCTTCTTCTCACACACCCGACCGAGAGGAGAGGATAATGCAGCAAAGATGAGAAAACGTTGTGTGGCCGGCGGGCGTCGTGTGATCACCGAGGAGTCAACATCGACAGACCAGCGAGCTTTTACTGCCATGAAACTTGTGAAGTCAAGACTTCAAAATAAAATGGAGGATGAGTTTCTAAAGGATTGCCTGATAATCTACATTGAGAGGGAGATATCTTTGGAGTTCACAACCGACAAACTTATAGATGATTTTGATGCAAGGAAAAAACGTCGAGTAGATTTCAACTAAACTCCACTTATTTTACTTATTCTGACGATCCGATCCTCCGATCCTATTTTGTCTATCTTATGTAACCAGTATACCATATAACAATATCATGCTATTTTGTCTATCTATGTTGTCTTCGGATAACCATGCACATGCATGAATGGTACATTCGACGAGTTAGAAATGGATACACACATGCACCACGACATGCACATAGACATAATGTGTGCACCCCCGTGAGTTGCACGCACCACCGACAGCTGCCTAGCTAGTTATCCACTCCGTTACGTGCATTCTAACCGATGAAGCTTCACCTCTACCATTTCCGGTGGTGCGTGCGCCGTGGCAACATTTGTACGTTGAAACTGGTCCGTTCACTCTCGCTGAGCCGGGCGCCAAGAACCCAATTTTCATGGGATGCTTAGCTATGCATGCAAGTGTACGAGTTTGCAGCATGTTTAGCTATATATGGGTGCACGTATATATATTTGCAGCATCGATCACGTCTCAGGCATGCAACGTTTCGCATGGGAAATCTTTGGGCCTGGGTATGCAAGCCGTAACTTCCTTCACATGCTATTGCGTCCGCCCAAATTTCCATAGGTTAATTACTACCATTGCACAGGCCGTAACTTCTGTATACGAGCTCGATCTGATCGAGTCAATTCCGCTGACGTTGGAAAGATCTCGTGAAGTTAGGTTTTCCGGACTTGTACTTTTATCCAAACAGTGTTCTAGCAGCAATGATAACAGGGACAACAAAATAACACATGAAATGTTAGTGAACAACTGTCATTGCCTCCGTTTGAAACAACACTTGTTGGAGTTGGCCGAACCTCGCCGGAGATCAGCAAAAACACTCACCGGAGATCGACAAAGACACGCCAGAGCCGCGTCGAACCCCTCCAGCCACCTTGGTTATTGTCGGGCATTCACCGGAGTTGGCCGGACCTTGCTGGAACCTCGCCGGAGATTGGCGAAAACACGATGTACCTCGCCGAAGCTGCAGCTGGACCGCCTCCTTTCATCGGCGCGTTGGTCGGACCTCGCCGAAACCTTGTCGGCGAGTGTGCATGCGCTACCAGTACCTGCGCCCAGTTTCTTGTTAGCGGTAATATAGAAAGCATGCACTAATTAAGCACATAGTGACGTGATCGTTCGTATATTAATTATTGTACCATTTGTAAATAGTAAAACTAGTTAAGCAACTGATGGATGCATGTGACGGAAAGGCAAAAGCAGCAGACCGATGGGAACCATGCATGCACAACGATCCGACGGCTCTCATCCTCCCCAAGCAAGCACACAATCCATGTGCTTGCTCCTGATTGGTCGAGGCTGTCTCACACCAAGTCCTCGTAACCTCCTCTGCTCCACCTCGGCGCCCGGCCCGGCGATGCTCCCTGCCATCACGTACACACGCCATGCTGTGGAAACTACAAGATGCGGAATTCAGATCTGGATCATTTTTTAGGCAGCTACAAAGACTAAGATAATGGTCCTCATCAATTGTCTAACTACCCGGTGCGACTTCATAGCCGCAAGTGGTGGAGATGCTGAACCGGTCTCTTGCAGTCCACATTGAAAACCATGTTTGCAACCATAATCAGTCCAGAAGGCGCTAGTACCTTCACCGATCGTTCGACACCACTTCAACCAATATCTGGGGCGGGCGGCATGCGTCACACTCCTCTCGGATCTCACAACTTGGACGGGTTATTTTAGAGTCCTCTATAAAACATCTCATCCTTTTCTGATTGATTGATTGATTGATTGATTGATTGATGAGGTGATTGCGTTTCCATACAAAAATTCAATTCTGGTGTGAAAATAGTGAGCATGAATGAGAAAACAATGAAGGAATTGCACACTCACTAGTTAAGGTTGCACAATGACTTGGTACGCGTACGTACCACAATCTTTAATTTGCCACTGCGTGCTAGGACCGGCTAGACATCAGGTTATGTACGTACGCATTTTACTTCAACGACATGTGAGGACCCACCCGCATGCAAACTCGTAGCTACTCCCTCCGTTTCAATTTAATTGACTTGTTATCCACTAAATGTGGATGAATCTAGACATGTTAGATAGCAGGACTCACACACATGTAAATTCCATAGAATTTGATGACTAAAATGCAAAATAGCCAAAGAGATAAGGTTTCGTCTCTCTCCCGAACGTGAGGCCGTGACCAGCTAATAAGAAAAAAAGACAAAAAGGAGGCCGCTTCGGCCTTCGACATGGCGGCCGTACCGCACCGAGCACCGCCTTACGGAGAAGCAGCGCGGGGGACGGCGCTTGCCTCCTCCACAGGTCGAGATGTGAAGTGCCCGGGAGGAGCAGCGACGGGGCCGAATTCCGCGCGCTCAGCACCGTGTGCGGCGGCAATGCTGCTTCTGCCTCAGGCTGGAGCGTCGGTGCCGAGGGCGACGCTGCCGCCCACCTCGCAGAGCACGATGTCGCCGGCCGGCCGCTTCAGCGATGAGGCCAGATTTCGCTGGCTGGAGGGGACGAACTGGTTGATGCTCGCGTTTGTTTCCTGTGAATTGAGAGAATGAGCGGAGTGCGCCTGGCATTGGGGTAGGACCTAGTACTGGATTTGAACTCCCTATCGATCCGAATAAATATGAGACTTTTGATTTTGAACAAGAACTCGGGTCCTAGGCGACACTAGTGGAACAAAATACCAATTAGTGAAGCTCAAGAGAGAGAGAGATACATAAGTTACTTCCACAAACCCATAGACCAGGGGTGGATTACTCCCTCTTCATCATGGATACGGTGGAGAAGTCGTTGGAGGAGGTGGAGACCTCTCCAGCAGCGCCCCGCCGGAGTTTTCCCCCTCCAATCTACAACTCCAGGTCTCTGTTTCATGGTTTCTGTGTTTCTGCGGCGCTCCTTTCCGAAGAGCCTTGGGGACTATTTTTATAGTCGGTTTTAGGTCAAGACGAAGTCGGTGGAGAAAAGATCGACGGCAACGGAGCATCGAGGCTCCAGAAGGTGGGCTCCACGCGGCCAGGTACTGTGGCGGCGTGGGCCACCCCCTTTTGGGCCTCGAGCCTCCGTTTGTTCGCTTCCTTCGCTCCCAGGTCTTCTTCCTTTCAAATATTGATGCTCCTAAATTTACAGGTCATTTGGACGTCGTTTGGGTCCCTGAAATATCAAAATATAGAAAATAAGGTTTTCTGCCTACGCAGATCGAGTTAATTCCAGAAAAATAGGGGAACTTGTGAAATATTCCCAAAATCATTATAAAACAATCATATAACCCTTATATGATGCAAATATGATTGGAATATGAATAAAATAATGCAAAGTTCATGTATGCATTTTACATGCATCACACGGTCATATGTATTTGTTTACATTACACACATTACTTAATGCAATTATCCGTTGCTTGCAACTTAATACCAACGGAGAACTCGGATGACAACCTGGCGGTGGATTATTAGTCATAGATGCTGTTGGATAACAGTCTATGTATTTTGGCGTAATGCCCAATTAAATATCATAGTAATCATCATGTCATATATATGCATTGTCATGCGCTCAATATTTTGTTAATTACCCAGCTGTAATTTGTTCACCCAGCATGTTAGTTATCTTTTATGGAGAGACATCTCTAGTGAACTGTGGACCCCGGTCCATTCTTTTACACTGATAATACAACCAACTGCAAACAATTGTTCTCTTTTCATTCTCTGCAATTTACTACAGTTTTCCACACCATACGTTTAATCCTTTGTTTTCAGCAAACCGGTGAGATTGACAACCTCACTGTTTCGTTGGGACAAAGTAGTTTGATTGTGTTGTGTGCAGGTTCCACGTCAGCGCCGGATTCCCTGGTGTTGCGCCGCATCATATTTCGCCGTTGACAACCTTCTGAAGTGCTACTGCTCCTACTGGTTCGATAAACCTTGGTTTTATACTGAGGGAAAACTTGCTGCTGACTACATCATACCTTCCTCTTGGGGTCTCCCAACGAACGTGTGTTTCACGTCAGCATGGGGTGTAATCCCAATACCCTGATTTTATAACCCTCTTTGGAATCTGAACTGGAATTGGATCGACGGTCGGAGGTCTGACCGGGCTATTGATTTCTCGACGTTCAACGTCTTCAACTTCGGTGCCGGATGAATCTATGATGCAAGCAGACTGTGGCACGGTTTCTTCGATAATATCATTGACTTGTTGTGGACCCTGTTTAGTTTTCGCCACAGCAGCCCTCGCCCTCATTTCGCCATCAACTCCTTCTGTGTTCACCTCCGGAAGCCTAAGCCTTTTTCTTTGGTCACACCATTTTGGATTCAACGCCGTGTCCCTTGCCCTCTTCTGCTGGCCACACTCTTTTGCTGCGGGCTCGGGAAGTTCAGACTCTATAATAGCACCCTCTTTTGCTGCGGGCTCAGGAAGTTCAGACTCTATAGGAGCACCCTCTTTTGCTGCGGGCTCGGGAAGTTCAGACTCTGTAGGAGCACCCTCTTTTGCTGCGGGCTCGGGAAGTTCAGACTCTATAGGAGCACCCTCTTTTGCTGCGGGCTCAGGAAGTTCAGACTCTGATGGAGCACTCTCTTTTGCTGCGGTCTCTTTATCTGATCTCTCTTTTGCTTCATCATCCACTGCTGGGGCATCTTTAGCTGAGATATTCTTTGCTGCAATATCTGTAGCATCAGTCCTCTTGGCCTTCCTTGTCACAGTGACCTTCTTCTTCTTCTTCTTCTTCTTGTTAACAACCTGTTTCCCTGCAGAACCTTGCACAGCAGCATCTTTTGTTGCACCAACGTTCATTGAAGCGTCACCAACATCAGGCTATTTTGGCACATCATCTACCTGTGAGGCCCCATCGTTTTGCACATTCACCTGGTCGTCCGGTGCAGCGTCAGTTGAAAAAGCAACACTTGGACCGTCACCTTCTCTCGTAGCAGCAGCAACATCAACCAGCAAGGAAGCCATGCGTCTTGAATGCATATTTTTCAAACCTTGACTGAGTTTCTTTAGCGTATCATCAACCTCGGAAGCAAAAATGCCCGCATGCTTCTCATACAAATGCTTGAACTGAGGTGGAACCTGTCAGTTTGAAAATGCAAGCATATATTAGTAAAGGTGATAGCAACCCAATATCACTATCTCAGCCAAAAAATAACAATAATGTAGCATTTGTTTCAAAACCATATGATGTAAAATCATAATTTGTTCTGTAGCAAAAAGACATATGCTACTGATGCAAAACAAAATGACTAAAGCAGCAAAACAAAACCATACCTCCAAATCCTCCATGCTTGGGAACACAAGCCAGTCATTCAACGAAGCAGACGGGTTGACTTCACTTTCTTCTACATGAACATTGCTGGGTTCTGCTACTTATCCATAAATTGTTTTAGAGAATTCCAGAAATTGCACGGTAATATACATTGTTGCATGAGAATGGTCACAGCAAAAAAAAATTTGCACAAAAGCAGAAGGTGGGCAACGCCTTACCGGACGCCTCCCAAAGATAGACTTGTTTTTCGGGTCCGAGTTGTCGAGGTCGATTTCAGCTATAAAACTGAAGTCGGCGCTAGTCACATAACATGCTCTAGGGACAGAGTAGTTAATGCAGTGCGTGTTCCTTGGAATGTCAAGATGGTCCATATAGACAATCTATACAAAACGAAAAAATAGGTCAAAATTTGCTACAATAAAATTTAAGCTATGCTACAAAAACACTCAAGCTATGCTAAAAAAAGAATAAAAGTCAAGCTACAAATCCAAAACAAGATATGCTATAGTATATGCCAAGGTATGCTACAATATAGCTGAAGGTATGCTACAAAAAAAGTAAATGTATGCTACACAGAAGCAAACAGAAAAAATAAGGGCTTAGACGAATTACAGCAAGAACCGGCAAAGGTCCACATATCCAGAAATCAAAATTCCCTGAGCCCTTCTCAAGAACCAGAGGCCTTGCCTTCATAGCTTGAATTTTTTCAACATTCTTCATTGCCATCTCCAAAATGTGCTCATCCCAGTCGAACTCATGCACCTTCTTTGGATTGTTCATGCTACCCAGGTAGTCCAAGCACATCATATTGCTAGAGCCCAGGTTCAAAACAGTGTTGCAGCAAATAAGATCCCAGTGCCTTATAACAGCATCTTCATCCTTGTCGTCCTGCGCCTTTAGCAAGTCTGCTACATTTGATATGGGGAGGCGGTTGAGGTCACCTTTGTAGAAATCTTTCATTTTAGAGGTGGAACTCTTCGTTAGAAGCACAACAGGCCTGTCCCAGGACCGCAGGTTGAACACTTTGCTCACCATGTCTTTTGTGAACACTATCCTTTTGCCACCATAGTTGAACTCACGAAGCTTGGCGCTTGTATTGACAGCTATGAAATCGATCAGCTCATTCGGCACATTGAAAGGGGACACATCAAGCAACGAGGCGAATGCACTATGCTGCTTGATTATGTCCTTCTTTTTACCCGTAAGACCAAACGCTTCGCAGCAAACCGATCCTTTGAAACCCACATGGTTTCCTCATCAACAGCCTTCTTCTTCTGAAAATGCAGCGAAGATAACAAAAAATCAGTTGCTGCAGACACAGATGCAAAAGGATACATGTGGGTTTGCTAAAAACAACCTACCCAATCCCTATAGCAACATACATCGGAAACTAATGTAACACAAACTATATACATAAACAACAAACGAATGGTTGCTAATCAAACCTACCCAATATCTATAGCAACATACATCAAACTGCTGCAGCAAAATACTCATCGGGTATAGCAAACATTTGCAACGTACAACATATTACTCATGGGGGATAGCAACATATAGCAAACAATTACAGCAAAAATCCTCATGAAAAATAACAAACAAATAATACATAAACAGCAATTCATGATCTTCCCCAACGTAATCTAAACACACATACAAATGGATTTGTTCTCAGAACAAATTGCGCACCTAATGAAGCATGGACATCATGGGATGAACTGAAAATTGTGCAGAAAAAGAGAATTCTAGGGTGAATTGGGGAGAGCACACACCTTCATTGCTTGGACACTGGTGGAAAACCCTAATTACACCGTCAAATCGGTCGTTGGATAAAGCTCCAGAACTGATACAAACCCTAGAAAAACATGCTGCCGACATTCAGACACATAATTGATAAATCAGCCATGGATTCGGGAAGCGGGGGAGCGGGGGAGGAAGACGAACTCACGGAGACACGCGGCGGAGCTGTGGAAGATGCAGGTACCCCACGGCGGCTCGCGGGTCGATCCGGCGCCGTTGAGCGGCGGTTAGGTCGAGGCGCAGGCGCGTACGTACGGCGGAGCTTGGGGACGAAGAAGGTAGGCAAGCGGGGGGAGGGGTCGCGGTCGCCGCTGCGGCAGGACGACCGCGGCGCGCGGGTGGTTCGCAGCGGCGGCGCCTCCGTCCGCGACGCACGGCCTCGACGAGAGCGCACACGAGGAGCGTGAGCAAGGAAATGCGGACAGGGGTTGCAGCAAAATAAATGTGTAGGAAAGCAGACGCATCCGTGGGCGACGTGGACGCGCGAGAGCCGCTCGCTCCGACTCGATCCGACGGTGCGCGAGGGGGAGGACGCGAAGGAGAGATCCCGGGTGATTACAAGACTTTTCCCGACGAGAGGGCGGGATGCCTCGACTGCTACGTGAGCAACGCCGCACAGGACCCGCTCAAGCTGTTCGAGGCGTGTGTTCGCAGAGCGGCGGCGTGCAACCTGAGTGAGTGAGCTGGCACACCATTTTGCGTCGACTAACATGGGTTTTCGGTGAGACCTGAAACAAACAAAATTGTAGATCGATTCTGGAAAAGGGATTTTTTGTGCACCGGTCTGTCTACGGCGACGCCTGAGTTGGTGTGCTCGAATTTAGAGGTTCCATGTGATGTTACATACATGCATTGTGCTGCAAACTGGAACGTGAATTGCAGGTGCCGATTAATTGAGGTGTTTTGATGATTACTAGGTATATTGCGAAGTGGTGATAATCTTTTGGTCACATTTTACTTTACCCCTTGTTCTCCTTGTTTTCTGCCATTGTCATTTGTAGCTGTAGCATGTGAAGTACTGATGGCAGTGAAAATCTTTTGGTCTCCATCCCATATCAAGTGGATGGATCATATAATCCTGATGACGCCTATCTCTGGCTCTGCCAAAACAACCTCTCCGGCATGGAATTAATTTTGTTCTCTCTACAGCGTGTGAAGGAATTTTCCCGAAAGCAATCAACTTTAAATCTCTTTGCACATACTGCTGTAGAAATCTCTACTGCATTCCTAGAGATGCGTGGAGACACCCTGACGCTTAATCATATCACAGTGAGAAAAAAATTCTGAACAAGTTACAGGAAGCAAGCAGGACCAACAAGTTCAGTAATACGTGAGATTATCCCAGCTTAATCTGTAGAAACTGCCGTATGGATTTCCACTACTGCATTCCTAAAAAGGAAACTCATGACATTGCGATGTGTGCAGCCACCCTGACGCTTAATATCACCGTGAGAAAAAAATCTCAACAAGTTACAGGAAACAGGACCAAGAAGTTCACAAACGTGAGATTTTCACAGCTTGTGTGTACTTAATCTGA
Organism: Poa pratensis; assembly: GCA_947311845.1. Lineage (NCBI taxonomy): Eukaryota > Viridiplantae > Streptophyta > Magnoliopsida > Poales > Poaceae > Poa > Poa pratensis. The sequence continues at coordinate 3,444,216 of CAMZMU010000100.1, read as the reverse complement.
ACAAGTATTCAATCAGACAATATCACAGTTCTCATTGAGTACCCTGAACAAGTTAGAGGCTCAACGTCTCACTAAGTAAACCACACTGAAACTAGATAGCTCACAAACATGAGGATCCAAGCTTCTACTGAATCTGGGATATGTCGAAGGAGATAAGTTTAGTTCACGTAACAAGTGTCTGAAGAAGATAAATGTCAAAGCTCGACAAACCCGACAGCAATCTTGGCATAACATAGTACATTGTTTTAAGCACACAAGATCCATGCCCTTTTCATGTAGGTTTGGCCCTGTCTTCCTCGGCTGACTGGGCAGCGCTATTCTCCTATAGGAACTGCAGGAACTTCCAGCGGCTGCCTCCTCAGCTCGGCGATCAACTAGGCCTGACTCCTCTGCTTGGCCATCCACTCGGCCCGACTCCTCCACTCACTGACCAGTCTTGGTATTTCCTTCCATGTTTTTGGTTCAAGTGCCATCACTGTATATACCACAAATTATTTCAGAACAAACTAAAGTGACATGCAAACTTATAACACATGGCACTGAAAAGATATGGAAAACTTAGGCTGAAAAAGAAACAGCTTCCCTGAGTTCTTATTGTACTGCGCACATGTCTATCTCTAGCTAACTGTTTCGGTTAACACACCATGTAACACACTTGCTCCTACCCAAAAAAAATTAGTACCCTCTTCTATTACATGTGCTACAAAATGGTTTTGCTTTTTGGATGAACTGAGGGACATATAGTTATCAACACGGCATAAAAGAAGATCTTCAAGTTACCTTAGGATAGAGATCAGATATCATTATTCGGTTTAAAAAAATCCATGCATATGTTTCTACCAGGCCTATACATGTATGCGTGTTTTCACTACTTAAAAACTTACAAGTATGATTTTCATTAAGTTACAAGTATCATAATCATGGGACACTGCAATCAGATTGCTATTTATCGTCTTCAAACAACATAATGATGATGCTAACGGAAGACGACGTGTTGACTGGTACATTGGATGGATGGATGCTTGCATTTGTTGGTGAAATATGTCAAAGAGAGAAATAAATACGTGAGTACCTTCATAACGGGCATCTAGTTCTTTGTCGTTGATGTTGCCCAGTCGCTGCTGAAGGCAGGACAGTCTTGAATTACAAGGCTTTGGAGAGACCCATATGCTTGCGGCTCACTCGGTAGGGACACCAGGGTACTGCAGTAACTAAGATAAAGGGATTCCAATGATGCGGTCTCTCCCAACAGAGGCTCCAGCGATGTTAGCCCAATGTTGTTTTGAATGATCAGTACCGTGAGGGAAGTGGGCAGACGGAGAATGCCCCCCAACATGGCAGCACAGGAATGTATGCATAGATATTCGAGACAAGGAGGAAGTGAATGCTTTCTTGCTGCTGCTGGCTCTGCAACATTTATGGAAGCAGTGGCTTGTGGTTTGTGGAGACCATCCAGCTGACATGATAGTACTTGAATGCTACTGCACTCATAAATATGTATGAACTTTAAGGATGGTGGAAGATGTAGAACAGCTGGTAAACTATCACATCCAGATAGCATTAGGTTTTCTAGGCATGGGAAAAAGTGGTTCATATGTGATGATGACAACTCTGATACAGTTATGGGCACGATTGCTTCACTGCAAGAAGACCCTTGAACAAACTCTGACGTGCCCAGCTGCTTGCCGAATATGGACTCCAGCTTACGGCAACCAGAAATGCTCATTCTCTTGAGAGATGCCGGGAAGTTGAACATCTCTACCAAACTGGCACACAATGTTAAATCAAGAAACTCCAAAACTGGCAGGTGTTGGCTCCTTTCAGACGTTGAAGGCTCAAGAGGAGCTTGTGCATTCCCAGTCAAATTTTTGCAGTTACTAATCTTTAATCTCCTCAAGGATACCAAGCTTTGGAACACTTTCTCAGGCCAGTGGACGAGCACATCACATCTATCAATTACCAAATCTCCAAGATGTACAAAATAGTCCCACGGCTCTAGTGCACCTGATCCAAAGAATGAGTTGCAGTGTCCTAACTCCATAACTGTAATAAGGGTTTTTTGGTTCCATTTCTCCTTCTTGTCCACTGATTCGATTAAAGCGCACCCAACCTCTGATGTTGTTTCTGTATCTTCTAGCTTCAATACCAGATTGGTCAATGAAGACAAATATCTGTGTACCCATTGGAAGATCTCCTGCTTGGCATCTTCAATTTTTAATACATGGAGTTTGGGTGCTTCGGGTAGATCTATCAGCTTTGGGCATTTCTTAACTGAGAGTTTCTCAAGCTGAGGAAACAATATATGTTCTCCCTTAGTCTCTTCAACTCCATTCCATCTCTCAAAGCTATCCAACTTTTTCAATTTGAGTACCTTTAGGGCAGGAAATGGAGAGCATACCAATCTATAACCACCTCCAATACATGATTCTTGCAGCAGGGGAGCTTCAGGCAAAGCTACCAACTTTCCACAACAGATAATATACAACTTCTCAAGCATAGGAAATATTTCCTGTCCTTCTTGCCTCTCATCTACTTCCCACCATCTTTTAAAATCCAGCAGACAGTCTAGTGTAAGCTCCTTCAGTGTTGGAAAAGTGAAGGATTTACCACATCTGAACAAAACTTGTAACCTTTCGCAATTAAAGAGATGGATCTCAACAATGTTCTGCAACAAACCAATGCACATTCCTCCATAGAAATATATCCTCAGAACCTGTAGCGAATCATGAGGTTCAAAATTGTTGAGCACCTCGCCATCACAAACAGAAGTCCATCTTAATGTCAATTCTCTGAGATCCTTTTTGTTTCCAAGGTTTGCCACTTTTGCCTCTACTTCTTTAACATTCTCTAGCTGACATAACTCTAGCTGACCACCGACGTTTAAATGCTGCAGCTCTGCAACATCGCTGCAATCAGCGACAGAATCTGCTGCTACAAAACAAGTAAGTGTCTGCAAGTTGGTGAGTTTTCCGAGTTCTGGAGGCATGCTCTTCAAATTCAGACATCCATGAGTGTACAGGTGACGGAGGGAAGTCATATATTTCATTTTCCTCGGAAGTCGACAAAGATAACGACATTTGGAAACGTCCAACATTTGCAGGTTATACAGAATACTTATATCTTCCGGAAGTGCTTCGATATCACTGCTTGAGAGATCAAGGTACCTCATGTGATGCAGATACTTTGGTTTCAGTAGAAATGATTCTGTCCTTATACGGACTTTCAAGGCATGCAGAGAGTTGTATTTTGATAGATGTTGCAATGAGCTTTCAATAGGAGAGTCAATTAGCAGTGTTTGGATAGCAGGGGATCTTTTCTCCATAGAATCATTCAAAATACCAACTGTTTCTTTGTATGACAAAAATAAATGCCTAGCACTATCTGGAAGCCACTCGGTTTGACTTGGTTTCTCGGTTGCAACAACACATTCCTTGTCCATAACAGACATTGCAATATCATGCATAAGGTCATGGATTTTGCATGTGGTTCTTGTATAACTATCTTCGGATTCCTTTATACCCAGAAAGAACGATCTGCAGGCCAGCTCATTGAAAATACGTCTTCCGATTGTTTCAGGACTATCTTCCATATCCTCTGGGATAAAGCCATTTGCTATCCATAGTTGGATCAGCTTCTCCACATTAATCGTGTAATCTTTTGGAAATAATGCACAGAAAGCAAAACACTGTTTCATATGTGATGACAAGTCACTGTAGCTAAGTTTTAATATTGGCAAAATTCCAGTTTCCTCGGTGCAAATGCTGCTCCTAGATAATATAGCCTTCCATTCCTTCACGCTGGTCTTGGAACGAAGTACAGAGCCTAGTGCGGTCGCAGCTAAAGGAGAGCCAGAACATCTCTTCACAAACTCACCAACCATCTCGACTAGCTCGGTAGGCTTTTCTTTCTTCAAAGAAAATGCTCTAGCCTCAATAATTTCCTTTAAGAAGCTATCCTCCAAAACATTGAGATTGTGGGGTCTACCTGTACCCATAATTTCAGCAACTTGTTTATCACGAGTTGTTGTCAACACAGCACTGCCGCTGGCACCATTCTGAAGACAAACCTTCAGCCTTTCCCACTTATGGACCTCTCTGTTCCAAACATCATCCAATACAAGGAGATATCTCTGCCCGCTGACCAGCTTCTGAAGTCTATCTAGTGGTGGTTTGTCTGTATCTTCATTCTTCTTCGGAGATGCCTCAACTATACACCTAGCCAAGGAGTTCACATTGAAGGTATCTGAGACACAAACCCAGAGCAGCAGCTGGAAATGCTTTTGAACTTCAGGTTCATTGTATATGAGTTGTGCCAATGTGGTCTTGCCAAGGCCCCCCATTCCAACGATCGGAACAACCGCGAGATCTGCATTGCTAGCTCGACCAAATATTTCATCAACAATACTCTTCTTTTCTTTGTGTCTGGATCTACTGGCAATTTCTTGTGGGTCGATGATAACATAATCTGTCTGTCTCCAGTCCTTGGAAACCAACAGCTGTGGTTGGTCCTTGAACCCAAAGACCTGCATATCTATTATGAGGGCCTCAATGTCCTCCAGAATCCTGCAAAGCTTGATACCCATTGTGTGACGGAACACAACACGGTTGTGAGTAGGGAAGAGTTTAATTACGTCAAAGCCAAGCTCCTTGTAGTGACCATTCTTTCTGGCTTCACGGCGGAGTGCTTCATACTTGAACTCGTCAAAGACTCCATTTGCCTCATAGGCCACCGTCTTGAGATCCTGGAGCCAGACTTTGGCGCCTTCTCTATGTGCCGTCGCCTGGTCCTCGGCGTCGGCAATGACGTCGAGAATGGCCGAAAGCTTGCGCTTAAGAATCTTGTGTTGCTTCTCCATTCCCTCCATTACCTTGTACTTTTCCAGGAGGTAGCTGGACGACTTGCTCAACAGCATGGACACCAGCGGCCGGATCGCCATGGTGGCCACCACCGCCGCCATTGGAACGCACGGAAGAGACCTGCACAACACCACAAGTGCACTGCAGAAATTAATGGTGTGAGGTGGAGGCGTGAATATAATCTTGCACCAATTACAAGTCAAAATAACAGACAGAGCTTGAGATCTGTTCTTGAACAAGCCAAAATACAAATTGTGCAGCCAAAAGTTACCTTCACGAGCTTGACCCTGATCAGCCAGGAGCAGCCATGCGAGCTCTGGCGAGCGCCGGCGATGAAACGCGAAGTCCCGCAACACACACAGAACACAGGGAAACACAAGTGAAGTGCAGAATGGAGAAGAGAATGGTGGGAGCAAGACGTCCTTGCTTGTAACTTGTGAGGAAAATGAAAGCCAACTTGGGCTTCTGCAGAACACAGGGTTAACACAGTGCAGAATGGAGAAGGGAAATGGAATCCAAGACGTGTATCATTATTACACTTTTTACCTGCTAGTCTGAGGCCGATGGCGGGCCGGCAGAGCATCATCATTATATTCGCCTGTGGACATGTACAGAATGAGTTACTATGCATGTTTTGTCCTTAAAAATTTAAGTGCCACTCTACTGCTGAAATACAGTATAATTATTAGAAGCACTGCATGTGAGAGGAAAGTACTTTATGTGGTACTATTTGGTGTTAGTGTGAAAGGGCGAGACTCTGGTCGGCTGCATGTCTCATCAGCCAACACAAGTGGAGGAGTACTGCTACTCCATGTGTGCAAAACACTGCCCCAGTGGGTAAATTTAATGAATTTGACCCTTTTTTTAAATCATTTCACAAAATGAACCCAAATTCAATTTATTTCACGATCTGACCCTGTACAACGCCCTGATCCAAGGCGTCGTCGATCGTGCTACGTCAGAGTAGGCGGGACCCAACTTAATAGTATGGCACCCCGGGCCAGGGCGTCGTGCCTTCAACCACGGCGCCGTCCTCTTTTTTTTTTGCTCGTTGGGTAACAGCACAAAGAGAACAAAAGCAGCCCAGGTATATTCATACGACACATATCGGGCTGTACCAAAGGGGTTTGTGGTGTCCTCACTGTTCTTGAGGTCGTGAGTTCGAATCTGATTTCTGCACCAATTTTTTTCACGATTTTTTTTTGTTGTTTTTTGTTTTTCACTCAACCAACGTATATAGTACGTTATATAAAACATAAATTTAATTTTTTTCGTTGTTTTTTGTATTTTCACATAAGTAGGCAACATTGTAAATTCTTGTATGTATATATACTTTGCTTTTATTTGTTACATACACAAATTTCACGTCGCTGCGTGCGCTTATATACAAGGAATTTTTTGTTTTTTTTGTTTTTACTCTACCAACATATACAAGATGTTATACAAAACATAAAATTAACCAATTTTTTCACGAAATTTTTGTTGTTTCTTGTTTTTCACTCAACCAACGTATACATTATGTTATACAAAACATAAAATTAATTTTTTCGTTGTTTTATGTTTTTTCACATAAGTAGGAGACGTTGCAAATTCTTGTATGTATGTATACTTTGCTTTTGTTTGTTACATACACACATTTCACGTCGCTGCGTGTGCTTATATACAAAGAATTTTTTGTTGTTTCTTGTTTTTACTCTACCAACATATACAAGATGTTATACAAAACAGAAAATTAATTTATTTGTTACTTTTTATTTTTGACATAAGTAGGCAAACGTTGCAAATTCTTGTATATAATCACGCGCACAATATATATACTTTGCTTTAGTTGTTACATACATACATTTCATGCCGTTGCGTTTGCTTGTATATAAGAATTTGCAACGTTGTTACTTATGTGAAAAACAAAAAGCAACAAAAATAATAATTTTATGTTTTGTATAACATATTGCAAAATTTGCAAAGTTTCCTACTTATTTGAAGAAGAGAAAGCAATAAAAAATTATTTTTATGTTCTGTATAACATACTGTATATGTTGGTTGAGTGAATAAACAAAAAAAAAATTCGGGAAAAAATAATGGCGCAGGACAAGGATTCGAACTCGTGACCTGACATACAAGCGGCACACCACAGACCACTGGGATGGAGCACGCTACATGTACTAAATGTATACCTGGGCCTATTTTGTTATGTTTTCACCTTACCCAAATTCGCATAGAAAAAAAAAGCACGACGCCTCGACTAAAGGCGCCGTGCTTGTAGGCACGACGCCTCGACTAAAGGCGCCGTGCTTGTAGGCACGACGCCCTGGTCTGGGGCGCCATGCTATTAAGGTGTGTCCCACCTATTCTGACGTGGCATGGTCGACGACGCCTTGGACCGGGGCGTTGTACAGCTGAGTACGGCGCCCCGGGGGCGGGCGCCATGAGAAAGGGTCAGATCGTGAAATAATTTGAATTTGGATCCATTTTGTGAAATAATTTCAAAAAAGGGTCAAATTCGTCAAAATTGCCGCCCCACTGAGACGACCATGCAATGCAAAACCCTTGATCTAATTAATCTTTCAAACTCAAGCACCAACTTCCAAAACAATAAGGAAAGAGTACACAACATTTGCTAGCATACAATGCATAAATGTTTCGTTTTATTTAGTTTAAGTGGCAAGTTTGCAAGGACTAAAAATACCACCAGCTGGCTTCACAGGAATATTTTACTGCGTCCGTAGAGAGAGCGATAGATGCCGGTATACTAGACTACAACAAAATCCATAATGATTTTCACTATACCCGCAAAAAAACTGATTTCCACCAGATGTAAAAACAGACCTGAATAATTGCTAAATACCGTATAATTATTAGAAGTTACCGTAGAAATAAACTATAAACTCAAATGGTCTTGGCAAGTACTGCATGTGGTACTATTTGGTGCTCGTGTGAAAAGGCATCACCACTTGACCTGATGCGCCATGTCTCACAAGTGGAGGAGTACACTGGGGTCCTCCATGTAACTAATCTTTCCACCACACCCACTTTCAAAATAAGATGAAAATAGTCTAAAGTATGTGTTGCGCATGAATACTATGTTTATTTATGTAAAGATGGTTATACATGTCAGAATGCAGACTAGAACAAAAGTAAAAATGATTTACCAGTTATATCCCTTTTTGAGAACTGCCCCATTTGCCGACTTTAGATGTAAGGCGCTCTTGAATGTAGATGCTCTTGAGGCACAACACCACCAAGGAAGACTGTAGGTGCTGATGGTGAATGAATAGGCTGACACGAAGATATCAAAATAAGTTGATTAGAGAACTAAGATAGGTTGCTCCATATGATGCTTGTTTTTCTAGCATTGAAGAACAGCAATCAGAGTAAAGTTTATCGCGAACATAATCATTTGTCAGCCTATTGAATTAGCTGTAGAAATAAACAAGGAACCATTAGTCCTACCCTGACAGCCGTAATTGGACAGCAAAACTGTGAACTGCCACATTTTGAACCACACACGGAAATCAGAGAGAGAGAGAGAAACATACTGTGGTATTTGGTGCTGTTGTGAAAAGGCTTTTGTCTTGGCATGGGCCAATGCATAGTCATACAGTGGTCCTCATTTAGAACTGTGATTGTACACAGTTGTGTGCACTGTGCAGTCACATAGAATGCATTATGTTTCATCATATTTAGCTTAAATGGCAAGTTAGCGAGGGCTGAAACTACAAAGTGACTGGCTTCACAGGAATATTGGACTGTAATCACCAGCGCAGGATAGTACCAGTACGTAAAGATGGTGATACATGTCGCCATAGAGACTATACGTAAGACAGAATGGTTTATAACAAAGGTAAAACAGACTCAAATAATTACCGATTGGTCTTGGGAGAGTTCATCGCCCTTTTTGAAAATTATCTTGAATGTTCCCCCATTTGCCATCTTAAAAGCACACTTGAAAATATATGCTCTTGAGGCACAACACTAGTAAGCAGAAGTGCAGGTTCTAATGGTGAATGAATTGGCTGAAACGGATTTATCAGAATAAGTCAATTAAAACAATTGAAAAAGGTTAATCAAAATGATCCTTGTTTTCCTAGCATCGAAGAATGGTAAACAATGAGCAAGCCAATGATACTACAAGTTTTACCTCATCAAAGCTGGCAAGATCACAGAATATTCCTTCATAGCAGAACATAATTAAGCAGCGAGTTCTGTCTTGCGTGATAAACTTTGCCACACTTGAAACCCATCTTCTCCTCCATCCTCCATGATAACCATCTGTCAACATAAACAATGGTACATATGAATGTTTACATATCAGGAACGATAGAACCAACAATATGTATCCAAAAAGGAGGAAACTTACTTTCATCATATGCATTTCTCCTTGTGTATGCATTATCATGGAATTCAACAACCATGGTAACAACAAAAATAGACAAAATAGCACAGCAGATGTGTGAGTTCTCTATACAGTAGCTATGTAACAACGAAAATGCTGATCATGGTAACCAAATGTAACAAATGGAGTCATGATCACATTCATTATAGAATTCATATACAAGAAAATAAAACAAGCATACCACGGTTTACAAGAAAGTATGCTAGATGAGACTTGACTGATTTTGTTGAAATGAAAACTACAGGGGAGACCTTGAAAAGTAAATTTTATTAGAAGGAACGAAATGTATAAGATTATACACACAGGGGGAAGAAGGGAGGATTAGAGGGCTGACAATAGATAGGTTGATCAAGCCATGATCTAAAAGGAGCTGCAAGCTCTTGCAGCTCCTCTTCATCTTAAAAGAAAGCAGGAGAAGGTCTTTTTTTAGGAGAAAGAAGCAAGAAGAAACATTGGGGTTGAAATTGTCGAAGATCTTAGCATTCCTTTGTTGCCAGATATTGCAAGCTGCAGTGATGCAAACTTACATTAAAATTGGCTCACCGAAGCTAGAATTGGTTTCAGAAACTAGAGAAACAGTGTCAGCATAGTGTTGGCGTGAGGTTCAGACTAATGGAGGTCCAACATTCAGTCGGTGGATTCAACGTGAGTAGTTCACAGGACACATTGAGAATCTTTGTCATGCAGTAGATTTCGTCAATGAAGCATAGCCATGGTGTTGAGACAGTCATTGAAGAGGAGACAAGCAAATGCCTTTAACTTGGAAGTACATCTGGATTTCCAGAGCCAGTTGCTGCAAAGGGATTGATCAGACTTGGGATGATGAAAACCAACTCCCTCAGTGATAGATCGAAGAATCAGTATCAGCTGCATCCTGAAGGCTTGCTTAGAGAGAGGTAAGTACCTAAGTGGAATATATCAAGAGGTCCAGGTTCTGAACGATGATCCACGACGAGGTGAGATTGTCAGGGGGAAGGAGTGCAGTCCTGGGAAGCCCGATGAAGGGGCTCGCTTGCCCAGGGATCACCCCCAGAAGAGGGCTGAGTTCCCTGCCGAGATATTGCAGGAGCCAGGAGGTAAGTGTTCTGAACCTATTCAGAGGTCAGTGCTGATGTTCATGAGAAGTGCATCATTCTGAATACAGATGTTTGTATGAGACTTGTCTCATGGTTCAAATCAAAGAGCCTGTACTAACTGGAGTAAGTAGTATTAAAGTTATTCTTATTCAGCCCTTTCAACTACGCTCACGGCATAAGCACCCACCTTTGCAGAAAAACTACAATTTAGTTTGCACAATTAAATTGGATCGATTGAACACAACCAGTGGACTTCCCCCGCCAAAAAAAAAGAACACAACCAGTGGACTGAATACGAAAAGGAGCCAGAAAGATATACATGGCAACAAACCCCTACGTTTGCGGTATGAGATGTATGTTTCCGGAACATGTTGCGGGAAATTCTTCACTTGGAGAATGCAGTATGATAAGAAACATATATACACATGAACAGTCTGTGTTCAACAGCCGGTCTTCTACTACTTAACTGCAGAGTTCAACAGCTAGGCTACGAAAAAATAAGGGGAGGGGAATGAGATGCTACTACCTTGTGTGGCCGTGGTGGTGGTGGGGACGCGGGAGGTGCGGCGGGGACTCGCTGCTGCTCCTGTTCCCCGACACCGCCGTTCTGCTCCAGCTGACCTCCGCGCCGGTTCTTCTGACGCCGGCGGTCGCGGCCGCCATGACGGACCGACGGCCAGGGAGCGGAGGTGGCGGTGGAATTCGTGAGGATCGCTGCCGGCGAGCAGCCGCCATCACCAAGGGTCTGGCGGTGGTGGCCCCTCCCCCACTCGGCCGAGAGAGACGGGCCGGGCTGTGGACGAGAGGTGGGTCAGAGTTCGCCCTGCTGGCCCCAACTCCGTCTTCGTCGTCGCTGGACAGGCACTTGTGGTCAGTAGTTTCCAAGTGCTACTGCAGTGCGAGAGCAAAACACTGATCAGATTGCAATTCAGATCGGCTTCAAGCTGATGTGCTGAAGGCTTGGGGCAACGGCAGGAGCACGCGCCGTTGCACCGGAACAGGTTACCACCACGCGAGTGTGGGCAGCAGCACACAGGAAATTTTTGTAGCAAAATTTTTTTTCACATAGTGCAAATTCTTGTAAGGTTGTAGCAAACATTTCCTCCCTCTAATGCAAATATAAAAAAGGATTTTAGCAATTTCTTCTTTACATGATGTAATTTTTTTGATGTGGTGCAAATGCTTATAAGATTTGTAGCAAAAATCTTTCTCTGTGGATGCAAATCCGTAGAACAATTGCAGCAAATTTTGTTGTTTATATGATACTACTTATTTTTCAAGAGATTCAAAGTCATTCAAAATTTTGCTCCAAAACTTTTCCTTCCGTTGCAAATCCACATAAAGGTTGTAGCACAAAATCATTCAATCCACGGCGGCAATGTTACTGACGGGTCGCGGCGTTACTACCAATGACGCATGTAATTGCTACCGACGAGCCGACAATGCTATCGGTGCGTGATACGTCTCAAACGTATCTATATTTTTAATGTTCCATGTTGATATTATACCAATTGTTACATGTTTTGCATCCACTTCATGTCACTTTTATACATTTTTTTGGACTAACCTATTAACAAGATGCCACAGTGTCAGTTCCTGTTTTCTGCTGTTCTTGTATTCCAGAAAATCTATTCTGGAAATATTCTCGGAATTGGACGAAAATCGACGGAGGTTCCTATTTCATCGACACACACGGAGTCCAAAGGGGAGACGGAGCCGAGCCACGAGGAGGCCACACAAGAGCTCGGCGCGGCCCAACCTCCTGCCGCGCCGAGGTGTTGTGTGGGCCCCTTGGGTGCCCTCAGCCTCCGCCCTTTCGCCTGCTTATTCCCCCCGATGCAAAAACCCTAGATACCCGAGTCATATTCCACGAAAAGTTGCAGAGGCGCCGCCGTCGTCAATCCTATCTTGGAAGGGTCCAGAACCTCTTCCCGGCACTCTGCCGGGAGGGGAATCATCGCCGGAGGGCTCTACATCGCCATGCCTGCCTCCGGAGTGATGCGTGAGTAGTCCATCCTTGGACTACGGGTCCATAGCAGTAGTTAGATGGTTGTCTCTCCATTTTATGCCATCATGTTTAGATCTTGTGAGCTGCCTAACATGATCAAGATCATCTTATTGTAATGCTACATGTTGTGTTTGCTGGGATCCAATGAATATCGAATACTATGATCAAATTGATTATTAATCTATGATACACGTTATTTATGATTTTGCATGCTTTCCGTTACTAGTAGAAGCTTTGGCCAAGTAGATGCTTGTAACTCCAAGAGGGAGTATTTATTCTAGATAGTGGGTTCAGTCTCCAGTAATCTGGGCGAGTGACAGCAACGCCTAAGGTTGTGGATGTGCTGTGCTACTAGGGGTAACATAACAATGCTATGTCCACGGTCATATGTACTTGTTTACTTTACGCACATTGCTTAATGTGATTATCCGTTGCTTGCAACTTAATACCAACGGGGAACATGAAAGTCAACCTGAAGGTGGATTATTAGTCATAGATGCGGTTGGATAACGGTCTATGTATTTTGTCGTAATGCCCAATTAAATATCATGATAGTCACCTTGTCATATATATGCATTGTCATGCGCTCACTATTTTATCAATTGCCCAGCTGTAATTTGTTTACCCAACATGTCATTTATCTTTATGGAGAGACACCACTAGTGAACTGTGGACCCCCGTCCATTCTTTTACATTGATAAAACCACCAACTGCAATCATTATTCTCTTTTACTTTCTGCAATTAAACACTGTTTTCCACACCATACGTTTAACCCTTTGTTTTCAGTAAGCCGGGGAGATTGACAACCTTCCTGTTTCGTTTTTCAGTAAGCCGGGGAGATTGACAACCTTCCTGTTTCGTTGGTACAAAATAGTTTGATTGTGTTGTGTGCAGGTTCCACGTCGGTGATCGAGTAACGGCGCCACTGACAATCTTCTGAAGTGCTACTACTCCTCCTGGATACGATAGCCTTGGTTTCATACTGAGGAAAACTTGCTGCTGCACTGCTTCATACCTTCCTCTTGGGGTCTCCCAACGAACGTGTGTTTCACGTCATCAAGCTTTTTTTCTGGCGCCGTTGCCGGGTAGTCAGCAGAATTCTGCAAGGGGAGTCTCACGCTTCCAATCTCTTTACTTTGTTTTTGTCTTGCTTAGTTTATTTTATTTTATCTTGTTTGCTTTTAATTATCAAAAACACAAAAAAAAAATTAGTTACTTGCATCAAGTTTATTTTCGAGTTATTTTCTGTCTTGTTTCTTCCAACCTCTTCCCCAACTCGCGACCGTCCCGTGACCACCGCCAAATCCACCGCCGCCACCGATTCGCCGTCCCCGCCACCGAATCGATGCGCAGCCATGTCACCGCGCCGCCGGTCCATGAGCGGGTTCATCGACGTCCGTCTCCGCCCATCCAGCCGCTGGGCCGCGGAGATCACCGTCGACGGCCACCGTTGGTGGATGGGGACGTTCAGCACGACGGAGCTCGCCGCGCGTGCGTACGACGCGGGGCATGGAGGAAGAAGAAGAAGCGGGCTAGCTCCAACGTTGGACCCTCCACCCCCGCGCCGCCGTGCGAGAAGACCGGCGATTCATCATCGGACCTCTCGAGTTGTTTGGACGATAGCTCGGAGGAGGACTTCGATTTCAAGTAGTTTTAGGTTAATTTCAAGTTGTTCTATGTTTAATCATCGAAGTTTAGCTTAATTTCGTGTTGTTTTAGGTTTAATTTCATGTTGTTCTATGTAAAATACTATCAAACTCTTTAAATTTCAGTCAAATTTCATTTCCTATGGCTAGTTCCTGCCCTATAATTGACCAGCCGCTGGAGCGTGTCGTGCCCTATTATAGGGCAGCCGGTAAAGCGACGGTCATTTTCGTGCCCTAAAAGTGGAAAACTGGTGCCCATAATGGAAAAACGGTGCCCTATTATAGGTCAGCCGTTAGAGTTGCTCTTATGCGGTCACTTTTTCGTTTTCCTTTTGAGCTTGTAAAAAAGCATACCGTTTCTCCTCCTCCTCTATCGGAATTGCGGAGGAGCCGAACACGCACTTTTCGTGAGGAAATAAAGGATGTTGCTGGTGAACAATGTGAAGAGAACATAATGTGGGTGCTAGTTCTGTGTGGCTCTACAAGCCCGAAGAAATGGGAGGAGGATGCATGAGAAGAACGATGTAAATATAAACTCACCGCATGCAACTTTTGGTGGCGCATTGTGAAAGTGTATCATATTTTCATGGGATAAGCGTAACAACCATTTTTTTTTTGTGCTTGTCCGAACTTGGATTGCAATTTTCATTTGGTCGGGTGATGAGTAGGAGAAGATTTTTCTTTGGGAAAAGTTTATGATTTTTCTTTAGGAAAAGACTACTATGTTTAAAAACACCCTGGCCCCCACCACCCTTAAAAAGGTACAATAAGATTATCCTCACGCATAAAAAGGGGAAAGTTAGCCCCATCCATTATACAACAAAAACAATTCTAGGGTCACATGAGCAGGTTTTTTTTTTAGAAAAGGGTCGCCCCAGCCTCGGCATCAAAATGATGCATACGGCCGCTTTTATTTCATTTATTCAACATAGACTGGCAAAAAGCCTTACAAAACAAACATACAAACCGAAGCCGCCAAACAGTGACGTAGCACCACAACTAACACAAACGATAGAGGAAAACGGGGCCTTGTGCCCCGGCCACAGCCATCGTCGGTCCCCTGGCCAAACTCCAGAGATAGCGCCTTGTGCGCACGCTCTGAAAGTTGCCTCCGCCTTCTTCCGCCAACCATCTTCAGTGTGAATGTCGAAATGAAGACCCTCACCAGGCCAGCTATCGACGCCGCCACGGCGCCAGACAGCACCGCCGCCCTGCACATGTCCATCATCACGCGTCCGACGTCGATACTCCGCTGCACCATGCCGCCAAGACTCGCCGTCGACAATGCGGTAGATGCAACACTGCTCCACTCCCTCCAACTAGCACATGCTCCAAAACGAAGCCCTCGAGAGGGAGAACGGCACCAATAGTGTCGACATCGTCCGATCCAGAAGATCTAGATCTAGGGTTTCCCCGGAGCACCCGATCCTTCGACAAAGAGACGAGAGCTGCATTGATGATGCCTTCAACAAGGTAACGACGCCACGAGGCGCCGCCATCATCCGCCGTGACCGAAGTCGGGGCGTGGTTTTCACCGGCTATCGAATCCTGTCGCCTGGTCGCCAAAGCGCACCACGGCAAGCAACGGAAGCCAGGCGCGGGATCCCAGCCCACACCCCCGAGGGATGCCGCCGCCGCCTGACCCGGAGCCACCGCTCTGGTCTCCTTGAGCCGCTGCCAGAAGCCGGCCCGACGCGGCACCACGTGCGACAGCCGAAGCCGGCCAGATCGCCTGCTTAGCAAGCAACCACCGCCTACCCGCGCCGCACCACGCCCAGTCGCCGTCGACGCGCTGCCCCACCGATGCAAAGACGGAGAAGGCGCCGCCGCCCCGCCTCAGATCAGCGCCCACGAGATCCTGCCGCCGCCGCGCCTTCTGGACTTTTCCCAGGCGACGCATCCGGCGGCGGCGAGATGGGGGATGTGGCTCGAGGTGGCCTCCGGGAAGAGAGGAGGGTAACGCCCAGGTGCGGCCCGGCGTGGCCGCACGGGAGTGGAGGGCAGCGAGACCCGAGAGGAGGAGGGTTGGTGGCGAGGTACGGTGGTGGCGGCTAGGTTTCGCAAGAGGAGGAGGTTTCGCGAGAGGAGGGTCACATGAGCAGGTACACAAAATAAACATGCTTTCAATAAAAATATCTCCCAACAACAGCACAAGGACTAGAATTTCCTATGTCATCAAATTCGAGAACATGATAATTTTCTGCACGACCAAAATGTCTCGATGAACAACTAAACCATAATTCGAATAAGACAGACTAGATGATCCATCCTCAGTGGAGTCTCATCACTGCAAGAGCACCCGTCTCCTGGAAGAGAGTGACCATGATGCTCCATGCTTAAATCTTCAGGGCGCCATGGACATGGCATCCCAGTGTTTCAGTTTTCTCCAACATCTTAAGAGTTGAGACTGCAAGGAGGGAGACAACTAGCATGCATGATTTGTTTCCTCACTATCTCGATATATCCATTTATACTACAATGTCCGGTTTTGATCATGGGAAGTTGGGAACTGTGTTTGATTCAGTTTTATAATGACTTTGTGCGTCTTTCTTTCTTTGCATTTGAAGACCCAATGGTCAAACGTGAAATGGTACCCATGTGAACAACTAAACGTGGGATCCGTTGGCTGGCCCGGATCATTTCTGAGGGTTTGGCAAGTCAGGCGGCCCGGGGGTATGTAAAGAAAATAATCTCAATATTTTTTCTGATGTAGCATGAATAACTGTTGATGGTTAAAAAGTGTATATCATCAACAATTATTTGCTGGTTCATTTAAACCCCACTTTGCAGGGTTCGCTGAAAAAGAAAGAGAAAGGACCATTATTGGGTGTGTAATCTAAAACGTAATCGCAACTAGCTCACGTGCTTGGATTTGTCTTGCACTTAGTAGACACGGATGGGGAATTTTTCTTCTTTTTAAATTTTCTAATTGTGCTACTTGGTTTCTTCTAAAATTTTCAGACCTAAGGATTCTGATTACTGTAGATCTTAAGCAGTGTAAACCGTTAGATAGCAGAAGGTTGGCACTCTGTTCCTCCTTGCCGCTCGTCCTCTATCCTCTTCCTATAATTAGTTGGCATGCATGGCACTCAACTCGAAAGGTTTCCTCTCATAAAAATCATTAAGTCCTTCTAACGGCCAATCGCTGTTTCTTTGGAAAAAAAGATGCCGCTGACTTTGAGCTCGATGTTCTCATCAGTCATCAGTGCTAGCAGCAGCTCATATAGTTTCATCAGAACACGAGTCGCCTAAACAAGTGCAGCACAGTTACTGAATAACTGAACTGTCACACAGCCTGCATACCGGATCACTGAACATTAGCTGCTGTATTTGGCATTAGCCGGACTCGCCGGGTCACAAACTGAGCATCAATTTCACCACTGGTTGCTTCTTGATCGGATGAAACAGCTACTGGAAGAGATTTAAATCCAGCTCTACAACAGCCAAGCGAAACACTCCGACGCTGACTGAATCTGCTAACTGGAAACTGGACACTCCCAGGCTAACTGAATGTCTGACAGGGTTAACTGTCAACAATGTTGTCGCAATCGCCAGAAACTAAGGAGCAAAAGATGGAATTCACTACCATTCTTTCATCCCTTCTCGGTCATACCTATCAACCTTGCATACAAAATACGGAACACCCAGTTCGTCACATACTGACCACTTCTTGGTGGCTTCACTGGCTCGGCCTGCTCTTCGACAGTAAGAAAATTCTGTCTTGTGACCATAGCCACTGCTGCCGCTGCCCACTTCTCCAACCTACATGAATTGAACACCGGCGTTGCTAAAACAGCTCATGGAAGAGATCGCCATTCCATCTAAACCTATGAAGAGAAGCAAAGTAGGCAACTTTTACAGTACCTTTTACTGGTCACCAAATTTGACCAGTATGGTATGGTTTCATCCTACGGCTGATGAAGATTTGGCCCAGAAAGCCCATTAGTGCAATTCGATGGAAAAAACATAAGGAGCTGCCAGCCTCCTGAGGCCTATTAGCTATTCGATTGGAGAAAAAACATAACGAGCTGCCTCCTACCTGCCTCCTGACGCCGCCGTGAATCCCGGTTCAGCTCTGCTCACAAACTCCTGTCCGATCCGCTCTCGACGCCGCCGTCGCCAACCCCTCTCAGACCTGGATTCCTATCCGTTGTCGACGCTGCCGCCACCAAACCCTCTCCGCACTCCACGCCCCCTTTCCGCTCCAACCCTTCTCGCTCTCGAACTTCTGAAGAAGAAATAGGCTTTCGCCCCGCTATATTAATATAGCAACCACCCGATACAACTTTGAGACCACAGCTGGGGCAAACAGCACAATCCTGCCCAAAAGAAAAGAAAAAGAAAAAGGAAGAGAAAACAACGCCAACATCGGCGGATCAACGAAAACGAAAGTGACTCTCGACCGCTACGTCCTCTCCGGCAAAGTCCCACCACAAGCCTAGCGCTCTGAATCGCCGCATACCAAGCAACACCTCCAAGAAGGAAAGCGACGACGACGCTGCTGCCCGGACAAGTCCTAGGGTTTCCCCCGGTACGCTCCGAGGAGTGGGGAAGGGGCACCCCCGACGCCCTTCAAGAAGGAAGGGCGACACTCTCAAGCGTCACCGCGTCGGTGCCAAAACGGCAGAGATTTCTCCCGACCCCCAAAAAACCACCTCCCGGACAATCTGAAGCGCTCCACCAAAACCTGCCGCCCACCACCAGACGCCACCTCGGTCTTGAGTCACGAACGCCGTCTCACCATGGCACACACTGCGAGGCCAGACTGAAAAGAGACAACCGTAAACAATGGATGGCGGTACCACAACCACGCGGGAGGGAACAACCTCCACCGCCAGAGGCAGTAGCCGACCGGACACATCAGCGAGAGCACACCAGACCATTGGAGTCGGAGGGTGGCAGTAGCACGGCCACCTGGAGGACTTCCTCCACCGCCACTTCTGCGGGTGCCGACCGGACGCGGTAGCGAGGACACACCAGGCCGGGCAGGCCCGACCGGGTCCAAGGGGACCCGTAAAGTCCCCGCCACCATGCTGCTACACGTAGGCCACGCCGCCGCTGCCCTCAAGATCGAAACCATAGGTCCGGCCGGACCCAGAAGGGCCCGTGAAGCTCTCACCATCGTGCTGCAGCAGGGGCGGTTGTCGTGCCACGCCGACCATGTCACGGAGAGCTCGAAATCAGGCTGGAGGTAGGCTGGTCGCGCCTGACCCGCCCCGACCCAGATCGGGCCCGGAGGGCCTAGATCTGGGCCTGCAGGGCAGAGAGCGAGCCCATCCAGCCACCACCGCCGCCAACGACGGCGCCACCGCAGCACACGCCACCCGCGCGCCGGCAGGACGCCCCGCCGCCGCCAACCGGACCTCTGCCGCCTGGGGACACCACCCGGAGAAGCGCACACCCGCGCGAGCGCTCAAGCGAGAGGGAAGAAGCAGGGGGGCCGCCGCCGCCGGCGCCGCCCGGGCCCAGCCCCGGCGACGAACGCCGGCGACGGCGGACGGGGAGGGATGAGGAAGGGGACTAGAGGAGAGAGCGCTGGCGGCGCGGCCCGGCCGCCCGCGCGGGGGGCGGCGGGTCGCGAGAGGAAGGGTCTCGCGAGAGGAAGGGTCGCGAGAGGTTGTGATTACTTCGCTCTCGAACTTCTCGAAGCCGCCGCCTTCAGATTGAACGTACGCCGCCAGTCGCCGCTGGCGCCGCCGCCAACCTGATTTCCGCACGGCACAAATCAAGTGACAGGTAATTTGTTGTACGGAGTATATGTATGATCTGGTTGATTTCCACACGGCACAAACGAACTAAAATTTGGTACGCTTGATTATGTTTTGGAGCGATTCATCTGTACACATGTATGATCTGCTCCACCAAAAGTATTGAGTATCTAGTAATGGCTAGTTGCATACTGAAGTATAGACATATAATTGCAATTTGATAGCTGAAAACAGTGACATATATGTTCAGTTTGGTAGTAAATTGTTTTCTGAATCACTAGTAGAAAAAGGACCTTTCGTCCGGAGTCCTGTTTGCCATTAGCCCCGGTTCAGGCAAAAACCGGGACCAGTGCCTGGCACTGGTCCCGGTTCGAGCTGCCAGGGCCCCGTGGGGCATTGGTCCCGGTTTGGTTCGGGGCATTGGTCCCGGTTCTTGGCAAGAACCGGGACCAAAGCTCCAGAGCCGGCCACGTGGCGTGGCGCGGAGCTTTGGTCCCGGTTCTTACCAAGAACCGGGACCAATACCTCCCCTGCCTATATATAACCCCCACCCCCCCCCTCTCTTCTCTCCTCTGTTTTTTTTCTGGTTGGATTGGTGGGAAGTGGGTACTAGTTTTTTTTCTTTGTCACGCACAAGATGTGTTCGATGAAATGCCCGAGCCACACTTAAGTTCGCACAAGATGATATCCTTGGCCGAGGTTAGCAACTATATCCTTTTCATCTGTAATTGATACAGAAATATTGCACGTGTCGATGTACGGTGGTCATTTCACTATTCACGATGTTATTGTAATGGTATTTGATAAACTTAATTATATATATGATACAGATGGATGCACGGATGCGATGGATGTACGGCGAACGACGCTGTTCCGAGTTCGTATTAAGAACCGGGACCAATGAGTCTCCCCCCAGGCCCAGCCAGACCTGGCCACGTGGCCACCCATTGGTCCCGGTTCTTGGGCCAACCGGGACCAGCATTGGTCCCGATTGGCCAGTCCCGGTTGGGCAACCGGGACTGATGGCCCAACCGAACCGGGACCATAGGGCATTTTTCTAGTAGTGAATCTTTTGAATTGGTTTCTGTGTTGAGTATCTAGTAGTGGCTAGTGGCTTACTGAATTATTGAGTATCTAGTAATGGATTGGCGCTCCTGATAATATATTTCAGTATGCAAGAAAACAGTGAAGTATATTTTCATGAGCAGAAAACAGTGAATTATAGACATATAATTGCAATTTGGTAGATGAAAACAGTGACTTATATGTTCAGTTTGCTATTCTTGTCTTATTTGTGCGTCTTATTCTTGTCTTATATGTTCAGCTGAAAACGCAGATTTTTTTATGACTATTTCGGGTGACGACCCCGACAGTGACGAGAATGATGAGGCCGGCGAGAAAAATGAGGCGAGAAAATTTGGTCCTTTGCCTGCATATTTTTAATCGTCGACCAATGCTTTTGATGGCAAAATCCTGGATCCAATACCGATAATACCAAAACATGCTCCATGTAAGAAGAGGCCTAAGGCATTCCACGAGAGATTCAATTCCGGGGACTAAGGTAGGGTGTGTTTGGTTGGGTGGCTAGCCACCAAGTGGTTATGAGTAGCCATTTTTTAGGTGGTTACCCCCTGTTTGGTTTGTGGTGTTGGGTGTGTGGGGGTAGCCAAATTTTAGGCATATTCCTTCCAAAAATTGGTTGAGCTCAACCACCCTAAAAGTGGTGGTTGAAGCCAACCACTTTGGGCTAGTCCCTGCTGTCACCTGCGAAACATTTTGCGGCATGTATATTTTACGCTTCTAAATATTAAAAAACATTTTCCTATTGTATATTAAGAATATTTGAAGAAACTTCCCTTTTTAATGATTTAAACAAAAATTTCTAAGCATTTCTAATCACTCAAAATGAACGTAAATATGGCTGCCCCTAACCACTTTTTATCCCTTCAAACAAACATAAAATTTGGCTAACCAACACACACAACCAAACATGAAAAATGGCTACCACCAACCACGTGGTTGGGGGTACCCACAACCACTTTTTCATAGCCAATGAACCAAACACACCTGTAATGTTCCAATAATAATTATTTCTGTGTTGCATAGGATGATAAACAAGTTTCTTAGTATAAAATAATCTTGTATACCAACAAGCATCTATTAATCTAACGAGCAGGAACCAATGGTTGAATACTGATTACCATCTCATAGTGAGTTCAAATATGTAGAGGCACTCACGTAATATTAATACGATTTTTCCTGCATTTTATTTGTACAACAATGTTCATGCTGAAGCTCCAGTCCAGCCAGGTGCTACTAGCATGCAAATGTACATGTCGAAGCTCCAGTTCAGTCAACTGTCAATGTTACTGCTCAAGTTCCTGCAAAAAAGAAACCAAAGAGAAAGAATAGCCATGCTGAATCTAGCTCCCAGCCAGATAATGCTTCAAGTTCCCAGCCAGAGTTTCTTTTATTTTGTTAAGAAATGCAGTGTGTTCAACTGAATTTCTAGTTATTTTGTTAAGACCCAGCTGTGATGTACTCAACTTCTTGTGAAATGATGTGTTGCACTGAATTTCTAGCTATTTTGGTATCTTATTTTGTGTGTGATGAAATGCTGTCAATATTATGGACAGAATGCTGTCAATACGGTGGACAGAAAAGCTACCAGTTTTTGCTATCAAATTGCATCAGAGTACATGTCAAAAATTAACCAAAATGATGTAAAAAATGCTGTAAATGGATAATCGAAAAGAGTTCGATCTGGTAGTGTTGACGTCTCAGTTTTGCTTTGATGGTTATTGATCTGTACACTGATGCAGGGTGAAAATCGATCCGAGCTCACATGTCAAGTACCAGGAATTTCCAACGCAACACCAATCTGAATTTCTAGGCTTGCACGCATATGTCATGCGTGTGTATAATCCAAGGGCTCCCCGCCGTAGCCGCATCGGTGAGGAGCAGGGCTCGTCGGAAGGATTTGCTGAGTTTTTTTTGTTGGGCCAGCACTTTGAGAACTAATTGGGCCAGGGCCCATCTACGGAGACGCACAGATTGACCACCAGTATAACTTATACTGGTCACAGTTTTACCACCAGTATGAAACGTTTTCACCCTTTGGATTAGCGAAAATAAACGGCTATAGTTCATTTGAGGGTACCACAAAAGGCCTCGCAAAGTAAGGGCATCAGACACTCCCGAGTACCAGGCGCGCGACCACATAGCCAAACCCATCTCAACTTTCTTCCTCGCCTCACCGGCCACATAGGCATAGCCAACCCATTTCTCCGTCAATAGACTTCCCTTGTGTGAGCACAACAGCCTCTTCGTTTTTTTAGAACAATAGGGCCCTCCCGGAGGGAGCCCCGGTTCCATTTTATTAATAAAACGAAACCAGAGTTTACAGCAAGTAGCAGCTAACTGAAACGAAAAACTAACAGGCCGAAGGACGGAACATGAAGCTAAACTAAAGTCTCCCAATCATATGGAATGACCTTTGCCAAAACACCTACACACCATAACTAGGAACATGTAAATCAGCAGCTTCCTTTTTATTCCTACTCAGCCATCTGCTTGCGAACTGTTCCCCGGCCTGGAGTAGGAAACTGTCAGAGAACTCTCTCTGGCCACCGTTCTGGAACACACCAGTAAAAGATGAAACTGAACAATAGCTAACTGGAACTGTCGACCGGCTTATCTGTCAACATTGTTGCCAAACTAGGGAGTAAATGATGGAATTCACTACAATTTATTCATTTCTTCGTTGAATATGCCAAACATCCATTTCGTCACTTACTGCTTCTTGATGGCTGCAGGTGCCTTGGCCTGCTCTTCGACGTGGTGTAGGAAAATGTCCCCACCTAAGTTGCAAGCTCATCCCTGGCCTGGAGTAGAAAACTGTCAGATAACTCTCTCTGACCTGCACAGCTCAGCAAGACCATCATAGCCAATCTAACAAAAGACAGGGCGAGCACTCACCGTTTCTTCTTCGGAACAGTGCAGGCACGTCATATAGTGATTGCACAGATAACCAAACATGAGTTTCATTTAACACACAGAGGAAGTCGATTTTACCCTGGATCACACCTCACTGGACTGTCTTATGCCACACACACGCTCAGCAGGACAGGAGCACCAGCGACAACTAACAGGAACAAAGAGGGTTAGTACGTGAACATAGACAGCCCACAAATGTGTGTTATCTCAACTTGTACGAGACCTGGGAAATGGCGAAGGATAGAAATTAACTCACATTACACATATTTTGTCAAGATAAAATTCAACAAGGCGGGTTTCTCGCTACTGTTTTCCGAGAGGGTAAAACTGTGGTTCCAACTAGTATTCACAAATGTGAGATCCGGACAAGTATCAACTCAGATGAAGTTACAGTTTAGAAAGCTATCTGAACAAGTTCGAGGTCACATTTGATTACAAGAGAGAAAGAAAAATGTTGCACTGACTAATAATAACTTAAGGACTGGACTATGGAGCCCTCTGACTGAATGTCTTGAATTCAAGGAGTGCCCCGGATCATGACAGCACCTACCTCTGGCTCTGCCTCAACAACCTCCCCGGCATCACCCCGGCCAAGTTCACCCCCGTCAGCTTCGTGCTCGTGGACTTCTCCTTGGACGCTGTATCTTCAGCGTTGGAGAACCGCTGCAACAATTAAATGCACATCTTGAACAGAACCAATAATTCTATCAGAAAAAATTATCACGATTCACAAAGGTACTCTGAAAAAGTCACCACTGCTGCAATAAATTTACACAAACTGCGACATCGCGCGGCATGTGCAGTTCTCGTTTCAAACAGGACCAAAATGTTCACACACATGAGGCTTCCCAACTTGTACATAATTTGGACATGTATTGGATCAAATAAAATTACCATTTAGAAAGTAATCTGAAGAAGCTAAAAGGTCAATATCTCGACTAAGTAAGCGACAGTGAAACCAGATATAGCTCGCAACTGTAAAAATCCAACTTGTACTAAATCTGGAAAATGTTGAAGGGGATAATAAAGTCACATTAAAAATATTAATGCCCTTCCCATGTAGCTCTCATATCAAACAGGACCAACAAGTTGACAAACCATATATATAGCTAACAAATGTGAGAAACCCAGCATCTCCTAAATGTGCAAAATTTAAAAGGAGAGGATTTCAGTACAAATATCTGAAGAAGATGAAGGTTAGAGTTCCACAGAGCGGATGACAACCATGACAAGTACTGGACCAGATAAAATTACAAGTACTAAACCAGAAAGCAACCTGAAGAAGTTAACTACAAAGCAATCCCAGCTTCCACTATATCTGGGGACTGTCGAGGGGATAAATTAATTCACATTACAGCTAGTATCCGAAGAACATAAAGGTCAGAGTTCGACAAAAATGATAACACTCTTGACAGATGCTATTCTCCCATATGAACTGCAGGCGCTTCTTGCCCTTCAGAGGTTTTCCATGGAATAAAAGCTGAATGACCATCAATTGCGGTCAGCCTGCCTCCACTTACGAACCAGTCTTGGTATTTCCTTCCATGTCTTCGGTTTATATGGTTTAAAATCTGTTGCTGCATAGATCACACAACGGTGTCAGAACAAACTTGTACAAACTAATGTAACATGAACACTTATACCACATGATAATAAAGAATGGAGATCTTCGGTTGTATTGTACATGGCATATCTCCATAACTCTTCCAGTTAATACCCCGTGTAACACACTTGCTGCTACCATATTGTGACCAACGTGATGTAAAAAATTTTCAAGTTCTAGTAGGATACAGATCAGATATCAACATTCTGTTTTAACAAATTTTGCATGTGTGTGTTACTACCTGTCCTATGCATATATCTGTGTTTTTGCTACTTATTAAAACTTACATGTACCATTTTTCATAAAGTTACAAGTATCATAATCATGTGACACTGTGATCATATTGCTATTTTTCGTCTTCAAACAACATAATGACGATGCTAATGGAAGATGACGTGTTGACAGTGGTGCATGAGATAGGATGGACGTTGCATTTGTTGGTAAAATATGGCAAAGAGAGAAAGAAACAGGTGTGTACCTTCATAACAGGCATCTAGTATTTTGTCATCGATGTTGCCCAGTTGCTGCTGCAGGCATCTAGGCAGGTTCTTCATAGCAGGACAGCCAGTAATTTCAAGATATTGTAGAGATGAGTATGCTTGTGGTTCATTCGGTAGGGATGCCATGGTACTACAGTGACAAAGCCGAAGGAATTGCAGCGATGGGGGCTCTCCAGACAGAAGCTCCAGCGATGTCAACCCACTGTTGTCCCTGATGCTCAGTTTCTTGAGGGACGTGGGCAGACGGAGAATCCTCCCCAACATGCCAGCACAGGATTGTATTTCTAGATCTTCGAGAAAAGGAGGAAGGCAATTCTCTCTTGCTTCTGCTGTTTCTGATGGCTCTGGTTCATTTAAGGAAGTAGTGACTTGTGGCTTCTGGCGCTTATCAAGCTGACATGACATGACTTGAATACTACCACATCCAACAAACCACATGATCTTTAAGGATGGTGGAAAATTTAGAACCCCAGATAAACTACCACATTCAACTAACCATAGATGCTCTAGGCATGGACAAAAGTGATTTATGGGTGATGATGGCAATTGTGATACAGCTATGAGAGCGATTTCCTCACTGAAAGAAGATCTGTCAACTAACTCTGACATGCACTGTTGCTTGCCGAGTAGGCACTTAAGCTTAGTGGACCGATTAATAAACACTCCCTTGAGAGATGTCGGGACGTTGAACATCTCTACCAAACTTACACAAAAAATTAACTTGAGAATCTTCAGAGCTGGCAGGTGTTGATTCCTTTTGGACGCTGAAGGCTCACGAGGAGCTTGTGCGTACCCAGTCAGATTTTTGCATTCTACAATCTCTAATATCCTCAAGGATACCAAGCTTTGGAACACTTCCTCTGGCCAGTAGATGAGCGCACCGTACTTATCAATTCTCAGTTTTTCAAGATGTACAAAATAGTCCCACGGCTCTAGTCCAACGAATGAGTTGCACTCCATTACTGTGAGAGTGGATTTCGTGTTCCCTTTCTCCTTGTTGTCCCCCGACTCAGTTAAAGTGTACTCAGCCTCCGATGTTGTTTTTGTGTTTTGTAGCTTCAGTATCAGTTTTGTCAGTGAAGACAAGTATCTGACTACCCAATGGGCAACCTCTTGCTTGCAATCTTCGATATTGATTACCTTTAGGGCAGGAAACGCTGAGCGATAACTTCCCCTACATTGTTCTTGCAGGAATGGTGCTTTAGGCAATGCTATCAGCTTTCCACAATAACGAATAATCAACTTCTCAAGCAGAGGAAATATTATTTGTTCTTCTTGCACCTCATTAACTTCCCACCAGCTCTCAAAATCCACCAAATGTTCTAGCGTAAGCTGCTTCAGTTTTGGAAAAGTGAAGGATGTACCGCATTTGAACAAAAACTGCAATCTTTCACAATAAGAAAGATGGATCTCAACCATGTTTTGCAACATACCTATGCACTTTCCACCATAGGTTTGTATAGTCAACACCTGCAGCTCATCATGAGGTTCGAAATTGTTGAGCACCTTGCTGTCACAACATGAACTCCATGTTAACGTGAGTTCTCTGAGATTCTTTTTCTTTCCAAGATTTCCCACCTTTACTTCTGCTCCCATAGCGATATTATCTACATGACATAGCTCTAGCTTACCACCAAGGTTTAAATGCTCCAGCTCTGCAACATCATTGCAATCATGGCCAACAACTGCAGCTACGAAACGTGTAAGAGTCAACAGCTTAGTCAGTCTTCCTATATCTGGAGGCATACTCTTCAACTTCCAACATCCATGAGTGTAGAGGTGACGGAGGGAAGTCATATACTTGATTTGCCATGGAAGCCGATCAAGATACTCGCAGTTGGAAAGGTCCAACGTTTGCAGGTTATATAGAATACTTATATCTTCAGGAAGTGCTTTGATATTACTCTTTGAGAGATCAAGGTACCTCAAGTGACGCAGATATTTTGGTTTCAGTACAAATGATTTTGTCTTTATGCAGAGCTTCAAGGCATGCAACGATCTATGTTCTGATAGACGCGATAATGGCTTTCTCATAGAACTACCACATATCAGTGTTGGGATAGCAGTGGGTCCTTTCTTCATAGAATCGTTCAAAATATCTTCTATGTCTATAGATGACAAAAACAAATGTCGACCAATATCTGGAAGCCACTCGGTTTCACTTGGCTTCTTAGTTACAACAACACATTCCTTTTCCATAACAGACATTGCAATATCATGCATGAGATCATGGATTTTGCATGTAGTTATGGAATAATACCCCCAGTCAACTTTTGATTCTTCTATGCCAAGAAAAAATGATCTTGAGGCCAGCTCATTGAAAATATGTTTCCCAACGGTTTCAAGATTATCTTCTTTGTGTTCTGGGATAAAGCCATTTGCGATCCATAGTCGGATCAGCTTCTCCACATCAATCTTGTAATCCTTGGGAAATAAAGCACAAAAAGCAAAGCACTGTTTCATGTGTGATGGCAAGTTATTGTAGCTAAGCTTTAGTATTGGCAAAATTCCAATTATATTCTAGTAAATGCACCTTTTTCTATGAAAGCAAGGATTGGGCTGGCTGCAAATGCTGCTTCTAGATGATACAGCCTTCCATTCTTTCACGGTGGTCTTGGTCCTTAGTACAGAACCCAGTGCAGTTGCAGCTAAAGGAGAGCCAGAACATCTCTTCACAATTTCATCAACCATTTTGACTAGCGCGGCAAGCTTTTCTTTCCCCGGAATAAATGCTCTAGCCTCGATAATTTCCTTTAAGAATCTGTCCTCCAAATCATTAAGATGGTAGGCTCTATCTGCATTCATTATTTCGGCAACTCGTTTATCATGAGTTGTTGTCAACACTGCACTACCGCTGCCACCATGTTGAAGACACACCTTCAGACTTTCCCACTTATGGATCTCTCTATTCCATACATCATCCAATACAAGGAGATACCTCTTCCCACTAATCAATTCTTGAAGTCTAACAAGTGGTGGTTTGTTGCTAGCTGTTGTACCTGTGTCCACTGTTTCAACTATAGTCTTAGCAAGGGAGTTCACGTCAAAGGTATCCGAGACACAGACCCAGAGCAGCAACTGGAAATGCTTCTGAATTTCAGGTTTATTGTATATGAGCTGCGCTAATGTGGTCTTGCCAAGGCCCCCCATTCCAACGATGGGAACAACTGCAAGATTTGGATTGCTAGCTTGACCAAGTAGTATATCAACAATCTTCTTCTTATCTTCGTCTCTAGATCTTCTGGCAATATCATAAGGGTCGATGATAACATAATTTGTCTGCCTCCACTCCTTGGAAACCGGCGGCTGTGGTCGATACTTGAATCTAAATGCATGCATCTCGGCTACGAGGACCTCGATGGCCCGCAATACCCGGCAAAGCTTGCGACCCATTTTGTAACGGAACACGAAGCGGTTGTGAGTAGGGAAGAGTTTAAATGCATCAAAGCCAAGCTCTCTATACTGCCCCTTCTTCTTGGCTTCACGGCGGAGTGCTTCATACTTGAACTCGTCGAAGACTTCATTTGCCTCATAGGCCACTGTCCTGAGCTCCTGGAGCCAGGCTTTGGCACCTTCCCTGTGGGCCGTGGCCCGCTCCTCGGCGTCGCTGATGACGTCGAGGATTGCTGGAAGCTTGCGCTTGAGAGTCTTGTGCTGTTCCTCCATCCCCTCCATCACATTGTACTGGTCCAGGAGGTATCTGGACGCCTTGTCCCTCAACAAGGACATCAGCGGCCCGATGGCCATGGAGACCACCAGCTCCACCATCGCAGCGCTCACGCCCAACACAAACGCACTGCGGAATTCAGTGGTATGAGGAAGACATGCATAGATAAGAGTGTGAACGAATCGAAAGTCGAAATCCAGTCGTGCAGCCATAGCTACCTTCACCAGCTTCCCCCTGAGCACTCAGGTCCAGCAAAGCGCCCAGGTCCTTGTCGGCACGTGGGCAGGGACGAAGCTAGAAAAAATTGCCACTGGTGTCAGGCAGCCAATGCCGACCGTACAAGTACAACTATGGAAGGACAATGCAAATAATTTCACAGGCAATATAAGTAAATTCACGTTGTAATACAGAAAATGAAAAATTTCAAAACCAACAATAAATCAATAATAGTTGTCATATGCGAAAGCTTGTCATACCGAGTACAAATTGAGAGAAATAATAAAACGACTTGTTTACACATCCAGAAAAAATTGCCAAAAGAATGACTACCAATTTGTGTAACTTCCTAAAAATGAATAGAAAAAACATATTATATCCACAACAACTAGACGGGAAATATATACAGGAAAGAAATACAAAAGATATAAAGTGACATGCGACTCACATTTTAGAGCTTCCTTTCTCGATCTTTAATCTTCTTAAATTTTTTTTTGAATTTTATCTTCTTAAATATATCAATGACATCATCATTCATGATGGTAGAAAATATATCTTTCTCCACATAGCAAATCATAACATCACTCATGAACTTCTCACCCATTTTATTCCGCAGAACACTCTTGACAATATTCATTGCTGAAAAGCATCTCTCCACTGATGCCGTGGCGACCGGCAAAATTAACACCAATTTTAGAAGTTGATACACCAAAGGAAACGAAAGATGCTTCTTAGTGTCCACCAAGAGTATGGCAAGATCAGCAATGCCATCTAAATCCACAAACCATTCGTCAGCTCGCACATTGTCAATGTAAATGTGAAATTCATGACCAAGATCCATCAGTATTGATGAATCGAAATCATTAGGATAAAACTCAGCTAGCTTCAATAAGCTCTTGATGTTAAAAGCAGCGAACGAGTTTTTTGGGCTGAATGATGCCATGTGAATAAGCAATGCTGAATTTACTTCATTGAATCTATCATCAAACTCTCGAAGTTGCCAATCAATAACAGAGTTAAGACACTCTATTTGGTAACGATGAAGGTTTGTGATGTTGGTTTTTTTCGTTTATTATGCCGATCGACATATTCATCATGCATGTTTAGTTTCAGAATGTCATGCTCTTCACAAAATGAATATACCTTCTCCAGAAGTGATTCCCATCCATTATCTCTTAGCTGTTGCAGATCATTCCTTGTTGACTGAACACATGACATGGCATTCAAGCCTGGTTGCTGCCTGTAAGGACCTCTAGTTAAATATATTCGCCTTATGTCATCTTGCTTCTGAGGATTCCGAGTGTACTCTGATATTCTTTTTCGATCCACTGGATCATATGGAAGCTCATCTAGATCAATATCTGCTGGAACCGAAGGTGTTGGTGGCCTGGAAACGTTAGGCGTTGGTGGTCTTGATGAAGATCTCTGATTATCTTGTCTAAGTCTAAGTGGCCTTGAAGATTCTGTTGCATCAAACTCTTGTGGAGCTGTTCGTTTCACCACAAATCTATCCATAGTCCCCTAAGTGAATTAAGAGAAAACAAGATGACGAATTACAATTTGTAATTTAGGCAAGAAAACAAGTTGTCAGATTAAAACATATGGACTGCAATCTGACGAACGGCGAAGACGTACCTCGTGTTCTCGTCGGCTCGCACCGGCGATCCGGCGTCTGGCAACCTGGACTTGGGGACTAATTATTTGGCCGCCGGCCGGCTGGCATCACCGAGAGAGAGATTGAGGTTTCGAAGTGAGTAATTGGAGATCAATTAGGCGAAGGCTTTTTTCAGGATCCACCGATCCAGCGATCGAATCAGCTGAAGAGGCGTGCGTCGTTCCGGCCGATGTGCATTAGTGCTGTGTAGGAGTCTAAGAGTTGCGTTGTGGCCTTTTGGGCTGCCATCTCTACTTTATTCTAATTAACATTATTTAAGGCTGTAGTTGGGCTGCTAATTTACTTTTACCCAGCTGGACTGGGGTCAGTCAATGTTTTGGGCTGGTGTCAGACACAATTAATCTTCAAGGCCATTAAAAGAAACGGAGCAAGTCGTTGGTGTCAGCTGACACCAGCGCTTGAACGGGAGCTCCGTCCCTGCACGTGGGCGGTAGCTCCGGTGTTGCAGCAGCCTGGGAGCCTGGCCGGAGCAGCAAGTCAAAACACAATCTTGCAGCTGCAGCCAAAGTTACCGTGTTAATTGAGCCAACAGTCGGGGTCATACGCGCATGCATGTCCGGCTAGGTTGATCGTTGATCGGTGTATGCTAATTAAGTAGTAGTAAAAAATAAGCTTTAATTGAACAGACTCGAAACTAAGAATCCATATTTATATGAACTTAAATGTAGGTTGATTTTAGCAAGCACGCACACAAATTGCTAAAATAATTAGACTGTAAACTTGTTGGCAAGAAGACTTGTTGTTTTTGTTGTTATGGAATACATAACCTAAAATCCAGATGGGTTAGAATTTGAGATGAAAAGGCTATATACACTTTCGTTACACATGAAAATCCAGATGGAATGCAGCTCAGTTTTGAGTAACACAATTAAAAGTCGGTACCGTACAACACAATCTGAAGGCATGTCCAAGGATTTAGGCATATGCGTGTGATCCAAACACAAGCATATTATAGTGTTCAGCATTTTTTCTATGCAATCACAACTCAAAATGCAGTCCCGGCAAAAAAAACTCAAAATACAGTCTTTGCAGCTGCAGACAGAGTTACCTTGGAACGAGATCAGGTGCCTTCACGAGCCCTACGGCACCCCGCAACGGCGAGAAGCTCCGGTGATGCGGCAGCCTGGGAGCCCGGACGGCGCCGGCGACGAGACGCGGAAGCGGGCGGCGACTCCGGCAAAGCTGTGGTGACTGGGCGTGGGTGCCGGAAGGCTTCTACTCCGATTGATGGGAGCAGGAAGAAACTGGAGAGATCTTGAAGAGAAGCTTGTGAGTGAGTGGGAATCAGATTCGAGGGAGCCATCATCCTGACCTGATGAGGAGAATTTGGGAGGAGGAGTGCTGCTTTCGGGATTAGCCGCTGTAGGGTAGAAAGGAATGGATTCGTTCGTTCGTCTGGATTAACCATGGATGGCTGCAGGGGTTGGGAGGACTTTACTGCTCCCACTGACATGTGGGCCTCCTCTAAACAATTTCCTTTTTTCAGATACTCCTCCGCGCCAACTTAACTTGCATTTTATGTTATTTTCATTGAGACCAGATGAATTTTTTTTTTTTTGCGAAACACAGTACAACGTAGACGCTCACATACACGTGCACACGCTCACCCCTATGAACGCACGCACGCACACCCTACCCCTATGAGCACCTCCGAAAGACTGAGCCGGCGGTCGGGTCTTGAGATCGACGAAGTCACCACAGGCGCCTCGCTGTCGACGGGAATGTCGCCTCCCACTGAAAAATAATCCGCCTAAATGAGAAACATCAATGTCAAATCTAGGATTTGAACTTTGGTGGGCTAGGGATACAACCACCCTCCTAACCATCTTGCCACAGGCAAGTTCTCGATGAAAAAGTATTTATAGATGGCAATCATTTTGTAAAGAGTAAAACACAGATTTCGTACACCAACTTGCGGTTAGTTTTAGTTTACAAACGTAGCAGACCTATAGTCCAAAAATATACAACTCATGCATCACCTTGGAGGCGCCAATGATGGTGTAGAAGCCTCCATTGATCATTCCCCCTCCAATAGAGTACGAGAATAGCGCTTTCGATTCGTCATCGCGACGGTCGCGACTCTGTATCGAAAACACCTGAAACGACTCTTTTTTCGACGTTTTAGGTAAGGTTTTTATAGGCGAAACAACGACGCGAGGAAATAGAGGGGTGGGCTCGTGGCCTAGGGGCCCAGCTGCCCCGTACATGCGTCGTGTGTCCAAGAGGCTGATGTGGGGCCCACCTGCCCCCCCACCCCCCGGTGATGTCCGTCTTCGTCTCGAAAAGTTACACGGTTTCCTATTTTTCAAGAATGCTTCCCTTAAATTTCCTATGTATTATCTACGATGAAAAACAAGCGGAAAACGTCAACTGGCACCTGGTACTAGGTTAATAGGTTAGTCTAATAAAAATGATTTAAATTGATATAAAATAGTACTAAAAGTATGTAGTAATGATATAATAATATAATGGATTAATTTATGCTCATCTGAGTAGGTAAATGAAAAACAAATGATTTTAATTATGCTACCAAACATAATCTTGATCAATTAATGTAAAAATAATAAAATACTTCATGTCAATGATCAAAATTCTAGAGTTTGATCCCTCATTCCCTCCTAGACCCATAACCAGACTTCTATAGCCCTTCATATAGTACAACTGTCCTATTATGGTGATGAAGGCTAAGAGCATCTCCAAACATCTTCCCCCAAACCGGCCCCAAATGTCCAGGTGGACAGCTCGGACCGCATTTGGCCCAAAAACCGCCAACCAAGCGCGGCCCCCAAACCGGCCACAAACGACCGGGCTGACCGGCAGCCCCCAAACCCAACCCATATGTGGGGTGGGTTTGGGGTGGCGCGGACGCGCCCGCCCCGTGGCTCGCTGACAGCGCGGGCCCACGCGGAGGGAGGTTGACCAGCACCGGCAGCGTGAGGTGGACTCGCCGACGCGGCGTCCAAGGCGGTCTCCTCCACTCCCCACCGGTTGTATTTATTTCCGCCTCCTTCTCTCTGCTTCCGCACTTCCCCTCCTCCGCTTCGCCACCGTCTCCCCGCCTCCCGACGCCACCCACAATGTCGTCGTCCGACTCCTTCTTGGTGCCGCCGCCACAAGAACAAGGAGATGTTCGACGCCGCCATCGCCGAGTCCATGCGGGTGACGGAGACGAATGTGGCGGCCGCCCGCCTCGCCTCCGAGCAGGCGCGTCATTTCCGCCTAGTGGCGGCGCGGTCCAGGAGCGGCGGTGGCACCTCCGACACCAGCGCGTGACCCGTACGCCATCTTCGAGCGGCTCCGCGGCCCCGGCGTAGAGGAGAAGGGGAAGGGCAAGGCGCCGGAGTGAAGCTCCGCCGCCGTCGACTTCGAGCCGCTCCATCGCCGCTGCAAGAAAAGATTTATTTTGCTAGTTATTATGTAAGTAGTATGTCCGAATGTTGAAATGAACTATCTATGAACGGAAATGATCAACGTTCTTTTGCCTACGTGCATGGTTTGTATGAATATAGTGGTTGAGAAATGCGGGTTAAGGTTGGAGGAGACCACATTTGGGGTCTGTCCGGTCACTGTCTGCTGACACGCCCGGACGTGTCCGCAGACGGTTTGGGGGCTAAAAATGGCAACTTCTGTTAGAGATGCTCTAAAAGGTACATATTCTTGTTCCCAAGAAGAAGTTTTGGTTTATCTATCCCTTCCCCTACTAATGACAGGGGACTTAATCTCTCATCGACACCTTTTTCTGTTCTAGCTACTGGGGCGAACCGGACATGGCCATTACTTTGCCCATTTCCCAACCTGCCCGATTTCGTGCATCTCGTCGTAGAAAGGGGCCCATTACTTTGCCAACACGTTAAACAGAGCCTTGTCTTCTTCTTCTCATGCGGAGACGAGGAACGAGGTGGCAAACAAAATGAAGATAGCCGGCCATCTCCTTATCATGTCCCGTGAAGACAACACGTGAGAGTACTGTCAACTAAGGATGTCTCCGTCCATTCACAAACGAGTTCGTCTTCAGTTTCCTCTAATGCCCTAACATATTTCTTCTTACAAATTAATCCTGCATACTGTAGCACATATCTCTTGCTAGAAGCATACTCGGTCTATATAAAATAAATTATGGCTGCTTGTGTGATAACTAGCTACAGTTGCTTATTTATAGGTTTTGTGCCTAGCTAGTTCTGTATGTAGGAGGAGTAACTCATGATGGAAATTGAGCTGCTCATGAGAACGTTGTGGAGAAATGCCACTTAGATTTCACAAGAAGTGCTTATTTATGGGTTTTTGATGGCAATGTAGTCTGCTCATGAGAAATGCCATTTAGATGTCACATGAGGGGCCTTTCTCCAGGGGAACCGAAAAGGTTGGGTATTTGCCTTGGTTTGCATATGCCTTGCTCAGCCTCCATGACTTGTGCACTCACTTCTTCATTCTCCTTTTGAGTTCGTCGAAAATCATACCGTTTCTCCATCTCCTTCATCGGAATTGAAGATCCGAACATCACTAGTAGAAAAAAGCCTATTAGTGGCGCACCAAAATATGCTATCAGTGGCTCACTAGTGGTGCGCCACTAAACATGTGCCACTGATAAGTGTTACCAGTGGCGCACCAGCGCGGTGCGCCACTGGTAACACTTATCAGTGGCGCACTGGTAATTTGAACGGTGCGCCACAGGTAATCTGCACAGTGCGCCACAGATAAGTCCTTGGTGCGCCACTGGTATAGTTTTGCAATTTTTTTTAAAAATGCACCGTATTTCGTATTTGCACAGGTATATATGTTGTACAAGTATACAGTACACATGCAGTAAACAGTTTTTGAATAACATGATGAATGCACCGTATTTCAACGGAGATGATTGCATAAATCTGATCACACTTAATCAAGGAGTTAGGAGCACATGTTGTATTGTCAACATCACCAAAATATGAGTAAGAGCAAATTATGCTCTTTCAACTTATCGTCATGGTAACACTACAAGTACTTATTTGACGTCGATACTAGCAGTTAACTTATTGGAACTACGACTGCCAACTCAAATAGCGCCATCCTCGAGATGATCACTGGGGTGGTCGGGGTGCTTGTACATGAAGTAGATCTTCTCGGCACCCTCGTCGAGGTAGAAGTTGCACCTCTCGGCAGGTTGCATCTGGTAGCGATGAACAAGTGCTGTCCAAACCGCGCCTTCGAAGTATGTCTCGTTCGCCATGTTGGTGCACTGAACCTTGAACTCCCTAGTAGGCACGGTCAACTGGGCCAAGGTGACCTCAAATGTCTTCTGCTCGGTAATGGCAACTCCCTGATGCTCCAAGAAGAAAGACCTAGCTCTGCATGGGATGTTCTGAGAAAAAACAACAAGTAAACATTGGCACATGGAATTATTGATATGTTACAACTATCACAACAAAAGTAGGCTAGAGACATGAACCTACCATTGTAGTCTCAACATCCGCTGGCAGAACTACCACAAACATCTTGTTCTTGCACCCAACGTAGCCACAATCCTCACACAGATTCATTTTCTGCATATTATACATGATATCATTGCATGCATCATAAGTCTAGCAGTACGACATATTAGCTAAACATAACACATATAGACAAGTAGCACAATAATACATATAGACAAGTAGCACAACAATACATAGGTAGCATGCATGCATCATAAGTCTAGCAGTACGACAGGTAGCATAATAAGTCTAGTACGACACGACAGGACATCTGATAGACATCCTAAACTCCACTCGCGCCGGTGTCAGTGATGTCGTCGTCCAAGCGGTCCCACCAAGAGGACGTGCTGCTAGAGTCCTCCTGCTGCTGCGTGCCGGAGGGGCCGGCCTAGCCCTGCCCGCGCTGCTGCCGGCTCTCGCTGAGGACCTGGTACTAGACCGCCATCACCTCGGGATCAAGGAGGAGATCCTTGACCAAGGGGTCAACCTCCTCGCGCTGGTGGCGCGCCCTGAGCAGCCTCTCTGCCTGCCGGTGCTCCCTCTCCTCGGCCCTCGTCGCGATTCTCATGCCATCTGGCGCTAACTTATGCGCCACGCGCCACTCATCCTCAAAGTTGAGGATCACTCGAGCCCCAAAGTGCTGGACCGCCGCGTAGTCATAGGCGCGGGCCGCCTGCCACGGGCACCTGAAAGTGCCAAGCTGGATCTTCCTGTGATCCACTGTGATCTGAGCTCCCCAAGTCGGGATCTTCGTGGCTTTGCGGTGAACACCACGAAACTTAGGCTCCGGCTCCGACATGATGCTAAGTAGTTAAGTAAAAGCATTTGATATAGGGGTTAGTCATATATGAAATGAATATATGTAAACAATATGTAAAAATGGCGAGCTAATATGTAAACAATATATTCAAGAGTGCATCAATCTGTGATAGAACGAAATGTTCAAAGTTTACAAGAACTCACTCTCAAGGTTTAGCCCACACTAAATAAATATCAGGTTTGAGTTTGACATTGATTAAATCAACCAAACAAACCCCACAAGTTAACTAGATAGACACATCATTGGAAAAATAAAGGAACAAGCCAGCAAGAGCATGTATAAATGTTAGTTGATCAATTAGTCGAGATCAACAAGGCACTACTACACCACATCATCAAAAGAACATGGATTCGATTAAAGAAAGTTACAGCTCAAAGAATACTATTATTAGTCAGGTTATGAACAGCACCGAAAGTTACAGGCTAGCAAATGAACTCACGACATCGAAGAGAAACCAGGAACCAGTCTGGTTCCAGATTTCTCTCTTACTAAAACAAGGAATTGATAAAGTCATAATCACTTTAGGGACATCAATAAGGCAACCAGAAATCTGTGTTTTGACATGCATCAAGAGCATAGGCATCAATAAGGCAACAACATAATTCATCTTTATAAGGCAGCAGCGTTTTGTTTGTTGAATCACAAAAGTAGTGCAGGTACAAAAAAGGAAAACCGTACACATCCATCTTCTAATCGTTACAGTGAGCTTTATTAGAGATTAATATTAGCATGCCATGGTAGATGGATATGGGGAGTAAGTTGCCACTGCAAGTTCACTCCAGGAAAACACATTCCAAAAAAAGTAGCCAAGATGATGGTTGCAGCTAGCAAATAAATCGAACCAGTCCTAATCCGAAATAGCCACATCATAGCATCGTTACCAATTAAAATCGGCATATCGCTAACAACATCTTCCGTTGGAATCCAGGGGTTGCGCTACTAGTAATCTAATCTACTACCTCCTTGGAAAGGAGTTGGGACGGACGGCCGGACACGGCAGTGACCAATATCCATCAGACGCGCACAGATCCGACGGAGAAGACGCGAGCAAGGCCATGGCGGGATCTTGTGATGACGTGGACGCCGGCGGCGGCGGAGATCAAGAAAGCCATGATCTCCGGTGGCGTCCTTGGCGGACAACGTGCGGCGGACGCCGACGGCGACGGGAGGGGAGGGGAGGAGAGGGGAAGAGCACGAGGATCAGAGGAGGAAGGAGCTGGTACCTGCTACGGGCTACGGCTGCTGGAGAGGAGGACCCGAGGAGGCCAGGAAGGAGACGACGAGCTGCTGGCCTGCTGCTGGCTTCCGCCCGGCTCCGGCTGCCTGCTAGGTCGTCGTCGCCGGCTGGGTCGCCGCCGGCTAGGTCGCCGCCGGCCGTTGGATGTGGATCTACCGGCGCCGCCGCTGGAGGGATGAGGCGGCTGGTTGGGGACTCGGGGGAGGGTGGGAGTGGGAGTGACGATGGCCCGCGGCGACGCGATATGGGTACGTCGCCTGAAGGTTCGGACTAATGGGCCGGCCCATTTCGCGCGATTTTGTCCGCATTTTTTTCTCTGTTTCGTTTTCCTTTCTTTTTTCTGCTGTATTATTTGAAATCCGTTCAGATTCGAAATCCGTTTGAATTCGAAATTCGTTCATATTTGAAATCCGTTCGGATTCGAAATTCGTTCATATTTGAAATCCGTTTAGATTCAAAATTCGTCCAGATTTGAAAATTGTTCGAATTTTAAATTTGTTCAACTTTTAAATTGTTCAGATTTGAAACTTGTTCAAATTTGAAAAAAGTTTCAGATTTTGAAAAACCTGTAGATTTCAAATTTGTTCGGATTTAAGAATTTTCAGATGAAATAGAATTTAAAAACACAAAAAGGAGAAAAAACTGTTATTTTCTTTTGGGCCGCTCCAAACTGGCCCAACTGTGTAAAGTTCAAAAGATGAAATCGAATATTTTATGGAAAGAAAAATTATTTGGAAGAACAATTGTTGAACAAAATGAACATTTCTTATTTTTTTTTGAATGTATTGTTAATTCATATTTTTGTTGGATTTTCTTGAAATATTTACCATAATGGAATATTGAAACATGTTTGTTGTTTCCCACTCCTGCTGCCACACCCAGATCTAGCCCGATAGCGCATGAATGTCTGCGTGACACACCCGGGAGTTGGTTATTGGCCATCTCATGATTGAAACATGTATATGAACACATAGTAGCATCACATGCAAGTTTTGGATGGATTCTGACGCTTCGAACCCCCTTTTCCGACGAAACCCTGTCCCGCGGGCCCCCTGCAAGTTTTGGATGTATATGAACACATAGTAGCATCACACGGACATCTTATATCCTGCTCCTCTTTTTTGTACATGTCCTCTATGGCGTGTCTCCGATATCTATCCACTTTCCTTTCGCTCATGATGACCACTGACGTGCAAAATATCTGTGGACAAATACCTGTGGCGCACCAGACCCAGTGCGCCACTGGTAAAAAACTTACCTATGGCGCACCAGGCAGTGGTGCGCCACAGGTAAAAAATTTACCAGTGGCGCACAAGTGTCTGGTGCGCCACTGGTACTCTCTCTCCTCCACCTTGAAATTTTTCAAGTTTATCTGGAACTTACCTGTGGCGCACCACGTTTACGGTGCGCCACTGCTAAAAATTTACCAGTGGCGCACTGCAATATGGTGCGCCACTAGTATTTTTTTTCAAAATCCAGGAAACCTGGTGAGAGACTATCAGTGGCGCACAGGGAAATGGTGCGCCACTGATAACATCTCACGTATAAGCTTTTCCCTACTAGTGCATGCACTTTTCGTGAGAAAATCTAAGAATGTTGCTAGCGAACAATGTGAGGAGGACAGAAAAATTAAGAATGTTGCTAGTCCGAAGGCATGCGAGGAGGAAGCACGGGATGAAAGAAGGTAATAAACTCACCGCATGCAACTTTTGGCGCATGATGAAAGTTTGTGATTTTTCTTTGGGATAAGTGCAACATTTTCTTTGTTGTGCTTGTCCAAACTTCGATTGCAATTTCCATCTGGTCAAACTTCTCTTTCCGTACGACAGATAGGCTGAGCAGCCACGAGCCTGAATCGCGAGGGTAAAATTCAAAGAAAGTAAAGACGACCCGGGCAATCGAACCTGGGTCTCATGGGTGCTCACGCACATGCAAAGCCACTGAGCTGGGTTGGCCTCGGTGCTGTAACTCGCATCGGAACAAACTTATATTAATAAATTGGACCCGTATGGAGCCCGTCCGGCCCATAGGTACGCCGCCGTTTTTCCCGTATCAGTGCCATACACGCACACGCTTTTATCGAGCAAACCTAGCGTCCAAGCCCAATACATTTCAACTATAAAAACAATATACAATGATTTTGTAAATATGGTATAAAAGCTATAAAAATAAACTAAGTGTAATTTTAGATTAATGTTAAAAGTCCATATTATTAAAGTTTACTATTTTGTGTACTTCTTATCCAGTCATAATTTGGCAGTTACAAAAATCAAAATATATAGACCATTGAAATTTGGAGATTGAGATGTAGAGTCTACTGCAATGTCTGTATACGCGGCAAATATTTTGGAGATCTAGCCATGTGGAGATATCCACGTCAATTGATTTTCAAATTGGAATACTTAATCCAATTCAAAATTATGCTTCGGGGCTCTCTACTCATAATCTAATTTAAAAGGCAATAGCATTGCATATGTAAAGAATTGGCATATAGATATCTAAACTGATGCGTGCAAACACACGAGTGATGACATAAAAATTTGTGAAACCGTAGCAACGCACGGGCATTCAGCTAGTAATTATGGACCCAACCGTCCTCTCCCCCACCAAATGCACCGCCCCTCCGTTGTCAAGTCCCCACACTGCTCAAGTCCCCGACCCTAACAAGTCCACCGCCCCTCCAAGCACCAGCCGTCGCCGTCCCCATGGCCGGAGGCTCCCGTCGTCAATCCGCAGCGCCCACCCACGACGCGCGGTGCACGGCGGCTCCTCCTCCCAAGCCGGAAGCTCCCACCGCCGGTCCCCTTCCGCCAATCCGCCGCGCGGACCCACGGTGCGTCGTACACGGCGCCTCCTCCTCGCGTGTCGCCTCCTCCTCGCGTCGCGGCGTGGGGCAAACCTAAAAATTGAGAAACACGGCATATATGTCTAAATAGACATCTAGACTTTAAATATACAACCCTAAAAATGTTAGACACATAGCAAAGGATAAAGTAGAACCACTAAATTATATGAAAGTACAATGCAGAAGTAACCACCGATACCAAAATTAGAAAAAATTAAAATAATGCCAAAATTCAAAGCAACCGTGCATTTGTAAGATAAAAAAAATGAGGTCATTTCGACCAGGTAAAAAAAACACTAGCTTAGGGATGGGTGCAAAACATAGCAAGAACGGGTCAATTTGTAAGAAAGTGATTTTTTCGACATGCATGAATTGCCCATAATTTTTGCTTAGTCTAGTATGACCAAATTAGGTATCCATGGCAAGTAGTTTGGTTTTTTTACTATTACAAAGCATTTGTTTTTGTTGAACAAATGTTTAGAAAAAGGGTATTTAGTTGCGTGTATCAAATCTTGCGATAAGTGAGGCTCTATATTTACCCTAGCCATCCATGTGTATTGACCCAGCCGGGTAAGAGTGTTCATGCGGGTCCACATGTCCCAAGGTGGTAGGGATAGACCTAGATGGCTTAGAGCGGTACATGTGGGTCCACATGCAACACCCCTACACAACTAGGTCTGCCCCTAGACCCTTTGGGCATGTGGACGCAAATGCAATATCCTAACATGCCCCGAAGGTGATAGATGTAAAGCCAGATGGCCAGAACAACTGCTACATGTGGGTCCACATGTCCCAGAGGTTGTAGGGGCACAACTAGATGCTACAAGTGTCGTATGTGGGTCCAGAAGTAATGCTGCATGATGGATAGATGGCCATAAATATTGCTGTATATGGGTTCACATGTCTAAAGGTGCTAGGGGAAGACAGCAAGGGTCCACATGCAACCAAGGTAGGCAGGGGTAAACCTAGCTGGCTAGGATAGTTGCATGTGGGTCCACGTGCCCCCATCACAGGAGATGTGCAACTAGATCGCTAGGAGTATCGCATATGGGTCCACATACCCCATATGAGATCCTGTGTACAACTCTATGGTTAGGAGTGTTGTATGTGGATCTACATATACCAACGGTGGTACATGGTAGATCTACGACCTTCCATACATGTGGACCCACATGCAACACCCCTAGCCAACTAGGTCTTCACCTAAACCCTTTGGGTGCCATACAGATGTACTCACCCAGCTGGCTATGAGTGTTGCATGTGGGTCCACATGCCCCAAGGTGGTCGGGGGAGACCTAGATGGCATAGAATGGTATATATATGTGGGTCCACATGCCCCGAAGATGATAGATGTAAAGCTAGATGGCCAGAACAACTGCTACATGTGTGTCCACATGTCCCAGAGGTTGTAGGGGCACAACTAGATGCTACAAGTGTCGTATGTGGGTCCAGAAGTAATGCTGCATGATGGATAGATGGCCATAAGTACTGCTGCATTTGGGTTCACGTGTCTAAAGGTGCTAGGGGAAACATAGCTGGCAAGGGTCCACGGGCAACCAAGGTAGGCAGGGATAAACCTAGCTGGCTAGGATAGTTGCATGTGGGTCCACGTGCCCCCATCACAGGAGATGTACAACTAGATCGCTTGGAGTGTCGCATATGGGTCCACATACCACATATGAGATCATGTGTACAACTCTATGGTTAGGAGTGTTGTATGTGAGTCCACATATACCAACGGTGGTACATGGTAGATCTACGACCTTCCATACATGTGGACCCACATGCAATACCCCTAGCCAACTAGGTCTTCCCCTAGACCCTTTGGGTGCCATACAAATGTACTCACCCAGCTGGCTATGAGTGTTGCATGTGGGTCCACATGCCCCAAGGTGGTCGGGGGAGACCTAGATGGTATAGAATGGTATATATATGTGGGTCCACATGCCCCGAAGGTGATAGATGTAAAGCTAGATGGCCAGAACAACTGCTGCATGTGGGTCCACATGTCCCAAAGGTTGTAGGGGCACAACTAGATGGCCAGAAGTGTCCTATGTGGGTCTAGAAGTAATGTTGCATGATGGATAGATGGCCATAAGTACTGCTGCATTTGGGTTCACGTGCCTAAAGGTGTAGGGGAATACATAGTTGTCAAGGGTCCACGGGCAACCAAGGTAGGCACGGGTAAACCTAACTAGCTAGGTAGTTGCATGTGGGTCCACGTGGCCCCATCACATGAGATGTACAACTAGAAGGCTAGGAGTGTGGCATATGTGTACACATACCCCAAGGTGATAGATGTACAACTCTATGGTTAAGAGTGTTGTATATGGGTCCACATATACCAACGGTGGTACACGGTTGATCTACGACCTTCCATGCATTTGGACCCACATGCAACACCCGTAGACAACTAGGTCTTCCCATAGACCCTTTGGGCATATAGACCTATTTAGGCATGATTGCCCTGTTGTTTTAACCAAGGTAGGGAGTGGTAAACAGTCCTAACCATCTAGATATACATATATCACCATTTTGACATATATACCCACATGCACCACTCCTATCTAAACAGGTCTGTTCACCCAGCTGCTGAGAGTGTTGCATGTGGGTCACATGGCTCAAGGTGATAGCGGTTAACCTAGATGGCTTAGAATGGTGTATGTGGGTCCACATGCCCGTATAGCTAGATGGCCATAAGTACTGCTGCATGTGGGTCCGCATGTCCCATAGTTGGTACGGCCTAAAGTATCAAGCCCGTTAGTGCATCCTAGCAGCAGCGAACCGACCGGCCAGAGCCAACGGGCTAAATCTAGCCTGTTAGCGTAGCCCATTAGCGCGAGCGATTAGGTTGGACCGAAGCGATTAGGTTGAATCTAGCCCGTTAGCCCAGCAATTAGGTGAATCGGCGATCTAATCTTTCTATAAATTCACCGTGAGCCGCGCCGGATATTCCACTTCCTCCACATTTGAAAACCGCCCATCGTTCTCCTTTTCTCCTAGCTCGATCCTCCTAGTCAGAGTAGATGGATAGGCCACGTGATGAACACGTGATCTATTCTTTCCGGCGTACCACTTGGGCCTCTTATCTGCGTTGCCACAACACCTTGCTCAACCAAAATTTTCTTAGACGTCACAACGACGTACCTTCGGGAAGAGGTGGCGGCCTTCCTTTCTCTACCTCTCGTGACGGCTCGAGGGGTAGTCGCGGTACTCGATGGCTACTTCATTCCTCCGACCACATGCACGACGCGGCGGCATCTGCTCATCGCCGGGTGATCGAGG
Source organism: Poa pratensis (assembly GCA_947311845.1). NCBI lineage: Eukaryota > Viridiplantae > Streptophyta > Magnoliopsida > Poales > Poaceae > Poa > Poa pratensis. The sequence continues at coordinate 3,399,237 of CAMZMU010000100.1, read as the reverse complement.
ACTGGTGCAGCTGCCGGCCGGCTTGGCTTTGCTCGCGGCTTCGGGGCGAAGATCTCTCGTGGGCTCCATGGGGGTTCCGCTGGGGAACCCTTCCTCGTGGTGGCCGCGGGCCGGTTCGCATGTCTTCATCCTTTCAACCTGCTGAGACTCTTCGTAGGGTTGATCGCTTCAACGAGCTACACAATCAGTATTCTGGGCACTGGGTCAGGGACGGAATGATAGGACGTCGATGCCCCCTCGCTTGGTTTCTGGTTGGATTTAGGAGCGATGGAGTGGAAGAAGAGTTTGTGATAACATGTTTGGAGAATGAAGATTCCGAGTCGTCGTCTTCTGAGTAGACAGAGCCCCATTAGTCTTCGAAATAAAATGTTAGGATCGTTAATTGGTTTTCCTCAGTTGTTTTTTATGTATTTTGTTATGAACATGCTCAATGAGATCATCTTTTATTTATCATTTTACATTATATCATATTTCTTACTAAAGCGGTTCAATAACAATATGGCCTAAAATCTGTTAAAAAAATAACATTCCTTGTTTCACGAACCCCACGATCCTCGCACCTAAGCTGCGATGCTCCATGCCCAATTCTCCAGGACGCCATGGATGTGGCATCAACGTGCTTCAGTTTTCTCCAACGTCTTAAGAGTTGAGACTACCGGGAGGGAGAACTACTAGCTAGCATGCCCGATTTACTTCCTCACTATCTCGACATGCTCATTTATACTACAATGCGCAGGTTCGATCACGGGAACTCTGCTTGATTCAGTTTTCTCATGACTCTGTGCGTCTTTGCTTCTTTGCCATTGAAGACCCATTCTTTCATACCTTCTCGATCATACTGACCGCTTCTTGATGGCTTGGCCTGCTCTTCCACAGTACAGAAAATTCTGTCTTGTGACTGCTGAATGGAAGAGATCACATTCCATTCAAACCTATGAACGGCGAAGGAAATGTACATGGAGGGGATCCAGCCCGCGGCCGCCTTGCCGGCCGCCTGCACCGCCACGGTGCCCAGCAGCAGGTGCCACCGCGCCTGGCTGCTGCCGAGGCCAGAGCCACTGCCTGCCCAAGGCCATGTAGGCTCGAGCCGGCCCGAAGCTCACGGCCTTGGCTGCAGGGCCGCCTCCGTCGCGAGTACCACCGTCTTGGTCGATTGGCGGCTTGGCGCTCGTCGCCGGGATCCACGGCTCCTCGTCACCGCATCGCCGCCGAAACACACGCCCCGCTGCCGCTGTAGCTGCACGCCACTGCCGCGCGCACGGAGAGAGCCCCGCCGTCCAAGGCAAGCTGGACCGCTTCCGGCCGCGGCTGCTATCTCCTCCCCTCCCAATCTCGCCTCCACTCAGGCAAAAATTGGAGGGCACCACAGACTCCATACCCTCTCCGTACCACCGCCCGTGCTGCCGGAGATCCATCGGAGAGTTCAGGAGAGGTGAGCGGTTACATTCCAATCCCCAGATACATACGGATCATATACATGAGATTGCCATTTGCAGAGACTAGCTACCAGTTCATAGGAATTATAGCATTTGCAATATGAGGTTATTTGTGGTGGTTCCTTGTTTTTTGTAGAAGTCCACAATCATTGTAAGACTCACCGGAGATGTTATCAGAGAAAATGCTGCACACAAGTGAACATTAGCACTCCGTTGTATTCTGAACAAACAGACAAACAAATAAACGGGAAGATACTACTAGCTGTTTGTTTCATTTGATTCATCCTCACAAATACTTTAAAGCAAACACATATAGGCAGTGTCTTGTCGCTAAGGACGGTGCGTGACACACGCCCAGGCTTAGCTCTTATTACAAGGGGAAGCATGATAAACACTAGTTCAGTGAAAGATTCCCAATAATAAAATTGAAGAGGAAATTGCACCGTAGCTCCGTAGTATTATTGCAATGGGCACAGGTCGGCGAACCGACCCTTTCAGTATTTAGGTGATGTATTAGGGAACCCTCATACGCCTTCAACCATGGATTTCACTGGACCACCTCTCCTGTATGCCTTCCATAAGCATCTTTTCTGAGTGATGTCCTCTTGGGTAGCACCCCGACTCTGTTTATTCCTCTTCTTCGTCTGACATGAGAAATTTGGGCAGCTCTTCTTCGTCTGACATAAGCAATTCGGGCACTCGATTGGCGCTCGTCGCCCAGAGAGTTCAGGAGGGGTGAGCGGTTACATTCTAATCCCCAGGTACAGATCATATACAAGAGACTGCCATTTGCCGAGACTAGCTTTACTGCCTTTTGTACAATGTCTAGGACTTGCTGCTAAATAGTAGAACTATCCACTTAAGCTGAATGGAATGCCTTGAGAGGGTTAGGTGATGTACCGCTTAGCATAAGAAAATAATCCCAAGTCGATAATTTGACTGTTTTTACCTGTCGAACAAAGGGGGGAAAATCAGCAGGGAACATTTAAAAAGTATTATGGAGTGTCTATATTTGAATTTTACTGCATTCCATTATTCACTGTTTTTGTTTTCCCTTGCTCCAGACAGACTAACATATTTGCAAAAAAAGGACCTGAAACCATTATGAGAAATGGAAAACATATAGGGAGAAGAAAGTGTCCATGCAAGGGCGGGTGCTTGTGTTGAAGATTTACGCACTTGTGCATCTTCAGAAAAATATTAAAAGATCGTAGAAGAAATCATAAGGGTGCCGCATAATAGTTACACGAGTTACAAACTGTCTTATCGTCAAATGAGAAGGCAATCCGTAAAATTAAATTGAATAAATAAGCAAATCGCTAGTCTGTATGAAAATCTGCGTTGACTGAACCACTTCGCTCCGGTCATGACACGGTCTTGTGGCTTGTATCTCCAGTGGCGGAGCCAGGATTTGAGCAAGACCCGGGCGAAGAACTTGCTAAGAAAAACTTTGAAAAAAAAAGGTGAATTATTGCCAAGGATATTTGGTGTCTTCGGCTTGGTGCAGTATTGAGATATACATATACTGAAAATTATCTTCATCTTTTGTTCCTAAAACATGAAATCTGTGTCAAACAGTCGTTAAATTCATGCAATTAGAAATCTACGGACTGGAGCACCAAGCCGACGATAAATTTTCTTAAGCACCGAACCAAGGACAAATCGATTGAACAAATGACTTCAGTCTTTAGGCCGCACTGTCGTATGGGGGGCCTCGGAGTGGCCACAAGCCTCAGTCGGCGCGGCGCGGATAAATCGACCTGCTGGTGCCAGGAGGGGGCGGCGTCGCTGTATGGAGGAGATGCGGTGCTGGGCTGCTACCTGCCTGCCTGGATTGGGTCTGCCGATCAAGGGAGGCAGGGCCGCCGGGCACGGGAGAGGCAAGCCGACATAGGCGGCAGGGAGCGCCGGGGCGGAGCTGGGCGTCGACCGACGGGTGGCGGCGGACTTCTAGGTTCTGACAGCGACTCGCGATCGAGAGACGGGCGAACTAGGCTCAAAAGAACGGAGCGATGCGGGGTTCGGTCGTTGGCAAGCGAGCAAGTTGGGCCAGTCTTGGTATGCAGGAAATTTTGCTGCGCCATGGTCCTAGTTACCTGGGGCCCAGCTCCACCCCTGTGTATCTCGACCCCTCACCATTCTTGGCCGGTGGTTCAGCTAGAGAGTCTTGTGTGGATGTGTTTTGTTTGTCGTGCTATGGCGTGTGGGTTTTGTATGGTTTTTGGTCCGGTTTCTCTTATAACCTTGACCAAATCTATCTTCTATATCTAAAGAAAAAGACGTGCCACGTGTTTCTAAAAAAAGTTTTTTCTTTGGGATGAGCTTAACAAACATTTTTCTTGTGCTAGTCTGAACTTGGACTGCAGGACGTTAAATATTTCATCTGATCGGGCGATGAGTAGGAGAAGATTCGAAATTGTTCTTTTCTTATGAAACTTGTTCCAGATATACAAATTACAGATCTACATTGCACCGTATCTGATAAATGTCCTTCAGTTCAACAATATAGTTAGAAGAAATGTCTTCTAGGCATAAGAAAACTCCACCTATAAAAGTTTCATGGTCAACACGTGAGCAGGTACACAAAATAAATATCCTTACAACAAAACTATCTCTGAAGGAAGCAACAAGGACTAGAATTTTCTATGTCGCAAAACAATAACAAGATAATCTTGTGCACGACCAAAACGTATCGATGGACAACTAAACCATAATTCCAATAAGATAGACTAGATAATCCATCCCGAGGGGAGTCTCGTCACTGCAAGAGCATCCGTGGTCCTGGACGAGAGTGGCCACGATGCTCCATGCCAAAATCTTCAGGGCGCCATGGATTTGGCATCACCGTCTTTTAGTTTTCTCCAGCATCTTAAGAGTTGAGGCTGCCGGGAGGGAGACAACTAGTATGCATGATTTGTATCCTCACTATATCGACATGTCCATTTATACTACAATGCCCAGGTTAGATCATGGGAACTGTGCTTGATTCAGTTTTCTCGTGACTCTGTGCGTTTTTGCTTCTTTGCCATTGAAGACCAAGTGGTCCAACTCGAAATTGTACATGCATGGGCGAGAATGGACTGTCTTCTGCCACCACAGTTTAGCAATATAATGCCTCGAAGCAACTGAAGGAAAACGAATTTCACCTGTTGTAGAGGACATGGAACTGAGACCAAACCTAGAGATGAGAGTCGACTGTCTTGTGCCACACACGCTTCATCAGGAGGGATCACACCCAAAACCTGACCAACAACAAAAGCACCAGTCTAATCTCCAACCAAAACACACGCTTCATCAGGAGGGAAACGGTGAAGAATAGAAATGAACTCACATTACAAATATCTGACTGACATAAGATTCAACAAAACGGGGTTTTTGCTAGTGTTTCTGAGAGGAAAATATAGGACGAACAAATGTTCATGAACGTTAGATCTGGACAAGCATCAAATCAGATAAAACTATAGTATAGAAAGCTATCTGAACAAATTCATGGTCAATTTCTTCTCAACTAAACAACGATGCTGAAACTAGATATATAGCTCACGAATTTGAGGATCACAGCTCCTATTAAATCTGGGCAATATAAATGAATTCACATTACAAGTATCTGAAGAAGATAATGGGAAATGCTCCGATACATTGCGCCCGGGGGGGGGGGGGGGGGGGGGCTCTCGCGACCGCTGGGGCGACAGGGGTCGCCCGGCGGGGCCGCCTCCGGCCGGCGGCCGGCGTTGGGCTCCTCGTGTCCGGTCCTTCCCTCGGGGGCGGGGTGAAGGGCGGCTCTCCTCTGCGGGCGTCGAGGGTGGTGTGCGAGTCGGCACGGGTGGCGTTGTGGGCGGCTCCCCGATGTGCTCGCGCCAGCGGTCGACCTTTGGGCGGGCCAGAGGTCGTCGTCTCGCTGTCCTGCTGCTCCGGGGTGGAGTGGTCGGGCGCCATGGCTGGCGGCTGCCTGGGCGGCAGTTGCAGGGGGGCGGCGGGCCCGATCTGGGCCTGGGGAGGGTCGGGCGGGTCGCAGCCGTTCCGTGGTGTGGCGCTTGGCTGGAGTTGGGTCTGGGCGAGCTGAGGAAGGTGGTGGCGAGGTTGTCCTGGTGGGTCGCGGTCGTCCGTCGTCGTGGTTGCCGGGGGCGGCAGTTGCTGCCCGGGCCCGATCTGGGCCTGGGGCAGGCCGGACGGGCCGCGGTCGTTGAGCTGAGGTTGTAGGTGGCGAGGCTGGCCGGGGGGTCGTGGTGGTGCTGTTGGGTTTGGTTGCGGCTGCTGCTGCTGGGTGTGGTTCCGGCGTGTTGCTGGGCGTTGCTCGCGTTGCCGGCTGCCGTGCTCCACGCCTGGTCGTCTCCTCCGTGGTCGACGGGGGTGGTCCGGGGGACGGCGAGGGTGGCGGTTGGGGTCCCGCAGCTCAGGGGGCGGTGTGGCCGGGCGGTCGCTTTGCTCTGCTTGGCGTGCTTTCTGCCGTCGTGGAGGTCGGTGGGGAGGAAGGCGCGCTGGGTTGGGTCCCAGCGCCCGCCTCCATGGAGGTCAGGGAGGCGGCCGGTGCTCCGGCGCGGTCGCCAGAGCTGAAGGCGAATCGACGACCTCAGGCGCAAGCTGGATTTCGAGTGCGAAGTTCTCAGTCGTTCATCGGGAAACCAAGCAGGGTGCGCAGCCCCAAGACATCATAAGTGGCACATCGAAGCCCTGCGGCAGAGAAATGGCGTTGAAGACCTGCTCCAGAATCTAGGATTCGAGCAAGATGTGCAGCGGCGCCAGCAGTAGGTGCGTGGGGACATCGATGCTGGCCTGCTTCAACTTCGGCTAGGTGGGCCTCGTGAGTGCTCCGGCGCCGGTGACCAGCAGAGGCGCAACGAAGACCTGCGGCAGAGGAGTGGCGGTGTTCGTCACCGCATTGAAGACCTGCACAAGAAGGTAGGATTCGAGCAAGAAGAGCAGCGGCGCCTGCAGCGGGAGCGTGGGGACATTTACCGTAGGCAGGTGGCAGCTAGTGGTCTTGAGCAAGGGGTTGCTTGTTTTATTTTTTTCTTTTTCTTTTTATTTCTGGATGGCTTCATTAATACTTATTAATAAAGTCGGGCACCCGGAAGTGCCTTTTATCTAAAAAGAAGATAAAAGGCCGAGGCTCAACAATTCCGGAAACAATCATGGCATAACTTGGTACATTATTTCAATCAAACAGAATGCATGCCCTTTCTATGTGGTCTTCGTCCAGTTTTCCTTATTTCACTAGGCGCGATGTTCTCCTTTATGAACTACAGGAGCTTCCTGCCCTTTCGAGCTTTTCGACAGGAATAAGAACTGAATAACCATCAATTGCGGTTGGCCTGCTTCTGCTCACGGACCAGTCTTGGTATTTCCTTCCAAGTCTTCGGTTTAAACACCATCACTGTACATAACACGGATGATGTCAGAACAAACTTGTACAGACTAATGTAATACACAAACTTATGCTCCCTCTGGTCCGGAATTAGTGTCGTGGCTCTGTACAGATTTTGTACTACCATAGTATTGTTTTTGCGACACTTAAAGTGAACCGGAGGGAGTACCTGATTTCTATTGTACTGCACATGTCATATTTGCAGCTAACTCTTTCAGTTAACACCCAAGTGTAACACACTTGCTGCTACCATATAGTGATCAACATGATGTAAAAAAAATCTGTCATGTCACAGCAGGATACAGGTCAGATATCATCATTCTGCTTTAACTAATTTTGCATGTGTGTGTTACTACCTGTCCTATACATGTATGAGTGTTTTTCAAAAACCTACAGAAACGATTTTTTTCATTAAGTTACAAGTATCTTACATGATCAAGAAAACTGCAATCAGATTGATATTTCTCGTCTTCAAAAACATAGTGATGATGCTGATGGAATATGACCTCGTGTCGACAGTGGTACATGGGATGGGATGGATGTTTGCATTTGTTGGTGAAATATGGCAAAGAGAGTAACACGTGTGTACCTTCATAACGGGCATCTAGTTCTATGTCCCTGATGCTCAAGGGACTCCAATGATGAGGGCTCTCCTGACAGAGACTCCAGCGATGTTAACCAAAGTTAGTCCAAATACTCAGTTTCTTGAGGGAGGTGGGCAGACGGAGAATGCCCCCAAAATGCCGGCACTTGGGAGGTGGGCAGACTCTCTATATAAAGATTCGAGACAAGGAGGAAGTGAATGCTCTGTTGCTGCTGTTGATGGCTCTGGTACATTTATGGAAGCAGTGACCTGTGGTTTTCGGAGCCCATCCAGCTAACATGACAGGACCTGAATACTGCTGCAGCAATCAATACGTACAGTCTTTAAGGAAGTTGGACGATCTAGAACCGCTGGTAAACTATGACATCCATATAAAGATAGATTTTCTAGGCACGGATAAAAGTGATCCATGGGTGATGATGACAACTCTGATTAGATTGCTTCACTGCAAGAAGACCCTTGAACTAACTCTAATGTACCATGATGCTGCCTGTCAATTAAGGACTCGAGCTTCTCGCAGCCCAAAATACTCAGGTTCTTGAGAGACGATGGGACGTTCAACATCTCTAATAAACTTGCACACCATGTTAAAATAAGAGAAACAGACTAGTTCTGAACGCTGATGGCTCAAGAGGAGCTTGTGCACTTCCAATCAGATTTTTGCAGTTCCTAATCGCCAACATTCTCAAGGATACCAAGCTTTGGAACACCTTCTCGGGCCAGTGGACGAGCACATCACATCCATCAATTGCCAAATCTCCAAGATGTACAAAATAGTCCCACGGCTCTAGTGCACCTGATCCAAAGAATGAGTTGCAGCGTCCTAACTCCATAACTGCAATAGCGGATTTCTGGTTCCATTTCTCCTTGTCCAATGGTTCAATTAAAGCGCAACCAGCCTCTGATGTTGTTTCTGTATCTTCTAGCTTCAATACCAGTTTGGTCAATGAAGACACATATCTGTGTACCAAATGGAAGATCTCCTGCTTGCCATCATTAATTTTTAATAGACTAAGTTTTGGTGCTTCGGGTAGATCTATCAGCTTTGGGCATTTCTTAATTGAGAGTTTCTCAAGCTGAGGAAACAATATATGTTCTCCCTTAGTCCCTTTGACATCATCCCATCTCTGGAAGCTGTCCAAGTCCTCCAGTTCGAGTACCTTTAGAGCAGGAAATGGTGAGCGAACAAATCTACAGCCACCTCCGCTACATGACTCTTGCAGCAATGGTGCTTCAGGCAATGCCACCAACTTTCGACAATAGATAATATACAACTTCTCAAGCACAGGAAATATTTCCTGTCCTTCTTGCCTCTCATTTACTTCCCAGTTCCCACCATCTTTCAAAAGCAAGCAGACAGTCTAGTGTAAGCTCCTTAGTGTTGGAATAGTGAAGGATGTACCACATCTGAACAAAACTTGTAATCTTCCGTCCTCGTCGTCGCTGGACAGGCACTTGTGGTCAGTAGTTTCCAAGTGCTACTGCAGTGCGAGAGAAAAACACTGATCAGATTGCAATTCTGATCGGCTTCAAGCTGATGTGCTGCAGGCTTGGAGCAACGGCAGGAGCACGCGCCGTTGCACCGGATGGCCGTCGGCGGGGAGGAGGACAGGCTGTGCTGCGCCGCCGGCACTGGTCACCACCACGCGAGTATGGGCAGCATCACACAGGAAATTTTTGTAGCAAAAAACATTTTCACATAGTGCAAATTCTTGTAAGGTTGTAGCAAACATTTTCTCCCTCTAATGCAAATATAAAAAAGGATTTTAGCAATTTCTTCTTTACATGATGCAATTTTTTTTTGATGTGGTGCAAATGCTTATAAGATTGGTAGCAAAATTCTTTCTCTGTGGATGCAAATCCGTAGAACAATTGCAGCAAATTTTGTTGTTTCTATGATACTACTTATTTTTCAAGAGATTCAAAATCATTCAAAATTTTGCTGCAAAACTTCTCCTTCCATTGCAAATCCACATAAAGGTTGTAGCACAAAATCATTCAATCCACGGCGGCAATGTTACCGACGGGTCGCGGCGTTACTACCAATGACGCATGTAATTGCTACCGACGAGCCGACAATGCTATCGGTGCGCGGTGTTGCTACCGACGACACGAGGCAATGCTACCGATGGCGCGCGCCGGCTTCAGAAACATGGCAACATCATCAGCAAACAAAGATAATCTGAATTTTATACCCCAGCTCTGAAGGTCCTGAAAAATGCCCCTTTCCTCTGCCTTACCAAACACTTTATTTAGGACATCCATGATAAATAGGAAGAGGATTGGGGAGGCAGGGTCGCCTTGACGCAGTCCTCTTCCATGCCAAATTTTTCCACCAGGGGAACCATTTACAAGCACTCTTGTGTTTGCTGTAGATAGCATTAGAATAATCCATGCTATATATCTTCTACCAAACCCTCTTTTTTCGAGTACCTTTATCAGGAATGGCCAAGACACACTATCGAAAGCTCTCTCGATATCAAGTTTCAAGAACAGTGCTGGCGCCTTTCTTCTGTGAAAAGTTTTTGCTGTTTGATTGACAAGCATGAAATTGTCTTGAATAGAACGACCCTTGATGAAGGCACTTTGATTAACTGCAATCATTTCTTCTAGTTTAGGTGCCAGTCTGCTGGGCAATGGCTTTTGAGAATTTTTTTTGCAAACCCATGCACTAGACTGATGGGTCGAAAGTCAGCAATGTCCACAGCTCCGGTCTTCTTGGGGAGTAAGGTAATATAAGCTTGATTCAGCCGGTGGAAGCTTCTTCCATTGTTGCAGGTTAGGTGGGGAATAGCATTCATGAAATCGCCTTTAATTGTCTGCCAACACGCTTGGTAGAACCTGGCCGAAAAACCATCCGGCCTAGGTGCTTTATCAGGCTGCAAGTTCTTGATGATCGTCCAAATTTCAAGCTCGGAAAAATCTGCCTCAAGGTCTTCAAGATTGTGACTTGACATGCTTCTTAATCATGGGTTTATCTGTGAAGGGCATGCTATGACGGCTTGCTATGAAAATCGATCGAAGTTGGGAGGACGGAGAATATCCGTTAGACCATCTGTAATAGGGTTTTTTCCTTCTCCGCTCCTCTTCAGTACTTAAAGTGTTCTTTCTCCCCATTCAAAAAGAAGTGTTATTCCGATGGATGAAGAACATATGCTTGACCATATTATGCTGATGTATGAGGGCTAAATTCCACATGAAAGTAGAAAGAAATAGTCTTCTTTGGTTTGGCCCACTTAGCCGTTCGCACGTAGCTCCGCTAGTGGTTCCTCGCATTGTATACGTGAATGCATGCCGGCCTTCTTCTCACACACCCGACCGAGAGGAGAGGATAATGCAGCAAAGATGAGAAAACGTTGTGTGGCCGGCGGGCGTCGTGTGATCACCGAGGAGTCAACATCGACAGACCAGCGAGCTTTTACTGCCATGAAACTTGTGAAGTCAAGACTTCAAAATAAAATGGAGGATGAGTTTCTAAAGGATTGCCTGATGATCTACATTGAGAGGGAGATATCTTTGGAGTTCACAACCGACAAACTTATAGATGATTTTGATGCAAGGAAAAAATGTCGAGTAGATTTCAACTAAACTCCACTTATTTTACTTATTCTGACGATCCGATCCTCCGATCCTATTTTGTCTATCTTATGTAACCAGTATACCATATAACAATATCATGCTATTTTGTCTTCGGATAACCATGCATTCACATGCATGAATGGTACATTCGACGAGTTAGAAATGGATACACACACATGCACCACGACATGCACATAGACATAATGTGTGCACCCCCGTGAGTTGCACGCACCACCGAGACAGCTGCCTAGCTAGTTATCCACTCCGAGGTCTCCGTTACGTGCATTCTAACCGATGAAGCTTCACCTCTACCATTTCCGGTGGCAACATTTGTACGTTGAAAAACTCGAGGTCCGTTCAAGCGCCAAGAACCCAATTTTCATGCGCTTTAGGTGCATGCATGGGATGCTTAGCTATGCATACGAGTTTGCAGCATGTTTAGCTATGGGTGCACGTACTGTATATATATTTGCAGCATCACGTCTCAGGCATGCAACGTACGTACGTACACAAGCACGTTTCGCATGGGAATTCTTTGGGCCTGGGTATGCAAGCCGTAACTTCCTTCACATGCTATTTCCATAGGTTAATTACTACCATGCATTGCACAAGCCGTAACTTGTGTATACGAGCTCGATCTGATCGAGTCGATTCCGCTGACGTTGGAAAGATCTCGTGAAGTTAGGTTTTCCGGACTTGTACTTTTATCCAAACAGTGTTCTAGCAACACTAGTGGAAAACGGCGCACTAGTCCCGGTTCTAGAGGGTCTCTAGTTCCGGTTGGGCAACCGGGACTGGCCAATCGGGACTAGAGCCCCCCCCCCCCCCCCCCCCTCTGGTCCCGGTTGTCCACAAACTGGGACAAGCGGCCCTCCCACGTGGCCACGGAGGAACCCGCGGGGCTGGGGAGCTTTAGTCTCGGTTCCAGCCACGAACCGGGACTACAATGAAACTAACATACAACTATCTAAAAAAATTAAATCCAACAACAAATGCGATCAAAATCGCGACTAAGGTAATTATCGAATCAACAGCATAATGATACCAAGCCTCTTGACTAATGGCATAATTTCTAATATTTTTAATCTTCAAGCGCATTGCATCCATCTTCATCTTGTGAGCATCGACGACGTCGGCAAGATTGAAATCGTGTTCAGCGACGATGTCGGCAAGATTGAACTCCAATTTCATCTTCTCTTCTAGGCATTGGAGACGAAGATCTTCACTTCTTTTCAATTTTGCTTTCAAATCATTATTTTCTTTTTCAAATAAATTTAGCATATCGACAAGAGGGTCGGTTGGAATTTCCGGTTCAACTACCTCCTAGATAAAAATATGTATGTCAAGTTGGTCAGCATAATTAGTCATAAATCGAAATGAAAGTAATAGTTATAAAAGTATAGCACATCCGAATCATAGACCGGATGAGGGCTGACGGGGACGGATATCAAAACCATGGCACTATACATATAAAAAACAATTTAATAAAATTATACAACTAATAACTATGCATAGAAATCATTAAACTAAGTTTTTTAAATAAAATATAAAAAACAAGAGGCTCACCGAGGTGGTGCCGGTGACGGGACGGCGCGGGCGATCGACGGCGGTGAGGACGGGGGCAACACTAAAACCCATAAATCATACTTTAATTTGAGCTCAAATTGCATATAAAACAAATGAAATCACTAACTTAGGCATTTCATCAAACACCTAGCTAGCACTAGAAAAATGAAATGAGCTAAACTAGCAACAAAACGAGCTAAAGTAGCAACGTCGGAAGTGCTCACCCTTGGATAGATGGGGCGCCGTCAAGCTTGACAAATGGTGGCAAATAATGGGGACGAACTCGAGCTCGGGAGATCATGCAAATAGATGAGAAAATGTTGATGAACTCGAGCTCAACAAATGGCCATGGCCGGCTCGGGGGTGGGGAGCTGGGAGCTGATATGGGAAATAATTTAGTCCCGGTTCGTGATACGAACCGGGACCAAAGGTCCACCTTCAGTCCCGGTTCGTATCACGAACCGGTACCAAAGAGGGCTCGCGCTGTCCCCACCTCTGCGGCCGCCTGCCGCGACCCTTTAGTACCGGTTCGTATCACGAACCGGCACTAAAGGTCCCTACGAACCGGGACTGGACCTGGCCGGCGCCCTGGGCATTCGAACCGGGACTAGTGCCCCCATTGGTACCGGTTCGTAAGGGAACCGGGACGGAAGGGCCAAACCGATGGCCCTGTTTCCACTAGTGCAATGATAACATGGACAACAAAATAACACATGAAATGATAGTGAACAACTGTCATTGCCTCCGTTTGAAACCACACTCGTCGGAGTTGGCCGAACCTCACTGGAACCTTGCCGGAGATCAGCAAAAACACTCACCGGAGATCGACAAAGACACGCCAGAGCCGCGTCGGACTCCTCCAGCCACCTTGGTTATTGTCAGGCATTCACCGGAGTTGGCCGGACCTTGCTGGAACCTCGCCGGAGATTGGCGAAAACACGATGTACCTCGCCGAAGCCGCCTCCTTTCATCGGCGCGTTGGGCGGAGCTTGCCGAAACCTTGTCGGCGAGTGTGCATGCATGCGCTACCAGTACCTGCGCCCAGTTTCTTATTAGCGGTAATATAGAAAGCATGCACTAATTAAGCACATAGTGACGTGATCGTTCGTATATTAATTATTGTACCATTTGTAAATAGTAAAACTAGTTAAGCAACTGATGGATGCATGCACGTAGGAGTGCTAGTGCGTGCACGCAGTAATTGGGCAAACACCCTGGCCGGCAAAAGCAGCAGACCGATGGGAACCATGCATGCACAACGATCCGACGGCTCTCATCCTCCCCAGGCAAGCACACAATCCATGTGCTTGCTCCTGATTGGTCGAGGCTGCCTCACACCAAGTCCTCGTGACCTCCTCTGCTCCACCTCGGCGCCCGGCCCGGCGATGCTCCCTGCCATCACGTACACACGCCATGCTGTGGAAACTACAAGATGCGGAATTCAGATCTGGATCAATTTTTTAGGCAGCTACAAAGACTAAGATAATGGTCCTCATCAATTGTCTAACTACCCGGTGCGACTTCATAGCCGCAAGTGGTGGAGATGCTGAACCGGTCTCTTGCAGTCCACATTGAAAACCATGTTTGCAACCATAATCAGTCCAGAAGGCGCTAGTACCTTCACCGATCGTTCGACACCACTTCAACCAATATCTGGGGCGGGCGGCATGTGTCACACTCCTCTCGGATCTCACAACTTGGACGGGTTGTTTTAGAGTCCTCTATAAAACATCTCATCCTTTTCTGATTGATTGATTGATGAGGTGATTGCGTTTCCATAAAAAATTTCATTTCTGGTGTGAAAATAGTGAGCACGAATGAGAAAACAATGAAGGAATTGCACACTCACTAGTTAAGGTTGCACAATGACTTGGTACGCGTACGTACCACAATCTTTAATTTGCCACTGCGTGCTAGGACCGGCTAGACATCAGGTTATGTACGTACGCATTTTACATCAACGACATGTGAGGACCCACCCGCATGCAAACTCGTAGCTACTCCCTCCGTTCCAATTTAATTGACTTGCTATCCACTAAATGTGGATGAATCTAGACATGTTAGATAGCAGGACCCACACACATGTAAATTCCATAGAATTTGATGACTAAAATGCAAAATAGCTAAAGAGATAAGGTTTGTGAGGCCGTGACCAGCTAATAAGAAAAAAAAGACAAAAAGGAGGCCGCTTCGGCCTTCGCCATGGCGGCCGTACCGCACCGAGCACCGCCTTACGGAGAAGCAGCGCGGGGGACGGCGCTTGCCTCCTCCACAGGTCGAGATGTGAAGTGCCCGGGAGGAGCAGCGACGGGGCCGAATTCCGCGCGCTCAGCACCGTGTGCGGCGGCAATGCTGCTTCCGCCTCTGGCTGGAGCGTCGGTGCCGAGGGCGACGCTGCCGCCCACCTCGCAGAGCACGATGTCGCCGGCCGGCCGCTTCAGCGATGAGGCCAGATTTCGCTGGCTGGAGGGGACGAACTGGTTGATGCTCGCGTTTGTTTCCTGTGAATTGAGAGAATGAGCGGAGTGTGCCTGGCATTGGGGTAGGACCTAGTACTGGATTTGAACTCCCTATCGATCCGAATAAATATGAGACTTTTGATTTTGAACAAGAACTCGGGACCTAGGCGACACTAGTGGAAGAAAACACCAATGCTTGTGCATGGCCTCCCACTGATGCATTTTTATTAGATTAACGTGATTATACCTAGAACATAAAGTAAATCAGGTGACAACTTCCCATAGCATCGTAAGATAAAGGTAACAACATGACTAGAGCAACAAACTAAACATGCAACTACGACTTGCAAGGCCAACAAGGTAAACAAGCACAACAGGGTTGTGATAGGATATGGAGGTAAGGCTATATCATGGTTGCATAGACATGTCATATATATGAGGATAGGATCGTGACTCAAACAACATCGAAATATTAAGGCTAGAATAAAGAGAGAGGCATGTGTAGAAGGGGAAGAAGTGCTTGCCTGAAAACATGGTAAAGGTACATCCGTAGAACTTGTCGTTACTCACATCATTGCAATGGCGTATCCATGAAGAAGCGACGAACTACAAAGAAACAATGGATACAACACTTACTACTACGAGGCGATGCAACTTAAGCAAGATTAAGTGGAACCGAGATCCCAATAATTAATTGCAAGGATCATATTATTTTTGTACTCATCAATATTAAATATTGATTATCATGGCAAAACATGGTATGGGTGAGCTACACAAGATTAGATGCAGTAGGGACAATATTTATATTATCATACCACACATTTCATAGTGTAAGCTACTATGTATCGTTGCGATGCTAAGTAATAAAATGGCCTTTATCGGAATTTGTTTTTAGTTATTAGGTGCATTTACTCTGAACAGCAAGCTAAACATGGCAAGCATGCATGAGGGTGACATATTTAATGATCTACCCATTTTTCTGATAATTATAGACATATTATTTGGATTTATACAAGAAACAGGGACTTTTCTATACAAAGCAGGGACCTGAGCATGATGAACAAAAGATTGAAGGACCTGATGGTGGAAACTGAAAAAGACAGGGGCCAAGCCAAACTACAAGATGCGAAATTCAAATCTGAATCATTTTTTAGGCAGCTACAAAGACTAAGATAATGGCCCTCATCAATTGCCTAACTACCCGGTGCGACTTCATAGCCGCAAGTGGTGGAGTTAGACAACTTGATGCTTTCCCCACACAAAAAAGATGGTTGCTTTTGCCACAACTAGATGCTGAACCGGTCTTTTTTGCAGTCCACATTGAAAACCATAATATTTTGATTCATGGTTACAACAATTAATCAGTCCAGAAGGCGCTAGTACCTTCACCACTGAAGTGAAATCACTTTTTTACAGAAAGGTGTCAATGGGTGCACCGTAAGAAAGCACTACCGGCGGATTTTGCCCAAACGTGTAAAATTTCAGGCATGGTGTTGATTTAGTTTGCAATGAGGGGCAGCGGGCGCGTGCTTGTCTTGTGTGCGAGCATGTGTCACACTCCTCTCGGATCTCACAACTTGGATGGCTTGTTTTAGAGTCCTCTATAAAACATCTGATCCTTTTCTGATTGATTGATTGATGAGGTGATTGCGTTTCCACACAAAAATTCAATTGTGGTGTGAAAATAGTGAGCACGAATGAGAAACACAATGAAGGAATTGCGCACTCACTCACTAAGGTTGCACAATGATGTGGTACCACAATCTTTAATTTGCCTTGTCGAGAAAGGAACCAATAAGTGGAGGAAGATAAAGCGATATGCAAAGGAGAAAGATGACAGCAGGCCCCACCCAGTGTTGTCAGATTTCATGACTTATGAGCTAAGAAATAGTGCCCAAACTCACACCACACGCGTGTATGTGTATATATACACACACACACACACCACACCGAGATGGCTTAGATCAACCAACGGGAAAGGGAAATGGGGAGGCAGCGTAGGAGAGGTAGTGGGGTTAAATGGCTGAACCACTACTCCTCGGCGCAGAGCATCCTGGTCGTCGGAGACGGGGACATGTCCTTCTCACTGGCGCTCGCCGCCGCGTTCGGCTCCGGCGAGAACCTCGTCGCAACTTCCCTAGACTCCTATGGTTCGATATACCCCCCCTGATCTCTACTTATTTATCTTCTTGCTGGCAGGCAATCCATCATCTTGAAAAGCTTATCTGATCCGATCGATTCTAGGAGAATTTTTGGTATACTCTGCGTGTTAAATAAGGATTTGATGCACGCACCTTTATTTGGTTAGGATCAAAGCTACCCTTTTTTTTTATCAGAACTGAGGTGGTAGCTAGTGAGACAAGGAGTAGCTAGTGATTTTATCAGAACTGTAACTCAGCTCACGAGATAATCCATGATGTGGCACTTAGTTCACAAGAAGGGTTTATCTTTAAGCTGAACTACGAGAAGGCGTATGACATGGTCAATAGGGAATTTCTCCTTAAGATGTTGGCCTCTAGGGGCTTTAGCCCTAAATGCATGCATCGTTTTAAATCTCTCCTAGGTAGAGGTTCTGTTGGAGTTAGAATTAATGACTGCAACGGTGACTTTTTCATTTCTGGGAGGGGTGTGAGACAAGGGGATCCGGTTTCCCCTCTTTTTTTCAATATGGTTGCGGATGTTTTTACTAGAATGCTTATTAAAGCTGCGCATCATGGTCAGATTACTGGACTGTTGCGTGGTTTTAATCAATCTGGTGTTATGAGCATGCAATATGCAGATGATACCCTGCTTTTTCTAGAAAAGGACCTAGTTAAAGCCATGAACCTCAAATGGATTTTATCCTGTTTTGAGCAAATTTCGGGTCTAAGGATTAACTTTCATAAATGTGAGTTAGTTCCTATTAATGCTGATCCGGAAGAAGCCCAGGCCTTTGCTCAATCTCTGAGCTGTAGGCTTGGGGAATTTCCCCTTAAGTATTTGGGGGTACCTTTACATCACAAAAAACTCAGAAAGGAAGATCTACAGCCTATTGTAGATAAACTCTTAAAAAGAGCTTCTGGATGGAGGGGTAAACTTCTTACCCATGCCGCAAAATTGGAGTTAGTTAGGAGTGTTTTGGCTAGCATCCCTATCTACCTCCTTAGCGTTATTAAATTTCCAAAATGGGCCATTAGACTCATAAATTCTCAAATGTCCCATTGTCTCTGGGACAACTATGAGGGACATTTCAAATATCATCTTGCTAATTGGAACCTTGTGACTCAGAAAAAGGAGTTTGGGGGTTTAGGTATTCCAAATATAGCTGAGATGAACCTTTGTCTCCTTGCGTCTTGGATTAGGAGATATTATCAAGATGGGGATAAACTTTGGAAACAGATCATTGATCATAAATATAATGTAAATTGCCCAAATATCTTTTCCTCTTCCTCTGTAGGAGCTTCCCCTTTTTGGAAGGGGGTCCTATGGGCTGCGAAAGCAGCTAAAATGGGGTATTCCTGGAAGGTTGGGAATGGTAGGAAAATAAAATTTTGGGAGGATCGGTGGTTCGGAACCTCCAGTCTGGCTATTCAGTATTGGGAGGTCTATGAGATTGTTAACGAACAAACAGCTACTATTGCTGATCTTTGGGATGGTAACCAATTAAAGGTTACGTTCCGAAGGTGCTTCGGGCATGATCTCATGATTAAATGGTATGAGATTTTGCAGATTGCACAAACTATACAGTTTACTAATGAGGACGATGCCCTGATTTGGAAATACGAGGCTAAAGGAACCTATAGTGTTAGTTCTCTTTATGCAGTTATTAATTTTAGAGGTGTGTCGCCTGTTTTCGTCCAGGCTGTCTGGAAGATAACGGTGCCACCGAAAATTCACTTCTTTATGTGGCTAATTTCTCATAACAAGATATTCACTAGAGATAATCTTGTTAAAAGACAAAATGTTGACGACCTCACTTGCGTCTTTTGTTCAGAACCTGAATCCTGTGATCACCTGTTTTTTGACTGTGTGGTTGCGAAAGCATTATGGTCTGAAATCAATAATGCTACTGGCTGTTGCATTTCGGTTAACTCTTATAATTGTATTGCTTCTAAGTGGTTATGTGATAAAAAAATTTAAAGTTCACAATACCACTCATGCAGCAGTCCTGTGGGTTATCTGGAATACCAGGAATGACCTCTGCTTTAATCGTTCTCCTTGGCCTGGTTTACAGAGCATCTGGAGACGACTGTCCGCTCTACTTTCTCAGTGGAAGGTCCTATTCTCCGGGGACACAAAAGGAAAGCTGGAGAGCGTGATTGGGGAAGTGGAGCAGCTAGCGCAGCGGCCTCCTCCGCTATGCTGGCCAAACCCTGGGTGACGATCACCAAGGAACTGATCGTAAAACACCGTCAAGAACTGGAGGGAGATGAAGAAGCCAAAGCTTGGGAAAAAGTTGTCGCTGGCCTAGCCAAGATTCTCGAGGGAAGGGACTCAAGCTAGTCGAGGATGGTCGAAGTCTGAAAGTTGCTTCCAACAACTGTTGTGGCTGTTACGAGTTTCCCTGGTGCTCGTGGATGTAAATAGGCTAGTTTCTTCCTGTAGTTCGTTCTCTTAGTGCTGTAGCGCTTTTGGCAACTGCTCTGATGGCCAAACTCTGAGCCGAGAATGTTCAAAACTGATGTAAGGATACTTGGGTTTCTTCAATGGAACTGGAGCGAGGCTCTTTCTTTCTAAAAAAACAAGGAGTTAGTAATTTTTATTTTAACAGGTCTATGCATCGGAACTTTATTGATTTGGTCAAGAATTCTGCGTGGTCTCACCGGAACTACTCATGAAGAAAATATTCCAACTTCTTACTGCTAAAAATTGTGGCATGTAAGGAACGTGTGCATTGAGAGAATCACGATTGCTATCTCTAGTTTTATTCTGCAATTTAATTGTTTGAAATCGAATATTAGACAAGTTCAGTGTGAGCCTGCTTGGCTACTCTGTTTTATCCTCTCTATTTTGCTGATGAGAGCTGTTTTGAGCAACCAATCGTTTTGATACTATGGTACGAGGGCACCAGGCTAACCCACAAAAGTATCTTTTTTCTATTAAAATAATTTTTACTGTCTAGGTCTGTTATTTGCTTCACTCTTCATTCTGCATTAAGCCCTACCTGGCTGCCCCTGCTTACCTTATGAACTGTGAGTGATAATGTTTATTAGTGTGTTTTTGTGATATTTTTTAGGTCAACTTATCTATCCACTCTGTATTTCTTGTTCGCAATCTACGTGATGAACAGACGCTCTAACGAGCAAGTATAGTAAAGCTGAATCAAATGTAATAGAGCTGGGAAGGTTGGGGGCCACAGTTTTTCATGGTGTAGATGCAAAAATGATGAAGCGTCACCCTTGTCTGAAGATGAGACGGTTCGATCGGATTGTATTTAATTTTCCTCATGCTGGGTTCAGAGGACATGAGAACGAGGACCATGTGATCAAGTATGTGCACTCTCTTGATATGGTCATCTATTTTATTCCCATTATTTGTGTGTCAACTCACACTTTCCATTAAGAAAAACTTCGTGTTAACAAAAAAAAAATTTGGTGACGTGTAGGGCTCATCAGCTGCTAGTGAGGAGGTTCTTCCGCAACGCAAGTCCCCTGCTTCATCCTGATGGTGAAATCCACGTTAGCCACAAGACGGGGCAGCCTTACGACAGATGGCAAATCGAAGAACTAGCATCTGAGTTTTCACTTGTTATTTCTGAGGTGGTTACCTTTCGAAAAGAAGACTACCCAGGTTATAACCAAAAGAGAGGAGACGGTGAATGGTGCGACGAAGAATTCCCTCTGCTCAACGGCTGCACTTCCAAGTTCCGCGTCGAACAACGTGGAGAAGCTGACGGAGTGCAGACGGAGAGCCTGCACAGGCTGCAGGAGTCATTGGATGATGTAACCATGTTGCACCAAGAAAAGGAACAACAACTATTGTTGTTGCAGCAGGAGCTGAATTCTATTTCAGGGTCCCTTCGTTCTTGTGAGCATGAACGCAGCACTCTCGAGAGCAGACTCGAAAAAGAGGAGCGTCGCAGCAGGAAATTCACCACGGCGCAGATGGAGAGCCAGCACAGGCTGCGGGAGTCTTTGGATGCTGTGACCAAGCTGCACCAAGAGAAGGAACACCAACTGTTAGTGTTGCAGCAGGAGCTAGTTTCTATTTCAGGGTCCCTTCGTTCTTGCGAGCATGCACGCAGCACTCTCGAGAGCAGACTTGAAGAAGAGGAGCGTCGCAGCAGGAAATTCATCACCGCGCAGATGGAGAGCCAGCATAGGCTTCAGGAGTCATTGCATGCTGTGACCAAGCTGCGTCAAAAACTATTGCTGTTTCAGCGGGAGCTGACTTTAACTTCGAAGAAGAGCAGCGTCGTAGCAGGAAATTCAAGGTCCTTTTTTGGTCTGTGTGCATCTTGTTCCTAATATTTGGTACTCGTTGAATATGTGTCGAATATGTCTACGTATTGGGTTACAGTTGGATTTGTAATTAGCGGAGGGTTAAGTGTTTGAGTCGAACACGTGTAATCCGGGCCTCCTATATAAAGGCACCGTGGGTAGTCAAAATAGACTAGACGAAAAGGTAGGTTAGACATAAGATCCCGTTTTGAGGACGGTCTGGTGCCCGTGGCAGGGGCGCCGGACCCGGCGTGGCGTTTTTAAGATCTAATGTGTCTATATACCGTGACGGGCTTGTCTTCGACGATATCATGATTGGTACATTTATATGGGGAGGAGCGTCCGTTAGGCATGCCCCATAGATATAGTTGTTAATCGCTGAACTGCGCGCGTTACCAGATCCCGGTGTCATCATTATTGTGATTGTTTGTCCTCGGTAGATCGTTATACGCCTCGGATTGTATCAAGTGGTATCAGAGCGAGGTTCGAAGGCTGGCTGTGGGATGTTGATCTAGGGTATGTTTGGTTCCGGAAGTAATTTGAACGGAATGTCATGATTACATTCTAGAGGAATGGGTCGGTTCCATTTTTATGTTTGGTTGAAGTAAAAAACGGAATGGATCGATTACGTTCTTGTGTTTGGTTGGAGTAATGGAATACCAAGAATCTGAATCAGCTCACCACTTGGTGAGATTACCTCTAATATGCATATATCTATAAATTAGAAAATAAATAGCTCTTTACATTTGACAACTATAATTCAAATTTTCAGCAGCGTATTGAAATATTCTTGGCTAAAATTAGTGAAGAATAGAATGCATATACACGATTTTATAGTAACACTAATTTTCCCTGAAATTATCACAACTTCAGCTAATTGTGGTAAAGGGGATCAATGGACATCTATTCAATCTGAAGGAAATAAAAAAACGAGATGTTCGAACTGCCATCCGCTGGCTTGAAATCACGCCCGTAGCAGCCAAGATGACACAACCGGACGGCCGGTGAACGGCAGCTGGAGCCCAGGAGGCCATGGCCACGGCGCCCTCCACGTCGAGTCTCAAGATCGGAATCACAAGTACATCTCGCCGCCGCCGCCACCGCCGCTTGCCGCTCGCCACCGCCGCTGCAGCTCGCCGCCTATAGCTACAGGTGCGCCTGCACTGCCTAGAGTTGTGGGGGTGAGAGAGGGTGTATGCGGTGAGATGATGCTTGAGTTTCTTCCTTCCTATCGCTAATTGCTGGGAACCATGTGATTCCACCGAATCGAAGGAACCACCAAATTTAGCATATGGGAAGGATATTCCTTTTCCGGGAACCACTGCGTTCCGGTACCAGTACCAAACCAAACACAGGAATATGGCATATGTGCGGAACGGACCCGTTCTATTCCAGTAGATTCTCGAACCAAATATGTTGAGTAATTAGGCAATAATTCCATGACTAATTCCAGAATATTAAACATGACGACAATAGCTACTAACATGTTAATCTCGAACATACTAGATGTATTAACTAACATGAACAGCAGCATACAAAAAGAAAACATGTAACCACTAAACATGTTTGACCAGTAGATCGGATCACGCAGCACATACCGATCCGTGGTGGAGGAAGTAGTTGTAGCCGATGCAGTGCCGATGTTGTTGACGACAACATTGGCGAACACCGGTCGAAGTAGACGACTTAGAAGACGACGGCAAGCAGCACCACCCGA
Source organism: Poa pratensis (assembly GCA_947311845.1). Classification (NCBI taxonomy): domain Eukaryota; kingdom Viridiplantae; phylum Streptophyta; class Magnoliopsida; order Poales; family Poaceae; genus Poa; species Poa pratensis. The sequence goes on along the minus strand of CAMZMU010000100.1, from coordinate 3,376,092 downwards.
CTTGGATGGTAGACGACCCGTGATGAAGAACGCGGAGCAGTCAAAAATCTGTGGATGCTGCAGAGTCGTGGAATACTTTAAGTACTAGCGCGCATGGTATCGATCGAATAAAAACAAATTTAAGAAAAGCAAATTAAATCGGTACAAAATGATTGCCGACAACCTGACTTGAATGATTGCCGACTACAGACGTGGACGGGCCCATTCACAAACACAGATACCGTGTTCGTGTTGTATATATAAGAGTATATCACATATCAGTATGTAGTCCAGTGCTATCCTGAAGTAATCTTAGATTTCTCACCCCACTTCTCCAACATGATGGCCACACTGCTCTCCCCTCGATGGCTACCTCCTATATCTGGTCTACATGGTGGCGCCGTCATCTCTTATATGTCATGTCCGACTATACTTCATTCAGTAACCTCCCAAAGTTCATTCAGTTCTGTATTGCCTTTATCCTCTCATTTGTGCTGAAGAACTGTCACTGGGTTGTGTTGGTCTCTGAATCCCACTACACCATTCCTTCCGGTGTCTACCAAGTGATAGGCATATATACTTCTCTGCGTCGATTGCTACGTAGTCTGCAGGATGATATTGCTGGTGCTGCTCACAGCCACTAGTGGAAACAAGAGCTTTAGACCAAGGCCGATTTTGCCTCTAGTCCCGGGTGGCTTAAGACCCGAGACTAGAGGGGTGCACTTGTCCCGGGTCAAAAAAATGGCACTAGTCCCGGGTGGGGAGGGAGCTTTTGTCCCGGGTGGTGCCACGACCCGGGACAAGTGGTGCGTTGGCAGGGCGCCCAGGACGTGGACCTCTTGTCCCGGGTCGTGGCACAACCCGGGACAAGAGGTGGGAGCTTTTGTCCCGGGTCGTGTTATCACCCGGGACCATTTCCCTCCGTGCATCACCTTCCACCCCAAGAGCAGCCCCTCCATTTTTCAGCTCGAGTTCATCTTCATTTGCTCCATTGTTTCCTCTCTCTAGCTCAAGTTTATCTCCATTTATTTCACGGGGAGGCGCGAGAGGACCTCCACGAGGGCGTCGTTGGGGCGTTCCGGGCCGCCGGCGGGAAGAGAGAGCAGGCTGCAAAAACCGTCAGAGATGTGAGGATGCGCGCGCCGGCGCCGTAGGCAAGAGAGGAATGCGGACAGGGGAGACGGCAGGGTATGCTTACCGGCCGCTGGGGAAAGCCCGAGTCGACGGGCGACGGCCGCGCCGGCCGGCTGCGGCGGCGACAGACTCCATGTGATGTGAAATGGATCGGAAGGAAAGACCGGATAAGACCGAGCAGGGGAGAAGAACAAGCACTTTATTTGGAACTGTCAGACCATGTGTTCCCGCGTTCCCAATTTGGAATTTCAGATGGTTCGCGCGCGCGGGGGGTGTGTTCCCATTTGCATTACCGAGGGCATGGTCATCTGTTGATTTGCCTTGAGAAATTTTTTCTGCTCATAATTGAGTATTCGCTCCGTTCCAAATTGTAAGTTGTTCTGGATTTTGTGATATTACATTTGACCGTCCGTCTTATTAAAAAAATTATTCAAAAAAATTGTAAGGAAATGTAAGAAACACACCGCTGATCCAACGGCTCAGAATCGCACGAAGGAAACACACGATCCGTGTGCTTCTTCCTTATTGGTGGGATTCCCTTTAGTCCCGGGTGGTGGCACCATCCGGTACTAGAGCTAATCCAACGGCTGATCCAACGGCTCAGAAGCGCTCGAAAGAAACACACCCCTGATCCAACGGCTCACAAGCGGAGGGAAATTTCAGCTCGAGTTCATCTTCATTTGCTCCATTGTTTCCTCTCTCTAGCTCAAGTTTATCAGTGATGTTTTGCCGGACGGTTGTAGATCATCAGAGATGTCTTTCGAGCGCTTGTAAGCCCCCTCCTGGACATGTTCGACACTCTGTGTCTACTCCTTGTAATCAAAGCATTCGGATTCACGTCATGCAGCCCTACGGTGCATTTGATATGCAGGCACTCACGAGCCACCGTGGGGCTGTATGACGGTGAAACCTTGTGTTTTGTTCTATCTACAAAATAATCCAGTTCATTGACCGAATACAAAGCATTCAGATTCCCAGGTTAGGGGAAACCGTGTGTTTTGTTTCCCTGGTTACTCACTCATATATTCAGAAGCTAAATATCATTAGTTCGAAATGCAGAGATAAAGAATACATTTTACACGATCATCGTCGTAGCTAGACCAGCATTAGGGAATGACAACAATCTTGGGTACATAAATGAACCATTTGTCCTAACAAATGATGTGGCTTAGGTTAGTCATACTCCTGCCTAGGCCTATAATACTCGTCCTCGTAGTCGTCGTAGTCGCCGCTGTCATCGTCGCTGTCGTCCGGCGGCGCTCGCCTGGACTGAAACTGAGGGTAGCTAAGGCGGGGGTTATCGCCGGCCATGATGTAGTCCATGACTCTCTGGAGTGTCCGACAGGCCCACCACAGCCGACGGCCGGCCTCGTTGAAGTTCGAAGGAGGCGGGCCGTTCTCCTCGTACCTGGTGAGCGCCCTCTCACGCCGATTGATGAAGAAGGCGTCCCAAGTCGGACGGTAGTTGGGATTCCAGCGGGAATCCATCCGCTGCTCCGGAGTGAGCTCGAAGTAGTAGTGGTTCGTGATGGCCGCCCGGCGCGCCAAACCTTGAGGGACAGGAGGGACCGGCACGCCTCCGGTGCTCAGCCTCCAGCCGGCGGGGACGTCGTAGCCGGGTGGGCAGGGGTAGTTCGAGGCGCAAAGCGCCTCCCCCTCCGAGTAGGTTAGAGTGGGTACGGTGGAAAGAAACACACGATCCGTGTGCTTCTTCCTTATTGGTGGGATTCCCTTTAGTCCCGGGTGGTGGCACCATCCGGTACTAGAGCTAATATAACGACGCCTATAAATTGGCCACTCCTCAGACAGGTTACTCACTCACACAAATTTGCCACTCCTCAGACCGAGGCAGAAGTTAGTTAAATAAAAATGGCATGTACTCCAGCTGTAACGGGATCAAATAAAGATGTAAGCGTGTGTGATACTTTTTGCATATTAATTTGATCAATGTTGCTTTTGTAAACTGAGGAAAATAATGTTTCCTACTTTGAATTATTCTGCAATAAAAAGACTGTTTTATAGTTGATCTATTTCGGTGTGAATTCGTCCTGTTGGGCTGTCGTCGATCGATTTCGACAGTTTTTCGTAAAAAAATAAATAGAGTGAAAAAACACTCAAAAAGATATATCCTACAAAGATATATCAAATTTAAACAATATTAGTTAATGCATTTTAAATTGAAAATGGCAAAATGGTTAATAGTTTGAATAGTTAGAATAATTATTTTAGAAAACAGAAAATTGCATTGGATTAGTTTTGCAAATTAAAAAACTTTTCATGTTGAATTTTTTTCAGATTCAAAAGTATGCAGAATCTATTCAAATTCATATTTAGGAGCTTTTCAAAAATTCGCGCGCAAAAATTTGAATTTTCACCGCTTTGAACGAAAAAAGAGAGCTCTAGTACCGGGTGGTGCCACCACCCGGTACTAGAGCTAATTTTGCGCGCGCTGGGGGACACATGTGCAAAAATACCTCTTGTCCCGGGTCGTGGCACCACCCGGGACCAAAGGGGTACCTCTTGTCCCGGGCCGTGGCCTCGCCCGGGACTAGAGCTGCTCTGCTATATAAGCAGGCAATGGCTGCACCGGGTCGAGCCACGACCCGGGAGCACTTCGGCGCCGCCAGGCTGCCGCGCACGCCGCCGTCCGCCGCGTCGCCCCCGTCCGCCGCCGGCCGCGCCTCCTCCTCCTCTCGTCGCCGTCGCCGCCCCCTGCCCCGCCGTCGGCCGCGTCGCCCCCGTCCGCCGCCGGCCGCGCCTCCTCCTCCTCTCGTCGCTGTCGCCGCCACCTGCCCCGCCGCCGGCCGCGCCTCCCTCCGCGCCGACGTCCGCCCGACCCCGCCGCCCTCCGACCCGCCTCCGCGCGGCCGCCTCCGCGCCGCCCTCCGCGCGGCCGCCTCCGCGCCGCACTCCTCCGCCCCAACTCCGGCCGCCTCCGCGCCGCCCTCCTCTGCCCCAACTCCGGCCGCCGCCACCTCGCCCCTCGACGCCGCCCAACTCCGGCCGGTGAGCTTTTTTTCTAAGTTTTTTTCCTAATTTTTTCTAAGTTTTTAGTGTACTGTTTTTCCTAATAATAGCTAATTTGCTTAGTGTACTGTTTTCCTTAATTAGTATACTAGGTTAGTGTTGATAGCTAGGTTAGTTTTGAGTTTAGTTTTTAGTTTCATATTTTAATTAGCTAGGTTAGTTTTTTGTTGTTAAGTGTAGTATATTTTCTTAAGTGTTGTTAAGTGTATAGTATGCTTAAGTAAGTGTATTATTTTGCTAAGTTAGTGTACTGTTTTTTGTTGTTAAGTGTAGTAGATTTTGCTAAGTGTAGAAATATTTTAGTGTAGTCGGAAATTCGTTGAGTTAATAAGTCGTTGAGTCGGGAAGTCGGTGAGTCGTTGATTTTTGCTAAGTGTAGATTTTTGCTAAGTTTAGATTTTTGCTAAGTGTAGTAGATTTTTGCTAAGTGTAGTAGATTTTTGCTAAGTCGGGAAGTCGGGAAGTAGTGTAGTCGGTGAGTCGTGTAGTCGGTGAGTCGTGTAGTCGGGTAGTCGTTCAGCCGGTGAGTCGTGTAGTCGGGTAGTCGGGAAACCGGGTAGTCGTGTAGCCGGGAAGTCGTGTAGTCGGGTAGTCGGGAAGTCGGGAAGTCGGGTAGTCGTGTAGTCGGGAAGTCGGGAAGTCGGGTAGTCGGGAAGTCGGGAAGTCGGGTAGTCGGAAAGTCGTGTAGTCGGGTAGTCGGGAAGTCGTGTAGTCGGAAAACCGGGAAGTCGTGTAGTCGGGAAGTCGTGTAGTCGGGAAGTCGGGTAGTCGTGTAGTCGGGAAAACCGGGAAGTCGGGAAGTCGGGTAGTCGGAAAGTCGTGTAGTCGGGAAGTCGGGAAGTCGTGTAGTCGGAAAACCGGTAAGTCGGGTAGTCGTGTACTCGGGAAGTCGTGTAGTCGGGAAGTCGGGAAGTCGTGTAGTCGGGAAAACCGGGAAGTCGGGAAGTCGGAAAGTTCCCTACGATGAATTATTGTGCTAATGCTATCATTTGTTTTATTTTCTTTTGTAATAGTTAATCAATGGCCGATGGAGATGTTCCTCTCTTCCAATTCAGAGAAGGGGAAGATGCGATAATGGACTTTATCCGGCAACCCGGTGATGAACACATTGGAGGAGATTTAGATGGCTCCGAGTTCTTGAACGATTCCGGTGAGGGAGTGGAGGTGGAACGAAGCGACCAAGGGCAAACTAGAATAGTTGGTGAACCCCCGCAGTCCGGCGTGGTATATTAATTAAGTCTCTATTTGATCAGATGTAAAAATTTATTTGTATATATATTAACAAAAGTTTCTTCTTTTTAGACCTCCTCCACATCGAAAGAAGAAACTACTAAACGAGGCCATGCCAAAGGGTTGGTATACGGGAAAGATCATTTCAGAATTGAGTTTGTCGATGCAGAAGGCCAACCGATTGGGAACGTCCGCAATAAGTTTGTGCATCAATGCGGAGTTGTTGTTAGGGACAATGTCCCGATCAGCCTTTCGGAATGGAATCAGATAAAAGGCATAGACGGCAATTATTATGTCACCGACAGAAACAAAGATGTATGTTGGGCCAAGCTCATGAGATTTTTCAGTCTGCCGGAGCTGGATACTCCCGAAAGGACAACAGCCATGAGGGACAAAGTCAAGCATTGGGCTCTGAAGAAGATGGCTTCAGCATTCAATAAATGGAAGAACAGAATATACCTTGAGTGGGTCGACAATAAGAAAATCCCAGATTTCACTGGAACACTAGAGAGGCAGCGGGCTCACTGGGAGGCATTTCTGGATTACAAGGAGACACAACTAGCCAAGAAAAGATCGGCACAGAATAAGTTGAATGCGTCGAAGAAGATATATAACCATAAGTTGGGTGGAGGTGGCTACAGAGCTGCCGAGCCTAAGTGGGCAAAGATTGAGGCCAATCTGCGCAAAGAAGGGATCACTCCAGTTACAGATTATTGGCCCCGTAGGGTCAGAAATTGGATGCTTGCTCATGGGGCGGAGTATGACGCATCAGGTGATGTAGTGGTTGATGAAACGAAAGAAACTCCTATACCCCGGCAAACAATTCTGAATGCAATAACAGATGCTCGTGAGGGAAGGTTTTTTCCCGACAGAGAACGCGACGTGCTGTGGAAGGCCCTCGGTACTAAAGAGAAAGGAGGAACTGTTAAAGGCAGGGGAGCTATGACGTGGCTTGAAGGGTTTCCCGAGGACCGTGACTCTTATAGAAGCCGAGAAAGAGCAAAGAGGAGGAAGGAACAGGAGCAAAACGACCGGTTGAGCAGAGTGGAAAAGCAACTAGAAGAACTGCGGCGCGAGCGAGCTAGTCAAGGGGCAACTCATCAGCTGCACCTGCAAGATAGTGAGCAAGGTGGTCCGTCTCAACGGAAAAGCAGCGTGGCTTCCACGACACCGGTCAGCGTGACATACCCCGTGGATTTTATCACTAAGAAGAAAACTTGTGAGCTACATGAGGCAGTGAGAAACATATCCCTGAAGGCGGCGGTCGGCTATGCTTTAACTTGTGAATCTACAGCATTGTATCGTGACAATGAGATTCCAGCTGGCTATGCTCGTGTCGGCGTGGATCACGTTGAACCCGGATATGAATCACTCGAACTTCATTTCCCTGGAGAGGATGATGAGAGGAAACTGGGAGATGTCCAGGGTGGACTCATTCTATGGCCCAAGAAATTGATCAAGTTTCCAGGCTGGACACCGCCAAGGCCACCATCGCCTTCTCTGAGTCGACATGATGACACTTACGACGACCACCATGGCACGAGTCCATCTCGATCTCCGTCGCCGCGTCAGTCGCTGCATCAGCCGACTCCTCAGCCGACTCCTGAGCCGTCTCCTGAGCCATCTCCTGAGCCGTCTCCACCGCCCATAAAGGCTAAAGGTCGAAAGGGTATGAAGGCTAAAGGTTTCCGATCACCCAAACACCGACTTGAGCCCCTCCCAAAAGTACCGAAAGTTCCTCCCCCGAGACCTTACGACGAACCTCCGTGTTCTAAAGAGGTAGCCAGCATTTGGCTACAAACAGAGGCGAGAAGACAGGCTGCAGAATCTAAGGAGAAAAGAAAACCCCTGCCAAAGGAAACGTATGCGGAAGAGCAAATAAATTGGGCTGTCGATTTTCTTACTACGCCATCGCAGATTTCGATGAATAGGCCAGATGACTATGTACGTCAAATGAGGAAAGTTGCTGAAACCAGCGGGAAAAGGAGAAGAGATGTTGCCCAGCTAGGACAACAGTCAAATCAGTCCATCCCCCCGCTCAAGGTGACCACTGATGAGGACTCTGGGCTTGAGAAGGATCCCGCTCACCGCGCGCAATTTGCTGCAGATGCTGGTATTTCAGTTTCTCAACTGGACAACGAAAATCTCCTCTCCTCTACATTTGAACCTGCTAAATGGCCCTGGGTATACGGGAAGGATCTAGTGTCACCTGATGAGCTCAAGGTTCTACCAACACAAATGACAAGACTGCATAAGTGGTACAAGGAGGTCGTTTTGCTAGGTCGAGAAATGATCATTGTGAGAGTTACAAGTGAACATTTCAGCGGTATTACAAGCGAGTTAACTATTCCACTTGAAGAACTCTATCAGTTATACCAGCTTGACGCCCTCGACTTGAGCATCCTCAGTACCTATTGTCTGTAAGTGATTCAATCCATTTATTTTTTGTAATCTCATTAACATTGTAAGTCTATAGCTTAGCTCGGTCATTGCCCTGTTCTAATTATGCTCACTACGGTATTATGCAGAATGAAGAGCGATGAATGTGACAGAAAGGGGTCGTTTGAGATTGGGTTCGTCGACCCAAGCCTAGTTAATCAGAAAATGTTTACATTAAAGCACGACGATACGGTGGACAACTTGTTTAGGGCCCTCCGAGAACAACATTATAAAGGGCAGATATTGTTTCCTTACCATTTCAGGTAAGAGTATTACTGTCTTGTACACATTGGTTAATTTTTGCTTACTTGATGTTAAGTGTAACTGATTAGTTACTGACATATATAAACGTGCGCAGCGACCATTACATTCTGTTAGTAATTCGAGTCGATACAGCAGAAATTGATATTATGGACTCATTGAACTGGCCCAAAGAGAGGCACGAATTTATCCAAGGAGTGCTCGCACGGTAATTTCAATCTTTATCTTATTACATCGGTCTCTTTCCTGAGATATGAAGTAACTAATTAATAACTCATTTATTCAATTGTTTGCTGGGCAGGGTTTGGGAACTTTTCCGAAAGACTACAAAAGGTGACTTTCCGGAGAACCTTACTTATAAATACCCCAGAGTAAGTAGTATGAGCTAGGTGTTCGCGCATCCCTTTCAATTAAAATTTCAATACCATCGTGATGCTTGATTATTATTTGATTGAAATCTATTCTCGTGTAGTGGTTGGATAGGCAGCCACAAGGAACCAATTTGTGTGGATACTACGTCTGCGAGTGGATTCGCAAGATAGTCTCTGAGCGGAACCGAGACACATTTATCGAAGTAAGTGAACAAATAAATTCACAATTTCATTTTATAACCATCATTTGTGTTGAGTGTCATTCATAATTTCTGTTATGATGATTGATATTCATATTAATCTCCCTTCTTTTATAGATGGATCGAAAACGGAGGAACGTGAAACTAAAGGACCGCTTTCGAGCAATTAGCGAGGAAATTGCGGGCTTTTTGATGAACTATGTCTTAGATCCGAAGGGAAAATACAATGGCGCCGAATCAAGATAGATGACGGGCTCTAGTAGTGGCTAGCTTGATGATCTCCATGTAATCGAATAGTTGACGGTTCTAGTCTCTCTTATATATGGGATCTTTATTTGTAATCGAATAATCGAATACTTTCCCGTCTTCACGACTTTCCGTTCCGACTTCCGATTTCCCGACTATCTCATAAAGCTTGCTCTTACGAACATTTTGATATGTTATATGTTTTTTTTCTGATTTACAGATAATTAACCGTATTTTTTGCAAATTATTCGTAATATACAACAATCGGAACGAAAAAAGTCACAGGCCGCCACGTGGAAGCATCTCTAGTCCCGGGTGGTATTACAACCCGGGACTAGAGCTCCTCTCACATGCGCATGCGCTGCCCCGCGTGGAGGGCTCTTGTCCCGGGTCGTAACCCACCCCGGACAAGAGGGGGGAGGCTCTAGTCCCGGTTGCCATGTACCGGATGGCAATCCGGTACATTAGGGGTTCCCAACCCGGGACAAGAGGGGGGGTTTCCACTAGTGAGCCTGCTCCGTGGTCTGGAGTGTAGCACTGGGGCAGCAACGCGATATTAATCAGTTACGCCAGTGGATAGCCATGATCATGGTTGGTCTTGCGATCGTGATGACGGATAGGGTCACAAGTTATTATATCGATCCTGCTCCTATCTCTGAATTTCTCTCTACTAGTCTTACTCTTGGATTTCTCACCCATATCGTCATGGCCACACTGGTTCCCCTCGCTTGCATGCTGGCGGTGTCTTGTGTGTTGCTTGTTATAGCCCATGGCGCCATCCAGAATACAAGGGTTTGGTGGCCCGAGTTGATACACACGAGCATCGTCGCCCTGACCCTCATGCTGTTGAACATGACCGTTTGAGAAGCCTTCAACTGACTCCGGCATGAAATCAGTACTTGTTGGCATCTCTGGCTACCTCATCTATGTCGTGTGCTCCATGGCACTGTCCTATAATTTTTTCGGTACCTTTTTGCTGCTCAAGACGTTCGTCATCGGCCTCACCTTGGTGCTATTGGATATGTTCGTGAAGCCTTCCTGCAGTGTCTCCGACATCATCGAGGCACTTGTAGTTCTTGCCGGTACAACCGCCACAGCACTTATGGCGCTCATATTTCTGGTGGTGCTGTCCTTGTTCCGTGGGCAGAAATACTGCTTCCATCTGCCCGGCGCGATTTTAATCCTGCGTGGATTTTCGTGATCATCGTCTGGTGATGAAAACTATGTTATTTTGGGCGCCATATATACCGGCTGACAAGCCTTCATGGTGTACCAATTGTTAACGATGCCTCTAGGGCCAGACACGCCAACCGAGAACCCAGCTGCCTCCACCTTGGTTACGGAGATTACTACCTTCATCAACTTACAAATCGAAAGGATGGATGGAGAAACTAAGCAACACTACGGGAATCTGACGAGACGCCGACGACCGGAAACCGTCGGCGTAGGCCAGAAGGCCGTCGGCGTAGACAAAGCCCGACGGCAGCCGTCAGCGTATCCCGTCGGCGTTTCGCCCTGTCGGCGTAGCCTAGCTGCCGTCGGCCTATGAATTGGCAGATTTTTTTAAAATTTTGTTTTCAATTTTTTTTCCAATTTTTTTTGAATTGTTTAACCACTTAATCGCACTAGAGACACATTTATCTCTAAGCATTCTTAATTCTAATCTTAATTACTCGCTTCTACTAACACTTCCCCACAGGTCACCCATACTCAGACTACTCCAGCCCCAGCACGCTTAAGTTCTCAGTTCCTTCTATATGAGCTATCTAGAAACAACAGATATTTTACTGAGAATAGTATCCTATCAATCCTATTAACCCATGAATGACATCACACACCTTTATTTTATGAATCCAAATAATTATTTAAATAAAAAGAAATGAATTATTAATAATAATCTTGAATTAAAATATTCTTGAATTCAAATAATAATTAACTTATTTGCCTTTTTCCATTTAATATTGAATAATTCATATCTACAAATCCGTAAATCGAAATTTGACAAATAATATGTCTAAATCGATTAGAAAAATGAGAGAAATCCAAATATGACATCCATATCATCCAAACCCCAACTCTTGACAAGTTTCTCTCCGGCTTGTCCAATTGGGGACTATCACGCTATAAGTTCATGTAAACTCCCTAGAGAGAAGTGGATGCCGGTGAAGCAGGTCACACACCGGAGTGCAATCTTTGTCATCCAAAACCCATAACACACTTTTACACATATGGTATGGCACCCACTAGCTTGTGGTGGGAACCCGACGCTCCGGAACCCCACACTAGTAGGGAAATGCTTATCTGTGGCGCACCTAAATGGGCTACCAGTGGCGCACGGGACGTGCGCCACTGTAGCTCCGCCAGTGGTAATGCGTTATCTGTGGCGCACAAGCCGTGCGCCACAGATAACACCACTTATCTGTGGCGCACAAGCCACGGATAGCTGGCCCCGTGCGCCACTGGTAAGTGCCACGGGGCACACCTCTTATACGCGCACACACCCCTGTGCGCCACAGATAAGTGATTATGTGCGCCACAGGTAAGATATTTTGCAATTTTTTTAAAAAAATGAAAAATTCAAAAAAATCAAAAAAATTCAGAAAAAATGAAATAATTTGGAAAAGCTAAATATTTGATTTTTTTTTATTTGCATTTTTTAACGTATCTCAGATGATGACTTCCCGCTAGGTCACCCATCCTCAAATTGCTCCAACCCTAGCACGCTTAACTTCTAAGTTCTATCCAGTCCAGCTACCCCTATGCTACTCAAGTCTTATTAATATATATATCATATGAACCCTCTTAAGTCTTGTATGTCTATATGTGTGGTATGTGTTATATATGTGTGTTTTAAAATTTCAAAATTTTCAAAAACTTCTAAAGTTTCAAAAGGAGATTCAAAATTTTCAAAAAATTCAAAAATTTCAGAAAAGTTTCAAAAAACTTTAAAAAATCCAAAAATTTAAAAAAGTCAAAAAAGTCAAAGCACTTAAAAAAATCAAAAAAGCCAAATAATTCAACAATCTTCTTTGTTATACATTTCTGTGTCATTTTTTGGACTTTTTGAATTTTTTTGAAATTACGATTTTTTTTAATTTTTTTGATTTTGTAGAAAAAAATCTTCTGTTTGAAATAACTTTTTTTTTCTTTTGGAATTTTGAGAATCTGAGAATTGTTGACCACATCTCTAGTTTTTTTTGATAAATTAAACGCATTTTGTTTGAACGCATTTGGAGAAAACTCTTGACAAGATTTCCTCATGTTTGTTTGATCTGGGACTTTCAGGCTATAAGTCATGAAACTCCCAAGAGAGAAGTGGATGCCGGTGAAGCAGGTCACACCCCGGAGTGCAATATTTGCCATCCAAAACCCATAACACACTTGTACACACATGGTATGGCACCACCTGGCTTGTGGTGGGATCCTGACGCTCTGGAACCCCTCTCCGGTGAAAACCTAGCCCCGCTGGAGAAAAACCAGGCTTATACCCACATGGTATGGATCCTGACACACATGGTATGACATATACAACCCAAAACACACTTGTACCCACCTTGTATGGCACCACCTAACTTTTGGTTGGATTCCGACGCTCCGGAGCCCCTCTTCGGCGAAACACTAGTTTGAACATGGAATTTTTTGTCTGTGCTCATGGAATTTTTTTGAAGAATATAGTTTGAACAATGTGTATGATGATGTAGATCCACTTCTCCTCTTCGAAACGAGCTAAAGAACATCGAAATCCGAGTTCCAATGCAAAAGTTATGCTCAAAACGGTGAGTAAGTAAAAAAAAAACAGAGCTAGGCCGACGGCAGCCATCGGCGTAGCTCAAAAAAAACAAAAAAGCTAGGTCGACGGCAGCCGTCGGCGTAGCTCAAAAAAAACAAAAACAAAAACTAGGCCGACGGCATGCCGTCGGCGTAGCTAAAAAAAAAGGAAAGATCTAGGCTGGCCTGGTGGGGGTCTACGCCGACGGCCCCGACATTTGGTCGTCGGCGTAGGTCCTGGCCGTCGGCGTCTTGAGTCTTTCCCGTAATGCAACTCACTGATTCATAAGCAGTTGGTTGGGCGGTGGCCAGATATGTATATTACCCTTAATTAAGGATGACAATAGGTTGGGTATGGGGCGGGTAGAGCAATACCATACTCATACCCGTGTAGTCAGTGGGTACAAAACTCTACCCACCGCTGGGTACCAACGGGTAGATCAAATACTATACTTGGCCATGGGAAGCCCGGCCCGAAATTTCAGGATCAGGGTCCGAGATTTTGGCCCAAATATCGCATGGGCCTGGGCCTAGGCTTTGCATTTTGACGTTTCAAGGAAGAGGCCCGGCCCAAGGCCCGATGGAATTTTGCTCTCATGGGCGGGCCTGGGCCTTAAATATAGGCCCGAAGGTCCGATGGCCTGGGCCTGGGATTTCGCCCGTGGGCTTTTTTAGGCCCGGCCCATGGCCAGGTATAAATAGTACACATGTTATACATAATTTTACATGTCTCCATTGATTGTCTGTAGGCCTGTATGTGTAACGAGCTATACTATGAAGAATTGGTAATAAACAATGAACATTTGTGTCCCACCTTCTTTTTCCCGCTTAGCAGAAAGTGAAATTTTTATGGTGCTACTGTATCCATGGGAGAGTTTTCCAGCGAATGTGTGAGGACCATGTGTTTGAACTTGGCTTTTGGCTTAATTTAACTAGAGGGCTGATGCCACACGAGGGGCTCTCGGATCAATCAATAATCGACCGTGCTACGGCTACACAGCGGCGCCCAAGGTCTTACCATGTGGCGGCCCACTAACACGCTCGCTCTGTGATTTTGCAGCCAAGTCAAAAGACAAATTCATTGCAGGAAGAAAAATGCATGCAACCCTGGTTTCCGAATTTTTTTGCTACGACGCCTATGCATGCACGCACACGCTGCTCATTATCCTAGGTTTGTACTAGCAGCTACAATTCTGAAGGTTGCAGCTGCTACGACGCCTATGCATGCACGCACACTATATGCCTATCCAGATCATATACAATTAGGTTTGTACTAGCAGCTACAATTAGATATCCTAGGTTTCCACTGCTCATTATACTTGGTGATGCTCGATCCTTCCCGTTTATATGCAACTCTCGCTAAAGCATATTATTGGCCAGTTTTGGAGTCGATGGTTGAGGTTGCACCTATGTACCACTCCATGGCTGGTAGCTATCAAATTAAAAGCCAGCTAATAGAATAACCCTATCTATAACTTCCTCCGTTTTATAATATAACACGTTTAGACTTTTTTCACATGCACATGTATCTAGACATATTTTAATTTGTATGCTCACTGATTTTAGTGTGAATTTAATCAACACCTAAAACATCTTATATTTAAAAATGGAGAGAGTATACCACCTACATCTAGCTAGTAGTGCTAAACAGTGTTAGACTTGTGTGCTTGTCCTAGTTTTTACAACTCGTGATGTTTAGTAATCATCATATTTTTTACTGCACCTACCAGGTAGATCTGATACACTTATTAGGTTGATTGGGCACACCTACCAATTTTTTGAGAGCAATTACCAAAATTTTAAATGCACCTATCAACTTTTTCGAGAGCGATTGCCATATTTTTTTAAGGGTACGTAGCTACCACATTGATTTAATATAGCTTCTAGGTTGATTGTACACACCTATCAAATTCTTGTGTCCAATTACTAAATTTTTTCATGCAGCCATCAGGTTAATTTCATACACCTATCAGTTTTTTGAGAGCAATTGTCATATTGTTTAGGCGGCTACCGGTAGATTTGATACACCTGCCAGCTTTTAGAGAGCAATTGCCAGACTTATTATTACAGCTATCAGGTAACTTTGATTCACCTACAAGGTTTTTCATGAGCAATTTCCATATTTTTTATTATACCCATCAGGTTGGTTTATACAGATACTCTAGATTTTATAAAAAGAAATTCGAAACAGTTATTAGATATATTTTTATTGTGCTACCATGTTTTCCAAAATAGCTACAAAATATTCTCATACAAGCGACAAATAGTTAAATAAAACTACAGGTTTGGATGCATGCCATTTTGTGGCAATATGGCAAACAACTTTGACACCTACTATGAAAAGTCCTAACGTAATGGGAACACCACTCCATGCATGCGAAAAATTAAGCAGAGGAAAAGACTTGGGCTGCTAGGCCTTGTCCATGCATGCACCCTTTGTCATCGTTGGGCATCAGTAAAAAAAGACAACATGTACAGTTTAACAGACAACATGTACAGTTTAAGTGTTAATTATTGATGCCCATAACAAAAGGTCCATGCATGCACCCTTTGTCATCGTTGGGCATCAGTAAAAAAAGACAGCATGTACAGTTTAAGTGTTAATTATTGATGCCCATAACAAAAGGTCCATGCATGCACCCTTTGTCATCGTTGTCCATAACAGTGGGTGTAGGTCCCAAAACAGTGCGTAGCAGGTACAGTTTAAGTGTTAATTATTATTCAGATAAAAAACAGGAGTATAGCTATACCAAATAGTGTTGGTCACATATGACCTGCTCCTAACATTTTTTTTGACGCTTTTACCGTAGGGGAAACCCCTACGGTGTAGATTTTCCATTAATGAGATAAACCAGAGGTTTTTCCCTGCATGTTTACAACCAGTTCAAATACAGCGCCAAAAATTCAGGGGGGTAAAAAGTGAAAAGAAAAAAGCTGAGACATTAGGTAAAAGTTTCTAAGACCCAATTAACCAAAGGCTGGACGAGGGTAGCCGGAACCCTGTACTGATGTATCAAAAGGTCATGCTCCTAACATGGAAATGAATTTATGAAATAACTAAATGCTTGGAATATGTGGCAGCTGCAGAGTGTGCATCAACAGGACATGCATGGCATCCTGATCAATCGATGTCATGATTTCATCGTGACCTGTAGTACAAATCAGAAATGGGTGATAAGCACCTGGCTACCAACTTCAGTTCACATGATATGATAATTGTACTTGTATATACAGGGTAACCCCCACATGCTTGTAGAACAGATGGGCATGCATGGATAGAACAACGAATTGACAAAATTATCCATTAATCATATTAGCTACAGTATCTAACTCCATGAAGAGCATCCCAAAATCTGAGGATTAATATGTTCGTCTCCTCTCAACCAAATTTATCAGGCCTAGAACCACGTACTGAACAAAAAGGTGTGCACATAGAGCATGAGATCTACCATGGCTATACCTTTATTAATCTTCCTCAGCAACGATGCCCCAGTAGCTCAAAGGGCAGCAGAAGGAGGAGACCAGGAACCAAGCAAGTAGTCCACTGTGGATGTAGGCCAGCACGAGTCAGGGGCCTCCCAGGCCGGGTCACCTGGGCACTGGCGCGGGCTTCTTCTACAAATAAGATCTCCTGCGTAGGCTGTGAAGCTTATTATTTGCTGGAAGCATACTAGAAGATCTCCTGCGTGTTTTGCAAAACATGGCGCGGTAAAAAGAATGTAAGTAATGCAAGTAAGAAAATACTGATGTTTCGAACGAAATAAGTTTACGCTTTTCATATAATAAATTACCGATGACATATCGCCTGCATGTTCGGTTTTCTCCGGTTGTCTGTAGTTGTTTATCACAGTGGTATCGTCTGCACTGATGCTGAAGGAGAAGATATGAAATTATTAATGTTTGAGGGAGAAACTTTGATTGGTTATAATTTTTTACATAGGCTGTGAGAAGTAGGTATACAAACCATTGTTTGTGTTTTTTCGGAGGAGTATGATCCAGTTCCGTTGAGCTGCGTTTGAGAATATTGTATGACACGGAAGGCCATGTCATGTTGGCGTATGCACTAAAATTTTGTATTAAATATATCTGTGAGAATGGTAGGACTTACGTGATAGGAAGTTGATTTGTTGAATTCTCGCCAAAGATGATGTCTGGTTTCTTGCCATTGTTTTCATTAATTGACCTGTATAAATAGAATTATTATAAAATACATGCCACATTAAAGGGCACATAACTGTTGTGATACCTGTTTGATTTGTCGGCGTCTTCTTCGTTAAAATTAATGCTTCTTTTTGCTCCGGATCTGATTTAAATTAATGTACATTATTGATGGAAAGCAATTTTGAACAGGGGAATTCAATGAGGATGTAGGTTTCTTAAGTAGTACCTGGTTTCGTTTTCTTTTACGTGGATAGTGGTCTGCGTATCAACTGGAGGTGTACTTTCGTAGGAGGCATCTGGTCCCTGTGCAATTGGACTGGAAAATAATATAAATAACATTCATATTAAAGTTTGGAGATAATGTTGTGGGAATATAGTTTGAGAATTAAATTTCATTATTGGTTGGGGACCTTTGAGTAATTATGGCAGATGAAGTTGGAAGGGACATTAGGTTTTCATCATGTGCTGGCTGAAAAAGGTTCACATGTCAAGGTCAACTTATTAAGTAGGATATAGAAAATTAATAACTATCAATAAGTTACTAACCTTTGGAGCAGTTAGCATGGACATTGAGTTTGTATTGTCCAGAGAGTAACTTCTTTTTAGGACATATTTTATAGGGTACTTTGCAGCGGTATTCATTCCAATATAGAATAATCTTTCTTTACCAATGGCATTCTCAAGGGCAATCGCATGATCTGCAGCATCTATCTTCATGTTCATAGAAACTTGGTCAGCGTGATGCTCAACTAAGTTTTCGGCTACTTTAGAGAAAGCTATTGCATCCAAACTTCCTGAGCTATCTGTAATTGTAAGGGGAAGTTTGTACCTGGAGCATGGTTTGGTTGTTAGTGACATGGTTAATAGAAAAGTAATTTTGTGAGGATTAGAGTTTAGGAAAATATATGGTACATCGGGCTTGGAACTAGAAATTGGCAGGTGCATGTTGGGGTATCCGACATCTTCTTGTATCCTTTTCCACAACACTTGCATCCTTTGTAGTACCATTTCACTGATGGTATAATCGATGTTACTTCTGCAATTGTACCGAAGGTTGCTCCTCCCTTATGGCACAAAATGTTACTCCCTCCGGTCCGAAAAAAGATTCGCGACTGTTTGTTTTGCAAAACGCCCCCTTATTCTTTTCTGTCTCAACCCGCAGTCCGTCCCGCACCGCTCCCCACTTGTCTCTCTCCACGCGCTCTCTCTCTCTTTCTCCCCATCGCCCGCTCCCTCTCCCTCTGCTCCCTCGCCGGCGCGCTCTCCTCGCCTCCTCCCCCGCCCACCTTGCCGGCGCGCCCCCTCGCCTCTTTGCCCGCGCTACCCTCGCCTCGTCGTCCGCGCGCCTCCGTTGCCTCGCTCCCCTTCGTCTTCCATCGCCGCCGCGCTCTAGTCGACGGAAAGATTGGACTTTTGGTCCAAGCCGGCGAGGAATCGCCGGATCCGGTGGCTGCGAGGCCGGATCCGGTGTCTGCGAGGCCGGGCGCGCCTGAACCAGTTGATGTGTGAATGAGCAGAGCAGGAGGCAGAGGATGGTGGCGATGCGGCAGGCGGCGTGCCCTCTGGCCGGCAACGGCGAGGGCTGCTTCGCGGCGGTGCTGGGAGGCTCTGTGGCCGGGATGGTGGTGTCCAATGGCGTCAACAGCTTCCTCAGCCTCTACAACACCGTGCTCGTCATCAGGCTCGTCCTCACATGGTTCCCCAACACGCCGCCGGCCATCGTCTCGCCCCTCAGGTACGTACACACACTGCAGAACACATTGTCTAAGTAGCAGTACAATCATGCATGCGTCAGACCCTAAAGCCAACTGAAAGCAACAAGAGGACATCACATTTCTAGGCATTTTAATTCAGCGGCGTCAGATGGATGATTCAGAACACAAACGAATTTAACTTGGTTACTGCCACTTAGTGTTAAGCTATCATGATCCTTCTCTTAACTAGAATGGAGACGCAAGATTCTTGCA
The DNA here is from genome assembly GCA_947311845.1 of Poa pratensis. Classification (NCBI taxonomy): domain Eukaryota; kingdom Viridiplantae; phylum Streptophyta; class Magnoliopsida; order Poales; family Poaceae; genus Poa; species Poa pratensis. The sequence continues at coordinate 3,357,309 of CAMZMU010000100.1, read as the reverse complement.
ACGCATTTAACAGTGATTCTTGTGTATGTTTAGTGATGTTTAGTTCATGTACATGTGTAGTGATGTTTAGTTCGTGTTCGTGTGTACTCCATTGAGTATGTTTAGTGATTCGTGAGTACCAGGAGTAGATGTTGGTCACTAAGAGTTGATAGATAAGCATTCAACACAACACAAATGCTTACTGGTAAATTTGTTTGCAAGTACTCCATGGAATATTTCTGAATGCTCTCTGTCCAAATTTAATTTGTGCTTTTATTTTCAGTTGGGACTTGTGCTCTGTTCAAATTTAATTCGAATTTTTAAAAATTGGTTCGTGCTGTGTGTTTGCTTGCACCTGCTTGAACATGTATTGCTGGCTTGTGCTTGCCTATTCAGAGGAGTATTGGTGGCTTTAAAATGCAGCTTTAATTTTCTGTGGCTCAAAAAATCCTCTCTGTTAGTGTTCTTGCAGTGGAGTAGTGTAGGCAGTGCATGCATTTGATTCAGTTTGAATTCTGAAAATGATACAGTAGCAAGTGACTACTCCTTGCTTGTGCAAGCACTAAGCAACACATTCTTGCAGCTTGCTTCTGTTTTTAAGTTCGAAATGCTGCTTGTCTGAAACTGAAATGATTCAGTTTGAATTTTGAAATGCAGTTCCCTGCTTGCTATTGCTACTGCCACTTGCTGCAGTTTGATTCAGTTTGAATTTTGATTCAGTTTGAATTTTGAAATACAGTTCCCTGCTTGCTATTGCTACTGCCACTTGCTGCAGTTAACTTAAAAAGAAAGCAGTACTAAAAGAATACAAGTTCAGCACACAACACAACACAAATAACTGTGCAGTGCAGCAGCAAGTTCTTGCTTGCACTGCTTGAAATACAAGTTCTCACAAATAACAACACACAGTAGCTTGCTTGCACTGCTTGGAGCACACAACACATACACACAACACACATCTTGGAGTTCGAAATACACACAACACACATCTGTTTGGAGATGAAATCACTGGACATCTAGGCCACTCCTTGTACTCCTTTCCTCTTTCTTTTCTTGTTTGGTGTTGCTCCATTTGACAAGGATAATGCCTCTGCTTCATAGGCAGCTATAATTTCCAAGGTCTTTCTATAGAGTTCACCATCAATCCTTAGAGCCATAGGCAGAGTTCCTTCCCTCAACATCTTGTCCTTGTTCATGTGTGGAGTCTCATATTTATTGCCACCTCTAGCATTCATAACTTCCAGCAGAACTGACTGTAAAGTTATGAACACTTTGTCAAGATTATCCACTGGATAACTATGAAAAGCATCTTCAACTGATTCTATGAGGTCACTCAGATTTTTTGGTGCAGTTTCTAGTGTCAAGGACTGAATGGACCTAAAATATGCAAGGTCCAACACGTTCATATCCGGTGAGTTTGCAGGTTGTTGCATAAGCTTGATATCCATCCCTGTTCTTCTTACAGCTGCTTGAAAAGCTGGATCACTAGGCAAAACATGTGTACGTGCGTTGTCTTGTTGAATGTAGATCGTCCCTTCATCATCATCTGGCCATAGGGCTTCAATAGCTGGAATGACTTTGTTACATAGGTAGTCTCGATGGACATCTCTGGTAACTGTCACCGGCTTGACTTCCAAAGTGCCTTTGGCTCTGTTTTTAGATTTTTTTACAGCTGGAGTTAACTTGACAAAAGGCCAGATCCCAATTTTTCCATCAAATGTCACTCCATCCGCATCACGCCTTGGCCTTGCCACTGCACAAAGAAACATCACTTTACCTATTCTGTTTTTGCTTTGGATACTGCGCTCAGGATTAGCTTCTTCTGACGATAGGTAGTAGGTCCTCTTCTTTTTGGTCAAGTCAAACCATTTTTCATCCGTATGCAGGATCTTTCGCATGTCTATGAATTTAGGCATAGCATCCGACACAGTTCTTTCATCCACCATTGAGACAGAGAATTTGAGCCTGTCTATTTGGTTGGCTAGCTTGAGATAGAGCTTTATAGTACTTGTGTGCTTCCTAAGATGGCCCCATTTTAACCTCCTTTGCAATGATGTATAGTGAACTTTCAAAGACAGTGCAAGTGCCCTCATGGTTGAACGTTTGTTGTAAGGAATTGTTGGTATCCTCTCAAGACCAAGGTCTTTTCTCTTCCGGCCAGATCTCCCTTTCTTTTTGTTGGACACATCAACTTCTTCCCCTCTCTGAATTTGCTCTCTTGCCTCTTTCCAAATTTTCTCAACCGTTCGAACAGTTATTTGCAATAGCTCAGCTACAAGTTTTTTGTCAGCTGCATGGTCAGCTGGGAGTACCTCTCTTGCTTTTTTGAGTGCTTCCAGTGCAAGATAAGCTCCAAACCTCTGACCATTTCGCATGTTTTCTTTCTTCGATTGATACAAACTGTAAAATGATGAAACTGTGTTAGAAACTGAAAATACTGATAGAAACAGAAATATAGAAATACAGAAATACAGAAATGTGTTTGCAGTACTGTAGGTTTCTTCATACAGAACAGTGCCATGACTTCTGCATGCTTATGAATTTAATTACTGCAGCAGGTTAAGTCAAGGGAACAGCAGATGATGCTCTACTTTGTACTGCAGCAAACATAAAACTGAATTTACTGCAGCAGGTCAAGTCAAGGGAACAACAGGTGAGAATCCAGTTACTGCAACAGCAACAATTGTTCTTATTCCATCTATAAATGCAATGTTGTTGCTTATCTGATCTGTATACCGTTGTGATTTATTCAGAGGCTCTGATACGAGTGATGTTGCCTCTGAAAAAATGCTTCTATGCCATCTGATACGAGTGCTGTTGCCTTGCAATGTTCTGCACATTCAGGTGAACCTGCTTGTTCATTTCTATTTACACATGTTCAGAACAGTTTCTAATTTTTGTAAGGGAACAGTAGTCAATTTGTGTAGATGAACCTGTATTCAGAGTACTAGTTCATGAAAATGAAGTGTTGCCATAGAGATGGCAAGATGGCACTCCACTGTGTGCATGCACTGCTAGCACACAAGACACCATATAGTGCAGTAAACAAAAATATATTGCCCAACAATCCTGTGCATCCTGTCTTGCTTGAAGCTGTGTAGGTTTAGGCCATTTTTACTCCATGCATTCCCTTTTTGCATATTGAACTGGTGTAAGGGCATGGTGCACGTGTATGGCCTTTGTTACTCTGCTAAAATCCAGTTTCGAATTCAAACTGGAAGATGAAACTGGCCTTTGTTATCCTGTGCAGAAGTATCTGTTGCTGATCCGGAGGCTGACGAGGAGGAAGATGAAGCTGCACTTGAAGATCCGGAGACGGAGGAGGAAGAAGATGGCGCAGCACTTGATCTCGGGACGGAGGAGGAGGAAGATGGTGCATCCATCACTGGCGTAGAGGAGGAGCTGGCCGGAGGAGGAGCTGGCCAGAGGAGGAGCGCAACACTTGATCCCGGAGGAGGAGCTGTCCGGAGGAGGAGCCGGGAGGCGAGATTCTGCTGGGGCGACCTGGAGCTGCCGTCGATCTGGAGCCGGAGCTGCCGGCGATCTGGAGCCGCTGCTGCGGGCGATCTGGAGCTGGAGCTGTGGGCGATCTGGAGCAGGAGTTGCGGGCGATCTGGAGCTGAAGCTGCCGGCGACTTGGAGCTGCTCCTGCGGGCGATCTGGAGGCGAGCGAGACGAGCGAGGCAAGCGAGACGAGCTAGCGATGCGGAGGGTGTCTGTTTTCGTTTTTGAATTTAGAAGGGGTTTTGTGTTAACTGACACTGTGCTTAACCCTCCGAATCTTTTTTTGGATCGGAGGGAGTACAACATTAGTCATATATTTAAAAATAAATTACGGAGTTATAAACATTGAAGTATTTTAGAAAGTAGTGACCTTAAATGATGAAGTTGGCAGTGTAGATATTTGTTCAATGGTGTATAGCTTCCCTGCTGCTTCCAGTGGAGATAATTGTGTAACTTGAGGGAGATGCTTTTGCAGAGTTGGACATTTCCATTGATAGCTTGAAATGTTTTTCAAATAAAATATCATTATGTTGTATTGTGGAAAAAATGGTAGTTAAACAGGGGAGAGAGAGGCAGAGAGAGAGAGAGAGAACCTGGTGCGATACTTTTGAACTTCAGGAATATCGAGGTCAAGATATATTTGAGTTGCAGAGCTTGAGGATCCGTTAATCATACCTATAAGAATATTTGCAGAGTGATTTATTGCAGCCATTGCGAGGTAAAGCATCTATATTTATGCACATCATACAAAATCTGATACCCTTACTTTAGTTCATTCACTATACAATTTTCTTCATCCAATATAAACCTATTGGGTGTGCTTGTATTTATTGATTTGTACTAAGGTAAAATACCATGTTTTTCCGAAAAATGCAGGTTTGAATCGAAATAGTAAAACCAAAACAAAAAAAAATGACCCGTGACTCATGAAGTTAGGTATTCAACTTCGAGACCTGATGTGCTGAGAGAAAGTACATAGTTGTAAGTACTGCCATAAGCTTGTTTGATAAGCACCTGTAAATTTTTGAATTGATGCAGTTATACCAGCAAAAATGCATATCACAATTCCTTGTTGAGATTTTTTAAGCACTGCTTCTTCATCAAATGATTCTCCATGTTCTCCCCATAGAACTAATTCTTTTGTTTTTTCACTGCAAAACCAATGTATTCTTATTTAAATGGAGGAGAAAGGGTAGATAAAGAAAATAAATAAAGTGACAATAGTAGAAGGGGAAACATACTCAAGATCACAAATTTTGATCTTTCGAAGTTTCTTTTGAGATGTTGGGCTAGCATAATCATATGGACCGACATCACTGATTACTCCAATTATATCTGAAAGGACCAAGCTTGTATAAAAAGTTAATGAGAATTAAAGAATAGCAGCTAAGAGATGAAAAAGGTAGCACACATTGTTACCTAGGAGTGGTTTGGAATGAATAGCTTTTCTTGGCAGATGGTCAAATGGACAAAAGTTAAATGAAAGTGCAGGTATATTTGCTCCTCTTGAATGGAGCTCATGGACCTTTGTGTCGTGTTTAAATTGCAGCATATAGTTCTGATGCTGGTAGACATATGATTTGGTTCTGGAATAAATAGCTGCAATATCCGAAATAATATAGACAGATCCTTGGGCTAGTAAGTGGCGGAATTGTTTTTCAAATTTCTTGGGCACACTAATCTGTGCCATGGTGCCCTGCAAATAGTTGAGAGAATTAAATGACATATGTAAAATTAGTACTATTTTTAACAAAATATGTGAGTGTAGAAATTGAAATAGAAAATTATTGAACTGTACGTACATCTTCATCTAAAAGAATGCCATCAATACTGATCAAAGCATCTCCATATCTAGGATTCATGTTTATTGCATCCCAAAGTCTTATTAGACGTCCAAAGACTCTGCAGTTTGGTTGTCCTATAGTGATGCTTTTAAGTTTTGTAGTAGACTCCATAGCTGCGATATTCTGAATGAATAAGAAGAAGACCATTAGGGGAAAAAAATTACTAATTGCGATGTTAGATACGTGAATTTTATTAGTTCCTCGACGTTTCTTACTTTTAATGTCCTGGAGATGTTACTTGAACTGTTAATTTTGCAACTATGCATAATTAAGATATACTACTAAAATTATAGTATTTTAAAAAAATTACAACAAATTTAATGATGTAATTTTTATATATCCAATCTATTGGGGCGGCATGGATTCCAGAATTGAAGTAAAAAACAATGGACCTAGCAGTTCAAAAAGGGTAAGAAAAAGTGGTATCAGGTCCACTAGGAACTTAAACCACATGCAGTGTATAATTAACACATGTATGTATAGATGACTGACTGGCTAGGCTACGACGGACGTACGTATGTACCATGCAGGTGGTCTCAACGTCATGCCCTCCGCCATCACCGCCGAGAGGCTGCAGCTGGTTTCGTGCTCTATCTGCAGCGCCGGCCTGGAATTGATCAAGGTCGACCACCTGTGGCTGTTGGTCGCGACTGCAGCCTCCATGATCATCTCCCTTGACGCCGGCCCGGAGCTGATCAGTGGCAACGGAGGCCGCCTGTGGCTGCTGGTCTCGACTGCGGCCTCCATGATCATCTCCCTTGATGCCGGCCCGGAGCTGATCTGGGGCAACGGAGGCCGCCTGTGGCTGCTGGTCGCGACTGCAGCCTCCATGATCATCTCCCTTGATGCCGGCCCGGAGCTGATCAGGGGCAACGGAGGCCGCCTGTGGCTGCTGGTCGCGGCTGCCTCCATGATCATCTTTCTTTGATGCCGGCCTGGTGTGTGTTCCCCATCTAGCTGTCTGTGCTACTTGGTTGGAATCGCAACTGAGCTGAAGAGGTTAGGACGAGTATGTGGTGCTGGGTGGGGGTGAGGCCTAATTAATAATTAACAAAGTGGAAAAGCTTCATAGTTGATTAGCGTAAAGGAGTGGTCACATAAATCTTTTTGTAAAGAGTAGTCACATGCATACATCTTGAGCAAAAGCATGGGATCGAGTATCCTCTGCTTTTTCTTCCAGTCTTCTTTCTCTCCGTATGCATATCATATCATGCACAGGAGGGTTTCTAAAGAGGAGGTTTCTGGCATCCGAGAGCATGTGCCCTCAAATTTGAGAAACTTTATGAACAAATTTTCTATGGAGGCATCATTTCATTCTGAATTAATAATGTGAATGAAAGTATGGTTCGGCAAATATTCCAGGTCGATCGGATTTCACGGCTTAGTCAGATGTATGGCTCTCTTTTCCGGGCCATATTATGTGCCCAAGGCACTTTTGGTGTATTAGACCTTCAATTAGCATATCTAAAAGTCATGAAAAATTATGATTTATTTTACAACATTAACCCAACATACATCTACCGTGCCACCAAATTTTAAATCTAAATTCAATCCACACATTAAGATACCGAAAAAAAATTCAAATCTCTCTATGAATAGTAGAAATGTGTTGTGTCAACATTATCTAACGTTCATGAAAAAAAATTATGAACATTAGACGTAATATGGTGTGTAGATATTAGAGTGAGTCATGTGCCAACAAGTTTTTGTGGAGTTTTTGCTCTCAGGAGCCCGTGTTTTTTTTTATTTCGGAAAATTCAAAAACTGAGTTGAAAAGTTTCATAAAAAAAATATGGTGTGTAGATATTAGAGTGAGTCATGTGCCAACAAGTTTTTGTGGAAAAATCATTCATTTGCGGTCTACGGGAAAAACAAAAGTGGGGAGCTAGAATAGCATTTTTAAAGTTTGAAAAGTGCTTGAGTTTGTTATTTTTGCACAGCTCGCAAATTAATTGCGATTTTCACGAAACAAGAAATCTGGAAACGAACCTGAGTCATTTGCATGTGAATTTTTTTAGATGATTGGAAAATCATTTTTTGAAAAGGGAGCATGTGCTCCCGAGCACACTTCATAGTTTTTGCTCTTTTCCTCATAGCTTTAGTTACTTCGTTAGTAAGAAAGCCATGTGTTCCCTCTTTTATCACTAGACTAAGCCTTAGCTGCGAGTTGTGAAAAAGGATCCTGGAAAGGAAGAGACGGGACATAAGGTGTGGCGGGCCAATGCAAAAGAAAGAAAGGGTTGTGCTCGGCTAATAATGCCACATAGTGGACTATCTTTATGGGCTAATAATTCATAGCGGACCATGGTAACAGTGTTGTATGAAGTAATATAATGATTGTTTTAAAATAATCGTATTACGCTTTAAAACCACGGTTTCAAAATTTTGCATAAACATACACTTGGAGCAATTGCGCCACCAACAGTTAGCTAGTGCCAGTTTTTAGAAAATACTAGGGGGAGAAGATTACGGGAGGAAGAGGAAAGAATGGGTGGAGGGTAGAAGAGGAAGCGGTAGAGCTTGCCGTGTTCCTACTATGTTTTTAAGTCGCCGTTGTTTAATTGGCTCTCATGGGGCTGACAAGTGGGACCCAGTTAAAAATATGCAAATTGGTCCTGACAAGTGGGGCTCTCCATGCCACGTAAGCTTTTGGGTGGGTCCCGCACATCAGATTCCCTGTCAATTCGCGTTTAACGCCGAATGTGTGTTTATTGCGAACGAACGACACCAAAGTCGCGGTTTTATGCGATCCCACATTATTGTCGCCGTTTTTCACAATTTGAACACCAAAGTCACGGTTTTATGCTAACAACTCACATAATGTGGAAGCTATTTCTGCGTGGCTCTACAAGCCCGAAGGAATGGGAGGAGGATGCATGAGAAGAACGATGTAAATATAAACTCACCGCATGCTACTTTTGGTGGCGCATTGTGAAAGTTTATGATATTTCTATGGGATAAGTGTAACAACCATTTTTTTTGTTTTTTGTGCTAGTACGACTTGGATGGCAATTTTCATTTGGTCGGGTGATGAGTAGGAGAAGATTTTTCTTTGGGAAAAGTTTATGATTTTTCTTTGGGAAAAGTCTACTATATTTAAGAACACCCCGGCCCCCACCACCCTTAAAAAGGTACAAATAGATTATCCTCACACATAAAAAGGGAAAAGTTTCTAGCGTTTCTGCTTCTCCTTCATCAGAATTGCAGAGGAGCCGAGCATGCACTTTTCATGAGAAAATTAAGAATGTTGCTAGCGAACAATGTGAGGAGAATGGGATGAGGGTGGTAATTTTGCCTGGCTATACAAGTCCGAAAGGCATGCCAGGAGGAGGCAGGGGAAGAAAGATGAATATAAACTCACCGCATGCAACTTTTGGCACATGGTGAAAGTTTATGATTTTTCTTTGGGATAAGTGTAAAAAAAATTCTTTCTTTGTGCTAGTCCAAACTTCGATTGCAATTTTCATGAGCAGGAGAAGATTCAAAATTTCTCTTTCCTTATGAAACTTGTTCCAGAAATACAAATTAGCCCCATCCATATCTGATAAATGTCCTCCAGTTCAAGAAGATAGTCAAAACTGAAAGGTTCCAGGTCGGCCGTGAGCAGGTACACACAAGAAATATGGTTTCAATAAAACTATCACTCAATAAAGGAACAAGAACTTTTCCTACATCGCCAAGTGGGAACAGGATAATCACTAACAGAATAAGGGGCTACAGTCCCGGTTAGGAAGGGCCTTTAGTCCCGTTTTCCAACCGGGACTACCAAATCGGGACTAAAGGCCCCCCTCCCTTTAGTCCCGGTTTGCCTCTCCACGTGGACAAAGCAGTGCGCTGGGGCTGGAGAACCTTTATTCCCGGTTGGTGTTACCAACCCGGACTAAAGGTTTCTAGAGGAATTTTTTTTTGCCTAAGGTCAGGACTTCACGTGGCACACCCATCCTAATTTCCCACTAATTATACACTTAGCCACACACTTAATGTCTAATTATACACTTTGCCACACACTTAATCTCTATTCCGAAATTACCCACTTAGCCACACACTTAATCTCTAATTATACACTTAATCTCAGGTCAAAGTACTTACCTTGGTCAAACTACACATTCGGTCACCCATCCTCAAATTGCTCCCGCTCAAGCACGCTTAACTTTTGAGTTCCCTGCAAATGAGTTTCCAAATGAGAAGTTAGAACTTACTGATATTAGTATCATATCAATAGTATTAACCCCTGAGTCATGATGTTATACTTTTTTATTGTTTAAAATTTCAAACTTTATTTGGATAAATAATAATGATTATGTAATAATATTTTTTGAATAAATAACAATGATTACGTAATAATATTTTTTGAATAAATAACAATGATTATGTAATAATATTTAATATGGAATAATTCATGTCTTTAAATACGTAAATCAAATTTTGACAAATAAAATGTCTAAATCAATTAGAAAATGAGAGGAATTCAAATATGCCATCCATATCATCTTTTGCATCACAGAAAGATCGATGAACTTGCTATAAAAAAACTCTTTCGATAGTTCTAGAGAATTTGACCTCTTTCGATGAATAGTCATGGTGGCCATTTTGACCATTTTCGAAAAAATCAAATAAAGTGATAGAAACCTCAAAAAAAGATATCATCTGGCATGAAGTCCTTTTATGTGTACTAGTTGCTATGAAAAATGATAAACTTTATTTTTGAAAAATTGTTCAAAAGCAATATTCACAAAAAGGTCTATCATGTATAAACATATATAAGTTTCAAGTCAAATGACCAAGTTATAACAATTCCCACGGCATAGTTTGTGATAAAGTTCTCATATTCGACAAATAGGTATATCTTTGTATAAGAAGCAATGGTTTCGAAGGGATTTTTCAAATTATTTTTATAAATATCATTTTCCTTTTTCTAAGTGGCAAAAATGACTTTTTGTGAACCAAGTACAAAAATATGGTGCAAAATGGCACCCATCTAATTCTCACAAAGAGTAGTACACATTTGATGGTTAATCCCAAAGTGTTAGGAATTTTCTTGATTTCTATCTAATTTCTCCTAGTTAAATTAGTTTATGTATATTTTCCAAAAGTAATCCAAAATTGAACTACAAGTGTTTGATTGTTTGGTCTGAATTTTTTTCAAAAATCATTTTAAGATACACAACTAGTGGTTATATCACAGAAATATTGATAGTTTTAAAGAATTTGACCTCTTTCGATGAATAGTCATGGTGGCCATTTTGACCGCTTTTTGAAATAAATCAAATAAAGTGAAAAAAAACGTCAAAAAAAGATATCCTCTGGCATGGAGTCCTTTTTATGTGTACTAGTTGCTATGAAAAATGATAAACTTGTTTTTTGACAAATTGTTCAAAAACAATCTTCACAAAAATGTCTATCATGTATAAGCATTTGTAAGTTTCAAGCCAAATGACAAAGTTATAACCATTCCCACGGCATAGTTTGTGATAAAGTTCTCATATTCGACAAATAGGTGTACCTTGGTATAGGAAACAATGGTTCCGAAGGGATTTTTCAAATTATTTTTATAAATATCATTTTCCTATTTCTAAGTGGCAAAAATGACTTTTTTGTGAACCAAGTACAAAAAATATGGTGCAAAATGGCACCCATCTAATTCTCACAAATACTAGTACACATTTGATGCATAATCCCCAAGTGTTAGGAATTTTCTTGATTTCTATCTTATTTCTCCTAGTTAAATGAGTTTATGTATATTTTCCAAAAGTAATCAAAATTTGAACAACAAGTGTTTGATTGTTTGGTCTGAATTTTTTTCAAAAATCATTTTAAGATACACAACTAGTGGTTATATCACAGAAATATCGATAGTTTTAAAGAATTTGACCTCTTTCGATGAATAGTCATGGTGGCCATTTTGAGATCTTTTTGAAATAAATCAAATAAAGTGAAAAAAAACCTCAAAAAAGATATCCTCTGGCATGGAGTCCTTTTTATGTGTACTAGTTGCTATGAAAAATGATAACCTTGATTTTTGACAAATTGTTCAAAAACAATCTTCACAAAAATGTCTATCTCTACTACAAAAGTATGGAGTGTCCTGTCTCCTGCTCGTCCGTCGTCCGTCATCGAAACTGCCCCCGAAGTTCGACAAAAATTACCTACCATGCCACCAACAAGTGAAAAAAACGTTTCGCTTAAGCCTTCGGGGTGGAAACCCTAGCCGCCAGCCACCCGATACCCGCGCGTTCTGCCCTCCCCCAATCCCCTCCTACGCCTCTCCTCCAATCCGCCGCCGACCGGACATCCCTACCGCCATGGTCCCCGACGAGCCCCAGAACGGACCTCCACCACCGACGCGGTCCTTGACAAGCCGCCGGAAAGGGTCTCCACCGCGACCCCTGCGCATCCCTGTCTCCCGAAAGGGTCAGGGGCGGGAGGCCGGAGCTGGAGGTAGGAGAGGAGGGCGGCGAGGCTGGGCTCGCTGGCCGGCGCAAGGGGAGATGCTCTATCGCGGGAGGAGGCCGAGGGGAGCTTGGACGGGCGAGCAGGTCGCTGGAGGGAGGGCAAGACGAGGGAATAGGTTAGAGCGAGCGGGAGGCGGAGCTGGAGGTCGGAGAGGAGGACGGCGGGGCCGGGCTCGCTGGCCGGCTGGCGCAAGGGGAGGAAAGGGGGAGTGCGAGCAAGGTGGCAGGAGGAAGATGCAGTGGAGGAAGGTGATCGAGCGGGCGGCGGGGATCGAGGAAGAACTTGGCGACATGACCTCTACCGCTTGACGACGCCCCCATGGTCCTGATCGACGCCGGAGTCGGACCGTACTTCTGCCACCGCCGCGGTCAGCGACGAATGAACTCGGCAGTCCGCTGAAATTTCTTGGTATTTTTTTCTGAGATAACTGAAATTGGTCTGATTTGTTTTGCGTGTGTGTCTTTGTTCTGCTCCCGATCCATCTGTTCATCATCTTTTGTTCTTAAAGTCAACAATCTGTGTGTAAGATCCAAATATTGATCAGTATTGTGGTGTTAGATTTCAGGATTTACGCCCAAGCGGCCTGCTCGCAAGGCGCTGGGGCGGGGATTGCTTCGTCTCCGTCGGGCCTAGCCTTCCAGGACCTCTAGCGGGACCTGCAGGCGGTGCTCACGGACCAGAACCACCAGGGTGCCTCCGCCGAGGAGCTGAGCATCTAGAGCAGTGGAAGTGCGCCGCCACCACGGAGGGAGCCCTCGTCACGCTCTTCTCCGCCTCCGCCACGCCCCCGACCCGTCTGAACACCCTCGATTGGGGCAGCAACGACGCTCCGCCCCCTCGCCAGCCCTGCCGCTACCGGAAGCGCACATGGCCCCATTCATATTCATGGCCTACTTTAGGACGCACCTCCGTGGTTGATTTTCTGGACGCAAGGTTGCTCTGCGAGCTACCTACATAAGGTAATTTTATTCAATCATAGAAGCAATTGTCTTTGCGAAGGATAAGATGATTTGATTCTTGGAAATTTTAGGAGCTGTATGCGCCGCGGGTTGCCGCTGACGGGCAGCTCGTGCTACTGGAAGTCTTCCTCGCTCCCCGGAGGCTGGTGGATGGCACAGTGTACATGGACCATTAGAAATTCGGGCTGGCACACGGGTACATGTACATGATCTTTCTCCGTACGTGAGTAACTGCTCAAGAGTGGAAATTCCACGAACTCCTTCCATCCATTGTGATTTTTATCATGTCAGTTTTGTTTATCCAATTTTCACATACAACTTCCCTTACGAGAACCTTTTTTATTTCGCAGGTGAAACATTGGTGTGGTTTTCTGATGCCATTCATATTTTTTCATAAGTATGCAGATAAAATTTAGGAACCGGAGCAATTGGATTGGTTAGTCTTCTCTAATCTGCAGGCATATTTGCTCTCTTTTTAGCTTTTCAATTTGGTTCTAATTACAATATGAGTACACACAACAGATTAGCAAATTTATCTTACCTTTTTGGTAAAATAGATTCGCAAGATCTTATTTTACCAAAAGGATTTCTTAATTAGAACACACCATATCGTAAATAGATAATCTTAGTTTAGCAAAATCCAGTGATTGATGTAATATTCTTCACATGAGACATTTTGGGACAGGAAGCTGATTTTCAGTACAATGTCCATCAGATGTTTACTAAAATAGGTATGGTAGAATGTGTGCTTTTCTCGGAAGTAATAACATCCTACTTGGTACAGTACATCCCTATCATCTGCTGATAGTAACATGCCGCTGTTCCAGATATATTTACCTTGCCATGAATTGTTTCGGCTTTAAGATGTAATATATTTAGTTATGTTTCCTTTCTGCAAAATGTATCTTACTGAATGTATCTCTTCACTAAAGTTTCTGGTTCCTGTACCAAATATTGCTCCAGTTTTCCTAAGTATATAAGCTCTTTTGATTGCACTGCTCTTACAAGCTACATACGTGTTAGTTGTTCAAACCAAGTTGTGTGTAGGAGATTTATGGACAGTAGTGCTTTTACCAGTGGAGCTGATATTTTTCGTCGAAGTATGATCTTGCTCTCGCCGTCTAAAATAGCAACATGTCTTAGTTTACTGTATGATGGTGATAATGTGCTTTGTGGTGCTGTACATCCGAATCACTTCTTTTTTCTTATCCAAGTTACTTTCTTCAGCCCCATCTGTAGTTAAATTGTTGTAGGCTTAGGTTAGACCAAACAAAATAGTATAGTCCTTGGATTTTTTTTTTGGTGGGAGATGTCACTGTTTCTGCCAGGAGTCGTCGTTGGTTGCTATTTCTGGGAGCCGCCCCTGGTTTACTTAGCCGGCTCTGGACGCCGGCCAGCAATCGTACCTGTATTTGACGGGAGCTGGCTTGGCACGCCAGAAGCCGTTCCATGTGTTCTATCGGGGTCATTGCCGGGGTCCGGCTTTGTTTTTTTAAACTGGGAGTTGGCCTTGTAGGCTTTGTTTTGGTGGGAGTCGGCCTCTATGTGCTTGCAAGGGTGGCCCGGATAGATCGACGAACAGCAGTAAGCAAGGTAGCGTAGATTTTCTCTTTGCCAGGCAATAATTAGAATGAATTTAGTTAGGGGGCGTACTGCTTGTCCAGACCGCTGGATTCTTCCTCCAGCCAAATAGACATCTTTCTTAGAATACAGTTATAGAGCTATTAGACAGGTTATCGTCGATTTGCTCTGATCATGTTCGCCATGCAGGTTAGAGCGCTGTGCGAGAAGGCTAAAGAGATTTTGATGGAGGAGAGCAATGTTCAGGTATGCTATCTGCTTGTTACTTCTCGAACGATGTCTGCCTTTGCTTTGTGCGTATAGATACTAGGCCAGGAAGTGCAGAGATTGAACCATGAGCTATGACTCCCAAGCAACTCACATTTGCAGCACCATCTATCTCTCCTCCCCACAAACAACACATCCGATGGTGATTGATTTCTTATGAATATTCCCTGTGCTTCGCAAAATTATGTAGAGAAACACGGGTAACTTTAGAAGCCATAAAGTTTCTGGTTATAAGTAGTGCACCTTACTTGTTTGATGATCTGCCTACAAGAACTGAATACTTTTCCAGTGTTATTTCATTCGTATACGAGAGCAAATGCCTTCATTTTCTTGCATTATTTCGCTAGCTTTTGATCGCTGTTCTTCTCATTTAGTTGCCCTGATAGGTAAAGTAAAAGTTCTCCCCTCCCCATGTGACCGGAAAAAAATATGAACATATGCAGAGGTAGAATTTTCATTGACATGAGAACTCTAAACATACACTTGATTAGGTAAATTGCAATGTAAAGCTCTTTAATTTTTGGCAATGACGACCCTCTGTTCAAAAGAACAAGTTGCTTTGGTTTGTTTACAATCTCTTCAAAGAATTTTGGAACTGTGAGAAACAGGGTTGATTTATTTTCATTGTTACTGCATATTTTTGTAATGGTCGGCACTCAGTTCTTTCTTAATATTCCTGAAGCTCTGCTGCAACAAGCATATAAGAAAATAATCAATTTAAAATCTGAAGCGATAAGAACACTAACAACCAACCATATGACTGTTAGAACAAGGGTAGATTGCGCAAACTGTTCTGCTGTCCATACCACATTTATTGCGTATCAATCTACGGAAAACAATCTGCCTGAAACAATCTGGCCGTCTCGCCTAATAAATACTATTAAAAATGGCAGTTATCATTAGTAATAGAAATGGCAGTTTCTGTCCGTATCAATCTGACCTTCTCGCCTAACAAATACTACTACAAATAAAACTACTCATAAATAAATACTATTAAAAATGGCAGTTATCAAAAGTAATAGAAATGGCAGTTTCTGCCCGTATCAATCTGACCTTCTCGCCTAACAAATACTACTCCCTCCATTCCGGTTTATTAGATGTATTTCCAAAATCAGGTTTTTCCAAGAGTTAGATGCAATTTTAGCAATTAATGAGGAATTAGTCCACCAGCTAATTAATTGTGGGGAGAGAGAAAACGGTTTAGGTGCTAGATGCCTTTTGCATGCGGTGTGAAATGGATCCCTCGCCCAATGCCTTCATGCGCTAGCTGCCTTTTGCATGTCATTCGAATTCTATCATTAAAATCTGCATCGGTTTCCCTAAAAATAACCCACAATTAAGCTAATTGATCTCTTTTTCTCGCCCACTCTCTGGCTACCTTGGTCGAAGAGAATTACCATATACATCTAATAAACCGGAATGGAGGGAGTACTACAAATAAAATTAAAATGGCAGTTATCATTGATTTCCCGGGACGCCTGTCTCATCCTATATCTCTCCACCACTACCAAATCGTTCACCACCAAATCGTCCACACACGGACATTACTGCACAATCAATTCTGGACAGATAATCAATATTCTGACCAATCAATCCTTGACAATCAGCATTAAACGCACGCGTTGATTGAGCGAACCGGTCCTTATAACTCCGCATAGCACTTCCCATACTATACCTTGTTCCCAGAATTATAACATCCTGCCTCCCCACATCCTCTTGAA
This sequence comes from Poa pratensis, assembly GCA_947311845.1. Taxonomy (NCBI): domain Eukaryota; kingdom Viridiplantae; phylum Streptophyta; class Magnoliopsida; order Poales; family Poaceae; genus Poa; species Poa pratensis. Next base: position 3,341,001 of record CAMZMU010000100.1, on the reverse strand, counting down.
ACACACCTAAATCGAATCAGCCTCCGCCGCGCCAGCTCCATTCCGTCCCACGGAGAGTCCAAGCATCCTCCGTCGCCCAGGATCAAAGAGGGTTGTAGCTCCTCCGCCTTTCCCAGCCGCCGTCGTCTTGCCCCCTGTCAACAGGCAATATATTTATCCTGCACCAGAATCAATATTACCCTGCACCCTCTTTGATCCCGTACTAATTATATGTATATATGTAAACAGGGATGTTGAAGAAATGCATGTTCACAGCTTGTGGAATATGACGGCCTAGGTTGAAGAAACAAGATGTCGAAATAAAGTCTACCGTGCTGTCCTCACTGATCTATCTGTAAGACAGCATGCAACTCGTTTCAATGAGTTGAAGACCAGCGAGGTCTACTATTTCAAGTGTGTGGGGTTGACAGACCTCCTATTATTCTGAGATGTGAATTTTGAATCTTCTTTAATCGTGTCTTATGTTTTACCTCCTGTGTAATAATGGACAAAATGTTGTAATGGAGCTGAAGCCCAGCGAGGTCTACTATTTCAAGTGTGTGGGGTTGACAGACGTCCTAAACATTGCATAAATACATTATTGTGTATGTGTGATACTTTTGTTATATTGTCATTTTCACTAAGAGGTTATCTATCATGTCCTAAATCTTCGGGTCAAGAGGTTGTAAATCCTATCAGTTTGTTCCGGTGGTAATGGGCACAAGTCACGCATTATCCTTTTTTTAGCTACTTTGGATCAATAACCCATGGATAAGTTAGCCGGGGAATGTGTCGTGCCAGTGAACATCAACAAGACAAAAAAGCTTGATCATTCTGAGTTTTGACAGTAATTCATGTATAACATAAGAATATTAAAACGTTACCTTCACTTCTGTTTGGCATCCTTTTTCTCAGCGGTTGCTTCTTTCCACATTCTTTTACTACCTTCCCCTCCATGACATCTTTGATATTGACAGCATCAAAATGCAGATAATTAAATTAGAATCATTGATAGACATGTTTTTAGCTAATATATATGTGCTCACTTTATATTTGATAATAATCCTTTTTTGTGGCCTCTAGACTGGTGCACAGTCTCTACATTTACAATTCAGATTGGGTACTTCAGGGCATTCTTATACAGATATTGATGAGTATTGTCTGATCCAAGCTCTAACACCTTGCGCATCTCTTGATCTCCGTGTAATACTTCAGGCGGCCAAAAAGCTTGAGGTGTTGCGCGAACCCGTGGATGACTTGTGCTTTCAACCTTCATATTAAATAACGTTGACTGGAAGCTCACCAGAATTATAATGACACAGATATACAATTGACGCATGTCCCCCTTGCAATGCACAGGCAATAATTAGTTAGCGATGTTGGGCAAATCGTCCATTACAGTTCATTGAGACATCAGTTTCAGTTAAAGGCAAACTGGTCAAATAGTATGAGTGTGTCCAATTATTTCGGTAAATCAAATCACCGGGTGCCCATGTAATTGTTAAAATTCAAGACGCAATGGGCGTCGTCGATGTCAGAACGAGTGGCTCAGATTTGTTATTACTTGTTTCACGCAAATTTTAACAACATGCGTGTACAAATAATGAATGCACAGTCAAATATTTACGCTCCCGTAGCAACGCACGGGCATTTTACTAGTCATGTATAAACATTTATAAGTTTCAAGCCAAATGACAAAGTTATATCCATTCCCACGGCATAGTGTGTGAGAAAGTTTTAATATTCGACAAATAGGTGTACCTTGGTATAGGAAACAATGGTTCTGAAGGGAATTTTCAATTTATTTTTTATAAATATCATTTTCCTTTTTCTAAGTGGCAAAAATGACTTTTTTTGTGAACCAACTACAAAAATATGGTGCAAAATGGCACCCATCTAATTCTCACAAAGATTAGTCCACATTTGATGGATAATCCCCAAGTGTTAGGAATTGTATTGATTTCTATCTAATTTCGCCTAGTTAAATGAGTTTATGCTGATTTTTTGAAAGTAATCCAAATTTGAACTACAAGTGTTTGATAGTTTGGTCTGATTTTTTTTAAAAAATCATTTTAAGATACACAACTAGTGGCTATATCACAGAAATATCGATAGTTTTAGAAAATTTGACCTCTTTCGATGAGAGTCGCGGTGGCCATTTTGACCGCTTTTTGAAAAAACCAAATAAAGTAAAAAAACCTTCAAAAAAATATATGGTGCAAAATTGCACCCATCTAATTTCACAAAGAGTAATCCACATTTTATGAATAATCCCCAAGTATTAGGAATTTTTTGATTTCTACCTAATTTCGCTTAGCTAAATGTGTTTATGTCGATTTTCCGAAAGTAATTTCGCCTAGTTAAATGAGTTTTTGTGATGCAAAATATGATATAGTTGTCATATTTGGATTTCTCTCATTTTTCTAATCAATTTAGACATTTTATTTGTTAAATTTCGATTTAAGAATTTAAAGATATGAATTCTTCCATATTAAATTAAAAAAAGAAAAAAAAACACGCTGGCTTTAGTCCGGGTTGGTGTCTCCAACCGGGACTAAAGGTCTATGTTTAGTCCCAGTTGGAGATATCAACCGGGGCTAAAGGTGCTCGCACTGTTCCCACCCTGCCACAGCCCCTTTAGTCCCGGTTGGTATCACCAACCGGGACTAAAGGTGCCGTTTGACCCAGGACTAAAGCCATGCGGCGTCCTAGACATTGTAACCGGGACTAATGCTCATATTAGTCCCGGTTCTAAACTTGACCGGGACTAAATATCCGAACGGAAGGCTATTTTCTACTAGTGAATTTTGTGCACGACCAAAACGTATCGCTGAACAACCAAACCACCGATTGAATAAGATAGACTACATATGATCCATCTGGGGAGTGACGTCACCGCGAGAGCTCTCGCTGTGGTGGGCAAGAGTAACAATGATGCTCCATGCCCAAATCTCGAGTTGGTCAGTCATGTGGCATCACCGTGTTTCAGTTTTCTCCAACATCTTAGGAGTTGAGACTACCGGGAGGGAGAACAACTAGCTAGCATTGCCTGATTTACTTCCTCACTATCTCGACATGCTCATTTATACTACAGTGCCCGGTTTTGATCATGGGAAGTGTGCTTGATTCAGTTTTCTCATGATTTGTGCGTCTTTGCTTCTTTGCCTTTGAAGAGCCCAGTGGTCAAACGTGAAATGGTACCCATGTACAGTAGCACGAATAATTGTTGATGATCAAAAAGTGTATATCATCAACAATTATTTGCTGGTTCATTTAAACCCCACTTTGCAAGGTTCACTGATAAAGAAAGAGAAAGAACGATTATTGGGTGTGTAATCTAAAACGTAATCGCATCTAGCTCACGTGCTTGGATTTGTCTTGCACCAAGTGGACACGGGGAAACTTTTCGTACAAATTTTCTAATTGTGCTAGTTTTCTTCTAAAATTCTCAGAGTTCACTAAGGATTCTGGTAGCTGTAGATGTGAAGCAGCGTGAACCGTTGGATAGCTGAAGGTTTGAACACTTGTCTCTGCAGTGTCGATTGTAGGTTCAGAAGGATTCAGATAGGAGCCTGACAATCTGTTCCTCCTTAGGAGATTACGGACTCAACTCGGGCATCCTCTTCCTATATATTCGTTGTCATGCATGGTACTCAACTCGGAAAATTTCCTCTCATAAAAATCATTAAATCCTTTTAACGGCCAATCACTTTTTTTAGAAAAAAAGATGCCTCTGACTTTGAGCCCGATGTTCTCATCACTGCTAGCAGCAGCTCATATAGCTTGATCAGCACATGAGTCGCCTAACCAAGTGCAGCACAGTTACTGAATAACTGAATTGTCACACAGCCTGCATACCGGATCACTGAACATTAGCTGCTGTATTTGGCATTAGCCTGACTCGCCAGGTCACAAACTGGGCATCAATTTCATCGCTCGTTGCTTCTCGATCATCGTATGAAATAGCTACTGGAACAGATCACCATTTGAATCCAACTCTGCAACGGCCAAACAAAACAATCGCAGGCTAACTGAATTTGCTAACGAAATGTCTGACAGGGTACCTGTCAACGTTGTTGTCACAATCGCCAAATACTGGGAGCAAAAGTCGAAAAAATGGAATTCACTACAATTCGTTCGTCGCTTCTCAATCCTACTTCATCAACGTTACATATAAACTGAACAACCATTTCGTCACTTACTGACTGCTTCTTGGTGGCTTGGCCTGCTCTCTGACAGTAGAGAAGACTTCTGTATTGTGACAGTACCCGGCCCACGCTGGTGCCACTTTACCAAACTACATGATGAAGCAAAGTCTAGCATGATCGAATGAAGCAAAGTCGGTTCTACAGCTCACAAACACCAGCGCTGATAAAACAGCTCATGAAAGAGATCGTCATCCCATTGAACACAGCCGAGTCCCAGGCGCGGCCTCATAGCCAACCCATCTTCCTCTCCTCACCAGCCAACCTGTTTCTCCTCCAGAGACGCCAACAAACTTTCCATGTGTGAGAAGAGCAGCCTCTCCATCTCCTGATCATATGGACGAGATAACCTTCGCCAAAGCACCTGCACGCCATCACTAGCAACATGTAAATCAGCAGGCTATTTTTATTGTTACTCAACCATCTACTTGCAAACTGCTCCCCCACCTGGAGTACGAAACTGTCAGATAATTTTGAGTTTCTGACCACCACATCCTAGCAATATCATCACATCAACTTAAGAAAAACATGGCCAGTACTCACCATTTTTGCTTCGGAGCAGACCATGCACGCTACTTAGGTCTGTCACTGGTGCCAAACACTGCCCCACTAATAAGACGAGCATAAATGTTTCAACCACTCCATGTAATTAATCTGTCAACCACACCCACATTTAACTCCAGCAGCAACTTTCAAAACATCTGGTAGAATACAATGCATAATGTATCATTTTATTAGCTTAAGGGGCTGCCAACCACTGATGGAGAATTAATGTAGCCACCGGTGTTAAGCTGAAAGTTAAACTAATTTCCGTTGGCATACTAATTTTACACTCATTCCAAGCGGAGCCTAAGTTTGCATGAACTAAGATACGAGTATACGACTGGCTGGCTTCACAGGATTATTACACTGCGCCATGGTTTTTGAGTCGAGCGACTAGTCGCGACTAGTCGATGAGTCGCAACTCCAAGGTCGACTCAACATCTCGACTCAACTAATTGGCTGAGTCGAGCGACTCAAACGACTAGTCTCGACTAGTCCAGGTTTTTGAGTCGAACGACTAAATGTTTGCCTGTCATTTTTTCCATATTGCTTGCCCAGTTCCCTGTCAAACCTAGATCGCCTCAGTTTTCCCCCGACCCAAACCTATCTTGGCTCCCGCGATCCCTGTCAAACTTAGATCACCCCAGTTTTCCCCTGACCCAAACCTATATTGGCTCCCGCGACCCTCTCCCTTGGCCGCCGGCGCTGCCGCAAGCTGCTCTGCTCCTCCCCTGGTTGCTGCTGCTGGTTTGCTCCTCCCGTGGTTGCTGCGGCTCCTCCCCTGGTTGCTGCTGCTACTGGTCTGCTCCTCCCCGGTGGAGTGCTTGTAGTTCTTTGCTTTGTATTAGACAATTTATAACTGTATACATATACTCTCGTAATTTTATAGTACCCATGACTCACTACCCCAGAACGACTCGTCGACTTGTCGACTCGAAAACCTTGCACTGCGCTAACTCAGAATGTAAGGCCAAGTAGAATGGTGACACATGTTGGTATACCAGACTAGAAGAAAATCCAAACTGATTTCCACTAAATGTAAAGCAGACTTGAAATACCAGTCATTTGAGAATTGCCTTGGATGCTCCCCCATTTGCCGTCTTAAATGTAAGGCGCAGTGGATTTAAGGTCCTCATGAATATAGATGACTCTTTTAGAGGAAACGAATATAGATGATTCTTAAGGCAGTAAGGAGAACCGTGGATGCTAATGGTGAAAGAATTGGCTGAAACGAATTTATTACAGTAAAGTCAATTAATGCGACTAAGACAATATTGAAAAACAGTAAGCACTGAGCACTATAATGATATAACAAGTTTTACCTCATCAAAGTTGGCAAGCTCAAAGCAAAATCCCAGCAACAACTGCCTCAGTTTTGGTCTTTTCTGCACTACCACGATCATTTCTTACATCTTTCATAACAGAACATAATTGATCGTAAGTTCATTCTGGCGTGATAAACTCTGCCATGGTCGAAACCCATCATCACCATCATCCCCAGCAATCATCTGTTAACAGAAATAGTGGTACATAAATAAATTCTACTGTTTTCCCTAAGATCTCGAGAGTTAGGTCACTCGGCCCTGTTGAAAGTTTACGATGCATGTTTGTTCTTAATTAATTTAAGGGCCACTCTACTGGTAAATACTGTATAATTATTAGAAGTTACTGTAGAAATAAACTAGGAACCATGTGCAATTGCTAAACATTCCAAGTACTGCATGTGGTACTAATTGGTATTTGTGTGAAAACGCAAGACTCTGGTCTTGGCAAGCATCACCACTTGGCCTGACGCGCCATGTCTCACAAGTGGAGGAGTGCCAGGGAGCCAAACACCACTGAGACGATACAACACGAATATGTCAGAATAGACTTACACGAATATATCAGAATAAGTCAATTAGAGCAACTAAGACAGGTTAATCCATATGATCCTTGTTTTTCTAGCATTGAACAACAGTAACCAGAGTAAACTTTATCGTGAATATAATCATGCTGAATAGGAAATGACTATTTTGGAACGAGAAAATGGTATGATCTGCATGCAGAAGAAATTGTGTTCAAATCAACATTAGGTCACTCATACTTTTCAAGAGCAACATTGCTCATATACCTAAAAAAATTGTTATAATAATTTAAGTGCCACTTTATTGCTAAAATACCATATATAATTATTATAACAAGGTTGTACGGAAGCTGAATGTACCATTTGTCAGTTGCTGAAGTAATTGTAGAAATAAAGTAGGAAGTCCTAAACTAACAGAGAGAATTAAATAGCCAGACTGTGAACTGCTAAATTTTGAACCACGTACAGAAAGCAGAGACAGAGAGAGAGAAGCATGCTGCGACTTTGTGGTATTTGGTGCTGGTGTGGTATTTTGTGGTCATGGTCTGCCGCCCAGGCGTAGGAGCAGTAATCCATGTGTGTCACGGGTGCCCACTGCATTCCCAACCCAAGGCCAATGCTTATACAGGCAGTGGCACTCATTTAGAACGGTGATTGTGCACAGTTGTGTGCCTTTCAAAGAAGACTCGAGCCTACAGCATGCAGTCACATACAGTATATCATGAATTTACCAGAATATGTCAATTAAAGCAACTTCCTTGGTTTTTGGGTACTGGAGAACAGTATACAGTGAGCACACTAATAACGATATAACAAGTTTTCCTTTTTTATCTAATGGTATAACAAGTTTTACCTCATCAAAGTAGGTAAACTCACTGAAAACTCCCAACAGCAACTCTATGATTTAACGATATAACAAATTCTACCTCCTTTTGTGCACTGGCACGAAAATTTCTCACATCCTTCATAAACAGAATAGAATTGAACAGAGAATTCTATCTGGCGAATTGAACAGAGAATTCTATCTGGCATGATAAACTTGCCACAATAGTCAGTCGAAACCCATCTTCATCTCCATCCTTCCTAGCAATCATCTGCTCATAGAAACAGTGGTACATGATGAAAGTTTAGATATCACGAAAGATAGAACTAAATATGAACGAGCCATGTTTTCATCATTTAATCTTCAAGCATGTCATATGTATTTAAGACCGTCTTGCGTATGCATGATGGATGGAGCTCATCAAACAACTTACCAGCAAAGAAAACTAGCATTTTCAATATTTGATAAAGCTGAAATGGACAAAAATAAGAACTGACGTGTTTCCACAAGCTGAAAATACTGGTCATGGTAACCAAATGTAACATGGATTAATTATCGCATTCATTGGAGAATTTTTATATAAGGATAAAACAAGCATACCACGGTTTACAAGAATGTGTGCTAGATAAGACTTGTCTAATTTTTTAAACTGAAAACTGCAGGGGAGACATCGACATTAAATTTTTATTAGAAGGAACGAAGTGTACAAGATTATATACACAGGGGGGAGGGGAGAGGGCTAGAGGGATGGCTGATAGATAAGCTGATCAAGCCATGATCTAAGAGGAGCCTCTTTCATCCTAAAAGAAAGCAGCAAAAAGTCTTACTGAGGAGAAAGAACCGAGAAGCAACATTAAGGTTGATATTGTCAAAGATTTTAGCATCGCTTTTTTTCCAGATATTGCAAGCTGCCGTGACCAAACTTCTGTGAAAAATGGCTTGTTGAAGCTAGATTTGGCCTCAGAAAAGAGAAGCAGTGTCAGAGTAGCCTTGGCCTGAAGATTCAGACCAGTTGACTGTTGTCCCAATCTTGATCTTCTAATTAAACCTCAAGGTTCAGAGCAGCGATGGATGAACCAGTGCTAAACTGGAAGACAGCTCGCCTATATGTTGGATGCTTTTACTAACTTTGGATATCGCTCCATTCCACCAAGTAGGTGAACTTTATAAGAGCTTTCGTCTAGGACATCAAAAAGAAACGGAGCTTCCACGAGAACTGATTTTCATGTACGTGTATAGCACGTGTAGATTTAAATTTGATGAATATTTGAAGTGACCTACTCATGAAGCACAAAGTTATCATCTAGAAAAGCACACGTGTACATCACTGTGAAGCTAAACAACAAAACTGTGCTTCTTGACCCTCCTGATTCATCCAGCTGACATGCAATGTGTGTGCTCATAAATTCGTGTCAAACAACCGTTGAAAGTAACATCAGGCACCATAATTTGACTTTCTATCCTATATAGGTGTTACCCTAGAATGAAACCAAAAACTGGCTGATCACAAGGTGGCAGGACAACTACAAAAAAAATTGAGGGGAAGACAGGACAACAAATGAGAGGAAGAAAATGAACCACAGCTTGCACTCACACTCGCACATTTGAGCTTGGTTTCGGATTCCTATTCACCATTCCAAGAGTCATGCTCCAAGCAGGATTAAATTAGTTGGTCCAATTTCAGGGTCCCACTCCAGATTCCTGAATGGAGAAGATCGGAGTAATATTAGGTTACTCAACATTTTTTTCAAGAGTATAACTCCTCATATATCTATGAACATTTACCACAGAAGCTTACAAGTTCCTAAGGACCGCTACATTTGGGGTACGAGATATGATTTTTCCAGAACAGATTACAGGGAACTGCAGCCTTCAAGAACGAGGCTAGGGACCAGGCTGTCCCATTCTAAGGAACCTACAGTCTACAGGTGAAGAAAAAAATGCAAGGGAGGTGAGAAGAGAGCAGAGATTTGGGGGAGTAATCACCTCAGGCGGGCGGGCGGTGGTGGCGGAAGGCTGATGTCGCAGGACAGGGAGAAGCGGAACTCGCCCTGCTGACACAGGCGGTCGCCGCCGCCATGGACGTACTGAAGGACGGACTGCCGGCGAGCGGAGGTGAAGAACTGAGGAACTCGAATGCGCCGCCCGCTAGCAGCCGCAGCACGAGGCGGTCCGGCCGGGGTTGGAGGGGGCGGTGGCGCGCGGCGTCTCCACCCGGCAAGAGGAACACTGAGAGAGAGAGAGAGAGCCCACTTTATTTTTTTTTGACATGAGAGAGAGCCCACTTGGAAATTTGTTCCTATGACATTTAGGCCCAAAGAGGTCCACTTCGAAAATTGTGAAAACATCAGAAAAAAACGCCAGGTTTGAGGCATCGGCATGGCGAGCCAGAGTGGGTGCGTGCAAAGCTCCTAGTCTTCTTCTTCAATAAGTATTGTTGGAGGAAATGGGGAGCTGTGGTTGCTCCTTGTGTTCTCCAATTATATAGTAACACGTTGCTTAGACAGCTGGATTTTACCGTTTTCTTTTTTGCTTGTATTCGCATTCTATGTGTTCTAAAAGTCGTTTCACGGAAAACCGACTTTTTACACGACCGGTGTAAAAAAGACAACTGTCGATGTTAAAATAAGGTTTTTCAGACATTTTTTTTTTGTCTTTGGTACTTAGCAAACAAAAACTGTCGGTTCAGTTCTTTTTTTATATATGCGAAAGATAGTACTCATCACCTATCTAAGTGCATCTTATCGTCTCTAGCCTATCCCTAAAAAACTAACTTTTAGAGGAATAAACATATTGTTTTTCTCCTTTAACATGCACCTAGCCGAATCATGAAAACGTTTAGGATAGTATTTTTTTTAATCCATACATGACCCGACTATTAACTATAGTTAACCTCGACTCTGTAGCACCCGCCACGCTCCTCTCCGACTTTGATTCGGTCGCTGCTACTCGCCGCCGCCGGATTCATCGAATCTACGACCGCTTCTGCCATCGCCTGATTCGACGAATCTATGGTCGTTGCCGTCACGTCCTGGTGGGATCCATCGGGGACTGAACCGCACAACCACCCTGACTACCGGTCGCGCCTCAAGGCACTCGTGCCTCGCCGTTCAACCGGCCTCCTCTATGACTACCAATCGTCCGGGCTCGTCCGTCGCCCATCAATTTTTTGGGGGGAGTTAGTATAGGGGATTGGTTCGAAACAACATTTTTTAGAGGAGTAAATATGATCCTTTATAGTATAAGGAGGTATATACGGGACCAAATGTTATGGGATCCACTAGAGATGCCCTTAAAAAGTTATTTTAAACAAAAAAAAAGAACATGTATTTCTTAGGAAAGAACCATTCTACGCTACAGTAACACACAAACCAAACTCTGTACATCGTCACATTAGCAAAGCGCGTGGCAAGGCGCGCGTATAATTCTAGTCAGTAGTAGCGCTGAAGGACTTCCCTTGCTGAGTCTGAAAGAGTTAGTGAGGCGGCACACGATTTTGCGTTGAATAACCTATGCTGTCGGTGAGACCGGAAACAAACACCTTTGTAGATCGATTATCGTAAAGGGATTGTACTGGTCTGTCTACGAACGCGGGCATGGGCGTGAGCTGAGAGCATCCCCAGCCAGACTCCCAAGAGGTCCCCCAGCGGCTCTTTTTAATGTCGGCAATACAAAAGAATGAGTTCATACAACTCTTTGTTCTTATAAATGAGGTAAATTTTGTTCTTAATCTTTGTTTTTAATATTTTAGACCAGCTAGCAATTTGATTTAGAGTTATCAATTTTATAGATGAGTTCATACAACTCTAACAATTGGGATTATTCATCATCCGATGAGAAATATGATTCGGTCGAGGAGGAGGACATTGCTATGCTCGTGATGGTGCGCTAGAACAAAAGACCGAAACATTGCCGATAAGTTTTGGGCCGGGAGTTCTTGCGGAGAGAACGGCTAGAGGCTCACGAAAAATTGATGCGCAACTATTTTGTTCCAAATCCTATGTATCCGGAGAGGTACTTTCGACGCCGGTTTAGAATGTCCATGATATTGTTCGTTCATATTTCCAATTCCTTGAAAAAACATGATCGGTCATTTGAACAGAGGAGGTATTGCGCCGGTATGCTTGGACACAGCACAGAGAAGGAAGTGTCTGCCGCTTTGAAATTTTTATTGTTATTTTACAATGTTTATTTCAATTGATTTCATATGAGCATTTTTTTTTTGTATGCATCTTTTGGTGGAGGCTGTTGCGCTGCAAAATACATCAGGTTCGGAGTTGGACCTTTTTGGTGATCTGAAAATTAAACCACCTTTTCGGTGATGTATAATTTACATCAAAAAGTTTTTTGGGTCCTATTTTACACCACCTATTGGAGAAGCTCTTAATACCAACGTTTTCTTATTTGTTTATTTTTAGACATCTTCGTTTCTTTATTTCAAATTTCGATTTCTTTATGCATTTTTATTCATACTTTTAATGTGTCATGTTTTGTCCTCCCTTCTCACATGTCATTTTGTTTGCTACTTATCATTTTCACTTGTAAGTTTATGAAATTCTCTGCTGAAATATTTTAGGAAGCTTGGCTCTATTAAACACTTCTACTTTGTTCATGGATCGCGATGTCTCCAACGCCGTCCAAATTACATCCGCGGACACCTTCATGTGTCGTGTCCAAGTGATAAGGTAGAATACAATACGTTGACGGATCACACCTTCTACAATACGAAATGGTAAGAATCCATCCTGGTCGTACTTGCAAAGCAGCGTGAGCCGTTGGATAACTGAAGACTCTATTACTTCTCGCGACGGCGCCGTAGCTTCAGAAGGATTCAGATAGCAGAGCCTGATAGTCCGACACTCTGTTTCCTCCATCCTTTTGCGTTCCTATCACTCACCAAGCGTGGTTGTGATTTTTTTCATGCTTGCTTTAGTTTTTTAATTGTCGTGGGAGGTTTAATTGCTGGGAGCAAAATGCAAAGATCGATGAGAGATTTCAAGGCGAAATGTGTTCAGTGAAAAGAAAGAGAGTCCATATACCCATTTCGCTCACTGGCTAGCTGCTGCTTCTCAGTTTTCCCAGGTTAGCTGTGCGGCATTGTTGTAGTATTCCGACAGCACCAGGTCAAACAAAAATAATCCTGACAACAACGACCTCTTCGGCATCACCCCGGTTGGCCACCGTCAGCCTTCGCGCCCCTGGACTTCTCCGGCGTGGCGGCGCCGTACCCTGAGAGCTTCGGCTCCTCTCCGGCATGGAGTTGGTTCCTGACAAGCAGGCAAGCTAGACTGTGCACAGCACAAACGTGGGATTTTTTCCAGCTTGTACATAATCTGGACAAGTGTTGAATCAAAAACTATTGCAGTTTACAAAGTAATCTTAAGAAGTAAACGACGCCGAAACTGCACCCCGTCCTGGAGAAGGGAAAACGTCAGATAAATCTTTCTGTCCACCACGGCTTATAAATCTAAGCAAAACAAGGCGAGTGCACACCGTCTCTGCTTCAGAACACGCGCGCTCATCAGGAGGGATCACACCCAAAACTAACAAGAACAAAAGCACCAGCAACAACTACATAGCCTAATCTCCAACCAAAACTAACACCCAAAGTATTTTCATAGAAAGTATTTACAGGTCATGTGTCAACTTAGTAACGAAAATAGATAGCCCACAAATGTGCGTTATTTCAACCTGTACTGGATCTGGGAAATGGTGAAGGATAGAAATTAACTCACTTCACAAATATCCGACAAAGATAAAGTTCAATAAAGACCGTTTTTCGCTACTGTTTTCCGAGAGGAAACGGCAGGACCAACAACTGTTAACAAACGTGAGATCTGTACAAGTATCAAATCAGATACGGTTACAGTTTAGAATGCATTCTGAAAAAGTTATATGACAATGTCTCAACAAAGTAAACGAAGCTGAAACTAGATAGCTGACAAATGTGAGAATCGCAGCTCCTACTGAATCTGGGAAATGTTGAAGGCGATAAATGAATTCACCTTACAAGTGTGTGAAAAAGATAAATGTCGAGGTTCAAAAAAGCTTGAAACAATCATGGCATAACACTTCTATGCGGTCTTCGTCCAGTTTTCCTCGGTTAACTGGGCAATGCTATTCTCCTTTAGGAATTGCAGGAGCTTCCTGCCCTTTCGAGCTTTTCGACAGGAATAAAAGCTAAATAGCCATCAATCGCGGTTGGCCTGCCTCCGCTCACGAACCAGTCTTGGTATTTCCTTCCAAGTCTTCGGTTTAAACGCCATCACTGTACATAACACAGATGATGTCAGAACAAACTTGTAAACACTAATCTAACACAAAAACTTATACCACATGGCATTCAAGAATGGAGATTCTAGGCAAAACAAAAAAGAACAATTGCTATGAGTTCTTATTGTACTGCACATGTCATATCTGCTGCTAACTCTTTCAGTTAACACCCCATGTAACAAACACACTTGCTGCTGCCATATAGTTATCAATGTGATGTAAAAAAGAACTTCAAGTTACAGCAGGATACAGATGAGATAGCATCATTCTGTTTTAACAAATTCTGCATGTGTGTGTTACTACCTGGCCTATACATGTATGCGTGATGTCACCACTCATTTAAAAACTTACAAGTACGATTTCTCATTAAGTTACAAGTATCATAATCATGGGACACTGCAATCAGATTGCTATTTATCGTCTTCGAACAATATAACGATAATGCTAACGGAAGATGATGTGTGGATGTTGTACATGGGATGGGATGGATGCATGCATTTGTTGGTGAAATATGGCAAAGAGAGAAATAAATACGTGTACCTTCATAACGGGCCTCTAGAAATTTGTATTTGATGCAGCCCAGTCGCTGCTGCAGGCATCTAGGGAGCTTCTTTATAGCAGGACAGCCTTTAATTGCAAGAAATTGGAGAGACCCGTATGCTTGTGGCTCATTTGGCAGGGATGCCAGGGCACTGCAGTCCTGAAGATCAAGGGATTCCAACGATGGGGGCTCTCCTGACAGAACCTCCAACGATGTCAGCCAACGGTTGCTATTAATTTGCAGTTCCGTGAGGGAAGTGGGCAGACGGAGAGTCCCCCCAACATGCCAGCACACCCCGATATTGTTAGAGATTCGAGACAAGGAGGAAGTGAATGCTCTCTTGCTGCTGCTGATGGCTCAGATGCATTTATAGAATTGGTGACTTGTGGTTTTGGGGGACCATCCTGCTGACATGACAGGACTTGAATACTACTGCAGTCAATAATTATTATGGTCTTCAAGGACGGTGGAAGATGTAGAACCGCTGATAAACTATCACATCCATATAAATATAGGTATTCTAGGCATGGACAGAAGTGATCCATGCGTGATGATGACAACTCTGGTACAGCTGTGGGCACGATTGCTTCATTGCAGGATGCCCCTTGATCTAACTCCGACGTGCCCTACTGCTGCTTGCTGAATATGGACTCTAGCTTATTGCAGCAGTAAATATCCATTTTCTTGAGAGATCCCGGGACATTGAACATCTCTACCAACCTTGGACAGAATGCTACACTAAGAGACACCAGACCTGGCAGGTGTTGGCTCCTTTGAGACGTTGATGGCTCAAGAGGAGCTTGTGCGTATCCAGTCAGATTACTGCAGTTAATAATCGATAATGACCTCAAAGATACCAAGCTTTCGAACACTTCCTCTGGCCAGTGGACAAGCACATCACATCTATCAATTGACAAATCTCCAAGATGTACAAAATAGTCCCACGGCTGTAGTCCACCTGATCGAAATAATGAGTTGCAGCATCTTAACTTCATAACTGTAATAGGGGATTTCTGGTTCCATTTCTGCTTGTTGTCCACTGGTTCAATTGAAGTGCACCCAATCTCTGATGTCGTACCTGTATCTTCTAGCCTCAATACCAGATTGGTCAATGAAGACAAATATCTGTCTACCGAATGGAAAATCTCCTGCTTGCCATCTTTGATTTTTAATACACTGAGTTTTGGTGCTTTGGGTAGATCTATCAGCATGGGGCATTTCCGAATTGATAGTTCCTCAATCTGAGGAAACAATATATGTTCTCCCATAGTCCCTTCGACGGCATCCCATCTCTGGAAGTTGTCCAAGTCCTTCAGTTTGAGTACCTTTAGAGCAGGAAATTGTGAGCGAACAAATTTATACCACCTCCAATACATGGTTCTTGCAGCAAGGAAGCTTCAGGCAAAGCTATCAGCTTTGGACAATTCCTAATCGATAGTTTCTCAAGCTGAGGAAATACTGTTTCTTCTTGCTTCTCGTCAATTTGGCACCATCTCTCAAGTTCCAATAGATGTTCTAGCGTAACAGCTTCAGTTTCGAAAAAGTTACTGATGTACTGCGCCAACAAAAAAATTGCAATCTTTCACAATGAGAAAGATGGATCTCAACAATGTTTTGCAACATACCCATGCACTTTCCTCCATATGAATATATCCTCAGAACATGCAGCCCATCATGAGGTTCAAAATCATTGAGCACCTTGCTTTCACAAGCGGAAGTCCATCTCAGTGTCAATTCTCTGAGATCATTTTTCTTTCCAAGATTTGCCACTTTTGCCTTTGCTTCTATAACATTCTCTATCTGACACAGCTCTAGCTGACCACCGAGGTTTAAGTGTTTAGCTCTTCAACATCACTGCAATTGGGGCTAGTAGCGGCTGCTACAAAACATGTGAGTGTCTGCAGCTTAGTGAGTTTCCCGAGTTCTGGAGGCATGCTCTTCAAATACCTACATCCATGGGTGTACAGGTGACGGAGGGAAGTCATATACTTCATTGTCCCGGGAAGACGATCAAGTTTACGGCAGTAGGAAAGGTCCAACATTTGCAGGTTATATAGAATGCTTATATCTTCAGGAAGTGCTTTGATATAACTTTCTGAGAGATCAAGGTACCTCAGCTGATGCAGATACTTTGGCTTTAATACAAATGATTCTCTCCATATACATAGCTTCAAGGCATGCAACGTGCTGTATTTTGACAAATGCTGCAATGAACTTTTAATAATACTATCGCATAACAGTGTTTGGACAGCAGGGGGTCTTTTCTCCATAGAATCGTTCAAAACATCTTCTGTTTCTTTGCATGACAAAAACAAATGCCGAGCAGTATCTGGAAGCCACTCGGTTTCACTTGGTTTTAGGGTTGCAACAACACATTCTTTTTCCATAACAGACATTGCAACATCATGAATAAGATCATGGATTCTACATATAGTTCTTTTTCTAGAGTAAGACCTCCGTTCCAAGCTAGACATGTCGTGAATGTTCTCTGTGTCTAGCTCTATGTCCAAAAAGAAAGACCTTGAGGCCAGCTCACTAAAAATTTGTTTTCCAGTAGTTTCAAGACTATCTTCCTTATGTTTAGGGATAAAGCCATTTGCAATCCATAGTTCGATTAGCTTGTCCACGTCAATCTTGTAATCTTTGGGAAATATTGCACAGAAAGCAAAACATTGTTTCATATGTGATGACAAGTCGTTGTAGCTAAGCTTTAATATTGGCAAAATTCCAGTTTCCTCGGTGCAAATGCTGCTCCTAGATGATATAGCCTTCCATTCTTTCATGCTGGTCTTGGTACGAAGTACAGAGCCCAGTGCGATCGCAGCTAAAGGAGAGCCAGAACATCTCTTCACAATTTCACCAACCATCTCGACTAGCTCAGCAGGCTTTTCTTTATTCGAACTGAATGCTCTAGCCTCAATAATTTCCTTTAAGAAGCTATCCTCCAAAACATTGAGATTGTGGGGTCTACCTATACCCATAATTTCAGCAACTTGTTTATCACGAGTTGTTGTCAACACTGCACTGCCGCTGCCACAATGTTGAAGACACACCTTTAATCTTTCCCACTTATGGACCTCTCTATTCCAGACATCATCCAATACAAGGAGATACCTTTGCCCGCTCACTAATCTTTGAAGTCTATCAAGTGGTGGTTTGTCTCTATCATGATTCTTCTTGGGAGATGCTTCAACTATACTCTTAGCCACTGAGTTAACATCAAAGTTATCAGAGACACAAACCCAAAGCAGCAACTGGAAATGCTTCTGAACTTCAGGTCATTGTATATGAGCTGCGCTAATGTTGTCTTGCCAAGGCCCCCCATTCCAACGATGGGAACAACTGCGAGATCTGCATTACTAGCATGACCAAGTAGTATATCAAAATTTCCTTCTTCTCTTTGTGTCTGGATCTGCTAGCAATTTCTTGAGGGTCGATGATGATATAATCTGTCTGCCTCCATTCCTTGGACACCGGCGTTTGTGGTTGGTACTTGAACCCAAAGGCCTGCATGTCTGCAATGAGGGCCTCAATGGCCTGCAAAATCTTCTGAAGCTTGTGACCCATTGTGTGACGGAAGACAACACGGTTGTGAGTAGGCAAGAGTTTTATCACATCGAACCCAAGCTTTCGATAGTGCCCATTTTTCTTGGCTTCACGGCGGAGTGCTTCGTAATTGAACTCGTCAAAGACTTCATTTGCCTTATAAGCCACAGCCTTGAGCTCCTGGAGCCATGCTTTCACTCCTTCTCTATGTGTCGTGGCCTGCTCCTCGGCGTCGGCGATGACGTCGAGGATAGCCGGAAGCTTGCGCATGAGAATCTTGTGCTGCTCCTCCATTCCCGCCATCACCTTGTACTTGTCCAGGAGGTAGCTGGACGACTTGTTCATCAGCATGGACACCAGTGGCCGGATGGCCATGGTGGCTACCACCTCCGCCATCGGAACGCTCAGAAAAGACTCCAGAGCACACGCACGAAACAAGGCCACTGCAGTATTTAATGGTGTGAGAAATACAGTTATCTGATTTGGAACCAACTACAAGGTAAGATTCAGTCTACAAACTGAATCTTGCAACGGTCGTTACCTGATTCGTTGGAACGGCCTTCGAACCCCCGAACGAGGTCGCCCCTCTCTGGTGACCGGCTCGTGGATGGTGAGCCACTGAGCCTGGCTGGCGTTGTAATGGCGGCGGCGGCAGTTCCCGGGCCTGCAGAAATTAATGGTGTACAGATAGGGGTTGAGATCTGTTGTTGAACCAGGTTCAACTACAAGTCAAAATCCAATATTACAGGCACAGTTACCTTCAGGAGGAGCACCCAGGTCCTCACCGGCAGGTGCAGCTCCAGAGCCTGGCCGGCGCCAGTGGCAGCTGACGGATGGGCTAGTGGAAAAAAAAGAACTATCATTGACCGATTAAAATGGACTAGGGGCAAACCTTGAGCAATTAAATGGTTGCCTGAATTTTCTAGTTTAGAGTAAATCGTACAGAGATTCTTGCAGCAGCCATAGTTACCTTGACGAGCAACGCAGTGACGGCGAGCAGTGGCGGATCCAGGGGGGGGCGAGCGGTGGCCAGGCCCCCCCATGCTTCGGCCCCCTCCAAGTACATGTAGCAGGGATTAGTGGCTTAATGCTCCGGCCATTAGCACATATAGGCCTAATCCTAATGCCCAGCTTGCTGTACATGATGGGCTAACTTGCCAAGCCCAAAACAAATTAGCTACAATGGGTAGACTCAGTACGAGAATGGGCTAGGGCATCGTGAGCAGATACGTATTGACCAGATTCCTGTAACTCCTACGTACTGTAGTATTTTCCTACAACTGGTGGCCGCCGCCGCCGCCTGCTCCATGTGTGCTATAGGGCATGGTGAGCAACCGCGGCTTGGCGCTTCGCCGCCTGTCGACGAGAACGACAACGCCGATGTGGAGTGCCGGCGGGTGTCAGATGTCTAATTGTTTCACGGCTCACAGCCCATGCCTCCAAGCATAAGGTACTATTAGTTCATATACAGATCCACCGCGAATTATGTATTCATTTGTTGTTCCCGTCTCCTGGTTTAACATCTCACGGCTTATGCCTACAACTACAAGCCGATCAAGGTGCTAGCACTAGTTAGCCTATATGTTTTATTTTTCGGTTTTTATTCATTGGGGCCTGTTTTATATTTACAAACCTAGGACTACATACTCAAGATATTAAAATGAAGTCTAATTTATTTTTTCAATTTTTTTATTGTTCAAGTAGTTGGAGAAAAACACCAGCTCCAATGGCTTGGCAACCTAGTTTAGTAATGTCAGAATACTACTAGTACATTTACATCGATACAAGAAGTTTTTTTATACAAAAAAATCTGGTCATTGCCTCGTCGCCCCCCCCTATGCTCAAATCCTGGATCCGCCCCTGACGGCGAGTGAGAGCCTAGTCCTCACCGGCGGCAGGTGGGCGCCAGCTTCAACGGCAGCGGCAGATCCAGAGCCTGGCGAGCGCCAGCGACGAGACGCGGAAGCGGACTGATTGGGATTGGGGAGGAGGAGACTTGTCGTGGACTCGTGGGGGATTTTCTGCTGCTGATGGATGGGGACGTGGCGTGGGACTGAACGAGTGACTTCACTTGTCCACTGACTTGTGGGTCCTCCAAAGTACAGTAATTTTCATGACATTTTTCTCTCGGATACATTTATTAACTCAGAATTAGGTGCATAACTATAATAAAAATATAAAAATACTTAGTGTGTATAAAACACAGTGTACGGTGAAAGTTATATCCAAATATCTTCATCTTCACCCATAAAAGATATTAAGGAGCGTGCTGAGCGATGCGCGGATTCGCTCAATCCTCCGCATCGTGCGCCGTCATATGGAGTCCAGAAGAACCGACAGGTCAGGTCTCTATGAGCCCAGACCGTCACCAGTGAGGAACCGGGTTGCTCCTCTGTGAGCCCTGACCGTTATCGGAGAAGACGCAACAGAACGATGGCCCTTTTGCGGCTCTGGTGATGCGCTTGTAACGAAAGGAGATAGATCGTCACATCGAAGGTAACATGCTCTGTCTGACTAGGTTGGTTGGTTGGGTCGTTGCTAGTTCTTAGAACCAAAGTATTAAATAGGCGACGAAGACGTCAATCTTGCCGAAGGGGATGACGTGGTCACACTCCAGCAAGTTGGTGGCGTCCTTCCAGCAGGAGACGTCGATGATGGTTCACCCGCTGTGGCGGGCGGCTCTCCCGATGGTGAGGTCGGAGATCTGGGGAAGTGATCCTGCCCGGAATATATTTTTTTCTTGGACGGTGAAATGATTATTATAATACACACTCTAATAGTGAAGCACCAAAATATGTCCATGCGGGGATCGATGAAAAAAATGTTCACGCTCCTCTCATAATCTGTTTGTTAGTAAAAAATACTTAAGTTGACTAGGCATAAAAACCTTGTTTGGCGTGATTTGTCTTGCTGCAGGACTATAACTTTTTCCCACAATGTGTTGCTCATGCTTTTCAGAATTTTCATTGGTCTTTTCAAATCGTAATTTGTTCACTAGATATGTTTTCCACTTTTAATTTTCTGAAATGCTTCCCTAAATCTTTTAGTAGTTTTTTGTTTTACCAACTATTTATTTATTCTGTTTAAGTAAATAATTTTTTCGGTAGAGGATGATGTTCTAAGGCCAAGGGGTGGCCCTATTTATAGTACTCCGGTCCTCTTCCCCCAAATGTTTTAGGCGGGAAGGGTTGCCACATAGCACCAAGAAGGGGTACCGGCGTACTGCCCTAGGTTCAGATAAAGCCACCGTCAATATTGGCGCAGTGGCAAAGACCTGTTGGTGACGTTGCTGATGACATCCGCGGTGGCGCGTAGCGCCGGTCCTGCCGTCTTGCACCAAAGAGGAAGGTTTTGGGCTTCGCTTTGCTTGGCGTGGATGGTCGGCGTCGTTTAATCACCGAAGTGGAAAGCTTTGGGTGGCACGCGCTGCAGGCGCGCGCGTCACTCTGAGAAAGACGCAGTCGCACATGGCCCCTGGCGCGGGGTCACGGGTGCACTGTACTTCTTGTCTTGTTCCGCTTGAGACCTGGTGGGGCTGCTTACCTCGCGAGGGGTAGCCTCGCGAGGCCTTCTCTTGGCCGCTCGTGGCGCATCCTCCCGAGGTTGTTCTCCTTAACCACAGGGTCTTCGTGAGGCCCAAAGGGTTGGACCGTTCTCCGTTGACTTGTTGACTTGGCTTGACCTTCCGAACGTGGTCTTCTGGGCCAAAGGCATACGGGCCGTGGTACCCTGATTTCCACTGTTCCGACAGATGTCGTTGGACTCGCTGCTGCTCTTGCTGCCCGCCACCGCCGCGCTGGTTTTTGCTCTGCTGCGACAGTGACATGAAGCACAGGTGTAAATTTAATTGAACTGGATCCCCGACTGCATGTTTTGAAACAATTAACAAAGAGATTTTATCCATCGTCTCAAGACCGAACAAATAAACAAGGGATTTCGAAATATATATATTCATATTTGTAATGGTACTTTTTTCTTTTCTTCTTTTTACATGATATTTTTAGTAGTTTTTTCTTTACACTTACTTTTTGGCCCGGGGCTTGCTCCGTTTCTGGATCCGCGCGCCACTGCTCGTCATGGCCAAATCCCTGCCGATCCTAGGAATATAGTTAGTGTCGCTGCCTATTGTTGCGCCGAGCGCTAACACTTTTATTTCAGAACAAGAATACATGCTTGACCAGCGATTTGTAGCCTCACAGGGACTCGAAATTAGCGCTCACCGTTGGGAGCCTGGATGCTTAGCGCCCGCTTTAATTTGCGCTATGTTTTTTTTTTCACTTTAAGAGAAGCACTGCATGTGAGAGGAAAGTAATTTATGTGGTACTAATTGGTGCTAGTGTGAAAGGGCAAGACTCTGGTCGTCGCATGGTGCTGCAAGTCTCATCAGCCTACTGCTGCCAGCCAACACAAGTGGAGGAGTACTGCTCCTCCATGTGTGCAAAACACTGCTCCACTGAGATGTAATTATTCTTTCAAATTCACTTTGGCACCCGGGTGCATTTGAAAGATTGGGAGTGGTGTTTTGACTCCCGGGTGCATATACACCTTTTATTTAAAATTCATTTTTAACGTATTTTGAATTGTCAAAAAAATTGAAAAAAAATGTTCGCGCATAGATCTTGACATGCTATGTGTTCACAAAGTCGTTTCACGAAAAACCGACACTTTTTGTGGCTTGCATAAAAAAGACAAATTTTTTGTGCTAAAAAAAATATCGATTTTCCGTGAAACGACTTTGTGAACACATAAAATGTGAAGATGTATCCCTGAAATTTTATCCACCGGCTGGCTTCACAGTAATATTTTACTGCGCTAGCTCAGAATGCAAGATGGAGTACGTAGAGAGAGCCATAGATGTTGGTATACGACACTACAACAAAATCCGTAATGATTTTCACTATACCCGCAAAAAAAAATGATTTCCACCTGATGTAAAAACATACTTGAATAATTGCTTAATACTGTATAATTATTAGAAGTTACCGTAGAAGTAAACTATAAACTCAAATGGTCTTGGCAAGTACTGCATGTGGTACTATTTGGTGCTCGTGTGAAAAGGCATCACCGCTTGACCTGACGTGCCATGTCTCATAAGTGGAGGAGTACACAGGGGTCCTCCATGTGTTGTGTCACAGGGTGCCCCACCAGTGAGACGACCATGCAATGCAAGACCCTTGATGTAACTAATCTTCCACCACACCCACTTTCAAAACAAAATGAAAATAGTATACAGTATGTGTTGCACATGAATACTATGTTTATTTATGTAAAGATGGTGATAAATGTCAGAATGCAGACTAGAACAAAAGCAAAAATAATTTACCAGTCATATCCCTTTTTGAGAACTGCCCCATTTGCCATCTTTAGATGTAAGGCGCTCTTGAATATAGATGCTCTTGAGGCACAACACCAGCAAGGAAGACTGTAGGTGCTGATGGTGAATGAATAGGCTGACACGAAGATATCAAAACAAGTTGATTAGAGAACTAAGATAGGTTGATCCGTATGATGTTTGTTTTTCTAGCATTGAAGAACAGTAATCAGAGTAAACTTTATCGCGAACATAACCATTTGTCAGCCTATTGAATTAGTTGTAGAAATAAAAAAGGAACCATTAGTCCTACCCTGACAGCCGTAATTGAACAGCAAAACTGTGAACTGCCACATTTTGAACCACACACGGAAATCAGAGAGACAGAGAGAGGCATCCTGTGGTATTTGGTGCTGTTGTGAAAAGGCTTTTGTCTTGGCATGCGCCACAGCACATGCAATTCCCAACCTAAGGCCAATGCATAGGCATACAGTGGTCCTCATTTAGCACTGTGATTGTACACAGTTGTGTGCAGTCACATAGAATGCATTATGTTTTATCATATTTAGGTTAAATGGCAAGTTAGCAAGGGCTGAAACTACAAACTGGCTGGCTTCACAAGAATATTGTACTGTAATCACTAGCTCAGGACAGTACCAGTACGTAAAGATGGTGATACATGTCGCCATAGAGACTATACGTAAGACAAAATGGTTTATAACAAACGTAAAACAGACTCAAGTGATTACCGATTGGTCTTGGGAGAGTTCATCACCCTTTTTGAACATTATCTCGAATGTTCCCCCATTTGCCATCAAGCGTACACTTGAAAATATATGCTCTTGAGGCACAACACCAAGGAGAAGTGCAGGTGCTAATGGTGAACTGGCTGAAACGGATTTATCAGAATAAGTCAACTAAAACAATTGAAAACGGTTAATCGAAATGATCCTTGTTTTCCTAGCATTGACGGATGGTAAACAATGAGCAAGCTAATGGTACTACAAGTTTTACCTCATAAAGCTGGCAAGATCACAGAATAATCCCAATAGCAACTGCCTCAATTTTGTTCTTTGCTGCACTACCACAAGCATTCTTACATCCTTCATAGCAGAACATAATTAAGCAGCGAGTTCTGTCTTGCGTGATAAACTTTGGCACACTTGAAACCCATCTTCATCTCCATCCTCCATTTTTTTTGAAAGTTCACCGGGGGGGAAAGGCTCCCCACCTGAATATATTTCAAAGTTGCCTTGAAGCTTCGCAGCCTCTACAAGATGGGTTCAAGTGAACCAGAGAGTACGGGGGTTACAAAGGGGGGGAGAGATAAATGAAAAAAAACACACACGCACAAACACAACACATGAAAGGGGGAAGTAGCCACACAATGACCATTACCATAAGAACAATCACAAGCGCAGCACAGAGGAGTGTCAATGGCACCATCGAAGGGTATCACAATACCGAGACTTTGCAAATTGCC
Organism: Poa pratensis; assembly: GCA_947311845.1. NCBI lineage: Eukaryota > Viridiplantae > Streptophyta > Magnoliopsida > Poales > Poaceae > Poa > Poa pratensis. The sequence goes on along the minus strand of CAMZMU010000100.1, from coordinate 3,316,451 downwards.
ACAACAACACCCGCACACTCGAAGCTGTCTTCACGACGTGATACTGGAGCAGGAAGTCAACGAGTGTCGCCGGCAAACCGCGAACTCCGCCACAAGGGGCATGATACTGGAGCATATGCAAGTCATGAGACAACCGACAAACACGAACCTTGACTTCAACTCCGCCATAGAGACAACCCGAGCAACCTGCAAGGTGAGGTGGGCATGCTGCGCCATCAAAGAGCAAAGATCAACCGAGATCGCTCCATTGACACGTGCTCACAGCAACACAGCGACCACCACCATGGAAGGAGTTGAGAAGATGGCGCGGGAGCTTTCACAGCAGAACAAGAACGGGAGTGAGTGCATGGCAGCACTGCGAGACGAAGCGCCTCGCTGCCGGATAAAGACCTGCAGCCTCAATTGCCAAAGCACGAGATGAAGAGCAGCCTGGGGTTCCAACGCGACTCCTTCAAGAAGGAAGAAACGACGCCACAGGCGCCATTGTCGCTGAGCATTTGCCCGGAACCACCGTAGCCGCCGGACCCGAGGCAGGGGTTGAAAGCACAGGAGCAGCTCAAGATCCACGCCTCCAGAGAGGTTAACGACACCGGAGTTGCCGCCGTGGTCTGCAAGTGCACAGCACGAGCACGGGTCTCCCCGTGAGCAAGCAGCTAGCTGACGAAACACACCTGACGAGTTGGGGTTCCAACTCCAGGCTGCAGGAGCGCAGCAGGAGTGGAGCAGCAGTGGGCACCCGGCGGCCGGAGAACTGATGTCATCAAAGGCGTGGAGGCTGATTTGGATTTGGTGTGGGAGATTTGGATTTTTTTTTTTTTTTGGGAAAGCGGCCGGACGGAGCAGTGGGCATCCAGGAGGAAGAAGCCAGCACCCTCCCGACCCGCACCAGCTGAGCAGAGACGCAGCAGTGCAGCACGAAGGCGAGGAGCACCTCGTGCTTGCCCGGGCCAGGTCCCCGCGGCGAGACGACCGCGGCCCTCTGGGCCCAGATCGGGCCCAGATCCGGCCCGCACCTCCTCCTCCAAGCCGTGGCGCCATGGGACCTCGCCGCACCGCCAAGCTCCGGTCGCAGCGCCGCCGACCGACGCCGACACATCGCCCGCTCGTCCGGAACGCCGTCGCGCACGCGCGACACGCATGCGTCGCGACCCGCCGAAGCACCTCCTCTCCGCGCAGAGCAGCTGCTTCAGGGTGCGACCTCTACGCCCTCCGCCTTTGGCGGCCGGGTGCCGCCACCGCCGCCGACGCCGGCGACGGCAGCGGCCGAGGGGGCGGAAGATCTGGGCCTCTTTTGGTTAGGGTTTGGGGCCCTCCGGAGTCGCCGCGCGAGCGACCCGGGAGGGGGGGGGGGGGGGTGTGGAGGAGAAGATTCTATCTCCATCCTCCATAATAACCATCTGTTAGTATAAACAATGGTACATATGAATGTTTACATATCAGGAAGGATAGAACCAACAACATGTATCCAGAAAGGAGGAAACTTAATTTCATCGTTAAATTTTCAAGCATGTCATATGTATTTATCCTTGTGTATGCATTATCATGGAATTTAACAACCATGGTAACAACGAAAATAGACAAAATATTACAGCAGATGTGTGAGTTCTCTATGCAGTAGCTATGTAACAACGAAAATGCTGATCACGGTAACCAAATGTAACAAATCGAGTCATGATCACATTCATTATAGAATTCATGTACAAGAAAATAAAACAAGCATACCACGGTTTACAAGAAAGTATGCTAGATGAGATTTGATTGATTTTGCTGAAATGAAAACTACAGGGGAGACCTTGATAGTAAATTGTATTAGAAGGAACGAAATGTATACGATTATATACACAGGGGGAAGGGGAGGATCAGAGGGCTGACTGATAGATAGGTTTTGATCAAGCCATGATCTTAGAGGAGCTTGAAGCTCCTCTTACATCCTAAAAGAAAGCAGGAGAAGGTCTTTTTTTAGGAGAAAGAACCAAGAAGAAACATTGGGGTTCAAATTGTCGAAGATCTTAGCATTCCTTTGTTTCCAGATATTGCAAGCTGCAGTGATGAAAAATTTCATTAAAATTGGCTCACCGAGGCTAGAATTGGTTTCGGAAACTAGAGAAACAGTGTCAGCATAGCGTTGGCATGAGGTTCAGACTAAAAGAGGTCCAACATTCAGTCTCTGGATTCAAGGTGAGTAGTTCACAGGACACATTCAGAATCTTTGTCATGCAGTACATTTCGTCTATGAAGCATAGCCATGGTGTTGAACAAATGCCTTTAACTTGGAAGTACATCTGGATTTCCATAGCCAGTTGCTCCAAAAGGATTCATCAGACTGTGGATGATGAAAATCCACTCCCGCAGTGATAGATCGAAGAATCAGTATCGGCTGCATCCTGACAAGATGCCCGAAGGCTTGCTTAGAGAGAGGTAAGTACCTAAGTGGAATCTATCTAGAGGCCAGGTTCTGAACGATGATGCACGACGAGGTGAGATTGTCAGGGCGAAGGAGTGCAGTCCAGGTAATATTTAGAAGGGTGTGAAAACGTGTTATTCCGAGTCACACAGGCTAGTACCTGGTCATTCTTCATTAAATTTTGCCTAAGATAAGACTTAGGTTACTCAAAAAATTTCAAGAGCACATTTACTCCTATATCTATATTACTATTAAAAGAGCAAACTTGTTGGGATACTTTAAATCTGGACCGTTCAATATCCGATCAAACAGCCCAGATTGTCCCAATGTTTGACAACTCAACAATGTCCGATTTTTCCTGTTTTACCCTTCCACCAAATCACATAATACTACTAAATTGCCACTCATTTCCGAATCGTTATATTTGTCTTTCCCTGAGTTACGGCCATGCACTCCGGCGGCGTCCTCTCGGGAGCTTGGTCCTGTCGATATCCTGGGGCTCGGGCAGCGGGCTTTGGCCCTCACCAACTGGGTCGGCTGCATGTAGCTGAGCGTCATCGGCGCGCCGCCCGTCTCGTCGGCTTCCGCGTCCCTTGATCCCAGGCTAAGGATCCCCGACCGCGTGCTCGTCGTGCGCCGCAGCGAGACCTCCGTTCAGCCGCCGCCGCTCACCACGTGCTCCTGGCCGCTCCGCGGGCGCTCTGACAGTGAGGTCGCCGATCTGTGCAGAGAGCCGCCCTCGGTGCCCGGGCCGGTGGCGCGACTGTCTTCCCCAACACCAACGGCGATCGTGGCCGTGTCGATGACGACGGCGACTGGCAGCCTGGTGGCTGGGGGGACCTGCCTGTGGGCGTCGTGGTATCTGGATCGAGATGGACAACCTCGGCTTGGCGGCACGGCCAGGTGTCTTGGGCGTACCAGGGGCGACGAATTCCTTGTCCGGCCGAGGCGTGGTCTGGCACTCCGACGGCCTCGCTGCCGCCGTCCACCGCTCCGACCAGCTCCACCCCCAGTTGGGGCAGCGGGGGTCCATGTACATTGGTGGATGTGACCACGTGGGCGTAGCTCGTCCTGAAGAAGTCGAAGCAGGGTTCCTGTTCCTCCACTGGACGTAGGTACAGGACAGAGTTCAGGAAAAGAACATGAACAGAAGGTATACACCGAACTGCAATGGCGATCACTATCTGATGAGAGAATGCGTATGGCAGTGCCCTCTGCCGCTCGATGCAGCCTCCTGTTTCATCTCAAGCGTGGCCTCCATCTGCTACTTGGACTGATGGCTGTGATCCCAGCCTTCACCAATCTGTTAGTACAGCATACACTGGTCACGCATTCGTACAGCACACCGCAGAAATTTTCAGATATCCATATACACTAGGATGAACAACAAATGTTGTTTCAATATATATTAGGGAAGCTCCACACATTTTCATTTTGAATTTTGGCTTGTAGTTTTTCGAACTACCTTGAAAAATATAGCATGTCATTTTAATGATTCCTTCTTTATTTTTAAATACAAGTTTTCTTAGTGCCAAAATAATGCATGATATGACATGATCAACTCATGTATACTTATCTATACTACTTATAAAATAGCAAAAATGTTGGTATACATTAATTCTAAAGCGCTCAATTGACACGATCCAGATTGTCAAAATGTCGAGCACCAAATAATTTTGACTGGTCCAACCAATCCGTATACATACAGGGGAAGAGGACAAATAAATGCAAGGTCTCCTGATGGATCTATCTCCAAGAAAAATACTTTTTCTCTACTCTCCCAGAACAATCCCCTCCTCCGAGCGGAACAAAAACCACTGTCGCCACCTCAATCTCCGGGTGATAGAGCCATCGCAATATTCCTCCCATGGCTTCCTCTGAATCCAACCTCCATGCGTTGAGTGATGGTACCACATTGTTCAGATACATGTGCTGCTTGCACACAAAAACCCACATAGATCTTGCTATGTTTTTTTCTACTTGTATATTGTCCCTTATAATTGTGAAGACGTGCGTTGCACGTACATGTCAACTAGTCTAAGAAGAGTTACAACAGAAGCTGCACAAGATTCAACAGTTTCGCAAGGCCAGCTTTTGCACGCGGACACACATACGCAAAAGATAAACTGAAACGTACGAAAGCATATCATTTAGATTCCACAATTAAATTGGATCGAATTGAACACAAGCAGTGGACCGAATACGAAAATGACCCAGGAAGACACATGGCGGCAACCAACCGCTACATTTGCAGTATGAGATGTATGTTTTACAGGACAGATTGCAGGAAACTCTTCACTTGGACAGTGCAGTATGATAACTAGAGAGTTGCCCGCCACCGCCGCGATGCTCCTGCTGAACGCCGCGCTGGTTCTTCTTACGGCGGCGGTCGGGGCCGCCATGCCCGACCGACGGCCTGCGAGCGGAGGTGGAATTCGTGAGGATCTCTTCGCCACCGGGCAATTCCTATACTTCGCGTACCGGCGTACCGCGAAGCTAGTTCGTTTCTCGGCCAGGCCCATTTACACCTGACTGCTTCGTGTACCCCTCCATTAATTCATACACGTACGTGCTACTCTCAAAAAAAAAAAAAAAACATTCACGTACGTGCTGTCGTACTCCTTCCCTGCACTTTTCTCGTGTTTTCTTTTCTTTTTTATTTCCTATTTCTTTGCTGTTTTCATTTTTTGTTTCCTGCTCATTAAAAATGGTTCCGATTATAAAAAAAATTGTTACCGATTTTTTGAAAATGGTGCAAAATGGTTCCGGTTTTTAAAATGGTTTCGATTTAAAAATGGTTCCGGTTTTCAAAAAAGGTTCCAGTTTTGAAAATTGTTTCGACTTAAAAATGGTTCCAATTTTAAAAAATGCTTCCCGATTTCATGAAAATGCCAAAATGGTGAAAAATGGTTCGAGCTTTTGAAAATGGTTACCGAATTTTAAAAATGGTTCCGATTTTAAAAAATGGTTTCGGTTTTAAAAAATGGTTCCATTTTGAAAATGGTTCCAAAATTAATAATGGTTTCATTTTTGAAAATGGTTACGAAATTAAAAATGGTTCCATTTTTATAAAATGTTCGAAATTTAAAAATGGTTCCAAAACTTAAAAATTGTTCCGAATCTAAAAATGGTTCCAAAATAAAAATGGTTCCGAAATTAAAAATTGTTCCAAAATAAAAATGGTTCCATTTTCGAAATTTGAAAATGGTTCCATTATCAAAATGGTTCCATTTTGAAAAATGGTTCTACTTGGAAAATGGTTCCAAATTAAAAATGGATCCAAAATAAAAAATGGTTCCAAATTTACATATGGTTCCTGATGCATGTGAAATGCATACATGAACTTTACATTTTATTACTTGATATTCCAACTTATTTGCATCATATATGGGTTATATTTATGTTATATAATGATTTTAGGGGATAATTCACAGTTTCCCCATTTATTTGGAATTAACACTGCAGAACCAGAAAACCCCTTTTTTCTATATTTTGATGTTTCAGGGACCCAAACGACGTCCAAATGACCTAATATTTTGCGGGGATCAGTTTTTGGAAGGAAGAAGGAGTAGGAGCCAAGGAAGCGCAAAAGTGGAAGTCCGAGGAGGTTTTTAGGTGGTCCCACGCGGCCTCTGGCCGCGTGAGGCACCTCCTTTTCACCCTCGTGGCTCCGATGCCGTCCATTTTCGTTTCCGTGGCTTCGTCTTGACTTAAAACCGACCATAAAAATAGTCCCCCGAGGAGTTTCGCGAGGTGGCGGCGGAGAAACACAAAATCACGAAACAGAGAGTCAGAAGGCTGCCGCCGGAGAAGATCGGAGAGGGGAAACGCCGCCGGAATCACCTCCGGAGGGCTCTACCCTCCTCCGGCGTGTTCATCATCAACATCTACAGTAAGATCATCTCCATCTCTCCACTGTAAACTCTTGGCAAACATGATGTATGATGCAATATACTAATCCCTTGATCTATTGTGTCTCCCCATCTATGTTTGAGAAGTGATTTGTTCATGGCAATAGTGAAATAGTTCGTTGATTGGTTGCATACAAGTTTTGTTATCTTTTATGATTGTCTTTATGTACAATATATGAGTGCACGCATATGTTGGAGAATGCATGTAAGGTGATCACCGGTAATGTAATGGAGTGAGGGAGACTTGGGAGGACATGTAAACCTGAGACCGAGTCATGAAGTTACTTTATTGGGGGATATATGTAGGGGACCTTAGAACTTAAGGCTATGATGGGACTTTTATGTCTTAATAACTCTTGTGCAGTCATTTACTTGGCCATGAGATCCATCATAAGGGGTTTTAGTTAATTTACTTGGCTACACCTATTTATGTCTCCTTCCTAGAAGAAACAATCAAGACTGAAACATGTGCTTCACTAATTGTGGCAACCAAACGAATGAAATAACAATTGCTAGAACATTTGCTCCCTTGATATATTTGCTACTTACTACTTTGAGAAACTTGTTTGAGAAAACTGTTGAGAGAAACTTGCTCTAAGAAACTTACGTTTGAAACTTGATTGAGAAGCTCGTTAGTAGATAAACCCATTCTACATCACTTGCTTTCATTAGTTAGTTCCTTTCATATTTAAATTTATTGCTTTGCATAAAAGGCCATATAAGAGGGTTATAGGGCTTTAGAGAATAGATAGTTTACCTTCAGCTTCTCGTGGGTTCGACACTTAAATAATTATCGAATTGTGCTACAGTGATTCCTTACTCTTGGAGATTATCAATTCCCATTTTTGAAATGCTTCCAAATGACAAAATGGTTCCTTTCTTTAAAATGGTTCCAAATGTCAAAATGGTTCCAGTTTTGAAGAATGGTTCCATTCCGAAAAATTATCCCAACTTCATAATGGTTCCATTCTGAAAATGGTTCCAAAATTAGAAAACGGTTCCATCAAGAAAATGGTTCCAAATTTAGAAAATGGTTCCATCAAGAAAATGGTTCCATTATCAAAATGGTTCCATTTTCCATTCCCAAAATGGTTCTATTTTCTCAAAATGGTTCCACTATTTTTAAAATTGATGAGGAACAATATTTTTATGTTTTAATTTTCGCTTATTTTTTAAAATGGTTCATATTTTGGAAAATAATTATTCTTCGAAAATTGTTCCGATTTTTGAAAATGGTTCCTTTTTGAAAATGGTTCAGAACCAAAAAAAAATGGAACCATTTTTAATTTCGGAACCATTTTTAGAAATGAAAAATATTTTTAATTTTGGAACCATTTTTAATTTCGGAAATTTTTCAAAATTGAACCATTTTTTAATTTCGGAACCATTTTAAAAAATGGAACAATTATTATTAATGGAACCATTATTAATTTTCTTGCGAAACCCACAAAATGGAACAAGTACCGAACGAACTAAAACAGTCTTGCGAAACCCACAAAATGCAGCAAAATCGAACGACAGATGCAGAAGTACGAATGGGCCAGACCCATTTAGCTCGCTGCGGGATGTACGGGTACGCGAAGCTAAGATAGCTTCGCGTTACGCGCTGTATAGGCGCACCCCACCGCCGAGCAGCCGCCACCGCCATCGCCAAGGAGGAGGCCGGCATTGGAGGCGGTGGTGCAGACGGGCCGGGCTAGGCCCAAAGTAATGCCCAGTTCGATTTTGGTGCAGATTACACAAAAGGGTTTAATCGGTCTAAGGAAGACCTAAAAAAACCATACTACATATGAGTTTTGCAGACCTTTTATAGTATATGTTTTCTAAAGAACTCTTTCTTAGTATTGTCTCTGATTTTGTACGTCGGACATGGAGAATCTCGACTTGCTCCAAATTCTTTTTTCAGGATGACTTGCTCCAAATTTTGTTGTCATGTAACAATCCATACTCCAACTTTGTAGAGTTATCACTGATGTATTTCAAAATGTCAAAAAATCTGAGCTAAATTTTCGAGTGTACATCCGAACATTCTAGATTAGTTTTTTCCTAGAAAACTAGTCATTATTTGTCATGATCAGTTGTTGCCACGATTAGGACTAACATTTGAGAAAACAAAATTCATCGAGATAATGGAACATTTTGTATTGCAAGGTGAAAATATTATAATGCATGTTAAAAAATTAGTTGCATGCTAGTGAAATAGTTGTTGTGATATATCTGATATTTTCTGTTGATGTAAAGGAATATTTATGTGTGGTAATATGTTGTGTAGCTGATATTTTATAATACACACCCTAAAAGTGAAACACAAAAATATTTTCATGTGTCGATAAAAAATTCACGCTCCTCGCATAATATTTTTGTTAGTCAAAAAAATTAAGTTGACTAGGCATAAAAACCTTGTTTGGCGTGACTTCTCTTGCTGCGGGACTATAACATTTTCCCACAATATGTCGTTCATGCTTTTTAGAATTTACTTTGGTCTTTTCAAATCATAATTTGTTCGCTAGTTATGTTTCCACTTTTAATTTCGTAAAATGGTTCCATAAATATTTTAGTTGTTTTTCTACTAACGATTTCTTTATTTTGTTTAAGGCAATAATGATGTTTGTAATGTTTGGAAAATTATGAACTGACATTGATTTGTCACATAAGTTTGGACGGGACATTTATCCAATGCATTGCTATTATATATTCCTATAAACTGGGAGTTTTTCTCCCATTAACCATTTCCCATGAACATGACTAACATTTTTGCAAGGCAGGTGAACATTTTCGGCGATATAATCGAACTTTGTTTTCATGGACGGCAAAATGTTTTTAATGCATGTTAAACAATCATGTACAAGCTAGCGGAATAGTTCTTGTGATGTCTGTGATCTTTTTCAAGAGATAAATGAATATTTCGTGCGATGGTGTGACCTATAACTGTATTTTATAATACACGTGCTAAATGTAAAAGTCGATGAAAAAAAATGTTAATGCTCCTCCCATGATTTGTTTGTTACCCAACTTTGTAAAACTGACTAGGCATAAAAAACCAAGCATTGATCGTGAATTTTTATTTTTGAAGCTACAGTTTCACTTTTAAAATCTACTATTTTAATTGAAAACACCACACGTCTTGCCTCGCCTTTTTAAAAAATTCTAATTGTTTTAGTTTTCTTCTAAATATATGCAAAGTTCTCTATATTTTTTTTAAATTCCGGCAGCAATGCGATGAGGATGCGAAACAACCTATATACTCTAGGTGTAGAGCACGAATGCATATATATATATCTAGGCAAGATCGAGTAATATGATGTTCATATTTAAACAAAAAATATATTCATTCTGTAGTGATAAAATGTTGATTCTTACAATATATAGCACCGTGTAGGTAGGACGACGAAGGACGAATACCAGCCTTGGAGTAACTAACGGGATTCAGGGACAGAATATTCACACTTTCATGTTCATGGGCGAGTGAAAAGCAAACAAATCACTTTCATGCTCAGTAGTAGTGCGTGTGAGTACAAGGAGCGAGCATGTAAAGTTGAGGAAGAATGAACATTTAGCCTCCAGCCTGTGGACACCAAAATACCGTTGGACACCAAAGTACATTGTTCGAAGCAAACAAGATCCATGCCCTTTCCATGTAGCTTTGGCCCTGTTTTCCTCGGCTGACTGGGCAGCGCTATTCTCCTATAGGAACTGCAGGAACTTCCAGCTCTTCAATCGTGCTGCCTCCTCTGCTCGGCCATCCACTCAGCCTGCTTCCTCCTCAGCTCAGCCTGACTCTTCCGCTCACGGACCAGTCTTGGTATTTCCTTCCATGTGTTTGGTTTAAGTGCCATTACTGTATATACCAGAAATTATATCAGAACAAACTAACGTCACATGAAAACTTATAACACATGGCATTGAAAAGATATGTACGAAAAAACATTCAAGATTGGCTTTTACTTTTGCATATTACCATATTGTCTTAGTTACTAAGCCCAAGCCAAACTTCTGAACTCAAAAAACATCTTAACTAGTTCCATTTTCCTTCATCTTCGTGTTCTAAAAAAGGTAGCGGTACACCCGAGGTAGGAGCCGGTACTACCACACCTGGATAGTGCACATACTTTCAGTCCGCACATTGCCCAAGAGCAGCAGTACCGCTCTCACTTCCGCGAGTTACCAGAGCGGTACTATCACTCTCCACATCGGTAGCACCGGTCAGCGGTATCTTGTGGTTAAGTTGTGTTGGAAATATTCCACCTGGCAATGTGTTGATTACGATATGATGCCCACAACAAACTACACAAGTACTCATCATTGTATAGCAGCAGTATTATGTTTTGTTTGGTTCCATCTTTCATAAAATCAAGGTCTCTCGAACATTGCTTCTGCATCATCCACCTCCCTCAATTCCTTCACCTCCTCCTTCCAATGTTCTTTCTAAGTGCTAATTAGTAATCATCAGTTTTCGTCAATCTTGAATTATCAATTTTTCTACCATATGAGTGGTGGAAAATAAAATCAATTTGTTGTGAAAAACATGTGTTGCCCGATGGATGATAATGTTAAGAACGATCCGTGTACGTGTTGTATAACCGTACGTTGTAATCTTGTATTGTACCTGCCAAATATATAAATATAGAAGAGGTGGAGGCTGAGACCCCACGTAACCCTAAAAAGCTATTCGATCAAACTTGGTATCAGAGCCTAGCGTTGTCTTCCGCTGCTATCGATCGCGCCGCGCGAGTTCTTCCGCCGACGCACGTGTCCGCCGCTGCAGCGAGTTCCTTGGTATCGATACCGCTGCCTACTCTCACGCGATCGATCTCGCGTGATCAGCTAGCTAGCTCGTGATCGTTGCCATCTACGTCCGCGTCGACTCGCGATTCCATCACCGATCGACACGATGACTTCCGGCCTGCAGCTCTCCACCTCTGTAGGGCCGATGCTCTATCCGTCCATGGCGTCCGTCCCCGTCGGGGCTGTTCCCTCGCCTGCAGTTCGTCTCAATCGGTCGAACTTCATGCTTTGGAGAGGACTCACGCTGCCCAACATGGCCGGCGCCGGCCTTCACGTCTACCTCGACGGCACGGCGGCAGCTCCGCCCCAGACCATCACCAGCGGCGAAGGCGACAAGGCGGTGACTACACCGAACCCTGACTATGGTCAATGGTGGACTGTAGATCAGCGGGTTCTCGGACTACTCCTCGGATCCATGGACGAGGACATCGCATGCCAACTTATTGGCTGCAAGACGGCGGCAGCGGCCTGGACCGCGGTGCACGCCATGTTTGGCGCCCAGAGTCGCGCCAATGTTCGCCACATCCGGCGTCAGCTCCAGACGCTGCGGAAGGAGGATATGTCGGCTGGGGAATACATGCATAAGATGAAGGCGCTTGCCGACGTCATGGCGGCCGCCGGCGTTCCCATCCACGACGACGAACTCGTCGACTACATCATCACGGGGCTGGGCGCAGCCTTCAACTCCATTGCCGGCGCTCTGACGGTCGGTAACAGATCGGTTCCCTTTGCTGAGTTTTACTCGCACATTCTTTCGTTCGAGGCCCTGCAGGCGCAGCAAGCTCAGGCCACCGAGGAGTGGTCATCATCGGTGAATGCCGCGACGCGCCCCGGCTCGTACGGTAACCAGGGCGGAAGCCGCCCTCGGACCCAGGACTACCCTGCCTATCAAGGCGGAGGACGCCCGGCTGGCAACCTTGGCCAGCAAGGGCAAGGCCGCGGTGGCGGCAACGGAGGCGGCTACGGCGACTACAACGCCGGCAACTATGGAGGCAACGGCTATGGAGGTGGCCGCGGCGGCCGAGGCGGCGGTGGCCGCAATGGTGGCCGCAATGGAGGCCGTCGATGGAGGCCTCGCTGCCAAATCTGCGGCAACTGGGGGCATGAGGCCACCGGCTGCCGCAACCGCTACGACCACGACTACCGCCCCGACAACACGCGTGCAGGCAACTCCGCTTCCACGATCTCCAACGAGAATCCGTACTGGCACATGGACACCGGTGCGACGGATCACCTGACGAGTGATCTCGAGCGTCTACACGTCTACGAGCGCTATGGTGGGAAGGATCAAGTCCAAGTGGCCAATGGTGCAGGTTTGTCTATTTCGCATATTGGTCATTCGAGTTTAACCGGTTCATCCCTTAAATTGAACGATGTCCTTCATGTTCCACACATCAACAAACATCTCCTGTCCGTTTATCGTCTTGTCTCCGATAATGATGTTTTTGTTGAATTTCACCGTCATTTTTTCTGTGTTAAGGACAAGGCCACGAGGCGAATTCTGCTTCACGGTAGAAGTCAGGGAGGACTCTACCCCATTCCGTTCTCTCATGCGTCGTCATCACCTCACCATGCATCCGCTAGTACCAAAGTCACTCCGGCGCAGTGGCATCAGCGTCTTGGTCATCCCACAAATAATGTAGTTCAATCTATTGTTAGCACAAATAAGCTTTCGTGTTCATCAGACAATTCATCTTTGGTTTGTGATGCTTGTCAGCGTGCCAAGAGCCGCCAGTTACCATATACTGCTTCTTCTCGTGTGTCTACTATGCCTCTAGAATTAATTCATTCTGATGTTTGGGGTCCAGCTAGTGTGTCATCTGGAGGGTATAAGTACTATGTTAGTTTCATCGATGACTACTCTCGTTTTTGTTGGATCTATCTCATCAAGCACAAGTCTGATGTGGAGCAAGTTTTTTATAATTTTCAGGCTCATGTTGAACGCCTTTTGGAAACTAAAATCAAGGCTGTTCAGTCGGATTGGGGTGGTGAATATCACAAACTTCACCAGTATTTCCAGCGCACGGGGGTCTCACATCGTGTCTCATGTCCACACACTTCCCAACAGAATGGCATTGCAGAACGTAAACATCGTCATCTAGTTGAGACAGGTCTTGCCCTGCTAGCACACTCCTCCCTGCCCCTTCGCTATTGGGATGAGGCTTTTCTTACGGCGTGCTATCTCATCAATCGCATGCCCACACCGGTTCTCAACAAGGAAACACCACTTTTTCGCTTGCTTCGTGTTCAGCCGAATTACGATTTCCTTCGCATTTTTGGATGCGCCTGTTGGCCTAGCCTTCGCAAGTATAATTCGCATAAATTAGATTTTCGTTCTAAGATGTGTGTGTTCCTTGGATATAGTCCCATGCATAAGGGATACAAGTGCTTAGACCGTTCTTCGGGCCGGATTTATATCTCTCGTGACGTCATCTTTGACGAGTCTGTGTTTCCATTCTCCACACCAGGCGTTTCAGTGGATGTATCCGCTCTTGCGGAGTCTATTTCCTTTCCATCTAATGAACCGGTTACGAATGCACCTATGCGTAAATATGACTTGACTTACCTGTCTACTAATCCGCCTGAATCAGGCGAAGCTTTTCCTGTGCAGATGAACGACGTACCTGCTCCGGCGACCTCAGATCGCCCGATCAACCTGCATGCTGGAGACATGCATGCTGGAGACGTGCACATGCATGCTGGAGACATGCATGCTGGAGACGTGATAATGCATGCTGGAGACGTGCATGCTGGAGGCATGCATGGCACGCCCCCCCGCGCAGCTCCCGCTCCGGACGCCAGCTGCGGGCCGGTCACCTCTGACCAATCCTCGTCACCATCCGCTATGGTCCAACCCGCGTCGCCTTCTGCCGCGACGTTGCCATCGTCGTCGGCCGCGACGCCATCGGTTGAGTCACCACCGGCTGCTCCTGTTCATGCGCCTGGACACACCATGGTGACACGCCTCCGTGACAATACACGGAAGGAGAAGGAGTTCAAGGATGGAACTGTAAGATATGACCCGCGTCGTCGAGCGTTCTTTGCTGCTCCCCTGTCGCATCGTGATGCTTTGCGCGAACCCGCGTGGCGTGCGGCTATGGCGGATGAGTTTGCAGCCCTGTGTGACACCAAGACGTGGATTCTGGTGCCTCGTCCTCCCAGGGTTAATGTGGTCGGCAGCAAGTGGATTTTCAAGACCAAGCATCGCTCGGATGGTTCCATTGATAAGCATAAAGCTCGGCTGGTCGCGCGTGGTTTCACTCAGCAGCATGGCATCGACTATGGTGACACTTTCAGTCCGGTTGTGAAGCCTGCGACCGTGCGTCTGGTTCTGTCGCTTGCCATCTCTCGTGACTGGTGTTTACGACAAGTGGATGTCAGCAATGCCTTCCTTCATGGGTTCTTGTCGGAGGATGTCTATATGCAACAACCGCCTGGTTTCGAGGATGCACGTTTTCCCTCGCATGTTTGCAAGCTTCAGAGGTCAATCTACGGGCTGAAGCAGTCGCCACGTGCATGGTATGCTCGCCTTAGTCAGCTGCTGCATCAACTTGGGTTTGTTTCTTCCAAGGCTGATACATCGTTATTCATCTTCTCCCGGGATGGTGTTCATATATATATGCTGGTATATGTTGATGACATTGTCATTACTGGCTCTACTCCAGAGGCCGTCGATCGTTTGGTGCGTTCTCTCTCGGATACCTTCCCTATCAAGGACTTGGGTAAGTTGGACTACTTTCTTGGATTGGAGGCGTCTTACCATTCCGGGGGGATGACAGTGACTCAAAGGAAGTATGCTCTTGATCTCCTTCATCGAGTCAACATGGAGAATTGTAAGCCGACTCCCACTCCGTTGTCTACTTCGGAGAATCTGTCTCGAGAGACTGGCACACGACTCGGCGTCGAGGACTCCTTCAGATACCGCAGTGTTGTTGGTGGTTTACAGTACCTAACGCTCACTCGTCCAGATATTTCATTCGCTGTGAACAAGGTGTGTCAGTTTTTGTCACAGCCCACGGATGTTCATTGGGAGGCAGTCAAGCGAATTCTGCGGTATGTCAAAGGAACCTTGCACACAGGTTTGCGTTTTCGCAAGTCCACTGCTACGGGGCTTAGCATTTTTACTGATGCAGATTGGGCTGGTTGCGTGGATGATCGACGCTCCACGAGTGGCTTTGCAGTTTTTGTCGGTCCGAATCTTATTTCATGGAGTTCGAAGAAACAGCCCACGGTCTCGAGATCCAGTACCGAGGCAGAATATAAGGCATTAGCAAACGGTGCTGCTGAAGCTATTTGGTTAGACTCATTACTCAAGGAGCTTGGTGTGACTCAGCAGCGCACGCCCATTTTGTGGTGTGATAACCTAGGGGCCACATATCTGACAGCTAATCCAGTGTTCCATGCTCGTACTAAGCACATTGAGATCGATTTTCACTTCGTGCGAGAGCGTGTTGCAAATGGCGCCCTAGATGTGAGGTTTATCTCTTCTAATGATCAGTTGGCTGATGTGTTCACTAAACCAGCCACGCGGCAGATGCTAGATCGTTTTAAGTCCAATCTAAATCTTGTATGTAATAGTTTAGATTGAGGGGGAGTGTTAAGAACGATCCGTGTACGTGTTGTATAACCGTACGTTGTAATCTTGTATTGTACCTGCCAAATATATAAATATAGAAGAGGTGGAGGCTGAGACCCCACGTAACCCTAAAAAGCTATTCGATCAAACTGATAACTGTATTATTAGAAAATGGTTACACTTTAGAAGCTTTGGTTGTTAAATTATAAACCTCTGGCGTGAAAATAACATTGTAATAATAAAGGCAGGTGCTGGACGCCTTCATGCTGGCGCGCACCAGGTCACCGGCGCCCGCCACGTTGGTGATGAGCACCAGGTTGAAGTACCTGAAGCCGTTGATGGTGAACCGGACCCCTCCAGACTTGCGGCACGGAACCCTGCACACAAAAAACAGATTGAAACGTCAGTACAACTATTTTTTTTTTGGAAGGATCCGATCCATATAATCAGAGTACTCAATACAAATTACAAGAAAGTCCAGCAAAGAAAAGGAAATTACACCGAGATTTGGTGCGCGCTGACGGTAAATGTCAAGCCGGAGGGCAGCAGCAGCACCGGCGGCGTCCTTGCCTCCGCCAACCGCTGTAGCGTCAAGAACCGAAGCTCCTTGTCCGGCGAGTCGTATTGTTTGGATCCCTAGGTGTCCCGGTTTGTTGTTGATTTGGTTTCTGCAAATATCCATATTGTTCGTGGGATGCGCGTCAACGTTTCTGTATGATTGTTTTACCATCATTGAATATCGATTACATTGTTGAGGATTAATTTGTTTGACGGCTGAACGATTGTGTACATGTCCCATTTCAAATTTACAGCCTAGCACAACATCTTCCTCCCATGGGCAGTCCTTGCCATCTTCTCCTTCTTGCCCATTTCATTCAGATTCCTGATTTTTTTTTGTCAGACCTTGATCAGATTCAGTTCAAGAGCCCAGACCAAAATAATTCAGATTCACAGCAGAAATGAGGCCTGTCGTTGGGAAATGCTTGTCTGGTCTTTGCGGCGATGCTCCCGCGTCATTGACGGCAGTATGAAAGTCATGATTCGGAACCTGTGCTGGACTAGTCAGAGACTCAGAGTATAGCTTCAATAGAAATATACTCAGCCATTCAGGTCTGTATTTCAAGTTTTTCAGTGTTGTGAATGTGGAGGTTCCTAACGGAGGCCCTGCACTGTATTTTACCAGCCCTATTTAGGATGCCACATCTCACCTAATTACTCTATCCATCAGCTTACCAAAACGTTTTATTTCGTGGGACGGAAAGAGTATAAAATCCTTCTTCTCTTTTCACTGTTGGTCACCGTTGCAGGTGTTGGTGTTCATCTCCATCCACGCTCTAGAGACAATTTCCTGGCCGCCGTCGCTATGTTCAAAAATTGCAACCGGCCATCCTAACCCATTTGAAGCCCACATATCCTCCGAGATCCATTTACTCTGTTGTGCTGCTGCGGCGCAAGGACGTCATCATCGACGGCCGCAAGCGCAGCCTGCTCCACGGCCTCAAGCCCACCAATCCCTCAATCGCCGCCGCTCGCCGCTGCCTTTTCCCCTTGACCGCTCCATGACAACAACGCCACCATCCTGCCCCTCCCAAGCCAGGCCCCACCGCAAGATAGGCCTTCGGCCAACCACACCAACAGCCACCGCCGACCCCGGCCCGGACCACTACCGCCAGCGTCGCCATGCTCCACCACGGGAGAGGCCTCCGTCCAACCACACCAACAGCCACCGTCGACCCCCGCTGCATGAGAGGACTCCCGCGCCCGCGAACGCCTTCATCACCTTGCTGCGGCAGCAAGATGTCCAGAACCTGGCGCCTCTCGGCATGCCGACCAAACATATAGTTGTCGGCGTAGATGCCCGTGGTGGAAAGTGGCCGGTGCGGCGCAGGCGGGCACATCTGCAGCAGCATGATGAACTCTTCCCTTGAGGATTATCAACTCTTCCCTTGTCAAATTTGCACTTTCAGATTAGGTTCTCTGATGTGCTTAGGTGCCAATCTCTTTGCAGTAGGTGTGTGTTCAAACCTTGTTTTTAATTTATCTATATTGCTTATTGAGGAGAACTTTTATTGAGCCATGCATTCTTTTTCAGGCTAAATATGGTGACTGTGTGTTTGGCCCGAGAATGGTGTGGACGTACGAGCCGAGCATCTTCAACTCGGTGGTAGTCGGACACGACGGTGGAGTAGTAGATTGCTGTTGGGGAGGCGCCGAGGGGATTTGGAGGCGACTTTGGGGACTCATGTGTACCAAGTGTTCAACAGGCCACGTTATATCCAGTTATGGGAGCAGATCAATATGGCTGTTAAGGTGGAAAGATTTGCTTCTTGTTAAAACTGGAATACATGTTTGATACTTGGGTGTTCCTTTTCAGTTATGTATCTATGTTGTGAACTAAATGTTAAACGCACATAGATTAGGATTTTGTTCTTCTTTATACAGTTTGCTGTTGAGGAGGAGGTTCGAGAATTCCTGTTTGCTGGTTTTGTATTTGAGGATGTAGCCGGGGAAGTCATACTTGTGGCCAGTAATAATGTCTTCAGGAAAGAACTATATATATCCTCCATATTATTATGTGCAGATTCAAGCTCATCGTACTATGAGAGAGGACAGGTTAACCGTGTGATGGACATTTTGTAAATAGCATATCTAGTTATGCATATCTATTTAATATTCTATTGCACATCAAAGGTTTATAACTAGTAAAGGCACCCTGACCCTGTGAAAAATCGTATAAGAACAAACTTTCTTCTCCGTGAAAAAAAATGTTCATGCCTTGAAACAATCGGGTAGGTACTGATCCTTGTGGCCAGTAATAATGAGTAATAATGTCTTTAGTAAGGAACTATATTCAAGTTCATCCTGCAACGAGAAAGAACAAGTTAACTATGTGATGGACATTTTGTAAGAGCATATATTCAATTAATATTCTAGTGCACGTCAAAGGTTTAATTTATAATAACTAGTAAAGGCACACTGACCCCGTGAAAAATCATAAGAAGCATGCGTCCGTGTTAAGAACAAACTTCTTCTCCGTGAAGAAAATGTTCATGCCTTGAAACAATCAGGTAGGTACTGATCCTTGTGGAGATTTAGTTTACTAATAACGAGAACAATTTCTGCCTGATTGTTAGCCATATTTGTTTTGCCTAGGTACGTATACGTACTTTTTTTTTCGAATTAAAAGGCTTCTGCCCCCGATTTCATTAAAAATGAAACCCAAGTGTCTGTTACAGCTCCAAGACCAGACATCTCTCAACCGCAACTAAAAAAGCACTACCATCCTCCACCCTGGGACAAACCCCCAGTTTTTAACAAGAACTACAAACAAAGTCTGGTACTAACAACTTTTCTACTCTGATACTCTGCAACTAAAAGGAAAGACAGCATAACACATCAGTTTCTCTACTCCTCATCCTTTTGTAGACCATCACCCTGCTACAATCCTTCGAGTAATCGGTCTCCATCCATGAAGTTTCCCGAACACCTCAGAACACACCTTTGCCAGATGCTGCGCCGCGCTGTGAAGTTCCGGTCGCACGTTTGGTTTCTGCATAATAGACCATCTGTCAATCCAATAGACCACACTATGCATTACTGTAGTAGGGTCATGTGGGTAGACATGGTCAAAAACTGCTGCGTTTCTGGCTTTCCAAATAGCCCAGACAACCGCAGCAATGCCTACAGATACTACATTTCTCTCCCTCACACTGAAGGTCATGATCCAAGCTGTTAAGTCCTGAAAATGACTCGGGATGTCTGTCAGGCCAGTGGCACACTTGACCACACCCCAGACATACCTCGCCAAGCAACAATCAAAAAAGAGATGATCTATACTCTCTAATTCATCACAGAAGCAACATTTGCTATCTTTACCCTTCCAACCTATCCTAATAAGAACATCTTTAGTTAATATACTTTTATGAAACGTCAACCAAAGAAAGATTTTTATCTTTAAAGGAATTTTTACTCGCCACACATTCCTATGTGGCCATTTCACCTCACACATCTTTAAAGTTAAATACATCGATCTAACTGTAAACACACCTGTTTTAGTCAGCAGCCATCTACACGTATCTTCTCTAGCACTTAATCTAACATCTACACAAAACTGTTGCAAATCCAACCACATTTTGGCAGTTGGTCCCCAGAGGTTCCTACGAAACCTGAGGACTTTCCAGCCTTTGTTGAAAACATCAGCAACCATTATACCTTTATTCAAAGAAATGTTATATAATCTATTAAAACTGTCACTTAGAGGTCTATTTCCTATCCACAAATCTTCCCAGAATCTAGTACGAAGACCGTTACCTACATTTTTTCTACAGAATTTAAAGAAAGTGTCTTTAACATCCATAAGACCTTGCCAAAACTGAGACTGACCTGGTTTCTTTTCACAAGCTATCAAGGTTTTCTTTACGTATTTTTTCCTAAGTAAGCCTTGCCACACACCTTCCTCATTTTCTAGTTTCCAGAGCCATTTACTTAAAAGACAAACATTCATTACTTTGAGATCTATAACACCAAGGCCTCCCAGTTCCTTGGGTCGACAAATTTTATCCCAGCTCACTAAGTGATATTTTTTTTCATCTACCTTTTCCTGCCAGAAAAGTCTTTTCATAAAAACTTCCAACTTTTTCCTAGTTCCTACTGGCATAATAAACATAGACATCATATTAAAAGGAACATTAACCATGCAACCAGACAGGAGAACCAGTCTACCCCCATACGAATTTTGTCTCCCTTCCCAGATATGTAGTTTCTTCTCTACCTTTTCCTCAGCCCCACTCCAATGAGAGTTACTCAATCTACTATAATGCATAGGTATCCCTAGATACTTAAATGGAAAATTTCCACCTGCACAAGTAAAAATAGCAGAGTATTCTTCTACCTTATCTTTAGCTCTACCGGAACAGTATAACTCACTCTTATGAAAATTAATTTTCAAGCCAGACAATTGTTCAAAAATACAGAGGATATTCTTTAGATTCCTAGCACTATCTAGATTATCCTTAAACATGAATATAGTATCATCAGCGTATTGTAGCATACTCACACCATCCTCTACCAAATTTTCTGCTAAACCTTCCATTAGACCATTCTCTACAGCACTAACTATGAGCGTATTAAGAACATCAATTGCAGTATTAAACAAAATGGGTGACAACGGGTCTCCTTGACGGAGTCCCTTTCTAGATTCGAAGTAGGGGCCTATTTTATCATTTACTAAGACTGCTACTTTCCCACGCATCACTGAACTCATTACTAAAGTAATAAACTTTTCGGGGAACCCTTTTTGCACCATTACATCTCTAAGGAAAGACCAACTAATCTTATCGTATGCCTTCTCAAAATCTACTTTGAATAAAACAGCATCTACCTTTTTCACATGCACTTCATGCATTACTTCATGTAAAACTATCACTCCATCCAAAATAAACCTACCCTTAATAAAAGCAGTCTGAACTGGTGCTATAATTCTATCAGCCACCAAATTAGCTCTATTGTTAATAACTTTCGTGAACACTTTGAAAATCACATTAAGTAAACATATAGGACGATAATGTTGAATAACATTAGCACCTACACATTTTGGTAGGAGAGTCAAAGTTCCATAATTAAACCTTGACAGGTCTAGATTTCCATTATACCAATCCTGGAACAAATTAAAAATATCTCTACACACCATAGGCCAAAAGAACTGATAAAACTCTATAGGTAAACCATCCGGACCAGGGGCTTTATTTTTTTTCATCTGACTGCTGTTTTTATCTCTTCCATAGTAAAAGGACATCTAAGCTTCTCTCTATCCTCAGCATTAAGTATACTAGGCATCTCCATATTTAAAGAAACATTACCAACTGCTTCACTGGGACCAAACAGCTTCTTGTAGAAATTTGTAGCGTATAGTAAAATATTATCGTCTCCTTCTATCGTCCCATCTTCTTGTTGCAGAGAAGTAATTCTATTCCTACGTTTTCGCCCACTAGCTTTACTCATGAAATAAGAAGTAAGTGCATCCCCTTCCAGAATCTCTCTCTCTTTCGCCCTTTGAAACCACATTACCTCCTCCTCCTTATAAATTTTATTCAAACGAGAATCTAACTCTTTCCTAAGTAAGTATTTTTCAGTAGTTAAACCAGAAACTTCACATTCTTTATCAATATTTTCTATATCCTCCGCCAGTTTCTTCTTCTCTTTCCTATACTGCCATAAGTAATTTAGGTTCCAGCCTTTGAGGGTTTTCCTAAGTTTCCTATTTCTATTTTGCCAAATCGAAATATTATCTCTACCAGCGTGGTAACTATTCCAAACTTTTGTAACCACCTCTATCAAGTCCTCTCTTAGGAACCAACACAACTCAAATTTAAAAGGTTTATCTAATTTAACTTTACTCATACCAAAATCCACAACCATCGGCGCGTGGTCAGAAAGTTCTCTAGTTAACAATTTCATGAAACAAAGTGGGAACAGCTTTTCCCACGACAAGGAAATAAGAATTCTATCTAACTTTTTCAAAGTAGGTTGCAAATGGTTATTAGACCACGTATATCTTCTACCAGCAAGTTCTATTTCTTTATATTCATAGTTCTCCAGGATAGCATTGAAAAGCCTCGACCACTTATTCAAAACTACTGGTTTATTGCACTCAGATGTTTTCCTAATTAGATTAAAATCACCACCAAAATCATAGGGAGATTAGCTCTATTCTTCAAAACATGAACCAATTCTATTAGAAAAGATTCTTTATCTTTATTATGTGGCGCCCCATAAATGTTAACTATGCTCCATTTCTCTAAACTTACTTTATCTTCTACTACTGCTTTAATAAAAAAAATGCCTATCTCCGAACTGATCACATTATAATGCAAAGTATTCACACCTAGCAGCATGCCACCGCCTTGGCCAACCGAAGGTGCAACGATCCAACAAAACTCATGTCTCCCACTAATTTTCTCTAAATCTATATTCAAGAAACTACACTTCTTAGTCTCCTGAAGCCCAATAAAATGTAACTTATGCTCATTAATTGCATTTCTTAAGAAACTCTTCTTAAAATCTTCCCCTACTCCCCTAGGATTCCAAAAAAGCGCAGCCATCAAAACAATTTAATTCCAGTATAAACATTTCTACCTCTACCTCTACCAACAGGAACTCCTCTACCATAACTACCTCTACCACAGCTCCTACGTAATGGGTTTCTTTTACTCATAATACCAGCCAAACCTTTAATGCATTCATCAAATTCTGAGTCATCTTCATCCACACTTTCATCCTCAGATGACAAGTCCTGGATGTGATCCACTACCTCGCTAATATTACTAAGACCTCCCACCTCCGTCTGACCATTTTTCTTAACACTAGCATGAAATAAATTATATCTAGCTCTCTCTAAATCTTTGATAGCCTCTATAGTATTCTTTACCTCTACTTCATTATTTCCAAGCTTAACACCTACAACATTTGCTATATTCTGTAAAGTAACATGAGCATCAATAAGATCTAGTTTATGACTTATATTACCTGCCGGTTTCTCCAAGTTCCTCTTCATAGCACGATCTGCAGCTTTGTCCATAATAGTTCTATCATCCGTCTCCCTTGGCGTCCTTCTTCTACTCTCATCCACAACAGCTTCCTTAGGCTTCCCTTTATTTGTATCTCCCAGGTCATCCTTCTCTATAGCTTGTTCATCATCATAGCCCAGCAAATCATCATCGTCATCCTCCGACATGTGCTGTGTAAGAAGCGGTGGGTACTTCTGAGCATACTCCAATTCAATCCTCTTCCTAACAGCCTGTGTATTGTTGCCAAAGTCTTCCAAGTTCGAACTGTCGATGTCTAAACCTTCATTTTCTTGAGAATCAGCAACATTCTCTCTTTCATTAGCCTCAGTCATAGCAGCATCATCTGGCTCTGTCATACTCCCTTTCTCCTTCATCATCTCCCTCTCTTTCTCCTCTTGCATCTGTTTTGCTAACATCATTGTCCTCAAATGCACCTCATCCTGTTGGTTTAGCCGTTCTTGTTCAGCAGCTTTTTGCCCCTCACTATTATCCTTGTTCTTAGTCCCTTTGTCTTTACTCCCCGAGTTCTGTCCCTCTTCCATTGATAAGTTCCTCATCTTCTTAGCTTCCCTGTCTCTGTCCCTTTTGTTTGGTATCTGCTTGCTGCTATCTTCCTGGTTCTCAATCAACAAGCCATCTCTAAGATATCCCCCTTGCTCAACTATTTCCTCCACTTCGAAGAAGATGTAATAAATGAAAGGATCCTCTGTCAGCTCCACAGCCTCTGGTATCTTCTTGGGGTTTCTCACTCCTACTTTGACCCTAATTATCTCAGTATCATTATATCCTTGCATATCCACATCTTGTACAGTCCCTAGCATAGAGGCAATCTCTGAAAAGCCATCCCTGTGTATCATATCTGGTGGTACTCCAGAAATCCTCACCCACACCGAGAACAACTTGAACTTGGCAAGTGAAGCTGCCTCCAGTTTCCTAACCCTGACTATCACACTAGTTCCTTTCAGTCCAAACTGTGGATACTCAGAGAGCTCCTGCAACTTAGCAAAGGATTGAAACTTCATGGAGAAAAACTTATCACCACACTCTTTTGCCTTCCAGTTACCTCCCCAAGGGAATTGAGCTTCAAAAGCTCTTGAAAGCTGCTCAGCATTTATCTTGCCATCCAAAACTTGAATCAACCCTGCGGCCACATTGCTGGTTCTCTTTTCCATCTTTTTTCCAGACTGAGCCACAAGCAACTGCAAGCCATTGGCACCACAACCTGCTAACTTAAGTACAGGAAAAGGCCTATTCAGCATGGTACACCTCTCTGAAATATGTGCATCAAATCTTCTACAGTGAATACAGAAGATGTCTGTCTTGCAATCCTTCATCTGAGTACTTGGCTTAGAGCACATGGAAAGCATTGTGTTTCCTTGGGTCTTTTGGCGTGATTTACTCCCGGCGTACATTAATATGTTACCGATGACTGGCCTGACCCACGCTTTACGGCCAGATTTGTTCTCCTCCATGTCACCAATCCAAGGCACCGTTGATCTCAGCGGTATTCTGTTAGCGCCTCCAATTTCCATAAGATTACTTGGCGAGACAACTTTGCCGATCCGTAGTTATCTCCGTAGCAGTTATTTTCTTGAAGAAGTCGTAAAAGATCTTCCTAGGAGAAAAGATGGCATTT
The DNA here is from genome assembly GCA_947311845.1 of Poa pratensis. NCBI lineage: Eukaryota > Viridiplantae > Streptophyta > Magnoliopsida > Poales > Poaceae > Poa > Poa pratensis. The sequence continues at coordinate 3,291,574 of CAMZMU010000100.1, read as the reverse complement.
GAGGAAACTAATTATGATTAAGGACGTTTGTGACGAAACGGAATCTGAGGAAACTGCCGGACCGAATATTTTTGAAGGAAAGCAATTAATGACAGCGCTCGCTCGTATCCACCAACTGCACGGGATCCAGAATTTCCTTCCCGCCGAGATATCGCCCTCTTTTGCTTGAAAAAAAAAATCCGTTTAAACTTTTTCCCTCCAACTCAGGAGTCATCCGGGCTCTATAAATACAAGAGCGGCTTCACGGAGCCGCGCGCGGTTGCGCGTGTGACTTATCGCGACTTGGGCGAGCTTGGCGCGAGGCGGACGGCGGTGCTACTGCTCCGACCTCCCAGCGTTGATCGATCGGATCTAGGTGGTAGGCGCGAGGACTTGCGGCATCCAACACCAGGTTATCCATCCATCGATCTACCATTTCCTTCCTTGTGATTTGAACTTTGGAAACCTCTACTACAGTACAGTAGTATTTCCCCATCCTCTTCTTTTTTTGTGTTTTGGCGTAGATCCGATCTCGCTAATTATGAAAAAAAAAGAGCCGCGCGGATTCGTCTGTCGATTTTTCTTTTATTTTTCGAACGAACGCATGAAAAGGAAAAAGGCGCGGATTCGTCCGTGTGTTTTGATGGCACACGTTAGTCTTCCTCCTCCCGCTACGCTCAAGCGGTTCGACGAGGCAGAGCGGAAGCAGCGTCCATTCTCCCAAATTTTTCAACTTCAAATCCCTTTGCACATACTTCCTACAAAAGAAACTGGTGACATCGCGCTGCGTGCAGTCATGTTGACTCTTCCGTTCTCACGGTGACACCAAAAAGTTCACAAACCTGAGATTTGTGCATACATATTCAGGGCAGGTTAAGATCGTACAAACCTGATGCTGTAGCATATACATTATTCTGTTCTAGCTAGATGTCAGCAATACAAGGTTAAGATGGTACAATTTTTTACAAAGTACGTACGGCCCACTAGCTTTGATAATTACAAAGAGATAGTTTAATAAGATTCGCAGCAGGACCGTAGCTAGTAGCCAGTCAACACGGTGTGGGCAGCAGGACAGTAGCTAGTAGACAGTCAACACGGTGTGTCTCGCGGATTACTTTTTTTTGGTTTTTGGGAGAAAGCGGTATCAGGATTGAGGACTCGCTAATCGCCAAATAAGGGGCTGTTATATCCAATAAAGAACATCTAATTTGAACGATTGCTGACTTGGTCACCAAAAAATGTGGCGGCTTGGTCAGGAGCACGTCGGCCAGAAGCCATTGTCAATTTCCGAGTACGAGCACTACATTATATATACATAGGAGTTATGTAGTTGAGTGCCTATATATGCGGAAGTAGTCTTGAATCTCTCAGCCCACTTCTCCAACATAATGGTCACAGTACTACCCTTCCTCGCTCCAGGCTACCTTCTCTATTTCGTGCGCATGATGGCGCCGTCGGCTATACTACTGGGGTGCATTAGCCGTATTGTCCCTACGCCGGTGAAGGATGGTGATGATAAACTAGCAGTCATCATGGTGTTTTCACTCATCATCAATACCATCAGACATTGGTAAACTAGCAGTCATCATGGTGTTTTCACTCATCATCAATAATCGCAACTCACAAAAGTTGTTTTACATCCCAAAAGTATGGGTGCACAAAACGAGTGGAAACTACCAAAGCTCAAAGATGGGAAGGAAAATACCAAAATGCAAACGAGCGGGAAAACTGCCAAAGTGAAAACGGGCATGAATTCTACCAAAGTAATTGCCAACCCAACAGAAAGCTAGGGCTGCTCTATATGTGAGCAATGTTACCGGATAAGAAGTCGTGCAACCTATATATCGTCTGATGCACATGGGGGGCAACAAAGGAGACGAAGCACATATCAGGATGAGATGACATCGGGGTTAACTCGATGAAAATGGTGGGTAAATACGCCCGAACTGTAGGGTCAGATCTGTTTCAGGAGGCCTGGGATGCAAGGCGGATACGGTGAAGCACCTAGCTATTTCCATGCTCTAGAAATGAACCGCTTACGTATCGGCTTCACTCGCCTCGTAGGTGCAGTTCATATGTTTGGGCTACTTCAACTACTTCTCAAACACACCCAATATCCTCGCATGAAATAAGGACCCTAAAATGCGTGAAAAGTTTGACGGAACTTTAATCACATTTTGTCTTTGTCAAACAAGCGGACCACATTCGAAGGGCCCAGACGACCCTTTTTGCTTCTTAATTCCTTTCCACGCCCACACATTGAGAGACGATAACGAAAAGTTTTTTTAGAAAATTATTAGTCGCAGAGAAAACCTAATAACTTCACGAGAGATTTCCAACAAAACCAGAGTCGCCTTGATCGGAGCCCATATACAAAAGTTGCGACTAACGGAGAAATACATTGACCTACAATTTCATGGTTGGTAACAGCTATCATTTCATGTGCGAAGTAATAACAAGCAACAACAACACGCCACCTGAAAATCCTATGCAATTGATGTCTCCTAGCATGAAATAGTAACGCCCCACAACGGGATGACACATGCAATGATAGGTGATAGCTCCTCGCGGGCATAAAACAAGGACTCGGTAATGCGTGGCAACACGCAGGCGCATGAGATGACGGGTCTTATGCTTTCATTTCATGCATAGAACAATAACACGTGACACTGGATGACAATGAAATAATAGTCATTACAATGAAATGTCACATGAAATCATAGATAATAACTATCTTGCTACATGTTTGTAACCAGAACCGATCGCACCCTACCTAGTCAATTGTCTCCTTGTTGGGAAATTTGGAGGTCACTTTCTATTAATCATGTTGAATGACTTTATATTTCATGCTTACAAACTAGATAAGGTCTTCTTATATAATCATCCATCGGAAATATTTGGTGGGATAAGGTCTTCTTATAAAATAATAATGCATCAATGAAAGTGCACTTTCAATTAAACTACACTTGAAATGTTTGGTATATAATGACTATATTGCTCCATGTTGGTCGTGATGTCAAGGGAGTAGTACTAGAAGCTATCACTTGTCCTTCTACCTCACAACCCCTTTGATTGTCCAAGTCTCGTTGTCGATCAGTCCACGCGATCACCCTCGCCTACGTCAAATCTAAATGCGTCAAGACTGATTGGGGTGGGCCCCAGGGGAACCACCAAATGGGTCGATATGTTTTGTTTAAAGAATATAACATATTTAAAAGGAGGCCAAACTTAAAAATAGCACATTTCATGCATAAAAGAGTAAGTGTGGCCACGAGATATCACATGTAATGAAAGATAATGCAAAAAATAATAAAGCTCAACAAAAAACATCACATGTGGTGATTGGTAATAACTATATCCTACCATAAATAAAAAAGCGCGGCAATTTGAGGTGAACATGGATCACATTTTGTATTTCCAAACTTGCGGGCCAAGTTGAACAACTTTTTTGGGCACCGGTACTTTATTGTGCGAGTATGGAGAAAGGGACGCGGAAAGATGTTTTATGAAAATTACAATTCGTAGAAAACCTAAATTCGTGATTTCTTTCCAACATCGTGCCTCGGCCAAAGATATCATAATCAAAAAGTTGCGGCTAGCGAAAAATGTATTGACCTACCATTTCATGATAAGTTATTATTATCGTTTGCATGAAAGTTGAGGTCCACGAAGTCGACAATTCATGAATGTTGAATAAGTGTTAATTGAATTTGTGGAACTGAACTGGTTAATATGATGAAACAACGGGTGTCTAATCTGGTGGCTCTGATTGTCATTCAGGTGAACCACTAGGATGAAGCATGTCCCGTTTTAGTAAATGAAAAGCATGCACTAGAACCTAATAAAATCCAAAATAACTTGCGTGTATTGATTTGTCGTTCAAGTTTCTCGTGTATATTGGTTTCTTCTTCATCCGATTAACATAATCGGGAATGCTCTTGTGAAAAAAATGACAAATGTACGAATGGTAATAGTTTATTTATGGAATGATACCCTTATTACAAATGGCAAGATGCTTATTAGTATTTTATTTATTTTTTGAGAGAAATCTAGCTGAATTAGCAGTAAATGCAGTTGAAGTACATGTGTTGCGCATGTTTTGATTTTGGTTTTCTAGTTCTTCTAGTAAACTACAGTTCTGTTCTATGTAGTGCTATTGCTTCTATTACACTCCTACCAGAAAAACAAAAAGGCAAAACAAAACAAAACGCGTAACTGGTACTTGTTTCTCCATTTTGAATTTGCATACTAGCGGTACCTTACTCAGAGCCTTGACAAATAAAATTTCTAAGTTTTTTATTTGAAACAAGCAAAAGATTTTCCATTTTCAGTGATTAAGAGAGAGTTTTATAGAGTGTTACAAGCCCCCTTGACCAAGGATACAACAATACACAACCAAATGAAAAAATACGAAGTGTTGGCTAAGCAAAGCAACATCAGACGGTGCATGCCGGAGATCTCACTGGGAGTTTCTCTTCTGACCATGATATACAGGTTCTCCGATAATTTCGAGAAGCCGGTGTTCTACTTGTTTCATATCTTGTCGTTCTTCTGGATTCAGTTTTAGACAATCGACAGCAACCCCACTAACCATTTCCAACAAATTAATATCAACCTCACTTGTAATATCGTTATCAATAAAGTACCTTGCTCTTTTTTCTGCACAAGATTGGACAAAGTTTGTAACATAGCTCCTCCCAACATCATATGTTGCAGGCCTCCTTGTGATGAGTTCAATGAGAACAATTCCGAAGCTGTAGACATCACTCTTCTGTGTAACGATCCCCTTCTCCATATATACTGGATCTATGTAACTCATGTCCCCAATAACGCGTTGAGTCTCCTCGTCTTTTCCTTTCGCGAGCAGCTTCGAGGTACCAAAGTCGGAAATTTTTGGAGTAAAATATTCATCAAGAAGAATATTTGCAGATTTGACATCACCGTGACGTATCGTACTCTCCTCAGCCGAGTGCATATATGTTAGGCCTTCAGCTGACCCAATAGCAATTGCCAGACGCTTATCCACTGGAATGTTATCCTTACTTTTGAAGAGGACATCATACAAACTCCCTTTCGCCACAAATTCATACACCAACATTGGAACATCAAACTCTAGGCAACAACCTAGGAGCCTGACAATGTTTTTGTGCCTCATCTCGGATTGGATTATAACCTCATCGGTGAATTCCTTCTTCATGTCCTTGTCTACTTTGATGGACTTCTTCACAGCCACTTGTTGTTTGTCTTTCAGAGTGCCCTTGTAAACCTTACCGAAGTGGCCCTGCCCAATGACACACTCATAGTTGTTTGTTACTTGTTTCAGCTGTTTTCTTGTGTATATCCGTATATTCTTGACACCATTTAGTACTGGACCACCATTTTGTTCATAGAACTTCTTAAGTTTTAGGTGTTGCTTGGCCATAACAATGATGACGAGGATAACAATCAATCCAGCAAAGCCTATGAATAAGGAAAGAATTGAAGCTTCAGTTAAACCGAAGTGAATCTCTTTTCCACAATCCAACACAGCACCCTAACTAAACAATAAGTGATAGTTTTACGTATGCTATTTCTATCAAAACACTTAAATAGCATAAAAATCATATCAACTAAAATAAAACAAAGTGTGCAATACTAGTAAGCAACTAATCAAGTTTTTTGGTTATGTGCATCAACCAACCGATGCAAAAGCCGGCGGTTATCCTCATTTCAGAAGAAAAAACTAATCAAGCTTATCCTTCATAAAAAAAACTGCAAGTAATTTGAGCATTTACAAGTACTGTATATCAGGGCTTAAGTGACCAAATTAAGATAAGTGCAACCCAAATTCATAAGTACCAATATTGAAGCTAGCTAGTCAATGACTTGTCTGTTTGCTATAAGTTTTATGTTAATTGTCAAGCTCGAGTTTTCTAATAAGCTATATATTATGCCAGGCCTCTGCTTGTAATTCACTCACTTAATAAGTAATTAAGTATGACCTATTTTCAGTGAACCTGCACATCACCAGATTTATATAATATTTTAATCATTGAACAAGGGCGTAATATTTTTAGTGAACCTGCACATCACCAGGTTTCTAGCTAATTTCGCCTACTTAAACGACTTTATGCCTGTTTTTCAAAAGTAATTCAAATTTGAACTACAAGTGTGTGATAGTTTGCTCTGAAATTTTTTCAAAAATGATTTTAAGGTCCACAAGTAGTGGTTATATCACAGAACCGTTGATAGTTTTGGATAATTCGATCCGTTACAATGAATAGTAACGGCGGCCATTTTGACCGTTTTTTAAAAAAAGTCAAAGAAAGTGAAAAAATACTCAAAAAATAAAATCCTTTGGCATGGAGTACTTTCATGTGTACTAGTTGGTAGGATAAATGCTAAACTTGAGTTTTGACATAGTATACGAAAAACTTCTTCACAAAAAGGTCAATCATCTATGAACATGTATAAGTTTCAGGTCAAATGGCCTAGTTATGGTCATCCCCGTGTCATAGTTTGTCAAAATGTGCCCATATTTGACACATAGCTGTATCTTGGTACGACAAACAATGTTACAGAACTGAGTTTTTTCAAATTACTTATCTGAATATTGTTTTTTGTTTTTCGTTTGTCAAAAATGACATTTTTTGTGAAGCAAGTACAACAAATATGGTGCAAAATGGCACCCATCCAATTATCACACAAAGTAGACCATATTTCATGGATAATACACAAATATTGGTAATTTTCTTGGTTTCTAGCTAATTTCGCCTACTTAAACGACTTTATGCCTATTTTTCAAAAGTAATTCAAATTTGAACTTCAAGTGTGTGATAGTTTGCTCTGAATTTTTTTCAAAAATGATTTTAAGGTGCACAAGTAGTGGTTATATCACAGAACCATCGATAGTTTTGGATAATTCGATCCGTTACAATGAATAGTAACGGCAGCCATTTTGACCGTTTTTTAAAAAAAGTCAAAGAAAGTGAAAAAATACTCAAAAAATAAAATCCTTTGGCATGGAGTACTTTCATGTGTACTAGTTGGTAGGATAAATGCTAAACTTGAGTTTTCACATAGTATACAAAAAACTTCTTCACAAAAAGGTCAATCATCTATGAACATGTATAAGTTTCCGGTCAAATGGCCTAGTTATGGTCATCCCCGTGTCATAGTTTGTCAAAATGTGCCCATATTTGACACATAGCTGTATCTTGGTACGACAAACAATGTTGCAGAACTGAGTTTTTTCAAATTACTTATGTGAATATTGTTTTTTGTTTTTCGTTTGTCAAAAATGACATTTTTTGTGAAGCAAGTACAACAAATATGGTGCAAAATGGCACCCATCCAATTATCACACAAAGTAGACCATATTTCATGGATAATACACAAATATTGGTAATTTTCTCGGTTTCTAGCTAATTTCGCCTACTTAAACGACTTTATGCCTATTTTTCAAAAGTAATTCAAATTTGAACTACAAGTGTGTGATAGTTTGCTCTGAAATTTTTTCAAAAATGATTTTAAGGTGCACAAGTAGTGGTTATATCATAGAACCGTCGATAGTTTTGGATAATTCGATCCGTTACAATGAATAGTAACGGCGGCCATTTTGACCGTTTTTTAAAAAAAGTCAAAGAAAGTGAAAAATACTCAAAAAATAAAATCCTTTGGCATGGAGTACCTTTAGTCCCGGTTCCAGCCACCACCTGGGACTAAAGGGAATCCCACCAATAAGGAAGAAGCACACGGATCGTGTGTTTCTTCCAAGCGCTTGTGAGACGTTGGATCAGGGGTGTGTTTCTTTTGAGGGATTGTGAGACGTTGGATCAGGGGTGTGTTACCAACCGGGACTAAAGAAGCATACGTACCCTATATATAGCCCCCTCCCGGACATGTTCAGCACTCAATGTCTACTCATCAGAGATGTCTTGGGCAACCAGCGGCAAGACGTCTCTGATGACCTGCGACCATTCCAAATGGTTGCAGATCATCAGAGATGTCTTGCCGGACGGTTGTAGATCATCAGAGACAGGTTACTCACTCATACAAAACATTCCAGCGTCACTCGGAGAGGCATCTTTGGGCAACCAGCGGCAAGACGTCTCTGATGACCTGCGACCATTCCAAATGGTTGCAGATCATCAGTGACGTCTTGCCGGACGGTTGTAGATCATCAGAGACGGGTTACTCACTCACACAAAACATTCCAGCGTCACTCGGAGAAGGGTTCTTGGTTTTTTTTTTCGATTATTTTGCAGGGTTTAGGGAAGGGTTCTTGGTTTTTTTTCCGATTATTTTGCAGGGTTTAGGGTTTATATATATATACCGGGGTTTGGTTATAGGTTCCCGTGTCCCATGTCGTAACCGTGGTTCCACTAGTAACCCTTCCCGTAACGGTAACCGGTAACCGTTACGGTGACGGTTACCGTGACGGTGACGGTAACCGTTACGGTGACGGTTACCGTAACGTTTCCCACGTCGTAACCGTTCCCGTGTCGTATGAAGTTGATGCACATATATATAACACATACAATTAAATTAAGTAGTACTTGAAGATCACGTTTTCCCGGTTTACCGGTCTACAAGAGTTGATGCGCCAAAACAACAAGTTATTTACACAGAATCTTTTCCTTTCGTGCTTTCAGGATCGTAGTACTCTCCTTTGTCCGATAAGGCCTCCGAAAGGTAAAATCCCGCCAATTCCTCTCCAATTGCTTTGAAGCTGTGGTTGAGTGGTAGCTTGCTGCGCTTTTTTGCCAACTCTTCATCCTTTTTCATATTCCATTTCTCGGTGACTAGAACATGTACATACTCGCAAACGAAGTATCCACATAACTCAGTTCCCTCTGGTTGCCGAAAGCAAGACTATACAAGAATAGAATTCAATCAATAATAATGAAGTATGCATGAGAATGTTGTGTGGATGTAGGTAGCAGTACTTACCTCGTTCAACTTCCAATTCAGCTTTTCGGGCCACGAACCTGGGTCTTCGTCGACAAACCTTTGCCAAACGCTGCCCGACAAAGAACATTCACAAATGAGTAATTCATTAATGACTTGATATCAAGATACGAATGACAGAGGCGGTAAGAAATGAATGTACCTTGCTAGCAAGTCGAAACAACTCCTGTATTGCTTAGGATGATACCTCAATGAGTCAAGTGAATGAATAATTCCTTTGTGGTGTTCAATGACAAGAAGAATCCAGTGGAAGCTGCGCACAGTCATGCATAACTCATCAGTTAAACTTAACATCGGGTGAGCAAATTAGAATGTGTAGAAGACACTAAAACTTACCCGAAGTGGTAAGGCCAATATATAATTCTTTTGTCGCGGTATCGCTTGAAATACCTTAGCAAATCATCCGGTGTGTCCTTGTTATAATAGGGATTTATTATGGTTTTCTCGTTATATTTATCTGGGTCAATGAACCCAATGTCATTCTGGTTCATCCTTTTGAGCTCGAGCATCTTCAATCTGCATAATATAGCACACAAAAGATTAAAGTGAGGATAATTACAAACAATGAACGAGACTAGGTAAAGACTTAAATAAATCACTTACAGGCAATAGGAACTCATGATAGATTTGTCGAGGGCCCGCAGATTGTATAACTGAAAAAGTTCGCTAAACTGAACAGTCACATTGTAGTCTTCTAAGAAGTGCTCATCTTTCCTACATTTCAGACCGAGAGCTACTGTCCCTTTCTTTGCGGCTTTCATGTACCATTGATGCAGAGCACGCATTTTTGTTGGTAACTTGCATTTAACCAAAGCTTCCCCCTGAACAAATTCTCTTACTGGTGCTACTGGTGCAGTCTCAAAGTTCAATCTCGAAGCATATTCTTCTACAGGAACTTGCGATTCAGCGGCAAGACGACGTATTTCCTCAAAGTCAAACACCATGCCCGGGGGGTTAGATTGTACTGGTTGTTTTCCGCGCTGGGGAACTTGTCTATCTTTGTTCGTCGGCGGCGGGACAATTAGCGGGGGGACAGAACGTACGGGTTGTTCTCCGAGCTGGGGAACTTGTTTACCTATCTTCAGCGGTGGGACCGATGGTGCTGCTTTTGTAGCTTCCTTCGGCGGTGGGACCGATGGTGCTGCTTGTTTAGCTTTCTTCGGCGGCGGGTCCGATGGTGCTGCTTGTTTATCTTTTGCCGGCGTGGCGGGACTGATTCTTCGGCTTGTTCACCTTTTTTCGGCTCCGAGACCTCCGTCACCTCGTCATATGACTTCTGAATATAACGCTCATAGTCGGATGGCGGCTTCTCAGGAGGGACATATAAGTTGTCGACGACTTGATTACAAACCTCTGGAGTATAGCCGGCGGTAAATTTTGGCTCAGGCACGTGCACTTTCGGTGCGAAAAATGCTTTATTAATTTCCTTCACGGCTGCTTCGTTTTCCTCCGGAGTACTTTCCCAAGGTAACTTCGGCAGAGGCGGCGGCGTTCTGGCCCTTTTAGGTCACCTCCTAACCTGGGAAGACGCGTGCTTTCTCCGGTGACGGTTAACATGCACTTCCTCATGCGGTGGCGGAGATGGAGATGGACTGTGCTGACTGAGATGGAACTCTACATCAATTTTCGGTGCGGGGTCCCTGTCACGCGGTGCCGGAGATGGAGATGGATGTGTAGTATCATCAATTTGCTGAGTTGGAGTGCTGCAAGGAGGAGTCGGTGGCTTTGTCAACTTGATGTATTTCTTGTTCCACTGGACGAATCCACCCTTGACATCGTACAATGTCTCCTCACCGTCACCTCCAGGAATCTCAAGAGCCAATGATTCAGATCCCGGCACAATTTCATCCACCCCGACAACAGCATAGCCTGGAACAATGTCACCATTATGGTAGCTTGCTCTGGCGCCACTCGGTAAAACATAGCCGTCCGCCACCTTCATGGATATGTTAACCACAGGCGCATGTAGCTCACATGGTGTCTGCTCCGTGACATCATCCACGGGGTAGTGAGCATCGAGGTCTATTTGCGTGGAACCCACGCTGCTTCTAAGCTGAGATCGACCATCTTGTGGCTGCTGCTGCTGAGACGGTCCTGTCGGACTATTAATTGACGCCATGAGTTGCTGCACCTTGAGTTCCAATTCCGTTAGCCGCTCTTCACCCTTCTTCTTCTTTCTTTCACGGCTTCTATAAGTGTCAGCGTGTTGCGGATACGCTTTCTTAATGGTGACACCGCCGGGCATGCCTCGTAAATGTCCCCAGTGTTCAGGATTCCCTAGGGCCCGTGTCAGCTCGTCGTCCTCTCTATAGGGTTTCCACACACCCCGTTTATTATAACTAGTAAAGGCACGCTGACCCGGTGAAAAATCATAAGAAGCATGCGTCCGTGTGTTAAGAACAAACTTCTTCTCGGTGAAGAAAATGTTCATGCCTTGAAACACTAGTAGAAAGAGGGGGACTAGTCCCGGTTCCAGAGCACCTATAGTCCCGGTTAGGCAACCGAGACTAAGCAGGCGGGACTAAAGCCCCCCCCCCCCCCCCCGTTTAGTCCCGGCGGGTTCCGTACCGGGACTGGAGGTCCCTCCACATGGGAACGTGGTGGCCCGATGGGGGGAACCTTTAGTCCCGGTTGGTAACACCAACCGGGAAGGGTTCTTGGTTTTTTTTCCGATTATTTTGCAGGGTTTAGGGTTTATATATATATACCGGGGTTTGGTTATAGGTTCCCGTGTCCCATGTCGTAACCGTGGTTCGACTAGTAACCCTTCCCCTAACGGTAACCGGTAACCGTTACGGTGACGGTTACCGTGACGGTGACGGTAACCGTTACGGTGACGGTTACCGTAACGTTTCCCACGTCGTAACCGTTCCCGTGTCGTATGAAGTTGATGCACATATATATAACACATACAATTAAATTAAGTAGTACTTGAAGATCACGTTTTCCCGGTTTACCGGTCTACAAGAGTTGATGCGCCAAAACAACAAGTTATTTACACGGAATCTTTTCCTTTCGTGCTTTCAGGATCGTAGTACTCTCCTTTGTCCGATAAGGCCTCCGAAAGGTAAAATCCCGCCAATTCCTCTCCAATTGCTTTGAAGCGGTGGTTGGGTGGTAGCTTGCTGCGCTTTTTTGCCAACTCTTCATCCTTTTTCATATTCCATTTCTCGGTGACTAGAACATGTACATACTCGCAAACGAAGTATCCACATAACTCAGTTCCCTCTGGTTGCCGAAAGCAAGACTATACAAGAATAGAATTCAATCAATAATAATGAAGTATGCATGAGAATGTTGTGTGGACGTAGGTAGCAGTACTTACCTCGTTCAACTTCCAATTCAGCTTTTCGGGCCACGAACCTGGGTCTTCGTCGACAAACCTTTGCCAAACGCTGCCCGACAAAGAACATTCACAAATGAGTAATTCATTAATGACTTGATATCAAGATATGAATGACAGAGGCGGTAAGAAATGAATGTACCTTGCTAGCAAGTCGAAACAACTCCTGTATTGCTTAGGATGATACCTCAATGAGTCAAGTGAATGAATAATTCCTTTGTGGTGTTCAATGACAAGAAGAATCCAGTGGAAGCTGCGTACAGTCATGCATAACTCATCAGTTAAACTTAACATCGGGTGAGCAAATTAGAATGTGTAGAAGACACTAAAACTTACCCGAAGTGGTAAGGCCAATATATAATTCTTTTGTCGCGGTATCGCTTGAAATACCTTAGCAAATCATCCGGTGTGTCCTTGTAATAATAGGGATTTATTATGCTTTTCTCGTTATATTTATCCGGGTCAATGAACCCAATGTCATTCTGGTTCATCCTTTTGAGCTCGAGCATCTTCAATCTGCATAATATAGCACACAAAAGATTAAAGTGAGGATAATTACAAACAATGAACGAGACTAGGTAAAGACTTAAATAAATCACTTATAGGCAATAGGAACTCATGATAGATTTGTCGAGGGCCCGCAGATTGTATAACTGAAAAAGTTCGCTAAACTGAACAGTCACATTGTAGTCTTCTAAGAAGTGCTCATCTTTCCTACATTTCAGACCGAGAGCTACTGTCCCTTTCTTTGCGGTTTTCATGTACCATTGATGCAGAGCACGCATTTTTGTTGGTAACTTGCATTTAACCAAAGCTTCCCCCTGAACAAATTCTCTTACTGGTGCTACTGGTGCAGTCTCAAAGTTCAATCTCGAAGCATATTCTTCTACAGGAACTTGCGCTTCAGCGGCAAGACGACGTATTTCCTCAAAGTCAAACACCATGCCCGGGGGGTTAGATTGTACTGGTTGTTTTCCGCGCTGGGGAACTTGTCTATCTTTGTTCGTCGGCGGCGGGACAATTAGCGGGGGGATAGAACGTACGGGTTGTTCTCCGAGCTGGGGAACTTGTTTACCTATCTTCGGCGGTTGGACCGATGGTGCTGCTTTTGTAGCTTCCTTCGGCGGTGGGACCGATGGTGCTGCTTGTTTAGCTTTCTTCGGCGGCGGGTCCGATGGTGCTGCTTGTTTATCTTTTGCCGGCGGCGGCGGGACTGATTCTGCGGCTTGTTCACCTTTTTTCGGCTCCGAGACCTCCGTCACCTCGTCATATGACTTCTGAATATAACGCTCATAGTCAGATGGCGGCTTCTCAGGAGGGACATATAAGTTGTCGACGACTTGATTACAAACCTCTGGAGTATAGCCGGCGGTAAATTTTGGCTCAGGCACATGCACTTTCGGTGCGAAAAATGCTTTATTAATTTCCTTCACGGCTGCTTCGTTTTCCTCCGGAGTACTTTCCCAAGGTAACTTCGGCAGAGGCGGCGGCGTTCTGGCCCTTTTAGGTCGCCTCCTAACCGGGGAAGACGCGTGCTTTCTCCGGTGAAGGTTAACATGCACTTCCTCACGCGGTGGCGGAGATGGAGATGGACTGTGCTGACTGAGATGGAACTCTACATCAATTTCCGGTGCGGGGTCCCTGTCACGCGGTGCCGGAGATGGAGATGGATGTGCAGTATCATCAATTTGCTGAGTTGGAGTGCTGCAAGGAGGAGTCGGTGGCTTTGTCAACTTGATGTATTTCTTGTTCCACTGGACGAATCCACCCTTGACATCGTACAATGTCTCCTCACCGTCACCTCCAGGAATCTCAAGAGCCAATGATTCAGATCCCGGCACAATTTCATCCACCCCGACAACAGCATAGCCTGGAACAATGTCACCATTATGGTAGCTTGCTCTGGCGCCACTCGGTAAAACATAGCCGTCCGCCACCTTCATGGATATGTTAACCACAGGCGCATGTAGCTCACATGGTGTCTGCTCCGTGACATCATCCACGGGGTAGTGAGCATCGAGGTCTATTTGCGTGGAACCCACGATGCTTCTAAGCTGAGATCGACCATCTTGTGGCTGCTGCTGCTGAGACGGTCCTGTCGGACTATTAATTGACGCCATGAGTTGCTGCACCTTGAGTTCCAATTCCGTTAGCCGCTCTTCACCCTTCTTCTTCTTTCTTTCACGGCTTCTATAAGTGTCAGCGTGTTGCGGATACGCTTTCTTAATGGTGACACCGCCGGGCATGCCTCGTAAATGTCCCCAGTGTTCAGGATTCCCTAGGGCCCGTGTCAGCTCGTCGTCCTCTCTATAGGGTTTCCACACACCCCGTTTATTATAACTAGTAAAGGCACGCTGACCCGGTGAAAAATCATAAGAAGCATGCGTCCGTGTGTTAAGAACAAACTTCTTCTCGGTGAAGAAAATGTTCATGCCTTGAAACACTAGTAGAAAGAGGGGGACTAGTCCCGGTTCCAGAGCACCTATAGTCCCGGTTAGGCAACCGAGACTAAGCAGGCGGGACTAAAGCCCCCCCCCCCCCCCCCCCCCCCCGTTTAGTCCCGGCGGGTTCCGTACCGGGACTGGAGGTCCCTCCACATGGGAACGTGGTGGCCCGATGGGGGGAACCTTTAGTCCCGGTTGGTAACACCAACCGGGAAGGGTTCTTGGTTTTTTTTCCGATTATTTTGCAGGGTTTAGGGTTTATATATATATACCGGGGTTTGGTTATAGGTTCCCGTGTCCCATGTCGTAACCGTGGTTCGACTAGTAACCCTTCCCCTAACGGTAACCGGTAACCGTTACGGTGACGGTTACCGTGACGGTGACGGTAACCGTTACGGTGACGGTTACCGTAACGTTTCCCACGTCGTAACCGTTCCCGTGTCGTATGAAGTTGATGCACATATATATAACACATACAATTAAATTAAGTAGTACTTGAAGATCACGTTTTCCCGGTTTACCGGTCTACAAGAGTTGATGCGCCAAAACAACAAGTTATTTACACGGAATCTTTTCCTTTCGTGCTTTCAGGATCGTAGTACTCTCCTTTGTCCGATAAGGCCTCCGAAAGGTAAAATCCCGCCAATTCCTCTCCAATTGCTTTGAAGCGGTGGTTGGGTGGTAGCTTGCTGCGCTTTTTTGCCAACTCTTCATCCTTTTTCATATTCCATTTCTCGGTGACTAGAACATGTACATACTCGCAAACGAAGTATCCACATAACTCAGTTCCCTCTGGTTGCCGAAAGCAAGACTATACAAGAATAGAATTCAATCAATAATAATGAAGTATGCATGAGAATGTTGTGTGGACGTAGGTAGCAGTACTTACCTCGTTCAACTTCCAATTCAGCTTTTCGGGCCACGAACCTGGGTCTTCGTCGACAAACCTTTGCCAAACGCTGCCCGACAAAGAACATTCACAAATGAGTAATTCATTAATGACTTGATATCAAGATATGAATGACAGAGGCGGTAAGAAATGAATGTACCTTGCTAGCAAGTCGAAACAACTCCTGTATTGCTTAGGATGATACCTCAATGAGTCAAGTGAATGAATAATTCCTTTGTGGTGTTCAATGACAAGAAGAATCCAGTGGAAGCTGCGTACAGTCATGCATAACTCATCAGTTAAACTTAACATCGGGTGAGCAAATTAGAATGTGTAGAAGACACTAAAACTTACCCGAAGTGGTAAGGCCAATATATAATTCTTTTGTCGCGGTATCGCTTGAAATACCTTAGCAAATCATCCGGTGTGTCCTTGTAATAATAGGGATTTATTATGCTTTTCTCGTTATATTTATCCGGGTCAATGAACCCAATGTCATTCTGGTTCATCCTTTTGAGCTCGAGCATCTTCAATCTGCATAATATAGCACACAAAAGATTAAAGTGAGGATAATTACAAACAATGAACGAGACTAGGTAAAGACTTAAATAAATCACTTATAGGCAATAGGAACTCATGATAGATTTGTCGAGGGCCCGCAGATTGTATAACTGAAAAAGTTCGCTAAACTGAACAGTCACATTGTAGTCTTCTAAGAAGTGCTCATCTTTCCTACATTTCAGACCGAGAGCTACTGTCCCTTTCTTTGCGGTTTTCATGTACCATTGATGCAGAGCACGCATTTTTGTTGGTAACTTGCATTTAACCAAAGCTTCCCCCTGAACAAATTCTCTTACTGGTGCTACTGGTGCAGTCTCAAAGTTCAATCTCGAAGCATATTCTTCTACAGGAACTTGCGCTTCAGCGGCAAGACGACGTATTTCCTCAAAGTCAAACACCATGCCCGGGGGGTTAGATTGTACTGGTTGTTTTCCGCGCTGGGGAACTTGTCTATCTTTGTTCGTCGGCGGCGGGACAATTAGCGGGGGGATAGAACGTACGGGTTGTTCTCCGAGCTGGGGAACTTGTTTACCTATCTTCGGCGGTTGGACCGATGGTGCTGCTTTTGTAGCTTCCTTCGGCGGTGGGACCGATGGTGCTGCTTGTTTAGCTTTCTTCGGCGGCGGGTCCGATGGTGCTGCTTGTTTATCTTTTGCCGGCGGCGGCGGGACTGATTCTGCGGCTTGTTCACCTTTTTTCGGCTCCGAGACCTCCGTCACCTCGTCATATGACTTCTGAATATAACGCTCATAGTCAGATGGCGGCTTCTCAGGAGGGACATATAAGTTGTCGACGACTTGATTACAAACCTCTGGAGTATAGCCGGCGGTAAATTTTGGCTCAGGCACATGCACTTTCGGTGCGAAAAATGCTTTATTAATTTCCTTCACGGCTGCTTCGTTTTCCTCCGGAGTACTTTCCCAAGGTAACTTCGGCAGAGGCGGCGGCGTTCTGGCCCTTTTAGGTCGCCTCCTAACCGGGGAAGACGCGTGCTTTCTCCGGTGAAGGTTAACATGCACTTCCTCACGCGGTGGCGGAGATGGAGATGGACTGTGCTGACTGAGATGGAACTCTACATCAATTTCCGGTGCGGGGTCCCTGTCACGCGGTGCCGGAGATGGAGATGGATGTGCAGTATCATCAATTTGCTGAGTTGGAGTGCTGCAAGGAGGAGTCGGTGGCTTTGTCAACTTGATGTATTTCTTGTTCCACTGGACGAATCCACCCTTGACATCGTACAATGTCTCCTCACCGTCACCTCCAGGAATCTCAAGAGCCAATGATTCAGATCCCGGCACAATTTCATCCACCCCGACAACAGCATAGCCTGGAACAATGTCACCATTATGGTAGCTTGCTCTGGCGCCACTCGGTAAAACATAGCCGTCCGCCACCTTCATGGATATGTTAACCACAGGCGCATGTAGCTCACATGGTGTCTGCTCCGTGACATCATCCACGGGGTAGTGAGCATCGAGGTCTATTTGCGTGGAACCCACGATGCTTCTAAGCTGAGATCGACCATCTTGTGGCTGCTGCTGCTGAGACGGTCCTGTCGGACTATTAATTGACGCCATGAGTTGCTGCACCTTGAGTTCCAATTCCGTTAGCCGCTCTTCACCCTTCTTCTTCTTTCTTTCACGGCTTCTATAAGTGTCAGCGTGTTGCGGATACGCTTTCTTAATGGTGACACCGCCGGGCATGCCTCGTAAATGTCCCCAGTGTTCAGGATTCCCTAGGGCCCGTGTCAGCTCGTCGTCCTCTCTATAGGGTTTCCACACACCCCGTTTAACTTCCTCTATTACCGATTCAATCTTCGGGACGATTTCTTCTACTTTTTTCTTGAATCTTTCAACCTTCGGGACAATATACCCTGTGTCCTCGTCCAACGTTGCGCCATGCGCGAACAACCAGAATTTGGACCTTTCGGGCCAGTAGTATGTCTGTGGAGTGATATCTTTAGCAAAGATTTTATCTTCTAAGGCTAGCCACTTAGGAATGGCTGTCCTGTAGCCACCTGTCCCCAAGTTATGGTGGTGAACCTTATTCGCAGCATTTGCCTTATTTTTTTTCGATCGGGCCACAGCCGCATCCGATTTCTTATACGCCTTAAACTCTTCCCAGTGATCTCTTATCTTCACTAGTTTTTCTTCACTGAAATCTGGATCAACTGTTGCATATTTTGCCCATAATGTTTGCTTATATTTCCGAAATGCGTCGGCCATCTTGGAGAGAGTCCACTGCTTGAGTTTCAACTTCGTGGTGGGTTCAGTATCATCCGGGAGGTTAAAATGCTCCAAGAGTGTGTCAAAGCAGTCATCTTTCAAATGCTTGTGGACATAGCAGGGGTCATCCTCGGCAACGCCCGCCGGCTTATTCCATTCTGGTATGGAGATCGGGACCAAGTCCCTAACAATAACTCCAGCTTGACATATATATTTTTTGCAGTTCTCTGGGGGTTCCACCGGATCGCCCTCTTCATCAATTTCATAGATCGGTAACTTTGCATCTTTGCTCGTCATTCTTTTCGTGCAGCCTCGAGGAGCTTGATTCTTAGCCTTTTTATTCGAGGTGGAGGCCCAAAGTAAGAAATATAATGCGTTAATAAGTGCAATACAAATCAGTTAATCTATTTTGTGATCAACAAAATATAGAATTCATATATATACCTCGAGGCGGAGGGTGTTCGAGGTGGAGTGTGTTATTTCTCCTTCCTCTAAAAGACCCTCACCAGAGTCCATTAGAAATTGTGAGGCAAATTCCTCAAAATCAAGATCAACACCGGCGCCTTCTCCACCGGCGCCTTCTCCACCGGCAGCATCATCTCTATCGCGATGCTCAAAAATATCCTGCATTAATATGTTTTCGTTCTCCTCGTCTCGCACATAGCCAGGCTCCATAGCTCAATGTTCCTACACTCAATAAAATTTGCATGTATAAATTTGCATTTATAAATTTGCATGTATAAATTTGCATTTATAAATTTGCATCTATAATTTGCTAACACATTGTTAAATTTGCTAACACATTGTATAAATTTGCATTTATAAATTTGCATCTATAATTTGCTAACTTATAAGATTTGCTAACTTTTAAAATTTTCTAACTTATTTGCACTAAAATTTGCTAACTTATAAAATTTGCTAACTTTTAAAATTTGCTAACACTAGATCATCTTATTAGCTACAAAATTTGCTAACTAATACTAGATAAAATTTGCTAACAAAATTTGCTTACCAAACCATTTTAATTGCATGAACATACAAGAACTCGATGAACATATATATCTAAGGATGAATTCATCGCCATTATCAACTAGAACATCACATGAGCACCACAGAGACCAAAAGTTCATCGTCACAGAGAGAGCGAGCGAGGAGGGGACCTACCTCTGGTGGCGGCGGCACGGCAGCGCGAGGCAGGGGAGGGGCGGGCGACACGGCGACGGCGGCGTCGTGGACGGCGTGCGGCAGGGGGCGGCGGCTACTCCGCTCGAGCCGCACGGAGCAGCACGACGGTGGCGCCGGAGCAGGAGCGGCATCGCGACCGGCGTGCGGCAGGGGGCCGGGGCGGCGTCGTCGCGGGAGCCCGGAGGCAGAGAGGCGCGGCAGGGTCGATTTGGGGAGATTTTCGCAATCTCCCCCCACATAACCGCGCCGAAACGACCTTTTGTCGCGGTTGTTGCCTATAACCGCGACTAAAGACCCTCTAGTCGCGGTTGTATCCAACAATCGCAACTAAAGGTCTCCCTGGGCCGCCAAAATTCTGGCGCGAAGCCCAGGGGACCTTTAGTCCCGGTTGGTGGATACAACCGGGACTAGATGGGCTTTTTAATTGTTGTTTCTATTTTTTTGTTGTTTCTGTTTTCTTTTGTTGTATTTGTTTTCTTTTATATACTTTGATTCAAGTTCTTTTTGAATCGTTTTTGTTTCTAGTTTCTTTTCCTGTTTTTTTTTTACCTCAACAACAAAATGATAAACTTTGACCTCAACACAATGAATAGTAACGGCGGCCATTTTGACCTTTTTTAAAAAAAGTCAAAGAAAGTGAAAAAATACTCAAAAAATAAAATCCTTTGACATTGAGTACTTTCATGTGTACTAGTTGGTAGGATAAATGCTAAACTTGAGTTTTGACATAGTATACAAAAAACTTCTTCACAAAAAGGTCAATCATTTATGAACATGTATAAGTTTCAGGTCAAATGGCCTAGTTATGGTCATCCCCGTGTCATTGTCAAAATGTGCCCATATTTGACACATAGCTGTATCTTGGTACGACAAACAATGTTGCAGAACTGAGTTTTTTCAAATTACTTATCTGAATATTGTTTTTTGTTTTTCGTTTGTCAAAAATGACATTTTTTGTGAAGCAAGTACAACAAATATGGTGCAAAATAGCACCCATCCAATTATCACACAAAGTAGACCATATTTCATGGATAATAGACAAATATTGGTAATTTTCTCGGTTTCTAGCTAATTTCGCCTACTTAAACAACTTTATGCCTGTTTTTCAAAAGTAATTCAAATTTGAACTACAAGTGTGTGATAGTTTGCTCTGAAATTTTTTCAAAAATGATTTTAAGGTGCACAAGTAGTGGTTATATCACAGAACCGTCGATAGTTTTGGATAATTCGATCCGTTACAATGAATAGTAACGGCGGCCATTTTGACCGTTTTTTAAAAAAAGTCAAAGAAAGTGAAAAAATACTCAAAAAATAAAATCCTTTGGCATGGAGTACTTTCATGTGTACTAGTTGGTAGGATAAATGCTAAACTTGAGTTTTGACATAGTATACGAAAAACTTCTTCACAAAAAGGTCAATCATCTATGAACCTGTATAAGTTTCAGGTCAAATGGCCTAGTTATGGTCATCCCGTGTCATAGTTTGTCAAAATGTGCACATATTTGACACATAGCTGTATCTTGGTACGACAAACAATGTTGCAGAACTGAGTTTTTTCAAATTACTTATCTGAATATTGTTTTTTGTTTTTTGTTTGTCAAAAATGACATTTTTTGTGAAGCAAGTACAACAAATATGGTGCAAAATGGCACGCATCCAATTATCACACAAAGTAGACCATATTTCATGGATAATACACAAATATTGGTAATTTTCTTGGTTTCTAGCTAATTTCGCCTACTTAAACGACTTTATGCCTATTTTTCAAAAGTAATTCAAATTTGAACTACAAGTGTGTGATAGTTTGCTCTGAAATTTTTTCAAAAATGATTTTAAGGTGCACAAGTAGTGGTTATATCACAGAATCGTCGATAGTTTTGGATAATTCGATCCGTTACAATGAATAGTAACGGCGGCCATTTTGACCGTTTTTTAAAAAAAGTCAAAGAAAGTGCAAAAATACTCAAAAAATAAAATCCTTTGGCATGGAGTACTTTCATGTGTACTAGTTGGTAGGATAAATGCTAAACTTGAGTTTTGACATAGTATACGAAAAACTTCTTCACAAAAAGGTCAATCATCTATGAACCTGTATAAGTTTCAGGTCAAATGGCCTAGTTATGGTCATCCCTTGTCATAGTTTGTCAAAATGTGCCCATATTTGACACATAGCTGTATCTTGGTATGACAAACAATGTTGCAGAACTGAGTTTTTTCAAATTACTTATCTGAATATTGTTTTTTGTTTTTTGTTTGTCAAAAATGACATTTTTTGTGAAGCAAGTACAACAAATATGGTGCAAAATGGCACGTATCCAATTATCACACAAAGTAGACCATATTTCATGGATAATACACAAATATTGGTAATTTTCTTGGTTTCTAGCTAATTTCGCCTACTTAAACGACTTTATGCCTATTTTTCAAAAGTAATTCAAATTTGAACTACAAGTGTGTGATAGTTTGCTCTGAAATTTTTTCAAAAATGATTTTAAGGTGCACAAGTAGTGGTTATATCACAGAACCGTCGATAGTTTTGGATAATTCGATCCGTTACAATGAATAGTAACGGCGGCCATTTTGACCGTTTTTTAAAAAAGTCAAAGAAAGTGAAAAAATACTCAAAAAATAAAATCTTTTGGCATGGAGTACTTTCATGTGTACTAGTTGGTAGGATAAATGCTAAACTTGAGTTTTGACATAGTATACGAAAAACTTCTTGACAAAAAGATCAATTATCTATGAACATGTATAATTTTCCGGTCAAATGGCCTAGTTATGATCATCCCCGTGTCATATTTTGTCAAAATGTGCCCATATTTGACACATAGCTGTATCTTGGTACGACAAACAATGTTGCAGAACTGAGATTTTTCAAATTACTTACCTGAATATTTTTTTTTCGTTTGTAAAAAATGACATTTTTTGTGAAGCAAGTACAACAAATATGGTGCAAAATGGCACCCATCCAATTATCACACAAAGTAGACCATATTTCATGGGTAATACACAAATATTGGTAATTTTCTCGGTTTCTAGCTAATTTCGCGTACTTAAACGACATTATGCCTATTTTTCAAAAGTAATTCAAATTTGAACTACAAGTGTGTGATAGTTTGCTCTGAAATTTTTTCAAAAATGATTTTAAGGTGCACAAGTAGTGGTTATATCACAGAACCGTCGATAGTTTTGGATAATTCGATCCGTTACAATGAATAGTAACGACGGCCATTTTGACCGTTTTTTAAAAAAAGTCAAAGAAAGTGAAAAAATACTCAAAAAATAAAATCCTTTGGCATGGAGTACCTTTAGTCCCGGTTCCAGCCACCACCCGGGACTAAAGGGAATCCCACCAATAAGGAAGAAGCACACGGATCGTGTGTTTCTTCCAAGCGCTTGTGATACGTTGGATCAGGGGTGTGTTTCTTTTGAGGGATTGTGAGACGTTGGATCAGGGGTGTGTTACCAACCGGGACTAAAGAAGCACACGTACCCTATATATAGCCCCCTCCCGGACATGTTCAGCACTCAATGTCTACTCATCAGAGATGTCTTGGGCAACCAGCGGCAAGACGTCTGTGATGACCTGCGACCATTCCAAATGGTTGCAGATCATCAGAGATGTCTTGCCGGACGGTTGTAGATCATCAGAGACAGGTTACTCACTCACACAAAACATTCCAGCGTCACTCGGAGAGGCATCTTTGGGCAACCAGCGGCAAGACGTCTCTGATGACCTGCGACCATTCCAAATGGTTGCAGATCATCAGTGACGTCTTGCTGGACGGTTGTAGATCATCAGAGACGGGTTACTCACTCACACAAAACATTCCAGCGTCACTCGGAGAGGCATCTTTGGGCAACCAGCGGCAAGACGTCTCTGATGACCTGCGACCATTCCAAATGGTTGCAGATCATCAGAGATCTCTTGCCGGACGGTTGTAGATCATCAGAGACAGGTTACTCACTCACACAAAACATTCCAGCGTCACTCGGAGAGGCATCTTTGGGCAACCAGCGGCAAGACGTCTCTGATGACTTGCGACCATTCCAAATGGTTGCAGATCATCAGTGACGTCTTGCCGGACGGTTGTAGATAATCAGAGACGGGTTACTCACTCACACAAAACATTCCAGCGTCACTCGGAGAGGCATCTTTGGGCAACCAGCGGCAAGACATCTCTGATTAATTATTACAGGGTTAATACATATTAATTATTACACATCACCAACAACATCCCTACCTAGCTAGTGTTCACTTGTTCTTCGTGTGTGTCCCTTTCTTCTGATTGCACCGTAGCCATGGACAAACTTCTTCATTTAACGTGATGGTTGGGTCAATTTTCACTTTGAAGGGCGGAATTTCATGAAACTTATTGTAATCTTCTGACATGTCTGTGTGGTCCTCCACTCCCACGATGTTTCTTTTACCTGAAAGAACTATGTGGCGCTTTGGCTCATCGTTGATGTATTCGCTTGCTTATCTTTTCTTTTTTTGGTAGGGTAGACATGTCCTTCACATAGAAAACCTGAGCCACTTCACTGGCTAGAATGAATGGTTCGTTCTCGTAATGAAGATTCTTGAAATCCACTGTAGTCATTCCGTACCGTGTGTCTACGGCTACACCGCCATCTAGGTTGAACCATTTGCACTTGAACAAAGGAATCTTAAATGAAGGTCCATAGGACAGTTCCCATATCTCCTCTATGTAACCATAATATGTTACCTTTTCCCCACTGCAGCCATCTATTGCATCAAAGCGGACACCACTGTTTTGGTTGGTGCTCTTTTTATCTTGGTCGGCCGTGTAAAATGTATTTCCATTTATCTCGTACCCTTTAAAAGTCAATATAGTCGAAGATGGTGACTTGGCCAATAGTATAGCTGTAGTTCATTTGTGGTGACATTCATCAGTTTCTGTAACCAACCGCCAAAAGTCCTGATGTGTACTCCATCAATCTCATCTTCTGGGTATTTGGAGCGTAAATCATTCTTGTGTTGCTGGATATACGGAGCCACCAAGATGGAACTATGCAGAACTGTGTAGTGTGCTCGAGTGAAAGAATCCACGTCTTCACATATGATTGCTTTCTTTCCTAGCGTGCCTTTTCCACGCAGTCTCCCCTCATGACGCGATTGAGGAACACCAATCGACTTAAGATCAGGAATAAAGTCAACACAAAACTCAATGACCTCCTCAGTTCCATAGCCCTTGGAGATGCTTCCTTCTGGCCTAGCACGGTTATGAACGTATTTCTTTAAGACTCCCATAAACCTCTCGAAGGGGAACATGTTGTGTAGAAATACAGGACCGAGAACACGTATCTCTTCCACCAGGTGAACTAGAAGGTGCGTCATAATATTGAAGAAGGTTGGTGGGAACACCAACTCGAAGCTGACAAGACATTGGACCACATCATTCTCTAAATCTTTTAGAGTAAGTGGATTGATAACCTTCTGAGAAATTGCATTCAGGAATGCACATAGCTTCACAATGGGTACTCGAACATTTTCTGGTAGAAGTCCCCTCAATGCAACCGGAAGTAATTGTGTCATAATCACGTGACAGTCATGAGACTTCAGGTTCTGAAATTTTTGCTTGCCATGTTTATTATTCCCTTTATATTCGACGAGAAGCCAGATGGAACCTTCATACTGCGAAGACATTCAAAAAATATTTTCTTCTCTTCTTTCGTAAGAGCATAGCTCGCAGGACCTTGATGATTATCAGAATGATCGTCGTCTCGTGAATGCATACGTCGATGGGCCTGTCTTGCTTCCGGTGTATCTTTTGACTTTCCATACACGCCCAACAAGTTAAGCAGGTTCAAGCAAAGATTTTTTGTCACGTGCATCACGTCGATTGCAGAGTGAACCTCTAGCATTATCCAATAGGGCAGCTCCCAAAATATAGATTTCTTCTTCCACATGGGAACGTGGTTCTGAGCGTCATTCGGAACAGATAGTGCTCCAGCACCCTTCCCAAATATTACTTTTAAATCCTTGACCATATCATGTATAACAGAACTAGAAGGTCGAGTAGGCTTCCGCCGAATATCTTCCTCACCTTTGTAATGTCGGCCTTCCTTTCTTCCTGCATGCCTCGGTACAAGCCATCGACGATGGCCCAGGTACACAATCTTGTTACCTATATGTTTACCTTGAGTCTCACCTAAACAATGCGTACATGCATTGTATCCCTTGTTTGACTGTCCTGAATGTTACTAAGAGCAGGCCAATCATTGATGGTTACAAACAAGAGCGCTCGTAGATCAAATTCCGTTTGTCGTGCTCATCCCACACACGCACACCTTCATCACTCCACAGCTGTAAAAGTTCTTCCACCAATGGCCTCAGATACACGTCAATGTCGTTGCCAGGTTGCTTCGGGCCTTGGATGAGCACTGGCATCATAATGAACTTCCGCTTCATGCACAACCAGGGAGGAAGGTTATATATACATAGAGTCACAGGCCAAGTGCTATGACTGGAGCTCTGCTCTCCAAATGGATTAAATCCATCTGTACTTAGACCAAATCTTAAGTTCCTAGCGTCATCCGAAAATTTCGGGAACACTCTGTCGATTTTTCTCCACTGGGACCCATCAGCGGGGTGTCTCATCATCATGTCTTTTTTACGTTCTTCTTTGTGCCAGCGCAACAACTTGGCATGCTCTTTGTTTTGGAACAAACGTTTCAGACGTGGTATTATAGGAGCATACCACATCACCTTGGCAGGAATCCTCTTCCTTGGACAACCTTGCTCGCCCTCAACTTCACCTGGGTCATCTCGCCCAATCTTAAACCGCAATGCACCGCATACAGGACAAGCATTTAAATTTTCGTGCTCGCCGCGGTAGAGGATGCAGTCATTAATGCATGCATGTATCTTCTGCACCTCTAATCCTAGAGGGCAGACAACCTTCTTTGCTTCATACGTACTAGAGGGCAATTCGTTTTCATTTGGAAGCATCTTCTTAACTATTTTCAGCAAACTTTCAAAGTGCTTGTCGGTAGTACCACTCTCTGCCTTCCATTGTAGCATTTCCAGTATCGTACCGAGCTTTTTCTGGCCATCTGTACAAGTTGGGTACAACAATTTGCTGTGATCGGCTAACATGCGCTCCAACTTCAACCTCTCGTTTTCACTTCCACAGTCCATTTGTGCATCATGAATGGCCTGACGAAGATCATCGTCGGGCTCATCAAAGATGGCATCCTCTTCAACTTCGTCTTCCCCCATTGTAGTATCAGCGTGTTCATTGAACAGAGGATAGTTGTCATTATCCTCTTCTTCTTCATTCTCTTCCATTATAACCCCTCTTTCTCCATGCTTGGTCCAACAATAATAACCAAGCATGAAACCATTTCGCAACAGGTGTTCGTGAAGCCTGTCTGTGGAAGAGTATGTATACTTATTCATACAGAGACTGCATGGACAACACATAAAACCATCCTTTCGCTTGCTTGTCTCAGCCACATGGAGAAAATTATGCATGCCAGTAATGAATTCGGCAGAAACTCGGTCACCGTACATCCATTGACGTCTCATCTGCATTATATAAGTATATCAAAAAAATTATGCATGCCAGTAATGAATAGATAAGTGACCATAATAATTCAAGCAAAGTAGAGTGGCGACAAATGTAATACATTGTAGCATTAAATATCATTAATTTAAACTAACATTGAACTATTTAAAGAATTTAAGTCCAACAACAAATGCGATCAGAATCGCAACTAAGGTAACTATTGAACCAACAGCATAATGATACCAAGCCTCTTGACTAATGACATATTTTCTAATCTTTTTAAGCTTCAAGCGCATTGCCTCCATCTTCATCTCGTGAGCAGCGACGACGACCCCGTGAGCATCATCGAGGTCGGCAATCTTCAAGTCCAATACCATCTTCTCTTCTAGGTATTGGAGACAAAGATCTTCGCTTATCTTCAATTTTGCTTTCAAATCGTCGTTTTCTTTTTTAAAATACTCCACAATAGGGTCGACTGGAATTTCCGGTTCAACTACCTCCTAAATAAAAATATATCTACGTCAAGTTGGTCGGCATGATTGTTATAAACACGAAACAAAATAATTAGTGATAAAAATATACCACATCCGAATCATAGACCGGCCGAGGGCCGACGGGGACGGATATCAAAACCATGACACTATACACATAAAAAAACATAAGGCAATTATAAAAGAAATGACTATGCATTTAAATCATACAAGTAATTTAAAATAAAATATTAAAAAAAGAAACTCACCGAGATGACGGGACGGCGCGGGCTATCGACGGCGGAGAGGACGGGGACGGGCCGACACTAAAACCCACAAATCATAATTTAGTTTTGTGCTCAAATACATATAGAAAAAATGAAATCTCTAACTTAGACATTTCATCAAACACCTAGCTAGCACTAAAAATACTCAATGAGCTACATGAGCTAAACAAGCAACGAAACGAGCGCCGGAAGAAATAGTTTGCAGTGCTCACCCTTGGATAGATGCAGCGCCGTCAATCTTAGCAAATGGTGGAAACAAATGGGCAAGAAATCGAGCTTGGGTGAAGGAAAAATGGAGATGAAACTCGAGCTCAAAGTGGCCATGGCCGGCTCGGGGTGGAAGATGATATAGGTTAACCTTTAGTCCCGGTTGGTGCCCCCAACCGCGACTAAAGGTGGGCCAGCGTGGCAGAACCTGTGTCAGAACCTTTAGTCCCGGTTCGTGGCAACAACCGGGACTAAAGCTTCCCCTATATCCTTTTTTAAAATCAAGTTTTGTTTGAATTCGTATCTTTTAAACCGTAAATCGTAATTCGACAAATAATATATATAAATAGATCAGAAAAATGAAAGGAGTCTAAATATTGTGTCTGTATAATATTTTCCTTAAATATGAAATGATTATGTTATAATATTTATTAATTCATTTTTTGTTATTCGTACATAATCATATTATTTTTTAAGTCCAAACCTATATTAATGTAAATATTTATGATTAAATACTAATACAAAGTAATAACAATTGCGCTGACACTAACAATGGTTTACATTTTTCCCGGCTTCCCGGATTTATGAATCGATAACAAAAATATTAATATATGAATCCAAATATTTTGATCATTAATTTTTAACCGGATACATGAGAGAAGACACACATCGATCTCGCTATATAGACTACGGCCACTTAGACTACGGCCACTTAGACTCATATGCATCAACGATATTAAGAGGGTCGCCATAGCCACTTAGACTCCCACTTCCGCGCAATCTCGAAGCCGAGGCGAGCGTCAAGAGCGGCGTACACGACTTGCTCGTAGCTCAATGGCATGTTGCCCCATCCGCGAATCCGGAGGTTATCTTCTTCGTTGTTGTCGTTCTCGTCGTTCTTTTTCTTCTTCTTCTCGGCCAGTTTTGTCCCACTGACAGCATTGGAGAGAGCAACAAGACTCGGAGTAAGATTGCCGGTTGGGTTCCGCCTATCCCTCTGGAGGTCGACCGCGGACGGAATTTCAATTCCGTAGCAGCGCAGCATCCGCAGGTCATTGTGGATAGCCACGCCGTAAAACTTGATGGTCTTGTCAGCTAAGAAATCCACGAGGAGCTGCGGCTTCCGATCAGCCCAGCAGATCTGGAAGACAAGTACCTCGGTCGCCACCGAGAGTTGAAGAACGGCGGCGCGCTGCTGTTTCTCGGGTGGAAGATCCTTCTGTCGACCCGGTAGAGCGTCGGTGAACTCGCAGTCGAGTCCAACGCACTTAATCGGTGCGGCGTCGAGATAGAGCTTCTTCACGTCGCGGATCCACCTCCACGCGTGATGCACGGAGGGTGACCCATACCTTGAAGCTCATACCCTCGTGGGGGAAGTAGTACAACCGTGACGGAGGCCGAGGCCATGAAACGCACGCGACTTGCTCCATTGGAATAGAAGAGAGGGTTCGAGAGAGAGTGGTTTTGCGAGATTAGAGAGAGATGATTGTGTGCTTAGGCCAAGATTATGCCTTGCTTTGTATAGGGCAGAGAGGGGAGGCCGGCGGGCAGGGGAGGCCGACGGGCAGTGGTGGCCGGAGTTAAGACGGCGGCTGATCATCTTCCAAGAAGCTGATCACCTTCCAAGGCAAATTAAAACGGCGACTGTGTTGATCAAACTTCCAAATTAAAGCAATGCGTGCGCGGGAGTCAAAACGTTTGAAACCTAGTCCCGGTTCGTGGCTGGAACCGGGACTAAAGGTCCTCGCGTGGGCCTCTGCCGTTTTGGCTGCATGTGGCGGACCTTTAGTCCCGATTCGTGGCTGGAACCGGGACTAAAGGTCCCGCACCAACCGGTCCCCTGTCCTAGCCGTTGGAAATGTCGGAGCCCGAGCTCACTAGTCCCGGTTCCTTTCCCGACTATATTGCATGTTTTCTACTCCTTGTGAAACAATCAGGTAGGTACTGATCCTTGTGGATATTTAGTTTACTAATAACGAGAACAATATCTGCCTGATTGTTAGCCATATTTGTTTGCCTAGGTACGTACTTGGCTTAATTAGAGCACATAGAAAGCATTGTGTTTCCTTGTTTTTTTGGTAACCTAGCGTGATTTACTCCCAGCGTACATTAATATGTTACCGATGACTGGCCTGACCCACACTTTACCAGAATCGCGGCCAGATTTGTTCTCCTCCATGTCGGGCACCATTGATCTCACAGCGGTATTCTGTTTTAGCACCTCCAATTTCCATAAGATTACTTGGCGAGATAACTTTGCCGATCCGTAGCAGTTATTTTCTTGAGAAGAAGTCGTACAAGATCTTCCTGGTCATTCTTCTTGAGGAGGAGAATAGTCGCTCGAACCGCATGGCATCTTAGACTAGTCATAGTGGGGAGTATCATACACTAGTATCATGCATATGATACTAGTCTATGTTACTAGTTACATAGTGGGTAGTAACATATTTGTGGTATCATATATTAGTGTATTTATTAGCATGCACATTCATCTTGCATTGGAATCCGTTATATTACGGTATCTACCTATGATACCACTACCATCTCTCTCCTCATTAACTGCAGTGACACGTCATCTTTTTGCCAACGTGGTATGCATGATACTATCTATGTTACTCCCACTATGGCTAGTCTTAGAATCCTACCTACGAATGTCCCTATCCCAGCCCGTACGTTCAAGCAAGGGGGAGGAGGGAAACTAACTACTAAACGGGATTTCCGGAAGCTAATTAAGGACGTTTTTTTTTTGAGGAAACAGGATTTGAGGAAACTAACTATTATTAAGGACGTTTGTGACGAAACGGAATCTGAGGAAACTGCCGGACCAATTATTTTTGAAAGAAAGCAATTAATGACGGCGCTCGCTCGTATTCACCAACCGCACGGGATCCAAATTTCTCTGAGATATCTCCCTCTTTTGCTTGAAAAAAGATCCGTTTAAACTTTTCCCCTCCAACTCAAGAGTCATCCGGGCTCTATAAATACAGGAGCGCCTTCACGGAGCCGCGCGCGGTTGCGCGTGTGACTTGTCGCGAGCTTGGCGCGAGGCAGACGGTGGCGGTACGACCTCCCGGCGTTGATCGACCCGATCTACTTCCGGCCAGCCGCGCGCGCGAGCATTTGCATCCAACGACACCAGGTAATCCATGGATCTAGCGTTTCCTTGTGATCTCAACTAGCAGCGTTGTGACAAACTGAGCGAGTGAGTGAGGTGGCACACCATTTTGCATCGAATAACTTGGGTTTTTGGTGAGATCTGAGATAAACACTGTTGTATATCGATTTTGGCAAAGGGATTTGGTGTGCACCGGTCTGTCTACAATACGGCGAGGCCTGAGTTGGTGTCCTTGAATTTAAGAGTTCCATTCTGCTGCAAAATAGAACATGAATTGCAGGTGCAGATTAATTGATGTGTATTGGTGATTACTAGGCTTACTACGGGAATGGTGATAATCTTTCGGTCGCATTTACCTTTACCACTTGTTCTCCTTGTTTTCTGCCATGGTCTTTCTTAGATTTTGTTGTACCATGTTGTGTACTGATTGCTGTGATGATCTTTCGGTGTCCATCCCATGCCAAGTGCAGCATAATCCTGACAACACCCTACCTCTGGGCTCTGGCTCTGTCACCACAACCTCTCCGATATTGTCCCTGCCGAGTTTGTCACCATCAGCTTTGCACTCGTGAACTTCTCCTGCGAAGCCTTCATCGGCATTGGTGAACTGCTCCAGCACGTCCTGTGACACTCTGAGAGCTTCAACCGGAGTTCGCTCCAGTCAAGCGAGCAAGATTGTGCCGGTGTCTGGTTAATTCATAAATTCCGTTTTGTCTACAGCGCGTGTAAGGATTTTCCCAAAAGCAATCAACTTCAATCTCTTTGCACATACTGCTGTAACATAATTTAAGGGATTTTTGCTACTGCAATCCTAGAAAAGAAACTTGTGATATCATGCTGCGTGCAGTCATGCTGACGCTCCAGTTCTCATATCAAACAAGACAAAAACTTTCATAAAGCTGAAATTTCCCAAATTGTACTCAAGCTGGACAAGTATGGAATTATACAATACCACCGCTCGTGAGAGTTGTTTTGGTGGATGTAACCTGAACTGTGAGTTATAAGTAAAACACACCCAAGTTTGAAAAAAAAATTTAATTAGAAAGTAATTTGACGAAGTGTACAAATGTGATAATCCGAGCTTCTCCTGAATCTGGGAAATTTAGAAAGGAGATGAATTCACATTACAAATATCTGAAGGAAATAAAGGTCAGAGTTCGACAGAGCGGATGACAACCATGACAAGTGACGAGAAAGCAATCTAAAGAAGTTAACTAGATAGCTACTAAATCTGGGGAATGTCGAAGGAGATAAATTAATTCACATTACAAGTAGTATCCGAATAAGATAAAGGTCAGAGTTCGACGAAGGCGATAACAATTTTTGACATAACAAAGTACATTGTTTGAAGCAAACCAATCTTCATGTGGTTTCGTCATGTTTCCTTGGTTCACAGCACAATGCTATTCTCCCACACAAATTGCAGGGCTTCCTGTCCTTTTCTGGGTTTCCCCGAAAAAATGTTTAATAACCTTCAATTGCTGTCAGGCTGCCTCCAGTCACGGACGAGTCTTGGTATTTCCTTCCATGTCTTCGGCTTAAATGGTTTAAATTCTGTTACTGCATATGTCACAAATGGTGTCAGAAAAAACTTGTACAGACTAATGTAACATGAAAACTTAAACCACACGACATTAAAGAATGGAGATCCTCGGCAAATAAAAAAAGAACAGTTGCCATGAGTTCTGATTGTACTGCACATGTTCATATACCATAACTCTTCCAGTTAACACCCGTGTAACACAGTTGCTGCTACCATATAGTTATCGATGTGATGTAAAGAAAAATCTTCAAGTTACAGTAGCTAGGATACAGATGAGATATTATCGTTCAGCTTTAACAAATTTTGCATGTGCATATTACTACCTGGCCTATGCATGTATGCGTGTTTTCACTATTTATTTAAAAACTTACAAGTATGGTATTTCATTAAGTTATAAAGTACCATCATGTGACACTGCCATCAGATTGCTATTTATCGTCTTCGAACAATATAACGATAATGCTAACGGAAGATGATGTGTGGACGTTGTACATGGGATGGGATGGATGCATGCATTTGTTGGTGAAATATGGCAAAGAGAGAAATAAATATGTGGGTACCTTCATAACGGGCATCTAGTTCTTTGTCGCGGATGCTGCCCAGTCGCTGCTGCAGGCATGTAGGGAGCTTCTTTATAGCTGGGCAACCATAAATGTAAAGCGTTCTGAGAGACCCGTATACTTGTGGCTCATTTGGCAGGGATGTCAGGCTACTGCAGTCTGCAAGCCAAAGGGATTTCAACGATGGGGGCTCTCCTGACAGAACCTCCAACGATGTCAGCCAACCGTTACTATTAATTACCAGTTCCGTGAGGGAAGTGGGCAGACGGAGAATCCCCCCAACATGCCAGCACAACTCCATATTTTTAAACACTCGAGATAAGGAGGAAGTGAATGCTGTCTTGCTGCTGCTGATGGCTCAGATGCATCTATAGAATTGGTGACTTGTGGTTTTGGGGGACCATCCTGCTGACATGACAGGACTTGAATACTGCAGTCATGAATAAATATGGTCTTTAAGGATGGTGGAAGATATAGAACCGCTGGTAAACTATCACATCCATCTAAAGCTAGATATTCTAGGCATGGACAGAAGTGATGCATGCGTGATGATGACAACTCTGGTACAGCTGTGGGCACGATTACTTCATTGCAGGAAGCCACTTGAACAAACTCCGACGTGCCCTGCTGCTGCCTGCTGAATATAGACTCGAGATTACGGCAGCGAAAAATACTCATTCCCTTGAGAGATGTCGGGACACTGAACATCTCTACCAAACTTGCACAATATTGTAACCAAACATATTCCAGAGCTGGCAGGTGGTGACTCCTTTGGGACGCTGATGGCTCAAGAGGAGCAGGTGCATATCCAGTCAGTTTACTGCAGCTACTAATCTTTAATTTCCTCAAGGAAACCAAGCTTTGGAACACTTCCTCTGGCCAGTGGACGAGCACATCACATCTATCAATTTTCAAATCTGCAAGATGCACAAAATAGTCCCACGCCTCTAGTCCACCTGATTCAAAGAATGAGTTGCAGCATCCTAACTCCATAACTGTAATAGGGGACTTCTGGTTCCATTTCTCCTTGCTGTCCACCGGTTCAGTTAAAGCGCACCCAGTCTCTGATGTTGTTTCTGTATCTTCTAGCTTCAATACCAGATTGGTCAATGAAGACAAATACATGTGTACCGAATCGAAGATCTCCTGCTTGCCATCTTCAATTTCTAACACACTGAGTTTTGGTGCTTTGGGTAGATCTATCAGCTTGGGGCATTTCCGAATTGATAGTTCCTCAATCTGAGGAAACAATATATGTTCTCCCATAGTCCCTTCGACGGCATCCCATCTCTGGAAGTTGTCCAAGTCCTTCAGTTTGAGTACCTTTAGAGCAGGAAATTGTGAGCGAACAAATTTATACGCACCTCCAATACATGGTTCTTGCAGCAAGGAAGCTTCAGGCAAAGCTATCAGCTTTGGACAATTCCTAATCAATAGTTTCTCAAGCTGAGGAAATACTGTTTCTTCTTGCTTCTCGTCAATTTGGCACCATCTCTCAAGTTCCAATAGATGTTCTAGCGTAAGCAGCTTCAGTTTCGGAAAAGTTACTGATGTACTGCGCCAACAAAAAATTGCAATCTTTCACAATGAGAAAGATGGATCTCAACAATGTTTTGCAACATACCCATGCACTTTCCTCCATATGAATATATCCTCAGAACTTGCAACCCATCATGAGGTTCAAAATCATTGAGCACCTCGCTTTCACAAGCGGAAGTCCATCTCAGTGTCAATTCTCTGAGATCATTTTTCTTTCCAAGATTTGCCACTTTTGCCTTTGCTTCTATAACATTCTCTATCTGACACAGCTCTAGCTGACCACCGAGGTTTAAGTGTTGTAGCTCTTCAACATCACTGCAATCGGGGCTACTAGCGGCTGCTACAAAACATGTGAGTGTCTGCAGCTTAGTGAGTTTCCCGAGTTCTGGAGGCATGCTCTTCAAATACCAACATCCATGGGTGTACAGGTGACGGAGGGAAGTCATATACTTCATTGTCCCGGGAAGACGATCAAGTTTACGGCAGTAGGAAAGGTCCAACATTTGCAGGTTATATAGAATGCTTATATCTTCAGGAAGTGCTTTGATATAACTTTCTGAGAGATCAAGGTACCTCAGCTGATGCAGATACTTTGGCTTTAATACAAATGATTCTCTCCATATACATAGCTTCAAGGCATGCAACGTGCTGTATTTTGACAAATGCTGCAATGAACTTTCAATAATATTATCGCATAACAGTGTTTGGACAGCAGGGGGTCTTTTCTCCATAGAATCGTTCAAAACATCTTCTGTTTCTTTGCATGACAAAAACAAATGCCGAGCAGTATCTGGAAGCCACTCGGTTTCACTTGGTTTTAGGGTTGCAACAACACATTCTTTTTCCATAACAGACATTGCAACATCATGAATAAGATCATGGATTCTACATACAGTTCTTTTTCTAGAGTAAGGCCTCCATTCCAAGCTAGACCTGTCATGAATGTTCTCTGTGTCTCGCTCTATGTCCAAAAAGAAAGACCTTGAGGCCAGCTCACTAAAAATTTGTTTTCCAGTAGTTTCAAGACTATCTTCCTTATGTTCAGGGATAAAGCCATTTGCAATCCATAGTTCGATTAGCTTGTCCACGTCAATCTTGTAATCTTTGGGAAATATTGCACAGAAAGCAAAACATTGTTTCATATGTGATGACAAGTCGTTGTAGCTAAGCTTTAATATTGGCAAAATTCCAGTTTCCTCGGTGCAAATGCTGCTCCTAGATGATATAGCCTTCCATTCTTTCATGCTGGTCTTGGTACGAAGTACAGAGCCCAGTGCGATCGCAGCTAAAGGAGAGCCAGAACATCTCTTCACAATTTCACCAACCATCTCGACTAGCTCAGCAGGCTTTTCTTTATTCGAACTGAATGCTCTAGCCTCAATAATTTCCTTTAAGAAGCTATCCTCCAAAACATTGAGATTGTGGGGTCTACCTATACCCATAATTTCAGCAACTTGTTTATCACGAGTTGTTGTCAACACTGCACTGCCGCTGCCACAATGTTGAAGACACACCTTTAATCTTTCCCACTTATGGACCTCTCTATTCCAGACATCATCCAATACAAGGAGATACCTTTGCCCGCTCACTAATCTTTGAAGTCTATCAAGTGGTGGTTTGTCTCTATCATGATTCTTCTTGGGAGATGCTTCAACTATACTCTTAGCCACTGAGTTCACATCAAAGTTATCAGAGACACAAACCCAAAGCAGCAACTGGAAATGCTTCTGAACTTCAGGTTCATTGTATATGAGCTGCGCTAATGTTGTCTTGCCAAGGCCCCCCATTCCAACGATGGGAACAACTGCGAGATCTGCATTACTAGCATGACCAAGTAGTATATCAACAATTTCCTTCTTCTCTTTGTGTCTGGATCTGCTAGCAATTTCTTGAGGGTCGATGATGACATAATCTGTCTGCCTCCATTCCTTGGACACCGGCGTTTGTGGTTGGTACTTGAACCCAAAGGCCTGCATATCTGCTATGAGGGCCTCAATAGCCTGCAAAATCTTCTGAAGCTTGCGACCCATTGTGTGACGGAAGACAACACGGTTGTGAGTAGGCAAGAGTTTTATCACAGCGAAGCCAAGTTTTCTGTAGTGCCCATTTTTCTTGGCTTCACGGCGGAGTGCTTCGTAATTGAACTCGTCAAAGACTTCATTTGCCTTATAAGCCACAGCCTTGAGCTCGTGGAGCCATGCTTTCACTCCTTCTCTATGTGCCGTGGCCTGCTCCTCGGCGTCGGCGATGACGTCGAGGATCGCCGGAAGCTTGCGCTTGAGAACATTGTGCTGCTCCTCCATACCCTCCATCACCTTGTACTTGTCCAGGAGGTAGCTGGACGACTTGTTCATCAGCATGGACACCAGTGGCCGGATGGCCATGGTGGCCACCACCTCCGCCATCGGAACGCTCAGAAAAGACTCTCAGAGCACACGCACGACACAAGGTCACTGCAGGATTTAATGGAGAAAAGAATGGTGTGAGAAATACAGTTATCTGATTTCGAACCAACCATGAGTCTACAAACTGAATCTTGCAACGGCCGTTACCTGATTCGTTGGAACGGCCTTCGAACCCCCGAACGAGCTCGCCCCTCTCTGGTGACCGGCGCCGGTGGTAGCTGACGGATGGGCTTCGACTGTGAGCAGGCTAGTGAAAAGAAAGAACAATCATTGACCGATTAAAATGGACTAGGGGCAAACCTTGAGCAACTAAATGGTTGACTGAATTTTCTAGCTAGTTTACAGTAAATCGTACAGAGATTCATTCCTTCAGGATCTTGCAGCAGCCATAGTTACCTTGACGAGCAACGCAGTGACGGCGAGTGAGAGCGTAGTCCTCACCGGCGGCAGGTGGGCGCCAGCTTCAGCGGCAGCGGCAGATCCAGAGCCTGGGCAGCGCCAGCGATGAGACGTGGCAACGCAGTGACGGCGAGTGAGAGCGTAGTCCTCACCGGCGGCAGGTGGGCGCCAGCTTCAGCGGCAGCGGCAGATCCAGAGCCTGGGCAGCGCCAGCGATGAGACGTGGAAGCGATTGGGATTGGGGAGCTGGAGGAAGAGGAGACTTGTCGTGGACTCGTGGGGGATTTTCTGCTGCTGATGGATGGGGACGTGGGACTGAACGAGTGACTTCACTTGTCCACTGACTTGTGGGTCCTCCAAAGGAATTTTCATGACATTTTTCTCTCGGATACATTTATTAACTCAGAATTAGGTGCATAACTATAATAAAAATATAAAAAATACTTAGTGTGTATAAAACACAGTGTACGGTGAATGTTATGTCCAAATATCTTCATCTTCACCCATAAAAAATATTAAGGAGCGTACTGAGCGATCCCGGGGGGGGGGAGGGGGAGGGGGGAGGGGTGTGGTTCGATTGGCTCAATCCTCCGCATCGTGCGCCGTCATATGGAGTCCAGGAGAGTGAGGTCTCTATGAGCCCAGACCGTCACCCGTGAGGAACCGGGTTGCTCCTCTGTGAGCCCTGACCGTTACCAACTATTTCTTTACTTTGTTTAAGTAAACTAGCCAGGTGGCCCTCGCAAATGCGAGGGCATCATCTTAAGCTCACTCAATATGTCCGAAAATGGTTCTAGAGACGTTAAACATACTACTCTCTAAATGATATCATTTGCTCACATAAATCGTAAATAATTACATACCATCGAACATAGAGAAGTGTATTTTACATCATGAAAACTGGGTTTGATTACATCATATAAAATACATTCACCCGAGAAAGGTCTAGATTTGTTGATTTTTAAGATGATATCACATTTTTTATATGGTTAATTTTAATCTATGGACGAATTATCATTGTAAATTCTCCAAAACACCATGTCACCCCTAGTCATCAACCGTGCACCTGCACGGGTTATTGACGTAAAAAGAAATCAGCTATTGCTATGTTTTGGGTAACAATTATTTATGTCAACACTATAAAAATTTGCAAGGGCATCATATTTACCATATTGAACATCTCCACGGATTTATTTCAGTAATACCTATTTGATTTTGTAGAACATACGTAACTTAGTTCAGAACCATAGATGATATGAAATATAATCGTATAGTATAGTATTAAACCACATTTTGTATTACATAGATAATAAACAACATACGATGTTTCATCAACAGATATCCAAATAACCACCCGAGACACAACTCAAGACCTGCTAGGAACATTAGCCATGCACTTTCTTTATGCCTTTGGTTTGTAATCTAAGTACCACGATAATTTGGATGATGTCGATGAACGTCGTACCTCTATTTTAGACCAACGTATGATATAAGCAATGTATGCTTTGATTATTTTGTATGGAGTTTGTAAGGATGTTATTTTCGTATGTTCCTGAAAATAAGATTACGGAGAAACAAATTTTGATTAAGGATCCTAACCATCTCCGTGAGTCCATAATTCTACCAGCATGAACCTACGTACTCTCTATCCTTTTACCTTTTCACAGCGGCCCTTATCAATCTCTAGAGTGTATTAGTTTACCTCTACTGTGGTGGAGCTTGACCTAAATTATCGAGATGACAAAAGAGAATAAAACAATGCTTTTTAGTGGGCAGCAAAATACTAAATCTTCCCTTCTAAGCCCTTTCCAGGAAAAAAAATCTTCTCAACCTAGTCCAAAGCTGAAATCGGTGGCCATAGCTAACTTACACCAAGCTCCAACTCTGTATATATGGTATCTACATTCTTCACGACAATGTCTTGACGATTTTTTTTTTTTGAGAATACACCCTGGAAAGGTGTATCGAGGTTACAGAGGGAGACGCCAAGAGGCATTACAACCCGTCCAAGACGGTTTTCGACGCTCCAACTGAATCCGTCTAATTTTTTGACGATATATGGTGTCGTACGAAATACAAACATTCTGAATCCGTCTAATTTTTTGTGTTTTGGTACTGAGGTGGTCGTGACGATATATGGTGTCGTATGAAATACAAGCATACTGAATCCGTCTAATTTTTTGTGTTTTGGTACTGAGGTGGGTCGGACATTTTGTCCTGTCAGGGTGTGTCCTTGGCACCACGACACGTGCCACAACTTCATTCATACTCTTTGAAGTATATTTTGTCTGGTCGGACTTTTGGACACTCTCGATCATATGCTACCTGTTTTGTGAGATGTCAAAAAAATTGGACAAAAAAAACACTCGTGTACATGTCGTTGTTCTGTATGCTCACAAAGTCGTCGCACAGAAAACGGTATTTGTGTGCCGTTTGTAAAAATGATAAAATTTGATCCTAAAATATGCTTATCATGAAATCATTTTTGGTTTATTAAACATAACACAAAAAGTATCGATTTTTCACGAAACTTGATGTGCCCACATAGAATGTCGAGAGATATGCGCCAAACTTTGCATCGGATTTTTTTGGTATTTCAAAATATGCAAATTATTCTACATTTACAGGTGACCACCATGTTCTATATTCCTGACATGCACATGCGTAGCATAATAGCTGATCACTCCGATCAGCTGTTTTGGTTTTTTTTGCGCTTTCGCTAGTAGCTAGCTGATTGCACCGATCAGCTTTGCTTTTTTTTTTTTTTTGAATCGATCAGCTGTTCTGATTTTTTTATATCTACCGACCAGGCTACCGTATCTTTTTTTTTTTTTGCGAAACACAGTGCAACGCAGACGCTCACATACACGCGCATACACTCACCCCTATGAACGCACACACGCACACCCTACCCCTATGAGCACCTCCGAGAGACTGAGCCGGCGGTTGGGTCTTGAGATTGACGAAGTCACCACGGGCGCCTCGCTGTCGACGGGAACGTCGCCTCCCACTGAAGAATATTCCGCCTAAATGAGAAACACCAGCGTCAAACCTGGGGTTTGAACTCTGGTGGGCTGGGGGTACACCCACCCTCCTAACCATCTTGCCACGGGCAAGTTCTCACCAGGCTACCGTATCCAGTCTGGACTCTATTAACGTAAAGGTATGACTCCCTATTTCCTATTTAAAAATAAATGGAACGGGCTATGGTTTGGCCGTACGTGGTGGAAAAAACTTGTTTGTACCTGATTAATATTGTACGTAAACTTTCGATCTTTTAATCTAATCCGTCACAATTAAAATCTACGGATTAGATATTTCTAACCTATGTGGCTTAACGTGGTGGCTCCAAAATTAACTCATTTTGCTTTTAGTATATAATAGATAGTGATGTTTGTAATGTTTAGCAAATGAAAACCGACATTGATTTGCCACATCAGTTTGGACACGACATTTATCTCATGCATTGTTGCTATATTTTCCAATAAACTGGGACATCAAAAGCGGACTGATTGGGATTGGGGAGGAGGAGACTTGTCGTGGACTCGTGGGGGATTTTCTTCAGAGACTTGTCGTGGACTGAACGACTTCATTTGTCCAAAGGAATTTTCATGATATTTTTCTCTCGGATACATTTATTAATGGAAAACGCTACTGTACCTCCGGGGCACAGCGCGTTGCGTCGTCCTGATCGAGCGCCGTTGGATCCTGACGATCGAACCGTCCTCAAAGGCAGCCAGTTGCGGGGCCACGACGACCTTAGGGCATCTCCAACCGGCCGGCAAAAATGGACATGGCCCGTCCCTTTTTGTCCGAACGGACATGTGAGGTGCTCCAACGGGATGGCGCAAACGTACATATTGCTAGCGGACTGTCTGTTCTGGATCAAAGCTGGCCCAAGTTTGGTCCAGATTTGGGGCGAGCGCGGACAAAAGATGTTGTTCGGCTATCCGCTTTGTCCTCCTTCCGTGTCTGATCTGGCCCAGGTGCCAGCGAAACAAAGAACAGATCCACTCCTTCTATCTCCTTCCCCCTCTTTTCTTTTCTCTTTTTCCCCAACTATCACGATCCCCTCCGCCTCTGGCCAGGCATACTCCGCCGCCGGACAAATCGGAGCACGCCGCCGCCAGCTAAAACTGCTAGCCGCCTTCCGCGCGCCGCCCCTCTTCCAAGCGCGCTGCTACTCGTCCTCTCCTCGGGATGGGGCACCGACGTTGACCTCGGGGCGTCCTCGGGCTGGAGATGCCGCGCTCCATGGACGTGCGCGTGCGAGAGAGGGCCGACTGCGGCTGCTGCTGTCGCCGCGCTGGTTCCCGTCAGGCACGCCGGGTGGAGTGCTGCATCGGAACTGGTTCCAGTGCACGCGGCAGTGCGCGTCCACTAGCTTCCCCGCGCCTCCCGTCTCCTGGTCCTGCTTGAGCACGGGGACGGCCCCGACCTGCTCCTCTTCCTCACCATGCTGGAACAACGCAGCCAATCGATCGATGGATGGATGCTAGCTAGAAATTTGTGTTTATGTTTTTTTATTTGTGCCAGCCCGTTGGGGGCACCCCTCATCCCAAACGGACAGGGACACAAAGTATGTCCGCGGACCGCCCCAAACGGACAAAATTGGTCCGCTTTTGATGTCCGTTTGCGCCAGCCCGTTGGAGATGCCCTTATCCCTTCGCAACGCTCTCCTCCACTTATTCCTCTCCCTTTCCTTCTCGCTCACAACGCAATCGCTGTCGCATCGATTTCTTCTCCCCTTTATCTCTTGCGCGCCACCGCTGTCCCACTTACACGCCGCCGCGCCGGGAGGCCGCGACCCTCTCTCGCCGCGCCGTTGCGGGGACCCTGCGACTCTCCTTCTCCTCGCAACTGGTGATACGTCTCAAACGTATAGCATTTTTGATGTTCCATGCTGTTATTACACCAATTGCTACATGTTTTATTTACACTTCATAGCATTTTTATGTATTTTCTGGGACTAACCTATTAACAGTTTCTCCTAAATCTGGGAAATTTAAATAGAGACTAGAAGGACCTCGCGGTAGTCACAGTTTTGGTGGGCAATACAGTACAGATCAGAGCATTGGTGGGAAATCAAGTGATGCTGCTACTTGTGGACACCGGCAGTAGTCACAGTTTTATCAGTTCGACCTTTGCGCAACGGGTGCAGTGCCCTCTTACTGACATTCCTGGTGTATCTGTTCGAGTGGCCAACAATGAAACCATGCACTGCAATACTATGGTCAAGAACATGACATGGTGGACACAAGGAGTAACTTTCGAGCATGACATGCGTGTGCTGCCACTCACAGCTTTACAAGGAGATATGTATTGCAACTGGAAGAACAAGACTCTGAAATTCATGCACAAAGGCCAGGAAATTGTGTTACAAGGACTGTCCTCTTCAACTCTCACTGCTGTCACTGAAGTTCAAATTGATAGGGTGGTGAAATGGAACAAAGGCAATGATATTTGGGCCTTTGCAGTGTTGGAACCAACAGCTACTGGTAGAAAGGTCACTGTTCCTACTGAAATTCAAGTGGTGTTGGATGAATTCGCTGAAATCTTCACTGAACCTAAAGAGCTGCCTCCTTCTAGGGTGTATGACCATGCAATACCTCTGAAACCAGGAGCTGAACCAGTCAATGCTAGACCATATCGCTACTCACCTTTACATAAAGATGAAGTTGAGCGCCAAGTGGCCAAGATGCTCGAGGAGGGTGGCATTGTACATTCTATGAGCCCGTTTGCCTCCCCAGTGTTATTGGTGTTAAAAAAAGATGGTTCATGGCGATTCTGCATCGATTATCGTCGACTGAACGAGCTTACCATTCGGAACACATTTCCCATGCCAGTGATTGATGAGCTATTGGATGAGTTGGCAGGCGCCCAATATTTCTCCAAGTTGGATCTGCATGCTGGATATCACCAAATCCGCATGCGGCCGGAAGATGAGGAAAAAACAGCGTTTAAAACACACCAGGGTCACTACCATTTTCGGGTAATGCCATTTGGGCTGTCTAATGCCCCTGCCACTTTTCAGTGTGTGATGAATGAAGTGCTAAAGCCCTGTTTACGCAAGTTTGCGTTGGTGTTCATGGACGATATCCTGGTATACAGTGCAACGCTGACAGACCATGCCACTCATCTTTGTCAGGTTCTGTAGCTGTTACAGGACAGAAAATTATATGTCAAGGCTAGCAAATGTTCTTTTGCTCAGACACAGTTGGAGTACCTGGGCCATATTGTTTCACGTGATGGAGTGGCCACTGATCCCAGCAAAACAGCAGCAATGGTGGCGTGGCCTCGGCCAACCACATTTATGGAACTGAGCGGAATTCTAGGCTTTACTGGCTATTATAGGAAGTTTGTGCCCTCCTATGGCATTATTGCCAAACCATTAACAAATCTCCTCAGGAAGAAAACGTTTGAATGGAATGCTGATGCAGAAGCAGCTTTTGAGCAGCTCAAGACTGCCATGTCCTCCACTCCGGTACTGAAATTACCAGAGTTCACAAAACCCTTTGTCCTGGAGACAGATGCTTGTGGAACAAGGTTGGGAGCTGCCCTGATGGAGGACAATAGACCCATTGCATTCCTGAGCAAAGCACTCAGTGCTAAACACTGTGAATTATCCATATATGAAAAGGAGTTCTTGGCTCTGATTATGGCAGTAGAACGCTGGAGGCCATACTTGCAGCGAGGGGAATTCGTGATTAAAACAGATCATCAAAGCCTCACATTCTTAGATGATTAGACACTTCACTCACCTCTCCAACGCAAAGCAATGACCAGACTAATGGGTTTACAGTTCAAAATTGTGTACAAGAAGGGCTGTGAAAATATAGCAGCTGATTCCTTGTCAAGAGTGGCTCATGTACTGGATGTTAATGCTATATCCATAGAACAACCAGCCTGGGTGCAAGAGGTGGTAAATTCTTATGCCACCGATGCAGAGGCACATCGGAAATTACAAGATCTAGCTCTGATTAGTCCAGATGAACAAGTTCCGTTAAAGCAACCTTTCACAGCTGCTACTGTTGCACAAGCATTCATGGATTCGGTTGTCAAGTTGCACAGTTTACCTATCTCCATAGTGTCTGACAGAGACAAAATATTTACCAGTCAGCTATG
Organism: Poa pratensis; assembly: GCA_947311845.1. Lineage (NCBI taxonomy): Eukaryota > Viridiplantae > Streptophyta > Magnoliopsida > Poales > Poaceae > Poa > Poa pratensis. Next base: position 3,246,817 of record CAMZMU010000100.1, on the reverse strand, counting down.
GAAGGAGCTGTTCAAATTCTTGGGCACCAAATTTCATTTCTCTACAGCATACCATCCCCAAACCGATGGCCAGACGGAGAGAGTAAACCAATGTCTTTTTTTTTAAGGATAACGGCAGGTGTTCTGCCAAATCAATTAAGAAGATAGAAGGTAGTTCAGTTACACGCTAGAAAGGATCTAGCGAAACACAGAGAAAACAACAACAACAACAACAACAACAACAACAACAACAACAACAACAACAACAACAACAACAACAACAACAACAACAACAACAATAATGACAGCGAAGACCGCCAACCTCTAACGACTACTCGCGAGAATGCGCCTCTACAGGCAGCTCCAACTCCGGATCTTCAACTGCGCGGGCAGCCCGGGCCGCAGTCGTAGTAGCCCGGCTCCCGGCCGTCTTGGAAACCACGGATCTTGAAGGCCCAACTCTGCTGAACAGAGCCCTCACCGCCTCTGTCTCCAGTGCCGTCTTTGGATCCTTGAAGAGGGCCATGAAACGCTGCTGCTGCACCTCCTTCCCTGTCGCTTCGTCTTCCGCCGGCAGCCCCCATTTCTTACGTAGGACATGACGCGCCTTCTCAACCGTGCTCAACCCCGCCATGGAGGTGACAGCCCGCCGATCGCTGGCCTGGCGAGTGGGCAACGAGGCAAGATTTCTGGGGCGGCGCCTGACCGGAGTGGCCAGCGTTGGTGGAGCCGCAGACAGCACAGGAGCGGTGATGCGAGCGGTGATGGACTCGATGAAGGTTGGAGCGGAGGAAACCAACTCCTGCACCCCAGCATCCCGCGACGGCTCCGAGTCTTCATTGACGATAGTGAGCTCGACGGCGACGACCTCCTCAGCGAAAAGCTGCGTCGGCGCCACCCCGAAGCTCAAGGCTTGCCGCAGCCCAACATGACTTGGAGTGGCGTCAATAGCATCCAGCTCAGAGTTGCCTGCCTGCGATGGACAAGGAGAAGTGATCTCGTGGCAGGACTCGAGCCCACCATTCAGCTTCATCTCCGGCAGCAGGCGCACCGCTTCGTCAACATGTACAGCCTCGTCGCCGCACATAGAAGGCGAGGGGGCCGGGGAGCTCGCCCCATGGATAGGCAGCAGGACGTCGCTAAGCACCTCCACCTGAGAGGTGATGCCGCGAGCGCGCTCGATCCTGTCGCACGCGGCCGAAGAAGCGGCGAGGAAGGGAGCGATGGCGTCGGCCACGAGCTCCTTAAGCTCGGCCCGGAGAGATGCCGCCATGTCGGAGAGGATGCTGCGCATCTCGTCGGCGTGGAGGCAAGTGCACGGGCGGACGGGCTGAGGCTGATGAAGCGCCACGCAGCAGGCATGCTCCAAGGGTGGCGGCGGCGTGGGAGGCACGGCAGACCTTGACAAAGAAGGCTCGGGGACGACGGGCGGGACAGCGGTGACAGCAGCCCACGAAAGGGCTCCCGGCGCTAGGGGAGAGGAAGCAGGCTGCCGAGGAGGATGCCGAGTAGGCCCGGGGCGAACGGACTTGGCAACGCGTCGGAGCGGGCAGTCTCGCTCCTTGTGACCGGAGAGCTTGCACGAGAGGCAACGAATCGGATCGCTGCAGGCGGAGGAGCGGTGGTGGTGAATGGGGGCTAGGCAGCGAGCACACAGCCCCCTCGTGCGCCTTTGGAAGCGCAGGGCGGCCTCACCGACAAGCGAACGTTCGGGCCTGACGCTGTCGACGTCATGTCGGCTTGTCGGGCGGCGCCGTGGAGGAACGATGAGCCATCCCTCCTCTTCCCCGGAACGCCCAGACGCTTGAAGGATGGGCGGCACAACGACGACGGAGCGGAGCTGAGGGCGGCCCCGCGACGAGGATGACGAGCTGGAGGCCGCGCGACGTCCTTGGGCGGTAGGGCTCGAGCGGCGCGCCGGCCGTCCCGAGCAAGGCGTCGGTGCCGGAGATGGGGCGCCGAGCGGGTGCAAGCCGCGGGCGTCGCAGGAGCGCGTCGGCGACGGCCGACGATGGTGGGAAGATGGCGTCGGCGATGACGCGATCCCATCTGAGGCTGGGCCCGCTTTGACTTCGCTGCAGGGCGTCGGGGAGGCGGCGACCAGGTCGAGGGAGCCCTCCACAGCGCACCGCAGGCGCGGGGTAGCCGCGGCAGGCCGTGTGTCACGAACCCGGAGATCTGGTAACTAGGGAAAGGGGATCGGAGAGGGAAATTAGGGATTCGGGGAGAGATGGCAGCACTCAAGGCAGGGAAGAGAGCAAGGGAGCGAGGATTACAGAGTTCTTCATTCTCGATGATCCGCTCCAGTTGTCTGCTAGCAACTATATAGCTGGCCACACACGGCGCAGCACACACACAATACACGGCCCAAGCCCAACACGGGACACAGCCCAGCTAGGTGTAGCACAGGACATGACAATACCCCCTTCTCAAGCGCCGGCATGCCCTCATGCCGGAGGAACAGGCGAGAGATCATCATCAGGTCAGAGCTTCGCCACCGTAGAGTCCAATGCACGATCATCATCAACCACCACAGTTGCTGGCACCATCTTCTTGAGCAAGGAACATGGACAACTGGATGAATTTTGCTAGAATCAGGCACCTTCAGGCGATAGGCCACTGCTCCCACTTTCTCCAGAACTTTGTAAGATCCAAAATACCGCAGGGACAACTTCTGATTGGAACGAGAAGCCACTGATTGTTGAATGAACGGCTGGAGTTTCAAATATACCTGATCACCGACTTCAAACTGACGTTCAGAGCGATTTTTGTCAGCTTGGTGTTCCATGCGGCGTTGAGCCTTGAGTAACTGTTGGCGAAGAACTTCAACCATCTGGGCACGAGATGTCAACCAAACTTCCAGATCATGAGGAATGGCTGATTGAGAAGCAGCAATGCCCAAGTGACGAGGAGGCTGCCCATAAAGAACCTCAAATGGAGTCTTGCCCAAAGATGAATGATAAGTGGTGTTACACCAGTACTCCGCTAATGGCAGCCAATCATACCACTTCTTTGGAGATGTATGCACAGCACATACACTCTCTTGAGCATTCCGTGTATTCTCACCAAGATTATCACAGTGTACTGCCAAGGTGCACATGCAACAGGCAAAAGAATCACAAAATGAAGCAGAAATCCATAACTCACCACTTTGTTCTAAAGCAAATCCAGTTCTCAACTTCCCTGTACTCAGCTCATTGCAAACGCCAGGGTCCCAAGGTAAAGTGACAGACAACCTGACCAAATCTCCACTACTATCACCACAGAATGCCACAAAATCAAGGGATGGTGTTGCTAAGAATCTCTCACAAGTGGCCCAAGCTGCACTTAAGTTTGGAGTCTTAGTCTCTGTACTAGAATTGGTCGCATGAACAAACATAGGAAGCATGCTCTCAGGTGAAAAAAAATCTGCATAGCTCCAAAATGGAAATTGTAAAAATATCCGACATGTTGTTGTCATGTCAATGTTGCAGGAGCTGGAACACACAGGGAGCATCATTTCAGATTTGCACCACACACCAAGCTTCTGTTGCAACAGGATTAGGTGTAGAAATATGGCACCCTGGACACCAATTGGATTCCCCCATTGTAAGTTGGTCCACTGTTCTGCAGTCCCAATATTCAAGCAAACGTACCAGGTTGCACTAGGCTCTCGTGTCCAGTATACCAAGAGAAAATGATGGTTGTGCATATGACAGCCCAGCCAAGGATGCAATCTAGGTAGGATGCAAGAGTACAGACCAGGCATGATAAGATGCTTACCGAGATCCCACGGTGTTGTGACCAACACGACAACATGAGAATCACCGCACGGAAGTGCACTAGGTACATAAGAAACTGTGGTAGCCCCACGGTGGGCGCCAAACCCAAAGACATGAGACTCCGTCAGATCAACCAGCCCATCTGGTAACCATCCTGTGCAATCATCCTGGCCATTCCCACTAATTGTGACGACATGATCCACAACATGGGTGTGCCTGAATGTTGATGACATTGTCGACGAACTCCTATTGTTAGCTTGCTCAACACTGCCACTTCTAAGAATTGGACAATCAGCAAACCACTCAGGACAGATTTCAGCAACCATCAAACCATGAAATTCTGGGAGCGAAGGTAACTTGAGGAATTTGTCAACTATCAGCAGTAATGCTAAGACAAATCCATCCTTGAGAATGCATGTGCTGCGGCCAGAACTGATGTTGTAACCAGGCAGAGCAAATGGATGGTCTTCACACTTTGTGAAGATAACCATATTGACTTCTAAGACCCAGCTGTATGCAGGAGGTCGTCGAGTGTGAGGTAGTGCAATCGGAGATGTGCACGAGCTCTTCACCCCTCCCAGACATTCAGCTTGCCCACAAGCCGATAGTAACAGCAGCCAGAGCAGGTGGTGAACCTGCTTGCTTCCCATCCTCACAGGTAACATCATCCAAGGCTTGACGGAAAGCAAAGCCGCAGCTGGTCTCGTGGTTGACGAAGGCGCACTATGAACAGAAGAAACCATAGTAGCCCCACTGCTTTGCTGCTGTCCAATCCAATCAACTATGTTCACCTGATGACATTCGCAAAAGTACAACCAGTGTATGCTATGCTGCTCACCAGGATCCCATGGAGTGGAAACCCACACGACAACATGAGACTCCGACAGATCAATCAGCCCATGTGTTAGCCATCCTATGCGGTCATCCTGGGCACTGCCACTTGTATTGACGACATGATCCAAGACACGGGTGTACCGGATGGTTGGTGACATCGTCGAGGGCACCAATGCCATCCACACAGGCCATGGCGGTGGTCGAGCCCGAAGCAATCCGGGCTGATCCGGAGGATGTGGTGGCGTGGTTGCAGGGAGCGGTACCGCTACAACACGGGTGGAAGCTAAGCCTTCCAGTAGGGTGCCTGAGTCTCGCTTGGTGCTCTTGGCGTCAGTGTCGATGTCGAGGACACCTGTCGAACAGGTGGTGGGCGTGTGCTCGCCCGGCTTGAGGATGCCGAACTGCTGAATGGTCGAGGACGGCGGAGCTCCCACAAGTCCAGGATTGACCGTGGAAACGATTCCCGGCTGCTGAGATGAGTCCACAACTTCAACGGCGCCGATGTTGGGGTCGAGACCCACCGTCGAACACTTGGCGGGCACCATCGCGTCTGGGCTGCTGGTAGCCTTGTCGCAGCCGTCCGCGAGCTCATGGTCGACACCTGAGTCCTCCGGTTGCAGAGACGAGAACCCGAGCTCCGCGTCGCCGACGTTGGGGCTGAAACCCACCGTCAAACCCGTGGCGGGCATCGCCCCGTCTGGGGTGCTGGTGGCACCATCGGAGCCGTCCGTGAGCTCCTGGTCGACCCGCGAGTCCTCGGGCTTCACCACACGTGCGCTCAGCATGGCCAGCATCTGCTTGCACGCGAGAATGGCGCGATCGACGGGATCCATGGCTGAATCGATCATCCCGTCGGCGGAGAGCGATGTGGTTGGCTCTGATACCATATTTGTCACGAACCCGGAGATCTGGTAACTAGGGAAAGGGGATCGGAGAGGGAAATTAGGGATTCGGGGAGAGATGGCAGCACTCAAGGCAGGGAAGAGAGCAAGGGAGCGAGGATTACAGAGTTCTTCATTCTCGATGATCCGCTCCAGTTGTCTGCTAGCAACTATATAGCTGGCCACACACGGCGCAGCACACAGACAATACACGGCCCAAGCCCAACACGGGGCACAGCCCAGCTAGGTGTAGCATAGGACATGACACCGTGCCGAGGCCGCCGGGGCTGGAGACTGAGCGGCGGCGGCGGATCCCGATCTTGGCGCTGAGGATGACGGCGGGGAAGCAAATCCAAGAAAAACTGGGGAGAAAAAAGGAGGGAGGGTAGCCGGTGGCGGGGGTGGCTGGGAGTGGCTGGTGGTTGGGTGGGAGAGAGCGAGCAGGTCGCCGGAGCGCGCGGTCGGCGGCCGGCTGCCGCGCGGGCGCGCGTCGCGCGAGCGAGCCTGGGCAACGGTCATGACATCTCCGTAAACCAATGTCTGGAGATGTTTCTGCGCTGTGTTGTGCATGATGATCCGAAGGCTTGGCGCAAATGGCTTCACTTGGCTGAGCTTTGGTACAATTCAACCTATCACTCTGCTATTGGCTGTTCACCGTTCAAAGCTGTCTATGGAACAGAACCAAATTTCACTGCACTTCATCTACCAGACGCAGAACCACCCTCTGAAGCAGTTCAATTCTTGCAAGATCGTCAAGCTCATCTTGATATGTTGAAGGTGCACCTGGCGGCTGCCCAAAACAGGATGAAAACTCAGGCGGACAAACATCGAACCGAGAAGACCTTTCTAGTAGGCGACCATGTTCTTCTGAAACTCCAGCCCTACACTCAATCTACTGTTGTCGACCGCCCCTGTCCGAAGCTGGCCTTCAAATATTTCGGACCTTTTCGCATCCTGGAACGCATTGGAGAAGTGGCATACAAGCTCGAGCTGCCAACTCATAGTGCTATACATAATGTTTTACATGTGTCGCAACTGAAGACCTATACTCCAGATTTCACACCGGTGTTTCCAGACGCAATTGCTTGGGGACAAGCAATTTCTCCAGCAACGGGTGATGTAACACCTTCGGCGTTACCCGTGGAGCTACAGAGCGAGTAATACTGTAGTTGTTCTGGTGGTGTCATTCTTGATGGGCCTTGGGCCTTGTATCGGGTTGGCTTTGGGCTATGACCCATGTCCATGTTGTGTGCGTGTGTGCCGAGGGTGTAGGAAGACAGGAGAAGGTATCGAATGAATGAAGAACAGCTTTACAGCTCGACTTTCCTTCCCCTTTGCTTCTGCTTCTTACCCAAGTAAAATTCCTGCGTAATTTCCTTGTCCCAGATTTGGATCTCACGCTTAGCCATCATACTAAGCAAGGGGATATTACACAACGATGCCCCAGTAGCTCAAAGGGCAGCAGAAGGAGTAGCCATCATACTAAGCAAGGGGATATTACACAACGATGCCCCAGTAGCTCAAAGGGCAGCAGAAGGAGGAGACCAGGAACCAAGCAAGTAGCTAGTCCACTGTGGATGGAGGGCTGGAGGTGCGGGAATCGGGCCGGGAACCGTTGCGGGAGGCGGCGACTTGCACTCTGGCGGCGGGGATGGCGGCGTCGCGTCCCCGGAGAGAGAGAAGAAGCAGGGGAGAATCGGGTTGGGTAGAGAGAGAATTGGGGACTCACGGTCACGCAGGGCCAGCCACGGTAAAAATAGCTCGCCGGATCGGCCTCTCGTCCACAGGTACATGCAGTAATATAATTCCTTTCCTACTTTTCCTCCTTACTACAGAGGGCCATGCATACACACATCCACATCAGGGGCACACTATCTGAATCCCGTATCACAACTCATTAAACCAACTACAACAATTTGAATGTAAACAAATGAAATTTACAAGCAACAACAATTGACTATCTAAATTCTAAAGTACATGCATGCAGGCTTACAGAATCAGTTCCATCCAGCACAAGTAAAAAATTTACACAGGTCTCGTCAGAAAATGAACTGCCCAACTGTTATCAATTAGGCCGATGGCCATGGAGACCACCAGCTCCGCCATGGAAACGCGTAATCCATACGGTACGCCTGCTCGTATTGCAATATTTCACGATTGGTGGAGCCCGCATTTATTATTACCCAACTGGCGACGATCACCATTCATTGGAACTGGTATCGATTTTGATCAACGCATGCATGGAATACTGTATTGTCACGGTTGTAGGCTGTGAAGCTTACTATTTGTTGGAAGCATACTAGAAGATCTCCTGCGTGTTTTGCAAAACATGGCACGGTAAAAAGAATGTAAGTATAATGCAAGTAAGAAAATACTGAAGTTTCGAACGAAATAAGTTTACGCTTTTCATATAAATTACCGACGACATATCGCCTGCATGTTCGGTTTTCTCCGGTTGTCTGTAGTTGTTTATCACGAGTTGTTAGCAAAAAACCGCAACTTTGAAGCAAGAATTCCGAAAAACCGCGACTTTGATGTGGGATCACGGAAAACCGCAGGTTTGGTGGTAATCCGTCGCAATTTCCAAACTTTTTTCCCTAAACGTGAATTGACACCGAATCTGACGTGTGGGTCCCACCTAAAGCTGACGTGGCATGGAAAACTCGAATTGTGAGGACCAATTTGCAAAAGTGTCTAAAAAAAGAAAAAGAAAAACTTCCTCTCCGTGGACGGAGAGCACGACGGCGTGATGACGCGGCACCGGAGCCGTGGTGCTGGGCTAGCCGCCGCCTTCCCGCTCGCGTGCCGGCCGCCGGCCGCCGCCCTCCCGCTCCACATCGGCGACGCCGTCTCCTGCATCGGCGACGCCACCCCCACCGCTCCTACTCCGGCCCCGGCCACCTCCCTGCGCCGCCCCGCCCCGTCCCCTTCTCCTCTTGGCCGTGCGCCGCTCGCGCGTCCGCGCCCCGGCCCCGCTCCGGCCCGTGCGCCCCAGCGCGGCCCGTCGTCCGCCGCCGCCCGGCCTCTTCTTCCTCGACCAGCACCGCCCTCGCGCCTCCTCCGGCCGCGAGCCCCGACGCCGCGCTCCTCCGCGTCTCCCTCCGGCCGCCCTCCTTCTCCTCCCGTCTTCCTGCTCCGACCGGCGCCGCGCCCGCCACGACCTCGGCCCGGCCAGCTTCGTCCCGAGCGGCACCTCCGGCCGTCCCCGACGCCTCTCCCTGCTCCTGCCCGAGGTCCACGGAGAGGAAGTTTTTCTTTTTCTTTTTTTAGACACTTTTGCAAATTGGTCCTCACAATTCGAGTTTTCCATGCCACGTCAGCTTTAGGTGGGACCCACACGTCAGATTCGGTGTCAATTCACGTTTAGGGGAAAAAGTTTGGAAATTGCGAACGTCTGCCACCAAACCTGCGGTTTTCCGTGATCCCACATCAAAGTCGCGGTTTTTCGGAATTCTTGCTTCAAAGTCGCGGTTTTTTGCTAACAACTCTGTTTATCACAGTGGTATCGTCTGCATTGCTGCTTAAGGAGAAGATATGAAATTATTAATGTTTGAGGGAGAAGCTTTGATTGGTTATAATTTTTTACATAGGCTGTGAGAAGTAGGTATACAAACCATTGTTTGTGTTTTTTCGGAGGAGTATGATCCAGTTCCGTTGAGCTGCGTTTGAGAATATTGTATGACACGGAAGGCTATGTCATGTTTGCGTATGCACTAAAATTTTGTATTAAATATATCTGTGAGAATGGTAGGACTTACGTGATAGGAAGTTGATTTGTTGAATTCTCGCCAAAGATGATGTCTGCTTTCTTGCCATTGTTTTCATTAATTGACCTGTATAAATAGAATTATTATAAAATACATGCCACATTAAAGGGCACATAAGTGTTGTGATACCTGTTTGATTTGTCGGCGTCTTCTTCGTTAAAATTAATGCTTCTTTTTGCTCCGGATCTGATTTAAATTAATGTACATTATTGATGGAAAGCAATTTTGAACAGGGGAATTCAATGAGGATGTAGGTTTCTTAAGTAGTACCTGGTTTCGTTTTCTTTTACGTGGATAGTGGTTGCGTATCAACTGGAGGTGTACTTTCGTAGGAGGCATCTGGTTCCTGTGCAATTGGACTGGAAAATAATATAAATACCATTCATAATAAAGTTTGGAGATAATGTTGTGTGAATATAATTTGAGAATTAAATTTCATAATTGGTTGGGGACCTTTGAGTAATTATGGCAGATGAAGTTGGAAGGGACATTAGGTTTTCATCATGTGCTGGCTGAAAAAGGTTCACATGTCAAGGTCAACTTAATAAGTAGGATATAGAAAAGTAATAACTATCAATAAGTTACTAACCTTTGGAGCAGTTAGCATGGGCATTGAGTTTGTATTGTCCAGAGAGTAACTTCTTTTTAGGACATATTTTATAGGGTACTTTGCAGCGGTATTCATTCCAATATAGAATAATCTTTCTTTACCAATGGCATTCTCAAGGGCAATCGCATGATCTGCAGCATCTATCTTCATGTTCATAGAAACTTGGTCAGCGTGATGCTCAACTAAGTTTTCAGCTACTTTAGAGAAAGCTATTGCATCCAAACTTCCTGAGCTATCTGTAATTGTAAGGGGAAGTTTGTACCTGGAGCATGGTTTGGTTGTTAGTGACATGGTTAATAGAAAAGTAATTTTGTGAGGATTAGAGTTTAGGAAAATATATGGTACATTGGGCTTGGAACTAGAAATTGGCAGGTGCATGTTGGGGTATCCGACATCTTCTTGTATCCTTTTCCACAACACTTGCATCCTTTGTAGTACCATTTCACTGACGGTATAATCGATGTTACTTCTGCAATTGTACCGAAGGTTGCTCCTCCCTTATGGCACAAAAGGTTACAACATTAGTCATATATTTAAAAATATTACGGAGTTATAAACATTGAAGTATTTTAGAAAGTAGTGACCTTAAATGATGAAGTTGGCAGTGTAGATATTTGTTCAATGGTGTATAGCTTGCCTGCTGCTTCAAGTGGAGATAATTGTGTAACTCGAGGGAGATGCTTTTGCAGAGTTGGACATTTCCATTGATAGCTTGAAATGTTTTTCAAATAAAATATCATTATGGTGTATTGTGGAAAAATTGGTAGTTAAACAGGGAGAGAGAGGCAGGGAGAGAGAGAGAGAACCTGGTGCGATACTTTTGAACTTCAGGTATATCGAGGTCAAGATATATTTGAGTTGCAGAGCTTGAGGATCCGTTAATCATACCTATAAGAATATTTGCAGAGTGATTTATTGCAGCCAATGCGAGGTAAAGCATCTATATTTATGCACATCATACAAAATCTGATACCCTTACTTTTGTTCATTCACTATACAATTTTCTTCATCCAATATAAACCTATTGGGTGTGCTTGTATTTATTGATTTGTACTAAGGTAAAATACCATGTTTTTCCGAAAAATGCAGGTTTGAATCGAAATAGTAAAACAAAAAAAAAAAAACAAAGACCCGTGACTCATGAAGTTAGGTATTCAACTTCGAGACCTGATGTGCTGAGAGAAAGTACATAGTTGTAAGTACTGCCATAAGCTTGTTTGATAAGCACCTGTAAATTTTTGAATTGATGCAGTTATACCAGCAAAAATGCATATCACAATTCCTTGTTGAGATTTTTTAAGCACTGCTTCTTCATCAAATGATTCTCCATGTTCTCCCCATAGAACTAATTCTTTTGTTTTTTCACTGCAAAACCAATGTATTCTTATTTAAATAGAGGAGAAAGGGTAGATAAGGAAAAAATAAAGTGACAATAGTAGAAGGGAAAACATACTCAAGGTCGCAAATTTTGATCTTTCGAAGTTTCTTTTGAGATGTTGGGCTAGCATAATCATATGGACCGACATCACTGATTACTCCAATTATATCTGAAAGGACCAAGCTTGTATAAAAAGTTAATGAGAATTAAAGAATAGCAGCTAGGAGATGAATAAGTAGCACACGTTGTTACCTAGGAGTGGTTTGGAATGAATAGCTTTTCTTGGCAGATGGTCAAATGGACAAAAGTTAAATGAAAGTGCAGGTATATTTGCTCCTCTTGAATGGAGCTCATGGACCTTTGTGTCGTGTTTAAATTGCAGCATATAGTTCTGATGCTGGTAGACATATGATTTGGTTCTGGAATCAATAGCTGCAATATCCGAAATAATGTAGACAGATCCTTGGGCTAGTAAGTGGCGGAATTGTTTTTCAAATTTCTTGGGCACACTAATCTGTGCCATGGTGCCCTGCAAATAGTTGAGAGAATTAAATGACATATGTAAAATTAGTACTATTTTTAACAAAATATGTGAGTGTAGAAATTGAAATAGAAAATTATTGAACTGTACGTACATCTTCATCTAAAAGAATGCCATCAATACTGATCAAAGCATCTCCATATCTAGGATTCATGTTTATTGCATCCCAAAGTCTTATTAGACGTCCAAAGACTCTGCAGTTTGGTTGTCCTATAGTGATGCTTTTAAGTTTTGTAGTAGACTCCATAGCTGCGATATTCTGAATGAATAAGAAGAAGACCATTAGGGGAAAAAAATACTAATTGCAATGTTAGATACGTGAATTTTATTAGTTCCTTGACGTTTCTTACTTTTTAATGTCCTGGAGATGTTACTTTGACTGTTAATTTTTGCAACTATGCATAATTAAGATATACTACTAAAATTATAGTATTATAAAAAAATTACAACAAATTTAATGATGTAATTTTTATATATCCAATCTATTGGGGCGGCATGGATTCCAGAATTGAAGTAAAAAACAATGGACCTAGCAGTTCAAAAAAGGGTAAGAAAAAGTGGTATCAGGTCCACTAGGAACTTAAACCACATGCAGTGTATAATTAACACATGTATGTATAGATGACTGACTGGCTAGGCTACGACGGACGTACGTATGTACCATGGAGGTGGTCTCAACGTCATGCCCTCCGCCATCACCGCCGAGAGGCTGCAGCTGGTTTCGTGCTCTATCTGCAGCTCCGGCCTGGAACTGATCAAGGTCGACCACCTGTGGCTGCTGGTCGCGACTGCAGCCTCCATGATCATCTCCCTTGACGCCGGCCCGGAGCTGATCAGGGGCAACGGAGGCCGCCTGTGGCTGCTGGTCTCGACTGCAGCCTCCATGATCATCTCCCTTGATGCCGGCCCGGAGCTGATCAGGGGCAACGGAGGCCGCCTGTGGCTGCTGGTCGCGGCTGCCTCCATGATCATCTTTCTTGATGCCGGCCTGGACTGTGTTCCCCATCTAAATATCTAATCAGTATGGGAGCTAGCTGTCTGTGCTACTTGGTTGGAATCGCAACTGAGCTATCTGAAGAGGTTAGGACGAGTATGTGGTGCTGGGTGGGGGTGAGGCCTAATTAATAATTAACAAAGTGGAAAAGCTTCATAGTTGATTAGCGTAAAGGAGTGGTCACATAAATCTTTTTGTAAAGAGTGTCACATACATCTTGAGCAAAAGCATGGGATCGAGTATCCTCTGCTTTTTCTTCCAATCTTCTTTCTCTCCGTATGCATATCATATCATGCACAGGAGGGTTTCTAAAGAGGAGGTTTTTGGCATCCGAGAGCATGTGCCCTCAAATTTGAGAAACTTTATGAACAAATTTTCTATGGAGGCATCATTTCATTCTGAATTAATAATGTGAATGAAAGTATGGTTCGGCAAATATTCCAGGTCGATCGGATTTCACGGCTAGTCAGATGTATGGCTCTCTTTTCCGGGCCATATTATGTGCCCAAGGCACTTTTGGTGTATTAGACCTTCAATTAGCATATCTAAAAGTCATGAAAAATTATGATTTATTTTACAACATTAACCCAACATACATCTACCGTGCCACCAAATTTTAAATCTAAATTCAATCCACACATTAAGATACCGAAAAAAAACAAATCTCTCTATGAATAGTAGAAATGTGTTGTGTCAACATTATCTACGTTCATGAAAAAAAATTATGAACATTAGACGTACTATATACCTATTTGTACAGTAGTACACATGGTACAGTTTTCTCTAGTGTAGTTTTTGCTCTCAGGAGCACGTGCTTTTTTTATTTCGGAAAATTCAAAAACTGAGTTGAAAAGTTTCATAAAAAAAATATGGTGTGTAGATATTAGAGTGAGTCATGTGCCAACAAGTTTTTGTGGAAAAATCATTCATTTGCGGTCTACGGGAAAAACAAAAGTGGGGAGCTAGAATAGCATTTTTAAAGTTTGAAAAAGTGCTTGAGTTTGTTATTTTTGCACAGCTCGCAAATTAATTGCGATTTTCATGAAACATGAAATCTGGAAACGAACCTGAGTCATTTGCATGTGAGATTTTTTAGATGATTGGAAAATCATTTTTTGAAAAGGGAGCATGTGCTCCCGAGCACACTTCATAGTTTTTGCTCTTTTCCTCGTGGCTTCAGTTACTTCGTTAGTAAGAAAGCCATGTGTTCCCTCTTTTATCACTAGACTAAGCCTTAGCTGCGAGTTGTGAAAAAGGATCCTGGAAAGGAAGAGACGGGACATAAGGTGTGACGGGCCAATGCAAAAGAAAGAAAGGGTTGTGCTCGGCTAATAATGCCACATAGTGGACTATCTTTTCATAGCAGACCATGGTAACAGTGTTGTATGAAGTAATATAATGATTGTTTTAAAATAATCGTATTACACTTTAAAACCACGGTTTCAAAATTTTGCATAAACATACACTTGGAGCAATTGCGCCACCAACAGTTAGCTAGTGCCAGTTTTTAGAAAATACTAGGGGGAGAAGATTACGGGAGGAAGAGGAAAGAATGGGTGGAGGGTAGAAGAGGAAGCGGTAGAGCTTGCCGTGTTCCTAGTATGTTTTTAAGTCGCCGTTGTTTAATTGGCTCTCATGGGGCTGACAAGTGGAACCCAGTTAAAAATATGCAAATTGGTCCTGACAAGTGGGGCTCTCCATGCCACGTAAGCTTTTGGGTGGGTCCCGCACATCAGATTCCCTGTCAATTCGCGTTTAACGCCGGATGTGTGTTTATTGCGAACGAACGACACCAAAGTCACGGTTTTATGCGATCCCACATCATTGTCGCGGTTTTTCACAATTTGAACACCAAAGTCACGGTTTTATGCTAACAACTCACATAATGTGGAAGCTAGTTCTGCGTGGCTCTACAAGCCCGAAGGAATGGGAGGAGGATGCATGAGAAGAACGATGTAAATATAAACTCACCGCATGCTTCTTTTGGTGGCGCATTGTGAAAGTTTATGATATTTCTATGGGATAAGTGTAACAACCATTTTTTTTTGTGCTAGTACGACTTGGATGGCAATTTTCATTTGGTCGGGTGATGAGTAGGAGAAGATTTTTCTTTGGGAAAAGTTTATGATTTTTCTTTGGGAAAAGTCTACTATATTTAAGAACACCCGGGCCCCCACCACCCTTAAAAAGGTACAAATAGATTATCCTCACACATAAAAAGGGAAAAGTTAGCCCATCCATTATACAACAAAAAAATTCTAGGGTCACATGAGCAGGTACACACAAAAAATATGCTTTCAATTAGATGTGACAAGACGTGCATTTCTCGAGGGGAACCGAAAAGGTTTGGGTCTTTGCCCTGGTTTGCATATGACTCGCTCAACCTCCATGACTTATGCAGTCACTTCTTCATTCTCCTTTGGAGCCTGTCGAAAATCATACCGTTTCTGCTTCTCCTTCATCAGAATTGCAGAGGAGCCGAGCATGCACTTTTCATGAGAAAATTAAGAATGTTGCTAGCGAACAATGTGAGGAGAATGGGATGAGGGTGGTAATTTTGCCTGGCTATACAAGTCCGAAGGCATGCCAGGAGGAGGCAGGGGAAGAAAGATGAATATAAACTCACCGCATGCAGCTTTTGGCACATGGTGAAAGTTTGTGATTTTTCTTTGGGATAAGTGTAAAAAAAATTCTTTCTTTGTGCTAGTCCAAACTTCGATTGCAATTTTCATGAGCAGGAGAAGATTCAAAATTTCTCTTTCCTTATGAAACTTGTTCCAGAAATACAAATTAGCCCCATCCATATCTGATAAATGTCCTCTAGTTCAAGAAGATAGTCAAAACTGAAAGGTTCCAGGTCGGCCGTGAGCAGGTACACACAAGAAATATGGTTTCAATAAAACTATCACTCAATAAAGGAACAAGAACTTTTCCTACATCGCCAAGTGGGAACTAAATGTCCCGGGACTAAAGGTCCCCCTCCCTAGTAGAATAAGGGGCTACAGTCCCGGGACTAAAGGTCCCCTTCCCTTTAGTCCCGGTTTGCCTCTCCACGTGGACGAAGCAGTGCGCTGTGGCTGGAGAACCTTTAGTCCCGGTTGGTGTTACCAAACCCGGACTAAAGGTTTCCAGAGGAATTTTTTTTGCCTAAGGTCAGGACTTCACGTGGCACACCCATCCTAATTTCCCACCAATTATACACTTAGCCACACACTTAATGTCTAATTATACACTTTGACACACACTTAATCTCTATTCCGAAATTACTCACTTAGCCACACACTTAATCTCTAATTATACACTTAATCTCAGGTCAAAGTACTTACCCTGGCCAAACTACACATTCGGTCACCCATCATCAAATTGCTCCCGCTCAAGCACGCTTAACTTTTGAGTTCCCTACAAATGAGTTTCCAAATGAGAAGTTAGAACTTACTGATATTAGTATCATATCAATCATATTAAAACCTGAGTCATGATGTTATATTTTTTTATTGTTTATAATTTCAAACTTTATTTGGATAAATAATAATGATTATGTAATAATATTTTTTGAATAAATAACAATGATTACGTAATAATATTTTTTGAATAAATAACAATGATTATGTAATAATATTTAATATGGAATAATTCATGTCTTTAAATACGTAAATCGAATTTTGACAAATAAAATGTCTAAATCAATTAGAAAAATGAGATGAATTCAAATATGCCATCCATATCATCTTTTGCATCATAGAAAGATCGATGAACTTGCTATAAAAAACTCTTTCGATAGTTCTAGAGAATTTGACCTCTTTCGATGAATAGTCATGGTGGCCATTTTGACGTTTTCGAAAAAAATCAAATAAAGTGATAGAAATCTCAAAAAAAAGATATCCTCTGGCATGAAGTCCTTTTATGTGTACTAGTTGCTATGAAAAATGATAAACTTTATTTTTGAAAAATTGTTCAAAAACAATATTCACAAAAAGGTCTATCATGTGTAAACATATATAAGTTTCAAGTCAAATGACCAAGTTATAACAATTCCCACAGCATAGTTTGTGATAAAGTTCTCATATTCGACAAATAGGTGTATCTTTGTATAAGAAGCAATGGTTCCGAAGGGATTTTTCAAATTATTTTTATAAATATCATTTTCCTTTTTCTAAGTGGCAAAAATGACTTTTTGTGAACCAAGTACAAAAAATATGGTGCAAAATGGCACCCATCTAATTCTGATGCAGCGGCATCAAGGGTGTAGATTTGCTTGATGTAGAAACATATGGCCTAGTATAATGAGAGTAAGAAACCCACCACATATTGCATAGTATTTTATACGTATTCTAGAATTTCGATGACTTGTTCAGTTTGTAGCATGAATCTGATTTGAAGCATAGAAAGGAGGAACAAGACTTTGTTTTGCTTGTTCCTAGGAATAAATCCATATGTTTATAAGAAACACCATTTGGGTATGCACTAAAGAAGTAAAACTTGTTCTTTTTTTTATGGAAGCCTCCTAATTTTGGTTGTGAAATATGTTGAGTGGATGCTAATATTTGATCTCTTGGACATTTATATGAATGTTGGCAGAATCAAGCATCATTTATGCAATAGTTTGTTTGTAAGTTTTGCATCATTTTTATAATACTGGCAATTATATCTTCTGATACCTTTTTTTACCTCTTGTGTAGGCTTGGAAGTTCAAGCCCCTACATGGCAAAGTACTTTCTGCAATCTGATCAACTTGCATGGTTGTTTAGGTGAGTTTCTTGATCTCTCTACCTGATCTGTGATAGCTTGGCCATCAAGCCATGACTTGTGCTGATTGAGCCTATTATTGTCTGTGTCTATGTCAGGCTCCTAACTGTGTTTGTGGAATGTGTGAGTAGGTGCTAAATCTTGAGCTTGTTGGTATTCCTTGCATGTTGGAAGAATCTTTTCATGTGGCCAAACAACCTGAATGCTTGATGTCGATCAGCGAGTGATGAGTGGTTACTGTGTAGATTGAGTAGTAAGTAATGATGCATGCGTGAAACAGTAGTGTTTTCTTTTAGTAGTAAAGTCTGTTGCAATCTACTTGTTATGATGATCTAAACAATCTACTGGATGGTCACCAAGATTTACTAGCAGCAAGCACATGCATGTTATTAGTATATGATGAAGCAATGGACAATTGTCGCCCATTAGTGAACGTTCTTCCTTCGTCGATGTTTGGCCTAGCTATAGAGTATGGTATCTTGTTTTGCATGCATGTCAACCAAACTTTTCTTCTTCGTCAGTTAATGGCCGTGCATGCTTGCATGCAGGTGGTGATGACGGTGCCTTGTTCGACGGTGGTAGTGCTGGCGAAGAAAAGAGTTGGAGGCCCCGATGCAGCAACAGCAAGGAAGAAGCATGGCTGGCCAGGAGGGACCCGGTTGGACATGCTTTTTTGCTTGTACGGAATTAAGGTAATCTCACTCTCTCCGACCCTGGTTGTTTGGTGTGTATGGTTGCTGCAAATGGTGATTTGTTAATTATATCCCTTCAATTTACTCTCTTTTTGGATACAATTTGAGTTATTTTTCTCTTGTGGTGCCATGTATTATTTTGCTGCTGGGATTTGATCATTCTCTATCACTTGTATCCAGTTGACTATATACTGATTGGATTTTGGCGCCATGCATTTCACCAGGGAGGGATCAGGCCAGAGAAGCAGTGGCAAGATGACGCTGTTTCTGACCGATGCGAGATCAGGCAGAGCAGAAGCAGCGTCCAGTAGTACCGCTGGATGTGTTGCGAAAAAATTAAGCGAGTGCGCGAGTGAGGTGGCAAACGATTTTGTGTTGAATAACCTGGGTTTTAGGTGAGGCCTGAAACAAACACCATGGTATATCGATTCTGGTAAAGGGGTTGCTGTGCATCTGTCTGTTTACGGCAAGGGCCTGAGTTGGCGCCCTTGAATTTAGGGTTTTCTGTGTGATCTTACATAGGTACATGAATTCTGCTGCAAACTGGAACATGGATTGCAGGTGCAGAGTAATTGAGGTGCAGGTTAATCTTTTCGTCACATTTTGAGCCAGAGGTAGGGTGTTCTCCTTGTTTTCTGTCATGGTCTTTCTGAGATTTAGCTGTACCATGTTGTGTACTGATGGCTGTGATGATCTTTCGGTGTCCATTCCATGCCAAGTGCAGCATAATCCTGACAACACCCCGACCTCTGGGCTCTGGCTCTGTCACCACAACCTCTCTGGTATTGTCCCTGCCGAGTTTGTCACCATCAGCTTCGCTCGCGAACCGCTCCAGCACGTCGACCACTGTCCCGTGACGCTCTGAGAGCTTCGACCGGAGTTCGCTTCAGTCAAGCGAGCAAGATTGTGCCGGTGTCTGGTTAATTCATAAATTCTGTTTTGTCTACAGCGCATGTAAGGATTTTCCCAAAAGCAATCAACTTCAATCTCTTTGCACATACTGCTGTAATATAATTTATAGGTTTTTGCTACTGCAATCCTAGAAAAGAAACTTGTGATATCATGCTGCGTGCAGTCATGCTGACGCTCCAGTTCTCATATCAAACAAGACAAAAACTTTCATAAACCTGAAATTTCCCAAATTGTACTCAAGCTGGACAAGTATGGAATTATACAATATCACCGCTCGTGAGAGTTGTTTTGGTGGATGTAACCTGAACTGTGAGTTATAAGTAAAACACAACCAAGTTTGAAAAAAAAATTAATTAGAAAGTAATTTGACGAAGTGTACAAATGTGATAATCCAAGCTTCTCCTGAATCTGGGAAATTTAGAAAGGAGATGAATTCACATTACAAATATCTGAAGAAAATAAAGGTCAGAGTTCGACGGAGCGGATGACAACCATGACAAGTGACGAGAAAGCAATCTGAAGAAGTTAACTAGATAGCTAATAAATCTGGGGAATGTCGAAGGAGATAAATTAATTCACATTACAAGTAGTATCCGAATAAGATAAAGGTCAGAGTTCGACGAAGGCGATAACAATTTTTGACATAACAAAGTACATTGTTTGAAGCAAACCAATCTTCATGTGGTTTCGTCATGTTTCCTTGGTTCACAGCACAATGCTATTCTCCCACACAAATTGCAGGGGGCTTCCTGTCCTTTTCTGGGTTTCCCCGAAAAAATGTTTAATAACCTTCAATTGCTGTCAGGCTGCCTCCAGTCACGGACGAGTCTTGGTATTTCCTTCCATGTCTTCGGCTTAAATGGTTTAAATTCTGTTACTGCATATGTCACAAATGGTGTCAGAAAAAACTTGTACAGACTAATGTAACATGAAAACTTAAACCACACGACATTAAAGAATGGAGATCCTCGGCAAATAAAAAAAGAACAGTTGCTATGAGTTCTGATTGTACTGCACATGTTCATATACCATAACTCTTCCAGTTAACACCCGTGTAACACAATTGCTGCTACCATATAGTTATCGATGTGATGTAAAGAAAAATCTTCAAGTTACAGTAGCTAGGATACAGATGAGATATTATCGTTCAGCTTTAATAAATTTTGCATGTGCATATTACTACCTGGCCTATATATGCATGTATCCGTGTTTTCACTATTTATTTAAAAACTTACAAGTATGGTATTTCATTAAGTTATAAAGTACCATCATGTGACACTGCCATCAGATTGCTATTTATCGTCTTCGAACAATATAACGATAATGCTAACGGAAGATGATGTGTGGACGTTGTACATGGGATGGGACGGATGCATGCATTTGTTGGTGAAATATGGCAAAGAGAGAAATAAATACGTGGGTACCTTCATAACGGGTACCTAGTTCTTTGTCGTTGATGCTGCCCCGTCGCTGCTGCAGGCATGTAGGGAGCTTCTTTATAGCTGGACAAACTCTAATGTAAAGCCTTCTGAGAGACCCGTATGCTTGTGGCTCATTTGGCAGGGATGCCAGGGCACGACAGTCTATAAGATAGAGGGATTCCAACGATGGGGGCTCTCCTGACAGAACCTCCAACGATGTCAGCCAATCGTTGCTATTAATTTCCAGTTTCGTGAGGGAAGGGGGCAGACGGAGAGTCCCCCCCAACATGCCAGCACACCCCCATATTGTTAGAGATTTGAGACAAGGAGGAAGTGAATGCTCTCTTGCTGCTGCTGATGGCTCAGATGCATTTATAGAATTGGTGACTTGTGGTTTTGGGGGACCATCCTGCTGACATGACAGGACTTGAATGCTACTGCAGTAACTAATATATATGGTCTTTAAGGATGGTGGAAGATGTAGAACCGCTGGTAAAGTATCACAATCAATTAAAGATAGATGTTCTAGGCACGGATAAAAGTGATTCGCCGGCGACGATGACAACTCTGGTACAGCTGTGGGCACGCTTGCTTCATTGCAGGAAGCCCGTTGAACTAACTCTGACTCAAGCTTAGTGCAGCTATATATACTCATTTGCTCGAGAGATGCCGGGACATTGAACATCTCTACCAAACTTGCACAATGTTCTAACGAAAGAGATTTCAGAGCTGGCAGGTGTTGACTCCTTTGGGACGATGATGGCTCAAGAGGAGCAGGTGCGTATCCAGTTAGATTACTGCAGTGACTAATTATTAATGACCTCAAGGATAACAAGCTTTGGAACACTTCCTCTGGCCAGTGGGCAAGCACATCACATCTATCAATTTTCAAATATCCAAGATGTACAAAACAGTCCCACGGCTCTAGCGCACCTGATCCAAAGAATGAGTTACAGCCTCCTAACTCCATAACTGTGATAGAAGATTTCTGGTTCCATTTCTCCTTGCTGTCCAGTGGTTCAATTAAAGCGCACTCAGGCTCTGATGTTGTTTCTGTGTTTTCTAGCTTCAGTATCAGCTTGGTCAATGAAGACAAATATCTGTCTACCCGATGGAAGATCTCCTGCTTGCCATCTTCAATTTCTAACACACTGAGTTTTGGTGTTTTAGGTAGATCAATCAGCTTTGGGCATTTCTGAATTGATAGTTTCTCAAGCTGAGGTAACAATATCTGTTCTCCCTTGGTCCCTTCGACACCATCCCATCTCTGGAAATTCTCCAAATCTTCCATTTCGAGAACCTTTAGGGCAGGTAACGCTGAGCGAAAACCTCCACTGCATGGTTCTTGAAGCAATGCTATCAGCTTTCCACAATGCCTAATAACCAACTTCTCAAGCACAGGAAATATTATCTTTTCTTCCTGCACCTCATTTATTTCCCACCATCTCTCAAAATTCAACAGATGTTCCAGCATAAGCTGCTTCAGTTTTGGAAAAGTGAAGGATGTACCACATCTGAACAAAACTTGCAGTCTTTCACAATGAAAAAGATGGATCTCAACCATGTTCTGCAACATACCCACGCACTTTCCTCCATATGAATATATCCTCAGTACCTGCAGCCCATCATGAGGTTCAAAATTGTTGAGCACCTCGCTGGCACAAACAGAAGTCCATCTTAATATCAGTTCTCTGAGATTCTTTTTCTTTCCAAGTTTTGTCACTTTTCCCTCTGATTCCATATCAATATTCTCTATCTGACATAGCTCTAGCTGACCACAAAGGTGTAAATGCTCCAACTCTGCAACATCACTGCAACCAGGACCAGTAACTGCTGCTACAAAACATGTGAGTGTCTGCAACATAGTGAGTCTTCCGAGTTCTGGAGGCATGCTTTTTAACTCCGGACAACCATGAGTGTAGAGGTGACGGAGGCAAGTCATATACTTCATGTGCTTCGGAAGTCGATCAAGATAAGAGCAGTAGGAAAGGTCCAACGTTTGCAGATTATATAGAATACTTATATCTTCAGGAAGTGCTTTGATGTGACTGTTTGAGAGATCAAGGTACCTCAACTGATGCAGATACTTTGGTGTCAATGGAAACGATTCTCTCCCTGTAAAAAGCTTCAGGGCATGCAAATCGTTGTATTTTGATAGACACTGCAATGGCCTTCGAATAAAACAATCGCATAGCAGTGTTTGGATAGCAGGGGATCTTCTCTCCATGGCATCATTCAATATATCTTCGGTTTCTTCACATGAAAAATATAAATGCCGAACAGTATCTGGAAGACTCTCGGCTTGATTTGGTTTCTCAATTGTAGCAACACATTCCTTTTCCATAACAGACATCGCTATGTCATGCATAAGATCATGGATTTTGCATGTTGTTATGGAATAATACTTTCTTTTACATTCCTTTTCCCCTATGTCCATAAGAAATGATCTTTTATCTTTGCTTTCCTCTATCTCCATAAAAAATGATCTTGAGGCCAGCTCATTGAAAATATTTCTTCCAATTGTTTCAGAACTATCTTCCATATCGTCTGGGATAAAGCCATTTGCTATCCATAGTTGGATCAGCTTCTCCACATCAATCGTGTAATCTTTAGGAAATATTGCACAGAAAGCAAAACATTGTTTCATATGTGATGACAAGTCGTTGTAGCTAAGCTTTAATATTGACAAAATTCCAGTTTCAACGGTGCAAATGCTGCTCCTAGATGATATAGCCTTCCATTCTTTCACGCTGGCCTTGGAACGAAGTAAAGAGCCTAGTGCAGTCGCGGCTAAAGGAGAGCCAGAACATCTCTTCACAATTTCACCAACCATCTTGACCAGCTCGGCAGGCTTTTCTTTATTCGATCTGAATGATGTAGCCTCAATAATTTCTGTTAAGAAGCTATCCTCCAAAACATTTAGATTGTGGGGTCTACCTGAACCCATAATTTCAGCAACTTCTTTATCACGAGTTGTTGTCAACACTGCACTGCCGCTGCCACCATGTTCAAGACACACCTTCAACCTTTCCCACTTATGGACCTCTCTGTTCCAGACATCATCCAATACAAGAAGATACCTTTGCCCGCTCACTAGTTTTTGAAGTCTATCTAGTGGTGGTTTGTCTGTATCATGATTGTTCTTAGGAGATGCTTCAACTATACTCTTGGCCAGTGAGTTCACATCAAAGTTATCAGAAACACAGACCCATAGCAGAAGCTGGAAATGCTTCTGAACTTCTGGTTCATTGTATATGAGCTGCGCCAATGTGGTCTTGCCAAGGCCCCCCATTCCAACGATGGGAACAACCGTGAGATTTGCATTGCTAGCTTGATCAAGTAGCTTATGAACAACTTCCTTCTTCTCTTTGTGTCTGGATCTGCTAGCAATTTCTTGAGGGTCGATGATAACATAATCTGTCTGCCTCCATTCCTTGGACAGCGGCAGCTGCGGTTGGTACTTGAACCCAAAGGCCTGCATATCTGCTATGAGGGCCTCAATGGCCTGCAGAATCTTGAGAAGCTTGCGACCCATTGTATGACGGAACACAACACGGTTGTGAGTAGGCAAGAGTTTTATCACATCCAAGCCAAGATTTCTATAGTGCCCATTTTTCTTGGCTTCACGGCGGAGTGCTTCGTACTTGAACTCATCGAAGACTTCATTTGCCTTGTAAGCCACAGTCTTGAGCTCCTGGAGCCATGCTTTCACCCCTTCTCTATGTGTTGTGGCCTGCTCCTCGGCGTCGGTGATGACGTCGAGGATAGCCGGAAGCTTGCGCTTGAGAATCTTGTGCTGCTCCTCCATTCCCTCCATCACCTTGTACTTGTCCAGGAGGTAGCTGGACGACTTGTTCATCAGCATGGACACGAGTGGCCGGATGGCCATGGTGGCCACCACCACCTCCGCCATTAGAACGCACAGAATAGACTCCCAGAGAACACGCACGCCAGAAGGGCACTGCAGGATTAAATGGAGAAGGAAATGGTGTGAGAAAAATGTGATATGTTCTTGAACTAACAACTTGCAAGCTGCAACCACATTTACCTGATTCGTTGGAACAGCCTTCGAACCCCAAACGAGCTCGCCCCTTGGCACCCAGGCTGAGACCTGGTGACCGGCTCGTGGACGGCGGGCAGGTGCTGCTCGGGCGTTGTAGTGGCGGTGGCGGCAACTCCTGGGCCTGCAGAAATTAATGGTGTACAGATAGGGGTTGAGATCTGCTGTTGAACCAACTACAAGTCAAAATCCAATATTACAGCCATAGTTATCCCAGATCCTCACCGGCGGGTGCAGCTCCAGGTCCTTGCCGGCGCCGGTGGTAGCTGACGGATGGGCTTGGACTGTGTGCAGGCTAGTGAAAAGAAAGAACTATCATTGACCGATTAAAATGGACTAGGGGCAAACCTTGAGCAATTAAATGGTTGACTGAATTTATTAGTTTGCAGTAAATCATACAGAGATTTAATCCTTCAGGATCTTGCAGCAGCCATAGTTACCTTCACGAGCAACGCAGCGACGG
Source organism: Poa pratensis (assembly GCA_947311845.1). Lineage (NCBI taxonomy): Eukaryota > Viridiplantae > Streptophyta > Magnoliopsida > Poales > Poaceae > Poa > Poa pratensis. The sequence continues at coordinate 3,221,778 of CAMZMU010000100.1, read as the reverse complement.
TGAGTAAGATCGTAGTCCTCACCGGCGGCAGGTGGGCGCCAGCTCCGGCATTTCAGCCGCAGTGGCAGATCCACAGCCTGGGCAGCACCAGCGATGAGACACGGAAGCGGGCTGATTGGGATTGGGGAGCTGGAGGAGGATGAGACTTGTCATGGGGAATTTTCTTCAGAGAGAAGAGGATGCTGATGGATGGGGACGTGGGACTGAACGACTTCACATGTCCACTGATGTGTTCTCGACTATCCAATCTTGCAACAGCTCAGCAGTGGGAATTTTCTTCATAAGTCAACTATCCAATCTTGCAACAGCTTAGCAGTGGTCATTTTTGTGTGTGCAGATGTATATAATAAGGATCACTAGCTTGGAGCATCTTCATTTCTTAATAGGGCACAGTGAGAGAGACTGATAAAATCTGCAGTTTCAGGCTTCTCGGTTGCTAGGATTAACAGTACAGTTTTAATCTGCTAACACATGAAACACAAGTATAGTAATAGCTCCGATGATCGAGTAATATGCATCATCATTTCAGATGGAAACAGTACAGAGGAGTTCTGCTACTATTAATACAAGAGTTGCAGAAAAGGGTATAAAAATACAAAAGTGAAGTGAAGTGCAATGGAGAAGAGAATGGTGTGAGCAAGACGTGCTAGCTTTGCTTGTGAGGAAAATGGAAGCCAACGCGAGTATTGACTTTCTGGAAGCCAATCACAGCTATCCAATCGTGCTACAGCTCAGCACTGGGCATTGTTTTTGGGCTGGCATATAATAAGGACAACTAGCATACCACGTTAACAGATGGGGTATCTTCATTTCTTAATAGGGGTCAGCTAGAGCGCAAATGTAAACAAAGATTTCTCGTTCATAATATTGCAAGTCGATCGTCATATTAGGTATTTATGAAAGTACATCCAATTCAGTTTTTTTGAAAGTGACATTCCACTGGCTGTGAACTTAGCAAATACTACGAATTTGCAAAAAGCAGCAGGAATGAAAATTAAGCAATTACCTCCACTGATGACTAGACTGTGCAGCTACAAGATACAATTCATCTCTGAGTACCTGCCGCATAGGGAGGATCAGAGTATTGGTTGAATCTTGGAGCATAACATGCTTCCTGCTAGGGGACGAAAGAAGACCCGGAAGCAAGTGGTTGTTTTCTTGTCCTTTTTTTTAATCACGCCTCTGATTAAGATTGAGTACAGGATCAATCTCAAAAATGATCTGCTGGCAGAAGAATACCTCCTGTTCATATGGACATATATAATACTTAAGATATTGATATGATAAATCACAGCTTGACCATCTCTTGTAATTTGACGATGATAGATAGGGGTGTGAGTATGTGATCCAGGCTATCATACTGTATGTTCGGAACTGCAGGATCCAACAATTAGACCAGGGAACAAATTATCCAGCCGCTAGCACTCCTTCTCCTTGACTTTGTCCACAGAGCTGCATTGTTAATAGCACCACTTGTTAACGAGCATCTATCATACTACTACTTCTTAACGAGCCTCTCCAAACGTTCTATCTCACATACGGATTTTGTACTAAATCAGAAGGGCAAGGGAAGGGGAACGAGTCAGCACCTTGATGGACGGTAATGGATTTCAATTAAGGTGTGAGCAAGACGTGTATAGATCTTGAGATCTACAATATACAACTGTTGTGTACAGCTTGAGATTTGTTCTGGAACCAATCACAAGTCAAAAACTCAAATCTTGCAACAGCTCGGCGCTGGCCATTCTTTTTGGCATCTTTATTTCGTAAAAGGGCACAGGGAGAGAAGCATGCTGACCTTATGCCAGGACTGACGCAACTTGTAGTTAACACACTCCTCAGTTGTTAGGGTCAAAAAACGTAGACGGTTAGCAATAGCTCTGATGATCAAGATTATATGCATCATCTTTGCAATCAGACACGATATAGAAGAGCTAGCACTGCTAATATTAACACAAGAATTGCAGAAAAGGGTATACAATACGAAACTGAAGGACAAAGTGCACAAATAAACAAATTTGGTGTTATTTAAGATGCAAGGTTCTAAATTAATCAAATGGCTCCACCAAGGCAAAAAGAAACATACGAGACAATTGGCACCCTAAATTAATCAAATGGCATCACCGATTCACCAAGAGCCATATGCGATCATGTGCACTTAAGATGACCTAACCAATCACAGGGTCAACTAAACAATCTTGCAACTGGGCAATTCTCTTTGGGCTATAAACGCATATAATAATTGCAACTAGCTTGGAGTATCTTCATTTCTTAATAATCATGTCAGAGGCTTGATATAAACAGTGAACGCACTGACAAGTCTAAATTAGAACACATGGAACCGAAATGTGTTGTTCAGACACTGCATCGAACAGGCAGTGAGCACGCCACCGGGATAGCCGGATACTGAAGTATCATCGAAGCAAGCCGACTGAAGTGGATTATTACCTGATTGATATGGAACTCCGGGCGCGCTTAATGGCCTCCACGCCGCCTTGCCGCCGGGTAGCCGGCGCTTGACCAGACACGCACACGGCAGCCGCACCTGACACTCCTGGTTGGTCCGACGCCGTCCCCCATCTGTCCCCGCCGCCGCTCCAGTCCCCGCATCCCTATCTTCTAACCAGATCGATTGGATTCGAGATCGCGCCGAAAAATTTCTGCTTAACGACGCGTTCGTTTGGTTTGACTAGTGAAGGAGTAGCACTAGACTGAAGAGACAAGACCCAGAAGCAAAGGGGTTATTTTCTTGTCCACTTTTTTGTTTCTTTGTGTAAAATGGCACGTAGTAATAAAGCCCTTTATAAAAAAATGTAAAATGGCACCTCGAATTATTATGATTCAGTATTTGGATTAATGGATGGGTCTAAATATTAGTGATCAATATTTGGACATCTCTAAATAATAAGATTCGATAATTTGATGTCTCTAAATATTCTCGTATGATGAGTTAGGCCAACTCCAACGCGCCGACCCAAACGAAACTCATCTTGGTCCGTTTTTCATCCGTTTGGGAATCTCCGGCCATGTCCGGATTGCGAGGAGTGCACCCAACGCTGCCGGCCCATTTCTTTTTTTTAACATAAACAGGCCGATAAAAGGCCGTTTTTAATTTATAGATAGGGGATGGACCAGAAACGGCTTGTTTTACAATATTACAAAGTAAAAAAACTATATAAATCTAGATAAACCTCGCCGCCGGCCTACTCGTCGTCGACCAGGTCGATGAACAGCGGCGGGGCCCAAAGATGGGCTGGTGGCACTATCGCCGGGGGCGTCGGTGGCTGCTCCTGCGGCTGCTCCGGCGACGGATACAGCTGGGGGAGCGGGCCGTTCCAGCTCTAGTTCTGACCGATGAGCCCCTCGGGTAGTGGTGAACCCGGCGGCAGGTCCACCTCCATCGTCTCGTACCACAGCGGCGGATTCAGGGCCTCCTCGGTGGACCGACGCGCACGATGTCTAGGCCTCGACACATCCATAGCTCCTCCTCGGCGTGGGTGCACAGCGAGTCCTCCATGTCCTGCTTGAGGAGCTGCTCCTGCTCCTCCTCCGGGTCGGGCTCGTGCTGCTCCTCCTCCTTCACCCACACCGGTGCTGGGCGGCGGCGGAGCAGATCTGTATCATTGGGGCGGCGGCGGCCGCACGGACAGGAATGCCGTCCGGCGCCGAGCGTCGTGCTCGTCGCGAAACCAGTGTCCCAGTAGAGACTGTGTGATGTGAACGCCGAGTCGTCGAGGAGGTCCGACGGTAGCTAGGCCCGCCGATGTTGGATCTCCTGCTGCCTGGCTCGTCCGCTCCTCGGGACGGTCAGCACCGGAATCCTTTCCGGGTTCATGTGCCAGTTGTCCGCGAGATACCAGGGGAGAGGGACGGTGTTGTCCCAGTACCACTGGCAGACGTCGGCACTGAGGTATTGTCGTTCCCTCACGGACGGATTGTTCGCCACCGCCGGCGCTGCAAGCTGGAATGGAGCGGCGGGCGGAGCCGCTCCTTCCAGGGTCGCGCGAGCGGGGTTCACGCAGCGGCGTTGCCCCAACGAGGACCCGGCCTCGGCATCGTGCCTGCCCTTGCCGAGCTTGAAGAACGACATTGTGGCTAGAGTTTGTGCCGCCGGCGAGGGAGCAGAAGGGGACGGAAGTGGAAGTGAGGATCTGGCCGGGGACCGTACGAGTGGATAAAAAGAAAGACCGGGGGGTGGTTTGTGTCGCTGCAATGTGGGGCCGGATGTGGATGTGGACGGATGCGACCGGATGCGGCGACGCTCCGTTTCCTGTCCATGTGGACGCAAACCTGACTCAGATTTGGGCCGAGAATGGGTCTGGCAGGATGCGGGACGGACAAAAAACAAACCCATGGTCCGTGTGCATTGGCGCGCTGTACCGTGGTTCCACCCAAACGGACGAAAACGGAGCGTGCCGGACCAAATGGGTCGGCGCGTTGGAGTTGGCCTAAATATATGAGTACTACCCAGATGGAAACAAAATATGAAAACTGAAAGAACGAGATGTCGTCTAGGGGGGGGGGGGGGTGAATAGCCGATTTAAAACTTTTACGTCTAAGGGCTTGAATAAATGCGTAATAAAACTAACGTTTGATTTATCAAGCACAAAACCTAATATACTAAGTTCACCTATGTGCACCAACAACTTATGCTAAGCAATTTAACGACAAGGTGATAGCAAGATATATAACTTCAATCTCGATGACTATCACAAAGGTAAATGCATAAGTAAAGGGGTTTGGCTATAGAGATAACCGACACAAGTGGAGACAGAGGTTTGTTTATCGTAGTTCCTTCCCAATGGAAGTACGTCTACGTTGGAGGGGTGTGGAGCCTCCTTGGCACTCCACTACAAAGATCCGGGTCAATTGCAACAAAATCGATTGTCGCAATACATGCTAATTTTGTGGCAATAGGTACCTATTGCCACGAAACGACTTTCGTTGGCAGCCGTTGCAATTGGACGCATGGTAATAGGTTATCGCCACGAAAAAGCAATTGTGGCAATAAAATTGTGTTATTGCAACGGCCATGTGGAAAGTTGCCACATTTTTTCCGTGGCAGCACTCACCTGATGCCACAATTCGGTTTGTGGAGATAACTTTAATGCAACATTCAAGGAATCTAGGCGACTGATAGCTCGTGGCCATAGACATTTGTGGCAAGAACCTATGCCAACGACGGTCGTTTCGTGGCGTTTACTCTTCCATGGCAATAGTCAATCGTGGCAAGAAATTGTGGCAACAATCCTTATTTTCATGGCATTAGGCATTTTACCACGAACCGCTACACTTGTGGCATTAACTTATGGCAACAAATATTCCAGTCGTCGTAAAAGGAAATTGCAACATACTCAGTTTGGTGGTGATAAATAGTTATCACAACAGGGAAAATGTTTGTAACGAGAAACTATTGCGACAATTTAAACTTTTCATCGCAATACTCTATTTCAACAGATTGCACAATTACAATAGGAAACGAGAATCTAGGGCATGGATTCCATTCATATTATCACAGTAAATTACATGACAGAATTACATGAACCGATACCAAATTGTCTGTACATCATATTATATCTCACCACACTACCATAGCCGTACATCTGCATTTTACAAAAAGGAGTGTTATCACAGCACACTACCACAGCCTCACGGTGTCACAAGTTAACTTCCTGGCATAACAAGTTACTAATCGATAAAAGCTAGAGATCAAAGATCACTACTACTACAAATGGCATAGTCTAGGCGTCTAGCTTGATGTTTAATCTCATGAGGGCTCAAACCTGCAAAATGAATATCACAATTAGTAAAGGCGACTGATGGTATATAAACACCAAAGCACGCCACCCAAAATATAGGGCCAGGCAATATCACTGCTGGATATTAAGTAAAACATGAATAAACTGAACAAAAGAAATATGGTAGATCTAAGAAAGGTCATGCTTGCAATATTTAACAAAAGAAGAGGGCCAGGCAAGCAGAAATGTTTTAACATTGTTACGTTAACAGGGTGTGCAAGACAGTTCTTATACACATTTATCAGAACGGTTAAGTTCTTCACAGTATACTAGATAACACAAACTTTCAGAAGAGTACACGTTGAAAAATATACATATGTATCAGAATGGTTAAGTTCTGATTGTTACGGCCAAAATAACAGCACTTGAAGAGACACAAAAATGCAGCAATTTTCATTGCTAATCAGTGGCTTCACAATGCACTAATAGTTAAATTTCATCATAGCACACATATAGTCATGAGAAAAGTAAGAGCTTTACCGATATTCAGCAACAGACCCATCTGAGTAGGGCCATCTGACTAAGCCACATCTGCCTTATTTGCCAAGCACATCTGCACCCGATGAAGGGAACTTGACAATACTATACATGTTGAAAGGAACTTGCAGAGGTTGATCAGTGGCTTTCCCAGGCAATGAAAATTCATAAGCAATCTGTCCTATACAAAAAAAAATGGCTGCATATATGCATAAATTTATAACTGGTAGCGAGATAAAGCAAATGAGGCAGCATAGCTTGTATTCAGTTGGCAGGCAGATAAAGCAAATGAGACGGCAAGCTTGACTTCAGTTGGCATGTAACGAAAAATGAAGCTTTCTGCTATTACATTTGAAGGATAAAACATGTTGTATAACATCATTAAGGAGCAACTTGAAGTTTGCAGATTGTGGAGCTTCTCATGCACCAGCTACTTAAGAGTCAAGAAATAGAGCCAACTCCATTACTGACACCACATAGAGGCTCAAGTTAAAATTGTTAAAAGTTATTGTGACATGCATCCCGTTGACCTTGAGATAGAAGTTACTGTGACCTAGGAGCATCACCTGCACATATTGTTTCATTTACCATCTGTTAGTGAGAAATCAAAACTATAGGTAAGCTGTCGGCATTCCATAGTAGTACTACACACACATACAAGTGTTGGTGAATCTGTATTGCAATTAATCTGGAGTGTAGATGCATCATATTATAAGTATCCCAAGACTTTGAGGCTGCAACGCACGTATCACAGAAGAGAAACAGGGGTAGAAGAAGAGCAGAGGGCAGACCTATGTGGCTTGATTGATGTGTATGGTCCTTGTGGGGGCAGGGGGTCAATCTGCAGCAGCAGGCAGGCAGCTCGGACTCGTTGGGAACAGAAGCGTCGTCATTCTCCCGGCTTTTGCACCAGGTCCGGGGGAGTGGCAACCAGCAGCAGCAGGAGCTCGGGGTGCAGAAGGAGGTCCATGGCAGACGTCGTGTTCGATTTCCTGGAATCCCCACCAGAAAAAAAATGAGAAAAAGATGGATGGGACGCGTATGTAGAAGGAGAGTAAATCGGGGCGGGATTCACCTAGCGGTGTTGGGGAAGTTCTTGTCCCCTCCATCACAGCCCGCCGTCACCACGTTGGGGACGATGGGGTTACTGTAGAGAGCGAGAGACGCCGAGATGGTGAGCGGCAGAAACTAATGCAGTCGGAACATCGAGGGCCGAGAATCCAAGATCCGAGGGCAGCGATGTTGGGGACGAGCTGATCTAGGAAGAGCAGCTGTGAGCACCTGCCGGTCGGCACAGCAAATTCGGAGAAGGCGGATCCGGCCGCGTTGACGGCGAGGACAGCCGGATCTTGGAAACGGAGCGGAGGCTAAACGAGGAGGGTAGGTCGCGGCGGCGGTGGATGATGAGATCGAAACGGACGAGAAGAATTTGGTGGCGGCGGGGGAGAGGTCAGGGGGAGAATGGGTGGTTTCGCCGGCGGCGCGTGGGGCGACGGAACTTATTGGAAAATGAAATTTTCGTTTCGCCCGCGTGGTTTTCGTGAGATGGGGGCGCGCGTAGGCCTTTTGATTTTCGATCCCGCGGGAGTGTTGGCCATTTCGAAGTGGAGAACAATGTTGTCAAAAAAAAAGTTTCAAATTTTTCACGTAAAAATCGTTTTTATTTTTCAAGTGTTAAAAATGGGTTATCTGTGAAGAACCTACCAAATTATTTATTACAAAACTGGACCGCAAACTTTTTAAACTACTAGATCATATCTATGTATAAATAAAAAAATGGTTACATGTAAACAAGTTTCCATCCACCTCTCGACAAAATATAAATTTCTGCCGAATCAGGTAGAAGCGGGTCCTCGTAGTTTGCTCTTTATTTGTGGTAGAAAATATTTTTAGATACAAAAGTAGCCATTTCATCAAAGATCCACCAAGTTTTTCGCAAAGATTCAACAACTAGCTATGAACGATCATGACAACGATTTTGATCGCATTTTGAAATAGATGAGAGAAATTCAAAACAAATAAAAAGACTTCGCGTTGTGTCATTAAATGTGACTTAATTATCAGGAAAATTAACAAACTTGGAATGCAGCAAGTATCTTTAAAAGGTGTTCTCAGAAATGATCTATCATGTAAGAAGTTTCATAGCTTTTAGTCCAAACAATGTTACAACGATATTCTTGGTATAGTTTGTTAAAATGATATCATATTGTGCAGAAGCATGCATCTTAGAATGGAGAACAATGTTGTCGAAGAAAGTTTTCAATTTCTTTGAGCGGATAAATCAATTTTTTTGCGAGTGCCAAAAATGGTTTTTTTAAGAACCTACCAAATATTGTTGCAAAACTGGAACACACAAATTTACAAAAAACATTAGACCGTATTTATGTACAAACATTTGTGTGTAAAACGGTTTCCATCCACCTCTCGTCAAAAAACAAATTTCTGTCGAATTAGTGGGAAGCGAGTCAATTTTGAATTACATGTGACTCGTAGTTTGCTCTTTATTTTCAATAAAAATCATTTATATATACAAAAGTAGCCATTTCATCAGGGATCTACCAAGAGTTTCGCAAGGTTCAAAACGAATAATCATGCCAGAAATTTTGATTGCACTTTGAAATCAACCATAGATATTCAAACAACAAAAAAATGGAAAACCTTCACGTTGTGTCATTAATGTCAAAAAATAAAAAAGGTTTCCATCTACCTCTCATCAAAAACACAATTTTTGCCAAATCAGTAGAAAGCCGGTTAAATTTGAATTAAAAGTGCTTGTAGTTTGTTCTTTAGTTTTGGTCCAAATTATTTTTAGATACAAAAGTATCCATTTCATCGGAGATTCATCAAGATTTTCGCAAGATTAAACCACTAGCTACGAAAGATCATGCCAACAATTTTGGTCGCATTTTGAAATCGAGGTCAGAAATTCAAAACAAATAAAAAAAGAAACCTTCGCGTTGTGTCATTAAAATGTGACTTATTTATCATAAAAAATAACAAACCTTGAATACGGCAAGTATCTTTAAAAAGTGTTCTCATAAACGAGATATCATATAGGAAGTTTTATGGCTTTTGGTCCAGATGACCAATGTTATGGCGACATTCATGAAATAATTTGTTCAAATGATATAGTTTTGTGCAGAAGCATGCATCTTGGAATGGAAAACAATGTTGCCGAAAAAATCTATTTGATTGCACGGAAAAATTATTTTTTACGAGTGACGACTTTTTTCTGTGAAGGACCTACCAAATATTTGTTGCAAATTGCACCTAACTAATTTCAAAAAATAATATACCATATTCATGTACAAATAACAAATGGCTGCATGTAAAAAAGTTTCCATCAACCTGTCGTAGAAATGACAAATTTTCGTCGAATCGGTTGGAAGCGGGTCAAATTTGAACTACAGGTACCTTACAGTTTGCTCTTTGTTTTTGGTAAAAATCATTTTAGATACAAAAGTAGCCATTACATCGGAGATCCACCAAGATTTTCGCAAGATCTAGCCACTAGCTACAAATGGTCTCGCATTTTGAAATCGGGACCAGAAATTAAAAAAATAAACAATAGAAAACCTTCGCTTGTGTCATTAAATATAATTTAGTTATTAGTAAAACTAACAACTTGAAATATGGCCTGGTACTGTGGCCGCGTGGGACCCCCCAATCTGGCCCTCGACGCTCCGGTGCCGTTGATCTTTGCTCCACCGACTTCGTCTTGACCTAAAAACGTCTATAAAAATAGTCCCCCGAGGAGTTTCGCGAGGAGGCGGCGGAGAAACACAAAACCACGAAACAGAGAGACAGAAGGTTGCCGCCGGAGAAGATCGGAGGGGGGAAACGCCGCCGGAATCGCCTCCGGAGGGCTCCACCCCCCCTCTGGCGTGTTCATCATCAACATCTACAGCAAGAACACCTCCACCATCATCGCCATGATGAAGGGGGAGTAGTCCACCCCTGGACTAGGGTTTGTGGTGGTAACTTATGTCTCTCTCCTCTCTCTTGAGCTTCACTAATTAGTACCGTATGAGCTGCTGAACATGATTACGGTCATCTATGTAATAGCTTTGTGGTGAATATTGTGGTATGAGATGATTTGTTATGCATTTACCGTTGTGTTGAAGCTTTTGTGATTTGTCATACTTTGGAGATATTCTATGATGCATGTGATGGTTTGATTTATGCATAATTGATGCATGTAAAATGCATACATGAACTTTGCACTTTAATTGCTTATATTCCAATCATATTTGCATCATATAAGGGTTATATCAATGTTTTATCATGATTTTGGGAATATCTTTATTTCCTATTTTTATGGAATTAACCCTGCACAGGCAGAAAACCCTAGTTTTTTATTTTAATGTTTCAGGGACCCAAACGTCAACGAAATCACCTGGAAATTTACGGGCGTCAATATTTGGAAGGAAGAAGGGCTACGGAAAAAGGAAGCGAGCAAACGGAGGCCCGAGGGCCAAACGAGGGGCCCACGCGGCCAGGTACTGGCCGCGTGGGACCCACCCATTTGGGCCTCGTGGCTCCGTTGCCGTCGATCTTTTCCACCGACATCGTCTTGACCTAAAAACGCCTATAAAAAAGGTCCCCCGACGTTCTCTGGAAGGAGCGCCGCACAAACACAGAAACACCGAAACGGAGATCAGGAGCTGCAGATTGGGGGGGAAAACTCCGGCGGGGCGCTGCCGGCGTGGTCTCCATCTTCTCCATCGACTTCTCCACCGTCTCCATGATGAAGAGGGAGTAGTCCACCTCTGGACTATGGGTTTGTGGAAGTAACTTATGTATCTCTCCTCTCTTGAGCTTCACTAATTAGCACCGTATGAGCTGCTGAACATGATTACGGTCACCGTTGTAATACCTTTGTGGTGGATCTTTATGAGTTAATATATGTTTGAGATTGCAATGTTTGTTTCAGTTATGAGTATAGATGCATATTATGTACCCCGTTCTTGTCTACTTGTTTTGATCAAGCATGTTTATGAGAGCGTGTGTGGGGGAACGTGTGCATTAGTTGGAGTAACGGGGGGTGGCTAGTGCAGTGAACGTGAGAGAAAGTTCTGCGATCCACTTTGGTATCTTTACCTTACTTTGTTGCCTCACTAGGGATAAACTAAAATACCATGCTACCGGGGATGTGGGCGTGACCATTGCCACTACTCCATGACTAGATCTAGCATGTTCTTATTTTCACTTCATGTCATGATACTTAATGCTATACTCTGAGTTATCTTAATTACTGAGGTGTTATGATTTAGTTCGCATCTTGGTGGAGTATAAGAGAGGTTAATAACCAAAAGATCTCTATGTTAGGACGTGATGCCCATATATCTAAGTAACTTGTTATCAAACCCTGTGTTGCAATCTCATATGTTAACTGTGTGTTCCATTGTCTACCACTTTATAAAGAGAGAGTGCATTTGTGAAACCATGAACCCCAGTCCATTTTTAATCATAAGAAACACCTTTCCAACACCATATACCACTTTTCTATTTTCAGCCATCATTAAATCCGAAAATACAAAAATACTTTTCATCTTGCATACATCATTCAAAAACCCAAAAATATCATTTATCATTGCATCCACCATCATTGCATATTTATTTCTTGTTTGCATTGCATAACTATCCTGATATCATTCTTACACCTTGTGCTTGACAACCACAGGTGAGGTTGAGGACCAAAACATCTAACCTTGTTTTGTAGGTAACCAAAAGAAGGATAAGAAGATAAATCTACCACTTCAGATTCCCCGAGAGTTCGATATTAAACCCTCGAGTCACCCCTCGTGGGGAAAACTGTCTTCCACTTACTATACACTCTGCACTTGGAGTCTCAACCTAATCCCGTTTATTTTGCAGGTATCAAGCTTGCTCTTCGGGATCAAGACGTTTTCTGGCGCCGTTGCCGGGGAATCGTAGCTGAGAGATTTATCCAAGGGTGTGCATCATCGCATTCATCTCACAACAAAGTCAACGTCACCAACTTGTGCTAACACCTAAGCTTGGGGAGGTTGCACCTACGTGAGCACCATCTTATCCATCTTTACTTACAAAGCAATTTATTTGTTTTGTTAGTGTCATTGCATATCATATCATATTTATTTCAGTTTTGCATAAAAAATTAAAAATACCAAAAAAACTTGCTAAAATGGGAGAAAGAACTAAGTTGTGTGACTACACAAACACTCCTAATGATCAATTTATCACGAGAGCTATTGCCACACCTAAGATAAATGCTGAGAGTTATGAAGTAAGTCCTAGTTTGTTGAACTTGATAACTAGGGAACAATTTGGTGGTAGTGCTATGGAGGATGCCTCTATGCATCTTCATGACTTTGTTGAAATATGTGACATGCAAAAGTTTAAAAATGTGGAAAGTGATATCCTAAAACTGAAGTTATTTCCTTTTTCACTTAGAGGAAAAGCTAAAGAGTGGTTGCATTCCTTGCCATCTGGTAGTATTAATTCTTGGGATGATCTAAAAGAAGCTTTCATTAAGAAATATTATCCCCCTGTTAAAATTTTGCAAAATAGAAACAACATCCTTTCTTTTAGGCAAAATGAAAATGAACATGTTGCTATGGCTTGGGATAGGATAAAACTTATGCTTAGAACTTGTCCCTCACATGGAGTTAATGAATGGACCATATTACACTCTTTCTACAATGGTTTAAACTACATGTCTAGAAACATACTTGATTCTGCTGCTGGAGGTGCTTTTATGAGTAAGACTATAGTAGAAGCTAAAAATATATTGGAAAGCATTTTACAAAACTATAGTCAATGGCATACTGATAGGGCACCTAATCCTTCTAAGAAAGTGAACTCTATTGAAGAAACTAATGATTTGTCATCTAAAATGGATACTATTCTTGCTTTGCTTAATAAACCTAGTGTTGAAAATGTTCCTTTGCAAGAACTAGTTGGAAACAATTCTGAAAATATTGATGTCAACTTCATTAGGAACTATGGTAATAATGGGTATGGTAACAACAATTATAACTCTTATAATAAACCCCCATATGTGCCAAATAAATATGCTTCTAGTGGTAATGTTTCTAGTGACTTGGAAAACACCATTAGATCTTTTATATCTACCCAAAAAGAGCTTAATAAGGAATTTATCTCTAAGTTTGAAAAACAAGATGCTTTGTTTGAAAGGGTAGATCAGCTTACTAAGGAAGTCTCATCATTAAAGAGCATCATTACAGCCCAAAAACATGAGGAAACAATAAAATATTGCCAAGAGGTTATCAATAAGTCTTGGGAACACATTCATGAGCAAGAGAGAGTTGCTAAAGAATCTATTGGGGTAATGAAAGAGGTTGAAGTTGAGGAAGTTAAAATGCTTAATGAAGTCAAGGATCCTTTGCTTGACTTAGAAAATTGTAGCTTGCATGAATTAATATCTATCTTACAAAAATTTGCAAGTGATCCTTCCATCAACACTAACCAAGCAGGTTTTGGTTCTTATATTGCTAATCATGTCTTGAAAGAAAAGATTGCTAGGTACAACCAAGAGGCTATGATACCACCTAAGCTTGGGGATATGTGGATACCTAAGGTACTAGTAACTATTGGAAAAGAGACACACCATGCCATACTTGATCTAGGATCTAGTGTCTCTGTTTTATCTAAAGAACTATATGAAGTGCTTGAATTGAAAAATCTTGAAAAATGCTCTATTGAACTAGCACTTGCTGATGACTCTATTAAACATGCTTTGGGAAAAGTAAGTGATGTTATGGTAGAGTTACATATGACTTTTGTGCCTGTGGATTTTCTAATCATGGACATGGGGAATAAAACCTCTAGTCCTATTATTCTTGGAAGACCTTTTCTTCGTACCACAGGTGCTATCATTGATTCAAAGGAAGGGAATGTAAAGTTTCAGTTTCCACACAAGAAGTGCATGGAACACTTTCCAAGGAAGAGGGAACCACCAAAGTTCAAGCTCCCTCATGAGCTTCGTCCACAATAAAACAACAAGTAAGAAGCCTAGCTATATGGCTATAAAGAAAGCGCTTTGCGGGAGGCAACCCGGTTATTTTTTGTGTGATTTTCTTTGTGTCCTCTTGCTGTAACAAGAGATTTTGTTCTAGTTAGGTTCTGGAGTTTTAATAAAGTGCCAAGTTTTACCCTTTTTGGTTTGAAAAAGTTGCTTATAGCGTTCGGAGATTTTATTCCTGCACGAGTCAGTGCACGGTATGATTTTTAATTCTTATTCTGTAACTCCGAATGAGCTCATATTTGAACTGTAGTTGCAACTTTTCATCCTCTGTATGCATGAATTTTTTCGGAATTTTTCGAGAAAGTTTGGTAGGGTAGAAAAATACGTTTTGCTGCTGCTGTTTTTCTGGACAGATTCTGTCCCATTTTGTTTGATGCATGCTTTGAGCTTTTAAGTTGAATCTTTTTGATCCAATTGAGTTTATGAGTAGGCATACAACATTATACACTTTCTGGACATGTCATATGAATTTTTGTTCAAGGATTATATGCAGCAAGGAACCTATTTGTTTATCACTATTAATGCACCCCACAGAAAAGAGATGGGAGAAACGGTGTTTTGAAGTTTTTTCACAGGGATTGGAGGAGATGCACCAAGAGCTATCCAAGGATGGTGAAGACCATAAGCTTGGGGATGTGAAGACAACCCCGCTGGACCTACACACTCTCGGTTTGCACACGTCCAACTTCTGTTTTTCGATCGAAACACTTTATCGCATAAACTTGGAGCGTCGTTTTTGTTTTTGTTTGAGTCTTGAGAGACCACCACACTATCAATTATATATGAGAGAGCTACTGGAAATATGGGTTGAAATATGTTGGATGCTTTTATAAGATTGGGAAAAGGGATGTTTGACTTGATTTTTAATGATACATATAGTTGCATGATTCATGAGCTTGTTTATGAGTAATAGTTTGCAAATTCTTTTTGTAGAGCTATCACTTATTCATGTTTTGGTGCTGATTGTTATTTTACTTGGTTTAACATGGATTAGTTAGTTCTATGGACACTCATGCATGCATCTAGATGGTCAACTTTCTCCCTTTTGCTAGCCCAAAAACTCCAACAAGCAAAAACTTGTTTCCAACACCTTCAACCAAAGTTATTCCAGTGAGTCCACCATATCTACCTATTGGCTTTATGCTATTCCGAGTATGTTTAACATGTTGTTTGTGTTATCTTACCTCTGAATGAAAATGTTTATGTTATTGATTGCAATGGAAAAAATTGGTTATATAGCTCTCACGAACTTGATGCACAATGTTCTTTTATTTGCATAATAAAACTTGACCCATTGTGATTAAGATTATGATGTTTGTGGCTTGATGAATGTTTTGGGTTGGAAGTTAGCCCATATGTGCTGTCACATGGCAAGCTTTCAACACGCTCTTCATCTCATTTAGTTGATATCATGTGCTTTTGTCTATGGATGCTTATCATGTTGAAATAAATGTGGAAATAGAGTGAGTTTAAATGAGTTTGTGTAAATGGTTAGAGAGACGCCTGGGCCGCTAATCTAAGCCATGCATCATTCATGGTGGAAATTTACTTACATACTATGGTGAACCTTCTGTGATACACCTTGCAATAAAAAACTATTCCAAATGGTAAATAAAAAGGGTGTTGAGATTGTTCATTTTGTTTGTTTGTCTTGTCATTTTGATATGGGCTTGTTCCATATCTTGGGACAAGAGGTACCCCAGTTGACGCTCTTGATGATACTATTATGCTTACAATGATATTTAATTGAACTTGCTTTGTTTCCCAAGTTGAGTAACACATGGTGTAAGTACTTGTATTCAAGGGGCATGAGACATTCAACCCATTCTTTGTCAAGCACAGTTATATCCAAACCTGAGCTGAGACTAGCGAAAGCCTCCAGGAGTTCTAGCGAGTGTGGTGCGATCCTCTTTGGTGATGCGATCTGTGTCGACGAAGTCGGCGAGTGTTTGTTTTTCGAATTGCTGCTTGGTGATGTCACCTTCGACTGCTCGATGGCGTGTGCGATCAGCGGGTTGCCGCTTGTTGACGAAGCCGGCGAGTTGCCGTTTTGCGATGCGATCGGCGAGTTGCCGTTTGAAGATGGAACCGGCGAAACCGTGGATCCAACCCTACCTGTTCCCAGAGACGGCGCCAATTGACGAGGTGTGCCCTCGGCAATACCCATGGTTAAGTACCTAGGGTTGAGATTATGGGGTAGAGAACGTGTAGAGATAGTTGTATCGACGGTTGACAAGCGGGATTTACCCAGGTTCAGGTCCCTCGATGAGGTAAAACCCCTACGTCCTGCTTGTCTGTATTGATGTTTTGGGAATATGCGAGCTACAATGGTCCAGCAAGATGTCGATCTTGCTAGGGTTTCTGGTGCTGGAGTTTTGACTATGCTTTTATGATCAAGGGATAATGACTTAGTAGGCCCGGTTCACCCGACGGATCGGGACCTGGTTAACTGCACATTTGGGCAAAACCTTATTAGCCTTCAATCAAACTCGAGTCCCCGGACTCGAATCTAGAACACACTGGACAGACTCGAATCAGGCCACTGAGGTCTTACAGAATCGTTCTGCAGTTTAAGTTTTTGCTACCTAACGTGTCCATCAGGATTTTCATCATGTCTGTTGACACGGAAAGTTTTAAGGAGTAACACTGCTGGAGTGGTCCTTAGCCCAGCTCGAAAGATCGGCGGGTCTTACCTTTGCACTTACGCATGCAGCATCCGAGGTGTTCGCGATTGACATCACTCGGGAATTTTATGAGTTTGCTGTTTTGCTTTTGAGTTGCTGAGTCGAGTCGTTCGTCGACTGCTATTTTGCATTAAGTCTGATCGGGTGCGCGACAGCGCTCCCGATGGGAGTAGCCCCCGAGATTGTGCTTTATTGCTTGCAATTGAGGATAATCTCAAACCATTTTTACTCTTAGCGTATGAACCCCAGTGGAGGTGTTTTGTTGTTCCAGTCGAAGTGTACATCGAGTACAGATTTTTGCTTAACGGCTATCTTGTTGATGACATCATGCATGGCGTCTTTAGCGTGTGCGCAGAGTTTTGACAAGACGCATCAGCGTGGGCCCACTGTCAGTGTTTGACCGCAGAAGACGCCGCTTCAGTTATGATTTGACCGGACGTGGCGATTTTTCCGCGGTTTAATGATAACTTCCTCTTTTTACGTGCGTAGTGGGCGGCGTGGGCTGCGACGGTTGCGCTCTTTGTTCGCCACGTGGACGGCGAGATCTGCCCATTCTCGTAAGAACGGCCGTGATCCTTTGGCGATGTGTGGTAAATATTGAGGGATACGCTGGCAGGGTTTCTTTTACCCTGCCTTCGTCCTCCTCTGCTCCTGCCTTCGCTCTTGCGCCCTTGACGCCATTGTTCCTGCGCCTAGAGCTCCTCTGCTCCCACTGCTTCCCCACCATAGCCATGACTTCAAAGCGCACCGCGACGTCCACCGCCACCGCTGGCGCAAAGAAGGGGAGGAAAGCCGCCGCTGGTGCTTCTGCTGCCGCCGACCTGAAGAAAGTCAGTGGTGACTGGACCAAGTCCTCCATGAAGGAAGACCAGATCACCATGCTGCGCGAATACGGCCTGCTGCCCCCTCAAGAACAACTGGCCTGTCGCGCCCCCTCCCCGAAGCAGGTACTCCCTGAGCCCCGTGAGGACGAGCGCGTCTGCTTTGCGGAATTTTTGCCTCGGGGTTTTGGGCTTCCTCTGTATGATTTCGTGCGGGGTCTCTTGTATGCCTATGGTATACAAATTCATGACTTCACCCCGCACGGGATCATGCACATTGCGTGCTTTATTACACTGTGCGAGTGCTTCCTTGGAGTGTCCCCCAATTGGGCTCTGTGGAAGTCGATTTTCATGGTGCGCCCCAATGTGGGAGGTGGCCGCCCCTACACCAAGTACTTTGACCTGAAGGCAGTCGATTCTGCGCAAGGTTGGAGGAAGGGATGGTTCTACGTCCAGGTTGATCCAGAGAATGTGCCTGCCTTTTCGACTGGCAGGACACTCGCCAAGACCAAGGCCTGGTCTCATCCTTTGTCGAGTGCAGAGCACGAGGAGGCCGCGCCTCTTTTGAGTGAAGTTGCGAGATTGCTAAACACCATTACGGGTGTGCATCTTATGGCCACTTGGATCAAGCGTCGAGTGTGGCCTCTTCGCGCACGTGCTCACCCAATGTGGCAGTATGAAGGTACCCTTGAATCAAGCCGGATGTCATCATAAGAGCTTTCAAGGAACGAACTGATGAACCACATCAGGTCAGTCACCTGCATCAAGGTATCCGAACCTGTCATCATCGACTGCCCCATCCTTCCCTACAGAGCTGACAATCCCTTGCCTGAGGTGAGTGTGCTTGTCCTCATTTTGATACTTTTTGAATATCTGTCATGTGCTACTTTTTTGCCTTTGTAATTTGGTTCATTTTTGTGCGCAGAGCCACCCGAGCACTTCTTCATTTCCTCCTTTGCCAGAGACTGGCCCTACCTTCGAGGTGGAGCTGCAAGATGAAGAAGAACCGAAGGCAGTCGAATCCTCTCTTCCTTCTGCTACTACTTCCCATGGGGAAGAAGTCGAAGAAGAAGAGGTGGACAAGGTGCAAGAGGTCGACACCAACGTGCCTGCCCCCAAGCGTCGTCGCCTAAGGAAAGTAGCTCCTTCGACTGCCAGCTCCCAGTCGAAGACTAGCGATATGAAGGATGACGGGAATTCTGGCGCGTCGCCCCGACACGCTCCTCTTCAAGCCTCTCCTCTGGCCGCTCACCCGCCACCTGAGTCGAGTGAAGCTCACCCTTTTGGGGGCCCGGTGTTTAGCGAACCCGACACTGATGAGGATGAGCCAACCAGGTATGCTTTTATAGTTATGCTTCATTTGCTTGTTATGACATGTATTTTATGCTTTTGCTATTCTGCTGTGCTCAGCGCCTTGAACATGGGACCTCCTGCTTCCCGGCTAGAAAGGCATTGATTCCTGAAGCTCCAAAGACCACACCCGAAGTTGCTGCCGTGATGACTACCATCGAGGCAGGCAATACTTCGAGTGCAGGGGCTCCACAGTTGCAGCTGTCTGCTGCAGACCCGTCTCCCTGGGCCAAACATGTGAGTTTGTTGTTCTTCAAGTTGTCTGTTTTGAACTTCAGTTCTATTTTGCTGGACTGAGACTTCTTGCTTTATGATATACAGCCCTTCTTTCACACCATGGTGGAATCGGGGAAGGCTTTTTGTCAGATGGAGCAAGAGAGAGATACTCTTCGCTCGAGTGTGAAGTAGCTCACCCGTAAGTGAATTTTGTCCTGGGCAAGTCAATTTTGCTTTTGCTTATTCTCCTGCTGATATTTGTCATATGATGGTGAAATGTAGAGGGCAAGCAATCAGCCGAGGATCGTGTGAGAGAGCTTGAAGAAGCCCTTGCCATCCGAGAGACTGAATTGAAGATGACCCGAGATTCCTTTGCTACCCGCGAAAAGGAGTATGCCGATCGACTGGCGAGCCTTACTCGATCCGTTGGAGGTTAGTGTAATTTTGCATCTTCTTCTTCTCTTCTGCACTTGGAGTTTTATACTGAGAGTACCTCTCTTTTGAATTTTTTGAAGGTGCGATTGGCACATCGCTACCCACGGATAGGTCGAGTGAGGATTTGACCTTGGACCATGCGATAGTGGAGCTGGACACTGCGGTGGAACTAGCGCAGGAGGCACTTGCCAAATCTGCGAGTACCCTTGGTGCTGTGCATAAAGAAGTCTTCCCTTCCGCCGAAGTTCCTCGTCCGTGGATCAGTTCGCCAACACCTTTGGCCCGGGGACTTCTACAATGGCAAGCTTCGCTCGCACCCTCACGGTACGCGGCTCAGAGTCAACCATCAAGCTTCTTATGGGTCATGGGATAGAGGCTAGCTATGAAGCAGCTCTGTCTGATTTTCCCCGAAAGCCAGATGGGAAACTGGTCTCCCTTAAGGGTATAAGCGAGCAAGCCAATCGATTGGCTAACGTGTGTATATCCACCATGGAGCGCCGAGCAGCTGAACTTGCCACCCGCACGCGTAGGGCTAGGTCGGAGTCTGTGTCCCATGCGTAGGCTAGCCAACACTTATTTATGAACTTTTGTAATTATACTATGACCATCACACTCGCCATGTGTGCTTTTGGAATGATGAAATGCTTCTGCTATATTTTGCGCAAGATACTGAGTTTGGCTCAGTGTTTATGTTTTGGATGCCTTCAGTTGCTGAAATGTATTTATACTTCTGCTTTGCCCAGCCGCAAAGACCCAGTACATCAGGTGCTCCATCGCGACCCCGTCGCACCATTCGATCTCGCGCTCAGGTGGCGAATGACATCGCTGTGATGAAATATATGAAGGGTCGGGTGGTGAAGCTGGAGCAAGATCTTAAGCCCGCTCAGAGCGAGTTGGAGAGGCTTCACGCAAGGCCAGCCTTAGCCACCCAACGAGAAGATTATGTGCTTGGAGAGATGGAAATCGTCAACAGGCAACTCGACTGTGAGTATGAAACTTGCCTTGTTATAAGTATCACCATCTTTTTGCTGCTTACTTATTTTGATGCTACGCAGGTTTCGTTCCTGACTTTCAAGCCGAGGAAGAGCGTGTTGAGCAATGCTTAAATAATGCATCCGACAACCCTACGACTGGGCATCAACATTTTTGGCTTGATAAGTATCGGGCTAAAAAACTCGCCACTCTGAAGGATCGGGTATGGCGAAACGCGCCTCTGCTTGAATCATGCAGGACTGCATTTATTCGGATCAACCAAGCATTGTTTCCAACTGGGCCACAACCTCAGGGGATTCATGCTCTAGTTGACATTTTTCGGCAGCCGAACGCTCTTCGTGAAGCCTTGACACAAAAGCTTGTGCTTGGTGCCAATGCGGTGATGGCGTATGTGCGGAGTCGACGACCAAACCTTGTGCTTCCAACACCTCCTGCTAGGGTGGTTCTATCTCCAGAAGATTTGCAGGGCACAAGGGCTTCTGCAGAACTGCTAGTCGATCGTTGCTATGATCAACTGTTGGGTCCTGTGCTACCTGTTAAAGATGAGGTTGTATAGGACTTTTTGTGTATGTATAAGGGAAGCCCCGAGCCCTTCGAGTGGGGTTTTTATGTAATAGTGTATGAACTTATGAATACCCAGCCCCCGAGTATATCGAGTGGGGATGTATGAAGCTATTGTATGGTTTTACGAATACCCAGCCCCCGAGTCAGTCGAGTGGGGCTGAATTTTGCTATGTTGTGCAAGGTAACTTGTCCTGACACAACCCCTGAGCGAGGCGAGTGTGGCTGAAGGATATATTTTGCATAATGCGTTATGATCTGTCGCTCGAGTATTCGAGTGTTATGAAATATGTAAAGGAAATATGGAGGAACATTATCTTTTATTCCACTTCTAAGTTTGACCAGCAAGCCGCCTCATTAAAACCCTTCCAGTCCCCTTGGGTGCCCTGGTAAGGGAAAGAGTGCGTCTGAAACCTGCTGGTCTTTTGATATTATGCGCTATTACATGTTCGAGAATGAAGACTAAGCATAGAAGCGACGCAGATGCGCCACGTTCCATGGATTATGTGAAAGCTCTCCTGTCTTCGCATGCTTCAGGCGGTAAGCTCCATTACCGATGACTTTTGTAATGATGAAAGGCCCTTCCCATGGGAAGCGAGCTTGTGCACCTTCTTCTGCTTCAGTCGAAGTACTAAATCTCCCACCATGAAAGACCTTGTACGCAGTCGACGGCTATGATAGTTGCGGAGGTCCTGCTGGTAGACAGCTGTGCGGGCTAAGGCTGTGTCACGTGCCTCTTCTAGCAAGTCGACTGCATCTTCGAGTGCTTCATCTGAGTCCTCCTCGTTGTATGCTTCAACTCTGGGTGCAATGAATTTTACATCGGATGGTAGCATCGCCTCTGCACCATACACCATAAAGAATGGTGTGAACTGTGTGGAAGTGTTTGGAGTTGTGCGTAAGCTCCAAAGCACCGATGGAAGTTCTTCGACCCAAGCACCCACAGCCCTTTTGAGTGGCACCAGGAGGCACTTCTTAATGCCGCTGCACACGAGCCCGTTGGCTTTTTCGACTTGACCATTGGATTGCGGGTGCGCAACTGATGCGTAGTTGAGCTGGATATCCTGCTCTTTGCAAAAGGAGCGGAATTCTTCAGCCGTGAAGTTTGTGCCATTGTCGGTGATGATGCTGCTTGGGACTCCGAAGCGATACATGATGGATTTGATGAAATTTACTGCTGTAGAAGCAGTTGAGCTTGTGATAGGGACTGCTTCAATCCACTTTGTGAACTTGTCCACTGCCACCAGTAGGTGTGTATGCCCTCCATGCGAAGATTTTTTGAGTGGTCCCACCATATCCAGGCCCCATTGCGCGAAAGGCCAGGCCAATGGTATTGTCTTCAGTGCCGATGCAGGTGCATGCGGTTTCTTGGCAAATTTCTGACACCCGATGCACCTTTTGACTATGTCTTCCGCGTCTTTTAACGCCGTAGGCCAGTAAAACCCTGCTCGAAAGGCTTTGGCTACGAGTGATCGACTGCTGGCATGGTGCCCGCAAGTTCCTGCATGAATATCTCGTAGTATGGCTATGCCATCCTCGAATGCAATGCATCTTTGGAACATACCTGACACGCTGCGTTTGTACAGCTCACCGTTGATAATGGTGTATGCTTTTGATCGTCGAGTAACACGTCGTGACTCGGTTATGTCTTCGGGTAGCTCGTTGCGGAGCATGTATGCCAGAAAAGGTTGAGTCCAGGTTGGCTCAACTAGGAGTACTTCGACTGGTGGATCCTCTGTGCTTGGTGCTTTGTCTTTGGCTGCAGCAGTCGATGAAGGAGATGGTCGTTTTTGCTTGATGGACCTATGCGCTATCCGCTCGAGGAAGACACCAGGTGGAACTGGTGCTTTTGTGGAGCCGATGTTGGCTAGTATGTCTGCCTCTTCGTTGCTTTCTCTCCCCACATGTCGCAGTTCGCAACCTTCGAAGCTGCCCTCCATGATATTGTAGAGGTCGCGGTAGGCGATCATGTTATCTGCTATGGCGTCGCAGGCCTTCATTGTTTGCTGCACGACAAGGTTAGAATCACCATAAATCATTAGTCGAGTGCACCCTAGGGCTTTGGCCATTCGCATGCCATGGATCAGGGCTTCGTATTCGGCCTCATTGTTTGAGGGGAACTCAAAATCCATCTGCAAGACATAGCGGAGCTTGTCTCCCTTTGGGGACATGAGTATAACACCTGCTCCTGCACCCTCGTTCTTCTTAGACCCATCAAAGTACATGGTCTAGGAGTTGGATATCTCGGGTACTCCTGGTAACTGAGCTTCAATCCACTCTGCTGTGAAATCGGGTAGAACTTGTGCTTTGATGGCCTTCGGGTGCTCGTACTTAATATCCCCTGGTCCCAGCTCGATGAGCCACTTTGCGACCCTCCCCGTTGCGTTGGGGTTTGTGAGGACATCACCAATTGCTGATTTGCTGATCACGGTTATTGGATGCTCTGTGAAGTAGTGTGTTGCTTGTGACGGTAAAGCACACGTCCGTTGGGAACCCCAAGAGGAAGGTATGATGAGCACAGCAGCAAGTTTTCCCTCAGTAAGAAACCAAGGTTTAATCGAACCAGTAGGAAATCGAAGTTGCTCCAAAGGTGTTGGTGAAGGAGTGTAGTGCGGCGCAACACCAGGGATTCCGGTGCCAACGTGGAACCTGCACAACACAATCAAACTACTTTGCCCCAACTTAACAGTGAGGTTGTCAATCTCACCGGCTTGCTGAAAACAAAGGATTAAACGTATGGTGTGGAAAATGATGTTTGTTTGCAGAAAATGTAAAAGAACAATGATTGCAGTGGGTTGTATTTCAGATGTAAAAGAATGGACCGGGGTCCACAGTTCACTAGTGGTGTCTCTCCAATAAGATAAATAACATGCTGGGTAAACAAATTACAGTTGGGCAATTGACAAATAGAGAAGGCATAACAATGCACATACATATCATGATGACCAATATGAGATTTACTTAGGGCATTACGACAAAGAACATAGACCGCCATCCAGCATGCATCTATGCCTAAAAAGTCCACCTTCAGGTTAGCATCCGCACCCCTTCCAGTATTAAGTTGCAAGCAACAGACAATTGCATTAAGTATGGTGCGTAATGTAAACAACACAAATATCCTTAGACAAAGCATTGATGTTTTATCCCTAGTGGCAACAGCACATCCACAACCTTAGAACTTTCTGTCACTGTCCCAGATTAAATGGAGGCATGAACCCACTATCTAGCATAAATACCCCCTCTTGGAGTTACAAGTATCAACTTGGCCAGAGCCTCTACTAGCAACGGAGAGCATGCAAGATCATAAACAACACATATATGATAGATCAATAATCAACTTGACATAGTATACTATATTCATCGGATCCCAACAAACACAACATGTAGCATTACAATAAGATGATCTTGATCATGATAGGCAGCTCACAAGATCTAAACATGATAGCACAAGTGGAGAAGACAACCATCTAGCTACTGCTATGGACCCGTAGTCCAAGGATGAACTACTCACGCATCGTTCCGGAGGCGGGCATGGTAATGTAGAGCCCTCCGGTGACGATTCCCCTCTCCGGCAGGGTGCCGGAGGAGAACTTCTGAACCCCCCAAGATGGGGTTGACGGCGGCGGCGTCTCTGGAACTTTTCTGGAAATTTGGCTCTCTGTGCTAGGGTTTTCGCGTCGGGGGGAATAAATAGGCGAAGGGGCAACGTCGGTGGAGGTCCAGGGCCCCCTCCCCATAGGGCGGCGCGGCAGTGGGCCCCCCCGCGCCTGGACATGGGGAGGGGCCCATGGGCCTCCCCTGGACTTGCCCTCCTGGCTCCGTGGACTTGCTGGAAAAATAGGAGCGTGGCAATTTGTTTCGTCCAATTCCGAGAATATTTGCAGAACAACTTTTCTGAAACCAAAAACAGCAGAAAACAGGGACCGGCACTGTGGCATCTTGTTAATAGGTTAGTCTCAGAAAATGCATAAAAATACTATAAAGTGTGAATAAAACATGTAGGTATTGGCATAAAACTAGCATGGAACATAAGAAATTATAGATACGTTGGAGACGTATCATGTGTCAGCTTCCTGGAGGTCATGAAGACGGCGGATGCCAGCTTTTGATAGTGCGGGTACCGCTGTTTTGATATGGAGAGGACCTCGCTCACATAATAAACGGGTCTCTGTATGCTCTGGGCATGTCCCTCCTCTCTTCGCTCGACCACCAGTACGGTACTCACCACTAGATTGGTGGCCGAGACGTATAGATATAGCGGCTCGCGTTCCCGGGGTGCGACCAGGATTGGAGGTTTTGTGAGCACTTGCTTGAGGTCGATGAAGGCTGCCTCTGCTTCTGCCGTCCACTCGAATTTGTCAGCTTTCTTCATCAGTTTGTAGAGTGGAAGCGCCTTTTCGCCTAGTTTGCTAATGAATCGACTGAGCGCTGCTACTCGACCAGCGAGTTTTTGCATATCATGTAACTTCTTGGGTCTTTCCATTGTGAGGATGGCTTGTATCTTCTCTGGGTCTGCTTCAATTCCGCGAGCTGAGACTAAGTAACCCAAGAGTTATCCTGCTGGAACACCAAACGTGCACTTCTTGGGATTGAACTTGATATGAAAACGCCGGAGGTTTGCAAATGTCTCCTGTAGATCTTTGAGAAGGGTATCTTCATCTTTTGTCTTGATTACTATGTCATCGACGTAGACCTGGACGTTGCGTCCAATTTGCTCCTTAAGGCAGTTTTGCATCATACGCTGGTAAGTTGCGCCTGCGTTCTTGAGCCCGAAGGGCATTGTGGTGTAGCAGTAGACCCCGAGTGGGGTTATGAAAGCTGTTTTTTCTTCATCGTCTTCTTTCATCCTTATCTGGTGATACCCCGAGTATGCGTCCAGAAAGGACAATCGAGCACATCCAGCGGTAGAGTCGATTATTTGATCGATGCGTGGCAACGGGAAGTGATCCTTTGGACAGCACTTATTCAGGGCGGTGAATTCCACACACATCCGAAGGATATCGGAGTTATTTTTCTCCACTAGAACAGGATTGGCTACCCAATCTGATTTCCTGATTTCTCGAATGAATTTTGCGGCGAGTAATCTATCGACTTCTGCTTCTACGGCATCTCTTCTGGTTCCTGAGATGCGACGCATTGTCTGCTTGACTGGCTTTGCTCCTGGAAAGAGTTGGAGGGAGTGCTCGGCGAATTCTCCGGGAATACCTGGCATGTCTGGTGGACACCATGCAAATATATCCCAGTTCTCATGGAGGAATTCGACAAGCGCGCTTTCCTATGCGATAGGCAGACTCGACGACACGTTGACTGTCTTTGATGGGTCAGTCGGTGCACCTGGTGTGGCCTTGTGTCGTTTGTTGCACTGAATGCCCTGTCGACTGCGAGCTTCTTATGTTCTGGCATGAGTGTTTTGTCGTTGGACAGTGCTAGGTCGGCGAATGTTTGCTCCATAGCGAACATCTCCGAGATTTTGCTGAAGTCGCGGTCGCACGTGTCTGATCTTTGGAAGTTTCCATTGACCGTGATGACCCCCCTTGGGTACTGGCATCTTCAACTTGAGGTATGCGTAGTGTGGCACCACCATGAACCGAGTGAACGTTGGGCGTCCGAGTATGGCATGATATTGTGACTTCCAGTCGACCATTTCGAACTCAATCGACTCTGTTCTGAAGTGACTTGGGTCCCCGAACGTGACGACGAGTTGTATCGTGCCTTCGGGGAGTACAGCTTTACCTGGAACAATACCGTGGAACGTATTTGTAGATTTTGTCAAGTTTTCGACTGATTTGTTCATTTTGCGGAGGGTGTCCGTGAATATGATGTTGATGCCGCTTCCTCCGTCCATGAAGACCTTGGTCATGCCGTATCCTCCAATTTGTGCATCGAGTACCAAGGCTGCGTGCCCTGGCCTGTATACTGCCGGCGGGTGGTCCTCGCGACTGAAGCTAATCGTGGTGTCAGATCCCTTCAGGAAGTCTGGCACAGCTGGAGGTGCCATGACTGCCATATTAACCTGTCGAGTGTGCAATTTTTGCTGCCTGTTGGAAGGGCGACCTTTCTGAATCATGTTCATCTGCCCGCGAATTTGGGGGTATGCATCTTCTTGCGCCTGTGGCGCGTGGTGTATGGCTCCTGCTATGTGTCCTGTGTTTTGCTGTGGCGGAGCTTGCAGTGCTAGGGCTGGCTGAGCCTGTTGCGCGGGCGCAGGGTTTGGCTGAGCGAGTGCAGGGCTTGCCTGTTTGAGTCTCCTCATGTAGTCGACCGCCAAGAGGTCGAATTCTCTACAATTCCTTAGCGTATGGTTGGAGCGTAGCCGTCCATCGTCTCCTTTGAACAGGTGGAACCTGCAATCCTCGTCCATCTTGTCTTCGATTGATCGATCCGCCTTGGTATCTGGGCGTTTGCGCCACTCTTGCCTCTTGTAGTTGTCGCTTCGCTGCCCACGGTCTCGAGTGTCGCGGCGATCGTCATAACCATGATATCGACTGTCACAGCGATCATCGTTCCTTCTGTCGCTTTGATCATGATTATCTCGCGGGTGAGAGAAGCCAGCCGCGACGAAGTTCAGTCTGTCATCATCGTGATAACGGCTTTTGCGTTTACGCCTGCGATCGTCTCTGTAGCTATCCCGACGGTCGCGACTGCCACCCTCTTGATTGTCGTGTGGAGAAACCGATGGGGGCGGCCGTACTGAATCTTCTCCGTCTGCCCACTCGGTTGCTGTTTTCATGAGCTGAGCCATGGATGTTGGCTTTTTCCGACCGAGTGCTTCTTTGAAATCCTTTCGTGCAAGCCCCATGGTGAAGGCGTCCATAGCTCGATCTTCGGATATTGTGCCAACTGAGTTGCGGATGGTGGTCCACCGCCGTATGTATGACCTGAGTGGTTCGTCTGGCCTTTGCACGCAGGCCCTCAATTTTTTGAAAGTTTTTGGCCTCTCGCATAGCGGGTCGAAGTATTTGACGAAATCGTCCTTGAAGTGTTCCCACGAGTCATATGTTGATTCGGGTAGTGCTTTGAGCCAGTCGCGGGCTGTGCCTTCGAGCATGAGTTGGATGTACTGCATTGCTGTAGTTATGGTGCCGCGTTGGCAGGCGACTGCGATTTTGTAATCTTCGAGCCAGCCCGATGGCTCTTGTTTGCAGTTAAACTTTGGTGTGGAAGGTAACCCGAACTTCTTTGGCATGCGAGACTCGCGAATACGTCGGGTGAAGCACCGAGCCCCACAGAGCCCGTTATCACGCTCAGAGTCAGAGTCACTGCTGTCCGACCTTCTGGATCTATGACTGCCGGATCGGTGACGGACCGAGTCCCGTCGTGAACGCTCCCTACGAGGGCTGCGGCTGCTATGATCACGGTCGTCGCGTCGCGAGTGGATGATGTCACGATCTCTAGTTCGCCCAGAGGAGTTAATGACAGGCTGAAGCGCCTGGGCTGCAAGTGCGAGTGACTTGATTTGCTGGCGATGGAGGGCTGCTTGCCGGTCTCCTGCTGGAGGTTCTGTTGCTTTGAGGTAGGCTCCCAGTGATAGCAGGGCACCCGCAGCTGTTTTGGGTACTGGTATTCCCTCTTCGTCCACCGTCATGAACGAAAAGTCCAGATTGCGAGTGATCTGTGACCTTTCTCCTTCTGGGATGTTGGCAAACCTAGACCTGTGTCTGGGTTCTGACCTGTTTGTGGAGCTAAGAGATAGTTGTCGCATGCGCACACTCGAGATGCTGGCATGTCTTTTGCGTTCTTCGAGTGTTGCTCGGTAGTTTTGCAGTCGAATCGACTCCTGCCAGTTGAAGTACTGGTAAGTCAACATCTCCTCTGGAGTTGCGTCTGGCGGCATCATCGTGCACTCCTTGATGGCCTTATCTGCTTTTGCCGCCATGGCAGCTGTGATAGTCAAGGTGGTAACCCCATCTGGAAAGGTTACAGTGCACGGGAACTCTGTAGGCCTGCGACTAGCGGCTGCCACTGACGTTTCTGCGCTGAACACGACATAGTCCTGATGAGGTATGTTTGGAGTATATGTATGTGTGCTGTCAATGCCCGTCATGGACTCGAAGCCGTCGTCGATGCTCATGTCAGAGTTGTTCTGTTTGCCCTCATGTACATCAGAGTCGATGTATGCTTCGAGTGCTTCGTCGAAGCTGCTTGCGTCGTTGAGGAGGAGTTCGTGATCAGTATGGATCTCTAGGCCGACGAAGTCATTGATGCTTATACCATCGTTTATGCTTTCGTTGCAGGTGTCCAGGAGGTTGTCGCAGTCGAACAACTTGTCGAGTGGCCTGGTGGACTCGATGATGCTTTCATGATATGCAGATTCAACTTTGTCACCTGGGAGCTCGCCTGCTAGAAATTCGTTGAGCTCCGTTGTAGACATAGTCGCAGTGTCCGAGTGAGCCGGAGAGTTCGGTTGGATCTGGGATGAAGTAGCCGCTAGGATTGATGGTGGTGCAGATGCAGCCGATGGATCGTCGAGTGCCTCCATCGCGAGCGGGTCCATCAAGTCCTGCACACCAAGTTTGTCGACGAAAAAATTGAATTTTCCCACAGTTATATCCAAACCTGAGCTGAGACTAGCGAAAGCCTCCAGGAGTTCTGGCGAGTGTGGTGCGATCCTCTTTGGTGATGCGATCTGTGTCGACGAAGTCGTCGAGTGTTTGTTTTTCGAATTGCTGCTTGGTGATGTCACCTTCGACTGCTCGATGGCGTGTGCGATCGGCAGGTTGCCGCTTGTTGACGAAGCCGGCGAGTTGCCGTTTTGCGATGCGATCGGCGAGTTGCCGTTTGAAGATGGAATCGGCGAAACCGTGGATCCAACCCTACATGTTCCCACAGACGGCGCCAATTGACGAGGTGTGCCCTCGGCAATACCCATGGTTAAGTACCTAGGGTTGAGATTATGGGGTAGAGAACGTGTAGAGCTAGTAGTATCGACGGTTGACAAGCGGGATTTACCCAGGTTCAGGGCCCTCGATGAGGTAAAACCCCTACGTCCTGCTTGTCTGTATTGATGTTTTGGGAATATGCGAGCTACAATGGTCCAGCAAGATGTCGATCTTGCTAGGGTTTTTGGTGCTGGAGTATTGCGTGTCCTCGATCGGACGCCCTCCCAGCCTTTATATAGGAGGCTGGGTCTCGAGTACGTAACCGACCAGGTTTACAAGTATGGTATGTCCAAACCGACTATGCTAACTTGGGAATTACTCTTCGTCTTGGGCCTCTCTTCATGGGCTTCGGTACTTCTTTATTGGGCCTTTATACATCACGTACACCAGGTATCTTCACAGTCGGGTACCCGGAGGGTATGTCCTTGTCACTACTCATATTTGCTTTCACTTTAACCTTAATCATTCAAGATGCTATGATAGGGGCAATGAGAGCTTGACACCAATGAATACCTTATGGCAATCATTAACTTAAGTAGAAGAGTTTGGAGGTTTGATGAAACTTATGCATGTTTTACCTCTACTCACATATTCATCTCTCCAAAGTGTACACCTTTCATATTCAGATTTTCATCTACACTCTATGACCATTATAGGATGTTCTTGCTTATCATTATGCATACATGTGATCCATATTACTTGCTACTATGTTACACTTTGTGAATTATCAATGAACATCCTTGTCTTGCATACTTGATATCACTTCATAAACTATCTTGCATATTGCTACTCCTTTGAAGAATGAATCATTTGACTTTATGTAGCAATAGTAATCATCTTGGATATCCATTGTTAGTATTAAACTGCAAAGTCCATGTTAGTTTTATCATCTTCATACTCGAGGACGAGCATGGATTAAGCTTGGGGATGTTGATGCATGTAAAATGCATACATGAACTTTGCACTTTAATTGCTTATATTCCAATCATATTTGCATCATATAAGGGTTATATCAATGTTTTATCATGATTTTGGAAATATCTTGATGATTTCCTATTTTTATGGAATTAACCCTGCACAGGCAGAAAACCCTAGTTTTGTATTTTAATGTTTCAGGGACCCAAACGTCAACGAAATCACCTGGAAATTTACGGGCGTCAATATTTGGAAGGAAGAAGGGCTACGGAAAAAGGAAGCGAGCAAACGGAGGCCCGAGGGCCAAATGAGCAGGGCCCACGCGGCCAGGTACATGGGCCACGTGGGACCCACCCATTTGGGCCTCGAGGCTCCGTTGCCGTCGATCTTTGTTCCACCGACATAGTCTTGACCTAGAAACGCCTATAAAAAAGGTCCCCCGACGTTCTCGGGAAGGAGCGCTGCAAAAACACAGAAACACCGAAACGGAGATCAGGAGCTGCAGATTGGAGGGGGAAAACTCCGGCGGGGCGCTGCCGGCGTGGTCTCCATCTTCTCCATCGACTTCTCCACCGTCTCCATGATGAAGAGGGAGTAGTCCACCTCTGGACTATGGGTTTGTGGAAGTAACTTATGTATCTCCCCTCTCTTGAGTTTCACTAATTAGTACCGTATGAGCTGCTGAACATGATTACGGTCACCGTTGTAATACCTATGTGGTGGATCTTTCTATGAGTTAATATATGTTTGAGATTGCAATGTTTGTTTCAGTTATGAATATAGATGCATATTATGTACCCCGTTCTTATCTACTTGTTTTGATCAAGCATTTTTATGAGAGCGTGTGTGGGGGAACGTGTGCATTAGTTGGAGTAACGGGGGGTGGCTAGTGCAGTGAACGCGAGAGAAAGTTCTGCGGTCCACTTTGGTATCTTTACCTTACTTTGTTGCCTCACTAGGGATAAACTAAAATACCATGCTACCGGAGATGTGGGTGTGACCATTGCCACTACTCCATGACTAGATCTAGCATGTTCTTATTTTCACTTCATGTCATGATACTTAATGCTATACTCTGAGTTATCTTAATTACTGAGGTGTTATGATTTAGTTTGCATCTTGGTGGAGTATGAGAGAGGTTAATAACCAAAAGATCTTTATATTAGGACGTGATGCCCGTATATCTAAGTAACTTGTTATCAAACCCTGTGTTGCAATCTCATATGTTAACTGTGTGTTCCATTGTCTACCACTTTATAAAGAGAGAGTGCATTTGTGAAACCATGAACCCCGGTCCATTTTTTATCATAAGAAACACCTTTCCACCACCATATACCACTTTTATATTTTCAGCCATCATTAAATCCGAAAATACAAAAATACTTTTCATCTTGCATACATCATCCAAAAACCAAAAAATATCATTTACCATTGCATCCACCATCATTGCATATTTATTTCTTGTTTGCATTGCATAACTATCTTGATATCATTCTTACACCTTGTGCTTGACAACCACAGGTGAGGTTGAGGACCAAAACATCTAACCTTGTTTTGTAGGTAACCCAAAGAAGGATAAGAAGATAAATCTACCACTTCAGATTCCCCGAGAGTTCGATATTAAACCTTCGAGTCATCCTCGTGGGGAAAACAGTCTTCCACTTACTATACACCCTGCACTT
Organism: Poa pratensis; assembly: GCA_947311845.1. Classification (NCBI taxonomy): domain Eukaryota; kingdom Viridiplantae; phylum Streptophyta; class Magnoliopsida; order Poales; family Poaceae; genus Poa; species Poa pratensis. The sequence continues at coordinate 3,188,938 of CAMZMU010000100.1, read as the reverse complement.
GGAGTCTCAACCTAACCCCGTATACTTTATCTTGCAGGTAGCTACTGAAGGCTATCACATCTACGGGTATCAATAATGCCTTGTTTATCCTTCTCATGAGGTGATTGACACCACCAAGTGTAGATAGATGAGAGAGATGTGGTCACACAGACGAAACATAAATCATTGCACTAGTGTTTAGAATATTGTCCATTAGTAAGTATGATGTATGTGGGTATGGGAGGCCGATGTGACACGGCATAGGTATTGAGTGACACAGTACCGCCCAACATCCTTTATCTGGGGGTAAAAAGGAAGAGTATGATGTGGGAGTGACAGCAACCACGCTAGCCTTACGAGGGTGACTAGCAACACAAATGAGTACTTCTTTCAACTATGTGTTTTAGGACATATAGCCGTCATAAAAGTTATCATTAAAACATAACAATTGTGTGTACTTTATCTATAACATGATAATCACCGTAGATGAGAGAGAGAGGATTAAGTGAACCCATGAACCCATGTCCATTGTTCCTAGAAGAGAAAACCTTTGTCTTGTCCTCTTGCATTGAAGAGGATTGGGACACCTTTAAATTCTTGTTTTGCTACATTAAAACTTCCATCCATTAAATCAACCGCCTTGTTCTTTAAACTTGTTTAGTGCATAATCAACTAAAACTTGTGACACTTTAGTTATAGGGAATATATAACTTTTCCTTCTTGCTCCTGCGGATCGATAACTTACTTCCACATTGAGAGGTGCTACAGTGATCCCTTACTCTTGGGGGTTATCAATATTGTAAAAAAAAATCGAATTGGAAAAGTATTACGATCTGAATTAGTTTGAAGTTTGTAAAATAATCAAATTTGAGGGACTTATAAAATTCTGGAATACTCAAATTTAAATTTCGAATGTGAATTATCCAGTATGGTTGTAATTTTCTGTGAATATAACAAATATTGACCAATTCAAATTCTTGCAAACATGTTTGCTTTATGTCATGAATATATATATATTTTTTGGTGTGCATTTTGATATATTTTTGTATGCAAATGGGTATTTACAAATTTGTTTTATTTTTTTCCTGAGGAAAATCCTGGCAGTGGGGCCCACTGCTGATGTCAGTGTGACATCAGCAGGGCAGATGGCGGCGTTGTTGGGCACGGCCGTTGAGTACGCTGGCGAGGCGGCCGTGCGAGCTGAGACGCGCGCACACGCGCCCCGGACGCGCGTGCATGCGCGCTGGCGGGAAACGGCGGCGCCGCTCCAGTTAGGCTGCCGGAACGCCGCGGGCGGTGAGCAGGCGCGGTGGATGGAAGAAGCGACGCCGGCGACGATTCCGCCTCGAATGCAGCGACCGAGCACACGATTTCCAGCGAGCTCACCTCCCACGGAACTCGATCCGGATCCATGGAAATCCGATCTGAGCACCGCCAGGGTAGGGTTGAAGCTCGGCCTTGTAATGGAGCAGGACGCAGGATGCGCCGGGGACGACCCGAGGCCCTCGCAGAAGCCCGTGGTGGCCGGAGGGGTTGATGGCGGGGCGGGGATCGCGGCGGCGGAGGTGGGTGGGGCGGTGGTAGGTGCGGTCGGGAGAGCGACCGAGAGAGTCATCCTGGTGACTCGGAAAGTAAATACTCGAGTACTAATTATAATGGAAGCAGTCATTTTTTTCCCAATTTTTTATCCATCCGCACCTGAATCAGTATGGGCTATTTTTATTTGCTTCTGTGATAGCATACACCAGGTGAACTAGTGTTTCTTGGAAAATGCAATGCAACGAGTTTTTATTCATTGCTTTGCACGTGTTTATTCACGTATGTCGGGAGCATCTAAAAGCTTGCAAATGAAATGTTGATCATGGTAATCCCTGACCTCTTAACCGGGTAGCATTCTACAATAGTAGGTGCCCTCATGCTGTTCCGCGCAGATCTTAAATATTTGTCCGTTCTGTAGTAACATGCACATATATCGTTAATCTACAATTGTGGGCTCTATACTAGACTTATTGCCCATAATTCGTTCTGTTTAACATGCGGATAACATTGAAAGCATTGTTTCCATTTAACATGTAATCAGAAGTTTGCTAGTCTGAACATCCTTAAATATTGCTTATTAATACATGACTTTTCCTCGTGATGCTAATTTCAGGATTTCTGTCAGCCATGGCTGAGTACTCGATCCAGATAAGCACCAAGCTGATCGACCAGCTCGCCCGCAACGACGAGAAGGTGAGAAGGAAGGTCAGGAAACCCAAGCCCAAGAAGGTCGTGGAGCAACAACCAGAAGAGCCTCAGTACAATGGAAGCAGGGAGCTTCCAAGCGAGCCCAAGAGCAGCCCCGCTCCCGCTCCCGGGTGGTCGCTGCCGCCCCCCATGTACCTCCCGGTGACCCCCGCTCCACCACCACCACCGTCGGCCGCAATCCAGGAGCTGGAGGCCATGCGCGCCGTGGTGGCGGAGATCGAGAAGGTGCCGGAGAAGCAGAAGGCCGGGATGCAGAAGGAGCTTGAGAGGAGGGCCAAGGATCTACGTGACAGCGAGTTCAAGCTGCCCTACCAGAACGCCGTGCCATGCGCCGATGAGAAGGCGGCCTGCCACGAGTGCTACGTGAGCAACGCGGCGCAGGACCCGCTCAAGTGCGCCGAGGCCGTCAAGCGGTTCGAGGCGCGCGTCCGCATGGCGAGGCAGAGCAGCAGCAGTGTCCAGTAGTACCGCTGGATGTGTGCGAAAAAATTAAGCGAGTGCGCGAGTGAGGTGGCACACGATTTTGTGTTGAGTAACCTGGGTTTTCGGTGAGACCTGAAACAAACACCATTGTAGATCGATTCTGGTGAATGGACTGCTGTGCATCGGTCTGTTTATGGCGAGGCTGAGTTGGCGCCCTTGAATTTAGGGTTTTCTGTGTGATCCTACATAGGTACATGAATTCTGCTGCAAAATGGAACATGGATTGCTGGTGCAGATTAATTGAGGTGTTTTCATGAGTACTAACTAGGTTTACTGCGAAATGTTCTCCTTGTTTTCTGCAATGGTCTTTCTTAGCTTTAGCTGTAGCATGTGGTCTACTGATGGCTGTGATGATGATCTTTCGGTGTACATCTTATACCAAGTGCATGATAATTCAGTTCGCCACCACTGTCAGATTAGTGCTCGTGGACATCTGCCGTCACCACTGTCAGATTTGTGCTCATACTTCCAGACAACCGTGCTAGATTGTTTATTCTTAAATTTTGTTCTGCCTACATGGCATGTAACGCATTCTCCCAAATTTATCAACTTCAAATCCCTTTGCACATACTTCCAACAAAAGAAACTTGTGACATCGTGCTGCGTGCAGTCACGCTGACTTCAGTTTTCATATCAAACTGGACCACAAAGTTCACAAACCTGAGATTTGTACATACATAATCAGGGCAGGTTCACAAAGCGATCTGAACAAGTTACAGGGTCAATGTCTCAACCACGCTGAAACTAGATAGCTCATTAATGTGAGCATCCCAGCTTGTACTATACCTGGGAAATGTCAAAGGAGGTGTCTTCCCATTACAAGTATCTGAAGAAGATGAAGGACAAAGTTCGAAAAAAGACGACTACAATCTTGACATAACCTAGTACCACATCATTTGGAGTAAATGCCGCAATTCTGTGGTTTCCGCCCAGTCTTCATCGGTTAACTGAGCAACGCTATTCACCCAAATGAACTGCAGGATCTTCCTGCTCTTTAATTCTGCGGATGGCCTGCCTCCTCCGCTTGGCCACCCGTTTGGCATACAACCTCGTATTCTCAGCCTCCCACGTAGTCAGCTCGGCCTGCCGCCTCTGCTCAAGGAGCAGTCTTGGTATTTTCTTCCATGTTTTTGGTTGATGTGCCATTACTGTATATACCACAAAAGATTTAAGAACAAACTAACATAACATGAAAAGTACAACACATGGCATTGAAAAACACATGGAAAATTAAGGCTGAAAAACAAACAGCTTCCCTGAGTTCTTATTGTACTGCACACATGTCATATCTCTAGCTAACTCTTTCAGCTAACACACCGTGTAGCACACTTGCTGCTACCCAAAAAAAATTATTACTCACTACCGGCATGTCCATTTTTTCTAACTTGATATCTAGAACATGTGCTGCGGAACTGGTTTTGCTTTTTGGATGGAGATAGGGACATATCATTATCCCCCTTTGAAAAAAAACATGCATGTGTTTCTACCTGCCCTAGTACATATATGTGTTTTCACTAGTTATTTAAAAGTTACAAGTACGAATGTTCATCAAGTTACAAGAATCGCAATCATGTGACAGTGTGATCAGATTGCTATTTATCGACTTGAAACAACATAACGATAATTGTAACAGAAGATGACTTGTTGACGTCGTACATGGGATGGGATGGATGCTTGCATTTATATTGGTTAAAAATGGCAAAGAGAGAAAGAAATATGTGCATACCTTCAAGATGGGGATCTACGTATTTGTGTATAATGCTACCCAGTCGCTGCTGCAGGCATGTAGGGAGCTTCTTTATAGCAGGACAGTCCTTAATTATAAGCCTCCAGAGAGACCTATATGCTTGTGGCTCATTCGGTAGGGATGCGAGGGTACTGCAGCTGACAAGCTCAAGGGATTGAAATGATGGGGGCTCTCCAGATAGAGACTCCAGCGATGTCAACCCACTGTTCTTAATGTCCAGTTTCTTGAGGGAAGTGGGCAGACAGAGAATGCCCCCAATTTGGCACAGAACTGTATTGTTAGAGATTCGAGACACGGAGGAAGTGAATTCCCTGCTGCCGATGGCTCTGGTACATTTATGGAAGTAGTAACTTGTGGTTTTGGGAGCTCATCCAGCTGACATGACAGGACTTGAATACTACTACACCCACAAATATATATGGTCTTTAACGATGGTGGAAGATATAGAACCGCTGATAACCTATCACATCCAGATAACACTAGATCTTCTAGGAGTGGACAAAAGTGATTCATGGGTGATGATGACAACTCTGGTACAGCTGTGGGCACGATTGCTTCACTCCAAGAAGAGCCTTGAACTACCTCTGACATGCCAAGTTGCTGCCTCCCGAATATGGACGTAAGCTTATTGCAGTATTCAATAGTCATACCCTTGAGAGATGCCGGGACACTGAACATCTCTACCAAACTTGCACAATATTGTATACAAAGAAACTCTAGACCTGGCAGGTGTTTACTCCTTTCAGTTGCGGATGGCTTAAGAGAAGCTTGTGCATATCCAGTCAGATTATTGCACTTACGAATCACTAATTTCCTCAAGGATACCAAGCTTCGGAACACTTTGTCAGGCCAGTTAACGAGCACATCGCATCTATTAATTTCCACCTTTTCAAGATGTACAAGATAGTCCCACGGCTCTAGTGCACCTGATCCAAATAATGAGTTGCAACATGTTGACTTCATAACTATAAGAAGAGACTTCTGGTTCCATTTCTTCTTACTGCCCACCAGTTCAATTAAACTGCGATCAGCCTCTGATGTTGTTTCTGTGTCTTCTAGTTTTAGCATCAACGTGGTCAATGAAGACAAATATCTGACTACCCAATGGCCAACCTCTAGCTTGCACTTTGCAATTTCTAAAACACTCAGTTTTGGCGCTTCAGGTAAACCTATCAGCTTTGGGCATTTCTGAATTGATAGTTTCTCAAGCTGAGGAAACGATACGTGTTCTCCTTGAGTTTCTTCGGCTGCATCCCATCTTTGGAAGCTCTCTAAGTATTCCATTCCGAGTACCTTTAGAGCAGGAAACGTTGAGCGCACTGATCCATAACCTCCACTGCATGGTTCTTGCCGCAACGGTGCTCTAGGTAAAGTTGTCAGCTTTGGGCATTTCTGAATTGACAGATTCTCAAGTTGAGGAAACAATATATGTTCTTCTCCTTCGACTGTAGTACCCCATCTCTGGAACTTCTCCAAATTTCGAAATATGAGTACCTTCAGCACAGGAAACACTGAGCGATAACTTCCACTATATGGTTCTTGCAGCAATGGTGCATCAGGCAAGGCTATCAGCTTTGGGCATTCCACAATTGACAGTTCCTCCAGAAGAGGAAACAATATCTCTTCTCCATCGACTGTAGCATCCCATCTCTGAAAGCTCTCCAAATATAAAACATTGAGTTCCTTTAGGGCAGGAAACGCTGAGCGATAACTTCTACTGCATGGTTCTTGAAGCAATGGTGCTTCAGGTAATGTTGCCAGCTTTCTATAATATCTAACAAAAAACTTCTCAAGCAGAGGAAACGGTGAGTGTATCAATTTGTAACCTCCACTACATGGTTCTTGCAGCAATGGTGCTTCAGGCAAGCCTATCAGCTTTGGGCATTTCCGGATTGACAGTTTCTCCAGAAGAGGAAACAATATCTCTTCTCCTTTGACAGTAGCATCCCATCTCTGGAAGGTTTCCAAATATCCAAATTTGAGTATCTTTAGGGCAGGAAACGCTGAGCGATAACTTCTACTGCATGGTTCTTGCAGCAATGGTGCTTTAGGTAATGTTGTCAGCTTTGGGCATTTCTCAATTGATAGATTCTCAAGATGAGGAAACAATATCTCTTCTCCTTCGACTGTAGCATCCCATATTTGAAAGCTCTCCAAATTAAAAAAATTGAGTACCTTTAGGGCAGGAAACGCTGAGCGATAACTTCTACTACATGGTTCTTGAAGCAATGGTGCTTCAGGTAATGTTGCCAGCTTTCTATAATATCTAACAAAAAAGTTCTCAGGCAGACGAAACGGCGAGTGTATCAATCCGTAACCTCCACTACATGGTTCTTGCAGCAATGGTGCTTTAGGCAAGGCTATCAGTTTTGGGCAGTTCATGATTGATAAATCCTCCAAAAAGGGAAACTGTATCTCTTTTCCTTCTGCCGCAGCATCCCATCTCTGGAAAGTCTCCAAGTCTACCATTTTGAGCACCTTCAAGGCAGGAAATGCTGAGCGCACCAACCTATAACCACCTCCAACACATGGTTCTTGCAGCAACGGTGATTCAGGTAATCGTATCAGCTTTGGGCATTCCTTAATTGATAGTTCCTCAAGCTGTGGGAACAATATCTCTACCCCTTCAACTGTAGTATCCCATCTCTGAAAACTGTCCAAGCCCTTCATTTCGAGCACCTTTAGGGCAGGAAATGCCGAGTGAACCAACTGTTCTGGCAGTAATGGTGCTCCAGGTAATGCTACCAGCTTTCTACAATACCGAATAAACAACTTCTCAAGCTGAGGAAATATTATATCTTCTTCATTTATATCCCACCATCTTTCTAAATCCAAGAGATGTTCCAGCATAAGCTGCTTCAGTTTTGGAAAAGTGAAGGATGTGCTGTACCTGAACAAAAACACCAACCTTTCACACTTATATAGATGCATCTCAACCATGTTTTGCAACATGCCCACACACTTTCCTCCATATGAATATATCCTCAGAACCTGCAGCCCATCATGAGGTTGGAAATTGTTGAGCACCTCGCTGTCACAAACATAAGTCCATCTTAATCTCAGTTCAGTGAGATGCGTTTTCTTTCCTAGTATTGCCATTTTTGCTTCTGCTTCCATACCAATATTCTCTATCTGACATAGCCCTAGCTGACCACAAAGGTTTAAATGCTCCAGCTCTGCAACATCACTGCCATCAGGGCCAGTAACTCCTGCTACAAAACGTGTAAGGGTCTGCAGCTTAGTGAGTTTTCCGAGTTCCGGAGGCATGCTCTTCAATGTCAGACAACCATGGGTGTAGAGGTGACAGAGGGAAGTCATATACTTCATTTTTCTTGGAAGCCAATTGAGATCAGCGCAGTAGGAAATGTCCAACATTTGCAGGTTATATAGAATACTTATATCTTCAGGAAGTGCTTTGATATCACTTCCTGAGAGATCAAGGTACCTCAGGTGATGCAGATACTTTGGTTTCAGTAGAAACGATTTTGTCTTCAAGCGGAGCTTCAAGGCATGCAAAGAGTTGTATTTTGATAGATGCTGAAATGAGCTTTCAATACGAGAATCACATAGAAGTGTTTGGATAGCAGGGGATCTTTTCTCCATAGAATCATTCAAAATACCTTCAGTTTCTTTGCATGACAAAAATAAATGCCTAGCAGTATCTGGAAGCCACTCGGCTTGACTCGGTTTCTTGGTTGCAACAACACATTCCATGCCCATAACAAACATTGCAATATCATGCATAAGGTCATGAATTTTGCATGTAGTTCTGGTGTAGTTATCCAAGTTTTCAGATTCCTCTATGTCCTGAAAGAATGACTTTGAGGCTAGCTCTCTGAAAATATGTTTTCCAATGGTTTCAACACTATCTTCCTTCTGTTCTGGGATAAAGCCATTTGCGATCCATAGTTGGATCAGCTTCTCCACATCTATCTTATAATCCTTCGGAAACACAGCACAAAAAGCAAAGCACTGCTTCATGTGTGATGGCAAGTCGTTGTAGCTAAGCTTGAGTATTGGCAATATTCCAGTTTCCTCTGTGCAAATGCTGCTTCTAGATAATACAGCCTTCCATTCATCCACGCTGGTCTTGTTACGAAGTACAGAGCCCAGTGCAGTTGCAGCTAAAGGCGAGCCAGAACATCTCTTCACAATCTCATCAACCATCTTGACTAGCTCGGCAGGCTTTTCTTTCCCCTGACTGAATGCTCTAGCCTCAATAATTTCCTTTAAGAACCTATTCTCCAAATCATTGAGATGGTATGCTCTATCTACACCCATTATTTCAGCAACTCGTTTATCACGAGTTGTTGTCAACACTGCACTACCGGCTCCACCCTGCTGAAGACATACCTTCAGCCTTTCCCACTTATGGAACTCTCTGTTGTTCCAGACATCATCCAATACAAGTAGATACCTCTGCCCGCTGACTAATTTCTGAAGTCTATCTAGTGGTGGTTTGTCTATATCATCTTTCTTCTTGGGAGATGCTTCAACTATACTCTTAGCCAGGGAGTTCAAATCAAAGGTATCAGACACACAGACCCACAACAGCAACTGAAAATGCTTCTGAATTTGAGGTTCATTGTATATGAGCTGCGCTAACGTGGTCTTGCCAAGGCCCCCCATTCCAATGATGGGAACAACTGCCAGATCTGGATTGTTAGCTTCACGAAGTAGTGTATTAATAATATTACTCTTATCTTTGTCTCTAGATCTGCTCGCAATTTCTCGGCGACTCGACAAGGTCAGGAAGGAGGTGCAAGAGCAGGGCTACATCACGCTTGCTCGATCTGGTATGATTCGTCAACCTCGCTATTGCTTCTCTCTTGCTTCCCCCTCTAATTATAAAGTAGACTGGAGTAGCAATTAGTCTGCTTGGGTAACATGGTGATGCGATGGTATGGATGATGGGTTGTGTGTGTGCGTGATTCAACACCAGGGAAGGAACTAACACAACGGAAATTGCATGGTCTGATAGCTGCTCCGCGTGATTAAATGTACTATTGTGTATTTACTGGTGTGTTCAGTTCAATTTAGTGTTATGCTGTTATCTACATTCACAATATCCTTTCGTTAATGTGAAATGATCTCACTAAAGTATAGGTTTATACAAACATATTTATCTATTTTACTGAATACACAATAGTACTTGCTTGAGCGAAACATTTTCTGAAACTAAAATAGGTATCAGTCAGAAGTCCTGACGAAATATACTTTTAATCAGGCGCAGCATGCCAATTTCGACTCTGCAGTCTTGGTCCTCAGCTGTCCTCGGCAACGGCAAGATAGATCTGCTATCGACTAATACCTTCTCTGAATCATATTTTTTCTGTTTCTTTAGCAAGTTGGAAGCAATGGTGCACATGTGATATGTCTAAAACGTATCTATAATTTTTTATTGTTTCATGCTAATTTTATGTCTTTGACACTTGTTGTTATATTAAGTTTATGAATTATTTGGAATAACCTATTAATAGTTGTAAAAGTGCACAATGTTCTTTTACACTTTGATGTGTAGAAATTATCAAAAAAAGAAAAGGAAACCTTGTTGAAGTCGAATTGGGACTTTCCTGAAGTCTGTATGCAAACTGTTTTCGAAGATTGTCACATTTGGTTCCGAATACGACGTCAACTGAATATGAGAGCTTTTATAAAGTTGTAGGAAAATTTTACGGCGAACGTTCTGGACTTAAAATTCGGCCCAATCGGAGTCTGGCCGATCCAGATATGCCCGATCTATTAAACCCTATATGGGATGACGGAAATCTGTGAGACTATATAAAGGGTGGACCGGTGTCGACCCACCAGTCTCGCCAAAGTCTAGTCGATATCCCATTGCCCATCTGGTGCTTAACCCCCAAGCGAAACACGCTTGACTTTCTGGATTGCCTTCCAGAATTGGGAACCCTGGGTGCGATTATCCAGCAGTAAGTCCTTGTCCTGAAAGTACTTGTTGCGGAGAATGTCGGCCCACAATCCTTGTTCCCCAACATACAGCCTACAAATCCAGGCCATGAGACACTGGTTCATACGCTTGGTGTTCATGATCCCCAAGCTCCCCCAAGGCCTTGGCATGCACACATCCGACCATCGAACCCAATGGTATTTGCGCTTGGGGCCTTTATTACCCCAGAAGAACCGAGCATGATGCGATTCCATGGAATGGTTAGAAACGTTTTCGAGCAAGCATACCCCCATCGTGTATAGGGGTAGGCTCGAAAGGCATGCGTTGACCAGTGTAAGTCTAGCGGCTGATGATGTCGTGGGGTTGTCATGGCATATGTTACCAGGAGGTAACTTGAGTTTGAGGGCAAGTCGAAACTGGTGTTCAGGAGATGGTCTAGCTCTGTGGGGGAGAAGAGGTTTTTTACCCAGGTTCAGGTCCCCTCGGTGGAGGATCAATACGTCCTGCTATAACTCACTATATGATAATAGGTTACATGGTGCGCCAATGGCGATGGTCGCCGGAGTTTAGATGACTCCGGCGCGGGAGCTCTATCCCCTGAGCTCTCTCTATTTTGTCTCTCTTATTCTGCTTATTGATCTAAGACCTAGGAGCCTGCTTATATAGATGGCCAGGTCTCCTAGTCATACAAGGTAAAAACTGGGTTATACCCGAACTCGGAGTCCTAATCTAGGTTATATACGTGGTCTCCAAGTCTTGAGTCTCCAACTTGTACAAGGATTCCGGGTCTTCCAGAATCTTCCTTCTATGGCATCTTCCGAATCTGGGTTATCTTGAAGCTGGGTTATCCCGAAGCTTGGTTATCCTGAATCTGGGTTATCCTGAATCTGGGTTATCTCCTGGCCGGGTGATCTTCTGGCGGGGTTATAGGTATACCGGGTTATTATTTCCCAACACTAGTCCCCAAGTTTAACTTGGATATGCGCTTGGCTTGCTTTACTCGTCATCTTGCCTTTGATATTGATGTGGGAGTAGAGCTGCTAACGTCATAATCCGGGTTAAACTCCTGAAATATAAGATAAATAAAGTTAACGGGAAATAACCCGGGTTTACACTTATCAGGCCATCTCATCTGGGAGGTCCATGTTTATAACCAGACTTTTTCCTGCTGGGTTCATATGCCACCAGGTTTATGTCAAGAGTCCTTTGACCCGGTTTTTTATGAAGCCTACTCATACGGAGGCTATGCTGAAGGGTGCCTCAGATTCTTACGACCCGGACATAATGGAGCCTACTCACATGGAGGCTATCCTTCAAGACCCGGATTTTTAAGACCCAACGCGAATATCTCCAGATTTACCAGTTATCAAAAATATTAACTTTGATTTATCTCGTGTATATAACCTGTAACGCCCAAGCTCCGAGTTTATCACCTCGCGATAACTTGGTGCTTGTGATAGATAGACGAAACCTTTGAACCATCTAGTCCCCAAGTGTCGGGTTGCATGCCTGCAGCAACCTGTGACTTTTGCATCTTGTACCTTTATAAGAAATTCTGAACTTCAAATACTGTAACCCCCAAGTGCTGGGTTGCGTGCCTGCAGCGACCCGGGACTTTCCTGCCTTTAAATCACTTCGAAAAAATTAACTTCAAACTGAGTAGCCCCCAAGTGCCGGGTTAACTGCCCTCAGCAAACCGGGACTTGTCCAATAATCATCTTTATAATTTTTCTGAGTTTCAAATATCCTAGTCCCCAAGTTCCGGGTTATCAGTCCACGGTAACCTGGGACTTGCCTTTTGACACTGCATAAAATTTTGATTTCGAATACCATAGTCTCCAAATGCCGGGTTGTTGTTTCTACAACGGCCCGGAGCTCGTCTTCGTAATATTTCCAGTAATGAAAACTTCTATACTTGTAGCCTCAAGCACTAGCTGGGTCGCCTGCAAGAACTCCAGACTATTTTTTCTTCCAAATCAAGTGACCAAAAATTATCTCCACCTGAACGGTCGTAATATCTGGCAGAAACTGGTGTAGCATGGTCCTGAAATGATTAGAACCGGCCACTGCCGGGTCGATATTTGTTGCTTAAAACCGGCCAGTGGCGAGGTCGTCGATGGTGTTTGAAGCCGATGAGCCGGCCACACTCTTTTCCTTGCTTTCCTACGTAAGCTGCTTTTACAGTATGCGTATTCACGTAATGAGGCAGCATAATCTGATTTCCCTCTTTCCTTCACGATTAGTTCATGCTTGATTGCATGCATGCTGACTTGCATGCATCGGTACTAGCACTGCTATTTGGCTTCTTTTTTTTTCTTTCTGCCGCAGCTTTGATCAACTCACATTAGTACTAGTAGCTTCCCGGCTTACTTTTCTTGATTGTTGACTTGTTATACATGTTAAGGCAACTGCGAATCTGGCGGTGAACCTAGCCACCGAGCTGCACGGGCAAACTTACCAGCGACGCCCCAGCTGCTCTAGCTTGAATTTGTCGATGATGACACCCTTGATTTGCACTGAAACGTAATAACTAATTGATCAACTGGTTTCAAGCCTGTTTACATGACCCGGTAATTTTTCTTTTCTCTGACCCTGAGCCAGCTTCAAAGGAACTTGCATGCATGCCACTCCATTTTCTCTTCTTTTTTCTTCACGTGACTTGCTTGGCTTAGGCGAACTAGCAGCATCCGGCTAATTTTTTTTTATTTCTTCCTCTTTTTGAATCATTAGACGACTGCTGGCCGCTGATTTCCTTTTTATTTCCTTTGACTGATTTGCATGCAGATACCACTCGACTCATCCTTTTCATATCTTTCCTGACATGCATGTATGCACCTACATACACTAGTAGAAAAAGGGGCAACAAAACCGGTTCTATAGGGCCTTTAGCACCGGTTGAGCAACCGGTGCTAATAAATCGGCTCTAAAGGGTACCCCCTTTAGTACCGGTTGCTTACAAACCGGTGCTAAAGGCCTCCACGTGGGCAGAGCAGAGCGCGCGCAGGCGGAGAACCTTTACGAACCGGTGGTTTCTGCTTTTTTTTTCTTTTCGTTTATTTTTCAGGGTTTAGGGTTTCTGTTTTTTTATTTTCGTTTATTTTTCAGGGTTTAGGGTTTCGGAGGAGATCACGTCGATGCACAAAAAAAAGTTTTTCGCACACGTGAAGATCACATAGCACACATACAACTTGGTATATATATGTACACATATAAAGTACTCATAATTAATTACATATGGAGATCACTCCTAGTACATGGAGGGAGGCTACTTGTCGATAAAGTGGAATTCTCCGGATTCAGGTATGACCTCCGTAAGGAAAAATCCCGCCAATTCCTCCGCAATTGCTTTTACGCGGTTTTCTGGTAGGAGCTGGTTCCGCTTTTTTGCCATCTTAATTTGAAAGAAGGAGATCAAATCAATTATATGAAGGAAACTAACACAATTGATGGTAGCAAAATAAAGTTGTGAATGATGTTTACGTACCTCTCTAGTTCTTCGAGTATTATCTCTCTCGTTGACCATCATGCGAATGTACTCGCAAACGTAGTATCCACATAAATTCGTCCCAGATGGTTGTTTTAGGCACCACTATACGAGAATAGAATTCAATCAAATAATAATCAAGAGATTGATAATGGTATTGAAACGTGAAGTACTACTTACCAAGTTAGCCTTAAACTCCAGCTTTTCTTTCCACTCACCGGGTTCTTCCTCTCTGAACTTTCTCCAAACCCTGCCCGGCAAAGAAAATGAATTGAGGAGTTATTTGACCGATATATCAGGAAATGAACGAAAGAGGCCGATATAGTGCGATTGAAATTACCTCTTGAGCATTACACGCACGCTTTTGTAGTCCTCAGGTTCTCTCCTTAATGAGTCCCAGACTTCAACTTCTCCAACCTCGATTTTAATGATCATCAGAATGAAGTGGAACCTGGACACGTTTATATACGCGGTTATTCATAACTCATCAATTACACTTAATATCGGAAAAGCAAAATATAGAATGTGTACAAGACAGTAACACTCACTTGAAGTTGTAAGGAAAAAGTATTTCTTTTTTGGTACTTTGTCGCTTTAAAAACGTTAGCAAAACATCCTCTGTGGCCTCGGCACATTGTTCTACGGTGACTTCATGAATTTTATCCGGGTCAATGAACCCAATGTCCCAGATTCCTCCCACTCTGCATTCACGAATCTTCATTCTGCATAATTAATAGCATACAAAAGAATGTCGTGAGGATAATTACAGGCAATGAACGAGAGCTTAACTAAAGAATTAAATTACACAAATAAATTACTTACAGACAATAGCAGCTGATGATAGCTTTGTCGAGGGCACGTTGATTGTACATCTGAAAAAGTTCTTCGAACTCAACCTGCACAGCATATTCTCGGAAGTAGTGCTGTTCCTGAACTCTCGCCAGGAAATAGATTTTCCCTTCTTTTGCAGCGGCCATGTACCAGTTATGCAAATTCCATAACTGTGTTGTTAGAGCTTTCGGATCCATGACCAGAGGCTGCCCATGAACATATTTATATGCTAGCGGAGCAACGTCGTAACTTGTCTCCTCGTGCATTGTAGCTGAGCCGCCTTATCAGAAGGCACGATGAGCGGGGCGATCGATTGTACTTCTTGTTCTCCGAGCTGAGCAACTTGTTTCCCGCATTTCTTTTTTCCTCCGTCTGTGCGCTCATCTGTGCGCTATGTTGCTTGTTAATAATGCGCTCATAGTCTGAAAGGGGCTTCGGTGGAGGGTCATATAAGCAGTCAACGGTGTAATCTTTTTTGTCCATTGGTATAGTCTTCAGAAATTCCTTTACGGGGTGCAGTTGTGCCTGCAGTTTTTCCTGTTTTTTCTGTTCAAAAAAGGCTCTTGACTCTTCTTGCAAGCTAGTAGTTATTTCCTCTAAAGTCATCTCGCAAGCTAACTTCTTCTCAGGACTCTTGACTTTCTCGGGTATGTTTGCACGTGCACGTTTCTTGACAGGGGACCTGTCTTTCCTGAGCATAGTACTAGTCGACGTGAACAGCTTCCGCTTTGGCAAATTACTACTGGGCGCATCAGTCGGCTGACGGGACGGCACGGGCGATGGACTCGCGGCGGGCTCCCAATCGTCGGGGAGGTCGGGTGGACTTTGAGGTGGTGGATTTCTACTCGGAGGAGTCGGTGGCCTTGGCGCCGCGTCTGGAAACATGATGTATTTCTTATTCCATAGAACGATACCAAACTCGACTTCTCCCAGTGTCTTCTCGTCGTCACATCCAGGAATGTCAAGATCCATTGAATGGAATCCGGGCATAACTGTTTTCACCCCGACACGAGCATAGCCAGCTGGAATCGGAGCAAAATGGAAGATTGCTCCAGGTTGATTTGGTAAAGCATACCCATCCGCCACCGGAAAACTAATGTTCTTCATCGGCATGTGTAGCACACAATTTGTCTTCTCCGTGATATCATCCACGGGGTAGTGAGCCGCCGGCGGTTCGACTGCAGGATCTTCTAGCTGCGTGGAACCCACGCTGCTTTTCCGCTGAGATGGGGCGGCATCGACTGCAGGATCTTGTACCACCAGCTGCTGAGATTCCCTTGTCTGGGTAAGTGCGTTCAGTTGCTCCTGGAACCCCTTCACCTGCTGTTCTAATGCCGTGAACCGGTCCAACTCCTTCTTCTTATTTCTGAAACGCTTTCTATAAGTTGCAACGTCCGCCGGAAATCCTTGATACTTATTAACGTCGGCTCCTCTGCCTCGACATCGTCCGTCGTGTTCAGGATTCCCGAGGGCGAGTGTCAGCTCGTCGTCCTCTCTATCGGGAACAAATTCTCCCTTTTTGACTTTCTCTATTGCGTCCTCTAGTTTTTTTACGACCCTTGTAATTCTTTTCTTCCATTTCCCCTTTGCAACAATCAGCCCTGTGTCTGGGTCCAACCTGCCCCATGCGCGAACAACCATAACTTGGACCTCTCGGGCCAGTCATCTGTCTGTGGAGTGATCCCTTTTTTACGCAGGTCGTTTTCAAAGGATTCCCACTTAGGCAAGGCAGTCTTGTAGCCACCTGACCCCAAAGTATGGAAATATTTCTTCTTCTTAGCATTCAACTTATTTTTGGCCGATCGGGCCACAGCGACGTCCGATTTCTTATACGCCACAAATTCGGTCCACACATCTTTTATCTTCTCAAGATGTCCAGTGAATTCTGGAGTTTTCTTCCCATATTTTCTCCACAATGTTTTCTTCCAGTTGTTGAATTGTGTGGCCATCTTCTTAAGAGTCCACTGCTTGACTTTGTCCTTCTTCTTCTCTTCGAGACCTACCGGTAGGCTGAAAGATTCCAAGAGCGTGTCCCAAAGCAAATCTTTAGCTCTTTTGTCGACATAACTTGCTCCAATGTTGGCTTTAACCGGCTTATTCCATTCTGCAATGGTGATCGGGATCATGTCCCTAACAAGAACTCCGCATTGAACTACATATCTACGGGAGGTGTCTTCGGGTTTCGTCGGTTTGCCATCAGCAGCAACTTCGTCGATCGACAACTTTGCACCATCTGGAAGCTTTATCCTTTGGTTCGGGCCTCGTTGCGTCTTTGGCGAACTTGGAGGCTTAGATCCGGAGGGCTAAAAGAGAAATGATTCGTTAATAAGTGCAATATAAATCAATTAATGCATCCAGTGATCAACAAGACTTAATATATATATATACCTCGCCGGAGTTTGCTAAGGGCACTTCGTCGTCGTCTCTTATTTCTTCTAGCTCAAGTCCCTCACCGGAGTCGTTCAAACATTTTGCGCTGAAATCTTCTCCATCGGAATCTTCATCGGAATCTTCTCCATCGGTATTTACTCCAAGGGTCTTCTAAAAATAATTGCTGCCATTCGCTCTTCCTTCTCCTCGTCTCGGATGAAGGGGGCGTCGTCCTCCATAGCTCAATGTCACTGCAATTTACAAAGTACTTAGCAAATTTAAATTTCTTACACAAAAATTGATACAATGCAATGAACAATATCCTACAATTTCCAATATAGCAATGTCTAAAATAATAGCTAATAGCAATTTAAAATTCATAGCTAATAGCAATTTCAAAATTCATAGCTAATATAGCTAATTTGCTAATTTAATTTGCTGCAAGCTATTACTAACTATTAACACTACAAATTTTAAGTAGCAAGAAAATTTAAATAACTTATCTCAATTTTCTACATTTCCTAAAATTTGCTAACTTATCTCAATTTTTATAGCTAATATAGCTAATTTGCTAACTTAATTTGCTCCTAGCTAATTTGCTAACTTAAATTTATAGCTAATATCTAATTTGCTAACTTTGCTAACTTAATTTTTATAGCTAATTTGCTAACAATTTTATAGCTAATATGGAGAAAAAATAAAAATATTGCAACTACAATATAGCAACCAATTTATAGCTAATCTAATTTTTATAGCTACTGCAATCTAATTTTTATAGCTAATGCAACTACTTTTTACAGCTTGGGCTGGCGGCGGTGGTGACGGAGGAGACCCGGTCGAGGCGGCGCGGCGTCGACGTGGATGTCGAGGACGAGGCGGCGTCGACGGCGCGGCGCGGAGGCGAACGGCGCGGCGGCGGTCGAGGCGACGCCGAGGTGAAGCGGCGCGGCGTCGGCGCGGATGTCAAGGCCGAGGCGCGCGGCGCGACGTCGGGGAGGTCAAGGACGAGGTGGCGTCGACAGCGTCGGCGCTCCGGAGGTGAACGACTCGGCGCGGCGTGGCGGAGGCGAATGGCGGCAGCCTGGCGGCGTCGTCGTCGGGGAGGTCGAGGGAGTTGGCCGATTGATTTTGGGGAAGGAAACGGGCACCGCAATATATACCGAGACCTTTAGCATCGGTTGTTGGCTACAACCGGTGCTAAAGCGACCGGTTGTAGGCAACAACCGGTGCTAAAGGTTTATTTTTTGGCCATTTTAATTTCGCGAGCGAAGCCAGCCTTTAGCACCGGTTGGTGGCTACAACCGGTGCAAAAGGTCTTTTTTCGAATTTCTGTTTTCTTTTTCTTTTTTGATTTCTTTATTCGATTGATTTAATTGTCCAAATTTGACAAACTTTATATCAAATTTAAGCCCTGGACATATAGAATCTTTTGGTATTGGTAATTTTCAAATTTGAATATGTTGAATATAATTTTAATATGTTGAATATATTCAAATTTCAAATGGATGATTTGAGTAAATTTGACATAGATTTAAATCCATATCATTAAAAAATTAAGCAAAATGCATGTTTGATTGTTTTCTTCTGAGTTTTCATTACACAGTTATTTGAAAGCACTAGTACAGAATGACACATCGGATACCCCTCTATGGAAACGGCAGGCGTTAGGCGACGGAGAATGGCGCTTTCCGCGTGGCCAGTGCGTACAAACCTGACCTGGGCCGTGGCTGGCCCGTCAACATAGGTAACGGAGAAAGTATTAACTCTGTTACCCATATTATTGGCAACGGTCTTAATTCTAGCTCTGTTTCCGATATGAGCCTCTATAGCAACGGAGACTTTTGTGTGTCCGTGTGCAATGTGGACACGTTCCATCTTCGTCGAATTCGATGCGAGCGGAGTAACTGCTATGGCGCAGTGGCGTAGTGGCGCCGCGGCACCGCCCACTTCTCCTTAAAAACCCACGATCTCTCTGCTATCTCAGTACGCCACTTCGCCGCAGCCATGGATACTCCTAACAACTCCTCGGGCGTTCGCCGCAGCAGTTTACCGCTTTCGCTGAATTGGAACCGCGTCATCGTGCCGGAGGCCGTCGCGCAGAGGCACTGGCAATATAGGAGGCCAGTGCCCTGGTCAAATGTTAGCCTCCCCGCTGGCTGGCGCGTCAACCACAGGAGGGTGCCTATGCCGCCGGAAGAGGACGCGGGATCCTCGGGCGCCCGCGACTGCAGCCGCTCACCGTGGCGGAGAGACGCTCGTCCGCGGTCGCCTGGATGGAACCGCGTCATCATCGGGCAGGCCGTCGCGGAGCAGCACTGGCAATATAGGAGGCCGCTGCCATGGTCAAAGGTTCGGCTACCCGGTGGCTGGCACCTCAACCGCGCATCGGTGCCTATGCCGTCAGAAAGAGTTGAGAGCTGCTTCAGAGCCGCCGGCTCCTCCTCCCGCCGAAGCTGCGCGACGATCCTGCCTACGACGACGACGAGATGTGGGAGGGGCGCACGGGCGGCGATGACATCGTCGACGAGGAGCCGCGCTGATACCCACAAGTATAGGGGATCGTTGAAATCTTCAATGTGTAAGTATTAGTATCGATCCCACGAGGAGTAGAAGGTATAAGTATTTATCCTCTCAAATAAGAGTGTCACTTCTCTTATTATCTATGCACTAGACAAACTAAATGATGCAAGTGTTTTTTGGGCTTTTTTGGTTGTATAGATGCAAAGCTGAAAATAAAATATGATGAGTGAAAGCTCTCAAAGAGAGAGAAAGCCCAATCCTCTATGCAGCAAGAGGACAAGCTCAAGTGTGTGCTTCTTATGCGTGGAAAACGTTCCTAAGGGCTACATGGATTTCATGGCATAGATATTTCTAGAACAACAAGGTAGCATTTTGTCAAGTTTTAATCTTCTTTGGACGGAGCCATAATTAGGTGTAGCTAAATAAATAAACTAAACCCCTTATGATGGATCTCATGGCCAAGTAAATGACTGCACAAGAGTTATTAAGACATAAAGTCCCACCATAGCATTACACTCTAAGGTCCCCGATATAAATCCCCTCCTAATGTAACTTCATGACTCGGTCTAGGGTTTACGTGTCCTCCCAAGTCTCCCTCAATTCATTACACTAGTGTGTTCTCCTATGAGCCCATAAAGGTGAAGTGAGGTGCAGTCGACGTTCGCACAACACCATCATAGAATTGCATCAAAGATAAAAACTAGACAAAATACCAACACATGTCATACATAAATCATTGCCAATTCATCCTATGCCCCCAGGAACATGAGAGAACTACTCACAACGCCAAGACATGATATGATTCAATGGTATAAGTGGTACAACACAATCTGAAAATATAACTTCACCACCAAATAATTGCAAGTACTCAATCACAAACATGAATAGTAGCACAAGACAAGTATCTAGGGTATAGCTACTCTCAAACTACGAGGGGGATGAAGTGGATCACGAAGATGGTGATGGAGATGGTGCTGGTCTTGATGGTGGTGTTGATGGAGACTCCGGATGGGGGATGGAGGAGCCTTCCGGAGGTGATTCCGGCGGCGTTTCCCCCCTCCGATCTTCTCCGGCGGCAGCCTTCTGTCTCTCTGTTTCGTGGTTTTGGGTTTCTCCGCCGCCTCCCCTCCGAAGAGCCTCGGGGACTATTTTTATAGTCGGTTTTAGGTCAAGACGAAGTCGGTGGAGCAAAGATCGATGGCAACGGAGCTCCGAGGGGGAAAAGAGGTGGGCCCACACGGCCAGGCAAAGGAGGCCGCGTGGGACCCTCTATTTTCCAGCCTGTTGGGCTTTTGGTCGTCAATTTGAGCCCATTGCGTTCGTCTCGAAAATTCTGAACCGTGTTCTTTGA
The DNA here is from genome assembly GCA_947311845.1 of Poa pratensis. Lineage (NCBI taxonomy): Eukaryota > Viridiplantae > Streptophyta > Magnoliopsida > Poales > Poaceae > Poa > Poa pratensis. Next base: position 3,168,018 of record CAMZMU010000100.1, on the reverse strand, counting down.
CCTTGCCCATTTTGGAGTCCCAAAGCTCCCGGAAAGTCTGAAACACTAAAAAAACGTTTTCTGGAAAATAGGGTTAATTCCAAATAAATAGGGGAACTTGTGAAATATTCCCAAAATCATTATAAATCAATGATATAACCCTTATATGATGCAAATATGATGGGTATATGAATAAAATAATACAAAGTTCATGTATGCATTTTACATGCATCACGCGCGACGACACAGACGACTATGCGGCTCTCCTCGCATACGAGCAGGAGAAGGCGGAGGCCGAGGAGTAGTTATAGTTATTTATTTTTATGTTCTTCAACTTCAATACTAGTAGAGATCAGTATAAGCCCAGTGTGTCAGTGAAAAAATCAAAGGAAACGGTTATTTATACCCTCCGTTTCCGATGTTCTACTTTGCTATAAATGCGCCCTTCACACAGCCCTAAACTCTATCGCTCTCACTCTCAGCCTCACTCTCAAAGTGTGGCGGCGCCACCACGCAGCACCAGATCTAAGCTCCACCGTGGCGGCGCGCATCTCCCTCCCTCCGACCGTGGCGGCGCGCATCTCCCTCCCTCCGACCGTGGCGGCGCGCATCTTCTTCTCCTCCAACCGTGGCGGCGCGCATCTCCCTCCCTCCGACCGTGTCAGCACGCATCTTCCTCTCCTCCGACCGTGGCAGTGCATACCCGTTCGTTGCTCCATCCGGGCAGATCTCGTCGCCTGATCTGTAGCTGGAGGGCGCATGGCGTGTCGATCCGAGGACGACGAGGACGACTACGTACTCCCGCCGCCAGATCCAAAGGTAGTACATCTGTTTGTGACCGGCCGTCGTGCCGACGAACTAGGGTTGTTGTCATTGTTCTGCTTAGGTTTTCTTCCATAGGACACTCATAAACAGAACTAGAACTAGGGTTGTAATACATCCGAGGACGACTACGTAGTGTCGCTCGAAAAGAACATAACTAGCACAAATCGGTAGTGTATGAAACTCATGGCTGACTTATCTCCTTTGCAAAACAGATGTACATTTCAGTGACACTGTATAAAAAGCCGGGTCCTCAGCCAAGGTGCGCTTGTCGTCCGGCATAATTGTTGGTACATAACAACTATGCAATGGATTTGGAAGTTTGTTATTCTGTCTTATGCATCCTTTTGTGTTGTATGTCCTTTATGCTAGATGTATAGTGAGCTAACATGGAGTCATATATTCTCTCTTTGCATTTCAGTGACCACTTTACAAAAGAGGCACCTTCAGTACATCAGCACTCGCTTATTGCACTATGTGCAGAGCATGGTGCTGATCCGTTTAGCTCATTTAAATGAGCTAAATACAAGGTCGGGGACAAAGCGGCGAGTTGATTATATTTTGGCGACATCGTCCAAGAAGAAGATTGAATTCGTGAACTCTAACAGCAAGTCATGAAGATAAATTAAGTTGGAAATGACAAGGATAAGTTTAGAGAGGCATGACATAGATAGATTTAGCTAGACATGTCAATGATAGATTTAGAGAGGCATGACAATGAAGATAAGTAATTGGTTGTCTTGTGATGCAATGTATCGGTGACATTTGTTATACCTTATGAATGAATTTGTTAGCATTTTTGTGCTTCTGCTGTGAAATTTTAAATGTCCAGTGCCAAATCTATTCCTGCTCTAGGCTTATGAAGAAACCTCAATGCAAACGAGCAGAAACGGAGGTTGTGCACAACCGTTGCCAAACAGACGCCTCATCAGCGACGGTTTTTCGCCTCCGTTACCGATTAGGGCCTTCACATCAGTCACGGGGTCGGGGACACGGACCCTTTTTCCGTTTCCGATGGGGTTTTTGGCCCGTTTCCGATGTGTCGTTATGTACTAGTGAAGGTTTAATACATTATTACACATCACCAACAACATCCCCCTATCTATTTTGGGGTATAAATTTTGTTTTCTTCGCGTATGTCGATCCTTTCTTCTGATTGCGTCGTAACCATGGAGAATCCTCATCATTTAACGGGATGCTTGGGTCAGCTTTCACTTTGAAGGGCGGAATTTCATGAAACTTATTGTAATCTTCTGACATGTCTGTCTTCTCCTCCACTCCCACGATGTTTCTTTTCCCTGAAAGAACTATGTGGCGCTTTGGCTCATTGTATGATGTATCAGCTTGCTTATCTTTTTTTTTTCGGTCTGGAAGACATGTCCTTCACATAGAAAACCTGAGCCACATCATTGGCTAGGACGAATGGCTCGGTGTGGTACCCAAGATTTTTGAGATCCACTGTAGTCATTCCGTACTGCGGGTCTATCTCTACCCCGCCTGACAGATTGACCCATTTGCACTGAAACAAAGGGATCTTAAAATAAGGTCCATAGTCAAGTTCCCATATCTGCTGTATGCAGCCATAATATGTGTCCTTTGTCCCATTGTCGTTTGTTGCATCAAAGCGGACACCACTGTTTTGGTTAGTGCTCTTTTTGTCTTGGGTGTCCGTGTAAAATGTATTCCCATTTATCTCGTACTCTTGGAAAGTCAATTTAGTCGAAGATGGTGACTTGGCCAACAAGTATAGCTCTTCTCCAACTGTGGTGCTATTAATGAGATGTGTACGCAACCAACTGCCGAAAGTGTCTTCGTGTTTTCCTTTAATCCAGAAGTCGGTCTGCTCCGGGTATTTGGAGCGTAAAATATCCATGTGTTCCACGATATACGGAGCCACCAATCTGGAATTTTGTAGAACTGTGTAGTGTGCTCGAGTGAAAGAATGCCCGTCCATACTTGTTGTTTCTTTCTTTCTTAGCGTGCCTTTTCCACGCAGTCTCCCCTCATGGCGCGATTGAGGAACACCGATCGGCTTAAGATAAGGAATAAGGTCAACACAAAACTCAATGACCTCCTCTGTTCCATAGCCCTTGGACATGCTTCCTTCTGGCCTAGCACGGTTACGGACGTATTTCTTTAAGACTCCCATGAACCTCTCAAAGGGGAACATTTTGTGTGGAAATATAGGACCGAGAATGGAAATCTCTTGGACTAGGTGAACTATGTGGTGCGTCATAATATTGAAGAAGGATGGTGGAAACACCAACTCGAAGCTGACAAGACATTGGACCACATCCATCTGTAAACTTGGTAGAGTTGCTGGATCAATTACCTTCTGAGAAATTGCATTTAGGAATGCACATAGCTTCACAATGGGTACTCGAACGTTTTCCGATAGAAGCCCCCTCAATGCAACCGGAAGTAATTGTGTCATAATCACGTGGCAGTCATGAGACTTTAGGTTTTGGAACTTTTTCTCTGCCATGTTTATTATTCCCTTTATATTTGATGAGTAGCCAGACGGGACCTTGATACTGCTCTGGACTTGAAAAAAGATCTCCTTCTCTTCTTTGGTAAGAGCGTAGCTGGCAGTACCTTGATACTTCTCTGGATTCACGTTGTCTCCTTCGTGTATATGTTGCTGGTCCTGCCGTGCATCCGCTGTATCTTTCGTCTTCCCATACACGCCTAAGAAGTTTAGCAGGTTCACGCAAAGATTTTTTGTCACGTGCATCACGTCGATTGCGGAGCGAATCTCTAGCAATTTCCAATAGGGTAGGTCCCAAAATATAGATTTCTTCTTCCACATGGGTACGCGTTTGTCAGCGTCATTCGGAACGGATTGTCCGCCAGGACCCTTTCCAAAGATTACTTTTAAATCCTTGACCATGTCATATATAACATCACCAGTAGGGAGGGTAGGCTTCGTCCGGTGATCTGCCTCACCTTTGAAATGCTTGCCTTTCTTTCTTACGGGATGTTGTCTTGTAAGAAATCGACGATGCCCCAGGTACACATTCTTGTTACCTAAATATATACTGTCAGTCTGACCTAAACAGTGCGTGCATGCATTGTATCCCTTGTTTGACTGTTCAGAAATGATACTAAGAGCAGACAAATCATTGATGGTTACAAACAACAATGCTCATAGGTCAAATTCCTCCTGTTTGTACTCATCCCACACACGTACACCTTCTTCACGCCACAACAGTAAAAGTTTATCAACTAATGGCCTCAGATACACATCAATGTCGTTACCAGGTTGCTTCGGGCCTTGGATAAGCACTGGCATTATAATAAACTTTTGCTTCATGCACAACCAAGGAGGAAGGTTATAGATACATAGAGTCATGGGCCAGGTGCTATGACTGCTGCTCTGCTCACCAAACGGATTCAAGCCATCTGTACTTAGACCAAACCTTAAGTTCCTTGCGTTAGCTGCAAAATCTTTGAACTCACTGTCGATGTTTCTCCACTGCGACCCATCAGCGGGGTGTCTCTGCATCTCGTCTTCCTTACGGTCTTCTTTGTGCCATCGCAACAACTTGGCATGCTCTTTGTCGGGGAATACTTTCTGGATTAACCCGCGGCCCAGCGCGACTTACTCTACTCGCACGGACAAAGGCCCACATGGGTAAGCCCAATATTGAACCGCCATAAGGAGAAAGATCTAGAAGACGTATCCCGGAGGACGTGAAGACCAAGTAGTCTCCCAGTAGGTCTCCGTGGACATATTCCTTGTGGAGGAAGTTCCCTTTGTAACCTGACGAGCCTCTGCATATATAAAGAGGACTCGCAGGACGTAGAAAGGGTCGAGCTATCAAGCCCATAAACCCTAGCATATACGGCGAGTTCCACATTGGACCGTCACCATTGTAACACCTCGATTATCATATCAATACCAATCTAGGGTAGGCAGGAAGTAGGTCTTTTACCTCACATTGAGGGGGCCGAACCTGGGTAAATCTGTGTCGATCTTTGTTCCTGCGATCCCTCGACAAGCTCGGAGATGCTTGACTCGCATAACCCCACACCTACGAAGTCATCCATGACACCTGACGCGACAATCCCACGACAGTTGGCGCCCACCGTGGGGCCTGCGGTCAAAAGCGTCACGTTCCGCGCAGGATCCATGAAGGGAGCTGAAGATCTCGTTGTTGGCCGTATCATCACGGTCAATGGCACACCTCTCATTGACGATTCAAGCTGGGGGCCGGAAGCAGATTATTTGGAAACTGGCCACGTTATCCCGTTTGGATCTGTCCATGTTTTCGTCGGCTTCATTGGCGGCGAGTCAGAAGATCCATCGCAGCATGGCGACTCAGAAGAAGGAGTCGCGGTAACGGTGGATCAGGAAGAAGAATCTATCAACTACGAGTCGCTACCTCTTGAAGATGAAGAGGCCAATCCATCGAGTATGTCCTTGAGGAAAGGCTATGCGGAGATCCTGTGGATAGCGACTCGCACCCTCCAGAAGATCGGTATATGGAAGGGATCTACAGGACCACAGAAGCAGACGAGGGGTTGGGCATGCCGCCAGGCATGTTAGCACCCGCGCCGCCAGAAGCAGCAGAACAAGCCGCACCCGATGCATCAGGAGTCGCGGCATCTGCTGCAGCTACCCCAGGAGCCGCGGCCTCAGGAGTCGCAAACAGAGAGACCCCACCTGGAGTTGTACCAGCAGAATCAGGATCAAGGGTGGCCTCCGACCCGGCGGCCACGCAGCCACGGGGAAGTGTGCTAATTACCCCAATATCAGCGGCTAACGCGGCCGCCAGAGTGACAGAATTAGAGGCTACAAGGATCGGGCTGTATGATGAAGTCCAGAGAATCGCAGGCGAGAGAGCTAGGCTGGCGCGTGAAGAACAACGTCTCCAACAGGAGCAACAGCGACTCATTGAGGACACCACGCCTTGCAAGGGTACAGGGCACCTTGCCTCATAGGCGCTACGCAAGCCGCCTGCAGCCGGGGACGGTAAACCCGGTGGATTTGTTTTCATCACCCACCTCTGGGCCGGCAGCCGCGGTCCCAGCGCTTAGAACACCAGAAGCTACAGCGCCACCTAGCGCGGTTCCATCAATCGCGACTCATACAGCGCGACCCGTTGCGTGGACTGAAGCCGCGGTACCATCAGTCGCGGCGCCCTTGCGCATGGCACCACCCACTACAGTTGCGCGACCCGCAGCGCCATTAGTTGCACCAGAAGTTCAGACGTATGTGGCACCATCAGTCGCACCAGCAGTTCCAACCTTTGCTACGCCAAGAACAGTTGAAGCACCGGGATCAAGAGCTATGGTACCAGTTAATAATAGGGCCATCATGCCCCACCATTACCACAGCCAACCTTTGTTCCGCAGCCACCGCAGCAGCCTCAAGGTTCCACACGCCGCAGGGACATTATGTTAGCCCAGTAGAGAACCTCTTTGCAGCTACAAACATCTTGTCCAGGTTAGCACCAGCAGGGAATACACCCATGGACAGAAAGGCACGACGCGCCATTGAGTTGTTGAGCACAGCAGTTATCCAACAAGCGAATATGTCTGAACACGCGGGACGGCTGCACTCTACACCCTACAACAGCAGAGCAACGGTGGAAAGAAGTATTCACGCAGAGTCGCCTCACATTGCGACTTCAAGCTCTGTGAGGCGACAGAGGGAAAACCAACCTGCGGCCCAGAATCAGCCGCAGCAAGTTCAACCTGCAGAAGCTGCGCAGCCGCGCGCAGTTGTTAACTCAGCAGGAAGGCCAGCTCCATCCAATTTATCATCGCGACTTAAAGGCCCAGTCTGTTTCAGCGAGAGAATCAGGTCCGAGCCGTTTCCAGCAGATTTCAAAGGACCTCGAAAGGTCGCCAATTACAATGCAAGCATGGACCCTGTAACTTGGCTCAACAATTACGAGATGGGAATGAGCATCCTCAACGCATCTGAAGAAATTTGTGCCCGATATCTAAACATGATGTTAGAAGGCGCGGCTCACATATGGCTGCAGAATTTGCCGCCAAACTCAATAAACTCTTGGGATGAGATGAAGGAAGCTTTTATCAAGAATTTCCAAGGAACATGCAAGCGACTTTGCGGCATAGAGGACCTTGAGCGTTGCGTACAGAAGGAAGGCGAGTCAAGTCGCCACTGGATGAGAAGGGTAGCAGAGATTATTCATTCCTCAGATAATATACCTCCAAGCTCAGCGGTCCTGGTGATGGAGAAAAATTGTAAATTTGAGCCACTGGTCCATAAGTTAGGTCGCATGAAGGACAAAGTTAAGAGCCTAAGCGAGGTAATGGCAGCGGCCAACAAGTATGCGAGTTCAGATAAGACCAGGGACGTATCTGATGGAGAAGAAGAGGAAGTTGCTGGAAAAGAAAGAAGAACAGCGGCAAACCTCAACAACCACAAGCCAGCAACGCTTACGCGAGTTACAAGCGCAAGAACGAGGAAGGAAACTCGGGCTTAGTCGCAAATACTAATACTCGCTACAAGCAAAGCGGTGACAGAGGAAGGAATTTTCATCCAGTCAGCTTAGAAGAGGTTTTCAATCGCCCCTGCGACATCCATATAAGAAGAGATGGGAAGCCATCCAGCCATTCAAAGGCGCAGTGCTATCACTACAAGAAGTGGAAGGATGGGCAACCACTCAACCCGAGCAACAACAATCAAAATAATGAAGGGGAAACCATGGCGGAGTTAACAATAACAATAATAACGCAGCCCCAAATCCGCAGCCAGACCAGCCTCAGTTCCCAAAACAGCTGGGTCAGTATCACACAATTGTGGTCAATACCTCAAGGAGGGAGCAAAAGCTGCGACGACGTAATCAGGCTGTTAATGCCGTAGTTCCAGCAATACCACAGTGGCTAAAGTGGTCTGAGCAGCCAGTAGTTTGGAGCCGTGAGGATCACCCAGGAGAAATAAACGTGGAGGGCAAACTCGCGCTGGTGGTAGCCCCTCAAGTCGCAGGGTACAAACTAAGCAAAGTACTAATGGATGGAGGCAACAGCATCAATATATTGTACTATGAGACCTTTAAGAGGATGAATCTCCAAGAGAAGCAGCTCAATCCTTCCAGAACAACCTTTCACGGTGTTGTGCCAGGCATATCAGCCCAGCCATTGGGACGAATCAACTTGGAAGTCGCCTTTGGGACACAAAGCAACTTCAGAAGCGAGTTCATCTGGTTCGAGGTTGTAGATTTTCAGAGCCCATATCATGCACTGTTTGGCAGAGAGGCATTTGCAAAGTTCATGGCTAGGCCGTGCTATGTGTACCTGAAGTTAAAAATGCCAGGCCCCAAGGGAGTCATCACTATTAATGGCGACAGAAGAATAGCTCGAGAATGCGAAGAAGGTGACAAGGCCATGGCTAGAGCGGCCTGCGCTACAGAGAGCACGCCTATGCGTGAGTCGCAAGAAAATTTTGATGACATAGTGGAGGCCAAGAGGCACTTGCCAGACTTGCGGCTTCAGATTACAGCTGCAAGAGAGGCAAGGAAAGCAAAGGTAACTGTGAATCGCAGATAAACCATCAAGGGTTTTGCACCATAAAGCTGGCCACTCAGGGCTAAAGTAACATCGTTTCCGGTCGCCACCCAGGCGCGCCAACATAAGTATCATCTCTGATCGCCACCTAGGCGCGATCAACGAGTTTCAGGTCGCCAACGAGGCGCGACCGACCCATGTATCATCTTTTGATCGCCACCTAGGCGCGATCAACGAGTTTCAGGTCGCCAACGAGGCGCGACCGACCCATGTATCATTTCTGGTTGCCACCTAGGCGCAACCGACCCGAGTTTCAGGTCGCCAACGAGGCGCGACCGACCCTGTATCATATAATGATTCTGAAATAAAGCATCTCGTATCGAGTTGTCAGTCTTTCATTTTTAATCATTGGTTCCTTGGGGGCGCGGCAGCTTTTTAGCGCGGCCTATTCCTTGGAATCGCCAAACGAGTGGCATTTATCGTGATTATACTCGACCTCTCTTCGATGTGACTTGCATTATGCGGCCAAAGTACTGGGGTGCGGTGTCAATCAAAGTGCAATAGTCTATCATGGCTGCCGAGTGACCCTGAACACGCATGTTTACCTGGGAAATTCTGAGCCGCGCAAGTCCCTAAGTGAGGAAAAACTGAGACAAATCATAAGGACCTGCCTCAGGTCGAGACATGTACTGAGGAGAGTACTTAACAAACACAACATTGTCTTTACGACACATAAAATCTAAATAATTATTACAAGCCGCTGAGGGCTGAGATTATCAAACAATTGTTTCTTCTCTATTTGTGTGCAGCTCTTTGCCTATGAGAAGGAGGAACAGGCGGCTTGCCGAGCTTGCCAGAAGGAGCAGTCGCGGCCTCGCTTGATGGCTTTTCAGTCGTGGGCTTGGGGGCTGCAGAGCTGGAAACACCTGGAGAAGGGTTCTTCTCTTGCGGGTTAACCGCGCTGGACGACGGAGCTGATGCTTTATCCATTCTGCTCCCATCAGCATTGTACTTGCCCAGATAAGTCGCAAGCTCTACCCCTTCCACCAGCTCAGTCGCATGCAGCGCATGCTCTTCCAAGTTGCAGCATATTCTGAGGCAGTTAGCTCGCTGCCGTCCACCTTCTTCGAAGGTCTGCCTTGTGCGACCTTGGCAGCATCAAATGAAGGATAGTAAGTCTTGGCCAAGGCAAGCACATGAGCCGCACTAGAGCGAGCTGAGGACTCCTTCCAATCCAAGAAAAATTGAGGCGCCTTGAGCAGTCTCTTGAGCAGGCCATCAACATCCGCAGGAGCAGGCTTTGTTGGCAGCACACAGGCAGAAAGCGACTTCATGCCTTCGCAAGCTTTCCACGCAAAATCGCGGATATACTCCAGCTGCTCTTGGGTACCACTGCGCTGAAGTGCAGAATTATCACCTACATCAAGGAATTTTTTGGTCAGCTCAAACAATATACAAGAAGAAGATAGTGGAAGAAATACATACAGACATAAGCGCGGCACTTACCAGCCAACTCCTGGGTCATGATGCAGACCTTAGCATGCACAAGGTTGTGCGTGTCAGATAGCTTGGTCAATTTTTTCTCAAGACTGTCAATTTCAACAGCCTTCAACCTGGCATCTTCATTGACCTGGGCAAGGGCGTCTTTCTGAGCATTGATTTGGAGGTCCAGTTGCTGCATCCTCTCCTGGAGTTTATCCTCAACATTTTTAAGCCGCAGCTCGGCAGCTTGGGCTTGCTTAGACATTTTGTCACTCTCATCAGAAAGCTTGCCCATCCTGTCATTGAGTTTCTTCAACTCAGCATCACGCCGACCAAGGAGTTCGCGCAGCCTCTCAAGCTCAGAAGGAGTATCTCCCAGCTGCTTTTCCAAAGCGAGCCTTGCAGCTGTCACGGAGTGCAGTTCCTCCTACAAAGGCAATGACAGCTAGTAAATGCATGTGCAACAGAAGTATCAAGCCTCCCCTTTGCAATCAAAAGACGACACTTGATCCTTGGGGGCTAGATACAGATAAGACAGAAGTACCTTGTAAGCCGCAGACAAATCAGATAAAGCCTTGCGGAGTGCCGCGGCTTGCTTGTCGTTTGAGGCAATAATGGCCTCTGACAATAGCTCAGCGCGGCTCAGAGAAGAAGAGAGGCGACCTCGGTATGCAGAGCCAATGTTTGCTGACTCTCAGTCGCAGGCGACTTGACCACCAGTGCACCTCCATCTTCAGCCGCTGCAGAGGAAGGATCAGCCTTCTCCACGTCTCGGGCTGCAAGGAGATCTGTTCCGTCCTCCAGGGCCACCTCTTGGGTAGCCATGTCAGGAATAGAGGCCGTAGCCAGATCATCGGTGGTGGCTATACCCTCCACCATAGCATTATGAGCCGCAGGAGATAAGTGCGGCTCAACCACAGGTTCAGGGACCACATCTCTGAAAGAACAAAGAGCATCGTATAAAGAAGAGGCACATGAATCAGAATAAAAATGTTACAAGTGCAAGGAAAATCACTTACTCTGGAGCCATCTTTACAGAGGCCATTAGGCCGCCACTTGACGGCGAAGACTGGCCTTGGATCCCAGAATCTACAAGCAGAGGTCTGTGTGTTAATAGAGGACAAAAGAGTAAGCAGTTAAGATGCCAAGGCAATGAAGAATTACCAGAGCGGGGTCCCATATCTTCCTCAGCAGAAGCAGTAGCTTTATATACACGTTTAGCAGCGGAGGAGGTCGCACCCATAGCAGGTTTACGACGCTTCGCGGCCTCAGGATTCTCCAGAGCATCAAGTTCTGGTTCCTCCCGCGAAAGTCTTGGAGATCCTGCGGGGAGTTGGGGCAGTCGCGGTAGCAGAACTCGCGCCCGGCTCTGGACTTTCATCCTCGTCCAGTTCGGTATCTTCATCGCCTGAAGCCGCGGTGGCAACAGACGGGATGTCAGCAATCTCGCTGCCCTCTAGAGCGGGCAGCAGCTTTTTCCTTGCTCCACGCTTGGTGCAGCACTACCAGCATCGGCCGCAGGAAGCGACCAATAATTTTCATCAGCCTGGATCAGAGAAATATAAGTCGCAGAATTGAGAAAGGAGCGCGACTCAATCATGAAAGGCGAAAAAGACAGAGAAAAGGAGTTACCTCGAAGGGATTGTTGTTAACACTGAAAGGGGCAAGCCCCACCTTGTCAAAGGAGACATCTTTCTCCTCAGTAACGCGGGTGACAAATTCCACCCATTCTTCAGACGTCCAGTCAGCAGCCTGAACGCGATCGATGTCAGCAGAAGTGCCGGTGCACTCCAGAAAGGAAAGCTGTCGCCGGCTCACGGGCTGGATGCGCCATTTTGTCCAACAAGAGAGAAGATCAAGGCCAGTGAGACCGTGATTGATTAAGGCACGGACCTTGAGCAGCGACTCGTTGACAAAAGCCATAGCTGAGTCGCGGGGTTTTGATTTAAGTGCCTCAGTGGGCACGAAGGTGGAATTGGACCAAGGAGGGAGAGGAGTTTCGCCCTCTGGAGAGGTGTCTTGACAATAGAAAAAAGATTTTTGCCAGGCTCTTGGGCGATTCGCCAAGGCCAGCTTGGGAAGAGAGGAATTGCGATGGCGTTGAAGAGAGATGGCGCCAACTTGAACATAGGCGCCACCCTTGCAAACAAGTTGGCTATTACAGGAGAAGGAAGCCAACCAAAGATCGATGCTGGGGGCTACGCCGAGATAATCCTCGCACAGGACATGAAAGTTGCTCACCTGGAGCATGGAGTTAGGCCCAATGTCGTGAAGGCGGAGACCTAAGCGCCGCATCAGATCGCGGAAGAAAGCGGAGCCGGGCGGAGAAAATCCTCGGTCCACATGCTCCACAAACATCACCAGTTCATTAGGCTCGGGGCGCGGCACGACCTCGCTGCCTGGAGCCCGCCAGACATTGTTCTCCTTTTGGGGGAGAAAGCCCTTGGCGGCTAAATCCGTGAGATGCTCCTCCGTCCCCCAGGATCCTTCCCAGTTGCAAGAGATCGTGCGCTTATCAGTGGATGGTTTTGCCTTGGGCGCCATTGCGAGATGGGGATTGGATCGGGGGGCTAAGCTCGAGGAAGAAGACGGCGCGCCTAGGAGCAAAAAGATTGCGAAGGCAAAGTGGATAAAAGACCTAGGCGGCCGCAGCTTATAACAGGAGGGCCCCGCAACTAACGGCATGATATGCGTCTCGCAACCAACGGCACAATTTTGCGCCCGCAAACCGAGTAACGGTCCGCAATTACAGGAAACAGAATATTCCCAGAGGAAGAGATGAGTCGCACAGATAAGTCGCGGCTCTGAGGCGCATAAGATTGGTCAGAACATTCATGGCGCGGCTCATCAGCACCATTTCAAGAAGACGGAAGATTCTCACCATGAAGTCCTAACCAATCTTGGGGGCTAATGTCGGGGGAATACTTTCTGGATTAACCCGCGGCCCAGTGCGACTTACTCTACTCGCACGGACAAAGGCCCACATGGGTAAGCCCAATATTGAACCGCCATAAGGAGAAAGATCTAGAAGACGTATCCCGGAGGACGTGAAGACCAAGTAGTCTCCCAGTAGGTCTCCGTGGACATATTCCTTGTGGAGGAAGTTCCCTTTGTAACCTGACGAGCCTCTGCATATATAAAGAGGACTCGCAGGACGTAGAAAGGGTCGAGCTATCAAGCCCTTAAACCCTAGCATATACGGCGAGTTCCACATTGGACCGTCACCATTGTAACACCTCGATTATCATATCAATACCAATCTAGGGTAGGCAGGAAGTAGGTCTTTTACCTCACATTGAGGGGGCCGAACCTGGGTAAATCTGTGTCGATCTTTGTTCCTGCGATCCCTCGACAAGCTCGGAGATGCTTGACTCGCATAACCCCACACCTACGAAGTCATCCATGACACCTGACGTGACAATCCCACGACACTCTTTGTTTCGGAACAAATGTTTCAACCGTGGTATTATAGGAGCATACCACATCACCTTGGCAGGAACCCTCTTCCTGGGGCTCGGCTTGCCCTCAACATCACCTGGGTCATCTCGCTTGATCTTATACCACAATGCACCGCATATCGGGCATGCATTCAAATTCTCGTGCTCACGGCGGTAGAGGATGCAGTCATTGATGCATGCATGTATCTTCTGCACCTCTAATCCTAGAGGGCAGACAATCTTCTTTGCTTCGTACGTACTATGGGGCAATACGTTATCTCCTGGAAGCATCCTCTTTAATATTTTCAGCAAGTTTCCAAATCCCTTGTCAGATAGTCCATTCTGTGCCTTCCATTGCAGCAATTGCAGGGTGGTACCCAGCTTTTTCTGGCCATCTTCACAATTTGGGTACAACAATTTTTTGTGATCCTCTAATATGCGCTCCAACTTCGACCACTCGTTCTCACTTCCGCAGTTTATCTGTTCATCAATAATGACCCGACGAAGATCATCATCGGACTGATCATCAACAATGATCTCATGTTCAGCTTCGTCTTCCTCCATTGTAGTACCACCGTGTTCAGAGAACACAGGATAGTTGTCATCATCCTCTTCTTCATTGTCGACCATTATAACCCCTCTTTCTCCGTGCTTGGTCCAATAAAAATAATTGGGCATGAAGCCTGCTCGCAACAGGTGGGAGTGGAGGGTTCTTGAGGAAGGGTAATTCCTCTTATTCTTACAGTCATCGCATGGACAAAATATAAAACCATTCTGCTTGTTTAGCTCAGCCACACGGAGAAAATTATGCATGCCATCAATGAACTCGGGACAGCGTCGGTCACCGTACATCCATTCCCGGCTCATCTGCATTATACAAATATATCAAATAGAGATATGTGACAAAATTCATTAATACAACAGTTCACCACATTTAAACAAAAGTAGAGTAGCGACCAAATCTAATACATAGTTCTCATAAACATTCATTAATTGAAACTATGACACTATATATAACAAACAATTATACAAATAAGAAAATTATACAAGTAATAATTGTGCATCTAAATCATATAAACTAAGATTTTTTTTAAATAAAGGATAAAAACAAGAGGCTCACCGAGGTGGTGTCGGTGACGGGGCGACGCGGGCGATCGACGGCGGTGAGAAAGGGGACGGGACGACACTATAAAAAACCACAAATCATACTTTAATTTGAGCTCAAAATGCATATAAAACAAATGAAATCCCTAACTTACGCATTTCATCAACACCTAGCTAGCACTACAAAAATCAAATCCCTAAGCTAAACTAGTAAGAAAATGAGCTAAATTTGAAATGCCGGAAGAGAGGATGAAGTTGCTAACCCTTGTATAGGTAGGTGCCACCAATCTTGACAAATATTGGAGAAAAATGTGATGAACTCAAGATTGAGAGAGGAAAGAGAGAGCAAAAAATGGAGGTGAGCTCGAGCAGCAAAAATGTAGCTGACTCGGGGGTGAAAGAAATATATAGAGAAATCTTTAGCACCGGTTCGTAACACAAACCGGCCCATCTTTAGTACCGGTTTGTGTTACGAACCGGTGCTAAAGGGTCTGGCCGTGGGGCCCCCACTGCAGCTGCCTGGCCCAACCCTTTACCAACCGTGCAAAAGGTCCGCACAAACCGGTGCAAAAGCCTGCCGGCCGCCTCGCCCTCTGGAACCGGTACTAAAGGACCCTTTAGTACCGGTTCCTGTCAAACCGGTGCAAATGGGGCCACACCGAAGCCCCTGTTTCTACTGGTGATATGACCCGGCAGCTTTTTTCTCTTGGACCATGAGCTTGTCAAACAAACCTGCATGGATCAGTAGTGGCGATTAGACCGCTTGCCGTCTTGTTTCTTGGACGTGACCTGCACCCTAGCTTGCATGCATCGATCACATTTTTTGACTTCTTTTTACTCCAGCTTGATGCGCACATACAATAATAGCATAGCATCCGCGGCTTATTTTTTATTTTTTCTTCTTGACTCGCTTGATGATTGCTGAGCCAGATGTGCACAGCTTTTGAAAGCCGATCAATAAATCTTCCCCTCTTTTTTCATCTGATTGATTTCCCCGAGTACTAGTAGCACCTAGATTTATTCGCTTCTCTCGTAGAAAACAAGATCACATAGTCCTCATCTTCTGCAATAAACTTTTCAAACTTGAAGATGCCTGGCTCCACGAATCAGTGGCAAGCAATTTTTGCCTTTGCCTAGCAAGTCGGGTAATTCTGAAATCTTGGCTCTGGTCAGATGATTGAAAATTGTTGACAATAAATCCATAAATCCCCGGGTGATAATATTATACGACGATAAAGATGTTGGTTGTTGAATAATGGATCCACCAAAAATTGATTCATGTGCCCAATTTCTCACGGGCGACATAAATATTGGAATAAACATAAGACGGGTCATAGAAAAACCTGTAACAAAATGAAAATAACTCCAAAAAGTAATAATCAGTCCAAATAAGTTAGTAACTTATGAATAATTATGCTGATGGTGTACGTGCACCTAGAGGATTTGTTTTTTCAATGCTGACTGTGAGCTGGCTTTCGCAAGGATTTTCTCTGTCGCAACTTCTCTGATAAAAACAGGGTCAGGCAAGTTCCAATGGGCCTCATGACTGATTGAATTTACAGATGAGCAATCAGGCCATATTAGTGCGAGTCGCATCAAACTCAATCAGTAAGATAACCAAGAATTATACTGGGGGCATAAAAGCCGGATCTTAGAATTGCAGCTACAAACTATTTAAGTAAGAGCCCCCAAGACCTGGATCAATGTTTATAAAGTAATGGCTTAACTATGCAACATTACCCCATTGATCCAAATACTATTGCAGTGCACTCTTGGGCACGCTAACCGAAATTGCGAAGCACTCTCGGGTTAAGCTAAATCTCTGCTGCAAAGCGCTCATGGGCATCGCTAACCGAAGTTGCGTAGCACTCTTGGGCTAAGCTAATTTTTTATTGCAAAGCGCTCCTGGGCATCACTAACAAAAGTTGCGTAGCACTCTTGAGCTAAGCTAATTTTTTATTGCAAAGCGCTCCTGGGCATCGCTAACCGAAGTTGTGACGCGCTCCTGGCGTTGATAATGCATAAGCCGGAGTACGGTGATTGAGCTGGAATGATGATAATAAATATGCCGCAACGACGATGGAGCCAGCGATGATAATGAATATGTCACGATAGTGGCACTTTAATGGCGATCTTGTTATAAAGAAATCCGTTGCGAGCAGCATATAACTCGACTTTGATGAATCCATTTGCGAGTGATAGATAACTCGACTTTTGAGAAATCCATTTGCGAGCGATAAATAACTCAACTTTGATAAATCCATTTGCGAGCGATAAATAGCTCGACTTTAAAAAGTGGCCTGCAATCTTTTGTATGATCTTTGTAATTTCCTTATAAGTAGTATATTTAGCCCTAGGGATTAACTCAAAGGAGCCAGATTTAATTGACTGACTATATAAAATATGAATTTTAAATATAACTGCGACTTAGCTTGTTTTCCTGCGTTTGATGAGTCTGTGTGGCAGCGTGAACCGTCGTTGGACATAATCGTGTTGTTGGAGAAGCCGGACTGCAACCGGGTCATCTTTTTGTCATCTGAAGCTGACCTTATTCCGGGTTGTTAATAAAATACTAAGCCTGACATGCGTCCGGGTTGCGATCGCTGAAACCAGTCCGCCGCCGGGTCGTCGGATCCTGACGACAAGAATTCCCAATATTCCATACATAGCTCTCCGCACTAGTAGAAAAAAGGGCTTCAATACCGGTTCCAGAGGGCCTTTAATACCGGTTGTGCAACCGAGACAATTAAATCGGGACGAAAGCCCCCCCTTTAGTCTCGGTAGTCCACGAACCGGTGTTAAAGGCCTCCACGTGGGCGGAGCTGCGCGCTCGGGCGCAGGACCTTTGGTCCCGGTTGGTAAAACCAACCGAGACTAAAGGTTTCTGCTTTTTTTTTTCTTCTTGCTTATTTTTCAGGGTTTAGGGTTTCTGCTTTTTTTTCTTTTCGCTTATTTTTCAGGGTTAAGGGTTTCGGAGGAGATCACGTCGATGCACAAAAAAAATGTTTTCGCACACGTGAAGATCACATAACACACATACAACTTGGTATATATATGTACACATATAAAGTACTCATTACATGGAGATCACTGCTAGTACATGGAGGGAGTCTATTTTTCGATAGTGGAATTCTCCGGATTCAGGTATGACCTGCGTAAGGAAAAATCCCGCCAATTCCTCCGCAATTGCTCCGGAAACATATTTATATGCCACCTCAGCATTGGCGTAACCTGTATCGCCATAGATTTGCTGAGCAACAATATTGTCGTTGTAGAGAGCCACCTTATCAGAAGGCACAATGAGCGGGGCGATCGATTGTACTTCTTGTTCTCCGAGCTGGGGAACTTTTTTCCCGCATTTCTTTTCCTCCATCTATGAGCTATGTGTCTTGATACGTCTCCAACGTATCTATAATTTTTGATGTTCCATGCTTGTTTTATACCTATTGCTACATGTTTTGCATCTACTTTATGTCACTTTTATACATTTTTCGGGCCTAACCTATTAACAAGATGCCGAAGTGCCAGTTCCTATTTTCTGCTGTTTTTGTATTCCAGAAAAGCTAGTCTGGAAATATTCTCGGAATTGGACGAAACCTTTTCGGGAGGTGCTATTTTTCCAGAAGACACAAGATGACGCAAAGAAGCAGCAGAGGAGGCCCACAGGGGCCCCACACGCCATGAGGGCGCGGGTGCCCCCTCTGCCGCGCCCTCATACGGTGTGGGCCCCACGGGGCTCGCCAGCCGCCACCCTTTCGCCTACTTATTCCCCCCGAGAAAATAACCCTAGGCACCTGAGCCATTATCCACGAAAAGTTCCAGAGACGCCACCGCCGTCAACCCTAGCTCGGGAGGGTCCAGAACCTCTTCCCGGCACCCTGCCGGAGAGGGGAATTGTCACCGGAGGCTTCTACATCGCCATGCTGCCTCCGAGGTGATGCGTGAGTAGTTCATCCTTGGACTACGGGTCCATAGCAGTAGCTAGATGGTTGTCTCTCCTATTTGTGCCATCATGTTTAGATCTTGTGAGCTGCCCTACATGATCAAGGTCATATTATTGTAATGCTGCATGTTGTGTTTGCTGGGATCCGATGAATATTGAATATTATGTCAAGTTGATTATCAATCTATGCCCTATGTTATTTATGATCTTGCATGCTCTCCGTTGCTAGTAGATACTCTGGCCAAGTAGATGCTTGTGACTCCAAGAGGGAGTATTTATGCTAGATAGTGGGTTCATGCCTCCATTGAATCTGGGACAGTGACAGAAAGTTCTAAGGTTGTGGATATGCTGTTGCCACTAGGGATAACCTAACGATGCTATGTCCACGGGCATATGTGTTTGTTTACATTACGCACTTTACTTAATGCGATTATCCGTTGCTTGCAACTTAATACCAACGGGGGACTCGGATGACAACCCGGCGGTGGATTATTAGTCATAGACGCAGTTGGATAACGGTCTATGTATCATGTCGTAATGCCCAATTAGATATCATAGTAATCATCATGCCATGTATTTGCATTGTCATGCGCTCACTATTTGTCAATTGCCCAGCTGTAATTTGTTTACCCAACATGTTAGATATCTTTATGGAGAGACACCACTAGTGAACTGTGGACCCCGGTCCAATTCCTTTGCATTGATTAAACCACAAACTGCAAACTGTTCCTTTTTCATTCGCTGCAACTTAATACTCATTTTCCACACGAGACGTTTAATCCTTTGTTTTCAGCAAGCCGGTGAGATTGACAACCTCACTGTTTCGTTGGGGCAAAGTACTTTGATTGTGTTGTGTGCAGGTCCACGTCAGCGCCGGAATCCCTGTGTTGCGCCGCATCATATTTCGCCGTCGACAACCTTCTGAAGAATCGTTACTCCTACTGGTTCGATAAACCTTGGTTTCATACTGAGGGAAAACTTGCTGCTAGGCTACATCAAACCTTCCTCTTGGGGTCTCCCAACGAGCAAGTACGTCTTGCATCAAGCCTTTTTCTGGCGCCGTTGCCGGGGAGTAGCAGTTCTTCTGCAAGGGGAGTTTCACACTTCCAATCTCTTTACTTTGTTTTTGTCTTGCTTAGTTTATTTTATTTTATCTTGTTTGCTTTCAATTATCAAAAACACAAAAAAATTAGTTACTTGCATCTAGTTATTTTCCGTTTAGCTTTTGTTATTTCATCATGCTTCTCCCTAAGTACACTAAAAAGGAAATATCTGTGGGTAGCGGGTCTATCATTGGAAGAGATAACATTGAGGAATTCTTTAATCATGTTAGCATGGTTGAAGATTTTGAAGATAGATCCTTGGTAGAACTTGCTCTGAATTATGAAATTGCTACAGCTTCTTTAGTTCACATGCTGGAAGCTCGATTTGTTAATCTTAGTCCCATAATGCAGCACATGTTTCTAAAACTTCATGATACGGAGGATGGTGAAAAGAAAGATTTTGTTTTAGAAACCTTACTTAAAGAATTTGGTGATGTTGCTAGGGAAGCTAGGAAGTTTTTATGAAATATAAGGTGCTTGGATATTATATTGATATTGTTAATACACTTGAAAAACTTGAAAAGGAGAGGTCGAAGTACACAAAAGAAACCAATTGTGAGGGGGAAGTAAAAGTACCAATACCTTTTAAGCTTATAGGAATGCATGAGGCACTAGAAAAGAATTTTGATTGGATTGTTCCTGAAAACCCATTTGATGAATATGATGAGCCTGAGGTATTGAGAAAGGGAATTCTGAAACCTATAAAGACAAGATACAATGCATTGTTGAGAAAACTTCCGACCTCTCTTTGGATGCTTCTTCACTTGGTAATACTTGATGCATGCTTTGTGCCTAGCTAAAAGGCGTTAAAGAAAAGCGCTTATGGGAGGCAACCCATTTTATTTTTCTGCAATTTTTCTTTTATTGAGTCAAGGATTTGTTTACTTCTGTAGCAACTCCTTTGTATCTTTATTTTCTCGCATTGTTGTGCCAAGAGTAGCCTCTAGTGTTAAGGTTTTGCTTGATTTTGATTGCTGCGCAGAAACAGATTTTTGCTGTCCACTGTACGAAATTAGAAAATCACCAGATTGTTGAAAAAATCTGAAATTTTTTGTGCGTAATCTTTATGAATGTCTGAATCTTTCATTAGTTCAAGTTTTTCGATTTGAGCGCTGTAAGTGCCTCGAAAAAATTCGTCTTTGCGGACTGTTCTGTTTTAGACAGATTATGCCTTTTTATTTTGCATTCTCTCTTTTACTAGTGTTGAGTGAAATTCTTTTTTGGGTGGAAGAGCTTCACATAACATCAGTGGCTGTAGCTAATGTTTAAAGTAACAATCATATTGTGTCTTTATAGAACATGTGAGTTTTTGATTGTGCACTAACCCTCTAATGAGATTTACTTTGAGTTTGGTGTGACGGAAGTTTTCAAGGGTCAAGAGAGAAGGTGATGATAGGATCAAGAAGAGTGAAGAGCTTAAGCTTGGGGAGGCTCCCATGGATCTCCCCAGCATATTTCAAGAAGACTCAAGCGTCTAAGCTTGGGGATGCCCAAGGCATCCCCTTCTTCATCGCCAAATTATCAGGTCATCTCTAGTGAAACTATATTTTAATTCTTTCACATCATATGTGCTTTTCTTGGAGCGTCTGTGTGCTTTTATTTTCAGTATTGTCTTTTATTTTCAATAAAGCTTGACTGGACCCTAGCATTCTTGATTGGGAGAGAGACACGCTCCGCTTTTTCATGAGAATACTCCTATTCTTCACTTATACTTGTTGAGTATTCATATCTAGCGCTGTTCAGCTTTTAGCTCTTGTTTTCATGTATCTCTTTTCAGAGCTATTAGCTTTCTTTTGTAGAAAGTACTCTCTTGCTTCACTTATATTTGTTTGGAGAGTTGATTAAATAAATTGATTGGTGTTTGGTTGGTTCCGAAAATGTTGCATGTGGTAATTGGTATAAGGAAAAACTTGCTTAATCTTGTAGATCACTATTATGGATAACTTGATGCTTGTCAATCGTTTTGAGTTAACAAGTAGATCATGATTAAATTGTGCATCATATGAGTTAAGCCTATTAGTGAAGAACTACCGTAAAGCTTGTTGAAAATTTGGTTTGCATCGGTGGTACCTCTAAGGTCTAGATATTTTCTAAACGGGTTTGGTTAACAAGGAAGACGGTATGAAGTTTTATAACGTTTGCAATATGTTTGTCATGTAAAACTTGGTGTACGGGTTGATATTCTTGTTTGCTTACATAAACCTTGCTAGCCTAAACTCTGTACTGAGAGGGAATGCTTCTCGTGCATCCAAATCCTTGAGCCAAAATCCATGCCATTTGTGTCCACCATAACTACCTATATGTGGTATTTCCTTGCCACTCCAAGTAAATTTTTCATGTGCTACCTTTAAATTATTCAAAATGTTATTATTCCCTTTTTGTGTCAATGTTTACTAGCTCATGAGGAATTAGTGTGGTTATTCTTTATTCTATTGTCAAATGGACTTTCACACCTGGACTAGTGGCATATACATCCGCTTATCCTCTAATTTTGCAAAAAGAGCTGGCAACGGGGTGCCCAGTCCCAATTAATTACAACTTTAACCAATTAATTCTCTTCACACTTTTGCCCTGATTCATCAGTAAGCAATGACAAACAGTGAAATATCTGCATGTGTGTAAACCAAAGAGAAAAAGGGATGATCTGCCTTGCTGGTAGAAATAACGTCCTTCATGGGAGCCGCTCTTAAAAGTCCGTTTGACAGGTAGAATACTGTTCTCACCCGCTACCATTCGTTGACAATTAACATACACCTCTCAAAAATAGATACTCCTCCATGGTATGTGATTGATGGAAGGCACCCGAGGATTCGGTTAGCCATGGCTTGTGTAAGCAAGGTTGGGAGGAGTATCAAATATTTTATGCAATCTCTATATGCTTTCAAAAACCTAAAAGCTCTAGCACATGATTTAATCCCTGCTTCCCTCTGCGAAGGGCCTTTCTTTTACTTTTATGTTGAGTCAGTTTTCCTATTCTTTCTGTCTTCCACAAGCAAACACTAGTGTCAATTTTGTACAACATGGGTTATATGCAACGTATTGGACTTGTTATACTACTTTGTGTTGACAATATCCATGAGATAAATATGTTGAAAGTTGAAGCAAATGCTGAAACTTAATTCTTCCTTTGTGTTGATTGAATACCTTTTGCTAGAAACTATTGCTTTATGAGTTAACACTTATGCAAAACACTTTGATGCTTGTCTTGAAAGTACTATTCATGAAAACGTTTAGCTTGTGTGATTCATTGTTTACTCATTATCTATTTGATAGCAAATTATAGACCATTGACTTGGATCACTTCATTCATTTACATGTGCCTTGCAATATTATTTGATCAAGATTATGATGGTAGCATGTCACCTCAAAAATTATTTTGTTTTTATCGTTTACCTACTCGAGGACGAGCAGGAACTAAGCTTGGGGATGCTGATACGTCTCCAACGTATCTATAATTTTTGATGTTCCATGCTTGTTTTATACCAATTGCTACATGTTTTGCATCTACTTTATGTCACTTTTATACATTTTTTGGGACTAACCTATTAACAAGATGCCGAAGTGCCAGTTCCTGTTTTCTGCTGTTTTTGTATTCCAGAAAAGCTAGTCTGGAAATATTCTCGGAATTGGACGAAACTTTTCGGGGGTGCTATTTTTCCAGAAACACAAGATGACGCAAAGAAGCAGCAGAGGAGGCCACAGGGGCCCCACACGCCATGAGGGCGCGGGGCCCCCTCTGCCGCGCCCTTGGTGTGGGCCCCACGGGGCTCGCCAGCCGCCGCCCTTTCGCCTACTTATTCCCCCCGAGAAAAAACCCTAGGCACCTGAGCCATTATCCACGAAAAGTTCCAGAGACGCCGCCGCCGTCAACCCTAGCTCGGGAGGGTCCAGAACCTCTTCCCGGCACCCTGCCGGAGAGGGGAATCGTCACCGGAGGCTTCTACATCGCCATGCCTGCCTCCGAGTGATGCGTGAGTAGTTCATCCTTGGACTACGGGTCCATAGCAGTAGCTAGATGGTTGTCTCTCCTTTGTGCCATCATGTTTAGATCTTGTGAGCTGCCCTACATGATCAAGGTCATATTATTGTAATGCTGCATGTTGTGTTTGCTGGGATCCGATGAATATTGAATATTATGTCAAGTTGATTATCAATCTATGCCCTATGTTATTTATGATCTTGCATGCTCTCCGTTGCTAGTAGATGCTTTGGCCAAGTAGATGCTTGTGACTCCAAGAGGAGTATTTATGCTAGATAGTGGGTTCATGCCTCCATTGAATCTGGGACAGTGACAGAAAGTTCTAAGGTTGTGGATGTGCTGTTGCCACTAGGGATAACCTAACGATGCTATGTCCACGGGCATATGTGTTTGTTTACATTACGCACTTTACTTAATGCGATTATCCGTTGCTTGCAACTTAATACCAACGGGGGACTCGGATGACAACCCGGCGGTGGATTATTAGTCATAGACGCTGTTGGATAACGGTCTATGTATCATGTCGTAATGCCCAATTAATATCATAGTAATCATCATGCCATGTATTTGCATTGTCATGCGCTCACTATTTGTCAATTGCCCAGCTGTAATTTGTTTACCCAACATGTTAGATATCTTTATGGAGAGACACCACTAGTGAACTGTGGACCCCGGTCCATTCCTTTACATTGATTAAACCACAAACTGCAAACTGTTCCTTTTTCATTCGCTGCAACTTAATACTCATTTTCCACACGAGACGTTTAATCCTTTGTTTTCAGCAAGCCGGTGAGATTGACAACCTCACTGTTTCGTTGGGGCAAAGTACTTTGATTGTGTTGTGTGCAGGTCCACGTCAGCGCCGGAATCCCTGGTGTTGCGCCGCATCATATTTCGCCGTCGACAACCTTCTGAAGAATCGTTACTCCTACTGGTTCGATAAACCTTGGTTTCATACTGAGGGAAAACTTGCTGCTAGCTACATCAAACCTTCCTCTTGGGGTCTCCCAACGAGCAAGTACGTCTTGCATCAAGCCTTTTTCTGGCGCCGTTGCCGGGGAGTAGCAGTTCTTCTGCAAGGGGAGTTTCACACTTCCAATCTCTTTACTTTGTTTTTGTCTTGCTTAGTTTATTTTATTTTATCTTGTTTGCTTTCAATTATCAAAAACACAAAAAAATTAGTTACTTGCATCTAGTTATTTTCCGTTTAGCTTTTGTTATTTCATCATGCTTCTCCCTAAGTACACTAAAAAGGAAATATCTGTGGGTAGCGGGTCTATCATTGGAAGAGATAACATTGAGGAATTCTTTAATCATGTTAGCATGGTTGAAGATTTTGAAGATAGATCCTTGGTAGAACTTGCTCTGAATTATGAAATTGCTACAGCTTCTTTAGTTCACATGCTGGAAGCTCGATTTGTTAATCTTAGTCCCATAATGCAGCACATGTTTCTAAAACTTCATGATACGGAAGATGGTGAAAAGAAAGATTTTGTTTTAGAAACCTTACTTAAAGAATTTGGTGATGTTGCTAGGGAAGCTAGGAAGGTTTTTATGAAATATAAGGTGCTTGGATATTATATTGATATTGTTAATACACTTGAAAAACTTGAAAAGAGAGGTTAAGTACACAAAAGAAACTAATTGTGAGGGGGAAGTTAAAATACCAATACCTTTTAAGCTTATAGGAATGCATGAGGCACTAGAAAAGAATTTTGATTGGATTGTTCCTGAAAACCCATTTGATGAATATGATGAGCCTGAGGTATTGAGAAAGGGAATTCTGAAACCTATATAGACAAGATACAATGCATTGTTGAGAAAACTTCCGACCTCTCTTTGGATGCTTCTTCACTTGGTAATACTTGATGCATGCTTTGTGCCTAGCTAAAAGGCGTTAAAGAAAAGCGCTTATGGGAGGCAACCCATTTTATTTTTCTGCAATTTTTCTTTATTGAGTCAAGGATTTGTTTACTTCTGTAGCAACTCCTTTGTATCTTTATTTTCTCGCATTGTTGTGCCAAGAGTAGCCTCTAATGTTAAGGATGCTTAATTTTGATTGCTGCGCAGAAACAGATTTTTGCTGTCCACTGTACGAAATTAAAATCACCAGATTGTTAAAAAATCTGAAATTTTTGTGCGTAATCTTTATGAATGTCTGAATCTTTCATTAGTTCAAGTTTTTCGATCTGAGCGCTGTAAGTGCCTCGAAAAAATTCGTCTTTGCGGACTGTTCTGTTTTAGACAGATTATGCCTTTTTATTTTGCACTGTTGAGTGAAATTCTTTTTTGGGTGGAAGAGCTTCACATAACATCAGTGGCTGTAGCTAATGTTTAAAGTAACAATCATATTTGTCTTTATAGAACATGTGAGTTTTTGATTGTGCACTAACCCTCTAATGAGATTTACTTTGAGTTTGGTGTGACGGAAGTTTTCAAGGGTCAAGAGAGAAGGGTGAAAATAGGATCAAGAAGAGTGAAGAGCTTAAGCTTGGGGAGGCTCCCATGGATCTCCCCAGCATATTTCAAGAAGACTCAAGCGTCTAAGCTTGGGGATGCCCAAGGCATCCCCTTCTTCATCGCAAAATTATCAGGTCATCTCTAGTGAAACTATATTTTAATTCTTTCACATCATATGTGCTTTTCTTGGAGCGTCTGTGTGCTTTTATTTTCAGTATTGCTTTTATTTTCAATAAAGCTTGACTGGACCCTAGCATTCTTGATTGGGAGAGAGACACGCTCCGCTTTTTCATGAGAATACTCCTATTCTTCACTTATATTTGTTGAGTATTCATATCTAGCGCTGTTCAGCTTTTAGCTCTTGTTTTCATGTATCTCTTTTCAGAGCTATTAGCTTTCTTTTGTAGAAAGTACTCTCTTGCTTCACTTATATTTGTTTGGAGAGTTGATTAAATAAATTGATTGGTGTTTGGTTGGTTCAGAAAATGTTGCATGTGGTAATTGGTATAAGGAAAAACTTGCTTAATCTTGTAGATCACTATTATGGATAACTTGATGCTTGTCAATTGTTTTGAGTTAACAAGTAGATCATGATTAAATTGTGCATCACATGAGTTAAGCCTATTAGTGAAGAACTACCGTAAAGCTTGTTGAAAATTTGGTTTGCATCGGTGGTATCTCTAAGGTCTAGATATTTTCTAATAACGGGTTTGGTTAACAAGGAAGACGGTATGAAGTTTTATAACGTTTGCAATATGTTTGTCATATAAAACTTGGTGTACGGGTTGATATTCTTGTTTGCTTACATAACCTTGCTAGCCTAAACTCTGTACTGAGAGGGAATGCTTCTCGTGCATCCAAATCCTTGAGCCAAAATCCATGCCATTTGTGTCCACCATAACTACCTATATGTGGTATTTCCTTGCCACTCCAAGTAAATTTTTCATGTGCTACCTTTAAATTATTCAAAATGTTATTATTCCCTTTTTGTGTCAATGTTTACTAGCTCATGAGGAATTAGTGTGGTTATTCTTTATTCTGGTTGTCAATGGACTTTTACACCTGGACTAGCGGCATATACATCCGCTTATCCTCTAATTTTGCAAAAAGAGCTGGCAACGGGGTGCCCAGTCCCAATTAATTACAACTTTAACCAATTAATTCTCTTCACACTTTTGCCCTGATTCATCAGTAAGCAATGACAAACAGTGAAATATCTGCATGTGTGTAAACCAAAGAGAAAAAGGGATGATCTGCCTTGCTGGTAGAAATAACGTCCTTCATGGGAGCCGCTCTTAAAAGTCCGTTTGACAGGTAGAATACTGTTATCACCCGCTACCATTCGTTGACAATTAACAAACACCTCTCAAAAATAGATACTCCTCCATGGTATGTGATTGATGGAAGGCACCCGAGGATTCGGTTAGCCATGGCTTGTGTTAGCAAGGTTGGGAGGAGTGTCAAATATTTTATGCAATCTCTATATGCTTTCAAAAACCTAAAAGCTCTAGCACATGATTTAATCCCTGCTTCCCTCTGCGAAGGGCCTTTCTTTTACTTTTATGTTGAGTCAGTTTTCCTATTCTTTCTGTCTTCCACAAGCAAACACTAGTGTCAATTTTGTTACAACATGGGTTATATGCAACGTATTGGACTTGTTATACTACTTTGTGTTGACAATATCCATGAGATAAATATGTTGAAAGTTGAAGCAAATGCTGAAACTTAATTCTTCCTTTGTGTTGATTGAATACCTTTTGCTAGAAACTATTGCTTTATGAGTTAACACTTATGCAAACACTTTGATGCTTGTCTTGAAAGTACTATTCATGAAAACGTTTAGCTTGTGTGATTCATTGTTTACTCATTATCTATTTGATAGCAAATTATAGACCATTGACTTGGATCACTTCATTCATTTACATGTGCCTTGCAATATTATTTGATCAAGATTATGATGGTAGCATGTCACCTCAAAAATTATTTTGTTTTTATCGTTTACCTACTCGAGGACGAGCAGGAACTAAGCTTGGGGATGCTGATACGTCTCAAACGTATCTATAATTTTTGATGTTCCATGCTTGTTTTATACCAATTGCTACATGTTTTGCATCTACTTTATGTCACTTTTATACATTTTTTGGGACTAACCTATTAACAAGATGCCGAAGTGCCAGTTCCTGTTTTCTGCTGTTTTTGTATTCCAGAAAAGCTAGTCTGGAAATATTCTCGGAATTGGACGAAACTTCGGGAGGTGCTATTTTTCCAGAAGACACGATGACGCAAAGAAGCAGCAGAGGAGGCCACAGGGGCCCCACACGCCATGAGGGCGCGGGTGCCCCCTCTGCCGCGCCCTCTGGTGTGGGCCCCACGGGGCTCGCCAGCCGCCGCCCTTTCGCCTACTTATTCCCCCCGAGAAAAAACCCTAGGCACCTGAGCCATTATCCACGAAAAGTTCCAGAGACGCCGCCCCGTCAACCCTAGCTCGGGAGGGTCCAGAACCTCTTCCCGGCACCCTGCCGGAGAGGGGAATCGTCACCGGAGGCTTCTACATCGCCATGCCTGCCTCCGAGGTGATGCGTGAGTAGTTCATCCTTGGACTACGGGTCCATAGCAGTAGCTAGATGGTTGTCTCTCCTATTTGTGCCATCATGTTTAGATCTTGTGAGCTGCCCTACATGATCAAGGTCATATTATTGTAATGCTGCATGTTGTGTTTGCTGGGATCCGATGAATATTGAATATTATGTCAAGTTGATTATCAATCTATGCCCTATGTTATTTATGATCTTGCATGCTCTCCGTTGCTAGTAGATACTTTGGCCAAGTAGATGCTTGTGACTCCAAGAGGGAGTATTTATGCTAGATAGTGGGTTCATGACTCCGTTGAATCTGGGACAGTGACAGAAAGTTCTAAGGTTGTGGATGTGCTGTTGCCACTAGGGATAACCTAACGATGCTATGTCCACGGGCATATGTGTTTGTTTACATTACGCACTTTACTTAATGCGATTATCCGTTGCTTGCAACTTAATACCAACGGGGACTCGGATGACAACCCGGCGGTGGATTATTAGTCATAGACGCAGTTGGATAACGGTCTATGTATCATGTCGTAATCACTACTGGGAAAAGCCCTATCAGTGGCGCACCAAAAAGGGATTCTGTGGCGCGCCCCCAGAAATCCCTGGTGCGCCACAGAATCGTCGCCACAGAAATCCGCATTTCTGTGGCGCACCAGGCAGATGCGCCACAGAAACCAACTTTCTGTGGCGCACCGAGCTTGGTGCGCCACAGAAATGCGGATTTCTGTGGCGCACCTGACTGGTGCGCCACAGAATTCTCAAAAAATTCAAAACTGCAAAAAAAAAATTCAAAAAAAATCAGAAAAATCAAAATATGAAATAATATGAAAAATCCTATTTATTGGAATTATTTTCAATTTTTTTGAATCTTTTGAACTCTAACTTCCCGCTAGGTCACCCATCCTCAAAGTGACCCAACCCTAGCACGCTTAACTTCTAAGTTCCACCCACTTCACCTACCCTTGTGCTACTCAAAGTCTTGTATGTGTGCATGTTACCTATGTGTTATAAATGTGCGTTTTTAAAGTTCAGATTTTTTAAAAACTTCTAAACTTTGAAAAGGAGATTAAAAAGTTTCAAAAATCCAAAAAAATTCAAAAAAATTCAAAAAACTTAACAAAAAAATCCAAAAAGTCAAAACATTTTAAAAAGTCAAAACATTTTAAAAAGTCAAAACACTTCAAAAACAATTCAAAAAATCCAAAAAACTCAAAAAAGTCAAAACATTTTAAAAAGTCAAAACACTTCAAAAAAGTCAAAAAATCCAAAAAAGTCAAAACACTTTTAAAAATTCAACAATCTTCTTTGTTATACATTTCTGTGTCGTTTTTGAATTTTTAAATTTTTTGAATTTTTTTGATTTTTTTGTGAAAAATCGTCTGTTTCAAATAACTTTTTTTTTCTTTTTGAATTTGAGGAATCTGTGAACTTTTCAAAATCGACGGACACGGCGGTAGCAACATCATGCTATTGGTCTCTGGCTTCGGCAGGCTCCTGCATCAAGGCATTGCCTCTCGTCTTCCCTACGTACCACCCCACGTTTTCGACTTCAGCAGTTCAGCTTCCATTCTGCAGTTCAACATAAAATCGGTCACATTTGGGCACGATATGATCCTCTTGCTGGATATCTTGACAAATATGGTTAAACTTCAGTGGCAGAGCTTAATGCAGGGGGGTGGCGCGGGGGCACATGCCCCCCCCCCATTTTTTTGTTGCGAACAAATAGAAAATTAGGGGATACATACGAAATAGGTATCCCAAGGTCCACGCACTTCGCGTCCTCCAGGTCAAATTGCAAAGAAATCTGTGAATTGCTGACCGGGTAAACCCTGGTGGATTCGAACTCGGATTTTTCTCACGATTTTTTTGACATATTATTTGCGTTATTTCGACGTCGTATGCAAAAGTTATGCCGTACAAAGATTTCTTTTTCATTTGTTGCAGAAAAGGTCAAAATTCATATTTCAAAATTTCTACACATACTAGACACTCATACCTAGCCACATGTCAAAGGGTTTTAATTTTCGAATTTTTTTCATTTTCTTTTAATTCCTGCAAGACTAAAAAAGGCGATCCACGGGGGGGGGGGGGGGGGGGGGGGGGGGGGGGGGGTGGGATTTGAAAAATGAGATTCTGTGGCGCACCAATGTGACCTTTCTGTGGCGCACCTGCCTGGTGCGCCACAGAATGTCAACTTTCTGTGGCGCACCTGCCTGGTGCGCCACAGAATTTTTTTTTTCCATTTTTTACCTGCCCCCTGGATAAGTTTCTGTGGCGCACCTGGCCTGGTGCGCCACATAAATGTTAATGTGACTTTCTGTGGCGCACCTGGCTTGGTGCGCCACAGAAGGCGCACCAGGCCTGGTGCGCCACAGAATTATCTTTCTGTGGCGCACCAATTAGGGGTGCGCCACAGAATACAACCTACCTATAATGGTTTTCCTAGTAGTGGCTGGGGGTATAACCACCCTCCTAACCATCTTGCCACACCTTGCCTCCTCTTTTAAACACACGCTGAACCATTGCATGTAATTACCTCTTCATGTTTATTGGGTAAAACGGTTTTGCATGCAATATATATTGTCTCACCTAATAAATAGCCACAGTTAACAAGAGAAAAATAAGGATTTTCCTTCCAATCGGTGCTCCTACTAAAAGGCCTAATAATCCTGGACGGAGATGGAAATGAGGAATTGGCGCTTACAATGACCACGTTGTTATTAAATGTGGATTGACTTCATATTATACCATCTCACCATGCTAAAAGCACGAGTGGAGCTACCGTTTTTATCTTGGCCGTCACTACCTATTTTTGGATTTCATAACCAATCAACTCGCGCAGGGTCGTGGAGCTGTCTGACACCGTGGCGACGTCGATGGCAGGCCTGACAAGTCTAATGCTTTGGTCCCTTTCCTGAAGATGAAGATGGGTTAGAGTAAGATGGTGGCAGCGACTTCTGTAGCGTGTGCATTGGTGCCGATGAGGGTCTGCTCGATCGGTTATGTCCCTTGCTCGCTAACAGGCGGCTTGGTGTAGCCTTCGGTCTTTAGATGATTCATGTTGGTGTCCTTGTTAGGGCACATTTTCATGTTCTTGGCCACCCCCTTCATCAGTGTTGTAGGTGTAGCGAAATGTCGCAAGGTTGGTGGTTTCGTTTCGGGTTGATCTTTGTACTCCTCTTGTAAGGTTTTGTTGAATAATGTAATGAAAACGGTTGTGTGTGTCCTTTGAATGTTGAGGCTGGAATACACACTCCATTTCGAAAAAAAAAACAACCAACTCGCACAAAGGTATTTATGTTTTGTGTTTGGATCTCTCTACTTTCTTCTTTGCATTATTCACCGAGTTTGGATTGATCACATTCACATTGGGTTCAACTTCTTCGTGGGTTGGATCTTTTTCACATTGTGCTTCATCACATTGGGAATTTGGGATTGATCTTCTCCATATCGGTTCCCATTTTTTATTTTATCAAGGATATCAACTAGAAGGGACGTGAATTGACGATTACAACTTTTACCTTTTAGGTAATTTTATGGAACTATGGAATTAAAGGTTCCCTAAAATACAACTAAGTGATGCAATCCTATATAGCAAAGATTACTCTAATGACATGATACGTACAAAAGGTAAACAAGCTTCATGTGGCACTAAAAGAGATGAGAACAATGATCAAACTAACAAAAAAATAGAAATAAACACAAAGTCGATGTATCCTAAATTCAAATCTTCAAAACGACACTAATCTCTGTTGTAGGGCCATGACAAAAAAAAATTGACATGGCCTCGGGAAGATATCCACGAGTGGGAGGCGTCATCACAGAGACACCAAAAAAAGGAAACGAAACAATGCTGGCGAAGATTGGAGGGGGAAGCGTTACGGAATCCCCTCTGGTTGCCTCTCTGGCCTCTCCAACATATTTTCCACCGCTTCCATCATCAGAAGGGATCCACCTCTGAACTATGGGTTAATTTGTGGTAGTTCTTTGATTTTTCTCTCTCTATGTGTAACATGTCTAGAACCTTATAGCGTGGTCTAGTACTCCATAATAGGCCGTGGCCAGCGACCAAGCCAAGCTGCACAATGCTAACATGCCCATTTCAAAGGCGAGGATCAAATGATAACATGCTATCTGCCAGCAATGCTCTTGTTCATGCCCACCCGGCAGCTTGCAGCTTCCTCGACGGACACGGCGGTAGCAACATCATGCTATTGGTCTCTGGCTTCGGCAGGCTCCTGCATCAAGGCATTGCCTCTCGTCTTCCCTACGTACCACCCCACGTTTTCGACCAGTAGTTCAGCTTCCATTCTGCAGTTCAACATAAAATCGGTCACATTTGGGCACGATATGATCCTCTTGCTGGATATCTTGACAAATATGGTTAAACTTCAGTGGCAGAGCTTAATGCAGGGGGGTGGCGCGGGGCACATGCCCCCCCCCCCCCCATTTTTTTGTTGCGAACAAATAGAAAATTAGGGGATACATACGAAATAGGTATCCCAAGGTCCACGCACTTCGCGTCCTCCAGGTCAAATTGCAAAGAAATCTGTGAATTGCTGACCGGGTAAACCCTGGTGGATTCGAACTCGGATTTTTCTCACGATTTTTTTGACATATTATTTGCGTTATTTCGACGTCGTATGCAAAAGTTATGGCTGTACAAAGATTTCTTTTTCATTTGTTGCAGAAAAGGTCAAAATTCATATTTCAAAATTTCTACACATACTAGACACTCATACCTAGCCACATGTCAAAGGGTTTTAATTTTCGAATTTTTTTTCATTTTCTTTTAATTCCTGCAAGACTAAAAAAGGCGATCCACGGGGGGGGGGGGGGGGGGGGGGGTGGGATTTGAAAAATGAGATTCTGTGGCGCACCCAGCTTGGTGCGCCACAGAATGTGACCTTTCTGTGGCGCACCTGCCTGGTGCGCCAC
This sequence comes from Poa pratensis, assembly GCA_947311845.1. Lineage (NCBI taxonomy): Eukaryota > Viridiplantae > Streptophyta > Magnoliopsida > Poales > Poaceae > Poa > Poa pratensis. Next base: position 3,134,707 of record CAMZMU010000100.1, on the reverse strand, counting down.
AGAATGTCAACTTTCTGTGGCGCACCTGCCTGGTGCGCCACAGAATTTTTTTTTTCAATTTTTTACCTGCCCCCTGGATACGTTTCTGTGGCGCACCTGGCCTGGTGCGCCACAGAAATGTGACTTTCTGTGGCGCACCTGGCTTGGTGCGCCACAGAAAGTCATATTTCTGTGGCGCACCTGGCCACGTGCGCCACAGAAAGTCACATTTCTGTGGCGCACCAGGCCTGGTGCGCCACAGAATTATATTTCTGTGGCGCACCAATTAGGGGTGCGCCACAGAATACAACCTACCTATAATGGTTTTCCTAGTAGTGGCTGGGGGTATAACCACCCTCTTAACCATCTTGCCACACCTTGCCTCCTCTTTTAAACACACGCTGAACCATTGCATGTAATTACCTCTTCATGTTTATTGGGTAAAACGGTTTTGCATGCAATATATATTGTCTCACCTAATAAATAGCCACAGTTAACAAGAGAAAAATAAGGATTTTCCTTCCAATCGGTGCTCCTACTAAAAGGCCTAATAATCCTGGACGGAGATGGAAATGAGGAATTGGCGCTTACAATGACCACGTTGTTATTAAATGTGGATTGACTTCATATTATACCATCTCACCATGCTAAAAGCACGAGTGGAGCTACCGTTTTTATCTTGGCCGTCACTACCTATTTTTGGATTTCATAACCAATCAACTCGCGCAGGGTCGTGGAGCTGTCTGACACCGTGGCGACGTCGATGGCAGGCCTGACAAGTCTAATGCTTTGGTCCCTTTCCTGAAGATGAAGATGGGTTAGAGTAAGATGGTGGCAGCGACTTCTGTAGCGTGTGCATTGGTGCCGATGAGGGTCTGCTCGATCGGTTATGTCCCTTGCTCGCTAACAGGCGGCTTGGTGTAGCCTTCGGTCTTTAGATGATTCATGTTGGTGTCCTTGTTAGGGCACATTTTCATGTTCTTGGCCACCCCCTTCATCAGTGTTGTAGGTGTAGCGAAATGTCGCAAGGTTGGTGGTTTCGTTACGGGTTGATCTTTGTACTCCTCTTGTAAGGTTTTGTTGAATAATGTAATGAAAACGGTTGTGTGTATCCTTTGAATGTTGAGGCTGGAATACACACTCCATTTCGAAAAAAAAACAACCAACTCGCACAGAGGTATTTATGTTTTGTGTTTGGATCTCTCTACTTTCTTCTTTGCATTATTCACCGAGTTTGGATTGATCACATTCACATTGGGTTCAACTTCTTCGTGGGTTGGATCTTTTTCACATTGTGCTTCATCACATTGGGAATTTGGGATTGATCTTCTCCATATCGGTTCCCATTTTTTATTTTATCAAGGATATACACTAGAAGGGACGTGAATTGACGATTACAACTTTTACCTTTTAGGTAATTTTATGGAACTATGGAATTAAAGGTTCCCTAAAATACAACTAAGTGATGCAATCCTATATAGCAAAGATTACTCTAATGACATGATACGTACAAAAGGTAAACAAGCTTCATGCGGCACTAAAAGAAATGAGAACAATGATCAAACTAACAAAAAAATAGAAATAAACACAAAGTCGATGTATCCTAAATTCAAATCTTCAAAACGACACTAATCTCTGTTGTAGGGCCATGACAAAAAAAAATTGACATGGCCTCGGGAAGATATCCACGAGTGGGAGGCGTCATCACAAAGACACCAAAAAAAGGAAACGAAACAATGCTGGCGAAGATTGGAGGGGGAAGCGTTGCCGGAATCCCCTCTGGTTACGTCTCTGGCCTCTCCAACATATTTTCCACCGCTTCCATCATCAGAAGGGATCCACCTCTGAACTATGGGTTAATTTGTGGTAGTTCTTTGATTTATCTCTCTCTATGTGTAACATGTCTGGAACCTTATAGCGTGGTCTAGTACTCCATAATAGGCCGTGGCCAGCGACCAAGCCAAGCTGCACAATGCTAACATGCCCATTTCAAAGGCGAGGATCAAATGATAACATGCTATCTGCCAGCAATGCTCTTGTTCATGCCCACCCGGCAGCTTGCAGCTTCCTCGACGGACACGGCGGTAGCAACATCATGCTATTGGTCTCTGGCTTCGGCAGGCTCCTGCATCAAGGCATTGCCTCTCGTCTTCCCTAAGTACCACCCCACGTTTTCGACTTCAGCAGTTCACCTTCCATTCTGCAGTTCAACATAAAATCGGTCACATTTGGGCACGATATGATCCTCTTGCTGGATATCTTGACAAATATGGTTAAACTTCAGTGGCAGAGCTTAATGCAGGGGAGTGGCGCGGGGGCACATGCCCCCCCCCCCCCATTTTTTTGTTGCGAACAAATAGAAAATTAGGGGATACATACGAAATAGGTATCCCAAGGTCCACGCACTTCGCGTCCTCCAGGTCAAATTGCAAAGAAATCTGTGAATTGCTGACCGGGTAAACCCTGGTGGATCCGAACTCGGATTTTTCTCACGATTTTTTTGACATATTATTTGCGTTATTTCGACGTCGTATGCAAAAGTTATGGCCGTACAAAGATTTCTTTTTCATTTGTTGCAGAAAAGGTCAAAATTCATATTTCAAAATTTCTACACATACTAGACACTCATACCTAGCCACATGTCAAAGGGTTTTAATTTTCGAATTTTTTTTCATTTTCTTTTAATTCCTGCAAGACTAAAAAAGGCGATCCACGGGGGGGGGGGGGGGGGGGGTGGGATTTGAAAAATGAGATTCTGTGGCGCACCCAGCTTGGTGCGCCACAGAATGTGACCTTTCTGTGGCGCACCTGCCTGGTGCGCCACAGAAAGTCACATTTCTGTGGCGCACCAGGCCAGGTGCGCCACAGAAACTTATCCAGGTTTCTGTGGCGCAATTGGCCTGGTGCGCCACAGAAAGTTGACATTCTGTGGCGCACCTGGCTTGGTGCGCCACAGAAAGTCATATTTCTGTGGCGCACCTGGCCACGTGCGCCACAGAATTATATTTCTGTGGCGCACCAATTAGGGGTGCGCCACAGAATACAACCTACCTATAATGGTTTTCCTAGTAGTGAATGCCCAAATTAGATATCATAGTAATCATCATGCCATGTATTTGCATTGTCATGCGCTCACTATTTGTCAATTGCCCAGCTGTAATTTGTTTACGCAACATGTTAGATATCTTTATGGAGAGACACTACTAGTGAACTGTGGACCCCGGTCCAATTCCTTTGCATTGATTAAACCACAAACTGCAAACTGTTCCTTTTTCATTCGCTGCAACTTAATACTCATTTTCCACACGAGACGTTTAATCCTTTGTTTTCAGCAAGCCGGTGAGATTGACAACCTCACTGTTTCGTTGGGCCAAAGTACTTTGATTGTGTTGTGTGCAGGTCCACGTCAGCGCCGGAATCCCTGGTGTTGCGCCGCATCATATTTCGCCGTCGACAACCTTCTGAAGAATCGTTACTCCTACTGGTTCGATAAACCTTGGTTTCATACTGAGTGAAAACTTGCTGCTAGGCTACATCAAACCTTCCTCTTGGGGTCTCCCAACGAGCAAGTACGTCTTGCATCATGTCTTCTCAATACATCGCTCATAGTCTGAAAGGGGCTCATTGTAGGGATATATAAGTTGTCAACGGTGCGATCAAGTGTCTCCCTTGGTATATTCTTCAGAATTTCCTTTACGGGGTCCTGTCTTTCCTGTTTTTTCCGTGCAAAAAAGGTTGTCACCTCGGCACGCGTGCTCTCGTCTAATTCCTCCTTACTCTTCTCGCAAGCTAACTTCTCAGGAGTCTTGACTTTCTTGGGTATGTTTGCACGTTTCTTGACAGGGACCTGTCTTTCCTGAGCATAGTACCAGTCGACGTGAACAGCTTCCGCTTTGCCAAATTACTAGTTGGCGCATCAGTCAGCTGACAGGATGGTGCGGGCGATGGACTCGCGGTGGGCTCCCAATCGTCGAGGAGGGCGGGTGGACTTTGAGGTGGTAGATTTCTACTCGGAGGAGTCTGTGGCCTTGGTGCCGAGTCTGGAAACACGATATATTTCTTCTTCCATAGAACGATACCAAGCTCGACTTCTCCCAGTGTCTTCTCGTCGTCACCTCCAGGAATGTCAAGATCCATTGTCTGGAATCCCGGCATAACTTTTGTCACCCCGACACGAGCATAGCCAGCTGGAATCTGACCAAAATGGAAGATTGCTCCAGGTTGATTTGGTAAAGCATAGCCATCCGCCACCGGACAACTAATGTTCTTCATTGGCATATGTAGCTGACAATTTGTCTTCTCTGTGATATCATCCACGGGGTAGTGAGCCGCCGACGGTTCGACTGCAGGATCTTCTAGCTGCGTGGAACCCACGCTGCTTTTCCGCTGAGATGGGCAGGCATCGACTGCAGGATCTTGTAGCAGCAACTGAGATTCCCTTTGCTGGGTAATTGAGTCCAGTTGCTCCTGGTGCCGCTGCACCTGGCGTTCTAATTCCGTTAACTGGTCCAACCCCCTCTTCTTATTTCTGGAACGGCCTCTATAAATTGAACGTCCGCCGGAAACCCTTGATTCCAATTAACCCCGGCTCCTCTGCCTCGACATCGTTCCCAGTGTTCAGGATTAACGAGGGCGAGTGTCAGCTCGTCGTGCTCTCTATCGGTAACAAATTTCCCTTTCGGACTAGGTCTATTGCGTCCTCTAGTTTTTTTACGACTCTTGTAATTCTTTTCATCCATTTTCCCTTGGCAACAATCAGCCCTGTGTCTGGGTCCAACCCTGCCCCATGCGCGAACAACCAGAACTTGGACCTCTCGGGCCTGTCATCTGTCTGTGGAGTGATCCCTTTTCCACGCAGTTCGTTTTCAAAGGCTTCCCACTTAGGCAAGGCAGTCTTATAGCCACCTGACCCCAAAGTATGGTGATATTTCGCTTCTTAGCATTCAACTTATTTTTGGCCGATCGAGCCACACCGGTGTCCGATTTCTTATACGCCACAAATGCGGGCCACGCATCTTTTATCTTCTCTAGATGTCCAGTGAAATCTGGAGTTACTTTCTCATATTTTTTCCACAATGCTTTCTTCCAGCAGTTGAATTGCGTGGCCATCTTCTTAAGAGTCCACTCCTTGACTTTCTCCTTCTTCTTCTCTGGGAGACCTTCCGGTAGGCTGAAATATGTCAAGAGCGTGTACCAAAGCAATTTTTTAATTCTTTTCTCGACATAACTTGCTCCAACGTTGGCTTTCTTCGGCTTATTCCATTCTGCAATGGTGATCGGGATCGTGTCCCTAACAAGAACTCCGCATTGACCTACATATTTACGACAGTTGTCTTCAGGTTTCAGCGGTTTGCCATCATCAGCCACTACGTCGATCGACAACTTTGCACCATCTAGCAGCTTTATCCTTTGGGTCGGGCCTCGTTTCGTCTTTGGCGGAGTTCGAGGCTTAGATCCGGAGGGATAAAAGAAAAAATGTTTCGTTAATAAGTGCAATATAAATCAATTAATGCATCTAGTGATCAACAGAGACTTAATATATATATATACATACCTCGCCGGAGTTTGCTAAGGGCACTTCGTCGTCGTCTCTTATTTCTTCTATCTCAAGTCCCTCACCGGAGTCGTTCAACATTTTTTGCTGAAATCATCGTCTTCTCCACCAGAATCTTCTCCATCCGAATTTACTCCAAGGGTCTTCTCAAATATAATTTCTGCCATTCGCTCTTCATTCTCCTCGTGTCTGATGAAGGGGGCGTCCATAGCTCAATGTCACTGCAATTTACAAAGTATTAGCAATGAACAATATCCTACAATTTCCAATATAGCAATGTCTAAAATAATAGCTAATAGCAATTTAAAATTCATAGCTAATAGCAATTTCAAAATTCCTAGCTAATAGCAATCCAAATTTTCCCTAAGTTTTAACAAATTTACATTGCCCAAATTTTTTGTACTATGATAATTCTATTACTAACTATTAACACTACAAATTCTAACACTAACAAATTTTGTCTACTATGAATTTTGCTAACATCTAATATTTTGCAAAATGCAAAAATGCTAACATCTAATATTTAATATTTTGCTAACATCTAATATTTTGCAAAATGCAAAAATGCTAACATCTAACATCTAATATTTTGCTAACATCAAATATTTAATATTTTGCTAACATCTAATATTTTGCAAAATGCAAAAATGCTAACATCTAATATTTAATATTTTGCTAACATCTAATATTTGCAAAATGCAAAAATGCTAACATCTAACATCTAATATTTTGCTAACATCAAATTTAATATTTTGCTAACATCTAACTGAAAAATGCAAAATGCAAAATGCTAACCGTAGCTAGCGGCGACGGCGGGGATCGGTAGGGGACGGCGAGACGGCGGCGTCGGGGCAGGGCAGGGGTGGGGGGCACGCGCGACAGTGTGGCCATGCGGGCCGCGTCGGGGGCGTGAGATGGTGGCGTCGGGGGGGGGGGGCGGCGGCGGAGCAGCGCGACGCGTCGACGGCGTGGGGGCCGGGCGGCGTCGAGGGCGCGAGACGGAGGCGTGGGGGCGGCGATCGGGAGCGCGGCGGCAGAGCAGCGACGGCGTGGGGTGGCATCGGGGGCGCAGCGGCGGCGTCGACGGCGTGGGGGTCGGGGCGGCGTCGGAGGCTGCAGAGACGGAGAGGCGCGAGAGATTGGAGAATTGGAGAAGAAAGAAACGGCCGAGTTTATATATACTCCAGGCCTTTAGTACCGGTTGCAGCCACCAACCGGTACAAAAGACCCCCTTTAGTACCGGTTGGTGGCTGCAACCGGTACAAAAGGTCTTTTTCGGCCAATTTAAATTCGCGCGCGCGAAGCCAACCTTTAGTACCGGTTGGTGGCTGCAACCGGTACAAAAGGTCTTTTTTTGGAGTTTCTTTTTTCTTTATTCATTTTTCTAATTTCTTTATTCTATTGATTTAATTGTCCAAATTTGACAAACTTTACATCAAACTTAAGCCCTGGACATGTAGAATCTTTTGCTACTGGTTATTTTCAAATTTGACTATGTTGAATGTATTCAAATGGATGATTTGAGTAAATTTGACAAAGATTTAATCCATATCATCAAAAAATTTAAACAAAATTTGTAATAATCATCTCTTTATCTTAAAAACATCCGTAACAACATCTCATACAATTACATAAAAAGTTTAATACATTATTACACATCGCGAACAATTTTCATAACACAGTTACATTACTACAAAAACGAACATGTTGGGACGGAGGCCGTAGGATTAGGGGGAACGGCGGGAGGAGACAGCCCGTTCGCGGCCGCCCAGTTCTCGCGCGCACGTTTGCGGCAGAGGGCAAGATCCATGGAGGATGAGTCTTTCAGCGCCCAATCAAGCTCGGAAGCCTCCTTCGCCTTGAGCTGGTAGGCAGTCTTGGCTCGCTGGAAGGGTAGTCGCGGACAGATTGGAGGAGGCTTCCATGGCCTCCTGTATCTACAACCCACAGCCATCTTCCCCATCGTCGCTCCAGTCAAAGTCGTCATCGTCCTCCTCCTCCTCCGCAGGAGGAGCGGCGGCGCCTGGTGGAGGTGCGGCGGCATGATTGCTAGGCGTGCCTGCTCGTTGGGAGACCCCAAGAGGAAGGTTTGATGTAGTCTAGCAGCAAGTTTTCCCTCAGTATGAAACCAAGGTTTATCGAACCAGTAGGAGCAGCAACTCTTCAGAAGGTTGTCAACGCGAAATATGATGCGGCGCAACACGGGATTCGACGGACGTGGACCTGCACACAACACAATCAAACTACTTTGCCCCAACGAAACAGTGAGGTTGTCAATCTCACGGCTTGCTGAAAACAAAGGATTAAACGTATGGTGTGGAAAATGAGTATTAAATTGCAGAGAATGAAAAAGGAACAGTTTGCAGTTTGTGGTTGTTTAATCAGTGTAAAAGAATGGACCGGGGTCCACAGTTCACTAGTGGTGTCTCTCCATAAAAGATAACTAACATGTTGGGTGAACAAATTACAGCTGGGCAATTGACAAATAGTGAGCGCATGACAATGCATATATATGACATGATGATTACTATGATATTTAATTGGGCATTACGACATAATACATAGACCGTTATCCAACAGTCTATGACTAATAATCCACCGCCGGGTTGTCATCCGAGTTCCCCGTTGGTATTAAGTTGCAAGCAACGGATAATTGCATTAAGTAAAGTGCGTAATGTAAACAAACACATATGCCGTGGACATAGCATCGTTAGGTTATCCCTAGTGGCAACAGCACATCCACAACCTTAGAACTTTCTGTCACTGTCCCAGATTAAACGGAGGCATGAACCCACTATCTAGCATAAATACTCTCTCTTGGAGTTACAAGCATCTACTTGGCCAAAGCATCTACGAGTAACGGAAAGCATGCAAGATCTTAAATAACATAGATAGATTGATAATCAACTTGACATAATATTCAATATTCATCGGATCCCAGCAAACACAACATGTAGCATTACAATAATATGATCTTGATCATGTAGGGCAGCTCACAAGATCTAAACATGATGGCACAAAGTGGAGAGACAACCATCTAGCTACTGCTATGGACCCGTAGTCCAAGGATGAACTACTCACGCATCACTCCGGAGGCAGGCATGGCGATGTAGAAGCCTCCGGTGACGATTCCCCTCTCCGGCAGGGTGCCGGGAAGAGGTTCTGAACCCTCCCGAGCTAGGGTTGACGGCGGCGGCGTCTCTGGAACTTTTCGTGGATATTTGCTCAGGCACTTAGGGTTTTCGTCGGGGGGAATAAGTAGGCGAAAGGGCGGCGGCTGGAGGCCCCGTGGGGCCCACACCAGGGCGCGCAGAGGGGGGCCGCGCCCGCGTGTGGGGCCCACGTGGCTCTCCTCTGTGCTCTTTGGTCCGTCAGGTGTGTTCTGGTAAAATAGGGACCCCGTGAGTTTCGTCCAATTCCGAGAATATTTCCAGACTAGCTTTTCTGGAATACAAAAACAGCAGAAAACAGGAACTGGCACTTCGGCATCTTGTTAATAGGTTAGTCCCAAAAAATGTATAAAAGTGATATAAAGTAGATGCAAAACATGTAGCAATTGGTATAAAACAAGCATGGAACATCAAAAATTATAGATACGTTTGAGACGTATCAGCATCCCCAAGCTTAGTTCCTACTCGTCCTCGAGTAGGTAAACGATAAAAACAAAATAATTTTTGAGGTGACATGCTACTATCATAATCTTGATCATATAATATTGCAAGGCACATGTAAATGAATGAAGTGATCCAAGTCAATGGTCTATAATTTGCTACAAATAGATAATGAGTAAACAATGAATCACACAAGCTAAACGTTTTCATGAATAGTACTTTCGAGACAAGCATCAAACAGTTTTGCATAAGTGTTAACTCATAAAGCAATAGTTTCTAATAAAAGGTATTTAATCAACACAAAGGAAGAATTAGTTTCAGCATTTGCTTCAACTTTCAACATATTTATCTCATGGATATTGTCAACACAAAGTAGTATAACAAGTCCAATACATTGCATATAACGCATGTTGTAACAAAGTTGACACTAGTGTTTGCTTGTGGAAGACAGAAAGAATAGGAAAACTGACTCAACATAAAAGTAAAAGAAAGGCCCTTCGCAGAGGGAAGCAGGGATTAAATCATGTGCTAGAGCTTTTAGGTTTTTGAAAGCATATAGAGATTGCATAAAATATTTGATACTCCTCCCAACCTTGCTAACACAAGCCATGGCTAACCGAATCCTCGGGTGCCTTCCATCAATCACATACCATGGAGGAGTATCTATTTTTGAGAGGTGTTTGTTAATTGTCAACGAATGGTAGCGGGTGAGAACAGTATTCTACCTGTCAACGGACTTTTAAGAGCGGCTCCCATGAAGGACGTTATTTCTACCAGCAAGGCAGATCATCCCTCTTTCTCTTTGGTTTACACACATTCAGGTATTTCACTGTTTGTCATTGCTTACTGATGAATCAGGGCAAAAGTGTGAAGAGAATTAATTGGTTAAAGTTGTAATTAATTGGGACTGGGCACCCCGTTGCCAGCTCTTTTTGCAAGTTATTGGATAAGCGGATGTATATGCCACTAGTCCAGGTGTAAAAGTCCATCGACAAAGAATAAAGAATAACCACACTAATTCCTCATGAGCTAGTAAACATTGACACAAAAAGGGAATAATAACATTTTGAATAATTTAAAGGTAGCACATGAAAAATTTACTTGGAGTGGCAAGGAAATACCACATATAGGTAGTTATGGTGGACACAAATGGCATGGATTTTGGCTCAAGGATTTGGATGCACGAGAAGCATTCCCTCTCAGTACAGAGTTTAGGCTAGCAAGGTTATGTAAGCAAACAAGAATATCAACCCGTACACCAAGTTTTATATGACAAACATATTGCAAACGTTATAAGACTTCATACCGTCTTCCTTGTTAACCAAACCCTGTTATTAGAAAATATCTAGACCTTAGAGATACCACCGATGCAAACCAAATTTTCAACAAGCTTTACGGTAGTTCTTCACTAATAGGCTTAACTCATGTGATGCACAATTTAATCATGATCTACTTGTTAACTCAAAACAATTGACAAGCATCAAGTTATCCATTTAGTGATCTACAAGATTAAGCAAGTTTTTCCTTATACCAATTACCACATGCAACATTTTCTGAACCAACCAAACACCAATCAATTTATTTCATCAACTCTCCAAACAAATATAAGTGAAGCAAGAGAGTACTTTCTACAAAAGAAAGCTAATAGCTCTGACAAGAGATACATGAAAACAAGAGCTAAAAGCTGAACAGCGCTAGATATGAATACTCAACAAATATAAGTGAAGAATAGGAGTATTCTCATGAAAAAGCGGAGCGTGTCTCTCTCCCAATCAAGAATGCTAGGGTCCAGTCAAGCTTTATTGAAAATAAAAGCAATACTGAAAATAAAAGCACACAGACGCTCCAAGAAAAGCACATATGATGTGAAAGAATTAAAATATAGTTTCACTAGAGATGACCTGATAATTTTGACGATGAAGAAGGGGATGCCTTGGGCATCCCCAAGCTTAGACGCTTGAGTCTTCTTGAAATATGCTGGGGAGATCCATGGGAGCCTCCCCAAGCTTAAGCTCTTCACTCTTCTTGATCCTATTATATCATCCTTCTCTCTTGACCCTTGAAAACTTCCGTCACACCAAACTCAAAGTAGATCTCATTAGAGGGTTAGTGCATAATCAAAAATTCACATGTTCTATAAAGACGCAATATGATTTACTTTAAACATTAGCTACAGCCACTGATGTTATGTGAAGCTCTTCCACCCAAAAAAGAATTTCACTCAACACTAGTAAAAGAGAGAATGCAAAATAAAAAGGCATAATCTGTCTAAAACAGAACAGTCCGCAAAGACGAATTTTTTCGAGGCACTTACGACGCTCAGATCGAAAACTTGAACTAATGAAAGATTCAGACATTCATAAAGATTACGCACAAAAATTTCAGATTTTTAACAATCTGGTGATTTTAGGAATTTCGTACAGTGAACAGCAAAAATCTGTTTCTGCGCAGCAATCAAAATTAAGCATCATCTTAACATTAGAGGCTACTCTTGGCACAACAATGCGAGAAAATAAAGATACAAAGGAGTTGCTACAGAAGTAAACAAACTCCTTGACTCAATAAAAGAAAAATTGCAGAAAAAAAAAATGGGTTGCCTCCCATAAGCGCTTTTCTTTAACGCCTTTTAGCTAGGCACAAAGCATGCATCAAGTATTACCAAGTGAAGAAAGGTCTAATTCATCAAAAGCTTCATCAAGAACAGGGTTTGTCACACTAGGACTTTTCAGTTTACGTAATTCTTGGGAAGAAAATTTAAATAGACCATTATGTGACTCACCCTCAAGCTCATTGAACACGTTATCCGTTTTAAGCACACCCGTGGGTTTTGGTTTAGAAATTTTTGGCACATACATAAATTTTTGCTCTTCCCCACAAAAGCCTTTTGCCTTTTAGTTTTAATAGAGGTAAAAGTAGAACTTATTACATCCATAGCCTCCTCTAATTCACCAATCCTAAGATTTTGATTATCTTGAATAGTACTAGTTTCTAAAACAGCAATTCTTTCATTAATGGTTCCCAGTGATTCATCAACTTTGCTAGTACTATCAAGGAGATTTGGCAAATTTTTCTCTATAGACTCCAATTTCTTTATAACATCTTCCAAGGTGATCTCATTTTTAATGTTACTAACAGGTGGTGTTCCTACTAGACTCTCAATAATATAACTAGCTTCCAACGCAGGGTACCAAGAAAGTTACCTCCCGTCAAAGTGTCCAAGACATATCTATACCAGCTAGTTATGCCAACATAAAAATTTCTAAGCAGGATCATAGTGGAATATTTTTTAGTACACCTACGATGAGCATCGCTGATTCTATACCAAGCATCTTTCAAACTTTCTCCACTTTGTTGCTTAAAAGATCGAACCTCAACTTCAGGAACCGAAACATGATGAGCCGAACCAGACATGATAACTAACAGAAAACAAAACTGAAAATAAACTAAATGCAAGTAACTAATTTTTTTGTGTTTTTGATAATTGAAAGCAAACAAGATAAAATAAAATAAACTAAGCAAGACAAAAACAAAGTAAAGAGATTGGAAGCGTGAAACTCCCCTTGCAGAAGACTGCTGTCTCCCCGGCAACGGCGCCAGAAAAAGCTTGATGACGTGAAACACTCGTTGGGAGACCCCAAGAGGAAGGTATGATGTAGTCAGCAGCAAGTTTTCCCTCAGAAAGAAACCAAGGTTATCGAACCAGTAGGAGCAGCAACTCTTCAGAAGGTTGTCAACGGCGAAATACGGCGCAGGGATCGACGTGACGTGGAATCTGCACACAACACAATCAAACTACTTTGCCCCAACGAAACAGTGAGGTTGTCAATCTCACTGGCTTGCTGAAAACAAAGGATTAAACGTATGGTGTGGAAAATGAGTATTAAATTGCAGAGAATGAAAAAGGAACAGTTTGCAGTTTGTGGTTGTTTAATCAGTGTAAAAGAATGGACCGGGGTCCACAGTTCACTAGTGGTGTCTCTCCATAAAAGATAACTAACATGTTGGGTGAACAAATTACAGCTGGGCAATTGACAATAGTGAGCGCATGACAATGCATATACATGACATGATGACTACTATGATATTTAATTGGGCATTACGACATAATACATAGACCGTTATCCAACAGCATCTATGACTAATAATCCACCGCCGGGTTGTCATCCGAGTCCCCGTTGGTATTAAGTTGCAAGCAACGGATAATTGCATTAAGTAAAGTGCGTAATGTAAACAAACACATATGCCCGTGGACATAGCATCGTTAGGTTATCCCTAGTGGCAACAGCACATCCACAACCTTAGAACTTTCTGTCACTGTCCCAGGTTAAACGGAGGCATGAACCCACTATCTAGCATAAATACTCTCTCTTGGAGTTACAAGCATCTACTTGGCCAAAGCATCTACGAGTAACGGAAAGCATGCAAGATCTTAAATAACATAGATAGATTGATAATCAACTTGACATAATATTCAATATTCATCGGATCCCAGCAAACACAACATGTAGCATTACAATAATATGATCTTGATCATGTAGGGCAGCTCACAAGATCTAAACATGATGGCACAAAGTGGAGAGACAACCATCTAGCTACTGCTATGGACCCGTAGTCCAAGGATGAACTACTCACGCATCACTCCGGAGGCAGGCATGGCGATGTAGAAGCCTCCGGTGACGATTCCCCTCTCCGGCAGGGTGCCGGGAAGAGGTTCTGGACCCTCCCGAGCTAGGGTTGACGGCGGCGGCGTCTCTGGAACTTTACGTGGATATTGGCCCAGACACTTAGGGTTATTTTCTCGGGACGAATAAATAGATGAAAGGGCGGCGGCTGGAGGCCCTCGTGGTGCCCACACGTGGCTAGGGCGCGCCACAGGGGGGCCACGCCCTGCCCGCGTGTGGGGCCCATGTGGCTCTCCTCTGTTGCTTCTTTGGTCCTTCAGGTGTGTTCTGGCAAAATAGCATCTCCCGTGAAGTTTCGTCCAATTCCGAGAATATTTCCAGACTAGCTTTTCTGGAATACAAAAACAGCAGAAAACAGGAACTGGCACTTCGGCATCTTGTTAATAGGTTAGTCCCAAAAAAAGTATAAAAGTGCCATAAAGTAGATGCAAAACATGTAGCAATTGGTATAAAACAAGCATGGAACATCAAAAATTATAGATACGTTGGAGACGTATCACGGCACCTGGTGGAGACGCGTTCAAGTCGCCGTATGCGGCCGTGGATCCCCACGCCACCCCTGCGGCGTACGCATACTCATCGTGGTCGGGCACGTCGGACCACGTGCGCTCGTACGCCCTCCGCACCGGATCCGGCACCGGAGCAGGAGGCCGGTAGCTAGGCATTCCTCTCCACGACGAGCTCGTGGGCATACGGCGGGATAGGCTCCCGCGGTAGCGCCCAAGCGCGGTCTACCGAGCACGCTCGACCTCGTCCAGAAGGCACTGCGACGAGCGTGGCGGATCCATCTCGTGTAGACGATGCGTTCGTGGCTAGGAATGGTGGATTAGGGTTTACCCCGTTGGCGGCAATACATTTAGACCTCCAGGGCAGCGCTGGGGAGGACACATGACCAGGGCGAGGACACGTGGCCAGGACAGCGCTGGGGGAGGACACGTGTGACTGACACGAGTCGTGACCGCAAAGCCCGCCTTTAGTCCCAGCTGGTGTTACCAGCCGGGACTAAAGAAGCGCACAGATCATGTGTTTCTTTCAAGCGCTTTTGAGCCGTTTAATCAGGGGTGTTTCTTTTGAGGGCTTGTGAGCTGTTGGATCAGCACTATCACGACCACTTCATAAGCCACACGACCGTATATATAGCCCACCTCTCAGACATGTTCGGCACTCAGTGTGTACTTATTGTAGTTCATTTAGTATACAGAGCATTCAGATTCCCTGCATACATCTGATGGTGCATTTGATATGTGGACACTCACGAGCCACCGTCGGGCTATATGCAGGGGAAACCGTGTGTTTTGTTCTATCTACAAATCCTTCAGTTCATCGACCGAATACAAATCATTCGGATTCCCGTCATACAGCCCAACGGTGCATTTGATATGCAGGCACTCACGAGCCACCGTTGGGCTGTATGACGGGGAAACCGTGTGTTTTGTTCCAACTTTTTTGAGCGCTTGTGAGCCGTTGGAGTTTTTAGAGCCAAAAATCAGTGTTTAGAGTTTTCTTCTGAGTTTTCATAACACAGTTACATAAACGGTTTAATACATTATTACACATCACCAACAACACCCCCTATCTATTGTTGGGGTATAATTTTTTTTTCCGCGTATGTCGACCCTTTCTTCTGATTGCGCCGTAACCATGGAGAATCTTCATCATTTAACGGGATGCTTGGGTCAGCTTTCACTTTGAAGGGCGGAATTTCATCAAACTTATTGTAATCTTCTGACATGTCTGTCTTGTCCTCCACTCCCACGATGTTTCTTTTCCCTGAAAGAACTATGTGGCGCTTTGGCTCATCGTATGATGTATTCGCTTGCTTATCTTTTCTTTTTTCGGTCTGGTAGACATGTCTTTCACATAGAAAACCTGAGCCACATCATTGGCTAGGAGTTCCTGAGGCAGAACTACCCACTAGTTGGAATATAGATCGTTCTAACAATGTAGGAAAAGGAAGCTCTCAGTCTGATGAGAAGTGGGGAAACAATTCCAAGAGCTGGGACTCACAGTCGGATAGGTTCATGAATCGTATTGAACACAACACGGAGTTGATTCGTGCTCTCACTTACAAGATTGATGAGTTGAAGGAGTTGGTTGAGAAGCTTATTAGGGATTCACCATCACCACCGAAGGAGTAATTCATCATTGGTATTGGCATCCCCTTGGCTTGTTCCAAGCTTGGGGGAGTGCCGCGGTCTCATCACCATTATCTTTTACCTTTTACTTTTCAGTCGAGTCATATCATGAGTAGAGAAGTTATCATATAGGATGGTTTGCAGCGTGGAAGTATCTCTCCTTTAGTTGGTTATCTATGTATCCCTTGGTGTGAGTTGCCGTTATTGGAATATTAATGAGAAATTTTATCATTTACTTTCTGCACACTTTATTTTAGTTTGCAAATTTCTGTCATATGAATGATCTTGTTGTTAGTATTGGCATCACTTTGGGAGCATCAAGTAAATCTATTTGGTTTTGGCAAACTTAGTATTGGTCAGTAGCAACAATACTTTGAGGCTTAAGTAGAAAAGAGGGGATTGTATGTAGATACATTATCTCATTATCTTTCTTTCTTGTTGGCTCATGAGCTTAGTATTCTCAAGTTAAAATTATTTGTGCTTACAAGGAAGATTGCATGATTGTTTCTATTACATTTATATTTGTTTGTATCCCTCCACTCTTATGATTCCTACCCAGCCTTGCTAGCCAAAAACCTGCACTGAGAGGGAATGCTTCTCGTGCATCCAAACCTTGAGCCAAAACCCATGCCATGTGTGTCCATCATAACTACCTATATGTGGTATTCCCTTGCCACTTCAAGTAAATACTTCATGTGCTACCTTTAAACTATTCAAAAGCTACTACTCCTTATTTGTGTCACTGTTTACTAGCTCATGGGGAAGTATATGGGTTATTCTTTATCTAGCTTGTCAGACAGACTTTCACCACCAGACTAGCGGCATATACATCCGCTTATCTATTAAATTTGCAAAAAGAGCTGGCAAATGGGGTGCCCAGTCCAATTAATTATAACTTTAACCGCTTAATTATCTTCACATTTTTGCCCTGATTAATCGGACAAGCAATGATACCAGTGAATAACTGCATGTGTAAACAAAAGAGAAAAAGAGGGATGATCTGCCTTGCTGGTAGAAATAACGTTCTTCATGGGAGCCGCTCTTGAAAGTCTGGTTGACAAGAGAGATATTGCTTTCACCCACTACCATTCGTTGATAATTCTCATATACCACTCAAAACTTATATTTTTATTCTCTATATGTTTTCAAAAACTTAAAAAGCTCTATCACATGATTTAATCCCTGTTTCCTTCTGCGAAGCGCCTTTCTTTTACTTTTATGTTGAGTCAGTAAACCTATTCCCTTCTTTCTTAAGCAAGCATTTGAATTTGTTGTGATTCATCCATATATATTAATATTATCAATCATGTCTGTTATCCTTCCTTGTTTTGCACAAGTCTTTTATCTGAAGGAATATAAGTTTGAAAGTTATCAATGACTGTAAAGAAATCTTATATTTACTAATTGGAGTCACAGTAGAAAGCACCAGATTAATCCTAGAAGTTAAGAGTTTCCATCCATCCGATTAACGTCTAATGTATCCGCAGCCATCGGATGAATCATGAGATGCGGCAGGTTGGTCCCACGAACGTGAGTCGTCATATGCTTGGTCTCCTGCTAAAGATACGAGAGGTTAGGATAAATCCGGCTGCATGCGCTCACGTCCGAGGCCGCCGCCATGTATGCCTCTTCGTGGTGCCATCGGCATTTCGGGTCCTTTCCTTGAATTTGCTCTCCTCCTGGTGCACTAGCTTCTGAACTCAGCTGCCCAGCTTCCCGCGAAGGCATGAAGACTGGAGGCGGCGAGGTGCAGGAAAAAAACATCCAGATTATTTTTCTAGATTATTTTTCTTGAGAAAGTCCTTTAGGGCACAACGAAGGAAAGAGAAGGTCTGTCCATATCTGCGTGTTGGAATTCACGTTTGTCGGTAGTATGGCTGATGTTTATTAGGTAATCCGCTCTGTTATTTCTTATCAGATCCAAAAGACGTTGATTGTCGCATCACACAGCTGCCTCCACCTATGGTATAAATCCGTCTCTACCCATACACGTACGGAAGTATAATCTCCATCGATTAAAAATTGCATGCATGCATGCATGGGAGGAATTAACTTATCTTCCAGTGATTGATTCCCGCATATCACTGCATGCACGTCTGCATACTTACGTTTGTTTTTATTCCATCATGGTGACTAATATTTTATACTAATCATCTAATTCTCCACGTAGCCGACGCTAAGACTAGTCATAGTGTGAGTATCATAGGTAGTATCATGCATGCCATGTTGGCAAAAAAGCTGGCGTGTCACAGCAATTAATAAGGAGAGAGATGATGCTAGTACTATCATAGATAGATACCGTAACATAACGGATTTCGAGACAAGATGAGTCTATAGCCTAATAAATATATGATTATAAGATACCACACATATGTTACTACCCACTCAAGTAAACATAGACTAGTATCATATGTATGATACTAGTGTATGATACTTCCCACTATGACTAGTCTAACTGTTGGCATGTACTATTAAAGATGTGCATGATAAATGTGTAAAAACATATATGGATTTTAGGTAATCAACCAAACAGTAAGCATTAGGAAGCTCCTTAAAATATGTATGCCGCTCAATCTTATTTGTAGTACATACAAAAAAATCAGCAACTATTTGTGCAATATTAAAACAATTATATGCAAATCTATTGTTCTCAAATTAATATACATTTGGAGTTTGAAAGGAAACAAATGTTTACTTGAGCGAATTACAGATGTACCAGTAGCAGGTGTGGGAGATGGAAACAAGAATATGAGAGGATGAACTCAACAATTACCTATTCAATCCCATATTTGGTCGACCAAGGTTAGCTTTTCCATAGATATTATTATTGATTATGAAATATATGTGCAATTAATCAGGTGTACGTAGCATTCTTTTTCTGAACATATCCAATCTTCCCACCTGTGCCTTTTACATCCATCTTCCACTATAATAGTACTATTGAATCCTAGATATTTTCATGTTAATTTGGAGAAAAAAAGACGATCAGAACAAAGTAATTTCGTGATGTGGTGATGGCTTAACGTGTCATAAAGAAGGATTATCCAAACGAATTTTGTGGTTCATTAAGTACGTCTGTAGGAAGGGCAAGCAACACACAGGCATGTAATCTGCGGTGACAAAAAAAAATTGCAGTACACGCTCTGAGATCCTTATCGAATTATTTGACAGATCGATCAGAACTACACTTGCATGGAAGCAAGTTTGCATTTGTCGATTTCATCTTTCTTTTCTATCGGATGATAACAATGATTATATGTACAAATATGGTAGTATCTGCAGGAAAAAAAGATATATAAGGCAGTCAAATCTCCAATTTTATATATGCGGGATATGTTTCCTGCAAGTGTACTATCATGCAACTACAATGATGTAAAATTCTGGGTCCGTATCAAAACATAAACTACTACAAGTTGTGATGGTCTTATGTAATATCTATATCTACAAAGTGTTCTTTGAGAGTGTGTTGATAATTAATTGTTATCAAGTTATACTCATGATTTGCTTCAAGCGTCTTTTCTGTTGCATCATAGCTTCCTAGCCTTATCCACCACATGTTTTCCAATGTCACGAGTATGGGAGGCATGCGGCGTCCAAGCTTAGAAATTTTGCCACTACGTTAATTTTCCTTAAATTAGAGAGAGGAATAGCATAAGTAGCATGTAACACACAAGGTAAAATATTCTCAAATAATAATGTGAAGTACAAAATACATAATATCGTGCGGATGCACGGGTTGACGACTAGTTGTGATAATTGAGCATGTAAGTTCTGCAATATAGCTCCAATATAAGGACTCTACTCGAAAGATAAGTACAATCTGTTAATTGTTCTCTGACCAAGAACGAAGTTTGCCATCACCAAACTATGATTTTCTTTATGCACCTTTATTGTGATTTCCATTACTCGTTTCAAGATAAGTTATATGAGGGGAAGTTGTTGTCTAAAATGATTTGTGTATTAATACATGTGATGCTTCTTGTCCGTATTCTTTATTATCGACGCTTCACTCTATAAACCTGTGGTCTTGTTTACTGAGTTCAGTTTTCGCTTGGGATAAGCGTGGTCTAAGCTTTGGGGGAGTTGATACGTCCATTTTGCATCACTATTTTATATCATAATTTACTGCTATTCATTAATATATTTCATATTTGGATGATATACTTATGTTATTTTATCTTGTTTTGCATGTTTGATGATTATTGGAGAATTAACTGCCGGAATCAGGATTCAGCTGAAAAAAGCATCGTCAAGACACCCTATTTCTGAAGATCGTCAATTCAGGGAAATTATGCTGAAGCTCCTATTTTATCAGATGCCGGAGGCAGCCAAAAGGGGAGGCAGAGATGGGCCACGAGGGACCCACACCATAGGGCGGCACGGGTCCACCCTGGCCACGCCGTGGTGTGGTGTGGGGGCCCTGGCCCACCTCTGACGCTCCCCCTTCGCGTACTGAATCCCCCAGAAACCCTAAGACGAGGAGAGCCATCGAGGAAATATTCCACCGCCTTCACGAGGCAAAAACCACAGAGAGAGAAAAAGCTCTCCGGCAGGGAGAAATCTGCCAGGGAAATTCCTTCCCGGAGGGGGGAAATCATCGCCATCGTCATCGTCATCACGCCGGACTTCATCGGGATCATCATCATCATCTCCATAGCCGTCACCGTCATCTCCACCGCTCCACTTCGTTCCGCTGTAACATCTAGGGTTATACTTTGTGTAGTTCATAGGGAAACTTTCCCGGTGTTGATTACTACTTGTGGTTGATGCTATTAAGTTTTATCGGTGAATTGAAGTATATGTCCAGATTGTTATTCATCATTATATCACCTCTGATCATGATCCATATGATGTCTTGTGAGTAGTTCGTTTAGTTCTTGAGAACATGGGAGAAGTCATGCTGTTAGTAGTGGAATTATTGTGTAATATTTAATGGTTTGATATTTAAGTTGTGGTGTTATTCTTCTAGTGGTGTCGTGTGAACGTCGACTACATGACACTTCTCCTTTATGGGCCTAGGGGAATGCATTGTGTATTCGGCTACTAATTGTGGGATGCCGGAGTGACAGAAACCTAAACCCCCGTTAGTAAACCGGTGCATGAGGGAGTGTAGGATCTTAGAATTTAAGGCTGTGGTTAGATTTATCTTAATTACTTCCTTGTAACGTGGATGCTCGAAAGGGGTTTAATCACAAGTATGTATTAGTCCAAGTTAGGGCAGTGCATTAGCATAGGTTCACCCACACAACACTTATCAAAACAATAAAGATTAACCAGCTGTAAGGAAGCGAAAACACTTGACGAAATTCCCGTGTGTTCTCAAGAACGTTTTGCCATCATAAGTAAACCAACCGGTTTATCCTTTGCTCTAAAAAGGATTGAGCCACCTGCTTCAATTATTATCACTGTCTGTTATTTACTCGTATTTTATTTATCTGCAATATCAAAAACCTCTAAAAACTTGTCTGCTAGTATTTACAGTGATTCCTTGATCAAAACTACTTGTCAACACCTTCTGCTCCTCGTTGGGTTCGACACTCTTATTTATCGAAAGTATTACGATACACCCCCTATACTTGTGGGTCATCAATGCCTAGCTACGGCCCCATGTTTCTGCGCGCTTCCGTGTATACTTGCTCATCTGCACGGTGTTAGCATGTCTGAGGATGGCAAGGGAATGTAAGATCCGCTTTGTAGTGTTCGGATGTCTCTTTGTTGTTGCTTGACGTGAGAACTTATCATGTAAGCTATCCTGACACATATTTTCACCTGTTGTCTCGAGGTTGCAGGGTGGAGCTTTATCTCTAGCCGTGGTGCGTGCTATTAATGTAGGGATTGAGGTTTTCGTTGGTTATAATCAGAATGTTCAAGTTGCCTATGACATGTTTGCACACGTGCCTGTGAGGGCAAGGCTCTACCGCGTCTGTCGTTTGGTCGGGCCCCAGCCTTGACACGGGCATACGGCCTAGCCGGAATCCCTGTCGCGTCGCCTAGCTGCGGCTCCACGTTCCGCGTGCTTCCATGTATACTTGCTCGTCCGCGCGGCGTTAGCATGTCCGAGGATGGCGAGATAATGTAGAAGCTGCTTTGTAGTGTGTTTAGATGTCTCTTTGTTATTGTTTGCGGTGAGC
Source organism: Poa pratensis (assembly GCA_947311845.1). Lineage (NCBI taxonomy): Eukaryota > Viridiplantae > Streptophyta > Magnoliopsida > Poales > Poaceae > Poa > Poa pratensis. The sequence continues at coordinate 3,112,615 of CAMZMU010000100.1, read as the reverse complement.
TGCGAATATCGGTTCTCCTGTGACGATAATTCTATTTCCGGAAAAGAAAGTGTTAGCAGAGGCGTGACGAGATAATGTTTAAGCCATTTTGTAGCGTTTAAGTGCCTCTTCGCTGTTGCTTGCGTGGCTTGCCGCTTCCGGCGTCCTTTGGCTTTTCGCCTTGAATTAATGTTTGTCGTCGCGTGTTTCTCGCTCAGTGGCGTTTTTTGTACTGCATCCATTCGACCAATCACTCGTGGCTTCCTCTTATTGGGTGCTACTGCCTTGCGTTTTTCTCCTTTTGTTTTTGTCGTGGTTTGCGGGCAAATGTTGTGCGCATACGCGGTAGCGTGAGGTTTGTTGTCAGCCGAGTATGCGGGGTGTCTGCTAGCGTGTATCCATGGCTGGACCAGGTCGGTGCGTGCTTTCGAGTACCGTTGGACCAGCCCAGCTGTGAGTGCGAAACGAGTGTTCTAGCTAGACTAGGCCCTGTCGACCGTACGGCGGGGTATAACTGTCAGGTAGTCACACGCGTTGATAAGGGTGGGAGGCACGTTGGTTTCTGCCCGCCATTGCAGTTTTCTTCTTCGTCGGGTTTGTCGCTGTTCAACGGCCCCTCTTGCGTCTCATCTAATCACGATGGCCGATGTGCTTCGTCCTCTGTCTCGGACGGACGTAGGTTCCACCCACTAGTGGAACACACCTTTCGTCGAGAGCCAGTTTGGCTCTCGTCCCGGTTGGCTTACGCACCGGTACTAGAGTGTGGCTCTAGTACCCGTACAAAAACTACGAGGCCGCGCAGGTCTTGTACCGGGCCCTCTAGTACCGGGCCGTAACACGAGCCGGTACTAGAGGTCCGTGGCAGGGCAACAGCCGCGCGGGCCCGCGCGAGCACAGCTTTAGTACCAGGTCGTGGTACGGCCCGGTACTAAAGCCAAACGGTTCGCCTCCCGCGCGCCCACGATTTTAACACACGGGAAAACGCGATTGCTACAGTAAGTCAGTAACCGCGGCCATTTCTCTCCCTCTCCTCTCTTCTTCTTCTTTCATCCCCATCCGATCCCCTCCACCATGAATCCACCACCGATCACTCGCTACGGGCAGGTGCTTGCACATGGCACCACCTATCTCAATGTCGTGTACACGAACGACAGCGCTAAGGTGCCGGGTTTTCTTTCCGATTTCAAGTATTGGCTTGACGAAGCTCGGGAGCAAGACAAGTTCATGGGCCTTAATCTCGAGTACACGGCCGATCAAAGAGATGTTGCCGTCATCCAACTTTGTTTCAAGAAACATGTCATGGTCTTCCAGTGGGCAAGATAATATAAAAACTTGTCTTAGTTTTAAATTGGGGCTTATTTTGTTTGTTGATTCATAGGGATAGGAAAATTGCATAGGATAGCAATTCCTCTTTGATTGTAGTGAAAGAATTATATATATTGTGCCGAAATATACTTGTGCCGAAAATGAAAGTTGCATATTGGCCATATCGTCGTGGGAGAAAACATGTCTTTTGATTCATAGGAAATGAAGGAAAATTATATATACTTGTGCCGAAATATGCTTGTTATGATTCTTAATTATTATACTTGTTCTAAATTATAATTGTTATATATGATTCGTATTATACTTGTTGTTATGATTAATTCTTATTATACTTGATCTAAAATTATACTTGTTATTATTCTTAATATATACTTGTTATGATTAATTCTTATTATACTTGTTGATTCAAAGGAAATGAAGGAAAAATTATATATACTTGTGCCGAAATATACTTGTTATGATTCTTAATTATTATACTTGTTCTAAATTATAATTGCTATATATGATTCTTATTATACTTGTTGTTATGATTAATTCTTATTATACTTGATCTAAAATTATACTTGTTATTATTCTTATTATACTTGTTGTTCTAAATTATAATTTGTTGCAGCAGTATTTAACATGTGTTCTATTTTGTTGTTGCAGTAGTGACAAGCAATGTCCAACACTCATGGATTTTCTTCGCAGCGGCATACATTTTGCTAGCGTTGATATAACGAATGACAAGATCAAGATGAGACGCACCTGGGGTCTTGAGATACCATCTGCCTGCCACATTGATCTCCAGCGCATTTTCAGGCTTGACCGTGACAAGACTGGAATGGCTGATATGGCAGTCGCCGTGATCGAGGAGGACGACTACGCTGAGGTGAAGACAGGATTCCCCAAGAAGCAGCACGATTTTTGGGAGAAGACCCCACTTGACGCTTGCAACATTGAGTATGCAGCAAGAGATGCGTACGTTGCATACGAGGTGTACCGCAAGATTAGAATCGTCAACTATGGGCAGCGTCACCTCGTACCGCCACCAGTGCCCCATGGGTATCCTGTTTGGGGGTATTCTGATCCGGAGGACGATTAATTAGTACTAGTGTTTGCAATGGCAAACACTTTATCCCTTATATTATGTAGTGCTTGAGGGTCTCCTCATCTAGAACAGAGTAGTGTTTGCAGTTTCATATATATGGGTACCTTCAGTACTTTCTGTAATGGTTATCTGAACTATTATTCTATTAATTATGTCCGTGTTCAAGTATGATATATGTGCAAGGCATTGTGATGCCAAAAGTTTATTATTATTTAAATTCAATATTATTTGAATGCAAGATTAGTATTACTTATTTATTTTTGTTTACTCATATAATTGTTCGGATTTACAAAATAAAGACATATTATTTGTCATATTTCGAGTTACAAATTTATAGATATAAATTATCCAAATTAAACGCAAAAGGCGAAAAAGTTTATCATTATTTAAATTCAATATTATTTGAATGCAAGATTAGTATTACTTATTTATTTTTGTTTACTCAAATAATTATTCGGAATTATAAAATTAAGATATATTATTTGTCATATTTCGAGTTACGAATTTATAGATATAAATTATTCAAATTAAATGCAGAAGTCAGAATTTCGTAGGGGACCTCTAGTACCGGGCTGTGATATGAGCCGTACTAGAGGTTCCTGTCAGGGCAGCAGCAGCACGGGGCCCGCGCGAGCACCTCTAGTACCGGCTCGTAGCACGACCCGGTACTAGAAGTGGAGCTCTAGTACCGGGTCGTGCTACGACCCGGTACTAATGTTCCCACTATATCTTCTTCCACCACCCGAGAGTATCTCCATTTTGCAGCTCGAGTTCATCACCATTTTCTCCATTGTTTCTCTCTCCCGAGCTCGAGTTCATCTCCATTTTCCTCCACGATTTGTCAAGATTAACGGCACCCATCTTTTCAAGGGTTAGCAACTTGATCCTTTCATCCGGCGTTCCTCATTTTAGCTCATTTCCATACTTCTTAGCTCATTTCATTTTTTAGGTGCTAGCTAGGTGTTTGATGAAATGGCTAAGTTAGGGAGTTCATTTTTTTAATATGCAATTTGAGCTAAAATTAAATTATGATTTGTGTGTTCTAGTGCCGTGCTCACCGCCATTGATCGCCCGCGTTGTCCCGTCACCGGCACCACCTCGGTAAGCCTCTTTTTTAAACTTTTATTTCAAAACTTTTATTTCAAAACATTAATGCATAATTATTATTTGTATAATTTTATTAGTTGTATAATTGTTTGTTATATATATATAGTGCCATGGTTTTGACACCTGACCACACCGGCTCTCGTCCGCTCTATTATTCGGATGTGGTATGATTGTTTGTTATAACTATATATTTGTTTCGTTTCATGTTTATGACAATCATGCCGACCAACTTGACATAGATATATTTTCTATCTAGGAGGTAGTTGAACCGGATATTCCAACCGACCCTATTGTCGAGTTTTTTATAAAAGAAAACAATGATTTGAAAGCAAAATTGAAAAGAAGTGAAGATCTTCGTCTCCAATGCCTAGAAGAGATGATGAAATTGGAGTTGAAGCTTGCCGACATCGTCGCTGAATACGAGTTGAAGCTTGCCGACATCGTCGCTGAATAGGAGTTCAAGCTGCCGACGTCGTCGATGCTCACGAGATCAAGATGGATGCAATGCGCTTGAAGATTAAAAATACTAGAAATTATGCCATTAGTCAAGAGGCTTGGTATCATTATTCTGTTGGTTCAATAATTACCTTAGTTGCGATTTTGATCGCATTCGTTGTTGGAATTAAATTCTTTGAATAGTTGTATGTTGGTTTAAATGTATGTTTTATGAGAACTATGTATTACATTTGGTCACTACTCTACTTTGGTTTTAATGTGATGAACTTGTATCAATGAATATGGTCAGTTATGTATTATGTCCGTTTACCGTAATGGGTTTTAGCATCGTGATTGCGTTTAACATACTTATATAATGCAGATGAGCCATACATGGATGTACGCTGACCGACGCTCTAGAGAGTACATGCCGGGCGTGCAATCTTTTCTGAAAGTGGCTGAGGCAAACAAGCGGGAAGGTTTTATGTTATGTCCATGCCGTAACTGTCGGAATGAGAAGGATTACCCTCGGTCACAGACCCTTCACATCCACCTGATAGAGCATGGTTTCATGCCCGGCTATAATTGTTGGACCAAGCACGAAGAAAGAGGGGTTATGATGGAAGACAATGAAGAAGAACAGAACGATGACAACTACATGTGCCCTGAATACAGTGGTAATGAAAGTGGGGAAGCTAAAGATGAAGAGGTACCAGATGAGCCCATCATAGATGATGATTTACGGCGGGTTATCGTTGATGCACAGACCAAAACAGAAAGTGCACTCGAGAAGCTGAAGTTGGGGCAGATGTTAGAGGATCACAAAAAAAAGTTGTACCCAACTTGCGAAGATGGAACACAAAGCTCGGTACCACACTGGAATTACTGCAATGGAAGACAGAGAATGGTTTATCTGACAAGGGATTTGGGAATTTACTGAAAATAATGAAGCAAAAGCTTCCAAAGGATAACGAATTGCCTGACAGTACGTACGAAGCAAAGAAGGTTATCCCCGTCAATCCACCTAGCTCGCCGGCGAGCCGTGGGTTCCCTCTTCCTCCGCCGCCGCCGCTCTGGCGGCGGGAGGTTGGGGAACCCCGGATCTCGGCTTGTAAATAGTGTAGGGTTTGGTGGGGGTCCTCCCGGCGTCGTTGAGGTGTTGGCGGCGGTGTCGGCGAGGTTTTGGGTGTCGGTGCGCTCCTTCATCGACGGCGGAGCTCCTTGGATCTTCGGCGTGGCGCGCGCGACTTCTGGAGGCTGGGGATCCACGGATCCGTCGGCCTCGTCCGTCCCCGGGGTTTGCGAGTGGTGGTGCTGGAAGAGGGGATTCAAGGCGGTGGCGGTGCAGGGCTGTGGAGTGAAGGCGGAAGATCGTGGCGCTGGCCACGGATCTGGAGCTGCTTGAGCTTGGGGGCTGCGCCCAGCCGATGTTTGTTCAGAGATGGCAGATCCTGCTCTACGGAGTTGGTGGATGTTGCGGTTCGTCAACGCCTTCGGCTAGAAGCTTTTCTGCTCCTCGGGTGGTCGTTTTCGGCGGCTGGTTTCTTCGACGGCTCCGGCGGTGGAAGGTCAGTGCGTCGGAAGATCTTGAGGTTGAAGTTGGAGGAAGCCACGGCTGCCGTTCTTTGTTTTTCCTCTTTGCGTGTTCTTGGGCGTGTTCTTGTTCTTCCTTTGTAATTTCATCAGTTTGAATACTATGTCCATTAGCAAAAAAAAGAAGATACATGCATGCATTAATGACTGCATCCTCTACCGCGGTGAGCAGTACGAGAATATGAATGAATGCCCGGTATGCGGTGCATTGCGATATAAGATCAGACGAGATGACCCTGGTGATGTTGAGGGCCAGCCCCCCAGGAAGAGGGTTCCTGCCAAGGTGATGTGGTACGCTCCTATAATACCACGGTTGAAACATTTGTTCAGAAATAAAGAGCATGCCAAGTTGTTGCGATGGCACAAAGAAGACCGCAAGAACGACGAGATGTCGAGACACCCGGCTGATGGTCGCAGTGGAGAAAAATCAATAGAGAGTTTAAGGAATTTGCACGTGACGCAAGGAACTTAAGGTTTGGTCTAAGTACGGATGGCTTTAATCTATGTATTTATAACCTTCCTCCTTGGTTGTGCATGAAGCGGAAGTTCATTATGATGCCAGTGCTCATCCAAGGCCCGAAGCAACCCGGCAACGATATTGATGTGTACCTGAGGCCATTAGTTGAAGAACTTTTATAGTTGTGGCGTGATGAAGGGGTACGTGTGTGGGATGAGTACAAACAGGAGTCATTTGACCTACGAGCGTTGTTATTTGTGACCATCAATGATTGGCCTGCTCTTAGTAACATTTCAGGACAGTCAAACAAGGGATACAATGCATGCACGCACTGTTTAGATAAGACTGAAAGTATACATTTGGGAAACAAGAATGTGTACCTGGGACATCGTCGATTTCTTACGAACAGTCATGCCGTAAGAAAGAGAGGCAAGCATTTCAACGGTGAGGCAGATCGCCGGAAGAAGCCTAACCTCCCTGATGGTGATGTTATATATGATGTGGTCAAGGATTTAGAAGTAATCTTTGTAAAGGGTCTTGGCGGGCAGTCTGTTCCGAATGACGTTGACGGACACGTACCCATGTGGAAGAAAAAGTCTATATTTTGAGAGCTACCCTACTGGAAACTCCTACAGGTCTGCTCTGCAATCGACGTGATGCACGTGACGAATAATCTTTGCGTCAACCTGCTAGGCTTCTTGGGCGTGTATGGGAAGACAAAAGATACGCCGGAAGCACGACAAGACCAGCAACGTATGAAAGACCCAGACAACCTGCATCCAATGAAGATGGATAAAGGACGTCTAAGTCCTGCTAGCTACGCTCTTACCAAAGAAGAGAAGGAGATATTTTTCGAAATCCAGATCAGTATGAAGGTCCCGTCTGGATTCTCATCGAATATAAAGGGAATAATAAATATGGCAGAGAAAAAGTTCCAGAACCTAAAGTCTCATGACTGCCACGTGCTTATGACTCAATTGCTTCCGGTTGCATTGCGGGGGCTTCTACCCGAAAATGTTCGACTACCCATTGTTAAGCTATGTGCGTTCCTGAATGCAATTTCGCAGAAGGTAATCGATCTAGCCATTTTACCAAGGCTACAGAAGGATGTGGTTCAATGTCTCATTAGTTTTGAGTTGGTGTTCCCACCATCCTTCTTCAATATTATGACACATCTCCTAGTACACCTGGTCGAAGAGATTCAGATTCTCGGTCCGGTATTTCTACACAACATGTTCCCCTTTGAGAGGTTCATGGGAGTCTTAAAGAAATACGTTCATAACCGTGCTAGGCCAGAAGGAAGCATCTCTGTAACACCCCTAAAATTCAGGCCGAATTTTAAATTTATTTTTGGACGCCGGAAAAACTTTTTCGGGTTTCTAAATGTTTTCTTCGAACCCGTTGGTCTTTGATTTGACTTTGGGTTCTCTCTCTCAGAAAATTCCCAACCATCCTCGATCCTTGTCGACCTCTACCATAATTCCATGACATTGTTTCATATGTCAAACCGTGGTTCCAATTGATAATTCCAAAATCCTTCGGTCTATCCTACTAAAACCACCACCACAATATTTGCTTGGAGATAAATTCTACCAAGCTACCATTTGGTTCCCTCACACATATACATCACTCCCATGGAAAAATATTTCCTAGTCCCATGCAATATTTCCAAGATTATTCATATTCCCTATTATGTCGGTTTCAATCCGAAAATTATCCAGACACCTTCCACTCATCCAAACAAATCCTACAATTTTAGGGAGATGCATGAATCCATCTCCTGAACATTTCACTCCACTGTCCCAACCTCATTTGGGCAATATTTGAGGTACTTCCTTTGTAATGCTCTTTTCTTGCCTATTAGCAAATTCCAAAGGAACCCCACTTTGCATATCTCCAAAAATTCTACAAAAATTCAGAGATGATCCCTAGACAGTGTGCAACCCATATATGTGAAAATATCCCATACCTTGTTGAGAAAATATTGGACTTTTTCCCTGTTTTCATTTCTGCTCAAAATTTCCATAATTTTGGAAAGCATATAAAAGCCTTTCCCCTTTTCATGAAAACTCCCAAAATAGGTGCACATGACCAGTACCTATCTCTGGGATTTCTTTTGGCTCAAGCCCATTTACTTTAGAACCCCTAAAACCTGTTTTTGCTTTTTGACCAGTATTGTTTTTCAAACTTTTTACACTGACCAAGTTTCGAATTAGCAAAAACATTAGTCAGCAAAGTGATAGGATTTTCATTTTGGCGCAAGGTGACGCGATTAGTTTTCATTTTGGAGCACTGAGCTGGGCGTATCGTGTCGATGCCGAGATCGGCATGACCAAAACCGTGGTCACCACGGGCATGTCCAGCCCAGCGGCGCCGCCAGTTCTTGGTCGTCGCCGGTGGCCTCCCCGCTGCTTCCCCTCGTGCCCCCCTGCTTCCCCACCCCTCGCTCGACCCCAGCCGCCACACGTCGCCTTCCCATCTCCTCCCGTGCGCCGCCACACGCTAGCCGACGCGCCGCACACACAGGACCGCCGCGGGACCCCCCCCCGCCAGAGACCGTTGCCGCCGTCCAAGCTCACCAGTGGCCGCGGTGGACGGCACTCGACGACGCGCCGCTTCTACACCGCCGCCACGAGCCGTCGACACGTCATGGCCGCACGAGCAGTGCACCATTGATGGCCGCACCGGCCACGCACCCACCTCTCCCCCTCCAGCCCTATAAAAGGAGCTCCCTGGAAGCCGCCCGCGCACCCACACTCCCCTCTCCCCCTGAAACCCGTGTGCTCTTTTAATCGCGGAACGGCGGAGCCCTGCCCCGATTCGGCCGTGGTCGTCGCCGACGATCCGTCAAGCGTGACGAGCTCTAGGCCGAGCCGTTCTTCGATTAAACCTGCACAGAGGTTCTCCTTGCTCTCCTCTCCCTCCCGGGCAAAGCCGTTTGCGAAACGGTGGCTCCTAGCCTAGTCCCCGCCTGGAAACTCGCCGGCGGTGAGCTCACGAGGCACACCACCGTGTCGACGCTTCCCTGCCTCCCCGAGTCTAGGACCTTCATCTTCGGACGCGGTGCGGCGAGACGCTCCTCTCCCTGCCCTCTGTGGCCAGCGGCGCTCACCGGAGCGACGGCTACGGCCGGTGGCCGAGCCCACCGAAGCTGCGTCGGGCTTCCTTCCGCGTCGCCTCGACGCGAGGAAGGGGACAGCCAGCGTGGCGAGCTGGTGTCGCCGACAGGCGGGCCCGGCGTGGCCCCGCTGCCACGTCACTTAAGTGGACGCGTAACCAGCGGGTTACGTTTTTCCAGCTCGAAGGCATATTTCGTGAAAGTGCGCAACCAGTCCAGCAGCGGGAGCAGGCCGCAGCCCAGCAGCGCAGCAGGCTGGCAGGCCCAACTGCGGCCCAGTCGCGCGAAGGAGCAGCCCGTGCAGGTTTTTTTCCTGCGCGGTCCGTTTTCCTTTTTCTGGTGAGCAGCAGATAACTAACGATCGCACGACAATATCTTTCGAACCGTAGCTCCGTTTGGAGTGATTCAAATTTGTAAATTCTTAGTTTGAAGAGCTCTGTCCAGTAGTATCAGTTTCATAATTTTGTAAAACACTTGTATGCTCAGCACCTTGTATGCATGCGTAGGGTATCCCGCGGTACCGGCAGATCGAGACCTAACCCGCGACGTGTCCGTGACCTCCAAGCCAAATGGTGTCGATCTCCAGAGGCAAGCTAACCCCTTGCTATAAGCCATCCCGCAATGCTTGTTTGTTGTTTGCCTATTACCATGCCGGGTGTTTATGTCTGTCTACTGTTATGTATGTCTGCTATTATTATTACATGTCTGTTTGTTGTCCGTATTTTTATATGAGCATTGTATTGCTGCATATGTCATATTGCATTTTATTTATTTATTGCACTACCTTATATTGCTTATCTGTGCAACACTCACTTTCCTGAGACAATGGCCGGTGCTACCGCCTCAGTCAAAGGAATGGGGGAAATTATTACAACTGTGCGTCTCGCGCTTGCGGGGCTTTGTTTGGTTCTTTCCTCTTCGCCGAGGTGAGGAGCGGACGAATGTCGTCTTATGATCCTCGGGGTTGGGGGCATTTGCCAAAAAGAGTTAGTTGCCTTGTCCCACCGTCAAATATGGTTGGCCTAGGCCAACCGGACTGCGACGCTGGGAGCTGACTTTCCAGTGGTTCTTTTTGCCGAGATTGCTGACACCACGTCAGGGTAACCCTCGAGTGGAATGGATGCTCTCTCATTCTTATGAGTGCTTTTCGGTTCATTCTTTTACGGTGACACCGGCCGGGTTGCCCGCCACCGTCATCCGTTTGAATTATTATGCTATTATTCTGTGAACACTAACCCCCGAGTGACACCGGCCGGGTTGCCCGCCACAGTCACCCGGGTATTATTATTATTATTGTTATGTTGATATCTATACCTGCAAATGTTATGTTACTAATGCCTTGTTGTTTGATGTTATATGATTTTGTTGTTATGATTGTTGTGTTGGACTAATCCCCTGTTGTTTGGACTTGTTGTGATGAACTTGATTAAATTGAAACAACCCTCCAAGCTTCGATAGGGTCAGCCCATAGTGCCACTAATCTGAACATTGAACGCACTGCCACTGTCGCTCACATGGGCGGGCCTTGACCTACGTAGCCTATTGAGCCTCCTTTGATGCTACCATTTTGGCAAGTCTAGTCGGTTACTTTTGTGGTCGGGGCTAGTCTTGTGAAGGTTCCGGAGCTAGGCGTCGCTCATAGGTTGGGGACGTGCCGGATTCACTTCGTCATAAGACATAAAGTTATGTCGGTAGCTACACAGGGAGTGTCTTGGTAGCGTGAACGGTCATGTAAGTGTATCGGGTCGTCTTAAGGAAGTGTTCCTAAAGTACCGGCTAAATGGTACATTTAGATGAGTGGTAACTGCAACCTCTCGAGAGTGTCAATCTAGCAGCTAGCCTTGTTCCTAGGTTATGGAACAACATCAGTGTCGGTCACACTGTGTGTCTTGTCGAGTCCGGAGGTTAAACATAAGTATTGTTTGAAAGAAAGATGAACAACCTGATTTCACTAAATGAACAATAAGATGATGCAGGGAATGTTACTTGTGAGATGAATGGGATGGCGGTGTGATGCATTGGAAGCCTATAGTTAGGCCAGAGCCAACATCAACCGTGCATGCCCCGGGAGATAGCCAGAGTTGGCTGGAGTGATAGCCAGAGTTGGCTAGAGGCTTGGAAGCCTGTTTGTGTTGACAGGAGTAAGTATAAGATTTGGTACCAACTGGTACACTCATTTACTCGTCACAGGTAAGCTCGTTGTATGATTGCCGGTGCACGATCCAACCCCACCTGGCTTGGACTCTGTACTGGCGATACCCCCGTTGCTTGCTTATGACATGATTGGTTGTCAATGCCATGCTACTTTTATGTCATGTATCTAGAGTACCCTTGACATGTTGTAGGATTTTATTTCCAGTGTATACCTTGTCGCATGATTGTTGGATTGTTTGTAGTGAGGGGCAATACTTGCTGAGTGCATAATAATGTACTCACGGGCCTTGTGATTGTGGCCAGATATCGGCGAGGAAACATCTTCTACCTTAGCAAGGAGATGGAGCAAGAGCGTGCTAGGAATCAGTAGCCCAGCCAGATGCCTGTGGAGTGGAGCCGCTCCAAGCCGTTGCCTTAGTCGTCTTCCGCTGCTAGTTAAACTCTGTCCTGAGCCATGCTTGGCTTGATATTTTTGTCATGCCTTGATGGCCTTGTAAACCATTTATAGCACTCTTTGTGCCTGATTGTGTAATGATTTCCATCATGTTACACTGTCGTGACGTGCGGCCAGATATCCTGGGCTGGCGCACGGGACGACCGCCTCTCTGGCGAGATGTGCCAGGGAGGGGTGTCACAATCTCCATGGGCTATGGAACAGAGGAGGTCATTGAGTTTTGTGTTGACATTATTCCTGGCACTAAGCCGATTGGTCTTCCTGAATCGCGACATGCGGGGAGACTGAGTGGAAAAGGCACTCTAGGAAGGAAATCAATAATATGAAAGGACGGACATTCTTTCACACAAGCACACTACACAGTTCTACATAATTCCAGTTTGGTGGCTCCGTATATCCAGATGCACAAGAATATTGTATGCTCCGAGAACCCGGGGATGGATGACTCCTTCACTACAAAGGAACACATGGAGAATTTTGGCGGTTGGTTGCACACACATCTCAACAATGACGACACTATCTCAGATGAGCTGTACTTGTTGTCTAGGGAACCATCTTCGACTATTTCGACTTTCCAAGGGTACGAGATAAATGCGAATACATTTTACACGATCGCACAAGATCAAAAGAGCACCAACCAAAACAGTGGTGTCCGTTTTGATGATTCAACAGACAACAGTGGGCAAAAGGTCACATATTATGGTAACATAAAGCAGATATGGGAACTTGACTATGGACCTTCTTTTAAGGTCCCTTTGTTCTGGTGCAAATGGTTCAACCTGCAAGGCGGCGGGGTAAAGGTAGACCCATTGTACGGAATGACTACAGTGGATCTCAAGAATCTTGCGTACGACACCGAACCATTCGTTCTAGCCAATGATGTGGCTCAGGTTTTCTATGTGAAGGACATGTCTACCAAACCGAAAAAAAGAAAAGATAAACAAGCGAATACATCAGCCGATGAGCCAAAGTGCACATAGTTCTTTCAGGGAAAAGAAACATCGTGGGAGTGGAGGACAAGACAGACATGTCAGAAGATTACAACAAGTTTCATGAAATTCCGCCCTTCAAAGTGAACATTGACCCAAGCATCAAGTTAAATGATGAAGATTGTCCATGGTTACGGCGCAATCAGAAGAAAGGGACACACACGAAGAAAACGTAAAGACTAGATAAGGATGTTGTTGGTGATGTGTAATAATGTATTCAACTTTTATGTAACTGTGTTCTAAAAAATCAGAACAGAACTGTAAACTCAGAAGTATCACGCATACATCTTTATTTAATCCAGTTACATAGCCCGGGTCCATTTTTATTTAACCATAATACATCACGAATAATATCACTAACTTTTACCGGGTCCTAAGCCACGGGGTGCTGAGCGGCCGGCGCTGCTCACCCAAAGAGCAGGAACCATCACAGGGGCAATACTCACGTGAGAAGGATCCCTATGAAGAACCATCCATCCACTGTTATACACCGCTGGCGTATCCAACATAAACACATAGCGATTGACGTGCTCGTCCTCCTCCCTGATACGGCGACGTACCACCTCCTCGGGGGCCGGCTCCCTCTGGAATGAGAGTGGCCCACGCGACTTCCACCAAACAAGATCCGGGTCGACGATGTCACCCGGATTCCTCACCAAGCGACGCGTCCCGGAAGATACCACCTCCCAGTGCCAGCCCGGCGGAGCCCAGTCCCGGACATCGCCCCTCGCATCCAACAGGCCGGACATTGTCGCCGAGATCGGAAAAAATGAGTGGGAAATTTGATCAAACACCTAGGTAGGAGAGGGAGAGGGCAGCACCCTGGGGAGGGGATGGAGGGCGGTGTGGAGCCTCCTTATATATAAGCAAAACTGACCAAAACACACGGTTTCCCCGTCATATAGCCCTACGGTGCCTCGTGAGTGACTGCATATCAAATGCACCGTAGGGCTGTATGACGGGAATCCGAATGCTTTGTATACTGCAAATCATCGCGTGGTCGTGAGACTGCAAATCGGCCTTCGATCCAGACAGCGGCAAGACGTCCCTGAGGATTTGCAACCGTCCGAACAAAGTGTTGGGGATGTTGCTAATCATCAGAGATCCTTGCCGCTGCTTGGATCCGACCGAGGGGAGGGTTCACCTTCAGCCTCCGCTCTAGGAACTCCTGCCTCTCTGAAATCTTGCTCCCTGCTACCCGTGAACTACAATGAGTCACTGAGTGCTGGACATGTCCGGGAGGGGGCCTATATATAGGGTCATGTGGCTCACGAAGTGGTCCTGATAGTGCTGATCCAGTAGCTCACAATCCCTCAAAAGAAACACACCCCTGATCCAACGTCTCACAAGCGCTTGAAAGAAACACACGATCCGTGTGTGCTTCTTTAGTCCCGGTTGGTAACACCAACCGGGACTAAAGGCGAGCTTTGCAGTCGCCAGTCGTGTCCTCCCCCAGCGCTGCCCTAGCCACGTGTCCTCCCCTAGCGCTGCCCTGGGCACGTGTCCTCCCCCAGCGCTGCCCTGGAGGTCTTTATATATTGTCGCTGACGGGGTGGATCGTCTCCACGAGATGGATCCGCCACGCCCGCCGCAGCGCCTTCTGGACGAGGTCGAGCATGCTCGGCAGAGCGCGCTTGGGTGCTACCGCGGGAGCCTATCCCGCCGTATGCCCACGAGCCCGGCGTGGAGAGGAATGCCCTGCTACCGGCCTCCTGCTCCGGTGCCGGAGGAGGTGCGGAGGACGTACGAGCGCGCGTGGTCCGACGTCCCTGACCCCGACGAGGATGCGTACGCCGCAGGGGTGGCGTGGGGATCCGCGGCCGCATACGGCGACTTGGCCGCCGCACCTCCCGACGAGGAGCGCGACGACGACGACTTCGACTGGAGCGACCATAGGGAAGAGGGCGGCGGGCCGCAGATGCAGGAGGCCATTGAAGCCTCCTTGCAGTCCGTCGGCAATGACCGTGTGCAGCGAGCCAGGACTTCCTGCCAGCTCAAGGCGAAGGAGGCTTCCGAGCTGGCTTGGGCGCTGAAAGACTCGTCCTCCATGGATCTTGCCCTACGCCGCAAACGTGCGCGCGAGAACCAGAAACGTGCCGCGAACGGGGCTGGCTCCTCCCGCCGTTCCCCCTAAGCCTCCGATCCAGCATGTCCGTTTATGTAGTAATGTAACTGTTAGTGATGTGTAATAATGTATCCTTTTATGTAACTGGGTGGGATGTTGTTAAGGATGTTTTTAAAATAAAGAGATGATTATTACAAATTCAAACAATATTAGTTAATGCATTTTTAATTGATTATTACACTTTTCATGTTGAAGTTTTTGTCAGATTCAAAAGTATGTAGAAATTATTCAAATTCAAACTATATTAGTCAATGCATTTTAATTGAAAATGGCAAAAAAATAATAGTTTGAATAGTTATAATAATTATTTTAGAAAACAGAAAATGGTTTTGAATTACATATTCAAATTCAAACACTTTCATGTTGAACTTTTTGTCAGATTCAAAAGTATGTAGAAATTACACAAATTCATATCCAAATACATTTCAAACATTTGGCGCAAAAATTTGAAAGTTTGGTGCGGGAGAGCCAAAAAAAGGACCTCTAGTACCGGGTGGTGGCTAGAGGTCTATTTGGCGCGCAGCTGGGCGGCGTGGGCGAAAACCCTCCAGTACCGGGTGGTGCCACGGCCCGGTACTAGAGGTCACCCTCTAGTACCGGGTGGTGGCCTATAAATACTGGTCTTCCACCCCGGGCCGAGCCACAACCCGGTGGAGAACTTCGATTGCCTCGCGAAGCGCTGCCGAAATTTTCTGTCGCCTCCGCCGCCGCCGTCCCGAGCCCTCCTCCTCCGCCGCCGGCCCGCGCCCTCCTCCGTGCCCACACCCCGCCGCCGGCCCGCGCCCTCCTCGCCGTCGGCCCACGCCCCCTTGATCCGCGCCCGCGCGCGCCCTCCTTGCCGCCGGCGCCCTCCGCCGCCGCCGGCCCGCGCCCTCCAGCGCCCCCACACCCCGCCCTCCACCGCGCCCTCCACTGCGCCCTCCACCGCCGCCGGCCCGCGTTTAGGTGAATTTAATTAGTACATTTAGTTGAATTTAGGTTGAATTTAGGTTAATTTTACTTAGGTGAATTTTACTTAGGTGAATTTTACTTAGGTGAATTTAGGCGAAATTTATTGTTTTAGTAGACTTAGGTGAATTTTATTATTTTAGTGGCATTAATTGAATATTAGTATACTTGGGTGAATTTAGGTTATATCAATTAGGTGAATTTTATTTACGTGAATTTTACTTAGGTGAATTTTATTGTTTTAGTACACTTAGGTGAATTTTATTATTTTGGTGGCATTAATTGAATATTAGTAGACTTAGGTGAATTCTAGTACATTTAGTTGAATTTTAGTAGACTTAGTTGAATTTGCTATGTACAGATTTAATTTTAAATTTAGGGTTAGAAATTTAAATTTAGGATTAGAAATTTAAATTTAGGGTTAGAAATTTAGGGTTAGAGATTTAAATTTGCTAAGTGTAAATTTAAATTTGCTAAGTGTAATTTAAATTTCTATGTATTAGTGATACTTTTTGCAAATTTCTTTTGTATAACTTTTGTATTTCTAATTAATGCTAACATTGTTTTATATTTCTTTTGTATTAGTTAAGCCCAATGGATGACTTCAACAGCAGACACCTTGAAAGCAGACACCTTGAAAATGAGGTGTTCGACATTTTACGTGAACCCGTGGGGGGAGCAGAAGCCGGTGGAACAGAAGATGGCTCCGAATTTTTGAACGACTCCGGTCCGGGAATGGAGGAGGAACAAAGAGACGAAGCGCAAACGAGCATCGAGTGCAATGACAACTCGCTAATTTGTGCACCTCCGCAGTCTGGCGAGGTATATTAAGCCTCTGTTGATCAGATGGAATAATTGATTACTATATGTATGTATTAACACATATTTTTTTAATTTTTAGACCTCCGCATCGGCCCAATCTGCAACTAAACGAGGCCATGCCAAAGGGTTGGCCGCAGATGCGCATCTCATAATTGAGGGTCGCTGCCGATGGCAAACCTACGGAGCCCAAGGCGAACGCATCTAAGTTTGTGCATCAATGCGGAGTTGTTGTTAGGGACAATGTTCCGATCAGCATTCAGGAATGGAATGAGCCAAAAAACTTAGAGGGCGCCATGAAACCTAGTTGGGTCAGCGACAGAAGTAAAGAGTGCTTTGGACCAAGCTCATAGCAAAGTTCACCCTACCGGTGTTGGATAGTACCGAAAGGACACAAGCCATGACGAAAAAAGTCAAGCATTGGGCTCTGAAGAAGATGGCTGAACAGTTCAACAATTACAAGAACAGATTATACCGTGAATGGCAATCGAAACAGAAAGCTCCAGATTTCACTGGGACACTAGAGAGGCAGCGGCCTCACTGGAAGGCATTTCTGGAATACAAGGGATCAGAAAAAGCTAAGGAAAGATCGAAAAAGAATAAGGAAAATGCAGCGAAAAAGATATCACCATAAGATGGGGGCAGGTGGCTACATAAGTGCCGAGCCTAAGTGGGGTAAGATTGAGGCTGAGCTGCGCAATAAAGGGATCACTCCAATTACAGATGGATGGCCCCGTAGATGCAGAAATTGGATTCTTGGGCATGGGGCGGAGTATGACATGGAAACAGGGGATCTAATAGTTGATCAACAGAAAGAAACTCCTATACCCCGGCAGCAAATTCTTGATGCAATCACCGATGCTAAAGAGGGAAGGTTTATTCCCGACCGAGAGTACGACGAGCTGTCAAAGGTTTGTTATAACTATATATTTGTTTCGTTTCGTGTTTATGACAATCATGCCGACCAACTTGACATAGATATATTTTTATCTAGGCCCTCGGTAATAAAGAAAAAGGAGGACGAGTACGAGGCTTGGAGCTTGTGACGTGGGATCAAGGGTTTCCCGCGGACCGTGAATCTTATAGAAGCCGAGCAAGAGCAAAGAAGAGGAAGGAGCAGGAGAATTCAGACCGGTTTAGCAAACTAGAAAGTATGGTGAGCCACCTTCATCAGCAAGTAGATGAAATGCGCGAGCATGGGGCAACTCGTCAGCTGCAGGAAGGTGCTCCAACAGGTGGTCCATCTCAACTGAGAAGCAGCGTGGCTTCCACGGGGGTTGGTGCTGATGAGCCATCGAACAAGGAAACCTACCCCGTGGATTATATCACTGAGAAGACAACTTGTGAGCTACATGGGGCCATGAGCAACTTATCAGTGAAGGCGGCGGAGGGCTATGCTTTACCTTGTGAATCTACAGCACTGTATTTGGGCAATGAGATTCCAGATGGCTTTGCTCGTGTCGGCGTGGATCAAGTTCACCCCGGATTTGAATCACTCGAACTTAAAATCCCTGGAGGTGATGATGAGAGGACACTGGGAGATGTCCAGGGTGGACTCATTCTATGGCCCAAGAAATACATCGTGATTCCAGGTTGGACGGCG
Organism: Poa pratensis; assembly: GCA_947311845.1. Lineage (NCBI taxonomy): Eukaryota > Viridiplantae > Streptophyta > Magnoliopsida > Poales > Poaceae > Poa > Poa pratensis. The sequence goes on along the minus strand of CAMZMU010000100.1, from coordinate 3,094,418 downwards.
CCAAGGCCACCATCGCCTCCAAGTCCACATGATGACGACTTGGACGACCACCACAACACGAGTCCATCTCGATCTTCGCCGCCGCCTCATCAGACTCCTCAGCCGTCTCCTCCGCCGCTGCCTCAGCAGACACCTCAGCCGTCTCCTCCGCGGTCTCCGCCCACTAGGAGCAACCAGTCGACGAAGACCGTCGTTTCGGCACTAATGGGTTTCCGTCGCGACCGATCGCCGGTACCCCGACAAGAGCCCCTCCCAAAAGTACCGAAGGTTCCTCCCCCGAGACCTTGGGAAAGGACTGTAGAGGAAAACGCGGCGGCCGTGGCAGCCGACTTAAAAGACAGATGGCACCGAAAAAGCCCCCGCCGAAGCAAGTATATACGGGAGATCAAAAAAAGTGGGCTACGGAATTTCTTAATCATCCATCGCAAGTCGAGATAAATAGGAAAGATGACTATGCACGCTGTCTGGGTAGAATTAGCTCCAGCAAGACGACAAGTACTAGTGGCAGCGGGAAAAGAAAAAGAGACGTTGCCCAGCTCGGAGCACAGTCAAAACAGTCGATCTCCCCGCTTAAGGTGACCACTGATAAGGGCTCCGCGCGCGCGGCGAACACTGATGAATTAGCCCGCGCGAAATTTGCTGCAGAAGCTGGTATGTCACTTTCTCAACTGGATGCAGAAGAGCTCCCCCCTATTTGCATGTTGATAAATGGAAATGGAAATACGGGAGTCTCTAGTGCCACCTGAGCAGATCGAGTTTCTACCAACACAAATGCGAAGACTGCATGACTGGTACATGGATGTCACAAAGAAAGGTCGCCTCGTGCTCCTTGTGCAAGTTACAGAAGAACATTACATAGGTAAAGACGAGATAAATGTTTATCTTGAAGAACTCTATCAGTTATACCAGCTTGACTCCCTGGACTTGAGTATCGTCAGTACCTATTGTCTGTAAGTGATTCAATTCATTTAATTATTTCTAAAATAAAGTCTATAGCTCAGCTCGGTCATTGCTTGTTCTAATTATGCTCACTACGCTATTATGCAGAATGAAGAGTGATGAATGTGACAGAAATAGAATATTTGACTTTGGGTTCGTTGACCCGGTCCGAGTTAATGAAAAATTGCTACGGGATTACCCCAGGAAACGAAGGCCAACTTGTTTAGGTTCATACATAGGCAAAATTATAAAAGCAAGATATTGTTTCCTTACCACTTCAGGTAATTAAGAGTGTTACTGTCTTGTACACATTAATTTTTGCTTACTCGATGTTAAGTGTAACTGATTAGTTACTGACATATATAAACGTGCGCAGCGACCATTACATTCTGCTAATCATTCAAGTTGATGATGCAAGAGTTGACATCCTCGACTCATTGCATTGGCCCGAAGAGAGGTACCAACCAATTATGGATGTCCTCCAAAGGTATTTTCTATCGTACTATATCAGTCTCTCTAATTTGTTCAATTCCTGAGATATCAAGTAACTAATTAATAACTCATTTATTCATTTGTTTGCCGGGCAGCATTTGGAAAGAATTCAGAAAGAGGACAACAGGTGAATTTAAAGAGGAGCTTAGTTTTTATCAAGGTAAGTAGTACGAGCTAGGTTCGCGCATCTTTTTAATTCAAATTTCAATACCATCATACCATGCTTGATTACTATTTGATTGAAATCTATTCTCGTAAAGAACTGTGAGAGGCAGCCACCGGGGACCAATTTGTGTGGATACTTCGTGTGCCAGTGGATTCGCCGGAGGTCTCTGAGCGGAACCCACAGAAATTTCTAGACGTAAGTGAACAAAATATATTCACAGTTTTATTTTATTACCATCAATTGTGTTGAGTGTCTAATTTCTGTTATGATGATTGATATTCGCATTGTTCTCCTTCTTTTATAGATGGATAGCATGCGGAGGAACCTGGAACTAAAGGACAGCTTTCGACCAATTCAAGAGGAAATTGCGGGATTTTTGGTCGACCATGTCATTAACTCAAAGGGAAAATACAATGCCATCGACTAGTCCCGGTCGACCTCTATGTAATTAGTACACGGGCTCGAGTCCCGGTTGTAATTAATCGAATAGACGGGCTCTATTCCCGGTTGTAATCGAATAGACGGGATCTAGTCCCGGTTGTAATCGAATAGACGGGCTCTAGTCCCGGTCGATTTATCATAAATATTTCTTTTATGAATATTTTGATATGCTATATTTATTTTTCTGATTTGTAATTAATTAACCTTATATTTTGCAAGATTAATCGTAGTTTTTATATTCAATAAGCTGGAGAAACAAAAAAGCCAGAGGCCGCCACGTGGGGACCCTCTTGTCCCGGGTCGTATTACGGCCCGGTACAAGAAGTCTCAGCCAGGCGCTCTGCCTCGGCCCCCACGTGGACCTCTCTTGTACCGGGCCGTAATCCAACCGGTACGAGAGGGGGAGCCTCTAGTCCCGATTGCCGCGTCCTGGGTGGCCAACCGGTACCAAAGGTCCTTACCACCCGGGACGAGAGGCCTTGTTTCCACTAGTGACCGCTGTGGCCGATCCTCATCCATTTGCGGTGTCTGCGTGCGACGATCGTCCGTCCTGGCCGGGGCTAGCTCGTGGCGGCGGTACGTCCGCTACCTCTACCTGTTGTGCCTCTCTTGATCGGTTGTCGCCGATGCCGTGGCGAACGGCTGCAGGAGCTCAGGCAGTGCCGTCGTACGTCACCGCCGTGAACGGGGGCGTGATGATGGAACGTGGCATGCTTTGGCCCCGGGGTCAGTTCGATGTCCGGGGGACTGCGGTGGTCCCGGCTTCCATCTCCCCGGCGGATGCTCATTCGGCGGGACTTACCGGCGGATCGTGCTTCGTTTCTTCCATCTCGTTTCCGTTGGGTGTTGGGTCTGGAATCAAGGCCGCCTTGAGCTGTCATCCCTACAGGTCTCCCGCAGCGTCCGGCGGTGGGCCCCGCTTTGCCACTGCACCGCCGTCTCCTTTGGGTCTTGGGTTGAGGATCGACGCCGCGTTGAGTTTCTAGCCGTATGGGTCCTCGCTGGGGTTCACTGGCGGCGCGCAGTGTGCCTTTGCTCCGCCGTCTACGTTGGGGTTTGGTGCAGGGATTGCATATGCTGGCGCGTCCACGCCGGCGACTTCTTCGTCTGCAATTCTAGTATTGGCTGCTCTCGCGTCGGTCGCGGCGGCGTCGGCGCCGGAGCCGGCGGTGGCCACCTCAAGGAAGAGGAAGAGTATAGAGCCGGAGTGTTCTCCTATGGTAAGTTTCTGACTGTTGGTAAGAGAGGGGACGGGAAGGTCTGGTGAGATCGAGCAAGATTGTTCTGTCTCTCAGGAAAACAGGTGTTTCACTCCGTCCAATTAATGTCGTTGTAGTTTATGCAGTCCGTACTAGGTCAGTTATTTTATCGGTTTTCGTGCAAGTCCCTTCGATAGTGAGGCGTTCACCTTAGTCTGATGATTTTAAATGGAGGGACCAGATTGCACAATGAATTCCAGGAGACGTTTGCCGGGTATTAAACTAGAACTCCCGGGACGTGTCTCTGCTACTATATTGTTTGCGGTCTTCTCTATTCGTCCCCGTTTGGTATAGAACTTCCTATACTAGATACTACCCTAGCCATGTCCATGTATCGTCGAGGTACAAGTTGGAAACAACAGGTGGCTGCGATGAAGGCTGACGAAGCCTGTGAGACAAAACGCCGTAAGAAGGTATTGCAGATGCCTCGAGATGATGGTGGTGAAGAAGATTGTCGTCTGATGGAGGTGGAAGCTCTGCTATCTTTGAGCGAGGACATGAAGATGGGTGATAGCCCAGCCTTGGGTTTGATTTCGGGTCTACGCGTCCAAGGGGATGCCCGGTACCCTTTGGTAGAACAGTGTTGGTGTGTCCGTCAAACTGATGTAGTGTGTATATTCTCAGAACTAGCAGCTCGAACATTGGTAATGAAGGTCAGAAGCGATGCCCAAATGTTGTGGCGGAGTACATCGAAAAACGCCGTTCGATCTTCGGCATAGCGAGGTATGGGTTTTCTATTTTTTTGATTTTATTTTTCGTGTTCGGTCTAACCAGATTGTTGATTGGTGACTGCCAGCAGGAAGCAAGTATTATGATCAAAGCCAGGGAGAAAAAGGCTAATGATTGATGTGCCACGCTTCTAAACAGTAATAGTGTCCTGAAATCGGAGTGTGCCTTCGCGGTGATTTCGAGCTACTGAGGGAGGCGTTTCAAAAAGTTTCCGAGTGAAGCAGCGAACCTTCGTGCGGATTGCGCCATCCTACGGAATGAGGTAGTCAATTTGAACAGGCTAAACGATATGAGCTATGGCACGAGAGACAGGGCAGCACACCTGATCAAGGAGCTTGTGGAAGAAAAGAAGGACCTCTGGATGCAGTGTGAAAGCCTTCATCGCAAGAATTTAAAAATGATAGAGGAACGGCGTCGTGACCTCGAGTTGGCCATCGCTGCCCAAGAGTCTAAGTCAATGGCTCAGGGAGAACTGAAGAGGCTGAAAGATAACATAGCATCCTCAAGCACTTTTACCCATGGTCTTGAGAAAGAAGTTAGGAAGCTCCGCATTCAGGGAGATGCGTCAATGGAGGCTCTCGTGTCAATAGCGAATAGGATCTATTGAATTACGCAGCAAATCATGTAATGTGGCAGTCAGAGGAAGTTATGTTGGTTTATACGCTCTCTCGTATAGCTGTATCTGTTTGCTCGTCGAGGTGTTCTTTTTTGGTGGGCAAGGCTTCGTTTTTAGTGAGCAGCACGGAAGGTTACACTGCAGCGTTGCGGTAGTTTCACGTTTGGATTCAGGACCAAAATAGACCGTGCAGGTTGCAGCGTCGCGCGGAATCTTGGACATAGGGCTACGTTGTCATGTTTTGTTCGTAAAATCGGCGCTTTCGAATCTGTAGTCGCATAGTCCGCAGCGTAGTGGTTCCGACGCCTAAGTTACCAACAAGTAACGAAGCCGCGTGGATAGAGGCGGGGTGTCAGCTTCGCTCTTCCGTTTATATGGGTTAATTTGGTCTGTCCTGTGAATCTAGACAGACGGCGATATGGTCCAACGAGTCGAGGGTACGATGGTAGCATGCGAGGGGGAATATTGGCCCTTGACTGCACGAATGAGGACTCTGTAGTCAAACAAGTTAACGTCCTTCCCTGTTTTACGAGGCGTCTCGCAGATTTTCCATGCGCCATTGTGCCGTCGTCTCGAAATGGTGCTGGTATTTATTGCGAAAGCAATACGTCAGATGATCGCTCTTCGATTTGCATTCATTGAGGCCTTCTTCCCCTTCCAAAACTCTCGGATGACGGTGACGGTCGCGGCCTTTCCAACGTTGAGGCGTAGCTGTTCGAGCGGCACGGCTTCTGTATGCCGATCAATTGCAGCCTCCCGGCGATTGACGGCTGAGCACCTCGTGCTGTGTTGTCCCATTGCAGTCGTATGTTGGTGACTGGGGGTTAGCCTGCCGCACCTTGTAACGGTGGTTTAAGACGTCGATCGAGAAACGGTGCCATATCGACAGCGCCGCCAATAACTACGGCTCATGGTTCAGCCTGTTCGGTGGAGAGAGGGAGACCGCTCTCGACCGCTGGGATGATACGATGGTATCCTGTAAAATATAATCTGAGTTAGGGTAGGCTAGGTTAATGTGCGTGTCAGTGTCATGTTCTTTCTGACGGAGGCTGTTATGCAAGATTTCTAGGAGCCATCGGTTGTGTCCGAGAATCCGAATAATGGCGCCGCTATTTATCGATCCAGAGGCTTAGACTGTAGAATTGGGATTTGTCATCAGCGCAGCCGTATCTTTTTTGCTGGATGGCCTTTAATCAAATTCCACTAAAAGGGCTCGCAACAACGATTGGTCACGCTAGCTAGATCAATTCGCTCGCCTCTAACTCGGTTGTCAATCCAGAGTGAACAGATCATTGGTGTCCATTTCCTTTGAACATAAGTAGTGACAGAAATTGATTGGTAAAAGGGGGAAAGGAGTAAAGATACAATTGATTGATTTTTGTGCTTCGGCCATCACACTTTCAATACATAGGACAGCACAGAGTTCTTTTTTTATATAACAAAGTTCCTTTATTTTTTTAAACAACCAAAAAATATATTTATTACAAAGGAAATGGACACCAATGGGCCGGATCAAAGATGGGCCTAAAGGCTTCCAGAGTCTAGACTGTCTATAGTCCTCTCCACACCAAAAGGGTTTCTGCAAACGGAGCTTGGCTCTGATGGTTGGGTTCCCTGTGGTGGAACCAGCCCACCCAGGTTCAAGTCCTAGACTTGGCATGGGCGTTTGCATTTACCTGGATTTATTCCAGGATTATCCGGCGCTATTCTTTCAGTGGTAGGTGACGTGCCCGTCAACAGCGAGGCGCCTGTGGTGACTTCGTCAACCTCAAGATCTGCCGGCTCAGTCCTTCAGAGGTGCTCATAGGGGTAGGGTGTGCGTGCGTGCGTTCATAGGGGTGAGTGTATGTGCGTATTTGTGAGCGTCTGTGTTGTACTGTGTTCTCAAAAAAAAAAAAAAAAAAAACCAAAAGGGTTTCTGGACTGAGCCCGGCCGCCCCCGGAACCTGCCAGAACCCTCTCCCCTCTCGCCCAGCTCCGGCTTCCTCCGCTCCGCTCCCATGGCCGACGCCGCCGGCGCCCTCTCAGGTACGTCCGCCCGCTCCACCACTCGATCCAACTCTCCCTCGTAACCTCTCTCTCTCACTCACGCCGTCTCAACCCGATTCGCCGCAGCTCGGAGCAAGGTGCAGGCGTTCCTGGAGGCCGCGTGCTCCGGCGACCTCGAATCCCTCAGAAGTACGCTCTCCGCCTCCCTGGTAACTCCGGATCGAACGATTTTGTGCCGTCAGGCTTGCTCATCTGCTCGTTGTTGGTGCAGAGCTCGGTTCGGCGCTCGACGAGGAGGGGAAGGGCGCGGCGGCCGTGGCCGCCGTGTGCGGGACGCCAACAAGCGCACAGCGCTGCACTTCGCCGCCCGCGAGGGGCGGACCGAGGTCTGCCAGTTCCTCGTCGAGCAGCTCCGCCTCCCAGTCGACCCCAAGGACGACGATGGTACCCTACCCTAGCCTAGCCTAGCCCCCCATGCTTGATTGCAGCGATGCTTATTATTGTTCTCGTCCTTGTGTTTGTGTGCAATGCAACCCGTGCTTGTTATGGTGGCGAAATCTGAATTTCTGAATCAAATTTCCCAGGTGAGACTCCACTCATTCACGCGGCGCGGCTGGGCCGTCTGGAGACCGCCGAGTACCTGCTCGACCACGGTGCCGATCCTTCCGTCGCGTCTAACATGGGCGCCACGGCATTGCATCACGCTGCGGGATAGGTAATAACGATTAGGCCCCGTGCAATGTCAATTGCCCATTCCTGATGCTCATCGATTTGTGCTTCTTGTCGTTTTTTACATTGAAGTGGAAGCAAACCTGAATACAAATCTATGTTTTTTCGTTTTCTTGGTACAGGGCACATAGAGCTCATGAAGCTTTTGCTCGGTAAGGGGGTTGATGTTGAATCTGAGAGCGACGCCGGTACACCCCTTGTTTGGGCTGCTGGCCATGGGCAGCAGGAGGCAGTCAAACTTCTGCTCGAGCACAATGCAAAGGTACTAGGTGGTCTAGAAGTTCTTTCCATCAGAATTTTGTTAATCTGAGTTTTCAGTTATTCGGTGCAGTACTCCTGACTACGTGTTGGCTATAGTCACTAATCAGAGCAGCTAACGGTTTGCAACAATGTAGCATGCTGCAATATCAGTCTTCAGCATCTTCTTAAAGCTTGGAAGAATTGCAACTTTAATTTTTAGCTATGTGCAGGAAAGACCTGCAGCGTGAACTAGTTTTCTGAATTGCTGTATATGAATCCAATCCAGTTTAGTAAGGTGGGATGTCATTAACTTTTGTACTCAAGCTAGTTCTTCCAAACCTTGGTTTTGCAGCCAAACAATGAAACTGTGGATGGCATCACGTCTCTGTTGTCTGCTGTTGCTGCTGGTTCCCTCCCGTGCTTGGAGGTTCTGATCCAGGTACATGATCTAAATGGATGAGTATACAAAGGATTGTTTGGTTTGTTTCATTTTTTGTCAGTCTAATGTCACTGCTTAGTCTTTTGGTTACTCTATGCTCTGTTTCCTTGTTGGACAATCTGGTTTGTGCCTTGGGAATTTGACAAATATAAACATGAATTGAAGACAAATATTTCTTTACTGTAATGCAAGCCATAATGTGCATACAGCCATACAAAGTCGAAATAATAGATTCAAATGTTTCTTCTCTTCTCCTTCTTTTGTTATTTTCTTCTTCTGTTTCTCCATTGATATAATACGATATTGTTTGATATATTTGTTTACTGATATGCTCATTATCCTCTAATGCCTCTCCTGCCATAATTAACTTAATAATATGCAACATAGGCAGGTGCAAACCCAAATGTCACTGCTGGTGGAGCAACCCCATTGCATATTGCTGCAGATAGTGGAAATCTGGAAATTATCAAATGCTTGCTTCAAGCTGGAGGTGACCCAAACACCTCTGATGATGTAAGTTATCGTGTCTGAACACTGCATGTAACTTGCTAAGTGTAGTCATGCTATAGTTTATTCTATTCCATCTTACATATTTACATTGTGTATAATCATGGTCACTGTGCACTGCATTGTAGCTCTACTGTACAGTTGTCTTTGCCTGTCTTTTCTATGGAAACCAGCAGAGTGGAAAATGATAATAATTCATTTCTAATCTTTTACTTCTTTGGGTAACATTGTTGAAGCATTTCCTTTTTTTTCTTTCCTACAGGATGGACTAAAGCCGATTCAGGTTGCTGCATTAAGAGACAACCTTAAAGTCGTGGAACATCTTTTACCATTGACGTCTCCAATCCCAGGTGTTTCGAATTGGACTGTTGATGGAATAGTGGAGTACACATTGTCTAAAATGGCTGAGGAGAAGGTGCCACTTTAAACTAATAATTGATTGTTTTACATCCTCTTATGTTCATGGAAGCTCTTTCGTTGAAAATCCCGTCAACCTTGACATCTGAGTACTTTCTACAGGCCCAAGTAAGCGAAGCACCCAGTTTACAGAGTCGACAACCCATTGAGGTAGGTCATAATGATGATCAAAACATAATCATTATAACTGATTAGCTGTTGGATCTTGACTGCACAATTATGTCACTACCTAATTGCCATGTAGGTGTCACCTGAGGCCAAAAAGAGATCCTTGGAAGCCAAATCCAGAGGCGATGATGCCTTCAGACGAAAGGACTTCCTCGTGGCCGTCGATGCGTATACGCAGGTAAGAACCAATTTTCCTTCTTGAAAGCAGCTGCGGACTAGAACTCTAGCTGGAAGAAATCTCAGTATCGATGCAGTCCTGAGCTTTATTTGCATAGCACTTGTGAGTTTAGTTGGTTATACTAAATTTCAGGCTATTGAGTTCGACCCAAATGAAGCCGCGCTGCATTCGAACAGAAGTCTCTGTTGGCTGCGGGCTGGGCAGGGCGAACGTGCGCTGGAGGACGCGAGGGTGTGCCGAACACTGAGGCCGGACTGGGCGAAGGCTTGCTTCAGGGAAGGCGCGGCGCTGCGCCTGCTGCAGGTTTGTCGCTTTCACAGATTCCCGGAGATCCACTCCGTGCCCCTGTTTTCCATTGCCACTTCTATGCAGCTAGATTGACTCAAGAGTATGATTGGTTTGGTTGTTGTGGTCGTGCTGACAGAAGTTCGAGGAAGCCGCGAACTCCTTCTACGAGGGGGTGCAGCTCGAGCCGGAGAACAAGGAGCTCATCAACGCGTTCAGGTAGTACAAAAGAAAACATTGCGTATGTCGAAACAGAGAGACAAAACTTGTATGGCTTGCTGATATTTTCCTCATTTGTTGGTGTTTGTCCGCTACGACCACAGGGAGGCGGTGGAGGACGGGAAGAGGTTCCACGGCACGGACAAGCCTGCGAACGGAAGGCAGCCAGAGTGAGACCGCCGATGGTGACGAACCGAAGCTGCGCTAGTTGCTTGGATGAGCATCTGTCTGTCTGCCTAGAATGTAGCTAGATAAGCATCTGTTTGCGAATTCTAGTAGAAATGCTCGGAGTTCTTGTACCACTCGGTTTGCACTGTATGGTATTGAGTACAAGTACCGTGTTAGTAGTTATCGGTCGAAGATGCAAATCAGGTTTGAGAATTTAGGGGTATGATCTGAAGCTAGAGAATGCGTATTGTTGTGACTTGTGGTGGACGTTACAGATGGCTGGCCTGCCATGGATATTCCTTCTTTAACATCATTGTTACCATCGTCCTTTGTACTTTGAATTTAATCTTTTGTTTCCGATTTCATTGGGCCATGTAGGCTCAACACTACAAAAGAGCTGTAAATGTATGTTAACCTTTTGCTGGTACGAAAATGCACGGCGTTGTGGACACGGGCACGGTCTTTAGTGGTTGAATTTGACACAATATGTCGTGACGGAGATGGTAGTCTAAAATATAATTGTACGATCATCAAATGAATGATTTCGGTTCAAAACAAACCAATCTCAGTAAACATCTCACATATTCATCAATAAGAATGTGATTCCAACGACGTTCTCTTGATGTACTATATAAACAAGAAACAAGATTTTTTTTCTTTTTTTAAATTACATTTTGTTTTTGGCTGGTAAATTAGCAACGTGGCTTATCTTGGACGGCACGATTCGACTCCCTGCGATCTCTCTCCGTCGGCAAGCCTCGTCGCCTCACCGCAGGAAACCCTCGTCGCCTCGCCTCGCCTCTCATCCGCCGGAGCGGAGCAAGCTCCCCTCCACCGGATCTGCGCCGGCGCCGTCACCCCCCTCCTGATCCTCCCCCGCCTCCTCTCGGTAAGGAAGCCCTAGCCTTGCCTGGATCGTGCCTCTTGTTGCCACTACGAACAATCGAATCCAGTCCAGCCGCGCCCCGAGATCAGCCGCGTGCTTCCCCTGCGTAGGTAGGAGGACTCCCGTGACGCGGGGGCTGCTGTGATCCAGCGTAGCATCATGCTCATCCCTGCTCGCCGCCAACCTACGGATTTAGGGAGATTGGGGATCGGGCTTCAGACGGGGATGCGGGGAACGAATTGGGCGATTCGACTTGCTGCAAGCTGCGGCCGGTCGATGATCCTTTAGGGCCTCCCCTGTAGGTAATTCCGTGAAGGTCTTAGCTACAGGGCTTATTGATCCGTATTGAAATAGGGCAAACCAGATTGGACTACAAGTTGCCCCTGTAAACCGCCGCATCGTGCTGCATTCGCTGCTGGGTACATCACATTGTATCCTCTTTTCGAGTTGATTAATCCAACAGTTGTGTCCTCGGCTACACACCGGCCAATGCCACGTTGTTGCAGTCTCACTGAGGGTACTATCCAAACGTGTAGCCAGCAATCATCCTTGTTCCGTATGCGTACTGTTGCAGGCTTACATCCTTGATTTGCTATGTCCAAATGCTTGCTTCTATCTGCTTCTGTACACATATGTGCTAGACCCCTAGTAGGCAGGAGGCAGGAGAACAAGATTACAAAACCTAGTTATCCAACCGACTATGTTAGCCGTGTGATATATTTTTTATCTCTGATCTCTCTACATTGTGTTCACCTATGGTGCAACAAAGTTGGAGGAAGTGCAGGAATGTGTTAGCTTGTTTAATTTAAAGATGTTACTCCACAATTTTAGCGTTATTACATGGTCTGCTCTCCTCCTCCACTACCCTGTTTGTTTCCAGAGCAGATTGCTCTCTCCCTCTCCATCAGTTTCATCGAGCTGCAATTACTATCCCTTTATATTGAGTCTCTTTAGGGGATACGTTGCTTGGAAAACTCATCCATATCATTCTTCTTCACCTACAATCCATCAGTTTTTTGTTGACGGGTCTGTTTGCTGCCTTTCCCTTGTACGCTGGAGTATTATATTTGTGCTAAAATCAGTCAGCTTGTTTTCCAATTTCTAGATCCATCAGCCTCTGACTCAGTATGTGCTATTCATTTGCTTTTTAGAAGGTGCAAAGCAATGAGTTTTATCTATTACTCTACACATGTTTGTTTACATCATGAGGACCTGAAAGATTGAAAATTAAATGATGATCATGCTAATCCCTGACCATTTAACTGGAAAACATTCTACAATTGTGGGTGCCCTCTTGTTGTTAATGTAGAATCATGTGCAGACCCTACATATTCATACATTATGTTATGCAACACTGTAACAGGCATGCACGAGGCCTTCAAAGTTCTAACTGGAAAGCATTTTGTGTTATATATTTGTGCACTCATGTTGTTATTGCCCCACAATTCATTCTCGTTAACACGTGGATAATGCTGTACTGGACAGCATTCACAATAGAGCCGAGCTGTTCTACTATTTCAGATTCCTGAGAATTTGCTAGCTTGAACCTCTTAAAAATCTTGCTTATTAATGCCCGGCTTTTTCTTGTGATGCTAATTTCAGGATTTCTGTCTGCCATGGGTGAGTACTCGATCCAGATAAGCACCAAGCTGATCGACCAGCTCGCCCGTGACGATGAGAAGGTGAAAAGGAGGGTCAGGAAACCCAAGCCCAAGAAGGTCGTGGTGCAACAACCAGAAGAGCCTCAGGACAATGGAAGCAGGGAGCTTCCAAGCGAGCCCAAGAGCAGCCCTGCTCCCGCTCCCACTCCTGGGTGGTCGCTGCCGCCCCCCATGTACCTCCCGGTGACCCCCGCTCCACCACCACCACCATCGCCCGCAATCCAGGAGCTGGAGGCCATGCGCGCCGTGGTGGCGGAGATCGAGAAGGTGCCGGAGAAGCTGGAGAAGCAGAAGGCCGGGATGCAGAAGGAGCTTGAGAGGAGGGCTAAGGAGCTGCACGACAGGGAGTTCAAGCTTCCCTACCAGAACGCCGTGCCGTGCGCCGACGAGAAGGCAGCCTGCCACGAGTGCTACGTGAGCAACGCCGCACAGGACCCGCTCAAGTGCGCCGAGGCCGTCAAGCGGTTCGAGGCGTGCGTCCGCATGGCGAGGCAGAGCAGAAGCAGCGTCCAATAGTACCGCTGGATGTGTTGCGAAAAAATTAAGCTGAGTGCGCGAGTGAGGTGGCACACGATTTTGTGTTGAATAACCTGGGTTTTCGGTGAGACCTGAAACAAACACCATTGTAGATTGATTCTGGTAAAGGGGTTGCTGTGCATCTGTCTGTTTACGGCAAGGCCTGAGTTGGCGCCCTTGAATTTAGGGTTTTCTGTGTGATCTTACATAGGTACATGAATTCTGCTGCAAACTGGAACATGGATTGCAGGTGCAGAGTAATTGAGGTGCAGGTTAATCTTTTCGTCACATTTTGAGCCAGAGGTAGGGTGTTCTCCTTGTTTTCTGTCATGGTCTTTCTGAGATTTAGCTGTACCATGTTGTGTACTGATGGCTGTGATGATCTTTCGGTGTCCATTCCATGCCAAGTGCAGCATAATCCTGACAACACCCCGACCTCTGGCTCTGTCACCACAACCTCTGCCGAGTTTGTCACCATCAGCTTCGCACTCGTGAACCGCTCCAGCACGTCGACGACTGTCCCGTGACGCTCTGAGAGCTTCGACCGGAGTTCGCTTCAGTCAAGCGAGCAAGATTGTGCCGGTGTCTGGTTAATTCATAAATTTTGTTTTGTCTACAGCGCGTGTAAGGATTTTCCCAAAAGCAATCAACTTCAATCTCTTTGCACATACTGCTGTAATATAATTTGTAGGATTTTTGCTACTGCAATCCTAGAAAAGAAACTTGTGATATCATGCTGCGTGCAGTCATGCTGACGCTCCAGTTCTCATATCAAACAGGACCAAAACTTTCATAAACCTGTTCCCAAATCGTACTCCAGCTGGACAAGTATCGAATCAGACAATATCACAATTTAATTAGAAAGTAATTTGATGAAGTGTACAAATGTGAGAATCCCAGCTTCTCCCGAATCTGGGAAATTTAGAAAGGAGATGAATTCACATTACAAATATCTGAAGAAAATAAAGGTCAGAGTTTGACAGAGCGGATGACAACCAGAGACAAGTACTGGACCAGATAAAAATACAAGTACTGAACCAGAAAGCAATCTGAAGAAGTTCACTAGATAGCTACTAAATCTGGGGAATGTCGAAGGAGATAAATTAATCCACATTACAAGTAGTATCCGAAGAAGATATAGGTCAGAGTTCGACGAAGATGATAACAATTTTTGACATAACAAAGTACATTATTTGAAGCAAACCAGCCACATGTGGGTTTCGTCCTGTTTCCCTTGCTTCCTGTACTTTTCTGGGTTTCCCCGAAAAATGCTGAATAATCTTCAATTGCTGTCAGCCTGCCCCCACTCACGGACAAGTCTTGGTATTTCCTTCCATGTCTTCGGTTTAAATGGTTTAAATTCTGTTACTGCATATATCACAAATGGTGTCAAAACAAAATTGTACAGACTAATGTAACATGAAAACTTATACCACATGACATTAAAGAATGGAGATCTCCGGCAAAACAAAAAAGAACAATTACTATGAGTTCTTATTGTACTGCACATGTCATATCTGCAGCTAACTCTTCCAGTTAGTTAACACCCATGTAACACACTTGTTGCTGCCACATAGTAATCAACGTGATGTAAAAAAAATCTTCAAGTTACAGTAGGATATAAATCAGATATCATCATTATGTTTTAACAATTTTTCCATATGTGTTACTACCTGGCCTATACATGTATGAGCGTTTTCACTACTTATTTAAAAACTTACAAGTACGATTTTCATTACGTTACAAGTATCATAATTATGCGACACTGCAATCAGATTGCTATTTTTCGTCTTCAAACAACATAATGATGATGCTAAAGGAAGACGACGTGTTGCCGTGGTACATGGGATGGGATGGATACTTGCATTTGTTGGGGAAATATGCCAAAGAGAGAAATAAATACGTGCGTACCTTCATAACGGGCATCTAGATTTTTTAAGTTGACGCTACTGCAGGCATCTAGGGAGCTTCTTGAAAGCAGGACAACCTTTAATTTGAAGCACTCGGAGAGACCCGTATGCTTGCTGCTCATTCGGTAGGGATGCCAGGGTACTGCAGTTGATAAGCTGAAGTGTTTCCAATGATAGGGGCTCTCCTGACAGAGGCTCCAGCGATGTCAACCCACTGTTATCAAAAATGGCCAGTCTCTTGAGGGAGGTGGGCAGACGGAGAATGCCCCCCAACATGCCAGCACAGGAGGCTATTACTAGAGACCCGAGATATGGAGGAAGTGAATGCTCTCTTGCTGCAGCTGCTGATGGGTCTGGTGCATTTATGGAAGCAGTGACTTGTGGTTTGTGAAGCCCATCCAGCTGACATGACAGGACTTGAATGCTACTGCACCTACGAATAATTAGGCTCTTTAAGGATGGTGGGAGATGCAGAACCGCTGGTAAACTATCACAGCAAATTAAATATAGGGCTTCTAGGCACGGATAAAATTGATTCATGGGTGATGATGACAACTCTGGTACGGCTGTGGGCACGATTGCTTCATTGCAGGAAGCCCCTTGAACTAACCCCTGCTGCTGCCTGCTGAGTATGGACTCGAGCTGACGGCACAGACGAATGGTCATGCTCTTGAGAGATGCCGGGACGTTGAACATCTCTACCAAACTTGCACAATCTTTTAACCCAAGAGACTCCAGAGCTGGCACGTGTTGACTCTTTTGGGACGCTGATGGCTCAAGAGGAGCTTGTGCGTACCCAGTCAGATTATTGCAGTTACGAATCACTAATCTCCTCAGGTATACCAAGCTTTGGAACACTTCCTCTGGCCAGTGGACAAGCACATTGCAGCTATCAATTTTCAACTCTTCAAGATGGACAAAATTGTCCCACGGCCGTAGTCCACCTGATCCAAAGAATGAGTTGCAGCATCTTAACTTCATAACTGTAATAGGGGATTTCTGGTTCCATTTCTGCTTGCTGTCCACTGGTTCAATTGAAGTGCACCCAACCTCTGATGTCGTACCTGTATCTTCTAGCCTCAATACCAGATTGGTCAATGAAGACAAATATCTGTGTACCCAATGGAAGATCTCCTGCTTGCCATCTTCAATTTCTAACACACTGAGTTTTGGTGCTTCGGGTAGATCTATCAGCTTTGGGCAATTCTCAATTGATAGTTCCACAAGCTCAGGTAACAATATATGTTCTCCCTTAGTCCCTTCGACAACACCCCATCTCTGAAAGCTCTCCAACTTTTTCAATTTCAGTACCTTGAGGGCAGGAAACGCTGAGCGATAACTTCCACTACATGGTTCTTGCAGTAATGGTGATTCAGGTAATGCTATCATCTTTGGGCATTCCATAATTGATAGTTCCTCAAGCTGTGGAAACAATATCTGTACTCCTTCAACTGCAGCATCCCATCTCTGAAAACTCTCCAAGTGCTTCATTTTAAGCACATTTAGGGCAGGAAATGCCGAGCGAACCAACTGTTCTGGCAGTAATGGTGCTCCAGGTAATGCTACCAGCTTTCTACAATCCCGAATAAACAAGTTCTCAAGCAGAGGAAATGCCATATGTTCTTCATTTATTTCCGACCATCTCTCAAAATCCAACAGATGTTCCAGTGTAAGCCGCTTCAGTTTGGGAAAAGTGAAGGATGTACCGCATCTGAACAAAACTTGCAGTCTTTCACAATGAAAAAGATGGATCTCAACCATGTTCTGCAGCGTCATGCCCGTGCACTTTCCTCCATATGAATATATCCTCAGAACCTGCAGCCCATCATGAGGTTCAAAATTGTTGAGCACCTCGCTGTCACAAACACGAGTCCATCTTAATATCAGTTCTCTAAGATTCTTTTTCTTTCCAAGTATTGCCACTTTTCCCTCTGATTCCTTATCAACATTCTCTAGCTGGCGTAGCTCTAGGTGACCACCAAGGTTTAAATGCTCTAGCTCTGCAACATCACTGCAACCAGGACCAGTAACTGCTGCTACAAAACATGTGAGTGTCTGCAGCATAGTGAGTCTTCCGAGTTCTGGAGGCATGCTTTTCAACTCCGGACAACCATGAGTGTAGAGGTGACGGAGGCAAGTCATATACTTCATTTGCTTCGGAAGTCGATCAAGCTCAGAGCAGTTGGAAAGGTCCAACATTTGCAGGTTATATAGAATACTTATATCTTCAGGAAGTGCTTTGATATGACTATATGAGAGATCAAGGTACCTCAGCTGATGCAGATACTTTGGTTTCAGTGAAAATGATTCTCTCCATGGACGAAGCTTCAGGGCACGCAAAGCTTTATATTTTGATAGATGGTGCAATGACCTTCCCATAAAACTATCGCATAGCAGTGTTTGGATAGCAGGGGATCCTCTCTCCATAGCATCATTCAAAATACCTTCGGTTTCTTCACATGACAAATATAAATGCCGAACAGTATCTGGAAGCCACTCGGTTTGACTTGGTTTCTTAGTTGCAGTAACACATTCGTTTTCCGTAACAGACATCGCTATGTCATGCATAAGATCATGGATTTTGCATGTTGTTCTGGAATTATACTCCCTTTCATATCTCCATTCCTCTATGTCCAAAAAAAATGACCTTGAGGCCAGCTCATCGAAAATATGCCTTCCAATGGTTTCAAGACTATATTCCTTGTGTTCTGGGATGAAGCCATTTGCAATCCATAGTTGGATCAGCTTAGCCACATCAATCTTGTAATCCTTGGGATATAAAGCACAATAAGCAAAGCACTGCTTCATGTGTGATGGCAAGTCATTGTAGCTAAGCTTTACTATTGGCAAAATTCCAGTTTCCTCGGTGCAAATGCTGCTTCTAGATGATACAGCCTTCCATTCTTCCACGCTGGCCTTGGAACGAAGTACAGAGCCCAATGCAGTTGCAGCTAAAGGGGAGCCAGAACATCTTTTCACAATCTCATCTACCATCTCAAGTAGCTCGGCGGGTTTTTCTTTGTCCAAAGCAAATGCTCTAGCCTCAATAATTTCCTTTATGAAGCTATCATCCAAAGCATTGAGATTATGGTTTGTATTTGCACCCATAATTTCAGCAACTTGCTTATCACGAGTTGTTGTCAGCACTGTACTACCGGTGCCACCTTGTTGAAGACAGACCTTCAGTGTATCCCACTTATGGACCTCTCTATTCCAGACATCATCCAATACAAGAAGATACCTATGCCCACTGATCAAATTTTTAAGTCTATCTAGTGGTGGTTCTTTTGTATCATCATTCTTCTTGGGAGACGCTTCAACTATACTCTTAGCTAGGGTGTTTACATCAAAGTTATCAGAGACACACACCCAGAGAAGCAACTGGAAATGCTTCTGAATTTCAGGTTCATTGTATACAAGCTGCGCTAATGTGGTCTTGCCGAGGCCCCCATTCCAATGATGGAAACAACCGCGAGATTTGCATTGTTAGCTTGACGAAGTAGTGTATCAACAATATTCTTCTTATCTTTGTCTCTAGATCTGCTGGCAATTTCTTGTGGGTCGACGATAACATAATCTGTCTGCCTCCACTGCTTGGACACTGGTGGCTGTGGTCGGAACTTGAACCTAAATGCATGCATCTCTGCTATGAGGACCTCAACGGCCTGCAGAACCCGGCAAAGCTTGCTAGCCATTCTGTGACGGAAAACCACACGATTGTGAGTAGGGAAGAGTTTAATTACATCGAAGCCGAGCTTTCTGTAGTGCCCCTTATTCTTGGCTTCACGACGGAGTGCTTCATACTTGAATTCGTCGAAAACATCAATTGCCTCATAGGAAACTGTCCTGAGCTCCTGGAGCCATGCTTTCGCACCTTCCCTGTGTGCGGTTGCCTGGTCCTCGGCATCAGTGATGACGTCGAGAATCGCAGGAAGCTTGCGTTTGAGGATCTTGTGCTGCTCCTCCATTCCGTCCATCACCTTGTACTGGTCCAGGAGGTAGCTGGACGCCTTGTCCTTCAGCATGGACACTAGTGGCCCGATGGCCATGGAGACCAACAGCTCCGCCATTGGAACGATTAGAAGAAACTCTAAGAACACGTGGCAGAACACTGGGGGACAGAATAGCACTGCAGGAGGGAGAAGAAAACGGTGTGAGCAAGTAATGTATAGAACTTGAGATCTACAACATACAGCAACGGTTGAGCGCAGCCTGAGATTGTTCTCGAACCAATCACAAGTCAACTATCCCATCCTGCAACAGCTCAGCGCTGGGCATGCTTTGGGCTGACGTATATAATAAAAGGAAGTAGCTGGGGTATCTTCATTTCTTAAGAGGGCAGAGAGAGAGAAGCATGCTAGCCTTACGCAAGATCCAGTTTTACACTCCTAAGTTGTTAAGATTAACTATCAGTTTTGACCTGTTGGCTCATCAAACAAACATAGACAGTTACTAATAGCCCGATGATCAAGATTAGATTCATAATCTTTTTAAGTGGAAAGGGTACAAAATAGTCCTGTTAATATTAACAGAAGACTTACTGCAAAGGGTATACAAAGTGGATACAGGAGACACGGTAGTGCTCACATACATCAACTGATTAAAGATTCATGAAACAAATTGCTTGATCAAGTCACGACAGCCATACGAGACAATGTGCACTTGAATTACAAAAGGTCATTTGCAGGTAGGAAAACAATTGTTTTTTTCAATATGTTAAATGCATCACATGAACATGAACATGCTTTTCGCCAAAGCCCAAAGACAAAAAAAAAGTTATCTTCACAATGAGACACGGTTTCATTCCTTCCTACTAATAGTACTTCTGTGAATGGGAGATACATTCACAGGTTTGGATGGTGATGATGTGAATGATGCAATGACGAATCAAATAGCATAAGATACGGACATAACAAAATGAGAATTACCTTGCGTTAACAGGAAGGGATGCCGCCAATCTAGAGCTTGCACTCTACGAGGAGCTGGAGACCTCCGTGTCAGCACCAACTGCGAGAAGAAAAGGGAAATCAGAAGAGAATACAAGAGATATTTGGGGGAAGGAAGGGGAATGAGTTATTACCGTGAGCCGTGATGGTGGTTAGAGGCGGGATAGGGGCTTCGAACACAAGCGCACTGCAGAATGGAGAAGAGAACGGTGTGAGCAAGACGTGTATAGAGCTTGAGATCTGTTCTCGAACCAATCATAGGTCAACTATCCAATCTCGCAACAGCTCAGCAGTGGGCATTTGTTTGTGCAGACGTATATAATAAGAACCACTAGCTGGGAGCATCTTCATTTGTTTTTTTTCGAATTAAACGGCTTCAGCCCCCGATTTCATTGAAAATGAAAACCACAGCGTTTTGTTACAGCACAACCAACGACCAAACCTCACACTACTCCCAAACCTGGGGCCGAAACACGAACTACCACACTACCCAAAACAGTTCACAGCAGTACATAAACTACAACAAAGGAGATAAACCATCCTACAGTTTTAGCACTTCAAACACCAGACTGAAGCCTCTACCCTAATCAAAGCAAAAACTTCCTCCAGCAACGTTTTTCTCCATCAACTTTTTCATCCATTGTCGATCCTTCTCGTAACAGGAGCCCAACAATGCTTTCTTCCAAAGATCTCAGATGCCATTCTTGCCAGGCGCCGTGCCTCACTGCGAAGGCCCTGACGATTTCTTGGGTTCTGCAAAGTTGACCAATATCAATCCAGTTAGCTACGCTATACATCACCGCTGATGGATCATGCGGGTAAACATGATCGAACACAGCCGCGTTTCAAACTTTTCAAATAGCCCAAAATACTGCGGCAACACCCACAGCTAAATAGTTTCTATCTCTACTGGGAAAAGACCACCAATCACTCATATCCTGAAAATGCATTGGAACATAATTCAGACCTGTCGATCACTTTACCACACCCCAAATGTACCTAGCTAAATTACACTTAAAGAACAAATGATCTATCGTCTCTTATTCATCACAGAAACAGCATTTTTTATCTCTACCTTTCCAACCCCTCCGAATCAGGACATCCTTAGTAAGAATACTCTTATGAAAAGTTAACCAAAGAAAAAATTTATTTTTAATGGAATCTTAACATACCAAACATCTCTATGTTGCCATTTAACTGCTCTCATTTTCAACGCTAAATACATAGATCTAACCGAAAAACCACCGGATTTAGTAAGGATCCATCTACATTTGTCTTCCCCTTCAGTTAGCCTAAAACCAGAACATATATCTTGCAAATTTTGCCACATACGGGCAGTCTCCCCACACAAAGTTCTACGAAATTTAATCACATTCCACCCTCTACCAAGCACATCAGCTACCAGGATATTACGGGATAACGACAAATTATAAAGTCTATTATAATTTTCACATGAGATTTGTCACCGGCCCAAAGGTCTTCCCAGAACCTAGTTCTCCTGCCATTGCCAATAACTTTCCTACAGAACCGAAAGAAAAACGTTTAACACCCATCAGACCATACCAAAAATGAGATTGACCCGGCTTCCTTTCACACATAGACACAGTCTTCTTAACATATTTTTTCCTTAACAAACTTTGCCACACCCCTTCTTCATTTTCTAGTCTCCACAGCCATATACTTAAGAGGCAAACATTCATTATTTTAATATCTATAACACCCAAACCCCCTAACTCTTTCGGTTGACAAACTTTATCCCAAGCCACTAAATGGTACTTTTTAGCATCCTCCTCTTCATGCCAAAACAACCTCTTCATATAAAACTCTAGACTTTTGCCCACACCCTTTGGTAATTCAAACATCGATAACATATAAAAAGGAACATTATTCAAACAACCTCTCAAAATCACCAGCCTGCCACCATAAGAATTCTGTCTACCTGCCCACGTATGTAATTTCAGGCTCCTCAGTTTGTATGATTAACAGTAGAGTTTTAATCTGATGATCAAGAATATATGCATCATCATTTCAACTGAAAAGGGTACAGAAGTGCTCTGCTACTATTAACACAAGGGTTGCAGAAAAGGATATAAAATACAAAAGCGATGGGCAAAGAAAAGGGGGAAACGATCAGCCAGCCATATACAGTGAGCAAACAAACCAGGTTGTGTTATTTATGATGCAGGTTTGAAATTAATCAATGGCTCTATCGAGGCACCAGCAGCCATATGAGACAATATGCGCTTCAATCACAAAGCATCCATTTGCAGAATATTGTTTTATCAATACGTTTGAGAATCTTGTGCTGCTCCTCCATTCCCTCTTAACACCTTGTAATGGTCCAGGAGGTAGCTTGACGCCCAGAATTCATGCAACGAACACCTTTGTTGCCTTTGGAACACTCAGAATTCACGCGGCAGACGCAGAACACAGGTGAACTTAGAAAGAATGGTGTGAGCAAGGTGTGCTTGCTTTGCTTGTGAGGAAAATGGAAGCCAACAAAGTATTGATATTCTGGGGGCCAAGTGGACGAGTTTGATTTCTGGGAACTAATCACAGATATTGAAAGTAGGAACGAAGATTTCTCGTTCTTAATATTGCAATTCGCTCATATATTCAACCAATTTAGTTTTTCAAAGTGATGACATTGTATGTGACCTTAGCAGATACAACAAATTTCTTCCCAACTGCAAAAGGCCGCAAACTGTAAAAATTATGTGAACCAAATAATAGACGTGTAACAGTGCACCTACTGTGCAACCACAAAATACAATTCGTCTCGAGTACCTGCCTCACAGGAGGACTAGAGTATTGTTTTTTTGAATTGGTTGCATCTTGGATGCATCACATGCTTCCTGCTGAAGAGAGAAGACCAGGAAGCAAGTGGCTATCTTCTTGTCCTTTTTTTATGGCACCTTTTATTAAGATTGAGTGCAGGATGGATCTCAGAAATGATCATAATCTGCTGACAGAAGATTAACTCATGTTCATATGGAGCAACAATGGTTGCGTACAGCTTGAGATATGTTCTGGAATCAATCACAAGTCAACAACTCCAATCTTGCAACAGCCTAGCGCTGGCCAATAATTTTGGTCACACGTATATAATAAGAACAACTAGAAGAGGGTGACTTCATTTCATAAATGGACACATGGGCAGAAGCATGTTAACCTGATGCTGAAACTGATGCAACTTGCAGTTAGCACAGTCCTCAGTCGTTAGGATTAACTGGAAGAGTTTTAAGCTGTTGACGTATCAAAGAGGCATAGAAAGTTAGCAATAGCTCCGACGATTAAGATTATACGCAGCATCTTTGCAATAAGAAACAGTACACAAGAGCTAGCCCTGCTGATATTAACATAAGAACTGCAGAAAAGGATATACACAATACAAAACTGAATGATGAAAACCAGCAAGCCAGGCATACACAGTGCACCAATAGACAAATTGGTGTTATTTCAGATGCAGGTTTTATATTAATCATATGGCTCCACTGAGGCACAAAGAGCCATATGAGACAACTTGCACCCTAAATTAATCAAATGGCTTCACCGAGGCACAAGAGCCAGATGAGACCATGTGCACTTAAGATCGATCACCTAACCAATCCCAACGTCAACTAACCAACATTGCAATTGGGCGTTTTCTTTGGGCTGACGCATATAATAAGAGCAACTAGCTGGGCTGGGAGCATCTTCTTTCTTAGTAATCATGTCAGAGATTAGATATAACTGTGAACGTGCTGACAAGTCTAAATTAGAACATAGGGGAAAGCAAATGGCACCGAAATGTGTTGTTCAGACATTGCATCGAGCAGGTAGCGAGCAGGCTTCCGAAATAGGCAGAACTTCCTAGTGGGCCTCCGCGCCGCAATGCCAAATCAACCGATTGAAGGGGATGATTACCTGGTTGGAATGAAATTCATAGTGGGCCTCCGCGCCGCGATGCCGCCGGCTAGCCGGCGGTGGACTGGACACGTCGAGGCGCGCGCCCCAGGTCGCTTGTCCAAGTAGTCGACGCCATCCCCCCCCTGTCCCCGCACGCGCCGCTCCAGTTCCCGCATCCATATCCTTTCCACAGATCGCGCCGAAACATTTCTGCTTCCTCATGTGTTCGTTTGGTTTGACTAGTGATCAGCAGTACTCCATAGTTCATCTAGGCTGAGCTGAAGAGACAAGGACCCGGAAGCAAAGGGGTTATTTTCTTGTCCATTTTTTTTCTTTCTGTAGGCTGAAGAGTACACAGAAATACATGTAGCTCGTTTAAAAAAAAATCAAAATCGTCACTTTTAGGTTTTCAAAAATGGAGAAAAAAATCATGGATGTAGACAGTGTCAAGGTCTACAAGCCTGCAAAATTTCGACTCAAAATTCATTGTACTGTGGACTCTACACAAAAAAAAGACAAATCAAGCAAAATTTGTTCACCACCAAGATCAACCATTTGACATTTTTGTCCAGCCCACAATATAACGATTTTCGAGTTAAAATTTTGCACTTTTGTATATCTCAACACTATCTGCATTTATGAATTTTATCTCGATTTTTAGAAACAAAAGATACCGATTTTGAATTTTTCAAAAAAAAAAAAAAGCTACATGTAACTCAGGAGCAAAAATGCCTCACACAGAAAGTGTAAATGGCTCTCAAGCTACATGCATCTCAAAACGCCTCACTCGAAGAGTACACTACTACTTGGATAAACGGGGGATGAGTTTTGGCACCATTTTTTTTTACAAAACGAATTTCCGGATGGGTCCTACTCTACTTCTCTTAATCGTCAGCTATTAATATTCAGTACCACCCCAAAGTTGTGGATACATGTGTAAAATAACCACCAAAACTTGCGTGACTATTTAGCTGCTAAATAGGGAGTTGGTAGCACATTTCACCTCATACAGCTTTTCTGATGACAACATCAACTCCAATTCTGCACTGTCCTCTGTTTACTACTCCCTCCGTATCAAAATATAAGACTTTCTAATTACTTTTCACACACATGTATCTAGACATGTTTTAGTGCAAGACTTACATGAAGCTTGCTCTAAACATGTTTAGATACATGTGTGTAGAAAGTAGATAGAAAGTCTTATATTTTGATACGAAGGGAGTATTTTTTTTTTGACATTTTCTTTAATCTATCTAATTAACACATAACAGCATTGCTTATAACAAGTTTTGAGTTGCTTACAGAGGGAGTATTTAGCAGCTAAGTAGTCACGATTTCCAACAACGAATGCATCGTCCTCTGTTTTGCAACCCATGAAAAAAAGTCGTTGTAATAGTCAAGAATTCCAACAACGGATGCATCGTCCTCCATGTCCGCATCTTCCTTTGCTCTTATTACTGCATTTTCTTTCCGCGGTCTTCCGATTGCCAGTACTGGTTTTATTACGTCATATACAGTATAGGAAGATATTTCCCTACAAAGGAACACCGAACAACAAATGTGCTCCTGGGAGAGACTTGCAGCAAAATAAGTTACATGGTGACAAAATGCCACACCATCACTTGCAAAATAAGTTACATGGTGACAAAATGCCACACCAAGCACAAATACACCATAAACCACAGGTTTACAAACATATTCAGCCTAGCCAAGCAGGTCATGGGTATATATAAACACAAACAGCGCCGACAAATTAGCTACGACAGAACATTGCATACCCAATTAAACAGCAGAACTCATGCTGATCTCACATGCTTCATGGAAACATACTTAATGAAATGTTTTACTTATATATATACTAGTTTCACACGCGTTATATACCAACACTGCGAATTAAACCACTTGTCCACGCGACGTCCACGCCACACTTATATATACTACTTACTAATAGTGCCACACTACCGCTGCAAAATCAGTTGTCCATGATACAGTTCTGATACTAATACTGCAAGTTAAGTTACTTTTCAAACCCAGCCAGTGCCACGACTCCTGCTGTGGCCTTGTACCACACTACCGCTGCAAATTCAGTTGTACATAATACAGTTCCAACACTATCATACTAATACTGAAAAAATAATTAAGTCAGCTTCTCACGCCACGTGAACACCACCCAGCAAGTGCCACGGCTCCTGATGTGGCCTCCTGTCTGTAACAACAAGAGAACGATGGTTAGCATTTCAATCATGCTTTTGAACATTGGTAGCATGCAGATGAACAAAGCTAAGCACATCAACCACCATTCGCAAGTAATAAAATTGCTAAAATATGGACATCTATTATGCTTAAGCTTTTTTCTATAGGAGAAGAAATGTATTGAATGGATCAGAAAACTGTTCAGATCATCTCAGCATGCAGACCAACATATCTCGAATTTCAAATATGCCTCTTTTTGGCTACAAGCGAATACTCCTGCCTAGTCAGGTTTTTGGCTCTTAATCAAGAAAATATAAATCCTAGAGCAAGTATCTCCATTGGGTCAAAAGCATAAGAACAAGTATACTGTGACATGCTGACTACCCATAACAAAGGAAGATCAAATAACAAAAACATTACCTGTTAGGTGGCTCCTTCACATTCCACCTACTGAGCCGCTTCCTTTAAGAAAGGTCTCCTCCTGGACTTGGGACTTGCAGTTGCGACTCGCAAGAAATTCTTCATAGTCCGAGTCACTCTCAGCATCACTAATCCAACCATAGCAGGGACGCCTTGTGCGACCACTTCCTGTAGCTTCCGGATGTGGCGAAGAAGCTTCGGGAGAAGCTGGGTCGATGATCATGGGGACCACTTCTTCCTCTGTTTGCTCAACTGCTAACACAGCCTCACATGGCACCTCATGGTGAACCTCCACAATTGGCATTTCATTTTCTGACGGTACCCCCATCATGTTGGCTGCTTCTTGTTGCTGGAAGGAATAAGAAAATACACTAAACATTAACAGGCCATGGGCTTGGTTTAGAGAAAACTCAAAACTGTCACAAGTAAACAGCAGTTTGTGGACCCTAAATTGTTTTACAGAAGTACTGATGGACACCGTCTTGCAGACTTACAGTTGTATTACAAAACCAAGTGAGAAAATACAACATAGTGCAATGCTAAAAGACCAAATGCTAATTCATCAGTCAACTATATCACCTTAAAGGAAACAGAGAAGACGTCAACCAACCAATACACTTCTTTCTGTTGGTGGCGTTGTCATGTTACTGAATAGACACGCTACGTGAAAAGAACATACTTTTTTACACAAGAGCAACAGAGCAGAGAAGCAGTGACAAGTAATCCCCCAAGATCGAGGAATGAAAGAGAGAATGGCTGCACAAAACTAGTTGAAGAAAAAAAAGAACAAAACATCAACCATAAATCTGTAAGATCAAGTAACATTCTATAACTTAAATAGCCACTTAGCTTTCCATATACCATATTATCATGTTGTTCTAGCACCACAAAAGGTGCTTCATATATCACATGAAGCAATAGAAAATGGACCTAAACCATAAATCTGTATGATCAAGTAAACCATTCTATAACTTAAATAGACACTTATATTATCATGTTGTTCTAGCACCACAAAAGGTGATTCATATATCACATGAAACAACAGAAAACGGAACTAAAAGCAGCAATCTACAGCCAAGAAAAAAAATTACATCATACCTACCGACTGTGCAATAAGCAATCACTTAATAGATGTAGGTGGGAATAATTTGAAGGTTTGAGGAACATGTTGGGAAGCAGACTGGTAAATTAGTAGGAAATGCACACACCGAGACACATCACAGAATAACAAAGAGATTGATACAACAAGGCAAATGGAGAGGGAGCTTACCTGATTCTCATCCTCATCATCATCCTCCTCCCACTCCACCTCATGCTGCTGCTCCTGTTGCTTCTGCACATGCTTCATGAATAACAAAAGGAAAATAGGTTACTTTATATCCACATCAACCTCTGCAAACGCAAAGTAAAGCATGTTCAGAATAGTATAATATCAGCATGCTTGCTCTAAGGGAAAGCCTCAATACTGGACGGTTAGTCCACCCTAATCCTATAATATGAGGATGTTCAATGAACTAGGACCAGCCTGCTCATCAAACTAAATGACTTAGCAAGTATTATTGAGCAAGATTCTTTTTTTCCTGGCGATGGCAGTAGCGTGATTATTACCAACTAAAGCTGCACAGCCCTGAATATATTCGATGGTACACGCTGAACAATTACATCAACATAGATGAGCACAAGAAGGCACATTGGGAGGGAGCTCACCTGAGCTTCCTCCTCCTGCTCCTGCTGCTCCAGCTGCATCACCTGACCTTCCTCTTCCTCATCCTCCTGCTGCTGGAGCTGCATCACCTGACCTTCCTCTTCCTCCTCCTCCTGCTGCTGCTGCAGAATCTCTCCCTCCTCCTGCTCCTCAAAGAGGGCTTCCTGTACTACCTGGTAACAAAGGTATTAAGTTTTTGCTCCTCCCCTACATCTAGCAAGTACAATTGAGCAAGCATTATCGTCCTATTGCCAACCAAAGCTGCACTGCCCCTGCATATATTCAATGGCACACGCTGAACAATTACAGCGATATAGATTGTGCATTGAGAGGGAGGTCACCTGAGGTTACTACTAGGACCAACCTGTTCCTCAAACCAAATGCATTATGGTTTTGCTCCCCTACATATGACAAGTATTATTAGCAAGATATCTATGTTTTGGGCTTCGGATGGGAGTATGATTACTGCCAACTAACTAAAGTTGCATATACTCAACGGCACACGCTGAACAGTTACATTGACATAGAGGAGCACAAGTTGCATTGGGAGGGAGCTCACCTGAGGTTCCTCCTCCTCCTGCAGCTGCATCACCTGACCTTCCTCCTCCTCCTCATGTTGCTGCAGCTGCATCACCTGAATTTCCTCCTCCTCATGCTGCTGCAGCAGCATCACCTGAGCTTCCTCCTCCTGCTCCTCAAAGAGGGCTTCCTGTACAACCTGGCAACAAATGTATTAATGTTTTGCTCCTCCCCTATGATGACGTGAATCACACGCTCGTTGGGAGACCCCAAGAGGAAGGTATGATGCAGTTCAGCAGCAAGTTTTCCCTCAGTTTGAAACCAAGGTTTATCGAACCAGTAGGAGTAACGATTCTTCAGAAGGTTGTCAACGGCGAAATATGATGCGGCGCAACACCAGGGATTTCGGCGCTGACGTGGACCTGCACACAACACAATCACAGTACTTTGCCCCAACGAAACAGTGAGGTTGTCAATCTCACCGGCTTGCTGAAAACAAAGGATTAAACGTCTCGTGTGGAAAATGAGTATTAAGTTGCAGCGAATGAAAAAGGAACAGTTTGCAATTTGTGGTTTAATCAATGTAAAGGAATTGGACCGGGGTCCACAGTTCACTAGTGGTGTCTCTCCATAAAGATATCTAGCATGTTGGGTAAACAAATTACAGCTGGGCAATTGACAAATAGTGAGCGCATGACAATGCAAATACATGACATGATGATTACTATGATATCTAATTTGGGCATTACGACATGATACACAGACCGTCATCCAACTGCGTCTATGACTAATAATCCACCGCCGGGTTGTCATCCGAGTCCCCCGTTGGTATTAAGTTGCAAGCAACGGATAATCGCATTAAGTAAAGTGCGTAATGTAAACAAACACATATGCCCGTAGACATAGCATCGTTAGGTTATCCCTAGTGGCAACAGCACATCCACAACCTTAAAACTTTCTGTCACTGTCCCAGATTCAATGGAGGCATGAACCCACTATCTAGCATAAATACTCCCTCTTGGAGTCACAAGCATCTACTTGGCCAAAGTAACTACTAGCAACGGAGAGCATGCAAGATCATAAATAACATAGGGCATAAATTGATAATCAACTTGACATAATATTCAATATTCATCGGATCCCAGCAAACACAACATGTAGCATTACAATAATATGACCTTGATCATGTAGGGCAGCTCACAAGATCTAAACATGATAGCACAAATAGGAGAGACAACCATCTAGCTACTGCTCTGGACCCGTAGTCCAAGGATGAACTACTCACGCATCACCTCGGAGGCAGGCATGGCGATGTAGAAGCCTCCGGTGACGATTCCCCTCTCCGGCAGGGTGCCGGGAAGAGGCTCTGAACCCTCCCGAGCTAGGGTTGACGGCGGCGGCGTCTCTGGAACTTTTCGTGGATAATGGCTCGGGTGTCTAGGGTTATTTTCTCGGGGGGAATAAGTAGGCGAAAGGGCGGCGGCTGGAGGGCCCCGTGGGGCCCTCACCATACCAGGGCGCGGCCAAGGGGCCTGCCGCGCCCTAGTGGCGTGTGGGGCCCCTGTGGGCCTCCTCCGTTGCATCTTTGCTCCATCTGGTGTCTTCTGGAAAAATAGGGATGCCCGTGAAGTTTCGTCCAATTCCGAGAATATTTCCAGACTAGCTTTTCTGGAATACAAAAATAGCAGAAAACAGGAACTGGCACTTCGGCATCTTGTTAATAGGTTAGTCCCGGAAAATGTATAAAAGTGACATAAAGTAGATGCAAAACATGTAGCAATTGGTATAAAACAAGCATGGAACATCAAAAATTATAGATACGTTGGAGACGTATCACCCTACATCTAGCAAGTAAAATTGAATGGCACATGCCCCTGCATATATTCGACAGCACACGCAGAACAACTGCAGCGAAATGGATTGTGCATTGAGAGGGAGGTCACCTGAGGTTCTTGCTCGTGCTGCTGCAGCTGCAGCTTCTCTTCTTCCTCCTGCTTCTCGAAGATGGCTTCCTGCACAACTTGGTAGCAGTTGTCCTCCAGGAGCGGCCACCCTTTCTTCCCATACACGTCGTCCTGAGCATGCATACGAGGCCAAATTAAGAGAGTGACACATGAAGCACTGACGGACACTCACTGATGCAGTTGCATTGCAAAACCAAGTGAGAAAACACTACACAGTGCAATGCTAAGAAGACCAAATGCACAAATACACTTGTTTCTGAACAGATGAGGCCAAATTATGAGAATGACAGCACAATACTTAATTACAAGAAGCAGCACCAACCAACCCCCAAATCGGCTACCAGCAAACCAAAAAGACAATCTTTTTGATAGAAATCAGGCGGGTTCTTGGCAAGAATTAGCTAGGATTCATGGGCAAACAATCGCATTCCAGCTCTGTCGGCGAGGGATTGAGCAGGGGGAAGAGGGAGAGGAGGCGGACCTTGAGGAGGCCGTTGATGATCTTGCGGACGTCGGCCTTGTTGTAGCCCATGGGGGCGAAGTGGTCGACCGCCGCGTCCATTCGCCCCTGCCCAGGCCTCCGCCGCCCGGCCATTGCGCTCGAGGGGATGAAGGCCGCGTCGCTCGCGCGGGAGGAGGGGGAATCGGTAATGGCGGCTGCCGGAGTTGGGGAGGGAGTCGGCGTTCGCCGGCCGGCGGCGAGCTAGGGCTTTTGGTCGGTGTGAGTGAGAGCGGACTGAACTGATGGGTTCAGTGAGGCCCAGCAATATTCGTATTTCGGAATATGAAATTTGCGTTGGGATATTTTTCTTTTCAATTTGCGTTGGGATTTAGGTCTCCAACAATTATGAATACGATCAGACAAGTTTTTTTTGAATAACTAATACGATCAGACAAGTTTATATACATGTCTACACCACATATCTCCGATGTCAAGCTATGTGTTAGTTGTGGTCGTTTCTTCGCTGGTGGTTCGATCCTCGTTCTTTGCTAGCCGTTTTACGCAATTGCTTGGTGCTCCGCGTAGTTTAGCCCATTTTCTTTTAGCCTGACCATGTTCTGCTTTGTAAGAGGTTCTACTCAACACCTTGTATCATGTGCCTGAATGGCTTTATTAATTTAAAGTTGGACTTTATAGCTTTTTTCTAAAAAAGAATAAGTTTTTTTTGCCTTTTTAGAGCTTTTTTTTTTTTACTTTTTTGAAGTGTACAATAAAACGTAGAAAGTGGCTCAGCGGGAGGTTTTGATCCGACAGTTTCTAACTTCGGAATGAAATAGGAAGTGGCTCAGTGCGAGGTGGACATAGGCCCCGACGCTAGGGCTGGGCATTCGGTTCCCCCGAATCGATCAGTTCGGTACTTCGGGCTAGAGTCCTCCATGCAGCAGAAACTTTTCCTCGCCCCAACTTCATGGAATTTTTCTCCTTGATGGCATGGAACATTTGGAAGGAGCGTAATGACTATATTTTCAAGGGGAGGATCCGTCCATTGGAAGCTGGCATAGGCATACAAAGCAACATCTCTTGCTTCATCAGTTTCAGATAAAAAACTCTTTAGTTCAATCCTTTTTGGATAGTGTTGCCCTTTACTTTCATTAGACCTCGTTTTGTTTTTTCTGTTTTGGGCCGAATCATGCCTGTTTGACTCATTGTTGCCCTCGTTATGTACTTTGTTACCTGCTTTTAATTAATATATAAAATAACCGTAGGGGCTTCCCCTATGGTAGAATAGTCTAAAAAAGACAAATGTTGAAAGGAAAATAAGTCATTTTTGCCTTTTTAGAGCTCGGTTTCTAACATCGCAATGAAATAGGACGTGGCTCAATGCAAGGTGGACATAGGCCCCGACGCCTAGTTCCATCGGTGCTTCTAAATCGAAGGACGTGTGTGGTTAGTGATCTACGTAGACCGTTGTGATAATCCTTGTGCTCAGTCCACTTGGCAGGGGCAACATTGCGTCGATCCATCCCTGCTTGCTTCCACCACAATATTAATGATGTTGTGAATGTTGTCAGACCCTACGCAAGAAAATGAGAAGAAATGCATGGTTAATTTAGTTTGGCAGCTTTATCTTCTTTTGTTTTGGGTATTGGTAACTTAATAATGCTTCTCCACCATAGAAACAGAAAATCAGGGGAAATGTTGTGGTAGAAAAAAGGAGCAGCAATGTGCAATATGCTAAGTGATCAGAAAACATCGCACTGATTGAGATGTAAATGACCATTTTACGACTTATTTTTAATTTCATTATATTGAATGATTTTTAATAATACTAGACAGACCTTTCGCACATTAAATAAACAATAAAGTGATAAAGGATCACCTTATATATCGAAGTCCCTTTGAAGGCTTAAAATTGTCTGTCTGGTGGGAATTAAATCCGAGTTTATGCAAAACTGATGTAACACATGCCATCATAAGATCCACCAATTCTTCATAAAACCCATCTTGATCATCATATTCCTTAGAAATATTGCATATCCAGTTTAACACCACATAAAGCTTGACTTACCAGCACATTTGCTCTTGATTTTATGAATACACTCATAGGACACCAAGACATTATCCGTAACCTTCCTGAAACAAACACACTCTTTGTTGGGCAATAATTTCATGTAACACTTGCTTTAGTCTATTCGCCAATAACTTTGTAACGATCTCGTATATCACATTACAAAGGCTAATAGGCCTAAATTGTGGTTCCACCTATGGACTGTCCACTTTTGGAATTAAAACGACAGTGGTTTCGTTCCATTTACTTGGGATACTCCTTGTGTTAATACTCCCTCCGTTCCAAATTAATTGACTTGCTATGCACCACATGTGGATGTATGTAGACATAGCAAGTCAATTAATTTGGAACGGAGG
Source organism: Poa pratensis (assembly GCA_947311845.1). Lineage (NCBI taxonomy): Eukaryota > Viridiplantae > Streptophyta > Magnoliopsida > Poales > Poaceae > Poa > Poa pratensis. The sequence goes on along the minus strand of CAMZMU010000100.1, from coordinate 3,060,963 downwards.
GAGTAGCTTGCAGAACATCAGTTATGATATCCTCCTCAACAAGGTGTCAGAACTCAGCATGCAAACCATCCGGTCATTAGGGACATTAAAACTGAGACAAACAGGAGCTCTCTCACAATCTCTCCCGAACTGGGCATTTTCAGTCGTTAGATTTCGCTGCAGGTTCATTTTAGGCCGTCCGATCCTTACTCAATCCCCAAATTGGTCTAGCTGTCCCTAGGGGACGCTCTTCTGGGCATCAAAATAGCCCACTCTGGTGCATTGGGCTACGAAAGCGCAACTACTGAAGTTACTGGACCGGGCGACGAGTGGATGGATCTCTCCCGAATCAGTCAACCCCAATTCATATCGAGGAAAAAAACGGAGGATGCCGATGCGACGCGGCGAGGATAGGGGATGCCTCCAGCGGCAGCACCTGGGGATGCGACCGGCCGGTCGACCTTATGCGACCCGTGTCTCGCAGTCGTACTTGGGCCGGTCCATGGAGCGGCGCATCCATCTCCGATGCGTCCTTCGGCATCTGATGCGGCAGGGAGCGCCCCTCCCCTCGTCATTCATGGAGATGAGAGCTGAGGCGGCGTTCGTGATTGATCTTGGTGCGCCTTAATGAAGGACGTGTTATTTTTCAGTCGCTGGAAACCACTAATGGCAGCCATCGTGTGCAAATGGCCGGCGGCTACTGATAATAATGGTGCGTTACTATACGCATGCCTCTCCTTCCCTATATAGTCTGTTGCCTCAAATTATCTCTGTATTACTTCTACTCGGACACAACTTCCAGTGTAATGGTGTTTTACTAGGTTGATTCTCTATCTTCAGAAATCCCCATTTTCCACATATCAATTGTCAGTGTTAATCCGATATCACTTTTTTTTTGCAGGTTATGTTCATCCTGCACAACTAATTTGTGAAAAAGGTTTTTTGAGTGTTCATGTTGCTGAGCCCAGTGCCGCTGTGGAAAAATGGTGTGTTCACTATATGAGACGTGAGTGCCCAAATCTTGCAATGATATTTTCCTTCTTCCATGACATGGGTCGAGTGACGGATGCGTTTTGGTGCTGTCAATCTTGGTTGTACAGATAAATTTCTGTGTGGATGATAGTGTGTGATGCCTTCATTTGGAGATGCTACAGACGAATCCCTTGATATTGCATTTATCAGTTGATATAGGCAGTCGTTGCCCTGAAGGTACTAAATGATCAGCATCACAGGAGGCTGCAGTCCAAGACCGCGGCCATGCATACGCTCTCCCTCGACGCAGCCATGTCTTCATGATTCAAGCGAGTCATTGCTCCGCCGTGGGGCACGAGAGTTAGCAGGCACTGCGGACAGCCCTACTAGAGGGGAGGAAGTTGGAGGTCGTGATGCATCGAATCGACGGCAACCATGTCATCCTTCCTGCGATGTCAACTCGCAGAGCAGGAGGCGGCACCTGCAGCCAACCACTTGGGTAGGCGATGAACAGTGTACTCCTACTGAAATAGACATGACAAATACTTAGTGTTTGTAGATAGTTTTCTTCTCTTACCGATGTTACTATCATGTTACTTTTGCAGCATTCCAGCATGTCCATTCTTGAAAAATGCTTATGGGCAGCTTACTGAAAATGTTGCCTGATGTGAGGATGTATTCCAATCAAGACTAGAAGATTCTTGAGTCAAGGATTTTGTGTTGTAAGTTTCATAGCTCCTCATGAAACTAATATCTGCTAACAATATTTAAATCTAAATAAGGTGGTACGCACCAAACTATTATCTGTAGTTCATGTTCACATTGACCTAATGTGCCTTCATTTGATCTGTAGGGCTGCATTCAACTTTATTGACTTGTTGCAGTACGTACTTGAATCTAACATAATCTTTTCTTTTACTAAACAACCTGAATAGCCAGCATGTTGCTTAATGGATTTTGCGAAGAAATATTACCTTTGGAAGATAAAACATTGTCACGTCCTAATTCTTAAGTCTTAACACAAAATTGATAGGAGAGGTAAAGATTACTCAATGGTGTTCGTTCATCTCTCTTTGTTTGCTCCAGGGATTGAAACGCGCTAAGAGGAGAGTGGTCTTTCTTGCCTGGTTTGCTTGTGGACGAGTTGTCTGCTGCTAATTTTTTTATTTGTCATCCCATTTAAATGTGCGTGGTAATGCCACAAAAATTATGTCCTAATTATTATGTTCCTTATTCCATTGATATTCCGTTTAGAACGGTAGCCTGCTACTATAGTACAACTTAGAAGTAATTTGCAATAGCCTGTTATGAAGTCTATGTACTTTCTTAGATGAAATAATTTGTATTTCTTTCAGATGAAGTAATTTGTACTTGATGAAAAACAACATGGCCATACTACTACTTTACTCAAAGTGCAGATATTTTGTTAACTACATTAACAGTTGCCAAATTGCATGTTTGAATGGAGGGGAATTTTCAGTATGACTTTTCTCATGTCGGCTTAAATTGACTCAATGTACAATTCAAATGGTTAGGCTTAAATTTACTCAAAATACAATTCAAATGGTTACCGTACTTTAAATATATCAAACTTATCAATTAGATTAAAATATATTTTCATCATTCTTAACATTCTACACTTCTAATAGACAGGCGCGGCAACGCGTGCCTAAATGATCTAGTGTCGCCATAAGATCTCCTATACTGAGGATTGCCTTTTTGACATCATCTGGGCTAAACATGGTTGTAAGTTGTTCATTCATTGTAGCTGATACTCTTGGCGTAATCTTCTCCAAAAACGTCAGATCTGTCATGCTCATTTCCGAGGAAAACAAGTGAGAAAAGTAACAAAAAATAAGAGCGCTTGAGCTGATCACCTTTGGTCCAAGTTCTTTGATCATCCACTAGTAGAAATAAGGGCTTTCGTCCAGAGCCACATCGGGCTCTAGTCCCAGCAGAGTTACAAACCGGTACTAGAGGGGAGGACTGGTCCCGGTTCAAAGTCTACGAGGCCGCAACAGACTAGTTCCGGGTCGTAAGGGACCTCTAGTACCGGCTCGTATTACGAGCCGGTACAAGAGGTCAAACGATTCAGTTCCCGCGAATTCATCGCTTTGGAATTGATCACCACCGCGTCGCCGTCGCTTCGTCTTCGAGGAATTGACCACCGGCGCTTCGTCGCCGTCGCGCGCTTCGTCTTCACCACCGGCGCTGGTTCACCTCCCCCTCTAGTACTATATAATGGATATGATTTTCACATCCACAAGCACACCTAGAGCTTCTCCTCTAAATCCTCCCAAAGCCCACCGGCCTCTATCTCCCTCTCATTCCAATGGAGCCGCTGTCGCGCGTACCTCGAACTCGGGTGTACCACCTCACCGCCGAAGGGATGCAGTTCAAGGTCACGGTCTCTCTCCATGCATCAAGGGTGGAGAGGTGGATCCACGCCATCAAGAAGCAGTTCCTGGACGCCGCACCGATCAAGTGTGTGGGTCTGGACTGCGAGTTCACCAACCCTCGCGAGGGTAGAAAAAATCAGCGCGCCGCCGTCCTTCAACTCTCGGTGGCGTCCGAGAATTTGGTCTTCCAAATTTGTTGGGCTGATAAAGTGCCGCGGCTGCTCAAGGAATTCTTGTGGGACACCACCATCAGATTTTGCGGCGCGGCTATCCACAATGATGTGCGCATGCTGGGATACTACGGAATTGACATTCCGTCTGTGTTCGACCTCCAAAAGGTTATCCCGAACCCCACCAATAATCCCATTTCGAGTCTCTATGACCTGGCCAATGCTACTGTTGGGACAAATCTTGAGAAGAAGAGGAGGAAGAAGAAGGACGACAAGAAGGACGACGAGGAAGAAGAAGAAGATGACCTAATATTTGGTTGGGGCAACGTTCCATTGAGTTACGAGCAAGTGAAGTATGCCGCTCTAGACGCTCGCCTGGGCTTCGAGATTGCTATGAGGCACTGGAAGCTACATGGCTACTGAGGATTGCCTTTTTGACATCATCTGGGCTAAACATGGTTGTAAGTTGTTCATTCATTGTAGCTGATACTCTTGGCGTAATCTTCTCCAAAAACGTCAGATCTGTCATGCTCATTTCCGAGGAAAACAAGTGAGAAAAGTAACAAAAAATAAGAGCGCTTGAGCTGATCACCTTTGGTCCAAGTTCTTTGATCATCTACTAGTAGAAATAAGGGCTTTCGTCCAGAGCCACATCGGGCTCTAGTCCCAGCAGAGTTACAAACCGGTACTAGAGGGGAGGACTGGTCCCGGTTCAAAGTCTACGAGGCCGCAACAGACTAGTTCCGGGTCGTAAGGGACCTCTAGTACCGGCTCGTATTACGAGCCGGTACAAGAGGTCAAACGATTCAGTTCCCGCGAATTCATCGCTTTGGAATTGATCACCACCGCGTCGCCGTCGCTTCGTCTTCGAGGAATTGACCACCGGCGCTTCGTCGTCGTCGCGCGCTTCGTCTTCACCACCGGCGCTGGTTCACCTCCCCCTCTAGTACTATATAATGGATATAATTTTCACATCCATAAGCACACCTAGAGCTTCTCCTCTAAATCCTCCCAAAGCCCACCGGCCTCTATCTCCCTCTCATTCCAATGGAGCCGCTGTCGCGCGTACCTCAAACTCGGGTGTACCACCTCACCGCCGAAGGGATGCAGTTCAAGGTCACGGTCTCTCTCCGTGCATCAAGGGTGGAGAGGTGGATCCACGCCGTCAAGAAGCAGTTCCTGGACGCCGCACCGATCAAGTGTGTGGGTCTGGACTGCGAGTTCACCAACCCTCACGAGGGTAGAAAAAATCAGCGCGCCGCCGTCCTTCAACTCTCGGTGGCGTCCGAGAATTTGGTCTTCCAAATTTGTTGGGCTGATAAAGTGCCGCAGCTGCTCAAGGAATTCTTGTGGGACACCACCATCAGATTCTGCGGCGCGGCTATCCACAATGATGTGCGCATGCTGGGATACTACGGAATTGACATTCCGTCTGTGTTCTACCTCCAAAAGGTTATCCCGAACCCCACCAATAATCCCATTTCGAGTCTCTATGACCTGGCCAATGCTACTGTTGGGACAAATCTTGAGAAGAAGAGGAGGAAGAAGAAGGACGACAAGAAGAAGGACGACGAGGAAGAAGAAGAAGATGACCTAATATTTGGTTGGGGCAACGTTCCATTGAGTTACGAGCAAGTGAAGTATGCCGCTCTAGACGCTCGCCTGGGCTTCGAGATTGCTATGAGGCACTGGAAGCTACATGGCTACTGAGGATTGCCTTTTTGACATCATCTGGGCTAAACATGGTTGTAAGTTGTTCATTCATTGTAGCTGATACTCTTGGCGTAATCTTCTCCAAAAACGTCAGATCTGTCATGCTCATTTCCGAGGAAAACAAGTGAGAAAAGTAACAAAAAATAAGAGCGCTTGAGCTGATCACCTTTGGTCCAAGTTCTTTGATCATCCACTAGTAGAAATAAGGGCTTTCGTCCAGAGCCACATCGGGCTCTAGTCCCAGCAGAGTTACAAACCGATACTAGAGGGGAGGACTGGTTCCGGTTCAAAGTCTACGAGGCCGCAACAGACTAGTTCCGGGTCGTAAGGGACCTCTAGTACCGGTTCGTAATACGAACCGGTACTAGAGGTGTCTAGCTCGGCAGGACCGCGTGCGAGACACCTCTAGTACAAGAGGTCAAACGATTCAGTTCCCGCGAATTCATCGCTTTGGAATTGATCACCACCGCGTCGCCGTCGCTTCGTCTTCGTGGAATTGACCACCGGTTTAAAGATATGAATTTATCCATATTAAATTGAAAATTACAATAATAATGTATTTTTTTTTTGTTATTTGAATTCAAAACTATTAGTACTTAATCATTAATCTTACTTATGCAAAAAATAATCTGAAGTAATATTTATGCAAAAAATGAATTAGGAACAACAATCATAACAATTTGAATATAAACTAAATTAACCTAAACCCTAATTTTGAACTAATATATAACATATCTAAATTACAGAAATGGCAGAAGTAACATAAACTAAACTAACCTAAACCCTAATTTTGAACTAAACATAACAATTTGAAAAATATTGAGCTAGGCATATTAGCAAACACCTTGTGGGTGTGCTAGGTAGGAGGAGAGGAGGGTGGGCAAACCTTGGGCGCGGCGGTGCAGGGCTCGATGCGGGGCACTCGGGCCATCGACGATGGCTGCCATGGGCGTCGGCACTCGGGCGCGAGAGGAGAGGAGAGCGGGCCGGTTGGACGCTAGGAAGGAGGAGAGGAGGGAGGGTTCGACGCTTGGGGCTCGGTCGATGGCGGCGTGGGCACACGGCGTGGTGCGCGGCGAGCACAGAGAGGGGGCGGGAGGGGAATTTCGGAAAGCGGGAGCGGGAGGGGAATTTTGGCGAGCGGGCGGGCGAGTGGGGTAAGCTAGCAGGCCCACATGTAAGCTAGCGGGAGCGGGAGGGGAATTTTTCAAATAATTTTTTGCATTTCAAAACATATTTCAAACAAATGTGTGTATTTCAAATGATTTTACAAATTATTTTTATAAATATCATTTTCCTTTTTTTAAGTGGCAAAAATGACTTTTTTTGTGAACCACAAGTACAAAAAATATGTTGCAAAATGGCACCCATCTAAATATCACAAGGAGTAGTCCACATTTGATGGATAATCCCCAATTATTATGAATTTTCTTCATTTCTATCAAATTTCTCCTAGTTAAATGAGTTTATGCTGATTTCTCGAAATTAATCCAAATTTGAACTACAAGTGTTTGATAGTTTGGTCCCAATTTTTTTTAAATCATTTTAAGGTACACAACCAGTGGTTATATCATAGAAATATCAAAAGTTTTAAAGAATTTGTCCTCTTTCGATGAATAGTCCTGGTGGCGGTTTCGACAGTTTTTTTAAAAAAAATCAAATAAAGTGAAAACCCTCAAAAAAAGATATCCTCTTGCATGGAGTCCTTTTATGTGTACTAGTTGTTATGAAAAATGATAAACTTGATTTTTGATTTTTTTTCAGAAAACTTATTCACAAAAAGAACTATCATGTATAAACATTTATAAGTTTCAAACTAAATGACCAAGTTATGTCAATTTCCAACGCATAGTTTGTGATAAAGTGCTCATATTCGACACATAGGTGTGTCTTGGTATAGGAAGCAATGGTTTCGAAGGGAATTTACAGATTATTTTTATAAATACCATTTTCCTAGTTATATAAATTTACATGCTAAGTTACCCCTGGCGGACGGTGTGGAGTGCCCGCCAGCGGTATTGTACTTGCCGCTGGAGGACGGCGTGTAGTGCCCGCCAGCAATCATTTGCTAGTTTTTTTCCCAGCCGTCCGCTAGCGGTAGGATGGTGGGCACCGCGGCCGTCCGCCAGCGGTTGTTAGCCCCACATCTGCCTGATGCTACCGCTGGCGTGGACCATAGGACGTCCGCTAGCGGTACATGAAGCACCCGTGACGTACTCGGTAAAACGCCCGCCAGCGGTAATAGCACTGGCGGACGACCTGGGCCGTCCGCCAGCGGTAGGCTGGTGGCTATAGGCACATTCCTACTAGTGCAAGGCACCGGCATCCCCGACACGCAGGCCCTTGCACGGTACATGCTTCCCCTCGTGGTCGCTGTCGTGCGTAGACGGCATTCAGACGGCGACGAACACCGGTATCCCACGCCTCACGACTTTCATGATCAGTGCCACGAGGCGGCCTAGTGCGAACCCGGAAGCGCCCACATTCGTGCCCCAGGCCACGACGCACTGCCCATGGACGTCTCCAACCTGGCGCAGCGCGCAACCGGACACGAGTAGGACACCTCCGCCACCGAGCCCGGGTCATCTAGTCATTCTCGCGGGGAGTCCTCAACAGCGTTCGTCGGTGACGAGAACAATGAAGAGACGGCGGGGAGTCTAAAGCTCATCGTGACCAAATTCAGTGACCAATGCGGTGCATATACTCTTTGGGAAATAGCATGAACGATAACTTTAAGTCTATTTAAATAAATAACTAAAATTTGAGATAAATACATGAACTCAGAGTATCTCCAATGGGCACCAGAAAGAACCCCGTAAAGGCCCATTGATGTGCCAGACACGAAAGTCGGTCACAACGGCACCACGTCTGTCCGACTCAACCCGTTTTTTGTCTGGTATCCCCGAACGGGCTCCAAACATGGGGGCACCATGGGGTCCCATAAATGTCTGTTGCGGTCTCAGATAGGTGGGTCCGGCTTGTCATCCGCACACCGGTCAACTCCGCGGTAACGGCAGATCAGCCTTCCTGTATTCCCAAAAGTGGCATTGCCACTGTCGCCCGAATTAAACCGTCACGTCGCCTCACCACCGACACGTCGGTTCCCGGCTGCACCACCATTTTCCGCTGCTTTTGGCCTCACTTTTCCGCCCAGTCAGCCGGATATGGGAAGCCCCACCATGTCGACGCTTGATTATTTGTATTAAACAGAAACTACAAATGTTCCTATCCGCATAATGAACATAGCAGATGCAGAAATGGAAGGCGCAAAAGAACTAAGGTATCTAACTAAGATGAACTACAACTACAAGCCCCATGATCACTGTTGGCTTTGAGGGAGGAGGCGGTGGAGCGAAAAGGTGACTGGAGGAATTGCATGAGGTGGTGCCATGGCCGTCGGTACGGCCGCTGTACGGGCAAAAGAGAGGGCAAGAGAAGAGAAGAGAAGAGAAGAGGTGATGTCCTGAACTTTCCCTCGCGCCACGGTTTTGTGGCTTTTGCGTATGACGCAAAAAAAGCCACCCCCATGATGCAAATATAGACCACCCGAGACTATTTGTTGCGTACGACCTATTTTGCGTTTCTGCCTCCTAAACTCAAAACTGAGAGTTAATTTTTGCGTTTTATTCTTTTTAGCGTATCTGTTAGATTTACTCTTAGGAAAGAAAATAAGAAAGAGGCGTCCAGAGACTTCACTCTCACTGTCGATCTGCGGGTCTGTTCACCAACAGCTCATTATTAATCAAGAAACTGTCAAGCTAGAATGGTCCTTTTCTTGTTCTTGTTGTAGCATCACCTAGGTACTCCTAGCTAATAACAATAACCAAAGCAGATAAACCATTAATGGCATGCATGAAACTGCAGTGGAATTAAAAATGTTTATTTTCCCTGAAGGACAAGCGCAAGTGCAGAAGGTGTGATTGGAAATGGAGGACCAGCGCACGTAGTAGCTAGAGTTGGAGGTCGTCGTAAGCTGAAACGACCGTGGAAAGTGAAACTTCACCAGTTGAGTCAATCGTGTAGTGGAAGAGGATTTGTCGTCTTGAAGGGAAACGGTAAGCAATGAATTGAGAATTGACAGGTTTCATAGCCTTTCACCGATCGTCCTGGAAACCTCCAGGGATCAGCCTGGATCATGCAGCAACAAAAGGCATACACCCTATGCACTTGGGTCATGCTCATGCAGCAGGAAAAGCAGAACAGATGGATGTAGAGTTTGATCTTTTTACCTCATTCGTGTCCATGTTATCCACTGTACGTACTCCGAGTGGTCGCAGCAAAGGAGAAGTTGGCACCAGCTAGCTATAGCGCCATGTTCGCGTGTGACTCTAGGATATATATGGTCCAGTAAATCAGAATCAAATCCAGAGCAGTCGTTTTTCAGAAAAGCAAAGAAAAACAAGGAAAGAGGGTGACAGGACGAGCCACGCATTGACCTCGCCACTCACTCTCACAAACGCAAAGGAATTGAGAGGTGTCCAAGGACTTCACTCTCACTGTCGATCTGTTTACCAACAAGCTCATCATCATTAATTAAGAAACGGGCAAGAATGGTCTTTATCTTCTTGTCTAATCACAATAAGCAGAGCAAGTAAATTGTCTCATTTCGTGGCTGTCGGTGCGGACAAAGGAGAGGGCAAGAGAAGAGAAGAGGGGTGATGTCCTGAACTTCCCCTCCCGCCACGGTTTTGTGGTTTTTGCGTATGACGCAACAAATCCATCCCCATGGTGCAAGTATAGACCAAGGGAGGCCATTTATTGCGTACGACCTATTTTTGCGTCTCCTAACTCAAAATTGAGAGTTCATTTTTGTGTTTCATTCCTTTTAGCGTATCTGTTAGAGTTGCTCTTATGAAAGAAAAGAAGGAAGGACGGTGACAGGACGAGTAACTCAACGAGGATTTGTTCGCCAATTGACCTCACCACTCACACCCACAAACGAAAAGGAAAAGAGGCGTCCAGAGACTTCACCCTCACTGTCGATCTGCTAGTCTATTAACCAACAAGCTCATTATTAATTAAGAAACTGGCAAGCTAGAATGGTCTTTTTCTTGTTCTTGTTCTAGCATCACCTAGGTACTCCTAACTAATAACAATAACCAAAGCAGATAAACCATTGTCATGCATGGAGTTAACAGTGTAATTTTTTTCCAGAAGGACAAGCACAAGTGCAGAAGGGTGTGACTGGAAATGGAGGACCGGAGTAGTAGCTTTTTTTTGGATAAAGAGGACCGGAGTAGTAGCTAGAGTTGGAGGTCGTCGAAAGCTGAAACGACCATGGAAAGCGAATCGTCACCAGCCGAGCTGATCCTGTAGTACGTGGAACAGGATTTGTCATCTTGTAGGGCGACGGTAAGCAATGAATTGAGGCCACCTTCAGAACACAGAAAATAACTTTCCTCTCGGCCTCTCCTTTCTCCTCCCGCACAGTAACTTGAGGGTCGACTCCCGCATCTCGCCGCCGCCCCTCTCCTTCCTTTGCTCCGGCGAGCTCGCTGGCCGGCGTGAAGATGGAGTAGGTGGTCGGGCTCTCCCTGTATATAGTAGATTAGGTTTCGTAGCTAGGTTGCTTTGGCTTTATGCCAGTTCTTGGCTTTATGCTGTAGTTGCTGAGGGTCGGGCGGTGGATTTCGGCGGCCAGATCCGCCGCACGGTGAGCTTTTCCTGCCTCCCTGCACTCCGGCGGTGGCAGGCGGTGTCGCAAGGGTGGATGATGAGCTCATATATCCCTCCTAATAAGGTACGCAAAGGGATTTGGGAGTGGAGCTGTGCTGGCCAAGCTCGACTCTGTACAGAGCTTCTGTTTCTCGTTGTGGTGCTTCTCTGGATGAAGACGAAGGCGATGGTGAAGCAGGCTCTGGGATCCTTCAATAAGGCCTGTAAATCTGCTTTCTGCTGCTGCTACTCTTTCTTCACTCTGTCTCCTCCGGCTTGTGGTGGAAGCATGGAGTTCGACGGCGGAGTTGCTCTGCAAGTGCAGTGGTTGAGAGCTAGCAACTTGATCTTGTTGATGGAAGAGGTGATCTCTCTCTCTGCTCGCTGTGGAAGTGCTGGGAGGAAGCAGATCGCCGGATGCGTCGTTGATATCAAGCTGCCTCGGAGTAGAGATACCACAATTTGGAGCACAATCTCGGCGGCCGTCTGCTGCCAGCCGACTATGGTGGCCATCTGGTGGCCAAGCTCGCCGATGTTTGGCGGCGATTGTTCTACCTCCAGGAGGAGGCCCTCTGCGATGTTCGCTGCGGCGCTCTACATCTTCTTGGAGTCAAGTGGTTTCGTCCCCGACGCTGAGGATGATGGCCGTGGTTCGAGCTCGCTCTTCTTCGTCAACGGCGGAGGACCCAATTGCTTTTCACATTTCCTTTGTAGGGTCTTTTTTGTAAAAGCTAGGGACTTAGTTGTTATTTCTGTTTTTCTCAAGGTCCCTAGTGTAAATTGTACCCGCTGCTGAGTAATGGTATCCAGGCCCTTCTGGGCCGCTCCTTGTTAAAAAAAAAGCAATGAATTGAGAATTGACAGCTTCGAAAGCCTTTCACCGATCGTCCACGATCCAAGCATAAATGAACTTACGCACATAATAATGGATGGATCTCAGAAACCTCAACGGATCGGCCTAACTGAAATCTGAAATTATGCACAAGAGGGAATTGAATCAATGGTGACATGTGCATGATAATGGGGAGATCTGCCTGGATAAGACGGAAGGCTCGACATGAGCCCGGGTTTGAATTAACGAAGCCAACAACCGGATAAGGGTTACAACTTACACATCTTACACTCACGTGCTCGGGATGCCAGCTTTACAAGTTAAGAACACAGACAACAGAAGACTACAAAAGATAGGAACACATGCCACTAAAAGTCTTGATCCAGTCGAAGGAGTATTGTCTTGTCTTCTGTCGCACGGAAGCAATGCCACCTTCAGACCAACCTCGCCCACATCGCCACCCAAAGCTCGAGCAAGCAAACAAGCAGGACTCGAGAATCCAAAGAGGGGGTTTCAGAACAACGCCTCCAAGGAGGATAACAACGCCGAAGAGCGTCGTCGTCGTCGGTAGAGTCCAAAGACCTACAAAGCTTTCGCCAAGACCCAAGCCTCCAACCATAGAGCTCGACCGTGAAAACGACGAGGTCATGTGGATTCTACAAACACTGCCACAGAAGCAAGCCACACCGAGAACAGGGCAGGTAGAGGCGGAGGTGGAATCCAACAAGGAGAGGAGCTTCAAGATGACACCTTCATGAAGGGAAATGGCACCCGGAGGTGTCATCGTCACCTGCGATGGTCACAACCATGCACAGTTTTCACCGGAGCCCCAAGCATCCCGAACACCAGATGCCACCATGAGGTCGAAGAGCGTGGCCACTGCTTCCTAACTACCTCCCGGAGAGTAGAGATATGGTGTTCCAGCCCCCGCTAAGAACACCAACAACAAACGCCAGAACCAGGCACACCAACCATTCCTCCGCACCGGACGACATGAAGTCGTCATGGCCTTGTCCAGCCGAGACCAAAACGCTGCACAATAGCATCGGACTGGCCTCGTAGGACGTTGGTCGCCGGGAGAAGGTGTAGCGAGCCCGCACAGCTCGCTGGGTGTCCGACATCGATCTAAGAGAGCCCCTACACCCGAGCAGGAACCGGCTCCATGGAAGAGTAACACACGCGGCCGAGGAGAAAGCCGCACCGCCACCGAAGTGACGTGCCTAACCAGGCAAGAGAGACCGGCCGGGAGCCCCTACTCCCGCCGGTCAAAAAGGCAGGCAGCCCTCGCGACGAGCGCGGGAATCACCTAGACCCTCCGAAACCAGACGGCGGCTGCCGCCACGAGGACGCGAAGAAGACACCAAGGATGCCTCCAGCGGCCTACGAACCTCGGGAACTCGGTGCACTAGAACCATCTCAGAGCACCAGAAAACCACGTCAGACCAAACCCAAACCATCCAAGGTTGGGCCGTCCCGGCCCCAACCCAGATCCAGCCCGACGGCTTTGGATCTGGCGGCTCCACGGCAGGCACCATGGGAGCCAGGGCACCGCCGGCAAGACCACACAGGCTGACCGCCGTAGAGGCGACGTGCGACCGCGGCCGGCCGACCACCGGAGTGGCGGCGTACGACCTCGGCCGGCCGCCCGTTAGATCTACAAGATCTGGAAGGTCCCAGTAGGGAGAGCTTCACGAGCGGCGCGACGCGGTACATCGGGCGGTAGCCGAGCGGAGGACGCGAAGAGCAGGAGCGGTGCCGGAGCACGGCGCCGTGCTCGCTCGAGGAGAGGCAGGAGGAGCCCATGGCGGGCCAAGGCGGAACACACGCACGCACACAACACCACACCCACGCACGCGAGGGGGCTCCCCGCCGCCACCTTCAGCCGCAGCGCCGGCGGCGTCCGCGACGGCAGGGGGAGTGGGGGAAGGGAGGAAGGAGCTCGGGGCGGCTAGGGTTTGGGCCGCCGCCTGTGTCGCCCTCGTGAGAGCGACGCGGGGGCCGAGCCGTTCTGATTCTGTCAGATTTGCCTGGATCATGCAGCAACAAAAGGCATACACGCTGTGCACTTGGGTCATGCTCATGCAGCAGGAAAAGCCGAACTGATCGATGGAGGTAGAGTTGATCTTTTTTCCTCATTCGTGTCGATGTTATCCACTGTACGTCCTCCGAGTGGTCGCAGCAAACCTAGGCACCAAAATCAGTGGAATCGCTGTGCTAGGTAGAAGAAGAAAGGAGAAGCTGGCACTAGCTAACTATAGCGCACTGTTTGCGTGTGCCTTTAGATGTTGCAGGGTCTACATTTTTTTTTTTTGTTCTTTTCATCCTCTACCACTTTCTTCTTGAGCTAGAAACGAAGTGTGCAACACAGTGCAGGGCTGCTGTTACAGCTCTTGTTATGCACTATAGTGGATTCAGGTAGAATATATGTTCCTGTAAATCAGAATCAAATCCAGAGCAGTCGTTTTTCAGAAAAGCAAAGAAAAACAAATGAAAGAGGGTGACAGGACGAGCCACGCATTGACCTCGCCACTCACTTCCACAAACACAAAAGAATTGAGAGGTGTCCACAGACTTCGCTCTCACCGTCGACCTGCCTGTCTGTTCACCAACAAGCTCGTCAATCGTCATCAATTAATATAAGAAACAAGCAAAATGTTCTTCTTCTCCTTATTCTTCATCATCAGTAAGCAAGACAAGTAAGATATCTCTTGCAAGGAATTAACAGTATAACTATCAATTAAAAATGATTTATTTTCAGAAGCACAGGTGCAGAACGTGTGATGAGAATAGGAGGACCGGAGCAGCTAGAAAGCGAGACGTCACCAACCGAACCGAAAGGCCAAAATCCAACGAAAGCCACCTTCCCCTCAGCTCCGCCACCACTTGCTCAATCACACCATCCTCCCCTGCTCCCCTCCTCTGCTCGTCTACCTTCATCCTCTTCCTGCTCCACCTCCTCGCCGAATCGCCGTGGCCGTTGCCCGAGAAGAAGAACAGCAAGAAGAAGAGGAGGATGTCGGACTGGGGCCCGGTGGTGATCGCGGTGGTGCTGTTCGTGCTGCTCTCGCCGGGGCTGCTGCTGCAGCTGCCGGGGAAGGACCACTTCGTGGAGTTCGGCAACATGCACACCAGCGCCATGGCCATCCTCGTCCACGCCATCATCTACTTCGCACTCATCGCCCTCTTCGTCATCGTCATCGGAGTACACATCACTACTGACTAGACTACCTACACCGCCGACCTCCTTCTAAGTTCAAGCTCTTCTTCTTCTTCGTCTCTGTTTTTTCGTCTCAGTTTTTTTTCATCATCTGACTTGCTCGACCATGGCTCTCTGTTCTGACTGCGGCTACGTGATCATGTCTGTTTTGCCTGCATAAGTGAGTACCTGTGTATGTACGGAGCTGCTTGATTAATAAATTGATTGGTTTGCCAGATGTCATTCTTCAGTTAGTCCTGATTCATGAGAAGAACTGGCGATTCTCGAAAAATGAGAGGAACTGGCTACTTGTTGCATCCTCTACTCCCAATCACACAGCTGCTTAAAATTCAAAGTGTGCCGTTTTAAGTTGCTCTTTTCAATTCTCAACTCACCAAAAGTTAGCTACATCAACGAGGAAATTTGTAATGACTTGTTTTTCAGTTTTTCTTTTGCGAAGATAATGACTTTTAATTAGCCCCCTGCATTTCATGGTTCAGAGTTCACTCTTTTACATACTATTCTTAGAAGAAAAAAGATAGATGAGAAATTCAGTGTGTAACTGCGTTGCTCTTTTCAAATCTCAACCCACCAAAAGTTATTAGCTACATCGACGAGGAAATTGTATAGTATAATTAAAGCTATTAGCTGCTTGATTCATAAAGATATGTTTAGTTTTCGGGAGTATATATATAGTATAATTAATTGGTTTTTCATCTATCATTCTTCAGTTAGTCCTCATTCATGAGAAAAACTGGCTACTGCCTACTGGCATAGCTTTCTCCCGAGCATGCAGCTGCTTAGAATTCACAGGGTAGCTTTTTTAGGTTGCTCTTTTGAAATCTCAACCCGTCAAAAGTTAGCTAGACCGATGCGGAGAATTTAGTCGCCGCCTGATTATTCCAATGTATTTCACGATTCAGAGGTCCCTTTTCTACATATATAATTATTAGTAAGAAAAAAATTACATGGGAAATTCATTGTGTATCGCCCGCATGACCGGCTGGCCGGTGTGCACGTATGCGGTATTGCCATGCCCTCGCTATCAGTCCATCGGTCGTAATCAAGCTGACAGGATCATTGTCTATCCAACCACTACCACACAGCTACCACCTTAACATGCATGCTGCAATAATCTTAACTAGACTTCTTAGTCTAGCCTTCTAACCATAATATAGCTCAAATTAATTTCGAGTGCACATTAGAGAGTGACTACCTCGATCTCGGTCGACTTAGAAATATCTACTCCCCCTTCATCCCTATTTACACCAAGTACTCGTATTTCACGGTTCAGTTTTACCATCAATTTGTCAATAAAGTATTCGTTATGTGCTACAGTTCATCGAACTCATATTTGAAAAAGGTTTCCAACTATAATATGACACATTTCTTATGCAATATTGTTCAAAACTGATAGTCAAATTAGTTAGGTCACGCAAAACAAAAATAAATCGTGTATATATAGAGGACGGAGGCAGGGGAAAAATACATAGCTAGACATGGGCATCTGCCTCATTTTTTAAAACATCTTTCTAAATGTTACAAAATTATGCAAAAAGTTGGACGCATACATCTCCAATTCTCTGTGTGCGCAGAAAGTTTCTAGGAAACACGACTTTTTTTTACCTGTGTAAAAAAGACAAAACAGTATCATGTAAAGTTTTTTGCAGCATCAAAATTTGTGTTTTTTGCCGAGGCAAATGAAAAGTCATTTTTCAAACATTGTGCCGTGCATATATATTGCAGACAAGTATGCGTGGGATTTTGCTTCAGGATCTTTCGACATTATAAAACACATTTAATATGCATTTTTTTAAATGACTACAGATACCCCTAGATTCAGATAGTGCACTCTCGGACTGGACTATTTTTAGTCGTGTGAGAAACAGCAGAAGTGGTAAAACTCCACCGTCAAGCTTGTCTCCTTTACTCTCTATCGGGTCTTTGTGTTTAGTTCTTTTATAAGCTATATAGACGTTCATTTTTACATTTGTTGTGTTCAGAAGAAAACATCATATTTATTGCCATCCAAGAATAAGTAGAGATAAAAATTGTTGTTGCACTACGTGGATATTTCATTATTGAAAAGCATTTATTACACCACTATCTCTCTTTGTAGGGGAGAATCGTTTCATGTGTGTATATTAGACGTCGGACACGTTTCAAATATGAGTTTAAAAGGTGCCCAATCAATGGCAAGGTAAGATGGCTAGCTTTTGAAGCAGCGGTCATTAAGGACACATGACGACTGCCGAGAAAAGTAGTGACAGTGAGAGTTTATATTTGTTGCCATATAAATGCAAATTGTGTCCCATCATATTTGACAATATTTTGAATATGAACTATTGTTTTGATCAATATGTAAAGCACAGGTATATATTGAACTCGACACTCATTTGCCTATAATTTGTCGTTGAAAGTTATAGGTGCATCGGCATACATACATATGCTCCAGAAGCTTCGGCATATGCGCGTGATATCCCAAATGTTTGTGAAATGGAGAGGCGCATGGTTGATATAGAGATCAGTATTTACCATTCGAAGTTAATGATGAGAGCGAAGTTCTGTGGACACCTTTTAATTCTTTTTTGTCCGTGGGAGTGAGTGGCGAGGTCAACGCGTGACGTACTCGTCCTGTCACTCTCTCTCTCCTTGTTTTGATTCTTTAACAAATATGCCCCCTGTCAAATGAAATTGTCAAAAGTAACCCCACCGATTTTTTTCCGTCAAAACTGGCCCTGGTGAGAGGCGGAAGAAGCGACACGTGTCTTCCCGCAAACCTAGGTGGTGGAAAGTGACTTCCCACCATCTGAACCTGGCTCGCCAAGGCCATGGTCGGGGACAGGGTCGCCGTCAGCGGCTTCTCGATGTCATCTTGGCGGAAACGAGGACTTGGTACGAGCGAGCTAAGAGCATCGATCTCTAGCGGTGACCGAAAACTGCGGAACCTAAAACGAGATTCTTAGTTCGCATTTTGCTCTGTTTCCAGTTTCATTTTCTCGCACAAAAAAGAAACTGGAAATGGAACTGTATTTTTTTAATCATTCGCGCGAAAATACAGACGAACACTACAACGTGGATCACCGAATTCAACGCCGGTGATCACCCCCGGAGTCCAAAACCTAGCTAGACCTAACCCTACCCGGGGCGACGGTGACAAAGCGGCGGCTCCGCACGGCTTATTCCTCGTCCGAGACGAGCTCCATGAACATGTCAGCATGCTCGGCGGCGACGCGCTGCTCAAGGAGGACGGCGTCGATCTGCTCGTCGCGACGGCGCTTCGCCACGAGCTCCTCCTCCTCTGTCAGCAACCGCTTGCAGATGGTGGCTATGCGGCGCCGCTCGTCGGTGTTGTCCATCTGGGCGCGCTCGGCGGTGGCTCCGCACGGCTCATGCCTCGTCAGAGATGAGGTCCACGAACCTATCAGCCTGCTCGGCGGCGACGCCCTTCTCAAGGAGGACGGCGTCGATCTGCTTGTCGCGGCGGCGCTTTGCCAAGAGCTCCACCTCCTCTGTCGGCAACCGCTTGCAGATAGTGGCCACAACGGCCTTGAGCGCGTCGTCGGGGACCAGTCTAGAGTTCTATAGAGCTGCCAGACAAACCCGGCCCGGGGGTGGGCCTGGGTGTTACAAGCAGCGCGGCCGCACCTCGGCACCGTACTTGATGTACACCCACGCCGCCTGCTTCCTCGCCGCGTTGGAGAGATCTGACCGGTCAATCTTGCTCGAGGCGGAGCTCGCGCGCTTCGGCGTCTCGTTCGGCAGCGGCATCGTGGCGCGGCGGTGATGGATATTTGCACGGCGAAAGTGGTTTGCTTGTCAGAGGTGGTGCGGCGGAGAGGCGGAGTGCTCGACGGCGGTGACGGCGCGACTCGGGCTGTGTACCGACCGTACGAGCCGCTATTTATTAAGTTCCGCCGCGGGAATTCTCGCACCCCCGAAAACCGTTTTCGGGACGGGGCAGCTTTACTGAATCTTTTCTGGCCCAAAAAAATGGCCTGAGCCTATGAAGCCACCAGAACTTTTCGATTTGGTGCCTTTTTCTATCACTGCTAAAGATGCCCTAACAGCAGAGGGTATCGATGCATAAAGCATGGATAAGAGAGGACTTGGTGTGAGACAGCCTCGACCAATCAGGAGCAATCACATGGATTGTGTGCTTGTTTGGGGACAATGAGAGCCGTCCTGTGGATGGTTCCGATCGATCCTGACTCTACACTGCTGCTCTGGCCTTTCTTTCATGTTTGCTAGAAAGAGAGAATCTTCTTGGCCTGAGGTCTACTTCAATCCGCGTCCTGATGTCTTTCGAATAGTTCATGAGGCACGCAAAGTTTTGTCTCGTTTTGAACAAGACATGATAGAGCGGCTATAATACGAGAAATCCGACAGTCTTCGTTAATCTTCTCACTACTGCAGTCTGCACTCCCACACCACCACACAAACCAGCAAGCCAACCCTGCTGCTGGCCTAGAGGAGATGGAGGCGGCTATTGGCGCCGCAAGCGGGCTCATCGGGAGCATGCTGAAACAGCTCTCCGATTCAGGTGTCAAGTGGGGCGGGCTGCGGCTGGTCGTCATGCTCCCTGGCGGGCTGCTCCCTGCCAGCGGGAGTTAGCGGGCCAACTGCCACGCTCCGCTGCAATTAGCGCAGGAGAGAGCGGCGGCCCGCATCAGCCCACCAGAGCCCGCTACGAACAAATTTGTTCTTTTTTTTTTTGCTGAGCCAAAAATACACTGTATTTTAAACTGTAATTTTCCAGAATGGTAGTGCGTATGATTGGCTACATCTAGGTATTTTTTTTGAATTTTTTGAAGCATTTTCAAAAAAATAAAAAAGGGCTCCATTTCATATTCAGAACACATAAGTTCAGAACAAATCTGTAACATGAAAAACTGGACAACAAAGATCTGATTTTTCATTAAAAATTTGTGTAGTGCTAATACAAGACAGTCCACAGCAGAGATACAATCAATCACTTGAACTACAGGTATCGGTGTAATCACTTGAACAAATCGGTGTAATCACTTGAACTACATGTTCACCACAGCAGATGAAGTAATAAAAGGGACGTTGTTCAGATTTCCCAGCAGCCTTGATCTTAGAAGCCTCCTCCTATAAAAATAATAAAAGGGAGTTGTTCAGTATGATGAGAATTCCAATTTAAGAAAGGACACTGTGCAATTTCAGAGAAAGAGCTTCAGAAAGAATCCTGTCAGTCCAAACAAGATAATGACAGCACAACTATTGCACAAGACATTAAAAATACTCTAATTTATAGCTTGGACAGTATTGAGATGGTTCCCGAAAGACCATACATAACAATCACATGGCTGTGGAACATGTTTCTGCCATGGTGCTCAAAATGAGTGGATAACACCCAGCACTGCTTAATTTCGCAGCAGAGTAAGGAGTTTTGCAATATTATTGTGCCAAAGGAAAATGCTCACCAGGAGTGGCCCTCCCAACACCAACAGGAACCTAAGAAGGAAATATGATTTTTCTCCTGAACATTTCAGTATAATTGCACAGCTGATTAGAGATGCAAACAGGAACATGTACAGATTTATAATTCAACAGTAAATATTCTAGAGGCACATTTGCTAGAGGTAAATCCAACAGCTTGCTAACAGGTAGTGTGGTGGTACTACAATTTTCAGCGAATCTACATGAACAGTAAGGCACATTTGCTGTTGTAGTTCCTAGTTTCCTAGTACTATGAAACCTGCTGTCATGAAACTGATATGTTGTGGCCTTGTGGAGTGTGATTATAATCATCAGGAAGAGGTCAGTGGATCCTCCAATAACCCTTACATCAATAATCTCAGTTCCTTTCTTTGAAGCAAAGACCACTGAATTTGCTTCCCTTGCTCGTTATCTTGCACCCAAAACGACAATCCAACACCACCCGTGGTAGTACTACTCTATGCAGAACAAAACCCGTAAGCAACCGGCTCATTACTCCGGCCACTAGCACACACCCAAAATTCAGATAAAAATAGTCGCGGAACCATCATCATATCGCATCCTCGTGGAACCATGGTTATAGGAAATATATACAACTAGCCGGAGTTTGCAGCACACACTACGGAGTACAGATCGAGACTTGTAGCATTATCCAACTAGCAATCCAGATGCAATCAAGAACTAGAGCAGACTGCAATCAAGAAAGGATGAAAAAATTGGGGGGGGGGGATGGGTGGTTACCTTCATCGGTTGCGACAGGGGCGTCGCGGGGGGCGGAGAAGGACCAGTGACGGCGATTGGCGGCGGAGAAACTCTAGTACCATGGGAATGGTCGGGGACCGGTGGTGGAGCGGTGACGGCGAGTGGCGGCGAGGGAAGCGGTGACGGCGACCCCAGCATCGCCGCCGGGATCCCCATCGCCGCCATCGCGTCCGCCGGTGACGGTGGCGGCGAGGATCTCCGAGTCTCCGACTCTCCGTGCTATGCGAGATCTCGCCGGCCTCCTGGGCGTTGCAGGTACGCGGCAGTGTAGCAGGTCGCGAGTGCGCGCCGCTTCGGCCCGCTAGGTCTCACGCGGGTGGCCCGCTAGGCGTTTTGCGGGCTCAATTTGCGGGGCGGCGTCGCGGCGCTACGGGAGGCCCGCGCCACTTGAAACCTGATCTCCGATGAGTTCGTCGATGCGTATGTCGCCAGCACTGAGCTCGGCCTCAACACCACCAAGATCAAAGATGATCTGATGCTCATGCATGGGCTGCTGCACGAGGCTCAAAGGAGGGGCGTGAGCGACAACCTCGGCCTGCAGGGGCTGCTGCAACGGCTCAGGGCGAAGGCGAGTGAGGCCGAAGACGCCCTGGATGAGCTCCACTACTTCATCATCCAGGACAGGCTCGACGGGACCAACTACGCGGTGCCGGATCTGGGCGATGGCGTCCGCGGTCATGCTCGCCATGGTCGCCATGCTGCTCGCTACACCATCGGTAACTGGCTTAGCTGTTGTTTTTGTTCACCTATGCAAGATGATGGTCCTTCTAATCCACACACTGCAACCAACCCTGATGGTGCCGTTAATGGTCAAGTTGGTAGAATGCCATTTGACAGAGTGGTTATGTCCAAGAAAATCAAGTCAGCGATTGAGGAAACGCACATTCTATGTGAGCATGTCTTCAAGTTGCTCAATATAGTTCAACCACATAGCAGCACTGCATCGGTCACCTTAACACGGCCTCAAATCGGATCAACAACTCTAGAGTGTAGACTGTATGGAAGGAGTGCAATTTTTGAGCAGACTATAAAAGACATCACCACGGGCACATATCACGGTGAAATCCTTTCTGTTCTTCCCATAGTTGGCCCTGGGGGTATTGGAAAAACAACTTTCACCCAACACTTGTACAATGATACAAGGATTGAAAATCACTTCGCTGTTAGGGTCTGGGTGTGTGTGCCACCTGATTTTGATGTGTTTAAGCTCACCCGGCAGATCCATAACTGCATACCTGCAATTAGTAATGAAGAAAACAACATGATCAATGAAACATCCAATTTAGACCAGTTTCAGATAGACGTTGCACGTAGACTGAGTACCGGAAGATTTTTAATTGTCCTGGATGATATATGGAAATGTGATAGTGATGATGAGTGGAAAAGGTTCTTGGCTCCATTCACAAAGGGTAAAACCAGTGGCAGCATTGTCATTGTTACAACTCGATTTCCAAAAATAAGAGAAAGGGTCAACATGGGAACTGTACCAATAAATCTGCAAGGTTTGGATCCTCCTGAGTTCTTTGAGTTCTTCAAAACATGTGTATTTGGTGAAAACGTATCTGATCAGCACTATAGTGAATTATTGGATATTGGAAGAGAGATCGCAGAGAAATTGAAGTGTTCCCCACTAGCTGCCAAAACAGTTGCTCGGTTATTGAAGAAACACCTTTCTTGGGAATATTGGAGAAAACCTCTTGAAAATAATGAATGGCAAAATGAAACAAATAGTGACGATATTATGCCAGCACTCAAAATTAGCTACGACAACCTTCCTTTCCACCTCAAACTATGTTTTTCATTTTTGTCCCTTTTTCCTAAAGACCACATGTTTAAAGCTTTTGAAATTACTTGTTTTTGGACTGCGATAGGCATCATAGATTGTAGTAACAAAAATGTGAATTACTTAGAAGAGCTAATGGACAATGGTTTTCTTACGAAGGAAGTTGAAGATGATTTGGAGGATCCATGGTATGTAATGCATGATTTATTGCACGAGCTATCTCAGATTGTTTCATCCCAAGAATGTGCCAATATCAGTAGTTTAAGTTTTAGTGCTAACGAAATCCCACAATCTATTAGACACTTGTCCATCACAATAGAAGATATAGACGATAGAAGCTTTAGGCTAGAAATGGCTAAATTGAAGAGCAGAATAGATATTAGAGATCTGCGGACTTTGATGATTTTTGGAGATTACGAAGTAGCAACTGTTGAGATTTTTAAGGACACATTCAATGAAATAAAGAATCTCCGTGTCCTCTTTATAGTAATGGACTCTCCAGAATCGTTGCCAAAAAATTTCTCGAAACTTCTCCACCTTCGATACCTAAGAATTAGACCACTTGATAACTCATACCTAGGACTTAGACCAGTTTATGACTCAGAAATGAGTTTACCTAGCACATTACCCAGATTTTTCCACTTGATATTCTTAGACGTAAAAGGTTGGCCGGGCACTACTTTGCCTAAATACATAAGTCGCCTTGTGAATTTGCGCCGTTTCATTGCTGATCGTGAACTCCACTCCAATATTCCCGAGGTTGGAAAGATAGAGCATCTAGAGAAGCTAAAAGAATTCCATGTTAAGAAAGAGAGTGTTGGATTTGAAGTGGAAGAGTTGGGTAAATTGTCAAACCTTGGAGGAAAACTCTGTATATGTAATCTTGAAAATGTGTCAACCAAGGAAGAAGCTAGTAAAGCCAGATTGGCTTTGAAAAGGAATCTGAAAAAATTGCAACTAGTTTGGGGTAACGTGCAACCGGAGGTAGATGCTGATGTTGTTGATGGTCTCCAACCACATGATAGTCTCAGAGAACTTACCATTATAAATCACCGTGGTGCCATTGGTCCTCCCAGTTGGTTGTGTCGTGACATACGCATTACATATCTGGAGTCGCTCAGTCTAGAGGGTGTGTCTTGGGGAACTCTTCCACCTTTTGGGCAGCTACCATATCTCAAGATACTAGTGTTGAAGGATATTGCTGGAGTGCGCCATATAGGACCTGGATCTCACACTGGTAGAAACCAAAGTTTCATGCACTTGAAGGAAGTTCAAATTAGTGGCATGCCCGTTCTTGAAAGGTGGACTATGGAACCTACTTGTCATTTATTTCCAATGCTTGAAAGCATTTCTTGCAGTCACTGCCCCAATCTCCTTGCACTCCCCTTCTTCCAAGACTGCTCTGTCTCTTGTACACTAGGCATACATTGTCCCAGCCTGCATAGAATAAATATTACTGCATGCCCTGAGGTGTTGCTGCCCCTCATGCCTCCTGCTCCCTCACTAAAATATATTCTAGTATCAGATGATGTTCGGTGGGTAAACTTGCAGGAAAATGATCTGACTCTGATGAAATATAGCGGTGCATTAGCCTTCCACAATACAAGTAATGTAGTGAGTCTCACATCTATAAGGGGGTCAGTAACCTCATGGACAGATCCTCGGGACTCAAGCAAGGCTCTCACCTCAAACCTCACGTCTCTCGCCAGTCTATCACTAATCAATTGCGACAATGATGTGGATTTGTTCAATCTTCTCGCCACCGCTGTCAGCCTAAAGGAATTGCGGCTCATTAATGGTGAGAATCATCCTGGCTCTATTGCCGTGGATCTGCTCTTTGAGGTGGCAACAAGAACCAAACAATTGCCTGCAGGGTCGTTCCAATTGGAGAAACTTGCGGTGGATAGTATCATGGCCGTGCTTGTTGCTCCCCTGTGCAGCCTCCTCGCTGCTACACTCCATACATTATCCATGTGGTGTGATCAGCGGGTAGAAAACTTGACGGAAGATGAAGAGGAAGCACTTCAGCTCCTTACCTCCCTCCAAACCCTGGAATTCGAGTATTGCCCTGGAATGCCATCTCTCCCTCAAGGCTTACGGAGCCTTTCTTCTCTCCGGATACTAAAAGTCCAGGGTTGCCCTCAGATCAGGTCGCTACCCATGGGGGCCTGCCCTTTTCACTGTCCGAGATAGGTGTAATAGGGTGCAGCGCGGAGCTACATGAGCAAGTCAAGAAATTAGAAGTAACAAACCCAGAAATACGTGTGAGTGCCTCGCCCAAAGTAAGACTTATCATTCTCTTCATTTTTTTTCACAAGGAAATCCCCTTACTCCTTTATACTGACCTATGAAATGTGACAGGGCTTGCCAGCACAGCTACTATCGTTGCAACTGCAATGTGCACGTAAAGTGTGAGTCCTTTGACGATGCTATTCTGCAGGTGACACTTCCCGCAAGTCAAATCCATCTTCCGGTTAGTACATGGAAAAAAGTTCTGCTATTCAATAATGATTTCATTCACAGTGCACACTCACTTTGCTTGTATATTTAGACTGATATAATTGCACAATCACAGTGAACGTCTACTTTTTCTGATATAATTGCAGTTTCTGAAGAATACCATCAGGTAAAAAATTGCAAACTGAAACCTGCGGTATGTATTAGCTCCTGCATGCAAATACTAAGCCAACACATTCTGCGACCTTTTTCCAGGAACATCCAGAACATGCAGATGTTCGTGTGCATTACATGAGACTTAGTTCGATTTTGATAACACTGATCCTGCCTGCACAGCGACGTATACTATACATGTGCCCTCAGACTCCAGGCTGCCAACGCCACCCTGTCTCCCAAGCTGTTTAAATTTTGCTCTTCCTTCAGTTGCTGCCTGCTAACCATGGGACACTTTGAAGAACAACATGCTATATTTGACAGTTCTCCGTCCTGTATGGAATGCCAGAAATGTCTCCATGTCACTGCATGCAATAGACATTTTTCTAACATGTAATCGACATCTTGTCTTCGGTTACACTATAGACTGAGTGTATCAGTTATAGTGGAGTTGGATTTGTAAGGATTGATTGTTATCACTCCGATACACCTCGATTTTATATCTAGGGGAGGCCTTTTACCCTCCAAGACTTGTATCATACTTAAACAGTCAGAGTGGCTCAATGAAAAACCGAACAGTGAATACTCCAATTCGCATACTCTATTAGCTTGATTCCTCTTTCGTTTTTCAAGGGTTGCAGCAAGACCGCGGCATTACACCATCTTATTTCTCGACACTTACGCCGTGGACTATCTATGTTGGGGCGAAGATTCTGAGAACTCACGCTGGCATGCTTTTCTAAATCAAAGCATCAATATGTCATTCAGTAAATTATTATGTGAATTTTGTATGGTGTGGAGTATGACTGCGTTTGTTTTCTGATACCCGAGGTTTCTCCAATTCTGCTCCGCGATACCGCAATGGTACAAGACCTCTATCTCTTGTAAGGCCTTGTTTATTTGGGTGTGATCTCATCCCAAGAGGACCAGGAATTGGAGGAGCTTTACCGAATCTCTCCTTTCACCCAATCCTCCATCACAATTCACTACAGTACTAAAGGCTGGGATGCCTCCTCATTGATTAGTGACAATCCAGTCATAGTCTAATTCAAACAACTGTAACTAATAGCTACTGCTATTTTAATATTGCCGCTCCCATCTGGCACACCTATCCTGCCATCATCATGTGTTATGATTCCCAGATCAGACGGTTGACGTTCTCAACTCAGTAAGCTAATCCATCTTTTCTGCAACTAAGAAATACACTAACAACCATACGGTAATCAGTAGTTCATCACACAAAACACGCAATTTGGTGCCCTAGATGCACACAAATGCATCAAAATTACAAACTGGAGGTTGCCGTTTTGTTTTATGCCGCACATACTGTCCAAATTATCCTTCTTCCCTTCCAGCAAATGTAGCTCAGCGCTATATGTTCTGGCCGGAATGTAATGGCTTGGACGGGGGGATAGGGATGCTCGAGCCTTAATCTAGACAAATTCTCCAATGTACCTATATAACGCCTTGACAATCAGCAGCCCCTAATAGTTATGGAGCACCAACAAGCTCATCGTCAACTTTGCCAGTATCAATCATTCCAAAACATGTGTAACAGAAACACCAGGCATAAAAATTCTAAACATCCCATTTCAACCTGGCAAAGGGCACATGTGTAGTGCCCATTTGCCAACTCTTGTATGGAACACATATTTGAAATTCTCGCGAAATGGAGACAAAAGGGAAGTAATCTTGTATCTTTGAAAGTCTAATCATTAGAAACTGATTTAAGTTGGGAAGAGCTTGCACGTAGCTCATTAGAGGCCAAACAGAACCACTATAGTGACGACAAACAAAAGCAAGGACATGCATGCAGGCGCACCCACCCTTGGTGCCCTTGTTTCGGAACCACAAGCCTCTTGCTGCAGAACATGAAAATGTAATAGCAATGAGTGCTAATTTTTTAAATCCAAGGTAAAACGCAGGAAGAATGATTTGAAATACAACCTGGAGACACGAGTGTGTACCATGAACATGATTGGCTAAGTCATCCTGCAACCAATCATGAAGATAGGGCAGTCATTATCTAGTCAAAAGAACAAATATAAATGTGGCTTTGCTGTTCCAAGCTAACAATAATTCTAGTATGCAGGTAAAGTTTAAACTCCAAAGGAAAAGGTCATATCAGGAATATAGACATTTTTTTTTAGATAAAGGGCTTTTATTACTTAAAAGTTTAAGCATTACACCCGGCCTCTGCATAGCTAAGATGCACACAGCCACCAGTTCACCGACACACAAGTCTGTAACCAAAAGATACAAGGCGGATTACATATCAAAATGAGAAATTGTAAATTCGCCTAAGATGCTGGTAGGTCTATCCGGATTCTATGTTGCCACCCATGCCGGGAAAATAACTCCCTGGCCGCAGCCTCCAGTCTCGACGCCGCCTCCAAAAATAAGTCTCGGTGCTCCACGCGCTGCAGGGATGACCATGCTCGTAGCGTCGCTGTGCACCGGTAGACAACCTGCATAAGAGAAACATTTATATCATTAAAAACCTTGTCATTTCTACATAGCCATAGCGACCAAATAACAGCAATCGCTCCCACCCTACTGAATAGTTTGAACCTAGGATCCACTCCATTTAACCAGTTGCCAAAAATGTTAGCAACAGAACTAGGGGATGTAAGGTAGAACCTATCTGGATGGCTGACCATATAGACCTAGCGAACTCGCACTGGAAGAATAAGTGTGTAATGGTCTCGTCGTGTTGACAGAAGACACACTTTTTACTTCCGTGCCAATTGCGTTTGGCAAGGTTATCTTTGGTGAGAATTACTCCCCGACGTAAATACCACGCAAACACTTTAGTTTTTAGCGGTATCTTCATCTTCCAAAGTTTGTTATTATTAAAACTATCGACTGGAATTTCGGGTAGAATGAGCGCTCTATACATAGAATCAACCGAGAATTTGCCGTTCTTCGTGAGATTCCATTGAAACTTATCTCGACCTTCCGACAAATGGATTGAGTCCAGTCGGATGAGCAAGGCATTCCAAGATGCTTGCCGTGTTCCAAGTAAACTTCTTCTGAACGAAACATTTGGTGGGAAAGTCTCCAACACCTTCGCGATCATGTCACTTTTGTTTCGAACAATAGAATATAGAGCCGGATATTGTTTTTTGAGGGTAGATTGGCCAAGCCAAATATCCTCCCAGAAACGAATTTCCGATCCATCCCTAATTGAGAAAGAGCCATGTGGGAAAAGGAACTTCTTTGTAGCCATGAGGCCTGCCCAGAAGTGTGAATCACCAGGTTTCCAAAGAACCTGTGAAACAGCTTGATCTCCGACATATTTTCTCCTAAGGAGAGTTTGCCAAACTCCATCTTCAGAAAGAAGTTTAAATAGCCATTTACCTAGCAGCGCTCTGTTCTTGACCTCAAGGTCATGAACTCCGAGCCCTCCTTGGTCTTTAGGACAGCAAACCACACTCCATTTAGCCAGTCGATATTTTTTCTTCTCACAATCCCCTTGCCAAAAGAATCTAGATCGGAAATAATCCAATCGTTTTAAGACCCCTTTTGGCAGTTGGAAGAATGAAATCATATACAGTACCTTGTTCGTAAGTACCGAATTTATGAGAACCAATCTTCCACCCAGAGATAGGAGTTTGCCTTTCCAGCTATAAGAATAAGAAAAATAAGAGGTAGAAATAAGAGCATTTGTGAAAACTTTTATTGGTATCTTCGTACTTAGCATTGTTTATACCATACACACAGAAAAAAACCATGCAACTATATTTTGTTGAACCAGCAGGTTGGACCGCTGAACCAGCGGCCTGACCACTGAACTGCGGCACTTGCCATGACGATAACCGCTCCGGGTTCAATAACTACGGACACATGACACATAGGCTAGATGCAAAAATCTTATCCATGATGCTGGAGAGGGTGGAGGTTGAATTAATACAATCAAGCACATTATCTCAGCACTTGATGCGATAAAAAATTGGCAACCAAGTATATTGTACCTTGACCTAGGCTGTTTTGATTTGGAATCACTTGAGCATTTCTAGGAACATGTTCTCCCACCATCTCCAAAGAGAGCATTTTCACAGAAATCTTCGACGTATAATCAGACTGAGTAATAGAAAAGAAAATATGTAAAGTTTTAAACCAAATTACTAATAGAGTAACAGTTGCTCGGAACAAACAGTTATAGTGTGATTAGCAGTTTAGGACAGTTGACAAGGTGCATTTAACATTTGAATCATATTCATACAAAAAAGCATCATCTAAGCAGCAAAACACAGGCCTCAAATACATGATATGAACAGAACATTCAAATAAAGATAGTGACAGTTGTATGTGTGCTAAGTATGAAATTGCTAATATAACTGGACGTGCTCCAAATGGTTGGAGTGTGGGTGTTGGCCCACCCATAGGCCCACTTCAAGTCTTGGGACCACGGAAAAAAATGTATTATTCCCAAGAATGAGAAGAATCGGAATATGTTCCCAAGATCATCTAAAGAAAAATATTGCCAGGTGGAGAGCAAAAATAGTCACCCTGATAAAGGTACTTAAACATGACGTAAATATCTTCTACTCCCTCCGGTCCAGAAAAACTGTCGCAATTACAGCTACAAAATTGTGCTAGTCAAGTTCATTTCTCACGACACTTTGAGTGGATCAGAGGGAGTATTTTTTTTTTTAGGTAAGGGGGTGCGGATCCCCGGCCTCTGCATCAAAAAGATACACACAGCCTTCCGCAATTATTATTCTCCAAAATATCGCAGTTTAGAATTCATGGATCACATAAAGTGGCTACAAAAATCGACCACGCAAAAAGAGGTTCGCTAAGCATCTATCCTTCTAGTATGCAGCCACCCATGCCGGTTGAAGATAGCCCGCACAACCGTTATCATACGGGTACATCCAGCGTCCATAAGACCACGCTGATCCGTCGGAAGCAGGAAGGACCACGAATGGATCCAGTACAACGCCTTGTGTATAACCTGCAAATAATGAATAAATGATGTTTTGTTAAATACAATATCATTTCTGCAGTTCCAAATAGCCCACAGTATGGCTGCTACACCAATCCGAATGCGAGCTTTTGTAACTTTATCAATCCCATTTAGCCAGCTACCAAACATGTTTGAAATATTAGACG
This sequence comes from Poa pratensis, assembly GCA_947311845.1. Classification (NCBI taxonomy): domain Eukaryota; kingdom Viridiplantae; phylum Streptophyta; class Magnoliopsida; order Poales; family Poaceae; genus Poa; species Poa pratensis. Next base: position 3,030,311 of record CAMZMU010000100.1, on the reverse strand, counting down.
GAGGGTATACATTAAACGTAAAATGTACTAGCCTCCAAATATCCCTAGCAAACGGGCGCTAATTTTTTTAAATAGAAAATTATTTAATTCTAGAAATATTAAGCAAATTTTTTTTTTCAAAAATATTATCCAGTCGGTTTTGGCGAAGCCGACAGGGGCCTGTCGTCGTTGACGAGGACGACTGGAGGCTTCTCGTCCATGGCAAAGACGACTAGCCAATCGTCCCTGGTGGCATGCAGTAGTCGTCTTAGGCGATGACGACAGGACCGTACTCGTCTTTGGCAACGACGACAAGCCGTACTCGGCTTCACCGAAGACGATTAGCCACGGCCCATGCATATTTTGCTTTGTCCAGTAAATTTGTTTCGCGGTTAATTGTTCCTGCCTTCTTCTCCCGCCATATTTCTCCCGCCATTTTGCTCCCGCCCTTCTTCTCCTCTCTAGCCTTTTTTCTCCCGCCATTTTCCTCCCGCTCTTCTTCTCCCGCCATTTTTCTCCCGCTCTTTTATCCCGGGTGAGCCTATATATACCTCAACAGACTTTGTGATGGAGGCATGTGGTGCGTGGTTATTTCCGTAGTCGCATAGGAACGATGTCTGGTAGTTCGGGTCCTGGTTTGGACCCATATAGGTCGTGGTGTATTCTGTATGAAGTCGCAAGATGGACTGAAGGTAGTAGTAGGGAGGGTAGGGCCAAGAGTTGTTATAGGGAGCTAGTTAGTGAGAGCGGCAACATTTGTGAGCTGGGAGAAATTATAGCCAAAAAATACAAAATCCCGCAGATGACCCCTGAAGATATTTTAGATGAAATTGATGGGTGGTGATTGCTAGGCGTGCCTGCTCGTTGGGATAACTCAAGAGGATGGTTTGATGTAGTCTAGCAGCAAGTTTTCCCTCAGTATGAAAGCAAGATTTATCGAACCAGTAGGAGCAGCAACGCTTCAGAAGGTTGTCAACGACGAAATATGATGCGGTGCAACACCAGGGATTCCGGCGCTGACGTGGACCTGCACACAACACAATCAAAGTACTTTGCCCCAACGAAACAGTGAGGTTGTCAATCTCACCGGCTTGCTGAAAAAAAGGATTAAACGTATGGTGTGGAAAATGAGTATTAATTGCAGAGAATGAAAAAGGAACAGTTTGCAGTTTGTGGTTTTAATCAGTTTAAAAGAATGGACCGGGGTCCACAGTTCACTAGTGGTGTCTCTCCATAAAAGATAACTAACATGTTGGGTGAACAAATTACAGCTGGGCAATTGACAAATAGTGAGCGCATGACAATGCATATATGACATGATGATTACTATGATATTTAATTGGGCATTACGACAAATACATAGACCGTTATCCAACAGCATCTATGACTAATAATCCACCGCCGGGTTGTCATCCGAGTCCCCCGTTGGTATTAAGTTGCAAGCAACGGATAATTGCATTAAGTAAAGTGCGTAATGTAAACAAACACATATGCCTGGACATAGCATCGTTAGGTTATCCCTAGTGGCAACAGCACATCCACAACCTTAGAACTTTCTGTCACTGTCCCAATTAAACGGAGGCATGAACCCACTATCTAGCATAAATACTCTCTCTTGGAGTTACAAGCATCTACTTGGCCAAAGCATCTACGAGTAACGGAAAGCATGCAAGATCTTAAATAACATAGATAGATTGATAATCAACTTGACATAGTATTCAATATTCATCGGATCCCAGCAAACACAACATGTAGCATTACAATAATATGATCTTGATCATGTAGGGCAGCTCACAAGATCTAAACATGATGGCACAAAGTGGAGAGACAACCATCTAGCTACTGCTATGGACCCGTAGTCCAAGGATGAACTACTCACGCATCACTCCGGAGGCAGGCATGGCGATGTAGAAGCCTCCGGTGACGATTCCCCTCTCCGGCAGGGTGCCGGGAAGAGGTTCTGAACCCTCCCGAGCTAGGGTTGACGGCGGCGGCGTCTCTGGAACTTTTCGTGGATATTTGCTCAGGCACTTAGGGTTTTCGCGTCGGGGGAATAAGTAGGCGAAAGGGCGGCGGCTGGAGACCCCCGAGGGGCCCACACCACCCTAGGGCGCGGCAGAGGGGGCCCGCCCCTAGGTGCGTGTGGCCTCCTGGTGGCCCTCCTCTGTTGCTCCTTCGTCCGTCAGGTGTGTTCTGGAAAAATAGGGACCCCCGTAGTTTCGTCCAATTCCGAGAATATTTCCAGACTAGCTTTTCTGGAATACAAAAACAGCAGAAAACAGGAACTGGCACTTCGGCATCTTGTTAATAGGTTAGTCCCAAAAAATGTATAAAAGTGATATAAAGTAGATGCAAAACATGTAGCAATTGGTATAAAACAAGCATGGAACATCAAAAATTATAGATACGTTTGAGACGTATCAGCATCCCCAAGCTTAGTTCCTACTCGTCCTCGAGTAGGTAAACGATAAAAACAAAATAATTTTTGAGGTGACATGCTACCATCATAATCTTGATCATATAATATTGCAAGGCACATGTAAATGAATGAAGTGATCCAAGTCAATGGTCTATAATTTGCTACCAAATAGATAATGAGTAAACAATGAATCACACAAGCTAAACGTTTTCATGAATAGTACTTTCGAGACAAGCATCAAACAGTTTTGCATAAGTGTTAACTCATAAAGCAATAGTTTCTAATAAAAGGTATTCAATCAACACAAAGGAAGAATTAGTTTCAGCATTTGCTTCAACTTTCAACATATTTATCTCATGGATATTGTCAACACAAAGTAGTATAACAAGTCCAATACATTGCATATAACGCATGTTGTAACAAAGTTGACACTAGTGTTTGCTTGTGGAAGACAGAAAGAATAGGAAAACTGACTCAACATAAAAGTAAAAGAAAGGCCCTTCGCAGAGGGAAGCAGGGATTAAATCATGTGCTAGAGCTTTTAGGTTTTTGAAAGCATATAGAGATTGCATAAAATATTTGATACTCCTCCCAACCTTGCTAACACAAGCCATGGCTAACCGAATCCTCGGGTGCCTTCCATCAATCACATACCATGGAGGAGTATCTATTTTTGAGAGGTGTTTGTTAATTGTCAACGAATGGTAGCGGGTGAGAACAGTATTCTACCTGTCAAACGGACTTTTAAGAGCGGCTCCCATGAAGGACGTTATTTCTACCAGCAAGGCAGATCATCCCTCTTTCTCTTTGGTTTACACACATTCAGGTATTTCACTGTTTGTCATTGCTTACTGATGAATCAGGGCAAAAGTGTGAAGAGAATTAATTGGTTAAAGTTGTAATTAATTGGGACTGGGCACCCCGTTGCCAGCTCTTTTTGCAAGTTATTGGATAAGCGGATGTATATGCCACTAGTCCAGGTGTAAAAGTCCATTGACAAATAGAATAAAGAATAACCACACTAATTCCTCATGAGCTAGTAAACATTGACACAAAAAGGGAATAATAACATTTTGAATAATTTAAAGGTAGCACATGAAAAATTTACTTGGAGTGGCAAGGAAATACCACATATAGGTAGTTATGGTGGACACAAATGGCATGGATTTTGGCTCAAGGATTTGGATGCACGAGAAGCATTCCCTCTCAGTACAGAGTTTAGGCTAGCAAGGTTATGTAAGCAAACAAGAATATCAACCCGTACACCAAGTTTTATATGACAAACATATTGCAAACGTTATAAGACTTCATACCGTCTTCCTTGTTAACCAAACCCTGTTATTAGAAAATATCTAGACCTTAGAGATACCACCGATGCAAACCAAATTTTCAACAAGCTTTACGGTAGTTCTTCACTAATAGGCTTAACTCATGTGATGCACAATTTAATCATGATCTACTTGTTAACTCAAAACAATTGACAAGCATCAAGTTATCCATTTAGTGATCTACAAGATTAAGCAAGTTTTTCCTTATACCAATTACCACATGCAACATTTTCTGAACCAACCAAACACCAATCAATTTATTTCATCAACTCTCCAAACAAATATAAGTGAAGCAAGAGAGTACTTTCTACAAAAGAAAGCTAATAGCTCTGACAAGAGATACATGAAAACAAGAGCTAAAAGCTGAACAGCGCTAGATATGAATACTCAACAAATATAAGTGAAGAATAGGAGTATTCTCATGAAAAAGCGGAGCGTGTCTCTCTCCCAATCAAGAATGCTAGGGTCCAGTCAAGCTTTATTGAAAATAAAAGTGCAATACTGAAAATAAAAGCACACAGACGCTCCAAGAAAAGCACATATGATGTGAAAGAATTAAAATATAGTTTCACTAGAGATGACCTGATAATTTTGACGATGAAGAAGGGGATGCCTTGGGCATCCCCAAGCTTAGACGCTTGAGTCTTCTTGAAATATGCTGGGGAGATCCATGGGAGCCTCCCCAAGCTTAAGCTCTTCACTCTTCTTGATCCTATTATATCATCCTTCTCTCTTGACCCTTGAAAACTTCCGTCACACCAAACTCAAAGTAGATCTCATTAGAGGGTTAGTGCATAATCAAAAATTCACATGTTCTATAAAGACGCAATATGATTTGTTACTTTAAACATTAGCTACAGCCACTGATGTTATGTGAAGCTCTTCCACCCAAAAAAGAATTTCACTCAACACTAGTAAAAGAGAGAATGCAAAATAAAAAGGCATAATCTGTCTAAAACAGAACAGTCCGCAAAGACGAATTTTTTCGAGGCACTTACGACGCTCAGATCGAAAACTTGAACTAATGAAAGATTCAGACATTCATAAAGATTACGCACAAAAATTTCAGATTTTTAACAATCTGGTGATTTTAGGAATTTCGTACAGTGAACAGCAAAAATCTGTTTCTGCGCAGCAATCAAAATTAAGCATCATCTTAACATTAGAGGCTACTCTTGGCACAACAATGCGAGAAAATAAAGATACAAAGGAGTTGCTACAGAAGTAAACAACTCCTTGACTCAATAAAAGAAAAATTGCAGAAAAAAAAATGGGTTGCCTCCCATAAGCGCTTTTCTTTAACGCCTTTTAGCTAGGCACAAAGCATGCATCAAGTATTACCAAGTGAAGAAGCATCAACATTGTAATTTGTTCGAACAATAGAATCATAAGGTGGCTTAATCTTCTTCCTAGGAAAGTGTTCCATACCTTTCTTGAGAGGAAATTGATATTTTATATTCCCTTCTTTCATATCAATAATAGCACCTACAGTCTAAGAAAAGGTCTTCCCAGCACAATAGGGCATGATGGATTGCATTCAATATCCAAGACAATAAAATCAACGGGGACATAATTGTTGTTAACCATGATAAGAACATCATCAATTCTTCCCAAAGGTTTTTTAATAGTAGAATCAGCAAGGTGAACATCCAAGTAACAATTTTCCAAAGGTGCTAAATCAAGCATATCATAATCTTTTAGGCATAACAGAAATACTAGCACCAAGGTCACACAAAGCATTGCAATCAAAGTCATTCAATTTCATTTAATGATGGGCTCCCAACCATCTTCTAACTTCCTAGGGATAGAAGCTTCATGTTTAATTTTCTTCCCTAACTTGTATGAGAGCATTAGTAATATGTTTAGTAAAAGCCATGTTTATCACTAGCATTAGGACTTCTAGCTAGCTTTTGCAAGAACTTAATTACTTCAGAAATATTGCAACCATCAAAATCAAAGTCATTATCATCAAAAGTAATGGAGTTATTCTCTTCCTTATTGCTAGAAATTTCAGCATCTTTATCAAGGACAGTTTCAGAGTTATCAGGCAATTTAGGACATTTTGCAATAGAAGTGGAAACATTACCAACACCAATTATCTTGCCATTAATGGTAGGAGGTTTGCTAACACTTGAGTTTGAAGCATTTTCAGAAGTAGTAATAGTATAAACTCTAGCAATATTATTCTTTCTAGCAATTTCATCCTCTCTTTCCCATCTAGCATGCAATTCAGCTAACATCCTCACATTGTTATCAATTTTAACTTGTATAGCATTGAGAGTTTTGCTCTCTTTAACATCATGAGGCATGTTCTTTAGTTTCAACAAGTCAACATCAAGAGCAAGACTATCAACTTTAGAGGAAAGCACATCAATTTTCCCAAATTTCTCCTCAACAGTTTTATTGAAAGCAGTTTGTGTACTAATAAAATCCTTAAGCATAACTTCAAGATCAGAGGGTACACTCTTATTATTGTTGTAGGAGTTACATAGGAATTTCCATAACCATTGCCACTATTAGAAGGATAGGGCCTATAATTGCTATTACCAAAATTATTCCTATAAGCATTGTTGTTGAAGTTATTATTTTTAATGAAGTTCACATCAACATGCTCTTCTTGAGCAACCAAAGAAGCTAAAGGAACATTATTTGGATCAACATGTGTTTGACCATTTGCAAGCATAGACATAATAGTATCAATTTTGGCACTCAAGGAGAGGTTTCCTCAACAGAATTTACCTTCTTACCTGTTGGAGCTCTCTCGGTGTGCCACTCAGAATAATTAATCATCATATCATCAAGAAGCTTTGTTGCAGCACCCAAAGTGATGGACATAAAGGTACCTCCAGCGGCCGAATCCAATAAATTCCTTGAAGAAAAATTTAATCCTGCATAGAAGGTTTGGATGATCATCCAAGTAGTCAGTCCATGAGTGGGACAATTTTTAACCAATGATTTCATTCTCTCCCATGCTTGAGCAACATGTTCATTATCAAATTGCTTAAAATTCATTATGCTACTTCTCAAAGAAATAATCTTAGCAGGAGGATAATATTTTCCAATAAAAGCATCTTTGCATTTAGTCCATGAATCAATACTATTTCTAGGCAAAGATAGCAACCATTCTTTAGCACGTCCTCTCAAGGAGAAAGGAAAAAGTTTCAGTTTAATAATATCACCATCTACTTCCTTGAGCTTTTGCATTTCACAAGAAAATTGCTCTTTCATAACAAGATTTAAAAGTGCAGGTTTAATTTCATAAAACTCTACTGAAGCAGCAGGTGGAGCAATAGGTGTGCATATGAAATCATTGTTGTTCGTGCTAGTGAAATCACACAACTTAGTGTTCTCAGGAGTACTCATTTTAGCAGAATTAAAAACAGGACAGAAAATAACTTGAAAATAAAATAGATGCAAGTAACTAATTTTTTTGTGTTTTTGATAATTGAAAGCAAACAAGATAAAATAAAATAAACTAAGCAAGATAAAAACAAAGTAAAGAGATTGGAAGCGTGAAACTCCCCTTGCAGAAGACTGCTGTCTCCCCGGCAACGGCGCCAGAAAAAGTCTTGATTGCTGCGTGCCTGCTCGTTGGGATAACACAAGAGGAAGGTTTGATGTAGTCTAGCAGCAAGTTTTCCCTCAGTATGAAACCAAGGTTTATCGAACCAGTAGGAGCAGCAACTCTTCAGAAGGTTGTCAATGGCGAAATATGATGCGGCGCAACACCAGGGATTCCGGCGCTGACATGGACCTACACACAGCATAATCAAAGTACTTTGCCCCAACGAAACAATAAGGTTGTCAATCTCACCGGCTTGCTGAAAACAAAGAATTAAACGTATGGTGTGGAAAATGATGTTTACTTGCAGAGAATGAAAAAGGAACAGTTTGCAGTTTGTGGTTTTAATCAGTTTAAAAGAATGGACCGGGGTCCATAGTTCACTAGTGGTGTCTCTCCATAAAAGATAACTAACATGCTGGGTGAACAAATTACAGCTGAGCAATTGATAAATAGTGAGCGCATGACAATGCATATATATGACATGAAGATTACTATGGTATTTAATTGGGTATTACGACAAAATACATAGACCGTTATCCAACGGTATCTATAACTAATAATCCACCGCCGGGTTGTCATTCAAGTCCCCCGTTGGTATTAAGTTGCAAGTAACGGATAATCGCATTAAGTAAAGCGCGTAATGTAAACAAATACATATGACCTTGGACATAACATCGTTAGGTTACCCTAGTGGCAACAGCACATCCACAACCTTAGAACTTTCTGTCTTTGTCCCAGATTAAATGGAGGCATGAACCCACTATCTGGCATAAATACTGTCTCTTGGAGTTACAAGCATCTACTTGGCCAAAGCATCTACGAGTAACGGAAAGCATGCAAGATCATAAATAACATAGGGCATAGATTGATAATCAACTTGACATAGTATTCAATATTCATCGGATCCCAGCAAACACAACATGTAGCATTACAATAATATGACCTTGATCATCTAGGGCAGCTCACAAGATCTAAACATGATGGCACAAATTGGAGAGACAACCATCTAGCTACTGCTATGGACCCGTAGTCCAAGGATGAACTACTCACGCATCACTCCAGAGGCAGGCATGGCGATGTAGAAGCCTCCGGTGACGATTCCCCTCTCCGGCAGGGTGCCGGGAAGAGGTTCTGGACCCTCCCGAGCTAGGGTTGACGGCGGTGGCGTCTCTGGAACTTTTCGTGGATATTGGCTCAGGCACTTAGGGTTTTTCCATCGGGGGGAATACGTAGGCGAAAGGGCGGCGGCTGGAGACCCCCGTGGGGCCCACACCACCCTAGGGCGCGGCAGAGGGGGGCCCGCACCCTAGGTGCGTGTGGCCTCCTGGTGGCCCTCCTCTGTTGCTCCTTTGGTCCTTCAAGTGTGTTTTGGTAAAATAGGGACCCCCGTGCAGTTTTGTCCAATTCCGAGAATATATTCAGACTAGCTTTTCTGGAATACAAAAACTGCAGAAAACAGGAACTGACACTTCGGCATCTTGTTAATAGGTTAGTCCCAAAAAATGTACAAAAGTGACATAAAGTAGATGCAAAACATGTAGCATTTGATATAAAACAAGCATGGAACATCAAAAATTATAGATATGTTGGAGACGTATCAGGTGGCGGTGGAAGTGGCAGAGAATGAATGAGCTAAAAGATATCGAGGCGGGTCTTCGGGACAAGCCTATGACACCTTAGTCAAAGATAATCCATTTTTCGCCAAAGGCCTATGCATTTCACGTTGAGGTAACTGAGTACCGAAGTTATATTATGTTAGAATATAGTGTTATCTTACTAACTTATTTTCGTCTGATATTGTTAATTTCCAGCACTGGCCCGCCGACGCACAGTTTCTCAACAAAGAGATCCCTCATTTTGGTTGGACGGAAATTCTTTTTGGTGCTTGTCCTGATGGGTGTCCAGGGAATACTCCTCACGCTGATTCAGTGAAGAGGGCTATATCGAAGGCGAAGAGTGGTGGATCATCCAAGAAAGCTATTCAAGATGATAGTGATGATGATTTCATGCCTCCTAAACGAGGCAACTTTAGACGTAAGTTTAAGAGTATTGGTGCATCGAAGGCTGTCGCCGATGAAAATAGTGATGACGACTTCATGCCTCCATCATGAACACGTGGCAGAGGGAAGTGAAGTCGTTGATTAGAATTAGTTATCGTTGAGTTCCATGTATTATTTACAAGTAGTTGTTCTACCTCTGTATTTCGAATAACTGAAGTCGTAACGTAGACCTGTAGTTGTATGTTAAATTAATTTATCGATGCAATGTGGAATGTTTCGTATCAATTAAAATATGTCGCGTACATAGATAATAATATGTCTCGAACATAGATAATATGTGTCATACAAACATAAATATGAATATGTCTCACATACAAATAGAAATACGGATATGTCTCATACATCCTAAATATGAATATGTCCCGAAGATATCACTGACCCCTGCGTGGCCAAGGATCACGAGGAGGGGGCTGGACGGGCGTCGTCCACATATACCTATGTGGTGCCCGGTGTGGACGAGGCACTGTCAAGTCGTCGTCATCCTGTGTACCCTGTGTGGGGTGTGGTGGAGGAGTCTGGTGAATGGGACCCTGTGACGGCTATGTTGGGTATTCAGGAGTGCTGAACAGGCCCATCCAGACGGCCATTTGCTCCTCCGCGTAGGGCCGAGCCTTAGGGTCACTCCCCCACCCTGATCCAGATCCTGACGCCTGGTGTCCGGACGTAGCCGTGTGATAGTGATGATTGTTTGGCGTGCAGCACACGTTCGTTGGGAGACCCAAGAGGACGGTATGATGCAGTTCAGCAGCAAGTTTTCCCTCAGTATGAAACCAAGGTTTAATCGAACCAGTAGGAGCAGCAGCACTTCTGAAGGTTGTTGGCGGCGCCGTTACTCGATCACCAACGTGGAATCTGCACACAATACAATCAAACTACTTTGCCCCAACGAAACAGTGAGGTTGTCAATCTCACGGCTTGCTGAAAACAAAGAATTAAACGTATGGTGTGGAGAATGATGTTTAATTGCAGAAAATGAAAGAGAACAATGTTTGCAGTTTGTGGTTTAATCAGTGTAAAAGAATGGACCGGGGTCCACAGTTCACTAGTGGTGTCTCTCCATAAAGATAACTAACATGCTGGGTGAACAAATTACAGCTGGGCAATTGACAAATATTGAGCGCATGACAATGATATACATGACATGATGACTACTATGATATTTAATTGGGCATTACGACAAAATACGTAAACCGTTATCCAATAACATCTATGACTAATAATGCACCGCCATGTTGTCATCCGAATCCCCCGTTGGTATTAAGTTGCAGGCAACAGATAATCGCATTAAGTAAAGTGCGTAATGTAAACAAATACATATGCCTGTGAACATAGCATTGTTAGTTTATCCCTAGTAGAAACAGCACATCCGCAATTAGAAGTTGCTGTCACTCTCCTAGATTACCGGAGGAATGAACCCACTATCTAGCATAAATACTCTCTCTTGGAGTTACAATCATCTACTTGGCCAAAGCATCTACTAGTAACGGAAAGCATGCAAGATCATAATTAACATATAAAATAGATTGATAATCAACTTGACATAGTATTCAATATTCATCGGATCACAGCAAACACAACATGTAGCATTACAATAAGATGATCTTAATCATGTAGGGCAGCTCACAAGATCTAAACATGATGGCACAAAGTGGAGAGACAACCATCTAGCTACTGCTATGGACCCGTAGTCCAAGGATGAACTACTCACGCATCTCTCCGGAGGTAGGCATGACGATGTAGAAGCCTCCGGTGATGATTCCCCTCTCCGGCAGGGTGCCGGGAAGAGGTTCTGGATCCTCCCGAGCTAGGGTTGACGGCGGCGGCGTCTCTAGAACTTGTCGTGGATAATGGCTCGGGTGTTTAGGGTTTTTGCATCGGGGGGAATAAGTAGGCGAAAGGGCGGCGGCTGACGACCCCTGTGGGGCCCACACCACCCTAGGCGTGCCAGAGGGGGCGGTCACGCCCTAGTGGCGTGTGGGGCCCTGGTGGCTCTTCTCCGTCTCTCCTTTGGACTTCCTGGTGTGTTCTGATAAAATGGTCCCTCCGTGAAGTTTCGTCCAATGTTGAGAATATTTGCAGACTAGCTTTTCTAGAATACAAAACAGCAGAAAACAGGAACTGGCACTTCGGCATCTTGTTAATATGTTAGTCCCAAAAAATGTATAAAAGTGACATAAAGTGGATGCAAAACATGTAACAATTGGTATAATATTAGCATGGAACATCAAAAATTATAGATACGTTGAAGACGTATCAGCATCCCCAAGCTTAGTTCCTGCTCGTACTCGAGTTGGTAAACGATAAAACAAAATAATTTTTGAGGTGACATGCTACCATCATAATCTTGATCAAATAATATTGTAAGGCACATGTAAATGAATGAAGTGATCCAAGTCAATGGTCTATAGTTTGCTACCAAATAGATAATGAGTAAACAATGAATCACACAAGCTAAAATTTTCATGAATAGTACTTTCAAGACAAGAATCAAAGAGTTTTGCATAAGACTTAACTCATAAAGCCATAGGTTCTAACAAAAGGTATTTAGTCAACACAAAGAAAGAATTAAGTTTCAGCATTTGCTTCAACTTTCAACATATTTATCTCATTGATATTGTCAACACAGAGTAATATAACAAGTCCAATACGTAGCATATAACAAATGTTGTAACAAAGTTGACACTAGTGTTTGCTTGTGGAAGACAGAAAGTATAGAAAAACTGACTCAACATAAAAGTAAAACAAAGGCCCTTCGCAGAGGGAAGCAGGGATTAAATCTTGTGCTAGAGCTTTTAGGTTTTTGAAATCATATAGAGATTGCATAAAATATTTGACACTACTCCCAACCTTTGCTAACACAAGTAATGGCTAATCGAATCCTCGGGTGCCTTCCATCAATCACATACCATGGAGGAGTATCTAGTTTTGAGAGGTGTTTGTTAATTGTCAACGAATGGTAGCGGATGAAATCAGTATTCTACCTGTCAAACGACTTTTAAGAGTGGCTCCCATGAAGGACGTTATTTCTACCAGCAAGGCAGATCATCCCTCTTTCTCTTTGGTTTACACACGCAGATATTTCACTGTTTTTCATTGCTTACTGATGAATCAGGGCAAAAGTGTGAAGAGAATTAATTGGTTAAAGTTGTAATTAATTGGGACTGGGCACCCGTTGCCATCTCTTTTTGCAAATTATTGGATAAGCGGATATATATACCACTAGTCCAGGTGTAAAAGTCCATTTGACAAATAGAATAAAGAATAACCACACTACTTCCTCATGAGCTAGTAAACATTGACACAAAAAAGGAATAATAATATTTTGAATAATTTAACGGTAGCACATGAAAAAATTTCTTGGAGTGGCAAGGAAATACCACATATAGGTAGTTATGGTGGACACAAATGGCATGGATTTTGGCTCAAGGATTTGGATGCACGAGAAGCATTCCCTCTCAGTACAGAGTTTAGGCTAGCAAGGTTATGTAAGCAAACAAGAATATCAACCCGTACACCATGTTTTATATGGCAAACATTTTGCAAATATTATAAGACTTCATACCGTCTTCCTTGTTAACCAAACCCTTTTATTAGAAAATATCTAGACCTTAGAGATACTACCTATGCAAACCAAATTTTCAACAAGCTTTACGGTAGTTCTTCACTAATTGGCTTAACTCACATGATGCAAAATTTAATCATGATCGACTTGTTAACTCAAAACAATTGACAAGCATCAAGTTATCCAAATTAGTGATCTACAAGATTAAGCAAGTTTTTCCTTATACCAATTACCACATGCAACATTTTTTGAACCAACCAAACACCAATCAATTTATTTCAACAACTCTCCAAACATATAAGTGAAGCAAAGAGTACTTTCTTAAAAAAGCTAATAGCTCTGACAAGAGATACATGAAAACAAGAGCTAAAAGCTGAACAGCGCTAGATATGAATACTCAACAAATATAAGTGAAGAATAGGAGTATTCTCATGAAAAAGCGGAGTGTGTCTCTCTCCCAATCAAGAATGCTAGGGTCCAGTCAAATTTATTGAAAATAAAAGTGCAATACTGAAAATAAAAGCACACAGACGCTCCAAGAAAAGCACATATGATGTGAAAGAATTAAAATATAGTTTCACTAGAGATGACCTGATAATTTTGCCGATGAAGAAGGGGATGCCCAAGGCATCCCCAAGCTTAGACGCTTGAGTCTTCTTGAAATATGCTGGGGAGATCCATGGGAGCCTCCCAAGCTTAAGCTCTTCACTCTTCTTGATCCTATTATATCATCCTTCTCTCTTGACCCTTGAAAACTTCCGTCACACCAAACTCAAAGTAAATCTCATTAGAGGGTTAGTGCATAATCAAAAATTCACATGTTCTATAAAGATGCAATATGATTTTTACTTTAAACATTAGCTACTGCCACTGATGTTATGTGAAGCTCTTCCACCCAAAAAAGAATTTCACTCAACACTAGTAAAAGAGAGAATGCAAAATAGGAAGGCATAATCTGTCTAAAACAGAACAGTCCGCAAAGAAGAATTTTTTCGAGGCACTTACAACACTCATATCGAAAACTTTGACCAATGAAGATTCAGACATTCATAAAGAATACGCACAAAAAATTTCAGATTTAATTAACAATCTGGTGATTTTAGAATTTCGTACAGTGAACAGCAAAAATCTGTTTCTACGCATGATGCAAGACGTACTTGCTCGTTGGGAGACCCAAGAGGAAGGTTTGATGTAGCCTAGCAGCAAGTTTTCCCTCAGTATGAAACCAAGTTTATCGAACCAGTAGGAGCAACGATTCTTCAGAAGGTTGTTGGCGGCTCGCACGGCGCAACACGATCACCAACGTGGACCTGCACACAACACAATCACAATACTTTGCCCCAACGAAACAGTGAGGTTGTCAATCTCACCGGCTTGCTGAAAACAAAGGATTAAACGTCTTGTGGAAAATGAGTATTAAATTGCAGGAATGAAAAAGGAACAGTTTGCAGTTTGTGGTTGTTTAATCAATGTAAAAGAATGGACCGGGTCCACAGTTCACTAGTGGTGTCTCTCCATAAAAGATAACTAACATGTTGGGTAACAAATTACAGCTGGGCAATTGACAAATAGAGAGCGCATGACAATGCAAACATGACATGATGATACTATGATATTTAATTGGGCATTACGACATGATACATAGACCGTTATCCAACAGCGTCTATGACTAATAATCCACCGCCGGGTTGTCATCCGAGTCCCCCGTTGGTATTAAGTTGCAAGCAACGGATAATTGCATTAAGTAAAGCGTAATGTAAACAAACACATATGCCCGTGGACATAGCATCGTTAGGTTATCCCTAGTGGCAACAGCACATCCACAACCTTAGAACTTTCTGTCACTGTCCCAGGTTAAACGGAGACATGAACCCACTATCTAGCATAAATACTCTCTCTTGGAGTTACAAGCATCTACTTGGCCAAAGCATCTATAGTAACGGAAAGCATGCAAGATCTTAAATAACATATAGATAGATTGATAATCAACTTGACATAATATTCAATATTCATCGGATCCCAGCAAACACAACATGTAGCATTACAATAATATGATCTTGATCATGTAGGGCAGCTCACAAGATCTAAACATGATGGCACAAAGTGGAGAGACAACCATCTAGCTACTGCTATGGACCCGTAGTCCAAGGATGAACTACTCACGCATCACTCCGGAGGCAGGCATGGCGATGTAGAAGCCTCCGGTGACGATTCCCCTCTCCGGCAGGGTGCCGGGAAGAGGTTCTGAACCCTCCCGAGCTAGGGTTGACGGCGGCGGCGTCTCTGGAACTTTTCGTGGATATTTGCTCAGGACTTAGGGTTTTCGTCGGGGGGAATAAGTAGGCGAAAGGGCGGCGGCTGGAGACCCCCGAGGGGCCCACACCACCCAGGGCGCGAGAGGGGGGCCCCGCCCTGGTGCGTGTGGCCCTGGTGGCCCTCCTCTGCTCTTTCGCTCCGTCAGGTGTTCTGGAAAAATAGGACCCCCGTGTAGTTTCGTCCAATTCCGAGAATATTTCCAGACTAGCTTTTCTGGAATACAAAAACAGCAGAAAACAGGAACTGGCACTTCGGCATCTTGTTAATAGGTTAGTCCCAAAAAATGTATAAAAGTGATATAAAGTAGATGCAAAACATGTAGCAATTGGTATAAAACAAGCATGGAACATCAAAAATTATAGATACGTTTGAGACGTATCAGCATCCCCAAGCTTAGTTCCTACTCGTCCTCGAGTAGGTAAACGATAAAAACAAAATAATTTTTGAGGTGACATGCTACATCATAATCTTGATCATATAATATTGCAAGGCACATGTAAATGAATGAAGTGATCCAAGTCAATGGTCTATAATTTGCTACCAAATAGATAATGAGTAAACAATGAATCACACAAGCTAAACGTTTTCATGAATAGTACTTTCGAGACAAGCATCAAACAGTTTTGCATAAGTGTTAACTCATAAAGCAATAGTTTCTAAAAAAGGTATTTAATCAACACAAAGGAAGAATTAGTTTCAGCATTTGCTTCAACTTTCAACATATTTATCTCATGGATATTGTCAACACAAAGTAGTATAACAAGTCCAATACATTGCATATAACGCATGTTGTAAAGTTGACACTAGTGTTTGCTTGTGGAAGACAGAAAGAATAGGAAAACTGACTCAACATAAAAGTAAAAGAAAGGCCCTTCGCAGAGGGAAGCAGGGATTAAATCATGTGCTAGAGCTTTTAGGTTTTTGAAAGCATATAGAGATTGCATAAAATATTTGATACTCCTCCCAACCTTGCTAACACAAGCCATGGCTAACCGAATCCTCGGGTGCCTTCCATCAATCACATACCATGGAGGAGTATCTATTTTTGAGAGGTGTTTGTTAATTGTCAACGAATGGTAGCGGGTGAGAACAGTATTCTACCTGAAACGGACTTTTAAGAGCGGCTCCCATGAAGGACGTTATTTCTACCAGCAAGGCAGATCATCCCTCTTTCTCTTTGGTTTACACACATTCAGGTATTTCACTGTTTGTCATTGCTTACTGATGAATCAGGGCAAAAGTGTGAAGAGAATTAATTGGTTAAAGTTGTAATTAATTGGGACTGGGCACCCCGTTGCCAGCTCTTTTTGCAAATTATTGGATAAGCGGATGTATATGCCACTAGTCCAGGTGTAAAAGTCCATTGACAAATAGAATAAAGAATAACCACACTAATTCCTCATGAGCTAGTAAACATTGACACAAAAAGGGAATAATAACATTTTGAATAATTTAAAGGTAGCACATGAAAAATTTACTTGGAGTGGCAAGGAAATACCACATATAGGTAGTTATGGTGGACACAAATGGCATGGATTTTGGCTCAAGGATTTGGATGCACGAGAAGCATTCCCTCTCAGTACAGAGTTTAGGCTAGCAAGGTTATGTAAGCAAACAAGAATATCAACCCGTACACCAAGTTTTATATGACAAACATATTGCAAACGTTATAAGACTTCATACCGTCTTCCTTGTTAACCAAACCCTGTTATTAGAAAATATCTAGACCTTAGAGATACCACCGATGCAAACCAAATTTTCAACAAGCTTTACGGTAGTTCTTCACTAATAGGCTTAACTCATGTGATGCACAATTTAATCATGATCTACTTGTTAACTCAAAACAATTGACAAGCATCAAGTTATCCATTAGTGATCTACAAGATTAAGCAAGTTTTTCCTTATACCAATTACCACATGCAACATTTTCTGAACCAACCAAACACCAATCAATTTATTTCATCAACTCTCCAAACAAATATAAGTGAAGCAAGAGAGTACTTTCTACAAAAGAAAGCTAATAGCTCTGACAAGAGATACATGAAAACAAGAGCTAAAAGCTGAACAGCGCTAGATATGAATACTCAACAAATATAAGTGAAGAATAGGAGTATTCTCATGAAAAAGCGGAGCGTGTCTCTCTCCCAATCAAGAATGCTAGGGTCCAGTCAAGCTTTATTGAAAATAAAAGTGCAATACTGAAAATAAAAGCACACAGACGCTCCAAGAAAAGCACATATGATGTGAAAGAATTAAAATATAGTTTCACTAGAGATGACCTGATAATTTTGACGATGAAGAAGGGGATGCCTTGGGCATCCCCAAGCTTAGACGCTTGAGTCTTCTTGAAATATGCTGGGGAGATCCATGGGAGCCTCCCCAAGCTTAAGCTCTTCACTCTTCTTGATCCTATTATATCATCCTTCTCTCTTGACCCTTGAAAACTTCCGTCACACCAAACTCAAAGTAGATCTCA
Organism: Poa pratensis; assembly: GCA_947311845.1. Taxonomy (NCBI): domain Eukaryota; kingdom Viridiplantae; phylum Streptophyta; class Magnoliopsida; order Poales; family Poaceae; genus Poa; species Poa pratensis. The sequence goes on along the minus strand of CAMZMU010000100.1, from coordinate 3,012,606 downwards.
TTAGAGGGTTAGTGCATAATCAAAAATCACATGTTCTATAAAGACGCAATATGATTTGTTACTTTAAACATTAGCTACAGCCACTGATGTTATGTGAAGCTCTTCCACCCAAAAAAGAATTTCACTCAACACTAGTAAAAGAGAGAATGCAAAATAAAAAGGCATAATCTGTCTAAAACAGAACAGTCCGCAAAGACGAATTTTTTCGAGGCACTTACGACGCTCAGATCGAAAAACTTGAACTAATGAAAGTTTCAGACATTCATAAAGATTACGCACAAAAATTTCAGATTTTTAACAATCTGGTGATTTTAGGAATTTCGTACAGTGAACAGCAAAAATCTGTTTCTGCGCAGCAATCAAAATTAAGCATCTTAACATTAGAGGCTACTCTTGGCACAACAATGCGAGAAAATAAAGATACAAAGGAGTTGCTACAGAAGTAAACAAACTCCTTGACTCAATAAAAGAAAAATTGCAGAAAAATAAAATGGGTTGCCTCCCATAAGCGCTTTTCTTTAACGCCTTTTAGCTAGGCACAAAGCATGCATCAAGTATTACCAAGTGAAGAAGCATCAACATTGTAATTTGTTCGAACAATAGAATCATAAGGTGGCTTAATCTTCTTCCTAGGAAAGTGTTCCATACCTTTCTTGAGAGGAAATTGATATTTTATATTCCCTTCTTTCATATCAATAATAGCACCTACAGTCTAAGAAAAGGTCTTCCCAGCACAATAGGGCATGATGGATTGCATTCAATATCCAAGACAATAAAATCAACGGGGACATAATTGTTGTTAACCATGATAAGAACATCATCAATTCTTCCCAAAGGTTTTTTAATAGTAGAATCAGCAAGGTGAACATCCAAGTAACAATTTTCCAAAGGTGCTAAATCAAGCATATCATATAATCTTTTAGGCATAACAGAAATACTAGCACCAAGGTCACACAAAGCATTGCAATCAAAGTCATTCAATTTCATTTAATGATGGGCTCCCAACCATCTTCTAACTTCCTAGGGATAGAAGCTTCATGTTTAATTTTTCCCTAACTTGCATGAGAGCATTAGTAATATGTTTAGTAAAAGCCATGTTTATCACTAGCATTAGGACTTCTAGCTAGCTTTTGCAAGAACTTAATTACTTCAGAAATATTGCAACCATCAAAATCAAAGTCATTATCATCAAAAGTAATGGAATTATTCTCTTCCTTATTGCTAGAAATTTCAGCATCTTTATCAAGGACAGTTTCAGAGTTATCAGGCAATTTAGGACATTTTGCAATAGAAGTGGAAACATTACCAACACCAATATCTTGCCATTAATGGTAGGAGGTTTGCTAACACTTGAGTTTGAAGCATTTTCAGAAGTAGTAATAGTATAAACTCTAGCAATATTATTCTTTCTAGCAATTTCATCCTCTCTTTCCCATCTAGCATGCAATTCAGCTAACATCCTCACATTGTTATCAATTTTAACTTGTATAGCATTGAGAGTTTTGCTCTCTTTAACATCATGAGGCATGTTCTTTAGTTTCAACAAGTCAACATCAAGAGCAAGACTATCAACTTTAGAGGAAGCACATCAATTTTCCCAAATTTCTCCTCAACAGTTTTATTGAAAGCAGTTTGTGTACTAATAAAATCCTTAAGCATAACTTCAAGATCAGAGGGTACACTCTTATTATTGTTGTAGGAGTTACTATAGGAATTTCCATAACCATTGCCACTATTAGAAGGATAGGGCCTATAATTGCTATTACCAAAATTATTCCTATAAGCATTGTTGTTGAAGTTATTATTTTTAATGAAGTTCACATCAACATGCTCTTCTTGAGCAACCAAAGAAGCTAAAGGAACATTATTTGGATCAACATGTGTTTGACCATTTGCAAGCATAGACATAATAGTATCAATTTTGGCACTCAAGGAGAGGTTTCCTCAACAGAATTTACCTTCTTACCTGTTGGAGCTCTCTCGGTGTGCCACTCAGAATAATTAATCATCATATCATCAAGAAGCTTTGTTGCAGCACCCAAAGTGATGGACATAAAGGTACCTCCAGCGGCCGAATCCAATAAATTCCTTGAAGAAAAATTTAATCCTGCATAGAAGGTTTGGATGATCATCCAAGTAGTCAGTCCATGAGTGGGACAATTTTTAACCAATGATTTCATTCTCTCCCATGCTTGAGCAACATGTTCATTATCAAATTGCTTAAAATTCATTATGCTACTTCTCAAAGAAATAATCTTAGCAGGAGGATAATATTTTCCAATAAAAGCATCTTTGCATTTAGTCCATGAATCAATACTATTTCTAGGCAAAGATAGCAACCATTCTTTAGCACGTCCTCTCAAGGAGAAAGGAAAAAGTTTCAGTTTAATAATATCACCATCTACTTCCTTGAGCTTTTGCATTTCACAAAGTTCAACAAAGTTATTAAGGTGAACAGCAGCATCATCAGTACTAACACCAGAAAATTGCTCTTTCATAACAAGATTTAAAAGTGCAGGTTTAATTTCATAAAATTCTGCTGAAGCAGCAGGTGGAGCAATAGGTGTGCATATGAAATCATTGTTGTTCGTGCTAGTGAAATCACACAACTTAGTGTTCTCAGGAGTACTCATTTTAGCAGAATTAAAAACAGACAGAAAATAACTTGAAAGTAAACTAGATGCAAGTAACTAATTTTTTTGTGTTTTTGATAATTGAAAGCAAACAAGATAAAATAAAATAAACTAAGCAAGACAAAAACAAAGTAAAGAGATTGGAAGCGTGAAACTCCCCTTGCAGAAGACTGTCTCCCCGGCAACGGCGCCAGAAAAAGCTTGATGACGTGAACACACGTTCGTTGGGAGACCCCAAGAGGAAGGTATGATGTAGTCAGCAGCAAGTTTTCCCTCAGAAAGAAACCAAGGTTATCGAACCAGTAGGAGCAGCAACTCTTCAGAAGGTTGTTGGCGCCGTACTGATCACCAACGTGGAATCTGCACACAACACAATCAAACTACTTTGCCCCAACGAAACAGTGAGGTTGTCAATCTCACGGCTTGCTGAAAACAAAGGATTAAACGTATGGTGTGGAAAATGAGTATTAAATTGCAGAGAATGAAAAAGGAACAGTTTGCAGTTTGTGGTTTTTAATCAGTGTAAAAGAATGGACCGGGGTCCACAGTTCACTAGTGGTGTCTCTCCATAAAAGATAACTAACATGTTGGGTGAACAAATTACAGCTGGGCAATTGACAATAGTGAGCGCATGACAATGCATATACATGACATGATGACTACTATGATATTTAATTGGGCATTACGACAAATACATAGACCGTTATCCAACAGCATCTATGACTAATAATCCACCGCCGGGTTGTCATCCGAGTCCCCCGTTGGTATTAAGTTGCAAGCAACGGATAATTGCATTAAGTAAAGTGCGTAATGTAAACAAACACATATGCCGTGGACATAGCATCGTTAGGTTATCCCTAGTGGCAACAGCACATCCACAACCTTAGAACTTTCTGTCACTGTCCCAGATTAAACGGAGGCATGAACCCACTATCTAGCATAAATACTCCTCTTGGAGTTACAAGCATCTACTTGGCCAAAGCATCTACGAGTAACGGAAAGCATGCAAGATCTTAAATAACATATAAGATAGATTGATAATCAACTTGACATAATATTCAATATTCATCGGATCCCAGCAAACACAACATGTAGCATTACAATAATATGATCTTGATCATGTAGGGCAGCTCACAAGATCTAAACATGATGGCACAAAGTGGAGAGACAACCATCTAGCTACTGCTATGGACCCGTAGTCCAAGGATGAACTACTCACGCATCACTCCGGAGGCAGGCATGGCGATGTAGAAGCCTCCGGTGACGATTCCCCTCTCCGGCAGGGGTTCTGACCCTCCCGAGCTAGGGTTGACGGCGGCGGCGTCTCTGGAACTTTTCGTGGATATTGCTCAGGTACTTAGGGTTTTCGCGTCGGGGGGAATAAGTAGGCGAAAGGGCGGCGGCTGACGACCCCCGTGGGCCCACACCACCCTAGGGCGCGCAGGGGGGCCGCGCCCTAGTGCTCTTCTCCGTCTCCTCCTTTGGACTCCTGGTGTGTTCTGATAAAATAGGTCCCTCCGTAAGTTTTGTCCAATTCCGAGAATATTTCCAGACTAGCTTTTCTGGAATACAAAAACAGCAGAAAATAGGAACTGGCACTTCGACATCTTCTTATAGGTTAGTCCTCAAAAATGTATAAAAGTGACATAAAGTGACGCAAAACATGTAAAAATGGTATATATCAGCATGGAACATCAAAAATTATAGATACGTTGGAGACGTATCAGATAGCCATAGGCCCTACAGATGGAATCATTATTACACATAAGAAATACACAGTCCCAATTGAAATAAGAAAACAATGTACAATGATCCAGGAATTCTGGAGCGGAACTCGGTACTGAGGAGGAGACTGTTGCCGATACTCCTAACTGGAAGTGGGAACCTGCCACACCGAACCTCCTGCCTGGTCATAGGAGGTGGCCATGGGCTTGGTGATAACGTGGACGCGGCCATGTCGGTGATGCGGCTGCTCCTCGTGTGCTGGTGCAGGAAATGCTGGTCGTCGTGCTGCTGCTCCTCCTCAAGCTGACGCTGCTCCTGATGCATCTGCAGCTGCTGCTGCCGCTGCTGAAGCTGGCGTCGTGACAGGGGCGCGGGGGTCGTTCTCCCATCGGGTGGTGAACAAACGTCCTCTGTGCGGGTGCACGTGAGTGTCGCGTAGATGTCCTGTAGCCGTGTAACGTGTTGGAAAAATCGGAGGTTCTGTCCAAGTTTCGTCCAATTGAGTCATAGGAATGCGTGGTAGAAACAACTCATGGAATCTCATCCAAAGTAGACCTACGATGCGCTCTCCTCTCCACCTCCCCTCCCACCCACGGCGCCTCCCTCCCCACCCCCGTCGCCGCCGCCGCACACCACTCACTCCACCCATACCTCTAGATTGTCTGTCCATGGAGGCGCTCCTGCACTGGATTTCTCGCCAGGTTTTGGCCGTGGCGAAACAGGTTAGACAAAGGTTTGGATCTACGGTGCATTTCTCCCCCTCCTCTGGCGAAAAGAGTTCTTTCTGGTGGTCTCCTTCACGTCGGCTTCTTTCTCCCTCTCTGAAGATTCTGTTGGGTTGGCTCTACAATGTTGCATTGGTGGAGACAATCTGGGTTTCAAGGTTTTCAATTAAGTGATCGTCGGTTTCGTTTTCACTGCATCTAGCAAAGTTGGGCATTTCATCTATGGCTTGAAAGATCGAGTGTGGCCGGATTTTGTTTGTCACTTCACTCTTTTCCGGGGTGATGTGGATCTGTTCTTAATAATTGGATCATGGTTTCTACTGAACAAGATCTGGCGTGGCACAGCGAAGTCCGACTTTGTTTCGGCCAAACCTCAGTTTTCTATCCCGGAACGCCGCAACAGATCCATCCTCTTCTGCTCTGGAATTATCGAAGTTTGGATTTCACACTGCAAGACACTTGATCTCGGCAGAACCTGCTCCTATTCAGTTTGGATCGTTCAACGCCGTCTGTGCCTCGCTCTCCGGCGTCTCCTCGTCTCCGCAACCACTGGTAATGGCATATTTTTTGGAAGTTTTGCTGATCCCGTTTTAGTGGAGTCTGATATTCCAATTCAAAAAACTTTCATTGGAGATAATTTCGCCGAAAAGTATTTGCCAATCTTTCCCGTGATTTACTCGAGCATATAATTGATTTACGTCTGCTAATTACACGGAGAAGGTTATCATGGAAACGTTAGATTTGCCTATTCTCCGCCAAGGATCGGGTTTTATGAATTATTGGGCCGCGTTCTCGTTGTAGCCTAAAGGATCACCTTAGACCCACCTGCCCCGTGTCTGTCGAAACTGTCAAAGTCTGGGCCGCAAATGTATTTCTGTGCTCGCAGGAAAAAACAGATCCGCTGTTGGCCTGTAAAACAACTGGGTCATAGCCGTGCCACTTGTGGGCAAAAGACTGTCTGGAAGCCCAAGAAAATCTCCTCTACGCTTCTTTGGAGGCCCAAGAAACTCTCCCCTGCGCTGCCCCAATTTCCAGCCCGACAAATATGGGTACCGAAACGGCAAAACCAAACTGAAAAGGAAACAGAGGATTTTCCCCGGATTTTTAGTAATTCTAGCCTGGCCGTTTCGTCTACCAATGAGTCCTTCCCCCAAGCTACAGTAGAACCCTTGGTCGGCGACGACACCGACGACATCGATGCCGCCGCAGTCGAAGATTCGACAATGGCGAACTTCCCCGTCAATCCTCTGGCGTTCATCCCTGATGGGATGACGATCGACCAAGCCCCGTGGATAGGAAGGTCAGGACCGGTTGGTGGTGCCGCCGGTGCCTCCGCTGCAGCACGACAGGGTGATCATCGCCGAAACCAACAGGTTCGTTCCGATTCAGCTGAGGGAGCAGATGCGGGAGGATGTGCGAGGTTTTCTTATTGAATCTGGCTGTGCTGTTTCGATTGGGATGATCATCCGTTTGGTTTAGGGTTTTTAAGCTGACTGATACTCTGCATGCGATACTGCTATTGGTCTCACGTTCGAGGCTGATGAAATTACGACTGTGACATTTGTCAGACACGATCAGGCTAAGAACATGCGGCTAACCACTTTTGGCAAGAAACCTGGATTCTGTTCTTAGGTTTTCCCCTGGATTACCAAACCAGCTTTTATATTAACAGAGCTGTGGAGGATTTCGGCCTTCTTTCTATCTGGCATCAGCCTCGGGGCAATTTGCATTCTGTCCTTGCAAAGGTCTGGATCGTTCACACCCAAATTTGTCCCTAAAAGCATCGTGGTTACTCAGCTGGGGGTGCTCGACACAGCTGGACAGTCCCTGTTACATGCTGCGAAGCTCTGACTGGAATGCTCATGTCCATGATGTTCCACCTCCTCCAGAGACCCAGAACCTGAAGATGGTAATCCTCATCCCCTTTATGGGGCAGATGTGTCTGCAGAACAGATCTACCAGAACCAGCTAGCTCAATGGCTCCAACTGAACATGAACCACAATGCTCAATACAATAACCAGGGGCACCAGCACAATGGTCAGGGCCAACACAACAATGCTCCAGTTATTCAGTTAAATGCACCTGTCCTGCTGCTCCAATGTACAAGAGGAAAACAACAATGTGCAGGAAGGAATTGGTATGTTATGACCCACCTCTTGTCAATTTCACTGCCATTCTTGGAGAGCAAGGTGTGGCCATGCATATTGGTATGCCTCCTCCTGCCTCAAACACTGTGGATAGCCCATGCAAGCGTGGACTGATTCCATTAGCAGCCCGGAACCTGAACTTGAGGAAATGGTTGTCCAAACTCTGCATATACCTGAAGCTGATATCCTTGCAGCAGCAAATGCTGCTGCTGCAGAATTTTAACAGTGACTGCCTATTCAAGATGTCCTATTCTGCTGCTCCAGGTGGACAGTTTACATTTTGCCCAGGCAGTGGTACTTGGTCTCACTCCTTTTACTGATGAAGCCATCACACAGGTCTCCATTGTAGGAATGTGTGCCAGGAATGCTCTTCTGCCCTCACCATATCCTATCCACATGCACTGGTGCAGAAATTTTCCTTTGTCTCTCTTATTGCTGGCAAGAGAACTGCTGAAGCCATTACTCTGTTCCCTCAGCCGCCAAGGAAGTTGCTCGACTTGTGGAAATCCTAGATGAGGAACTGACACTACTCCTGTTGCTGAATATGCACATGGCTTGGCAGTGGCCATTGGTGCAGTTGATAGCACTCTGAATGGCTCCCCTGGTCCTTCTTCGACCCCACTCACCACTGCCTTTGTGAGAAGAAGCCCTCGTGCGAACAAATATGATGGTTTTAAAGTACCTGCATCAAGGATATTAAGCCCAAGAAATCCAAGGTCAAAGCAATTGTGAAGCCAACCATGGTAGATGCTACTGATTCCTCCTCCAACACCCATCTACACTCTCCAGTGCATTGGTGTTCAATGTGTGGAGTGCCTCCAGAGGATATGTCACCTGTGAAGCTGCTAGCCAGCCTGCAGGAACAGGAACACACTAAGGACTAGCTCCTACTGTTCCTTTATCAGTTATCACCCTTTTTATTTTGAATGAATTATTTAAGGAAGTGGTTTGTGTTATGCTGGAACATTAGGGGTTTAAATGCAAAGACTAAGCAACTAGCTTTACTGAATGCTATTAAGTTGAGTGGATGTGCTATTGTGTGCTTGCAAGAAACGAAGAAGTCCCATTTTGATTTGGCTTTTATTAAATCATGTTGCCCAAGTGATTTCGATGAATTTGTCTATGTCCCCTCTAATGGAGCTTCTGGTGGCTTATAATTATCTGGAAGAGTTCAGTTTTTTCTGTATGGTAATGCACTGTGAACAATTTGCTCTCTCGGTTTATTTCACCTCAAAACAGGATAATTTTTCCTGGACTCTTGTGAAATTTATGGACCATGCTCTGGTGACCTAAGAGATGATTTTGTGAATTGGTTTTATAATCTGACTATTCCGATGAGGAGGACTGGTTGATATGTGGGGATTTTAATTTCATACGTTCTCCAGATGATCGCAACAAACCTGGTGGGGATGTTGATGACATGCTCTTTTCAATGATTTAATTAACTCAAAACCTGACAGAAATCCCATTAAAAGGAAGAAGCTATACATGGAGTAACATGCAACAAGATCCTTTACTTGAACAACTGGATTGGTTCTTTACATCCCTGCACTGGTCGACGTCATATCCTAATACTGTGGTAAATCCACAAGGCAAACCCACATCTGATCATACGCCATGTGTGGTCTCTATTCAGACTTCCATTCCTGCCTGCAAATTGTTCAGATTCGAGAATTTTTGGACAGCTCACACTGGGTTTCTGCAAACTGTTGCTACTAGCTGGAGCAAGCCAACTCACAAGAAGAACAGTGCTGCAAATCTCAATGCTAAACTAAAACGTCTGAGATATGATTTGAAATTCTGGAGCAAAAATATATCTCGCTGACCATCAGCATCGAAAACTGTAACAAGTTCTTCTGGAGTTGGACAATTTGGAGGACAGAAGAGGTCTTTCTGTTCCTGAGATCAATTTCCGAAAAATTATAAAAGATCATCTCCTCAAATTACTTGAGTACCAGAGGCAGTATTGGAAAAAGAGATGTACCATCAGATGGACTAAATTTGGGGATGAAAACACCAAGTTCTTTCATGCCATGGCTACTGACAGATTCAGGAGAACTTCTATTGCCCAGCTCTCTTTAGCTGATGGGACTCATGTGACCTCCCATGCTGATAAGGAAGCAATCATTTATGCATCCTTTAAGGAAAGACTTGGTACTTGTCAGAACCCTATTATGGGCTTTGATCTGGCTGATCTTATTGAACCTATTAATGGTCTTGACTGTCTATCTGCTCCCTTTTCTCATGAGGAAATTGATTTAGTGGTAAAGGAGATGCCCATTGACAAAGCTCCTGGGCCTGATGGTTTTAATGGACAGTTCCTCAAATCATGTTGGCATATTATTAAAGAAGATATTTATCTGCTCTGTCAGGAATTTCATGAGGGAAACTAAATTTAGAAAGCATAAATACAGGATATATCACCCTGATTCCTAAAGTTGGCTCTCCTGTAACAGTTAATGATTTCAGGCCCATCACCTCCTAAACTGTTGTCTCAAGCTAATCACAAAACTCCTGGCTAATCGTTTGCAGAAAGTAGTTCTCAAAATTGTTCACAAGAACCAATATGGATTTTGAAAGGTAGAACAATTCAAGACTGCATTGCCTGGGCTTTTGAATTCATACACCAATGTGAAACGTCAAAGAGAGAGATAATTTTGTTGAAATTGGATTTTGCCAAAGCCTTCGACACCATTGACCATAATGCTATGATTAAAATTGAAGCAAATGGGTTTTGACTCAAAATGGTTACAATGGATAGAAGCAATTTTCAGCTCCGGTATGTCGAGTGTGCTGCTTAATGGTGTTCCTGGACGTCAATTCCACTGTAAAAGAGGAGTTAGGCAGGGTGATCCCTCTTTCACCACTGATTTTTGTTCTGGCTGCGGATTTACTCCCAATCTGCCATCAATAAAGCTTTTCATGATAATCTGCTACAGCACCTTTTCCCCTGATTATGGATGGACTATCAGTGCAGTATGCAGACGACACCATAGTCATTATGCCAGCTTGCACTGACCAAGTGATGAAAATGAAAGAAATCCTTGATACTTATGCTCAGTCCACTGGATTGCACATCAACTACCACAAATCAATCATGATTCCTATCAACACACCACAGCAGCTGGCAACTGATATTGCTGCCATTTTTGGCTGTGTTATTGGCACAATGCCATTTACATACCTTGGTCTTCCTCTTGGAACCACCAGACCAACTGTCCATGATCTCATGCCTTTAGTGGACAGAATCGAGCGAGCAATGACTGCAAATTTCATGATGATGACATACAGTGGGAGAGTGACGGTGATCAACACGTTACTCACATTATTGCCACTTTTTCTATGTGTGCACTAAAGATTCACCCCAAAATCTTAGAGCATATTGACAAGATTAGAAGGCACTGTTTGTGGAACAAGAAAACAGAGGATGGAGAGCATTGCAATTCTCTGATTGCCTGGATAAATTTGTAGACCCAAGAATAAAGGTGGTATGGGTGTTTTGAACCTAAAAGTACAAAATGAGGGGCTTTTGCTTAAATACCTTCATAAATTTTACAACAAGCTGGATACACCTTGGGTCTCACTAATTTGGAAAACATACTATGTTGACAAGGTGCCACATTCCATTGACTATGTGGCTCCTTTTGGTGGAAAGATGTTTGTAATTGTCCCCTATATATAGAGTATATCCCATTGCACAATTGGGGCAGGAGATACTGTTTTGTTTTGGAAAGATCCTTGGAAAGACCAGCTGGCTGCTGGTTCCTATCCTAGAGCCTACTCCTTCGCTCTTAATGAAGATGTGTCGGTGAGAGATTTCCTTGCTGCAGATTCGCTTGGTGCTAACTTCCACTTACCTCTCTCTGCACAAGCACTCCAGGAACTGAGACAGGCACAAGAAGCACTGCCCACATTATTTGGATAATGCAGCTAATGATCAATGGACTTACCTGTGGGGATCTGACCAATATTCTTCAAGCCAATACTACAAGTTTTGTTTCAGAGGATTGTACCACATGAATCATTTGCTTGGATTTGGAAATGCAAGAGTGTCCCCAGAATAAAATTCTTCTGTTGGCTACTTCTATCTGACAGACTTAACACAAGGAATATGTTGAGAAGAAGGCATTACCATGTGGGAAATACTTTTGACTGCACTATGTGCAATGATGGGGTTGAAGAGACTGTGGAGCATCTCTTCTTTCACTGTGATTTCAGTAGAACTGCCTAGTCTGAACTTCCCCCTCTCCAACGATGTTACAGCTGACAGACTGATCTGATTTCCTTCTCCAAGAATAATTGGAAACAATTGATGTTCATGGATGTCTTTGCCACTGCTGCCTGGAGCATCTGGAAGGAGAGGAACAATTTCTATTTCAATGGGATTACTCCTTCTATCTCTGCTTGGGCAGCTCGCTTCAAAGAAGACTTCGACTCCTTGTCCATAGGACGAAGGAGAATAAGCATAGCTTTATTTTTCATTAACCAGCAACCTTTGATCCTTTTCTTTTGTTGTAAATATGTAACTGTGCCTGCTTCCCCTTCTTGGGTTCTTTAATATAGAGGCAGTAGGCTCTCCCTACAGTCATAAATGTCCAAAAAAAAAGATGTCCTGTAGCTTCCCCTCCAGCCTCGTGAGCCAGATATCGGCTACTCCCGTGGTACCAAAAGAGGGCCATGGAAAGAGAACGTCCATACTTAGCAACATCAGTCTGAATCTCCTGTGTCAAATAGCCTGACAATAGAAATAAAAAAGATAAAAATAAATATATATATATTCAAGGCATGTACCAGTTAGATGAATTAGTGAAAGGAAATGAAATATTACCGCGTGCTGTCTGGACACAGAAGTGTCATAACTCGGGTATGTATCCCACGTAGTAGGGGCAGGTATAACCTCCGGTGTGAGAGTGCCGAACAATAAATAGCCGTGTTCCGGACATGTACCTTTGCAAGTAGGCATTGTATAGAGTGATATCAAACCTGAGAGGCTTGACCCAGAGCCGTGTCGTCGCAGTGTCCCACTCTGAAAAGTAAGGTTTGCAGCCTCTGCAACCACCCTGCCGTGGTCCGACTAATCGCCTTCCTTGTGTTCCTAAAATTTGGGTGAGTGTTCTATCAGTAAATATTGATTGATGCGAACAATTTAGAAAAAAAAAACTACTTCCGACATACCTGTGGTACGCATTTGGCAGGGACGCTCTACTGGCGGAGGATCTACCAACTGTCGAAGACCAAATTGCCTCATAACCCTCTGTTGAGACATCTCCTCCACGAAGACATCTAAGATGACTTCGATTTGTCATCCAATACTGTCGGTCACGTGTGCAGAGAGCAGAAATACCTTCGGGTATCTTCGCTAAATGAGCTCCTCCGGTACGTCTCCCAGATCACCGAAGTGTACATATCAAATTGCTCGTAAAAGCAATGTAGCACTGCTTCATCTGCTCATAGCAAAGTGTCTCTGCGACAACACAAGTTATTTTCATACATGGTCGCAATAGTAAGTTTGTCGATGTATTAAATTATAACAAGATACGTACCTTGTTGCGTGTATACATGGTTGCAATAGTAGGCTTGTCAATGTTGTCACCGTCAAAGATCTCCCACAATGGGAAAGGCTCGTCAGATA